>CM077455.1:20399859-23134859 GCA_039654765.1 Mylopharyngodon piceus | reverse complement strand
GAACAATAGAACAAAGACACAAATGAAATAGACCTACCTAAAAAAATCGAAATAAAAAACAAGCTACTGCATAAATTGTATAACGTAATTAAATGTACAAAAAAAACACTGAATAGTCTTAACGGTGTAAATTAAATATACATTTGTTCTTATTAAAGTTACAAAAGTGATTCAGTCAGGAGCAGTGAATGATTTTCTCTTTATCTTTTGTTGTTTAATGTTAATGTCACAGATAGCAGCAGGTATATTAGGCTGCTGTCACTTTAAGACCGAATGCAATGATCTAATATTCTGATACACATGCGCTTTCTCAACTGTTTACGTTCACTTAAGACATATATAAACGACTGTGTTTATGAGGATACTCACAAAGACAGGAATTTTGACACATAAGTGTGTGTATTTGACCGTTCAAGACCAATAGGGCGGCAAAAAGAACTCAGTTCAGTACTCGCACGCTCTATTAGCAGCGGCTTTATGTTCATGTGTTTCAGGTGTGTTCGCTCAAAAACCATCTCTCAGACAGTGCGCGTATATACCGAAATGAGTTCTCTTTCGCTGCTTATTGTGGTTTAACGGTTTAAAATCAGTTGTTTTTAAACCGCAATGCTTGAAAATGCATGCAAATGATAAGCTTTTGTGACAGCGCAGCACAACAACGTCACGTGAGCGCGTAACCACAATAGTGGACGATAGTCCAAAATCTCTACCGGTTGACAAATTTCTACCGTTTTATCGTGTCTATATATCACGCAGCCCTAGATACATAATAATTTCATTTTTAATGGGTTGTTTAAATTTTTCTACTGATAAAGTATGTTTACAAGCTGTTTAATGCATATAATTTAATTAAAAATGAACTAAATCCATAAAATGATCCTAAGATGGGAAAAAAGGTTCTATATATGAAGTGCCTGACAGAACCTTTTAAGGTTTAATATAGAACCTTTCCTTCTAAGAGTGTATGGTATGTTAATAAGCATATGTTATTACTTCGAAAACTAGTTATTGGTCCCAAAAATGACTAAGAACCAACAGTATGCAGCATATTCTCAAAACTGTAAAGTATACCTAAGAGTGGAGCATTGTCCTTGGCTGGTAATCCTATCTCCCAGGCCGTTTCAAGATCAGCAGTCATGAATGCGTAATAAATTTGAAAAGCAAATAATTGGCATTGCTGCTGAGTGGGGGAAGGGAGGGAGGCCGGTGGCAAGTTGGAAAGAGGACAGAGCTCTGATCAACTGAACAAACAGTGCATTAAGACTAATGCTTTTCCTCAATAACACCTCGTTACATTGTGTAAACACCATGTTTTCAAGGTCGATCCCAGCAACAGTTTATGTTTCCACCTAATATTGATAATAATTCAGCAAAGTAACCTTGACATTTCGACAGGGCTTCACACAGAACCTGTTGATTATTTTGAAAAGGCTATTTGATCCTCCACTCCACGGGGGGAGGACAGTAGAACGGTTGAGGTTCACACACAGCAGATTCTCTTTTTGTATTCAGGATCGGTGATTACACGAGCAGTGCAAGATAAAACAGGTACAGACTTTGTTACATTACCCATGTAATACCGCAGCTGTGCTGCTTTGTTAAAATAGCAATTGCAACACAATCGGTACAGCACAATGGATGGGAAAGCTTTACATTACACTGTCAAAAACACTGTTTTTAACAAAAACATGCTTTATGTGGAGTCAAAAATAATATTGGTTATATAATAAAAGTAATAAGAAATAAAATGATAATTGTTCTGACCGATATTTTTCACCAATATTTACAATCTTCTACTTCAGTTATCTGGTTAAACGGTTATCATATATAAATATAATAATTTTGATTAATTATATATATTTTTATATTTTATATATGTATCATTAAAAATATGTTAAATTATATTGGATTATAAAAATAAGTTATAATTAAAATGTCAATTATTTAATTGAATATATATATATATATATATATATATATATATATATATATATATATAGTTATGTTGTAATCAGTTATCTTATATTAAATTAGCTATTATATATATATATATATATATATATATATATAATCATGCAGTCTGTCAAATCAACTAAATACATAAATCATTAATATACAGTAAAATAACAGAAAAAAATATGTTCTTGTACATCAAAAGGTTAAAGGCAAACAGACCTCAGTCGATATGCAATGTGAAAATCATTAATAATAATAATAATAATAATAATTAATTATTATTATTATTATTAATTATATACATTTTACTGTTGTAGTATAATAATGATTTAGTTATCTTTGTATTAAAAAGTAATCTCAATAAAACCATTACAAATTGGTTTTGAATATTAGCCACTGGACACATAAAAAACAATCATTATCAGTCAACAATCTCTAATATTTATGTCTGCCTCAACCTGACTACATTAGCTTCAAACAAAAATCATCTTTAATGATCAGATCAGATAGAAATGACTATAAAAATGCAGTTATACTTTTTTTTTTTTACAGTGTACCCTACAGATATCACGTTATTACAAATAATTTTTACATACGAAATGATATGACATTAATATAATAATAATCTATTACAAACTAATTACAAGCAACTCCACAACATAATAACACGCATTTAAACCTTACTCAAGTAAACGCACAGCAGCATAAACAAACACAGTATTGTGAAAGAACAATGTTTCAGTACATCAAAGGGTTAAATCCCCAGAAAGAACATTTTTTTTTTTTTTTATTCTGTCGGGCAAACACATCTCAGCTTATATGTAATGTGGAATGAGGCTGCAGCACTTTGACATAATAACCTTCATAAATGTCACTCGCTCGCTTTAAGGCATAGCAGCTGCTTGATCAGCCTGCCGTTATTAATCAATTCCTATTGATATTAGTTTAGAAACATCGCACATTTCAAACATCTGCCTGAGATATTCTCCAGCATAAGCCATATCTCATCAGCGACGATCAGCAACAGTACACTTCACATCGATCGTCCGTGCACGTTTCGCGTATTTCTTTGCCTTGATCTACGCGTCTCATCAGAACCAGCAACAATATTTTATCAACAATCAGCAGATCGCAACGCCACAACGAGGCGCTTCAGTCGTCTTTGACATTCTCAGTTTCCGCACTATTGTATATCAGATGAAACAAGCAAACACTGATGTGACAACTTCACACAATGGCATCATTCTCATCATCACACACTGTTTGAAATGCATGCGCTAAACGCTCGTATGCAAATGAGCCGAGGCGAAATGAACACAAGGGTCCACTATGACTGCGTGTCTATTATTAAACGCGATGCATTAGATGTCTTGTGATCAGACAGCGGAATAGATGCGCTGCAAAGCCACACACAGCTCATATTTCATCCATATCACAATAAACACATCGCGCAGGGACGGAGCCCTTCATAGAAAGCGGCAAAAGCAAAGAAACGTGCCAGAAATTACCTCTCCGTGAGTGACATTTCTGCCCTGGGGAGTATCTTCTGGGAGAAAATAAAGTTTGGAGCTGGATAGAAGTTGCTTGGTTGTCCTTTCCTCCCATAAGAGCTGTAGTTCTGCTATGCAGATGGGGTCCCCTGCTTTACATCTGACCAAGAAAAAATCACCCAGGGACAAAATTCTCGCTTTGCCTTCAAGGTGAAATCTAAACGCCTTGTAGAAAATGTAAGGTCCGTGCAAACCACAAGGTGAGCCTACCCACTGCGGAAACACAAATAGACATGCCATATTTATATTCAGCAACATTTTATATAACACGGGATCAGAGGCGAGCAAAGCATTCCAGCTGATCACATGATAAATCACATTCTATAGAAATATGAATAATAAAATATTAACTTTTGTCGTAAAGTTTCTTCCATTGATTCCCTATCGTAGCATATGACTAGATGCGAACGCGCAATAAATTAATTAGAGATTGAAATGAAAGCGGAGTGGATGATATTACCAGGAGTGAGTTGGGCTCCATCTCGTCGCTCTGAATTGATTAAACTCAAACATTCTCTCCAAACTTGTTGGCTTGAATGGATCACCGAAGGTCCTGGAAGGGCAAAATATCAGCGCTCTCACCAACGCGACGACCTTCAATATGAAACCGACACACTGCGAAATTAACTCACCTAAAATGTCCGCAATTGGTGTCTAATATTTTTTCAACCTATATTATTTCACTTACGGTCATTTTGGTACATTTTTTGCAACCGCGCGTTCATATTAAATTCGTGAATGCGAATAGAGGCTCGTTCAAGTGCGGTCTGTCAGCCTCTCGAAGTCGTTTTAAAAATTCTAGGCTCCTCTTTCGGCAAAACCGGATACTAATTACGAAACTGCTGCGAGTATAAGTGTGAATTCTAAATAACGTGATTTTTTATATACAAAACGAACGGCTGTATTTGATAATATGCGCGATGATGGCTGTATGTGTCTGTCAGGACCTGTGTAAAGGAGGTTTGTATGAGTATACCGAAACATTTCCTGCAGAGATTCTTCATTTTATTTCTCGAATGCATTTACTGTACATTTAATATAATTATTATACTAATGCAGCAACATTAACGCGTGTGAAAGAGTCCGGATATGGCGAGATGTAATCGGAATTTTAGCGATTCAAAAGCTTCGTTTATGAGCGCAAACGTTGTTGAAATGTATCAAGCGCGTGTAAACGCGACTAATGGAAACATTGTAATATCGTCCTTTGAATTGTTGCCATTATGGCCGCTGTGATTTTTGAACACGGTCCTTAGTAGTGCTATATTGCGCCTCTCTTGTGTGCTATAGGCGAATAAATGTCATGGTGAGAAATGCGTTTGTTTGATAAGAGAAATCAAACGTCTTACAAAGCTATCATACTCTTAATGGAGCTCGTTTTTTAATCGAAATGTTTTGTAGTTGCGGAGTTGTTTTTAATGAACAATTTCATATCGCCATCGAGCTTTTACAAAGTGACGACGAATATAAACTAAATCTGTCATATAAATAAATTTATAAATATTTATAAACATGTACAGGCTATGCGTGCTGCATATTTCACGCACACATTGACGCTAGTGAGGTTTTGCTCATATAGTCATTTGCTCTATTTCGTAATGTATGGCTGTGCCCTTAAAAGTTGTAGCATATGGCCTAAATTACAGGATGTAACATTTACGTCAGCTATTTTTATGTCTTATGCAATGTTTTATCTCCAGTCACGAGGGGCAGCTGGTGATTATGGATGTGATCACATTCATGCTTCATATAACAGCTTAACTCAAATGAACTGAACAGACTTAAATGTGATTTAGTAAATTTGAATCATAGGACGTTATTTTGTTTATGGGGGCGGGGCTATTCTTCGGAAGAACAGGATGAAATGATGAATAGAATACGTTTTGGTGCCAATAATTTAGATGCAAATATAATGTATGGTCATGCAAAATAGAAATTATTAAATTCATACCGTGCAACATAACTTTCATTATTAATTAAATGTTCATATATGAATCAGTGTTTATTGACATTTGTATTTGATAATATGATAATATTTGGTCATTATATTAATGAAAACTATTATAAAATTACTATATTACTAAAATTTATAAGATGATAAGAAATAAATAACTTTAATAACTAACTTGCGATATTTATTTGTGTGTGTGTGTATATATATATATATATAGTTGTGTTGTCATAATGTATCTATACATCTAACATGAAAGTTTGTTTACATAATGTGTGTGTATATATATATATACACACACACTATGTAAACAAACTTTTGTTAGATGTTATTAATCGATTTAACACTAAAATGTATGTATATATATATATATGTATATATATATATACATATATATGTGTATATATGTATATATGTTCATAAGATATTGTAATTATTAATTTAAAAAAAATTATCTTATCTTTAAATTTGTATACTGACATGAATCAAATTTTCATGAACCTTTGTTACCCAAAAGATCATTATGTATTATAATATAATAATAAGCATTATGTAATATAATGTTATCTAATTTTAGCAATTAAAGCTATTTTAAATGCTGCCAACAGCTTAAATCTTGTAGATTAGAATGAGCAAGATATTGGTCGTCAGCCAGCGTTTAAGTCATTTTACTCTGCAGATTTTATTGCAGCAGTGTGATAGTATGTGACCGTCCTTGTGATTGGAGGAGGGCGGTGCTGTAAACGTCATGTCAGCCTATGATTAAACTCCTTTATTTGAGACAGTGAGCGGTAATAGCAAGTGCATTCAAGCACGCCATCAATCATCCCACTGCACTGTGACACACATTGACATGAGAGGTGCAGACTGCCTCTGTACAAACAGAGATCCCAATCAGATAAATTAACATGGACAAGGGCCATAACAGACAACATGCTTAATGCATTTTTTTTTTCTGAAATGGATTAAATATGAGATGTTTCACCAAGCTCCTGTTAAGCCCAAACATATTTTTTATGCTGCCTGCATGTGCCCTATTTGTTATTTTAGTCCTGTCTCTGCTTTTTTTTTGGCTGTTTACCATCTCGGATAGTCGTTTCACTATCTTCATAAGCAGTTTAAAATACTGTTCTCCTTCCTGATTGCTCCAGCAGTAATAAATGATGATGACAATGTTAAGAATAATTTGCCTCACAGATTGTGTGTTTCAGTATCTGCTTTGCAGCATAGATTTCTTGCGCTTGCTGACAGTATGAGTAGAGCAGATTGATAGCCTAATCTTTCTCTCAGAGCTGCAAGGAACATTTGCAGTTTGAAAGCTTGTGGAAAAATTGAATTCTCTCTCTCGCTCTCTTTCTCTCCCTCTCTCTTGCACTGTGAGACTCAATGTGCTGTTTTGCCTGTCAATGGATTTTTGCATGACTATGCGCTCTTCAGCACTCCATTAATCCCCATATTTGTTTTCAGAACAATGCAACACAAAATGTACTTCATTTTCAGTTCTTCCCAGCTACATTTGAATACAACTGACAAGTTAGACGCCTTGCCATTCATTCACTCCAAAATGCTCTAGTGTTCTTCTTAGTAAATTGCCTGTAATTATATATTATCCTTTTTGGTTTCAGAACCTGTTTTGAATTAGAAGCGGAGTAATTTCTGAGGATCGCTCCGAGGCATTGAAATGCTGTTCACCTTACCGTCAGTAATTTGCAGGGCGGGCAGCAAAAACAGCATCAGCACTTTTTTTCTCTTCCTTTAGAGATAACATATAAATTAATGACAAATTGCTACAAACTCAACACTGCTGCCAGTGGCAGAAAACACACACTACACCCCCTCCCAAAAAAGAAGAGCAGACACAGATTGAGGATCTCTCTCATAAATAGAGATATGTGCATTTACTGATAAATTATAACATACTTAGATAGTATAGCATGTACCGAATTATCGTTTGATATTGTTAGGGGTATGTATGTAATATATATATATAAATTTTTTTTCTATATTGTCTAGCACAGCTTTTATGTTACTTCCAAAGAATGCTAAGCAACAAAAAATATGTTAATATGTAATATAATAAATGAAATACACATCCACAAACATATTGAGCCATTAAAGATTATCCACATAGAGTCCATGTAAATGCTGCATTGGATTTTGAAATTATCCCACTCATACTCAACAACAGCATACCATCATAGAAAGACCATATATAGCCACCAGGTGTGCTAAAACATGCCGACTTGAAAAACAGATGAGCAGATGTTTAAAGCACGTGTTGAGTGACGTGCAGGAATATCAAATGGAATATCAAATACTAATATAATCACCAAACTATACCTGTTCGGATTCTTCATGCTGTTTGTTTGTTTATTTATTTATTCATTTATTCAGAATATCTCTCATTGCATCATTTTTCCTTTAAGGGGAGTGTTTATCAATCATCTCTAAAGGTCCATCTGCTCTCTCTTGCTCCGATGCATAGACACAGAGCAGTAAATAGGATGATATATGAAACTAGCAGAGATGATGACACCAGCCAGACAAAGCGACATATGAGTTCCCACCTAAAAATAGCAAATATTGCTATACATGCTTCCAGCGCCTCTCATTTGTATTTAAAAAGATGCTTTTTTTTTTTTTTTCTAAATTACACTCCAAATAATATTCCAAACCACTGGAAATGCTCCTTTTACCAACCAACATTTTTAATATTTAATGAATACTGTAAGTTACGGAGCCCCTAAAGGGACATGGTGAAGTAGAAAAAATATGAGATGGGAGGAAAAATTATTTGTCAACCCTTTTGTGTTCTCTCGCAAATGTTTTGCATTCCCCCGAGAAACTTTGCGTTTGCTTGCAAAATATTTTGCGTTCCCCCTAGAAACTTTGCATTCGCTTGCAAAATATTTACGTTCCCCCTAGAAACTTTGCGTTCGCTCGCAAAATGTTTACGTACCCCCGAGAAACTTTGCGTTCGCTCGCAAAATGTTTACGTACCCCCGAGAAACTTTGCATTCGCTCGCAAAATGTTTTGCGTTCCCCTGAGAAACGTTGCCTTCGCTCGCAAAATGTTTACGTTCCCCCAAGAAACTTTGCGTTCGCTCGCAAAATGTTTTGCGTTCCCCCTAAAAAACTTTGCGTTTCCTCACAAAATGTTTACGTTCCCCCAAGAAACTTTGCGTTCGCTCGCAAAATGTTTTGCGTTCCCCCTAAAAAACTTTGCGTTTCCTCACAAAATGTTTAGCATTCCCCCGAGAAACTTTGCGTTTGCTCGCAAAATGTTTTGCGTTACCGAGAAACTTTGCGTTCGCTCGCAAAATGTTTACGTTCCCCCGAGAAACTTTGCGTTTGCTCGCAAAATGTTTTGCGTTCCCGAGAAACTTTGCGTTCGCTCGCAAAATGTTTACGTTCCCCCGAGAAACTTTGCGTTTGCTCGCAAAATGTTTTGCATTCCCCTGAGAAACTTTGCGTTCGCTCACAAAATGTTTAGCATTCCCCCGAGAAACTTTGCGTTTGCTCGCGAAATGTTTTGCGTTCTCCTGAGAAACTTTGTTTCCTCGCAAAATGTTTTGCGTTCCCCTGAGAAACTTTGCGTTCACTCGCAAAATGTTTTGCGTTCCCCTGAGAAACTTTGCGTTCACACGCAAAATGTTTATGTTCCCCTGAGAAACTTTGTGTTCGCTCGCAAAATGTTTTGCGTTCCCCCTAAAAAACATTGCGTTTGCTCACAAAATGTTTTGCATTCCCCTGAGAAACTTTGCATTTGCTCACAAAATGTTTTGCGCTCCCCCTAAAAAACGTTGCATTTGCTCGCTAAATGTTTTGCGTTCCCCTGAGAAACTTTGCGTTCACTCACAAAATGTTTGCGTTCCCCTGAGAAACATTGCGTTCACTTGCAAAATGTTTTGCGTTCCCCTGAGAAACTTTTCATTCACTCGCAAAATGTTTACGTTCCCCCTAAAAACTTTGCGCCCGCTCGCAAAATGCTTTGCATTCCTCAGAGAAACTTTCTCGGGGAGCGCAAAACTTTTGAAAATACATTTTGAAAAAAACACTGAAATAAATGTTTTCCTCCCATCTCATATTTTTTCATTTACCATGTCCCTTGAGGGGCTCCGTAGTAAGTCTACTTTTGGTTATGCTTTGGTTTAATTATGGTTTTTCAATCCATTTCTTGTTTGTTGAAGGTCAAGTTTGTTATTTCTACACCACTAATGTCACCAAACGGAAGTGCAAAATTAGTGTTTTCAGACAGGTTTCCCAACACTCTGTCATTGGTCAAACAAACAGAGAGCCCCACCCTAAAGTCCTGCCATTGGTTGAGCCACTGTGTTGCTATGGAGCTCAAACAGAACAATGTTTTAATAGCACCACAGTTTTTAAACTTTGCAGGGAATCTACCTTTGAATGGCTTACTTATATTTTTCATCACCTTATATCACCTTTAAGTAGAACTGCATTGTTTGAGCACATAAAACCCTTGCCTAATTTCACATGATACTCACAACATGACTTTTTGATGGATTGGGTATTGTGCTTCGCTAGATGAAAGCACACTATAGCTTTATACAGTAAAAATGGAAAACACATGCTTCCTTTGCACCGTGTCTTTTGTAAGAGAAACAAAGCAATATCTCCCATAGGATGTCACAAACATTGATTGTGTATGCACTCAAAAATAATTTGATTTGCATGTTTCTCAGAAACCATCGCTGGTTACTCGTGCTTGGGAAGAGCACCTTTGTTGAAGAGCAAATGTGTGAATCTAACAAATCCAAACATACATAAGTGCAGCATAAATATCTTCTTGTTAATGGGGCAAGGCTGTGGAAACTAATAGTCATCAGCTCAGCTTGACAGAGGGCTATCATTAACATGAGAATGAATGGCTTTAATTTGCAGAACAACAAGGGGGATTCTCAGAAAAAGCTCTGTGGCCTTTTCATTTCTTAGATGTTTATGTCTGTTATTTGAATTGTGTCATTGCCAAATCCTTTTCCACTTTAGGATGATGCCTTTGGTATTGTATGTAGTGGTCTAGAGAGAATTTCACCATGACGACAAATTAAAACAGTTACAATATGAGTCATTTAATCATTCGATTGGGAAATTGGGAATTGTGCAAGAGCAGTGTAGATCCATGCGGCAACCAAACTAAACTGACAACACATTGATATGCTCTTGAGGTTTCACCTTTCAGGTCTTTGAAATATTACAATGCACTGTTGTTTAATGCTATTAATATTAGCATGCTGTGATTATTTGGAAAGAAATTATTTGGAACCAAAAATAAAATTTCTATCATTTAGTCATCCTTATGTTGTTTCAAACCATGACATTTTTTCTTTTTTTCCCCCTGGTTCACAAAAGGAGAGATTTAGCAGAATGTAAATGCTGCCCTTTTTGACACAATAAAAGTCATTTGGGGACTGGAGCTGTCAAAGCTTCAAAATTCGGTGTCCAAAATTTGGTCCAAAAAGGTGTGCTCGCATTGCCTGAATTTTCCTGGGTGAAATCCAATCATTTCAATAGCAATCCACGTGATCAGAAAGTTCGTGTGAGAATAAAAGATTTCTGATGAAAGAAAATGAGAGCTGCATCCGAAATCGCATACTTCCCTACTATATAGTAGGTGAAAAACAGGCGCCACGAGGGGGCAAAAGGGGGCATTGCCCCCTCAGATCTGATTTATGCCCCCTCAGTTTCAATTTGTCCCCACTCCGCCCACAAAACGCGATCGATTTTAACCCTTTGACATGTACGATCACACCAGTGTGATTAGAACGTTCAGTGCATCACTGCAAAATTCAAATGTGCTTCCATGTGCTTCTAATTCCATACACTGATATGGAAGCTGCAATAATCCTTTCAATTATAATTTGACTAAGCGTTTTATTCATATCACATTCATTGTGTATGAAACAAAGTTTACTCTATTCTTCTCCCAGTTCACCAGCCACTTTTATGTATTTCGGGAAAAATGGATGAATTTACGTGATTGCGGTGCAAACTCATCACGAGTTATATCAACTAACATGATCATTATAAAGGTGTTTAGACGACAAAACACATTCACTTCCACATATTTCACAATTGGAATATATAATATAATTCATGATATAGTTAACAAGTTTGTGAATATTTTGGATAAAAAATGAAAAACGAAATAAACGCGATACACACCTGTCATAGTATGGCTGCATGATGCATCGCCAAGGAATTAATAGCCATTCTAAAATAATGTTCTAAATTAACGGTCGCCTTAAAAAACTTAGTTATAATACAGAGCCCCTTAAATTTAGATACCCCAACTCCCATCACCATTCTCCTATGCTATTTACGTTGGAAACACAGTGCAGCGCTTCCGGGTTCTACGTCAGAACGGCAACTATTATTGGCCAGCCAATACTGAGCCGCACATTCTGACGTAGAACCTGGAAGCGCTGAACGTAAACAGTGTAGGAGAATGACATGGAAAAGTAGTTGTTGAATAAAGTCGTTATTTTTGTTTTGCGCACAAAAAGTATTCTTGTTGCTTCATAATATTAGGATTGAACCACTGCAGTCACGTGGACTATTTCAACAATGTCTTTAGTACCTTTCTGGACCTTGAAAGTGGTAATTAAATTGCTGTCTATGGAGGAGTCGGATAGCTCGCGGATTTCATCAAAAATATCTTAATTTATGTTCCGAAGATGAACGAAGGTCTTATGGGTTTGGAACGATATGAGGGTGTGTAATTAATGACAGAATTTTCATTTTTGGGTGAACTAGCCCTTTAAAATTGAAGTATCATGTTTGATAAAGCCCACCTTCTTTCATTTGATTGGCCATCTCAAACATTTTGACATTCACTGTTAGACCAAAAACCTTTTGTAATCGTAATGACATGTTTACTGGCGTGAGGGCGGGACAACCTGTCACTCACATGCAAATCACAACCATCCAATCAATTCCTGAAGGACAAAATCAAGTCCCACCCCTACATTTTTTCTTGTTCATGAAGCCATTTCACTCAGATATACGTCACAATGAGAAAAGAAGCAACTCCAGAAGTTCCAGAAGAATAGTGCCCCCTGCATTCATCTCCGTTTACTGCATGAGTCTGAAAAAAAAAATCTGTTTGCTGGCAAGCATCAATTTGTGCCTTGGGGAATATGACACTGGGCTGATAATATTAGATCAATATCCATGTCTGTTCCTCCAGCAGCACTTGCTTTCTATCATCCAGGCACATAATGGCTTTTACTGCATTACTGCATAAAGGCCCAGGCTTTGAAAGGCAACTAATTGGAGACGTTGTTTTATTTTTTAAGATATGGCTGCGAATGATCGAACGCTATCATGTTCTGAGCTCTGGGAGAATACGCTAATGTCGAGGCCACTGGATACAGCCATTACCATACAGTTCAAATAATACTGAAGGTTCTGCATAATTCACACTCCTGCATATAATAATGCAACTCATTACAATGGAGCTCCTATGCTTTAAGGAGTGATATTAAAAATGCATTATTCAGCCTGTTATACAACACGTTTCATCTGTCACCGAAGCAAAACGCTGCTTTGCATTATATGAACCTTAACTTTATCATACCCAGAATGGATTAAACAAAATGTAGAGGCTTGAAACAGCAGAGGAACCAGCAGTGCTGGGACTTGTTATCGAAGGCGGTGTAAAATTTCACATTCAATTATATTGCACGTACTTATCGTGTTTCATGTCAGTCTCTCCTAACCCGTTTGAGGTGCTGCTAATACCAGTTTGTATAAAGGCAAATATTTCTCATTATTGTCGTTGGTTGTGACATGAACAAACACCCACTCATATACAAAGTCAGTGGTTGCAACACGCATGAAAAAGCTTCAAACCGCTCTCCTGAGTCCCTGCCGACAGCCGACGGTGTCATTCTGGGACTGATCTTAATGCTGATTAGAACATGAGCACTACATTTGCAACACATGAATACAGGCTGAGGCTAGTTGTTTTATGTCCTGTATTTCCACAACTAGGTTTTGAGTCAAAAGTCAATTTGCACAAATTTTATAAAAATTATATATTTTTATTTTCGTGAATTCTGTGGTCCACAGTTTCATCATCATCTGTGTGTATATATATATGAGATATGAGATGTTTTAATATTTTTCTCTATTAACTTATCATTTATTAATTTTATCATTATTATTATATTTCTATTATTTATATTTCTGTTTATTTATACACACATACTTACATTTTATCTTATATTTTGTGTGTGTGTGTGTGTGTGTGTAAATCTTCAAGTAACACAAATGTTTTTTTTTATGATTTTAGTTTTAGTTAATAATAATATCCCTGGCACACACACAAATATTAAATAAATACATATAATTTTAATAATAATAATAATAATAATACAATTAAATAATAAAATTATAAATAAAATAAAAAAATAAATTATTCCAATAAGAATAATTATTTTATTTGTTTTATCCCATTTCTTTCATATTTAAATTTTCCATTCATAATTTAATTGTTTAAATTTTTTCAACAAGGCTGTTCACTGTTACAACTTATGTTATCATTTATATTGTTTGCTTTGCTTTGTGTGTGTGTGTACGCGCATTTTTGTGATTTATGAGGACACAAATTTGTATAATGACATGGGTATTACACTGGTATTACGACGTAAACATGAAATATGGGGACATTTCATGAGTCCTCATATTTAAAATAGCTTTAAAATCATACTAAACAATGTTTTATTAAAAATGTAAAAATGCAGATTGTTTTCTGTGATGGGTAGGTTTAGGAGTAGGGGTAGTGTAGGGGGATACACAGTGGATCTCAACCTTTTTGCCTTCATTGTCCTTGACAATATTTTACAATTTCTACCCAATAAACATTTATAACTTGAAAGATGTATATTTATTATAAAAAATAACTTGATTTTTAGTTGTTTTAGCTTATTTTAATGCTTGTTTTGTCTTATTTTAAATGGTTGTGTCAACTTGAGGCCCCCTTGGAAGTTTGTTGTGGCCCCCTAGTGGGCCCCGGCCGCCTGGTTGAGAACCACCGGTTTAACATATTTGCCAAGTGCAGTCATAGTACAAATGACGCAGCTCCCGTAAAGCCACAGAATCATGCTACAGTGACCTTTTTTTATAGGTCCCAGCTTTATTGACAGGAAACATAAAGTATTAAGTGTACAACCTAGCCTTAGATAAAGGTATCACACCTATTGGGCAGATACAAACACAATGGAGTTAGTTTATCTTATCTATGAGACTAAGTGCTGCTCGCAAGATCCTGACCTTTCATTCGATACCCATAGAATGAGTTGAATCAAATAATTCACACAGCAATCATTTCAGAACATCAGTCAACTATAGGATATGACATTTTATATGTGCGCCGCCAGTGCACTTTACATCCTGCGTGACACCGAACATTCCTTTGATAGCGATTGAAAGTGTTCTGTCAATGAAACCTGACCTTTGCAACTATTCTCTTTCTTTTTCTTATTTCACTTGAAAGTGGTGCAGGTAAACATACAGTATCTCTCCAGATAAGATGACTCTAAAGCAACAAAATGATTCTTTTCAAATGAAACAAGAGGGTGGGGTTGATTCACTTGCGCTGTAGCGAGAAATTAATGATTTATACAATGAGCCCAAAAGACTCTATGAATTTCATTATGTAAGCAACATTAATGGCGCCCACCAGGACTCCAAATGAATATAAACTACACTTGAAGATAATGGGCTGTTATTATTGAGTTCTGTTGAAACAAAGAGGAACCATATTGTTCATGTTTAAGTCTCAGGTTTCTAAAGAGGAACGATTCTTATGTAAATGATACGAGGAAAAGCGGTTGAAATGTCATGAGCTTAATGCAAACAAGGCTGAGCACTCTTAAACATTTGCATGAGTATAAGGCTGACAAAACAATCTAGGCAAAGCACTAAACCTGTTGGCTTTAAAAGAATTTTACTGCACAACAGAGCAATCCGCCACATTTATTACCAGTGCAGAACAGCAATTGCGCCTGGTTTCCTCAAACAATGCAAACATTATTTTTTGAGTTCTGTAACACGACTGTAACCGCACCGAATTGAACGTGTCGCGCTATTTTGCAGTGAAAACAAGGTCTTAAATTACATGGCAATTTAGGAATGTGTGGAAAGCCAAGAGGCTACCAGTCAAGCATTCTGGATAACCCCCATAACTTTCTTCCACTGGAGGAAAAATGAACATCTGGTCCCAGGACTAAGACCAAATGTTGGCTCTTAAATCATTTCCATCCTAATTTATCCTTTTAACTTGTAAAAATGTTTTACTTTGTCTCTTTTCTCTGTAATGCAGCGAAATTGCTACGTATATTACATCGCCTGAAGAGTTTTATGCCAAAACTAGCCAGCCCTGACAGCAGAGCAAAAAAGGATAATGACAGCTGCCTTCAACACACAGCTTGGTCTTTTTCACATCTCATATAATTTCTGTGGCAAAGGAAAAGGAAAAAAAAAAATCAATTTAGTTCTCAGGGCTGTGTTATATTAAGATTGGCAGATAACTGAAATCATCAAAAAGAAAAAAAAAAGGGAACTACAGTCTCTCCACTTCTTTTAAGATACTTCATTTAAGCAAGTGAAAGGAATTGTTCACCCAAAATGAACAGTTTTGTCATTATTTACTCGCCATCATGCAATCTATTTTTTTCCATCACTTCAAGTTTCATAACAATGATGCCATGCCGTCAATGTGACGTGACCAAACCTGACTGAATAGATGCAACTGTCATTCTGCTTGTCACACAAATCTATTGTATGACTTAAGAAGACTTGAAATAGAACTATTGCTTTAATGAATTAGAAACTGCCATATGGAAAAGTGCTGCATTAAGATTTCTGCAAGACATTTCATGCCTGAAATGACACAACAGCATTCATTTTTAGGTGAACTATCACTTTAAAAGAATATTACAGGTTCAATACAAATTAAGCACTTGTGGCATAATTACCATAAAAACTGTTTTGAAAAAATCTGGGTTACATTGAGGCCCTTACAATGGATGTCAATTTTAAAACATTGTTGCCATGACAATGTAATGCCTAAAAGTGTAATATGCCTCAAATAATACACACGATTTAACAGAAGAATTAATGTAAATGCTTTTGTAAAATCATGAGCTTATCATTTCTGCTTTCCACACTTAAAAAGAACTGGTGTAGGATTTACTTTGAAACTATTTTCACTTTTAAATCGCTAGTAAATTTCACAAATAATTACAAAGAAACAGCAAATAACACACTGAACTAAAGGATTGGTTCACTTCAGAATTCAAATTGTCTGATAATTTACTCACCCCCCATGCCATCCAAGATGTTTATGTCTTTCTTTCTTCATTCGAAAAGAAATTAAGGTTTTTGAGGAAAACATTCCAGGATTTTACTCCATATAGTGGACTTCAACAGGGTTCAACAGGTTGAAGGTCCAAATTGCAGTTTCAGTACAGCTTCAAAGGGCTCTACACGATCCCAGATGAGGAATAAGGGTCTTATATAGTGAAACGATCTGTCATTTTATAAAAAAAAAAAATACCAACCTGGTCTCATGAAAAGACGTACCTGTCTGAAAGTTTTCGCGAGTCACAAAAATACGTACCAATACGTACATATCACTGCAGTTTCTAACAGAAATGAACACTACAGGCAGTAAAACAGCAAGCGCTTTTAATTGTTTTCATACACAGTTACGATTACAGGGTCAGATTATGGATTAATAAAGACTTGTTTTCAAGTCTCCTTGCACAATATTATGTTATGACTTCAAAACGCTTTTTATCAAAGTGCACGATTTGTAAACAAATATATTTTGGGCTTTGCATCGCTTAACCAGCTCCATATGTTTCGCTTTTCTGACATTAAAAGCTTGCTCGGTAGATCAGCTGATTCGGAGTTATATAGGACTTAGAAGCCTTGGGTACGAATCCGGGGGAAAACGACTCACGGTAAAAGCTCAAAGATCAAAACAAGCTAAAACAGCACGATTACGGATGCTTTTTATGTCACATTTGCTTTTGTTAACACTATCGGGTAGGTTTAGGTGTAGTGTTGGTGGTACGTTATTTTAAAACGTAATGGAGCATTACACTTTTAGCGCCACTCACCGGACAAAATTTCAAATCAGAACTGCGGTGATTCGTATAAAAACCAACGTCTTAAAAACGCACCATATTCACATTTATTTGTTCCGGCAAAAAAAAATGAACACGCTTTTAGCGCCACTCAGTGGACATTTCACATTGAAACTGCAGTGATATGTGTATTGGTACGAATTTTGCGACTCGCGAAAACGTTCCACAAGGTATGTTTTTCTAATGAGACCAGGCTCCAATATACATATATATACTTTTTAACCACAAATGCTCGTCTTGCACTAGCTCTGCGATGCGCCACGCATTACGTAATCATGTTGGAAAGGTGGATGTAGGTGGAAGTACCGCGGTAGGGCAAAAAACTTTCTCCTCCAACTTCAAAATCGTCCGACATCGTTTTTTTCTTTTTTTTTTTTGTAAAGGGCGTTTGACTTAGTCTTTGCACGTTCGCTTTTTAGACACTTGCTCGCCTACGTCACGTGAGCTTTCCAACGTGATTACGTAATGCATGGCGCATCGCAGAGCAGTGCAAGACGAGCATTTTAATGCAAGTATATAATTTTTTATTTTTTTTAGGAAATGACCGATCGTTTCACTAGATAAGACCCTTATTCCTCGGCTGGGATCATGTAGAGCCCTTTGAAGCTGCACTGAAACTGCAATTTGGACCTTCAGTCTGTTGTATCCCGGTGAGTTGCACTATATAGAGAAAAATCCTGGAATATTTTCCTCAAAACCCTTAATTTGTTTTCGACTGCAGAAAGAAAGACATAAACATCTTGGATGACATGGGGGTGAGTAAATTATCAGGAAATTTTGATTCTGAAGTGAACTAATCCTTTAAACATGAAATGTTGACATAAAAAAATAGCTTTTTTTTTTTTTTTTTGTAAAACATGCTCCAATAAGCTTTGTTTGTGAAAAATAATCTTTGTGAAAAATAATTTTTGCAGTGCATTCACTTCCATTGTAAGTGCCTTGTACTGTTAAAGGGGACCTATTATGCCCCTTTTTACAAGATGTAAAGTCTCAGGTGTCCCCAGAATGTGTCTGTGAAGTTTCAGCTCAAAATATCTCACAGATCATTTATTATACCATTGTTGAGTGGAAGGAAAAACATGCTGTTTTTGTGCATGTATCCTTAAATGCAAATTAGCTGCTGCTCCCCGCCCCCTTACCAGAAGAGGGTGGAGCCTGTACAGCTCATGCATCGAATACTCTGCCAAAACCTAACAACGTTTGGTTTTGATTATCATCTCTATCGCTGTCGCGCTCACGTGACATTGCAGTTCTTCATCATCATAAAAGTTTATTATCTGCATGTGTTTTAAAGACATATCAGTCTAAACTTCTGATACAGGTATGGTTTTCTAAGTGCACACATCCGAAGCACGCACACAGAAAGATGGCTGTCAGACGGCGCATCCCGAGAGTATTAAACTAATTTCTCATTCACGTCTTATTGGGCTATACACACAAGGTTATGTCAAAAAAACACAAAGTTCACATAAATACAGTCGGTAATGTCTGTGAACGTATACAGCAAGTAAAGAAATCACGTGTATATTAGATCTGTGTATTAAAGTGAAAGCAGCGTAATATATAGTAACTACTGCTGTATATGCTATCAATATGAATCAAACAACAAAAGAAAAACAGAAAATCACTCACTGCTCTTGACTCAATAACTTTAGTAGTTTTAATAAGAATACATTTCTTACTTGAATGCTGCTGTTAAATGCTCTGGCGAGGAGATAAACATGCCGGCCTGTGTATAGCTCCCTCAGGGTGGGGTCTATGCTAATAGGGTCTGTCAGCAATCATGGGTGGGGCCTGTGCAGCGTCGTGACAGCGTTGGCCAATAATGAGTCGGCGTTCTTACGTAGTACACGGAAGCGTTGCACATAAACAGTGTAGGAGACTGACAGAGAAAAGACAAAATTGTTGAATAAAGTCGTTATTTTGGTTTTGTTTTTGTGCACAAAAAGTACTCTCGTCACTTCATAACATTAAGATTAAACCACTGTAGTCATGTTGACTATTTTAATGACGTCTTTACTAGGGGTGGGACGGTTCAGATTTCTCACGGTTCGGTTTGTATCACGGTTTTAGTGTACCGGTTTCGGTACAGTTCGGTATGTGCTATGTTCAGTAAAAAATAGGACAACTGTCAAATAAAGATAAAGAAAATAAAAACAAATAATCTAACTACAAGAAACAGCACAAATAAATACATGAGGGCTAAGATACAAATACACTGTGTTTCAAATTATTATGCAAGTGACATATCTGTAGGATTTCAGTACAATAAACATTCAGATTTTACTTTTTCAAAGAAAGTGTTTGTTTGTTTTATTTTCCATATCTTTTTAGATAACTGGTATCAATCTCAGACAGGTTTGTTGAGTAGTTTGCCAGGTCTACTTGGGTAAATGGAAACCCAACTTAAAGAGGTTGTTCCACATTATTAAGCAAGTCACAGTTCTCATGCAATATGGGGAGGAAGAAAGATCTTACTGAAGATGAAAAGCATGAAATGTTATGCAAAAGGCATGAAAACAACTAATATTGTGTGAAAACTGAATGGAGATTATTGAACTATCATAAGATTTGTGAGTAATTTACAGCACAAGATAACTCGGTCAGATAAAGGCTTATTAATGAAAGTTTCTGTAAAAAAAAATTAATTGTATTAAAAGGACAGCTATAAAAAAGCCAGTGTTGAGCAGCAAACAGGTATTTGAAGCTGCTGGTGTCTCTGGAGTCTCTAGAAGCTCTCCATGCAGGCTGGCAGTTGAGCGTAAAGTTGCATTTCAGCCACTCCTAACCAAAGCTCACAAAGAGAAACATTTATAGTGGGTTTAGAAATACATTTTCAAACAGTTTTATTGCTGTGGTGTTTTTTTGCAGCATGGGATAGTGCATTGTCCTTAATGAAAATCTTTTTATTTCACAAGAAATCCTTCTTTTTATACCATAGCAGAAAATTGTCAGTTATAAACTCCACATATCTTGCAGAAGTCATTTTGACACCCTCAGAGACCCTAAAGGGACCTTCCATCTCACTTCCCAATATTCCAGCGCAAATCATCACCCGCTAGCTTCTTGCTGACGTCGCAGTCTTGTTGGAATGTGGTGGCCACTCACCAACCATCTAGAAATCCATCCATTTAGATCATCCATTGTAGTACGCCATTAGTCAGTGAATAAATCTATTTAAAAATGAGTCTTCATGTATTTCTAAACCCACTGTAAATGTTTATCTTTGTGAGCTTTGGTTTGGAGTGGCTGAAATGCAACTTTACGCACAACTGCCAGCCTGCATGGAGGGCTTCTTGAGACTCCAGAGACACTCTTGTGCTGTAAATTACTCACAAATCTTATGATAGTTCAATAATCTCCATTCAGTTTTCACACAATATTAGTTGTTTTCATGCCTTTTGCATAACATTGCACCATTTCATGCTTTTCATCTTCAGTAAGATCTTTCTTCCTCCCCATATTGCATGAGAACTGTGACTTGCTTAATAATGTGGAACAACCTCTTTAAATAGGGTTTCCATTTACCCAAGTAGACCTGGCAAACTACTCAACAAACCTGTCTGAGATTGATACCAGTTATCTAAAAAGATATGGAAAATAAAACAAACACTTTCTTTGAAAAAGTAAAATCTTAATGTTTATTGTACTTAAATCCTACTGATATGTAACTTGCATAATAATTTGGAACACTGTGTAAAATAAACACTGCTTTACAGGTTTTTCAGGTATCTAACAGCTTTCAGGTACAGGAATTGAATAAAGTATTCAAATATAAAATAACACTGCATATAAACTTCTTTGAATAGTTAAATAAAGATGAAACATTATTGAAGTTACAAAAGCTGTTCAGTCAAGAGTGATTTCTTCGTGCTTTGTCGTTCGATTAACATTAAAACTCGTAGAGCAGGAATATTAGACTGCTGTCCCTTTAAGACAATTCAAATATCCAGTACAATGATACTGATACACATGCGTTGTCTGTCTCGTTTTTCTCCTAAGACATAACCTACTACGTTTGTTAGGATACTCGATAAGATGGGCGTGTTGACATAATTTTTGTGTGAATTTGTCCGTTTAGGTGCAAGACTTGAAAGAGAATTTGCGCGAGAGTATTTGCGCGCTGTGACGCGGCTCTCCGTGTACACGCTTCGGATGATAACACAAATCTCCTCACAGCGCGCGCGAGTTCTCTTTCGCGTCTTACGAATGAAGGTTTAAATTGGCAAGGTTTAAATGAGTTTAGTTTAAACACAGATAGCAACATGAGATGTTCAGGTCTCACCTGCGCTCGCGTCGCGCGCTATCAACACACGGGTGATGACGGCGTAAATGACTGCTCATAGAGCTTTCGGCACGTCACTGAACATTTGTTTACAACGAGTGACTGTTTTGTCCATGTTCTTTTGATCATTGCTGTTGTACCGTATCAAAACTAGAATGCATATCCATCGACTGAAACATACATTAGCCGAATACGTCTGTCTGTTTTGCACGTTGTTTTCAACAAACCATATTATAGATGCGTCGTCAGATTTGGGATGAACCGCGGTGCAAGCGCGTGCCGAACCGTGGGTGGAGAACCGAACGGTTCGATTTTTTTTTTTTTTTTTTTTTTTTACAGCGAACAGTCCCACCCCTAGTCTTTACTACTTTTCTGGACCTTGAATGTGGTAATTATGTTGCTTTCAATGGGGGATAAAAAAAAATCTCTCGGAAAGGTTCAATAAAGAACCTTTATTTTTAAGAGTGTACATGTGGCACATACACACAGATACAGCCAATCCATCTAATTTTTTACCAAGCCTTATTCTGTAGGCAAACCTGAGCCTGTCATTCTGACCGTGTCACATCTGAGCGCTCGAGAAACAGGCCGATTAGGTTTCACAGGGCACCACAGCTATGCGGCCATGTGCAAAGAGAGCGTTCGGAAAAGCATTTGATCTCAATTAATAGCACTCCCAATGAGATCAGCCTGGAAAAGTGACTGGGGGAAATGTGGATTTTGGCAGAAGTAGGAAAAGTGTTGCGGTGCTGCCACGGCATGACAAATTCAATAGTGAGCAAAACAAGATGAACAACTGGAAGCCCAGAGCCCATCTGCCCTTGTTATTGTCCTCCATTTATGTACTGCTTAATTTAATAAAGCGCAAAGCATGATGTTACAATGCGTCAACAGGAAAGCTTTCTTATGCTTGAAGTGGGTTTGTTGTGAAATAAGTACCATGGAAAAAACCTTCTGCCAGCACATCGGGCTCCTTCCAGCTATTTTGGGGATGATTAAAGCTATAAATCATCACGTCGTCAAATGTTCAGGAATGTTTTTAATCACTCAGCAAAGATACACAATAGTTTGGCTGCAACTGTATCCTCATTTCTAATTAGCTTGATTTAGTAACACCAAAGGTTTTAATGTATTTAGATCTTGCACAAATTGCAAATGAAAACATGATTGTTGCCGGCATCCGCTGGAGACAAAAACTGCATTTAAATAAGTAACACATCCTGTAACAGACATACAGTAAGCATTATTTATTCTTACTTTAGGTGACATCATCCCCAAGATTAAAAGGACCATTGAACGCAGTCATGCATGTCTCGTTAAAAAGTCCTGAAACGGTTCATTAATCACTGTAAAACCTCAGATTCCCAAATATTTCCTATTGTTAACATTGTTTTTAGCCAACAGTAAATATTATATAATAATAATAAGTATTATATTAATTATTCATTATTACTAATTCAATTATAAAATTAATTATAAATAAAATTAGTTTAAAAATGATTAATTAAATATAGTACATCATCAGTAAATAATCACAGTAAATAATACCGTTTTTAAAGTGATTTATCAGTTAAAGACGTCATGAAACTGTCATATCTGACAAGAATTATCCTAAAATAAAAGTCCTGAAATGGTTCATTAATGACTGTAAAACCTTCCATTCCCAAAAATCCTGTTATTAAAGGTGTGGTTGATTATGATTTCACTTTTTTAACTTTAGGTAAGTGTGTAATGTTGCTGTTGAAGCATAAACAACATCTGCAAAGTTACAACGCTCAAAGTTCAATGCAAAGAAATATTTTCTTTTAAAGTTGCTTTTAAATTGCTTTTTAAGGACTACAACAAACTACAACGAGCTTCTTCCCGGGTTAGTGACATCACTAACCCTAAAATTTACATAAACCCTTCCCCCGAGAACACGCAACAAAGTAACACAAATGCAATAGCATGTCATAAAAGCAAGATGACAACATAAGTTATAACCGTAATTAAACTAAACTATACATGTTCTGTCATGCAGCATATATTCTCTGGCTCTGTAGGATCTTACAACAGTTCCCACATGAGCAATTTATAGATTATCATGACAGAACATGTTAATCACAATGACTTTAAGATAGTTAACTCCACATCAGCTACATAAATTCATCAACTAACCATTCAGAAATGTCCTGTTGCATTCTACATGTTGTCACTTCTTTTTGAGTCTCTCCATCATTGTCCGACTCCGGTTTGAACATAAAAGCCTGAACAATTTCTTGACATTTTCAGTGAGTCTGCGTGAGGTAATCGGAGCTGCTAACATGAGCTCTTGAAACTCCGCCCTCTTCTTGGGAGCAGCAGCTCATTTGCATTTAAAGGGACACACACAAAAACGGAGCGTTTTTGCTCAGCCTCAAAAAGTGACAAATTTAACATGCTATAATAAATGATCTGTGGGATATTTTGAGCTGAAAATTCACATACACACTCTAGGGACACCAGAGACTTATTTTACATCTTGTAAAAGTGGCATTATATGACCCCTTTAACATTGTCTTTAGCCATCAATAAATTATTATTAATATTGTTACAGTAAATTATTATTATTATTACTAATTATTCATTACTAATTAAATCATACAATTAATTATAAATAACATTGTTTTAAATCATCAGTAGATAATCACAGTAAATAATAAAGTTTCTAAAGCTATTTATGAGTTAAAGACCTCATGAAACTGTCAGGTCTGACAAGAATTATCCTATTTTTACATATTTAAAGGGATAGTACACCCCAAAAAAAATGAAAATTCTGTCATTATTTACTCACCCTCAAGTTGTTCTAAACCTGTCTAAAGTGCTCTCTTCTGTTGAACATGCATGAAAGAACACTGGAATCCAAAAAGTTGCTGGTCCCCATTGACTTTCATAGTATAGAAAAAAACAATACTATGGAAGTCAATGGGGACCGGAAACTGCAACATTCCTCATAATATCTTTTTTTGTGTTCACCACAAAAAAGAAATTCATACAAGTTTGGAACAACTTGAGGCTGAGCAAATAATGACAGAATTTTCAGTTTTGGGTGAACTATCTCTTTAATGTTGAAACAGGAAGTAGGAATATAATCAAGTTAATGATCAATTATGTTTTAAATTGCCAATCACATTATATTTGCATTACAACCATGATCTACCACTTGCAATTTTTAGTTGGTGAAGAGTGTTTTGGACAAAAATTAGCATATGCCCTTGAATGGCGTATTTTCTCCAGGAAAACATATTTTTTCATATATTTAAAAGACAACTGGTTGGTTTCATTGTGTATCAGACATTGCCTCCTTGAGGAATAAAGATGAATTGCACTTATTGAGTCATCAGAGATTCAATTGTTGTTGCGAAGAAAAAATATACTTACACTCTTACATACTTATACACTTTTTACAAAATAAATAATTCTTTTATAATGTTTTTTTTTTTTTCTTGTTATATTGATTATAATGAATAGATTAAGGAATATTAAGAAGGCTGATTTTAAAAATGAATTAGGGAGGAGGTAATAAATGACGTCCCGGGTCGCTAAAGACCCGAGGTATGTGTTTAAGGGATAAAACAGTTTCAGAGTAAATCCTACACCATTTTTTTTTCACCCCTCCAGTAAGTAGGAAGTCATTTTTTAATGTACTCCATTGGCCAGTAGAGGGACTATTGTTGTCTATGAGCTGAAAGGTCATCCAGCTCTTGGCTCAGGAATTACTCTATCAATCAGTTTGGGAACAAAAAGAACGGCTCCAAAACAACACTCAAACTGTTTGAACATGTTCTCAAGGCATCCCGTGTAAGCAGCTAACTTCACCGCAACATGTCAACACTGGAGCGGAAAGGCTAATGAAGAGCTAAATCAACAGGCTGTAAAAACACAGAGGCATGGAGGAATATTGCTGTAATTTGATATACTGTGACACAGATTAAATGGACCAGTTTTTTTCCATCAATCACAATCTGTTTAAGTATAAGTATGAATGTATACTGAGACCTTTAATAATAGGAATGACATGAACCAAATTAATAATTCAACAATAATAATCTTTGATGGCATTGCACATGCAGAATGTCTTTGTGATGTGAAATAATTGTGCTCCGCAAATAAGAGCAGAGAGATAGAAAATGATCAGCATTCTTTTTCATATGTACTGCTGGATATTTATAGTTGTATGTGGGTTTTCTCAAATGCAGTGGAAAAGTCACTATTCAGCTTTAATAATACATCACTTTATATGGCAACTCAGCTATTTAGGCTGAGTTACACAGCGTTGCCATAGCGCTGGGCTACTTTCAGACAGCTAATGACTTGTGGGAAAGGTGCCACAAAAACCTTATACAAACAACTTAATTAGATACGCTGTTCCTTTTTGACTTCATGAATATGATCCTGCATTTCATATTCATCATTTTATCTTGCTGAATAAATCAAGAATGTCACCAGAAAGTCATTTATTTAATCTATTATCAACCTCATACAAACTGATGAAGCAATTTTGCTTGACATAAGTGAAACCTAAGTGAATAAATTTTACAGTAAATTAAGAGTATTTGGCTGTATAAACCGCGAGTGCCATATTCTGTTTTATTTTAGGACTTGAATTAATAAATACTGGTGGGAAATCCTCTTGGCATCTCATCAGTGCTATTTGGAAGACCCTTTTTGAAGTCGTTCTAACCTCGAGATGTAGGTCTCTTCATGAACTCGCAGTTTCTCTGTGAAGTCGGCCTGTTGAACACACAAGAATTTGTACATCCATAAAAACGCCAAACTGATCCAGGGTGGAGATTACAGTTAGATGAGTGAATCTCGGGGTGGGGGTCATATTTCAGCCCAAAAGCTAAAGAAAAAATCTATTTTGCTTCAAAAAGTGAAGCCTATTGGACTATTAAAAATTTTTTGCATTGTGACATTATTTTCATGACATTTTAGTACATCTGCCCCCCCATAAATCTCATTATAGTAATAGAAAACATCTCATTAGTATAAAAAAATAAAAATTAAAATTAAATGACATAGATAATGTAGTATTTTATTTTATGGCGTTTAATTGGTGCCAATTTCACCAATTTTCAAAAAAAAAAAAAAAGAAAAAAAAAAAGAATGGTCCTAAAAGTAGGCTTGATTGTTTTTATACTAAATTCCACTTATTATAGTAGTATATTTTATAGTATTTTATTTCATGGCCTTTAATTGGTGCTGATTTCACACAAAAAATATTGTATATATTATTACGTCATAGTATTATTGTATTTTATAAAACGGTTAGTTCCTGTTCTTGATTCTGATTGGTCAATAGCTGTGTTTTATTCACGATAAAACACGGCTATGACCGCTTCACCCAATGGTTCTGTGTATCACTACACAACACCTTTAGCAACCACTCTCAACGTAAACTGTTTGTTCTCAATTGATATTGTTCATTGAAGCTTTCTGTATTATGTAGAAGAGTGTTGTGAGAAAGAGATCGATTGAAAGAGTTTATTACCTGCATTCAGATTTAGCATTTTCCTTCAGGTCAGTCCTATGTTCATAATAAAAAAAATATGTTTAAATGTCCGCTGCAATATCTTGTCCTTTTAACAGTTAAGGGGTTTTCCCGTGACTGACAGCACTAGTCAAAGCATTTGTCAGTTGCGTCTTGTTCCGTGTTCACAACAATTCAGTCTTTTCAATATAAAAGTCTTCGCTACTGACTGAAACACTCATAAAGACAGTCTTTGCCGCATCTAATGGCATAATAATGTAACTTCTGTTGCTGTTCACGGTCAGGGACTATTTTGTCTTTTAGTGATTTTACAGCACAGCCTCTCGTACCTTATTGCTTACATATATTATATTCTATTACAGTAATAATAATCACCTTTGGGAAGAATGAAACTAAATGAATAAATAAATTCTCATGAATAAAATTCCCAGAAAATATTACAGAAATGAGAACACATAATATCAAAATTAAAATAAAATAAACAAAACAAAACAAAACAAAAGAGTAGGCTTGATTGTTTTTATACTAAATTCCACTCATTGTAGTAGTAAATTTAATAGTATTTTATTTTATAGACTTTATTGGTGTTGATTTTATGAAAAAAAATATTGTATAGATTAGATTTTTATTGTTATAGTATTATTGTATTGTACATAATATTATTGTATTACAGTAATGATAATCACATTTGAGAAGAATATAAATAAATAAATAAATTAATTAATAAATAAAACCTAAAGAATAAAATGACCAGCAAATATTAGGGAACTGAGAATATATGATGTCACAATGTAAAAAAAAAAAAAAAAAAAAAAAAATGCAATTGGTCCTAAAAATAGGCTTGATTGTTTTTATACTAAATTCCACTTATTATACTAGTATATTTTATAGTGTTTTATTTTATGGCATCTAATTGGTGCTGATTTCATATATATATATATATATATATATATATATATTAATCACCTTGAGAATAATGGGTATTACAAAATAGATAAATAAACCCCCATGAATAAAATACACAGCAAATGTTACAGGAAAGAGAATACATAATGTCACAGTGTAAAAACAAAAACATAACAGTCCTAAAACAGTCCTACTAACAGTCCAATTTATTTTTCCTTCTTGATCTTGTGATGAAAAGTTTGTGACATTCATTGACTCACTGTAAAACAATCTATTGTTCCAGCTTTAAATAAAAATACACAACACATTTTGTGCAGTGAAGTTCCCCGATGAGCACAAAGGCATATTGAATGCCTCTGGTCCACATCTGGAATGGTAATGTTATTGGTAAGGAAGTCATTCTCAGTAATTCCAGCATTTGTAATTTTCAGTGTTTCTACCATATTAGGTATGATGAGATCCACAGAGTCATGGCATTCCTGGGAACTTTTGAAACAAGAATAATATTCAAGGAAAAAAAGCAAACGGAAAGGAATAAATATGGATGTAGCAAACACTTCAAACTCAATGTGGATGGCTGTGATATTAAGCATGCTTCACAGTGACTTCATACACTCCCCTGAGCCATACTGGTTACAATTAGCATAGAAAAAACAACACAATAGAATCTATTGAAGCAGCAAGATTTTTACCAATCATTTTGCATGAGGTTATATTTAGCAAAGTGATATATGTAATTGACCTTCTTCTGACATTAAAAGGAGAGGAAAAGCCCAGGAGAATTGATGGAAATAGCGGCGGCTCTACAGCGTATCAGTCAGATGTAAGATGCACACACAAGCCACTACAAATGGGCTCTCAAATTACAGAGCGTTCGCCATTTGAAATAAAGGCTTGTCACACAGACGACAAAGGTCTTCATGGAACATGGCAGGAGAATTGAATGACCCCCATAATCATTAATCCCATCAAAGTGAAAAATTACTTATGTCTTTCTAGCCCCTCCTGTTCAGGTCTTGACGACACGGCCCACGGCAACCTTTGCCGTCTCAAACCTCCCAAACATTTGGCATGTAAAAACTTGTGATAGAGATGACACAATTTAGCAATCTCCCTGGTTGTTTTGTGCAATCGTGGCAGTCACGGTAATTCAATTCCACCTTAAGTCTAGCGTAAAATTAATCACGATATCTGCCAGCAGCTGTCTAATGTACTTTAGGTTATGCAGAGAATACCAATGATATTAAGCAGGAGAGCGTTATTCAGGTTTTAATTTAGGATTCTTTTTTCTTGGCATAATCACACTGTGGGTGGAGGTTTGTGGGAGTACATGAGCGGAACCATGATATTTTCAAAAATGCTGTTTCGATACATAGTCTGTTATTCATTATTTGCCTTTTAAGATGTTTTATTAATGCTATCTGTGATATTCCTGCCCTCAAGCCATGAATGTAATTCTTGTGGAAACTCATGCGAAATGAAAAACGATTTTTTTTTCTTTCTCTCTCTCTCTCTCTCTCTCTCTGTGTATTGGTAGTAATCAGTATATTATTTCTGATAAACAGGCTGTTGTTATAAAAGGCTACTTGGAAAGCTTGTTATTTGCTCAAGGGTGTATACCTGCAGTTTTGCTAACATCTCCTGGGTCATTTCCCTCAACACCTCTTGAACATCTTCCACACTGAAGCCCATGTGATCCTCGGGACTTTCTTCCAGCTCAGCTTTTCCAGGTTCTTCCATATTCTCCTTGTGAGATTCCTCCGTGCCCTATAAGGTCAAGAAATAGTTCACCCATAAATAAAAATTTTGTCATTATTTATTCACCTTAATGTCATTCCAAACACAAAATATTTCATCCGTGCAGGAAACAGATTTTATAAAGCATTATCACGCAGCACATTTAATTGAAATTTGTGCTGACGTTTAATTGACCCTTTGCCAGGAGTTTGATTGACAGGAGATCTAACCAATCATAACGCCGAATCCGCCATTTTGTCCGACAAAGCAGTTAGGGGAGTTAGCAGATTAACGTAGGTGGACTTGAACATGAAAAATGGTGGCTGCGTCCGAAAACTGGAAAATGCTGCCTTCGGAGGACACATCTCAAGGTAGGAAGGCATCAAGGCACGTCCGAATCCAATGTTAGCTTCACTTCCTGTTTCCTGAGATACCTTCATCTGATCGATTTCTGAAGGCAGCATAGATGTATCCTTCCCTGCCTTTATATCCCACAATCCTGTGCGTCCGTTCTGTGTCTGTTGAGCTACAAAATTAAAGATGGCGTCCGAAAGTTGCGTTTGCTGGTCAGTTTGTGTGTAAATGTATGTTTTTGAGCAACATTTTCCACTTTTGATGTCATTTCTAGCGAGAAATTACTACTGTAGTAATTAAATATTTGTTTAGTTCTCACCAAGCTCGTGCTATGTTGCGGTAGATCATTAAACTGTTACGCTGCCTCAGAAGTCTGTCCGAAATCAGTTTCGTGAGGTACCTTAATGCACAAACGCTGCCTTACAAGTCATTGCCTGATAGGGCAGCGAGGCAACGAGTCAGCTTCCTAGGTTTTCGGATGCAGCCGGTGTGTACTGACATCTTTCCGCGACTGAAACAACATTCCTTATGATGTTCATTCATGTTTATTTGATGCTATAAATGAACTAGTAGGAAGAGATGATCAGTTCATGAGGCGCTACAGCGATCGGTCACGACACATTAAAGAGCCACAAAACGGTATTTATTGTTTAAATTTCTTTAAAAATGACAAAATTTGATATTTGTTTCATATTAAAAGTAACCTGCTCTGTCTTGTCTGTCGACGCGTTGTCAGTGTCCTCTTTGCTCCGCAATGTATTTTTCACTGCGTGAGAACATGATGTGTGGCGAGAGATCGGCATGGCTTGTCGGACGTAGCAACAGTAAAGGGGGCGGGCCTTTGCGAACGGTCATTTGTCATAAAAATTTACAAATTATTAGTTTTGTTCGTGTCACTTAAAAAAGCCTAATGTATGTTCAATACGTTGTTTTTTTTACTTGAATTCGTATATAATACAATAAAAAATTATAATAAAATAGGCCCAAATGATTTACTTTAATGCTGTGAAAATTAATATAATATAATAAAAAGTACTGTAAAACGATTAATGCCATCCAAAATAATACTGTGTATATTTATTATGTATATGTAAATACACACACATCCATGTATAAAATATTATATATATATATATATATATATATATAAATATATATACATATTTCTTAAATAAATACATGTATGTGTATGTATTTATATATACATAATAAATATACACGGTACACACACATATATTATGTAAACACAAACTTTTATTTTGGATGCGATTAATCATTTGACAGCATAATCTGATTAAACCCGGAAACATTCATTGCGTATGAAGGACAACCGTGTTTATCTATATTCTTTGGCAAAATGTGATACAAATTTATACTGCACAGTTATTGCTTTATTAAATAATTGCGATTAGATTGAAAAACCACGACCAGATTATTAATCAGTAATCATGACAGGCCTATATATAGTGTAAATATTGTATGGAAAAGAGCAGCATAAAGATTGTCAAAATCCTCCTTTTGTGTCTCCATAAAAACAGCATGTAGGTTTAGAATGTTATGAGGGTGAATAAATAATAAATGACAGTTTTGGCTGAACTATCCTTTTAGTCACATTCTCCACATCTCGCTTTTTGCAGATAACTGGTGGTGGCAAAACCAGGTTAATGATTACAAGACAAAATTAATGAGTACAATGAAAATCAAAATAGGTAAAAGTTCAGGTTTTGACCTTATTTTAAAATATATGGCATATGATGATACATTAAATACCAAGCCTATTAGTTATTAACATTAAAAGCAATTTATTTTTCTTAGCTTTTAATGTAAAATTGCAGCAAAGAACTAATGAGGAAATTTATTGAGCATTCATGTAGGAAGGCAGAACTGAAGTAGCTTGTGTGGGAAAATCATAAAATAAGTAGTAGCACAGCACCTACATGTGGCCATTTTCTGAACAGCACACACTTTAGGATATGGCACACTGTGCAGATTCTGCGGTTGAGTTCCCACGCCTTTTGACAAATGCGTTTTCCGGGATAAGGATTTTTTTTTTTTTTTTTTTTTTTTGAATAAATAATAACAATTTTATAGAGATTGCACACACAAAGTGCAACTTCAAGCTTAAAATATTCTAAAATATGCAATATAGAGTATACAGCCAATTTACTCCAGCAATCTGACATATATGTCCATTAAAACATGTTAATAAAAGATAATATGTTGGATGGAACTTAATTCTAATATCAGTAATTGAGTGAATCATGAAAAGTAGGAATTACATATTGAGAGTTGAAAAGAAGGATTTGTAAGGTCAAAGGAAAGCTGGGCAACACTGACATAAATTCCCACGAATTTTATGATATTATTCATTTTCATGACTTCTTTCCAGTCCTGGAAATCCCTGATATTTCAAGATTTTCCTAGACTGTGGGAAAGTCGAATAGATAAATAATCGAATAGATCTCTTTAAAGGCAAGTGTCATTTTTATGACATTTATATATACAGTAAATACTAAACTCATTTTTTTTTTGTACTCAACAAATCATTAAAAATACATGAATACACAAATATTTGCAAAAGAAAATTCTCTCGGGGACTGACAAAAAAAATGTAAAGATAGAAACTGAGCTATGATGTAATCCTAATGCTATAATATATGATTCCCTCTGCTCAGTACAGTCTATGTTCTCCAGCTGTACAGCACTGTGTCTGTTAAGGAAAAAGGTTAGTCATACTTGGAAGCAAATTTGTGTTTCCTCTGAAAATGAGAAACATGTGAAACGCATCTTCTCTGAAAGGGTAATTCCAAGCAAAGACTGAACCACAAAAAGAATACAACATTTTACTGCGAGCCAAATACATTAGAACAGCTTTGGATAGTGCATTATTACAGGGCGGGAAAGACAACATTTTACCTTTTCAGGTGTTTGGACACGTGGGGGAGCCACATAATGGAAGTACAGATCAGCGGGCATGCCCTCTTCCAGCGGGGAGGCAAAGTCAGCTGGGATCAACTCAATGCATTTCTGAAATAAAAGACCCAACCTTTTAAAATCCATTAAAATCTTATTTAGGATTATTTCTTGCAACTTTAAGTAGGAAACTGTAGTCGACCGGTCTTTATTGCAAAATAAAACCAACAGAATCCTGAAACAAAGCAACAACTAATTATTCATAATGGTAACACTTTACAATAAGGTTCATTAGTTAAACATTAGTTAATGTATTAACTAACATGAATAACCATGAGCAATACATTTGTTACTGTATTTACTAATCTTCGTTAACATTAATTAATGAAAATACAGTTGTTCATTGTTTGTTCATGTTAGTTCACAGTGCATTAACTAACATTAACAAGATTTTAATAATGTATTACTAAATGTTGAAATTAACATTAACAAAGATTAATAAATGCTGTATAAGTGCAGTTCATTATTAGTTCATGTTAACTAATGTAGTTAACTAATGTTAACTAATGAACTTTATTGTAAAGTGTTACCATATTAATAATTGATAATGAAAATAATCGACGGCGAATCTGATTAACGATTAATCGCGTCTGCGCAATGTTCATGGAAAACATCAGTCAGTCACATCAATTTAAAGTAGTGAATAATGCATTTGTGTGGACAAAATTCATCTAACAGCGGAGGACAGAGAGTGAGCTTCTGCGGATAGGTTCATGTCCCAAACATGAGAATGTGTCATATAAGATTTCTGAGATGCGCTTTCCTCAGTGCATAATTTACATTTTATGGTTGAATCCTTATTTGCAAATGTTAGAAAGTCACAGAGCGCATGCGTCATAAACATAAATCTATGTTTAAAAATCTAAATGTAACACAAGTAAGAGCAGTAACAGGAAGGCACTACTAAAATGGAGTAAATATAATAGGGCTATGTTCAGATGAGTGAATGTGTGTTCCTCCTACCTCGCAGTTAACATTTAGGGTACGTTTACATGTACTAAAAATGAAAAAGTTTTCCCCGTGTTTTGCGTACAGACGACAATGTTGTCAAAATGATCCCTGTTCACATGGATTCGTGAAAACGACTAAAAACGCTGTATTATTCATGACAGGCCAGTAGTTGGCGATGTCACTTAGTAAAGAAAAACTATGCGACTATAGAATGAAAACGTAATACGCATGCACATGACGTCTCCGTTTTCTCTGTTTTTGTAGTTTACACGGGGACGATAATGGTATCGTTTTCAAAAATTTGCACTTTGAAACCCGTTTTCAAAAGCTTGCGTTTTCAGGCCCCCCAAATCGCTGTTTTTGTGTAAATGAATGGCCAAAACGCATAATACGTTTTCAGTTTTTAGCTGATAATGGTGTTGTGTAAACAGCCCCTTAGTCTGTGCTTTTTTTCTTTATTATCACTTTTAATTTAGTGATTTTAACTTCTACTTTCAAATGATAAGCAATCAGTTTTTGCACATGTTTAATTGCACATAGCCTATATAGATACATTCACTATATTTGTTTTCATTGGTTTCAAATTGCACATTGTTGGATGACATTGGACAGGATGTGTAATAACAATTCTGTAAGTAATTGATTAAAATGTATCTTTTCCCCCATCCGATTAATCAATTATTTGAAGAAATAATCACAAGATTAATCGATTATCAAAATGATCACAAGTTGCTGCCCTAAAGCAGAGTATTCTTGTTGTGGTAAATAAAGAAATGGCCATTAAATTTTGAAATTATGTTCAGATATTCAGATTCAGATACTTCCTAAAATTCAAAAGGGTTAGTTCGCCAAAAAATGACAATTCTGTTATTAATTACTCACCCTCATGTCGTTCCAAACCCGTAAGACTTTCGTTCATCTTCGGAACACAAAATAAGAAATTTTTAATGAAATCTGAGACTCGATTGCTTTATATGATGAACAGATCAGGTTGTTTAATTTAGGCTTTTATTCACAGCGATCAGCGAACATAAACAGAAGCTCAACTGAAACTGCTTGAACCTCATTGGTTCTCGCAAGCGTCAAGCAAACTTGCTTGAGTTTCCATTTACCACAACTGATGTGTGAGTTGATCAATGTTTATATGTGAATAAAAGCCTAAATTCAATCTGTTCATCATATAAAGTGATCATGTCTCTTCGGAAAATGTGGACTAAACCGCTCAATTCATATGGATTAGTTTTACGATCTCTTTATGAACTTTTTGAAGCATCAAAGTTTCAGTTACATAGCAGTCAATGGAGGGACAGAAAGCTCTCACATTTCATCATGTTCCGAAGATGAACAAAAGTCTTACGGGTTTGGAACGACATGAGGATGAGAAATTAATGACTGAATTTTCATTTTTGGGTGAACTAACCCTTTAATATTACTGTAATGTTGCAGTGCTAGGCAGATAGTTTTGTACATTGTAATAAACTACTTTTTTTTAATAGGGCCTATAAAACATACAGGTAAAATTCTAAAAAAATATTTTCAACTCTAATCATTATTTTACTTATTTATTTATTTGGTGAGTAGTACTAATAAGTGGTATAATGTACAGTCTTAATTTTTTGTGGTGTATCTGAAAAGATTTAGGTCTGCATTAACAGCTGAGTTACATTTTCTCTTCATTTGGCTGGAACATTTTACTGTTCATTTGGCAGAAAGCCCTTCACCCAGAATCCAAAACTAGTACACTAACAAAAGCAAAGAGCCTTGTGGTTTGTATACTGAACATAATTACAATTCCAAATTGAGGCAGGGGAGTATAACAATGCTCTTTTATTACTGCATTGTTTCCCATTATTCCCAATGACATGATTCATGCGTGTTCCATCTCAAGCAATAAACAAATTAACGTCAACAGTATCATATTAATAGGAGTAAAAATAGAATGCCTGCTGCAATTCATTGTCCTGTTTTGCTTTTGTTTTTTTGTAAAACATCTTGATTCAATAAACTGGTTCCAATTTGAAAGGAAAAAAACAAGTACATTAATATTCAAAATGTGCTTTGAAGTCCCTTTCAAAACAAATAAAAATGGTTCTGTTACATGGTGTTCGGTGCCATTGTATCAGTGACCTATATTCTGTTTTTGATGTTCACTGTAAGATGCTCAACTGCAGCTATCATTATTTGTATGCTACAGCATAAAGCACCATTCAGACGCTAAACAAATCTGAGCCTTGATGTTTGATGTAATCTAATCTTCCAATGTTACAAATCTCCGATATACAGATATTGATGTAAATGGAATAAAATGATTTGTTATATTCTCCTGGCTTAACATTTTGAAAGTGTACTTAGAGTGTGATCATTACGTGTTAATTATGGATAAGCAAATCAGATGGGAGGCAGATTTTCCACTCAAGCTGAAATTCAGAGAGGGAAACGACAACCCATGTTATTGACCAACCGCTGTTATTGACCAATCCAATGGCATGGACGATGGTATATTGCATGTAGGTCTTTTACTTGCGCTTCTGTTAAGGTCACTTAATTTAAAGAGGACCTATTATGCTTTGAGCATGAAAAAGGTCTGCAAAATTACAAAGCACAAAGTCCACTACAAAGGGAGTTATTCTGTTTATTAACTCCCTGAAACGCCTCCATTGTAGTCTTGAGTTTTCTTCCAGGAATGATCATGTGACACTATTCCTCATTCAAATAATTCCCACCCGAGGCATACGCAAAAAAGGTGCAAGGCCTAGCTGATTTGCATTAGATGTGTGTTGACACTCGCGTTATGGTAAGGGGTGTGACATTTTCGAAACACGCTCAAAGCCGTTGACCAATCACAACACACTGGTCCAGCCGACCAATCTGAGCACATACGCTTTTTGGAAGGAGGGGCTTTATAGAAACAGAAACTAAACAGAGCAGACAAACTGAGAAGAGACAGAGCAGATGGACTAGGAAGAGAGGTGCAGCAATATAAATAATGCAATAATGTAATGTACGTTGATCAGCGAATGTACATTGAGCTTAAGCATGCTTGCTTGATGCGCAAGAACCAATAAGGTTCATTCTCGCATGTCAGGCAAGTACGGCTGAGCTTCTGTTTACCATATTTGATTTTGTATGTATTATGTATATTAGCTGATCAATGATTATATAGGAGTAAAAGCCTAAATTAAATCTGTTCATCATATAAAGCGTTCGTGTCTCTTCAAAAGACGATTAAACAGCTTGATTCACATGGATTATGAACATTTTGAAGAGTCTGAGTTTTGGGTGAATAGACCTTCAATGGACACAAAGTTCTCAAATTTTATTAAAAATACATTAATTTGTGTTTCAAAGGTGAACAAAAGTCTTATGGGTTTAGAAGGACATGAGAGTGAGTAATTGATGACAGAATTTTAATTTTTGGGTGAACTAACCCTTTAACTAATACCTTGCTCCTGCTTGCTCATAATAAAATTTAGTTTTCTTAGTCCATTTCATTCAACTTGCTCAAGTCAGGGATAGACAAAAATCAGAAGATCTCAGATAAAGTGCCTACTGCTCCATTCATTCATATAGAAAGTCTTAGTGAACTTTTAGTGACTTGAGCCAGGGGTTAAGGAGAGGTACTAGGAAGAGAGGGGCAAGGATTCATAGATGGGCAAGGAGAGAAGTCTCGGTGTCCTACATGCTCTTTCTTTGAGATCTTCTCTCCAGATTAGTTTGTTTATTGTTTTAGTGTATTTCTAATATTCAGTTATCAGGAAATTAAAGTATTTCCCGCAATGGAGGATAATGGGATGGAGGAGACATGTATGAACATGAACAGTGCTCTGAGGAATTCATGAGGAAATTACTCTATAGAGTCTACAAATGATCATTCTGAGCATAAAGCTTTACATATTAATACACAGGTGGCAGAATTTCAAACTTTATATAGGAGCCGGTCTAAATTATGTTATGTGAATCTGGAGCTAAAGCAGATTTTATTTTACAATGTAATAACTGAAGTTACATAGAAGTTACATAGTTACATGCGTAAAAAGAAGTTGCTCAAAAACTATTTTGGACAAATATTTGTATGTACTAACTTCATTTTTTTTTTTATTGATAAGAGGCTTCAATACACTGCAGACAGTACGCAGACTTTTGTGAGAAAACAGCCGATTACTTTATGAATAGATATGAGGTGAGTCACTGCACAGTTCACTGATTATACAACATAGACCACAAATATATACAGGGGAATGTGAAAACAATTTACCAAGCTCTGAACATGACTGAACTGGTGTATGAGACAAAATAAAGCATTCATGTTGATTTTGCATCATTGTTGTGTCGAAGCTGTTTTTTGTGGCCTAAAAAACAAAAACAAAACAAAAAAAAAAACAGGAATTTATAGTGACTAAGAGACATGAAGCCTTTTATTTTCAATAAGAAATTGCTGTCATTATGAACGAGGATTCAGCTTCTGTTCTGTGAGCAGCTGTAATCCAGTGTGACTGATAACAATTTGATTTGCAATTTGATTATCAAATTGAAAAAAACATGAAAGGTCAGCCTCTGTTTTTATGGGTTACTCGCCTTCTGACTCTCTCACATAACCACTTCATGACTTTTGACAATTGGCATAAAGTTTGGTTCACTTTGCAGCTTATTTTGTCGGTAAAAATGTATGAAAGCAGAAAAAAATTTCAATAAGCAACATCTAATCACTGAAGGAGTAGTTAAACCAAAAATGAAAATATATTGTTATTGTCACACTGCACTGTGTTGTGTAATCCACAAACGATCGAAATGCAGGATGAACGGGATATGAGAAACTAATGAACATGGAGAAATCAACAAACAACTACACATTAAACATCAACGATAACTCAGACGACACCGAACAAAGAACTGAGAGAAACTGGGCTTATATACACAGGTAAGGTAATCAACAAAACAAGGAACAGGTGCGAAACTGAATCAGAAACCATATCAACAAATAATGAACAAGAACTCAGTGACAGGAAACACAGGATAGCTAAACAGAACAGAACATGACCGTACATCCATACAGTACATCCCCCTCCCAGCATTCTTGTGCCACAAAGTCGAACAGAGGAGGGAGGTAGGGAGTTCCAGAGGAGGACAAGGGGCAGGAGACAGATGAGACTGTGGAGGATGGTGGGAATAGCCAGGGAGGAGACAGAGGAAGGAGCCAGTGAGCAACCCAGACAGAGGGACTTCCGATGGAGGTGGAGCTGTGTGAAGTGAAGACCCAGGCGGAGCAGAGGAGATGAAGACCCAGGGCGACAGTGCTGGACTGGAGAGCCCAGGCAGAACTGTAGGCTGTGGGACCAAGGTGGGGACGGGGGCTTGGCAGACCAGGGTGGAGCCAGTGGGAGCAAGGACAATGGTGGGGCCGAACAAAACGAAGAGGCCGGTAGAGCCAAAGAGGAGGAGGGACAAGGCTTAGCCGACGGCCTGGAAGTCCAAGGCGCAACCAGGGTAATGACTGACCAAGGCAGAGCCAGATGGACAAAGGAGCCCGGCGGAGCCTGAGGGATGATGGACCATGGTGGAGCCGAGGGAGCGTGGAGCCAAGGTGGAGATGATGGGCCGACAGGCCGAGGTGGAGTCCAGGGGAACCTCACACCAAGGTGGAGCTGGCGATTGGGAAGCCCAAGGCAGAACCAAGTGCTGAAGGGAGCCAGCAGAGACTGGGCCGCAGAATTGGATGGACTCAGCAGAGGAGGAGGGAGTGGGAGGGGAGTGTTAGCTGGGCAGAACTAACGGCAACAAAGGAGACATGGAGCTGGATGGAACCAGCAGTGATTGGAGATTTTGGGGAATGATGTCATCCAAATCATCATACTATTCCTTGTGTATAGGGCACAGCTCACCCTCAGTGGTGTTAGTATGGACAAGACTCCACTCCATGCATTCAAACTCCACTAACACTCCCTCTGAGGCGAACAGAGATACCGGCTCACACACCTGGTCAGACTCTGCAGGCTTGGGTTCAGGGTCTGCGTCGGGCTGTGGTTCGTTGTCCAAAGACGTAGAGGGTGCAGGTTCAGGTTCCGGGATGAACATTGGCTCAGGCTCGAGCTCTTGGATGGACATAAGGGCTGGCTCACACACCTGGTCAGACTCAGCTATCCTTAGCTCTGGGTCTGTGGTGGGCGTGTGGATGTATTGGATGAATTTCTGTTCTGTTATGTCCTAGGGCAAGGACAACAACTCTGGATAGGCAAATTTTAAACACTGGAGAATGGCCTCCTGCCAGGTAAAACTGTCCACATCAGGCAAGTCCAGTGGTTCATAATAATTAGCTCCTATACAGAAAATCGATTTTTATGATGCATTGTTCAGACCGGAGCGTTGGGCCAACAAACAGAATGGGTCAGAATATTTCAATAAAGGATGATCTCACAGGCAAGGGACATGAAGGCTGCTGCAATATCCATTTTTAAATCTCTTCTAGGTTCTGCATTCAGTCATGCTGTGCTGTGTAGTGTAATCCACGAAAAAGCGAGATGCAGGATGAATGGGATATGAGAAGGCTTTAATGAACACAGAGAAAGCAACTACACATTAAATATCAATTATAACTCAGACGACACTGAACAAAAAACTGAGAGAAACTGAGGGCTTATATACACAGGGAAGGTAATCAACGAAATAAGGAACAGGTGCCAAACTCAATAGGGGCTTTCGCACCGGAGGAACATTTTCATAGCTCCTAGAACTATTGGCTGAAGTACCCAGATTTTGCCGTGTTCGCATCGCAGGAACTAGGAACGATTTTAGTTCTAGTTACTCCTTTTGGGGGAACTAAATTAGCTCCTACTTCAGAATAGGGTCTAAACCAGCACTATAGGAACAATCAGTGGCATAAGTGTATGTTGATTGGTCAAACGCATGTCAAACACCGCCACCCGGCATTTTTAAAAAGCTGTGTAAACATATTTACTTCACGAACATGGAAAACGGCGATAACAGCATTTACCTGTTGTCTGCCGGGTTGTGTTCTTTTCTCTGCCTCGATGATATGTAATACTGATAGTTGTCATAGGAGATTTCATCTCTTAGCCCCACTTTTTGCTCTTTCATTCGTGTAAATTATGCGTTTACATTCCATCTCCATTATCAATAAACCCACGACACACAACAAACACAAAACAAAGCTCCGATCACGGCATCTTCTATCCACCGGTTTTTAGCGTTTGTAAATGCCACGCTTAAAGACGCCGCTGTCGGCCGCTTCACAGTTCCTATTCCCGGTGCGAATGCAGCCAGGAACATGGCCCTGAGGGAGAAATTAGTTCTCGGAGAACTGTCTTAGTGGCTAGTTCCTATAACTGAGTTCCTAGAACTATTCGGTCTGAAAGCCTCTAATCAGAAACCATAGCAACAAATAATGAACGAGAACTCAGGTAAAACAGTGACAGGGAACAAAGGATAGGTAAACAGAACAAAACATGACTGTTACAGTTATTTATTCACCATAATGTTGTTTCAAACCTGTTTGATATTCTTTCTTCTGAAAGATTTTTTTAAATTAATAATGAAAGTGAATAGCAACCAGGGACTGTCAAGCTCCAAAAATGACAGAAAGTATCATAAAACTATCATAAAAATAGTCCATACAACTTGTGCAATATATTACAAGCTTTGTGTGAGGAACAGATTAAATTGTTTATGTGTACATTTATGCATTTAGCAGATGCTTTTATTCAAAGCGACTTACAACAGAGTTGGTATTTATATTTACTGAAAATCCAACTGAACGTTCCCTTCTTCCGTATCAGGGGGAAAGGAGAGGGAATAGGGAAAGGGGGCCTCATATGGACAAAGGGAGAAGTTTGGGCAAGTTTACAGAAACGTTTTGGTGTCCTATGCTCTTTCTTTGAGATCTTTTCTCCAGATTAGTGGGTTTAAGTGCATGCATGCTGTCTTGTGAAAATTCTTATGTTCAGTTATCAGGAAATTCCACCTTACACCACAATGGTTTCCCGCAATGAAGGATAACAGCATGGAGGAGACATGTATGGACAGAATGTTCCCTTCCACCGTAGCTATCAGATCTCATTTGTGCAATTTGATTATGCACATATTAAAATTTGGTGCATTGTGGTGCATAACGAGACACAACAGAACCAATGACATAACTGACATAAAACTTGGTGTAACACATTTTGACACATTTAGATTAGGAATGACATGAGAGTGAGTAAATGATGATTCACTTTTGAACTATGATTTGACATGTTTACATGTTATCTTACCTCTATTTTCAGGAGTTGCTTCTCTCTTCTATGATTGAACAGTAATTCATATTGTCGGTAGTACTGGAAAAGACTGTTTAATGTACACACATAGAGAAGAATACATGAGATGACATGCATACTGTCAAAACTGTTGACAATATTCAATCCCTTGATGTGCCAGCAGTTTCTAATTGTGTAATTATGGTCAATGATTAGGTGTTTGACAATAATCCCAACTCTTATTGCTATGAGTATGTCTCAAATTGCAATACTGCATCAAAATTCAGATGATGTACTATGAATAATAACTCTTTTAAAAACAGAAAAAACATTTATATTTTAAATGAACATGCTCAGTAAAGGAGATGGACCATCACTAACAAGCAGTCTGAATTTAGGTCTTGTAAATGGAGCGGTATTGAGGCTTTCAAGCAGAGAAATCAATCATGCTCAGGTATAATACACATATTGCGTGTCATTTTTCAACACTGTGCATCAGTGTTTCTTCCATTGCACTTTTTGCTTTCTAAAAGACAGATGATTTCCTTGCAGCTTGTTATTCGCCACTGTAGTCTGCATGCTTTACAATCCGCTGCTGTATGAATTATGCATAACATTAATTATGAAGGCCAAAAAAGGAATATATTTTGCTTGTTGCCGGCTGTCTAATGGCAAAGCAGCATCTTGCATCAATTAATAATGTGCGACGGGTTGAGAAGGACCTAATCCATATTCAACAATTAAACACGTGCACTTGGGAGGAGTGTACTTAAAGGATGGATGTGACATTGTGAGACAAACCTGGTCTTGAAGTAATCTGTGATAGCTTTGATTTGATCTGTGTTGAACAAAAAACTGGCTTTAGCTTCGGTTGATGGGGACTTTCTTGTGGCAAGCACTGTTTGGGTAAATGCCTTGAAATTATCAGCAAATGATGCCTGTTTGTCTGAAATAAAATGCAACAGGCATTGTGTTTATTGCACTCACTCTTTGTGAATGCTTCTCTAAAATAATTATGTAAATGAGTTACAAGATCTGTACTATGCTTTGTGAATTCACTCCATGTTCTCAATCAGTGCTGATCTGAGCGGATTTTTAAAAATATAGCAGAGCTAAAGCAAAAACTGTGCTTGAATTTTAAACTAAACTAAACTTTATTTCAGAGAACGCCACTTACTTTTTATGTTGTCGAGTAGTTGCTGCAAAAGTGCCATGATAAATGAGATTTGCTGAGAAGTGAAGTTCATCTCTTTGGCCCACCAAAATCCATTGACAAAATATTCCAACAATGCAGCTTCTTTCAAACATGTTTGGTGCTTTTTGAAGTTCAGTATATCCTCAAACTGTCTGAAAATGCAAGACAATACAATATATCATAAAAGTCATATCATATATGTGTGTCATATATTGTGTGAATATAATGAGATTTACTAACTGACACATGATGATATTGTTGTCAAAAGAGCTGCGACACTTTTATATGCTTAATTTTTGTGATGATCACAGTACACTTACAACTGCACTTGGTCCACAGGCAGGTTGAGGAGGATATTTATTTGGTCAAGCTTCAGAGCTTCCCACTGAGGAAAAGATATCTTCATTTCCTAGAATATGAAGATAATAGGCTACCATTACTAGAAAATAAACTTAATTACAATTAAAAATAGTTAATTTTCCTTGATATTTTATTATATTTCACTTTCGTGATATTTTACAGTATAGCAGTTATGAATTTAGTACTTTTTCAGACACTCCGAAAATCAGCTGTAAAAACATTGCATGCAAAGAAAAAGCTCCTAACAACAACTTCAACAAACTTTCAACCGCAATTACATCTAAATCTACTGTTTCATGATAGTATCTTGCGCATTATTTACAACTACTTTTGAATTTAATATTTTATTTGACGTTAATTATAATTGTTGAGATTAAGATAAGAAACATACCATCATGAAATATGACCATGTAAGGGGAAAACGTTTAATTTTTGACACAGACTTTCATTATAGATCGGTTGTTATGCGCATTATATATCGCTATGACAATGAATCAAAGTTTAATTACCTTTTTAAGCATTAGTATACGATGTAAAATGTTTGTGAATGTTATTAATACATGTTTTAATGTATTGGTTTGCTTTGTGTTTAGATTAGCTGGGATCTTTTTCAAAGTTGTAATCTACAGATAACACCGCATTTTATCATAGACCTATAGCAATCGTGTAAACAACCAGTGAGTGACCAGACTAAATCCATACACACGGAGCCTAGTTTACGTACACTGATCCGAGTATCATCTTTATCTGCTTCTTCTCCTCTCTTTATATTCTCTGAGTTTTCAGGGACTCTGCCGCTCTCTCGTGATCTCTCTCTTCCAGACATGTTGGCTGTATACTGTTGCTCTGGAAACAGCAGTGGGCGGGGCATGTGAGTGAATACTATTGGAGCGAAGTGAAAGTATATAAATTAATATAAACTATATTATAATTTATATAATAAATAATTGTGTGTGTGTGTGTGTGTGTGTATGTATATATATATAGAGAGAGAGAGAGAGAGAGAGAGCCTATAATTATTATTAAAAGCCTACACATTTTTATACTTTACACCGTAGCTATATATAAATTATTTATATATATATATATATATATATATATATATATATATATATATATATATATATACTGTGTAAAGTAGCCAATAAAAAAGTTTAGGCTACTCTTTAAAGGTAGCCTATAAATTGAATGATTTGCGATACGGTTTGATCGAATAATTCAAAAGAACCGTTTGGACATCATTCTTCGCGTACGTCACGTAAAAAATTATTATTGAAAAATAAAAAAATAGACATTTTACTGGCATAGGGCAAAGTCAAGTTTGACTAGCCTCTGTTATTACCTAAAACCTTCAGTTCTGAAGCAGCCAGATTATAAGAGTTTTATTACAAAACACTAAATACGTAGGTCTACCAAAGCATTAAAACATTATTTAAACGATTTCTCTGAATCTTATCGTGACACGAAATTAGCTTATGGATAAATCCACATACTGTCTTTGTATTTATCGTTCTGACAGAAGACTAAAAATGAACAGGCCTAAATAAAACATGGTTTAAAAAAAAGATTCAGAAGTCCCGCCCAAATGGTGTGAAACGTGGGAAGAAAAAAAAGGTAAAATCGGCTTCTTTGATTCAGACTCAATAGGAGCTCAGCGTGAAAGCCTCAACTTTGCTCGCATTATTAACCATCCTCAAACTGTATTTTGAAAGAAATCATGCTTGTCAAATTTACCTGCGCTGTAGTCACCAGAGCATTATTTATTTTAGTGTCTCTCATCGGTGTATGGAGAGTGACATGGGTGAAAAATAATAATTTGTACTGGCTTCTAACTATCCTCTATCTGCCTCTCGTGGCTGAAATGTTTTTAACTCTGAGAAGAAGAAAAGGGAAGGATTACAAATGGTAAGTACACACATCAACATTTCTTTTTGCATGCATAAGAATTTCGAGAGCTAAATTAATTGAACCTTTTCTGGGGTCAACATCCTGAAATATCATCTAGTGTAACTTGGTTTAAACATTTGAGGGAATTTTGACAATATACTTGGTGATATATAGCTGAGTGACTCAAACTCTTATCTTTAGGTTTTCTCCAGCAATATTGTTTTTCCTCATCAGTATTATACCAACCATATGGATCCTTGAATTGCACCATCAGCAAAACATATCAGATGATACTAAGGTAATTCTGGACCTCTATAAATTTAGCTTTTGTCTGCTTTGCAAACACATTTCAGGCTGCCCTGAAAAAACTTTAGACCAGTTTTCAACCTGTGGGCCGCGGCCCACTAGGGGTCCTCAGTGATCCTCCAGGTGGGCCGCGAGATAACTTCAAATTAATTTAAATATATTAATATAATTAATTAATTTATTATTAATACGTTACATTAAAAAAGCTAAATTAAATTAATTAAAAAATACATTTAAAACAAGGCACCACCTCTCTCGTATGTATTCTGTGATTGTTTGGATCAGCCCAGGCCGTTTCTCATCGTGTTGCTGTGAAATACTGACTGAACGGTGGCTCAAAACGCAAACTCTCTCAGTTGGAAAAAGAAAACCAGTGTCGCTAAAAAGGTTTTGATAGATGACGATTGTAATGTAGGTAAAGACGATTACAGTGACATACAGCAGTCGTTCATAAGACATGCGCGAGTCCGTTATTATGCGCAAACAAACCGCACATTTGTAAAAAAGGTTGGGAACCACTGCTTTAGACAAATAAAAACCCATGTGCATTCCAGTGTCTGATACGATGCCAAATGCATTATATTTCATAATCAATGTTTTATGCCTAAAATGTTGCTTATTGCAGTGCAATAAACTGGATTCATCTGGATTCAGATCCTTACTTGATGAACTGAGAAATTCTACCAATGCAACCGTGAATCCACAGGTACTGCCTCTGTCTTTCATACCATCATGACTTTCCACATTACAGACGTTTTCCATGGAAGTCTAGACTACAGTAATCTCTGAAAGAAGTCCCTTGCAAGTCTTTCAGACATAGTTTATTTACTCAGTTTTGCTTTTAAAGCACAACTACTAGCTTGGGTGATTTTGTAAATACAAATGTTGATTCAGTCCTCAACAGAAACAAGACCTGCGTTAATGGTTGCGCGTGGTTCTTATAGAAGAACTACTGTTATGTGTTAAGAAGTCGCCACACCTTCACCTTTGAGATTTACAGAACATGCTTTATGTAAGCCTGACCTCAGTTCTTCCAGAAAGCAATACCTCATAGCTGAATAGTAACTTTGTGGTGGTATTTTAGGACCCTCTGAGATTATTGTCATCGGTTTGTGCCAATGACTGGATCCTGGCCCTTCACCAAATCCTTCTGATCCTGCTAATAGTGGGGAAGTGGCTGCTACCAATCGCTGGAGGGGTCACCAGAGATGAAATGTCCCAGTTGTTGCTCATCTTTGTGGGCACAGCTGCTGATATCCTTGAGTTCATCAGTGAGACGCTGCCTGATGTGAAGCAAGTATTGTTTAAGGCTAAAAATGGCCTGCATAGTCCACATTTTCACATTTATTTAAATGTGTTTCTAAGTATAATTAAATCTTTCTGTTTACTTCCAGATTTAAATGAAAATAAAAATAGAATAAAATAAAACCCACATATTTTCAATGTGATCTGTATGGAAGCTTGTTTCCGCCATGGAATAAAAAATACAAAAGGTAATTGCAACTTTTTGCCTCACAATTCTGACTTTTTTCCTCGCAATTCCGAGGTTATTTCTCACAATTCAGGCTTTTTTCTTACAATTCAGGCTTTTTTCATGCAATTCCAAGTTTATATCTGACAATTCTGAGAAAAATGTAAGTTACAACATATAAAGTCACAATTGTGAGTTATAAAGTCTGAATTGCGAGATACAAACTCGCAATTGCGATAAAAAAAAGTTGTTTATATCTCACAGTTCTGAGAAAAAAATCATATATCTTTGTATCTTTCAATTCAGACTTTATAACTCACAGCTGCGACTTTGTATCTCACAATTCTGACTTTTTTCCCTCATAATTCTGAGTTTATATCTCACAATTCTGACTTTTTTTTTCCTCATAATTCTGAGTTTATATCTCACAATTCCAATTTTTTGTCTAGCAATTGCAGTATTATATTTCACAATTCTGACTTTTTTCTTGCAATTGAGAGTTTATATCTTACAATTCAGACTTTATGACCCAAAATTGCGACTTTATATTTCACAATTTTGACTTTTTTCTTGCAATTGCAAGTTTATCTCACAATTCTGACTTTTTTTCTCAGAACTGTGAGATATACACTTGGAATTGTGAGAAAAAAGTCAGAGTTATGATATACAAAGTCGCAATTATGAGTTATTAATTATGAACTACAAGATACAAGCTCGCAATTGCAAGAAAATATCAGTTACCTTTCAGTCGGTCACGTTCTACGTCACGTCAGAAGTGAACCGACGAATTGGAATCACTTCCAATGTGACGTCTCCATTCCCTTCTTCAGGGAACGAGGGTTACATACGTAACCAAGATGAACTGTGAGATAAAAAGTCACAATTAACTTTTTTTTATTTTTATTACGAGTTTATATTTCGCAATTCTGACTTTTTTCCTCAGAATTGTGAGATATAAACTCACAATTGCGAGTTATAAAGTCTGAATTGCAAGATAAAAACTCCCAAATACCTTTTTTATTTTTTTTATTCTATGGTATGTCACGAACGGCGGCTGTAATTAAGCGCACGACGAAAGTAGTAAGGAACAAAAACAGTGTTTAATAAATCCACAACAGAACTCTCAGGAGATCGCAGGAGACAAAAGCAAACACCACCACATGGACATTGATGATACCGGACAAAGTAACAGAATGAAACTCAGGACTTATATACACGGGGAACATAGTCAAGGTTAACAGAGACAGGTATGTGGAAACTAATTAACAGCCAGAGAAACCAACTAGAAACTCAGGCAGGCAAAACAGGAACAGAACAGTGAAAACGATACCAAAACTGCTGCACGTTACAGGTGGAAACAAGCTTCCATAGGTCTGAGACAATGTGATCTATTACAATATCTTCTTAGTCGTTAATATTTCATCATATGCTGTTCCTTGTATTAGGGAGAGCAGTCTACCTTTTGTCTGCATTATTCTTGCAGTTTGGACATGGAGCATGCTACAGTTTCCTTTGCATTTCTCAGGTCTGTACTCTTTCATAATTATCTGTTGTTTCATAATATGGCATTAATTATGACATTATTTATGCATAATAACCATAGCCAAGAAACTGCAATTTAATTTTAGTCATTGTTGTAATGTTCTTTCGTACTTCTGTTTTTCATTGGCATCTCTCAGTGGTGAACACCAAACCTGAGGATTTTTGTGAAGGCCAGGATGACTCTCTCTTCTCCAAGTACAGGACAGATTTATGGAACATTGTGGGATGTCTTTTGCTTCAAGATGGCCCCTTCTTTATTGTCCGACTTACAGTTATGATGTTTTTTTCTGTCTATCATCAAATGCTGGTCTTCTTTACCATTAAGAACTTTCTAGTAGTGATGCTTAATATCTACAGGATGTGGGTTATTTGCATAGATTACAGATCATGAGAAGTGTAAAGAGGATCTGGTTCGGTTAACCAGCTGCAGTTAAACAAATTCATTGGCATTATTTTGAGGAACTGGCACTGTGCCAGTCTCAATGAAAAGTTTGACTCAGATAAACATTTTGACTCATCTTATTGCTGTGGAATCAATTAATAATACATGCATATGCCACATGTTATATTAATAATAATCTAATAGATTAATGTCTAATTAAACGCATTAAAATAATTAAATATGGCTTTTTGTGCTATTTTTTAAGGCATTCAATTTGACATTTCATTCTGTTATTTTGGTTTCTTAAGACTGAACCTAGCAAGTGCCAGTTCAAACAACAGTCCCACAGTAGAGCATATGTTTATCAGTAAATGATAAATTTCTTCTTAATTTACTTAAAATTAAATTATTTTCAGTTTTTATAGGCAAAATGTTAATTTTATTGAAGCTCAAGCGTGAAATATCACCTGTTGTAACTTGTACAAATATTACTGATTATCAGAGGACTTTTGCACCAAGCAGTAGCAAAAGTTCACACGCATAATCATGTAAAGTGTGGGTTTAGTTGTATTATATACTTATACAATAGTTAGTTCCTGTCTTCAAATTTTATTGGCACTATTTGTACCAGCAAGAACTGTCAGTCTGTGTATTAGTGGTTACAGACTTTCATTATCATTAAGCCAGTAGGTGGCAGGCTGAGTTTATGAGTGACCGAGTTCGATTTATTCACTCAACCGCCTATGTCTCATTTAGAAGGATGTGCCCTCCAGAGGTCACATTTGTCATCGGAATATGTCATCATTCTTAGGCCCTGTCCCAAATGGCACCCTAAACACTTGCACTCTTCCTACGAGTCTGCACTTTTGTGACGTAATGCCGCTTTGACTATCGGGAATAAGTCTGCTGGGGACCTCACACCAGTGCGGGCTTGGCAAAAGTGCACATTGAGGGCACATATCGACCGCAAAGGGAGCTCTCGCGAGCACCCTTTTGAGACCTAAAATTGACAAATGGGACACCCTACAGTCTCGTGAACTTAACGGACACACGCACGCGGCATCCATTGTAAGTCCACAAGACCGAAAGTGCTATGAAGTGTGCCATATGGGACAGGGCCTTTGACCGTCGAGAAGAAGTCAGCTGCGAAGCTCGCACCAGCGCGGGCTCGGCAAAATTGTGCATCGAGGGCACATGTTGACCGCAAAGGGTGTGCTCGCGAGCACCCTTTTGAAACCTAAAATGACAAATGGGACACCCTACGATCTCATGGACTTATGCCCAAACTATAGTTTACTTTTAACGCTTACGCAAGGATCAGCGTATAGTGCACCCGACGCGAATTTCGTCATCAGAATACTGTACACGCACTGCCGGATTTTTGTAAACGTGCGTACTTGTACATGCGCATTTCATTTTTTTTTGCAGTAATTAGTTTATCCACAAGGTGGCAACCATGCCCTGGGGGCGTCGATTCACAAGGTAGTCAAAGAAAAACTGCATAAACAGAACAGAGCAGAATGCATGGAAGCTACAGCGACAATGATGGCCTACATAGACGAGAGATTGTGCGAAGAGGTTATAAAGTACCCTCATTTGTACAACTCTAGCATGAAAAAATACAAAGATGTTTACGGGTTGTAACTCGTGGCGAGAGATTGCTCAAAACTACGCATGCGTCAAACACCTGTGTATGCGTACGAGTCAAATGAAGTATACCTTCCAAGGCTGTGTGTTCGACTGTGCGCGTATACTAGCGCAAGCGTAAAAAAAACGAAGTATACCCAGGGCTTTAACGGACACACGCACACGGCAGCCATTGTAAGTCCACAAGACCTAAGTGCATATGAAGTGTGCCATTTGGGACAGGGCTTAATATGCTGATTTGGTGCTCAGGTAACATGTTTTATTATTATTATCAATGTTGAAAACATTTGTGGTGCTTAAAGGATTAGTTCACTTTAAAATTAAAATTACACCATGATTTACTCACCCTCAAACCATCCTAGGTGTATATGACTTTCTTCTTTCAGACGAATACAATCGGAGTTATATTAATAATCACCCTGCCTTCCGTATTCAACTTATTAAAAAAGTGTAACACCTCTCACAGTTCAAAACGCTTACTCTACGTCCTACGCTTTACATATTCAACTTAAGAAGAAAGTGTAATGCCTCTCACAATTCAAAACGCTACGTCCTACGACTTCCGTATTCAACTTACGAAAAAAGCGTAGGATGTAGTGTAAGCATTTTGAACTGCGAGAGGCGTTACACTTTCTTCCTAAGTTGAATACGGAAGGCGGTCTGGCGGAAGCTAGTTATTTACTTTATAACGTGTTAAATATTAAAATGTATTTGTTAAAGCATTTGTTAAATAGAAATTTTTTGTAACATTATAAATGTCTTCACTGTCACTTTTGATCAATTTAATGGATCCTTGATGAATAATAGTATTAATTTCTCTCTTATTTTACTCTAACCACAAATATTTGAATGTTATCACTGTTTCCACAAAAAACATTAAGTAGCAAAAACTGTTTTCAACACTGATAATATCAGAAATGTTTCTTGAGCAGCAAATCAGCATATTAGAATGATTTCTGAAGGATTATGTGACATTGAAAACTGGAGTAATGATGCTGAAAATTCAGCTTGATATTTTGGAGTTTAACCCGTTTATTGCTGTGTTTTTGTATTTTTCGTATTTCCCATTCATTTGGTGGTCACTTTTGACTGCAAACAGCATAAGTGTGGCTATTTTTTTTAAGACCATTTAACGTTTTAGAATCATCTCCCCATTTTTTTTTTTCTGTGCGTTCATATAGCAAGTGGGACAAAAGTCACCAAGTTGCATACCATTCATGGAGTAAAAAAATGGACAAAAATAGACAAAACAGTAACAAAGGGTTACTTTAAGCATATTCACTAGTCATCCTGAAGTCACTGCGTGTTTGAGAACTATCAACGGATGTCCAAAAATATTTCAAAAGTTTGAACTTCGAAGACTGATTCATTACAGAACTTCAGTCCTCTGTGGTTAAATTTGATGTTTGTCTGGACCATATAATTTATCTTACTTGTAATATAAATTACAATGTGAAATATTATAACTGACAGGATTTGCAGAATATATTCTTCCCCCAAACCCCTTAGAATGACCTGTGATAACAACCCACTAAGGCTTAACAGTTCCTTTTCCCCAATGATTTTCCTTGTTCTTCAAACATACCTTTTGTGATTGTGGCCAGAGAGTTCAATTTACTCTTTATCAGACCACAACACTTGGCGGTGGCTTATCTAAGTGTGGTGTTGAATTGTGATTCTGACATTTATGCTGAGGTCACAGGTAAGGTTTCTTCCTTCCATTCAGATCATGTTTGTGCACACTGACCCCAGTATCAGCTCAATACTCAATATCCCTGCAGGATGTTTGCAGTCATATGCTTTGTTTTGTATTCCTAACTACAATGAGCAGTTCTAGTTTTAGTTTTAGTTTTTAGTCTGTTATCTTTTGATCATTTTTGTAATCATTTGTAACTGGTTCATATCAGCAAATTACTATCTATGCATTAGTGTATTCTCACTAAAATGTTGAAAATGTATAAGTATTATTAGTAGTAGTAGTATTTCTCATGAATGTTATATATATCAGGGTTCCCACTCATCCTGGAAAACCTTGAAAACCTGGAAAATTGATGACACATTTTCCAGTCCTGGAAAACACATGGAAAATTTGAGAAAATGTAAAATGTCCTGGAAAATCTTGTTGTTGTCCTGGAAAATTATTTTTTAAAAAGTTCTTTGGTTTTTCTTTAGTCGAGAACAAAGAGTTTATCACTGACCTAAAACAATCACCATTAGTTGCAGAAAGTGTGATGTTCAGGAATGCTGAGTTTTGACATGTGAGAGTAGTATTTTCAATGATGTTTATTATATTATTATAAGTTTATTATAAGTTGATTTTCTGATCATATTTTTTTCCAAGCACATTTGACCAATTCCAAACCAATCAATCTTAATAACTACTATTAATTTTGTATTTAATCATTTATAAGTGATATATAATTGTTCATGAAGGCTGGAAATGAAAAACACCTTATATTCAGGTGTGCATAATTATTAGGTAAGTTTTCTTTTACAGATAAAATGAGCCAAAAAGAGATTTATCTCAGACTGAAAAGTCAAAAATTATTAAATGCCCATGAGAAGGATGCAATACTAATAAAATACTAGAAATTGCAGTTAAGGCATGACCATTGGACAGCGAAATGCTCATTGGGTCAGCAGGGTCAGACAAAAACAGGTGGAGAAGAAAAGACACGTTAACTGCAAATGAATTAAGAATTAAGGTGAAGAGTTAAGTGTGAAACCATCAGGAACCCTTTAGTCTTCAGCGCCACCATTTTCCAGAACTGCAACCTACCTGGAGTCTCCAGAAGTGCGAGGTGTCAGGATCTCAGAGACTTATAGGTTAGGTAAAGAATCCTAAAAAATGACCACCACTTAAGAGTCACATACTGAATTGTAGTAAAATACAAGAAGACAGATTTGTTTATAGGCTTTATAGACAGACAGATTGAGAGTGACTCTTAAAGGACCAGCACCACATCCTCTTGTACCACTGTTTGAAGTATTTATTTTCCGGAATCTAGCAGTAAGGTGTTGGAGTTTATTTTTAGTCCATCTCTTATCCTGAAAAGTCCACCTTGCAAAGATAATGATCTTCCAAAACTTACTGCCAAAAAAATAGAAGTGTGCATCAGTAGTTAAGTAATGGCAATAAACTATGGAATCTTGTTTCCGCCACTGAATAAAAAAATAAAAAAGGTAGCCTAATTGCAACTTTTTATCTCACAATTCTAAAAAAAAATTCTCGCAATTGCGAGTTTACAAAATTGTGATATAAGCTTGCAATTGCGAGGAAACAAAGGCAGAATTGCGAGTTTATATCACGCAATTCTGACCTTTTTTCTCGGAATTATGACTTTTTTTCTGGCATTTGACAGTTTATATCTTGCAGTTCTTACTACTTTTCTTAGAATTGCGAGATATAAATTTGCAATTGCGAGAAAAATCAGAATTGCAAGTTTCTATCACGCAATTCTGACTTTATATCTTGCAATTGTGAATATCAAATCACAATTATGTAAACTCGCAACTGCGTGGGAAAAAAAAAGTCAGAATGGCAAGATAAAAAGTAAGTCGCAATTATTTTTTTAATTTGTTATTTTGTTAGTGGAAACAATCTTCCATAGTCTTCATTAAGAGCTCATATTAAAAACTGATTTTATAGTTAAGTCATGGCAATAAACTGTAGCTACACCTTTTAAAGACTTAGAGAGCAATATATTACTTTAGGGCGTAATCCCAGTCTTTTATTCCCATTGTTGTAAAATTGAAAATGTCCTGGAAAAGGATCGCTGAAAAAGAGTGGGAACCATGATATATTCATATAGCCGTGATATTCCTGATAGCCGTGCGATATTTTAGTGATAATGATAACAGCACTCCTACCTTTTCACCGTTTGTATCACTCCGCTTGAAGCGACTGTCATGGCGGCCGAGCAAATCCACCATAATTTTTGCGAAAACTACACTTCTTGTACCACGAACTGTAGTTTTAAGAGTTGTTTAGACATGAATTACGTGACTTGTCATATCGCCTATTGTACAATTTGTTAAGACGTTTTCGGAGATGTGAGCTCCAGGCCGTCAACGGCCATTCAGGGGTCGTATTACCGCCGTGAACAGCTTCATCTCGGCCAGTGCTTCGGGGATTTGCTGCTGGCTCTTATAGTGGTTAAACATGAGACACCAATTCATTTTTGGTACATAAAACGGGCAATCTTTGGTCTTATTAATCTATTACTTGTTCCAGAGCAAGTCGAATTGTGCTATGTTCAATTTGATAATGTAATATTAAGGCTAAATTTACTTCCTCTAGCATAGCATATTGGCTACAACTAGACGGGAAATATCAGGGGAAGACTCCGCTCTTCAAATACATAAAACATTAGCCTTTATAGATATAGTGTTTCTTGAGCAAAGAAAACGCTTTACTTTTTTTTTTTTTTTTCTCAAACCTCAGCTCTTTATTTACCTTCGCATTGCAAAGCAGACATTTCCAAACCGCGTGCAGCTCTTCATTCACGATAGAGGTGGGGCGGATTTATGAGGTTTGACTGACAGTTTGAGGACCCAATGGAGTTACTAGGTTTTGTCACAAGCTCTTTAAAATCCTTTTCATTCGTTAAATATTTGTAAAACCCACATACAGGCATAAAGGGTAACCTATAGCATTGTTTATTTAAAAAAACAAAAGAAAAAAAAAGAAGAGGAAATATAAAGATTTTTTTTTTTTTTTTTTTTTTTTTTTTTTGGATAATATATATGCATACATATATTTATATATATATGACTATATTGTGAAATGTTATTACAATGAAAAATAACTTTTCTATTTTAATATAAAATGTAATTTATTCCTTGATGGGAAAGCTGCATTTTCAGCATCAGTGTCACATGATCCTTCAGAAATCATTCTAATGCAGCTTTGGTGAGCATAAGAGACTTCTTTCAAAAACATTAAATAATAATGCTTTTATATACTGTAGGCCAAGCAATGGTCAAGCTCAAAGCACAAACAGCATGAAACACATTATGAAAATACCATGACTGTGCTCTTTTGAGGGCAGAGCATGTTTAAACAGCCAACATGTTTGTCAAACAATTATATTATTAATTAATTTGGCTTTGACTATTTGGATATCACACGAAGGAAAGAAGTATCCTTTTGTTGTGTTTTGGATTAGGAAGAAGCTGAAATTTAGGACTTTGTTATGTTGGCCTCATGTCGAGAAATGGCTGTAAATCTTGATACAGATACATGAGCTGCTGCTGAACCTTTAAACTAATGCTTATCTCAGACTGGATGAATTGGAAGAGGAATGCAAGTCAGATAATGGTGGTTTGGTCACCGTGATTTTGCCAAGTAACATGTTCTTGGATCAACATATTTTGTTGATCTTGGAACAACATTCCAGTTTGAATATTTAGTCATATCCCTTCCCCTAAACCTAAACCTACACATAACATCCCTAAAATCAGAGAGAAATGATAGGAGAATAACACTGATGTAGAAGCACCTAACCCTGGTTGTAAGCCTAAACTTGACAAACTGTAAACTTGTCCCACTCTGATTGGTTGATTGGAATGTTGTTTCAGGATCAACAAAGATGTTGATCTGGGAACATGTTGTACTCTGTGAAATCACGTTCACCCAAGAGGGTCCAGACTCCAATATAGCCTAATCATCGCACACAATAGCTGAGTTAGAGAGCAGTGAGCTGTGGATGTGTTCATATGTTCTCTCCTGCCAGGCTAATTGGATGAGAGGAAGTTCATGTGCGGTAACAACTTTCTTTCCTTCCCTTTTACATTTGTTCCCATTTTTTTCTTATTTTCTTCATTCTGATTGTATGAAAGCTTTTCTATTTTAATTTCAAATGAATACATAGCCTATAACACAAAAATTAAAATACTTTTATAGAACATTAGTTATATATATATATATATATATATATATATATATATATATTATATTAAAAGCTTATTTGATGAAAATATAACATTTTATATAAGCATTTGATAACTTTTGTATTTGTACCACTAACATCAGGTATCCACCAGAGGGCATCATGTGATAAATGGAAAAGTAGAATGTTTGCATCCAACAAGCAAGATTTTTTAGTTGAAAATTTATTTGTATTTAATTTTAAACACAAATTATTCATAGCCTAATTCCGAATTAAATTATACGATGATGGTTTCAAGTAATAAAAAAATACATTTTCTTTCTGTTTTTAATCAACAGATTGGCAAAGATTCAATCAATTATTTTTTCATGTCAGATTGCAGGATAATTTAGGCTAATCTGCTTTGCTGCATACCATTAACATTAAAATGAAATAAATTATGTCATGCAGCTATGGAAATTTAGTGGCATGATTCTGTTGAATTTATTTAATAGGTTTACACAGTTCAGTTAAAGACTATGATCAAGCCAACAAAATATAGAGACAGAGAATTCTGACCTGCTGAACTGATACATGTATCAAGTATAAATTCTAAGGTTACAGTCAACAAAAAATAACCCATTCAATGAAGGGCACAAGGATTAACTGTATATTATTAGCCCCAAAAGAATTTTCTATAACTATATTACATATGATATTAGTATTATTGTTTAACTGCAACAATAATATGAACCGGTAAAGGTGAGCTAAAAATGAAAGGTATATCGATAATCTATCTACTTGTGTTACAAAGCCTTTTATTTAAAAAAAAAAAAAAAAAAAAAGAGCATGAGTCCCGAGAATATAACATTATCTATGAATAGCCAGCAGTATAAGTATTGATTGTCCTGTTGTGATAGTAACTAAATATTCCAGTATAACACGGCTCTTATAAATAGAGTATCTCAGTCTCCTTCTTGTGTTCTCACTATGACACCAACAGCCCGTTCTGTTTGAGGATCATATGTAACTGCAGAGAACAAAGTAATAAGAATAAGATATTAAAAAGAAGGGTTCCTACAACTTCTATGGCTTTTCATGACTTTTCCAGTCATTCATGAATCATGACTTATGCATAAGGTTTTTTTTTTAGAATAATTTTATAGATATTGCACTGACAAAGACCAACTTCCATAGAAATTTCCATGTTGATTTAATTGATTTAATGCTGGAGTCCATAAGTTTTGCCTCTTTGTTGCCATCTCAGTTTGAAACCTGCAATTGCAGTTATTTGCAGAATTATCTTCTTTACGTGGGTTGTGCATCGGCACGGCTCCTCAGCACGGATGAATCTAATGCTTTGAGGAGAATGTGTGGCTGTCAGTCCGGTGGATACTGTCAGGTACTTCGGAATCACAGATTGTAGTCTTGGAAGTATGACCAAAATAAGAATTTTCACTGGAAAATGTCATCTGAACAAGTAACAAATCTGCCACTTTTGTTCTGACCAACTGAGAAAAAAAATCGCGCTACCAATGGTGATTAAATCTAACGATTGCTTAGCTCATATCACATCAAACCGTGCAAATTATTATTATTGTTATACTTTGTTCTCAAATTGTTAGTAACAACATCAGCATTGCGATGTTGTAGATTTCAATTTCTGTACAGTCTAATCTCTATCGTTAATTTGTCATACCATACAATCTGCCTCAAAATGATAAGTTTAATTATTGCAGCTGCTGTGAGAAAAGGCTATAAATGATCCGCCACCTGCAGCATTCTCACATGCCATATAGCCTACTAGCTGGAACTCCTTCTTTATGTAATCAGATGTGACATAATGATGCAAAGACAATGCTTGAATTTCCCCGCTGAAACCTACCAGTACCACTCTAATTAGAAAACATTATTACAAGCTTACCGTTGTGAATCGGGCTAAGTTAAGGAGATAGTTTTGAACACTGGCTGGATATGTACTTGCTCAAAAATTGATTTTGGATCATTTATAACCAAAAAAAAAAAAAAAAATTACGGACTGCAGCTTTAATACTTTATGGTTCCTCACATTGAGTGCAGTATGGTGTGAAAATTATGGAAGCCTGTTTCCGCCACTAAATAAAAAAATAAAAACAGTAATTGCGACTTTTTATCTCAGAATTCTGACTTCTTTTCTCACAATTGCGAGTTATAAAGTCACAATTCTGAGATATAAACTCGCAATTGCGTGATATAAAGTCAGAATTGCGAGATATAGTCGCAATTGCGTGATATAAAGTCACAATTCTGAGATATAAACTCGCAATTGCGTGATATAAAGTCACAATTCTGAGATATAAACTCGCAATTGTGAGAAAAAAAGTCAGAATTGCGAGTTTATATCTCGCAATTCTGACTTTATATCACGCAATTTCGAGTTTTTATCTCAGAATTCTGACTTTATAACTTGCAATTGCGAGATAAAAAGTCAGAATTCTGAGATAAAAAGTCGCAATTACTGTTTTTATTTTTTCATTTAGTGGCGGAAACGGGCTTCCATAGAAAATTATACCCTTAAAATAAAAAAAATAAAAAATGCATCATATTTATCTCAACATCTTTGAGTTAGTGAAATAATGGAGTAAAATTACATGCGTTGACACTTGTACAGTTAGTAACTGTAGTTCTATAAATCCTCCTTCTGTCACTGATATAAGATTAACTATAATCCTGAATCTGTAGAGCTGTCAACAATGAACAAAAGCTGTCAAATACTCAACTGTTTAGATCTTTTGTATTGATAGTTGAACTGAGAGAGTAAAATCACATTGTCAAATGCCCATGAATTGTTTCTACTTCGCCTGCATTGTCCATAATCATTTGATAATAGCCTTTATTTATTTTTTTCCCAGCATTTATTTATTTATTTATTTTGTTATTGGCATATACAGTCCCTGTACAGTTTCCCAGTCAACGTCTTTAATGTGTGACTTCACTAAGTGTTTTTACTCTTCCAGAGGCATGTCCTGACTTGTCGCACCCTCCACCTGTAACCCACTCTTGAGACCTGAGCTCAACCCCTCTGTGGAAACGTTTCACAGTAGCATGTGATTTACAGCTCTGTCGGCAGTTTAACTGAAGTCAATGACAGTCAGCAGCATAAGCCGAATCCTAAACTGACACAGGAAGCCTCACGCACGCCGTTTCCCTACAAGTCAAGTTATATAATCAGATTTTTCCCCTCTCGCCAGGACGCCTGTGTGTCGGAGGAGGATTAGGTCGGGATCAAAGAGCCACATTATACAGGATGTCACTTTTTTTCTAAGGAATTATTGAAGCAACTCTGGGGCTTTATGTAATATTACTTTTACATATTATTTTATTTAGATGTTATTGAGCAATACTTTTAACCCCATGTCATCTAGGGCTTAAATATGTGCTTATATATATATATTCAGTGTGATGTACAGGCCAGATATGGCGTCATTTAGATAGGCAAATACCTACATACTTATCTTATTTTGTACACTTCTTGTTGTCCCAACATCAAGCTTTTCGGTTGAAAGGTACATATATATAAGCCTCACAAAGTAATTGGACACTTAAAAAATGTCTGAATGTCATTGCATTAGATAACAAAAACAAAGTGACATCTGTGAACACTTCACTAACTTCAATTTTCTTCAGCATTTTTGCTTAAATGACTTTTAATGTTCTGGTCTCAGGTGATTTTTAGTGGATGTATGAAGTCAGTTCTCCTCAAGTTCACACAGAGGAACCACAGTTGTAGTTCATCACATTAGCTATCAACATGTTTGACAACCAGAAAAGTGTCACAATACTTTTTGCTTTCAACAGTATCTTAAACATCTGTGCTAGCCTATATTTTTCTCCTTCTTCTTCTTTTTAAATAATTCTTGCTTTGGTTGTATAAAATGCAGTGGCATTCAGAGTCGGATGTACAGTGGCACAGTGCTCATTCATTAAATGCGCAGCCAAACAGATGTGTTTTGAGTGTGGATTTGAATGTGACTACTGTTGGAGCACATCTGATCTCTTCTGGAAGCTGGTTCCAGCTGGCATAATAGCTAAAAGCAGACTTTCCTTGCTTTGAGTGAAACCTTGGCATTGACTGCTGGTGATGGAAGCATGAACAAGTTTCTCTAGGTCTTGACTGGAAACAAAGCATCTAATTCTTGCAATATTTTTGAGAGGATAGTATGCTGATTTAATTATTGCTTTTACATGACTACTGAAACTAAGGTTAGTATCCAGAATCACACCAAGATTCCTGACTTGATTTTTTGTTTTTAGATTCCTAGCTTAACTGAAGAAAGTTTTGGCACATCCAACTAACTTCATCAATGCATTGGCACAAGGAGTCAATGGGGCTGTAGTCATTAGGCGAAAGGGCTGTATAGCTGTGATAGGCAATTTGGTTCTTTCTCATTATTTGGCTCAGTGGGAGCATAGACAGGTTGAACAAGAGCGGTGCAAGAATTGTGCCTTGAGGGACTTCGCATGTCATGAACTTCAATAGTCTGAGTGAACATCCATGACATGCAGTTTACTTTAATAGTCCTGCAGCAACATGTCCTCCAACCAATACGCCAATAAAGATCATTTGTCACTTCCCTGATATACGACCCATAGAAGCGTTTACTGAAGTTGTGCCCCTATCGATAACAGGATATTTTGGGTTTCATGCAGCTCAATTGGTAGAGCATTGCAATATACAACAATATGCAATCATGTGATCGTGGGTTTGATCCCAGGGAATGCATGTACTCATAAAGTGTATATGCACTATAAATCACTAAGGGTAGGTTTAGGGTTGGGGTAAAATGAGTTTTGCTAAATGGAAATAGGACAAATGGTGTAAAAAGTCCACACATTGCATTTAAATGAACACGCATTTTGATTGGTAACGACGGTCATACGTCATTTCATGATGACAGACGTAACACGACACTGTCATTATTTTTACGCCAGCTAGAGGGCGCATGACTTTAAAACGTAAATATAGGTCGTAATAAAGTGCTTGAAAAAATGACCTATAGGGTCGTTTTTTGGAGGAGGACAGTCTCATCCTGCAGTGTGATGAATTAATCTTTATTAATACATTAAATAATTAGAAATATTTTGATGAAGTATAGATATGTCATACTGCGGACACCAGTACCACTGCTTGAAATTTCATGTCAACTACCCAATAACCAACCCATTTGCATTGGAAGATCACAAGATCACAATGAAATGATTGAATTAGAAAAACGAATTACTCGATACCAAGTAAAATCAATAATTTATTCAACAATATTCCATTTTAAAAAATAAATTAATGAAATACATAAATAAACAAACAACCAACATTAAAGATAATGACCAGCAAGATCAAAGGCATTTAGACAGCAAGAACCAAATGAACCAGCCATTTGGTTTTTAGCAGCTACCAATAGTTAACAACAATTTCGCCAATACCACTGGAAAAAAACAAAACAAAACAAACAAACAAACAAACAAAAAAACAATCATGGTATCTTATGTATGTGATCTTCTATATATTGCTTTGGTAAACTAAAGAATATCTACACTATAATGACTAAACTTTATTATTTTTCTTCAAGTATGAACGTTCCTCCTTTATTAGGCAGTTACATCATTCGTCTGGTTTCGTTTAGGATTCAGCACCGACCGGGTGTTTTGTCGTGCAAAAACCATCATTGTCTTTGAGAGTGTAGTAAATACTCACACATAAAGCCACAGTACATTCTTTACCTGTGAAAACAGACCATAATATCCTACCATGAAACACGAAACATTAATTATTCATTATAGGACACAGCAAATCGTTTTAGCTTTCACAACTATGACAATCTTTGATGTGTAAATAAAGTTACAATCCACTACAGTACATATATGTAACTTCTAGCACAACAACGGTGGAATTCATGTATTATATGTACTATATGTGAGTAGTGGTTACATTATTTATTTTTTGTTAGTTATGGTTTGCCCTGAACTAAGCCGTGTTTCTAAGCCCTTCTAATTATAAGTGAATGTGTAGTTTGTCAGTAAAGATTAGCATTATGCTACAACACATGGAAGAGAATGTAGAAAAATAAAGGCACGTTCAAACCAAGGATGATAACTATAACGATAAACATGAAGATATAGTTTTAAAAATCGTTCTAAATGTAAAAGAATAGCAGTGTCCACACCACAAATATATAAGTTTTTTTGGTCCAGCTGATGAACGATAAAAGCATTGACAGCCAATCAGAATCCACCCTGATTTAAAGGGCTCAAGCATTTAAAGCGGTAGACAACATAACCGCAGTTAGTGTGGACGCTAATATAGTTACTGTTATAGTTATCTTTATAGTTATCATTCTTGGTGTGAACGGGCCTTAACTCGTAGTTGACTGTAGCTCCTGTAAAACCTTTTCCATCTGGACAGAGCTGGGTCATTCATATTATGCAGTATATTTGAAATCTCCATCCTATGTAATATTGTATAAAATATTAAATACACGTTGTTTTTAAAGACACCATTAAAATAAACCCTATTAGTTAGTTTTCTTTAGTCTCAATAAAGATAACACTATATATATATATATTTTAAATTCAGTTGATTATTCTTTTTTTAATTCTTTTTTTATAATGTTCATTAAGAATATTGTTTTAATTTGTAATCAATTATAGGTTTTTGATGTGTTCTGACTATCCCATCCCATTCACACCATGGATGATAACTATAACGATAACGATAGAGATTTAGTTTAAAAAATTGTTCTAAAAATTGTTCTACATTCTAATTGTTCTAAAATAATAATCCACATCAAATCTATAAGGATACCGGCAGAAAATCGTTGGAATCACTTTCACAACTATTTTGTCCAGCTGATGAACGATAAAAACATTGACAGCCAATCAGAATCCATCCTGCCTACATTTGAAATAACGAATTTGCGTGCGCAAAAGACGCAATATGTGAATGGCCCCTTAAAGAGCTCGAGCATTTAAAGTGGCAGGTGACAAAACTGTAGCATGCACTTATAATAAAGTTATTGTGCATTGGTCTGGATGCTAACATAGTTATCGTTATAGTTATCGTTCTTGGTGTAAACGGGCCTTTAATCTTTTGTAAATTCCCTTTCACGTTGACATCATCATATAAGAATTGACATCGCCATTCCCTGAAGACACCTTTATTCACACCTGAAAGGCCAATGACACATGTCGATGTGGGAGGGGCTACCTGCCCACAACATATAAATGCGGTCATGTACGTCATTCCCCTTGTTCAGTCCAGCTCTTCACCAAGCCTCCGACATAGGGCATAAAGAATGAAGTCTCCTGTCTTCCTCTGAGTCAATAGAGAGATTTGACAGGGCGAGCAGCTCGAACGAGAGCGCACTATATGCCCCTGACATGACTTTACACAACACTACTCTTGAAACATCCAACAGAAATTGAATGCACGAGGAATATACCGACAGCACGTGAAGATCACCAACACATTTCGCTGATGCCAGTGAAATGTCCACCAAATGAACTTTCAACATGGAATTGGAGTGACCTTCCTTCAACAATTCCTGCAAAAAAGTCAGTATCCCCCCAGTCGGGCACTGGTACGGCAATAAAGACCTTCGCCCACACCAAGCTTTAAATGCGCCACTTCAACGCATAAAGCCCCCTTGCCAACGGCGCCCTAGCACTCTGTATTTTGGCCACGACATTGATTGGGAGCCACGCTCCCATCAGATTCTCCCTCTCAGTGGCTAGGCCCATAGAGACCACAGCTCCGGCCGCAGGTGCAGAATCTGCCCCCCTGCCTGGGACAGCAGGTCCCTGCATAGGGGAAGACACCATGGTGTCCCTGATAGCAACGTCATGATGCTCGCATGTATTCACTGGCCAGCAAGGAGCCATCAAAATTAGTGACAGACCCTCCTGTCCAGGGTGGGCTGTATCAGTTCCACCAGCGGGAACATGTACAGCAGGTTTCTGGGCCATGGATGCAAAAGGGTGTCCATCCCCAGTGGGGCACTCCTGTCTGTGATAAAGAAAAACAGCCAGCAGTACATGTTTTCTGTAGACACAAAAATCCACCTCGGACCTGCCGAAGCGATCCCAGATCTGCGCCACTATCCGAGGGTGCAGACGCCACTCCCTGACCTGCAGTCCCCCCTGGACTGCAGGTCTGTTCCACCATTCAGATGGCCCAGGACGTGCACTCCCCTCTTACAGAGCTCCCATTGCACAGTGCTCCCCATCCATGTTGTGACGCATCTGTCGTCACTACTACGCATGACAAAACCCTGACCAGGGGAATTCCCTCTGTCAACAGATCCGGGTTTCCCCAGGGGATCAGAGTTCGAACGCACAATACCGTTATAGTCACCCGTCTGTTTAAACGACATGTGACGTCCAACTCGCTGCTTAGTGCCCATCACTGGAACACATGCATAAAGAGGAGACCCAGCCGAACGACTGCATAGAAATATCTCCCTTTCGCCCGGGGGCGGACCCTTCTTCCCGACCTCACCTGTTGTTTAGGCTGTGTGTTCATTGGCCCGGCTCCCCAAGCACTGGGCCCCAAAGCTGTTGCTGAGGCCGGCCTCTTGGCTGGTGGTGGTCAGGGAGATGGCTGGTGGCTAGTGGCGGTCGGGCCCCTCAAAGATTCCGCCTTTTTTTTAGAGTCCTCAAACCGCGCCTGAAACGTGTTAAGACCCTCACCAAACAAACTGGATGGGGAGATCGGTGCACCGAAGAAAAGCATTCCAATCTTGCAGGGTTGCCAGGGTCAACCAAAGATGACTCTGAGCCACCATTGTTCTGGCCATCGCATGACACAATGACACCAACGCGCAACATGTTGCACGTAGTATGTAGTCGGCTGTGGACCGTACTTCCCCCATAAGCACGTCGCATGGCCTCCCCGTCACGGCCTTGCTCAGTTCCACCAAGCAGGTAGCCTGGTACAGGTACGTCTGCAGCAAGGACATGGTGCTCAACACTCTAGCAGCGCAGGCCTGACCACTATAATTCCTGCCGAGCTGTTTGTATGAGAACCGGCATGGACCCACTGGGAGAGCAGGGGTACCTGCAATGCCACTATTTTTAACCGGCGCCAGGTATGCAGCAAGCGAATGCTTCATTAGGGGGGCTGACACTAACCCACTTCCCACTAACAGCCTCCTGCCGCTCTCCGATACAGATTGATGAAAGTCTCCTCCACCACCTCACTTCCACCCGCTGCCTTGGAGGGCAATCCGGACAGTGCTCGTGAGTATCCTTTTCTGAAAGTAAATACATGTCGAGAACCCTTCTTATGTTTAGACATTTTGCTTTGAAAAAGAGTTTATTAGCCCTTTGTTAGCGAAGCTAAACTAGAGCTAAAAAACTTTTCTCTTTTGAAGCTTTTGCTTCAACAAGAGTCACCACTGTGGGTATTTCTCGTAAATGTGGTGTGATGGTGTTCTACCATCACGGTGAAGAGCTGAGGAACAGGGGAATTAGCCTTTCAGACTTAAATAAAGGTGTCTTCAGCTAATGGCGTGAGAGAGCGTCATCCCATAGTCACGTGTTGTACTGAGTATACCGACTGAATGGGAACAACACAAACATCAAAAGACTGCAGTGAACAATGAATTTGATGAATTATTTTCTGTGGTATTAGTTGGTTTGTCTTATTTTAAAATATTCCACCTGTTTATCATTTATAGAAATTACAAAAATCAGTATATCATACTGATATCAAAAAATAAAAAAGGAAAAAAGAAGTTCAAAACTAACTGCCAATATCTCACTAAGCAATGACTAATATTAAAATCCTGATAAATTGGAAATAGTTTTGCGTTCTTTGCAAGCGAATGCAAAGATTCTTAGAGAAACATATTGCGAGTGAACACAGAAGTATTGAATTGTTTTGTTTTTTTTCTACCATGTCATATTTTTGTCACCATGACCCTTTAGGGGCTGTAACTTTTTTGTTTCTTGACATTGAGTAAATAATCAAGTTATAATTAATACATTTTAAGTGCCTGAGTTTTACCAGAACATATTTCAAAAAGACTAGCATATTCTTTTACAGAAATGCATCCATTTGTTTTGTTTTTGAAAAAGGAGTTCAAAATGTACTGCATAACAGGAATGACCCACACTGTAAAAAATCAAGTTGAGAAGACTTAAAAGTTTAAAGCAACCAGCTGCAGGTGATTTGAGTTTTCTCAGCTTGTTGAAAATTGAACTTGTTATACAACAACAAGTTGAGAAAACTCAAAAAATCTCCTCCAGCTGGTTGCCTTAAATTTAAGTTTTCTCAACTTAATTTTTTTACAGTGCAGCTATTGCGTTCCTGTCCCTGCTATTTACATAGGGCTGAATGCTGTAAGCTCTTACAATCACAATGATCAAACTACATCCATTATATTACAATCTACAGCAAGCCCAAACCTCAAGTGCTCTTAGTTTTTGGTCATAAGTTGTCCAAAACACAGGCCTCCCCCATTACCCAAAATTTGCCTGAATGTAGAAATGTACAATGCAAACTTTGTAAATCAATGCATGTGCTCAAAATTAGTGGCATAATGAGCATTTTCCACTTAGATGACTTCATTTAACAGTGTGTTAATGCAAATATACAGTATATAGCACCTAAGTGAAAAAAGGAAATACAAGATAAAACAGATTCCCTAATCCTCTTAGTGTTTTAAGATTCTAATGCATGTAACACAGTCAGATCACTGCTGTGACACAAACAAGTCCAACACAGCAGCTCGATTATTGAAACAATTATTATTACACCATAAGGAATAGGCTTACATCACCTCCACAGATTTGTTGGCCAGCATTGATTGGACATTGAGATTGTGCTTCAAACCGATTGCTCATTTAGTGTGGCCTGTTTCATCTTAGCAAAATTGGAAAAGAAGGAAAATAAGAGCTTTAAAAATAAAACGAGCTTTAGAATGGTACAGACTCAAGCAACAGCAGGGGACGTGCTCCAGAAACACCAGCGTCGCCGCGAGTGATGTTTATTCAAAACCACATCCTCTTTCTCCCTCTCCTTCTTCACCCGCTGATAGTGATCTTCCTCCTTCAGATACCAGACCGGAGGCCAGCGGTGCTTCTCAAAATATTCCTGGTTTTCTGCTCACATTACAAAACAAGCCCAGAAAGATGTCAAGGGTGAATGATATACAATGAAGCTTATGAAGCAGAAATGTGTCCTCTTAAAGGAAATTCTTTCATTTTTTTTGCTTATTTTCTTAAAGTGGACCTATTATGCCCTTTTACAAAGTCTTGATTTTGTTTTTGGGGTCTACTAGATAGGTTTTCATGCTTTATTGCTCAAAAAAAAACACTATTTTTCCCATATTTTACATTGTTGCAGTACCTCTCTTCCGAGTCTGTCAGTAACGCTCTGTTTAGTTTCCGGTCTCTGTGAAGCCCCTCCTTCCGAAAGCGCAGTGTGCTCTGATTGGTTGGCTGGGAAATGTCACACCCCTTACCATAACTGCAAGTTTCAACACATTACTAACGTAACTCAAGCAGGCCCCTGCCCTTTTTTTCCGCTTATGCCTTGTGCGGGAATTATTCAAATGAGGAAAATGGTGACGTGTACGTTCCCAGAAGAAAACTCAAGACTACAATCGAGGCGTTTCAAGGAGTTCATAAACAGTGCTTGATATAGAGTATAACTCCCTTTGGAGTGGACTTTGTGCTTTGCAGACCTTTTCATGCTCAAAAAGCAACATTACACACTAAATAAAGTTGAAAATGTAAAAAAGCATAAAAGGACCTATTTAATTTGTATTTTCATTTTTGGGTGAACTATCACTTTAAGAGGACACTCTTAAAAACTGGCTACTTCTATGTAATGAAGCAAAGTTAAATGTTACTACAGGTGCTTTAAATCATGCAGTTCCAATGATGATGTTTGCATCTGACTCATAATTGTTCAGGAAATGCTTTTACCCAGCGATTTCGACTTGATCTCTTTGCGGTAATTGGCACATATCCTGTTGTAATGGGTGCAGATGTAGTGTAAACACCAGGCAGCGAGTTGAATAGCATTATGGAACTGTCATCAAAACAAGAGAATAAAAAACAAGACGTTAACATTGTTTGTATGATAAACAGTCACATTGGTATTTAGTCTAAATATTGCAATATGATCACTGTAAACAAAGGATGTCATGTATTCTGAAATGATATTTTGTATTTTACCATGAATTCTTGCAGCTACTGTCAAATCTTTGAAAGTTATTGTGCAATTTACAGTATGCTAAAAGGAAAATTAAATGGCATGGTTGCTCCAAGCCAAGGTAATTATAACTGCAATAAAAGCATCAGATAAATTACATACAGTACAGTAGTTACAGTTTTACAGAATACCAGATATTTACAGATATATTTACTGCTGTATTCTCACCTGTAAAATCACAGCATTGTTTTTGAATGCTGTTAAACTACATTAAAAATATTAAAGGGATAGTTCACCCAAAAATGAAAAATCTGTCATCATTTACTCACCCTCAAGTAGTTCCAACCCTGTATGAATTTCTTTGTTCTGCTGAACACAAAGGAAGATATTTGGAAGAATGTCAGTAACCAAACAGATCTCGCCCCCATTGAGTACAACAGTATTTATTTTTCCTACTATGGTTGTCAATGGGGCGTGAGATCTGTTTGGTTACTGACATTCTTCCAAATATCTTCCTTTGTGTTCAGCAGAACAAAGAAATTCATACAGGGTTGGAACTACTTGAGGGTAAGTAAATGATGACAGATTTTTCATTTTTGGGTAAACTATCCCTTTAAAAATTTTAATATATTCAGTCATTCAGTAAATTTCTTTATGTGAAAATATTTACATTTATTCATTTATATCTAATAGGGCAGGGGAAAATAACAACAATTACAAGAAAATACTATTTAAATTTTTGCCGTTTCTGTGTAATTATTTGTGAATTTACTAGCAATTTCTGAGAGAAAATTGTTTCAAAGTAAATCCAACACCATCAGCGTACTCATTTTAACTTTTAGAATTTTTTTTTAATAGATTTAATAGATTAATATTTGACATACTAACCTTACGTAAAATATATTTACTTTATATTGATTCTAATTTAATCTGGGGATTCCATGTGTAGATAATGTGTCGATTAATCGCGACTCACCACAAGTAACCTATGTGATTAATTAGTTTTTTTTTAATGATTCACAGCACTAATATTTACATTTATACATTTAGCTGACACTTTTATCTACTAATTATTATCCATTTTAATAATGAAGGACAGATTTACCTGAGCAAGCTCCAGATAGGTGAGTATCTCACCGTCGATATCCTGTCCATCTTTAGATGCTTTTAATAACTCGCTCACGGCGTATTGCTCTGAGGAGAGAAAATATCTGTTAAACAGAAGTTACATTTAGATGAGCTTTTCCCCAACATCTAGTTTAAGAAAAGCAGCGTTATTTACATAGAATAATATTTCATGTGATGCTTTGCTACTCCTGCAGACTGTAAATACACGCACAAAAAAAGAAAATGTGTTTTCTCCGGGGCGGCGCAGGCTACGCAAAACATGAGGTAAATAGCTGCATCTGGAGTCACAGATAAATTTCAGCCTGTCACCACCACGTCATTAGATGACGTCTGCCGGACAGATTGTAGTGTGTGCCACACAAAGCTCTGTGGAGACGTTCTCTTTTATTTGGCACCTTGACATCGCTCGTTGCTAAGCAACACAGAAAGAAAGGGCTAAAAGGCCTGTTTGCTTTGGATCTGAGGTGGTCAAATGGCTCTGTCCTGTGCTTGAGAAAGCATTTGGTGTTTTGTGTGTCATTTGGAGCATGTGGCAGGGCGTTGGCAGAAAGCTCACCTGTCAGGGCGATGAGCCGTGGAAGGCACAGTCTGTTGGCCAGGGCGATTAGCTCCATTGGGTCCAGGTCTGCCATGGGCGACAGCTGATTGGTGTAGAGATACTCGAGCACTGCCTGCATACATACCCTGCTGGTGTTGGGGAATGAAACCTGGCAACACATATGAACGTACGTCATTATTTTTGAAACAGTCAATTTTTTCAATTCCATTTGGTGCCACTAAGTCAGCGTGAAATAGCATTTACATCCCATTTACTTCTGAAATGTGACATAATTCTTGAGTGAAATAGGAAATTGGTGGAAAAAAATGTAGAATGAGACTTGGCTTTATCCAACGAGAACTGATTAAATTGTGTGCGCATCTTTATATAACAGGTGTTCGGAGAGGTTGAAAAATAAAAGGACTTGTGACATCTACTAAAGAGGAAAGTCAGTTAAAAGGCAGAGCAAGTTATAAGTTGCACAAAAAAACCTGCAGTCGTTACTGCAAAGATTTATTTCTGCTCGATCTAACCTAATTTGTGAGGATGATTTATTCAGACTACATAACATTTTGACCTCAATAAAACCAGTTAATTTAGATTAAGTTGTTACCAGATTAAGCACATTTTTTAGGTTCCTTTATAATAATATAATGATAATAATAATAATGATATATATATATATATACTGTATGGGTCAATGACGTGACGGGTCATTTTTTTGTCTAAAGGCCTTAATAATAATAAAAAACAAAGATATGACATCCAAAGTATGTAAGGTAGTACAACTAGATATATTTTATTGAATCCAAAATGTTTTAATTATATTTTGCTACATATAACGGTATTTTAAAGATTTTGAAGTTTCAAAAGGTCATTCGGTTTAACCGTCCAAAGGCCAATACAGCCATTTCATTTGTGATTAAAATATCTAAAAATGAAATAAATGTATATATTTTTTTATTCTGGCATGATTTTATAACATCATATATCAACAGTGCAAAATGGTATTAAAATTATGTGTAGAAGTCGTTGCTATGTTATGAGAAAGAATGTCAGGAAAAATGAATTTCATTGATGTCATTCAGAGTAACCAATATAAAGGGACCATTTTGGATCAAGTTATGCTGTCAATATCATGTGACAGGATGTGACATCATTCATACACCTGCAAAGGACCACATGGTCGTAAAGCAAAATAACTAACTCTCTCTTAACTATTTGAAAAATTCATGTTTTCACTTGCTCATACGCATGTCCCGAAACATCAGGTCATTCGGTACAACCGCTATAAAACATGGAAAATGTTGGAATATTTTAAAAACTTGTACTAAATATAAAACTAGCTAGCAAGCTAACTAGCTAGATATCAGTCTGTTAGCATTGTTTGAAAATATCGTCATTTGGTATAACCAAAATTGTCATTCGGCAAAAACAAAATTTGGGTTAAACCGAATGACATTTTTGGTGACAAATTTTGTCCATCTTGTAAAAAATGACAAAAGCAGTGTTAATTGATTATAAAAACCACATAATCTTGTTGTTTTACGTTTGTGTTTATATACACCCCTCACATTTTTGTAAATATTTTATTATATCTTTTCATGTGACAACACTGAAGAAATGACACTTTGCTACAATGTAAAGTAGTGAGTGTACAGCTTGTATAACAGTGTAAATTTGCTGTCCCCTCAAAATAACTCAACACACAGCCATTAATGTCTAAACCGCTGGCCACAAAAGTGAGTACACCCCTAAGTGAAAATGTCCAAATTGGGCCCAATTAGCCATTTTCTCTCTCCGGTGTCATGTGACTCGTTAGTGTTACAAGGTCTCAGGTGTGAATGGGGAGCAGGTGTGTTAAATTTGGTGTTATCGCTCTCACTCTCTCATACTGCTCACTGGGAGTTCAACATGGCACCTTATGGCAAAGAACTCTCTGAGGATCTGAAAAAAAAAATTGTTGCTCTACATAAAGATGGCGTAGGCTATAAGAAGACCAAGACCCTGAAACTGAGCTGCAGCACAGTGACCAAGACCATACAGCGGTTTAACAGGACAGGTTCCACTCAGAACAGGCCTCGCCATGGTCGACCAAAGAAGTTGAGTGCACGTGCTCAGCGTCATATCCAGAGGTTGTGTTTGGGAAATAGACGTATGAGTGCTGCCAGCATTGCAGCAGAGGTTGAAGGGGTGGGGGGTCAGCCTGTCAGTGCTCAGACCATACGCCGCACACTGCATCAAATTGGTCTGCATGGCTGTCGTCCCAGAAGGAAGCCTCTTCTAAAGATGATGCACAAGAAAGCCCGCAAACAGTTTGCTGAAGACAAGCAGACTAAGGACATGGATTACTGAAACCATGTCCTGTGGTCTGATGAGACCAAGATAAACTTATTTGGTTCAGATGGTGTCAGGCGTGTGTGGCGGCAACCAGGTGAGGAGTACAAAGACAAGTGTGTCTAGCAAGCATGGTGGTGGGAGTGTCATGGTCTGGGGCTGCATGAGTGCTGCCGGCACTGGGGAGCTACAGTTCATTGAGGGAACCATGAATGCCAACATGTACTGTGACATACTGAAGCTGCAGGGCAGTATTCCAACATGATAACAACCCCAAACACACCTCCAAGACGACCACTGCCTTGCTAAAGAAGCTGAGGGTAAAGGTGATGGACTAGCCAAGCATGTCTCCAGACCTAAACTCTATTGAGCATCTGTGGGGCATCCTCAAACGGAAGGTGGAGGAGCGCAAGGTCTCTAACATCCACCAGCTCTGTGATGTCGTCATGGAGGAGTGGAAGAGGACTCCAGTGGCAACCTGTGAAGCTCTGGTGAACTCCATGCCCAAGAGGGTTAAGGCAGTGCTGGAAAATAATGGTGGCCACACAAAATATTGACATTTTGGGCCCAATTTGGACATTTTCACTTAGGGGTGTACTCACTTTTGTGGCCAGTGGTTTAGACATTAATGGCTGTGTGTTGAGTTATTTTGAGGGGACAGCAAATTTACACTGTTATACAAGCTGTACACTCACTACTTTACATTGTAGCAAAGTGTCATTTCTTCAGTGTTGTCACATGAAAAGATATAATAAAATATTTACAAAAATGTGAGGGGTGTACTCACTTCTGTGAGATACTGTATATATATATATATATATATATACAGTATATAAATATATTTTATATATATATAATTATTATTTTATATGTTCTTTTATATATTTATTTCTTTTTATATATAATACAAGTTTATAAAATTAAAAATAAAATTAATACATTTTATATATAATTATTATTATTTGTATTCTTGTTATTATTATATGTGTGTTGCTGAGTTTACTTCAGTATTTCATTTTTTTTTTTTTTCAAGTCTTTACTTTCACAGGATTTATGGGTGATTACAAAAGAAATGTAATACATTATATATTTGAATTTGACCACTGAAAAAATATGTTCAACAGCACCAACAATTAAAAGATTAAAAGTATTTATTTCAGAACAGAAACAAAGTGTGTTTAACAGTCTCTGGTCAGCTGATTGTAAACGGGACTTTTCAGTCTTTAATCTCTATGAAACTGATGGCCAGCTCACCAGCAGCCCAGCATTACTAAGCACATTTGGGTAGAACACGCAGATAGACGCTGCTACGTAACCCATTACATAATACTCTTCAAGGGCAAGCACAGTAGATTGCTGTGTTTCGTTGGGGTAGTCTAACCACTCCAAAAGAGAGCGCAAGAAAAAGAGGCATGCTCTGTCGGATTTGAGCAAGCACTGTAGACTAAAGGCTGAAAGTAGGACGCTGCCTAAAATATAGCTGTACCAATTGTTACACTGGCATGAAATGTCAGAGCACTAAGGCAAATAAAAAGGACTGGCCATCATGCATTAAGTCCCTTGTGCAAAAATTATCCATAGAAGAAAACAGATCACTGTCTCTGAATGACGTCTGCTTTTCCTCCTCAGGGAGGAAACTCGGTTTTATTCCACCTCGGCTTTATTCCACCCATTAAGGAGGAAATTAATGAACAGTGCCACAGATGAAAGCATCTATTTGGACAGTGGAAACAGGATTAAGTGTGCATGTGGCAGAACTAGCAAAAAGCATAATGTTTGCTTCAAACAGCAGGAAGTACCTGTATCGATGGTGTATCTCAACTCATTAATTATGAATTATGCATGTTGATGGCTGGGAAGTTATAATTAATTATTAATTATGATGCTAACTATACTATAAGGTTATTATCATTAATAAAATACAAAGACTAAAACTAGACAACACTATAGACACTATAAGTAAAATCTAAAGTAACACTATAAATGTGCATTAAAATATAGACAAGAACTCTAAAAAAATGTAATGAGTTGTGGATAAAAGGAAAACACTTGTTTTTCAAATAATTTCCAAAAAAAAAAAAAAAAAAAATGAATGAACAATTACTGCAGATAAACTTAAATTGAAAATCAATGCCAAACAAAATACAAATGAATGACATTTTTCAAAATGTAATAAAATTGCTATATTGTAAATAAAATGTCTTGCAAGATAAACATCATGCACTTCAAATGTCATGAGAGCTGACAGATCATTCATCATCGCAAAAATAGATTTTCAAAACGTCACTTAGAGACACCAGGACCAGACTATTTTAGTTATTCAAGAATTTGATGCAATTTGTTGGCAAGCCAGTGTCTGTAAAATGTGTCAGTGCGCATCTATTTGAGTATATAAGCGCATGTACATGTCTGAGCGGTGTGACCTTGTACCATCTGTTTAAGAACTGGCAGACTCATTAATGCTTAAGGACGAAATAAAGATATTCTGTAAACTTGTCAGTGCCCTAACTGGAGCTCATTAAACATTGTTTTCACACTCACCTCGTCATTTGCACTCTCCATGAAAGAGCCCCCAAATAAGGCAGCCATCCAGTCACAACTTGAGATCAGCAGTGGTTTGTGGGCGTTAATGGTGCCATCATCCAACCTGAACACCACATCTGCAAAACACCATGAGTAACTGCTCTTTACAAAGTAATCTTTTATAGCATCTTTGATATACCACTAAAACTAATGCTTTATCACATCAACTAGCAATGTTGGGAATTTAATAACTGAAAGTAGTGACACTATTAATGTAACTGTTTTTCAGTATGACAGTAGTTCAGCTATAAAAACATGCTGCTTTTAATGAAATACTTATCCAATAAGTAGCTGTATAGCATGACAAAATGCTACATCGCTCATAGCTTGGATGTAGCTTTTTTTGTTGTTTGCTTATAGTGTAACTATAAAGCTGTGACTTGACTGTAGTTACATTTACACTTATGCGTTACCCAGAACGACAAGGTATATCGTGCAGTTCATGCATTCCCTGGGAATCAAACCCATGACCTTGAAGTTGCTAGCACTGTTTGAGCTACATACCTCTAGTTGAAATACTTTAAATTATGAAAAGCTTGTGGCTTGGTGTGCTACAAAGTAATTTCCTCAACACTTCATTTCAGGAGGCTAGCAGATGTTGCAGCAGATGAAATAATCATTTTCAAGTGAGACGTTTCTTTCTCAATCAAAGTAAGGCCCTGTTTACACCTGGTATCAAGATGAGTTTTGGTCGATCGGATCACAAGTGAACAACACTAAATACAGGTGGAAACTGGGTCTGAAACTTTTTGAGCTTGTCCACTTTCGACCACTTCCAGAGGTAGTCGAAAACACAGAACCAGATTGCTTTCGTAGTGTGAACACTCATGTGGTCGAATGCGTTTGAACAGCCAGAAGAGACCTCCTAGTTTCCGCCTACTGACCTAATGCGTGAACATTATATAAACTTTGTTGGTTGGAGACCCAAGTTTGGGTTGAAGATGAAAAAAATACTAAGCACAATGTTTTTGCTGCTCTCCGTGTTTTTCCATCGTATCCGGGTGCATTCATATGTAAATTGCGTGAGCTTATTTTGTCCATTAGATCGAAAGATCTGAAAAAAAAAACATACATTTACCCACCCATAGACCCTCCCCTCGAAGAAATCATGATAGAAGTGGTTGAAAGTGGACAAAAGAGACGGATTAAAAGGTGTAAACGGGAATGTGTCTCCCTCCTCTACTTGTGATCCGATCGACCAAAACGCATCTTAATGCCAGGTGTAAACAGGGCCTAAGATAAATTAAACATATCTGGGTTCCTTAATACCTGTGAAATTATTCTTGGCGAGACACTCTTTGATTCGGTTTGCCTTTCTCACATGGAATGCTTTTGTGATCTCTTGATTCATGAAGCCCTCATTGTTCATGATGTTCTCCACCATCATCCTAAGATCAAACACTTCTAGGATTTCTGCAATCTGGGCGATCTTCATCAGGTCCTTCTCCTTCTCATCCAGTTCACCAGTGTAGAGGAAGCGTAGGACAGCACTGAATGGTCCATGGTGGATGGAATGATCCATCTTCACAACAGTCATAAGAGCCGGCATACCCGTGACTGGGTTGAGCACGTTCTCCTTGTGGATGCTGTAGAAAGCCTTGCTCCAAGAGGCCAGGGACAGCCTGGTGCGCCGGTGCATCCCACTGAAACTCATCATCTTGAGGGTACCATCACTCTTGGATGCCCGGAGTGAGCAAGGCGAGAGGTTGGGGAGAACGGTGACGTCCTCTTCTGTGTCCAGGCTTAGTGTGCGCATCAGTTGATCCCGCCTGTGATGCTCAGTTACCACCAAGCACTGGGACTCATCTGAGAAGTCCATTTGAAAGAGGTCGAAGAATTTGGACGATGAGGTAGACAGGTAGATCCTGTGGGCAAACAAGTGGACGTTTTCCTGAATGATGAACATAACATCAGCGCACAGGGGGCTCTCAAGAAGCTGCCTCAGGCTATCCCGGGTTTTGGCTGGGCACTCTGGGATCTTAATAAGTGGTGGAGGGGCTTTGGGTGGCAAAAATGGTGCCTGCAGCAGTGGCCTCTGGACCTTCCTCAGGTGGGACTTCCAGAATTGTAGGTGGCGTCTGGAGATGAGGGCTGCTCGGATGGCATTGTCAAAGATATCCTTGATGCCAAACTGGTCGAAAACACTTGTCTCGTAGTATGGGATGCCAAGCTCTTTGGCTACCTCCCTTCCACTCTCCGGAGGCAAAATATCTCCGGGTTTAATGGGCCTGTGAAAGACAAATAAATACAGTCAGTTCTTGTGTTAATATGACAGCGCACCTGTGTATGCAACTTCCTGGGGGGAATTTTTAATAGGAATTGCAAAGGAATAGCAAAGGAATAGGGACAGGGGTTTTAGTTACCAGTACCTTGATAATGGTCGCCTAGCTCGATTGACTGCCTCCAGGTCAGCATAGCGCAAGTCCAGCTGACAACCGACCAAGATGACGGGTGTGCGTGGACAGAAGTGCTTAATCTCGAGGTACCACATGGATTTAACATGATGTAGGGAGTTGGGATTGGCGATGGAAAAGCAGAGAACCACGACGTCAGACCTTCAGAAGTGAAAGGTAAGAAGGAAATCAGGTAATTGTCCGAAGAAAACTTGTCTGTGTAACAACACAGGGCAAGACACCATGTAACACGCATGCTAACAGGTTTTGAAGCCAAGAGTGTCGTATGTGACAGGTGCCAAGCGGTATCCATAGCAACACTACAGTCCTTCAGTGTTCGGTGGACATGCAAAACCTGCAATCTTAATGCCAGCCTGACACTGACTCGTTGACAGCACGCAAAAAGATTGCCTTTAGTTTAGACTGATGCCCAAGACCACAAACTCCTTTGGCAATGCTTTTTTTGGCTGTATCTGTGAGGACTAGAACAAACATGGTCAACAAAACAGACAAAACAAAAGCACAAAGAGGATGACATGCAGACATTCTGGCGCACTGCTGGCATACCTTCCTGTAGCAAGATTAGTATAAAGTCTATCCTGGGGAGGGAGCAACACCCGTCACCACACAAGTAGGTGAATAATGTACGATCACCCATTTGCCATTGTCCACAAAAGGAATCGTGCATTTCTTGCTGACTGGGCAAGCAAAGGTCTCAGCTACCACACCACACAGTTGGCAATGCAGAGAATTATGGAGATGCTAGCAGGCTTGAGGACTTACAGTGTCTCTCTTATGTTTCACAGGCTTGCATAAAGATCATAGGAGCCCTACAAACAAAAAGAGGCACAGAACAATGCTACATAATAATTTGCCTTTGTAGTCAATGACAGTTCAGGGAAATCTCTCTGAAGGAGAACAACATTACTGCCACAATCTTTAATGACAATGTAAGTCCAAAGCTACAGTAAACCAGAGTCTGATATCAAGCAGCTTTTAAGACGTGAGTTTGAAGATACCTGAACACTTTGATATAGCACAGCATGGTCCCAATAATTGCTAGGCTAAAGACTTTTGCTGACATCTCGAGTCAAAATGGGGCTCTTGGCAGATCACCCTACTGCTCTAGAGACAAGCCTTATTGATGTTAAGCCAGAATCAATGCACTTCTGGTAAAACATGTAGCACTTATTTGGACTACAGAATGTCTTGGAGGGCTAGCATGGATTCAGTTTGCCCTTTCAGTAACTCAACGATAACTCACTCAACCTGAATAAATGAGAGTAAATCAGCATATAAGCAGCAATTATCCTTATCAACCTTACATCAATCCAGAGGGTAAAATCCACAAAATCATTAATTAGCAATAAAACGCAACACACTAGCAGAAAGAGTCATTTGTAAAATTGCTACATCCGTGCAAAACGGTCTTTGTTTGTGGTAAAGGTTGTATTTTCCCACTGTCAACAATGTCAGCTAATCACGCAGATTTATGACTTCTCTTTCACTGAGTTGTTTCTTCTCATTTATCACTAAACAAACCAGTCATTCAGCAAGAGACATGTAAGTATATACTGTGTGACAGTGGAAATGTTTTAACTCATAGATATATTGTGCAATTGTGTTTCTTCCAAGATGAGGAAGAATTTTGATATTCAGGATCGTTTGTTAAGCCACTTCAAGTGGAGTTGTTGTATATTGTATATAACAGTTGTTGTATTTTTTTTTTTTTTTTTTTTGAATATTTGACTGCAGAATGTCTCATCCAGTCAGATTTTAGTATCGGAACTACCCGCTCTATAATAATTCTTTTTGTTTTTAACATAAAATGACAGTTCACTCATTTACTCACTCTCATATTGTTCCAAACCTGTATGACTGACTTTCTTCTGTGGAATGTAAAAGAAGATATTTTGAGAAATGTCTCAGTGTTTTGTTTGTTTGTCTATACCAAGGGTGTCCAATCCTGCTCCTGGAGGGCCACTGTCCTGCAGAGTTTAGCTCCAACCCTAATTAAACACACCTGAACCAGCTAATCAAGGTCTTACTATAGGCTAGAAACTTCTAGGCAGGTGTGTTGAGGCAAGTTGGAGCTAAACTCTCCAGGACAGTGGCCCTCCAGGACCGAGTTTGGACACCCCTTATCTATACTATAGAATTAAAAACTGTTTGCTTACCAACTAGGGCTGGGAATTTAATGTGTTAATTAGATTAATTAATTACGGAAAAAAATAACGTGTTTAAATTTTTAATGCATTTAACACACTTGCCCCGCCCCCAGACCTACATTTCATTTCAGATGACTGATGATAAATATGATGCAGGGCAATAACTCACTGCGTGACATAGCCTATAGAATGCAGTTAGAATGCACATAAAATTCAAGATATGAAAGGCGATCAGTTTGAACCATTTGAAACGTACGACAACACCGGTAAGATCAGAACGTTCACTGCTAAATTCAAACGTGCTTCTGCAGTGGTAGCACCCATCGCGCATTATAGATCAACTGACATGATTTATAAGACAAAACACATTCAAATATTTGACAATAGGTGCTGATTTATGTTTCTGCCGGTTGGTGCCCACACTCCATAACCGAGCATGCCCACATAATAATATCTGAGCCAGAGCAGAGCCACGAGGACACTATATTTGAGAGCCTGTGAGTTTTGTGGAGAAATTCATGCTGCACATTACATTGATGCGCTCTCACGTTAACGTATTACATTGATCCGCACTCGACATGCGTCGTTAAAAAATGCCATAGTAACTGCCTCAAGTGAACTATAAAAATAAAAAGAATGTCACATCTGAAAGCTGCAGTCATTTTTTTATTGGTTAAAATTAATGGAGAATATCTATTTTTCTCCATGGGTGCTCAGCGCCTATATAGCCTATAGTTCATGATAGGCTATAGTTAACAAGTTTGTGAATATTTTGAATAAAAAAGGAAAAACTAAATAAAAGTGATACATCTGTCATACAGCGCTATTGTGCCTGTGTGATGCGTCGCCCCACACATTAATAATAAATGTGCACATATTGTGAATTAATTTAATAAAATTAGTAACCTAGCTTTCTTGGTAGCCTTCAGTAAATTAACTTCTCTAAGAAAATCTTTCATAAAACATCAGTTGACCATATGTTTACTTTCCATATTAATAAAAATAAATAAATAAATGAATCACGCCAAAATTAAAATTCAGTCGTCATTTACTCAACCTCATGGTCCAAAAATTTGTGTAATAAATTCTCTGTTGAATCAAATAAAATATTTCTTTCTGAATCTACTTTTTGTAATGTCTATTTGATGCTTTACACAATAATGACTTTTTTGATGTGTCTAATTTGATGTACGATAAATTTGCGATTAATTAATCGCCTCATCATGTAATTAATTAGATTACAAATTTTAATCGCTTACCAGCCCTATTACCAACATTCTTCAAAATATCTTCATTTGTACTCCACAGATGAAAGAAAGTCATAGAGGTTTAGAATGGCATGAGGTTTAGTATTTCATTTTTGGTTGAGCCCTTTAAATGTTACATAATGTGAGATTTATCATTTGTCATGAATAAATCATATCTTTTGGTCTGCGTTCCAAAATGAGATGAAGCAACATTCATGTTTTTTTTTTTTTTTCATTATATAATATTATTGATACTGTGATACAAGCATTTATTCATGCTGCCCACCCCTACTATTATCCTGTTCTCATAAAGCAGGACACACATTTCTCACTCTACTATTTGGCAATTACAGACAGGACATGGGGATTCTGAGAGGTGTAGGACTTTAGAATCTGGTTCCTAAATTATGGATTACTTCTAAAGACAACAGAGTATACAGCAGTAACACATCAAAGCCCTGAGTAGTGGACATCTAGAGGTCATTCTTTAAGTCAGAGCCAAGCTTTATGACTCCAGACCTCAGTGCCTTGGTTTTATTTTTAGGATGCAATAAAGCAGGGAAGACTAAAAATATAATTCTTTTGAACATACCTGGGAGCAAGTCAGGGAGCAAGGCACGCTCTCCAGGCAACAAGTCAGCCGTGTCTGATTGATGTAGTCTACTGTATTTGGATTGGGATGGGTTTAGCACTAAATCTTTCTTTTGTAGGGTAAATATGCAGACAACCTTTCTTTGGGTTTCTAAAGTCTCTCTTCAGACTGTCAGAGGGAAGAATCAGGTCAGACTCATTCAGTTGAACACCATCTGTTAAACAACTCCAAAAGGACATAAGAACTGAACACTGCAGGAATATAATTTCTTCTGAAATGGATTCTTGAACTGCGTCTCATTCCCTTCTCTAGCTGGTATGAATCGGTATATAATGAACATGAATTTGGGTGCTAACAATCCACTATGCACTGGGACACTCATGACTAAATTTGACATGACAAGGTCACTCAATAAAATGTATAATGGTATTTATAAAAAACATCGCTGTATAACAAGGCATGAGCTTCAGGTATTATTTCCAGCCACATTAAGTAAATATAGTGATATATATTCCCTCTGCAGCAGTGGACTAAGACACACCCTAGGTATTTTAATATTATTAGTTAAGATGTTACTGCCATTTCTTAAAAAAAAATCTTGCTGAATAATAAATGAGGTTTGACACATGACTATAACACCAACCAAAAACCCTTTTTTGTAAAAACTGGCCAGTTAATCAGTAATATTAACTAAATGTGTTTGTTTTATTAACAGTTAAACAAAAAATGACCCTGAATGAAATAGCAATATGAAAATGAATGCTGCATGCAATGCATTCTAAGTTTCTTGTAAATACATCTGTGAACATAACATAATTGATGTTAATTATGTTACCACCACCACAAACTCATACCGAAATGAGAACTTTCTATGTTTATTCTGTTCCGAAAATGCCATAAAAGAAAGCATGAGAAGCAGTGAGCGTGTGATGAAAGCAAAGAAAGACCTCATTAAACAAGTGCTTGACACAAAATGGCCATGAGTTAACATAACAGTGCTCAGCTGTCATGTTCGGCACGCATTCAATTGCAAATAGCTCAGTGTCTGATGTCAGAGCAAATGATGAAAGCATCTGATGGCAAGATGCTTCCTGTCTTTCTGTTCAGTAAAGTGGTGGCACTTGTGAACTGAAGAAGCAATTAAAATTTTTCTCCGGTAATTTGTTGAGATATTAACCAGAGAGCACTGTGAAATTTTCTCATGCATACCCTCATATTTATGTTATTTTCAACATCATAGTTTAATCTGAGTCACACTGATTGCCATAATAAATAAATGAATATAATGCACCCTAATGCAATGAATTCAATTTAACAAGGAATTAAAAAGATAGTTCACCCAAAAATTAAAATGATGTCATCATTTACATGTTCTTTCACACCTACAGTACTATATTTCTGAGGAACACAAAAGATGTTCAGCACTATGTTCACACTGCTATTTTCTATACAATTAAAGTGAATGGTGACCAACAAAAAAAAATAAGTCTGTAAGTCCTCTGAAGAAATGCAATAGCTAGGGTTTCAGAGACTGAAATTTAAACTTTTATTTTCAAGTCTTAAGCGCTCAAATCTCAATTGGAAATGCACATATTCAGACATGGTAAGTGATTGGTTGTGTGACAGACAAAGAATGGTATGTGTATGTTGCATTCATTCATTTGATTTAAAGGGTTAGTTCACCCAAAAATGAAAATTCTGTCATCACTTATGTTATGTTAATCTTCGGAACACAAGTGAAGATATTTTTAATGAAATCTGAGAGATTTCTGTCCCTCCATGGACAGCTACGCAACTACCACTTTGACGCTTCAAAAAGTTCATAAAGAGATTGTAAAACTAATCCATATGAATTGAGCGGTTTAGTCAAAATTTTCTGAAGAAACTCAATTGCTTTATATGATAAACAGATTAGGCTTTTATTCACATATAAACATTCATCAACACACATCGGATATGGTAAACGGAAGCTCAAGCATGCTTGCTTGATGTGTGAGAACCAATGAGGTTCATTCTCGGGATACGCAGCACATTTGAGCTTCTGCAAGAACCAATGAGCTTTGTTCTTGTGCTTCAAGCAAGTACGGTTGAGCTTCCGTTCATGTTCGCTGATGTTTATATGTGAATAAAATTCATTTGTTCATCGATTCATATATATTAGTTTTACTATCTCTTTATGTACTTTTTGAAGCGTCAAAGTGGTAGTTGCGTAGACTGTCAATGGAGGGACAGAAATCTCTCGGATTTCATTACAAATATCTTTATTTGTGTTCCAAAGATGAACAAAAGTATTACGGGTTTGGAACGACATGAGGGTGAGTAAATGATGACAGAATTTTCAATTTTGGGTGAACTATCCCTTTAAAATTTGACAACCACAGAAATATTATTATAGGTTGTATTACACAGAAATATTATTATATGTTGTATTGCCCACCTACACATGGAAATTGAATATTTAAGCTGTTTATTCATTTTCTACCCCTGACCCTAAAAAAATTAAGCTGAATTCTTGTTTTTATCATTTTCAGTTTTCAGTATTAAATAAAAAAATGAATGAACATACACGGATCTACAAAGATCAAGAAGCCTTACATTTGAATAATGTCTATTTAAATATTTTAAAATTGATTATTTGAATGTTGATTATTCTAAAAGTCTTATGGTGCATTTTGACCTTTTTAGCTTAGCTTAGCTTTTCATTTTTGGGTGAACAATTCTTTTAAGCTAGCACCACTATTACACAGAAAGTGCAAATCAAACGGAATGTATCCGTACCTCCCGTAGGCGAAGCGTCTGTCTTTGTGATGGTCTCCAAAGGTATCCCATAGCCGGAGGGACACACTTACGTCATCCACAACATCTCTGGAACGTTCTAAGACCTACAAGGAGTCATAGCATTAATTCCTGCCCCGCTGCCCTGGAGCAAAGAAGACCACAGGCGTGTTTGATCTTTTTCTGTAATCTGTTTCCCTTCCGCCAGCTGAAATTTAAATGAATCCTGATGGAAGCAAATCTAGGGATCATGCGCTCATTATCTCCAGCCATGGGCCTGACGTAATGCAATGATAACGGCAAGGTAAATTTAATTGAGAGAAGATTTACCTCTTGACAGACTCTGTACTGGTCGATGGCCCAGACGGTGGGTACATGGGTGGCCAACAGCTGGTATTGGGTAAGGGTAGTGTTGCAGGCCCGAGCACAAATAAGGCGAGTCTTCCCCACGGCATTGTCTCCCACAACAACACACTTGATGGTCTCGACGTTGGGTCTTTCGTAGTCCATATTTAACTTTAGCACCCTATGAGAAGAGGAATTGTTGTACAAGAATTCATAACGGCGCACATACATACTGGTATTTCATTTCAGATCTAATAAAGCAGAAGCTGCAGAGAGCGTTGACCTTGCTGTGGGTCAATGAAACCTCAATATAATACAGGACTTCTTGTTTTCACATTCCTAAAATAGTTGCCCTATATTATATCCACATCTTGTTCCTGCTGAGTGGGACAAAACCCAACCCATATGACTTTCTTGTCAGATGCAGTGTTTATGACTGCAAATATAAAGATGTTCATAATTTTAATAAAAAAAAAAAAAATACAATTTTTGAAATGTAAAGTGTTTCAAAATATTTGCTAACAATATAAGAGTGTAAGGCAGCTCTGGTAATTGTTGGCTGTTAACTATTTGGCAGGTGCATCTACCATAATCAATAAATAATAACATTAAGAGTAAAGATCATCCATGTGGTTTTATAATTTAATATTGAAACCATTAAATTATTTCTCATGTCTTAACTCCAAGGGGGAAAAACATGTCTGATTACATAATACAATATTAAATTACTGATGTGGCTGTTACGTGTGGTGCTGCAGGGATGAGGCGAATACAGAGATCCACAAAGGTATGGGCTTTAATAAGCAATCCAGGAACACGGAGACAGCATACACACATTAAACAACAACATCAACAACAACATTAAGAACCGACCAGGAGTGCAAGGAGAGTGTCCAACTTAAAGGGAGTGCTGACGAGGAACAACAGGTGCTGGGAATCTGGGGAACATGGCGGGAAGACTGATGAGGGAAGTGCAGACAGGTGTGGAGCACAGGAGGATGCTGGGAAACGGAGTCCAGGAAGGCGTGGATGTAACATTACCTCCCCCTCCCCGGGAGGCGTGTCCTCACGCCTCAGATGTAACAACTGGGGAGGGGGGGTGGGCGCCCTGGAGACCTACAGGCAGGTGCGGGGGGTGCAGACGGGTGCAGAGGTCCCCAGGGCGGTCCCAGGACCTCGGGCCGTCACGGCGGGTCAGGAGTCGTGGGTAACCATGGCGGGTCAGGAGCCGTGGGCGGCCATGGAGGGTCAGGAGCCTTGGGCGGCCATGGCGGGTCAGGAGCCTCGGGCGGCCATGGCGGGTCAGGAGCCTTGGGCGGCCATGGCGGGTCAGGAGCCTTGGGCGGCCATGGCGGGTCAGGAGCCTTGGGCGGCCATGGCGGGTCAGGAGCCTTGGGCGGCCATGGCGGGTCAGGAGCCGTGGGCGGCCATGGCGGGTCAGGAGCCGTGGGCGGCCATGGAGGGTCAGGAGCTAAGGAAGGCCACGGCGGGTCAGGAGCTAAGGGCAGCCATGGCGGGTCAGGAGCTGTGGGCAGCCATGGCGGGTCTGGAGCCGTGGGCAGCCATGGCGGGTCTGGAGCTAGGGAAGGCCACGGCGGGTCAGGAGCTGTGGGCAGCCATGGCGGGTCTCCGAGCCCACCCCCATCTTTCCCACCCACGGGTACCCTTCCCCCCCCCAAAAAATTCTTGGGGAGACTCAGGGGCTTGAAGGTCTCGTGGGCTACTGGAGTGGGCTCGTGGCAGGCTGGAGCTGGAGCTGGAGCGGGCTCGTGGCAGGCTGGAGCTGGAGCTGGAGCTGGAGCGGGCTCGTGGCAGGCTGGAGCTGGAGCTGGAGCGGGCTCGTGGCAGGCTGGAGCTGGAGCGGGCTCGTGGCAGGCTGGAGCTGGAGCTGGAGCGGCTGGCTCGTGGCAGGCTGGAGCTGGAGCTGGAGCGGCTGGCTCGTGGCAGGCTGGAGCTGGAGCTGGAGCGGCTGGCTCGTGGCAGGCTGGAGCTGGAGCTGGAGCGGCTGGCTCGTGGCAGGCTGGAGCTGGAGCTGGAGCGGCTGGCTCGTGGCAGGCTGGAGCTGGAGCTGGAGCGGCTGGCTCGTGGCAGGCTGGAGCTGGAGCTGGAGCGGCTGGCTCGGCGGCGGCTGGAGCTGGAGCGGCTGGCTCGGCGGCGGCTGGAGCTGGAGCGGCTGGCTCGGCGGCGGCTGGAGCTGGAGCGGCTGGCTCGGCGGCGGCTGGAGCTGGAGCGGCTGGCTCGGCGGCGGCTGGAGCTGGAGCGGCTGGCTCGGCGGCGGCTGGAGCTGGAGCGGCTGGCTCGGCGGCGGCTGGAGCTGGAGCGGCTGGCTCGGCGGCGGCTGGAGCTGGAGCGGCTGGCTCGGCGGCGGCTGGAGCTGGAGCGGCTGGCTCGGCGGCGGCTGGAGCTGGAGCGGCTGGCTCGGCGGCGGCTGGAGCTGGAGCGGCTGGCTCGGCGGCGGCTGGAGCTGGAGCGGCTGGCTCGGCGGCGGCTGGAGCTGGAGCGGCTGGCTCGGCGGCGGCTGGAGCTGGAGCGGCTGGCTCGGCGGCGGCTGGAGCTGGAGCGGCTGGCTCGGCGGCGGCTGGAGCTGGAGCGGCTGGCTCGGCGGCGGCTGGAGCTGGAGCGGCTGGCTCGGCGGCGGCTGGAGCTGGAGCGGCTGGCTCGGCGGCGGCTGGAGCTGGAGCGGCTGGCTCGGCGGCGGCTGGAGCTGGAGCGGCTGGCTCGGCGGCGGCTGGAGCTGGAGCGGCTGGCTCGGCGGCGGCTGGAGCTGGAGCGGCTGGCTCGGCGGCGGCTGGAGCTGGAGCGGCTGGCTCGGCGGCGGCTGGAGCTGGAGCGGCTGGCTCGGCGGCGGCTGGAGCTGGAGCGGCTGGCTCGGCGGCGGCTGGAGCTGGAGCGGCTGGCTCGGCGGCGGCTGGAGCTGGAGCGGCTGGCTCGGCGGCGGCTGGAGCTGGAGCGGCTGGCTCGGCGGCGGCTGGAGCTGGAGCGGCTGGCTCGGCGGCGGCTGGAGCTGGAGCGGCTGGCTCGGCGGCGGCTGGAGCTGGAGCGGCTGGCTCGGCGGCGGCTGGAGCTGGAGCGGCTGGCTCGGCGGCGGCTGGAGCTGGAGCGGCTGGCTCGGCGGCGGCTGGAGCTGGAGCGGCTGGCTCGGCGGCGGCTGGAGCTGGAGCGGCTGGCTCGGCGGCGGCTGGAGCTGGAGCGGCTGGCTCGGCGGCGGCTGGAGCTGGAGCGGCTGGCTCGGCGGCGGCTGGAGCTGGAGCGGCTGGCTCGGCGGCGGCTGGAGCTGGAGCGGCTGGCTCGGCGGCGGCTGGAGCTGGAGCGGCTGGCTCGGCGGCGGCTGGAGCTGGAGCGGCTGGCTCGGCGGCGGCTGGAGCTGGAGCGGCTGGCTCGGCGGCGGCTGGCGCTGGAGCGGCTGGCTCGGCGGCGGCAAACTCAGGGAACTTGGTCTGCTCGGCGGCAGAAAACTCAGGGAACTTGGTCTGCTCGGCGGCAGAAAACTCAGGGAACTTGGGCTGCTCGGCGGCAGAAAACTCAGGGAACTTGGGCTGCTCGGAGGCAGAAAACTCAGGGAACTTGGGCTGCTCGAAGGCAGAAAACTCAGGGAACTTGGGCTGCTCGGAGGCAGAAAACTCAGGGAACTTGGACTGCACGGGGGCAGAAAACTCAGGGAACTTGGGCTGCACGGAGGCAGAAAACTCAGGGAACTTGGGCTGCTCGGAGGCAGAAAACTCAGGGAACTTGGGCTGCACGGGGGCAGAAAACTCAGGGAACTTGGGCTGCACGGGGGCAGAAAACTCAGGGAACTTGGGCTGCACGGGGGCAGAAAACTCAGGGAACTTGGGCTGCTCGGAGGCAGAAAACTCAGGGAACTTGGGCTGCTCGGAGGCAGAAAACTCAGGGAACTTGGGCTGCTCGGAGGCAGAAAACTCAGGGAACTTGGGCTGCCCGGAGGCAGAGAACTCAGGGAACTTGGGCTGCCCCGAGGCAGAGAACTCAGGAAACTTGGGCTGCTCCGAGGCAGAGAACTCAGGAAACTCGGGCTGCTTGGAGGCCCTCTTCTTTTTCCTCTTGGGCCGTTTGGGCCCAGCGGAGGACTTTTCACTGGCCATACGGGGTTGCGGGTCCGGCAGGACACTGGGGAAAAGCTCACTGGAGGGGCATGCGGAGGAAGATGGAGATTGACGAACTGGCCAGGCCGCCCGTGTTTCTGGGGGAGCTGGACGAGATATGCACTTATCACTTTGAACCTCTTCGACAATGAACTCGGAACCATTCAAATACAAAATCAGATTAATAGTATCGTTTAAGGAAACAGAATTGTCAGGTTCATCAAAGCGGATTATGCTCTCGTCCAGCCCCTCCAGAAAAAGGGCGTTTAAGCAAGCGTCTGACCAATTCGTCAAAAAAGCCAACTCAACAAACTCCTCCACATACCTCTCCAGTGAACGTCCGTCCTGCAGGAGCCCAATGAGACGATCCCCCGCTGTGGCTGGTTTGGGAGGCATGGGAGGCACGGGGGGCACGGGAACCAGGAATAAGCCCATCTTTTAATAGTGGATCTCCAGATGGTTTAGGTCGGTTCTTCTGTTACGTGTGGTGCTGCAGGGATGAGGCGAATACAGAGATCCACAAAGGTATGGGCTTTAATAAGCAATCCAGGAACACGGAGACAGCATACACACATTAAACAACAACATCAACAACAACATTAAGAACCGACCAGGAGTGCAAGGAGAGTGTCCAACTTAAAGGGAGTGCTGACGAGGAACAACAGGTGCTGGGAATCTGGGGAACATGGCGGGAAGACTGATGAGGGAAGTGCAGACAGGTGTGGAGCACAGGAGGATGCTGGGAAACGGAGTCCAGGAAGGCGTGGATGTAACAGTGGCCTTTAATCACTCCAATTAGTGCTGATACATAATGCAACATCATCTCTAATTTTCACCTTCACACCTTCAATACATCTTCCACTGGATCTTTTTTTAAAGGTGAGGTGTAAAAAAGCATTCTCTGAAAAATCATCACTGAGCTTTATTTCTATACCTCAAAAATGTGATGATGTCAATCAGCATATACAGTATCAGCAATATGTAAACTTGTGCATTAAAACTAGAATAAAGGCACAATATGTAATTTTTCGCCGCTAGAGGTCGCTTATTCAAAACAAAATCGTAGCTTGATGATGTCTTGATTTCGCGGAATCATGGGAGGTGTTGTCTTCACATGGAAAAGAATCCGACGGGGCTTAGGCAGAAATCATATTAATGGATGAGCTAATGTATTAAAGATTTATTAACATTACTGTATGAAGCAGGGTGTGGCTGAAAGCCTATGGAACAGAACGTGGCCGCCGGAGTGATTGCTAATGAGAGACAAGCGCGAACGCGACACACGGCTCGAGAGCAGTAGAGCTTTTATTATACCGCAGTCGAGCACTTCGACTTCTTCCAGTCAAGCGTATGTGGGGTAACGCAGCGTTGTTTTATCATATTAGATACATTTGTGTGTTGAAAGTTGTTGTAATGCTGCTACTATGAGACACTTGTTGCACACTGCAGTAAGCTAGATCGATATTAGGCATGGTAAAACATGGTACTCACAGTAAATCAAGAAAACGAGATTTAAACAACAAGACTTAGTTCACATGTCACGTCGAAAATGCATGGAAAGCGCAGCCGTGCCGCTTTCCCCTTCTTTCCAAAGCGCTTGCACTCCCGTGGCGTCTGTCGTTGCTATGCAACCATGAACTGCGCTCTCCACGACGACGAGGAAGTTTCAGCAAAGAATATACTGATTTCTAGCCCTTGCATTAGCTCTACTACTAGATATATTTATGGAGATGAGAAATAAAAACCCGCCATGTACAGCTATGATCAGCTGTTCGGCTGAGCTTTCGATGTTGTTATGGAAAGGCCAAAGCTGATTGGTTGGTTCACATGACCTGCGGTGTGCTTGCGGCATTCTGAAAAGTTGAGAATTAAGAAAAAGCGAGAGTGTCGCACCGCATGTGCGTCACTTCTATTATGAGCGTGCTTGTCGCACGCCTACATTTGAAATAACGAACTTGAGTGCGAAAAAGACGCGACGTGAACGGCGCCTTACTGTGTTGAGCTATATAACATGATTAGTTTTCTGTTGACAAATGTATCCAAACAGTTGCTCACCTGTCTAATAAAACACATAATATATTAAAGCATCTTTGGTGTTTCCATGGTTTCTACAAATAAAATCGGAAACCGAGGGTAACGCGGGTATGATGTCATTGATAGGTGACGCATGGACACAGTCTGTGTCCTGGTTAAAATTGCTTATTTCTCTGGATTTAAACATTCTTGGAAACATTTGTGATAATGTAAGTACACAAGTCAACAAAATATATAACATTGTTCTAGTGTTTTTTGGATAATTTAATCCAAAAATCTTACATATTGTGCCTTTAAGGCATGTGAATTCATTTAGCATGATGACAAAACTTCCATGCACACACCTCTGTGCTCTCTATAACTAATCCACTCACTGAAATCTCTTTATATACAGTACGAAGACAGATTAATTGGCATTTTTTTCAGGGGATGTTGCAATTTAACTTTGATCAAAAAATGAGGTTTTAGGTAGAATCAGTTCAAAAACTGAGCAAAAAAACACAAACTTAAAAAAAAATCAACCCACTAAATTGTAGTTAATTGCTGCCTTAAATGTTTTATTAAAAACAAAGCGGTATCAAGGTTCACTACATTTTTCCAACCACTTCAAATTACAAATGAAGAATGCCAAGTTGAAACTAAAAAAAATCATAAAATCGAGTAGAAATGGACAAGTAAATGGATAGTAAATATCAAAGATATGTTATGATCTTTATTTAAAGCACTTGCAGAACAATCATACTAACCCTAACTGCAGAATCAGAGATATTGCAGTGCGCAAGTCATTTCAGTTAGAATGTAAACATATACAAAAACATTTATGCACACAGTGAAACGTGGAAGTATGCAGGTGCCCATGCAAGGTGTTATTCCTTATCTCATCTCACCCTTAAAAATTATTACCAAACTTGATTTATTATTAGTCTTATTAATTATTAGTATTATTATTAGACTTATTATTATTATAATTGATGTGAATAAAAGTAGTTCATTTATATGCTATACCACACGAAGCACATTTTTCAATTATAGATAAAACATGATCACTGCTGAAAATGCAAACAGCAATGTATGAACTTGCAAAGCAATAGTGTGGAGAATGTATGGAAAATAGGCTACTGGCATTACTCCACATTGTCCACAAAATGCAATTTTGGGAAATAACTTCATAACCAACAAAAATAATATTATAATTTACTTATAGCATATATAAAAACAATACATCGTTGTCACTGTTTAAGAAGTTGATCAACTGTAAGGTGCATGATGAATTACATGAGGACACCACCCTGCAAACAAAAGCCATCACATGGTGGACACAAGCATACGTACCGTGTCTTTGTGATGTGTGTGTTTATTGTTGTCAGAAGTCAAGAATTCAGTATACAGTGACTGCAGCTTGCTGATGTTATGAAAGAACAATCGCTCGTCGCTAGCTAGGGAAATGCTGCAAAACCATCTCCTAACCGCCACTACGTCCCCGTCTGTGAGCAAAAAAAGTTAATTCCTGTATATTTGCAAGCGTACAGACTGATAAATACGCGGGGATATTGTGTCCTTCTCGGTCGCGAGGCTCTTTGAGAGAATCATCATCTGTCGCGAGTCAGATGCGGCTTCCATTGTGACGTCATAGAGCCGGTGCTATTAATAGCGCGCGCGTACGATTTCATTCAGGAAAACAAGGTGCCTCATATGTGCTGTGAGCCAAACAACAGAATCAGCCAGCGTCTTAGAAGCTAATTTTCAATGAAACACAAAGCAAAACGTGTTCGTTTTTAAATAAGAAACATCTTAGAAGTGTTCAAATGGAATTGCTACTTAGACCTGACATATGACTGCATAAGTGCCAGTCACTGTCAAAGCTGGTAGCCATTAAGTCTAATTCTGTATAACAAGGCATTATGCTGTAAATCTCCTCAGCTTTTGAAATTTATTTTACAAGCACAGTCAGATACATCTGCACACACAATTATTTACACCCTGATTATATGTTAAATGACTGACAGGTCTGTTGTCTACATCATTTTAATCCAAATAAGTAGATCACCATCGACTCATTTCCGATATTATCTTCTGCATATATAGTGGATGAGCAAAAACCTGAATGGCCGATTACTGTTTCATAACAGCATAGACCCTGGACTTGTGAATCCAGTAAAAGTAAAAGAACAGACTGTCCTAATTCTAGCAATTTTCTCTGTCTTTTTACTTGCTTGGAGAAACAGCTCAAATTATGAATGAAACCAGGGCGGCGGAGCCAGACCCACATCAAGAGATACTTCAGGGCCTGTCTCATGCCTATAAGCCCAGAGGATGTTTTTGAATCATGCATGAAGTGTGTGATGTAGATATATTTATAACTGCTTGGAGCCTGATCCCTTGGAGGCAGTGACTGAGCGAAGGCAAAGTTGAGTGGGACACATCCTGTAAACAGGATTATTCAGCTTCAGAATTGGGATGTCTTAGCCTGCCTGCTTGTCAAGTAGGTGATATCATGTGGTGCATAACATATAAGTGAAATTTTCCAATTTGTAATATGTAATCCTTCAAATTAATTTAAATAATTCATGTAAAATACCTGCTATGACCCAGTTGTCAGACTCATTTGTCATTTTGTGCATCACTAATGAGCGCCAGTGCGCCATAATTCGTTTAAACTTTTAAATGACAGTTCTGAAAATGCACAAAAAAGAAAATTTTATTTCCATTCCATAACCCATGAAGCATCACAAATAATCACCGTGCATTTTTTCAATAATCCGCTGTCTCATTATGATTGCAAATACCAAATTTATGATAATTTACTTTGTGATTCATAGGGCAAAAATTAATTTTACATTTGGATTTGGTGCACCATGATAAAGCAAGGCCTTTTTCCAGATCCTGATCCTGTGGTTAATCAAGATAACCAGGACTAGTGATGTGGGAATCCTTTTAATCTACTAAAGCCATTGATGTGCAGACAGAGTTGGCAGGTGAGTGTGCTAATCAGCCTTTAGCCAGTGGCACAGTTAGATGTCTGGGTTTATAGCTTCAGGTAGAAGGATCATTTTGAAAATAATTGCTAAATGTGTGTGTCTGGCAGTCACTTATACTCATGACAGTTCTGAGAGGCATCCAAAAGTCTGAGATCACTAGTGAAAATGCTTCTGTTTTGCATTCTTTTCTAATGTAATGCATTGTTTTAATTATAAGCAATATGAGTACACTGAATTTAACATGTTTTTAGTATTTGGTATGTCCAACTTTTGTTTTGCAATGATCAATCTCAAGCAGATGGCAAAAGCCAAGCCATGTTTGATTGTGCCACTGCAGAATCTGTCCAGAGACATGTTACATAAGGCTGATGTGCAAGTAGCTGCATTTACAAGCCTCCCTATTTATCCTGTGTTCACACTCCATGCAATCCCATCTGGACACTGGACGCATAATTCCTTGACCTAGGCAGTGGCCAACAGTAGCCACATGTCCCAAGACAGGCTTTTACTGGCAGCTTAAGGTAAGACAAACACATAATGAAGTTTATTCATGAATAAAATTGAATTTATTTTGTATGTGATTAAAGTTCGAATAGGGCATAATGCATCTCTACATGTGTCTAAATGATTTATACAAGCACATAATGAGATTTGCTTGACATTTGCAATACAAGGTGTTTTGGAGATTTTAGACATTTTTTGCTCTTTTTTTTAGACTGACATATCTCATTCATGTCAAAAGTACTTCAGGAAATTGTGTGGATATAAATATTTATATTCTGTCTACTATGTAGTATTCAATGTTTTACATTTGGGACCCCTGGGGGTCTATGAAGGTAGTGCAGGTCATAAATGAATTGAGATACACTATATTGCCAAAAGTATTGGGACACCCCTCCAAATCATTGAATTCAGGTGTTCCAATCACTTCCATGGCCACAGGTGTATAAAATCAAGCACCTAGGCATGCGGACTGCTTCTACAAACATTTGTGAAAGAATGGGTCGCTCTCAGGAGCTCAGTGAATTCAAGCGTGGTACCGTGATAGGTTGCCAAATGTGCAATAAGTCCATTCGTGAAATTTCCTCACTACTAAATATTCCACGGTTAACTGTTAGTGGTATCATAACAAAGTGGAAGCAATTGGGAACTACAGCAACTCAGCCACGAAGTGGTAGGCCACGTAAAATCACAGAGCGGGGTCAGCTCATCCTGAGGCGCACAGTGCGCAGAAGTCGCCAACTTTCTGCAGAGTCAATAGCTACAGACCTCCAAACTTCGTATGGCCTTCAGATTAGCTCAAGAACAGTGTGTAGAGAGCTTCATGGAATGGGTTTCCATGGCTGAGCAGCTGCATCCAAGCCTTACATCACCAAGTGCAATGCAAAGCGTCGGATGCAGTGGTGTAAAGCACGCCGCCACTGGACTCTAGAGCAGTGGAGACGTGTTCTCTGGAGCGACGAATCACGCTTCCCTGTCTGGCAATCCGATGGACGAGTCTGGGTTTGGTGGTTGCCAGGAGAACGGTACTTGCCTGACTGCATTGTGCCAAGTTTGGTAGAGGGGGGATTATGGTGTGGGGTTGTTTTTCAGGGGTTGGGCTTGGCCCCTTAGTTCCAGTGAAAGGAACTCTTAATGCTTCAGCATACCAAGACATTTTGGACAATTTCATGCTCCCAACTTTGTGGGAACAGTTTGGGGATGGCCCCTTCCTGTTCCAACATGACTGCGCACCAGTGCACAAAGCAAGGTCCATAAAGACATGGATGAGCAAGTTTGGTGTGGAGGAACTTGACTGGCCTGCACAGAGTCCTGACCTCAACCCGACAGAACACCTTTGGGATGAATTAGAGCGGAGACTGCGAGCCAGGCCTTCTTGCCAACATCACTGCCTGACCTCACAAATGCGCTTCTAGAAAAATGATCAAAAATTCCTATAAACACACTCCTAAACCTTGTGGAAAGCCTTCCCAGAAGAGTTGAGGCTGTTATAGCTGCAAAGGGTGGGCCAACTACATATTAAACCCTACGGATTAAGAATGGGATGTCATTAAAGTTCATGTGCACGTAAAGGCAGGCGTCCCAAAACTTTTGGCAATATAGTGTATATACGTATAATAATGTATATAAAACAAAATCAAAAAATAATTGGACACACCTACTCATTTTATCATCATCATCATCATCTTCATCATCATTGTTGTTATTTCTTCAGACTTTTGAATGATAATAAATGTACATTTAATTACAAGTAATATATATATATATACACACACACACACACACACCACCTAAATTCACACCTCGACTCTTCTGTTTCCACCAAAACTGTTCATCAGGAGCTCCACAGATTCAATAGTCATGGTCGGGCTGCTATAGCCAAACCTTTGGTCACTTGTGCCAATGCGGACAATGTGAAACATGTATTGTTCTCTGATGAGTCCACCTTCACTGTCTTCCCCACATCCGTGGGAGTTACAGTGTGGAGAAGCCCCAAAGAGGCTTAACACCCAGAGTGAAGCACGGGGGTGGATCAGTGATGGTTTGGGCTGCAATATCATGGCATTTCCTACTGTGCTTGATGAGCGCGTCACTGCCAAGGACTACAGAACCATTCTGGAGGACCATGTGCACCTAATGGTTCAAGCATTGTACCCTGAAGGGGGTGCCGTGTATCAGCATGATAATGCACCAATACACACAGAAAACTTGAAAGATATGAAAATGAAGTTGAACATCTCCCATGGCCTGCAGTCACCAGATCTAAATATTTCTGAGCCACTTTGGGGTATTTTGGAGGAGCAAGTCAGAAAATGTTTACCTCCACCAGCATCACATAATGACTTGGCCACTGTTCTGGAAGAAGATTGGCTCAAAATCCCTCTGGCCACTGTGCAGGACTTTGTATCTGTCATTCCCAAGACGAAATGATGCTGTATTGGCTGCAAAAGGAGGCCCTACACCATACTAATAAATTATTGTAGTCTAAAACCAGGTGTTTCATTATTCTACGCCCTGTATGTATGTGTATATATACATCAGGGTGCCGGTCTGATCAGCTATGGTATTAAAATAATAACATTAACAACGATGGATGGATTTTAAAGGGTTAGTTCACCCAAAAATGAAAATTCTGTCATTAATTACTCACCCTCATGTCATTCCAACCCGCTTCCGTGTTTCCGTCCGAACGCCGGCTCAGTATTGGCCAATGCTGAGCAGCACAATGCATGCAATGCTGATGCAGGAGCTGGCCAATAATGACAAAGTCCCTTTAAGTGTTATTCTATAGTCTTTGATAATGAGTCGGCGTTCTGACGTAGAACATGGAAGCTCTGCACTGTGTTTACTACGTCAACTACGTAGGAAACTGACATGGAAGAGAAGAGATTGTTAAATAAAGTTGTCATTTTTGTTTTGTTTTTGCGCACAAAAAGTATTCTCATCGCTTCATAACATTAAGGTTAAAACAGTCACGTGGACTATGTTAACAATGTCTTTAGTACCTTTCTGGACTTTGAGATTAGTAATTGAATTGCTGTCTATGGAGAAGTCAGATAGCTCTCGGATTTCATCAAAAATATTTTAATTTGTGTTCCAACATGGTGTGGAACAACATGAGGGTGAGTAGCCTAATTAATGACAGAATTTTCATTTTTGGGTGAACTAACCCTTTAAATTAACAAGTGTGTTGGTTGGGTGACTTATCTACTAACATGTATTACATGTTCAAATAAAGAATTGACAAAAAGTTTTACAAAATGATAAACCTCGGATTTCAGTCTTTAAACCATTTTTAAGAGGAGTTTTTTAAGAGGATGTGTCAAAATGATAAATGATAATAGGTATTTTATCAGCTCCATAAGTAATTCTCGACGCCGCCTTATCCAAATTGTTTGATTTTTTAGAAACAAAAAACGCAGACAGGCTGAATGAAATTGTAAATCGACTCTCTGACAGTAGATGGCGCTTACGAACAGCAGAAATAGAGCTGTTTCCCCGGTAACGGCTGTACACAAAGAAGCGCTGCGCTTTTACACAGGTAAGATAAAAAGAAAATGCCATCGAAACTTTTCTCAAGGCAGCCAGTTCCCTTCAGAGATACATTCATATAATTCATTCATACTTTAATTCATTGCCCTCAGCATTAGGTTGTAAAGGTTGTGAAACCTCTCCCCTTTTTTCGCCATGTTTTCACACAAAACAAAACGCTGCATTCTGCGCCTGCATGAGACTGTTGCTAGCTTTATTTACAGTATTTACCGTGAGTTTTTCCAAATCCAGGTAGTAAAATACGGGATGATTAAAATAATGATGATTAAAATATTAAACTGTAATATTAACAGTCAGGAATTATATCGTGGTTTTATCGTCAAACCGATAACCGCTTCATGTAACCTTCTAATCTTAAGCGACCCGTCGTAAATCCCCCGGGTTTAAATAAATGATTAACAGACTGGGGTAATGTAATATTAACGTTTATTTTATATTAATAAGTAAGATTTATTATTATTATTATTATTAATGTTAATATGATACAGTGCTGTTGAAAATGTTAAGCATTTTTATATCAGGGGGTTTGAGAGGGTGATTGTTATTGCTGTGATTGTCATGGTTGGTTTAAGTTACTCTGTAGACATGAAGACTGCTCCACTGTAATTCAACACCTTATAAGACTGAGCTGCCATGAATGTCTTGCATTGCTGGAACATGTTCCTGGTATTTTAAAGACAATTCAGCCTCAAGAACAAACATCTTTCCAATAGTGACTCAGAGGTCTTAGTATTTACTCTACACTGACCAAACAATGTTTCCTTTTTACATTTATTTACTGAAAGTTTAAGTTATATTACCATGTTGACAGTTGTCTTACGACACTCACTATTTGAACAGAAACTCACATTATTACTACTAGATGTAACTAAAGGCAAGGCTGGGGCTAGTTGTCATAGTTTTTACTCCACTGATTATTTCATGTTGGGAGTTTTTTTGTATAGAAATCAAGCATTTAACCAGTATTTTCAAAGGAAGAAAAAAAGAGTTCATTGAACTCTCATTTTGTGACAACATGCCTGAATGATGGAACATGCTGTCACCGTATTGGGTAAGTTGAAATCTGGACAAAATCATTCATGAAAAATCTGCAAAACAAAAACATTTTAGCCTAAAGAATTTGTAATTAATCTGTTCAACAACATACTAAACACATGTGACAACTTGCCCCAATATAAAATCTACCTTCATAATAGTTAACCCTAATGTGCCCCATTGTGTTCTTGCTTACTCAAGAAATATTCAAAATATGGCAAAATGTGAATTTTACATAGAAAACCGCTGCTTTTGAAAACCCCACAGTTTTATAATTGGACCCAGACCTCATAAATACATCCCTTGTGACAACAAGCCCCGGTCTCCCGTACAATGATACAGCATAGTCAATGACATGCCCTTGTAGAAATATTAAACAATGGCGCCATCTAGTGTTCTTTAAAGAGCAACATTAACTCAAATCCCATCACTTTAATCGAAAAGCTCAAATGTATTAACTTTGCAAGTTAACTGTTAACCTCGCAAAAAATACAACTACAGTAATTCTGCAGATTGATTTTTGAGATGATATTGGATTATTGCCCTACCCAATGCGACAACAACACAACAGCATTAACATTTTGAAAGACAAATTTGGCTATGGCTTAGTCAATACAAAACTGTTTACTGATGTAAGCTTGTGTTCAATAATAATGTTTTTGTATTTTTCCCTAAAGTGTTAGTATCACTTAGTTAGCCTACATTATGTATTGCTCTTCAATAGCCACCCTTCGGTGCACTATAAAGTAAAATAAAGCCAACTTTAACACGCTGTCATATATTATATTGTATATTATATTTTCATAAATGTTTCTCGAAAGCATTCGTTATATGTAACGGGAAACTTTTTGGGAGTTATTGCATGCTGGCATACATATTTTTTCAGGAACAGAGCCAATGGACAGAGCAGGAAGTTGCTGCACACTGGGGCAGATTTTTCAATGTGTACAGTTGCTCCAGGATCTACTTCAACATGGCCACCGTCGGCACAGGTGAAAACGAACCTGCACAGGTGAGAGGACATCACTCCTGACCTCTTCCCTTCACTCTCCTCTCACTTTCTGTCACTAAAGGAGCGATTTTAATGCAGGCATGAGTAGCCTACTTCTGTTACTTCAGGCTGCGTGACAGCTGTGAAAGTCAAGGTCTAGAGTGTTATCTAGAGTGTTCAGTTTTTATATTTTTGTTTGGTTAATGTCTTAATAAATATGTTTCTAAGCATGCAGTTTTGGCTGAGCTGAATAAATGTGAAGTGTATCTTTAAAAAGGTGAGCGCGTTTGCATATTTCGCGGGGAATTCTCTGACGAGCGCTCTCTTCTGCGGTTGACCGTTTCGATTTTGAACGCGTTTTCTGATCTGAATTGATGTTGCTGTCATGTTGTGAATGATTTTCCCGTTGCTTCAGATGACAGTTAAAAATGTTTTTACCACATCGAAACATATTGGCCAAAATGTGTGTGAACTCATAATCATATAATAATCATTCATTTTTTTTTAAATTTTCTGTGGAACTGAATGGTCCTTTCATTTGAACTCAAACTCTACCAGTATTGGTTAAGAAGTGGTTTCCAATGCACTGCTAGGGTGTTATAGATAGTTGAAGTATTAGCTAAGGTATTCAGAGCTGGTTCTCTGTGTTGCTATTTGGTTGCTAAGGTATTTTAATAGGTGCTACATATTGCATTTTGTCAAAAGAGCCCTCAAATCTCTATGATGTTCTTATCATTATTAATAATAATGTTATTACTAACAATAAAGTAAGCTCTTACTAATAAATAAGCCAACACTTTCACTTTCATTAATAATGCATCAGTTCATTTTGATTAGCAAACTAATTATGCAGAATTATGCACATTCAAATATGAAGTTTTAAAAAAAATCCATTTGAATGTAATTATGTAATGCTTAAATATCATTACTTATACAAATATCTGTTAATGTTATTAATGAAAGTTATTAATAAAATGTTACCAAGTAAAAAAAAAGTTTTGTATATTGACATTAAAATAACGGACACTGCCATTCAATTTTTAAAGGTTTTGCTCACTAAGGTTGAATTTATTTGATTAAAAATACAATAAAAACAGTAATATTGTGAGATATTATTACAATGTGAAATAAATGTTTTCTATTTGAATATATTTTAAAATGTAATTTATTCCTGTAATGCAAAGCTGCATTTTCAGCATCATTGCTCCTGTCTTCAGTGTCACATGATCCTTCAGAAATCATTCTAATATGCTGATTTGCTGCTCAAGAAACATTTCTTATTATTATCAATGTTGAAAACAGTTGTGCTTCTTAATATTTTTGTGCAAACTGTGATGCATTTTTTCATGATTCTTTGATGAATGCATTTGAAATAGTAATCTTTTGTAACATTATAAATGTCTTTATTGTCGCTATCAGTTTAATGCTGCCTTATTGAGTAAAAGCATTCATTTCTTTCAAAACAAATTTTGATCGATAGTGTCGGGATGTGGTGAATAAATACATAACTGTAGGCTGTTATTCAAATGCAAATTTGCATTCACATGTGGTTTGTTAGTGTTTGCTGCTTGAAACTTTTATTTAGTGATTACTAGATCATGTAACTTTATAGTGTTTATTGTGGATGCTTGTGCAGACAGCATGTCTGAAATGTGGGAAAGACTTTTCTATAGCGGCAGTACAAAGTTAATGGTTTATTATTACAGTGTTGGCAAACTCTGAGGTGAAACAAGGAAATACAGGTTATTCAGATGTCCGGAGTGGGTTGGGTAGAGAAATCCTGTCCCTGAAGCTAGAGAAAGGCATGAACAACATGCATTTACTGTTTCCATGTATGGAGATTATAACTGTGTTTAAACGACAGAGTGTGTCTGTTCCTCGGTCAGGAGTTTGTCTGTCATTCCTGACAAATGCCTGCTTGCCTCTAAGGGGCTTCTGGGCTTTATATGATTCAGTTGTATGCATTTGCCTTTCATTTATGCAGTTGGCTCTTGTCCACTTTTCGTTGCTGCCACAACAACAGCAAAGCCTGTGTGATACAGTTATTATGCTCAGCTGGGCCCTAGTGGAAGATCTAAATGCAGCACATTCAAGTTGTCTATTCTCCAGGCTTCTTCTGGAGACAAACAAACGAGGCAGTGATGCGTTGATGATGCAAACGTTACAAGTGCTGGCCTATGACTCACTGGGGCTGTTGGTTTGTTTGACTGACACAGCTGGTGATGATACAGAGATGGTGAATGAGACCCTCTTTTAGTGGCGACCCGAGCAGTGGGGTAAAAAAAGAAAGGCCACCCCTACATGTCTTAGGTACGGATGACTTCAGCTGCCCAGCTGACCGACCTTTGCATCATGCAGTTGGTCAAGAGATCTTGTTCCAGCAGTACTGTGAAAATCAAGACAAAATGTCATTTCATACGTCTTATGATGATTGGTTAAAGGATTAGTTCACTTTCATATAAAATTTTCCTGATAATTTACTCACCCCCATGTCATCCAAGATGTCCATGTCTTTCTTTCTTCAGTCGACAAGAAATTAAGGTTTTTGATGAAAACATTCCAGGATTATTCTCCTTATAATGGACTTCACTGGCCTCCAAACGGTTGAAGGTCAAAATTATAGTTTCAGTGCAGCTTCAAAGGGCTTTAAACGATACCAGACGAGGAATATCTAGCGAAATGATCGGTCATTTTCGAAAAAAATGTAAATGTATATGCTTTATATAAACAAATGATCGCCTTTCAAGTGCTTCCGCCAAAACCGTACTTTCGTATTCTTCAAAAAGCTTACGCTGTATGTCCTACGCCTTCCCTATTCTACTTATGGAAAAAATGTAACTGGCACTGCGTTCGTTCTGTAAGTTGAATAGGGAAGGCGTAGGACATACAGCGTAAGCTTTTTGAAGAATACGAAAGTACGGTTTTGGCAAATTTTATTAGTTTATGAATTATGCTTTATCATTCTGACTGTGGTGCTATTAGAGATTCATTCTAAATATAGGTCAATTAGACATGGAAAATATTGCAAAATAACTGTTATCTTTCTTTGCAAGACAAATCAATCGAGTCTCTTCTTGTCAGTTAAGGCAAAGTTGAAGTGTGTAATTTCTGCACCACTGAAAGCAATAATTGCATCAGGAAACCTGTTCGAAACCATTTTAAGAGTTTCAGACCATAATTTGATAATAAACCTTAATAAAGAAGACCATAACAAACCTTAATCATCGAAAGTGGCATAATTAGTTTAGAGTAGGTCAACCTATAAGGCGTGTGAGAGACAAAAAAGAAAATTTTACAAAGCATTTTATATATTAAAGAAACAAATTCATTCATTCACCAAATTTGATAATATTACCATTTCATTCTGCTTAAGACTGGCCAGAAGTCATGCGATTAACTGTGATTATTTTATTCTGTTGTCAACACTAGTTTTTAATAGTAAGAAAAACAAAAAAGTGAATCTACACATATAGTTTTGTGAAAAAAGACACTGTTTTCCAGATAATATATATATTTTTTTTTTATTAAAGTGGACTAATAAATGAATAAATAATAGAATTTTATTGTCTTTATAATATCACTCTATATAATATTGCTAATTTAATATTTTTCCTAAACAGTATACATTTAAATATTTGTTTAGATGTCTTTGGTCTGTGTTGCATTCATATTTCAGTTGAACCGTATCAGAGTTCAATTGGAAGTGGGATCTCGCTTCGCTTGTTTGGTGCACACCAGGGTTCGGATGGCAGCGTTCACACTTATTAAAATGAATTGCACTAACAGAGAAATGGCACAAGAGTTCCTTTTAATAGAACCAAACCTGTACTGTATTTCGAATCTCTTAGTTTTTTTGGTCTGGACCATACATTAGTATCATTTTGGTTTACTTAGCGTTCACACTGTCAATTTTAAGACCAAAGCTAAAGATACAAAATAGGACATATATTTTATGACGGAACTTAGTGAACATTCAAAACAATGCGGTATGCTGGGTTAAATGCACTCATTGTGTGTACATATGATGGTATTTTTACCAGTTGAGAATTTTTGAAGAGCTTATAAAATGTGTAAGGGACTGGTGCTCTGTTGCACACAAATGAAGATCTGCTGCAAGGAGATGGCTTTTCTGATGCCTGTAATGGCAAAGTTGCTCCGGTGACGAAAAAAAAAGTATGCTTGAGCATTTTGTCCTTTTTAGGGGCGCATATTGTGACATCCTGTTTTTGTATTGTTTAGATGTCTTTGGTTTGTGTTGCATTCATATTGCAATCGAACTGCACCAGAATTTGTTTGGAAGTTGTTTGGTGTGCACCAGGGTTCGGATGGCAGCGTTCACACTTATTAAAATGAACCACACTAACAACAGAGCAATCACCCCAGAGTTCATTTTAATCTTAACCAAACCTGCCAAGTGTGAACACACCCTTAGTGTAGTACATGCAGTGTGCTAGAAACTAGATAGTAGTTTTTTTTTGCAATATTAGTCTGTCAAGAGAGTGTCAAACAGCTTCTTGGCATAAGATACAGAGAGTGCATCTGAGAAGGTATATTAAATCACAAAACATTGCAATGTTTTGAAAGCCATTTGTTTATAAATGGAGACAGAATATGTGATTTTGATAGCATCTGAAAGTGAACTGTCTGTCTGTGACATGTGAGACAGTAGCAGCCTCAGGCTGAAACTAAATGTGCGTAATGTCCACAAGTCTAAATGTACACAACTAGAAAAGTCCAGAATGCTCAGAGAATTCTTCCTGAGCATTGTTTCACAGCAGAGGTTTACCTTTGGACCCTAGTAATCTATTGTGTTTAACTTGGGTCACTGTTATAGTATCCATAAAAGTTTATGGAGCTGAGTTAAGTTTCTTTAATGCAGTCAGAAAGAACTTTAGTGGAATATACTGAAACAGACATGGACTGAAAAATGTTTTTGCACCATGGTTGCAAACTCACTTCATTTTTATGTAAATTAGGCTCATAATAGATTGACTTAATAACAATAGTCAGCAATATTTGCCTGCTGTAAATAACATCACGCTATCACCCATGGAAAGCAGGTGATAAACAGAACTTTATTAGAGAGATGTTTTTGTACATTTACTGTTGATTATGGGAGCAGTAATTCATGAAACGATGATAAAATGAAGGAGAAGAGCGTTGTAATAGAGAATTAGAGCGTTGTGCGAATTACTGTCTGCACAGGATGTCTTTGTACCATTACCTGATTTGTTTAGTTTCTGTGGGGAATGTGGCAGATGCAGATGCGTAATCATTCTAATCATGCATTAATCATTCTTCATTATTATTTCATAAAATTCACGGCCTTAAGGCTAAGCCAAATTTTCAATAGCATATAACACGTATTTCATATGTTTAATGTAATAAAACTCATATTCAATATTACAGTACATTAAAAATGCAATTTCATGTAGATAATGAGTTTTTACGTTCCTCTTCTATGTTTTTCATTTCTGTGCATAAAGTCAAAAAAGTGAGGGTACATGGTTTAACTGTCCTGATGTCAAAATGAAGAAATAAGCCTCATTAAAAGAATGAAATTCTTGAAGAGAGAACCATAGTAAATAATTTGGCAAAACTTTGGTAATAATATTTGAAAAACATTTGTTCACAAAGTCACGTGGCACGACCAACATTCAATAAATAAATAAAACAGGAAGTGATATCTTAGAGTGAACCCCTGCAGACCCTTGACCCTTTGGACCCTTGACTGCGTCAAGGTCAATACATCTCTTAAAGTATCAGATAATTTGACCAACAATTTGAATGACAAGGCAAGGTTAGTTCAGGTTGTAAAATATAATGAAGTGCGACCGATATCTTTTCCGATATCTTACATTGTTGTAGCACCTCTCTTCCCAGTCTGTCAGTAACGCTCTGTTTAGTTTCGGTGTCATGAGAAATCGAGTCCCCCCAGGAATCAGGTCTCCTTTAGGCGGTAATGCCTGATCAAAAGTTGTTATCGTGATGTCTTGACTAATTATAACCTATTTCACTATTGTATGATGGTTATTACATTAAGTGCACAAACAACATGCTTGAAATATAAAATGAATGCCTATGTATTGCTTAATAAAACAAACTAGAAACACAATCATGCCTAAAAATGTATTTTTTTTTTTTTTTTTATAAGGACAAGGATTGTTGCAAAATACTATGTTCTGTAAAAGTAATTTAATATTAATTTTACACAATAATAGCAATGTGGTATAGTATATAATATTACTATTATACATTTTTACTAAATTGTCATGCTAAGTACACACAAACATCATTAATTTGAAACATGTAATTGGGAACTGTATTGGAAGCAAAAAATATACCTAATATAATATAAGCTAAGCTAGCAGGCTAATCGGGTAGATGTATGCTATGCTAGTACTAAAACAAACAAACAAACAAACAAAAAAAAACAGTAAGAACAAGAAATGCTTGATTTCACAACTTATAGCTTCAGGTATATACTAGTATATGAACCATGTAATTTAAAAGACATTAATGGTCATTATAGCTCATTTCAGTCCTCAGGGACTCGATTTCTCACCACAACGTTCTCTATGAAGCCCCTCCTTCTGAAAAACGCAGTGTGCTCTGATTGGTCAGCTAGACCAGTGTGTTGTGATTGGTAAACCGCTTTGAGCGTGTTTCAGAAATGTCACTCCCCTTACCATATCCTCGAGTTTCAACACACTACTAACGCAACCCAACTAGACATTACACCTTTTTTTTGCATATGCTTTGGGCAGGAATTATTTAGATGAGGAATATTGTGACGTTCCCGGAAGAAAACTCAAGACTACAATTGAGTGGTTTCAGGGAGTTCAGAAACAGCGTTTACTGATAAAGAGAATAACTCTCTTTGGAGTGACTTTGTACTTTGTAATTTTGCAGACCATGCTCAAACAGCAACATTTTACACTAAAGAAAGTTGAAAAAGTTAAAAAGCATAATTGGTCCTCTATAAAATAATGATTAAGACTCACATATTCAAGGTGTATGGAAAATATGTTATTCCTTTTTCCTTAATGGTTACACCACGTGTCATAAAGTTTAAAAATGTTATTAAATGTCATATAAAAGTTTTTCAAAACAACTGTAATCTTGCTAATGCTACAGTTCACAGCACTGGTCACAGGGAGGTCTTCACGTGGTATTTTTAGCAAGTGAAGTAATCACTCTCAGTAATTGCTTTCAGTAATTATAAGTATTTTTGTGTTTGTTTATAAGAAGCAATATGCGGTGTACATGGAATGTTGTCCCAATGTTGTGGCAGTGCAGTAACGATGATCCACACAAGCCGCAACTCATCCTAATTTAAATATTCCCGGAAAAATAATAGTTTCATGAAAGGATATGCGGATTCCAAGCCCTACATGTCAAGTCTCTTAAGAATCTGTTGTTGTATTCTCTCAGTCAGTGTGTCCTGCAGTTGGTCCAGGTGCTGTGCACCATTTAGTATGTTACAAACAAAGGGTCTCTCAGGGGAAAGTATGATATAAGGTGGTAAACTGTCTGGAGGACCATAGTGCCATGACACTTTTTAGACTTTTGCTATGCAACCATTTGAGGGGCTAAAAAAATGTCTTTTGTGCCATCCATGAGGAAATGGGCCAAGTGCAGAGACTATAAATTCTAGAAGAGAAAGAGCAGCCATTCTGAATGATGTTTATATCTGCAGTTCTTTAGGTGCTGATGTGCCACATTTGATTTCTTTCTGAGTTGTGGTTGTTATTTATGTGAGGGAACTGTGACTTAAGCTGTATGTCTCTTATACTGTTTCCTGTTTAGTTGTCTTTGTTTTTTTTCCTTCTGCTCTCACGGTAAGTGGTCCTGACTGTTTGCACAGTAACTCTGTGGTTCTGTTAGTTTCTACAGCCAGTGTGGAACAGCTGTGATAGTGTATTTTGAAAATACTGAAAATATGCATTAACATGAAGATGGAAAAGGGATATCAATCATTTGGAAAATAATCTTCACGTACTGTGGCCTCACAAAGTACTTTGTTATAGTGTTTTTGCTCCCAGTTCAGTCGGGCCACTCAAATTGCAATTCCATTTGATGCCACAGAAATGACACACTTCGCCTTTAAAGGGATAATTTACCCAAAAATGAAAATTGTGTCATCATTTACTCACCTTCAAGTAGTTCCAAACCTTTATGAATTTCTTTGTTCTGCTGAACACAAAGGAAGATATTTGGAAGAATGTCAGTAACCAAACAGATCTCGCCCCCCATTTACTACCATAGTAGGAAAAGTGAATACTATGGTAGTAAATGGGGGGCGAGATCTGTTTGGGAGATGAGACTCTGATTAGTTTATTGCACGCTACGCCCAAAACACACCCATGACTCATTAAGAGACTAGGGAACAACCCTTTTGGACCATGCGCCTGCCGCGCCAACCATTTTTTTCGTCGTTAAACTAGAAGAAGTGGATTCGGACAAAACGTACCTGCTCCATGCGCTTCAGACCATGCACTTAGATCATTAAAATAGGGCCCTTAATGTTCAGTTCAGTGACTAATAATCAGTGTCTTTATTTCTTAAACTGATATATATTCACTGATATATTTCACTGTTATTTGTCTAGAGTAAAGAGAAATTTGTCAGATTTGTTTGAATGTTTGATAGTGGAAGTGTCTGACACAAATAGTCTTTGTTCTTTAGTTTTCTGTTTTCTGCTCACATTTGTATCCCTATGGTGCTTTGGTTGCCATGGAGAAATCAGGCTGTTGTGTTGGTTACCATGGGGACTGTCTTCCATAATGTGCCCCGGGCATTCAAGTAAGCATTTAAATGTTGTGAAGGCCTGCTGACATTTAGGCTCATAGCATCTGCAAACATCACAGATAGTCTTTACTGATTATATATGCTATTTATTGTGCAATTTGGTTTCTCACACTCATAGTGGGTAAATGTATAATGTTGACCCCTCATTCTCTTAGACAGCTGTTTGGTTTAATTAACCAATAAGGTTATGCTAAATGTAGTATAGTATAGAACTAGAGTATAGCTAAAGGTTTTTGTCATGCAGATCATTGATCATACAGTCATATGTCAGGTCAGGTGTAATGCACACTCTGGGTATACTGTAGATATTTTGGAACAACTGCATGTTTTAGCTGATGTTGTTTACTTGGCCAAAGGCTGCTAACCTCACCTTTGTCAGCTGAACCCCTGACACCTAAATTATTGACTTGAAGAACCCCCTGAGACTTTAAAGGGGACCTATTATGCCCCTTTTACAACATGTAATATACGTCTCTGGTGTCCCCAGAATGTGTCTGTGAAGTTTCAGCTGAAAATACCCCACAGGTCATTTATAGTTTGTCAAATTATTATAATTTGCTCCTATTTGGGTGTGAGCAAAAACGCGCCATTTGTGTGTGTGTCCCTTTAAATGCAAATGAGCTGCTGCTCCTGGCCTGCTTTCCAGAAGAGGGCGGAGCTTTACCAGCTCTCTCTTCGGTTGCTCAACAACAACAAAGCAGGAGAATCTCACGCAGCCAAAATGACGATTGTCAGTAACGGTGTTCAGCCTTACATTGTTCAAACTGGAGTCGGACACTGATGGACAGACTCAGGAAGAAGTTACAACTTTTAGAATGCAATTGGACGTTTCTGAATGGTTAGTGGATAAATTTATGTAGTTGCTGTGAAGTTGATTCACTAGCATGTGCCGTCATGTTAATCTTTTGTGCAAATCCAGCGTTGAATTGACCCTCGTTTGTGAAGCAGTCAGGCATAAAATGATGACATGGCAACAACACTCTCTTACAACAACTCTTCTTCTTCTCTAAAGCAGCCCAACATAGCCTCGCCCCCTTTGTTGCGTGTTCCCGGGGGCAGGGTTTATGTAAATTTTAGGGTTAGTGATGTCACTAACCCGGGAAGAAGATCGTTGTAGTCCCTACCAGCCGTTTGTTGTAGTCCTTAAACAGAAAATTCTTTAAAAGAAAATATCTCCCTTTGCATTGAACTTTGAGTGTCGTAACTTTGCAGATGTTGTTTGTGCTCAAACAGCAACATTACACACTAACTAAAGTTAAAAAAGTGAAATCATAATCAACCACCCCTTTAAAGTCAGTGTGAAATCAGAATATTGTCTTCATATTTGTCTTCAACTTCCCTTTAACCACCTGGCTCTATTCTGTCATGTAATGCCCATGTCATGTAATTTCATGATCCAGTCAATTCTCAATGAATGAAATTAAGTCCTGGCCTTGTTTCACTAAGAAATGTGAAAATAAAACAAATATATAATGATTTTCTTGATCTCTCCACACGTCTTTGCAAAAACAAACAAACAAACAAAAAAAACTAACAATTATTTTGTGATAAATTATATTCATAATTTATTTCACAAAGATGGCAGTATTTGAAAATGCAGAAAGTTTTTTAAATTTGGGATTTGCATTTTTATTACATGAATTATCTTCCAAATCCCCTGTTCCATAATGAAAATGCTGCCATTAGATATGCAGTGAACTGATGCTGTAACTAATTTCTTCCAGGTGACAAGGTTAACGTTTATTTAAAAGAAAGTTGCATCATTTTTTCAAACAAAAGCCTTAAGGAAATTCTTGACATGCCGTTGGGTCTTGTGAATGTATACCCGTTTCTAATTTGTCTTTCAACATCCATAAAGAAAGTGTTTGCATGACATCTGATAACTGATATAATCTCACTTTAGGATGGCTCAAACATTTGGCTAATTACCAACTGATTGCCACATATAGCAAACAGACAAGTTTCTTTGGGGTTCTTCTCATAGATGATTTCTATGTAAACAACAAAAGTAAAAACACCTTTTATGTGCCAGATTTTGTGGAATGTGTTTCTGTCATAACCTGCTCTAGGTTGTAATAATGGTTGCATCATTCCTTAAGACAGCCACAGATTATGACACCACACTCAAAGTGCTGCTGATGTCTCCTGAGAGTTTCTCACACTTGTTTTGGATGAAAAACTAAGAGGCGCAAAGTAAATTGGAAGTCATTATACCTTTTGTGAATTATATGTAAACATGCACAACTGTTTTGGATAAATGTGTACCATTTGTACAGTTGTACAGGGTGTACAGTAGGAAAATACACTTACCTTTAGGCCTGAAACATACTCTGTGCAAGTATGTGTATGTTAAGGGGTCAAGGTTTCTCCGGTTAGCATGGTACTGTTAGCCACTGCTGATAGATGCAATTAGTACATCTGGCTGCTAAAAGCATCTTTCTCCATTGATAGTCATTCAAGTATTTTGACAGTAAATATGCTTATATAGTAAATTATTATTATTATTATTATTGAATGTTATTTATTATATTATTATTTACTATTTTTGTGTAATTTAAATATTTAAATCACAAATATTTTATAACAATATAGTTAAGCTGATCTTTAAAGAGGCCATATTATGCCCTTTTACAAAGTCTTGCTTTGTTTTTGGGCTCTACTAGAACAGGTTTTTATGCTTGAATGTTCAAAAAACATTATTTTTCACATGTTTTACATTGTTGCAGCACCTCTCTTTCCAATCTGTCAGTAACGCTCTGTTTAGTTCCGGTCTCTATGAAGCCCCTCCTTCCGAAAAATACAATGTGCTCTGATTGGACGGCTGGACCAGTGTGTTGTGATTGGTCAACGGCTTTGAGCGTGTTTGGGAAATGTTACGCCCCTTACCATAAACGCGAGTTTCAACACACTACTAATGCAACTCAACCAGGCCTTATCCCTTTTTTTGCATATGCATTGGGCGGGAATTATTTAAATGAGGAATATTATGATGTGTTTGTTCCTGGAAGAAAACTTTTCAGGGAGTTCAGAAACAGTGCACACTGATATAGGGAATAACTCCCTTTGGAGTGTCTTTGTGCTTTTGTAGACATTTTTCATGCTCAAACGGCAACATTTCACGCTAAAGAAAGTTGAAAATGTAAAAAAACCCATAATAGGTCCTCTTTAATGTCACAGATAAGGACAGTCGCTAGTGGAAATTTGGGACTGTGCACGTTCTTATGGCATCGGCCTGTCATGGGCAATCAAGTTCATGAGCAATCATGAGCAAACATTTCAAAATTCGGTAATATTAAATGGGCAAAAATGCTGATATCTTATTTAAAAGATTTATTACACAATACTGAAAAAACCCCAACAAATCCTATATTTCCTCTGCAGCACACAGTGTATCAGTCTGGAAACTGAATCAAACTCGAATTTTGCTGAGCATGTTAATTAAAGTTTTGACATGTTATGTCTTTATACATGTTTATACTGTAGCTATCTACCTAAATTTATCCAGTTTAATTGCACAGATATTTGTGGGTAACTCTGTTGCCAGCTTGAGTACTGAGGTTTATTGCTGCAACATTAACTTTAGAACTCACGTTAAAGCTGATGTGTGTATGTGGCCTTATTGTGTCCAGGGCTGGTTTGTGAGCTGGAATCCTGTTTGTCCTGAAAGCAAACTCTCTTATCTGTCCTTTCTGTTTGGTCTTTTCTGTGTAAAAGGAAGGACTTGACCTGGAAGTATCACTCACTATAGTTGTGTAAGCCTGTAACACGCTCACAATCACACACACTGTTAAACGCTTTTCTGCTCCCAAGACATGCAGGGCAACAAGCTCAGGTATCTAAGGTTGTAATCTGATCTTATTTGAGCTGAAGAGAGTCCTGTCACCCAGCTCAGAGTCTTTAGCACTTATTTACACTAATCAGCGTTCCTGTCAGCAGGAACAATCCGGCTGGCACAGGAGGTCTGGGATGAGAGCAGATCTGACAGCCAGTGTGTCTGTGACATGATGGGTTCTGTTGTGCCCACAGTCTCATAAAGAGCAGGATCAGGGCTTGTGCTTGTGGAGTGGAAGGCAGTTTGGCACGTCCGCTTAGATCATCTTTGAAGCATGTTTTCACATTCTGATTTGGTGATTTACATGTATGTAATTCATAGGGTGAAAGCAACCCCATTATTTTTTTTAATTTTTTTTTTTTTTGAGACCAATTTGTTATTCCTGCACAATGTAATAATAATAATAATAATATTTTTTACATTAATTAATAATAATAATTTTTAAATTATTTTATTTAACAATAGCCCTATTCGGACAGTAATTGTTTCTCATGGGGACCTAAGGTATTTTCAACATTTACAGGGGCTAGTCTGTGATTTTATTGCCGTCCGAATCCAGAATGTGAGTGTTTTTCTCCCACCACCCGTATAAAAATCCCTGACCGAATTACCTACTGTTTTTTGACAAGGGCGTGTGCGGTAATTTAATTGCTGTCCGATTCCATATCTCTGAGTTTACAAGAAGAGATCAATACAAAATTCACAGTTTAAATTCTTTTTGACCATTGCCATATGATTAGTGCTGAGCTTCGCTGTAATTTGCACGCATTTTAAAGATACTTTTATTATGGAAATGTTGGAAAGTACAAGAATATTTAATCACTGCTCCACCACAGCGAGTGGAACCTGTAAAGAACAAAAAGGAGAAAGAGAAATAAAGCACATAACATTTAAAATGGGTCGTTATTGGCAGCAACAGGTGTGCAATACAATTTTAAAGGTGCAGTGTGTAAATTTTAGCGGCATCTAGCAGTGAGGTTGCAAATTGATTAATATAGAGAAGCTACGGTGGTCAATACAGAACAAATATGTCGTCGTCTGAGACAGCAGAGAGTAGCTAATCAATCAAACGCGCTCTGTAGAGCAGTTTGTCCGTTTAGGGCTACTGTAGAAACATGTCGGCGCAAAATGGCGACTTAACATGTAAAGGGACCCGTCCCGCGGTGTATGTAGATAGAAATGGCTCATTCTAAGGTAATAAAAACATAACGGTTCATTATGTAAGGTCTTTATACACCACTAAAAACATAGTTATGTATGTTATTGTCACAGCCACCAGCACTTGCACTCCATTTCCCAGCATCCCTCCTGTTCCTCACTTGCACTCACTCACCAATCACCTGCACCTGCAAGCCATCTACTCATCACCACTGTAGTATAAAGGCACACTTCACCACTGCTCTTGGTCTGGTCTCGTCAATGGAAAGCACAACGTCTATGGATATCACAGCGTCTAACGTACCTGGACTCCTTACCTGTTACTTAACTGAGCATTCCGTATCCTCTTCCATCCGTCTTCCTTCGTCTACTCTCCGTTCCTCGTGGATCCTTCACCTGCAAAGAAACATATCACACAACAAACAGCACACGCATCTGTCAAAGCGCCTGACAGGGCAAGCCGTGTTAAACATTACGCTAATGCATTAGCTTGAAGCTTAAAATAAAATATTCTCATGTTTTGGGCAGCTTGGATCATGTACCTTTCTCACAGCAGCTCACTCTGTTTCCTCCGCTATTTTTAGATGCATTTTGTCCATAGAAATGCGTTTTTCAGTTCTGTAATTTGACGTGACTGGCGGAAGTTTTCCGTGCACTGTGGGCAGACATGACTAATCGATAATAGCATTCGTTGTCAATGATTTTCATTATCGATTAGTTGTTGCAGCACTATACAATTGTATACATTAAAAATATAAACCAAGGAGCTTCATGTAAAGGGGCTGCATTAACTTATTTCTGTATGCTGTTGTTGTTGATGAATCACAGCTCATTGCCTGTGTTGCATAGCATGTTCGTTATTTTGGGGGCGGAGCAATGAAGGGAGGGTAGGTTTGTTTGGGTGTCATTTTCAAATATTAACAGTGTTTCTCGGAAATCACTTACTGCACCTTTAAGACCAGACATATTTTTTCTATTCAGCTCTCAAAAATGGTACCATTTGAAATACCATTTGAAATGGTATTTTAACTGTTATTGTAGAGTCACATAAATTGAAGAAGTTTGTCACCTAAATATATTATAACATGAACTGAATTGATAGTTATTTCAAACTATTTTTTTTTTTCAGGTTTGGCGATACTTTTCATTTCATTGTTTTGTGCTGAAATACTGCTAATGCGTCGCTACTATCAAATTTGCCTCACAAGGTTTGTTCTCTTTACAAAGACTCTTTGTATCTGCCAAGAACATAGAGAGGTTATTCTGTTGATTGATTGACATATTCATGGCAATGGAGAGCTGATGTCATCGTTTTCTGCTTGAATTTCCCACGTAAGTCGTGCACTCTGCAGTGCAGTTAGCCAGTATTAATATGCCAAATGTCTGCTTTGATAAGTGTGTTATATAAATTCATCAGCAACACAAGCACTTACACAACCCCTCAGATAACAGATCAAAAACAATTTCATTCAGTTGAGTACCGTTTGTTTTCATAAGTCTACAAATTACGTTTCTATTATACGGTGGTTTTGGATATAAATGTTATATTTACGTTATCATTCTTCCAGAAAGTCTTAACCCATAATGTTGACTTTGATCACAGGGAATGCTGGCAAGGGCAGGTTCATGCAGGCAGAATGAGGAGGAGTTTTACTGGCAGATGTGTGTTAATGACACAGCAGCGTCCTCATACCTCAGGTGCATGGAGCTCACAGCCTGACGGCCAATGCATATTCCTACTTTCAGTGGAATTCACAACAAATATATCAAATACAACCAATGTGTTGATGCATTAGTACTTTGCATTATTAGCATGTTGGTATGTCCATGCATCAAGAAATGTCTAACTAGTAAAAAATTAAATACAAATATTAAAAGGTTAGTTCACCCAAAAATAAAAGTTCTGTCTTTAATTACTCACCCTCATGTCGTTCCACACCCACAAGACCTTTGTTCATCTTCAGAACACAAATTAAGATATTTTTGATAAAATCATGGCTTGTGAGGCCTCCATTGACAGCAAGTTAATTTAGACTTTCAAATGCCCAAAAAGGTACTAAAAACATATTTAAAACAGTTCATGTGACTACAATGGCCAAAGAAAACAAAATAACGACTTTATTCAACAATATCTAGTGATGGGCGATTTCAAAACACTGCTTCATAAAGCTTCAAAGCTTTACGAATCTTTTGTTTCGAATCAGTGGTTTGGAGCACTGCCAAAGTCACGCGAACCATTAAAATTTTAAAACACTTATGACGTAACGAAGCCTTGTTTACTGAAATCATGTGACTTTAGCAGTTTGATACACGCTCTGAACCACTGATTCGAAACAAAAGATTCATAAAGCTTCAAAGCTTCATGAAGCAGTGTTTTGAAATCGCCCATCACTAGATATTGTTGAATAAAGTTGTTATTTTGTTTTTTTGGTGCACAAAAAGTATTCTCGTTGCTTCATAACATTAAGGCTGAACCACTGTAGTCACATGAACTGTTTTAAATATGTCTTTAGTACCTTTCTGGGCGTTTGAAAGTCTAAATTAACTTGCTGTCAATGCAGGCCTCACTGAGCCATTGGATTTTATAAAAAATATCTTAATTTGTGTTCCGAAGATGAACGAAGATCTTACGGGTGTGAAATGACATGAGGGTGAGTAATTAATGACAGAATTTTCATTTTTAGGTGAACTAACCCTTTAATTTAAAAGATTTCAAAACTAAGGTTTGAGAAATAGTGTACTGTTATAGCCTAAAACCTAATAACTTTCGCTGTGACACTATAATTATAATATACAGCATATTTGGACATTGTGGTGAAGTGGTTCTTGTTCAGAAATATAGTTTTGCTGCACAAGTTTTATCACTATTCTCTATCAAACTAATGCAAACTAATACAGTCAACATTCACATGCAGTTAAAACTGAATTATGACCAATTTTCTTACAGTGAGGGTTTAATTTACATTAACAGCTTAGAATGTTGGAGTCTCCAACTGGTAATTACAACATTAAAAGTATATGTATTTTTTATTTATTTATTTATTTATTTTAATTTTTTTTTTTTTACATTTGATTATTATATTTTAACTTTTAAAAATGATTTAACTGATTACATTTTGGCCTAGATCAGACTTTTTAATGTCCATAATACACATTGTTTGGATACATGATGTAAAATTAATATTCAGTAAAAGTTTGGCTGTCAAACCATTTGACAATCAGTACCATTGTTAGTAATTAGCATTTAAGATAAGTGCACATAAAATCATAATCCTTTATATTAATTGCTGCTTATTTAAATGTAAATACCTGCTGTTTGTGCATTACAAGGATTTTTCCTGATGACAAAATAAATATCAAATGTTCAGTAACATTTCACAGAAATAGATCATTTTTTGTTATGTTTTAGTTTCAGTTTTCTTGGAATGGTCAATGTCGAAGTGTTTTTGTATTATGTAGTTATCAGTAACTAAAATGTCTTTATTAGTAGCCAAATGATGGGAAAGTATTATGCAATGCTTCCTGTAGACAGTTTTGTGTGACAGTCACAAAGTTAGCCTAGAAAGAAACTTGGCAAAAATGGCCAGACGCTTTGAAGTGCCGAAAAGTGTGTGCTATATAACTTTCTAATTGTCACGTCTAATCTCCTTTCCCATAAATCTTCATGCTTCAGTGTGAGCCGGCCAGGCCTCAGAGGTGTGGCCATAATAAGCAGATTAGGGTGTTGATAGTGAAAGCCAAAGGCAAGATGCGGCTGTGGTTGATGTGACCTCAGGAGACAGAGGTGCGTTCTGGAGTTGAGCCTACATGTACAGTCATATGAGTACATGGCTAGAAGGCACATTACTAACCAGACACACCTCCAGTGAGGAATTTACTTTTCTTTTAATAATCTAATTGATTTTGTCCAAATTAAAAAAGCCCTGTGGAGTATGTGTGGCCTTAATATATATCAGACAGGATTACTGAGTGAGTGTGTGTGGTTCAGTTAAACCCTACATTATGTGGACAAAATGTCCCCACAAAGATGGAAATATCTGTAATCCTTGTCTTTGTGGGGACATTTTTTGGTCCCCATAAGGAAAACAGCTTATAAATCATACTAAGTGATGTTTTTTGAAAATGTAAAAAATGCAGAAAGTTTTCTGTGATGGCTAGGTTTGGGGGGATTAGGGTTAGGGGGAAGAATATACAGTTTGTACAGTATAAAAATCATCATGTCTATGTGTCATCATCAACAACATTAGAATTGTTCAATTATTTGCTGTCACCTCTGATGTCAGAGCTTACTGTACATTGTGAGGTCATGTGTTAAGTAATGCCTGAACTGAGGAGCTCAGTATCACATCATTGTCGAAACTCAAACATGGTGTCACATTTCTTTTTCTTTCAGAATAGTCTATTGTACAGCGAAAGAGTGCTGGTCAACAATAAAGCCATTATTTTCTTCAACAATTATTTACACTACCAGTCAAAAGCTCCCCAAGGCTGCATTTATTTGATCAAAAATACCGTAAAAACTTTTATATTGTGAAATATTATTGCAAAAATAACTGTTTTCTATTTTAATATATTTTAAAATGAAATTTATTCCTGTGATGCAAAACTAAATGTTCAGCATCATTACTCCAGTCTTCAGTGTAGTTCTTCAGAAATCATTCTAATATGCTGATTTGTTGCTCAAGAAACATTTCTTATTATTATTTAAAATAAAAGTTTTTGGTGCTTATTAATTTTGTGGTGAAAAAAATGTAATGATTCAAAATTTTGACCAGTAGTGTATACTAAATGTATATCTTGTGCAAGTTTTATCACACAGACTATTTAAGTAAATCTTACAGATATGGAATGATGCTACTGTATCGCCTGAAACACTTTCAGAGAGAAAAGATAGTAGTAGCATTTACATTTTTTGTAGATAAATGGAAATCCCCCTTTGCAGTTAAATAAGCATCACCTGTTTGTTTACTTTTGAATGCTAATACACATTAGCTGGACCTGTCTGAAAAATACAGTTTGTTAGCGTGACTTAAGCAAAATTTACAATACTGTTTTTGTCAGATTTTATTCCTGGTTTGAAATGTGTTGAATGTAAAACATATCATCTGTTTTCAATCTTCCCCCATTCAAATTGTTAGGAGCTGTACTTGCATGACTGGAAAAGGGACTTTGTCCAAACAACACAAACATGAGATCTCAATCCTCACTGCCTTCAGTGTACAACAACACGAGTGTCTTGTAAGATATTTATCAGACATGTAGTTTCTCTACACACACACACACACACACACACACACACACAGACAGATTTATCTACTGTGACTGACAACAAAAGTGAAATTAAAATGCTTGGAAAACCAGAACTAGCAAAATTACAATCAAAATGCAGTATTTATTTTAAATTGATGTGTTCTTGTAATCTTTAACCAAAATAACTTCCCCTCCCTCTTGCAGCGACATCTTTTCTATTCTGTGATGACGCATTTACTGGAGCAAGGGCGAAACAACCTGTCACTCACATGAGATCGCAACAATAGCAAACAACAACGATAAAAAACATCCAATCAATTCCCGATGGACAAAATCAAGTCCCAGCCTAAATTTTTTCTTGTTCGTGACAACACTGGCAAAATTTTTTAATTTAAGTATTGCACCAAAAGTGCAATATTTTTTTGCATATTTTACTAAACCACAATATCTTTCACTGTACTGTAATGTATGAATTTGGCTAGTCATGAGATAAAAGTCTAAATATAACTCAGTGCTGCAATATGTCACTGTAAAGTGATGAATGCATGTAAATGGGGTAATGTGAAGATGGGCAGTTTGTATGAAATATGATTCTCCTCGGCACCATTGGAATCAAATTATCCCCCCATTTAGTCTGATATGATTATATATGACGTGTCATGTCATTTTCTGATATCCTGCTTAGATTTGAGGCCTGCAGATACATTCTGCATCTTAGGTCCTGTTGTTTAATATTGTAAAATCTCTCTTGCTTAAAGGGTTAGTTCACCCAAAAATGAAATTTCTGTCATTAACTTCTGTATTAAGTACTTACCCTCCTGTCGTCCCAAACCCGTAAGACCTTCGTTTGTCTTCGGAACACAAATTAAGATATTTTTGATGAAATCCGAGGGTGTCTGATCCACACATAGGCAGCAACGACATTGCACCTTTTGAGGTCCAGAAAGGTATTAAAGACATCGATAAAATAGTCAATGTGACTACAGTGGTTCAACCTTAATATTACAAACAAAAACAAACAAACAAAAAAAATAACGACTTTATTCAAAAAAATGTGTCTGTCGCGTTCGGACGTACACACTGAAGCTCTGCAACGAAAATAGCGTACCAGTATGACGGGACAGACAAATTTTTTTGAATAAAGTCATTATTTTTGTTTTTGTGCACAAAAAGTATTCTTGTCGCTTCATAATATTAAAGTTGAACCACTGTAGTCACGTCGACGGTTTTAACGATGCATTTAGTACCTTTCTGGACCTCAAAAGGTGAAATGTCGTTGCTGCCTATGTGTGGATCAGATACCCTCAGATTTCATCAAAAATATCTTAATTTGTGTTCCGAAGACAAACGAAGGTCTTACGGGTTTGGGACGACATGAGGGTGAGTACTTAATGACAGAAATTTCATTTTTGGGTGAACTAACCCTTTAATACAAATGGCAGGTATTAATAATACAACAAAATCAAGTCATCTTTGAAGCATGGGAACTGACTCTCATGCCAAACTCCCTGTGGCTTTTTAACACACTGTTGATTCTTTTTGTATTACACACCTTACACAAACACTACGGCTCTGTTCCAAACCCTTACTGTCTAATGTCTCCAGGGCAGCTAACCTTATAGGTAGGGTTATGATAACAACATTTCACAATTCTCAATACCAGTTTCCACCGCTGCATAAACAAACATGTTATTGCATAGTCCTTTAATTAAAAAGTTAAATATTGATATAATTAAGTGGAATGTAGACTTCAAGTATTTGTTAATAACATATCTAAAACATTATTATGTTAAAGGAACACTCCACTTTTTTTGAAAATAGGCTCATTTTCCAACTCCCCTAGAGTTAAACAGTTGAGTTTTACTGTTTTCGAATCATTTCAGCCGATCTCCGGGTCTAGCGGTACCACTTTTAGCATAGCTTAGCATAGTTCATTGAATCTGATTAGACCGTTAGCATCTCGCTCAAAAATGACCAAAGATTTTCAATATTTTTCCTATTTAAAACTTGACTCTTCTGTAGTTACATCGTGTACTAAGACTGACGGAAAATGAAAAGTTGCGATTTTCTAGGCCGATATGGCTAGGAACTATACTCTCATTCCGGCGTAATAATCAAGGAACTTTGCTGCCGTACCATGGGTGCAGCAGGCGCAATGATATTACGCAGCGTCTCTCACAAATGTTTCCATGGTTGCAAGGCACGCTCCCTGTGCAAGCAGGGTCACAGGCGCTGCGTAATATCATTGCACCTGCTGCACCCATGGTACGGCAGCAAAGTTCCTTGATTATTACGCCGGAATGAGAGTATAGTTCCTAGCCATATCGGCCTAGAAAATCGCAACTTTTCATTTTCCGTCGGTCTTAGTACACGATGTAACTACAGAAGAGTCAAGTTTTAAATAGGAAAAATATTGAAAATCTTTGGTCATTTTTGAGCGAGATGCTAACGGTCTAATCAGATTCAATGAACTATGCTAAGCTATGCTAAAAGTGGTACCGCCAGACCCGGAGATCGGCTGAATGGATTCGAAAACGGTAAAACTCAACTGTTTAACTCTAGGGGAGTTGGAAAATGAGCCTATTTTCAAAAAAAGTGGAGTGTTCCTTTAATAAATAAAAATAACTGAAATTGGAATGTACCCAACTTTAAAAAAATATGTTCTAAAATGTTTTGCTAGCATTCTCATTAAGTTATGAAAACTAAAAAGTTTCGGAAAAAACCTTCCAAGAACAATGTCTAAATAATGTTTTTAAACGTTATAAACGAACCAGAAAACTGTGAGCTAACCTTCCGTTAATGTTACTGGAATAATGTTTTGTTCATAACTTTGAAAGAACCTTGCCAGAACATTAGCCACAATTCTGAGAATGTTCCCTGTTAGCTGGGTAGTCTTCAAGTATTTGTTAATTATGTAATTCCATTTCTTTTGCTTTGTCTGCCTTTTTTATGATGAACTTTTTCACTTAATTTCTTCAATGCATTATAGAAATTTGGACAAAAGAAGGTACCTTGGCTTAGGCTACATAATCTACCTTTAGAAAAAGCATTGGAAACTCTGACACCTTTAAATGCTGTCTAGAGAAGCAACTCACTAGGTTTCATAACAGATTTGTGATTTGTTGAAAAATATAGGGTGGCAAATGCCAAAGATTGACTGTTTGTGAGACAGTTTGGTCAGTTTCATTTTAATTTAGTCAGTCATTTTTCCCAATTCTCAGTTTGAATCAACTTGTCTTCCAACCTGCAAGTCTTGGCTAGTTTAATGCGTGCCCATGCTATTTTTTATTCAGTTATTTCGTTTTACTTTCATATTTGTATTGTTCTGGTGTGATGTAACTTTCAAACGTTCACACAATTACATAATCCACTAATGCTGCCACCTGTAGACTGCATACTACAGGTAATGTTTCTGTGTTTACACATTAATGATTGATGATAACCCTAAGCACAGATATTTGTAGTGAGAAGGTGTAGAGTGTGTAATTAAACAGATCAAACAGCTGTGATAGAAAAAAAAAGCCCCTGTGTTCCCATAGTACTGTGGGAGATGGTGAACTGCTAATGACAGATAGCGGAAACATGTTTAGTCATGCACAGGGCAGTGTATTTTTGCTTACCAGTAGCTTTTCTATCAAAGTATAAGGGCATGTTGTTGTGCAATTACCTTGTCAAAACAAATTACACGATTAGCGGCTTTGCTTGTCACTTGATTCCATCCAGCGTTTCAAATACTTGTTGCTTATTGCAATGTTTCTTGATCTCAGCTTAAATCTGCCTTGGATCTTTTGATTTTTGTTAAATTTTTCTTAAGACCAAAAAGCCTGACGTTCACCTCTGGATAATGCAGCATTTTGTCAGTCTGTGGCTGCTGTGTGACATTCCACATAGAAATGTCTGGAATTTGTTTGACATGTGAGCAGTTGCCCAGAGCTCCTCTTGTTTTAGAGACGCTTAGATGTTAGGTAAACCTTTGAGCTCACAGCCTGTTCATAATGTTACTCTATTTATTTTATGGAGTTCAAGGTTTTCCAACATGTTAAGAGGTGTGTGCTTCACAATCAACACAGATAACTCTGTCCACACCCTGGAGGAGCGTGTACCTGTAGGAAAGAAAAATCACACATGAAATCTCTTCTCAATCTCGATTTTTTCCATGTGAAAAAACCCAGTGTTTCTCCTCTACAGTATCAGAAGAGAGAGATCTCAACAATGTCCCAAACTGTGATTAGATTTGCCAAGATATGAGTTCTCAGTATGAACTTTTCTCATTAAGTTCTTCTAAGACCTACTATCCATGTTCATCTTAAAGCACTATGAACTTATAAGCATAACTTATAAGCTTACAACATAAACGCAATGCCTCTTACTACTTTGTGTATGATGTTTCAGTCATTATACGACCAGAATAGTGTTGTCAAAAGTATCGACTTCGGTACCAAGTCAGTACTGAAATTTGAAAAACGTGACGATACCAGCATTTCATCCGTGAGGTCACGCGTGACATAGGCGGAGGTACCGCGGTAGGGCGAAAAACTCCATCTCATTTTTTCTTCCAACTTCAAAATCATCTGACGTCGTTGTTTAACCTTTTTTGTAAAGGATGTTTGACTTAGTCTTTGCACGATTGCTTTGTAAACACTTGCTCGGTACTTCCGCCTACGTCACGCGTGATCTTTCTAACATGATTACGTAATGCGTGGCCCATCGTAGAACTAGTGCAGGATGAGCATTTGTGGTTAAAAAGTATACAATTTTTTTTTTTTTTTTTTAAGAAAATGACCAATCGTTTTGCTAGATAAGACCCTTATTCCTCGGCTGGGATTGTGTAGAGCCCTTTGAAGCTGCACTGAAACAGCAATTTGGACCTTCAACCTGTTGGTAACTGTTGAAGTCCACTATATGAAGAAAAAATCCTGGAATGTTTTCCTCAAAAACCTTAATTTCTTTTCGACTGAAGAAAGAAAGACATAAACATCTTGGATGACAAGGGGGTGAGTAAATTATCAGGAAATTTTAATTCTGAAGTGAACCAATCCTTTAATCCTTAAAGGATTACATGTTTTTGAAGCGTTGATCATTGTAGCCAATCACAGACATATCTGTTGAGCACATGAACACAATGGCCAATCAGAGGTGAAGAATCTGCTCAACAGCGCTCAAAATCCTAAGGTGAAATGCTGGTATCGTCACATTTTTAAAATTTCAACTTGGTACCGAAGTCGGTACTTTTGACAACACTATTCTGGACGTGTAATGACTGAAACAGCATACACAAAGTAGTAAGAGGCATTGTTGTTATGTTGTTCATTGGCCTTATCAGTTCATCTCAGTCATGAATATACTCACCTCTCTCTTCTCTCTCCACACTTCTTTAATATTCCTCTTGGCATCATGTTGACTTGTTACTGTGATAACAGATGTAAATATACAGTGTCAGATATTGACTACACTGTATGAACAAATAAACCAGATTTCATTGCTTGTAAAAGTACAGTGAAGTGACAGCACTAAAGACTTTGAATTAAGTTTGAACAAAGCCTTAATACTGTCCTGTCAATTTTTTAGCTGTGCTTGTTTGAACAGTCAGTCAAGTACTTTTACGCTGTACGCAGAAAAAATAATAACTGGAAAAATCAGTTGGACAAAGCTTTTAGCAAAAGAGCTGCTTCATTAATTTTTTTGAGAGCTACCTTCAATGATTTGCTAGTTTTTGCAGCTTTAATAAACTGTGTCACTGATCTGGCAGGTGATTTCACAAGAGGATTGCATCAGGACAAAAAAACGCTGTTCTCTAGAAAGCAGTTTCATATTGTTTCAGTGGAACTAGGTTCACAGAGATGTGAAATGTACAAATATAATCATATTACAACAAATGAAGTCCAAAACAGGTGAACTGACACTTCTTTGCTGGGAGATATGCTATAAGTATCCTTTGACCTGACGCATAACGTAATGACGAACGCGGAGACGCAGAGGATAGAGCAAAACAAATCACCAGTCAAATGAAAGTCTAAAATGATAATTTTTAAAGAGAAATTTCGGAGGATTTCGATATAAGAGAAGAGGAGCTTGAGTTTGTTGCACAGCCATATTTGTTTGAACCGCGAGAGGCGTCTAAGCTTACAATACTTTATTAACCCACTGGAGTCATGTGGATTACATTATGGATGGATGCATTATTTTTTACTTCAAAACTTGGCCCCCATTCACAACCATTATAAACCTTGGAGGACTAAGGGTACTTTTAAACATATCTCAGATTGTGTTCGTCTGAAAGAAGATTGTCATATACACCTAGGATGGCTTGAGGGTGATTAAATAATGGGATAATTTTCATTTTTGGGTGAACTAACCTTTTAAGTATATAAGCAGCCAGAATCAGAATATGAACAATAAATATCATTTAAAAAACTTATTCCTGTAATTTGGATAACTTACTTGCAATAGCTCTGAACAATGACAATGTCTTTATATGCCATCAAAAATATTTTTTTCACATCAGAAAGTCATGATATGCATAATTTTATGTAGCGCAGATCTTTAAAAAAATTTCCATTTTTTTTTTTAAGTGTACATGTTGTCAGATAGATGTCGTTGGTCGTTGCATATTGTTTTAGCATTTCATTTTTAAGGTACCATATCCAGTTGCAATAAAAGTACTTTGACTTAAAAAAAAGTCCCCTGCATGTTGTTGCATTCCGTTGCGCTCGGTCTAGCTTGAATGCAAGAACACGTCCTGTGTGAGTGACTTGGAATGTTCCGGATTCAAGCTCTGTGCACATCTTTGACATTCTGTTGATTACCACAGAAAATCATTTTCATCCCTTATTTTGTTTACAGTAATGCAGTTATATTAGAAGTTTATGGGGCAAGAGTTCCCGAGATTTTAAAGCAGAAACTTTTGCTACAGCACTATTAAAAGTTTTGTACAAAATTTCATATTTGACCTCTAAAGTATAAGTTAAACTTCTATCTACAAGCATCCAGATGAACTTCACCCTTAAAAATGACTTGTGTTTGTATAACCTTATCTAGTCAAGTGGTATTTTAGAATTGAATAAAACCAGCGTTAAGATTTTAGCAATTGAAACACTTTTTTAAGGTGACCTAACAAAACATTTATACCATGTAGTCTCACTTATGGCTATAGGGATGCACTGATATTAAAATTATTGCTGATACCAATACAAAGCCGATAATTCTGTTATGACCGATAACCGATAATGGCCTATATTAAAATTCTATGCTAAACTAAAATTAGCCATTTCAAATGTGCAAGTGAATTTAGGCATCACAACATTGTAATGTACGGTGTGAAAAATGTATATTCATTTTGAGATTTGCTAAAGATTACATTTAACAGTTTATTATTGTTTTAGAGTGTTAGATGATGCCAAAGGTGATCTCTATGTAAAAAAAAATGACCATGCACAACTAAATATCCAAAATACTGATAAAAAAACCTCCAATATTAATAATTGTACCATGCTTTTCCCCAACAAATTTACATTATTGTTTGTGGTAATTGTTAGCTTGTCACATACTGTCAGTAGTATGTAACCTATATTAAGCATTGAACATTCCTTTTAGCATATATCTCTAATTACCTGTTTATTATCCTTGCAGCAATCATTTTATCATAATATGCACATAATGGAAACTCATGTCTTATTGGAATAGTGAAGGATGAGGTTAAATGGGTTCAGTAAGTCTCACTTTTGTCACCTTTTGTTAAGTGTGAAGCTGAGCTTCTGTTGCCAGATTGAATTAAGGGTGAGAAACTGCACTACTAGTGGAGTCGTGTGTTTCTGAGACTGCTTATTTGCCTTCTTTTTTGGTGTATAATTAATATTTTATGAAGTCATTTAAAGTCACCATGAAAACAAAATAGACAGTTCCTCTTTATGAATTTTTGCAGTATTTATTATGAATGATTTATCCGTGCACATATATATTCAATTCATGTGTCCTTCTCGTAATCTTTAATCAAAATAACTTCCCTTCTTGCAGCAACATCTCTTCTCTGATGACATGTTTACTGATGTGAGGGCGGGACAACCTGTCGCTCACATGAAATCATCCAATAGCAAATCACAACCATCCAACCATTCAATTAATTGCCCATGAACAAAATAAAGTCCTGCCCTACATTTGTTTTTGGATATACAATAGTGAAGAAAATACTATAGCAACTTCCGTTTCATGCCAACTTTAATGCATGTGTGTTAATGCAAGTGTACATTGGTAGCTATACAGTATATATATATATATATATATATATATATATATATATGGTGGAATACTATGTACATATCAGGCAATTAATGACAGATGTGGGTTTTTAAATTTAATATCTTAGTGCCAAATATAATGAAGACACGTACATTTGATCTTGACAGAAGGATCTCTACATATCTGTGATCTCTATATAACTGGCAGGGTGGTATTGTTTATGTCATAACATTCAATGGCCAGCAGAGGGCAGACTAGAGAGGCTTCTCTTTGATATACTTGTTTTCATTTTAAACCATAATGGACATACAGCTACATAAACACTCAGCACTCTGCAATGGTTAATATAGATGTGGACCACAAACCAGAAAGAGAAGACATTTGCTGTTGCACTCCGATACCAACTCACCCATAGAGAATGAATCCATTGTTATAGGTTCAGATCACATTTGTGGTGTTCTTGAATAGTAAATGGTGCTGCACTCGGAAGAAAGACAGCAATGAGTAGATAATTGTTCAGCATTGTTCAAATGGTCACTGTTTTATAATCGCACCAGCATTTTAACAACCTATGTGATGTCTAAGCAAAATGTTGTGCTATGTAAACAGCCCACAATATACTTTCTCTACATCTCCATCATTTTAACTGATTATCACATGCTGTGCAACTGGAAAATCGGATCACATGATGCTTAGCAGCTTCCATGCTGGTTCCTCTCTGGAGGTTGAGTAAGCTTTGCAGTTTATTGTTCTCTGGCCAGAGGCGTTGCACTGATACTCAGACTAAGCGTTCCCTTCCTTTATTCACTGCTAGTGTAATAGAGCACAACAGCAGGGATATGAAAGTAAAAATCACAGTCAATTTTCTATAGAGGAATCTATTTTTACCTTGGCTCAGAGGTTAAGCAATAATAGATGCTTCAGTAGAAGCCACGTCAATGTGATTTCAACCTCTGTTTTAACATAATCGATAATTGCCAAATTTCCTTTGATGAACTACACTACCTATTGTCCTGAAAAGAGAATCAGTGAATCAGTGTGTATATATATATGTATATATATCTCTCTCTCTATATATATATATATATATATATATGTGTGTATGTATGTATATATATATGTATATATACAGAATATTTTGCAACAGTCTTCTAATATATTGTACTTTATTCTAAATTAATTTTAATCTTAATAGATCATGATGACTTAATCAGTAATCAATGGCTGTCAGTAAATAGTTTTATATTAGGGATGCACAATATATCGGTTATCGGCAGGGTTATTGCAAGCTGCGTCCGAAATCGCGAACTGTTGAGTAGGTACTACATTTGAATTTAAATTTACTTCACGACCATTGAAAAAGTACGTTCTATATAGTACGAATGCGTGTAGTATGAATGAATTCGGACGTACTACATCTGCTATGTTATTACTGTCACATGACCTACCCTCCATTCACAAATCCTCTCCCGTGGCCTCATGGGATAGTAAAGTGTCCATTGTATGTGCACTTCAGAATCTCACTGGAAGTAGTAAGTCATCCGGGTACTGTTTTGCCTACTGTTTTTTGAATACTATGAATTCGGACATACTACTCTGTTCGCATACTGTTTTTCACATACTATATAGTAGAGAAGTATTTGATTTCAGATGCAGCGATAGTTAACTAATGCTAAAACCATAAAAAAACTTTTATTACTTGAAATAAAATAAACTTAAAATAACATAAAATATAAACACTTAAACTTATGTTATTTCAGCTAGAAACATTTCTAGGTAAAACTGAAATGAAAAAAGTTATATTTTAATTATTTAAAAATAGTTTAGGTTTTCGGCCAAGTGCATCCAGAATTTTCGGCCCAAAATTTTAATTTCATTGCATCCCTAAAAATTACTTAAACCTTAACTAAAAACAAATCTAAAAATAATTTAATATTTAAATCTATAAATTTAAATCCAAAAATTTATTTTGAATTTTATTATTGGCCATTTATGTTGGTTATCAACCAATATATTATATATCAGCTGGAATTGTAATATTATTGCATCCCAATCTTATATAGTAGTGCAGTTTTTGATTACATCATGGCATACAACTCTTTATTGAGGATTCATTTGAAATACTTATAGACAAAATGACAAAATGCGTTACAGAGGCCAGTGAAAAGGTGAAAAGGTTACTTCTTTGCGAGGAGCATTGCCACATAAATGAGATCATCTGCTACTGACCAGTAATCCGATCCCGTTTTTGGCTATCAACTCTTCTTAAACTGGCATTTCACTAATGGCCATGCTCAGAGACGGCGGGTGTGCAATTTCTATCAGCAGGCATTAATCAACCATTAATTAACCATTTCTTCCAGTCTGTGTTCAGTTCACCCCTCTTATTTGTACAGGGGGTTTCTCCATGGCAATTGCTTCATCTTTGCGCTCCTTCTCCACCGCCCTCTTTCTCCACTCCCCTCTGTCTCTCTCTCTCTCTCTCTCTCTCTCTGTCTCTCTCTCCCTCCCTCTCGATGTTTGGCTGCTAGGGAAGAGCGCAAGTCTCCATCAGCACCATTTAGTCTGTGAGAGGAGCACCAGTGAATCAGTAGACCCAACTGTATTGGTCAGGGAGAGGTTGGCAGCTGGGTCAGAAGAAACAGCCCACGGATCTCTCTACCCACTCCAATAAAAGCTCCTGTGGTTTCTCCTCCCCCGTCTCCCTCACAGTGACCTGTGGCGTGTGTAGGAGCTGGCACCAACCAAAACACCCAAGCCGCTCAAGTGCTATTTGGACTGAGTTGTTTGAGTGTGTGTTGACAATCAAGAACAAGAGGGCACCAGGTATTAGAGCGGCTTGCTTCTCATGGACTTTTCTGTAGTTCTCTCAATGCTCTCTCAATGTTGGATTAAATGAAAGGATCTTTTGTACAAGATGAGCGAAGACGCCAAGGAAAAAGGAAACGGCAAGCAAGCGCTACGCAAGAAGAAGGGCAAAAAGGTAACAAGAAAGCTGCTTTAACAGCCAGATCTTTTCAGGAAAATGCTTACGGCTTGTATAAACCCTCCTTTTATGGCATTTGAAAGTGTTAATGGTGGTTGTTGGTGTTGAAAAGCACTAGACTGAGGACTGGAGGAAGCTTCTCTTTTGTTCTAGAGCGAGCGAAGGGGTGTGTTCAGTGTGGCATGGTTTTGTTTTGAAGGTGTTTGACAGCGCACTTTTAGAGGGAAACCAACCTAGACGCCGACTCCGAAACAGGTTCTTTTTCTTTGTTTGGGTTTTTGAGTTTTCCACAGGGGTTAATTTTGGTTATTGAAAAACATCGATAAAAAGTCTTGCATATTTCAGATCAAATTATCTATATATGTGCCACTCAATATTTTTTTACACAGTAAAAAAGTGAAACCGTTGTAATTGTGTCTTATAAGAGCTAATCTGACCTTTTAAAATTATTATTTTTTGTAACCTGATGTCATTATGCTGATTTTGTTATAATAAATAATTTTTGGCTTGAATAAAACTGATTATTTTAGATAAAATGGATTTTACAGTTTTACGGTGTACATTTTCTAAATTTATTTGCATTTATACATTTTTTAAATGACTCTTTTATAATGATTAAGAAATGAAGACCGTATATTTGATACACATTTCAGTTCAATCCCGTTTCTTTGTATCCGTACTCTGTACAGATGTTTTCTCTGTCTGTCTGTCTGTCTCTCTCTCGTTCTCTTTCTTTCCCTCCACCCACTCCGTCTATTCTCTGCACGAGCAGTATAATCTGCTTAATTGCAGCCATTCAGATGCATTGGCAGAAGCTGTATCTGAGTCAGCACTGGGTGGTACTAGCTACGGGTCAGCTCTGTTGGCTTTACAAATGTTTGCTTCAAATGATTCGGAAAATTTGCGGAATTCCCTCTCGTTCTGTAACAGGTGCAATTGTTCCTTTTATGTAGTGAAAGGCAGCGTTTAATAAATTCAAAGATGGTCATCATTCTAATCAGAAATGAAATATGTGTGCGTGCGTTTGCCAATCGCTCTGACGGCTCTGTCTCTCTTGGTCCCTTTATGCTGCCCCAACCTGTTGCTATGCACACTGGGAATGTGTAGCAGCAACAAGGGAGGTAAAATGAGAGAAATTATAAAACCTATTATGTATTTTTTTATTAGAGTTTTTATAGCATAATGCTGATAGTGGGCAATATGAGTAAAATCTTTTGGTAATGCTATTTTAACATGACGTAGTTACGTTACGTGTAGTTACTATAGTAATAACAGTAAATGCATAGGTACAAGCAACTAAACCTAAACCAAACCCTAACCTTAACCCTATAGTAAGTACATAGTTAATTAATATCACGCAGTACTTATTATTATTATTTTTTGGCAAATGAGAGAAACAGTATATACATACCTGCGGTGACCACACTTTAGTTAATGCCACAGAATTGAATTGCTTGGCAAACTTACCCAACTAAACTCCCTTTTGCAATGAGTTCTTTCTCAGCTTGACTCTTCCTGCTGTGTATTTTCATATTACTCCATGTTTTCTTAAACCTTACATGTAACTAATATAAAGCAACCAATCCTGGCCACTGAAAGCTGCATATATACACTATAAACCACATTATAAATGGTATAGCAAAAGCTTTAGAAGGATAGTGAAAAAGTTCTGTCTTCATTTAATCGCCCTCACGTCATTCAAACCTATATGGCTTTTTCCCCCCATGTAGAACACAAAAGAAGCTGAAAAATCTCAATGTTTTTTTGTGCATACAAAATAAAAGTCAACGGGGTCCATTTTTTTTAAACTCCATTGACTTTCAGAATAAAAATGTCCTGATAATTTACTCACCCCCATGTCATCCAAGATGTTTATGTCTTTCTTTCTTCAGTCGAAAAGAAATTATGGTTCATATAGTGGACTTCATCAGGGTTCAACGGGTTGAAGGTCCAAACTGCAGTTTCAGTGCAGCTTCAAAGGGCTCTACACGATCCCAGCCGAGGAATAAGGGTCTTATCTAACGAAACAATTGGTCATTTTCTAAAAAAAATAAAAATTTATATACTTTTTAACCAAAAATGCTCGTCTTTCACTGCTCTGCGATGTGCCACGAATTGCGTAATCATGTTGGAAAGGTCATGCGTGACGTAGGCGGAAGTACCACGGTAGGGCGAAAAACTCCATTTCATTTTCACCTCCAACTTCAAAATCATCCGACATCGCTGTTTTACCTTTTTTTGTAAAGGCCGTTTGACTTTGCACATTTGCTTTGTAAACACTTGCTCGGTACTTCCGCCTACGTCACAACCTTAATTTCTTTTCGACTGAAGAAAGAAAGACATAAACATCTTGGATGACATGGGGGTGAGTACATTATCAGGAAATTTTAATTCTGAAGTGAACTAATCCTTTAATGTTCCTTGAAACTTGGGACACCAAAATTATAACATTAATTCTAATATTAATTCTCTGCCTAGTTGATGAGGTTACCAAAAATCCTCAGCAAGAGCATATGGGGGTTGAATGGGCCCATTTAAGGATTAATTGGTGTTCACGGCGACACAGAGGACATGAACCTTTGCAGGGGTTTGTCTTTGTGCACTGGTTTTATTGTTAGAGCTCAATAGAGCAGGAAATCAGACAGCGTGCAGGTTTGTCATAACTCATTTTCTGGTTAGACCCGTCCCTGTCAGTGACTGTTATTCTTTACCACTGATTTGGAGAAACAAAAGATGGCAAAACAACAGTTAGAGACTTTTTGTCATGACAAATGGCTAGATAGAATACAAATACAGCAGCTATGGATGGATATTTTTCTGGGTAATGAGCTGAACCTAATCAGGAGAAAATAAAAATCTGATATCGTTGGCAACTTAAATTCATCAATATCTGTTTGCCACTGTAAAAGTATTGGATATAGACTACACTGTCTGAACAAAGCATGACAGTGTGGACAAATGGTCCTAGAGATCAGATATGAAAAATTGGATGTGTAATGTGAACAAAGCCTATTTCACTATCTTTCTCTGGCTATCAGTAACTGTAATTCAAAAGTAGCCATATGATTTTAATTTCAGACAGTCAACATGGCTGGTACCCCCTCCCTTCATGTTAGTGGAGAGAAAATGGCCGTGCGGTACTGATCCAGATCATAATCAGAGGAACAGAGAAAGCCGGAGACAGGCTAAAAGAGTGTGTTAGATGGCTTGTTAGATGCTTTCTTTTGTGGCTTTGGGATTGAGACTTTCAACACAAAGCCATTAACACTTGTCATTTCCCTTTCACTGCTCTCAAGTCAAGAAGACCGTAAACCATGGGGGGAGTTTTTGGGTCAGTGGCTGTGAATAAGCATGCGTCTTAGCTCGAGAGAGAGCTGTCTGGGCACTAGGGAACCTGAAACATTGGCAGGTGTGTGTAATGGGTGTCGCCATGGCAACCGAAGGCCTACTGAGGAATGGAGGAAGCTGCCGTTTACATGACTGAGCCGGGAATCCCTGCTGATAGCACAAGGAGCGTCTGTTTTTTATATTTAGCATTTCCAATGCAAATGTTTGTAGCAGCATCACTGCTGTTGCTTTGTTGTATTTATTGCCTTTCTGTAATGTTAACTATGTTTATATAATGGCTTTGTTCAAAAGCTAGTGTGCTGACACACTGTCTACTGTCTGCATAAACAGCTGTCTTCTAAGGCAACATCCTAACTAAAATGGAACCCGTTATAACTGATCAATTCGGAATGTTCAGACAGCAGCTCTATAAGTTCAACAGTCTGGTTCCGGAAGTAAAAATTCCATTCATTTTCTCTTTAGCGAATTGATTTTTAATGATTTACTTATAACTTGGAAACTTTTAAAGACAGGTATACTGTACTGTGAGCTCTGAGGTTGTTAATCAATAGTAGATGATTTTCTTGAAGGCATCAGTTTGTGTTATTTCAACCAATTTTTTTAAAGAATCACATTTAATTCCTGGTAAAAAACTACATTACGATACTGTAAAGGAAATTCCAGAGAGTCGCACCAAGCAAATTGTGCCAAAGGAGCTCTTTAGCTCCGCCAACTCCCATGAAGCTCTGCAAATTATGTAATCGAGTCGTCTCCCTACATTCTCAAACTACTTAAATATTTGTATGTATAAATGCATATTTTGCAGTAAACGTAAAATAGATTGATTCTAATTGGATAGTCAACATCTTTAAATCAATAGTTTTATACTTCTACTTTTATACTTACGTTGTTTTTGATTCCATGATGTCAGTCCCAGTGCTTCATGGGATTGTAGATCTTTTCCTTATTAAAGCTGTTAAGTACACAGTCCTTGTACCTTTATCTTTTTGTCCATTTTTAATATTTTTTGCTTCAAATCAAAATTTGTCATGTTGTGATTCACCTCGTAGCTGGATGGTTTGGTTCATGACTTGTAACTCTTTAATGAAGACTGAAAAATCCCTATGGAAAAGTGAATGGAAAAAATACTTACAAAACCAACGCTGCTGAAAAAGTGGGCGGGCTTTAGGGCTGGGACAATAATTCGATGCATCGCGAATCGAGAAATGATTCTTGATCAATTCTGAGATTTTCCGAATGCATCGTGATTTTCTCTCGAATCGATTCTGAGCTTAGTTTTTAACAGCAGATGGCACTGCATGGTTTAGAAACAGCCGTACTCTGCGTACACACCACTTAAACCTTCTATAAAATAATCATTCATAAAGTTCGAAAAGGTGGAAGCGAATTACAAGGGTGTTTGCAGTGGGCTGTTTACATTAATCTCGCGTCATAAAAGCATTCTGAGGTCCGGCCTCAGGCTCAGCCGAATGCACAAGTGCTCTTCAGTGGTCTTCTTCATGAGCATTTGAGTGTGTGGTTAAAAACTAGCCAAGAGCGCCATCTGCTGTTAAAAGCTAAGCTCAGAATCGATTCGAGAGAGAATCACGATGCATTCGGAAAATCTCAGAATCGATCCACGAATCGCGATGCATCGATTTATTGTCCCAGCCCTAGCGGGCACTGTTGCGTATGTTTACAGTACATGCACTTTTTGTCAATTGGAATGAATCCAATCTGATTTCATTTTATAATAACCCGTAAACTTTGTAATCTGATTCACATATCGTTTACATGTGCATTACATGTATTCTGCACAAAACCTCAGCTCATGCGCAGTGCCCAGTCTCCATGTTCAGAACCAGAGAAAGCCACCACGAAAATGTCACCACAAGAAAGAAAGCTGACATGTATGTCAGAAGAGCAAATATTTTAGCAAATATTTAGTAAATATTCACTTCATAAGACCTGACACTTAAACATACCTACATTTGTAAGACGTAAATCGTATGTAAACATAAATCACTGTACTGCGCAAGTTATTTTTGAATCCGATTGAGAAAATAGATTCAAGGGTTTACATGCTTACTTTTTTCTACTGATCAGATTATTTTAGGTCTAAACCAATCAAAATTTATTTCAGATCGATCGACAGATCATTTGTATCAACTGAGGTGTTAAGGTGTCTCAAACAAAGTTCACAGGAGACTCGACTTACAATTGATTTTTAGCCTTAATATGTTGCAATACTCACAATACTCTATTAAGTATTCATACTAAAATACAAATCAGATAAATGTTTAAAAAAATACATTTTGAAGTAGATTTAAATAATATATGTTTCTTTATAATCAATTTTTTTTTTTTTTTGCTTCATTTGTCATCTTGAATTTTATTTCTTGCAATTGCGAGTTTATATGTTGCAATTCTGACTTTATAACTCATAATTGCGGGTTTATATCTCGCAATTCAATTGTGAGAAAAAAAGTCACAATTGTGTGATAAAAAGTCTCAATTATCTTTTACATTTTTTTATTCCATTACAGAAACAAGCTTCCATAATTAAGGGATTGCCTTTTCTGCAAAGGATATATGCTATATTACCTTAGAATTTGGCCAAAAGAAGAAGTCATAGAAGGCAGCATTAGGACTGTGCCTTTGATGCCTTAATATCCTACCTACTTAGTGAGCTCACTAGTTTTTGGAACAGAGCCAAAATGTCTGATTTTTTGGTACCTCAATTTGTCATTGGCTGTAGCCCTCTGTGGTGGAATATGCTTCCACTCTGGCTAATTTGCTGAGATCATCACAACTTTCAAAATATGGCTGAAGGCACCTCTTCCATAAGCACTTAACCAATCCATAACCATAAATCTAGTTTTCTTTCTTTCCTCTTCTATTCTGCAGTTTGATTTCTGCTCTGGATGTGTACTACTCATATCTATCTATCGAGCTATCGATTGTTTTGTTTGTTCATAAGGCATTTAAACTTTTTCAAAACTTTGAAACGGCTTTGTTAACCCAACATTCAAATGAAATCTTCTTAGTTCAAATCAACACTCTCCTCCAGAACAGCAGAACAAGCTGACAGCCGGACTCATTCAAGATTTGAACCCAGGACACAACCAGTCAACCGGAATCCAACGAGCCAACAGCAACCTATTTGATCAAAAATACAGTAAAACAGCAATATTGTGAAATATTACAATTTAAAATAAATGATTTCTATTTGAATATATTTTAAAATATTAAAATAATTTATTCCTGTGATGGCAAAGCTGAATTTTTAGCAGCTATTACTCCAGTCTTCAATGTCACATGATCCTTCAGAAATCATTCTAATATGCTGATTTGATTCCATAGAGGAATCAAACAGAAGAGGTTCCTTATTGTCAATGTCACATTGATTTGATACCCTGTTTTCAACATGTTGTTTGTAACTAAAGCCAGGGTCACTATTTTGAAATAAGATTGTCATTGCTGTGAAATGATCATTATGCCAAGAATGTGCTATACGGCTACTGTAAAGAAGACCCTTGGTGATAGAAGCTGGGGTTAAATAACTCATACTTCCTGTGAACCTCAGCATGACCCCATGCAAGGTTGACATTTACAGTGTAGTTGAAAGCTAATCTGGATCTGCCACTCTAATTGGAGAATCATTCAGGAAGTGAGCCTTGGCAAGTCCCAGGAAAGAACAGGAAGTGTTAAGCTTCCACAGATGCCACACATACTGTACAGTCAAAGATACTTGTAAAGAGTCTCACAACCCAAATTTGGTAAGAACAACAGGATTAATCAATAGTAAAATGTGTTAATTGTCTTTATAAAACAGCGTAATCTACTTTCTTATTGAGCAATCTCAAAAAATTGCATACTTGATCAAATCCAAGCTTGAGAAATAATGGCAAATGCAGTGTTATTCCAGGCAGGCCAAGAAAAATTAGACTCTTTATCTTGGTCTGGTACTCTGGAGCATCTCTTGCTTTTAGCTCATCCTACAGAGGATGAATCATATTTCAGTACTTTGGAAATTGGTTTCTATCCTGTAATGGCGGATCTTCTGTAGCTGTAAATGTCTTTTCAACCATTGACAGTGGAGCTTCACTTTTGAACACATTCCGTGCTTTTAGTCTGATGTCCAGCTTGGCTATTTAATATTAACATAGGATAATAGTGAAGCTTCACAGCTGTCGGAAATCATATCTGTCGGAAATCATATCATATCTCTGAAAAAGGTACCAGCTGTAAAGACTCTTTGAAAAGATTTTCACTTTGAAAATCAGGTTGACTTTGGAACAGGACGTAATTCTTGTTGTACTATTAGTATAGCTCCTGTCATGTCTGACTTTGAGACTCAAAACAAGCAGAATGTACAATGGGAATAAATATGTATTCAATCGTCATTACAACCTTGGACAGTAATTGCTTGGGAGTTGTTTGGTAATTCTGCATTTGCAGGCACTAGTCAGCAATTTTATTGATTTTCAAATAAAAAATGTCAGTGAGTTTGCAAGGAAGAAATGGTCCAAAAATAAACCAATATCCAAATCCTAAATCCACAGAATCAAATTAGGTAAACTGGTAAAACCCACCATTATAATTAGGGATGCAGCGAAATTTCGGCCGCCGAAAATTATCGTCTGAAAATGGCATTTTCATGTATTGGTCGAAAGAGAAAAACTGCTGAAAATATGAACCGAAAATATATATGGCGCCCTGCCCCTCAGTGTTCAGTGCTCAGGTTTCACTCTTGCTCTAGCCGTTATCACTGTGAGGTGTGATGATCTGTGCGGACCAGGCCCCACAGTTAATTAATTGTAAGTTTCACCATCAATTCTGTACTCGCACGCTGTTATCTGTGTGCACAGCACAGCCACATACACCCGAAGGGCACGCACACAGGGAGGCGTGTTTCAGATAGCGCGAACAGCAAATTGATTCCTATTTTGCATTTCTGTGTGCTTGAACGGACACATACACACAAAATTATGTCAAAATACCAGTCTCGGCAAGTATTCTCGTAAATACAGTCAGTAAAGGGTTGAGAAAGAAATCAGATGTGTATCATTATATTGGATCCATGCATTCGGTCTTAAAGTGACAGCAACCTAGTCTAATATTAATTTTAATATTAAGTCTAATATTAATACAATTAATACAATCATTTAAAATAAGAAATAAATAATTTTTAAAAAGCATTTTCGGTTTCGGTTTTCGGCCAAGAGCATCCAGAGTTTTCGGTTTGGGTTTCTGCCCAGAAGTTTCATTTTGGTGCATCCCTAATTATAATAGCAACGAAAGCTGTGCTTCATAACTTCATATATTTTGGTTTTTTTCATGTAATATGTGTCATTAGGACAATGAGGTTACCTGACAAGTTTGAGACATTTATATATATATATATATAAATGTTTCAAACTTGTCAGGGAACCTCATTTCATTTCTTGCAAATGAAACTTAGTAAATGACTTACAGTAAGGGCCATGAGGGTCATTCTTGGAGTTGAGTATCTTTTTCATGCAAAGTACATAAGTTCTTCATGTCTTTAGACAGGATATTGCACTGGAAATTGAACAAACAACCATTTGTATGTCGTCCCACTAGGCTTGCTGTGGTAGTCGATGTTACCAGTATTACAGAGTGTTCGGCCATACACTGATAACATTACTTGCCCACCGCGGCACCGCCCCCAATGTTATTTAGTTCAGTTGGAGAATGGACACTACAGTTATAAACTGAAAGCATCTGCTCTGCTCCATACATCACGAAATGCGGAGTCACAGCGCAGTACAGCAGGAGTCAGATTTCGCTAATCACATAAAGAGAGTAAGGAGAGATGACTGACAAGACGATGGCGGAGGATTTGGTACGCAACAGATCTTGAGCATCATTGACAAATATCTTATCTTGTAAAATGTGCAGTCAGTACCGCCACACATACAAAGAGTACACATGGTCACGAATTTAAAAGCGAAAGTGAAAAGCGAGCAAGCATTCAAAAGCGATTTCAATACTCCACATATTGATAGCGTCTCACTGATGCCTGCAAATTATAGGCCTATTAGAGAGTATACGTGATGGCAAATTCGAAGGGAAAGTGAAAAGCGACTGCACATTCAAAAGCAATTTCAATACCCCGCATATTGATACTGGCTCCTTGATGCCAGCAAATTATCTAACCCTTTACCCCCCATGCCCCCTCTGGTGTTATCAGTAATACCTGTGCTGTCACAAGTTTATATACCGGTGTGAAAATATCCTCACCGTGACATCCCTACATCCCACCTGATGTAGAAAAACATGCCTTGAATCAATGGCATATGACAGCAATACAACGCAGAATTGAAATCTCAGACATCACTCCAGAGAGCTGATCAATACCCGTCATTCAGGGCGTTCTTTCAGCTCCTGTGACCATGGAGGGTTCAGCCACAAAGCATAATATACATTGTGCATTGCAGGGGGAAGTGCGACCAACCTCTCACTGTGGAGTATATCATAGGCATCTTTGTCTAGGCTTTCTGAGGGATTATGTTACAAGCAGTATGGTGGATAAAGACAATGGGGAAAAAAAAGTTGTGCCGTGAAAACTTGGCAGTTGTTGGCCCTCATTTCCAGCATTTCTGCACCTTCCAACCAATATTTTGCACTCTTTTGTTGGGGTAACTGTAAAACATCGCCAGCAAACTGTGGCTTTCCAGATTTTGATCCTGTAATCCTAGTTGGAATGTCCAGCGGCAGGCACGACGGAACTTGGCCTCAAGCATTCTGTTTCCCAGGCTCTCTGATATCCGTGGAACTTGATACTTTCATCACAGTTGAGAGACCAGCGAGAGTCTGGAGAAATACTCGATAGTTTAATGCACTCTGGGTTTCCCAGGCTTCAGGATATGCTGTTTTAATAGCAAAGGTAACAGAAGACCTGTGGAAAACCACCTGAGACCAGCCCACCCAAACCATGTGCCTGTTTTATCATCTTGCAGTACAGCAAATTGTTTTGCATTTGCTTTCCTCCATTTTTTTGTTTCAATTGCTCTATATTCCAAATGCTTTGGCCTAAATATGGGAAGTGATTAGTTTGAAATATTTTATACATATTACATTTTTTTTCTAATTGAGGTAATGCTGGAGAAAATTAAAGTGATAATATAATCTCTTTAAGCCATAACTTAAGTTTGAGAGTAACAAAATCATTAAATACATGGTGCAATAAAGTTATTGCATGAGTTACAGTATAGTCAGGTTACTCATTTTGTCAAACCATATTGAGTTCTGCTGAGGCAAACAGTGTTCCTAATGCTGAATTTGGCTAAGGACCATGAGAACAGAATGAAACTGCACTGTTTCACTGGCCTGATCACTGAGTTAAATCAGCAGGTCCAAATTTCAAAACAAATTTATGCTATAACAGCAGACTTCCCTGCCAAATGACAGTGTTCCATGTATGTTACTCAACTACTTAGTGCATGAAAGTATTTAAGTATAGTGACTGTGATAGTTATTTGGTTATTTATTACCAAGACAGAAATTGTTAGAATTTGTGCTGGGTAAAAATGTGTGTTTATTAGGGGTGAAACGGTACATGTATTCATCCCAAATGGTCACGGTTCGGTGCATGCAGTCAGACGACGAATACAATTAGTCACAGGTGATTCACTCTCCACTCCAGAAGGGGGTGCGTGCGGTAATGCAGCGCTGTTTGCTAACTGCCACAACAGTAAAAAGTGCAGAAGAAGAACAACAGATGATCTTGTTTACACGTAATCTCTCAACCAGTGTTTTAACTACGGAAAGACATCAATAAATCAGATTGAGAATAATATCTCACTTAACATTACATTTACCTCAGGCAAGTCATTTAGTGTCCACAGCATGTTAGTCACTAGAGAAATGTACTCTAGAGAGGAGCATTTCACTAAATATATGCACTATATTAGCCTATATATTAATTATATTTAACCTGTTAGTAATATCTTATGTTTAAATAAATTTGTCATGAAAATAAGTTATGACAGTAACTGTGTAAATGATTATATTTAAAAAATGAATTGAAGTAAAAACAAAAACAGTTGAAAAATAATTTTATATTTAGATTTAGAAGTTAATGCAAAACCTGTCTTATGTGCAATATTTTTTAATTTGAGTGTTGATTATTATATCTATTATATCTAAAAATAAATAGCAACTGAATTTAATAGTTTGGGCTCTGTTATTAATTGTAACCTTTAATAGTATAGTATAGCATATAGTTTACAGCATTAGCTGAGAAAGATTTATTTTATCCTTAAGAAAATGTTAATTATAATTGAATTTATTGAAAGAGAGAGAGACAGAGAGAGAGAGAGAGAGAGAGAATTTGTTCTATAAACCTCCGTTTAATAAAAAATAAGAAAAAAGAAGCAATTTTATGTTTAGTTTTCTTCCCCCTGCTGTACCGAACCATGACCAAGGTACATTCCGAACCGTCATGTTTCTGTACCGTTACAGTAGTATTTATGGTTTGAAATGTGTTTTGTGTAAAAAAGTTTTACATTATTTTGATTTTTGGTTTGATAGGTGGTTTGTATGTTCTGGGTGGTTGCTCGCTGATTGATAGGTTATTACTAAGCAGTTGCTAGGCGGTTGCTATAGTGATCTGGCTGGTTGTTAGAGCTTTTTTGATGATTGCTCACTTGTTGCAAGGGTGTTGTTAGGTAGCTATCGGCCCAAGTCAAAAGAGTTCACACCCAACTCTATCACATTCTGCTCTAGTTATGATGGGTCCTTCTTTCAGTTTAAGTCTATGAGATGCCAGGAAAAAATTGTTTATCTGATCACAGCATGAGGTTTCATTCATGTCTGTAGCACAAACTGTTCAAGACAGGTTATGTTTCAAAGGTTAATACTTAGCAATAGGGATTTGTTCAAATACCTAACCCTAAATATAAGCAATAATGATGATGGTGCTGCTTGCCTTAGCAAACACCACTAACTATGGAGGACAGCCTGATTTTACCCTGCTTGGCCTAGCATCTCACATTTATGGGTTTGTGCCACTGTAAATGTCAGGGGCTAGATGACTGGCCTTCCCTTCTCCTCTCTTCTGGAAAGATAAGACCATACAACCAAGTGCCTTTTTGAAGAAACTCTCTTGAGAATGCTAACAGCGACTGGCACAGCTCTCTTTAGCTGCACATATGTGTGAGTGTGTGTCTGAATGTTAGGGCTAGACATGTCTGTCAGACTGCATTGCTTTCACCACAGGTCTCACTGAGATGCTGTTATCGCTGCTCTCTCTGGCAGAAAATGAGAAGTTTTATTTAGCACAGAAATAAAGGCAGTAAAATGCCAACAGAGTGTTTTTTTCAAGTATACTTAAGAGCATTGTTAGGGTGCTGACTTCAAACCAGAACATAACTGCCGCTGTAAAACCGTGATTTTGGCACTTCTTTCTGCCTTAATGATGTTTTATAATGTGCTTAATTGGAAATCATATTCTGTTGGTTTACTAAACTTGTATCACCAACATGTAACCCCAATTCACTGTCAGTGTGAAGCATGTTTATTTATCTTAGCATTAGCGTAGCTTGAAGTAGCTATTACAGAAAGAAGCACACACACATACAGTATACACACTACTTACTCCCTTATATTACTTTCGGTCTTAATACATAACATCCTTCAAGACACTGAAGCTCCAGGGCACCTAACAAAATTAGAAGCCTCTCCATGCTAGTAAAGTGCTGTGTCTGTATCTGTGCATAGCCTTTCAAATCAAGCTAATGCTAACTGACTAAGCATTAGTTCAATGCGCTTCATGTGCAGAATGAGCCCTACACTGTGTCTAGTCTGTAAGGGAACAACAAAACTACAGTTCTTCCAATATGGTTGTCACAATATGAATATTTTAGTCAATCCTAATGCCAGTGAAAATTTCAAAATTCTCAATACCACAGCAGTTAGCTATAAGCGAAAATGTAGAAATTAAAAAACAAAAGTAATGACCTAAAATAAAACTATATTTTAAATATTATATAAAACAATTCTTTTTTAAATTTAAATTATTGGCATAGCCTTCAATTCATGATATAATACAATGATACTGATTCAGTACTGTCAGAGTTTGACTGAGAATCCTGTAATTAAAATGAGCTCTCTTTTGTTACTTTAGGTCTAAATTTGTGTTTGTGTTTGATCGTAGAGGACTTTTTAAAACTATCTTAAAACTAGCTACTAAATTATCAATTCACGTGAGTATTTGATTAATATAAATGACATAAACAACAAGGTCTGCAAAGCTGCATTTACACTAAAGGGCCTAATGCATGCATTTTTTATCCACTTGTTTACATTCACTTAAGATTGTGGTTACATTAATATCTCACCAAGATGGGCATTTTGGCCTCATGAGTGGTCTTCACAGAGCATATATGCACAAATATGCATGAGAGTGCTTGAAAGTAGCTGTCTGTCATTTGGTACTTCTGATACTATAGGAAAACTGGTATCATTGCTTTTTAAAATTCTGGTATTGACTTGAAAACAAAATTTCCTACTATAATCAATGAAGCTGTCATGTTGGCAGTGTAAACAAACTCATTGATTGTAATGGAATCATTTTAGCTTTGCTGTGGCACATCTTTGTTCTCAGTCTAGACAAGGTGTCAGGCCATCATTTCTGTTCACTGCTCTAGCAAAATTTTGTTTAGTCACTCCCTCGTTTGTTTGTTTTCTTTAAATGTAGGAAAACTAGGGTTCTGGGTTATATAGATATGGACAGAAAGAGGTTTGCACAGAGCACGAGCCGAAATGAAGGTGATGCCAGTGACTCAGAATATGGAATGTGATCTGAATTCTGTTGAGATTATAGTCACAGTAGAAATAGCATGGCTTTATATTTATATAGTCATTTTAAAACGAACAGTTCACCCAAAAATGACTATTCTGTCATAATTTACTCACCTCCATGTTCCAAACCTGAATAAAAAACTGTAACTTTTCTTATGTGAAACACAAATTTAGATAATTAGCAGAATGTTCATGCTGCTCTTTTCCATACAGTTACAGTTAACAGGGGCTATCATTTTTAAAAAGGACAAAAAGCACCATGAACGTATCATAAAAAAGTAATCTACATAAAACCCATGAGCTTATCTTGAAGATTTCTGAAGTCATATAATGTTTTTGTATGAAGAATAAACTGAAAAATCTGCTCTTCTGAGTAAATGATGATGAATTTTACATTTTAAACTATTCCTAATTTTTAAAAGATTTATAGCATTTTAGTAAATCTTTTTCTTGGTAACAACAGTAAGATACAATTTTATGCACTATTCACACTAAAACTTGAACAGCCACACAGAAAACGTAAAGCACATCTATAAAGAAGTTTTGTATTCTGTGCATTTATGTTGTGTACCAGCTGAGACCGGTATGCCCCGTGGTGAGCGGGCCGGACCATCATGTCTCTGGCACTTGTTTGGTGAAATAGCCCTGCTGCCTGCTGGAGGTGCCCCGTCTGTCCCAGGCACAGCACTCCTCCTGAGCGTCTCCGTCACACACCTGCGGGAGGGTCACATTCCACGCCAAGCACACAGATCTGGTTCTTAGTGAAGCAAGTTTTTGGATGTTTCTGAAGGGCTGTGTTGAATGGAGTTTAATATTTAGAGGTTTGTTCAAATGTGTGCATGAGATTTGAGAGCTAAAAGGCATAAATCTTTTTCTCAAACAAATGTGTTGTTTGACTTAATAAGATTTGGAATATGGTGCGCAAGTCACTTTTATTGTATTTTTATGATACTTTTAGGGGTGTGCCATATGTATTGTCTACGATAATATCATAATAGTTGTTTTAACAATGTGTAAGCAAAACGGATTCATTCAGTAATGAAACACCACGGTGTTAATGCTGGTAGGGTTACTGACAATCGTCATTTTGGCTGCGTGAGATTCTCCAGCTTTGTTGTTGTTGAGCAACCAAAGAGCAAGCTGTTAAAGCTCCGCCCTCTTCTGGAAAGCGGGCCGGGAGCAGCAGCTCATTTGCATTTAAAGGGACACACACAAAAACGGCGTGTTTTTGCTCACACCCAAATAAAAGCAAATTTGACAAGCTATAATAAATGATCTGTGGGGTAATTTGAGCTAAAACTTCACAGACACAGATTCTGGAGACACCAGAGACTTATATTAAATCTTGTAAAAGGGGCATTATAGGTCCCCTTTAACTAATGCAGTTAACTAATGGTAACAAATGGAGTCTCATAGTAAAATGTTACTAAAATATGAAATGATGTGAACATTCTGTTATACATTTCTGTTTGTGTTCTATAGAAGAAGAAAAATATTATGGATTTGGATTGCCCAATAAATCACCATAAATTTGTTTTTTATTTTGATTATGTATATTACTCAAAGGTTGGTTTGGACGCTGTAGCAGGGCCTCATGCTAGCATGAGTAAAGTCATCTAGTAATCCCCAGTTAACTTCCTCCAGGCTTTATATTTTAGTCACAGTTTCAGTTATATGTGGGTGTGAGCAGCTCCTTATCTGAGAGCAGTATTAATGTGGGCGATTACATGCAATGTCTAACAATTGTTATGTGCAAGATCGTTGTCACACCACAGCAATGTATGGACATGCACTTAAACTCCATTATGCTTTATTTAGGAAATTGTATCATCAGTTATAAGGATTAGTCTTGGGATTAGTCCCAGTGTCTGGAGAGCATGCTGAGAGTCTGGAAGATGAAGTGTTAATGCTGTTTTTTCAAAGTCCCATTTCCCAGATCTGAGATAATGAAAGAGTCTGGATGGGGCCTGTAAATGTTGGCTGCGAGAGCATCTCTGACTCGACAGCTATTTCCTCCCCTGGCAGTGGTGCTCCCTTGGCCCATTCGCCACACACACACACAAACACACACACACACATCCGAGGAGTGAGGGGAGGGTGTGGGAGAGTAGAGATCCAGATATCGATTATGTATTTTAAGTAGAGACCCAGACAGTGAATACGTGTTTTATTGTATTAAAATTAGTGTTCACCACTAAGGCCCATTGTTGAATTTTTACAACATTAAGAAAAATTTACCTCCAAATTTACCTAAATTATATGTATTATATGTAAATTATATTAAAACATATGTACTTTCCAAAGTACATGTGATGTGTGGAAGAAATAGAGAAATCAGAGTAAATATCACAGAGTATTTTTATTGTTCGTTATTTCCAATCAAGCTGCAATTTTCTCAAATTATACGTACATAAAGTACAGTATTATGTAATTGTGTGTCCACAGGACCAAAAACTGCTATACTGTAGGTAAAGAAACAACCAAATACATTAACTTTCCTGTTATAAAGCTATTATATAATTGTAATTTAATTTTGTCACAGTGGGTCTCTGAGGGTTCATTAAAGAAGCATCAAAAATGAGATCTGTGTTTTTGTTTATGGGCATACATGGAAGAATTAGAGTGTGAGAGTATGGTGTGAGAAATGGGTCAAACCCATGTTCACCTCCGCTCCATACCCTCTCATCATCTCTCTCTGTATCTGTCCTGGCACTATAGCTCAGTTATGAACATCTGCCTCTCTCCTCCCTGAAGCTGCCACATGTCTTGTTACCATGACAGCAGAGGTGTCACTGGCATAATATATACATAATTGTAGCAGTCTCGAGGCTGGATCCACAGGCTGTGATGTTCGTGTGAACATGTGGCGTGTTGTTTTGTAGAGGCCTCAGTACAGCTCAATGGAAGTTAGGCATCTGTTCTAGGAACAAGAAGCCATGTAATTTTAACCAGAATTAAGGGTTGTTGATTAGACATAAAGCAATATGGCAAAAGACATCAGTGTTCAATAATTCGTAACTTGTAAGATCAAATTACACAACAGTTATTTGTTCATAAACACTAATTTATTTAGGAACAAAACAAATGACTGGCTGTGTCTGAAATCGCATACTCTCTGAATAGATACTTCTTTTGAATAAGTAATTACTTTGTGACCATTAAAAAATATTTTCTATGAATGTGTGTAGTTTGAATGTAAATCACTCAACTGATTTGTTCAAAAACACTGATTAATTCTGGAATTTAGACTTTGCTTTTGGCTTTGTTTGGGACTGTGTTCATTGGTGGAGCAAAAATAAGTTAAATATTTTGTCTAAAATTTAAGTTACTCAGGCACAGAGTAACACTTTCATGCAGTCTACAAATGCACAATTCAGAATATCTGATAGCTGGATTCGACTACATCTGCAAGGTTTGTGAAATTAAATGTTTATTAAATTTGTTTAAATTTATATAAATGCGTATTTGCTGAATGCTGAATGTAAATGAGAAAGTATTAAAGTGTTTGCCTTTCTGTTACTAACAATATAAAAGCAAATGCTAATACTTTTTCGTATACAGTATACTTTCTTTGTTTAACAGCCGTTCTCAGAGCTGGTGTTCTCAGCCCTGTCAAAATAAAAGTCAGGCGCATCGTCAAAATAAAAGTTCCACTTCCAACACATCGGCCAAACAGAAAAACTTACCGGCCGATGCCGATATTTGGCCTATATATCTGTCGACCACTATGACTTATTTATTGAACTGTTGTGATGCCAATCCTATTTTTTTGTTTTTTTTTGTTTTGCCATTCGAAAAGTAATGGCGCACCTCAATCTTCACGATTTGACATTTCATGTCAACACACACATTGTTGGATGAGTTGTGTTTCATAACTTACCTAGGATTACGAAAACTAAATTAACGCTATATATACACAGAACAATAATGTTGTTTATTATAAGCGCGCACTGGAGTCTTTTGATGTCTTTTGCCATTTTACATGCTCAAGCTCTTTGAAGCCGGTTGGATTCTGATTAGCTGTTGATGTTTTTATCATTCATCATGGAAAGAAAAGTTCTAAAAGTGATTCCAGTGATATCGTTCCTCTGTGTTATCATTACAGTTGTGGTGTAAACATCCTTATACTCATAGAATTAGAATGATTATTAAAGCTTTATAGTTGTTGTCTTTGGTAGAACGATAACTACAATGATAACTAGATTAGCCTCCACACCAACAAGAGATTCCAACAATATTCCAACAGTTTCTCTGTCATTATTGTTATAGCTATGGTGCAAACATTTCTATTTTCACTGGAAATTATTATTAAACCTTTATAGATTTAGTTATCATTATCGTCCTTTGTGTGAACGGCCCTTTAGGGGTTTGTGTCCTTAATTATGAGTCATAGTGATGCTACCCTTAGCAAACAACGCAAATTACCGACAGTAGCATTACATCAGAAAGAAATCTTGGATTTTTAGCCTTAGATCTTAGTACATGGATGGCAGTGATTATAAAAGGCGCTATTTTTTGTGTGAATGCAGTGTTGCCTGTGGAAAGGTTCACGGTCTGTGTGTGTATGTGTGTGTGTGTGTGTGCTGTTCTATTTGTAGCTGCTGTATGCTCATGTCAGTTGCCTAGGAGATCCTTGGCGGAGTCCCAGCAGGGTAGTGGATCTGACCTCGCCCATGGAGCAGAGATACTGAGAAATCCGGGCATATCCGTCTAGTGTACGTGTTCTTCCGCAACATCCTTCCCCCTCCTGGGAGTTCCTGTTCTGTGACATACACCCAGACACCTGCTCTCCTTGGAGACACGAGAGTGCAGCGCCCCCTGAGCTTGTGTTTACAGGCTAATGCCTACTTAGCTCCATGTTAAGTTGTTTATCTCCTTACGGTGTGTCCTGGTAGCATGATAACTCCTCACTCCTCTATGTATGTAAGTGGGCTGTGTCCTGAATATACACCCCTCTGTACCATACACCAGCCTACACACCTCGCTCACCCCAGATGTGTTATAACGCTTCATAGCAAACTCAGTCATGTAAGGGCTTGTGATGGTAAGTCATTTCAAAAGGGCTAAATATTAGTAAAGGTGTTTGCTGGCTGTGTTTGTGGTTGGAATGTAGTTTATTTATATATTGAGGAAGCTTTTAGGCTAATAAGGGATATAGAGCAATTGTTTGTAACTAATAATAGATGCTTATAGTACAGACTTGCTTTATGATGCAAAAATAAAACTGGTCAGCTGATTAGGGATTTAAACGATTGTTGCTGATTCTGACATAATGCAGATATTTATAATGAGATGTAAATAAGATGTGCATTAATTTGATGAATGAACACTACTTTTACACTATGTTTATGTCAAATGTAGTTAAAAAATGGAAACAAAATTATCCAGTGGTTTATCTATTGTCAAGATTGTTGACATCTACTGTTAATCATTAATCGGCTTATTCTGATAATCTCTAAATTAGCCTGGCTGATATATCGGTTTATCACTACTTAGACGGATAGTTCACCCAAAAAATGAAAATTTTGTCATTAATTACTGACACTCATGTTGTTCCAAAACCTTACCAAAAAAGTTCATAAAGAGATTGTAAAACTAATCCATATGAACTGAGCGGCTTAGTCCAAATTTTCTGAAGACACTCAATCACTTTATATGATGAACAGATTGAATTTAGGCTTTTATTCACATATAAACATTGATCAGCAATCATAAACAGAAGCTCAACCGAACCTGCTTGACGCGTGAGAACTTTTTGAAGCATCAAAGTGGTAGTTGCATAGCTGTCTATGGAGGGAGAGAAATCTCTCGGATTTCATCAAAAATATCTTCATTTACAGTATTAAACATGACAAAACAGTGTCAGTATCGTGAACATCAGTGAATATCAATAACTCACCCTGAGTTATTAATGAAAGAATTTTCATTTTTGGGTGAACTATCCCTTTAAATGCTAAGGATTGTGTATGTACAAGGTTGTTAGACACTGCAACAGTTGGCCTATCCACAGTGACTTTCTGGAAAAGTTCGTAAACACCTTTGAACTACCATTGGTCCATGGCGATTACGCAGTAAGTAGGTGTGGCCCTGTGGCTCCGCCTTCTTTGACGTGGTCAGACAATCCGCATACAAAAACATGAACACCTGCTTTACACGCTGCTTTATAGTAGAAAATAAAGTTGTAATTCTACTTAAAAGAGACACTGACACTGTTTTGTCATGTTTAATACTGTAAAGCTGCTTGATTTTAAGCAATCTAATGCTATATAAATAAAATTGACATGACTTGACTGGAGAGCCGAATTGCAGAGATCATGCTTTCTTAACTGCTGTTTTCTCACCACTGTCATTTTTTTGTGTATTTATTTTGCTATTGAGAGGAAAGCACGCAGCACATATTTACATTCACAATGTTTGCTAACAGTATACCACTGCTCATGTATTTAGAACTCCTTTTTACCCCTAAGCGAAGAACGAAAAAGAACTTCACCATGAGTATATCAGGTCTTTAAGACTGGGCCACACAGAACATTCTAGCAATCGCTTAGCAATGCCCTAGCAACTACCCACTACACCCTGGCTTTGAGGCAGTGAGTTTTGCACTGGCAAGCACCATTCACATTTTCTTCAGAACATGGACAAATCTAGTTATTTTGGCAAATGTGTTTGATGCAGCTAGGGTGTGGAAATTGCTTACAGCTGCTCTAAGCTATTCTTCTTCACTGCAGATATAGATCCTTCAGTATAGTAATTGAAAATGTTATAAGCAAAAGAAGAATATTTTGCTCATTTTCCAAGAGAACATTTTGGAAAGCACTCAGCACAGCTGACACAGCACAGGCTTTATTACTTCAGTGTACATTACGTTCTCAAGCTGTAAAGAACAGAACGCAAGTATGACATTCTCTCTTTTCAGAGCGGTGCTTTAGATTAGTTATGGATCATAGATCTGTTAACTATTCACTCTAATGTTCTGTTGAGACCGAATTTACTGTCTTTAAGTCCCAGAGACTCATATCATTTCAAAATAGCTGCTTTTTCACTTTCAAATTATTTTAATATGTTCTCAGAACACATTTGACAGATATTATGAAGCTTGAGCCCTCTGTTTGTATCGCAAAGGTTTTCACTTTTCAGTGATCCAATATAGTAACGTTGGGAATGATGGAGTGAGTGAGGTAGTAAGCACTTATTTCTGTTATAGTTGCACAAAGAAAGGCCTTTCGACTGAAAGCAGAAATCATAAAAGCAGCTTTTGATATTGCTGTTGGGCTCAGTGAGGTGTGACAGGAGGGCATGTTACTGTACCTGTGCTGGAGTCTCCAGAGTGGACAAGAACACACAAGCACTTCTGCACTGCTGTTTCACTGACTATCACACATCTGAGTGTGTGAGTCTGAGTGTTTCATTTTTAATATCTCATTCATTTCTCCCTTTTGAATCCAAGGCCCCGTTGTCCAAGACAATATTTGAAGGCCCTTCTCTCTAGGCTATGTATGGAAGCTTGTTTCTGCCATGGAATAAAAAATAAAAAGGTAATTGTGACTTTTCATCTAAAAATTCTGACTTTTTTTCCTCACAATTGCAATTTTACGTCTCTCAATTTTTTCTCAGAATTGCATGATATAAAGTCACAATTGCGAGTTATATAGTCAGAATTGTGAGATATAAACTCGTAATTGTGAGAAAAAAGTCATTATATCACCCAATTCTTAGAAAAAATGTCAGAATTGAGATAAAAAGTCGCAATTATCTTTTAATATTATAATATCCTTTCATTTTTTTAAATCAGATTGACCAAAATACCAAAAATATAAAATGCCAAACCAACATATAAGTATGCAATCAACAAAGATTTTAACATGAGCTCAAATATTTCTCAAATTCTCACAAACAAAATTATTCACTGCATGCCAACATTTGTTTCAGTTGTGTCTATTTTTATTTCTCATAAGGAATATTATGAGAAATATATGAGAGAAAGTTGATCAATAAAATGAAATAAAACTCATTATGGCTCCTGAGCTATGAAAGAGCAACTTTCAAAATTACATTCAACATAAATTACATAACAAAGATTAGTATAAAAATTAAAAATGTGTGTGTATATGTATATGTTTATATATATATATATATATATACACAGTCGAACTAAAATTTATTCAAAATTATTCCTTGAACATTTCATTCATTAATACAGTTTATTCACTATAGTTTAAAAAAATGGTAATAAAATATGAAAAGATCTCAGAGTTAAACTGTCAGAAAAAATTAATCTTAATTATGTCAGATAACAGTTAAGCAAAACATGGTCAGTTTTGCTTAACTGTATATATATATATATATATATATATATATATAAACAAACGACCACATTAATATAATGGCATCTTAAATTGTGAAAAGAAAAGAAGATTAGAGAACATCAGATTAAAATTTTAAATATTTTCTTTTCCCTTTTTAATCATTTAGGTTGCACTTTTCACAGTATTTAATGCAGCAAAATTACATTGTGAAATATTATCCTGACAGATGATATTTTGGCACTAGGACTTGTCTGTAATGGATGCATGGGGAAAAGGCTGGAGAGAAAGAAGGGGTCAAGTTTGAGTTAAAGGCTGCCTGGGTGTTGACATGAACAGAGATGCGAGGTTATGATGGGGTGTTTGATACGTTATGCGAATGGACATGAGAGCAGATTGAGGGTGACGGCTAACTGCTAACACATACACATGCACCTCTGTCCATGTGACAGTCATGCTTCCTCAATATTGTGGCTAAAGAGACTCAAGTGACACCAATTATTCAGTATAGTATATAATAGTAATACCAGTAGCGAACTGTGACTTTTGAACCTTGGCCCTCTCATCCCCTTCCCTCGTCGGGAAAAAAGTAAACTAAAATCAGCCTAGCTTACTGTGTCCTCTTCTATAATACTGCATTTTACCTTTGACAAAAAATGCCACAAGCAAACAGAGTGAGCGTGAGAGTTCACCAAATCACCAAAATTAAACAAAAAGTAATAAAATGCAAATCCTCATTACAAATAATTGCATCATCACACAATTGGTGTGTGCATTTCAGCAGAATATGGTGACAACTGGCCACAAAACCAACAAAATTTTATGTAAGCCGACACATGACAGCGCTCAGACCAAAGCACATTAGCGACAGACACTTCCACGTCATCAGCGAACAGCGATAGTGGCATCTTCGAATCCACCACCACAAACAAGCAATGTTGATAAATCATATCATTACACTGGCAGACTGGGAGAAATGTAACTATTATGCTGAATTACAGCAAATGTGCATGGTAAATTTCCAGACTGACCAGTAATTCTGCAAAATAACTGTTTTCTGAAATAAAGCTTAATAAAACAGTGGCAGCAGCAGCCAGAATAAAATCAGTCACGTAACTTATTAGATTTTAAATAACTTGCCCAAACAGCAAACAATTCCAGCAGTAAAGCTTTAGCTTCTTGAGTGATGCTGTCATCCGCTTAATTGCTGTGGTTGAAATGCTTTAAAAAGTTGGCTTTCTGCACAAAATTAAGCTCTGGTGTAGGTATTCCTTTGCCGACCAATCACAGAGTTGAAAGCCTTAGGTGGAAAAATCCTAATATGTAGAAAACGGACATCTACACAACAAACTGAATAGGCAGATTTGAAGGGTTTATTTCCTCAAAAAGATTTAGATGTACAGTACTGTGCAAAAATCTTAGGCCACCATTAGATGTTGTTTTAGCAATGATATAATGACCATATATAACTATTTCTCAGTCTCTTTATTAGAATATAAACATAAAATATATATTTATGCATGTAGTATATTTGTATGCAGTCTTAAAAAAAAAAAATCTGAAAAAAAACCCCTTTTTTTTTTTAGCCTTTTATAGGCTAAAGTGGAAAGTATTTATTGACCTCCCCTTACACTTGAGCAATAGCAGGAACCTGGCTCTCTTAAACCTAAATGGAATGGAAAAGGACTGGAAGGCCAAGAAAACTTTCAAAATCTGATGATAAGTTTCTCAGAGTTTTTTTTTTTTTTTTTTTTTTTGAGAAAATGGAAGAAGTCCAGGAGGTCACACTAAATACTGATTTTTGCTTAAAGAAACAATGGGCCCTATTTTAACGATCTAAGCACATGCTTTTGCTAATTTAACGACGGTGCGCCCGGCGCATGGTCTAAAAGGACTGTCCCTATTCTCTTAATGAGCAACGGGTGTGTTTTGGCCATAATGTGCAATAAACCAATCAGAGTCTCACCCTTTAAAAGCCAGTTGTGCTCGCGCCATGGCAGATTCGCTATTTACATGGCGGAATTCGCAAGCGGAAAAACTGAGCGCTTCTCTAGCGAGGAAACGGATCTGCTCGTGCACGAGGTTAAAGCACGCGAGCAGACCATCTACGCAAGCCGGATTCCACCAAAGCATTTTTATCTTTATGCACACAATAATAATCTTTTACATTGTAATCATTTTATTTTTAATATTTGGCATGTTTGTGTGCTTTTGCACAGTACTATATATTGTCAAATTATAAATTCCTACAATAACATTAGAACTGATGACTTTTTATTAAAAAAATGTCTTACTTTTTAAACTATCATTTAAAAGTTTGTAAATATTATTTTTTATAATAGTTTAGGCCCTCTCTGAAGGCCTAGAGGGCCCTGACGGTTCCCCTCTGAGTAATACCATGGTACTACCATCTGATACCATCATTAAATATATCCCTGAGGCTTCAGGAAGCCTATTCACAACATATGTGATGAGTTCTGAGGCCCAGTGCACCTACATCAGCTGATTAGTCGAGTATTTCATTCATTTTGCTTTTTAGCTAATCCAGCTGTATTGAGTGTTAACTCAGCACCAACGCTGGATCACATTCCCTTTTAGCCAGCAATATAAATCTTTGCTTGATAGATATACTTTGTTACGTTGCCTTTGTTAGTGATGGCATATATACTGTATTGGAAAGCTGCCACACTAGAGCCTGACAGCAAAGCAGCTTTGGCGTGTCCACTAATGTGCTGCAGTTTAATGTCTATAGATACACATACACATACATAAAATGCTGTGCTGATGTATGGAGAACAGTCATTGTGTTATGTTTTATGGGTATCTTAATTTGTATTCTTGAGTTCCTGGGCAACCAACATAGTAACAGACTAAAAGCTACTTAGAACAAGCATTTAATGAACATGCATTTACTGAAGAAGCAAAGCTGTGTGTGAACTGTTATCGGCAAATAGCTTGTCTTATTTTATGCAAAAACCTAATTTTGTTAGACTTAAAACAACTTTAAAATAATCTTAATTCAAGATATATTCTCTGAAGTTTGAATATTTTTATGTAAAAAACAAAAAAACAAAAACAAGAAACATTGATTAAGAAGTGTATTCTACCATAATAACCACAAAGCAACAACTTTGTTTTGATTTGTTTAACCCTCTGGTCCTCTTTGTTTAGGGGTCACACTTGGCAAAAGTGACCGATGCTTTTTTTTTTCAGGAAGACCAATGTAATATATATTTTCTAATATATTTTTAAATTATTTTTCAATTAAAGCAGTATTCCATGTTGAATTAGAGATGAGGTATTTAAAATCCAATTTTTTGAAGGTAGATTAGTGCCATCTGGTGGGAGTAAAAAAGAAAAACTTATGTAATGCCATGGTGTAACCACTAGATTCATATATAGTTCTACTATATAAAGTGGCTTATACATTCTCTAGTGGTTTTTAGACATAAATACTTGTATTAAGTTGTGGATTTGGATTTATACTTAGACATTCTCAAAGACTACTTTGTCAAGGTTTAGATTGTTTGACAAGGTTTTTTTTTTTTGAAATGCTGATTTGAAGTGTCAGTTTTTGCATTAATTTTTACTACAGTCAAACCTGAACACAGGAGGACATTTTGTTACACATAACATCAAAATTCAATAAAAATCTCAATTTTTTTATTTAAAAATGTATTTTTTGCACTCTTGACATTTTAGAGTGTCACCCCTTCATCGCTGTGCACTTTTTTTTCTGCAAAGTGGCTGAATTGTAGTTTGGACCACCAAATGACCACCAAGTTTTCGTATTTTTTCGTATTTCCCATTCATTTCCGGAGCCAAGTGTGACTATTTTTTTTCTGACCCTTTCACATATCTGAATCATGTCCATGATTTGTTTGTATGGTCACATAGCTGACGCAACAAAAGTCACCAAGTGTCATAACATTCTGATGAAACAAAAAAATTAAAAATTTCGAAACATAATTTTTTTCGGTCATTTTTGACCTAAGGGGACCTTAAAACACAAAAAAAACCTTAAAACTTATCATCTTAATTTTAGATATATCCTCTGAATTTATTTCAGTTTTATTTTCAGTTATTTTAGTTAAATCAAGTTTGAGTAATGATGCTTTGGCATCTACAGTAGCTGAAATAAAATCACAGTGATAATATATAATATTCACCTTCAAATTCATTATTTGCTCAGCTGCCAGTATTGATAACTGTTTAGTAGCCTTCCAGCATAATTCAGAACTTGTGACTCTCCTTTTTCTTGACAGTCAGGCCTGTCTGTGCGTGACTGATAGCAGTTTGGATCTTGTTTTACACGAAACAGGGTCACTGATGGAGACACATTGCAGCATGACAATACCTTGAAGGTCCAGTCGTGTTTCCCTAGCCTTTGTTTGTTTGTCATCGGCACCTCTGTTTGTACTGATAAAGGAATGTCAGAGACGACAAGCCCCGTCTGAAAAATGAAACATTCACGAACTTTGCAGACATGTGAAATGACAGGGGTTATCTCCTTGAACACAGCTGAAGGAGGCTGGAATGGCCGGCAGTCAGCTGTCTGCTCAATAGAGAGCAATAGTGGGGTTCCAGCAGTAAAAATACATTTGCTGTGTCCCAATTTGCCTACTTATTATATGCCCTAAAAGGATGTACTGTTTTTGTAAAGAAAAAGTACATACTTTTGAGTAGGCAAGCTTTTGGGACTACTAATACTACTTCGTCATAATTATGTCTTTAATGGAACACTCTATCGCTGAGTTACATGCATCTTGTCACCGTTTAAACTGCCCGGTCAATCATCTTGTCACAATTAAAATCCTTCACATTCAATTTAATTTAATTTCCTACCATATCGGAGAGAAATGTTGTAGCACGTTAAACTGGGAGGGGGAAAAAATGGTGGTTTTGCAATTACAATTTTTGGACCACTTGAGATGGAATGACCCATGACGAGTGTACATTCATAGATGCACATATACAATGCGATGGAATAGCCATATATAAACAATTTTGCGTTATTTTGTTGGGTTTGCGGTATATACTGAGATTTTTTATCTGCTGTTCCAGTGCTTTCAGTAATGATCAGATCTACTAAAGATCAGGGAAACTTGGATGATGGTCAAATTTCCTCTTACTCTTAAGTGGCATCTTAAGCTAACGCATGCAACCGAAAGGCTCTTTAATTTCATGCTACAAGACAGTTCAACTGAGCTACCGTTTAAACTAAGGTCACTGGTTGTGAGAAAAGAAATAGTTTAGACAGCTAGGTTAAGACTGTCACCATCAGCTCTTGTTGGATCTCTTTTGATTTATATCTTCTGGCAAACAGAATGTGAGTTTAGAGTCAACATGAAAGGAAAACTGACCCTATTGAGAATACTTAAACAGGCCATATTATGCCCTTTTACAAAGTCTTGATTTTGTTTTTGGGTCTACTAGAATAGGTTTTCATGCTTGAATGTTCAAAAACACATTATTTTTCACATATTTTACATTGTTGCAGCACCTCTCTTCCCAGTCTGTCAGTATCTCTCTGTTTAGTTCCGGACTCTATGAAGCCCCTCCTTCGGAAAAGCACAATGTGCTCTGATTGGTTGGCTGGACCAGTGTGTTGTGATTGGTCAACCACTTCAACCAGGCCTCGCCCCCTTTTCTTTGTGGTGAGAATTATTTAAATGAGAAATATTGTGACGTGTTCGTTCCCGGGAGAAAACTCAAGACTACAGTGGAGGCATTTCAGGAAGTTCAGAAACAGTGCTTACTAATATGTGACCCGTGCTGTCAAAAAGAGTTGGAATGCGCATGGGCTAATTTCGAGCTACAAGTGAAAGATGTCAATTTTGAGGTTTTCACAAAAATGAGTTCATTACGTACTCGTCTAGCGATCCCAATGCTCCAAATAGCAATTAAACATCTAAAAGTATCTGTATTTGTACGTTTTCTGAGAGGAGTACCTTTCCTTTGTCCATGAAAAATGCAGTTTTTCTCTGCTCTCTTTTGGATGACTGGCGCTTCCTCTCAGCACAAGTTTGGTATTGTTGTAAAATGCAGCATTCCAACTTTGTGATTACGATCTTACTCATGCCGACTGACAGACCCGAAGCATGCGCACAAAGACGCCAGGATCCCGATATACACATATACACGGAATTACAGTATTTTTTTAAATTTTTTTTTTTAAATCTGTCTTGGAAAGTATTCACGCAAACATTATCTGTTATGTCTTAACTGAACGTTTGGTTAACTGTTGGGGAAAAGCATCTGATGTGTAACATTATATTAGATCCGTGTGATACAGTAGTTCTTAATATATAGGCTGTCTGTTTCATCAAAGTTAATCAAACAATTGTCGAATTATGGAAAAAATTTGAATATACTGTATATTTCTTCCTATAGATATGGGTTTGTGCCAAATTTGGTGGTATTACCAGGGATTTTAAGGTATGGCTGCTAGGTGATTTTGTTTTGGAACCTTCAGAAAACTTTTAACTCGATTTTTCTCAAAATTGACTTTGCTGACTCTATCGACTCAAATAGCTGTAGCTCAGTCATTTTTTTTTGTCAGATTCCAACAAATCATTAATAGAAAATGTAAAAATAACAATAACTCATTTGCCAGCACGGGTTACATATAGAGAATAACTCTCTTTGGACTGGACTTTGTGCTTTGTAACTTTGCAGACCTTTTTCATGCTCAAACAGCAACATTTCACACTAAAAAAAGTTGAAAATGTAAAAAAAAGCATATAGGTCCTCTCTTTAATACATGCTTTCTTGGTCTTATTGTGCACGATTAATCAATAAAAAATGTTTCTTCATAATCTTGAATCAAAATGTGTTTGTTCCATCTCTAAAATGACTTTTTCATGAGATGTCACCAAGGCTGCTTAAGTTTCAACCAGCGTGTGCTGGCTGTGTTTCAGGAGGTGAGTCAATCACATTCATGTCTGCCTCTATTCCACAAGAGAAGACGACTTTTTAAAAACCAATCAATTTTTGATTTATAAAATCAAGCCCCGTCCTACTTTTTTTTTTGTAGCTTCGGAAATGCGTCACATTATGGAAGTAAAACGGGTTGCAAATGCCTTTTTTCGTGTTGACTCTAAACTTGACAGGACTTCAAACACTGGCACATATCTAGAACTTACAGTCTACAAAGAGTTCACACACATACACCCTCAAACCAATTGGGTTAATGGGCCGGAAGGTCTGTGCAGTCGCTCTGCGTGCTGCTATTGAGTTTTTTCTTTGCTTGCCATATCCTGGTGCTTGGCTTCCTATGCTTTTGTCCCAGATTGAAAACAAGCGGATAACTCTATTATGGCAGTTAATTATTCCTCATTACTCATAGTAACAGCTTTTGTGGGCTTAATGACTTTATAATTCATGAAATTTGGAGATTGCACCATACTAAGCCTTCTAACAGAGGTAAAGTCTATCGTCCTTTGTTTTGCATATTACATATACAAAAATATTATCTCATGTAGATACTGTAAGTCTCTATCTGAAGCTGCAGTCGTATTTAAACAAGAGTATTTCAACGCCTCATCAACTGTGTTCAGTGGAGGAAACAGACATTATAGACTGAAGTTAGTAACCTTTTCAAGACCAGTTATTGACATCCAGTGTCCATTTTCAATAAAGATATTCAGCATCAGAGAGGCCATAAACGCCTAAAAGTCACACACATTCAAAGCAAAGCAGTTTTAGTATATGTGAGATATAATTCCTGGTAATTTTGGTACTTTTGAAGCCATCATTCTGAACTTTATACTAAAGAAAAACAATACTATTTTTGGTAAAAGTCAGTAGTTGGAAGTAGAGTATTTTAGTACAGTGTTCTGCCCACAACAACACAGGAATACAGACAGTCAGCAACTGTTAACGTCATGAAAAATTATTCAGTCACCGTTTTATAATACAGTGTATAAGAACTGGTTCTCAATTCCCAGCCCTAATTGTAAATCGCTTTCAATAAAGAGCCTGCTTGCACATTTTTTGATTTTAGATAAGTGATCTGCAAAATTGAATGCATTGGCCTGACTGTAGCATGTATGGGTATAATGAAACCTGGTGAACGTGCAATTTTACTTACAGTATGCCTTTTGCTGATGAAATATCGCAGTGTAAAAGTGCTTGCTCATTTGGAAACCGGGTCTAGTGCTGATTGATGCTCCTTACTGAGGTGTCTGACTGTCGTCAAAGCGGATAATTTGACTTATGTTGACTTAATCTGTCCAGATTTGAAAGACCAGACATCTAATGGCTGTCAGAATCCTCCACAGGCTCATTAATCAAGCCATTCTTTCCATTGTTTTCTTGCTGTATGTAAGAAAACAGACGTTCGCTTGTGATCTTCTCGTCACTTGACCCTGCCCTGATACTGCAGGACTGGACAATGAATGTGTCTCTTTTTCATTCTCTTTTTAGTGCTTTTTGTTTGTTTCTATCTATTTTTCAGTTATTTTTTCAATTTATTATCAAGCACTTGCTTTTGTGTGAAAAGAAAATTCGCTCCTATTGGCTTTTCCCAGGTTATTGCTTCCCCCTAGTGGTTAAACCGTGGTAGTGCATTGAGTGTCACAGTTATAACGTCAATGAAAAGAAATGTCTCTAGCTGAAATTCACACATTCATTCTAAACACTGCTGGATGTGTATGACATTAATTTGTCATTTAAAACAAAAAACAAAAAAACCTTTCCTGAAAAGTTAACAAATGAAGATGTCATTCCAAAGCTGTTTTTGTTCCACAAAACTCCTTTAATGAGTCAATTTATGAGTATATTTGCAGTATTGTTTTATAGTTTATTAATAATTCCCCTAAAAGAATATACAATATTACAATATGTTGTACATATACATATTGTAGGCCTACATAACATATCAACATATCAACTGAAACACGTTCAATTGAGGACAGCATTTATTGCTGATGAGTCACACAAGCCTGTTACATCAACACTGTTTTGTGTTCATTGTTACATAAGCAGTTTCAGTTACATATTTGGCACATGTGCTACCAAAACACCCTTTCTAAATGATATAATGTGTGCAGTTCTTTTGTTGTTATTGTTCGTCATGTACTTGTGTAGTTCTCCGGTCGTCCTGTAGAGGGAGCCACAGATGAGTTATTGTATTTGTATGTCTTTGTCTCTGCTCTGGATCGTTGTCACTTTAAAACACTGACGATTCTGGAATATATCTAGTGGGTAGTGCTAATACTGCTTTGTAGGTTATTCTAGTAATGACAAATTATATATAGCAGTGAGAATGGACAGAAAAATACAGTATCATTCAAACCATTTGATTACATCACTCACAGATGGGTGGAGCTTTTCATGTTATGATGATGTCATTGCATTCAGAGGGACCTGGCTTTAGTAACCACAGCATGCTTTGTCATACTATTACAATAGATTTTTGGGGTGAATATTTGAAGACCTGTTTTGGTCCTGGGATAGGTTGATTTATTTCCAAAGAAGCTCAATTACAAGGCCAATATCCGATTAAATCAAAGATATCATAAAAATATCATAGACTGAGGGTTTTATAACAATGAAGATGTACTGACACGATCTTGTTTAACTCATTGAGCGACACTAACTGCTGGTCTAGTCTTTCTGCAGACCTGCGCGGTGTTGTGCAGAAATACCCAGGACATTTTCTACTCAGAGTCTTTCTCAGTCTGACCTACTTTTAATGCAGCTTCAGGAGAATTTGCACAGATATCAACTGGACTGATGCTTCTGCAGTCTTTAGGTGTTCATCTGTAAATGTCTTACTGTAACAATATTTACTTCATCACTTCAAATTGTTGTGTATAATTATTGTGTTTCTGTAGTGAATATGTAATTAACTTTTTTTGGGTTGTTGTTTAAAATTTAATCAATGCATATCACGGTTCGCTGGATCGTTCCAGATTTTGGTCATATGGTATGATGTCTGATGTGCTGTAAAATGCTTGTTGTGTTCATAAACACAACTACAGTGTGTAGACTGTGAGCTATCTGTGTGTTGGTCAGTGTTCTTTCACAGTAGCAGTGTTGGTGAATCATGAACTGTGTAGTCATACATGTTCCAGCGCTCTGGTCTTCTGGAGCTAATGGTCAATATTTCATCATGAATTATTGAATCTCTTCAAGTAATCTCTTCTACTACTGACCTTCTACTACTGTATATTTAATAATCCAGCCTACACTCTAAAAAATGCTGGGTTGTTTGGGTTAAATATGGACAAACCCAACCATCTGGCTCGTTTGACGTTTTAAAAAAGACAGTCGTATACACCTAGTATGGTTTGAGGGTGAGTAAATTATGGGATAATTTTAATTTTAGGAGGATCTATTGACAGAAATGCAATATAATATACATAACTATGTTTTCAGTGATGTATAAAGACCTTACATAATGAACCGTTATGTTTTTACTACCTTAGAATCAGCCATTTCTATCTACATACACCATGGGTCCCCTTACATGTTAAGTCACCATTTTGCGCCGGCATGTTTCTACAGTAGCCCTAAACGGACAAACTGCTCTGCTGAGCGCGATTTGTCACTATGTTGTTCTTCTTCTTCTTTGTTGGTGTTTTTAGAGGCAGCTTGCATTGTCACTACATATAATATGCACGAAGAAGAAGTAGTAGTAGTAGTCTTCGTCTGGTTTATTAGAAGCAAAAACCATTCTTTGTTAGAAGTAAGAAGAAACCTCATTGTTTAACTGGCTACTCTCTGCTGTCTCAGACGACGACATCTTTGTCCTGTGTCAGCCACCGTAGCTGCTCTATGTGCTTTGAAAGGGAGGGGTAAGCGCCATTGGTTGCAATTCGCAACCTCACCGCTAGATGTCGCTAAAATCTACACACTGCACCTTTAAAAGCTTGTAGAATCAGGCTAAAATGGCATGGTTGCTTCAGCAAATGCGTTTTTATCTCACATTTGCTTTTGTTAACACTATCAGTTAGATTTAGGTAGGTAACTTTTAGCACCACTCACCAGACATTTCATTTCCGAACTGCCGTAAAACACACTACAACCAAATAAAATGTTGCCAGATTCACGTTAATTTGTTTTGGATAAAATTGAACCCGCTTTTAGCGGCACTCACTGAGCATTTCACTTCGAAAGTGTAGCAACACAATATCATTTTGCAGAAATGTTCTCACAGGCAAATTTTTCCAGTGAGCCTGGGTTGGAAAGAAAATGACCAAAAATTCATTCGTTGTTCACTGAAAATCTTGCCCTGCGCTGTAGCTCTTAAACCTCATTTGCAATTCAGAGAATAATTAGACTTAAGAACTCCTGCGAGGGCAAGATTTTCATTTAATTGTGAAAATGTAATTTTTGTGAGTTATGTCTGTGAAATAATTGGTATTACTTTTTGAGAAAAATTCTAGAAAAGTTTACTTTTTTACTGGACTTACAGTGCTGTGCAATTATTTGAAGCTAAATTGTGAGTTTTTTCCTTTATCAATCTATTAAATATCAGCTGTTTCAGATAAACCTGCACCTAATTGACATGTAAGACACAATAAACACTGTGGTTGGTTGCTTTTTGTTCATTTAGAATGTCTTGTCCCGTCTAGGTGGGAGGTTTTTGGCTAGAATAAGCCAAGTGGACCAGACTTTATGCTTGTAGTCAAAAATCTAGGATAATGAAGACAGAATTAAGCAGTGAAATCTTCCCTCACACATATTTTTCTCTCTTATATCCTATTAAAAGCCTAACAAGGAGTCTTTCTTTGGAAACTTGTTAATGTGCTGAATAGATGTAATTAGGGATTTAATTATTTAAAACACATTTACATGCAAGCTACATTTAATCTCTCTATTTTATCTGTTCTCAAATGACCTGCTCTAAATCCCTCTTTTTAAGAAATAGATGGAGGAAATTGCGATGGAGATGACATTTGCCCAGCAACACACTGAAATTATGCTCTTAAATTCTGGACTGGCTGAGGATACGGAGTTAATGTGCTTTCACTTGGCGTTGGCTGCTATGTTTCCACTCTCTTCCGCTGTTCTCCTCAGCCAATGGCTGCATAGCTCTTTCTCATTCATCCAATCAGAAGAATGTCTCCCTCCCCTTGTCACTTCATTAATATTCAGCGACTGCAGTCCCCATCATGGGCTCAGGTGGTGTACAGAACAGAGCGGGAACATGTGAACAGTGTAAATACATAACTCATGCTGCTTACATTCATAAAATGACACTATGAACAGCAGTAAGGCTTCAGTCTAGATTCAGATAGTTTTCTTTGCCTTAAAATGAGGTGAAAAGCAACATTGTTGCAGAATAAGTTTTCGTTCATCTCTGTTTTGAGGGTAAATCTGTTCTGGTAAAGAAAAGGGTAAAGCATTCACTGAGCTTTCACTGCAAAGGATTGTATTTTTTTGTCAGGAGTTTAATTTTTTTTTTTTTTTCCAGTAAAAATATTTAAACCTCCATAAAACAAGATAGATTTACTTGAGAAGCAAATTAAGACTACTTTACAGAGAATATGAGTTAATTTTTATTATGCATATATTCTAAAATATTTATTGATGATTTACACACTGTGATGCAATAAAGCAACAACCTACTGCTAAAAATCTCTTCTGTTTTAGTTGACCTCAATGAGGCCACTGAAAAAAAAAATATTTTTAATATGTTTGTAATGAGACTTTTTTTTTTTTTTTACTTGTTCTTTAGTGAAATATTTGGTGCGTATGATATATTTGCAATTTTTTTTTTAATCAATATCGGCAAATATTGCATACAGTATTTAATTAATATCTACCAGTGTAGTAAGACAAAATATGCTTAAATTAAAGGTACATTCACTGATAACGTGGTATGCAGTATTGCTTAAGCTGTCTGTTTATTTTGCAATGTTTAGCCCCGCCCACCATGAAACCTCATTGGTTTAAAATCCTGCTCCACATAGCTGTATTTTAAACATCAAATATTTTCTGACTGGTTGTGGCTATGTGACTATGTTTCATATCATTTTAACGTTCATTGTGGATGGACTGGAAACGTATTGTATTGATTCAGGTTAGCGCATTACACTTAAAGGGATAGTTCACCCAAAATTGAAAATTCAATCATTTACTTTTTGTCTTAAGACACAGATTTTAAGTCATTATTCACTGAAAATCTTGACATCTGCCCTAGCTCTCCTTTGCATGTTCAACTTAGCGCACAAGTGATATGGACCACTTTTATGGTGTTTTGGTTTCCATTTTGCTGCTTGAATGCTTCACATTCATTGTAATTGTATGGAAAAGAGCAGCATGAACATTCTTCAAAACATCTTGTTTTGTGTTCCTCGGAAGATAAGTTGCACAGGTCTGAAACGAAGATAAGTAAATGACCAAATCAAATCAAATTTTCATTTGTGGGTGAATATCCTTCTAAAATAATAAAAACGAACTTAATTGAAGACATATTTGTGAAAAACAAGCCTTAATATCTTACGCCGTTTGCATCTCAAGTATACTGATCTTGAATATCAGAATATTTTTACTGGGATATTATAATTTCCAACACAATCTCATGGCAGTTTGTAAACTTTTTTACGTTTTAGCGAATTGGTGGGTAATTCGCATTAATTTGTGTGATCTCATTCATACATTTTCGTACAATGTGCTTGCGCTCCAGTGGCGGTTAGGGTTAGGGGAGGACCTTCATGCTTACTTTTTTTTTTTTTAAAATTGTATATTTTTGTATGATTCACATCGTACAATTTCATACTAAATGGCCACCTCATAAAATAGTTACATTTTCCCATTAGACTGGATTGTCATTTCCGAATAAAGCAATTTGTTATGCTTTACAGGAAAGCTCAAGACGGCAATGACGGTTCAATACAGACGTCCCCCTCTGCGCGCGTGTGTGTTTGTGTGTGTACGCATGCATGTGAGGGCGTGTTAATCCGCACACAGAACCCAGCATCAACCCCCCCATTCCTCCCCTCACTTAGACACTTCCAGCTGGTGGCGAAGGATACGCGCGTAAGATTCTCCATCCCAGCTGCCCTCCACCCGTTCTCTTTCTCTCATCCCTCTCTCCGCTGCACTCCGTCCTGGCTGACTGCACAGTGGGGATGGGTACAGGTAGGGCCAGAAGGACCCAGGAAAAAAAGCGTCAAGAGGAAAGCACCGTCTCCTAGAAATGCTTATCTCCTCTCACACCAATGCAGTTTCCCATCCTGGCTGCTCACAGGAACACATAGAGGGTGTCTGAGAGAGATTTTTTCTTGTCTTTGTGCTTTGGAGGGATACTGTTCAGTCTTTATTGACTGGGAGACACTTCACTTTATCAAAGGATATCTTACTTGAGCTTTGCATCATGGCACACGCAGCATCCCAGCTGAAGAAAAAAGCAGATTTGGAACTTACAGCCGCCGAGGAAGAGAAAGAAAAGAAGAAAAAGGTCCGAAAAAGGTCCCGGGAACCCAAGAAAAAGGTACCAATAGGTCAAGGCTCTGAGGGTAGTGCCTTTTTTGGGTTTTTGGTGGAGGTTTTGATGCTGGCATGCAGGTTGGGCGGGCTGTCTGGAAGCATCTTTAAGGTCTGGGATCTCACTTTCAGGATCTGTGGGTTTTTTGGTCTCACAGTTCAAGAATTGGAAATAAAAGTAAGAAATTAAGAAGGCTCATGGGCTGGCTGTTAGACTGCAGTGATGCTGCTATGTCCTGTGTGGATAGGAAATGCTTATTTATAGGGCGAACATGTGCCTCACAAAGAAGGTGCACACCAAGAATGCAGAATACACACTTGAACATGCGCACAGCAGTTTTTGAGGGCAGATTTTTACCTTTTTTGACTATTATATTAACATTTCTCACTCTCGGTTAGATGTATGTAATCACATAGTTGTATATTTAACTTTAACAGGTTTGAAACGCCACCTCTTGTTCTGACCCGGGTATTTTTAATGCCATAAGAGGTTTTCATAGATAAAGCGGCGGTTGTCTTTTTTTTTTTTAGATGCATGTGGGTGAGTGTGTTTTTGTCTTTGATACATGGTGGGATTCGTTTTTCACGCTGATGCGTGACTGGTGTCATTTTTATCGCAGGCTATGCATCCAGACCCCCGGGGGCTCACGAACCCTCTCCCACGGGCTTTATGAAAGATTACCCCCCCACCCCACCCCCGTCCCCGTCCCAGCCAGCGTCAATCCCATTACAAACCCACATCAACCCATCCCATTAGTCACAGTTCAGCGTTCGGCATCTCTACTACCTATCTACATATGCATCTGCTTCTGTCTTAGCTGCTCTTTCCTTATGAACCACAGAATAGCTCAAAATATAGTCATAAATACCTGGAAAAATCCTTTTGTTTATGAGTTGTGGAGACATTTCTGTTACATTCTTGCTTGATTTGAGAGTAAGCGTGTAACTGCAATTGAGTTGTTCATACAATCCCCCTTAAAGTGGCTCAAATAGCAGCAATATCATGACAAAGATGATGTATGGTTTTAATATCAAAAGATTATCAGCACTATGTTAATACACGTATGGGTAAATTTGTACGAAACCTGCCAGACAACAGCTCCCGCATATATTGTTAACAAGCCAGGTTCATTCTGTCCCTCATGGGACGTCGTGTCGTGATTGAAAACCTCCCTTCACCCTTTTCAAGGACTGAGAGCTTAACTCTCAGTGACCTCTGTCATTGATGTGCTAGAACATGCTAGAACTTTACACAAGCCATTGATTTAGAAGAGCTGATTCACGTTCTGACGGCCCACAAGGTCACATCTCGTTACAAACTGTTGCAGATGTTGGTAACCTGAATAATGTACATGGAAAAAGATTCTCAGCGACAAAGGTCATAGTAGAATTTACTTAAAGATTTATTCTAGTAGACTAGATGAGTTTTTCAAGGAGTACAGAAGGGTTTAAAAGTCTGAGATTACAAACAATTAGTATTTTTTTCTTTAAGATTTAGCAAAACAAAGAAATATTTAATTGAATTTAATTGCTGAAAAATCCCAAATGCTTCACTAGGCCTACATGGAATCTGTCCTTGCAGATAATTTATTTTATTTTATTTATTTTATTTTATTAAATTGAATTGAATTGAATCAACATTTAATTTAATTTAATATGTAATTTTACATTAATTTAAATAGTAAATAAATGTTGTTTGTACAAAAAGGTCTTTAGAACATCTCAAATCATGCTGATTCATCAGGTTTGATAATAATAGAAATAATAGAAACATTTTCAGTGGTGGTCTAAAACTTTTACCAAATGATTTCAGTTATTTCAATAGGTCCTACAGCCTACAATCGCAAAAGAACCAAAACCCACAGCGACACCGACCAATCAAATAATTATAGTAAACCAAAGGATGAAAACGACAAATTATTGTCATGGTTTTTGCCACAAAATACGTTTTATTGTGTCCTGAAAGTGCATGCTCTTTCCCGCTCTCTCTCTCTCTTTCAAACGTACACACGTACTGTATTGTACGGACACACACTCGCACAGGAACGTTTTGTCAGCGCTGCTCTAATGAATTAATCAGTAAAATAGTTTAGCAACTTAAAAGATGCATAACATTTCTCACCAGCGAGGTAATAACTGTGCGGTTCTTGAGGAAACTTATAGTTTCGCTATTAGTAGAGACACTGCTGCCGTGAGAGATGCACAGACTCAGGTAGGCTAATTCACATATGCTTATTCTTTCTCTCTCTCTTTCTCTCAATCTCAACTGCGTTAATAACTGTATCAACTGTATTATTCTGCTATCAGGCCTCCGTTACTAGTTCTGAAATGACTTTTTGGAATTAGCAACGGAGGCTTGGGATGAGATGCGTAAGAAATTAGTCCCACACACAAGAGTGTTTTAAGGACAAAAACCTGACAAATGTCTTGAAATACAACATCGGAACAGTGTCTTGAGGTGTGGTAACTGTACTATAAGCTGAATAATAAACTCTGGGCCATTGAATTCTTAGAAAATAATGCACACCCGCTTCGCGTCGTGGCCACATTACCACCTCGGGTGTGGATTATTTTCTAAGAATTCAACAGCCTGTTGTCAAATATTCCTTACTTTTAGAATGAACTCAAGAACATCTCAGCACTTTTTTGTGCTATTGTGCTCAGCTTTCATCTCAGGTTTGTAAGGTTGTGTCTTAGGCTGTTTTTCAGATAATTTGGGGTGAACCTCTTTGTGCTTGTATAATGGGTGCTGATGGTAAACGTCCGCTCAGGGTATCGATACCTGAGATGCCAGGAGAGGACTCCCAGTATAGCTGTGGTCAAGGAGAGATGGTTATTGATTGTGTTAAGATGTGTGAGGCTCGTGGAGGAGAACTGTGAGCCAAAGCACTAGTTCTGGCCTTGTTTATTAGCCTAGTGGGCCGTGTATGGATCTGCTTCTAGATCAATCAGTGATCCGACACATTGATTATTGTAGCTGCAGTCTTGATTTCACTACAGTCTAGATCTTTACATTGTCTGAAGAAAATGTATTACACATGCAGAAACACACTGCCATGATGCTGGGGTGTTGTGAGTGGTTGCTAGGGTGTTGCTAAGGTATTCTGCATGGTAGGAAGTCTATGGTGTTCTGGTCTATAGATACAGTGGCGCCAATACTGTTCAGTGGAATAATTACATTTTTTCATGTTTTTGAAAGAAGTCTTTTATCTTAAAAATACAGTAAAAACAGTAATATTGTGAAATATTACGATTTAAAAAAAAGAAAAGAAACTGTTTTCTATTAGAATAAATTTAAAATGGAATTTATTCCTGTGATGGCAAAGCTGAATTTTCAGCATCATTACTTCAGTGTCACATGATCCTTTAGAAATCATTCTGAAATGCGGATTTGCTCCGGAAGAAACATTTATTAATATAACGAACAGTTTTTGCTGCTTAGTTTAATATTTATAGAACACTCATGGGCTTTAGGTTTGTACCTGTCCTGGGATGCTGACATCACTGGAGATGGAGAGGAGTTTATGTGCGTACGCTCTTGGCGGTGGATCAGGTGTCTCAATGCACAGCTGAGGCATGCAGGCAAACCAAAAAGGAAAAATCCATACTCCAGTCTGCTGCCTCTTGGCTGTTGGCAGGACTTTTTCTTTCGTCCCCGGCCTGAGCAAACAAAAACAAACACTTAGGCAGCTGGATGGCTGCCCACTTGCGTGATAGTCACGTTTGATTTGATTCTTTTCTTTATTGTGCGTTTGAAACCCACCTTAAAGAAACAGCTTGTTTTCAGACACTTCTCCCTTCAGGCAAGACAGATTGTATTGTATGTGTCTGCGTGAATGACATTAGTGTAGCTCTGTACATTTTGTGCGCTGGTTGGCAGGTCCAGAATAAATTATGTAAATGTAATAATAATTCACGCATGTATTTTACAAACGCTGTCTGCGTCTTGGCTTTACATCGAGCCGAACAGTGATTTATCATGTTCTGGGTTCAATACAAGTTATGATTTACTGTTGATTGCCACAAAAAAATAATTTTAAAGGGGACCTATTATGCCACTTTTTACAAGATGTAATATAAGTCTCTGGTGTCCCCAGAATGTGTCTGTGAAGTTTCAGCTTAAAATACCCCACAGATCATTTATTATTGCTTGTCAAATTTGCCCCTATTTGGGTGTGAGCAAAAACACGCCATTTTTGTGTGTGTCCCTTTAAATGCAAATGAGCTGCTGCTCCCTGCACGCTTTCCAAAAGAGGGCGGAGCTTTAACAGCTCGTGCTTCGGTTGCTCAACAACAACAAAGCTGGAGAATCTCACACAGCCAAAATGACGATTGTCAGTAACGGTGTTCAGCCTGGAGTCGGACACTGATGGAGAGACTTTTAGAACGCAACTGGACGTTTCTGAATGGTTAGTGGATAAATTTATGTAGTTGCTGTGGAGTTGATTCAACTCATCGACTAGCATGTGCCATCATGTTAATCGCCTGTATGGACGCCCACTATACATAGCATACCTGTTTGCCAAACAGAGCCATACACACCAGGCTAACATTTATGATTGCTATCAAATGCTGGGAATGGTCTAATATTTTTTCCAAAATATCACTTGGACAGAAACGCTCCTTTTATAGCAATCGAGCTTGCCAGGGTCAACTTGCAGGCTATCCAAGCTAACGAGACTCTAAATAGTGTTCTGTGCTTGTCTGTGCAGCCAACGACAGAACAGTTAGCATGCTTTGCTCGAACTTTTGCCATGGCATTAGACCTGGTACACCGTTTTCGCTTGCAAAAACAAAATGGCGGCGCCGTAGGTGGAAACATGCAGATTAAGGGGCGGTAATATTATAATAAGATCCCCTTCCTATGTCACAAGGGGAGCGAAATCTGACCGGCTAATTTTTCACATGCTTGCTGAGAAAGGCTTGTCCTTGGGTTGGTTTTTTTTTTTTTTTTTACGTTTTCTGGGTTGGTAGATGCACCGGGGACCCGATTATAGCACTTAAACATGGAAAAAGTCAGATTTTCATGATATGTCCCCATTAACTCGTCTCTCAGTTTATAAAAAATCTATTGAAAGTTGTGTGTATGGGTGTTTTTTTTTTTATTATTATTATTTTTTTTTTATTTCAGAAACGTTTATTTTCTAGTGATTTTACAAATTTCATCCTTTTGTTATATGGAGAATTATGTATAGACTTTACCTAGACACAAAATGACAATCCTAAAATATGATCTTCAATATTAAAAATGCATTATAAAATTATTATCATTATTAACAACAACAACAATAATCTAAACAAGAGTAAAATAAACATGAAAGATTTCAATGATTTCTATAAAAATCACATCTGTCCCAAAGATGTGGTCATTTCCACCGGAAAAAAAAAACAAAAAAAAAAACAACGCTGTGCACTTAATAGGTTTTTAGTGTACTTGTTTTGACCATGCTTAAAGTGAAATGTGATATATGTGAAGTGTGAAGAAAACAAGGAAAAATCAAGCTGTAATTTTGTAAAATTATGCAAAACATAAAAATAAAAAAATAAATATTATTTAATTTTGTATTTAAATGTTACCAATTAAATTATTCCAAAATGTTTAAAATGTCATTTCCACCACTGCTATAATATGAGATATGCTAGAAATGACACTGTGGTTGAAATCTTCATTACTTTCAGAAAAAAAAATGTCTTGCCCAATAAACTTCCACTGCAGTTTCTTTACTGTAAACACAATTTTTGTTTATTTTTACAAACTGAGGAGCAAATCAAAATTGTACTAATGTAACAATTGTACTTTGTTAAGCCTCATAATGGATTGCTTCAATTTACAGATTGAGTGATTTTGTAGATTTTGCCACCAGCACAAAAACATTAACCCCTAGCTGTTAATTAATTTTAGTTGGAGTGTCTTTCACCCCACACCCTCTCGTTCTTTTCCACCCCCCTGTCTTTACCTCTTTATCTTTTTTAATGTGGGTGCTTTGAGTGCAATATTGCTTCCTGCCATGCATTACTAAATGCACATGTTTTAAAGGGGGATGGGGTTCAGACCCCAGATATACACACATGAGCACATGCTGCCACCAGCAACATCATCACCCCCACCTTTTTAGAGCAAACAAGCCAAGCTGCTTCATTAATCCCCCGTCACTTATTAAGGACCAACCTCATTTTTCACAACCTCCGCCCCCTTTTTCTTGCATTGTTTGAGGAGTGAGCATCGGGCTCCCTCGGGGCCTCCGTCCCTCTCTTCGTCTTTTCCCCTGGAGCTGATGAGATACAGTGTCACTAGATACTGATTTTTTTTTTTTTTTTCTCTTTCATCCCTTAATTCAGTCTGTAATTGGTGTTGGAAAGGTCAATAAATATTTCACTCTAAAATTTAAAGGAGATATTTTGAAGAGTGTTCCATCCAATTAAAAAGTGTGTGTGTATATATATATATATATATATATATATATAGTATATAGTATTATCTGTTGTGAAGGTGTTGTTGTCCTCACATTCTTGCTATAAAATGACACAGTTAGATATTATGCCATCTCACTCTCTCCCTGGTTCTCTTGAGATCAGACTATTCTAGTCATAACCTGACACTTCCTTTTACCATAATGCGTCTCCTGACGTTGTTTTATGTGCTTTTAACGTTAGTCCATATGCAGAAAGACACATTCATCTTTTAGTCAGCCTTTTAAAAACATTTTGACTGTTAAATTAGATTGCAGCAGATTCATAAGAGTTCAGAAGAAGGTCCCAAGCCCTTTATAGCGAGTTGGTAAGTTGGTACTTTTAAATTGCCGACAGTAGAGAAAGAAGGTTTTTTTTTTTTTTTTTCAGAATTGTGTACTGTAGTTACAGTATCCACCAGCAGGGGACTATTCTAACCAGCCAAACCTTGACCTCTTGATTTAAACGAGAGAGAGAGAGAGAGAAGGAGAAAGTGAGAGAGAAGCTGCGATACAACGAGACAGAGCTGAAGGAAGTACTGTAGGAAATAAAAATGGGGTTAAGCCTGCAATGGAATTGGGAGTGAAGAGAGAGATTATAAAACACTGAGCGAGAGAGAGAGAGAGAGAGAGAGAGAGAGAGAGAGAGAGAGAGACAAGGCTCTCCCAGGTTCACATTTAAATCACAGAGGACAGAAAGCTGATACAGCGTAAAATAGAACACACAGGAAAATCAAAGAATCACGATTTATTTCCCAGAGCCGACACACACACACACACACACACACACACACGGGCAACAGTGTGTAGTCAGTCTTTGTCTACAGGAAATGAAAGGTTTCTTGTGTGTTGTATGTAAACAGTGATTAGGTCTTGAAGTGGCACGGCTGGCACAGGCTCTGTCTGTTACAGCTCATTATTTCAGCTGGAGTTTCATAGCAAGAGTCCTGATGATGTCACGGAGGTGACTGCAGCTACATGAGACTTATTAAATAATTGTATATATATTTATTTTATCAAGTTTTTGTTAATTTCCCCCATAATATATAAAAGCCTGGGTGGTGTGGCTGGGCGATATGACAATATTATATCGACAGTATATCGACGACATCTCGCAAGTATCGCAATGTCGATTATAACAGTCAGTTACCAGACGATCATCGACAATATCGGGAAAATATTAGGGCTGGCACAATACTATCGATGCATTGCGATTCGTAAATCATTTCTGATATTTTCCAAATCCATCGCAAATCGATTCTGAGCTTAGTTTTTAACAGCAGATGGCGCTCTAGGCTATTTTTTAACCGCATGCTCAAATGCTCACGAAGAAGAGCGCTTGTGCGTTCGAGTCTGACAATGTTGCACCTCAGAATGGTTTTATGACGCGAGATTAATGTTAACAGCCCACTGCAAAAGAAAAAGTAAATCACTCACTGATCTTGACAGACTAACTTTTGTAACTATAATTAGCCTAATCTATATTTTATTTGCCTGTTGTTTGGTGCTGACTGCTCTAATGGAAACGTGTCTGTATCTTTGGAGATGCGTTCCCTGTCAAACATTATTTATTCTTACTTTCGTAATTTTGTCAATTATTTTTTCTTGATTACACATCTTGATTTGATGTTTTTTTATTCCTTTAAGTTAATGTTGCTATTCATTTTATGCAATTTATTTTGTTCTGCAGATGGAAAAAATGAACTGTATCCTATAAATTTGAAATAGCAGTGATATCTCCCATTTTAAAAAATATTATCAAGTATTTTATTTTGGTCTGTCTAATAAAAGTTAAATAGAAAAAAAAATGAATAAACAAAATGGTAGCAGCCTATGTATCTGCACCTGAATATTAATTTAAATAGTGTACATAATGAATACAAAGAAAATAACAAACATGACCATTGTAATTAATTTTTTTATATATATGCAATTTAGTTATATTGCAAACTGATGAAGAAATTGCAGTGCTTTGAATATCTTCCAATGTTGGCAGCTCCGTTATAGCATATTGGGAGAGTTCAACTTTGTTGTATATTAATAAATAAATAAATAAATAAATAAATTACACAGATATAATTTTTAATTACTTCTGTTTCTAAATAAATAAAACAGTAATTTTTATTTAATTATAAGCGGCCAAAAGAAAACCTTGGAACTCTTAACCAGAAAGAAAAAAAAAATAACCTTACCGTTTTTGCTCATGTAAAAATAAACCAATTCATGTTTAATCCCTGATTTTAGACAAATAACAAATACATCATAGCTTGAATACAAGTTTAAAAACAGCTAAACTTATCATCATGAAATGTGTCTACTTAGGCAAAAAGAAATAGAAACATTAGTCCTTATGAAAAAAAAATAGGCAAGACACATTGCTATTCGACATCAACATGCATTTATCATTCTTACAACCACCACCAGAATGTCCACCTTCACCATGAACTTAAATTGGGTTCAGTTGTATTCAACAGTTCTCCTCACGAAACGAGATTCATTTCAAACACATTCGATAAGAACAGTGTGAAAATTATTAGCAACACTAACATAACAGCAAAGCTAATGTTTTATGTTAGTTTAAGCTCAAACTAACCGAAGTAAAACCCTTATCTTTTCAATAATTAAATTAAATTAATCGCAGGCTAGCATAAACTAAAGCCAAACTCAACATTTGCGGTGTATGTCGGCATTGTTGTCTCCGGCAGGGGTGGGGCGTGGTGTGGGCGGGGCTCAGGTAGACTATATAATCTGATATCACAATATTTTTAAGGCGATTATCGATAAAATATTTTTTTCTTGATTTGATGTTTTTTATTCCTTTAAGTTAACATTACTTTTTATTCATTTTATGCAATTTATTTTGTTCTGCAGACGAAAAAATGAACTGTATCCTAGAAATTTGGAATAGCAGTGTTGGGTGGACATCTTATAGGACATTACTTAAATATTAACTGTAATACTGACGATATTAACTGTAATATTGACAATTGGAGGTTGTCCCAATGCCCCCCATGTCCTTCCCAAGTTGCTGAATATATACACTACCAGTCAAATGTTTGGACACACTTGAAATTATTAATTTTGATCTTAAATAATTAGAGTTATGCTTTGAACTATTTTTTTTTAGACAGATATCAATTTTGTGTACAAACAGAATTATCATTTATATTTAAAATTGTATTATATACATCTTCGTATGTATAGATAGATAGACGATCAGTCAGACACATTGCCTTTATCCATTAGTGCAGATCAGTGTGGTTTTATGGAGAGAATGAAGGCATGTTTCTCCAGAGCTCCTGAGAGCCGCCCACTTTCTGCTGAGCTCTGCAAACATCAGGGAGAGAGATTGGCCTTATTTTTTCTTCTGTTCTGGTTTGCTGTTCATCAGCTGACAGGGTGAGTTAGTACACAATTTCTCTTGACAGTGGACTCCATGACCTCCTGAGCAAAGACTTCATTACTGGCTTTACACTTATAGTAATATTGTGAAAGTGCCAAAACTGATACCTTTTTTTCTGAAATTTTTAATGAATGTAACATTCAAAAGAAGATAAGTACATAATACAAAGAAAGAAAGAAAGAAAATTATTAGTAAATCCTTCCTTACCAGTCATCCTGCACAGGAAAAGTCATGAGAATTCATTTGTCAAAAAGAGTGGGAACCCTGAATGTTTTGTGCTGACATTTCAGCCATGTCTCTCTTGAAAAAGGGATTTTGATCTCGAGGGACTAACCTTGTAAAATAAAAATATAATAATACTAAATCTTGGATCAGCATCCATTCCTACTGGTTCAATCTAATCATTTCAGCAGGGGTTTCCTCCTCATGCTAAGACAGTGATGTCATCACTGCTGGTGTGGGGGAGCTCAGACTGACGTAAGACGGAACAGAGCTGTTGGTCTAATTAATATCTGGTGCCAGTCACAGTGTGTGTGTGTGTGTGTGTGTGTGTGTAACGGTTAAAAGCTGTACTCTTCACTATACAGAGAGTGCAGAAATATCTCTACCTGACTCTGGTGGCCTGAGAGTGTCCAGATTGTCTTGTTAAGGCACTGCTTTGGGCATCACTGTGTCCTGATGAATAGAAAGTCCTGCACTTTTCATACTGTTTTCATACTGTGCACCTGCTGTCTTTGTCCTTGACAACTACAAACCAATGCAAGATGGGTCTTTCTGCAGTGATTTTTAAGTCTTTTATCTGCACTGAACATTCGTTTTTCCCTTTCATTGGAACAGAAGTGTTGAAATGGATATGGACTGATGAATTGCAGGCCGGACACGAACATGTGTGTGTGTCTCTGACCGGTGGCGTGTGAAAAATGGAGACTGTGATTGGGTGCTGAAGGGGCAGCTGAACCGTGAGACGTCCATCTGTGAGAACACAGGCGATTTCTTTACCACACACACCCTGCTTTGCTTTGCTTTTGACGCACAATTTATTTCATTTTTCACTCAGATGTCCTGAGGGCTTATCAGGCACAAGCTCTGTTTACAGTATCGGAAATTTCAAATTTCAGTTGAGATTAATGCTGAATGTTGGGCTTGTCTTTGTTTTATTCTATAGAATATACAAAATAAATGTAATGAGTTTCAGAGCTTGGTTTTGGATCAATGAGACAAAAACCGTGTCTGACGGAACAGATCGGTGAGTCTGCAGTGTTAATTATATGCACTATTGAACCGCACCAGTTTGAATATTTGGCATGAAGTGCATTTGAATATATTAGTGAAAAAAGGAATTCCCTCTGAAGCTTCATCATGGGTTCCCAAGAGAGTTTGGATTGGGTTCAGGAACATCATGCAACTATCTTTCTTTGAGGTGCGCGTCACTGGCAGTCCTGGCTCTGTTAGAGCCCATGGTGAGATTGAGAACAAAAGAAGGAAAAAATATATTTGTTTAATTTTATGTATCAATTTTTATACACTCCCTGTCAAAAGTTTGGAATAATTACAATTTTATTAATGTTTTTGAAAGAAGTTTCTTATACTCTAATGCTCTATACTGTAAAAACTTATTTTCATGATTTATCACAACATTTTTTCTTTTGTCAAATCAACTTAGATAATTAATGTGGTTCAGATAACATAATATCTTGAGTTTCTGTTGATTAAACCAATCGCCTTCATTGTATTCAACTCAAAATTCAAACTCAAATTTTTAATTTCAATGAACTCAAAGGTAACTTACTTTTTTAAGTTAAACCAACAATTCTTTTTTACAGTATAATAATTCAGAACCGAATCAGCATATTAGAATGATTTCTGAAGGATCATGTGACACTGAAGACTGGAGCAATGATGCTGAAAATTCAGCTTTACTATCACAGGAATAAATAGCATTTTAAAATAAATAAATTATAAATAGAAAACAGATATTTTAAATTGTAATAGTATTTCACAATATTATTGTTTTTACTGTATTTCAATCAAATAAATACAGCCTTGGTGAGTATAAGACACTTCTTTCAAAAACATTTAAAAACATTTAAATTATTACAAACTTTTATATATAATCTTCTTGTATATGTTAATAACTGTTATATACATGCTACTGGTGGAAATAATTATTGGCTTGCTTGTAGATTAGCTTAAAACATCTACTAAGATACTAGCACAGCTATGTAGGAAATCAGTTGCTCACTTAAGAAAGCGGTCAGTTTAACCAAAGACTATAGAATAACACAAGACGTGTCACTCGTATTGTTTTGAATGGGAGAAAGTGCAACGCGCAATATGGCGGAATAAGTCCCGCCTTCTAAATAAGAGCCAATCGCCGATTGGTAAAGTCATCGCATCACTGCAGCGGCCGTTAGAAGCTCCGGTTTCTATAGAAACAGTCAGACGCGCGCCTCCGAAATGAGGCACAAGAGACGCGCATTTAGGTCTGCGCATGCGCATTAGCTTGTTCCAGCCTAAAAAATACAGTTTTTTTGTCATGATTCGAGCGTTTGGAAAAAAATTTATGAGACAGGTGTTGTCAGATTTCAATGGTGATTTCAAATATGAAATTTAATCGAAAGCTTAGCAAACAGCTTTGGAGAATTTGATGTTTCTCCATTCAAAGAGATAGGAGTTGCACTTGCATGCCCGAGAGGCATTTCAAAGATGGCCGCCGAGTGCAATGACTGGTCTTAAAGGGACTTTGGTTTAACGTCAACCACAATTATGCCACGGTTGACCAATCAGAATCAAGCATTCCAAGAATTGAATTGTTTGCATTTAAAGCATTTACTTGCATAGTCAGCTGAATACTGGCTAACATTGATCAAGCTGAACTAAGGTGTGTGAAAGGAGGCATCATGAAATGTTCAGAGCCATATGGAGTTCATGCACTCATTGTGAATAATGTAATACTTCTATATTTTGTCAGGCGCTGATGGACGGTTGTGTTCAGACCACTGGCTAATGTGAGCTGACTGCTGTTCATTAGTCCGGGCCAGATCTGCTGGGACGCCTGCCGTCTCTTGAGCTGGAGTTAATGAGCTTTTGTGCCTCAAACACCATAGTTATCTTACACTGTGCTGCAAGCCAGTCAGGACAGGGATGTTTCAGTAATGATAATCAGTCCTAATGGGCTTTAAATGAGCAAAGAGTGGCACTGTACAACAGCAAGGTTATGATGATCATGTGATCGGCTCATGGATCAGGACATACGTCACAAAGTCCCTGATGTCATGCCTACAGTTTGTCCTATGAGGTTTGATGTGTATTACAAACAAAACTGGAAAGCACTTGTGACAATTGCAAGCTCCGATCATATTGCTCGACTGGTACGTCAGGGTTCAAAGCTTTTTATCAGTCCGCTGAAACACAAAATAGTGTTTAAAAGGTACTTGGTTGATGACATGAGCACTTCTGACTCTGAGGATGAACTAATCATTGGCTTTGCTGATAATTATCAGGTTAGTAACATCAAATCTTTTGAACATAGTTCAAGTGAGAGTGTTTTGTTTGAAGCATTTAGTAGTAAGTAAAAATACTGTAGATTCAAAAGTAATGTTCGAACTCATTCTCGGACTCAGTGTGGTAAACAGTGGTCTTCTGGGTGTTTGTGTGTGTTTGTACGGTTGTGTGGTTCTCTGGAGATCTATCAGAGCTTTAATCCAGATGTACACTGCGTGTAAAAACACATCTCACAGAATCATGTGTTGTGCAGATCTAGAAGTTTGCACAGAGCAACAGACGCAGCTGGACTGGCCCACAGATGCTTTATATGTGTGTGATATAAAAATATATCAGTGTTATTTTGAAAAAAAGTGAATTTAGATCTGAGAAAAGAATAATTTGTTTGCAGATGTCAGTTATTTTGAAAAAAAGATGTGTAAGATGTGATGTTTTTATATGTGATTTTCAGCAAAATCAAGGCACCTTGAGTTGGTGGGTGAATCCCACCGAATCCCACCTCAAGTAATGGCACAAAAGGACTGTAATGCATACAGTGTCCCTTAAAGTAACCATGAAATCAAAATCGACAATTCTTATTTTTATGCGTTTTTGCAGTATTTATTATAAATGATTTATCCAACATGTTTACTGGCGTGAGGGCGGGACAACCTGTCACTCACATGAGGTAGACCAATAGCAAACCACTACCATCCAATCAATTCCCAATGGACAAAAACAAGTCCTGCTCCCCATTTTTTTATGTCCAAGAAGCCATTTCACTTGGATATACGTTACAATAGGCAAAAAAAGACTATCGCAACTTCTGTTTCATGGCAACATTAACAGCAACCCAAAACATACGTCAGTATCAATTGACCTGACCTGAAGAGGTCAACACCTTGATGTCATCCTACACAGAAAACCTCTTGAGCCTGTAACACAGGAAGACAACATAAGGGGTGAATTTACTATGTGGCACCATTGTTGTGCGCTGTATATCAGCACAAAACCATGCGCGTAACTGAAAAACCACTTGCAGCTTAACATAACCAGCTTGTAATACCAAATGCATAACATATGCAGTGTTATTGTTTTGCATAGTTTTCCAGTGATCACCATGGCCGTTATTGATTAGAGAATTCTTCTACTTGGTGTCTTTCAGACATTGTCTCAATGTATTTCTGCGAACCAAGTGCTGTGAACCAAGTGCCGCACTAATTTTGTAGCCATATTGTGTTTCAACTTTTAAGGCACTTTGGTAAGACTTTATAATAACTTGCTCACTATGAATCATTAGTTAAGGATTAGTAAATAGTCAATTTATAAAGCATTAACAGACATTAGTAGCAGTTTATAAATACAGCTATAAATGCTTTGTTCTTGATTTATAAGCATATTTATAATGTGTTGTTTGTGTAGTTGTTAAGTTTAGGTATTGGGTAGGATTAAGAATGTAGAATATGGTCATGCAGAATAAGGCATTAATATGTGCTTTATATGTACTAATAAACAGCCAATATTCTAGAAAAAAAACGCAAATCTGAGAAAACGGTGACGCCATGCACATGAGTATTATGTGTTTAGTCTATCAACCTTATTTTTCAACGTGTTTTTTGTGAATGTGAGAGACTTCCGATTTATTAGCCACTATGGGGAAATAACGAGAAGAATATCAAAGTGCAGTAAACTATAAAAATAAGGTGGATAGGTATGCACGTTTATTCTAGTAATATGCATGCTAATAAGCAACTAGTTAAAAGACCCTAAAATAAAGTGTTACCGTATTTTCATACTTTATTAATGATCAATTTATCATTTCTAAAATAAGTATTACATTATTTACAAACCAGTTATTAAGGAGTTGTCAGTTGTTCATAAGATTATTTAGAAATTGAAAGTAAATGATTAATAAACTATTTAAACTATTAAAATGTACATTTATACATCTTATTATTTAGACATATAGTAATAGTTACTCACTGTGTTAATAAATGCATTATTAACACGTATTCCTACTGTAATTCATCAATAATTCGCTGAATAACACTGACTAAAAGATGGGGAGGAGCCAAAGCTTGCCGCCGTTTTCATATGAGTTTTAAAGGGGACTGAGGCAATCACAAATTCATGTACAGATTATGGAGCTAATCACAAATTTTTTAGGGGGCTGAGTAGAAATTTAGGGGGGAAGTTTAGCAACGCCCCTGGTGTTGGTGTTTGGAGTGGTGGATTCAAAGGGGACAGTGTGTACTCACTGAGGGGGACAACTGATTGTCCAGAAGGATAAAGCCTTGTTTATAAACATTGGCCACTAATTGTCTAAATGGATGAAGTGGAAATGGAGAGGTCTTGGCAGGAAGTGCTCCTTTAAAGGGGCAGAGAGTAAGAAATGAATTCTAGCAGATGTATGTTGTGTTAATGCACACGTTACTGCTCACGCATTTCCAGAGTTAAAAAGAAAAAAAAAAGAGTTAAACAATGAATGGTAAAATATATATAGGAATATAGATAAGTTAGCTGGCGTTTGTGTGAAGGCAAACTCTATTTCAGGGCTCATGTCCCCTCTGCAGTGAAGTTGGGTTGCTATGGCAACACTGCACTACTGAGACATATAGATCTTCAACTTGTGTCCCACTGTATATATATCACATGTTTTTTGAGGTCTGCGTTCAGTAAACAAACATGAGCATCTTTCTATGACATTCAGTGGATTAGAATCGATTTGATGATTTGATACTGGTCTCTGGTTTGTGGGCTATTGACCAATAATAGCAAATCTCTCTTTATCACAAATGCCTTTTCGGATTATTTAAAGGAGATTTGTGTATTTTTTTGTTAAAATACTTTCTCTTACTTGTAGAGACAACTGTAAATACACCAAGTGTCAACACTGTTGCTCTGTTGCTTTATCAAAGCGTTGCTTTGTTTTTGCGAGAATCCAGTCAACCTGACACAGGAACACTAATTTGGCCAATAGTGTGAGTTCGGGGCGGGACTTTCTAATTGTTTTACCAATGGCAGACGGAAAGTGTTTGGGAAACATGTTTGAAAATAAAAGTCTCTTTTCTAACTCCACTTCCCTTTACTTTTACTTTGTTTTTTAGAATGTTTCAAAGAAATTAATTGGAATGAATTGAATGAATGATTTTTCCAGTAAATATTATTCTTACTTGGGCTGTAATGAAGTGATATTGCACATTATCTTTCATTTGTCTTCAAAGATTTTTTTTTTTTTTTTTTAAATTACAAAGGATAAATGAGGGCCGACACATACATTATCGTTCAAAAGTTTGTGATCTGTAAGATTTTTTTTTCATATTTTTGAAAGAAGTTACTGTTTACACAACACCATTTTCAACTAAAAATGGAAAACTTTTTATGCGTTTTGGCCATTCGTTTACATGACAACGGCATTTTGGTGGCCTGAAAATGCAAACTTTTGAAAACGGGTTTCAAAGTGGAAGTTTTTGAAAACGCTACCGTTGTCATCTCCGTGTAAACTTCAAAAACGCAAATCTGTGAAAACGGTGACGCCATGCACGAGTATTACGTGTTTAGTCTATCAACCTTATTTTTCAACGTGTTTTCTGTGAATGTGCGAGACTTCCGATTTATTAGCCGCTATGGGGAAATAACGAGAAGAATATCAAAGTGCAGTAAACTGTAAAAATAAGGTGGATAGGCATGCACGTTTGGCGCAAAAGCCCTGTAAAAGAATGCTTTACAAGAATGCTTTACATCGCCAACTGCTTGCTTGGGACATGTTCATTTGTTAATATAATGAGCTACACATGTGCTTATTCTGCTGGGACACCTGTGTGAACTTGAGGGGAACTTATGAATGATAAATGACCTTAAGACCAATGATTGAAAATGTCTCAGAAAAGTGGTTAGTTGTAAAAAAAAAAAAAAAAAAAAAAAAAATGCATTGAAATTCAGACATTTTAAGTGTCCAAAAGTATCCAAGTACTTTTTGGGGCCACTGTATATCCTCTCTGGGTAAGTGACTCAGCAACAATGTTTTACCATAAAATCTAAACACACAGATGCATTACATACGTTTCAACTTAAAGCAGCCATTTAAGTTACATCGTCTTCAAAGTTATGTATCTTTTTGACAGTGTAATGTAATATCTAGTTCCTCTAACTTCGATCATTTTCCATATGAACTAGGAATAGATGAGGCAATTTCAAAATCCACAGTGAAATACTGTCAGTGGCATTGATTTAATTAATGGGATGGGCGACTGGAAGGGTACGAGTGTAGGAATGTGTGTGTGGCGAGGGGGGCTGGGGTTGGCTGGTGCTGGTGGTGTAATGTTGCTGATGCGGGCAGAGACTGCTGCAACCTCCCAGAGCAACACGAGCAAGAGAGAGAGAGATAAAAGACAGGGGCAAACTAGTCCAGTCTAGTCCAGAGGCACCGAGGTGCTGATTGGCAGAGCCCGGATCAGGGCAACACCGCAACCGCTCATAATACCTGGGGAAATGCCCCCAAATCCCCCTTAAGCTGGGCTGCTGTACTCCAGCATGGCTGACTGGCTCCTAACAGTAGCGGCGGGTTGAGTTGTGCTGAATCTGGCTGCCTGTGCCGGTGTATTTGTGCAGCGGAGGGGACGGGAGGGGGTGCGTAAAAAGAGCTGATAAGCAGGATGACAATAAGACTCGAGCAGGACAGATTCCAGTCGGGGAGGCCTGCCACACGGAGGGGCCCGCTGCTATTTCGGTCCACCAGATCATGATTACACTCAGCCAGGAGAGAGACCACTAGTGCCTACAAATATGGTAAGTGCCGTCCCATCTGAGCAAGTATGTGGAGCTGGTTGGAGCAGAGGGTGACAGCTGGGAATGGGAGTAGGCTAATGGTGCTAATGTCCCGCATCCGTATTGATGATGAAGTGGATTTGTGTGGTGTGTAGGGTAGTGTAATGCTACTGGATTGTGGCCGGGACGTTCCAACTCGTTTTTCACATAGTATCGTAGTATCTCAAAGTTGACAAGGACATGCGTTTTCAGCTTTAATGCAGCTTCGGAGTGGCCGATTCTAAACTCTAGCTCATTGATTACCGGGATCGTTCAAGACAGCAGGGTGAAAATTACAATGGAGGATGGAGTAGATGTAGAAACAGTAAGTTCCACTTTGAAACAACATAAAAAAAGCTGTTAAGGTTGATCTTGTTTGGGGTTAGTGAATGAGATGGTCATAGGGTGGTTTTGCTGAGTATTTGATGGTGTGGTGTTTTCGGTGCATGGTTGGAGCGTAGTGGTGCATTGCTTGAAAGGGCTCCGGTTTCATCTGACAGTGTTACAGGAAGGCGTTGGGATTAGATATGCACGTTTTTAATTTAGATTGATATTTGAACTTGTGAGCTCAACTGTTGAGTTCATTAAGTGCAGGGGCTGATTTTGTGAATCGGATTGTGCATCAGGTTCTGGGAGTGGGAGTTGGAGTGGAACTGTTGTGGCATGTTGTGGACTGACTGACATGGTTCTCTGTGATAGTGGTTGACCGATGTTTGACCTATACAGTATATATATATATGGTGACTTAAAGGGTTAGTTCACCCAAAAATGACATTTCTGTCAATAATTACTCACCCTCATGTCATTCCAAACCCGTAAGACCTTCATTCATCTTCGGAGCACTAATTAAGATATTTTTGATGAAATCCAAGAGTTTTTATCCTCCATAGAAAGCAACATAATTACCACATTCAAGGTCCAGTAAAGTAGTAAAGACATTGTTAAAATAGTCAACGTGACTATAGTGGTTCAACCTTAATGTTATGAAGCAACGAGAATACTTCTTGTGCGCAAAAACGAAACCAAAATAATGACTTTATTCAACAATTTCTTCTCTACCCTGTCATTCTCCTCCATTGTGATAGTTTAAGAGACATTGAATAAAGTAATCAAATGTAAAATAACACTGGTTAGTCTTCACTTCCTTATTAAAGTTAACAAAGTTATTTAGTCAAGAGCAGTGAATAATTTTTTGTTTGTCCCTTGTTGTTTGATTAACATTTAAAACACAGATAGCATCAGAAATATTAGGCTGCTGTCACTTTAATACATAATGCACGGATCAAATATACTGATACTGGTACACATTTTTCTCTACTGTTTACGTTCACTGAAGCCATAACCGACTACTGTAAATTTGTCCGTTCAAGCACAATAAGACGTGAAAGAGAGCTCAATTCAGTATTTGTGCGCTGTCTGAGACGCAGCTTTTTTTGGTGTATATGCGCATGAAAAACTTTCCATATAGCGTGCAAGTAACGAATTGAGTTCCCTTTTGCGTCTTCTTGCACTTTGCTATTTAAATTGCCATGAATTAAACTCTTGTGACGATGCACTGCTGGCCTATCAACAAGATTTAATTAACAAAGTTGTCAGTCCCACTTTATATTAGGTAGCCTTAACTACTATGTACTTACATCAAAAAATAAGTACAATGTACTTATTGTGTTCATATTGTATTGCAAACCACTTTTGCTGCTATTGAGGTGGGATACGGGTAAGGTAAGGGACAGGTTTGGTGGTATGGGTAGGTTTAAGGGTGGGTCAAGGTGTAAGGGAAGTGTCAACAGTGTAATTATAGATGTAATGACAGGAATTAATTACAGATGTAATTACATGCAGGTATTTTTTAAAATATAAGTACAATGTAAAAACATGTATGTACACAATAAGTGCATTGTATCAAATGATTAATTTAAATGTACATAGTAGTTAAGGCCACCTAATATAAAGTGGGACCAAGTTGTCTAACTTAGTGCAAACTTTGACGCAAACTTCTCTGGTCACATTCCAATTAAAATATAATATTTAAACAAAACTGCTTAACTACTTATTAATATTAAACTTTTGTTTGCTACATCAGTCATGTGGTGCAACCAACATGTAGAAACATGCAGAAAAAATAGGAAATTATATCATACAGAAACCCGTGCAGAACCTCATGACTGTGTGTCAAGGTCAGTAAGCCTCTTAAAATATAATTTGACCTTTTTATTAAAAAAAGAAAGTCTAGTTCAGGTTGTAAAATGTCATGTGGTGCAACTCCCAAAAAATGCTATGATAATTATGAATTAATTATTCATGATATTAATAAAAAACCTTTTAGCATTCAAAAACTTTTTGAAAATAATAATAAAGATGTGTACACTCACGTGTATTCAAGGTGTAAGGTCATTACATATCAATTTTTCTTAACCATATGAAATCAACATTTCATAAAAACAAAAAGTACATTTCTAAACACTTACGTGTATGTGTTTTTAAAAAGATTTTTCTTTATCATGGCAACTCTCATATGTCATTGACCCTAATACAAATATGGCCAAATATCATCAGATATCTGTTCTGGCCAATACATTGGTCTATCATTATTCTGTGGCATAGTGTTTTTACAGTTGTCAGTTGTTTATCTGATTTGTTGTTCTGCAGTTGTCAGTGTGAACTAACTTTGTAGGCTGCTCTCCCACGGTCTGGCCTACATGAGGATTTCCTCAAAGCATTTACAACGTCTTATTGCAATGCATCTCGACAGCTGCATTAAGTGACCCATACACCTCACAAATTGTCTGAGAGGAACACTGATTTTAGTATACACTCTTGCCCATACTAGTTGCCCTCCCAGTCACTGGTTAATCTGGCAAAATTCTTGTTGAACATTGTAACATGTTCCTTATTGTGCCAGATTTAAAAGTGCACTTTGTATAAGATTTGATAGATTTGAATGAAATATAACCACTGGGATACATCAAAATACTCCTGAGGGAAAATTTGACCTTAAACCTCCAAAAAGTGGGCTCAAAAATGGTTGCAGGCAGTTTTTCATAAGGGGGTCTGGAGTGCAATGTTTAACTTTTCATGATCCGATCAATTCCCATTGGTAAAAGCATTACTGCCCTACATTTTATCCTCTTATTGACTATACTCTTTCACTCTGAATTTGATGGGTTTTTTTTAAAGTCAAAATTATCAGTCAAACAATGGAAATAATTTTTTTTTAAAAGAATGCTCACCAATTTGGCATTTATTTGATGAAAAATACAGTAAAAACAGTAATAATGTGATATATATTTGAAAGAGTATACATTTAAAAAAGAAGATGGTCTGTTTGCATAGAGGGATGTGAACACCTACACTTTTATTTTCATGCTCCATGCTTGATGAGATTTGAAGGTCCTAACACTTTATCATCATGAAGCGTGACACAGGACGCCGTTTCATTCTGCAGTCCTGCTCTATCTGCACTCTACACTGAAGAGCGTCAGGAATGAGGACAGATACATCACACACTCAGCTCTCTTCATGCATGTACTGTTATCTGAGCATGCTGCGATTGTGTGCGCGTGTGTGCAGTGTCAATTGACAGCTTTTCTCTATGGCTTAAAACACTGCACTCACTTTCCACCCTGCAGGCAAGTCGCATTATAAAGACAAACAACGACGTGGGTGTGCGTGTGTGTAAAACAATCAGTGTATGTGCTCATCCGACTCTGTTGGCTGCAAAGGGAACATTCCTGACTGGATAGCTGCATAATCTCCAATAATTTTTCCACGTTTTACTTGTCATATGGATAATGTAGGCAGCTAGATACAGATCATGGCTTGTATAAGTTGTATTTGTCCTATATGCTGATATACATTCACATTAATTTGCATTCTGTATATTTGCCCTTCTTACTGACTGTAATTGGCCTCGTTGTGTGTGTATGTGCCTGTGTTCCTGTAAGGCTTGTGCTGGGCTTCTGATAAAACCCATTTCCATTCGGCACTGGGCTGCGGGATAGGACATTTCCTCAATCTGATGATCTTAGCTGTCTGTCAACCACAGAGTCAGTGTAATGGAGGCAAGCTAGTAAGAGCTGTGCATGTAAACCTCACTCTCCTAGCGACTGATGCTAGAGAGTGCGATCTTTAGTGTCCTTGTTAGCACGCCTGCCTCCCATGCCAGAGATGCTGATTCAGATCTCACTCGGAGTGGGTCAAGTAGGACCGGTTGCATTTAGTAGTGACCCAGAGAGGAGTGAGATTTAGGGGGGTGAGTGTAATGGAGGCAAGCTAGTAAGAGCTGTGTATACCTCACTCCCCTGGCCTCAGGAGGCACACTGGTGACTGACGCTAGAGATTGCGATCCTTTTTAGCGTCCTTGTTAGCGCGCCTGCCTCCCATTCCAGAGATGCTGGGTCGAATCCCGCTCAGAGCAGGAGTAGGACAAGTGGGACCGGTTACATCAGGACAGATCTCTGTGTGCATTGCTGTGTTTCAGCCTCTCAGGTTCTTTGGAAATGTAGCTGGCTTCTCAAGTGATGCATCAACTGAGTTCCATGTTCTCTCTGAGAACAATCCTATTTTCTAAATCTATACATGGGACTGCTGGCCATACCTTGCCAGGATATTGAATTGTATTGAGTTTTACGTATACTCTATAAAATGCTGCATGACATCCACTGCTAAATCAATGGACCTGGTGTCAGATAAATCAATTATGTCTCTAGTAGCTAGAGTTGGCCAATATAGCTTTAAAAATCTTTATATTTTTAAGATTTTGGTAACACTTTACATTAAGGTTCATTAGTTTAACATTAGTTAATGTATTAACAAACATTAACTAACCATGAGCAATACATTTGTTACTGTATTTACTAATCTTCGTTAACGTTAGTTAATGAAAATACAGTTCATTGTTAGTTCACAGTGTTTAACTAATGTTGACAATATTTGTATTAGTAAATGTTGAAATTAACATTAACAAAGATTAATAAATGCTGTAGAAGTTCATTATTAGTTCATGTTAACTAATGTAGTTAACTAATGTTAACTAATGACTGTAAAGTGTTACCAAGATTTTTGATGATATTTGACAATACTTTTACATCATTTATTAATCAGAATATAGTAATACATTTTACATTGTATAAATTAACATTTGCTAATGTATTATGAATGAAACTAAAAACTAAAAGCATGAAAAAAAAATTGTTACATGAAATGAAATAAATGTGAAATAAAATATAAAAAACTTAAACTTTTTTATACACAGAGATGTGCGTAAACATTTTGTGTGCTGATGCAAAAGAAGCATTGCTTTAATTATGGAGTGAATCATTGAAACAGGCAGTCTAAACTAATTCACAGAAATGAATCAAACTTAATGGAAATTTCAGTTTCTACTACTGAAATTTAAAAAAGATCTCTGTCTGAACACTTGCTTACAAGGTGCTCACAAGGTGCTCAAGGAAACATTGTGAAACTAATGTCATGATACAGTCTTAATTGCCAAATTAAAAAAACACATTAAAAATGTAGCTGCAAGCAGCAATTAATGGGGCCAAGCACAAAAAAGGCATGATAAGTTATGCAAGCATGGCTGGGAGTATTAGAACAACTGCAACAATAAGTAATTAAAGACAATTTTAGATTATTTTAGGCAAAGCGTATGAAAATCATGAATAGAATCACTTGTAATATGATTTAATTGCTTATATCTTTTGACCAATAGGTGGTGCTGTTACTAAATTGATGTCATGTGGTCAGTGTGAGGTGGAAAATATGGTGTCAATATGCCAAAGCTTTGCAGAGTTACAGCCTCAGAATCAGCTTGGCATCATGCCATGAATTTCATTGAACTGGCATTTTTGGTCTATCAAAAATCGTTTAATAAATTTTTGCTGGCATAGACTGAATATGATCTGAGAACATTTGGTGAAAATCGAACTAACGGTCTAGAAGGAGTTTGAAAAGGTTGGTTTTCAAAGAAATTCAAAATGGCGGACAGCAGTTTCAACAAAATATGGCATATTTGGTATGATTGTTCTCGGTATGACTCAAGGAATCTATCAAGACCAGTTTCATTAAAACAGCAAAAGTAATCAAAAGCTATTTTAGCATTTTAAAAATTATATTATAATCTTTGATCAAGGTGGCGCTGTCTCAACTTTTTGAGTACCTTCAGGGCATGGAGCCAATGACACATATCGAGATTTGTAACAATATGCTAATGCATTTGTAATATACAGCCTTTTACAACAAATTTTAAAAACGCCTAAAATGGACGATATGGAAAATGCTGCACTGAATCAAACAAGACAAGTTTTATGATTTTTGGGCAAAGCGTTCAAAAGTTATAAGCAAAAAGAGCATTTTTTTATATCTCCCGACCAATAGGTGGCACTGTGCTGAAACCTTGCAAGTAGCCTCAGGTCATGCTTGCGATGACATGTACCAAGACCGTGGCTGTGTTCGAAATCGCCTCCTATACCCTCATTCACTATATAATATAGTCCACTTGAATGTGAATGAAAATAAGTGGGTGAATTCAGACACCGAGTGCACCGGAAGGACTGCTACTTTTGCATAGTTTGTGCTTGCTGTATAATAATCATTGGAACCTTAGCAAGCTGGCAGCTCCAGTAATAAAAAGATTTATCTTGAACTCTGTCATGGAAACTAGCATGTATAAACCTTAATTAAACAATTTAATAATCATGTAAAAAGGAATTTATACCTGTATGATATTACGCTGTAGCCACATTGGACCAGCGGTTTGGAAAATGCATGGATGGATGATTCAGCTAAGGGCGCCATTTTCTGATCAGACGCAGGAATTCATTCGCCGTGCGACTCTCACAGTGCGTTATGGGTATTCTGTAGCAGTTGTGCGTACATCGTTTGTACACTCGTTATTGCAGTGCATTGTGGGATTGAATAAGTGCCCTTGATAATGTCCACTATTTCGGACACCACTACAAATGGCTGTCCCCTCAAATAGTGCCCTATTTAAGGGTGTAGGGGGCAATTTCGGACACAGCCCATGTCTCAATACCCTAAAGCATTGTGGAGATATAGCCTCACATCCATTTTGACGTGCTCTTCGTCAAATCTGTTTGCGTGTTATACGAAGACGTTTGGGTCTTTCAGAAAGCTTTTAATAACTGCCAGCATGGTCTGAAAATGATCTGAGGCAATTTTGGTGAAGAAAAAAAAAACGGACAAACTAAATTGACTGTTACAAATTCAAAAGGACTGAAAATGACCCTTATGGTTCAAAAGTTATTAGCATAAATGTAAGTGCAAATTAGGACAGTTGGTGGCACTAGAGGGAATAAGTTAGAGACACCAAATTTGCTGTGGTTAATGTTCAGACTATTCTCTATCCATGTGCATCATTTCATCATTTTCCTGCAAGTGGTTCTATGGGCTGCCATAGATTCAAGAGCAGAAGAAGAAGAAGAGGAAGGAGGAGGAATAATAATAAGAAGAGGAACACTAACAGATACAATAGGTGCCTAATTATTGCAATGTTCATGGTTTCATTTCATTATATATTGCCAGCAAAATTATCTTGAATATATAATAATTATTCAATTTATCTTGTACAGTCCTACTTTCTAATGAACAAAAAGACTTCATGCAGGTTTTGTTGAGGCCTTTCCAGAACATGCTGTGTGATTCCTAGTGATACAGAGAGAGAGAGAAAGAGAGGCAGACAGACAGAGAGAGAGAGAGATGTTCAAAGGAAACTCCCACACACTGCAGAGGTTGAGCCCACATTACATAGAGAGAGGATGACATTTCTACATGCTATAGTATCTAGACAGAAGCCAGCAACTGATATTGCTAGAAAAACTGAGAGACTAAAGGAGTATGACATGATTAATGATTAACCCGAATGAAATACTTACACCTTCGTTTGTACTTTGTTTTGGTGCATTTTTTTCATTTCCTCCAATGATTTACAATCTTGTATTTAAAGGTGAAGTGTGTAATTTCCAACCTGATCTCCTGGGTTACGAGGTGTCAATTTCGTTTGAATTACGATGTAAATCATACAAAAACTTACGATTATTAGAAAAAAGTAAGCATGAAGGTCCACCCCAAAACATACCCGTCACTGGGACGTAAGCAGATTGTACAAAAGCGTACAAATAAGATTATTCGAAATCATATGAATTAGCCACCAATTTGCCAAAACGTAAAATAGTTATGAATTGCTATGAGATTGTGTTGGTAATTTCTGCACCAATAGCATCTGCATCACCAAACGAAATTGTAAAAATCATGACTGTTTTCAAACAGATTTCTTGAACACTCCCCTTAGCTGCCATTGGTCAAACTAACAGATAGTCCCGCCCTAAACTCACGCCATGGGTTGAGCCAATGCAGCTGTTGTTAAGATGTTCAAACAAGCAGCAACAGATTTAATTGAGCAATAGAGACACAAGATGCGTCTCAAATCACATACTGCCTGAGTAGGTACGACATTTAATGAAGAACTTGTGACCATTAAAAAAGTATGAATGTGTAGTAGGAATGAAATCTGGACATACTAAATCCCCCATGTTGTGAATGTTATGTGACATAGTAGGTCATCTAGGTACTTACCACCGTTTTATGAAAATGGCGAATTCAGACATGCTTATTTCATATGAACATGGAGGTTTTGAAAATTGATCCTCAGTTTTAGTTATGTAGATCCTAGACTAATGTCAGTAACTGGTTATGTGAATGGATTCAGATGCAGACACTGTGCTGGTGTGTGTTCATGTGTGTGTCGGGTGTGTCAGGACTACAGCACTGCAGCAGACACACCCTCTCTCTCTCTCTCTCTCTCTCTCTCTCTCTCTCTCTCTCTCTCTCTCTCTCTCTCTCTCTCGCTGTCTCTCTCTTCAGTGTGTAAATATGTGGACACTGAACTGTTGGCACAGACCACACCTTTTTCCCCAGATCTACATTTACGTGCTCATTTGCACTTGTATCAGCCCTGTGTTAAATTAATGGACTAGCGTTTTTATGACTCCTGATCTTTTTATTTCACCTCATTCATATTTTCATATTCAGAATAAAACTGTTTTAGTGTTTCATCCACTGAGACCTGTTAATATAGAAATGCACACACAGATAAAACACACTAAAGCATGTAAAGCATGTATGCGGAGTATGTGTGGCATTGCACTAGGATAGACTAGGATGTTGTTGTTAAATGCTATTTCATTACAGCTGACAGTGTTGGAATTAGCATGTGGCTGGATGATCACATACTAGGAGCTTCTAGAAATGTTCCTTCATTTCATGTTTGTAATAAGAATTTGTACTTCCGGCAAACGTGGATTGATCTGTTGATTGTTTTTTCATGATATATAGGCTACCATGCACATTAAACAACATAAAATTATTTCATGTTTTTATTAGAATTCATACAGACAAACCATCCATTCATTTTTATCCATTCTTTTTTTTTTTTTTTTTTACATTATTTTTAAGAATATTTTAAGAACATTTTCCCCTCAAATTCTGCACTGTAAAATAATACATATATTTTTTAACTTTTAATCTAAAAAAATACATTTATATACAATTGTGTAAGTACATATGGTAATATTTGCTCTACTGAATTTAAGCTAAATTGCCATGAAAATAATATCACAGTGTTTATCACAATAGTTTTGTCTCTCAACAATGCAATTTTGACACGGTGTGACTCAGTTTCATATATATATATATATATGAAATTGAGTCACACTGTGTCAAAATTGCATTGTTGAGAGACAAAACACAAATAAGTCACATTGGTGTATAAGTAACATTTTATTATACATTCAGAGTGCAAAATATCGGTAAAAAAAAAACTAAACTAAGCATTTACAAACATTATAAACACTATAAACATGTGTGTTAGTTCACCTAACTCCAAAATAAATCCTTTAAATTTCTTTTAACAATATAGGGGTGAACCTCGTTTCTTTGTGAGATTCATGATTTCACTGGTTCACCAAATGCACCTGCAAAACCACATTTCCAAAAGGGGAAAAAAAAATATGTTGAGGAGAATGGAAAAGACCAGCACACTCATGTAATTCCAGTATGAATATTCAGGTTTATGGTGTCTTCACTCTGCCTGGATGAAATCATCCATTACTGCTCCTCATGCTTTTCACTTTATGTGTGAATGTCTCTGGAATCCCGCTCTCAGGGCAACACTGCTTCAAGCTCTGTGACATTTCCTTGCTGTTCTTTCTCAGGCCCTCTTTTACATAACTACAGCTAGTTTATCCACTGTTTATTTGTGTTTCTGTTATTACAAATGTCAGATAGCCAGATAGCCAATGAGACACAGGAGAGGCAGCTGGAATCTTGGCAATGACCTGCTGGACGATCAGCCATTAGTGTAGGGATCTGAGGAAGATGTGAGTGGAAATCTCTGCACATTGCTATGTGGTTGCTAGGGCACTGCTAAGTCCATCAATCTCTTTCTTTTACTTTTGTGGTTTTTGCTTAAATGCAGTAAAGATGCTATAGATTGGATTTTGTTATCTGTTTTTTTTCGAGGACTTCTTTCTCCCTCTTGAAAATTGGAAGTGTCAGCACATAGTGTTATTGGTACCTCTTGATCAGTCAGGGTTTGTGAAGAAGACAATCGGTTGTTGACAATCGGTTGTTGACAATGATTGTTATTTCTCTCTCTTTCAGACTGACAGTAATGCCAGTTACCTCAGAGCGGCCCGGGCTGGAAACCTTGAGAAAGCCCTCGATTACATAAAGTCTGGCGTGGACATCAACATCTGCAACCAGGTCATACATTTTCCTTTTTGTAAAATTAACATTTAAATTTGATATTTGGCATCATAAATATGTTTGTAGGCACTGTACATTACAATTCAAAAGTTTGGGGTCAATAAGACATATGTTTTAAAAGATATTAATACTTTTATTCTGCAAGGATGCATTAAATTGATCAAAATTGACAGTAAAGACATCTATAATGTTACAAAAAAATTCCATTTCAAATAAACGCTGTACTTTTGAACTTTTATTTATCAAAAAAAAAAAAAAAAAAAAACATGAAGCAAGGCTTCCACAAAAATATTAAGCATCACAACTGTTAATATTAAAAAATGTTCCTTGATCACCAAATTATCATATTAGAATGATTTCTAAAGGATCATGTGACACTGAAGACTGGAGTAATGATGCTGAAAATTCCGTTTTGTTTTTTTTTAATACAAATAATAATAATAAAAAAATTATTATAATTATTATAAAAATGATAAAAACTAGGAGTGGATCCCTCGAGACTTTCCAAAGTTGTATTGCCTTTATTTAATGCCATAACCCTTTAAATTACATTTTCTGTCTCTGATATGACTCATATTGATCCTAAATAATGTACATAAACAGCAAATAAATATATTTTAATATGTTTTTCTCTGTATGCAGAATGGGTTGAACGCTCTTCATCTAGCTTCTAAAGAAGGGCATGTGGAGGTTGTGGCTGAGCTTATTAAACTTGGTGCCACCGTGGATGCGGCAACAAAGGTAACACCCACATCACCAAATCTGATACTATGACACACAAGTAAAAATGTCAGAACTAGTATAGATTACTGAGCATATGAATTAAAGATGAAAAGTGTGTTACTCAGCTGTGCATGAATTCATAGACATGACTTTGCTGCATCAGCAAGTCTTCAAAGTCACTGTTGCTTGATGTTCAGGTTGACTTTGAGCCTCTACCAAGGGCTGGATCTGCTCATTCATGTAAAGGATCTTCAAGAGGAAGATTTCTGTAGAGGTTTTAGAAACTCTCCCATCTTAAAAGTGGATTCTTCAAAGTGATATTTATGTAGAGACAGAAATAGCGAAGAAGCATTCCAAAAGACAGCTGGTCTAGGAAAAAACACTGTGTCACTGTTCACATTGAGTCAACCTGCTCTGTCGTGTTCTTCTGATTCTAGAAAGGAAACACCGCTCTACACATAGCATCACTCGCTGGACAGGTGGATGTCGTGAAGGAACTTGTGACTCATGGAGCGAATATCAACGCCCAGTCTCAGGTACAGTCAGCACCTGACTAGCGATGTGTGGCCTTTAATTTACTTTAAATACATCCTCAAACACAGTTGCAAATGCTTGGCCAACCCATCGCAAGCTTGTGATTTTGTTACTGTGCTGTACTCTTGTGTAGCCAGACTGATCGGAGAATGTCTGGAGCTTTTATTGGCCAAGGGGCCTTCTGACTGACATGTAAAGCAACCAATCACAGTTTGTTTTGTTCAGCAGAAAGTTTAGGGGTGTGAAAATGTTGATGTCTCTACAATACATAGACTGGTGTGCAACCAATAAATCATTCAATAAAGAATGTTCAAAAATTTACTGCAACAATGCAACAGGAGTCTCCAAAAATGTTGAAAATCCATCGTTTAATTAATCCTGATAAGTGCTCATTGTCACAGTTGTAAACATGTCCGCTTTTTTCTTCCAAAAGGTTGTTGAGACTACTGTGCTGGTAACAAACTTTAGTTACCTTAAAAAATTGATGCCATTGAACCTAGTGTTTGTGAAGGTAGTTTAAAAAGTACAGTAGCTTGCCAAGCTACTTGTAATTTAAAGTAGTTTACTGTAGCTACTGTAAAAAAAAAAAAAAAAAAAAAGTTAGCTACAAAGGGTAAAGTAGCACATTTTCCAACAAAATCATTGCCGAATATCTGAAAAATGTAAGCAGATTCTATCTGGGCCTGCTAATAACTATGCTAGCTAATCTTAGCTAACTTATGGTTATCTACATAATTAGCATCACCAAAAAATGAAACATTTAAAAATTAAAACAAAATTGGCTAACTACATTGAAGCTACATAAAGGAAAAATATCTTTTAAAATGATAACTTATTCAAATTATATAATTTATAAGAAAAACAATGAGGAGTTTTGAATGATTGCACCAGGATAAGGGTGACAGTATTAAACCTGAACCAATAAATTTACACTATATACAACAGCGAAAACATAGTAATGAAAAGCAACATGCAGATAAATACTTTGCAATAAAAAAAAAAAAAAAAAAAACTTATCACACCACAGAAAAATGTGTCAAATATCTTAAAAAGAATTTAGAAGTGCTTCATTAAATATAACCTACTTATGTCTCCATTCTGAGGAGAGCTGGTATGGTGGATAGTTTTAGTAGTGTGTGTGTTTTTGCCTTGTCACTGAAATTACCCTCAGGGAGTCCAAAATTAAACTCATGCACACGTGTGCGAGAGACTAGAGACAGACTTTGTTTTATCTCAAGAACTTATCACAAGTCCAGCCTGGTTCTGCTTTCTCACACTGCAGTGCTTAAAATAGAGACACTCACTGAATGAGGAGGCTGATTGTGAATTGCTAAATGTTTACAAGAAGTTTGCTACAGGGGGTTGCTAGAACAGTATGTTTTTACAAGGGTATTCTTTTTGCACTGTAGTGTAAAAAATTATCTGTTTATATGTGCACCCCACATTTATAAGCATTCTTCTTCTTCTTGTTTTATGGCGGATCCCAGACACATAAGTGCATTACCGCCACCTATCACCCAAATGGACCATTGACACTCTACCTACAATCTCCTGATTTACCTTACTCCACCAACCTACATAAAATCATCCTTAATCCTTATACCCGCCTAGAGGCTGAAGCTTCATCTGGCGCTGCGTGTTCAGCTTATCCGTTTCCACACTCAGCCCCCATAGAGGAAAAAAAACATTTATAAGTATTAGCAAGCTAGTTACCTTTATGGCTGAGTCATTTCGGCTATGTTATGTTAATAGTGCTAATACCCTAATACCCAGGCCTATACTGAATACACACTCTCAGAACTCTACGGAAATCTCTGCAGATTAACACAGAATTAGATTTTTTAATTACGCTCTCAACCACTAAGAAGAAAGTAATACTCTTATTTCTAACACGTTTGAACATGAACCATTCCACATATTTTCCAACAAATTCACTGCAGAAAATGTGAAAAAAAGAAAGAAAAAAAAACAGAAGATTATGTCTGAAGATTCTGCTAATAACTATGTTAGCTAATCGTAGCTAATGTATGGTTAGCTAGATAACCAACATTGCCAAAAAATCAAACGTTTGAAAACTGCAACATTATTTATCTAGTATCATACATTTAACATAATATTGTCTACTACTTAAGTTATTAAGTTAAGCTAACTAAGCTAACATGCCTACATATTTACTTAACTCTCATGGACCATGCTGGAAAAAAACTTCATTACCCAGAATGCCTCAAATTTTGAGGTCAGTATTTATTTTTAGTTAAAAGTTAAAAACAAAAGTGGCGAAAATTTTGTTGCGTTTATTGTTTTGACAATATTGACTAATCAGTCAAACTTAAAAATTAGTCAAAATTAATGGTGTATATATCAGTAAAAACATTTGTGTTTAAATTTATTTATGGTGTGAATGCATTATTTATGGGCCACACCCACAACTTCCTGTGGGTGTGGCCAATTCAATTCACACTCATGAATTGAAAAGCCAATTGTTAAATTCTAAAGTTCACACAATACTGGTATCAAATGACCAGACATTTTGCATATTTCAAGTTTAAAGGGTTAGCTCACCCAAAAATGAAAATTCTGTCATTAATTACTCACCCTCATGTCGTTCCACACCCGTAAGACCTTCGTTCATCTTTTGAACACAAATTAAGATATTTTTGATAAAATCCGATGACGACTTTATTTAACAATATCTAGTGATGGGCGATTTCAAAACACTGCTTCATGAAGCTTCGAAGCTTTACAAATCTTTTGTTTCGAATCAGTGGTTCGGAACGTGTATCAAACTGCCAAAATCATGTGATTTCAGTAAACGAGGCTTCGTTACGTCATTAGTGTTTTGAAATTTCAATGGTTCACCACTGGGGGCGTGACTTTGGCAGTTTGATACACGCTCCGAACCACTGATTCGAAACAAAAGATTCATAAAGCTTCGAAGCTTCCTGAAGCAGTGTTTTGAAATCACCCATCACTAGATATTGTTGAATAAAGTCGTTATTTTGTTTTTTTGGCGCACAAAAAGTATTCTCGTCGCTTCATAACATTAAGGTTGAACCACTGTAGTCACATGAACTGTTTTAAATATGTCTTTAGTAGCTTTCTGGGCATTGAAAGTGTTAATTATCTTGCTGGCAATGGAGGCCTCACTGAGCCATCGGATTTTATCAAAAATATCTTAATTTGTGTTCCGAAGATGAACGAAGGTCTTATGGGTGTGGAACAACATGAGGGTGAGTAATTAATGACAGAATTTTCATTTTTGGGTGAACTAACCCTTTAAAGGTATTTCAAATAAGATTCTAAACTTGTTAAAGAGATTATCACCACTGCAGTACAATCCTGCAGATGAGACTACTGTATGTCAGAGGCAGTGCTGTGATCTAATCTTGTATTTGAGTCAGTAAATCATACAGAATGATCTTTTTTGACAATCTAAAATAGCAAAAAGTTTTCTGTGATGTGTAGGTTTAGGGGTAAGATTAGTGTAGGGTGATAGAACAGTTTGTACAGCATAAAAAACATTTAGTCTATGTGTAATTGTTTGGTTGCTTGATAAAGTTAAAGAGAACATGAATGAAACATTTCTAAGCATGCTCTTGTTCCTGCTACAGAATGGCTTCACACCACTCTACATGGCTGCCCAGGAGAACCACCTGGATGTAGTCAAATTCCTCCTGGATAACGGGTCCAGTCAGAGCATTGCCACAGAGGTGAGCAGGACCTTCTGTTCCTATCCATTCATCACTTACCTCACTCCATTTCCCAGCACTGTGTATGAAGCATCATACTTATAGGTCCATCTAGCAATGATACATATAAAACCTGACTCAGAATGCCCAGTGACCTTGCTGTCCTTTTCAAGGCAGCAGGCAGACACTAGTTGCGCAGTGAGGGTATTGAATGCCCGGCTTGAAGTGTGTGTGGTGTGTGTGTGCGTGCATGACAGAGCAGGGTGCCAGACGTCACTGTCCTTGAGAATGTACCAGGCCCTTGTGTCTCTCAGACAGTGATTATGCATCCAAGAACATTTCCATGTTTGAAGAGCTGTTTGCATGTTAATGATCCGTGTTGGTCAGAATGAAGATCTGTCTGAAATTCAACCACAAAAAGATGCATTACAGCATTTTGATGTCAAGCTGCTCTTTGAGAGAACTATTTTTATGTTGCTTTTATTAAACATTCTGCCATTATACAATCTATATATATATATATATATATATATATATATATATGTTGCATTTTTTTCTCACTATATGATTGATATTTTATATTCTTGTATTAATATCATTTCCTACAGTTCAATTTATTTAGAAGTAGCTCATCTAAAAGCATAAACTCTGAAAATGCTGTTCTTTAGTGGGGTTTTCCACACAAGAGAGATTCTGTCTGATCCCACCTATTCCGATATTGTGATACACCACAATGTATTGAATCATGACATGTGTATGGCAATGTGTATTGTTTTTGTCAATACTCAGCCCTATTATTTACCAAGTAAGGAATAATTGATGAAGAACTGTATAAATATAATGAACAATCAAGGAGTCTGGAGTCAGTTATTGCGCTTACAGTATACTGTACCATGACTACCGAGCAGAACAAAATTCTATTTTGTTTTGTGATTGTAATGCCATTCTTATGTAAATTCTCAGATTCAGTTGAATGCTACTGTAGTTAAGAATATGATATGGAACATTAATGCTGTTAATGAGGTCAAACTACTTCAGCTGGGCTGGTATAGTAAATAATCATGATCATCTATGGACGTCTGTCCAAAGGGGTAGCAAACCGTGCTCGTGGAGGGCTACCATCCTTCTGTGTTTAGCTCCAACCCTGATCAAACGCACATAATCAAGGTGTTCAGGATTAAAAGGTAGGTGTGTTGGAGCAGGGTTAGAGCTGAAGTGCAAAATGCCGCCTCAAAATTTCTCAAAAGAAAACGCAAATTTGATCATGTTACTCCAATTTTGAAATCGTTGCACTGGTTACCTGTACATTTTAGAATTTAATTTAAAATTCTTCTTTTTGTTTTTAAATCTTTAAATAACCAGTCACCGAGCTGTCTGTCTGAGCTACTCCACCCCTACAATCCCACACGAAATCTGAGATCTGGTGATAAGAGAATTCTCTCTGTCCCCAGATCACGATTAAAGCAGAGAGGTGATAGAGCCTTTGCTATTGCTGGCCCCAGGCTGTGGAACAGTCTCCCGGCCTATATCAGATCGGCACAGTCTCTAACTATTTTTAAATCTTCTCTTAAAACTTACTTTTTTTCCTTAGCTTTTAATTCAGTATGAGTGTCTGGTGTGAATGTATGGTTTCGCTTTGTACTTTCTTTTTTTTTTTCTTCGCTTTATGTTCAGCACTTTGGTCAGCCATGCTTGCTGTTTTTAAATGTGCTATATAAATAAAACAACCTTGAACCTTGAACCTTGAAGTCTGCAGGAAGGTAGCCTTCCAGAAGCAGAGTTGGCTACCCTGTTAGAACAGGGCTGGGAAACTCTGGACCTCAAGATCCACTTTCCAGCAGAATTTAGCTCCAACCCTGTAGCTTTCTAGTAATCCTTAAAGACCTTAAACCTTGATTAGCTTGCTCAGGTTTGTTTGATAGGGTTGGAGCTAAGCTCTGTCGGAAAGTGGACCTAGAGGGCCAGAGTTGCTCACCCCTGAGTTAGAATCAATAAATTTCAAGCTTCTGTCATTTATCCTTGAGTGCTTATATCACGTCCGTTAACAAAAAAAAAAAAAAAAATGAAAGTCCATCTACTTTGATTGCAGATATGCTATTTTTGCTCAGACTACATATTTTTTGGATATTCATCTTGCAGGACAGGGGTGTCCAATCCTGCTCTTGGTGGGCCACCTTCTAGCAGATTTTAGCTGAAGTCTACAAGAAAGTGGCTGTTTTACCCCTGTTTTAGGACTTTCTTCTTACCATCAGTGATCTTGATGTTGCTAGTCAGATCTGCTCTAATATGGTAATCACAGGAGACCATACTAGTTCAGACCATCAGATTCATCCACATTAGAACAGGGTGTCCAGTCCTGCTCCTGGAGGGCCAGTGTCCTGCAGACTTCAGCTTCAACCTGTCCAAACACACTTGTTTGGAAGGCTGTGTTTGAAATCACCCCCCATACCCTCATTCACTATTCCCCACATTACTCCACTAATATAGTCCACTTGAAGGAGTGAATGAAAATGAGTGAGTGAATTCGTACACTGAGTGCGCCTGAAGGGCTGCCGCTTTTGCATAGTTTGTGCTTGCTGTTTAATAATTATTTGAAACTTAGCAAACTGGCAGCTCCTGTAGTAAGATGAAAAGATTTATCTTGAACTCTGTCATGTATAAACCTTAATTAAACAATTTAATAATCAATTAAAAAGGAATTTATACCTGCATGATATTACGCTGTACCCACATTGGACCAGCGGTTTGGAAAATGGATGGATGATTCAGCTGCAGGCACCATTTTCTGTTCAGACGTGAGAATTCATTTGGTGCTCTGCTCTCACAGGGCATTATGGGTATTCTCTAGCCGTTGAGCATACATCGGTTGTACACTTGTTATTGCGGTGCATTGTGGGATTGAATGATTGCACTCGATAACATCCACTATGGTTTCAGACACCACTACAAATGGCTGTCCCCTCAAATATTGCCCTTTTTAAGGGTATAGGGGGCGATTTCGGACACAGCCAAAGTTTCTAGTGAGCCTGAAGACCTTGATAAGCTGTTCAGGTGTGTTTGATCAGGGCTGGAGCTAAATTCTGCAGGATAGTGGCCCTCCAGGAGCAGGACTGGACACCCCTGATTTAAAAGAGCAGGTCTGGGCAAATCTGGGCCTCGAGATTCACTTTTCTGCAGAGTTTAGCTCTAACCCTGATCAAACTCACCTGCAGTACCTGTAGCTTTCAGGTAATCCTGAAGATCTTGATTCGCTTGTTCAAGTGTCTTTGATTAGGGCTGGAGCCAAGCTTTCTGCAGGAAAGTGGATCTTGAGATCCAGAGTTGCCCACCCCTTTCAAAGAGCATGCTGAATCATAGCTGATGTAAACTTCCTCTTCAAGAATTTTATATTATAAAGTTGTTGATAAAGAGCCCAGAGTTCTCTAGTGTACCTTTAAGATTTACATTTCTTTGTACTACTTAGGGATTCTTGTGTTGTGTGTCTGTAGGATGGTTTTACTCCACTGGCCGTAGCTCTTCAACAAGGTCATGATCAGGTGGTATCTCTGCTTCTGGAGAACGACACCAAGGGAAAGGTGCGACTACCCGCCCTGCACATCGCCGCCCGTAAAGACGACACCAAAGCAGCAGCGTTACTTCTGCAGAATGACCACAATGCAGATGTTGAATCCAAGGTACCTCCATCAATGTACAACCAAGTTTTTCCATCAGTTTACATTTGGAACTTGATGGTGCTTTCCATTCAAACACATAGGATGATTGTTATATTTTGGAATTAATGCAATGTAAAAAAATAAAATAAATAAATAAATAAAAACACATCTAAACAGACTTTGTGGTGGCTAAAGTAATTCAATGGTGCATGAAGGGAGATGCTCATTGTAAATTTACTTACAATCTTCTTCAATCACAAGTCAGTTTGCACCATCCAGTTAAACCCTTGTGGTGTCGTGTGATGTGTGGTTTGTTGCTCTCCCTCACCGCGTAGCCACCGTACAGCTTGGTGCTCCCATTGTGACTTTGTGAACACTAATCAGACCATTCTCTCTCCTCCCGCTCTGGTGGTCTCTCTAGATGATGGTCAATAGAACGACAGAGGTATACACATACAAACGCTACACACCTCACAAATCGCCCACATCACGCTGCTGCAGTGGCTGCTGCCCCATCCCCTCCTTCCCCTGCTCTTTGCTTTTTTGTCTCAATAGAATGGCGCTTCTATTACTAATGGGCAACAGAAAAATAGCATGGAGAGGAAACACTGGTTTAGCCGGTCGAGGTCTGCAGCTGAGAGCAGTACTTGTATTAAAAAAAGTCATTTTCAATAAAAGGAGGGCATGTTGTGTTTTGGGTTTTTTGAATTGAGTATGTAATTTTTGAAGTCAAGAAGTCAACCTTCCAGTGGCCTGCTTGATGTTTCTGTATGTTAAATTGGGATAGTTTTGCCCCAACAACAACAACGAAAAATCAGTTCTGCTTAAAAGACCAGCTTAGACCAGTATGAATGTCCATACTGGTCCAGCTGGTTTATGCCGGTTTAGTTCTGGTCTTGCTGATAAACCCGCAAAGTCAAGTGATTACTTAACTAGTAAAGCTGTTTGATCAAAGTATACTGTAAAACTCAATAATTTCAGAATACTCAAAACATTTGAGGAAACTTATTACCTCAAAACATTTAAAGGGTTAGTTCATCCAAAAATGAAATTTCTGTCATTAAGTACTCACCCTCATGTCGTCCCAAACCCGTAAGACCTTTGTTTGTCTTCGGAACACAAATTAAGATATTTTTGATGACATCCGAGGGTATCAGATCCACACATAGGCAGCAACAACATTGCACCTTTTGAGGTCTAGAAAAACGTACTAAAGCAGTGGTCTCAAACTCAATTCCTGGAGGGCCACAGCTCTGCAGAGTTTAGCTCCAACCAGCTCCAAATCACACCTGTTTGGAAGTTTCTAGTAATCCTGAAGACCTTGATTAGCTGGATCAGATGTGTTTGATTAGGGTTGGAGCAAAAGCTGTGGCCCTCCAGGAATTGAGTTTGAGACCACTGTACTAAAGGCATCGTTAAAACCGTCGACGTGACTACAGTGGTTCAGCCTTAATATTATGAAGCGACGAGAATACTTTTTGTGCGCAAAAACAAAACAAAAATAACGACTTTATTCGACAAATCCGTCTGTCCCCTGTCATACTGCTACGCTATTTTCTTTGCAGAGCTTCAGTGTTTACGTCCGAATGGCGGCTCGGTATTGGCCAGCTCTGGTCACATGAGCAGCATGACGCATTCGTGAGCCCGCGTTCAGACATATACACAACAGAACCCCCTGTAAATCCAAAACACACAAAATAACACTTAATTTCAGCATTTATTTATACAGTCTGATGTAAAGCATGCTAGGAATTAGAAATCTGCTGCAACTCAACTAAATTATATTAAGTTCAGCTTACTACAATGAAATTTTGAGTTCACACAACTTTTTTCTATTAAGTACAATAAATTTTCATTATTATTTAAATGAAACAAACTCATTTCATTTAATTAATTTCACTGTTCGGTTTTACAGTAGTGAAGAAGCCTGCACAACAGTATCCAAAACACAACACATTCTTGTGACCAGCAGGGTGTGCAACATTTTATACTCATGTTAAAACCAGTTTGCTTTGGAATATGCATTATGCTTCAATTATTTTAAACTATAAATCTAAGTGCCCAAGCCTAGATATCTAGTACTGTCCTGCAGATGAAGGTATTGTGGAGACAGACTCCTCAGCTGCAGAGCGCTCGTCCCGTTTCATGCATGACATTCCCCTCCTAGCAGGTGCCAGCAGAAAGAGCTTCTCTTCTCTTCTCTTCTCTTCTCTTCTCTTCTCTTCTCTTCTCTTCTCTTCTCTTCTCTTCTCTTCTCTTCTCTTCTCTTCTCTTCTCTTCTCTTCTCTTCTCTTCTCTTCACAGTCAGCATGGCTTCCAGATTTGTTCCAGCTGTCCTACAATTTGTTACTACTGATTGTCCTACTGATTTCTTAATAGCTTTGATTTGCACTGCATGACATGGAACTTATATACAGTATTAACCACTGACAACACTGGGAATAATAGTCTAATGTTCATCTAAAGCTACAGTCAAATTTACAGTGGCCTACTGACTATGTGTGCTATATATAATTCAATAAAATGTACTGCAAATTGCTTTTAAAATCATTTAAATTGTATTTATGATAATAGTTAGGCAAGTAAGACTCATTTTTGATGGTTTTGAACAGCACATTGCATGTTTGCACACTTGACGTCATGGGTCCACCTTCACTAAAGCTTTGTATGTATGTTAATTCAACTGTTGGCTGAAGGTTGCTGTTATTGAGGCTTCGTACATCTGAGGAAAGCACATTCTTTAAATGGAAAAACCCTCACATCTATTGTAACCACAGCATAGTTTATAAACTGAGAGATTAATGGAAACTTAATGTTCAGCCCAAAGCAAAAGAAATGAATCAGCTGGATTGAGTTGGTGTGAGGGAACAAGTGAAGGATGTGTCTTCCTTCAGTGTTGTGCTAAGGTCATCTGTGTAAGTCTGTCAGAGATTTACTGCACCACGCCTGTTCTGGTGTTGTCTTTTCACATGTAGAGGATGAGGTCAGGTCAGGTGACAAGGGGTCAAGGCCTTCAGAGTTCTGTATGTGACATTTTGACCACTGTGCTCTATTTCTCTCTGTCCCTCTCCAGAGTGGCTTCACCCCTCTCCACATAGCAGCTCACTACGGCAACATCAATGTAGCGACCCTGCTCCTGAACCGCGGGGCTGCCGTAGACTTCAAGGCGAGGGTAAGGACACAAACTCAAGCTGTGGTTTTCTGTAAGAGTGGAGTGGATAGGTATGAATGGTTCATGAACTACACTATGGTCAGAACAGAGTCATTCTATGTATGCAGTGCCTTTTTTTGTCCCTGAGGAAATCATTTTAGGTCATATTTAAAGCATGGACTAAAATAGCTACCAAAAGGTATTTTGTTATATATTTACATGATACTTAATGCAATTTTGTCACAATCAAATGAAGTATGTGCAAAATTAGATCTCTGTTTAAATAAAATTTGTTCACCAGGTCAGTTACAGTCATGTTACCAACAGTCATGTTACCAACATGCATTTCAACTGTGATAATAATCAGAATTTTTTTCTTGAGCACCAAATCAGCATATTAGAATGATTTATGAAGGGTCATGTGACACTGAAGACTGGGGTAATGATGCTGAAATTTCAGCTTTGCCATCACATGAATTAATTACATTTTAAAATATATTCAGATACAAAACAGTTCTTTTAAATTATATTTCATAATATTGTGCTTTTGGATCAAATAAATGCAGCCTTGGTGAGCATAAGAGACTTCTTTCAAAAACATTAAACAGTAGTGAACTGTAGTGTACATTTTAAACTAGACCTTTAAAAAGGCTTTGTATTGGGCAGTTTTATGTGAATAGAAAGCTTTTTATAATTAATCTAGTCCCACTCCACTGCCAGGTTTTCCATTTTCTACTCCCTGCTTGCTATTGCTGGTGAAAGAAACCCCACTCTGAGTGATTGTGGAGTGAGAGAAAATGCTAAGTGTTTAAAAAAAAAAAAAAAAATTCTGACCTGGAATGCCTTGAACACTGACAAGTGCGATACAAACAGTGAAGCGTCTCAGTGCTGTTGGATCATATTACAGCACTCTTGGAAAACCTTTCAGCCAAACAAATTAGAGGATTGGAAATAACTGTTGTATGACCAGCTGCTTAAACTCAACCAATGTTGCTTTCAGAACAATAAACATATTCTCCTGATGTAAAACACTTGATCTAAACACCTTCTTGGCACTGCATACACAGATTGACCCTGAACTGGTTTAGACCATGTAAACCAGTGTCTCTCTGCAGATCTTTGACCCTGACATGAAGTGAAATTTGATCCCACAGATCTGACATCCAAATCTCCATAATTTAGAATCAAAGCATTCGCTATTATGTACTCAAAAATACCATCCCATACAGTTTTTAACTTAAGTGACACATTGTACTGCTCCCAATATGCCAGTTAATGGTATACACAGATACATTTTATGGGGTCTTTTCATAAAAAGCAGTGCATCATGGTAAGTTAGGGATTTTGTGAGCCATCACTAGAGGGTGGTGTAGCCCAATACTTCCATCTTCGGTGTGACACTGTGCACTACATCCGTGCCATGACTGCAGTTACAAAGCTACAAAATCTCTTATATGTGCAACATTATAAAAAGCTCTAAGATGGAACACATATTGTTTGACCTGATATCATGTCTGTATTCCACTGACAACATATCACAGATGCAGACAAATTATGACACAATAAAAAAAAAAAAAAAACATCCCATATGCAAAGGGAAAAAAAATGAGAAATTCTTTCAGTTTGCCGTTTTTTTTCTTTGTTGAAAGCATCAATGGCCTGCTGTTTGTTGTTAAAGATCACTACAGACTTGCACCTTAGAAAAAAATGTCAGTACAGTACATTAATGCTCATGACACAACATTTTAAATATAGGCCAGATAATCCACTATTTTGATATATTCTCATTATGGATACAGTTATCAGAAACAGAGGTGTTTCCTCCCCCTTGAGTGATTTCTAAAAATCGACTTGTCAATGAATAATAAACATTTACTGTCTAATTTAAGTGTTCATTTCAGCAATTTTGAGTACTTATTTCCTGTTGTTAAATTGTATTATTAAGCCATTATGCTTTTAGTCATTAGCATTAGCATTAGTCATATAATTATGATAATGAAAAGGTGGTAAACCAGAAAGCTTTCTCATGAAATCCATGCAACTACCAAGAAGGGAAATAACAGTTATTAAAGCTGCAAGCAGCGATGAAAGGGCCCTCGCACCCATGCCACCGCCACCCGGTGGCTTTAGGAAAACAGAGCACGGTGGGCAATATGCATTTAAGTATATAAATATAGGAGGAAAATGTCAGTCATTTGTATTTGCCACACTTCCTGCTATGACTATGACTAAATTTTGGCGTGTAGATGTCTTCAGGCCATGGCACTTGTCAAACATGTGAAGTTTGAGGCAGATTGGACATTGTATGCTTGAGTTACAACACCTTCATATTTCATGATGATAATAGCATGCTTTAGCACTCAGATAAGTGTTGCTAGCATGTTTTAGAATGTTTCTAGCATGTTTAGCACTCTGTTACATATTTTAGTATGTTGCTAGTAGTGCATCACAGTGTTAAACACGTCACTTCCTGTTGCCAGTGGGTGGCGCTATTACTGTAACTGAATATTGTCATGTAGATGTGTTCAGGGCAGAACTGTTCTCAAACAAGTGAAGTTTGGGGCAGATCGGACATTGTATGCCTGAGTTACAACAACTTCCTCTTTTGTGGTGTTAATCGCATACATTAGCACTTAGCCAAGTGTTGCATGATTTAACGTGTTTCTAACATGTTTGGTACTTCATGGCATATTTAAATGTGTTTCAGGGAGTGAATTACAGTGTAAAACATGCCATTTCCTGTTGCCAACAGGTGACTAACTGAATATTTGCATGTAGATGTCTTCAGGTCAGGACTTTTATCAAACATGTGAAGTTTGGGGCAGGTTGGACATTGTATGCCTGACTTACAAAAGCTTCCTGTTTCATGGCGAAACATCAGAATTTGTCAGGCCGCCATGGACACGCCGTTCAACAAAAACGCAAGATCTTTGCAATTTAACATCGCTAAGACCTTAAGATTAGACTGACCAAATATGATGTTGTTCTGGTTAAATCTCAATGAGGAATTAATCACAGTGTAAAACATAACTTTTCCTGTTGCCCGCAGGTGGCGCTATGACTGTAACTGAATACTGGCATGTAGATGTCTTCAGGCCAGGACTCTAATAAAACATGTGAAGTTTGAAGCAGATCGGATATTGTATGCCCGAGTTACAACAACTTCCTGTTTCATGGCGAAACATCGAACTTTGTCAGGCCGCCACGGACACGCCCTTCAGCGAAAACTCTAGATCTTCGCAATTTAACGTCGCAAAGGCCTTTAGATTAGACTGACCAAATATGATGTTGATCTGATTAAAGCTCTATGAGGAGTTTGTTAAAATACAACGTCTGGAAATGGCAAAAATTTTGCCTGAAAAAAATTCAAAATATCTCACTTCCTCTTAGGCTTTCAGATTTTGTTCCCAGGGACTTTTTTGTAGGTATTGGGCTGTTACATGTGTTTACCGAATTTCATACCTGTTCATGAAACGTAGTGCAAAGGGCACTAAAATTTAAAATTTGTAGGTGGCGCGATCGAGCCATTTTGCCACACCTAATTTTGAAACCCATATCAGACGTAAATTTTCACCACTTCTGACGCGTGTGCAAAGTTTCATGAGTTTTCGAGCATGTTTAGGCCCTAAAAAATGCGATTCATTTCGGAGAAGAAGAATAATTGACTGAGCAATTACAATAGGGTCCTCACACTATCGGTGCTCGGGCCCTAATTATACATTCACACAAAACCAATGAAGTATGTATTTGCATTGCATGTTATGAACCTTGTTCTTTAGAACTTGATTGTGTGTCTGACAATTAGTTTTGTTATTTTATTGTGACAGAATGACATCACACCTCTCCATGTGGCATCGAAAAGAGGAAATGCCAACATGGTCAGGCTGCTGCTGGAGAGAGGGGCCCGAATTGATGCCAAAACCAAGGTCAGTGCCGCAAGCAGTTGAACCAAACAGACTGTCTTTCTTTTCCATATCTATATTTAACTCATCAGAGGAAGTGAGCACATGGTTTCCCCCATTGCCTTTATTGCACAACAGCAACACTGTATAGTTAAGAAAGACTTAAGAAAAGCTGTAATTTATAAACTAATTACATATCACGTTTCAGAGGAAACTAATTCAGTTGCTGTTAATTTGTGGCCAGTTTCAGCTGCTTTCTTAGAAGCATAAGATGCTTTTCAAGATGAACAGGGAATTTATTGGCAGGAATAATTCAGGGATACATACAGTTTGATTCTAATAAATGATAACAACCGCAGCCCTCAGGTTACATGTGTTTGGCAGCACCGTCGAAGAAAAATTGCATGCAGATGTTGCGCTCATCTCCGTCTCCAGTAGTGGAATGCTGTCTCTTATTGTGTGTTTGACATATTGGCACATGTCTTTAGTATTGAGAGGAGATGTAATGTTAATGATGGCTGACATTCATAGATTCTGGCATCTGCCAGTGGGTCAGTGTGTGTAATATATGTGTGCTTGTTTTCATATCTTCAGGACGGCCTGACACCTTTACACTGTGGAGCAAGGAGCGGTCATGAGCAAGTAGTTGAGATGTTGCTAGATCGCGGAGCACCAATCCTCTCTAAGACAAAGGTTAGATATGCTGTTCTGCCTTTAAAAGGATAGTTTTCCCCCCTAAAATGCAAATTTTACTTACCCCATATTGTTCCAAACCTGCATGACTTTTTTTCTTCTGTAGAACTCAAAAGGAAATATTTTCAAGAATGTTCATGCTGCTCTTTTCTATATATTGAAAGTGAATGGGAATGTGTGCCAAACAGAATGAAATGCTAAAAGGCAAAATGAAATGGATGTGTCCATTCACTTTCATATATGTTGAAAAGAACAGCCTGGACTTTCTGCTTAACATCTCCTTGTGTCAAGTCAAGTCACATTTATTTTATAGCGCTTTATTAGGGGTGTAACGGTACATGTATTCATCCCGAACGGTCACGGTACGGACGTCATGGTTCGATGCATGCAGTCAGATGACGAATACAGTCAGTCACAGGCGATCCACACTCCAATCCAGAAGGGGGCGTGCGCAGTAATGCAATGCTGTTTGCTAACCGCCACAACAGGAAAAAGTGCAGAAGAAGAACAACAGATGATTTATGCATAGATATGTTTAGCTGCGTCTCATTTCGGAGGTTGCGTCCTCCGGTGGTCGCATTTGAAGGCTGCATACGTCATCAACGATGTCTATTTAAGAAAAGTAACCTTAATAATATTGACTGTTATTCCTTGTGAGGTGTAAAATACTGTAATTTCTTTCTTACTTTGCAATCTAACGGTAACTTTTCTTAAATGAGGCCGCCGCGATGAGCCTTCAAATGTGACCTCCGGAGGACGCAACCTTTGAAATGAGACGTAGCTTTTGTGTAATCTCTCAACCAGTGTTTTAACCACAGAAAGACATCAATAAATCAGCTTAAGAATAATATCTCACGTAGCATTACATGTACCTCAGGCAAGTCATTTAGTGTCCACAGCATGTTAGTTCACTAGAGAAATGAACTCTAGAGGGGAGCATTTCACTAAATATATGCACTATATTAGCTTATACTGTATATTCATTATATTTACTTTACCTGTTAGTAATTTCTTAATTATTAATATATATTTAAATAAATCTGTTGTACTGAACCGTCATGTTTGTGTACTGTTACACCCCTACACTTTATACAATACAGATTATTTCAAAGTAGCTTCACAATAATAAGCAAGAAAATAACAGTATTAATGTTGCAAACTTCATTTCAATTTCAGCTGTAAAGCAGCTCTACAGAAGATAATGTCATTATTCAGCTCAGTTTAGTTCAATTTTGATTCAAATTAGTTCAGTAACAGTGTCAGTGTTGCAAAGATCATCAGTTATGAACCAAACCCAATTCAACTATAAAGCAGCTCTACAGAAGACAATAGTGTCATTATTCAGCTCAAGTTAGTTCAGTGTTGATTCAGTTCAGTTCAGTTCAATAATAGTGCAAAGTTTATCAATTATGAAACAAGTTCAACTGAGTTATAAGCAGCTCTACAGAAGACTATAGTGCCATTATCTAGCTCAATTCAAGCTTTGTTCTCATCTGATGCGGAGTGTTAGTGCAGTCAAATCTGTAATATTACTGAATATTAATTGCCTTTTAAACCCCAATTTTTAAACCAACTTTTTTTGTGTTACAGAAAAGGTTATATGGGTTTGGAATGATGTGATGGCGAGTAAATGACATCATTTTTTACTTTAAGCATATGCAGATGTGACATTATCATTTTTTCTTCTATTTTTCCATTGCATCACTGAACACTTTCCTGGAATCTGAAAGCAAAGCAAAACATGGTCACAGACTTCTCGCCAAATTAGATAATATCCCAGCCGATTAATGTCACAATGGAGCAATTGTTTTAGTACAAATAGTGACGTATAAATAGCCTCTTACTGTTCTTTTACCCCAGATGTCCCTTTTGTGGGGGGGATTATGGCTCTATTAGATTTTAAAAGTTTACTCTTTCTTCTCTGAATTCTTAGAAAGATAAAAGACTGTTTTAGATTTGATCCATCTGTTATTCCTGCAAGATGACAAGTAATAAAGAATAGAGAAGTGAAAGTTCTTCAGTTAGTTCAGTTTAATTTCTTCATAACCTAAATTGGTGCGTATGTTTCAACAGAACGGCCTGTCGCCACTGCACATGGCCACGCAAGGAGATCATCTGAACTGTGTTCAGCTCTTGCTTCATCATGACGTGCCTGTGGACGATGTCACCAACGATTACCTGACAGCCCTGCACGTTGCTGCACACTGTGGACACTACAAAGTTGCCAAGGTCCTTGTGGACAAGAAGGCCAATCCTAATGCCAAAGCACTGGTGAGTCTTGCGTTAACAAGTTGGATATTGCTGGATCTAGAGGTCTGCACGGGATAAATTTTTCAGTCCCGCTTCTGCAAAATTCTATCCTGTTCCCACTCGCTTCTGCTAAAAATAAGTTATTTCTTCCTTATTTCTTTCTGCACCCGACTGCAAAATCCAGCAAGTAGAGATCTATGAGATTTTTTTAGTCCCATTCCAGTGTCATATGCTATTTTTCCAATTCCCACACACAATGATTCAGACCTCAACTTGTTGTATTTGTCACAGCTGGCAAAAGGGAAGTGCTTTCCTTTGCTGTTGCATACATCCAAAAAACTTTGAGAATATCTAACCATTCCCCTGTAAAACATTTATTTGTTTGTGCAATAGATGAATAGTTGGTTGCGAATTGCAACCAATGGCTCACTCCACCGCTCACCCCTTCCTTTCGAAGCACATAGAGAAGCTACGGTGGCCGACACAGGACAAAGATGTCATCGTCTGAGACAGAAGAGAATAGCCAGTCAAGCAATGCAAGCTGCCTCTAAAAACACCAACAAAGAAGAACAACAACATAGTGATGAAACGGGCTCTGTAGAGCAGTTTGTCCATTTAGGGCTACTGTAGAAATCAGCCGGTGCAAAATGACGACTTAACATGTAAGGGGACCCGCGGTGTATGTAGATAGAAATGGCTCATTCTAAGGGAATAAAAACATAACTGTTCATTATGTAAGGTCTTTATACACCACTCAAAACATAGTTATGTATATTATATTGCATTTCTGTCAATAGATCCTCCTAAATATTACACACTGGACCTTTAACTTTTATTTTATTTTTAGTCCCACAATTATCTTCCCTCCGTTACACACACTCAGCAATTCAAAACTTGTCCCGCGCCACACTCAGTTGCGTTGGTTCCTGCAGACTTCTACCTGGATCAGCATATTTTTGATCCTGTCAAATAAACCATAATCTCCCATTGCCAGACCTTTGGCTATCAGCCTGAAGTCTAGTCTACATTGCTGCTTATTCTGGCCAAGAACCTTCCACCTAAACAGGAAGAGACCATCTAAATGACATGTAAAGCTTCCAACAGTTTTTCTTGTTATGTGTCATTTATGGGTGGGTTTATCTGAAATGTGTTATTCTACAATAATAGACTGGTGTGAAAAAAAAAAAAAAAAATGCACCAATCAGATTAGAAAATGCTTTCCAGTTTTGTGTGCAAAATGCATCAGATGATGTAGCCTAAAAATGTTCTACTTAAATATGGTCACTAAGGTAAAAAAAAAAAAAAAGCATGCTAGTCATGTGAAATCCCAGAATTCTTTTTTCTCCCCCTTTGGCTTCCACCTTAGATGGTACCCTCCACATTTTATATGTGAGCATGACATTTAACAAGTTTTGTTTCTGAACAGCACCATGGCGATCTGTAAAAAGCCTCTCTTGGCAAAGAGTGCAGTGCATACTGTCATGCTCTGAAGTAATGGTTACAGAACGGGTGTGTCGCTGCAGTTTATGAGGAAAAAAGGAAGAGAGAAAGAAAACTGTAGAAAGACAAGTCTGCCAAGCATTGAGCAGCAGGAGCCACGTGTTTTCATTCGTCTGGAAACAAAGCTTTGTTAACTCTTCAGTCATCTTGTTATGGACCAGCAACCAGATTTTCATTAGTAAGCTGCAGTAAAAGCATCCAGAATCTCTCTCTCTTTTTTTTTTCTTTTTTTCTGTAGAATGGTTTTACTCCACTTCACATCGCTTGCAAGAAGAACAGGATTAAAGTGATGGAGCTGCTGCTGAAACATGGAGCGTCCATTCAGGCTGTGACTGAGGTGAGAGAGAAAGATACTGGGTTTTTTTTTTCTACATTTACATTTGCAGAGCTTGCTTTATGCAATTTGATCTGTGGAATTATCTGTGGTTGTAGCAACCATTATAATTGGAGGGACGTTTGTATCCCCCACTTTTCAGGAAAGAATTATTTATTTTAAAGGTTTTATTTTGCTTGTATATGGTATGAAGAACTTTAAGACCAGTTGGTTGAATTTTCAGACAAGCAAGTTGTTAGCGGTAATCCTACCATGGCTACCATGCCCATTTAACCTGCATTTTACCAAATCAGCAAAATATGAACATTATGTCACCTAATTAATATTCATGAGCCAAATATAAAGTGTCTCTCCCACTTTCTTTCTGTTCCTACACCTCTGATGAAAATGTTGTGTTGTTAAATACGTTTACAAAGTTACGAAAGCCTGTTTGCGACTTAGAGACTAAAATGTTACATGTCATAATTGCAACTTTATTTCTAATAATAGTGATCTGCCAATTGTGACTTTACATCTCACAACATGACTTAATATTATGCATTTACAACTTTGTTCCTCAAAATTGCTAATTTATATCCGACAGTGCAATTTCCATGCAATGCTCAGTGAAAAAAACTCACTATGTGACATTATATATCAAAATTGCGACTTAGTTTCTCACAGTGTAATTTAAAATCTCACATTGTTACTTTATATCTTGCAAGGTGGCTTTAAATCTTTTTGTTTCTAATAATTGTGATATTTGCAACTTTATAACCCATATGAAATCACAATTACAAGAAATAGTTTGCACCTTTGTGGGGGGAAAAAAGGCTTTGCAACTTTTCACGTCATAATTGTGACTTCCATTTGTGACATTATATCCTGCAACATGACTTTATAATGTGCAATTGCAACTTTATATCTCATAACCAACAGTGAAAGTTTAAAAAGTTTAAAGCTCGCAATGTTTCTTTATATTTGCAATGTGACTTTATATATCAAATTTGCAACTTAGTTTCTTATAATTGTGACTTTAAAACTCACAATGTGACTACATCTTGTAGTGTAATCTAAAATCTCATGGCTTTATATCTGGCAATGTGGCTTTAAATCTTGCAAGTTGTAACTGTAGTAATTGTAACTATTTCCTGTATAGTAATTATGACTTTATATCTCACAATTGCAGCTTTATCTTTCTGCGTTTGCAACTTTATATCTCACAGTGTGACTATTTTTTGTTTTAAACTATCTTCAATCTGATTTCGAAACGAGCTTCCATACATAGCAGTCTAGAATTTGATGATAGACTGAGAATTAAATCTTCTCTTGTTTTGAAAAACAACATGTGCGTTTTGAAATGAGGTAATATTTGCTTTAGCATGCAGTTCCCAACACCTCAAAGCTGCATTTTTCTGTGTCTTTGGCAGTCTGGACTCACGCCGATTCATGTGGCTGCTTTTATGGGCCATGAAAATATTGTGACTCAGTTGACAAATCACGGAGCGTCTCCTAACACAATGAATGTGGTGAGTACAGCCATCCCCAACCCCACCAGCACCAAACAAACAGTTTTACAAGTTTTGATAATGAACAAAAAGAGTAAAACAAAACATTTTAGCGAAGCCCCAGAGGCCAGCCATGTTCCTCTCTGGAACGTGTCATTTCTTGCCACATTGGTTTGGTCTCCCGTTTCATAAAGCCATTTAGGGTAATAACAGCCTCTGTCCATGTGCTTAAACATACGTCTGACCACAGGTTGGAGCTCCTCACTCTACTGTAATTAGAGTACAGTCAGACTGTAATCATGCTCGACTGTTCCCCATCAGACAGACGGTGAGCCAACAGCAAGCCACTGTTACCGTAGAAACATGCTTTAGGCTTTGTTGGGGTGCAGCTCATTGAGACAGTCAAAACAAAGAGAGCAAAACAGGGGCCTGGTCTCATGAAAGGGCTGTGCACACACACAAAGGCTTACTGTCCAAACACAGTAGTACCTTTTTTCCAGAAGCTTCCTCTGTGTGTGTTTTAGAGGGGAGAGACGGCGCTCCATATGGCTGCCAGGGCAGGACAGGCAAACGTGGTGAAATTCCTGGTGGCGAATGGAGCAGATGTGGACGCTAAAGCCAAGGTGAGTGAGAGATATGAGTCTGGGTATGTGCTGCTTTATTAGTGGTGTTTGCAAAGACAAGTGAACTCAACTTAGGGTTAGTGATTAAAACCCTTAGTATTGAAGTTTGGCATGTAGTTTGCACCATGATGCTTGTGCTGCATACATGGCTGAAATCTGAAATTGTGCAACTTGTTGAGGAGTTATTCTGTCATATTTCTGAATGATTAGAATTTTTTCTGGCGGATGATAAAACAGGTGAAACAAATCCTGAAGACTTACCTTAAACGAGGGAGCTGATAACTTGAGAGTGGGCAGTTGATTTGTGAGGAGAGCAATCACATATTTTTTTTCTAAAATCAAAATAAAACTGAACATCTCGATATTGCAATAAATCAAGGTTGACACAACAGCCTCTTAAAAGTCTACAAACACTCAAGTCTCAGTTAAGCTCAAGTGCTCAAAAAGGGCATAAGTAAACCAATATCCTTCAAAACGTTCGCTTCAATATAACGAATAAATAAATTAATGTTAAGTAAATTAAATAGTCAAAGACTTGCACTGGACATGCTGGTTTCAGCCTCATCACTGGCTGCAGCCATGTATCTCCATGTATCTCATGTATGAAACACATGTGCTTCACAACTACATGCTAATGCACTCGCATTCACATAAAATAGCCTTGTGCGTGAGTTTGGGTGAGTAAGGGCAAAACGCACAACATATGGTATCTTCAGTGCCCTGTAGATGGCGATATTGCTTCTTTTGTAGCAGAAATAAACTGCTGCAGAAAAAGTTAGGTGCCATGCAAGATGTAATGAGTACTTGCATTATTCATTACAAATGTATTGGAGTAAATAGTAAACATATACTTATTCAAAATGTAGAGTAGAGAGAGTAGAGAGTAAAAGTTAGCCAAAAAGATACTTAAAGCTGCAGTCTGTAACTTTTTTGATTAAAAATGATCCAAAATCAATTTTTGAGCAAGTACATAACCAGCCAGTGTTCAAAACTATCTCCTTACCTTAGCCCGTTACACAACGGTAAACTTGTGATAATATGCCCTAATTCGAGTGGTACTGGTAGGCTTCCACGGGAAATTCGAGCATGCCACCGTTCGTCTTTGCGTTATTACGTCACGTCTGTTTACATAAAGAATGAGTACCAGCTAGTAGGCTATATGGCATGTGAAGATTCTGCAGGTGGCGGATCATTTATAGGCTTTTCTCACAGCAGCTGGAATAATTAAACTCATCATTTTGATGGCAGATTGTATAGTATGACAAATAAACAATTAGAGATTTGACTGTACAGAAATCTACAGGTAGCGCTAATATACGCTAAATGTCACGCAATGCTGATGTTGTTAAGATTAACAATTTGAAAACAAAGTATAACAATAATAATAATTTGCACGGTTTGATGCGATTTGAGCTAAACGATCTTTAGATTTAATCACCATTGGTAGCGTGATTTATTGTAATGTTTTTTTTCTCAGTTGGTCAGAACAAAAGTGGCAGACATGTTACTTGTTCAGATGACATTTTCCGGTTAAAATTCTTATTTTGGTCATACTTCCAAGACTACAATCTGTGATTCCGAAGTACCTGTACAGTATCCACCGGTGCAGTGACTGACAGCCACACATTCTCCTCAAAGCATTAGATTAATCCACGCTGAGGAGCCGTGCCGATGCACAACCCACGTAAAGATGATAACGTAAACTGCAATTGCAGGTTTCGAACAGAGATGGCGACAAAGAGGCAAAACTTATGGACTGCAGCTTTAAGTACAGTAACTAATTACATTTACTCAAATACTTTACACCCAGCCACTGTGGCTTGTGGTTTTCCAAAGTTACTAGCCACTCAGCATTTTCACTGGCCACAATTCTGACATCGATACAATGGGGAAAAACTGCCATATAGATATTTTTAATATCATCTCATTATTTGGCAGCAGATATATTAGGCTGCTGTCACTTTAAGACCTAACGCATGGATCCATTATACTTTTACATTATTTATATTATTTAAATATCAACCACATCACATGGATTGCAATAGTTCCATCTGTGTACCATCTGTCATATAAGTGTAAATGTAAATAAAACATACTCGTAAAATGATGCTAGAGTTTAGAGGCGCAGACAATGTAATGAAAGTGTGTAATGAAACTACTGTATGTTCAAAGTGGAGTGTAATAGCTGTGGAATGCAGTGCACTCGATCTATACTAATAGGAAACAGTTGCTTGTCTGTTTGTGGTTGCTTGAAAGACTATCAAAATGGCCCCAAACCTCTTAAGTGTTGCCTCGCTTAATTTAGTTCTGCAGTCCTGCAAGGAAATATTGAAAAGGTCTAAAATCTTACAACCTCTAAAAAGGAAAAAATGAGTAACTTATCTTATATGTGAGTGTAGGACGATCAGACACCGCTGCATATATCCAGTCGTCTGGGAAAACCAGACATAGTCCAGCAACTGCTGCAACACGGGGGTTCACCCGACGCCACCACCACATCCGGATACACACCACTCCACCTGGCCGCACGTGACGGCCACAAAGACGTGGCATCCATCCTGCTGGACAACGGAGCATCTCTTGGCATCACTACCAAGGTCAGTCAAGCAAACAAAGCTGGACGATCCATAATACTCTATTATTTTTGCATTGTTGTTTGTGGTCAGATAATTACAGAAGCTTCTTTCCGCCACTGAATAAAAAATAAAAAAGTTAACTGCGACTTTTTATCTTACAATTCTGACTTTTTTTCATACAATTACAAGTTTATATCTCTCAATTCTGACTTTTTTCTCAGAATTGCAAGATATAAACTCGCAATTGTGAGTTATAAAGTCAGTATTGTGAGATGTAAACTTGGAATTCTGAGAAAAATGTCAGTCTTTTTTTCTTCAGAATTAGACTTTATTACTCGCAGTTGCAAAATTGTAAGAAAAAAGTCAGAATTGCAAGATATAAACTCGCAATTGCGAGAGAAAAAAGTCAGAATTGTGAGATAAAAAGTCGCAGTTACCTTTTTTATTTTTTTAAAAAGGAGTTTATATCTCGCAATTCTGACTTTATAACTCGAGATTGCAATTCTGACATTATATCTTGCAAGTGTGAGAAAAAAGTCAGAATTGTGAGATAAATAGTTGCAATTATCATTTAATTTTAATATAAGTTTAATATAAATTAAGTCCATTTATTTTACAAGGAAAAGCCTTTTAATATGTCCCATTTCAACTTCCTGTTTCAATAGAAAATACGTACAACAGGAAAAAAATAGCATAGCATACCATTTTTAAAGACCTCCTTGGTGGTAGTGTTACAGTGCATCATATTTCTGTGGTATATCTTGTTTCAGAAATGGATTTTTATTTCAAATAGGATAAAGTTCATCTGATGAATCAAAATAGAATGTACTTTGATCGCACTATTAAGTAGAGGTGGGGAAAAATGCATCGCAATTCTCTCTTCAACGATTCTGAATCGATTCTGAAAACTGAGCTCATTTTTTTTTCTGAATATGTGCGATGACACTGCACTAGAGACATCCATATCACTAGCCATTCTAAAAGCACTTTTTGTTTATTGCGTGTTACTTTGCTCCTCTTTATTACTTTATTACGCTTATATTTGAAAATAGCTATTATAATTCTTAACATACAATTCTTTTGATTTATTATTAATTTGTAAAGTAGTTATAATTATATACGGAACTTAATAAAAATGCACAAATAAATTTGATATTCAACATCGGTAAACCCATTAATTAATAATAATAATAATAAAAAAAAAATGTTTGAGATTCTGATCATGCTTCCCAGAATCGGAATGGAATCGCATCGTGAGGTGTCTAAAGATTCCCACTTTGTGCTGTTTAGTGGGTCCTGCCCTCTATTTTCTATGATCCTGTTACACTCGTCAGTTTTTAAACAAGATTGTTTTGCTCCATTTTACTTTCCTTGTGATGGGATGTTGATTTCTTTCTGTTTGGTTTAATGGAGCAAACAGCCCCCTTCCTCATCAAGCATACAATTGTGTTTGTAATGAATCAGTAAATGAATTCAATTATGAATAAATTGAGCATGTGAGCTGTGTTCTGCTGAAGTGTTATATCAGTCAGACAGGAGGCTGTTTCAAATTATTTATTAAATTGATTATTCAGTAAATCTAATCACTATGCAGATGTGCGTCTTGCCCTTTACTTTACAATCAACAAGCCCAACCAAAGCACTACGGAGAAATGATATTTGAATAGTTATAATTGAAAACTGAATGTGGCCTACAGTAGAGTTAGGGCACTATGATTTCTGGGATGTAGAAAATTAAAATGGAATTTACTGTATAGATATTTACTGTATATACTCAAGCATGCATGTCTCTCGTGATGTTTTCAGCGTCTGTTGTCTCAGGACATGAATACATGAACTTTATCTCCAGAGCTGCTCTGAGAGTCACGTCCTTTCATCTGATAAAATTATCCTCAGATACACACAGGAACTCAAAGGTCTTCACTACAAACCGACAAAATAAAAGTTCGGTTTAATTGAACGAAGTATGGCAAAAATATATTACTATAGACCTTATTCACAGCTGTGCCATATTTGATTTTTAGCGGAAATGAAAATGAGGCTGTGAGAGTTAGACATACATCTCTTCAGTGGGTTTTAGGTTTTGGGTGGGTTTTGGGATTGTCCTGCTGATGAAACACTGCAAAAAATATATTTCCAAGACATTTTAGTAGACAAAAAAGCTGTGAAAAATTATAGGTGATCTAGGAGTTTTATATACAGTACCTTTTTACAGCAGATGCCATTGAAAACATGGTAAGTCTATCCCTCGCAGCCTTGCTTTCATACCTGTCATGGTACTGATCTGAATAAGGTCTATTGTACTATAGTGCAGTACTTCTCAAAGTAATAATAATGACAATAACAATACAATTTTTTAAAGCATTATTTTTTTAAGGAATATCACAGTTTTTCATCCATGCTTTAATTTACACAGTAAACCTCCGTTGTGCAGCACTTTATTTGACAAAAATGAAAGGAATTGTGAAAATTTAATTTGATTACATATTAAAAGATTAATTCAATTATTAAAATTTTATGCATTCATTTAATAACCACTGTTTAATACATTTGTATTAAATAATAAAACGCAGAATCCACAAACATTAAAACAGACAAAACAGAATTTCTGGAAAAAAATAATTTAATAAAACAAATTAGAGCACTATTGTTAAAATGATTAAATTGATTAGACATACTTTTTGATTATTACAATGTAATTAAACCCTTAAAATGGAGTCCAGAAAAATGAAAACACAATATATATATATATATATATATATATATTTGGCACAAATCGCTGTCATTGCGAACAACTAATGGAAAATAATGCAGTGTGCGAAATGATTTGTGAACACCTCTAGCTCATCATGAAACATCTGAGTTAGGTTTGGACAGCTAGATAGATATCCCAAAACTAATACACCGCAGTTCACCACTGGCATAAATCATGCATCCTGACACACTTAGTATTAGCATAAATCTCACAGCAGTGTTAAATTGTGGCTTGAACGTAAATCAGCGTTTCTCTGTTTACTAAATGTTATATGAAATGCTTTACATCTCCTCCCTGAACATTTTAGCAGACCATATAAAAGCCAGTGATGGGTTTGCAAATCTTGCACATCAAAGAAAGGGCATCTCATCCATCATGATAGCTCACCAACCTGCCATATGCTGACGGAGGATTTTTCCAGCAGTATTCTATTACTTGGAATACGTTACAAAATGCTTTTGCATTACAACATGTTTTTTGACATCATGTCCATTATGAGGAACATCTGATGATGTTTAGGATCATTTGGAGTTGCTGCATGTGGGATGTATTAGTATTTTGATGTTTGTACTGATTGTTATTGAGCACAGGGCTTACATTTCCACATTTCTCAGTGATGTGTGTTAAGGTCCATGGATACATTCAAGCATAGTTTGAAACATCTGTTAATTATATGGATAACAAGCCATATCTTCTCTCTAGTTAAAACACACAGCGCTTATGATACAGAAATGTTCCTGCAGGAAATATTATATGCAGGTTTTACCTTAAAGTCTCCATGAAACGGAAGTTTCAACAGGCTTTTCTTCCCTATTGTGACTTATATTCAAGTGAAATGGCTTCTCGAACAAGGAAAAAATGTAGGGCGGGACTTGATTTTATCCTTCTGGAATTGATTGGATGGTTGTGGTTTGCTATTGCTGTGATCTCATGTGAGTGACAGGTTGCCAGTAAACACGTCATTAGAGAAGAGATGACACTGCATCAGGGAGGGGAAGTTATTTTTATTAAAAATTATGAGGGCACAATAATTTTAATTTTTAATTATTTTTTTAATTTTGCTGGTTACTGTATGATGATTTAAATCTGAAACAATTACTAAATAAACTGCAAATGTTAGGTTTTCAAATACATTTATGCTCAGGTTTTCCTTCTTTTCTACCTTTAGCTGATCACATGCCTGATAAATTTTAAATTTGTATATTGCTAAAAGATCATTTTGTTTTTCTTGGAGTACAACTTTGGTTACATGGGATCTTTAAGAATTCGTCGTCCAATAAAATTTAGCCTGTATCTTAGACCACAACGACTATCAACAGCTTTGTTTTAGCTGTAGAAATAAAAGATTTCCCTAGTGTCCTGCTGTGTGATCGTGATAGACATAAAATACTTGACTAACATCACTGAGCAGCTGCCAAGTGTTACAGTGTGGGAATGTGCTGAGGAAGGAGAATGAATTCATGGTGTTTTCCCCGACTCCATTCACCACACAGCAGAGTTTCCCTCCGATAACATAGCTGTCATTGGATATGTTTGTCCTGTGTCTCTAATAATTATTTATGATTGATTAGTAAGGCGTATGGAATGCTGGCCTTTAATGATTCGAGGGGAAACAGCAATCTTCAGATCAACTAAAGTTCCACATTTCCCAGTTTTATAAGTGCTTTGAGATGGAGGTTATAAAATAACATAAACATTATGACAATACATTTAGATCACTGGTTATAAAGGAGAAAAGGGGGTTATAAATCAATCAGTTTAGTTTAGTTTTGGTTCCATAATGTTAATTTTATAATGTAATGTTAACAGTAAATGATTAAATCTCTTTAAAACAGTTCATATTTCATATAAAAATCAAAAGGTTAGAAACTAAAGTTATAAATAAGAAATTACACATTACAATTTGATTGTGGCAGAAATATGCTTAAAGGGTTACTTCACCCAAAAATGAAAATTCTGTCATTAATTACTCACCCTCATGTCGTTCCAAACCTGCAAGACCTTCGTTCATCTTCGGAACACAAAATTAGGATATTTTTGATAAAATCTGATGGCTCAGCGAGGCCTCCATTGACAGCAAGTTAATTTACACTTTCAGATGCCCAGAAAGCTACTAAAGACATATTTTAAACAGTTCATGTGACTACAGTGGTTCAACCTTAATGTTATGAAGCAACGAGAATACTTTTTGTGCGCAAAAGAACCAAAAACAAAATAACGACTTTATTCAACAATATCTAGTGATGGGTGATTTCAAAACACTGTTTCATGAATCTTCGAAGCTTTACGAATCTTTTGTTTCAAATCAGTGGTTCGGAGCGCGTATCAAACTGCCAAAGTCACGTGAACCATTGAAATTTCGAAACACTTATGACGTAACAAAGCCTCGTTTACTGAAATCACGTGACTTTGGCAGTTTGATACACGCTCCGAACCACTGATTCAAAACAAAAGATCCGTAAAGCTTCGAAGCTTCATGAAGCAGTGTTTTAAAATCGCCCATCACTAGATATTGTTGAATAAAGTTATTTTGTTTTTTTGGCGCACAAAAAGTATTCTCGTCGCTTCATAACATTAAGGTTGAACCACTGTAGTCACATGAACTGTTTTAAATATGTCTTTATTACCTTTCTGGGCATCTCAGGGTGAGTAATTAATGACAGAATTTTCATTTTTGGGTGAACTTACCCTTTCCAAAAATACTTTTTTTCCACCTGAAATGTCAGCTTCTACTCTATATGCTGTACATATTTATATTTTCTCTTCAGTTTCTCTTTCTCTGAGCAGAACAGCAGGGCACTGCTGTGTTCAAAATGCCTGTCTTGTGTAAAGCCGGTTTAGTTACAGCAATACTTCATCTCTAGCTGGACGGAAGGGCTAGTACTGTATTTACTTTAGTATTACATAACGGAAGGAAACTTGTGCAACACAGATCAGTTTTTTTCGCAGTGTCATTTGCAATTCATAAACCCCACCCCCAAACCCCCAAAGTTTTCTAAAAGTTGCAACAATTGTGCACGCCACACTGAATGGCTTGTCTCTGAATTCTAGGTACATTTCTCTTTATTTCTATGTATGGATTCTTTGTCTTTGCAGAAGGGATTCACTCCCCTGCATGTTGCAGCCAAATACGGGAAGATTGAAGTTGCTAACTTACTGCTACAGAAGCGAGCGCCACCTGATGCAGCTGGGAAGGTAAAGGTGTCTATGTGCACTAATGGTTATAGGTTGACAATTACTACCTTTAATGTACAACAGGGATGGGCAACTTCGGTCCTGAAAGACCACTGTCCTGCAGAGTTTAACGCCAACCCTAATGTCTGAACAATGTCTTCAGGATTACTAGAAAGCTACAGGCAGTTGAGTTTTTATCAGAGTTGGAGCTAAACTATGTAGGACAGTGGCTCTCCAGGACCAAAGATGCCCATCCCTGATGTACAAGCTTTATGTTATGAGTTTATGTCATCACAGCCATCCTTCAGTTTCTGGTGTGGTAACATGACCACGGTAAGAAACGGAGCATTGATTTTCCTTTCTAAGCATCTGTTGAAAGGAGGGATTTTGGATGAGAGACATGAGTATGGGACACATTTAAATTCTTTGTGTAATGTCTAAAAATGGTTACATCTGTTTTCCAACTCATCAAACGAACAATTATATTTAATACAAAGTAGTAACAGCATGCTAATGCTGGCATAATATTTGTGCTTCAAAGACAAATAGACAGATGTACACTCATAATCTTACTAAATGTTAGTTATCATATAGTTTTTGCATCACACTTAAAGTAAACTCTCATTCCAACTCTCATTCATTTGCATGTGTATGAATAGAAGCGAATGAAACACAAAATCAAGTGTGACCGCACCATTAAGACCTCACGAAATCAAAAGCAGGTATATGCAATTAAAACTTGAATTTCATGGGGTCTCTAATACATATATTCACCATGTGCTTAATGTTAATATTTTATGTAGTTGCTTATAAATACATAGTGCTATTATCATTAAAAACAAAGTCAATGTAATGTAAAACTGTTTTATTACTCAGTAAGCATGCATAGGTTACGCTTTATTTTAAGGTGACGTAGTTACATTGTACTTACTCAAATAAGTACTGAGTAATATTAATTATCTACATGTACTTACTATAGAGAGAGTTAGGGTTTGGTTTAGGGTTAGTTACTTGTAATTATGCAAAATTCACTGTTATTACTATAATAAGTACATGTAGTAATGTGTAACTGCGTCACCTTAAAATATGCTTGTTGCAGAGATCATCTGGAAATGCCATCTCCTCAGTGTCATATTCATACAAACATCTAATAAATGTCTTTTATTCTGTATCACAGATCTGCTGAATGTCTTTCTAACTTCTGACAGCTAGTGAATGCTTTAAAACGATATCTTCCAGATGAAAACACACATTGTAGAGGCATTTGTATGCTATCAGGTTACATGCCATCATTTTCCAGACATGTCAGAGGTTTCATTCGCTAATGTGCACTGGCTAAACTTACTCTCCAAAGCTAAAAGCTGATTGATTTATAATGGCACCTGTTTCACACACCCCAACTTTGAGCTCTCAGCCAATAATAGCTGTATATCTATGTGTGTGTGTGATTTTAGAGTGGACTAACACCACTGCATGTTGCTGCGCACTACGATAACCAGAAAGTGGCCCTCCTTCTGTTGGACCAAGGAGCATCCCCACACGCAGCAGCGAAGGTATCAGGAAACGCTTACCACATCTGTCTACTGACCACAGTATCTCAATTAGCACACGCAAATCTCATCCAAACACAACCACATGCACACACACACACACACACACACACAAACTCAAACACACATACAAGTGATGAAGAAATATGGCCGCAGACCAAACGGCTGCACACATGCTCACAAAACCACCTCCACCCTACATTCTTGATCACTTTCGTCATTTTACTTGTAGTCCACCCACTGTAACCTCAGAGGATGATAAGCTTGTACACATTTTTATCACTGTGAAAAGAAGAAGTTCTTGAAAACTGTGTACTTCTATGGTTGATGGTGTTTTGACACATTGCTCAGGGATAGTTCACCTAAAACTTAAAGTTCTTTCATTATTTATTCATCCTCCAATCAGGATCAGAAAACCAGTATGACTTTATTTCTACAGCAGAACACAAAATTTTGTGTTCTTTGTGGAGGTTGAAAGTCATTGGTCACCAAATGATTTCATTGTGTGGAAAAGAGCAGAGTGAACATTCTTCAAAATATCTCCTTTTGTGTTCCACAGAAGAAAGAAAGTCATGATGGCTTGAAGTCATAAAGATGGACGAATAATGACAGAACTTGAATTATGCCTTTAATCATTAGCAGTCCTGTTTCTGCTCGAACCCCTGAAAAAGAGTGTCTCTAGGGTTTGTCATATGATTTCTCTCTGATCCTCTAGTCACTTCTAAGATCTGTGCAGGAAATTACTGGAAACTCAAAACATCATTAAATGCTTTTTATCAAGTTCCAGCTGGTTGCATCGAAAATACCACTGATGGCAAAACGAGGGCTGAATTCGTGTATAAAAATGTAGGCTCTGTTTTAAAACCTAGCTGCCTTGCTGTCTACAGCCTACATATGCAACTAGGCCTTATAAGGAAGCATCCTAACCAAGATGAAACCTCATAAGTAAATTATTTGGACCATCAACATAGGCAACAACTCCTTGTCACTCAAAATATCATGCTGCACAGGAGACAATGTAGTGCAACAGTCGGGTTCCGGAAATATAAACTCCATTCATTTTAGAGGAATTCTTCATAGAGGAATTGATTTTTAACGGTAACTTATAAACCTTTAAAGACAGCTCTAATGTGAGGTTGTTAATGGATGGTATTTGCTTCTGTTGAAGCCGTCAACCCACATTATTTCAACTTATTTTTTAAATAATTGTGTATAACAGCCGAATTTGTGGTGAAAAACTACATTACCCATAATGTAATGCACATAAAATTCCACCAATCAGAGTCATGGCAAGCAAAATGTGCCAAAAGAGCTCTTTTGCTCTGCTCACTCCCATGACGCACTGCAAATTACGTAATCTACTCTGTCTTCCTATGCTTTTAAAATAATCTGGCTTGGTTCATGGCTTATAATGCTTTAATGAAGACTTTTTTAAATCCCTATGGGAGAATTGAATGAAAAAATACTTCTGGAACAAACACCGCTGAAAAAGTGGACGGGTACTGTTGCACCTCTATAGGGACTGATGTTAGCATGTTGCTAAGCTAATGACGTGTCACGTGACACTTGTAAGAGTATAAAAGTAGCATTGTGGTATTGGGTAAATTGTCATATTTGAAGCAAAATTTTTCAATATTGAATGAATCATACGACTCTCACTTAGCCCACAATCTTGAATTTGTGTATGTGATTCAGCTTCATCAGAATCAAAACAAGTTTCTGTAGAGGCAGCATAATAATAATAATAATAATATTAATAATTATTAATAATAATTTTTTTTTTTTTTTTTTTTTTTTTTTTTTTACAGCAAACATGTCGGGAATCAGCTCATGATGTCATACAATATTGTCTACATATGCCGCTTTTGGAATAGAACATAGAGATCTGGAAGTGTAATGAATCAGTTCTCTCATAGTCTTTTTTGTTTGAACTTGAATAGAGAGATGTGTTCACGCTTTTAAACTGTTGGTGTTGTTTTGTCCACCCTGAAACGGCTCAGTGTAAACCCTAAACAAATACAGTGACCCAGATACTGCCTTTGTTCCTTCACAACGAACAGCAGCCAGACCTGGCATGTGGAGAACACTAACTGACTCTCGGTTTGGATGGAACCGCTCTCCATTGACCTCATTGGCTGACACCTCAGCATTCGCTAGCTGTTAAGAAACAATAACTTTTTTCTTGTGCTCAGTCCGACTAGCTTTTCTTTACCTTTCAGCCATCGTTCCACTCTTGATCTGTGAGGTTAAAAGCAAAGCACTGCTGTCAACATGTTCCTGTTTTGGAAATGTCATAAATCTATGGTTTTAGTGTGGTTATAGTGGTTTCGCAGCATGTGGCTTAGTGCTGTGTAGGGCTGGACAAGCAAAAAATTAAAATACAGTAAAATACAGTAAAAATCTAGTTAAAAATGTTTTCCACAGTACTTTTATAGTTATTTTTGAAGTTATACTGTACTTACATGTTTTTATTTTCATTTTGTAATATAGAAAAATGCCTAATTAATATTTTTAAGCGATGATGCAAATTAATCTTAGAATCAGAGTTGTGAATAGATGTTGCTTAATTTAATATTGCATATTTTTAATATTGCCGCAGAGACTCTGGCACACATCTGAGCATTCAAAGGCAATTCAAAGATTTAAATATTGGTGGGTTTTGTAATATTAAGAGATTTACATATTGGGCAGTTTTGTTCAAAGTGAGACAAAGTGATTTTCATGAAGTATTAAAGCCATACTCTATATTTCTCAACATTGTTGCTTCAATGACTGCTAATTAAATTTGGAAAATTAAGTTCTTATAGGGGAGCGTTCAGACTGTCAGTCCAAATCCGATTTTTGTGCACATCAGATTGAAATCAGATCAGATTTAGCAAGTGTGAACGGCAAATAAATCACATGAAATGCGATTTTTACATATCCATTTTAAGCTACATTCATATGTGGTTTGAAATCCCATTCAAATCGCATTTCTGGAAATCCGTTTCAGTCTGACTGCTCTGATCGGATTTTGCGTGGTTTATGTGACTTTCTCACGCCACATAAAACGTAAACGTCAGACGTTGTTTTGGGAAACATGCTGAAAGTCGCTTCAGAAACAATTTTGTGTTGTTGCAAAGTGCCGGACGAGCAGAAAATGACAATATAAAGGAGACATGTTTTGAGACCGGCGGAGACGACAGCACGAAATAAAGCCACTCATACCAGCCTCCTACGTTTCTGCCGCTTCCTCATAAGACGCAGTATGGAGGGGCTGCTACATATTGTCATGTTGTAAATAAGACAACATCTGTATTGCAAACCCCTCCATGTTGCGGTTGTTGTTGTTGTTTTTGGCTTATGCCTACCAACGCAACGTCATTGCCATAGAAACCAATGCAGATATTCCAGAAAACGAAAGAATGGCATGGGACACACAAATCGGATCTGAACAGTTGTGATAGTCAATAATTTTAGATCAGATTCTAATTGGATAGACAAATAATAGAATGTAGACTGACAGTATGAATGTAGCCTTTGACAACTGGCTATTTTTCCACAGACAACCAATGCTTTCTGGGAATTGTCTACTCTCGCTTACAGCAAAATTAACCACTGTCTAAATCCCTCAACTACTTTCTCTTTGCGCGCCCGAGCATCAGACTTTTCAGACTTTTCAATTGCGATGTCGATTCATATTTTCTTTAACTGCAGTTAGTAGAGTCTCTGATTTCAGACGGAATTACTATAATATGATGGCATTCTTTACTCTACTTTCAGGGCCTAATACCAATCCTCCATACTGTTCACACAGATAAAAAGTTCAAGGGGTATTCTGAGAGTAAATAGTGATCCAGGACAAGCTCCTGCGTGTCATCATTGTTATTTAGATTTTTGTCTGGATGCCCAAAGAAACTTTTTTATTATGATCTCCTTCACTTGCTTTCCCTCCCAGAATGGTTATACTCCACTGCACATAGCTGCCAAGAAGAACCAGATGGAGATAGCGACCACGCTGCTTGAGTATGGAGCTGATACCAATGCCACAACGCGCCAGGGCATCAGTCCTCTCCACCTGGCAGCCCAGGAGGGCAACGTTGACATGGTCACGCTCCTGCTCGCCCGTGAAGCTGCTGTCAATCTGGGAAACAAGGTGAAAATGAGCTCAGTTACGTTATGGTGCTATTCCACAAAGAGCATATTCAACATTATTATACTATTTTAAATTTATCTTACAATTTGCTTTTGGGTGAGTAAAGTTTATAACAGCAAATGATGAAGACTCACTCCATGTGACCTTAAAAACCTTTTATTTTGATTTCAACATGCTCTTGAAAGTAGTAGCATATTTATTTACATTGTACTAATAAAGTCAACATCAAATCGAAATTGACCCTATTTACTTTTATCAGCTCAGTCAGTATTACCTAAACCAGGGGTTTCAAATTCCAGTCCAGCAAAACTCAAGTCGCGCATATTATAGGCGTTTAAGGTTTGATGCCATAATATACTTTTATAAATAAATATAATATAAATTACCATACTTTCATTTAATATACATGTGTATAAATCCATATAAATATTTATTTTATTTTATTTTATTTTATTTATATAGTATCCATATACAAATCAATTAGTTATACATTTCACTTAATCTAATCTGTCTTATTCAAAAGCCCTAAACTGAATGATAAATGTAGGTTGCAATGTTTAATATGAAAATAAATGTAATTTGGTAACATATGTCTTTTTATATTATTTAATCATGATAGTTGACTTCGTCTCGTGCACTTTACACCCGCGAACAGTCACATACAAACACACCTGCTTCAGATTACAATCACCCTTAAGATGGCGAAATACCCTTTTACGTTCACTTCGCAGTGCACATATGGTCGAATGGAACCCACCCCTTAACTGAGCGTGTCAGATAAGAGAGAAAAACAAAATGTGCAGAGTGGGGAGGCACAAGAACTGGAATTGGGAACCCCTGACCTAAACTGATGGATGATTAATTTCTGCATGGGATATCTGTGCAGTTATGTCACTAAATTGGTTAATGAATATTTTTGTCAGAGTGGACTGACTCCTCTTCACCTGGCGGCTCAAGAGGACAAAGTCAATGTTTCAGAAGTGCTGGTTAATCATGGTGCCACAGTGGACCCAGAGACTAAGGTATTGGACACACACATACACACAAACACGCATGTTTTATGGGGACTTTCCATCGAGACAATGGTATTTGTACGGTACAAACTGTATATTCTATCCCCTAACCCTAACACTACCCCAAAACACAACCCCCACAGAAAACATTCTGCATTTTTACATTTTTAAAAAACACAATTTAGTGTGATTCTTAAGCTGTTTTCCTCATGGGGACCAAAAATGTTCCCATAAGATCAGAAATGTCTGGTACATTATGTCCCCACAATGTAGGGAATACCTGAACCACACACACACACACACACAAACACACACACGCTGTTCAAATGTTTTGGGCCCATACATTTCTTTTTAAGAAATTAATACTTTAAGTCACCAAGGATGCTGAAAAATTCATCTCTGCCATCACAGGAATAAATTATTTTTTAAAAGATATTAAAATAGAAAACGTTTAAAAAAACAGTTTAAAAATAATTTTAAATTGTAATAATATTTCATAATATTACTGTTTTTATTGTATTTGTGATCAAATCAATGCAGTTTTGGTGAGCATTAGAGACTTCTTTTAAAAACATTAAAAAAAAAAACTTTTTAAAAAACTTCAGATAGATAAACAGACAGACACATAGGTAGATAGATATGTGACACATACATCTGCACACTATGTCTGACCAGTCCCTCATTGGTCACTCATGTATAAACATCGAACGACCCCGGCTCAAGGTCGTTCAGTGCGGCTCTCAGATGTTGAAATAGACAGCAGCACACAGATCGATACTCAACAGCACAATGACCCACAGAAAACACTCCCTCTCTGAGCACAGGGAATGAGACAGCAATGATAAAGAACAAGTGTATTATTACTTGTGTGTGGCATTTAGCAAGACATTAATTATAGTGGTGATCTGACACTTTTGCTAAGCTCTGCCCTCCTAGTTACTGTTGCTGATTTAGAAAAGCTTTATAGAACATCACATAGGAATGAACTGGATACTTCTGTGAACTCTTATGTGGTCATAAAGTTGCAAAAACTATAAGATGAATGAATAAATCTTAATATTAAGGGTTATTATTTTTTATAAGATTAAGTGTGACTGTGTTTTTAGACATGTAGGAGCATTCTTTGAATATATAATGGCCTTTTTAATGTGTGAATAATTCATGTGCTTGCCTGGAAACAGAAGTCTTGAGTAATGTGTGTCTCTGTCCTCTGGTTCAGATGGGATATACGCCCCTGCATGTCGCCTGTCACTATGGCAATGTGAAGATGGTGCACTTCCTCCTGAAGAACCAGGCTAAAGTCAACGCCAAAACTAAGGTTATTGAAATAATGTTCACAGAAAGCAGTGTGTGAGGCTGAGTAACTGTCGCTTGTTACAGAACTCTTTTCTGATTACTGGTGGTCCAAAATAAAGTTTTAATCTCTCAAATCCCCTCTTGTTCAGAATGGATACACACCTCTTCATCAGGCTGCTCAGCAGGGTCACACACACATCATTAACCTTCTGCTGCAGCACGGAGCCTCTCCTAATGAGCTGACAGTGGTGAGTGTCACAACAGCACAACGTCTGAATTCCTCCTCCTCTTCAAATCAAGATGCCTCAAATCAGTTTGAGGAGAAGTTTGTTGTTACTTTTCTAAGCAGTCAGACTGACTGATTTTTGCCTGGTACACTGTGAAATTTGTGGAAAAATCCCATAAACTTCATTTTCATTGACTTTGACTTTACTTAAGAAAATTTAAAATTCTAATTTATTTTCTTCATTGATCTCTGCATTGATTTAGCCTTTTTCTCCCAGAAATTCACTCACAGTATCTGTTACATGACACCATGATTAAACTCATGTATAATTATTTTATTTTATTTTATTTATTTTAGAATATATGATGTTATACATTATATTGAAATATTAATTATATAAAATGGTCTATGTAGTACCTTGAATGTAATGGTTAGTTCACCCAAAAATGAAAATTCTGTCATTAATTATTCACTCACATGTTGTTTCACACCCGTAAGACCTTCGTTCATCTTCGGAACACAAATTAAGATATTTTTGATAAAATCCGATGGCTCAGTGAGGCCTGCATCGCCAGCAAGACAATTAACATTTTCAGATGCCCAGAAAGCTACTAAAGACATATTTAAAACAGTTCATGTGACTACAGTGGTTCAACCTTTATGTTATTTTGTGTGCCAAAAAAACAAAATAACTACTTTATTCAACAATATCTAGTGATGGGCGATTTCAAAACACCGCTTCATGAAGCTTCGAAGCTTTATGAATCTTTTGTTTCGAGTCAGTGGTTTGGAGCACTGCCAAAGTCACGTGAACCATTGAAATTTCGAAATACTCATGAAGTAACGAAGCCTCGTTTACTGAAATCATGTGACTTTGGCAGTTTGAGATCGTTTGATACACTTTTCAAACCACTGTAGTCATATGAACTGTTTTAAATATGTCTTTAGTACCTTTCTGGGAGTTGGAAAGTCTAAATTAACTTGCTCTCAATGGAGGCCTCACGAGCCATCGGATTTTATCAAAAATATCTTAATTTGTGTTCTGAAGATGAACGAAGGTCTTAGGGGTGTGGAATGACATGAGGGTAATTAATGACAGAAATTTCATTTTTGGGTGAACTAACCCTTTAATATTCTACAACATCCACTGTAGGCATCACAGTACAACAGAAATATATAATGATGTGCATTTGCCAAAATTCAATAGACTTAATTAATTAATATAATTTTATACTTTGTAAAGCCTTTACTTTTTTAGTTTTTTATTTTTATTATTATTTCAGTAATGTTCTTTTTCTTGAACCTACAGAATGGAAACACTGCCTTAGCTATTGCCAGGCGCCTGGGTTACATCTCTGTGGTCGACACGCTCAAAGTCGTGACAGAGGAGACGCACACTACTGTGGTGAGAGACTTTGTGTCATAACATATTCTAAATATAATAATAAAGCTATTCTGCTGGATAATGTACACCATGTGTTACTGTGCTTTAGTACAATGCTTTTCCACTGGTGGATCACAGCATAAAAGTGGGTTGCGGGTCTGTTGTGATAGTGTCACAGACAAAAAACAATGCTACATACTGTACATACATACAAATAATAAAATAAATAATAAAATAAAATACATGCTTTATGTTTGACACAGAGCAAAATGAAGCCACATCCACAATTGCATCTTTTTATGTTTTTTTTCTTCTTCTTTGATTGCAGACTGTGACGGAGAAACATAAAATGAATGTTCCAGAAACAATGAACGAAGTTTTAGACATGTCAGATGATGAAGGTAATATTTGAGTTTTCATATGATACTGGTCTATTTTCATGTAAAGTTTATTTTTGTTCATTTACATATTATTTCTAACATTTTTTATTTAAATTACACAGTCCGTAGAGCCAATGTGCCTGAAATGCTCAATGAGGACTATATTTCAGATGTTGATGAAGGTATCTCTTCTTTTGTGTGGTTTGTTCTTATAGCACCTGCCTTTTTCTCTCTTTTTTTTCACATTTTCCAACTAACCAGATCCTCTTATTCAGTCTTTTTTTGTGTTATAGACTCTTTTCACTCCATGGCTGTTGAATATGGCTTTGTAGTAGTTGCTAGGCTACTCTTTATGAATATGAAATTCTTCAATATGCAAATTTCCATTGGCTTGCATATATTAAGTCTTGGTTTTGCTATTCTAATAACATCTGTACATATAATTACAATTTCACACATACTCTCTTTGAAATATCGGCCTCTATGGGCAGAATTTTTTTCATCCGAAGTCTTGGCTGTTAGATAATTAGACAGACGTTTGTTTGGCTCGGTCCATTTCTGTTTTGCAGTCAAAACCTACAGAGCTTCAGTGTTAGCTAAAAGGAGTGAATAGTTTGCCAGTCAGTGCTATGAATGACAATTTTTTGTATCCATTTATTTGATACTGTAACATGATGGTTCTAAATGCATTTTTATCCTTGATTAAAATATATATACTCCCTTTTTGAGACAGACTTTGAGTAGCAAATACAAGTAAAAATTTTGTTGAATATCCAGTCTCTGATATTCTGGTCACATTATGTGGTTTATAACATGCTGTCCCTTTGACAGTTCTGACATGTGGTGAATATAGTTTTTGCATATGTGTAACAAGAATATAGCCCTCATTAAACGTGTGTGTGTGTGTGTGTGTGTGTGTGTGTGTGTGTGTGTGTGTGTGTGCGCGCTGTAGAGACTGAAACATGGTTTTTAGTTTCTGTAAACTGATATTCCTGCATACTCCCAGGGCATAACTGACATAACTCGCATGGCCTCTTATTTACGTCTTACACCTCTGTGCCCTAAATAAACACGTCATATGAATATACTCTCAACATTCTGACAATCAGTTCCTGTATGAAAATGTCACTTTTACAATATCTAAAATGAATGAATCAATTCTGCTCACATCACCAGTTGGCAGCTGAATGCAAACGTCTGTTTGGCATAAAACCTTTTGCCACTGCTGACGCTGCTCGCTTTTTCCATCTGATTCTCTCGCACTCTCTTTGGCAGAGTGAAAGAGCTCAGCTTTGTTTATCCGGTCGTGAGGTGCAGTACTAATAACTCAGATCCCAGGCAAACATCGTAAGTAACTTATATTTAAAGCCAATGTCTACATTTAGACTTTGTTGGGGAAAGTTACTTTAAAAAGTAATGCATTACAATATTGCAATACTCTTTAAAAAAGTATCTAATTGCGTTACTTAGTTACTTTTTATGAAAAGTAATGCATTACATTACTTTTGTGTTACTTTTTCTCACCTGGGCTCGGCTTGCTTGTTTTGTTTTTTTTAATAGAACTTTTTTATTGTTATTTTTGGCAAATGTAAAGGCCCTTTCACACCAAAAGTGAAATGAATAAGCCTCAGACTGAAGGAAATGCAAATTCACTCCTGTACAGTAGCGCTCAAACAAGCCTTTCAGCTGTGCTGCCATTGTGGATGAAAGAAGAATAGGATACAGGAGAAGGAAGTTCAACACTCTTATTTCTAAATCTAATCTAAAGTAATTTTTGCTTATTAGTATGGTTGAATTAGATCATCGAAGGTCAGCAGCAAAGACATTGGTTAATAAAGTGAGATTAAATACATAAAGTATATTTGTGTAAATTAATATAGTTAATTATTACAGGTTTGTATAAAATTCTGAGATTGCATTTTACTGTTTTATTCAATTTGAGGAATACTAAATGTTTCGTGCAGATGAGATGAGTAAATGCATGTTCACATTAAGTCTAGAACTACAATAACCATCATGTTCACACAGCGCACACAACACCTCTGCACTTTATTTCTCTTAACGCAGGGACGAGAAAGCTGTAAGTGTAAAAAAGTAACTTGCGTTACTTATTTGAAAAAGTAACTTAGATATTTTGTTGTGAATTGAAAAAGTAATGTGTTAATTTACTAGTTACTTGAAAAAAGTAATCTGATTACGTAACTCAAGTTATTTGTAATGCTTTACCCACAACACTGCATTTAGATTTATTAATTTAGCACATGCTTTTATCCATGTCAGCATAAAACCAAAATTGACCCTATTCACTTTCTTAATACACATTTTCTTGGTCGCATTGTTTTAAAAAACACACATTTAGGTCTGGCTACATTCTGGTATGGAATGGCCCAATCAATGATCCAACAATTCTCAATGGATTAACTGCAGATAGGAATGGGAATACTTAGAAATTAAACAATTAAACAATTTCGGTTCCTTAATAACTCTGTTCTCTTAGGGGCAGTTTACACGACACCGTTTTCAACTAAAAACGGAAAACTTTTTATGTGGTTTGGCCATTTATTTACACTACAACAGCGTTTTGGGGGCCTGAAAATGCAAACTTTTGAAGACGGAATTTAAAGTGCAGGTTTTTCGCGGATCCTTGTGAACGGGTATCATTTTGACAACATTGTCGTCTGTACTCAAAAATGCAAAAAAAAAAAAACTTTTCCGTTTTTAGTACATCATTGTTGTGTAAACGTATCCTTAAAGTCACCATCAAAATTGACAATACAAGGAATATTCCAGTGTTTATTATAAATGATTGCACATCATTATATTTTTAATCGATTTGTCCTCATAATTTTTAAGCAAAATAACCTCCCCTCACAATGTCATCTCTTCTCTGATGACGTGTTTACTGGTTCGAATACAGGACAATAACCTCTCCTCTCCAGCAACCTGTCACTCACAGCAATTAGCAAATGACAACGATGCAATCAATTCCAGATGAACAAAATCAATTCCCTCCCTACATTTTTCTCATTCGAGAAGCCGTTTAACTTGGATATACGTCACAATAGGGAAGAAAAGTCGGCTGCAACTTTCCTTTCATGCCAACTTTAACGGTTCAATTACCGATTCACTTTTGAGTCTTTTTGACTGATTCATTAAAAGAATCATTGGTTTGTGAATCAGACTACCCTGACTGTGCTTGTTGGTTTTTGCTTGCAATCTGCAAGGGTATAAAATGACACTATGAAATAAGATAAAATGAGTTAAAACTAGACCAAATGAGTTGAAAATTGTCATTCAATGCAGATCTGCCTTTAGCTGAAATCTCTAAATTGTATTCTGGATTAACATGTTTACTTGGTTGGGATTATAAACAGGTGCCGCAATGTGTTCCGTGATTCCCATCTGGAACAGGATTTTGAGTTCCTGGAGTTTGAACTCTGGCAGCTCAAGAACGCTGTTCCTAGGGGAGCGTGGTCAGGTGGCAGGCGGTCTTTTTTTGTTGGTCTCCCTCCTTTTTTACTATTTGTTCTGCTGCCTGTAGAAGGGCTCTTTTGTTGTCCCTCTGTTGTACAGGGTCTGATTACAGAGAGCACCTCCGCACCAGCACAAATTACCATAGAAATACGCCCCCTTCCATGTCTATTGTGTCACACCCCAGCTGGGGGCTCCTGAGGCATGAGGAATGCCGAGATCCGATTGCCACACTCGCTCTGAAACTGCCTCAAGTGTTACCTCGCTCCTGTGATGACCTCACACTGATCAGGCTTGCGACAGCCCCGCACCGTTTGAACGTCCTGTCAGGCTGCGACAGAGGGGTGTGTGTGCGTATGTATGTGTGTGTGTGAACGCACACACAGAAAGAAGCAACTGGATCGTTTCAGACACTCTGGACAGGGCCGTAGTGAACATGTGGAAATAATCGTGCTGTGTGGAGTTTACCGGATTGAGGAAGTGTGGCTTCTGGTAGTGAAAAAGGACAAAGAGGACCTGTAAATATTTTTAAAGCTGGTGTGAAGATGAAGGATGGATTTTTCTGTGCAGTGTAAGAGATCTTGTTTTTCATGAGCTGCTATTTCTGATTTGATCACGCTGTCCAAAGCCACACAATATGATCGTTTTAAAGATGGAAGGGAAGCTGAAGTGTGAGAAATGATATGTGTGTGTGTGTGTGTGTGAGTTTACAGTACTTATAAAACTTTCTCCAGAAGTTTGCTAAAACCTGATTTTTAAGTGTTAGTTTGAGCCTGTAATATATATAATTAGCTTTATGTAAAAAATTATACATGTTATATCCTCATTTGGATAACTAGGAAAAAGTGGGTGGTATGTTCAGTCACCACTCGTTAAAAATGTTTTAACTGACCTGTTAACTTGTGGTAGTGTTTAGGGTGCAGTTTTGTTGTGTAAGAGGCAGCACTTGGGTTCTCTTTAGGACATTTCACAATTAAATTGTGTAAATATCAGTGTGTGTGTGTGTGTGTGTGTGTGTGTGTGTGCATGAAAGAGAGTGAAAGTTGCAGTTCCGTGGGGCTGATTTTGGGGGGAGGTGGTTGCCAGGGTGATTAGCAGTGGAGGGGGGAGGTGGGGGGTGTTGAAGTTGGAATGTTGTGTCCCCACAATCTCTCTCATAGCCTGCATTCATAACGTAGTTCAATGTGGCCCAATTACGATTTTTAATGTAAACAAATTACATGACAGCAAAAAAAATTTGCCTTTTTTTCTGGGCCATTTATTTATATATATATATGTGGAAATAAATCTGATTCAAATCTGATCATACATTCTGATTAGTGTTTGTTCTGAATCTGTAACTCTTACCCCCAGTTTCACTGACAAGGCTTAAGCTAGTCCTAGACTAAAATGCATGTTTGTACTGTTTTCACTGAAAGCAACTTGCACTGACATATCTTAAAATATGTCAGTGTCATTGTTTTGTCTCAAGAAGAACACCAGTAATGTTTTTTTTTTTTTTCTTTTTTTTTCTAAGGCACGTTTATAAAAGCTACTTAAATGCCCTAATTGAACTAAGGCTTAATCCTGGCTTAATCTAAGCCCTGTCTGTGATACCGGGCCTAAGTGTTTAACTTAAGCATTTCATTCAGCTCAAACAAACAAACAGACATTCAAACTTTTTTGTTTTGTGAATAAATTTGGCTATTAAGTACACTGAAGAAAAAAAAAATAGTAACCTAAAAATGATCAAATCTAAATTAACTGGTTTTATTCTGGTCAAAAATATTATTTAACATCACTGAACCAACCTATATACATTCATTTATGCTAACAAACCTATTTTTATGGGTGAAATAAGGTACAAAAACCTGAATAACAATTGCAGGTTACCACTTTTTACTGTGTATACTGATTTTTTATTTTTTTTATTTATTTCTCTCTCTCTTTTTTATTTAAACTGTATTCATTTTTAAAGAAATTTAGAATTACACATTGTGCCAGTTTTGCTATATTCAGTATACAAAAGATATGAACTATTGACATGAACAATTTGTATACTGAATTATGATTGGTCATCTTTCATTTATTTGCATATTGTATTGAAATTTACTTGTTAAAAACTATTTATAGCTACCGTTACATAAAATAATGTACTAGTTGCATTATAAGTGTTATACAGAAACATAAAAACATTATTTGTTTAATATATATGTTAAATAAAAAAAAATCTTTTGGAAAAAAAAATATTATATATATATGTATGTATGTATATATATATGTGAGTGTATAAATATATATATATATATATATATATATACAGGGCTTGACATTAACTTTTTTGCTCACCAGCCACTGTGGCTAGTGGTTTTTACCACTCAGCATTTTCACTGGCCACAATTTTGTCAGTCAATTTTGCAAATCAAGACTACATTGTATATCAGCTGGTATGTACAGGTGGGCAAGGGGTGGGCAATATAAGCATAATATGAGAAAATGTTATTTTTGTTATTTTTGTTAGGCTATATAAAAAAAACAAAGAAGCAAATTACAAATAGTAATTTTAAAAAAAATCTTTTTTTCAGATACAGTAGGTTTATTTAACATGTATACATTTATTTAACATCTTTTGTTTTTTGATTAACATTAATGACAGACAGGTATTTAATTGGGCTGCTGAATGCATGGACGTAATATACTGACACATATCCAGTTTTTACCCACCTGTTTATGTCCACTTAAGCCATAACCGGCTATATTCACGCGATAGCCTACTCCACACGATGGGCATTTTGACATCTGTGTGTGCGTGTATTTGACTATTCAGGCGCAAGGAGAACTGATCGCGCGCGCGAGAGAGCGCTTCTGTTGTGTGTCATTCAGCGCGATTCCGCCTATCCCGCCTTCACTAACAGCAAGTTAATCGATAAAGAATTGTGATTGAATTGTAATTTTATGATACGACAAGCTTGGCTACCTTTCATTTAGCTGTAGGCTGAAATTATATTCAACCCGCCAAAGTGGCTAGTGGGAGTGGCTGTCTTACCCGCCACAGCTGAAATCTACCCGCATTTGGCGGGTTGGCGGGTGTTAATGTCAAGCCCTGCATATATATATAATTAGTAGTAGTAGTAGAGGTAGAAATATTTATGAAATTTGTTTAGATCTTACATTAGTGTCTGATATGAGCCAAATGTAGGTCATTTGAACATCGTCCCCAAAAATCAGGAAATCGTAATTTGGTGCTTGTTCTTGCAGTGTGACTGTAGCCTTCCTCTTCCTCTCTCTGCATTCTGGTCTTCCTCTCTGCATTAGCTGTAGCTTTTTCTGTGACCCACTTCACTGCTGCCCTGCTGTAGTGTCCATTAACTGCATTGTTTGAATCTATCTTGTCATAGATGCATATTAAAAACAGATTTATGGTCACCATGTGCTAGTTGGAACATATGGTATTGATGTTCTCTAAATGGCTTGCTTACATTTCTGGACTTATAAATATATATCTAAACAAAGATTGCATGAATCTGCAGCCATTTAAGAGTTTGGGAAGCGTGCCAGTGATTGTTGCGGGATCGTGGGGGGCATTTTGGTCTGATCCAGCCATTCATTCTTAACGCCAACATGAAATCAAAATTTTCTCTATTCACTTTGATCCTGGTCTTATTGCCTATGATTCATCAGTTCACATTATTTCCAAAGAAAAATTGGAAAATGGGTTTTGAATGCCATTCATGTTGACTTTAAAGGGTCAGTGTTGCTGTAAAGGGTGTCTTGTTTTCAGAAGGGTGTAGTAATTCTTTTTTTTTTTTTTTTGCTGATAGGTGAGGAAGCGATGACAGGAGAAACGGACAAATACCTGGGACCGCAAGACCTGCGCGAGCTCGGAGACGACTCTCTCCCGCAAGAGGGATACGTGGGATTCAGTGTTGGAGCCCGCACGGCCAGGTAATGTACGCTCATCACATGCAGAACTTGTCGTCTAAACAGCTTTTTACATTATTATCAAAATTACACTTCATATGTTACTGTTTCCAGCAAGAAATACACAATGGAAAGCTGTAGGTCTTACTGCACTCCAAAAAATATTTAGGCCTAAATTTAAGATTTATGTGTTTGAATTGCAAATTTCCATCCACTTGGATTACACAGTTTTAACATAAACAAACTAATAAACTTAATGTGATGCATATTTGTCAGACATACATAAATGAAACAGGTAAGAAACAGAAAAGATTTCTATAATAGTACTAATAAACTGAAGGGCTTTTCACACTAGTTAACCCTGGGTCAATCTAAACCCCAATCTAAACGGAATCCTGGGTTATTTTGCTTCACATTTCACATTGCTCATAATTTATCCAGGTTTTACCCTTATATTATATATTGCTGACTGTACTATTAAAGGATTAGTTCACTTTCAAATGAAAATTGCCCCAAGCTTTACTCACCCTCAAGCCATCCTAGGTATATTTCTTCTTTCTGATGAACACAATTGGAGAAATATTAATAAATATCCTAATGCATCCGAGCTTTATAATGGCAGTGAACAGGGGTCACGAGTATGAAGCTGAAAAAAGTGCTTCCATCTACATCCATCCATCATAAATGTACTCCACACGGCTCCGGGGGTTAATAAAGGCCTTCTGAAGTGAAGTTATGAAGAAGCCAGACCGCCTTCTGTATTCAACTTACGAAGAAAGTGTAAACTGGCGTCGCGTCAGTTAAGTTTTTTCCGTAAGTTGAATAGGGAAGGCGTAGGACGTAGTGTAAGCTTTTTGAACTGCAAGAGTTTTACACTTTCATCGTACGTTGAATACGGAAGGTGCTATACACCCAGGATGGCTTGAGGGTGAGTAAAGCTTGGGGTAATTTTCATTTGAAAGTGAACTAATCCTTTAAGTTTATCAGTCTATAAAGGAAAGAATGAAACAGTCTCTTCTTCACTCCAATTGTCACATTTCCTTCACCATTTGACATTTTTAACCCTTAGATGCTGAAATCACTGTTCATACAACAAGCAGTGTTTACATGACTGTCCAAAGCACATGAACATGAGGCACGCGATTGGCTGTTGGTTGCTAAGCATCTAGTCTTAACATTCTAACACTGCATCGTTTCACACCACAAAAGCGGTGCTAACTCCGCTTCTAAATTACAAGTGTAAAACATTCCTTTACCCGGGGTTAAAAGTGGGGTTTAGAACAACGATAACCCAGGGTTTAGCGATGTGTGAAAAGACATTAAATGTTTTTAAAATACACAAAAACCAGGAGGAATATAATTATATATTTATCTTTATCATTAGTAATCCAATTTGTTTCAATTTTATGCATTTTAACTAACTGAATATTGTTTCTTCCACAGCTAGCCATATTTTAAGCACGTTCATACCTTTTTAACTGAATAAATTTAATTGTTTTCATGATGAATATGTTGATTCGAAGTAATCTGAATAAATGCATTTTGAAAATATGATTATTTAAATTAATTCAAATAAATGCAAATAGTTAATAATATACTATGCTGTGATTTTTTTTTTTTTTTTTTTTGGAAATCTTACCTGTATGACTGACAAATATGAAACACATTAAGTTTATTAGTTTATTTATGTTAAAACTGTGTAATGGAAATTTATATGCAATTCAAATACGTAAATCTTAAATTTAGGCCTATTAAATTTAGGCCTTATTTATTTATTTATTTATTTATTTTTGAGTGTGAAAGGTTGTAGGTTCAAATCCCACAAGTTTGGATCATACTGTTATATCTGTAGGTAGCATGCTGTAAGTTTTATTGGAATCAGTACTATTTTCTATTAATATAGTTTAGAATTTGTAAACATAAGAAAACATGTAGGCTGTTGTACCAGAACAGACCACACAAGATAAGAAAAGACATTAGGCCATTTAAAGGGACATCCAAATTGTACTTATCCTCATGTTGTTCCAAACCCTTATCACTTTCTTTTTCTCTGTAAAACACAAAATGAAGTGTTTTGAAGAACATTCACTTTAACTCAGCGTAACTATAATCTAAATGAACTGGTTTTGTGGTGAATAGAGAGTATTCATGGCTGCAGAACCCAGCTGTTATTTCCTTATTCCTGTCTTATCTGAAAGCTGTAGACTCTTTATTTGCATTGTGTGTTGGCCGCCTGCTGTCATCTTTTGATTCAGTAGTCTGTGCTGTTGAGTGAGAAGGCCATAGCTAATGTTTAACCTACATGTAACTTGCTTCAGGGGATTTTCCCTCCAACAAACACAAGTTTGACAGCATTCAATAATCGAAAGGGTTGAGTGAGATTTCAAACTACAGACAAGCTTTCATAACAGGAAATTATGATCATGTTCAATAACAGCCCTAAGCATTTGTCACAGAGAGGTCACTTTTTATCTAATGACTTGACGTTATGATATAAAAGCGTATTTTATCTTTTGAAAACAAATGATGTCTCAGTGAAAACAAGAATCATGTGCTAGAAATGCAGGGTTTGGATGTCATCTGTTTCATGCCGTGTGACTCTTTTTGGTTTATCCTTTAAAGGGGTCCTACCACACATTTATGCATCGTATTGGTTTTCAACTGTGATTATTTTTAACGTATCAGTGTTGTCCAGTATAGGATATTTACTGCCCAATATTCCATATTTCATTTTAATTTTTTACATTTTTTAATTACTTTTCCTTGTATTTTACTTTTATTATTCAGCATTTATTTAAGATATATTTAAGTTAATAAAATCACTTGTTGTAGTTTTTAGTGTTTTTTTAGTAATTATCTGTTTTATATAAAGTATTCATTATGGCATCTATTGATTTATTAGCTATTAATCGGTTATTGGCCATAACAAGAAAGTAATTATCATCCTATCACTATAGCAACACTATAAACATTATGATTAGGGATGCACGATATATCGGCCTCCATATTGGTATCAGCCGATATATGTTCATTTTTAATGTTATCGTTATCGGCCCAATAAGAAAATTTGGCCGATATATTAAAGCCGATAAATAATGGGTTGTTTTCTTCAGCTGAAACACTTCAGATATGCACTGTTTGCCATGATGGTTTTGAATTGCATGAAATATGATTGAAATCGCTTCAAAAAGGAAAATACAGTTAAGTACAGCGCAAGTTTGTCATATAGGCTACATAATATTATAATGAGAACATTATTAATTGTGTGTGGGACATGGCTTTTAATGGTGAGACTTTTGTTTTTGTAATCAGGCTCTCAAAAATTATATAAAAATTTTGATTTGATTTATCGGCCAATATATCGGTTATCGGCTTTCAAATATAAACAATTATCGGTTATCGGTATCGGCCAAAATTTTCATATCAGTGCATCCCTAATTATGATCATAAAGGTTGAATGCTCAGGCACAAGTGTTGGGAAAGTGGAGCTCCAAATCTTGATCATTATTAGTGATGCCATCTTGCCATACAGAGAATTGCTTGAGATATAGGCATACCTCATTATAACTTCTATAGTGTTTAGGGTATTCTATCTTTGTTCTTTTCTTTATATATGCCTAAGATCACAACCTAATGGATTAAAAAGTAAAAGAGGTGTGAAATCCTCAGTTAATTAGCGTGTGTGAGAGTACAACACAATGCAGCACCAGACATGAGAGCCTGTCTCATTCAACCGCTGCATTTCTGATTTGTTACCTTCAATTTCCTCTGTTCTTCCTCTTCCATTCCAAACTCTCACCATAGTCCTAAAGTCAGGTAAGAGGGCATGATGCTTCCGACACTTTCAACCCCTTATCCCGAGTCATTCTGAAACCATTGTTGTGTACTGTGCTTTGTACATCGTTTTTTATTTGATGAAGAATACACATTTTTGTTGTCCGTGGACTATGGTTTCAATTCGTTTTCATGGTTTTCAATTTTAGGTTTATGTTGACAGTTTGGTGTGTGAACCTGATTTGTCAATTTTTTTTTTCTCAGGTTTGACTGTTGTAAACATTTCAGTTTTTGTCCCTTTGAGTCCAGTTACTGTACCAAATAGTTTCACAATGTAGCTTCCAGGGATGCATGAAAAGCCTCATCAGCTGAATCAAATTTCATCCATTTAAATCAGCAAATTCATAGACCGCAGTACATGTTCATAAGAAACCGATTCTCCTCTGGTAGCCAGGCAGTGCCAGATTTCCGAATATGAGAACCTCCATGGCATATTGATTTCTGATTGGGCACAGACTTAGGAAATAGCATGTGCATGTTAGCTCAGTCTGCATTAATGCACCTGGCCTTACTGTAAATAGAAACGAAGGCTAAAGTCAAGAACGATACAATAACCAACTTCCAGATTTGTTTTAACTCCAGTGTAGTTTTATATAATTGTCCATTTGCTAGCTCCGCCCCTTTGATCGCGGTTACTTTCTGAACAATTTTACAGGAAATTACAAGTTTCCATGAACATGGGTGGTTTTTAGTAAAATGTACTTAAAAAGCGGTGAAAATTGATTGGATATTATTCTTACATGTGCTTAATCTGCCATACTTTGAAGAAATCGAAAATTTTGTAGTATTTTTTTCTATTTATTTATCGCAATTGGCAGATTTTGGATATATTTTGTTGGTATTGCATATTTAATTGTGCTCATTTTCCTGTATTTTTATATTTAGATTACTGTTGCCATCATCTAATCCTAAAAGTCAAAGTTGCCTTTTAAAAAACTAATCATTTCATTATTTTAAGTTGAATTGAATTGGTTAGTAACACTTTTAAATTTTAGCTTTTAGCAAATCTCAAAAAGAATATCCATTTATATGTACTTTATAATGTCGATGGCTAAAAAGAAATATTTTTAAAGTGTTTAATGTTTTTCTACACCAAAAGAATACCGGCCATTTAGATTATCAGTCATAACATTATCAACTTATTATTAAAATGATGAATTTATTGAATTGGCTGGAATTTTAAACATCTGTGCATTCTTAGTATTGACACCACAGTGACATGAATCAGTGCATAAATGAAATAATATTAGAAATGATATTAAGTTAGAAGTATTTCATTTACTTTGGAGCAAATGTAGGTGTTCTTACTGATGTTCTGTCTGTTGATTTGGGAATGAGGGCAGTTTAATTCACAGCATCAACTTTTCAAGAAGTATTTAAAGATTTGTAAAGGGAAAAAGTACCATGTTTATTTTCTCCCAACTATTATAAGTTTTTTAGTAATAACATTTTGCATACTTTCCAAACTATCCAAACATGCAGAACCTCCTTATATTTACATTATAAAACGGCAAAAGTTTGTCTGATAACTGCAGTATGTGGCAACAGCTGTGGAAGGATTGGTCAGTAACATTTTAAAGTTGGGTTTAGAGAAGGATCAATGGATTAACGTTTAAAAGCTGACTTAGTGTCTCAGTCATTAAGTCATTCCAAATCATTACAAATATTCACCAGCGTATCATTTAAGATGCTGCACATCTGTGAATTCATCTCTAGACAACTTTACTCCTGTTTTCTCTCAGTGTCTAAATCATGTTTTGGCTATTGTACATCAATTTCCCTGGAAGTTGCATGCAATAATGAGTGTTTTTGTTTTGTGTTTGTGTGTGTGTGTGTGTTTTGTGTGTTTTTCATTGTCACTCCCCCGCACTGTATGGTATTAATGTAAATGCCAACAGCCTGCGCTCCTTCAGTTCGGATAGGTCCAACACACTCAACCGGAGCTCCTTCGCCCGTGACAGCATGATGATCGAAGAGATCCTGGCGCCAAACAAGGACACGGTACGCCCTCTTTCTCCTTGAGTTCTCAGATTCTGTGTTGCCCTTTTGCTGTCAGTTGAGTCTTTATATGATGTGGAAGTTCATAATTTGTGAATTTGAACAATTAAAAGCACCTGGACCATAATGTTTTCTTCTCCATATAAGCTCAGCAAACTTGACTCTAAACTAGATACTAATTTTCTTAAGAAAATACAATTTCTGCACTAAGAAAAAGAGTGAAAGTGCCATGGTATTTTTGAAGTACCATGTTAAGGCCATGAAATGTAAATATGGTAATTGCTCAGTACCATTGTATATAGCGAAACACCATGATATTACCATCTGATACCATCGTTGTATTGCCATAGTTAACGTTACTTCAAAAATAGTACTTATAGAAATATTATACTTTAAAATAATGCAAACTGAATGTAATCTTTATGGACACGTAATTGCATGATATTTACAACTTAAGATTTTTTGGACTCACTTAAGTAGGACGCAAGTACATCCTTATATGTATTATACTTTTTTTGTTTTTGAAATATGGTTAAAGTGTACTGCTGAATGTAATGACAAGCATTTATGGTAAACTAAAATATACTTTAATGTCATTTGTATTGTAACTTGTATGTCATGTATTTAAATATATTTCTAATTACACATTTGTAATGATGAAGTTACACTTTTGTTCATTTAAAATATATTAACTTAAAATGTAATATCAAATAAGACACTACAGTTAAAATTATAATCAAGTACTTTAAAGGTACATTTATTTTGATGTGTTGACTAACATATTAAAGCACATGTATAGCATGACAAAAGATTAAAACATAATGATTAAAAATGTACTTTAAAGTAAAACTTGACATTATATACACTTATACTTAAAGGGTCAGTTAACTCAAAAATGAAAATTCTGTAATTTACTCACCCTTATGTCGTTACAAGCCCGTAAGACTTTTGTTCATCTTCAAAACACAAATTAACATATTTTCAAATGAAATCTGAGAGATTTCTGTCCCTCCATTGACAGTCTACGCAACTACCACTTTGTCACTTCAAAAGGATCAGAAAGAGATTGTAAAACTAATTCATATGAGTCGAGCGGTTTAGTCCAAAATCGATCACTTTATATGATGAACAGATTGAATTTAGGCTTTTCAAAAATATACTTTTTAAGTTTTGAAGTACATGTCAAATGCACATTCAGTAAAATTAAGCACATTAACCTTAACCTACATCAAACTATGTTATATTTTTTGGAGTGATGAACATTTTAACAATGTAAGTCCATAGGTGATTTCTATGAAGTTTATTAAAGTACATATAGTACATAAAGTACATAGCACATCAAAGGCCAGAAATATACCCAAGAATGTAAATATAGGATTGAGAGGTGTGCCAAAAAAAGAAAGATTTCATTGTAGAAATGAATACAATCAAAATTTGAAAAAGTGAAAAATTCCGTTTTATACGTAGTCAGGGAAATGTTCTTCAAATCATTTTGTCTGTCACTGTTGATCAGTGCATTTGGAGTGATTCAGAATCTGTCTCTTCTCTTCAAATGCTTCAGGGGGTCTGTAGAAACATACCCACCCTTGTTGACTCTCATTATAAGGTATAAAATGCATTGAGGAATTCTGCATTGTTTCTTATTCCACAAACCAATGCAGGCAAACATGAGCTTTGCTCCGCAAGATGCATTTGTTGTTGTTCTTTTATGTTCTGCTCTTCAGGCCAGATTCTTCCTGGGTTCTCATCCCTTTCTATATCAGTTGTTTTTTTATAGCTTAGCTTCTCACATTGTTTTGGCTGTTTTGATCTTGCATCAGGGATTTTCTTCCATTATCTTCTACCTCTTATAAATAATTCTCCTGCATGTTGTTTTATTGATTGTCATTGTCATCAACCACAAGATGAGGTGATAATTGTGTGGTTGAGTTGTTAATTGCAGAGAGCAGAGCCTCAGTCAAGAGTATTGTGAAAGCCAAGGTTCACCACAGAACCGCAGTGAATGGAAATATGAGTAGTTTGTTCAGTTCTGAACAAGCTTGTTTTGTGTTTCAGCACCTGGCTTTAGCAAAAGATTACAACACAGAGTCAATGAGACGCTATAGCTGGACACCGGACACTCTGGACAACGTGAACCTGGTCTCCAGCCCCGTCCATTCAGGGTAAGGCCAGCATCACCATTACTATTCTTACACTTAGGGTTAGTTAAATGAACAAACCATTATCCCAAAGTATTGAACTTCAATGTGAATGATACCTCATTTATAAGAATAAAGAAGTATGCTGTTACTTCGATTTTTGGTGGATGAGAAACCAAAAAATTCTACATATATTCTCAGAAGAAAAACGTACAAAAGCTGTCACTGGGGCGGTACCCTTTCAAAAGGTACACCTTTGTAACTTATTTTTGCCTATAGCCCAAAATATACTTCAGCTGTCCGAATTCCGTGAAGGTGCTTGCACTGTCCGTGAGATGTCATTTTCGTCAGGAGGGTCCACTTTTATATGCCCTTCCCTTGCTAACTCCCCTCTGTCTCATTAACTCGAATGTACGTCATTGCTTATGCTATGAGTGCCCACTACTGGCGGTAACCTTGCAATGGTTTTAAATGGAACGTCCTAAGCTCTTGATCCCATGTGGGTAAATTAAGCGCAAGTGTTGCGAGTTGCTGTTGTAACATCACAATCTCATGTTGCATCATGGTCTATGGATCTGCTCCCTCTGTAGACTGTAGACTCGCTCCCTCTGTCAAAATCGAGGGGTCGAGGGTCTGTCCATATAATCCCTTGTCCACTTGACAAACCTAAACACACTTCAAAATGGCGGCGGGGATTCCCCCAAGTGGAAGTTCATGAGTGTATGTCTCAAAGTGGAGTTAAACGCAGCCCCTGTCCGTGTGGACGGTGCGTGTACAATAGCACATGGGCAAGGTGAATGTTGAGACAGAAGAGTCCACTAGGTAGCAATACACACAGTTGTGATGTAGGCCTACTGTGCAGTAGCCGAAGAAAAGTGCGGAAAGGGCGATACAAAGCAGCATATCCTTCTCCAGCATTTTTGTTTTGGTTCTTGTTGTAAATGGTGGATCCGCTACTTTTCTTCTTCTGTCCTTCCGAGCGAATGTCCTGTAAATGACACGACTCAGTGCTGCCCTCTGATGGCTGGTAGAGTATAAAAAAACAATTGTACTGCACATGTGTCGAACTCGTCCATCCATGCTCATCCAGGGTTGGGTACACTTTGAAACCTGTGCGGACACGACTTTGGAACTCGATAAATGAAGTATACCCAGGCCTTGAACATATTAGTACGTGCCCCAGGGACAGCTTTTTGTATTTACTTCGAATGAGGGATCCATTTCTAGGGACCAGAATATGACAGAGAATTGGACCGGTAAACAACTACCTAGCAACCACCCAGCACACCCTAGCAACTACCCATACTACCTGATGTTGAGATTTAAATGATCTCATTATTGTTTATTCCTTAATGACCTCAATATTCCCAGATACCTTCCTGATCTTCCATGTATTATATATTAATGGAGACCTCAATAAAGGAATGTTTTAGTGTTTGTGCTAATATTGAAGCTCTTATGATTTTTTTTTGCCCTGTTCCATATTTTCACTTGTTTCTTTGCAGCGTTTCTCCCTCACTCTTTCAGTACGACAACAGGTGACAGTTGATCATGTGATCACAGTTTTTCTTCCCTGTGTTTGTCATTGCTGTTCTCAACTCAACTTCTTGGTTCTAAAAATAGGTTTCATTTGCATTTGGAAAAATATAATTTATTATTATTTCTTAAGATTTGGATGAACAATGACTAGGACGTATTCTTGACAGGTTTTGTAGGTTTTGTATGTAGATTGTATAACTATTGGCACCAATGGTCTCTATGATCTACTATCTCTAACAAAGCCCAGGCTGAAATGCCAAAATGATCCTTAAGACATACTGTACATGTGTACATTTAATTATTTTTTCTTGTAATCTATACTATGATGTTAAATTTTTTCATTCAGTGTTATTTTTTGTGATTTCAGTATAGCAACAACTGGCTAGAGACAGATCTTAATAATATAGATTGTGACACCTTAACAGTTTGGTTGAATTCTGATCTTTTACAGTAAACTAATTGTAACTGTCTTTGTTAGTACAATGTTTAAATATCCTACCAACATTCTCTACCTCACTAACTTCTCACCAGGTGCATGGAATGATCCCAGATCACTTCCTCATCTCTGATCTTCTCTCTGAAATTTGTTTGCGAGTGTGTTTTTATCACAGCATGGGACAGCTCAACTCTGCTGAGTCTCTCTTTATCGTTTCTTATCGGATCGTTTCCTCCTGCAGGTTTTTGGTGAGCTTCATGGTGGACGCCCGCGGCGGTTCCATGCGAGGAAGTCGCCACAATGGCATGCGCATCATCATCCCGCCCCGCAAGTGCACCGCACCAACACGTATCACATGCCGTCTGGTCAAAAGACACAAGCTGGCATCCCTGCCACCTATGGTGGAGGGAGAAGGACTGGCGAGCAGGCTGGTGGAGGTGGGCCCCGCGGGGGCTCAGTTTCTGGGGTAGGTTTCACCTTCCTGCTCATTTTACTCCAGCTTTTCCTTATCATTTCCATGGAAACCATCTTCTGTGTTTGGTAGTGCGTGTCGGTGAAGTGTTTCAGCAGTGACACAGAGCGGCTTTGCCCACCATTGTTGTCATGCCAAAGCCCTGGTTCTTGACACTGACTCAGGGATGTACCTTGACTTTACCCTTTCCTTTACTCTATTTCCTACAATGAAATCATGCAGGTCGTCAAATTTTCCTAGTAAATATCTTGAGGACTGCTGAAAGAGCTCCACCATTTTAGTAATAAGTGTTTTAAAATGACACACAATGGCTCTGTTCCAGAACCTGGTGAGCTGCCTACATTGATGGCATGTTAGGGCAAGACACTACAGGTGAATAAAGTAAAATTTGTAAATAATATATATCACCATACTTCCCACTGTTGATTTATCACAGTAAATTAAAATTTTTAAATATGCAAATGTGTCCGTATCTAATTAAATATGCACTAATTTGCAAACATTTCCAGAACAGAAATCTGAACATTGGACAAAAGAACATTTAAAATTCTTGTTTCATTTTGTTGACATGTTAGAGTTAATTGTTTTGAATATCTCTTTTTATCATTCCATAAATCGGACAATATTTTCAACAGCCAGGAAAAATAAATCACTATATGTTTAGGAATAAAATGTTATATAAATCAGGTGAATGATATATGAACAGCACTCTGTAAAAACCTTCAGAATGTAGATGCTGCTGAAGTTGAGATTTCTGGCTCAGAGCATGAGAAAAAATCATTTTGAGAAAACATCCTTTAAAGGGGTCCTTGATTATGATTTCACTTTTTTAACTTTAGTTAGTGTGTAATGTTGCTGTTTGAGCATAAACAACGTCTGCAAAGTTATGATGCTCAAAGTTCAATGCAAAGGGAGATATGTTCTTTTACAGAAATCGCTTTTTAAGGACTACAACAAACAGCTGGTAGGGACTACAACAAGCTTCTTCCCGGGTTGGTGACATCACAAACCCCAAAAATTTACATAAACCCTGCCCCCGGGAACATGCAACAAAGGGGGCGAGTTATTGTTGAGCAACCGAAGTGCGAGCTGTTAAAGCTCCACCCTTTTCTGGAAAGCGGCCGGGAGCAGCAACTCATTTACATTTAAAGGGACACACAAAAAAGGTGTGTTTTTGCTCACACCCAAATAGGGGCAAATTTGACAAGCTATAATAAATGATCTGTGGGGTATTTTGAGCTGAAACTTCAGACACATTCTGGAGACACCAGAGACTTATATTACATCTTTTGAAAGGGGCATTATAGGTCCCCTTTAAAAAAAAAATATGTATTGTAATTGAAATCTACAGACACAAATAGATAAAAATGTAATAAAATAAACACTTAAATGTGTAATTTTGGATGTTTTCTTTCCACTAGTCTGAAAGAAGACATAACATTTACATTTAAACACGAGAAGTGCAGGTAATACAATGTTTGAGGAGGTAGGAGGGTACAGCGCCCATGCCTGTTATACTGTATATGCAAGGATCAATGTCTTGAACTTGATGCGAGCCGCAACTGGTAGCCAGTGCAGTGCGGTTGATATCTAAAAATTGACAAGTGCATAAAAAACGTCTCGGTTACAAAGGTAACCCTCGTTCCCTGAAGGAGGGAACGGAGACGTACGTCGGACAGACCGACGAATAGGAATCTCGCTAGAGAGGCCAATCTACTTCGAGTGTAACTACAACGAGCCAATGCACATTGGCATGCAATCATATGCATCAGCTGCTCGCCTCGCAGCGCGGGTATAAATGAGCAGCAGGTGCGTTGCATCTTCAGGTTTTCGCTGAGGAGCCGAACCAGATAGGCGGCAGCATCAGCGGGGTACAGGGACTGTGGCGACGGGACGTACGTCTCCGTTCCCTCCTTCAGGGAACGAGGGTTACCTTTGTAACCGAGACGTTCCCATTCAGTCGGTCACGTTCGACGTACGTCGGACAGACCGACGAATAGGAATCCCTACCAAAGCGCCACAGGAGCTGCCCCCTTCCAGCGCTCTGTAGTAAGCCACCTGAACCCCCTTGCCTAAGGACGGTGGGACAGGGCTAACACAGAGAGTGTCGATCACTGCTGTTCCCCAAAACCCACTCAGTGAGACTATTGGATAACGCTGGGAAAGCGTACCCTTCCGTTGGGAAAGGAACACTGCGGAAGCCACATCCTTCGAAGGAGTTATGTGGAGAAGTACATATGGACTAACCCTGTAGGGCTGTACTACATATGGAAGTACTGGGGTGACTCCAACTCGATGAGAGGTGGGTTCTCCCAGAGGGAAGACACGGGCTTCGTTTAGGAGCAACCGTGGAACCAACCATATGGGATCCCCGTAGGGTCACACATATGGAACCCAGCCTAAATCCGGTTCTCAAGGATGCAACGGAGTATAGGCCTGGCGCCAGACGCTCCGCCACGTCGGCTGCCGAAGGGAGATCGGAGGACTCAACAGGGTCTGCCTTGTAGGGACTCTCTGGAGAAAAAGCGCGTGTAGCGCAGCAAGCCGACACTAAGCCGGGGCCTCTCCGTGCCTCTGACCTGAGGTGAGAACACGGGAGGAGACCGGCTCGACACGAAGGCTATAGAATCTAGCGAACGTGTTAGGTGTCGCCCAGCCCGCAGCTCTACAAATGTCTGTCAGCGAGGCGCCACGAGCCAGCGCCCAGGAGGATGCGACACCTCTCGTGGAGTGAGCATGCAACCTGAGCGGGCAGGGCACGCCCTGAGCTTGGTAAGCCAGGGCGATGGCATCCACTATCCAGTGGGCCATCCTCTGCTTGGAGACAGCCTTCCCTTTCTGCTGGCCTCCGTAACAGACAAAGAGCTGGTCTGAGGTCCTGAAGCTTTGAGTTCTGTCTATGTACAGTCGCAAGGCGCGAACTGGACAGAGCAAAGCCAGGGCTGGGTCTGCCTCCTCCGAGGGCAGCGCTTGCAGGCTCACTACCTGGTCCCTGAAGGGAGTGGTAGGAACCTTGGGCACATAGCCAGGCCGGGGTCTCAGTACCACGTGGCCGTCACCCGGCCCGAACTCTAGGCACGATTCGTCGACCGAAAATGACTGCAGGTCCCCTACCCTCTTGATGGAGGCCAATGCAACCAGCAGCAAAGTCTTCATAGACAGAATCTTTAAGTCTGCTGATTGCAAGGGCTCAAAGGGAGCAATCTGAAGTGCTCTCAGCACCAGAGCAAGGTCCCAAGAGGGTATGGAGGGAGGACGAGGAGGATTTAACCGTCTCGTCCCCCTAAGGAACCTGACGACCAGGTCGTGCTGACCAACAGACTTGCCATCTATGTGGTCGTGGTATGCGGAGATAGCAGCAGTATGGACTTTGAGGGTGGAGGGGGACAGCCTACGCTCCAACCCTTGCTGCAAGAAGGAAAGCACGACTCCGATCGAGCATATAATGCTTTCATCTCGGCGAGAAGAGCACCACTCGACGAACAGGTTCCACTTCAAGGCGTAAGCACGTCTCGTAGACGGTGCACGAGCCGAAGTGATGGTGTTAAGTACCTCGGGGGGTAAGTCACCTAGAACCTCCGCGTCCCGTCCAGGGACCAGACATGGAGTTTCCAGAGGTCTGGACGCGGGTGCCAGAGAGTGCCCCGTCTCTGAGAAAGAAGGTCCTTCCTCAGAGGAATGGGCCAGGGAGGGGCTGTCGCGAGGAGTGAGAGTTCTGGGAACCAGGTCCGGTTGGGCCAATAGGGCGCAACTAGCAGGACCTGCTCCTCGTCCTCCCTGACTTTGCACAGGGTCTGTGCCAGTAGGCTCACTGGGGGAAACGCATATTTGCGAAGGCCCCGGGGCCAGCTGTGTGCCAGTGCATCTGTCCCGAGTGTTCCCTCGGACAGGGAGTAAAACAACTGGCAGTGGGAGGTTTCTGGTGAGGCAAACAGGTCTACCTGAGCCTCTCCGAACTCTCTCCAGATCAGCTGGACCACCTGGGGGTGGAGTCGCCACTCTCCTGGCAGCGCAGCTCGTGATAGCTCGTCGGCCACGCGGTTGAGCACACCGGGGACATGAATGGCACGAAGCGACCTCAGATGCTTCTGACTCCAGAGGAGGAGATGGCGGGCGAGTTGCGACATGCGACGGGAGCGTAGACCACCTTGACGGTTGATGTACGCAACGGTCGCAGTGTTGTCCGTACGGACCAGTACATGCTTGCCCCGTAGCGGCCCTTTGAGGCGGCTCAGAGCAAGGCGTACTGCCAGCAACTCGAGGCAGTTGATGTGCCAATGCAGATGGGGGCCCGTCCACACCCCTGACACTGCATGCCCGTTGTACGTGGCACCCCAGCCGGTGGCAGAGGCATCTGTGAATACCACAGCATGCCGGGACACCTGCTCCAGGGGCACTCCTGCCCGAAGAAACAAGGGGTCCGACCACGGGCTGAAGGCTTGGCGGCACTCCTGAGTGATTGCCACCCGGAACGTGCCGCGTTGCCACGCCCATCTCGGGACTCGGCCGTGAAGCCAGTGTTGAAGCGGTCTCATATGAAGCAGACCGAGCGGGGTTACTGCCGCTGCGGCCGCCATATGCCCCAGGAGCCTCTGAAAGAATTTCAGTGGAACCGCTGTCCTGCCATTGAACGTATTCAGGCAGTTCAACACCGACTGAGCACGTTCCTCTGTGAGGCGTGCTATCTGTTCGACCGAATCCAACTCCATACCGAGAAAAGAGATCCTCTGCACAGGGGAGAGTTTGCTCTTTTCCCAGTTGACCTGAAGACCCAACTGGCTGAGGTGACTGAGCACCAGATCCCTGTGATCGCACAACTGATCCCGCGACTGAGCTAGAATGAGCCAGTCGTCGAGATAGTTGAGGATGCGAACACCCTGTTCTCTCATGGGAACAAGGGCTCCCTCCACGACTTTCGTGAAGACGCGGGGAGACAGGGCCAGCCCGAAGGGTAGGACTCTGTACTGATATGCTCGACCTTCGAACGCAAAACGCAGGAATGGCCTGTGTCGCGGAAGAATCGAGACATGAAAGTACGCGTCCTTCAGGTCGATCGCTGCAAACCAATCCTGGGGACGGATGCACTCGAAAATGCGTTTCTGCGTGAGCATTTTGAACGGTAGCTTGTGAAGGCTCCGATTCAAAACTCGCAGGTCCAGGATAGGCCGTAACCCACCGCTCTTTGGGTACAATGAAGTAGGGACTGTAGAACCCTGACCTCATATCGGCTGGAGGGACCGGCTCTATCGCGTCCTTCGCCAGTAGGACCGCGATCTCCGCACGCAAGACAGGGGCATCGACAGCTTTCACTACAGTGAAGTGGACGCCCCTGAACTTGGGGGACGCCGGGCGAACTGAATCGCATAGCCGAGCCTGACGGTCCGAATGAGCCAGCGAGACGGACTGGGGAGCGCTAACCAGGCTCCCAGAGACCGTACAAGCGGGATCAAAGGGACCGCAGGCGTACCCGCAGTGGGGCAGCGAGGTGGAACACAGGGACGCTGCCCGGGGGATCTCTTTGCGAGGCGGCCCGAAGCGGCGTCACAGTGTGGTGTGCAACACTTACCTGGTTCCACAGATGGACAGAGGGAGCAGTCGAGGCTTTGGTTGCCCGCTGCTCGCTGCTGTCCGCTGGCGACAGAAGAGGGGGATGAGAGTGGTGAGGTTCTTGCCCTCCCACTGCTCTCCGCGCCCTCTTCGGACCCGGAGATGAAGGAAACTGCTCTTTTGTTGAGAATTTGGGTACCGCTGGCTGTAGGGCCAGCGGCGGAACAGAAACAAAAGGGAACAAAAGATTCTCCACCCGGCCCTCCTCCGGGGGAAGGAGTGGTGCGGTCACCATCTCCCGAAGAGCAGTCCCATCCATCTCCGGGTCGCCCGTCCTAGGGCCTCTTGGATTTGGCCTTGCCACCCTTCCTCTTGGGGGCGGGCTGGACGGGCTGGGCACCCTGACCGCGACCGGCTCCACGGCGCCGCTTAGATGAAGGCTGCTGCTGGGGCGCGGGAGCGGGGGCGGCCGCGGGAGGGCGCCCTCGGCGACGAGCAGCCTGAGGTGCTGCGGGCGGTGGAGGTGCAGCAGCCGACCGCCTCGGCAGGATGTGGCTGATGGCCTCAGACTGCTTCTGTACAGCCGAGAACTGCTGGGCGAAGTTCTCGACCGCGTCGCCGAAGAGGCCGGTCTGGGACACGGGGGAATTAAGAAACCTGACTTTGTCGGTATCCCTCATGTCCGCGAGACACAGCCAGAGATGGCGCTCCTGGACCACTAATGTGGACATCGCACGACCCACTGACCGCGCCGTAACCTTCGTCGCACGAAGCGCGAGGTCCGTCGCGGCACGAAGTTCCTGGAGAACTTGTGGATCATGACCACCCTCGTGCAGGTCCTTCAGTGCCTTGGCCTGATGGACCTGCAGCAACGCCATAGCGTGCAGGGCAGAGGCGGCTTCCCCACAGGCCTGATAAGCCTTGCCGGTAAGATCCGACGAGTACTTACAGGCCCGGGAAGGGAGAGACGGCTCCCCCTGCCAGGTGGAGTTAGGGCACAGTTGCATAGCAACGGCCCGTTCCACAGGGGGTATGCGCGTATAACCCTTAGCCGCCCCGCCATCAAGGGTGGTGAGGGAGGAGGACCCACCGACACGGTTTCGGGCAGTAAAAGGTGCCGTCCACGTGCCAGTGAGCTCTTCATGCACCTCCGGGAAGAAAGGAACTGGGGTGGGGGGCTGAGAACCAGCCCTGGCCACCCCGAGAAACCAATCATCCAACCTCGAGGGCTCGGGACACGGTGGAGGATTCCACACGAGCCCAACCCTGTTGGCGGCCCGGGAAAGCATAGCCATCATTTCCGGGTCCGAATCGGGCACAGTTGTCACCCCCGAAGGAGGCAGCTGCGCCGAATCATCATCCCCTGAAATATCAGGCTCACCCTCCGATGCAGCGATCGACATTCTATCATCTTGGGGAGCTCCGAAGGATACGGATGGTACACACCTCTGGGGTGGTCCACCACGTTCCCCCGGCAGCTCTACTGGCTGCGGAGTGCAGGAGGGATGAGGGTTCCTGGGGGTTGGTTCCCCGAAGGAAGCGCGCTCACCGTGATCCTCAGATCACCAGCACCGCTGCCCGAAGCAACCCTCTGAGGAGGATTGGAACGAGGCAGCGGCACCGGGACTCCGCCCCTTTGCAGGAACTGGAGTCTAGATCGCAACTCCGAGACGGTCATCTTCCCACAATGGGTACATGACTCGTCCACAAACGCTGCCTCAGCGTGCTTTAAGCCCAGGCACGTGATACAGCGTTGGTGACCATCCCGCGGTGACAGATAACGACCGCATCCAGAAACACACAAGTAGAACGACATCTTTAAAAAGACGCGAATCTACTTGTGTAAGCTCTTTTAGGGACTGCTCTTTTAAGTGCTGAAGCACGCAGGGGAATGGCCGCTGCAGCACAGACAGGGAAAGTGCAGCCTGTCGTGTGCACTCTCTCTTTGAAGCCGCTCTCTTACCAGCTGTAAAAACAGCCTTTCAGCGCTCAACAGCGCACCGTTTACCAGCCGTGAGAACGGCTCTACTGGAAATGCTGCACAATGAAAGGCAACAAAAAAAGAAAAAAAAAAAGAGAGATCGACCCCGCTGCAGTGCTGTCCGCCGGCACCAACAAAGAACAGTTACAAAAAGGCTCGTCTAATATTACCCACTCCGTAGACACCATAAGGTTCGGCTCCGAAGCGAAAAGCTGAAGATGCAACGCACCTGCTGCTCATTTATACCCGCGCTGCGAGGCGAGCAGCTGATGCATATGATTGCATGCCAATGTGCATTGGCTCGTTGTAGTTACACTCGAAGTAGATTGGCCTCTCTAGCGAGATTCCTATTCGTCGGTCTGTCCGACGTACGTCGAACGTGACCGACTGAATGGGAACTATGGTTTTTCCTGTAGTGTCTTACCTTAAGGTATCATAGGCATGTTCCAGATGCAACGTGACTTTGCTGCCTTCTTAAATTACTACTTTTGTTCTTTATGAAAAATACAGTCCCATAATACACTGTGAGATGGCAGTATTGAATTAATCGATAAAAACAGTCTAATCTAATTAAAATGTACTATTTTACCCAGTATTAGTGTGTTTATGTATTTTTGTTTATTGGAGTACCACGCTGTTAGCCTTGAAGCAGGCTAACGCAAACTCTGCTGAAATCAACTATTAGTCAAGTCTCCTATGTGCTATTTGTATGAGTTGTTGCCTATGAGTGTTCCAACTAATTCATTTATTTAATTTTGGATGCATAGTAGATGTAAGGAAGCTCACTAGGTTTTGGAACAAGCCGCTGTACTTGGAACAGAGTGAGCCATAGCTCACCAAGACATTACAACACTTGGGCTAGCATCCCATCCTGCAGGAATGACAAGTTGTTCCTCCTTTTTGTTCCTCTAAATGCTGCATGGATATAATTCAGTAAACTCCATCTACCTCGAAACCTCCCCCCTCTTAGCGAGGGTGAGAGCTACATTACCCGAATCCTGCAGCTCGGGCCACGAGGAACAAAATTTTCTGGGTAGGAGTTTGTTCTTAGTGAAGTCACAGCACTTCATGTTGATTTCAACTACTACTTTTGACGCCACAGCTGATGTTTTCTTTGTTTTCTCCTGTACGTTCATCTACACCTTTTCCTTTTAGCTTTCAGTGAATGTACACATCGCTGAAAGTGACTCATACTGGCTGTTTGGGCTGGTTATGCAGTGCTTGGTGAGCATGAGTGTCTGCAGTCATGGCTGCTGCCTTAGCCCTGTGTTTTTATGCTAAGAGAGAGAGTTTCATTTGACCTTTTAGTTTTTAGAGAAGGTATCAGTGTTTTTTTAAGGGTAAGGTCATTTGTATTACACCGTTGAGTGTCTGTTTTGCCCAGTTTAACTCACAGTTCTAGTGGGTCTGAGTCTAGGGGCTTCAGGCATGAAATTTTCCATGGTACCTTCTCTGTCTACACATTAAATGTTTTCTTCCATGATTCCATGTTTGTCTGATGTCACTGTTTTCATTCATTGTGTAACATGAGCTATTTCATTTCCCATGTACTGGACAGAACAGGTCGCTTTTAATTTGTAATTTGTAAGTTTTATTGACATATTCTTTATTAATAAGTGGCCCAAGTTGCAAGAAATGCCCATCTTGAAACAAGCAAAAAAATATAGGAAGAGTTGCTATATCCACCAATGGGATATGCAAAAATAACTAGCATAAATATATAGCCACAAATAATACTAACTGATCTTAAACCTTAATGGAAATATTTAAAAAGTAACTGAATTTTAAACAATTACAGTGAAGACTGCAACTAAAATAATGATCATTTGCATCTTGAAAACGTAATACAACATACAGACTAACCTTAAAATGAGAAGTCAATTCTTAAAAATGAAGAAATGAACAGCATTTACACTTTTGCACCTTGATGGTTTTTTGAACTTATAATTTAGGAACAATTAACTTACATTTACTCATTTGACCCGAGTGCATTCAATATACATTCTGTCAGAATATGTGTTTCCTGGGAATTTAAACCCTTGCCTTGACCTCATCATTATTAGCACCATGTTCTACCATTTGAGCTACAGGAATCCTTGCAGTGACTCTGGGAAATTGTATATTACTAGATATATTCCATTTCCGATCTCTGATTTCTTTCCTTTTTTTTTTTTTTTTTTTTTTGCTTGTTTCAAAAGGGCTAATATTTTGCATTGTAATAAAATTGAACCTATTTCTACGAATTTCCTTTATAAAGCCTTGATCAATCAAGCCAAGAACATCTATTTTGATGTTACCTCACCATAATTGTCACAGCATATTCAGGTTGAAGATTTCTAAAAATCTTTATATTTTACTGAAAATCAAAACAAAGATACTGATTAAGAATAGGATTTTGTGCAGTGCATCTTTACTTTGCATCTTACTTGGTGTTTGGAATATTTAATTTCAAAGCATGAAGCAGTGACGCTTGGTAAAACAAACAAACATTGTACTAAACTAAAACATTTATAAAATCATCTCTACATCTGTCACCTTGGGTTCATAATGGAAACCAGTGATCTTAACCTGTATTAATATCAGATGCATTTGCCAAGTGCCCCTCTTTTGCACTAATGTTCCATGAATGTACATCATTGCCACTTACTAAAGTCATCATCAGCATTTGTGTATCTCACACTCTTGCGTTTAGTTCCATTGATAAAGGCCTGCGATGTGTTTTCACAGCCCTGTGATTGTGGAGATTCCTCATTTTGGGTCCATGAGAGGGAAAGAACGAGAGCTCATTATGCTCAGAAGTGAAAACGGTGAGACCTGGAAGGAGCATCATTATGACTGCAAAACTGAAGACCTCAATGAGCTCCTCAATGGCATGGATGAAGGTAAAATGGTTATGAATAAAAACTGCACTGTTATTGACCTTGCCAGTCCACATGATGAGATTCAGCCTTTAGTGAGCGTTAATTAGTGCTTGACTGAAGTTTTTCAGTGGATATGGTATTGATGGCAATATCTAGAAAGTAACATGGCCAATGGCTGATATAACGGGGCAGTTGTGGCCTAATGGTTAGAGAGTCAGACTGGTAACCCGAAGGCTGCGGGTTTGATTCTCAATACCGGCAGGAAATGACTGAGGTGCCCTTGAGCAAGGCATCTAACCCCCAATCGCTCCCCGGGCGCCACAGCAAAATGGCTGCCCACTGCTCCGAGTGTGTGTGTGTGTGTGTGTGTGTGTGTGTTCACTACTCACTATTCCTAATGTGTGTGCACTAACTTGGATGGGTTAAATGCAGAGGACAAATTCCGATTATGGGCCTTCACATATTTCACACTTTTTCACTTTCACTTTATATAAAGCCAAAATATCTCAAAATACACATCGTACACATACTACACAGTGATAGCATATAAAGTACACAAACATGCTGAAATGAAATGAACATTTATGTTACACAGTCATTACAACCACATAGCAGCACATTTAACACCACCACAAGACATAGGCAAACACCACTCACAGTCTGTTTGCTCCTGTAAAATACTTATAATGTATACGCTTCCTGAAATTAAACTCACATAATACTGGTATACTCCATAGAGCTGGACAGCTCAGCTGATCTGGAGAAGAAGCGCATCTGCCGGATCATCACAAAGGACTTCCCACAATACTTTGCAGTGGTATCGCGGATCAAACAAGAGAGTAATCAGATGGGTCCAGAGGGAGGCGTCCTATCCAGCATGACAGTACCTCTGGTCCAGGCCTCCTTTCCTGAGGGTGCACTCACCAAGAAGATCAGAGTTGGACTGCAGGTAGATCACGGTCCAAATGAGTCCATATTTCCATTTTTTGTGTGTAATTATTTAACAATATTAAAATACTTTCTCCTATCTCAGCTTATATAGAGAGACTATACACTCTTTAAAGGAACACTCCACATAGGCTCATTTTCCAACTCCCCTAGAGTTAAACAGTTGAGTTTTACCGTTTTCGAATCCATTCAGCCGATCTCCGGGTCTGGCGGTACCACTTTTAGCATAGCTTAGCATAGTTCATTGAATCTGATTAGACCGTTAGCATCTCGCTCAAAAATGACCAAAGAGTTTCGATATTTTTCCTATTTAAAACTTGACTCTTCTGTAGTTAAATCGTGTACTAAGACCGACGGAAAATGAAAAGTTGCGATTTTCTAGGCTGATATGGCTAGGAACTATACTCTCATCCGGCGTAATAATCAAGGAACTTTGCTGCCGTACCATGGGTGCAGCAGGCGCAATGATATTACGCAGCGCCTGTGACCCCCTGCTTGCACAGGGAGCGTGCCTTGCAACCATGGAAACATTTGTGAGAGACGCTGCGTAATATCATTGATCATCATAAAAGTGGTACCGCCAGACCCAGAGATCGGCTGAATGGATTCGAAAACGGTAAAACTCAACTGTTTAACTCTAGGGGAGTTGGAAAATGAGCCTATTTTCAAAAAAAGTGGAATGTCCTTTAAAATAAAGGTTCTTTACTGGCATCTATAGATGCTTTCGCACCAGAGGAACCTTTTCATATTTCCTAGAACTAATGGCAGAAGTTTGCACGGCAGGAACTGGGAATGAATTTAGTAGAATGAACGCCTTTTGAGGGTACCACATCCACACAAAGCCAGAGCTTTCCTTATCCGATCTTTTTTTTTTTTTCCTCATCTCAAGAAATATCTGCGTACACAAGAAACCACTGAAACCGACTCAAAACGATGTAGTATACATGCCAGATCAGTATGTGGTGCTGTAATTCTGCCACAGAGATGCACTAAAAACGGAGAATAAGACTTGGAGCATGCACATAAACCTTGCGCGCTGTAGCTTCTGCGGCACGAACACAAGCATGTAGTCCACTATTGTTGTTGTCGCTGTTTTGTGACATAGCGGTGTCTGACTAGGGTTGAAACGTTGGGTGATGACATAATCGTTTCACAAAATATACAGATTGGCTGTACACACGAAAACACAAGGGTGTCGTTTTCAGATTTATCCACTCTGCGACCCGGTTTCAGGCTCCCAAAATGCCGGATCCGTCTGGACGAAACGCCTATACGAAACAACATTTTTGCGTATACAGCTAAACGCGTCTCCATGTGGACGGGCTCTAAATTAGCTTCTACTTCAGAGTAGGGTCTAACCCAGCACAATAGGAACTACCAGTGACGCAAGTGTATGTTGATTGGTCGAACGCATGCCATACGAAACAGCACCCACCATTTTTAAAAATCTGTGTAAACACACACAGTTTATTCCACGAACAAACTCCACGATGGAAAACAGCGATAGATGGACCGACGCCAAAGTCCAGGTGCTGCTTAACTTTTACGCCACGGAGGAAATGGTCTCTTAGCCCTCCGTTTTGCTCTTTCCATCAATTAACTTATATGTCTACATTCCATCTCCGTTATCACGAATCCCACGACACACAACTAAAACACAGCTCCAATCACAGTGTCCTCCATTTTCCAGTTGTTGTCGTTGTTGAATGCCGTGCTTAAATGGCGTCGCTGTCTGCTGGCTTACGTCACTTCAGAGTTCCTACTGGCGGTGTAAATTCAACCTAGGGGAACATTTAGTTCTCAGTGAACCGCCCTAGTGGCTAGTTCCTATAACTACCTGGTGCGAAAGCCCCTTATGGTTCATTGAAGAACTTTTAACATCCATTGGACCTTTCCATCCCACAGAAGGTTCCATTCTACAAAGTAGTTGAAAAAGATTCTTTAGATTTTTTAAAAAGTTCTTCACACTTTCACTTAAATGTTATTGCTTTCTCAACAGGCCCAGCCTGTTCCAGATGAAGTTGTGAAGAAGTTTATAGGTAATCGTGCCACCTTCAGCCCAATAGTGACAGTGGAGCCTCGCAGGAGGAAGTTCCATAAGCCCATTACCATGACCATACCTGTGCCTCCAGTCTCTGGAGAGGGTGTGGTGAATGGCTACAAAGGAGACACCACACCAAGCCTTCGTTTGCTCTGCAGCATAACTGGTAGGATTGATTTATAGCCATCAATAACAATGTAAAATGAAATATTGAATTGTTTTAAACATGTATCAAACTCCCATTTCACTATTAATTAGTTGTGTTAGCAATTTTCATAAATAGGCTCTATTGCTATTGTCTTCCTTTGTCATGTGTCTCCTAGCAATGTAGTGTATTCCAGCCTTAACTCATAACTTCTCTATTATAGTATTCGTCTCATTGAGGAGGCGCATTTTAGATGGGCAACAATACTTTTAAGCCTTAAAAATCCATTTAATAAAGCATCTCATGACAGGTGGCACATCGCCGGCTCAGTGGGAGGACATCACTGGCACTACACCTCTGACCTTTATCAATGACTGTGTGTCCTTCACCACAAATGTGTCTGCCAGGTACAAGAACATTATGAGCTTCTCTCTCATAAAATCCTCTTACCTGTTTTGATCTGTTTTCAATACCTCTGGTCTAATTCTAAAGAATATAAAAGGTGCATTATTTGTGGTCCAATTTGTGTCCAGGTTTTGGCTTGCAGACTGCCATCAGATCCCAGAGACTGTAGGTTTGGCCACCCAGCTCTACAGGGAGCTCATCTGTGTGCCCTACATGGCCAAGTTTGTAGTGTTTGCTAAAATGAATGACCCTGTGGAGTCCAACCTGCGGTGCTTTTGTATGACGGACGATAAAGTGGACAAAACTCTAGAACAACAGGAGAACTTTGAGGAGGTGGCCAGAAGCAAAGACATTGAGGTACATTATCTGTTTTGTTGTTGTTGTTTTTCTTTCGTGTTGCTATTATCACAAGATTTTGATGTACTGTATAAACCTTCCATGCTAATCATTGATATTTATGATATTTATTTATCATTATGATTTTTCCAGAGTGTAGTCTTTTTAAGAGTGTTGTGTCTAACAGTTTAATAAAATGTTGTGGTTGCACTGAAATGGCTGGCTATTTTAAAGGTACTGGAAGGGAAACCCATCTACGTGGACTGCTACGGCAATTTGGCCCCTCTGACCAAAGCTGGACAGCAGCTGGTTTTTAACTTCTATGCTTTCAAAGAAAATAGACTCCCATTCTGTGTAAAGGTAGTTCATTTTTCTCTCACGATTTCTATCTGCTCTAGGATTTTGACATTATTTTCATGACAGTTAAGCACATTGCTAATGTATCCTGCCTGCCACAATTTTTTTTATTAAAATCAGCATAAATTATATTCAGTACATCAAATTGCACCATGAAAGTAATTTATTATTATATATATTATTATATATATAATTTGTCATTTAATCATATCATGAATGTGCTTCATTAGCTATGTTTCTATCCACAAATTTTTAATGCGAATTTTGGGGTATCGCATAAAAAACCCTGAATGGAAATGCGCAGAAATGCACGTATGCGCTCAATTGAAACAGATGTGGTAAGAAAGCATGTGTAACCCCTCGGGTCCTACTCGCCCTGCTCTGTGTGGGCCTCAAACCCGGGACTCTGGCGTGGGAGGCGGGCACGCTAACAAGGAGGCTAAAGACTGCAGTCTCTAGTGTGCCTCTTGAGGCCAGGGAAGTGAAGTTTACCTGCACAGCTCTCACTAGCTGGCCTCCATTACACATGCACATAAACTGTGATGGAAACACATTTACCAAATAATTTACTGGATGCACAACAAAAAAACCTCAACAGATCAGATCATTGGGTAACTGGTCTAACCATTGCTAGTTTAATTCGCAACTTTGGATAGAAAGTAGCTACTGTCATGATAATAATGACACAATTTCATTAGCCAATTTGTTTATGCAAAATATATATTAATATTATATATAATCATTTATTGAAATTTATTTTTTAAATATATACAAATATAATAAATAATTTTTTGCTTACATTTTTGGGTTGAAAATAAAATGTTCTGTTAGACCCTGAGATATCATAAGGCTGTTCTATCATCCTCTACATGCTATAATCCAGAAAATTCTGGGCAAGTCAGACCTAAAGACGAATTCGTTAGCAGTAAAGTTTGTTTGTCCTCTGCAGGTCAGAGACAGCAGCCAAGAGCCATGTGGCCGCTTGTCCTTCCTCAGAGAGCCCAAAACTTCCAAGGGTATCGCTCAGACGGCTATCTGTAATTTAAACATTACACTGCCTGGACTCAAGAAGGTAAGGCTGAACTATAATCATCTGCGTCATATCATGCCATCTTCATACTCAGGAAAGATAGAGCAGTGTTCCTAGTCATTGAGGGTTAAACTTGGCTCAAACTGCCTGAGTGTGTCTTTTATCTGTTTCAAGCTTCTTTCAAGTTGTTGTTGTTGTTGTTGTTGTGGCTGACCCAAATCACAATTTTGATTTGGATCCTGCTTTGGCTGAAGGTGCACAAGCTTGTGCTTATTTCAACAGCTTCTGTGGTTGTAGCTCTGTGCTTTTTTTTTTTTTACCCCTTTATGTTTCTTCACTGTGGCTTTGCAGTAACTTTTACTTGGTATGCTCTCAATCGCCTTTTTTTCACATCCTGATGTTTCTTTCCCCGTGCTCTTCATTACGTTATACCCTCTGTTTCTGCAATGCATCTTGGGAACCAAAAGGATGTGGATTCAGATCCTGAGGAAGAGGTAATAGTGCTGTCCCCTCATTTCCATGTGTTGTGCTAGTTGCTTTAGCTCTGGGTTATTTGCTTGTATAAGGCTTTAATATGGGTACACATACAGTCCACAAACTGCATGCTGCTGCAACTTTCTGCAAGCTGATTTTTTCTCATCCATGCACCAAGTATAAGATTGTTGCTTAGAATGTCAAGACATAATTGGATCACATATCAAAGCAGTCAAATTTTATTAAAGGAGAAAAAATATGTTTATATTGTGCAACAAAGTGCTGGTCATCGTCGCCCATAATCTCACTGACATAGTCGATCGTAGCTATTCTTTTTGTTTCATGGCCTTAAGAATTCATCAAAGGAAATCAATGTAGCTTTGATTTCCTTTGAAGCTAACAGAAACAATTTAATCCAACTCAATTTAAAAAGTACAGAAATATAAAGTAAAAGTATAAAAACTGACCAAATCAGTGCATAGCCCTTCAATATAGTCTATTTTTTTTTTCAAAAGAAAGGAACAATAAGAGAGTTAGCTGAACTTTAAACAGGGTTGAAAATGGGAGAACTGATAGGATTCTTGTTGTTGTTGTTACAGACTGAAAAGCCAGAACGACGTCATACCTTTGCATCTATAGCCTTACGTAAGCGCTACAGCTATCTGACTGAGCCTGGAACGAGTGAGTGTGATGTTTTCACTAATATATGAACTTATTTTAAGAACCAAATTCTTGGGAGTGATTAAAGCTAACATGTGACTTACTGTGACCATCTATGATATATTAACTGACAAAAGCATAAATGTTTTATCTGCACATTCTTACCATACATGAACAGTCCACATGCTTGTTTCTTATTTGTTTGTTTTTAAGTTTAGTTTGCATGTAAATTTTGGTATTTCAGTTGGTGTGCCGTGCTTGCCCTGTGCTTGTGATATATTGTTTACTCTATTTGTTCATTTTTACCCCCACTAGCAAGAATAATATTTTGTAACATTCATAACATTTTACTTTGAGTGACTTATTAATGCAAACTGTATGCAGTATGGCATCAAAGTAAAAATCATTTCCTTGTTTTATTCCTGTTTACAACCAGTCTTGCTCCTTTTGGCTTTGTGATTGTGCAGAATAATTTTATGCATTTTTGAAGGAAATGCATGAAGACTCACAGGTAGATTTTCTCGGGTGCTGTCACAATTTGCACTGAATTGCCTGTCACTAAGGTTACTCAGATCTGCATGATGTGCGCGATATTATGAACTTTAAATTGTAGTCATTGTTAGCCTGCATTTGCCATAATGTTTTGCTATAGCATAGGAGCAAGGATGCTTTTTGTTTTGGAGCCTTCTGTTTTTGTCAAAATACACAAATTGGGGAAGGATCTTTTTTTTTTTTTTAAACAAAACAGATAAAAGGCACTGTAGCAAATGAGGGTAGTCAGTCGCAGGAGAATTTAGCACATCAAAAGTCAAAAGTGAAATTGTTTTACTCTGGTCCTGTGCATTTGTCTTGCCATTTTACGTTTTGTAGCTCATCATTTATGTCATCCTTCTGTGTGTGCGCTTTGTTGGCTTTCAGTTTTGTTTTGTGAACCCTTTGTGGGTCATGAATCTCTGTGGATCATCTTTATTTTGGCTACATCCTCACCTTCAGTTCCATTTCACGTCATAAAACTGCTGTTCTACCTCCTTATAAGACGATCGCCACTGACCAATTTTTTCCTTCTGGTCTCTCTGTTTTTCCACCATTTTTTGTTGATTTATGTTGGATTTTCATTTGTCTGTTTAAAGAAACAGTTGAACGAAGTACAACAAGAACACTGCCTGCTGGTTACGCTCACAAACCTGTCTTTTCAACAAGATCTTACCAGGCATGGTCGACTGCTCCTATTACCATCCCTGGGCAAACAAAATGTGGACTGGGTTCCCTCTCCAGTTCACCTTCCAACACGCCATCTGCTTCGCCACTAAAGTCTGTGTGGTCCATTTCCTCTGCTTCTCCAATCAAGTCCACCCTTGGAATGTCAAACACTTCTCCTGCAAAATCAGTTAACGATGTAGCATCACCCATTAGAACATACAGATCTATGTCATCTCCCATAAAGACTGTGGTTCAACAACCCCAAAACCAAGTTCCAATTTCCTCCAGTCTTCTGTCTTCACCGGGTAAAACTGGTACAGATCCTGTGTCCATTAAGGGGCTTGCTGCTTCATTGTCCTCAAGAGCTAACTTGATTTCTTCACCTGGATCCATGCTAGACAGAACTTTTACCACAGTGACCCAATCTGATTCTATAAAGCCGACCACAAATACATACACGTCTTTATCCTTTAAATCCGCCCTGGCCCCCACAAGTATAGCAATGTCCTCTCCTATTCGAAACATAGCAAGCTTGTCCTCTATTAAAACCTCCACAGATGCAGCTAGGGGGACAATTATGTCATCGCTTTCTTCATCAACTAAGCCTACAATAGCCAGTACTGAAACAGTTCTTTTAAACGGATCCATTTCACCGATTAAGTACCCCTCATCATCCTCTGCATCTTCCCGTCTGTATTCAGGAGGGGCTTACAGCTTACAAGAAAGGATACAAGCCACAACGCAAGCAGCTACGGCCAGTGTAGGTGCAGCCTTCAGTGAGGCTGAGAAAACATTTAACGCTGGCTCTATGTCAAACTATAGTGCGTTAAAATCTGTATCTTCACCTTTAAGATCAAACGTATCAAGTTCTGTTTACGATTCTCTTAGATCACCAGCCACCACCACCACGTCAATATCCATTTCCATGTCTGTTCCAGTATTCTCTGTAGTCAATGTGCTCCCTGAACCCCAGGGGAAGAAACTCCCAGACAAAATAACAGTCACACCTCAGACACACGCTCCAGCACAGTCCTCTACATCACGAATGAAACCCTCAAAACCCTCGCTTTTCATTTCCCCAACAGTCCTCAAAGCAGCTGCCGCACCTACATTGACATCCAGTCAAGAGATTCTTAAGGATGTGGCAGATATGAAGGAAGATCTGATAAGAATGACTGCAATCTTACAAACAGACTCCTCAGCTGCAGCCAAGAGCTTCCACTCGCATGTTTCTAAAGAGTCTAAGATGGAGGATGAAGAGCCTTTCAGTTTGGTTGAGAAGGTTAAAGAGGACCTCGTCAAAGTTAGTGAAATTCTCACAAAAGATGTCCTGAGTGAGGCTAAAAGCTCAAGTAAAGAGAGGGCCTCAGAAGATGAATGGGAAGAGTTCTCCGAAGATGAAATTGAGGAGGCACGGCAGAGTGCCCTGCGATCCCTGCCAACATTTGAACCAACCCTTCCTGTTGGGCCGCAGTCAGTGCCAGACAAAGATCTCAATTTAGCTAAAGTGGTTGATTACTTAATGAATGATCTTGGTGCTAGTTCCCTCTCAAAAATAGCTGATGTAAAGAGCAGATATGATGAAATAAAGAAGGAAGGGGAGGAAAAACAGAAGCGCACCATAAAACCAGAGCACAAGCTCAAAATGCCTCCCACAGGTATGCGGACCTCTCCCTCAGAGAAAGACTTAAGTAAATTAGCCGATTCCTATAGTGGCACGGATGCTATCCTGGAATCTCCAGATGACTTTTCCCATGAACAAGATAAGAGTCCCCTTTCAGATAGTGGTTTTGAAACCAGAAGTGAAAAGACCCCATCAGCTCCTCAAAGTGCAGAGAGCACAGGGCCCAAACCCCCCTTCACAGATGTGCCTATTCCCCCTGTCATAACAGAAACCAGAACTGAGGTTGTTCACGTTATCAGGAGCTATGAACATCCAGAGGAGGTCTGTGAGCCACTAATGGACGAGGCAACAGCTTTGAAGCCTCCGGTTGAGCCTGAGCCAACAGTTAGCACAATCAAAGATAAGGTAAAGGCCTTGCAGATGAAAGTCAACTCTGAGGAGCTGGCATGCGTCAAAGAAGAAACTCATATTACCACTACAACTCGAATGGTATACCACAAACCTCAACTGAAAGATGCTGGCTCTGACAGGATTGAAGAAACAATGTCAGTCCGAGACATAATGAAAGCTTTTCAGTCTGGAAGAGATCCTTCCAAAGAATTAGCAGGTTTATTTGAGCACAAAGCTGGCCAAGACACCATTAAAGGAGATGAATTGTCCCCAAGGTTCCTTGAAAAAGACAAAAAGCCCAAAGTTGAGAGAATTATTGAGGTGCACATAGAAAAGGGCAACACAACTGACCCAACTGAAGTTATAATCAGAGAGACTAAAAAGCATCCAGAGTTTATATGCAAGGGTGACCGAGGTCTCAAGGAGCTTGTTGAAAGGGTTGATGGTGATTATGAGGTTCTTCAAGACGAGGAGGAACTTACTGCTGAGGAATCACTGCCGTTCTTTTTAGACACATCCAGAGTCCATACACCTGTCTCCCAAGAGGAAGAGAGTCGCCCCAGTTCAGCTCAGCTCATAGCCGATGAGTCATATAAAGCTTTAAAGCTTCTAAGCCAGCACTCTATTGAGTATCATGATGATGAGTTGTCTGATTTGAGAGGGGAGTCATACAGGTTTGCTGAGAAAATGTTGCTCTCAGAAAAATTAGATGTATCACATTCTGATACTGAGGACTCATTGGCAGACCAGTCACATAGCATAGCCACTGAGGTACAAGGGGCAGAAGGCATATATGGAGAAAAAGTAGCTGGCCCCAGGAAGGAGTCCAAATTAAGGTCAGCAAGGGATGCATCAGACAAATCAGGTAAATATCCCCCACAAGATGAGCAATATGACAAAGTTACAGTATTACATTACACCACAGAACCTGGTAGCCCTAAACATGCAGTCTGGATGCGATTCACCCAAGACAAGCAGGACAGGAATAGAGAAAAACTAATTTATGAAGATAGAGTAGATCGGACCATTAAAGAAGCAGAGGAGAAACTGAGTGAGGTCTCACAGTTTTTTAGAGACAAAACTGAAAAGTTAAACGATGAGCTCCAGTCCCCTGAGAAAAAGAAACCAACAAGACTTGCACGGGATACACGGTCAGGGCCAAGCTCAATGTGCAGCAGCCCAGAGAAAAAACAAAAGAGTGCAGCTGAGGAATGGGACAAAGGCAGGCAAAAGATGTTTGGCAGTACAAACGAAAGAAAAAGTACAAGTCTGCCAAACAGTCCTGAGAGACATATGCTGTCAGAGTTCAGTGAGGATAAGCCAAAACAGCAGAAAGGCCCTCAGCAGGCAAAGACAGGTGATGCAGGCCCCCCAGTCCCAGTTAAGACATCTAAAGTGAGTTCTGTTCGACAAAAGTTTGAAACAGAACCACAGAAACAGGATAAGAATGTGCCTGTGACACAATCAAAACAACCAGTTAAAAAACTGCCGGAAAGTAAATTACCAGTATATCAGTTTTCCACTGGTTCAAAACCTTCAAAGGCTGATTCCACAGATGAAGGACAGTTACCTTCTAGAAAACTATCAGAAACTGATAAAAGTAAAGTTGCCCCTCAGAGTAGTAAAGCTCAAGGTCCTCACAGTAGCAGTAGTACTGCTGTCTCAAAGCAATCAGATGAAAAATCTTTACTTGAAAAATGTACCCCATCAGATACTGTTGTAAAAAGAGCCTCACTTTTTGAGAAGAATAAGGATCAAGAGTTCGATAAAACTCAAGAGAGCTCTACTAAAGTGCAATCTCATGTCTTGAAAGATGGATACATTGCAGATAGGGATAGTGCAATTAATGATATTAAAGAACAGCAGTATTTAAAAAGTGACATTAAAAATGAGACTGTTAAAACAGCTTCCTTGTCTAAGGATGATATCGATAGGAATGACTTCCAGATAAAGACCCTTAAGAAGAAGACAGAATCTCATATTCCTGTGAGAACACCATCTGGTTCCTCAGACAATAATCAGTCAAAGAATGTGAATCAAGACACATTTAGTAAATTATCTGAAAAGAGCCCATCACATATACCTACCTTGACCAAACCAAGGGTTCAGGGCCGTTCAGAGATACAGAGAGAGGAAGCTGCAACAAAGAAGTCTGAAGAAGTCTCTGTTGAAGGTAGAACAACAAGTGGTCAAAGTGACTCTTGTTCAGTTGAAAAAATATCCACAGTTACAACAAGAGAAAGTTTCAAAGGGTTAAAAACTTTACCAGTCTATGTAAGTGTTCAAGTGGGGAAACAGGCTGACAAAGACATGGGAGGAGGAACAAACGGAACATTCAAAAAGATAGCTAGTTCAGAAAGTCGAACAATTTATGCAGTTAAACAGAAACAGCCCACGTCTCCTCAAGGCAGTCCAGATGATGACACCTTAGAACAGTTCTCTTTTATCGATAGCTCTGGCAAAAGTCCTATGACTCCAGAAACACCAAGCTCAGAAGAGGTCAGCTATGATCTTACCTCGAGAACCCCTGATCCATTTATTACATTTATGCCAGGTATTGCAAGCCCAATAGCTGAGGTTTCAGAGGAGTCAGAAGATAGTGAAGGCAAAGCTATTTCTTTGAAAGAATCTGGACCAGAAAAAGAAGCCAATGGTAAACATGAAACTAGCCATGAGACAAAAGACAAAAGAGTTGCATATATAGAGTTTCCTCCTCCACCACCCTTGGATTCTGATTCGTCACAGCCTGAGAAAAAAGGGTCCACTCCTTCCTCAGAGGCTGAGACTGAAATGATGGAAGTAAATCTCCAAGAGGAGCATGATAAGCATCTTCTTGCCGAGCCCATAATAAGAGTCCAGCCTCCATCTCCTGTGCCCCCAGGAGCTAATGAAAGCGATTCAAGTGAGGAGGAATCAGTCTTTAAACCCATTCCAATAAAGAAATATACCTTTAAGATTGATGAGGACAAAGATTTGAAGAAAAGCCAATCAAAAAACCATGACAAGAACGGGAATGATAAAGAACCAGGGGAAAATGGTAATGGAAAACCAGAAGATTATGATTATGAACAAAATGGCAATGATCAGTCCATCACAGATTGCTCAATAGCAACAACTGCAGAGTTCTCTCATGACACTGACGCCACTGAGATTGACTCTCTGGATGGATATGAACTTCAGGATGAGGATGACGGCTTAAGTGATCCTATTGCCAAACCATTTGGATTCCCCAATGAGAACAGAAAAGATATCTGGGCATCAGATAATATGTCTAGACCAAGTGATCGTTGCCAAAGTAAACTTGAAGTAATTCAAGAAGAATCACCAGCTGAGGACTGTAATAAGACCAAAGCTAAGTCTGATCCCTCAAACAAAAAGAATGGAAAGGACAGTGAAAAGGATGGAAAACAATCTGATCAAGGATTGTCAGACACTTACTTTAGTTACAAGCTAGATGAGGAGTTTAATACTCCTTTTAAAACTGTTGCAACAAAAGGCTTTGATCCTTGGTCAAGCAAAGGAGGAGAAGATGAAGTAGTGGACGCTAGAATTAAAGATGATGAGCCCAAGCCGTTTGGGCTAGCAGTAGATGACAAGTCTACAGCAACGACACCTGACACAACTCCTGCAAGAACCCCAACTGATGAAAGCACACCAACTAGCGAGCCTAACCCTTTCCCCTTCCACGAAGGGAAGATGTTTGAGATGACCCGCAGTGGTGCGATTGACATGAGCAAGCGGGATTTTGTTGAAGAGAGGCTGCAATTTTTTCAGATTGGTGAGCATACATTTGGAGGGAGAATAGGGGATGGGGTGAGAAAACCAAATGTAGTCACCTCAAATCCACAGATAGTTGAGAGAGCACAAGTTAAGATGGAGGACAACACTGTTATATCATACAATATCATTCAGATATGCACTGACCACTCTGACACATCTCATGACATGGAGCCTCCCCCCTATTCGGAAGTCAGTTCTTTATGTTCTTCTTTTAAGATAGGACTCAAATCTTCCAATGTTGAGAGGAGAGATTTTGTTTGTTTAGACTTGGATAGTTCTCAAGGTCAAACATCAGAGACTGCACATCAAATAGGATCAGAAACCTGTAGAACAAGCAAGTACAATGAAAGGACAGACTCATCGAGGGCAGAGTCGCAAGCATACCTCCAGACAACTTGCAACAATTCCAGAAATTGCAGTAATAACACTAATCTTGAGGCCTTAAATGCTAGAACACATTGCTCGCTACAAAGCAGTGTACAAACCGAACAGCTGTCAATGTCTGAGCCTTGCTCAGTTCAAGTAATAAGCCAATATGAGGATTCAGTCAGAAAGGACACTGGCACTTTCAGAGATGGTAGTATAGAGAATAATGACTTAATCTCCCAGTGCAAAGACATTAAAAGAAAGCCACCAAAGTCTAGGTTGCCAGTGAGAATACCTCATCCACCACTGGGTTGTAAAAATGATTTAACATCTTCGAGACCAATTCAAAAGATTAGACAGGTAGCCAGGAATCGATTAGATCCATTCCCAAATGTGAAGCCTAAATCTAAGATCCCAATGGTGAAGGTAAAAAATGTTATTTCCTCACCAGTGGGGAAATGTAGGACTACAACAATGGCCAAACAGAAAGTTAAAACACAGCCAACCAAAGCAATAACCACCAACAAAAGTTCAAAAACCGGTCCAGTCAGCAGATCAGGCAGTAAATGTGGTCAGGAGACTTTACGTGAGGTTGGCAAAAGTTCTAGTAGTCATTCTATACCTAGTAGTGCAGTAAAGCTTGTGGACTGCCTTTCCAGTGAAGAGAAAAAGATGCAGGCATATGATAAGGATGAAGAAAGCAGCACATCAAGGAACACATCTTTGTCAGAAGCATCGCAGCCCTCCAGTACATCCAGGTCTGCTAGAGACGTGAGATCACAGGTTGAGCAGTCCGGCAGAGACAGGAGGAGGAGGAGGAGTAGGAGGACTGATGGAGGTGAAGGCAGTCAGGGTGCTGGGCCTCAAGTGGCCCCCGGCGTGGAGATCGAGCCTAGTTTGTAAAACTTTCCACTTGTATGATCTTAGTTGCATGAACCGTTGTGATTGCCTGTGGTGTGACCTGACTGTAGATGTCATCTCTGTCATTTGTCATTTTCTCTCTCTTTGTGTTGTGTACTGGTCTCTAAACCTGTTTTCAGATCTCTTTCTATGGATAAGTCAGTTTTACTGTAGCATGCCAGTGTTAGTGGGTTGCTGGCCATTTTTATTGGTTTGTAGTTCTTGTAAAGTGCTAAGGAAGCCTGTAGATCTCGTGAGCCCACGCAGACACACAGTCCTAGCACATCAATGAAGATGCCGCATGTTGAGTTTCATTTGATACTGTGATTTCACGTCTGAACCTCTGCTGTAGCTGTAGAGACATTAGAATTGTGTCTTCTTTATTTGTGATTTATTTGTTTCTGGTAAGATTATACTGTCAGAAGGTTTAAACATTTCCTGTTAGATTGGTAGGATGCATTCTTCACAAATCTAACATCTTAAAACCACTGACAAATTAATTGACTATATCAAAATATTTTGTAGCTCTTTTCTGATCAATGTCCCCCAACCTATAATTTGGATAAGTTTGCCAAAATCTCCCTAAGACTTTTAATTCTCTTTGCTTGATCAGAATAGGGTATGCTTTATTACTTTTCTAACATCTCTGAATAACATACATTTTAAAATATTTTCATGGCTTTCCATCTTCTGCTCTCAGGCCCTCAGAGCCCCTGTGAAAGAACAGATTTGCGTATGGCTATTGTGGCGGATCATCTTGGTCTAAGTTGGACTGGTAAGAAATGACACCACCTAGAGGACAAAGTGTTACATAACCACCTTAGCACAAATATACTCTATTTGTTTATATATCCGTATTAATGTATGTAAAGTAATTTATTAAAGGAATGTATATCACATTTTTAGGACTAAATGCTAATTTTTATTATTAACATTGTTGCACACATATGTCTTTGCCTTTGTTGTTGTTTCTCAAAGCATCGGTGCTGCTGTGATCAGTAGGGTGTGCCATCTGCAGTCACTGCAGTACTGCGCACATGTGTACGGGGGAGTGGTGAAAACAGAGGAGTTGTTAATCTATTTTTAATGTGTTGCAGAGCTGGCCAGGGAAATGGAATTTTCGGTTGATGAGATAAATCACATCCGTGTGGAAAACCCCAACTCATTGACAGCTCAGAGTTTCATGCTATTAAAGAAATGGGTTAGCCGAGATGGTAAAAACGCTACAAGTAAGTATGCCTATGGACTACATATTTTCTAAATGAGAATGGAGAAGGGTGGGTAAGATTTGGACTTCTGCATCCAAATCATTTTCTCAGCCATTATACAAGAAATATCACTTATGTTTATAATTTAAAGGCATAATTTATTGTTCAGCTGATATGTGCAACCATGAAAATATTTTCTTTTCTCCTTTCAGCGGATGCCTTAACTGCAGTCCTGACTAAGATCAATCGGTTGGATATTGTGACATTGCTGGAAGGGCCGATATTTGACTATGGTAACATTTCAGGCACAAGGTGTTTTGCAGATGATAGCGCTGTTTCCCAGGAGCAGGCTGATGGTAAAGTTTAGCCCCATCTACCTGAACTCTACTTCTCTATGTCTCTCACAAATCTGTAGATTCATAGAACCATCTTGGCAAAACACTTATTGCTCTAAATTTAAACCCAGTATAAACTTAAACTCAAGTTTAAGTTTAAATCTCAATCTTCTTTTCTAATCAATTAGATTCACCAATTATCAACACTGTTATTTCCCAGCCTGGTGTTGGACCAGTCAGGGATCAGTGTGATCATATATATAGAGTTATTATGATTGTTTGTTTGTATGAAAGCATTAAAGCATGCAGCTATGTAGTACATGACATAATATAATGCTGAATCAAAACTTAATCCCATCTTAATAGTAGTGGAAATTATAATCAATTTTTATGAAGCAACAGTTGGAATCCACAAGTTAAAAAAACAAGCATTAATTTTCACAATTATGTATAAACTGCAATATGAGTGATAATGAGTCTCTCAGCCCTCTCACACTATTTAAATATTTGTATATATCTGAATATTTTGCAATAAGCTTATATATTATTTTTATACTTATAATCAATGTCTATACGTCAATAGCTTTGATAGTGTGGTCATTTTGTCAGATTGTCATTTTGTCACATTTTTTTTTTTTTTCAAATCAAAGTTTGTAATGTTGTGATTCTTAGAGGTGGTTGGTTTGGTTCATAGTTTAAAACTCTTGAATGGGCACTGAAAAATCCAAGGCCACTGAAAAAGTGGGCACTCACTATTGTGCTTTATTGGAATATCTGCTAAGGCCTTATAATCTATTTGTGTAACAAATCTGATGGGTTTAAGATTTGGTTCATACTGTTTTAAGATAAACATTATGTTTATGTGTATACAGAGTATACTCCACAAAACAATAGCAACTAACTATTAGCAATAGCAATAGTGTTCTAAATTTCTCTGCTCTGTTTCCTCACTATACTTTCTGAGATATTAAACATACATGAAAACATAATAATATCCAACCTGCTTTTACAGCATGATTGCCTTAATGTTTCTCTCTGTGTAGTGCTAATGAATAATGATCATACAGTAATTTGGAAGCTTTATCGATAGCATGGCTCTGGCTACTATGGAATGTCTGCTTGCTATCAAGCTGCCTGATCCTTCAGTATCCCAGAATCCTCTGAACCTTCCTGATAGAGTGCTTCTGCTTCAAATCCAGACCAGCTGCTTTTCCACTGCCTACCAACTCTTTCATAGCAACACTTTTGCCTCATTTCAAAGCGCAATGGGGCAGCTCTGTAGCATAGTTTCACTTTCTGTGGTGGAGTAAATCAGTGCTAGCTCTTGCTACAGCTCTTCATTCATGCTATGGTAACTCACTCTGTTATTAACACTGCATTCTTATCTTCATATAGAAACATCATCCTGATAAGTTTCTTACACTTCAACATCTTATCTTGTCTTGCTTCATTTTTCTGCAACCTGGTGTCCATGATAGTTTCTACTGCCCCTACTTCATCTCCTATCCCTAAAGTGTTGACCAAACAATCTCAGTCTGTTTCCTCTTCAACATCATCATTACCCATCTTCCTCCATTTACGTCAAGACCCCAATGTTCCAGAACTTTATATTTAGTGTTGTAATTATTTGCCTTTGAAAATTACATGGTGAACTATAAGATATCTATAACAATACTAATTATACTATATGTTGCTTACGTTAATGGTATATTTGTAATGGAATATTCTGGGTTAACTTGTTTTCTATCCGCCATCTGTGGTATCTCTTCGACTACCATAGAAAATAATTTTTCCCTCAGTTTGTTTTTGAAAACAAACTTACAGTAATCCATATACAATAGGAGTCAATGGGGAAGATTTATCAGGTGAAATATGAAGCTTGTGCTAAATCACGTAAAAGCATAGAGCATATGCATGCATGCATCACCGTCAGCCGAAGTGACTGTGGTTACGCCCACTGAGTGGCAAAAAGACTGAGTGGCAGCATTGTTTTTTAGCATGAATGTCGCGAAAAACACACAAAACACATTCAAAACGTGAAAAAGCTCTGTACAAATAGACTGTACAAATAGATTTGACAAGAAATCTGAGGTATATTTTTACAGACTGCCGAAAGCTCAAGAAAAGAGAAGCAAATGGATCTATCTAATGGATTTACTCATGTTTTACTCGCGTTTTCGCAGTTTCCCCTATTAAATCCAGTCATGCAGCAGGCTCTTTTGCCACTCAGTCCGGCGGAGGGGGAGTGTTCTGGTGGCAAAGTGACATCAATGCATACCCTCTATTATTCAGTAAAAAATGTTTGTTATTTGAGTTGTAAATGTAACTAAATTTAAAGGTGGGACAACTTTAGTTGGAGGAACTTCTGCAAATCACCCAGAATATTCCTTAAAAGCCATAAAGTTAGGGTATATTAAATTCCAACACCAACATGCTCCTCCATGACATTTTCAAAGGCCTCTGTCATAACATCTGTTGCTGTGGCATTGTGTACAACTGGTGTACTCCTCCATCTCACTATGTTGTATCACTCAGGTTACCACAACATTGAACTGGAGCTCAAGAGCCCCTCAGAGTTGACCTATGAGCCCCCTACCCCTCTTCATCAGGATGATTTCTTTAGCGAGGACAGTAGGCTAAAGTTATCCTATAGTGCCCCTGTTAGACCCAGTGAACTGTCCTTGCAAACCACTAGTGGCCCAGTGTCTACAGTTACCAAGCCACCTACTGTCATGGCAGAGGACAGCTATATTGGAGGTCGAGAGTCTCTTGGCCAAGAGGATGGATCAGCTGAAGATGACCTTGGTGTCAGCCATGAATCTGTGGTCCCCTCAAAACAACGTGACAGTGACGGAACCTCCAAAGAATCAGATGTCTTCCCAAACAGCCCAGTAAGAGAGCAGCAGGAACATAAGATTCCTGTTTGTGCCTCAGCCGGTGAAGCTCTTGGAGAGAGTGGCAAGTCTGGGTTTGATGAAGAGATGACCCAAGAGAAGATAAAGTCTCTCTTGGAAAACATTAAGTTGGAGGAAGGCTCAGAGGATGAGGAGATGACTGAGGAGAGGCTGCAAGCAATCCTCTCCCAAGTGCAGCAGGCAGAAAAAGATATGTCTTCAATTTCAGGTCTGCAGAGTGAGACATCCGGTGCAAACGCGAAGACGGCAACTTCTGGCCAAGGACTGGGTACTGATAAACAAGGGCAAAGAGAGTTCAGGTACTGTGACCTCTATCAACAAACTCTAGTCATCTTATTCCACAACCTCAGCAGGTTAGGTAGCAATCAAGTAATGTATTTTAAACTTCATTGCATCCACAGCCAAAAGCTAATGTCCTCAACACCTGGAGTGCAAGCTGAGAAGCAAAATGGAGAACATCCAGTACTCCAAGCCCAAGCTGTCTTATCGCCAGACGCCAGTGAGTCTTCCAGCAAACCAAAGGGCAAAGCAAGGAAAGACTCTGGACGAGAGGAATTGAGCAGTGAGGCTCTGGAGGACAGAGGACAAAACAACGGGGAGGAGGGAGTTTCCGAACCTAAAGTCCAGGTACAATGTTCTTTGAGACCTTGAAAAAATGACACCAATGCTCTGTAGATTTTCTAAGATAGATATACCAAGTTTGTCACCAAGCATGTACTCACATGGCTCAGAGTGTCTCGATCTGCCCCTTTGTCCAGAACTAAGTACACTGCCCAGGGAGTCATCCATTTCTTTTGGGTTCTTCCTTTGTGAAAGTCCCAGTGCACTGAAAATTTTGCACTTTACTATTTTACTGCAAATGTCAATAGGTCTTCTCTGGTCTCTGAAGTCTCAGAAGACTCAAGGTACCATGAAGCTGATATTAAAAAGATATTGGTTGCAGCAATCCCAGCTAAGGTATAATGTGCAAGCTCGTAATCGTGTCACAGCTAATTGAGTCAGTGTCCTAGTATTTATTAGATCAAGACTTTTGCTAGTACCTGAATCACACCATAGGGAATTAGGGGGTGGATTGAGACACACCTTCAATACTTATATTAATTCAGGGAACTTCTAAAGGTATTTCTTTAAAAAAATACATTTATATGCACTTCTTTAAAAGTTCTGACTGAAATCATATCAGATGTGTATTTAATACTTGAAATACTCTATTAAACATCAAAACCATCGTGTATACTTGGACAGACTGTAGCTCGACTACACAAAAAAACGAAACACTTTAGATTGATTATAACTGCACACATGTAAACGTGATTATGTTCTCCACTGAAAGAAGAAATAACCATTATCAAGGCTGGGTCACTGTCAGTTCTTGAGATCTGTAACATGAAGAACATTAGTTGAAGGTCTGAAGCACTTCATATGAGCTTGATGGCTCATGCACTGATGTAATGTGCTGACCTGACTCTAGCAGGAAGCTCGTAGAGATAATGAATCCAGCTCTGATGAGGAAGAGACTGTCACCACCAGAGTGTATCGGCGGAGAGTGATTCTGAAGGTACTATGAGTGGTACTCTTGTAGATTTGTGCCGGTTTGTGTGCTACAGAATTTGCGTGTGCTTTAGTCTGTGTGCTAAGAGGGAATGAAGTGATTAGCACACTGCCACTTTTCATGAAGAAGTTGCTGTGATTTCTGAAGTGTTTGTATCTCTCTTGTCATCTGTTTTTTGTCTTTCATCTTTTAATGTTCTTCTCCTCTACTTTTACTAAAGGTAGGATAGGTAATTTCAGAGAGGCTAGCAATAGCAAGCTAGCTTTAAAAGCGTAAGATCCCAGCCTCCCTTCAGAGCGATTTCCAAAGCCATTCCTCCTCAGAAATTGGAGACTTTTGAAAACGCTGCAGAGCCCGTTTTAGTTTAAAAACGGCAGGGTTGCGTTTCAGTGTAAACAGACCAAAATGGAGACTTTTGAAAACGATGGCGTGGCTGCCTACGTTTGCTCTGCGTATCCTCGACGACTGTGTAAACAATAACATGGAGACTGAACTGCAATCTTTGCTGGCTTTGTCGTCTTTTTTAGCAGCCATTGTGCAGTTAAACTCTGTATTTTTTTTTTAATACTGCAGCTGCCTACATGCGCAAGAGGCAACTGTTTACACTTGTACGTGCATGCCCAGTGTGCATGAACAGTCATGTGACATGCGTTTACAGTTGCGTAATGTAGATGGAGATCGTTTCTGAAATTTTGTGGAAATGCGAGTGTAGACGAGGATCGTTTTCATTTTAAAACGCCATTTTAAATTAAAAAAACGCACTAGTGTAAACAAGTCCTACAACTCTGCACAGCCTTACGGAACACACTGATGATGTGTGATGTCTGCGCGATTAGGGTGTGCGGAGGTATGGAAATACATGTGTTGACAGGCAGGTAGGACCCAATGCAATGATTGGACGAACATTTTTTGGTCCTGAGACTTCCACAGAAGATATATGTACATTTTTTAATATTTAAGACCACTTCTATTATTGATTGATATCAGGATGTGAAGAAAAATTCAACCAATATAACAAAAAGTGTTTATGTAAAACATTGCCTACCCTACCTTTAATTAAAAGTGCTTGCTAAAGCATCACTGCTAATACTTCATATTAATATTAAGCTTTGCTTTATTGATACCTCATTTTGTGCATCTTGATTTTATAGATTTGGTTTTAACCAAACCAAATTTTAAAAACACTGATTATAAAAAAAACAAACAAAAAAAAAACAACTTTTTCTGGATTTACTGGATAATTTGATGCTTTTGGCATGTAATTTGAAAGATACAGTAAGCCTGCATAAGACAGTTAGCTCATGCTGTTTCCTTTTTGTTTGGTTTGAATCTTTATATTGTCTTATGCCAAAAAACATCTTATGAAAGCTCTCTCTCGCTCTCTCTCTCTCTCTCTCTCTCTCTCTCTCTGTCTTTTAGCCAAATGAAATTGAAATTAACATGTTTTCTAGATGTCCTCACAGACCCTGTGTGTGTGTGTGTCTGTCTGAGTCAAAGATCAAAACAAAGTGAAAGATCTGTATTGTCTCGTCATGCATTCCACCTCTGTAGGGTGATCAGGCCAAAAATATCCCTGGTGAGACCGTGACACAGGAGCAGTACACAGACGAAGATGGAAACCTAGTCACCAGAAAAGTAATGTCCATGCCCACCCCTAGCAGTGTCACCATCTCCTCACTTTACCACGTCTGTTCTCTTCTATCTGTCCCTGTGTGGGTATAAACCACTACCATGAGTCGTGACTTCACCCCCTTTTCTTAGGTCGTCCGTAAAGTGGTGCGTCGCACAGCTGGAGTTGAGGACAAAGGCAGGAGAAAGCGTGGGAAACGTTCCCGGCAGGCCAGTAGGGCCGAGCAGGAGGAAGAGAGAGAGCACACTGAGGTTGGATTAGTGTGCAGTGCTGATGCTAATGCTAGTGCAGGACTGCAGTGTTCAAAACGTGTTGTATTAGAAATCTAACTCAAGATTTTGGTTTGACGTGGCTTCATTAATAGAAAAGTGATCTGTTTTGATTGATGTGCTGTGTTCCCTAGCTGTGCGTGTGCGACCACGCAGTTGTAATGTTGCTCCCACACAGAACAAAAAAATATTCAGAGGAAAAAGCAGACTCAAAAATGTGTGGGGGAAAAAGATTCAATCAGCTAAATGGTTTTAGCTGGAGTCCATTTGCATGTCCATTGATTTTCAGCTAAAACTGAAGCTACGCTGATTGATTTAGGCTGCATCCTACAACAAATGAAAGTGAAAAATAAATGACTTTCCAGATATACAGAAGGCCAAAGAGGCCATTAACATTTTTAAGAATGCCTTGTTTCCTCATGAGCATGACTTACTTTTCATAATAAAAGCTACAGATGTCTTGACAAAAGTAGTTTTATCTTGAGTTATCTCACAAAAACAAATAAACCAAAAAATAACAGTATTGCATGACATATTTAGTAGCTGGCGCAGGCTGATTGACCTCTTGTGATCCTGCAGCCAATGAGATTGTTTGCTCATTTAAACATTTAAATTGTCTGGTTCAGAGTGCTTCTGAATCTCTCCACCTCCCCCAGCTCCACCTGCCTTGATCTGCTACAGGATTTATGTATATCTATTTATAATAATAGATATAATAATATTTATGATAATTATTATAATAAGGAAAGTTGTTTTGTTCTGTTTCTGCTCATGTAGCTGAAAGTTCTATAAAAATAGGTTTTGCTCAACAAGAACAAAAATTAGAAGGAACATTGTTGATGTGCCATGGGACTAATTTCATTTTTTTCTTTTATAGAGTTTGCTTGTGCTACCATGGATGGGCATTGGGAACAATGACCCTACAAACACTGTGTCGAATGTCAGCTTATTTAGAGTCATCTCTAACATACTTTATTTGCCACTGTCATTTCAGGCTGGAGAAGGAGGGAAGGGCAAAAAGAAGGAAGGAAGACAAAGGGAGGAAAAGGGTCAATCGTAACAGTTGTGCTCTTTTTGGTAAGCCCATAGGCATAAAACTAGGAAGGGTCAGTGGAAGTCAATGGGTAGAAAGCAGAGCAGAGTAGAATCCTGCCAGATCAGGCGGGAGCTTCTGTGTATAGTCATCAACACAATAGTCACCAGAGAAATGTGCTTTGTTACAGCAATTTTTCCAGTTGAACCGCAGCCCACCGATGACATGCAGACACAGCAAATTAGTCCATGCAATTGTTCTCTTACTGATGCCACTGTGTCCAGACCAGGACAAAGTGTTTTGAAGGGTCATTTGGGTCTTGCATTGTGAATGTGCACATTGACTGGACATCTAAAGTCAACATGAAATGACTTTCACAACTTTTTTTTATTATTTAAATAATGTACTGTATGCTTCGATTTAATTAGTGGCCAAGAAAAAGTGGCCAAGAAAAGGCATTCCATAAAGGGATAGTTTGCCTAAAAATGAAAATTATGCTTGCTTGAGCACCCAGCAATTGGGGAAGTGTGATCATAATGTTGTTGGTTGTCATATAATATCACCTAATGTGACACGACTCTCGCTTCTGGTGTAGGCAAGTGTCAGCCGTTAAAGGGTTAGTTCACCCAAAAATGAAAATTCTGTCATTAATTACTCACCCTCATGTCGTTCCAAACCCATAAGACCTTCGTTCACCTTCGGAACACAAATTAAGATATTTTTGATAAAATCCGATGGCTCAGTGAGGCCTTCATTGCCAGCAAGACAATTAACATTTTCAGATGCCCAGAAAGGTACTAAAGACATATTTAAAACAGTTCATGTGACTACAGTGGTTCAACCTTAATTCTGTCAGGACCACTATCGTCAAATATGATTGATAATGCAGAGTTTGTATTTGCGGTATGGGTCTGTTCTGGGCAAGAACTCCCTGTGCATCCATGCAGACTAGCATGGATAAGAGCAGGGAGAGCAGCAGTAACCCCCCTTAGGGTAAACAGAACAGAACCAACATATTCAGATATCATTAATGTCAATAATTTAACGTACACATATTTAAAAAATTAGTCTGATTCAGGGGAATCATAAGGCCAAATCTTGACTGACGAGAGGAGGAGCTGGGGATGGAGGAGGGTAATTAGCTCCTGAGAAATGTGATAGCTACTGATAATTCTGAGGAACTTATTTATGGATGCTGTGATAGCATCTATATATATAGCATCGAATCTTTTGTTTTGAATCAGTGGTTCGGAGCATGAAACTCACATGATTTCAGTAAACGAGGTTTCGTTACGTCATAAGTGTTTCAAAATTTCAATGGTTCACCACTGGGGGGCGTGACTTTGACAGTAAGAAACAAAAGATTCGAAAAGATTCAAAGCTTCATGAAGCAGTGTTTTGAAATCGCCTATCACTAGAAATTATTGTTGAAAAAAATCGTTTTGTTGTTTTTTGGTGCAAAAAAAGTATTCTCGTCGCTTCATAACATTAAGGTTGAACCACTGTAGTCACATGAACTGTTTTAAATATGTCTTTAGTAGCTTTCTGGGCATTTTAAAGTGTTAATTATCTTTCTGGCAATAGAGGCCTCAATGAGCCATCGGATTTCATCAAAAATATCTTCATTTGTGTTCCGAAGGTGAACAAAGGTCTTACAGGTGTGGAACGACATGAAGGTGAGTAATTAATGACAGAACTTTCATTTTTGGGTGAACTAACCCTTTAAGCGACCAAATGCTAGTGGGCGGGGCTTGTGGTGTGATGATGCAAAACTATTCATCAATGTCTTGCTCTGGAGGCAAGCATATGTAAATGTATTTGCTCATGTAATGTCACAAATATCCAAATGAGCTGTTTTTGGAGCTTGATTAAATAAATGCTTTGTTTATAATGAGAAGGATGTTTTAAGCTCTGAAACTTGCAGGTTATTTTAATGGTACAAAGACCTCTTATACTGTATGTCAAAAGATCAAGGCAAATTTGATTTCCCATGTCACGACCCCACAACATCTGAATGTTCTCAAAAGTAGTCTTTATTTTCTTTGTGAAAAATATAATTTCTTTTTTTTTTTCCCACTGTGTTTCAGATTTGAAAGTGTTTCAAAAACATTTTCCTGGGAGGAAGATCACTGGAAACGCGCACAAGGTCAGGGGATGAGGAACGCGTGTCTGCAGCTTTCATAAAAACAAATGGTTTTCAGCCAGACGACTTTTGATTTCGCATGAGCATGAAAAAAACTTTCTGTCAATAATGGCTAACGGTCGAGAAGACATTGTTGGTGCGACGTTTCAATCGACTGGGGGCGTCCGATGCGAGACGCTCCATGGCAGCGCCCAAGCACTTCCGTGACCAAAGAGGCCACGAAACATATTGCTGGTTGACAGAAATGGAGGGACTTGTTTGAATCACCTTCAACACTCGCCTTACTTTTTTTTTTTTTTCCTCTCGGACCCATAATGTCGGGGTGTATAATGCTGTTGGAGCTTATGATGTATATAAATTACACTGTATAAATTCGAGTGGGTCACAATATTGTTAATGCACTGGCAAGTGTGTAGGAATGAACTACCAATTCTGATTCCAATTTTAAGGGAACGCTTCACATGCACTTGTATAATTATTAGCAGAAAATGTTTGTAAAGGAAAAAATCCAGCTTGATTTTAACAACTGATATTTCTTTTAAACCTACTGCGGTTCTCAGTGGTACGGACATTGGAGCAGCTGTAGTTCTGTTCAAAGACTTCTTCAGAGTACTAATATTTTCATGCATGTGATACACTTTATTTTGATTTTTCTAAACTGCATAACACAGGAGAAGGGGAAATTATGCTCTGTATGCGTGCACTCACAGCCTTGATAATGCTCACTTTTTTTTTTTTTTTTTTAGAAAGATGACAGTATCAGACCACCTCTGACTCATTGTTCAGCTTCACTAAAATACACTGTGTCCCATCACATCACAGCGCCGGTTTCCCTATGCAGTTACAGATAGTGACAATTACTGAAATCCGAATGCGTCACGTCGACTGGCGTGATGCACTTTTAACTGTTCTCATGTGTATTGGCTCTAAGATGTAGAAGTCTTTCTGTCAGCCTGTCATTTGTAATCATTCTAGCAGTGTATTACTACTTTTCAAGGCTGCTGTGGTTTTGGGGGAAATTTTACTTTGGTTTTGGTGCATTATTGAGAAATCACCCAAGCATTAATGGATGATAGATCTGGTAACAAACATATGTATGGAAAAAAACAAACATACACTGGATGATCAAATTAATTATTTAAGCTTATAATAAATTGTGTTCAAACCCTCGCTGTGTTTTCTTTCTTGTTCAACATGAAGCATTGCAACGTTTACATGGAGGAATTTCATGTCCAAGTCATATTCATCCCCAAACCAAAAGAAACGTAAGCATAAGAATTTAAGTCAATTTTTTTCTATTATTTATGTTGCATTGTGACATTATTTTCATTATAATTAAGCACATTTCCCCCACAAATTCTCATTACTGCAATGCAATGTACAAATGTGACCCTATATCATAATGTTTACATAGAATTGTACTGTACAAAAATACATTTCTTTACAGTAGGCATTCACTTGAGGAAGTGTGGTCAAAATGTTCTTGGTTGTATAATGTCTTAAAATATCTGAATGTTCTTAAAAGTAGAAGACTTGGATTAAACTACTTGATTCATTTGGATTACTGTTACAATCTCTTTATAAACTTTTTGAAGCTTGAATATTTTGGTTCTGTGGACTTTCAAAGGATGGACAAACATGATAGAATATTAAAAATATCGTGTGTGTTTGTGTTCCGAAGATAAACGAAAGTAATGACATGAGGGTGAGTTAAAGATGACTGATTTTTGTGTTAAGTAACCCTTTAATTCTGCATTACCAGAGATATTTTTTAACTACCAAACATACCAAAAAAGGGGCCTGGGTGTTCAGCTTCCTTTGGCAGGCTCAACTAGTAGTGACTCGCTGTTGCTGAAATGCTGATTACAGGTAGATAAATTACAATTTGCATTGGTTTGCTGTTCATACAAACATTTCATATACTGCTATCGAAAATAATAAAACCTGGCAGGCCAACAGTTGTCTTCCTCCAGGTGACGCTTTGAGCCGCTTTCAATTTTTTTATTGGGAATATTTGTACACTGAAAAATATATTATTTTAATGTAATAGTTGAACATTTGATTAAACTGATATATACTAAACATACAAACAGACATGTGCCACAATAATCTTTATAAAAATTTAATAAAAGGTTATATCTATATATTTATTTTTTAATATCTGGCTAATCCAGTAACCACAAACCATTGTGATTGGTCCAACCTTGTCAGCGTTGAGAAAATGAACAGCTTGCACATGATGACTATGTCTGCGTGCTGCTTCAGCAAAAGTCTAAGAGAAAATTTACGACTGTTTAAGGATATTATGAATCTTTGAATTGGAAATACACATTAAAAAGTTAAACACCCCCACCCCCACATTGTGCCTGAACTCTAAGCCCCGCCCATTTCCACTACGAACCGATTCGCTCTAATGAATCAAATCAGTAGGGGTCGCTGTGGGGTTCTACAGCAGTATTTCATTCCTCATCCTCTCACTGACTCACACACGCTGATGCTCAATGATGGCGGATAGTGCGAGTGAGAGCGACACTGACGGAGCCACCCCTCATTGCTCCTCATCCTCGTCCTCCTCCATCCTCATCTCTTCATTCCGTCTAGAGGAGTTGTCGAACCGCCTGGCCTCTTTACAGCAAGAGAATAAAGTGTTGAAGATCGAGCTCGAGACGTTTAAATTGAAATGTAAAGCTCTGCAGGAGGAGAATAGAGACTTGCGCAAAGCCAGTGTCACCATAGTGAGTCATTCACAACTGTTTTTATAAATAATACTTATTTACCTGAATGCATATGGAAGCAAACACAAATCATAACGAGTTTAGTGTGTTACTGAACTCATTTACAGTAGCTGCTACGGTTAATTTACGCGTCACTAAAGCTAATGTGCTAATGATTAGCTTTTATTGTCCCCTGTTTTCCGTTATGTCTTATTTTAAAAAATAATTTACTAAACAAGCACCCTTTAGTCCCCATTTATTGACTCTGCTGAAGTTTTGGTTGTGTTTAGAGTCTACGAAACTGTCAGTGAAATGTGAGTCTTAGCATAAGCTAGCAGTAGAATATTAAGTTAATTCGGGATAGTAATTACTCTGGGAATGTCAGCCTCATTTTGATATATAACTAACTTGATTTAAATGAATATCTATATAAATAGTTAACAAAAGTAGTATAAAATACACGGTTCGTTGAAACTTGGTTTTATTTTTTTAAGTGACACTACAGTGACGTACAGTAGAATGTACCAATAGGAGCACGATCGTTATGACTCCCATAATATATTAAAATAATATGTTGTTGTATTAAAATGTGGCTAACTATGATTAGTTGGTGATGATGCTGTAAGCACGTTATGAGTCATCTGCCCTCTTGTTGATGATTTGACCATTAATATATAAAGTAGTACAGTTTAACCCTGTAGGCTAAAACATGACTTTTTAAAATGGAACAATTTATTTAACCTTTTAGATAAAATATTAAACAATCAAAAAGGTTTTCATATGTGTTTTATGTTTGGTATCATATTTGATACATCAGGCTCATCTAGTATGATATAGTGAGAATGTTGAGAGTTGAAGTGAGAGTTGTCATGATAGAAATGTTGATATTTTACATGCCTTAGAAATTTGCATATGATAATGTAGGCTTTATAGGGTTAAACATAAATCTAGCATGTAGTACGCTGAGTACGTAATGTAAACCATCACATCTGAATGATGGATTGGTTAACCTGTGAGCATGAAATATTGATGATGTACTGTAAAGCACAGTACAGGACAGTCTGTCATCAGTTTGTTTTGATTCCTAGTTAATATTTGATAATCATCTGACAGTTGTTCTTGTGTGTTGTGATCATATGTTTATGTGTACGCTTAAAAGTGAGAAAGCGGTTGGTCTCTGATTGGGCGGCTTTATCAGGTTTATTTCATCCTTATTTTATGTACATGGACTCCATCCTCATGCACTTCCCATTCTCTCAGGGTTACGGTCTGCAGATGACTACATAGTTAGACCTATATGTAGAAATATATTTTCTGTTAGACTTTCAGTTCCTTATATGTAACTCGCATGGGTTTTGGAGCGCATTGCAAATTGGTCTCTAAAAGTCAGATGAACTTGGCTTGTCGCTATAAATTATAACCAAACCATTGTGCAGAAAATGCTTTTGATTTATCTTCCTTCATGATGTTGTCTGTTTTCCTGCCCAGCTTTTCCTGCCTCCTGTGTTTCTCTAAATCATTGCAGCTGCAGTTAGAAACAAACTTCAGGCTTTTAGGTCTGTTGTGCTGCATTCATTAGTCAAAGAGGCCACTTTCTTATATGCTTGTAAAACTGATTCTTCAATGCTTGTGAATCTACAAGAAGTGTTGCTTTATGACTCAACTGGGATGGTCAGCATGTTCCAGCACCATATGACTATCATCTCAAGTGTCACACATTTAAGCATTCTTCATTACATACAGAGAATTTATAAGACTCTAATGGCCAGATTTAATAACAGCTTGCACCAGCGCAAACCCTCTTTTGGCATTAAAAAAAAAAACTACTGTCAGGATTTATTAAGGATGTGGACACCATTTTTTTTTTTTTTTTTTTTTATTGCAATTTTTTTGTATAAGCATTTATAGGAGTTTCCCTGTCAGATGAAAAAATTGTTGTAAGAGAAACCGCTGAGAACAGAGAGAGCGTGTGTTAGAAGAGAATGTTCTCCACTTGTTCATTTATTTGGAATTTTAATGTGCTGCATCTGTTGTTAGATTACCCTCACCCAATTACCATCAGCTCTGCTCGTTTGCGACTTCACGCTAATTTGCCCTGCTCTTGGTAGATTGTCATTAGAAATAGGCTGCTGTCTTTGTATTCTTTAATTTGCACATTGTCAGTTCGTCAGCCACAGAACTTTACACTCCCATCTGCACTTTTATGGGATTGCGGTCTCACACTAATTTGCCCTGTTTAGTAAATCTTTCCCCAGATGTTTTAAAAATAAGTTTAATTATTTGCACGTTAATACGTTTTTGATGTATGAAAACTATTAAAATGCTTTTCTGGTGACCATTCTTGAGGAAATTGTGCATCCTTGTCTGCACAATGTACAAATAGCAGAAAAACAATTCAAAATGGTCACCACAACGCGATTAACAAAAAGCTTTTTACGGTTTTATTCAAAGTCAGCCCTTCATTATCAATTTTATGACCATTTATTACCATTTCATATGCGTCATATGCTTGCAAAGTGAAGGAATGGGTTTGTAGCCAACATTGTGCAATACAAGGTTTGGGGCCAGATTTACTAACAGCTTGTTTGACTACTGTCAGGATTTACTAAAGACACGCAGTGAAAAGGTGTGGACACACTTATTTTTGTGGCAGACCTTATTGCATATGCATTTGTAGGAGTTTCCCTTTCAGATGCAAAATTTATGGGAGGAGAGTATTTAAATGAATCATGCAAGGTGATTTACTAAGGTTTGCGCTAGTCAATTTACTGGTATTTGCGCCAGTATTTACCACCCAAAAAAAGCACGTCTTAAACCAGACGCTAATTTGCGCTGCTCTTTGTAGATTGTGTTGGTCATTATGGAAATGATCCGGCTGCGTCTGGGTTCTTTAATTTGCTCGTCTTCAGTAAATCACGAGCAGAACTTTCCACTCACATCGGCACTTTTTTGGAATTGAAAAATATCGATACTGTGGGGAAAACTGCCATATAGATATTTGTATCTAATTTTTTTGATAATTTGGGTAATTTTATTGCAATAGCTTAAACACAGCACGGGGAGGCTTTATTTAAAATTTACCAAAAAAAGGAATAAAATAAGAACAAATAAATTGCAAATGATAGCACAAATAAATACAATAGAATAAAGAGACAAATGAAATAAACATGGATAAGTTTTTTCAGGTGGGTCTAACAGCAGTAACCTATTCAGGTAAGAAATACTACAGAAATTAAATGAAGTAATCAAATGTAAAAAAAAAACAAAAAAAAAAACACTGGATAGTCTTCATTGTAAATTTAATGCAGATTAATGCTTACAACTAAAGTTACAAAAGTTATTCAGTCAAGAGCAAGGTCTTTTGTTCTTTGATTAACATGACCGACAGCAACAGGTTTATTAGGCTGATGTCACTTTAAGAGCTTATATGCACAGATCCAAAATACTGTTACACATGCATTTTACGTGAATACTTGCCAAGACGGACATTTTAACATAATTTTGTGAATATTTGATCATTTTTAAGCACTATAAGCCATGAAAAAGAACTCAATTTGGTACTCGCAAGCTGTTTGAGAGGCGTCTTTATGTGCACGCCACTTATATAGATCAGTGTGAGCGCAAAACCTGCAGGAATAAGTAAAATTTAAATTCAGGCCCTGCAACACCACTGTTCAACCGGAGCAAATAATACAAATGAGTGAGAGGAGGCAGGTGTGTATCAGTTTGCCATTGGAGAGAAGAGAAAGCAAGAACTCGCAGTTGGTATCAGTGTATCGATACTGCAGAAGTTTCAGGAGTATTGAAACCGCTTCAGATATTTCAGTATCGATATGTATCGAAATATTGATATTTTTGGCAACACTAATAAGTTTAATGAAACAACTATTACCATTTACTGATGTATTTTCAGTTGCTGTAGACTAACATTGTTGCGCTTTCTAAAACATCTTTTTTTTTAGCAAGCGAGAGCAGAACAAGAAGAAGAGTTCATCAGTAACACCCTGTTCAAGAAGATTCAGGCCCTTCAGAAGGAGAAAGAAACACTAGCAGTCAACTATGAGAAGGAAGAGGAGTTCCTCACCAATGAGCTCTCTCGAAAACTCATGCAAGTAAGTGCTCAGCTGTCTTTCGATGTGTGTCTGGGATTAGCTTTCTGTGGTCAGCATTGAAGAAATGGCTGCTAAAATAGATTACATTTGATGCATTTACCAGAGCATTGAGTGTTTCTCAAGAGCACATATTGCATAGCAAATGTAGTGCACTTAAGTAAAATAAGATGGTTTCCACCATAGTGTGCAGAGCTCGGTGATAAGTCACTGAGGAAATGTTGTTCAAAGGATGATTTATCGGCAGCCTTGACCAAGCCTTTAGGGATCAATTACACATACACACAGCCTTGTTAATAGTGATAGATGGCTGTTTCTAAACTCACCTACCTAGAAAATAACTTCCTCAAAAGGCCCCTTCCAGTTCCACCACACTCTTGAGGTTCATCCACCTTAGAGGTAGTGATTCATGCTCTTTTGGGGAACTGTTTCTGCAGTGCTGTTTTTAAGGAACTTCTTGTGGTTTAAGAGTCAAGGGAATTCTGTTTGTCCTCAATTTCCTGTGGAACATGAGAAAAAGAGGCAGAGAGGAGTGCGGAAGAGAGAGCTGCAGAAAAGCATATTGTCACCTGTGACTGCATATTTCATCACAGATGGGTAAATGTTGAGTCATGGTTGCAGTTTGTTGGAAATGCAGCAGTAAGCTCTCAGATTCAACAAATGTTCTCCTGAGCTGATTTCCAGAAAGCGTTTTTTCATTAAAAAATAAATAAATAAATACTGAAGCACAATGATTTTCATGACATTTACTTCCAAAATGTATAATTACTTGCTAATGTTTTTGAAAGAAGTATCTGATGCTCACCAAGGTTGCATTTATTTGATCAAAAATACAGTAAAAAAACAGTAATATTGTGGAATTATTACAATTTTAAATAACTATTTTCTATTTAAATTTCTTTAAATATTTTATAATGTAATTTATTCCTGTGATGTCAAAGCTGAATTTTCAGCATCATTACTCCAGTCTTCGGTGTCACATGATCCTTCAGAAATCATTCTAATATGCTGATTTGGTGCTCAAGAAACATTTCTTATTATCAGTGTTGAAAACAGTTGTTCTGCTTAATATTGTTTTGAGGAAACTGATACATTTTTTTAAAGATTAATGAATGGAGAATTCAAAAGAACAGCATTCATGTGCAATAGATCTTTTGTAACATTATAAAAGTATTTACCATCTCTTTTGATCAATTTAATGCATCTTTGCTGAATATGAATTTCTTAAAAAAATATGTATTATGGACCTCAAATGATACAATGACAACTTGCATTTAATAAACAAAATATAATTAGAACCCAGAAGTGGAAACAGAAGAAGAACCATTAAAGTCCTTTCCATAATAATACAGAGAAATATGAGGCTTGAGCAGCTTTAGTCTGGCACACACTCTTTTCATAGTTTTATCTGTTTAAAGTCTATTTTCTCCATGTCTTTCTCAGTTACAACATGAGAAAGCTGAACTGGAGCAGCACTTAGAGCAGGAACAAGAGTTTCAAGTGAACAAACTGATGAAGAAGATCAAGAAGCTGGAGAACGACACAATCTCCAAACAGCTCACCTTAGAACAGGTAACTCCACTGAATTTTGCTCAGCAAGTCTTTTCAAATTTTTGCATATATTTGAACTTTTTGTTATTTTAGCTCAGACGTGAGAAGATCGACTTGGAAAACACTTTAGAGCAAGAACAAGAGGCTCTTGTGAATCGGCTATGGAAACGCATGGACAAACTGGAAGCAGAAAAAAGGTCAGTGCTATTCTGTGTTCAGTAACTGCTGCTTTGGGTAACACTGCCACGCCTCACCTCAGAAATCTAAACACTACCTTGTAACTGAGAACATAGTGAAGCCACTTTGAATATTTAAAGTGCCCTACATGCATTTGCTGAACACCTGCTTTTGTGTTTTTTAGGTTTATTGTGCATTTTAATGTTATATCTGTAAGTTTTCTTTCCTGACTTTAGTGGTTAGATTAAATGAAAGAGATTAGAGGTCTGTTTTGTTCCACCCCTGCAGGATTCTTCAGGAGAAGCTTGACCAGCCTGTTTCTGCTCCTCCATCCCCGAGAGACATCTCCATGGAGATCGACTCACCTGAGAATATGATGCGACACATCAGATTCCTCAAGAATGAGGTGGAGCGTCTGAAGAAGAACCTCCGCACTGCAGAACTACAGCGTAAGTTCCAGTACTGCATTAGATCTACTTTTTGTCCTTTGAAAACATGAAATAAAAATTGAGCCTATTAAATGGCATTCATCAGATTCGTTCTCTAATGAATATGCCAAAGCAAATGTTTGTCTTTTGTAAACTTTTTTTTATATATCAATTTAAAGCTACACTATGTAACTCTTGGCCCTCTAGCGGTTAAAAAACAAAACTGCATGCATTTTGCTGAAGAACATTGTTTTGGTTGTGCTTCGGCTCTGCGTGACTGTGTGGATGAATATGGTTCTTTCTCACAACTAAAAAAATGAGAGCAAGATTATCCTACTGCTCATAAAGCATTTACTACTAGGCTTAAGAGATATAACCGGTTTAGATGGAAAGGATCTCAAGCTGACTAGCTGAAGACGTTACTGTAGCTATACCCATTAATAGACACGCTACTTCCTTGAAAATAAATTCCTGCACAGCGCTACAACAACCATAATGAGAGAACCCTTCACAGTAGATCATGCTTTACAATGAACTCTGTTAGAGAGCTACATATGGCAATTTATCTGTTCAATAAAACACCTTACTCGCCTGTTGAGTAATAAAAACGCAATCTCTGCCATCATATGCTTTTACAACTATTCAAACCCCTCAGTTCTTGCCATCTCTGAAAAGCCAAGCCAATGTTGATTCTCAAAAATCAAATCAAAATTTATTTATAAAGCACCTTAAAAAACAAAGTGCTCTACAGTTTCAAAGGGATTAGATAAAACACAATAAAAATACAAGGAAAGAAATAATACAATATAAAACATAATAAGATAGGGGGAAAGAGGTAGTACCATATAAACAAGAGAAAGATGATAATAATAATATAAACTTCTGATCCAACCTAATGGTCCTTACAAAGTAGCAAAGGCCTCATCAAACAAATATGTCTTAAGATGAGTTTTAAACATGTTTACAGAGGTAGACGATCTGATAGACATTGCTAAACCATTCCACAATTTTGGAGCAGCAACTGAAAAAGCGCATTCTCCTTTACTTTTTAACCATGACTGAGGAATTTCAAGGAGCAGCTGATTTTGGGATCTCAGATCTCTGTGAGCAACTAAAATTTATAAGCTCAGAAATATATTTCGGTGCCAGTCCATGCAGAGCTTTAAAAGTATACAAAAGTACCTTGTACTTTATTCTAAAATAAACTGGTAGCCAGTGTAAAGAGGCCAGAATAGGGGATATATGATCCCTCTTTCTTGAGTTTGTCCGCAACCTTGCTGCCACATTTTGAACTCTCTGAAGACATGACCGCGAAGACTGACTTACACCCAGGTACAAAGTATTGCAGTAATCAAGACGTGAAGAAATAAAAGCATGAATTACTTTCTCCAGATCACTGAAAGATAAGACAGATTTGAGTTTAGCAGTATTTCACAATTGAAAGAAACTATTCTTCACAACTGAATTAATTTGTCTGTCAAACTTTAACTCTGTGTCAAAGATAAAACCCAGATTTTTAACATGTTTTCAGATTGGATGACAGAGGACCTAGATTTGTTGTTACATTATTTCCACAGCTACTAGGGCCAAATATAATCATTTCTGTCTTTTTCTCATTTAACTGGAGAAAGTTATTATTCATCCAGCATTTTACATCTTTTAGACACTCAGAGTGATTTAACAGATGTATCATCTCCAGGCTTTATGGTCAGATACATCTGGGTGTCTTCAGCATAAAAGTGACACGAAATGCTATATTTCTTAAAAATAGAACCAAGAGGAAGCATATTCAATGAAAATAACACTGGTCCCAAAATGGAACCTTGAGGGACCCCACATGTGATAGAAGCTATTGATGAGGAAAAGTTTCCAATTTTAACAGAAAAAGTTCTATTTTGAAGATAAGACGCAAACCAGCTTAGAGCAGTTCCTTGGATGCCCACGTACTGTCTTAAACGTTCAACTAAAATGAAATGATCAGTCGTATCAAATGCTGAGCAAAACTAAGGCAACACTGCTACCAGAGTCAGTCTTCACTAAAAGGTCATTAGCTTCCCTAAGAAGAGCTGACTCTGTGCTATGACCTGATCTAAAACCAGATTGGAATTTATCAAAAACATAATTTTCAGTTAAAAATGAAGTAAGCTGACTAAAAACTATTTTTTCTAATATTTTAGATAAAAATGGTAGCTTAGTTATTGGCCAAAATTATTTGGATCTGTAGGACTTAAGCCAGGTTTTTTAAGAAGAGGCTGGACGACCACATGCTTAAGACTTGAAGGAACACAAACACTAGTCAGACTGCAATTTATAATCGAGAGAACACTTGGTAAAATTGATAAATTATGAGACATAGGGATTAATATGGAAGTTGATATCATATTGAGATGGTGTAATCAGCAGTCTCGTATCCTAAATTTTTTTGAATAAAAAACTTTTCAAGTTAGTTGTGACAACTAACCTATGCCACTCCCATATGCATCAGAGTACCCCGAGCAACTTTTCTCTATTTACAGATATAACAAGATGCGCATGGGCGAGTGATGTATGTATGCAGTTTTTTTTTTGTTTGTTTGTTTTTAAGAAAGTAATACTTTTATTCAGCAATGATGCACTAAATAGATCAAAAGTGACAGAAAATACATTTATAATGTTACAAAAGATTTCTAGTACAAATAGAAGCTGTTCTTAGGAACCTTCTATTCATCAAAGAATCCTAAAAATATTGTGTAAACCGTGATACTTTTTCAGCACAATTGATAAAAAAATATATATATATTGAGCAGCAAATCAGCATATAATGATTTCTGAAGGATCATGTGACTGAAGACTGGAGTAATGATGCTGAAAATTCAGCTTTCCCATCACAGGAATAAATTTAATTTTAAAATATTCAAATAGAAAGCAGTTATTCTAAATTGTAATATTTCACAACATTACTGTTTTTACTGTATTTTTGCAAATTAATGCAGCCTTTGTGAGCATAAGAGATTCTTTTAAAATATTCAAAAATTGAATCGACCCCAAACATTTGAAGGGGGGTGAGTATGTAATAAAGTAATTAAAAAAGCAAAGAATGTGTCCAGTGGGATATGGTGAACTTGACCTTCAGCCTCCACATCCCAATTAAAAAGCCTCCTCAAATCCTGTTTTCACCATTGTAGCCCGGTGAATTTTTTTTTATTTTTTTTTATGCCATTCCTGTTCATGGCAACTAGATGGCAGTGTGTGTGTTAACAACAAATACACATTACTCCGATGAAATACTCTGTATGGCCCTGTCCTCAAGGGCACGCTTGATGAGAACTTGTGGTCTCATGCTTTTTGTGTGTTTGTGAAGTCTGTGAGAGCAAAGGCTGTCCCACTTTATTTTTATGGTTCATAAATTTCTAGTCTTCTACCCAACAGTCCTCACCTGTATGCCTGTAAGAGCTGAGGGTGTCACAAGTTATGTTGATATGTTATCACAAAACATTTTCACAGTTTCAGAAAAATTAGATAACGCTACCTTGATGACATTTATATGTACATGTACATGATTAATAAATGTCAGACTGTTGTAAAGTAAGAACAAATGTTCAAGTGACCGTTCCATCAGCTGGTCTAAAACTTTCTCACATGGTCACATGCTTTTTGTCATGTTGACCTCATTTGACTTTCTCATGGTTGTGCATGTGAACCAATGCACTGTTACCATATGACTTTACCATAAAGATAAGCTCAACTCTTTGCTGTGTTTGTGTTTACAGATACAGAGAAAAGGGCTCAGTACATAGAAGAAGAGCGCCACATGCGCGAGGAGAATATCCGCCTGCAGCGGAAGCTCCAAAGGGAGGTGGAACGCAGGGAGGCGCTGTGCCGGCAGCTCTCTGAGAGTGAGTCCAGCCTGGAAATGGACGATGAGAGGTACACGCAGCACAAACATCACATGCGACACTATGGGAGTGCAATATGTATCATCTACAATAATATTGTAAATGTTGTTTTACCAATGTGGAAGCTGACATTAAGCTTTGGTAGTAGGGCTGTGAAGGTAGCAGTTTTACTACTACTAATAATAATAACAAAAAACAGGAGAATAGCAAGGAAACATACAACCACAATCAAACTGATGTAAACTAATACTAGACAAAGACCAGACAGAAACAGAAGGCTTAAATACATGGCAAACAGAGGACTAATTAACAAGACACACCTGAAACGAGGACTCTAATCAAATCAGTAACCATGGATGCAAACAGGGAAAAAAATATATTAAAAATATTGGTAAAAAAAAAAAAAAAAAATCACAATTAGATTATTTTCCAAAATTGTTCAGCCCTAGAAAGAAAGGTTTATAATCACCTGCGAAAAACGGGTGAGATGTGAGTGAAGATTTGGGAAAAGTAACAAGAGATTCCAGTGGAATAACACACGGAGTATTGTTAAATTCATTGAAAAAAATGGGTGACCAGATCGCAAAGCAGAATACAAAGCCAACAAATGGCTTAAATTTATGCCAAATTAATCCAAATATTTCCATGATTGTGATGTAACATTTAATTGCTAACCTATTATTTCTTTTGTAAACAAAGTTTTGTGCTTCACTCATGTCGTAATATTCACTTAAAACAGCATTCACATACAAAAAGTGTTTACACTGTGTTTGGCGGTTGTCAAGATGACTGGCACAGCCCTATTTGGGAGTCATCTGTCACAGAAAAACCCACACAAAAACAAACTCAGCAAAATATTTTCACATACTGCTTCACTTAGAAGCTCTATTTTACCAGTTAATTTCACTCCATGAACATTTTAACCTCCACCTATTGTTATGCAGGTACTTCAATGAGATGTCCGCTCAAGGCCTACGTCCCCGTACCGTATCCAGCCCCATTCCCTACAGCCCGTCTTCCAGCAGACCCATTTCACCAGGTACACCATGTTTACTTGAAAACATGTACTTTATGCAACTTTCATAATTCATCATTGTAATCTGCTATTGAAAGTTGTCTTTGAATATGGATCACACAGTTTCTATTGTGGTATATATTTTTTTTAATAATAATAAAAACAATACATCTGTTTTCCTTTTCCTTACACAAAGATAATGAGAGAATTAAACTATTTTCTGGTTCTGGTTATTAGTTTGTTCATTCCAGGAACACACAATTTTTAATTTCTTCATAAACTGATTCTGACTTTTGTATGATTGTAGTCAGATCCAGTCCACACCTGTCTTCAGGAGCAGGTCTGGCCAACATTACTTGTCAGAACAGAACATTCAGATACTCAAGAACAAATCCACAAGCAAATGGTTCTGAGAAGTTTGCTCTTTTACCACAAAGTGTACTGCACATTAGGGGTGTTACCATCACAAAGACTGTTCTGAACAATAGGCAGCTAAATTTATTTGCCTGAAATCAAAGCATGTATCCTTCATGGATAAGCCAATTGAAATGCATTGCATTGAGTTCAGTGAAGATTTTTAGAGAGACTGAAAGGGAAATCATTCATCATCGTTAACTCATGTCATTCCAAACCTGTATGACTTCCTTTCTTCTGTGGAACACAAAAGGTGAATTTTTGAATGATACCTGGCTGCACTTTTCAACATAATGAAAGTAAATGAGGGTTGGGTCTGTCGAGCTCCAAACTTACAAAAAAGCATTGTTAAAGTATGGTGAAAGTGCTTTGTATAACTGTGAAAGATTTTGGTCTGTTCCTCCAACAAACCAATGTTTGTGTTCGGTGGCCAATTTGAGAATGAATGTTTTTTGTTGTTGTTGTTTTTGTTTTTTTTAGATCAGATCTTTTCAGCGAATTGGTTAATTAAAATTGCAAACCTGGTTTGATCACTCATGTTCACTTTTAGTTAACTCATTGTCTCATGTCAAAAGAGATGAATTAAGACTTGAATTTCTGTTCTCACGAAACTACTCAGGAGACCTGGAATATATTGCAAAACCACAAGTCCCACTTTTACGATCCTTTTATGTTGCTTTTGTGTCTGTTTTTAAATCTCGAAAGCTGAAGTCCCTAATGTGTGGGGAAAAAAGCGACCAGTCCATCAACACTGTATAACACACTTCAGTGAATTTGCTAAAGCCTCGCTGACTTTGTGTACCCCATTATGTTTGGTTTTGCAGGGTTGTCATATGCGGGTCACACAGTGGGCTTCACCCCACCAACTACACTGACCAGAGCTGGCATGTCCTACTACAACACACCCGGCCTGCATGTCCACGTAGGAGCCTCGCACGGCATTGCAGTGAGTTCCTTCTGCTCTGCACCATCATGGCTGTCTGGGTTTTTCCCCCTTCCTATTAAGCCCAAAGTTTTTATGTGTCTGCTAGTGTCATAAACTTTCAATTTTGTCATCAGCATAGAAATCCATCCTAAAATCTCCGCCTTCATTCCATTTCAGAATGATTTGATCAAGTGGTGTACACCAGATGTTGTTTAGGATATTCAGACTGACACTTTCATTTCCCCTTTCTCTTAAACATACCTTGTTAGACTGCTCTGTTTTTAATTCAAGTAAACACATTACTGTTTAAGATTAATTAAATATATTTAACATAATTAAATTTAGTGCATTCTTTCATTCATTCAACTATTTTAAAAGACTGAAATAAGGACACCAACGCAAACAATTTATCCTTTTTATCAGTCAAATTAATTTAAAAATGTCAACAGATATGACATTTGATCAGTAAGAGAAAAACACTGTTACTGAGAAGACTAGCACTGGACTGTTGCAGGTTAGTGGGGAAATATTTTTTTTTTTTTATTCAGAATGCACAGTTGTAAAAGGAAATATATTCATAGGAACATTTCAGCAGGTTCAAGATAATTAATGTTAATGAAAAAAAGTATAAAACGAAGTAATAATCTGCATCCTCATGTATGTAGGTGCGCTGAACACTGTTACCGGAAACTCCAGATTTGTAACAAGTAGAACATGGAAGTAGTTGTGCAAGTAATCCATAGCCTTAGCTGCTGACATGACCCTTGACCTATCTACATAGTATGTGCGTACTATGCACATGCAGCCTGAATTGTCAAAATATGTAGCTTTTCTCTGGGCCATCACACTAAGGAAAGAACTTTTTTTAACAAGTTTGGCACAATAATCTATAAAAACATTATGATATCAGCAAAATCAAATATTCATATTTATTGTTATATAGGTACATAAACCAATTTCAATATGTATATACTAGAGCTCCACAATTAACCATTAAAAGATTGCGATCTTGATTCAAATACCCATGCAATTTTATTCCTAAATGACAACAATATGGCTATTTCTATTAAACCTTTGACAAGGACGGTCACAGTGGAACATTCAAATATGCTTTGGTTTCAAAAAAGATTGTATCAGTTACATCATTACACCAGTAGTGACTTAAATGTATTTGTCATTTGATTAATCATTCATGAGATTTATTCAAAAACGCAGTCGTCAAACAAGTGAAGTCTTTGAGTGAGTCATTGAATCATTCATTCAGACCGATTAAAAAAATAATTAAAATGAATTAAATATATTATTTAAATAGACAGCAGCAATTAACATTTTGTCATAACCTCTAGTAAATCACATGATTTTTGTTTAGTTGTCTATTCAGAATCATGGGACAGTTGTGAGCTCCATTTTTTAAAAAAAAAAATTGTGATTCACAATTTATCCAGTATTGTGCAAGCTCTAGTGTTTTAAATTAGCAGTTGCCCTTTTTTTGCTAATGTTCCTTGTTGAATGTGTTCCCCAGGCTGTTTATTTAAAAAAAAAATCTGATATATGATTTTATTTTGAGATTGAAATGGGTTTGTTCGGTATGGACATACGGTATTTATTTTATTTGCGCAGGTCTTTTAAAAAAGTCTTGCGTGTCTTAATTTTGACTTTAAAAACTGTAGATACCCTGTAATATACAAATCACAGAACAGTTTATTCAGTACAGTTTCCATGTGGGCCTAGTCTTTATCTTGTTGTAATATCTTTATTATGTGTTAAAGGTCATTTGGATTACATGTCAAACATTTGTGATCTACAAAACCTAGCCTGTTCTTCCACTGTTTTGAGCCAAAAACGTAACTGACTGTTTTGCTACATGACCTGCACACAAAATAATGGTAGCTCATCACAGCCATGTGTTAAAGAGATCATGGTGTTTTTATGTATTTTTATGTTTTTGAGGTTCACTTATAATAATTTTTTCTTTTGCACATACAAAACAAAAAAATCTGTATGTGGAAAAATGGAGCATTTTTGGAGCTTGATTAAATATTATGTTCATTTAAAATATGATGTATATTTTAAATGAATATAAATTTAACCATTTATCATTTTATAAAACTATTTTTAAGACTTTTTTTTTTCTTTTTTTTTGTCAAAATCTGTATTTTTAACAGCTGTACATTTGTTTAAAATGTGGTTTTTAAGGTCATTTTATGCTTTGGATACCATAGATCTTGCTCTATCAGCCCATATGTTATTAATTTTATTTGTGCAGGTCTTTAAAAAGTTCTTAAAAATCCTGAAGTTTGATTTTAAAAATCCTGCAGATACCCTGCAATTCAGCACTCCAGTCAAGTCACATCATGCTTATTTATAAAGCGCTTTATACAATAGATTGCTTTAAAGGGTACCTATTATGCAAAATCCACTTTTATATGGTTTTGGACATAAATCTCCATGTAGGACATATCTCCATGCAGCATGTATTCTCTGGCTCTGTAGGCTGAACACCGATACTGACAGTTTCCGTCATTTTCAGTGCTTGAGATTGTCCTGTTTGTTTGTTGCATGAGCTCTTGAAGCTCCGCCCTCTTCTTGAAAGGGGGCTGGGAGCAGCAGCTCATTTGCAATTAAAGGGACACATACAAACGGTGTGTTTTTGCTCACCCCCCAAAAGTGGCCATTTTAACATGCTATAAAAAATGATCTGTGGGGTATTTTGACCTAAATCTTCACATACACACTCTGGGGACATCAGAGACTTATTTTACATCTTGTAAAAAGGGGCATAACAGGTGCCCTTTAAAGCAAGCAGCTTTACAATATTAAACATGACAAACAGGTAGTTTGAAGGTGTTTACTAGCCTGAGCGAACTTTTTCAGAAATTTCTTTTTGGCATACTGTTTTGAACTCCAGAAACAAACTCCAAACAAACTTAATTTTGTCCTGATTTTGTTCAAAATGACGTCACGTCAGTTCGTTCTTCGATTTTGCTTGACCTATATAGGGCTGATGTGAATCTTCAGCTGTTCTAAACATCAGTTTTGTCACATCCCATGACAAATTATAGATGATTTAGTGTATGCATTGTCCTTTCTCACCCCACAGAGACCCTCCCCAAGAAGAAGCAACAGTCCAGACAAATTCAAGCGGCCCACGCCTCCACCTTCCCCCAACACGCATGCTGGCGTGCAGCCACCACCTCCCCCTCCACCCACTGGACACCCAACATCATCCCAGGCAGCTCAACTGCAGCAACAGCAGTCCTTGCAGCCATAGATCAATGCGCCATCGCAGAGGACTCCAAACAGAGCTGCTTCACTGTAACATCCTTCAAGCCAAAGGCTTAAAAAAATCCTTATTTTCATTGTCTTGCACTGAAACCATAAATTTGTCTTGTGTTCATAGTTTTGTGTTGAACATCTCTTCAGTGTATAGCACAGTTTTAGCAAGTACTTAGTGCTTTGACATCAGTTTATGTCAAGCGATCTACGCCCATAGCAATCTCTTAGAAATTGCTTGGTCACAGATGGACAAAAAATACTATTGAGGAAATGATGTGGTCGTATATTTTTCATAGTTTATTATTTTGTTCAGACACTTTAAAAGTGTCAACCAGAGTAGAAAAGTAGGACATTCCAGAAAGCCACAAGTACGTTCAGTAGGTAGGTTCAGTACTCCAGGTGGAATCGTGGTCAAAGCGGCTAATGGCCTTTTATTGATGAAACTCTGGCCCAAATATTACTATTGAATTCTCAGTTAAATAATTCATAAAAAGTGTCTCAGAAAGTGATTAAAAAAAATCATCCTGTGTATACAGCAATATGCATTTGATAGTTGCCTCATAAACATATTTGGAAAGCAAGACCGCAAAATATGTTAATCGTGCTGAAAATAATTAGCATTAGTGATGAATCTCACAAAGAAATGTCCAGGTCATATTTCATCTCAAAATCAGAAAAAAAAAATATTTTGCATAAAGAAAATGGAACCTTCTGAGGACCAAATCTAGCCTTAAAATAGGCTTAATTTGCCTTATGCAAAATATGTTTTTTTTGTATTTTTTTTTTTTTTCTGACCTGAACAGTAATTGACTTTTAGCAGTGTTTGTATGAGAACATTCTGCGGTAGATGACTTGGTGTTTTGCGGCTGCTGCAGATGTAATGCGTTGTTGGCATCAGCCAGACTTTAATCTCCTGATAGTTTCTAAAAGCTTTTTTATATTTCAGCAAGACACTTGAAACATGAAATGTTGTAGATTAGAAAAGACTAGTGTGTGTGTTTGAGTAGAGTTTGTCTTGTTTCTTTTTACAAACACACCTGCAGCTCTTTTCTGCTAAACAGTGTCTGGTACCACTGTGATATTTGTTTTCTTACTTCAAAATATACTGAGTATAAAATTGAATTTGGAAGTCAATTAAAGCATGTGTAAATAGACTTTTTGTAAATTTCCCTTTTGAAAAGTGTTACGAAAATGTTTCATGCAGATTTACTGAAGGTCAAACCAATGATTCATTGCCTGGTACTAACCTGGGGTGTGTTTCCCAAAGCCAACTATGGTCGCAAGTTCCGTCGTTACCAACAGAGTTCAACACAACTTGCGACCATAGCTGGCTAACGATGCTTTTGGGAAACGCACTCTTTGTTGATTGTAGTTAGTGTTAGTTCACCCAAAAATAAAAATTCTGTCATTAAGTACTCACCCTCATGTCGTTCCAAACCCGTAAGACCTTCGTTCATCTTCGGAACACAAATTACGATATTTTTGATGAAATCCGTGAGCTTTCTGGCCTCCGATAGACTTCAACATAATTACCACTTTCAAGGCCCAGGAAGGTAGTAAAGACATCATTAAAATAGTCAACGTGACCACAGTGGTTCAACCTTAATGTTATGAAGCGAAAAGAATACTTTTTGTGCACAAAAAACAAATAAAAATAACGACTTTATTCAACAATTTCTTCTCTTCCCTGTCAGTCTCCTACGCTGTTGACATAGTAAAAAAAAGTGCAGCACTTCTGTGTTCTGTCCAAACGCCGGCTCGTTATTGGCCGGCTCCTACGTCAGCATCACACGCATGTGTCATGCTGCTCATGTGTACATCGTCGGCCAATACAGAGTCGAATCTGACGTAGAACCTGGAAGCTCTGCACTACATCTACAACATAAACAGTGTAAGAGACTGACACAGAAGAGAAGAAACTGTTAAATAAAGTAGTTTTTGTGCACACAAAAAGTATTCTCGTCGCTTCATAACTGTAAGGTTGAACCACTGTAGTCACATGAACTATTTTAACGATGTCTTTACTACCTTTCTGGGCCTTGAATATGGTGGTAATGTTGCAGTCTATCGGAGGCCAGAAAGCTCACAGATTTAATCAAAAATAACTTAGTTTGTGTTCTGAAGATGAATGAAGGTCTTACGGGTTTGGAACAACATGAGGGTGAGTAATGACAGAATTTTCATTTTTGGGTGAGCTAACCCTTTAAGTTAGTTGGTCATGGTGGCCAGGTGAATGCTGAAAGTGTACAACCTCCCACAAAAACATGACTGTGTTCACTGCAGCATGACATTAGCGCTTTTCACCTTTAATACAGGGTGTGTCTGTAAAATTTTTGTCTTTCATTCTTTCACCATGCATTGTCTGAGAGCACAATTCATTAGATTGAGCAGGAGAACCAGGAACATGTTTAATGTTTCTCTTTTACCTTTTTTTTTTTTTTTTTTTTTTTTTTTTTTTTTTTTACTGTTGTCACCTGTAAATATTCATCTTTGTATAGAAAAAGAATACTTTGTTCATTTGACTTCAGTTTTACCAGTGTTTGTGTTTTTTTTTTTTTTTTTTTTTGTATTTCCAGCCCCACCTACCTTTTATTTTAAGACTGTTGACGAATGAATGTAACGTTTGCTCATTTTACTGCTATCATTAACAGATAGGACACCTTTTAGCCTTAACTCACTGTGGTATTGCTCTAGCTTATCCCCACATCAGACTATTAATGCCTTAATATGTGGTTCACTGATTTGTTTGTCACAACAGATACTAATTCTGGTGTGCATTGCATCATTTGTAAAGTAAAAACTTGCTACATTATGTAATGGTTATTTTGGTTATTAAAACGATGATGATGATTATAACTGAAGATGTCGAATTGGACCCTACACTGTCTTTTAAAACACCTTTAAGTCAGTTTGGATAAAAGCATTTGCTAAATGCCTTAAATATAAATGCTTTGACCTTGTTCTGCTGGTTGAATTGCATTGCAAAATTGACACCTCTTCACTGTGTTGGTTGTCAACAGATGATATTGTTACACATACATTTTTTCCTAGTAAATGTTTCAGCCTAATCTGCAGGTCTTATAACATCTTCAAAAAGTGGTGTTTTCTTAAAGTTATTTGAGATATTTTGAGGGAGTACTGTGAGGAAACCTTTCTGGCAGCTTTTGGTCTTGTGATTTTCTTTTTTTCCCACAAGCTGTTGCACTGGGCTTTATCTTTGCAGTACATTCCCTCTGTACAAAAGACCTTGGTCTGATACTGTGAGAAATTTAGCATGAGTGTCAGTCCCATTGGCAGAATCTCAAGAGCCTGATTTTATAAAGATGGATGATTTAAAATGTGCATTTTAAAAGTTTTATATTTATGTATGTGATCTCAAAATGGATAGTAAAGAGCTGGAAACTGCATGAGAATAGCTTGATCTCTTGAACTCTGCAACAATACTGTTTGCACTCACACTGCACTAACTTTTCCATTAAGACATTGCATTGCCTTAAATGCTTTTTTCCTAATCATATGAAAAATGTAGTTGTCATTCTTTTATGTCACATATTCTTAATTATTATATTACCTAAATCACCATCAACTTTCTCTAGATAGATAGATCTTGTTGGTTTGGAACAACATGGGGGTGACTTTAATTTTAAAGGTAAGTTTTGGGTGCAATAACACAGGATGTTTTTTTTATGACACATTATAAGTGGTGTTATTAAATGCGATACTGAACTGTAGATTATGGTCCCTTTAAGATGTGAAAGGAGGCAGATGATCCTGGTAACACGTGTCAGTGCTGTATTGTCATCATCAACCGGTTCGGACTGGAACTGCAGCGCACATACATAAGGATGCACGTGGCATGTGTTTACAATTTAATTTACTGTAAGAGAATTCAAATTAAAGCAATCAAATTAAGCTAATTCCATAAACGCAGTCTATATACATTGTCCATGTCACAGGAAAACTCCCCATACTACATTCGGTGTACACACAGCGGATGCTTCCTGTAAATATATATATAATGGCATTTATAATTTTAACAGTGGCGAAAAGTAATCGATTAAGTGTTAAGGGGAAATTATCGATGTTGGGTTGACACTGCAGACAGGCTGTGTTTATTGTCATTGAATAAAAAAGGAAGTTAGAGCATCGAAATGTGAAGCTGGACCAGCGAGAACAGCTTCAAACCGGTTTAAACGCCTGGCAACAAAAGCCGGAGCTCGTGCAGAACACACCGCACAATGATGAAGGACAGACCGGGATGTTTCAGTCCAACACATCCACAATCATTCATTTAGATCATATCGCTCATCTCACATTATGACATATGATATGATAGGACATTTAAAATCATAACGGTGGAGAGCCAGTTCAACATCCTGAACTGAATTTACCACGGAAATCATCATCATTTCCCGGTCGCTGGGGTAAGACATTACGTTCATTATCTTTATGAGATGTTATAATGTTTTTAATAGTATTATTCTGTGATATATTGGATATTTCACATCACAAACAGGTCTTTAGCTTTAAATGAAACATAGGCTGTACGTCGTTGTTTTTCATTTTTCTTTTCATGTTTTTTTTACTTTGATTATATTCACAACAACAGTTTGAATTGTACATTTGTGTGAAACTTAAAAAAAATAAAATAAATAAATACATATACTGAAAATAAACCAATAAGTATTTGAGTAGAGTGCAGGAGCGCGCACGGTTGCAGCTGTGCGCTCTCGTCCGTGCGCGTCTCCGCAGTCTTGCGCTGCTTTCACGCGCATTCCGCACATCCTGCTGTAGATGTTATTTAAGTCACTGTAAGTTGAGGTTGAAATGCAAGATATTTTCCTCTACGAATAAAATCAGATAAATTAATAATAACAATAAAGGTTTGCAGAATATCTATATACCTTTTTTTTTTTTTTTTTTTTGGTCATTTAACTCACTTTCTCACCACAGGAAAGTGTAAACATGAGCGCCCGGAACACTAAGCAAGCCCCGGACGGTGGATGGGGTTGGGCCATTGTGGTTGCCTCTTTCATGGGTCAGCTCCTGGCCTACGGCTCGCCCCAGTCCGTGGGGGTGCTTTACCCGGAATGGCTGAACACCTTCCAGGATGGCAAAGGCATGACAGCATGGGTCGGCTCTCTCGTGTCTGGGGTCGGACTCATTGCTAGTAAGTTTTCATCACTGATATGAGATAGTTTATGCTTAATAAATCTACTCTGCATAAAGATATGCTTTCCATTGCATTTTTCCCTTTGTTTCAGGTAAATATACCATGGTAGACAATAAGCATAAACATAATGAACCACAATAACTATGCTTTCCAACTCCATATGATCATAATTCAACTTCAAACAATAAATACTGAACAATTATTGAAAGAAAAGTTTCTCATGCTTTTGTTATAAGCTTTGACCTTGTTTTTCATTATGAAACTTGTTTACCAATAAAAAATGAAGAGTAGCGTGTCAAATCAATAGGGCTACAATTGTGACTAATGATTTTCTGTTTGTGTCAGTGGGCCATTTGACGTCATGTTCTGTGTTTTCATAAGTCAATCAAAATATGCAAAATATATCTGTCTAGTTAAATGCCTCGGCTTACAGTAGATCATTTTAAGCAGTTATTGACTGTATTTTTATTGAGTTTCCCATTCTCTAATAAGAGGATGCTTTCATCCTTTTGCACAGGTCCCATCTGCAGTGCCTGTGTTGTGAACTTCGGGGCCAGACCTGTGACCATCTTCAGCGGGGTCATGGTCTCCGGAGGGCTCATGCTTAGCGCTTTTGCACCCAATGTTCAGTTTCTCATATTTTCCTATGGGATAGTTGTTGGTAAGTGTTTCATGTTTCAGAGTTACCTTGGGTCATAGATCACTTTAGATGTGGGCTGATGGATGATATAATGCTGAAATATCCAAAAATTTGCTAAAATTAAATGCTCTTATTTTCATACTATTTGTTCAAAATTTACTCAAACATTACAAAGTCGCCATATTTATTGGGGATAGTTCACCCAAAAATGAAAGTTGTGTCGTCATTTTGTCATTAAATTGTTCCAAACCTGTATGAATTTCTTTCTTCCGCTGAACACGAAAAAAGAAGACTTTTTGAAGAATATTAAAAAAAAAAAAAATACTATGGAAGTCAATGGGGCCACATCAACTGTTTGATTACCCACATTCTTCAAAATATCTTCTTTTGTGTTCAGCAGAAGAAAGAAATTCATACAGGTTTGGAGCAACTTGAGAGTGAGTAAATGATGACAGAATTTTCATTTTTGGGTGAACTATCCCTTAAAATCCTATTTCAAATATCTATTATATCGATAAATGTATTACTTACTTAATTATTCTGTTTAGGGGGTATTTAGAGTTTGAGTATGGTCTTGTGCTCAAGTCCCTTGGAAATCTTGGAAATATGTTTACCTTTATTATAATTAATTATACCTGATTATAATATTATAATTAAGATTATATGAGTAGGTGAACTTTTCTTTAACCTCACACTTTTATTATACAGGACTAGGCTGTGGACTTGTTTATGCTGCTACTGTAACCATCACTTGCCAGTATTTTGACAAGAGACGAGGTCTTGCTCTCGGCATTGTTACAACAGGTAAATATATGATCAGTCAAAAATAATACACTACTAGTCCAATGTTTGGACACACTTGATTTATGTTGCTCACAATTTTAAAAACCTTTTGATCTTAAAGCATGAATATAAATTTCTCTACAAAACTGACATTTTATTTATTTGTTCATATATATTTATTTATTTTAAATGGATGAGTTGAATCGGATAGGAATGTATGAAGCATATGTGAATATAAAAATATGAATATAATGTGAATATAAAAAATTATGAAATTGTTTTCATGACTTTACTATTTTACTAAAATGTGTAAAATAGTACTTATTAGGGCTGCACGATTTGGGGAAAAAATCTAAGTGTGATTATTATAACAAAAATTGTGATTGTGATTTAAAATGTGATTTAAAAATATTCCAGGTTTGCTGTGCTTGTTTGTAGGGCTGCACAATATGTAGGGCTGGCCAAAATATATATTATATATATATATATATATATATATCAATATGGCTATAATATAATAATGTATTATATGAGCAATATCACATGAGTAGCTGTACGATATCGCTCTATATCAACATGGCTGTGATTCAGTCATAGAAGGCAATCACAACCGTGCTGATATAGAGCCATGTTGCATGGCTACTCATGTGATATTGCATTTATACAACAGTTCGACGGCACAAGTGTGTAAATAAATAAGAAACAACAACGGGGTGTCTTTAAAAACTCTCTTTTGTGTGAAACTACTTCCTTCAAGTACTTCCTTCAGATCTCAAGTTTACAGTTTAACAGTTGAGCCCAAGCCTTCGTTACTAATTCTAAAACGTCACTTTAGAAATAGTAACGAAGGAACATTGAGTCGCTTCATTGAAGCTTATTGTATTATGTAGAGTTATGAGAGAGAGATCAACTAAGTGAGTGCATTACCTGAATCTAGCTGATATATTTCATGTCAATCTTATATTCATAATCACAAAATCAGTTTGAATGTCCCCTGAGGAAATATCTTTGTCTTTGACCTTTTAACAGTTAAGGGGATTTCCCATGACCGCGCTAGTCGATGCATTTGTAAGTTGCATCTTATAAGGTGTTGTTTAAAGTAAAATACAACCTTGTTTCAGTCCATTTCAAAATAAAAGTCTTTGATACTGATTCACTCAAAAAGGCAGTTTTTGCTGCCATCTAATGGCGCAATAATGTCACTTTCACTGAAGTTGAAATCACAATCACTAACGAACCCTTTCTCAATACCAAATACAGCATGTTATTATAGATATTATTTATTGAAATATTAGCCATTATGAAAGTATAATAAGTTTGTACAATAGGAAATCAACACAAGCAAAGAGTTCAGTCAAAAGTACAAAAGCAGCGCTAGGTATAATACAGGATTTCAGTTAAATAAAAATATGAAGTTATGAAACTTAACTTTGCCCTTAGCCAAATCTATTAGCTCTGGAACAAGTAATAGATTAACAAGACCAAAGACTGTCCATTTGATATACCCAAAATGAATTACACCTCATTTTTAAACACTATCTACATAAGAGCCAGCGGCAAAGCTGTTCTCAGCGGGTACATGAGCGCTGAACAGCCACTTATGGCCTGGATCTCACATCTCCAAAAACGTCTAAACAAATCGTCAAATAGGCACTATGTTTATATATAGGTTGCATAACTGAGGTTCTAAATAACTACATTCTTGCCTAAAAAAACTCTTAAAACTACATTCTGTGACACAACAACAGTAGTATTTGTAAAATTACAGTGGGTTTGCTCGTCCGCCATGACACTCGCTGTGAGAAATGCTGCAAGCGTAGTGATACAAGCAGTGAAATGGTTCCCATGGTGATACTGGTAGAATATCGCATGGCTGAAAAAGACTCTCAGTCAATCAGATTCCCAAATGCACGTTAAAGTGACCCAAGCTCAGAGCAGATGCAGAGATGGAGTTTGTGTGGAGCAGCAATTACTGTGAACTGAGCCGCTCTAAGCTGCTGCAAACACTGGCAGATACAAAGTTTCAAAGATCAAAGTGCCCAATAAATGGAGTTATTGTCTCCCAAAAGAAAGAACCTATTCTGAACTGCCTGAAATTAGTCATCTGTAATTTTAGTCTTACTTCCTGCACAAACCTGAAGAGGTTTGTAACAAATTTGCATAATGCCAGCCTTAGCTTCATTGGCTGCTCACAAACAACGTCTAATTTGACCCATCCTCAAACACTGTAGTTGTAGCTGAGGCCTGGAAGAGTTTGGTTCGTGTTGTTGGAATGTCGAGAAGACGCTGTTTTCTGCGATACAAAAGCAAATCCACTTTGCATGCACTTCTAAACAATGAGGACTCAGGCTCATATTGATACGGTAAAACTGTATTGTTACTGTTCTAATCACTGGCTACGTTTACATGCACCAATTTTCGTCAATCCGAATGAATTTAATCCGATTGCAGATCTGTTTACATCTACTCTAAACTGTGTATCAAGTGCTGAGGAAGCCTCTGGAGCTGAAATTCAGATATGGAAATGGGGGTTTGGTTTCCTACACACGCTCTAAGCCAATCAAAACAGTCTGGGCCATCTGACCAATCAGAGCAGAGTAGGCTTTCGGAAAGGGGAGTTTAGAGAGACTGAATCCTTTATCGAACCGTTTCAGACACTATGAGAAAAGAGGTGATGATGCAATGAATATTATGAGAAAATGTTTTTTGACCTAGTATGCATGTAAACCTATTGTTTGGAAAACTTTAAAATAGATTAATTAAATCACAGCCTTTGCGATTTGATAATCTCACTAAGCCATATTACAGTTTCGGTTTTATTTCTATTTATCGTGTAGCCATAGTACTAATAACATTCATATCCTATAAAAGTAAAACAATTCAATCCCAATACTGGTAATACCCAATAGGAATGCATTAACCTTCTCATGTTTCCAGGTACAAGTATTGGAGGTTTTCTCTACGCTACGGCGCAGAATGAGTTCATTGCACTCTTTGGACTCGACGGCTGCCTTTTGCTTATTGGCTGTTTTGCACTAAACATCATCGCCTGTGCTGGACTCATGAGACCACTGCACCTGCCGGCCTACTACCTGAAACAAAGAGCAGCGCTGGCCGAGAAGGCTGAGGAGAAGGTTCTGGAAAAGACCCCTGTCGTGGAGGACCCCATCAAGAAAAATCAGTCTGTCAACGTTCTCATCACAGGAGAGACGAAAGAGCCTCCACCGTACGAGAAGAGCCTCCTGAGTTATGTGGCGTTGGTGCGGCTCATGAAGAAGAAACAGAAGGAGTATTCCGAATACTTGAACTCGACAGGGGAACTGCTTCAGAACAGGGTCTTCTTGGCCACGTGCATGTCTTTATTTGCGTATTGCCTAGGTGCGTACACTCCTCTTCTCTTCCTGGAGGATTTGGCCCAGAGCGAGGGTCTCATCAATGGCATCAGCACCATCCCACTGGTCTCGATCATGTCCATTGCTGCTGGAGTGGGGAAGCTACTGCTGGGAGTCATGATGGACATCCGCTGGATGAACAGCATCTTTCTGTACGCCTTCACCCTGCTGGGCACGGGGGTGGCTCTTCTCATAATCCCCGTCACCAAGAACTACGCTGGGCTGCAGGTCATCTCAGCGGTGCTGGGGTTTTTTTCTGGAAACTGGTCCGTCATACCCTACATGACCACTAAGGTTGTGGGAATGGATCGTCTGACTGAGGCATATGGGATCTTGATGTTCTTTGGTGGATTTAGTATAATGCTCGGACCACCTGTCGCAGGTAATTTTTTTAACCTGTTGTCTTGATTTTAGTTCTGTTAAATTAGGGCTCAGATGCAATGCAAGCCTTTAAAATGAACTTCACTCACAAATTAATTAGTACAGATCAGAGGTTAGAAAATTTTGAATTTCCGCTTCTTTTCAGTAAATCAGTCGGAATGTGAATTGGAAACTCACTTCAGTAATTAGCAGATTAATTAGTACAGACCAGAGGTTGGGAAAAAATAGCTTCTTTTCAGTTCATCAGTGGGAATTGGTCACATTAACCACAGGATGTTGAATTGGAATGTCTTGGGGATGAAGATTTATTTCGAAGACTTTGGCAAAAATTAGACCATTTTGGGACATGATGTGTTTTTCCACTATACTACATTAAAATAAAAGTTAATTAATTAAATATATATATAAATAAATAGTTTCTATAGGTGGGTCAATGACATACCTTTTTTGTCAGGATCTATTTATCCAAAAATACATTAAAATTGCAATTCAAATAAGCAATACAACTCTTCTATAATGAAGATGTTTTTAATTTCTGAATTAAAGGATAGGTTCTCTGATTTTCAACCAGCTTAGTAAGTAGTATATGTAACTGAACAATGTGTACTCCTTTCTCTGTTACCTATTACACCCAGATATTCCTGTTTATTTCTCAGCAACAGTCCATCAATTGATGCAAAATGCATCATTTAATAACTTATTTTAAAATAATGATTGTACACTCACATGTATTTAAATTGTAAGGAAAATAGGTTATTGCTTTTAACTTGATGGTTACACCACATTTTGAACGGTCAGATCAACAGTGGAGCGGTGTCAAAATCAAAAGTGCATTATGAATGTTGAAGTTTTTGGCAAAAGGGAACTGTCTAGTCACGTAGCACCGATTTCAAAAATGTTTTAACATTTCTACAGCATAGACAGCCAAGTTTTATTAAAAGCCCATCTTGCCATCAGTGAATGACTCATTTAATTGTTATTTCAGTATTTTGGCAGGCATAAATTAAAAAATGTCAAGGTGGAACAACCGTCCTAATATCATAATGAAGAAAAAAAGTCTCAACAGAGTAAAATTTTTGAAAAGAAAACCGTTTTTATTAAATATATATTAGAAATACTTGAAAAACGTTTGTCTTTTAAATTACAGTCATTTGGTGCAACCAACATGCAGAGAAAAAAAAAAAAAAACATGAAACAGAAATAAGCCCCTTTACTGGGTCAAAAATCTCTTAAAACATCAGATAATTTGACCTTTTATGTGAAGGCAAGATTAGTTCAGTTTGTAAAATGTTATTATATGGAAGATATTTGTGTATATATATATAATAATATATTTGATTCCATTTAATTCTACTTCCATAAATTCAAATTATAATGCTGCATCCTGTTTGCTATATCAATTCAAATTCAGGAATTGAATTAGAATGTAAAAGACAAAGTTCTAAATTTCAAGAGAATGTAAAGATTCAGTAAGTTTACCTGTGGAGTGATACAGTATGTAACTCTGCCATTTGTTTTGTTTCTCACTCCAGGCTGGATTTACGACTGGATGCACTCCTACGACCTGGCGTTCTACTTCAGCGGGAGCTTCGTGCTGCTGGGAGGAGCTGGCCTTTTTCTCTCGGCTTTGACCTGTTGGAACAAGAACCAGGAAGAAACCAGCACGCCAGACACAGAATACACAAATGATTTTGACAAAGTGGCAACGGTGGCCTGAAGCATGGATACAAGATTAACTACTGTACAGAAGATGAATCCTCACTCTCCCTAATTACAAAAGGCTGAAGCGTACAGCTGGATGTTTTTACTCAGCATGATACACTGAAGAATTCTAGAAAATGAAGAAAGGACTGTGCTTAGACTGGTTATTTGTGGCCTTGTTTTAAGAGGCTCTGGTCCTGCATTCAGAACACATAGGTTTTCCTTTAGATTTGTTTTGTTTACTGTATGGATGGTAGTTGAGTAATTTGAGATGGGAGTCTTCAGTGCCATGTGTCACCAATCTTAGAAAAACAAACATTTCAACCATTTCAAGTTTTCAAACATAAATTTTATGAGATGACTGTATTGTTTTTTTATGTATAGACCTACAAGACTTCACTACACTAAACTGCAAATAAATATAATTTTTGTATTTGGTTAACCATTCCACAATCTGAAAAACATTCTGCAGTATTTGGACGGGTGATAATCAATGTCTTGTGCTGTACCAAAGTTTTGATTGTCGTTGGTTTATTTATTGTATTTGATTTGTGTGTCTGTTCATAGGGGTCAGACATGCAGCACTAGACTAATTGTGCTTTTATGTTGATACCTTGGTTTTTTGCCTTGTTATGAAAAAAGTTGGATTTCTTAGTGACACAGACTATAGTCTGTAGTTGATTTAAAACCACATGCTATAAAGCAATATGTATTTGTGAAAATGCTGTCAGGTTGTTTTTTATAGCAGTTTAGCTATCTTTTAATTTCTTTATTTGTGTACTTTTTGAAATACCAGTTCTTATTGACTGTTTTACACATTTTGCAATAGACTGTGTATGTTTGTAGTTGTACTGCTTTCTGTTTGTTTTCCTTTTTTCAGTCGCGGCAAGACGTTACTTGAAATATGTTTTTATTATAATAATATTCAAGGAACAGTGAAAAGAAAAGGACATTTGTTCCACCACTGTTTATATTGTAAAGAAAACCATCACAGAATACATTTTTGTTATGGCACCTTTAGGTGTAGTGCCATTATTATTTATGTTCCTTTTATTGTTTTATTAGCATTTTTATGGTTTTTATTATTAAAGTATTGATGATATAATTGTTGCTTGCTTTATTGCCAGTTTTCTTTTTTTAACAGCCTAATTTTTCAACACTAGTCATGGCCTGTTTATGCAAATGCAAACAAAGCTAGACTTACAGTAAAGATTTGCACTCGGTTTCATTAGACTGCCATGATGTGAGGTGGCCTTGCCATCTCCATGGATACAGTAACCATAGTGAATGCAATCAGAGGTCTATTTATGCAGTCACCAGTGTTTGTTTACCTGCAGGTTCTGATAAAGGCTGTAAAATGATGATACATATAAATAGTTTTTGATGCTTATATATGTAATCAAATCCAAGCTGTGATAGATATTACTCTACATAACCTAGAACGAGTGCTTTGTTTGCGCAAAAAAACACAATTTATCATTTTATTTACAAAATATGAATCTTGAACGTGCCAACACACAGTCTGCTCTCACGTCAACACAGCATGCGTCGTGGTGCTCTCGTGAACGCGTGTTGGAGATTAATATTTTGTAAATAATGTGGTAAATTATTATTATTATTATTATTATTAGTGCAAACAAAGCACCCGTATCGCTTCATAAAACTGAGGTTAAACCACTGGAGTCATGAGGGTGAGTAATTAATGACAGAATTTTCATTTTGGGGTGAACTAACCCTTTAAAATCAGTGATTGGAATATAGTGAATGTATTATATAGAGAATATAATATTTCTTTATTGAATAGTGCAGTGTAAAAGTAAAAAAAAAAAAGGCTGTGTAAAAGTATTTTACATAAGGGTAAGATCTTAAAACTGTGGAATCATGGCAAAGTAATAATAAAATAATCTTTTATAATTAAAAAAAATATTTATTTATTTATTTTAGTTTTAAGCAAACAATTTCACAACTATATTTTGTAAGATTTATGCTTTTGGACTTTACTGAGCAGCTCATAATGAATAGTAGGTACTTTTCTGTCTGTTGGAAATAATATAACAGCTGACTAAGTGGAAAGAGTGTAATCCATCTGCAGTCTGGGTTTGGCAAAATGTCTAGAGAGGAAGAGGATGGAGACTAAGGGCAGCCACACACTTCCTCTCCTGCATACAGAGTTGAAATGAATAGTGGTCCTTAACACAATTAATTATAATTTCCAATTAAAATGTAGTTTATCTGCTTGTACTGTATCTGGAATAAAGTTATTATATACAAAAGCAAAACAGGCAAAACATGCATCACCTGCAGTCACCAGAGGGCATCATTGAACAAGGCAGACAGTCCTGCTATAAGCAACTTCAGCCTCAATAAGATTTTTTTGAGATCATTTTGTCAGCAAATAATAACCTGATAAAATGTATCAAACATTAAAATATTCAGATTAATTGTTTAATATGTATATCATAGCATAATTTTTGTGATATGCATAGAAAATGTCATAGGGTAGAGCACCGTTTAAATGTTTAGACTGATTTGAGAATGGCGAGCCGTTCGTCTAATTAAATTAGGCAAAACATCAGAGACAGTGGAATATTTTTGTCTTATGAAGATGTACCTACAAACGCAAACTGTATCACAATAAGTGGCCAATTCGTGACCATGGTAACAGCTAAAATGGATGCTGTTGTCCTCTGCTGTTTAGATTGCCATGTCTGATGAACTTATAAATAGCCAGCGTATCCCAGTGTTTTTGCACTAGTCTTCAGCTCTATATGGTTCACGTGGAAGTAGGATATTTTAAATTGTTTTGCAGCACATTTTATTTTGGTATTTGATCCACTTTTGCCTGTGTCTCATCTTCACAATCACATGGCAAAACAATAGCTGGGTTTATTTTGATCCGAAGGACTCTGACTAACACATCTTAGTGTAAGAAATCAATAATCTCTACAGTAAATGAACATAAGATCTCTATTTCTGGCTTTTGGCCATTGACAAAATAGCCATTAGCTGAGTCACTCTGTAATCCCATATTTCATGTAATAATATATCTAAGTGAAATGGCTTCTGTTCAACAGCACTATGAGACTTAGGTATCCCAGCTGTCTTTTAATTTTGTGAAAGCCCATGGGAGGCTTTCCAGTACCGGACATTTCATTTTCCATTGGAGCATTATATCTCTGAGTATTAGCATACTGTTTTTGCTTGTGCAATATCTTTGTGCATCAAAGATGGTAGCATTCATCAATGTCAAGTGCAATAATTCAGCACTGTAATAGGCCAATCAATCTCCTAGCAGGCACTAAAGCAACAACTAAATATTTTGCACTCTATATTTTCACAGAGCTCAAATATGTGCTATCATACCATTTTCAATATTTAAAAAATTAATAAATAAAACAACACAAAAACGGTGTGACACCAGAGGGAGTGAGGACAGGAAGATTTGTTTAATAGGATTTAGAAGGTAATATTTAGTAAGATTTAGAAGGATTTTGTTGTTTTTTACAATTTATTTATTTGTTTATTTATTTCCATACTCCAGCCCAGTAGGTGGCAGGAATTCACCTATCGTTTGTTTGCCAATCACCATAAAACGGCAAAAGAAGAAGAAGAAAGGACAATGGAGGAGCCAGAGGGAAGGAGGAGCCTGGTGGAGCTGAAGGGGTTGGCGGGCTAAGGTGCAGCTGGAAGCCCGGAAGTCTGCGCCAAAACCAGGACGACAAGTGACCAAGCGGAGCCGGAGGGACGAGGGAGCCTGGTGGAGCCCGAGTGATGGTGGACCACCTCGGAGCTGAGGGAGCACAGAGCTAAGTTGGAGACGAAGGGCTAACAGGTGAAGGTGGAGTCATGGTGAAGGTGTGAGATGGTCTTCACTGCAGAACACGAGATTTACAGGGCGAGGTTGGATCCAGATCCAACTCCTCCCACTTTACATATGAGAAGCGTCTCGCTACAGCCACGCTGGACATCCAACCCGGCCCACATCCAAGTGTGACGTCAGAAGCCAGGCCAATGCCACCCTGCAGCTGATTCTTAAGATTTTATTGGTCATGTCAATCACAGTACTGATTGCCTACACCAAACACTGATCCCTAAACCTACCCGTCTCCACCCCCTGGATCTGGATCCAACCTCGCCCCCTGGATCTCGCCTTCTGTAGTGAGGAGCTACTGCAAGGTGTAGCCAGGGGATCTGCCTCACAGAGCCATGCTGGTGGAGAAGGGGCACGGACGGAGCCAAGGGCCTATGAGGCACCAGCGGGGCAGACTAATCCAGATGAATGGATGGAGCCAACTGAGAAAATGGGAACAAAGAGGTGGGGAGATTGCAGTCCTCCTCCACAAGCAGCATCTGGCCTAAGATGTCGTCTTTTCTGCTCCAAAAGATGTACTTGACAGACTCATCATCAGTGCGCCTCATGGCACAGATCCAAGATCTCCTCTGCATACTCCTCCAAAGATCGGCCATTTTGCAATGGGCAATCCATTTTCATACTTGTTTTGAGGGTCAGTTATTCTGTCACGTGTGTGTAGCAATCTGACATGAATAACTCAGAATGATAGTGCTACACGATTGTGTGGGGTGCCATTTAGTTGCTGCTGTGTGCACATTACATGACAGACCAGCGACAGCCCTGTTGAAAAAACCAGCATATGCTGGTTAGGTATGTTTTGAAGCATGGCAGCTGGTTTGAGCTGGTTTATGCTGGTACTTAGTTGGTCATAAGCTGGTTTAAAGTGGCCCTGAGCTGGTTATAAACTGGTCCTGAGCTGGAGCTAATTGCTAAGGACCAGTTTAGGACCAGCACTTGACCAGCTAAGGACCAACTTAAACCAGCTCTAACAAGCTCCCATGCTTCAAAACATACCTAACCAGCATATGCTGGTTTTTTTCAACAGGGAGGGGGTCACACATTACACAATATTTCAATAGGAAGAATCACTGACAACTCTGGCTGCATCCGAAAACTGATAAATGCTGCCTTCGGAGGACGCATTCCAAGGTAGGAAGGCATCAAGGAACATCCGAATCCAAAGTTAGATTCACTTCCTGTCTTATGCGATGCGTTCATCTGATGGATTTTTGAAGGCAGCATAGATGTATCCTTCGCTACCTTTCATATCCCACAATCCTGTGCTTTCTATTCTGTGACAGTCGAGCTAAAAAATAAAGATGGCGTCTGAAAGTTGCAATTGGTGGTTTGTGTGTAAATGTATTGTTTTGACCATTGTTTTCCACTTTTGATGTAATTTCTTGCGAGAATTACTACTGTAGTAATTAAAGTTATCACCAAAGTTATCACCTCGCGCTATTTTGCCGTAGAACATTAAATCGTTACGCTGCCTCAGAAGTCTGTTCGAAATCAGTTTCGTGAGGTGCCTTCATGTGCAAACGCTGCCTGCAAAGTCACTGCCTGATAGGGCTACGAGGCAACAAGTCAGCTGCCTAAAGGCCCGGGTATACTTCACTTTCCGTGCCCGGACGCGTCTTTCAAAGTATACTCAAGCGCGGATGACCGAGTTCGACATATGCGCAGTACAATTTTTTTCTATACTCTACCAGACATCAAGTCATCAATGGGACATTCGCTGGGCAGGATCAGAGAAGAAAAATAGTGCATCCACCATTGCAACATAGTTCAGAAGTTACACCAAGAGAACAAGAATCAAAAAACGATGGTGAAGGATATGCTTCTAAGTTTACTCGTCTTGTTTTTGAATCGCTCTTTCCACACTCTTCTTCGATGACTGCACACTGTGCTCAGTACTGTGCGTATTGCCACCCTAGTGGACTCTTCTGTCCTGCTTGTGCATGTGCTGTTGCACGCGCACCGTCTGCGCGGTCTCGAAATTTGGGCTGCACGCGGACGGGGTGTGCGGACGTCCGCCAGCCCTCCGGATGACGAAAATTACGTCATGCGGACGGTGCACGAACGCGGCCGGCCGAAGTATACTTTGGATGCAGCCTCTGTCTGGTCTACAAACTACGTTTCACAACCAAACATGCGAGAATTTGGCCCACCAACAGGAAAAACCAACGTAACCAACTAAGCATTGTATAATTATACAGTGTTATACACTATAGTATAGTATTATGAAAAAATTGTGATTTATGTGATGCTTGCCAAAATGTTGATTTTGTCAGAATATATGGATAATTTTTTAACAGCTGTGAATTCAATTCATTTTTTGCTAGGTTATGTAGTTACTGTATCTACCAGCAGGGGCTAATTGGACTGTGTTAACCAGCTGTATCTTGACCTCTTTTGGATGAACTTCTAACCTACATTTCTAGTATCTAAAGTCATGTTTTTATTTTTACCTGAGGCCTGTTTTTCACTTATTTTGCTTTGGTCGGGCAGCTGTTTTTCATGACCTTATTCTTTTGTCCAGACCAGACACTCTCTTTACTATAAGCAGGGCAATCTCTCTTGTTCTGTCTCTCTGTTCTTCCAGCTATACATTATTCATCCGTTGTGTCCACTCGGCAGAACTAATCTGGCCTTCTGGTGATGACTGCACATTAAAATGCACCAAAATGAGCATGTTTCTTGTGTTTGGCCATTAAAGACCATAAAAGGATGGGAAAGATCTCTGGAGTGCACTATAAGAGAGTTCCCAAAATAGAAGGTTTGCAGTTCACTTAGACCTGAAATGTTGACTTGAAAAATTTGGACATGCATGACTGAATTATTGTTTCTCATGAACCTTTTGATCTGTAGGTTTATGCTTGAATTTTTTTAAATGAGTTTCAAATAGTCAAATATAAATTGTGTCTATGGATGAATTTCTTTACAAAACAAATTTTTACAGATGATTTGGACTGGATAGTGAAGGAAAAGCAACCAACAAGTGTCCAGCATACATATGATCTCCTTCAAAACTGTTTTTGTACCTTTGAAAACAATCACCATAGTTTTGAAACATAGATTATAGGCCTAATAGTTTGTATAAATTTTAAAGTTTCAATTTGTGTTTTATGTGTACCAGACAGACTGTCAGTCAGTGCATGGTATTTTTCAGTGACTCTTTCTGCTAGTTCTACAATGTTATACATAGTTACACCAGTATGTGGCGACAAAATGACTTTGTGTCTTTATGAGTGTCATTGAATAATTCATTCAAAAACTCTGATTCATTCAGGAACAACAGACCACAGCTTCAGACCATGGTTCTGCTGTGGCGTCGTTGGAGGTATTTTCGCTGGCGGAGCAAAGACAAACAACTGTAATTGCCAATATCGAGCCTAAAAAGTAAGTTATTCAATAACTTATTGTTTGTTAAACTGCTGTATAAACCAATATCACAACTGTGCTGTTTTGAACAGCTATCTGTTGAGTACGTGCGTTTCTACACATTCGTTGCTTATGTTCAGTACTACTGTACTGTACACCACGACAGCGAATATAAATTACTGGTTTATTGTGAGGAAAAAATTATTCTAATCATCTGTCAAAATTTCAAGTGGTGGCATCTTTCTCCACCTCTGAAATGTCTTTCTCCGACTGACCCCATGCAAGCCCTATTTTCAACCCTTCCCTCTAACTGTCTGTTTAGTATGAAGTGTATTCAAATTTTTACTGGTTTTGCTTTTTCTAACTCGAGTGCTGTTCACCACGGATTTTCCATGTAATGGAGCGATAGCCCTATAATCTATTCTAATATAGAGAAACTTTTCACAATCCAATCAATTCCTGACAAAACTCATATTTGAATATTATTTCTCACAAATATGTCACTTTACGGAAATAAAATGCTGCAAACAGTTTGACGTTGATTAAAATCCTTCCAGTCTCTCACTGAAACTTGTGTTTTGGTCTTTGCTATGCTGTAAGTTTAATATCAAAAATATGGACTTGTTGATTTGAAATTAAGTAACAGATGGATATGTTTACGTCACAGGATCAGGGGTTGATTATGTTCAGCATAACACCATGTTGTTTCACTGTTTTTTCCATCCAGTTTTAGTATCTTCTTTACACCTCCCACCCTTCCTTATGCACATATGTTCAATAATTCAACCCATGATTCTTCTGAATAACCAAGTTATTGAAACAAGTCAATAAACTCTATTCTTGTAATTAGAATTGGAATGTTTTGGAAACTCTTTTGAGTTTGTTTCAACTTTATTGTTGATCAGAGACAGAAATTATAATATATATAGGGGTAAAAGAGATGTCTAACTTTTTACTTTATTTCAGAATATTTTTGATAAATGCTGCCTTGGTGAGAATAAGAGATTCCTTTCTAAAACATTATATACAATCTTACCGACCCCATACTTTTGAATGCTGGTGTACATGTGGAATACAACTGAGAAGAAAATTTTTATAAAATATTAAAACTTGTTCTCAGAAAAGCACAAAACTCACTAAATATTTGTTAGATTTATGCTTTAAACAAGATCATTTCAATCATGAACCCTTAATGCTCATTGCGTGAAACGACACTATCAGCAAGCATAATTCATTAATTCCCCCAACACAATGTCATTGCAATTCGTAACTTGTTTTGGCTATATTATACTATATAATTAGTGGCTATATTTGTATGAATTAGTAATTCATGCAATATGCTTGTGCCCCATCCAGTGACAGTTACTGTATGTTTAGTGCTGTACCTTCATGCTTACTATTTATATATATATATATAAATAAATCATACATTTTCGTACGAACACATCACACAAATTCACTACCTCATAAAATAGTTATGTTCTCCTGTAAGATTGTGCTGTTCCCCATGCGTTTTTGTATGAATAATGCCCTTGAAGTAGAGCTGCACGAATCACGATTAATCATGTGATCTTATTCCTAAATGACAATGATTCGGCTATTAGGGTTAGGGTTAGGGTTATTTTGTCAGAACCTCTAGTAAATTACATGTTATTTTGTTTAATTGTCTATTCAGTATCATGGGAGAATCGTGATATTTTAAATAAAAAATATTGTGATTCTAAATTCATCCAGAATTGTGCAGCTCCCTGAAGACAAGAAATATTACCCCTTAAAAGTTAATTTCTGGTGCCTCTCACTTGGCTGGTCACTCACTCGCACGTTTCTTCCTGTTCCACAGGATCTGGTCAGGACAGAGTATTGCAGCTACCCTGATTCTGCCAGTAGGCTTGGGTCACCATCTCTACACGTGAGCCCTAGTGCACCAGATCTGTCAAAACACATCACACCATATCAAAAGCTCACCCTCTCGGTCTCTTCTACACACACGGGGTATATGGGACTGATCAAGACCAGTTTTTGTAGATGTTTTTCAGTTCCTGCCAAGTCAAGCCTGGGACATCCGCACCATGCAAATGAAAGCGCTTTGAGGCAATCTGTGGGGATTTCACAAACAACAACACCAAATGACCAATCCAATGATGCTGAAATCTGTGATCTTTTACTGAGGTAAGACCTTTCCCAAATTAATTGCTCATAGGTTGCTCTTTCTTAGCTTAGGAGTTATCAACATGTACCAACATGTACAAGTACCTGTATGTATATACAGTATATATATTTTAGAAAAATCATGTTAAAAAATGGAAGTATCAAATATGATACATCAGGCTTTTGAGGAACATATTTGTTCATCTCTCATTCATCATTGAATTGCATTGCATTATATGTTTTGCCTCCACAATGAAAACTACAGAGCTTTGATCATAAAACTAAGCATTCAAATACCATCTTACTAAGACATTTTATTGGGAAATATAAAGTGAAAACTGATATTTATATTCATTTTATGTAAGTAGTCTGTTATACAGTTACAAAGATCTCATTGATTTATATTACAAGCAATCAGAAATTCATCTTATTTTTTGGTCAAATAAATAACATCTGCACCAAATTGCAGTTTTCTCAGTTTGGGCCTCTGAATAAAATTGAGGTGTTTGTTAGGGCTGCTCGATTATGGCAAAAATCATAATCACGATTATTTTGATCAATACTGAAATCACAATTATTTAACACGATTATTGGTGGGTGATATGATCAAAGTCTTATTTCATGAAATGATTAATTTGAAATGTCAGTGAAATTTCACAATTATCAATACTTTAGAAAAAACTAATATTAGGTTAATTAATGTAAGTAAAAAGTCCTCAAAACAGTTACAGAAGACAAGTAAACAGTCAGCAATACAATAAGAACAAAGAAACTAAATTAAAAACAAAACCAACAAAAAATACAACAGAAAAAAAATTAAATAAACAGTGCTTTAGTTTTTCAGGAAGATGTACTAACAGGGGTATTCGTAAAAGCCTACAACAGAAATTGAATAAAGTAATCAAAAGTTATTAATTCAAGAGCAGTGAGTGATTTTGCCTTTGATTTTGTTGTTTGATTAACAATAATGACTGCAGCATGTTTATTAGGCTGCTGTCACTTAAAGAGCAGCACAGATCCAACATGTATTACTTTCTAAACTATTTACATTCCAAAATTGACTGTGTTTACCTATATACTCACCAAGGCGGACTTTTTGACATAATTTTGTGTGAATTTGACCATTTAAGAGATATAAGCCACAAAAAAGAACTCAATTTGGTGAATCCGAAGCCCACTATATACTTTGCTTATGCGCGGTTGGCTCCGTCTCGGAGCGCGTTCAGAAAGATGCCTGGGGTATCTCTTTCGTGGCATAATTTGCTTTAAATGACACTGTTTAATATCAAACACATCCCGCAGTTTATCAACAATAGACTGCATTTTACAACACTCACTTATTTGGCTGATTTGGATGTTATGTTTGGCTTAGGGAGGAATGAAATCGCACCGCTGTGAAGGAAAGGAAGGGGTGCTGGACAGAATGCGACAGCTGCACAATAATCGTTTTACTTATATTATCTTGTTTTCATAATTATTAGAAGCCAAATTTGAAATCAAACAATCAATTACGATTAATCGCAATGCCCTACCTCGAGTATGTGCTCCATATTCTTCTACATCATACTACACTGACTGGCCACTTTATTAGGTACACCTTGTTAGTACCAGGTTGGACCCCTTTTGCCTTCAGAACCTCCTTAATTCTTTGTGGCATAAATTTTGGTCCATATTAATATGATAGCATCACGCAGTTGCCATTTGGATATAGTGAATTCATTGTCATGTTCAAGAAACCAGTTTGAGATGATTTGAGCTTTGTGACATGTTATCCTGCTGGAAGCAGCTATCAGAAGATGGGAACACTGTAGTCATAAAGGGATGGACATGGTCAGCAACAATACTCAGGTAGACTGTGGCATTTAAACAATGCTCTTTTTTCAAAAAACTTTTTGAAAGTGATAGTTCTGCAGACTGTCAATGGAGGGACAGAAATTTCATTAAAATTATGTAAAATTAGATTTCATTAAAAATAGATGTGTTCGATTTGAAGCACCACATCAAAGTACCACGAGAGTGATTCGAAAGCACTCTCAATAAACCAGGGGTCACCAACATGGTGCCCACGGGCACCAGGTCGCCCGCAAGGACCACATGAGTCGCCCCCGGGCCTGTTCTAAAAATAGCTCACCATAGCGCCACTTACCAGTAAGCTGCATCTAATTTTTTTTTGTTGCTGTTCTTTTTTAAATCACACTTGCATTGGTGTGAATTTGAAAATGACAATATTAAAAAAAAAAACAAAAAAACAACTTTAAAAAATGTTTCATATTAGATTAGAGCTAGCTGGTCTCCACGGCAACCGTTGCCGCAGTGAAGGTGAGGAGATGATTTACATCCGAAGACATGGCAGAAAAAAAGAAAGAAAACATTTCATTTTCACAGTGAATGGGAGGAAGAGTTCTTTTTTACCACTGTGAAAGATTCCTGCGTGTGTCTCATTTGCGGGGCGACTGTGGCGACGGCAAAGCGGCACAATGTGGAGAGACATTTCCGAACGTGTCACGCAAACTACCATGCTAACTACCCGCCGGGCAGCGCACTACGAGCGGAAAAAGCCCGCGAGTTAAAGGCGGGTTTGTGCAAACAGCAGTCTTTTTTCACGAGACCGGTGAAAAACTCCCAAAAAGCAACCGAAGCCTCATTTAGAGCTACACATTTCTTGATTAAGAAAAAGAAGGCATTTTCAGACGGGGAGGTTTTCAAAGAAGCAATGATGATAATTGCAAAAACTGCGCTTAAAGACGAGAAATATGGAACGGATGTAATCTCCACTCTCTCCGATGTCCAACTGGGGGCAACTACAATGGTTAGAAGAGTGTCCGGGAACTTGGCCGAATACAGTTATTGAAAAATTGTGACAAATGTGTTTGTTAAATGTAAGATATGATAATTTTGTTAAAAATGCTGTAGATTTGGTGATACGTTCAGTAAAATCTGAAAGTTGATTTTTGTATGTTACATAATTGATAATCTGTACAAACATGGTGCAACGTAGTGCATGATTTGTTAAAAATTGTTAGTGGCTAGTGAAAATGTTGTAGAAGTGATCATTTGAAAATGTAAATACTTGCAGAGATTTATAGAAATAAAGTGTTGCATATTGATATTTATCTGTTTCCTACCTTGTTAAATCATTGTTTATAATTATTGTGAGAAATCATTAACATTATCAGTATCTTCACATAGATGAATATCATTAATTATTAATAATGACATATAATTAAAGGTAAATTAAGCAAATTTGTTATTTCAGAAGTGTGTATCAAACTGGTAGCCCTTCGCATTAATCGGTACCCAAGAAGTAGCCCTCAGTTTCAAAAAGGTTGGTGACCCCTGCAATAAACTATTCCATTAAATAAAAAATAGATTTTTCTGACTATTATTTTATATGTCAAGCTTTACAGGGTTAATAGAGCATTTAGTTAGGTCTCATTTAAGAATTCTGCTTGAGAAATGAAAATAGACAAACTGTAAGAGCTATAAAACAAACAGCATATAGTTTGGTTAACCCTTTCACACGTAAGTTTAAAATATTTTGGCTGAGCCCCAGCGTGAGTTTTTCAAGGCGACCGTTAGAAAGGATCACTTTATTGTTTCCATGGTGACGCGTCATTGCTTGTTACTTGACACACCGCAGCCACAATAGCGCTGTATGACTGATGATCTGCTTTTATTACATTTTTCCTTTTTTATTCGAAATATTCACAAATTTCTTAACTATAGCATGAAAGATCTGATATTCCGATTGACAAATATGTGCAAGTGGATGTGTTTTGCTGTTTAAACACCTTTATAACGATCGCGTTATATGCGCGATGGGCGCCGCCATGTTAGTTTGCGCCGTGCACAGATAATCGGATCTGTTGGATTTACAACACGCGAATTCATCCACTTCTTCCGAAATACATGAAAGTAAGTGAGCCTGTAAACTGGGAGAAGAATAGAGTAAACTTTAAAGTTACTTACACAATGTGTATCTGATAAAACATGTCGTCTAATTATAATGGAAAGGATTGTTGCCGCTTCCATCGACATCACTGTGTATTTTACAAACTCTAAATGTATTGTTTTGTTAGTACTTATGTGTATTTAAATGTCTGAAACCTAAAATAAACATTATGTGGTAGAAAACACTGCATATTTGTGATATATGAAAAGTGCTGCGCGCGTCTGTCTCTGGTTTAGCGCCAGCCAAAGCGCGCACGCACATTTGAATTTGGCAGTTGATCACGTGATGCACTGAACTTTCTAATCACACCGGTGTGATCGTACGCTCCAGGGACCAGCCAAAACTGATCACACCGGTGTGATCGTACGCGTCAAAGGGTTTTTAATTTGGTATACATCAGAATATGATGAGAAATGTTTGAGTTCATATTGAGATCTCATAGTTTGAGATTCTGAAACTCTAGAGGAGACACGTGAGGCTTTTTTTAAAGTTAAATATCTGAGTGTTGGGAACCTTTAGAAAAAAGTCTCAATCTGCTCTCCATTTAATCTCATTGCTGTCTAGAAAAAACAATTAAGATCTCATTCTTGATTTTTCTTTCTTGTCGGTTAACACCAAACAAAGCATATAACAAAGACATCAAGTAAAAGAGTACAAATCGGTCGTTTGTGTGGCACATTATTGAAGGTACTGTAAGCTCTCAATATCATGTTTCAGTAGACCTGGTAAAGTTAATTGGTTTGTAGTAGCTGCACTCTATGCAGACTGGTTATTAATTATATTAATTATTCATGAAATTTCAAGTGGATGTGCTTTTAAGTTATGCATGTACTGAGATACAAGCACAATTTTTATGTGATAAGAGTGCATACTGTGTGAGCATGTACTGTGATTCCTTTCTGGACCTCAAGGGAGAGTCCTGAGATGTGAGGAGCATTCCAAGGAGAAAATCTGCGGGATTTTCCCACATCGGCAGGCTGATCATGATTCTCACTTTCACACACACACTTTTCCTACGGAATCGCAAAAGCGTGGTTTTTAAAAATAGATGCGCTTCTTGGAATGTATGAGATTATGAAAGTATGTCTTTTGACAATTAAACAAAATGATCACATGTTCTTGAACTTTAATATGATACCTGCAAATAAATATTGTGGACAGCTGCTGATCTGATTGTAACTCTTTTTAGTTGTTTTTTTTTGGGAGATGGAGACTGTGTGTGAAGAGAGAGATCCAGGTTTGCACGGGTTTGTGGGAGCTGTGTGTGCTGATTGGAGGAACCGGTTCTGTGTCACCCCACCAAATATAAGGTAAGAAGCAAAATGCCAATGCTGAAACAAAGATGAATTCATTATCTACTGGATCAAGTCAACAGCTTTTTTACAGCCAAATACAGTCACAGGATAATTAAAATGTTAGTGAATAGATAAAGATACAATAAAAGTTATGTTACATTTCTCAGACCTGCTTCTACCCATTTACCAGGTCTCCTTTCTTCTCTCCTTTCTTTCAGCTTGACATTCTTACTGACAGAGGAAGACAAACCTCAAACGCCTGAGGTAAAACACTCTGTAAGTTCCTTCTAAAACAGCACATCATCTATTCATATCTTAATTTTAAATGTCATAAAGCTATTATTTTAATTTGGCTTCAAATGTAATCTTCATTACTTAAAGCAAAAGTTCTGCTAAAAATTTAAATTCTGTCATCATTTACTCCCCCTCATGTTGGTCCAAACCTGTATCACATAAAAGGTAATTATTTAAAGAATATCCTGATTACTCTTTTTATAAATGAACTAAAATTCGAAAGAACTAAAATTCACGTTTTCGATATGGGTGTATGTAATTTATGCTGTTCAGCAAAACGTTTAAGTATCATCAAGTTATGTTTACCACAGACCTTATTTTACTCATAAATTGAAAAACCCCATTAGAAAATCTTGAGGGACCCAGAGGCGAATTAGTCTTCCGGGTTTTGACGTCATCCTTGCACCACTCTATTTCAATTGTTTTGAAGTAGGTCTTTGTGGCACATTGACGAGAGAAGTAGCGATGTCTGAATTGTTATTTTGTGTTGGATCTGTTCAATGAATCAGTTCATCCAGTTCACAACACAGGTCTGAATGATTCATTCTCAAATTGGACTGATGCTTCTCGATGCTCATATCACTGACTCAGTAATCTGATTGCAACGGTTGGTTACCAGCTCACTGGAGGGGAAGATTAACAGTGAATTTATCAGTGAATAACGTTCATTGAACAAACGTGCATAATGTGTAGAATTCTCTCTCGATCTCCTCCCCCTCTTCTCTCTCGAATACGTGCTCACGCAGCTGCATTCCCTGACTGTTGGAGTGTTCATGAGAGGAGCAACAATTTAAGAGAAACAAATTCAGTCATCCGCTTTCTTGTCTTCAGGAGCCGTTTGTTTGTTGTGACGTGTTGAAGACAGTATGGCAGCTAAATCTGACACCTGATGACACATATGAGCTGTGCTTGATTTGCTTGGGCGGGGAGCGTGCTCGCTCTGTCATCGAGGGGACTGAATATGAGCATTGCGAGAGTTTTTCTACGCTCTCGTTTGTCCCTTTTTTCAAGGAAATTGGGACAATCATCTGTTCCCCGTGGATCAGGACCTGTTTCAGCTGAGGCAAAGAGGAGACTGAGATCTTGGGGCTCTTAGATGGAGCTAGCCAAGGAATTCAAGAGAGGTATAGCTATTTCTCATTCTTCAGTAGCTAATGAGGGTGAGCTGCCGGACGAGGATGTGTTATCGCCGTCAGCAAGTGCGCTCCTGGCTTCAAGCCAAGAATAGCAGGATGTGGCTGTTGAGGATGATGTTGTTTCTGAATCCTCATAGCCTGCCTGCCCTGCATACGACAAGTTGCTAAAGGTTATGTCTCGCGCCACAGACAGATTAGATCTGCCGTGGTGGTGCGAGAGATGCGAGCTCAGCACTCATAATCGCCCAGCACTTGTGAGCCTTCCGATCTGCATGCTGAGGTGGGAAGATCATGGAGGAAGCCATATTCAGCTCGTATTCATCCATTTCAGCATGCTAATTATGCCAGAGTGGAAGGGATGTGTGAGCATGGATATGAGTCAATGCCACCAGTTGAAGAGACGCTGGCTAGCTATCTCTCGTAGGAAAAGACATCGACATTGATGGCTCCCACTCTACCAACCAAACCGCTGCCCGAGACATCACATTTGAATGGCAGAGAGTACGTGGGTCAGGCCGGGGCTGCACTGCACACTATGGCACACTGTGCCGATCTGCTGAAAGACTTGGACCAGGGTCAGGGTCCCCCCCCAAGGCGGTAGCAGAACTGCGCCGCACTACAGATCTTGCCCTCCATGCCACTAAACAAACTGCTGCTGTGATCGACTGATCGATGGCAGCAATGGTGGCCACAGAGAGGCATCTCTAGGTGAACCTGGCTGACATCAGGGATAAAGAAAGAAACTTTCTCCTTGATGCGCCGGTTTCGCCATCTGAATTTTTTGGCACATCTGTTCAGATAGTGGTCAGAACGTGAAGGTGCAGTCTGCGGCCTTTAAGACCTATATACCTTGCCGGTCCAGGCCCACACCCCAAGTCTCTAGGGGGCCTGGCCTGTCTTGGTCTGGGAGAGGGTGGACGTCGCCACTCGCGGTCCTCCTCCTCCGAGGAGTAGATTGCAGAGGAGGTGCGACACTAGGAAAAAAAAGTAGGTTTTGAGGGAAGACATCCAGAGTAAACGGTCCCAGCATTTTCAGGATGCAGAGGCCAAATAACATCTGCCTCCTTCCTCCTTCCTTCTTTTCTTTTGAGCCTCCTTAATAGAACTGATTGAGGTTCCTCTCGATTTTGCGAGTTATTTTGTGAGGCCTCCCTCTTTCAGAGCTCAGCCTGGGTGGGGCCTCCATTGTGTATGACTCTATGAGCCTCCTCAGAGTGATTTCCAGTGGATGCATCGTTAGGTCTCCTCTCGAGTTGTCTGCTGAGGCCTCCACTCCTTAGGGCTCCGCCTCGATAGCAGTATAAAATCTTTGATAAGAGGTCTTGGTGTTTTACGTTGCTAGGTCTCTCGTTTAGAAATGTTATTCTCAGACCTCCATTACAAGAGCCCAGCTGGTGTAGCCAGGTTGTATGGGTCTCTTTGAGCCTCCTTGGTGCAACCACCTTTTTGAGGATTGTTGCCAGGTTTCCTCTCGATTTAGAGAGTCGTCATGAAACATTACATACTTTTGCTGGAGTCTGAAGCATGTGTAAAAATTAGATACTTTAAACATTAGATACTTTTTGAGCCTTCTTGGTGAGGTGGTCTTTTAGCGTAGAGCGTAGTTAGGTTTCCCTTTGCTATAGAGGGTCGTTATGCTGAAGGATCCTCTCTGAGCACTCCATGAGAGCAGTAAACTGAGTGGTTGGCTGTCTTTTGGAGCCTCCCTGTTTTACTGTTTTCATGGTGGCATTGCTTGGCTTCCTCTCTTAGAGAGTTTTTCTGCAGAAAGAGGCCAATATCATTGTCGTGTTTTTACACATGCTTCAGACTCCAGCATGCTGGAGGCACTCCCGTTAGCGTCCTAGGATGCAGATTCGCGTTCCCCTTCTCAGAGAACCATGGTTACATTCGTAACCCAAGACATTTTCCTTTACATGTGGATGGCTGTGTACATGTACGCCATTTACCTGGGGAAGTGATGGCACCAGGATGCACTGTGGGATGACGACAGCTGGCAGAGGGAGTGTGCAATGTTTTGCTGGGAATCTCTGGGTCCGGCCATTCATGTGGATGTCAATTTACCACATGCCACCTACGTAAACATTGCAGACTAGGTACACCCCTTCATGGCAATGGTGTTTCCTGATGGCAATCACCTCTTTCAGCAGGATAATGCACCCTGCCACACTGCACACATTGTTCAGGAATGAAAACATAATAAAGAGTTCAAGATGTTGCCCTGGCCTACAAATCCCCAGATCTCAATCTGATTGAGCATCTATGGGATGTGCTGGACCAACAATTCCGATCCAAGGTGGCTCCACCCCACATTAGGCAGGTGGTCATAACGTTTTGGCTCGGTGTATATGTACACACACACTCTAATAAGGAATATATAATTTATTCCTAAATCCTAAATATATATAAATATGTTTCAGTTTTGAAGTGAAGTCCATCTTTTGAATTTGCTGGTTGCAAATACACCCCCATCCAAACCTGATCACCTCCTGCATGGATTATTTGTGCCACAAATTTAGTCCTGTGAATGATCCATGATTGTTCCAGTAGCCCTCACAGAAAAACATCTAGACCACCCACTTTCCTGTGATGTCATTCTGAGTTTGCATGACAAATGGCAAGGAACGCCATCAGGTCACCACTGACGCCACAGACAAAATCAAAGCCAGAAATATATCCTTGTCCATGGAACAAGAAAAAAGATGCTTCAAGAATATCAACTATATGCCAAGACGCTTTGTAGATCATGAAATTATTGGACACTAGGACACTATAATTGAAATACTTTACTATAATTTTATAATTATTTTGAAAAATGGTACTGTCGAATGTACTTTAATGTGATTTGTATTGATGTAATATTGAATAACACACTAGTTATAATCAAGTTTTTTACATGTGCTTTAGTTTGTTGTTCAACACAGAAATAATTGCATTTCTTTAAATCATGACAACATATGTTAAAACATAATGATTTAAAATGAACTTTTAATTTGACATTATTACAAAGTGCACTTTTTGTTACTTTAGTCTAAGAAAGATAGTTATGAAGTGTACTCTTTTTGAGTACTTTTAATTGCACGCAAATATTGATATAAATTATTAAATGTGATGAATTTGATCAATTAATCACCATATTATTTTATTTTAAAAAAAAAAAGAAAACTTTGTGTTGTTCTCGTAATTAATGACTTTGAATCAATGCAGTCTTTGTCAGAATTTCCAATATTTTCTTTCTTCAATCAGAGTTTATAATGTGATTCCTCCGATTGGTTTGATTAAAAGCTTTATTTTATGTAACTCTTTATTGAAGCATTTTTAATGCCTATGAACAAAATTAATGGAAAAATACTAAGGACTCTGTAAAAAGGGCAGTTGCTATATTAGGATCCTCGGGTGCAACGTCAGAATACGGCAATGATGTCCTTTTTGATGGCTGATTGCATTCCAGGGATATTGTACTTTTGATTATGATCTCTTTATTGGTCAGTGCATGATATCAGCAGGCTTGATCTTTACATAAGTCCTTCTTTCTCACACACACCAACACTGTCGGTTTGATGAGCGTCAGTGGTGCTTGAGGGGGCGTTACCCTTTCCACACAACCACGCAATCTATTCCCCCCGGAAAAGAGGGGATGAGCGGGGGAAAGATGGATGGAGGAGAGGAAAGGGGAGGGCAGGAGAGGAGAGGAAAGGGGAGGGTAGGAGAGGAGAGGGGGATGACTCATCCTCCGTGAGAGGAGCAGTGCATCAATGTCTTAACCCACAGACTTGCATTTACAGTCATCCCACAATACTGACAAATGAACTGTGAGATGAGGGAAAAAAGGAGAAAATAAAAGATGGAAGGGCTCAGGGCAAATATGCCCCAGATATTTAAATTCTGAGGGCTAATAATGAATTTCATAGTATCTAATCATGAATTTTGACCAATTAAATGGTTCAAATGTATTTATTTGACATAAATGGACATGGTGTTATACAAAATGTGTCCTCACATGTAGATTGATACATGGGGCAAATTTGAATGGCACATTTCTGATATTGGTATACTTGCATATGCTCTAAAAAATAAAGGTTCCAAAAAGGGGATTTTCACAGTGATGAACCATTTGGCTTCCCCAAAGATCCTTTCAGTGAACAGTTTCTTAGTGTGAAGAACATTTTAATAATCTATAGAACCTTTTCCCACTATAAAGAACCCTTTGTGCAATGGGACGGTTCCATGAATGTTACATTTTCTTCATGAATTTATTTACATTAAATGGGCACAGTGTTATATGTTTAAAACAAAATGTGTCCTCAAAAAGGTTAAAATGGGCTTGAAAAAAATCAATACCTGGGCCAAATATGAACGTCACGTTTCTGAGATCGTATGCGTATATGCAACCGCAACATCAGCTGCACGATTCTGCAGCTGCGTTGGGCTGTTTTCTATTTTATGAATGGATGCTGGGAGGGGCCATGATGTCAGTACTCTTAGTGAGAACCTCCCCCCCACCCCCCACCCCCCACACACCTCCAGATGCGGGAAAAGCCTTCATAACCGCCGAGCAAAATCTGAGAATCCCCCCCCGCCTCCCTCCACGTATCCCACGCATCCGTCTGCATGCATTCGCCTCCTCTCTTCCTCCAACCACACCTGTTCTCCTATCAGAGAAACCAGCTTCAGCCAGTCTGCTAAGGGGCTTGCTGACGCCAGAAGACCCCCCTTCCTTTTCTCTCTCTCTCTCTTGCACGCTCCCTTTTTTCCACCTAAAAGAGTGGCATGAATAATCCATGCCAGATAAAGAACTGCAGCAGTGAGGGACGTGATCACAAGCCTCGTTCGTGCACGTAAGCACACCCTCGGACACACGCGCGTGTATCGCAAGCAAGGCTGATGGAGGCAGAGCAGAGGGGCGTGTGAGACTGCAGTGGCATCCTTCCTTTCCGTTTGACGTGTGCTGAACAATCTTCCTGTTACGCTCAAAGAGCTGAAGCCGGCATGTTCTGCTTCTGCCTGCAGGGCTCTCTGCTGAAGCTCCAGGCTCTGGAGGGAGACTCCAGCCCTTCTTCAGACCCCTCTCCTGAAGACAGTCCACCCAGCCTGGGATTCAAAGACGAAATATTGCTTCCTTCATGCAATGGCGTTGGGAAAGAGCACAGCCCACCAGGTATGAGAGCTGACAGCTTCATTTAAGTCCTTCTTTTACGGCAGCATGTGTGTAGTGATGCCAACCGAATGGTGGGCTGTTACCTTGCATGAATGAATGAATGAATAAATGTGGTCTGCTGATATGAAAACGCACTGACTGATTTAACAGGACTGATGGCAGGGCTGGGCTTGTTTGTTTATGGGTTTTGTTAAGAAGATGGCTCTTGTTTTTTGGGCACATGTGAGTCACTTGCCCGAGTCGCTTCACACTGGCATCTATTAATAACGCAGGGTGATGGAGAGGCACTGAGATCGCAAGCACCTCCGCACAGCACGACTTTAACACACACATAGTCGTATACATCCCACATATTGGCGATATTTTATATGCACTACCTCTTACATACGCCATTTCGTTTTTTTTTTCCTCTGCCCCAAAAGCAAACAAATGATGCTGGAGATTCATTCTTCTGAGCAGTTACTTTTAACCAGCTGGTAATTTTTAGCAGCTGTATGAAGTCAGTTCTCCTCAAGTTCACACAAGTGTCCTAGCAGAGGAACTACAGTTGTAGATTATGTTCAAGTGATTTTGATAACCATAAAGTAATTTTTGAAAGTAAGTATCTAATGTCATCTAGTCACTACCGTTCAAAAGTCAGAAAGGGGTCTGAAAGATTTTTTTTTAATGTTTTTGAAAGAAGTGCTTATTTGATCAAAAATACAGTAAAACAGTTATTACAGTTTTTAATAACTGTTTTCTATTTGAACATATTTTATAATGTAATTTATTCCTGTGATGGAAAAGCTTAATTTTCAGCATCATTACTCCAGTATTCAGTGTCACATGATCCTTCAGAAATCAGCAAAATAGCTATTTTTAATAGAAATGTTTTTACTGTCATGTTTGATCAATTTAAAGGCACAATATGTAAGATTTTTGGATTAAAATATTGAATCTCGATTTCTTGATTTTCCACGAATACATGTTTTCACCATGCCTCAGAGGAAAAACACTATTTTATCAAGTGGCTAACATAGCATAATCAGATGCAGCTTTATTTTTAGTAACAGTAATACAGCATTTTTTCCATCGTACAATATGTTTTAAAATTAATTGCATGCCATTAATCAACACAAGTCATCTAGCATTTATTAATATGATATTCTAATATCGATCTAGCTTACTGCAGTGTGCAACAAGTGTCTCATAGCAGCTGCCGAGTGAACGCTCAGAGTAACGTTATAACATAATTTTCAACACACTCAAATCTATCTAATATGATAAACAGCAGTGCGTTACCCCACATACACTTGACCGGAAGAAGCGAAAGCGGCGACTGCGGCATAATAAAAGTTCTGCTGCTCTCGAGGCGTGTGTCACGTTTGTCTCTCATTTGCAATCGCTCCAGCGGCCTCATTCCGCTCCCACAACACTCGGTCCTGCTCTGCTTCATACTACAGTAACGTTAATAATCTCATTCATGAACATGATTTCTGCCCGAGTCCTGTCCCAATTCTTTTCCACCGGCTGTGAGGTGAAGACGGCATCTCCTAAGATTCCGCACTCAATCTCGGCGTCATCAAGCTACACCTTTGTTTTGAATAGGCGACCTCTAGCGGCGAAAATTTACATAGTGTGCCTTTAATGCTTCCTTGGTGAATAAAAATGAATTAATTTCCTAAAAACCGACCCCAAACTTTTGAACAGTAGAGTACATTTACTACTGTTAGTGACTAACCCACCCTTTTTTTTTGGGAGGGGTGGGGGTGGGGTCTCAGTCTCTGGATTGTCTTAAGTTTTCTTATAGTTTCAGTGGGTCAGAGAGTTTACCGTGACTCAGGTTTGACTGTGTGTTGTGTGTGTGTGTGTGTGTTAAGCTCAGCAGTTTGTCATTTGTTCACTCCATTAATCTGAATTTCTGCTGTCTCTGTTCATTTGTGTCTGCTATATTTCTATTTTTTGGAAAAGTGTGGAATGCTAAAGTTTACTTGAGTCAGGATGAATGGTGTATTTGCTTTATTAATCATGCTCTAAAATTCTTCTGCATTTGGAGTTTTTAAGATGTCCTATCCCAAAAATGGCTCTTTTTTGGGGCTATGAAGTTTATCTTAAAGGGATAGTTCACCCAAAAATAAAAATGTTGTCATCATTTACTTACCCTCAAGTTGTTCTAAACCTGTGTGAGTTTCTTTCTTCTGTTGAACACAAAAGAAGATATTTGGAAGAATGTTGGTAACCAAAGAGTTGCTGGCCCCTATTGACCTCCATAGTGTGGAGAAACTCATACAGGTTTAGAACAACTTGAGGGTGACTAAATGATGAGATAAATGATGAATATTTATTTTTGGATTATTTGAATTATAGCATCGCCCATTTATAAATGATTCTTTGCTAAGACAAGCATCACTATTGCTGTTTAGTGTTATTGAATTGAACAATCCAAATCCAAAAGTTTTAAACGTCAGCACGTACAAACCCGATTCCAAAAAAGTTGGGACACTGTACAAATTGTGAATAAAAAAGGAATGCAATAATTTACAAATCTCATAAACTTATATTTTATTCACAATAGAATATAGATAACATATCAAATGTTGAAAGTGAGACATTTTGAAATGTCATGCCAAATATTGGCTCATTTTGGATTTCATGAGAGCTACACATTCCAAAAAAGTTGGGACAGGTAGCAATAAGAGGCCGGAAAAGTTAAATGTACATATAAGGAACAGCTGGAGGACCAATTTGCAACTTATTAGGTCAATTGGCAACATGATTGGGTATAAAAAAAGCCTCTCAGAGTGGCAGTGTCTCTCAGAAGTCAAGATGGGCAGAGGATCACCAATTCCCCCAATGCTGCGGCGAAAAATAGTGGAGCAATATCAGAAAGGAGTTTCTCAGAGAAAAATTGCAAAGAGTTTGAAGTTATCATCATCTACAGTGCATAATATCATCCAAAGATTCAGAGAATCTGGAACAATCTCTGTGCGTAAGGGTCAAGGCCAGAAAACCATACTGGATGCCCGTGATCTTCGGGCCCTTAGACGGCACTGCATCACATACAGGAATGCTACTGTAATGGAAATCACAACATGGGCTCAGGAATACTTCCAGAAAACATTGTCGGTGAACACAATCCACCGTGCCATTCGCCGTTGCCGGCTAAAACTCTATAGGTCAAAAAAGAAGCCATATCTAAACATGATCCAGAAGCGCAGGCGTTTTTTTTCTGGGCCAAGGCTCATTTAAAATGGACTGTGGCAAAGTGGAAAACTGTTCTGTGGTCAGACGAATCAAAATTTGAAGTTCTTTTTGGAAAACTGGGACGCCATGTCATCCGGACTAAAGAGGACAAGGACAACCCAAGTTGTTATCAGCGCTCAGTTCAGAAGCCTGCATCTCTGATGGTATGGGGTTGCATGAGTGCGTGTGGCATGGGCAGCTTACACATCTGGAAAGGCACCATCAATGCTGAAAGGTATATCCAAGTTCTAGAACAACATATGCTCCCATCCAGATGTCGTCTCTTTCAGGGAAGACCTTGCATTTTCCAACATGACAATGCCAGACCACATACTGCATCAATTACAACATCATGGCTGAGTAGAAGAAGGATCCGGGTACTGAAATGGCCAGCCTGCAGTCCAGATCTTTCACCCATAGAAAACATTTGGCGCATCATAAAGAGGAAGATGCGACAAAGAAGACCTAAGACAGTTGAGCAACTAGAAGCCTGTATTAGACAAGAATGGGACAACATTCCTATTCCTAAACTTGAGCAACTTGTCTCCTCAGTCCCCAGACGTTTGCAGACTGTTATAAAAAGAAGAGGGGATGCCACACAGTGGTAAACATGGCCTTGTCCCAACTTTTTTGAGATGTGTTGATGCCATGAAATTTAAAATCAACTTATTTTTCCCTTAAAATGATACATTTTCTCAATTTAAACATTTGATATGTCATCTATGTTGTATTCTGAATAAAATATTGAAATTTGAAACTTCCACATCATTGCATTCCTTTTTTATTCACAATTTGTACAGTGTCCCAACTTTTTTGGAATCGGGTTTGTACACTAACTTGCCCCACTTTGTTTATACTATGGACATTAATGATCCCTCAAATTATGCAGCTTGTTTAGGACATGTGTGCTATTACTTTTCTAACTGATGTTCTTCTTGTAAACATCTAAAAAAAAAAGTATGAAAATGTCCTATAGAGTCTCGAGCAATATCTAAAGCAGAATAAATATAAACAGAATATCATAGGGTTTTTTGGGGACAGGTTTTCAACTTGGGCCATTAAAGGTGTAGTAAGCGATTTCTGAGAAACGCTGTTAATGTTTGAAGTCACCAAAACAAACAATCCCCTTCCCAAAAGGATCACACCTCTATCTTGATAGCTCCACCCCCAAACTCACGAACACGCTATGCAACACAGGCACCTCTTACTGCTGATTGGCTACAAGTGTGCTTTGATGCTTATTGAGTTTAAAACACCCTAGCAACCACCCAGAACACCTTAGCGACTCTTAAGTCAGCATACTGTGAGCAACAATTTGCTAGCAAGGGAAGTCTATGCTCACTAGTTTTTACAGTGCATTGTGGTAATTTTTAAGGAACAAACATTTCAGTGCACTTGGAACCATTCCTAGTGGACTTAAATGTTTGTTAGGATTGGATCACTCCCTTGGTAGTGTACTTACTACCGAACTAGAGAGATGACTGAAGCACAACTTCAGAACACCCTAGCAGCCATACAGCAATGCATCAAAACAACCACTCAGAAAATTTAAGAAACCACATAGCAACTTTCTGGCAACCACCAACAACTCCTTAGCAATTGCATAGCAACACAAGTACAACCACTCAGAACACATTAACAACAGTAATAGCAACTCCCTAGCAACAGCCCATAACACCTAGTAATTGCAAAGCATCACAGCAACAACCCATACAGAAAATCTTAACAACCATTTATATACGCCCTGGCAACCACCCACAAAATCCTAGCAACTGCATATCAAAACAATAACAACACTCAGAACACATTAGTAACCACATAGCAGTTCCCTAGCAACAGCCCAGAACACCTTTGAAACTGCAAAACAATACTCAGAACAAATAGGAAGCTAGCATAGCAACTCTATAGCAACATTCCATAACACCTAGCAACTGTATAGCAACACAACAACCTCTCACAATAACAACCACACAGAAAACATTAGCAACCACATAGCAACTCCCTAGCAACCGCCTGAAACTCCTTTGAAACTGCAAAACAACACAATCACTCAGAACTGCATAGCAACTCCTAGGGCATAGCAACATACTCTAGTAGCATTCACTCAGAACATCTTAACAACCAGTTATAAACATCCTGGCAACCACTAACAACATCTTGGCAACTGCATAGCAACACAATAACAACCACACAAAACACATTAGAAAACACATAGCAACTCCCTAGCAACCGCCCGAAACTCCTTTGAAACTGCAAAATAACACAATCTCTCAGAAAAAAATAAGCAACTGCATAGCAACATACTAGTATCCACTCAGAACATCTTAGGAACCACATAGCAACTCCCTAGCAACAAGAACCGTGCAACAACACAATATCAATTATTCAGAACAAACTGGCAACTGCATAGCAACTCCCTAACAGCCCAGAACTTCTTAGTAACCACATAGAACATCCTAGCAACCAGTTATACACATCCTGGCAACCACTAACAACATCTTGGCAACTGCATAGCAACACGATAACAACCACACAAAAAACATTAGCAACCACATAGCAACTGCCCGAAACTCCTTTGAAACTGCAAAACAACACAATCACTCAGAACAAATAAGCAACATCTTAGCAACCACATAGCAACCACTCAAAAACCTCTAGAATCGTGCTGACAGGTTTTGCACAGCAAGCACCATGTTTTCTTCAGAGAATTTAACCATCAAGTTGTATTTTAAATGGATTAGTTTGAATTGTAGGCATGTCCTGATTTTGCAGAGTTCGATGCAGTCCTGGGTCAACATATTTTGTGATCCTGGAACAACATTCCTGTCTGAACATGTAATTCTAACACTACCCCTACCCTACCCATAACTTATCCCTAAATCAGAGGGAAATGATAGGAGAATAACACTGATGTAGAAGCACCTAACCCTGGTTGTAAGCCTAAACTTGACATAAACTATAAACTTGTCCCTCAAATCTGATTGGTTGATCTGAATGTTGTTCCAGGATGTTGTTTGTGAAATCAGATTTTGCGAATTGTTGTCTCAGGGTTAGCAACTGTAGGACACACTGCTTTTATCACAGTGCGGGGCTCTGATCTGTGTGCGTGTGTTCAGACTGTAGGCTGGCAGAGGGTGACTGTAGCAGTGATCTCCAGCAGAGCCCGGGGCCCAGTCGACTCATCCAGCACATCACAGACGACAACAGCCCCCTGCCCTCCCCACGCTGCTCCAGCCTCAGCCAGAGCCAACGCTTCAACACAGACCCTGAATCTGCCCCGTCTCCACCCTGCGCACAGCATCTGATCATGTACGAACACACACAGACACACACACGGATCTTTTGGTTGGCCTGTTCAGTCGCGATTACCTCCTTTTTCCTTTCCTAAAGAGCAAGTCTCTGAATCATCCAACTGCAGCTAGTAACACAGTGACCCACTTTAAACCTGAATTTAATTTCTCATTATTAACATGACTTTCCTGCTGACTAATGCTGTAGTGATGGGAACAGACATCTGTGACAGCCCATAGGCTACTCTGTGTGTGTGTGCTGAGATGGGACATAGGCACTGACCTTTCTGAAAACAATTTCACTGTTCTGTCTCTCTAGCTGTGTCCCTCTGACTCACTGTATAGTACTAATAGACCCATAGATTATTGGGGTAAATAAATAGAGCAAAATAAACCAGACAGGACCTCAAAGCAGATATCCTGGTGATTACATGGCTGCTTAGAAAATAAATTAACTTGAGTTTAAATAATTTTGTTATGTAAGAAGAAAGAGACCACAGGATGATACAGCATTAAAAATTGTTACCGACCCCAAACTTTTGAACAGTAGTGTACATACAGTACAGTGTCATATATGTTAAATACACTTTTTTGTACACAATATTTGTTCAGAATTCACAAACCGTAGTTCTGAAACCTGAAAATATGCATTACTGCCAACAAGACTGCAATTTTAATACCAAATATCGGTCGATTAATCCACCTGGCCAGTGTAGCCTGTTCTGTACTATCCTTGTAGTTGTATGAGACTGTGTTTATATGTGTGTTTTCATCTCTTTAGGGCTCGTGGGGTTGTGAGAACTGAGGTTCCTGGAGATGCTAAGGAAGCTACTTCCATCCCTCTCCTCGCCAAACACATCCAAACACTCAAGAGGAAAATACACAAGTTTGAGGAGCGCTTTGAGCAAGAAATGAACTATAAGGTCAGATTAATTTAAAAGCCATCATATTACTATTGTACAAGTCAAAAACATGAAAAATATCATATCATGGACAATGTAACATTCAGTTCAACATTGCTGTTTAGTAGTGCCCTCTACTGGAGAAGAATAGTACTGCATCTCTGTGCTGCCTGACTCAGATGATTACGGTTTCATTAAGATGAAATAGGATCAGGACTCAGGAGAATGTGCTGAAGACTTAATCTAGATCAAAAGTTATAGCTTCTGAATTGAATTGTGTCTGTTCTCACCTACAGCCTTCACATAATGATAAATCAGCCAATCCGGAGGTTTTCAATCTCATGAGCGAACTAGCCAGGTCTCGCAAGCAGCTCAAAGGTAAGATGCCAGTCCATATAATGAATTGTAATGTGATTTATGGGCTTATTTTTTTATTATTATTATTAATTAAAACTGTTTATCTGTTCATTTAATTTAATTGGCATTTCTTAATCATAATCTCATGAACCAATGTTCTAATGTACCATAATCTCCTCAAAATAGTCAAACATCAGTATATATTAATCAGTGTTGGGGGTAGTGCCTTACAAGTAAGGCAAGTTACGTAATCAGATTACTTTTTCAAGTAAGTAGTAAAGTAATGCATTACTTTTAAATTACAACAAAATATCTAAATTACATTTTCAAATAAGTAACGCAAGTTACTGTTTTCCCATTTATTGACTGACAGCTCTCCTTATCCCCATGTTGAGAGAAATCGTGAGTAAATGTGTAGAGGTATTGTGTGTACTGTGTAATCATGATGGTTATTGTAGTTCTAGACTAAATGTGAACATGCATTTACTCATCTCATTTGCACAAAAGCAGATTCAGTATTCCTCAAAATTATTAAAAACAGTGAAATGCAAACTTGCAATATTTAAATGTTAAATTACTAGTGCTGTCAATCGATTAAAAAATCACTAATTAATCGTAATTTTTTTTTGTAATTAATCGCTATTAAAAACATTGGACTTTTTAATATTTATATATTTTAATAATTTCACAGTTACTCTCAAAATATTTGTTTAAGGGCATCTTTTTATGAGTTAATTATTTGATACCAATAATGGTAGCCTACTGATGTCTCTATGAAATAGATTTTTTTAAACATTAATACACATTCAACATTACAGTATAAATGAAAGCTATCAATTTCATCATTTATTAGACTTAAAGGGTTAGTTCACCCCAAAATGAAAATTCTGTCATTAATTACTCACCTTCATGTTGTTCCAAACCCGTAAGACTTTCGTTCTTCTTCGGAAGACAAATTAAGATATTTTTGATGACAGAATGCTGTCAGATTTCCTTCCATTGACTGCCTTTGCAACTTCCACTTTGACGCTTCAAAAACTTCATAAAGAGATCGTAAAACTAATCCATATGAATCGAGTGGTTTAGTCCAAATTTTCTGAAGAGAATCGATCGCTTGTTATGATGAACAGATTTAATTTAGGCTTTTACTCGCTCTTCGTTTTTTTTTTTCTTTTTTGGATATTGGATACACTAAATAATACAAAAAAGATCTGCACACTGTTGTTCTCCCTTTATTTAGACAAGGGTAACCTTTTCTAAATAAAGGGAGAACAACAGTGTGCAGATCTTTTTTGTATTATTTGATGTATTTTTTCATCTTGCACTTGGCCAAGACGCTTTGGATGTGCGTACCTTGACCTTTTTTAAATTGGATACACTACCATTCAAAAGTTTGGGTTAAGATGTAAAAAGAAATTGTTTGTTCAGCAAGGATGCATTAAATTAATCAAAAGTGACAGTAAAGGCTTTTTTAATGTTAAAAAACATTTCTGTTTCAAATGTTTCGCATATAAACATTGATCAGCGAACAGAGAACAAACCTCTTCCGGAAGCTCAAACGTGCTGCGTAACCAATGAGGTTCATTCGTGTGTTACGCAGCACGTTTGAGCTTCCGGAAGAGGTTTGTTCTCGCACGTGTAGCAGGTTTGGTTGAGCTTCTGCTTATGTTCGCTGATCAATGTTTACATGCGAGTAAAAGCCTAAATTAAATCTGTTCATCATAACAAGCGATCGATTCTCTTCAGAAAATTTGGACTAAACCACTCAATTCATATGGATTAGTTTTCCGATCTCTTTATGAAGTTTTTGAAGCGTCAAAGTGGAAGTTGCAAAGGCAGTCAATGGAAGGAAATCTGACAGCATTCTGTCATCAAAAATATCTTAATTTGTCTTCCGAAGAAGAACGAAAGTCTTAGGGGTGTGGAACGACATAAGGGTGAGTAATTAATGACAGAATTTTCATTTTGGGGTGAACTAAAAAAAAAAAAAAAAACTTTTAATTTTAGTGAACTTACAACAATCTTCACATAAACCCATTATAATAAATGTCATATTTACCTGTGGCCTTATGCCTGTCTAACAAATTATGACGGAAAAAAATTTGATGCTGCGTTAATTGTTAAATATTTTTTATTATATAATTTTGACAGCCCTATAAATTACACAAATATACTTTATGTATTTAATCTCACTTTATTAACCAATGCCTTTGTTGCTGACCTTTGATGATCCAATTCAACCCTACTAGTAAGCTAAAATGACTTTAGATAAGCATCACATTTGTTTAATTTTTATTATTATTATTTTTTTTTATTGCTGAAGTAAGAGTGTTGAACTTTCTTCTCCTGCATCCTATTCTTCTGCAATCCAGAATGGCAGCACAGATGAAAGGTTTGTTTGAGCTGCGCCCTCTACTGTACAGGCGTGAATTTGCATTTCCTTCAGCCTGAGGCTTATTCATTTCACTTTTGGTGGGAAAAGGCCTTTACATTTGCCAAAAATAGAACTTTTTTTTTTTAATTAAAAAACAAACAAGCAAGACCAGCCCAGTTGAGAAAAAGTAACACATAAGTAACGTAACACATTACTTTCCATAAAAATTAACACAATTAGTTACTTTTTAGGTAGTAATGCAATACTGTAATGCATTACCCTTAAAAGTAACTTTCCCCAACACTGATAATAAATAGATTCACATTTTGTCACTATTTATTAAAAAAAAAACTTAGGTGGCAGACATTTTGTGGTGCTGTGTGACAAAATGAATGTTTTGATGAGGTTTTGATGGATGTGTAATTATTTTGGCAGCATTTAATGTAGATAAATATATTTAATCAATAGAGAAAGTAAATGTAACATAATTACTCCAAATTATTGATGGATAGTTTGTAAAAACAAGTGTTGAACTAATGGAATTCCTCCATTGTGTGGCAGTTGAATTGCTTTTAATACAGTAAATTCCATGTCCTGACATTCTATCCTTTTATTATATTACAATTCATTTCAAAATTGGACTCATGAACTTGTTCACCCGTCTCCACAGATTTGAAGCTTAGACAGTCATTTGAGGAATCTCGAAGACATGAGAACGGCCAGTCCACAGATATCTGCAAGTACACTAACAGCCAGCAGGAGACGCCAGAGCAGCAGCCCCAGCAGCACAAGCCCTCTCTGGAGGAGACAGTGGACGGGCTCCTGAAACGACTACGGGAGAAACGCCAGGCCCTCGGCCTCCCAGACAACATGAAGGTGAGGCCATCTGTGGATGCATTCTGTTCGGGTGGGTGGGGATTTGATTGTGTGCTTGTGCGGCCAGGGTTTGCGGTGATTAACTCAACACGCACTCTTCTGTTCACAGGAGATGACCCAAAGACAGATGGCCCTGGAGAAGATCACTCTGCAAAAATGTTTGCTGTATTTTGAAAGCTTGCACGGCCGCCCTGTAAGAGGTTTTTTCACATTTAAATACAGAAATGTTCTAGTTAATTAGGCACGGATTAGGATTATGGCATTAATATTTGAAAAAATATTGCCGTAGGGTACCAAACAAGAGAGAAACCTGGTGAAACCTCTCTACGATAGATACCAGATGGTGAAACATCTCCTGTGTGCGACTCCCACTATCACAACGATAGTAAGTGTGGTTATATATACACATACACTGCCAGTCAAAATGTTGGTATAATTAAGATTTTTAATGTTTTTGAAAGAAGTTTCTTTTGCTCACCAATAATAATAATATGATAACAATAATATTGTGAAATATTTTTAAAATTTTAAATTTTCTTATTTTAATATATTTAAAAATCTAATTTATTTATGTGATGGCAAAGCTGAATTTTCAGCATCATTACTCCAGTCTTCATTTTCACATGATCCTCCAGAAATCTTTTTCTTTCTTTTTTTTTTTTTGGAAATTGGATACACTAAATAATACAAAAAAGATCTGCACACTGTTGTTCTCCCTTTATTTAGACAAGGTTAACCTTTTTTAAATAAAGGGAGAACAACAGTGTGCAGATCTTTTTTGTATTATTTGATGTATTTTTTCATCTTGCACTTGGCCAAGACGCTTTGGATGTGCGTACCTTGACCTTTTTTAAATTGGATACACTACCATTCAAAAGTTTGGGTTAAGATGTAAAAAGAGATTAATACTTTTGTTCAGCAAGGATGCATTAAATTAATCAAAAGTGACAGTAAAGGCTTTTTTAATGTTAAAAAACATTTCTGTTTCAAATAAATGCTGTTCATTGAACTTTCTATTCATCAAAGAATCCTAAAAAAATGTATCAGTTTCCATAAAAATATGAAGCAGCAGCACAACTGTTTTCAACATTGATAATAATAATTTCTTGAGCACCAAATCAACATATTAGAATGATTTCTGAAGGATCATGTGACACTGAAGACTGGAGTAATGATGCTGAAAATCCAGCTTTACCATCACAGGAATAAATTACATTTTAAAATATATTGAAATAGCAATATAGCTTCTGCTTCAACATACATATATGATCCGTCATTGTATGTCCACAGGTTTCATATCAAACAATTATTATTTTTTCCCTGTGGTCCACTTATCTTTAAATACATTTTATTTTTTTAAGTATTTTTTCATTATTTACTCTTATTTTTACATTACTATTGAGAGACTATGTTTGTTTTGAACGTATCACAGGAAGAAGAAGAAGGGTCAGATGATGATTCCGTTCGGTACACACCCCCACCCATGTGCCTCACTGATAAGAGAGGTTGTGGGGAGGAAGAGGGAGACAGCGACACAGCCTTTGTATCTCCGCTGGATGAGATCAAGATAGTGAGACAGCCAGCCATAACCATGTCCAACCTCCACGAGGCCTCCAGGTACACCAGCCTTAGTACTGAGGAACATCACATAGGCCTACAACAGTGTTTTTAAAATAATGACAGAATTTTATTCCAAACATTTGAGTAAAACGTAAGGAGAATTTTAGCTGAATGTCCAATGTGCTCTTTTCCATAATGAGATAGGGAGCTGCTAAGCTCCAAAAAAGACACAATTGAAGTACTATAAAAGTAGTCCATGTCTAATGAAGTCATATGTGTAAATGTGTAAGTTGTTATTCGCAATCTTTTCAAATGTGCTACATCAAGATGTGATGTTTAAATTGATTGTACACAAATGAGATTTGAGAACTAGAGCAAAAAATATTTAAATTTCTCTGTTTATCACACACAAAGCTATCGCAAGGCTTAAGAAGATTTGAAGTGCACAAGTTATATTACCTACTTTTATTATACTTGATCATTTTTTGGAGCTCAACAGCTCCAGTCCCCATTTATTTTTGTTGTTTGGTAGAGCAGGGTTGCCAGATCTGCCTAACAAAACCAATCCATTGGCTAACCAAAATAGCCAGATGAAAAATTAAACTAGCCCAAACACTAAAACTCAAAGTATGTGACTAGCATTACCTAAAATGCACATTTTATAGATACTGTTAAAGGATTAGTTCACTTTAAAATGAAAATTACCCCAAGCTTTATTCACCCCCTTAAGCCATCCTAGGTGTATATGAATTTCTTCTTTCTGATGAACACAATCGGAGTAATATTAATAAATATCCTGACGCATCCAAGCTTTATAATGGCAGTGAACGGGACCGACAAGTATAAAGCTGAAGAAAGTGCATCCATCCAAAGAAAAACGTACTCCACATGGCTCCGGGGGGGTTAATAAAGGCCTTCTGAATCGAAGTAATGCATTTGTTTAACAAAAATATCCATATTTAACAAGTTATAAAGTAAATTATCTAGCTTCCGCCAGGTGACCGCCTTCCGTATTCAACTTACGAAGAAAGTGTAATGCCTCTCGCAGTTCAAAGCGCTTACTCTACATCCTACACCTTCCATATACGTGACGTCAGTTACGCTTTCTTTGTAAGCTGAATAGGGAAGGCGGTCTGGCGGAAGCTAGATGTTTTACTTTATAACTTGTTAAATATGGATATTTTTCTTAAACAAATGCATCGCTTCGCTTCAGAAGGCCTTTATTAACCCCCCCGGAGCCATGTGGAGTACGTTTTTCTTTGGATGGATGCACTTTCTTCAGCTTCGTACTCGTTGGTCCCATTCACTGCCATTATAAAGCTCGGATGTGTCAGGATATTTATTAATATAACTCCGATTGTGTTCATCAGAAAGTCATATACACCTAGGATGGCTTGAGGGTAAGTAAAGCTTGGGGTAATTTTCATTTTAAAGTGAACTAATCCTTTAAGGTGCAGTCCCATTAGAGAAATTTGGTGGACAAAAAAAAAATATATATATATATATATATATATATATGTATATATATATCCTTTGTCTATTGTCAGTAGTGTTGCAAATGTATGGATGGATAATGCAATGCATTTTTTTTTTTCAATTAGTGCAATTCAACAAGCATTTTGGTTTCAAATATATTTGGCATTAATTTTCTTCTGTATTTAACCTGCGGCAACAATTTCGCCAGAAAACCGAAGACTTAGCAACCCTGTGGTAGAGCCCTCTCTACATTCTGCAACATGTCTTCTTTTATATACAAAAGAAAATCATACCAGTTTGAAATGACATGAGATTGTGTACATGCAGATGATCAATTTAGGGTGATATATTCCTTTACAAACTGTGTCTGTGTCTAATTGAATTGCAGGTCTGAGTTGCTGGATTGTTTGCGTGAGACTCGAGCCGAGAAGAAGAGACGGCGTAAAGCCATCAGAGAGTTCGAAGAGCAGTTCTTCAGACAGATGGGAAGGTAAAACACAGATGCGTTATTGTGGCATTAACATATTTTAATGGTATTTTATGTTACTTTTGTCTTTTTGAACATGGACAGGAAGGAAACAGGAAAATAAAGATCAAAATAGTTCAGCATAGTTAGCGTAATGCACATCTAATCAATGATACACAAAATAATACCACCAGGAAGAAAAAAAAAAACAATGTTTCTGTACACAATATATGAATTTGTTTTTTAAATAAAATACATTTCCATTTATCTGCTATGCACTGATGTACAAAACTGCTTCAGTAAGGCAACTCAAGGGTTAAATGTGTGTTTTAATGCTAGTGTAATCTCACAGTCATCCTTTTCATGCGGTATCTGTTTTTTTTTTTCTTTCCCTCTCCACCAAAATAATGAAGAACCGCACAAAAAGATGACCGAATCCCCATGGCCGAGGAGTACCAGGAGTACAAAAGTCTCAAAGCCAAAATACGCTTACTGGAAGTGTTGCTCAGCAAACAGGAAACTACATAGACTGAGTTAAAGAGATTCTTTCTGCCTTTCAGTAATGAACCCAATGTTTGGACCAAATGGAGTTTTTACATTTGACATAATTGTGCCATAATGATGCTAAAATGCACTTTAATATAATTTCTGACCACATTGGAAGTCCTAGACTCAATGGGTTGGGCCGAACCGATCAAGGCCTTTAACAAAAACGCAGTGTGCGATCTCTGTGCTGTGTACAGAGCAAGACGGCTCGATACAAACCTCATTCAGATTTCAAAGGGCGAAAGGAAATATCTATGTATATCTAGAGTATTCATCTATGTTTATGGAATATGGCACTTTATTTTTGGAGATTTTTTTAACCAAAGTCGAATCATATGCAATTTTCACGTTCTCTTGCTCTCGTTTGAAACTAGTTTATGATTCTAATTAGGAACATGGTGACATTATGCACACTAATGAGGATCCATGATTCTCTCTGGCTAGACGGGATTTCTAGCCTGTCAAATAATGCAACGATCCAGATAGAAAACAACTCGGAGCACTTAAAATAACGGTTTTATGCAAATTTCAGTCCCTAACATATAAATACAGCAGCAACCAACCATAATTGTACACATTGTATGAACTAACACAAGTTAATTGTTTATTTATCATATATTTGTCTCTCGCATGAAAAAGGGAGCACAAACTGAGACAAACTACCCAGAATTAAAAAGGTTCTCCCAGAAGAAAGAGCTAAGGACTGTATTTTGAATGACTATTTTGTTCAAAAACAGGTTAAAGTACGGTACGTGGCCATCACAGAGCACAGTTTTCCTCCTATACATAAAGAACAAATCATGATATATTAGGCCAGTGGTTAATATGAACACTGACTAATCACATTGTACGCTAAAAACAATACTGAAGCCCAAAGCAGGGGATATGTTCATGAGAAGCGGATATGCGCTTTAAGTGCAATTCTGCTCAAGTAGCTACTCTCTGGAAACGAAACAATCAATATCTTTCCTTTCCGACGGCTCTACTGCAATGAACTATTACAATCTTTGTGTAGTGTCTTTGCATGCCAACCAGCGTAAACTGTTGAATTGTGCTACAATCAGGTGTGGTTATTCTGTCATGTTATCGTCGTCCCAGACTTTATTTGCTGTATACATCCACAATGACAAATGTAGCTTTTGAATGTTAGCTATAGTGCACGTAATTCTACATTGGTTTATACAGTAAATATATATAATTATCTATATATATTTGCTTTATCGTGTACCTATTCTTTTCCATCACCAAAGTCCTCTGTATTGTGCACTTCTGGTTCTGTCCATTTTCTATTCACCAGGTAAAAAATAAATATTTTTCTATCTACACGTCGTATCACATTTATTATATGTTAAATCACAGTATACTGAATGGGTTGGAATAGATAACATGAAACACTGCTTGAGTCAAAAATGTTTGCAATCATGCTACAGATGCGTCCAATCACGGTTTTTGAGAACTCACCTGATCATCACATTCATAATGCCTCATAAGAACGGTTGTCTTGATTGACTGACTGCTGTGACTTGATGAGAAATTTGTGTTAAATTTGTGTAGACTTTGGTAAACTGTTACAATGCCGCTTTCTAATGAGAGGGTCTGACAGCCAATGGGGTTAAAGAAGCAGTTTGATTGACAGGTGTTATTAAGTCAACATCCCAACACAAAAATAGGAGCACGACATATCTAGCCTGACCCCGGGTTGAGACCAATAAGCTAGTAAAAGAAAAAGAGCATTTTGTCAAAAGCTGTGAGACACATGCTGCGAAGGATCCTTACAGACACCAGAAGGAATTATGGATAAGTTAATGGGTAAGGAGGACGGCTAAAGGAGAAGGCGATTTTTCTGTGCTGTTGAAGGCAGCAGAAGGGTTCAGTTTCATAGGTTAGCGTCCCACGCTGATGTTGCAGGTCTTGCAGCTGGGATCCTTCTTGGCGTTGACTGTGGAGAGACTCATGAGCTGGTGGCCGCTGATCTCAGCTACCGTGCCCAGGCTCAGATCCACGGGATCGGTGTAGATGACCTCCAGGATAAGGTCCTGTGCGTGGTGGAACACCAGCTGACCATCTTCATCCTCCGAGCACGTCATAAAACGGTTGTTGCCGATATCCAGCGCTGGTAGGCGCTGCTTGCAGAACTCGTCTCCAGGTGAGCCTTTCGGCGCAATCACCAAAATGACGTAGTGATAGGCCGTGTACATGCAGTAGAAGTCACCAAAATACAGGTTTGTCTTGGGACTGAAGAGCTCCTCGGCTGGCAGCTGGAAGCGGTAACGGCCGTATGGTGAGTCTTGAGGGGGTTTGCCCGTGTTGAACTCTGTATTACAGCTGAAGAAGATGCCCTCTAGCTTCCCGCTGATGGGTGAGCCGTGGCTGCCGCTGTTATCCTTCACTGACGGCAACATCTTGTTGTTTTGGGCCTCCCTGTAACAAGAAACTTCACTGTAAATGACAAATGACTTCTTGGAGGTGACATTCAGAGGCACTAAAAGAAATTAGATGTTACATAAACCATTTTCTCCTGCCTTGTGCACTTAATTTTACTGCCAGTGACTTACAGTGCAGTCACATTTAATGTGGTTCAGCGAATTTTCGCTTACAAAATGCAGTCATTTCAATAGGAAGGAGGATGAAAGATTTCCCCACACAGATTTCGCAACAGGTTCAAGTTGATCACGTGGATTCATCACTACACTACTGACAATAGGCCATGGAATTTTGCTAATGTGACCACACATTAACCTCCTTAAATCAGTAACCTGTTGTAGATGGAGAATGCATTACTGCTAATTCTTTAAAATGAAATCAGGCAAAACTGGAAAGTTGATAGCAAATCTATCATTTGGCTTTAGAAGACTTGAAAAAGAGAACATCTCATGCACCACTTTCATGGTAATGTTATGATGTATTCCTTGACAGCCCCAGTTACCATTCACTTTTATTATATAGAAAAAGAGCAGCGTGAACATTAAGCTAAACACCTCCTTTTGTTCTCCTTTAAAAAAAAAAAAAGGAACGTTAGGATGAGTAAATGATGACAACATGAAAGATAAAGTGAAAAAAAAAGGTAAAGTGGCTTATTTTCTTGATTCTGACTTTATTTCTCACAATTCTGAGTTTATATCTCAGTTTTTAGTTAGCATCTCACAATTCTGACTTTTTATTTATATCTCACAAGTTTAAAACATAAAATTCTGACTTTATTTATTGCAATTCTGCATTTATTTCTTGCATTTATTTTGCAAAAAAGTTCTTAGAATTGCAAGTTTTTGTCTCACAATTTAGATTTTCTTTACAAGTTCTGACTTTCATTCTCACCATTCCAAGTTGCGATCTTATCGCATTTTTTGCGAGATGCTGACTTAAAATTGTGAGATATAAACTCAGAATAGCAAGAAATAAAGTCAGAATTGTGAGATAAAAAGTCACGATTACCTTTTTTAGTTTTTTATTCTGTGGCAGAAACAGGCTTCCATAACAACCAGCCTTCTATGTAAAATATCATTTAACTGTCTTCTGATTACTTCTCAGTCTGATCAGAGAGATTTGTCCTCCCTATTATCACCTCAGGGTTTAGACCTGATCTTTATTGTCAGTGTGGCAAATAGAGCTGAAGTGAAATAAACAGGTTGAACCCCTATCGGAAACGCATCACTTAAAATCCAGATATCTAATTAAGTGAATTTTGCATGGGGCAAGCACAGCATTGATAGACTTTCACTCACTCATGTGAAACTGGATTTAATGACTTGCATAAAGCAAGCCAATGAATACTGTACGTCTCACTGAAGTAAGCTGAAGTGATACATTCAGAACTAGAGCTATATATATTTATAAAAAAAGATTTCTGAAGGGAAATGAATGTCTTCCCTTTTACTACTTTTGACTGTAATGAGTCTTTTCAGAAGGATTTAATTTGATTCCAAGGTGCCTCTTACATCTAAAATCTAATTCACTTTATTCTTGGAAAAACTCATTATAGATTTATTATATCACCTTAGATGCATCAAATTCAACAGAACAAATAGACTTTTCTGCTATAAAGACTGATGTAATGGCTATTTTCATCAAATTATACTATACAGGACAGTATTAGATTAGTACAGAAGTCAATCAAATCACTGGGGTTACGTAAAAGAACATTCAAAGTTAGAAAGAAAGATGATTCATATAGAGAGAATGTCAAACATTTTAATAAAAACCCTTTCAGGATTTTGGAATTTTCTAATATGGTGAAAATTAATATTCATATGAAATGAAAAATTGTCGTCATTTCTTTCATGGAACAAAAAAGGGTCATTTTGAAGAATATCCTGGCCCCCATAAGTAAATGAAAAAAATGTCTGATACCAATGATGCCAAATGCCTCAAATTTTTCTCAAATTTCTCATGATCATACATATTTGACATCAAACCTGAAGCAGCACATTTTATAATGTTTGAAAGATATGGCAGAGGGGAAAATTTTCAGTCAATAACAACATAAATTTCATGTAATTTTCACACAAAGCTATCATATGATTTTGAGCCTTCTTTTATGATGCTTTTTTGTCTTTTCAAACTTTCACTTTCATTTTATGGAAAAGAGCAGCCAGGATGTTCTTCAGACTTTTACCTTTTTTGTTCTACAGAAGAAAAGAAGTCATGGAGGTTCGGAAAGAAATAAAGGTGACTGTTTCTTTAATAATTTAGTGTTGTTACCCCTGTAGAAGCACACACCTTGCATGGTCAAAGTACTCCTTGTGCTGGTTTCGATAAAAGACTGAGAACCGCAGCATTCTGCCGGCGATGACCTCAGCTTTCTCCAGCAACTGTGTGAGATGAACAGTGGAATAATCTGTAGGTACAAAAAAAAAAAAAATACATTGATAAAATGTATTTGACAGAGTCAATATGATCCAATAACAGCCTAAATAGGTTTATGGAGGCCAAATCAACAATACTTTAAAGGTAAAGTATGCAAGATTTTTTAATGTTAAAATACATTCTCTTAAAGGGACAGTTCACCCAAAAATGAAAATTATCCCATGATTTACTCACCCTCAAGCCATCCTAGCTGTATATGACTATCTTCTTTCAGACGAACACAATCGGAGATATATTTAAAAATATCCTGGCTCTCCCAAGCTTAATAATGGTAGTGAAAGGGGGGCATGTTTTGAAGCCCCCAAAAAATGCATTCATCCATCATAAAAAATAATTCATACAGCTCCAGGGGGTTAATAAAAAGTTTTAAAAAGTCATATTTAAAACTTTATGAAGTAAAATATCTAGCTTCCGCCAGACAACCGTACACATACTGCATAAGTCGACTTATGCCAAATGAGTAACCCCTGACACAATGTATGACGCAGGATGTAGGAGTATCGTAAGCTTAGACGCCTCTCACGATTCAAACAAATATGGCTGTGCAACAAACTCAAGCTCCTCTTCTCTTATATCAAAATCCTCAGACATTTCTCTTTAAAATTTCTCGTTTTAGACTTCTAATTCGTGACTGGTGTTTTGTTTTGCTCTATCCTCTGCACTTCAGCGTTCATCATTACGTCATGCGTTGGGTCAGAGGTTACTCTTCCACTGCAAATCGATACGAACAGCTGTCTGCCAGAAGCTAGTTATTTTACTTTATAAAGTTTTAAATATGGATATATTTCTTACAAAAACCCATCGCTTCATTTCATTTCATTTTTGGGTGAACTATCCCTTTAACCCAGTTTATTGTACATTGACTAATATTAGTCCGCCATTCATGGGTTTATCTCCCCAAAAATGTAAACATCGAGCCCCCCAGGCACCATCTAAACATTGATTTTCCCTTTCCAGCTCAACCAATAGTGTGAGTTTGGCTACAGTGGCTACATTATTAGCTTTTTATCAACTCATGAACCCCCATTTGGGAAACCGTGCTTTAAAATAGCATGAATGTGCATCTCACCGGCTGTACAGAATTCAATGATCTCACTCCACTCCGACACGGCATAGTCTCCATCACCCTGTTTGGACGCGGTCTGAACGGCCACAGTGTACTCTGTGCGTGGACTCAGGAACCAATGTCCTCGCACTGTCATGGGCAGAGGAACTGCTTTCGCTACCAGTTTAGTAGGGACGTCCTAGAGAAGACAGATAATGAATGAGATTGGACAGTCATGTTCTTGCAGTTCTCTTTCTGCAAACACATGTACATGACAATGTTATTGAAGATCAGCTTTTGCCTACATCAGGGAGAGGTGAATATAGAGTGTATCAGACACGCACCTTGTGTTTGAACTTGTTAGCATTCTTGTTTTCTTTCTTGTTGAGGTCGATGAAGTAGTGTGTGATGCGTTCCTTTGACCTGGAGTCCATGTCCCAGCAGATCTTAAAGGAGTCGCATGTGATGTTGCTGATTTTGATGTTCTGGGGAACCGGAAGTTCCTCCATCTCGGCAATGCCACTGTCCAAGGACTTATTTCCTGAGAGACGCAACGAGACATATAGATATTTATATATTTGCCTTATTTTGTCAACCTGAAAGTGGAGAAAATGGTCTTTCAGCATTTATACACATTTTAAATGAAAATATTGGTGACTAATCTTGCATTCAGGGGTGCAAATTTCTGTCCAATCAAATGCTCTCTAGAATGATACCACCTTCCTCTGGCTACACTATAAAAAATATGTGAAGTTTACAACAAAAAACAGAATCTGTGGTTGCCCGAACTAGCAATATTTTAAGATTTACAGATTAACCTATAAAACATTAAAACATATATATTTCATTAAGTGAAATAATGTTAATATACCAAATTACTAAAATAATTTTTTACCTTTATAGTATACTGACAACCACTTTAAGGTGATAAAGAGAAAGTCATATGACAAATCAAAGTTAATCAAATACAAAACACCATCATGGTAACACACACAACTCTAAAATAATGCAATAAACATTAATTTAAAAACATAAGATGTAGAATAAAACCATAATGTACACAACTGATTAAAAAAATTAAATGTGAAGTGTCACACAGAGAATTCTGGGAGTCAATTTATGTTTTTTCAATGTATAAAGTCTTTTTCACACCAAAACCTGTACATTTAACAGTATTTTACAGTAAGATTACATGAAATGTCCCATTAGATCTATTAGTTTTTCACTGTATATTGTAAGGGAACTTACCGTTAACCAATTAGCAGGTTTTTAGTGTAGCATTTTTACAGTCTTTTACTATTAAAATTACAATTTTTTTTTTACAGTGGAAGTAGCCAGGTATTGTTCATGTAGACACGGAAGAAAACAGTGCTTGTAACTTTCTCGAAAAGATTCAATATTTGGAATACATTTTTATGAAATGTGTGATTCTAGCAGTGACTACAGATTAATGTAAAGCAAAGGTCAAAATTGTTAACATTAAGATGTTTTCATGAGGGCATTCCCTGTCTGACCTTTATCCAAGTCAATAATGAACTTTACCACAAAGTACTAATAGCAAACGCTGCCACTATTGACTTGCAGGATGTGCCGCAGGGCAAAGCGGCTAAGGGCTTTTTTAGACAACTGGGTCATTTCATCCATGATGAGAGTTGATGGAAGTGCAATGGAATTCAGTAGGTGTGGAATAACGTTTAACTATTCCGATGAGCAAGGAAGTTCTTGCTTGTGCGATACTCGTAGCCACAGTGCTAGGGTTTTATGGGTGATTGGCATGACTTTGCTAGGTGGTTGCTAGTGTATTCTGGGTGGTTGCTAGGTGGTAAATTGAAAAGAGGCCAATTCAAAGTCTACATTTCGCTCAAGTCTCTCCTTCAATGTAGGGATGTTTACGTCATAAAAATTGAAAGTCTGATCACTGACGCTTAGTCCTTAGGATTAAGTAATGAGCCTCACTAATCAGTAATTGTGGAGTTTTTGTTGTTATGAATTGTTTAATCAGCATGCTTTTAAATTTAGTAGACTTCCAGACTACAAATTGCAATCACCATCTTTTCATACGTGTCGCTTTATATCATGTAATCAACACACTGGACAATCAAGCCCACCTCAAAGCATTTCTCTTTCAGCTCAGAAAACAGTCATTATTGAGACCTGTAGAAGGTCAAATTAGCAAAACAGCCTGCAGTCCTAAATGAAAACTAGCATGACATCACTACAGTCTCTAGCCTCTTCAGTCCACAGATGGGAAAAATTACCAACAATGTCATAAAACATGTTAATTCGGGCGTATTAAAAAGACTTTTCAATATTCAGTAACACTTTAATTTATAGTCCTGATCCGCATATACATACTATACTTATTATAGTAATTATAATAACTGGGTAATAACTAAACCTAACCTTAACCCATGTAGTTTCCTAGTTAAGTACGCTGTAAGTACACATGAGTGCACATACTGTAAAATAAACTGCAAACCAATATTCTATATAATATATATAATGTGCATATTTCATATATGCTGACATGTTGCAAGATAAAAGCAAGCACAGCAGATTTACTGTTTACTGCATGTAAAATGTCAAACTAGCAACGTAATCAAATAAAACTTTAATAAAATAATAAATAATGTATTTTTAATACCCTTCTTAGTATTTTTTTTTTTTTTTTTACATTACAGTGTCAAGAGTAAACGTGTTATACATAGAAATAACAAGTATTTAATATTTAATTTACCCGGACCATCTAACATATTCTTTCCAAATATTCAGTATACTGGACATCGATTTCATATTTCACTTGAAATTGTTTGTATGGAAAAAAAAAATCTGACATTTCATAACTTTAACACCCTGTAATGACAAATTTACAAAGACATTTCTGGTAAAAATATGTGATTATAAAATAAATAAATAAACATCATTCTCACATGCTGTTATTCGTGTTTTAAGCAGTAAAAATCTTCCTGTAAATGATCTCTCTACCAATCTATGAACACATAAAAAAAAAAAAACACAGAAGATGACCTGACAGCATATGTTGCCATACATCAAGAAAAATAATTTCACATTCTTTCAAAACAATTTGTTGTCCCATGACATTTTTAAAACCATTAGGCACAAATACCATGTTTTTTGTTGTGTGAATTATTAGTTGTTTGATAAACTAATACCTAACATCAAATCAACTTAGCATTAACATTACCTACTTTTAAACATATCAAATGTCAACTGTCCCTTAATTATGGAAGCTTGTTTCTGCCATGAAAAATAAAAAAGGTAATTGTGACTTTTTATCTTATAATTCTGACTTTTTTTCTCACAATTGCGTTATAAGTTATAAAGTCAGAATTGCATGATATAAACACGCAATTTCGAGAAAAAGTCACAACTGGTGTTATAATGTCCAATTGTGAGGGAAAAAAGATGTTCTTTCTCAGACTTTATTACTCGCAATTGCATGTTATAAAGTCAGAATTGCAAGATATAAACTAGATATTGCGAGATATAAGATGCAATTGCGAGTTTATATCAAGCAATTCTGACTTTATAAGACGCAATTGTGAGTTTATATCATGCAATACTCACTTTATAATTGTTTATGTCTCACAATTCTGACAAAAAAAGTCAGAATGGCATGATAAAAACTTGCAATTGCGAGAAAAAAGTTTATATCACATAATTCTGACTTTATAAGACGCAATTCTGACTTTATATCACGCAATTCTGACTTTATAACTCACAATTGCAAGTTTAAATTTTGCAATTCTGAGAAAAAAAGTCAATTGTGATGCAAAGAGAAACTGACATGCAAACTCGCAATTGTAGTAAAATTATTTTGCAAATAAATAAATAAAATTAATATATTAATAAATAAATTATCAAATAAATAAATAAGTCCCACATTTTGCATTCAACCCTGTTACTGCATGATTTTTCTTGATTACAAAAAAATGTAACATTCTTTAAAATTGTGACACCCAGGAAGTGACATCATTTGCACTCTTTCTACAGCATGGTAAAAACTCTCTGTTGACAGCATTCAGCAAGGTCAGCCTTCAACCTTGTCACCACAGTTACTGTAAGATAAAATTATCAAATAATTATGTTTGTATGGAAATACAAGTTTGTCAATGTCAGCTTCAATGAATGATAATTTCAGTAACAGTGTTGTAAAAAAAAATTACAAACCTCTATAATCGACATATTCGATAATACTCAATATTTGATCTCACAAATTTGACTTTCACCATTTTCTGAATGTTAAGCACATTCTTTCATTGACCAATTGTTGAAAAAAAGACAGGCCCTAAAACTCTGCCTTAAAATTTGTCTGGTACAGTAAACTAGACATTGAGGAGGGTTAGCTATTCAAACACTAACCCTAAACTCTGGCGCCAAGGTGGCCCTGTCCATTCACTCCAGCTCTATAGAGAGACATGAATGAATTAACTTAAAAGAAAGAGAGCGAAAAAAAGACAGCGAATGCCTGTGGGAGCTGTGCGCAGACACATTACCTGCCCAGTCAGCTAAAACCGGTGTGCAAACACACAGCGTAGAAAGAGAGATGAAGGCAGTTCAGTCAGAGCTAGAGAAGCACCATAAGGGAGACGTCCTCCTGTGTCTCTTCAGATGGAGCGTTATGGATGAGCGAGCTCCTCTCAACCACCAGAGAGCTGCTGAATGAATGATTCATAGGCAGCCCCTTAGTGTAGCTCCCAGCACTGAATCATTTCTCGTTTTATCTCTCGCCTGCACTATGCATTCTTAGAACAAAGACTCAAGATAACAAGAGATCGCCTACGTTAGGGAGGAGCGCTCTGACACCTGCTACTGTCTCACTGGTACAGTATTATCTCAGCTGAGAATTACATGTGGAGCACTTTGATACTTTCAACTACAAAATGAAAAGGCAAAAACTTGTATTTGTAACACACGTGTTTCAAATACAAATACGTATACTGTATATGTAACACACAAGTATTTCCAATTCACAACCAGTGGGTCTGAGAAACAAGAGAATAAGGAAGTCTACTTATTGAGTTTAATTATGGCAATTGGTTTGTTCATTTTCCAGTAGTGAAGCTGTGAGATGTTAAATGTAGAGCAGCTCAGCTCTCCTTACACACCCACACAGCTAACACAATAAATTCATTCTCTTTCAGTAACACACTAAACTCTCACCAAAACATGCCGGGACATATTTAACCACAAAATTCAAAAGAATATTATATTATATATGCAGTATATATATATAGAAGTGGATCAAAAAAGTTCATCAAAGTTGTCCTAAGACAAGATGGGTATTGCATTTTGGTTTTAGGACAACTTTGATGAAAGGTTTTGATCCACTTCAAATGTTGACTAGTGTATATACACATATACAGGGCTTGACATTAACTTTTTTGCTCACCAGCTACTGTGGCTAGTGGTTTTCCAAAGTTACTAGCCACTCAGCATTTTCACTGGCCACAATTTTGCCAGTCAATTTTGCAAATCAAGACTACAGTGTATATCAGCTGGTATGTACAGGTGGGCAAGAGGTGGGCAAGAGGTGGGCAAGGGGTGGGCAATATAAGCATAATATGAGAAAATGTTATTTTTGTTAGGCTATATAAAAAGAACAAAGAAGCAAATTACAAATAGTAAATTTAAAAAAATCTTTTTTCAGATACAGTAGGTTTATTTAACATGTATACATTTATTTAACATCTTTTGTTTTTTGATTAACATTAATGACAGACAGGTATTTAATTGGGCTGCTGAATGCATGGACGTAATATACTGACACATATCCATTTTTTACCCACCTGTTTATGTCCACTTAAGCCATAACCGGCTATATTTACGCGATAGCCTACTCCACACGATGGGCATTTTGACATCTGTGTGTGCGTGTATTTGACTATTCAGGCGCAAGGAGAACTGATCGCGCGCGCGAGAGAGCGCTTCTGTTGTGTGTCATTCAGCGCGATTCCGCCTATCCCGCCTTCACTAACAGCAAGTTAATCGATAAAGAATTGTGATTGAATTGTAATTTTATGATACGACGAGCTTGGCTACCTTTCATTTAGCTGTAGGCTGAAATTATATTCAACCCGCCAAAGTGGCTAGTGGGAGTGGCTGTCTTACCCGCCACAGCTGAAATCTGTGGTTGGCGGGTTGGCGGGTGTTAATGTCAAGCCCTGCATATATATATATATATATATATATATATATATATGTATACATAGTTCTGTCATGAAACTCTAGATGGCGCAGGCTGATGGGTCCTAATGCAAGCTGATGATAATTACAGCGTTAACTACTTGGCACAAGCTGATTGGTCCATGTCAAATCTGCAGCCAATGAGCTTGTTGCTCACACATTTAAAAGGCTGGTTACATTCACTATAGCAGTTTACAGTGCGCTTCAGAGTTCCTCTAAAACCCTCCACCTTCCTCAGCTCCACCTATACAGATCTGCTATGGGTTATTGATATGCTATTTGTGCAGCAGCACTATGTCTTACTCGCAGCAGCATATCGGCGTATATATTAGCAGTAGCAAGTTCCTGTACTTGCTCTGCAGCAGCAGCAATACAATAATATAACTAAAGCTTGCCACAGCGCACCGGCAGAAGTTGATGCTTTAACATTTTAATAATTAATTGATAAACTAGTGTTTTCTGTATTTTTGGCTGCAGAGATGAAGTCGACGATGCTGACTCGTCATCTCCGCAGTAGTGGACGCACCTATAGGCATGTTTCATACGGATTACATAACCTGAGAATATTTGTTTTCCATTTGAATTGGTTCATTTAAAAGTAGACATGTCGCTTTCTATAGATATATTTTTCATGTCTGTGAGGCAAGTTTACATGGAGTTTCGGCTCAAGTTCACAGAGAGAAACGGCAGAAAGTGCACCCTGTTTGCTTTCATTATTTTACAAAAGCACACAATGTTTTGTTGTTATTGTGAATGTGCACACACAAAAAAGTAGACTCTTCACAGATTCAAAAGATGTATTACTTGTATCTGTATGACCAAAAATGAAGGAGTATTTTAAGTGCAAGTGATCGCACTGGCGCCTCCATGCTAGCTGTCATGAAGTAAGTGCGCTACTATTCAGCTTTCACACTCCGCACACTTGAACACTTAAATAGCCCACATTTTTATACCTTAAGTTTAAAGCGCACACAAAAAGTATTCTCTTTGCTTCATAAAATTAAGGTTGAACCACTGCAGTCACGTGGACTATTTTAACGATGTCTTTAGTACCTTTCTACAGAGCCCCGGACATGACATGCAGGAAAAAAATAGTAGGCTAAATCATGCGCATGATTTATTTTTTTTTCTTGCATGTCATGTGTGGGGCTCCGTACCTTTCTGGACCTTGAAAGTGGTCGTTAAATTGCTGTCTATGGATGAGTCAGACAGCTCTTGGATTTCATCAAAAATATCTTAATTGTATAATGTATTAATGTATTAATTATTTCACAGTAAAAAACTCACTACTATAGCCTGGTATGTATAACTTCAAATGTTTCGAATCACTATGAAAGTTTTTGAAAGAAGGGATAAATTAAATTTAACATGACATTTTTTAAAAATGTTGCAAATTACTATTTCTGTCAGTGCTGATAGCCTCGTGGGCAGCGCGCCAACATATATAGTGCCGTTGCGCTCCGGGTGACCCGAGTTTGTGTCCCAGCTCACGGACCTTTCCTGATCCCGTCCTCCTCTCTCTTTCCCACTTTGCTTCCTGTCTACTTACTGTCCTATCATAATAAAGGCAAAAACGCCAAAAATAAACCTTTAAAAAAATAAATCTATTTTAAGTATTCCTCAAATTTTCTGTTCATCAAAGGGTCCTCAATAGCTTGATACCTTAAAGGGATAGTTCACCCAAAAATGAAAATTTTGTCATCATTTACTCAACCCTATTTTGTTCCAAACTGTTGAACACAAAAGAAAATATTTTAAAGAATGTTGATAATCAAAAATGTTGATAATAAGTTGGTTTGCCATGGTAGCCATTCCTACTATGGAAGTCAATGGCAACCGTCAACTGTTTGATTATCAACATTCTTTACAATATCTTCTTTTGTGTTCAACAGAAGAAAGAAACTCATTTTTAACAACATGAGGGTGAGTAAGTGATGACAACATTTTCATTTTGGGGTGAACTATCCCTTTAAACTTCATAAAAAAAGATTCTATATCTTTTCATTCTAATTTGTTCCTCTTATTTGCCAGTGTCAGATGTGGCTTTTTCTTTAACTCCTTTAACGTCTCTTGAACAGTACTGTAAATACTTTACAACTTAAGATAACATTTTTTGCATTACTGTAATGAGAAATTATTATTATTATTACAATGGGTAAAATATTATCTGCTATTTTGTGAGATTAATTTTTGTGAGATTATTATATTATTTGTGAGATTATGTTTTGTGAGATAAATAAAAAGGTCACCATACAGCCACAAATAATTCCACCACTGACGTAACCTTGTTATGAGATTTTACCAAGAAGCAATGTCGCATTTAAAAATGCCATCAAGGACGTTTATCCAACAAAATTAATGCAAGGACACAGTGTGGCATGCTGTAACTCAAATTACACCTAAAAAGCCTTAAGAGGATCAAAATGCCAAAATGTTCACAATTTAGATTCTCTGTGGGGGGGGGGAAAGTGAGTAATCTCAGGCTTAATGGACAAACAGCCGTGGCTACACCACATCTTTCTGAGCATGCCAAAAAGATGGCTTAAAATACTACAGTACCAGTCAAAAGTTTGGACACAATTCTAATTCTTCATTATTACTCATTTGAATATTAGTATAATATTACATAGAAATAATATTTATTAATATTAGTAAATTAATATATTATTAATACATTTTAGAATAATAGTATTAAATAGAATTATTATTATTTATATACATTATTTATATACACTATATACATTGTATACAAAATGAAGCATTTAAGCATAAATGGTTATACCAAAAGGTTAAGATTTTCAAGAAACAAATTCCTGTAAACATATACAGTACCAGTCAAATGTTTGGACACATTTGACTGGTACTGTATATGTTTACAGGATATATAATTACACGTAGGCTTGCACTAGTGAATGACAACTCAAGCAGCACTAATAACTTGTCATCTAGAATCATCATCAAAGATCCGGACACAAAGTCATGCACAGAAACTCAGTTTAGCAAATACACTAGGAATGCAAAATCCTTCTAATTACGTCTTTTCTCCTTGTAAGGACATTTGAATGGGTTGATATGAAGGCATGGGGGATCCTCCTTCTCCCAAAAGAGTGTTATTGAAATCTGTATCCATGATTGGAGTTAGTGTGGTTATTCAGTTGTTATGGTGCTTACTCCATATATCTCTATACAACAAATCCATACAAATCCATTCCTCCCTCCATATTTCCATTATACTTGCATCAATAACATCCTCTATTGCCTTTAATGTTTCGAAAATAAACTGCCCTCACCTTTTGCAGATAGCATCACTAATCCATTAACACAAAGAACTCAATAATTACATTTCAGGGAAAACAATAGCAGAAATATGCTGAGGATGAAGCATTGAAGCGTTTTCCTTTCATTAACACAGACTCATTATTTATCAGTCACAAGGTCATAGCATCTGTTTCACTAATGAGCAAAGATACTCTCTGGCTTTCATCTGCTCTCTGCATCCAGTTCCAGGTAATCTTTGTTCAGAACAGACAACAAAAAACAACTGGTGATGCAAAAGCCTAAGCCTGCAAGAGATTATAACTGAGGATAGAAACTGTTACACCTACCAGCCGGACGAATGTCGTCCTCTCTTGGACTCCTTCAGGCAGGAGCAGCAGGTTTGTGTAATGCAGTAGCTAAGGCTAGTGGACATGGTCTCCTGTCCAGCCTCACGCACTGACCCGTCTTCAACGCACCCTTTGCCTAAAGCACACGCTATTGGCTTAGAGCAGCTTTAGTGTTTGTTTTACAAGCCTATAGTACACTCCCATAGGAGGAGCCCGGATTATGTCATCAGCTGGACTCAGTGACTGACCGCAGGTCAGCGCTGGACTGAAATTTCAGAGCAAGATGGGAGGGAGAGAGAGAGAGAGAGAGAGAGAGCTGGGTTGTGTCTCAGTTGGGTAATCCGGTCACCAGCTTCCATTAGGATAGGGGAAAATATCCTGTGAAGTTCTGCATCCCACCCTCCTCCTCACCAAGCCATTCACACTGTTTGTCATATTTCCAAAAGGTGACATCATTCTTATAACGGATGTCAGCGAGATTATTTTGTATTAGGGTAGTTGGAATCCGTCTGTTCTGTAATTGTGACACTCACATTTTCACAGTAGGCTAAGTGACAGACATTTCACAAAGATTTCAGACCTTCTGACACCTCCAAATATAACTAGAGGAAGAAAGTTCATCAAGTCAAGCTCTGAATGTTGGTTTGACGAAGCATTGCTTACTTTGAAGTTATTGAAGTCTTATGTAATTAAAGTGCTTAGGCAGTGACTTGAAGCTTTTGTAGCTTGAAGAGATGTAGACCTTTCTAGGATCGATAGATCGATCGATAGATAGATAGATAGATAGATAGATAGATAGATAGATAGATAGATAGATAGATAGATAGATAGATGTGAAACGGTTCCGGTAAAAAAAAAAAAAAAAAAAATCGAACCGTACCGTTCTGCACACTCGGTTCAGCATGCACTTGCACCGCAGTTCATCTCATATCTGACGACGCATACGCATCTATAATATGGTTTGTAGAAAATAAATAAAACAGGCAGACAGAGTTAGGCTAATGTATGGTTCTGTCGATGGATACGCATTCTGGCTTCTACTGAACTTTGTTCACTGCGAGTGCCGTATGCTCTATATGAGCAGTCATTTACGCCGTCATCACCCGGGCGCAGGTGAGACCTGAACTGCACACGTTGCTAACTTGCCAATTCAAACATTCGAGTGCAAGGCGCGAAAGAGAACTTATTAAAGAGCACGTATTGAGGTCTCTTTCAAGTCTTGTGCTTGAACGGACAAATGCACACAAGATTATGTCAACATGCCCGTCTTGGCGAGTATCCTAGCAAGCATAGTCGGTTATGTCTTAAGTGAACTTAAACACTCGAGAAATAACGCATGTGTTCAGTATCAGTGTACTGATCCGTGTGTTATGTCTTAAAGAGACAGCAGCCCTTGCATTCCTGCTGTCTGAATGTGCTTTTAATGTTAATCAAACAACAAAAGACAAGGAAATCACTCATTGCTCATGACTAAATAGTAACTTAATAATTAATAATGATTGATCTTTATTTAATTTATACAGTGAAGATTACATGTAATGTTGTTTTACATTTTATTGGCTACTTTATTCAATTTCTGTACCTGAAAACTGGATACATGAAAAACCTGAAAAGCTTTATTTGTTTGTATCTTTGCTTTACTGTATTTATTTGTGCTGTTTGATTATTTGTTCTTATTTTCTTTATTTTTATTTGACAGTAGTAATTTTTTACCTGAACATAGCACATACCAAACCGTACCAAAACCGTGAGCCTAAAACCGTGATACAAACTGAACCATGAGTAATCTGAACCGTTGCACCCCTAATAGATAGACAGACAGATAGACAGACAGACAGACAGATAGATAGATAGATATAACCAAGGACAGAAACCGATAGATTGATAGATAGATAGAGATAGACAGACACAGACAGATAGATAGACAGACAGACCGACAGATAGATAGATAGATAGATAGATAGACAGACAGACCAATAGATAGATAGACAGATAGATAGACAGACAGACAGACAGATAGATAGATAGACAGACAGACAGACAGACAGACGACAGATAGATAGATAGACAGACAGACAGACAGATAGATAGATAGATAGACAGACAGACCGATAGATAGATAGATAGATAGATAGATAGATAGATAAGGACTCTATACCCCTCACAATATAAGGCCTCACAATGACGACATCCACTGGCATCCTCACATGACCAGACAACAATGGACAGAGTGAACGCATGAGACCGCAGACAATGGCCATCTTCATCCTCAACATTCTCTGGTGGGCCACTCCATGAGCCCCACAACACCCTCATTGAGCTGAAAAAAACCCTCAGCAGCTCTCCACCGCTCTGAAGCATGAGGAAAGAGAGGGATTGCTTTGTTGCATTCATCCTAATGAATAATAAACGGGAAACATGATGCAGCGATGGAGCCTTTCATGAAACACTTGTGGATTAAATCCACAGCCAAAGTTAAACTGCATCACTGTCATCTTCAAATAAATGCATATGGATTAACATGTAAATCCTTTATGATCAGCAGCATTTGTATTTGGGCATTTGTATGTATGGTTAATGCTAGAGGGAAGCCTGAGATTGGTGGATTATAAAATGTGCAAAACAAAATCTATGATGATTGGATGACTACATGATAATACAACACACTGACTGAACCTGGCCATTTTGTGCTATACCAAGCAGTGGCACTGGGAATTTACCATAATATCCTGTGGTTTATGAAGTGCTATGGCCTCATGGGTGATGCCTTAAAGCTACGGCCACCACATCACTCTAATAACTCACACACAGAGCTCTTCCACACAATCCAGTGGCTGACCATGTTTATATAACCTCTCCTCCTTGAATTCCCACTTAAGATGCAAGGATGATGGAGTTTAATATCTCCAGGGTGCGGGTATTACTGGACCACTCTTGTGTCTGAGACAGGGCATTAAAGTTTCATCAGTCCTTGGTCCCACGGCTATAAATAGACCAGCATTTCATTCTTTAATGTGTTGAATCAGAGGGGAGAGATGCTGCAGAGATGAGATCCTAAGAGCTCTTACAGTGCAAATTCAATGACACATTGTTCATTTTGGTCAAGGAAGTGTTGACATGGGCGCTGACACGAAAGCAGAGATGGAGAAATAAAAGTGCTAATTGTGCAGTGCAAGACACTGCAGAGTAAATGAAAAATCGGCTGTTAAAATGCAAACCTTTGCATTACAAACAAGAAAATTGGTCAGAGGTTTCTCATTCACAGTTAAGGAGTCATAATGGGGATCTTTCTCTCACTTCTTTCTCCTAAAATTAGTAGGGAAAACTATCGTTCATAAGTTTTTTGGTTTTTTTGAAAGAACAACTGTTTTCAAAATTGATAATAATAAATGTTTCTTGAGCACCAGATTAGCATATTAGAATGATTTCTGAAGGATCACGTGACACTGAAGACTAGAGTAACGATGCTGAAAATTAGCTTTGTGTCACAGGAATAAATTACATGTTTAAATATTTTCAAATAGAAAATAGTTTATTATTAAAGGTAGGGTAGGCAATTTTTTTATAAACACTTTTTGTTATACTGGTTGAACCTCTCTTCACATCCCGATAGCAATCAATAATAGAAGAGTTCTAAATATTAAAACATGTACATATATCTTCTGTGGAAGTCTCAGGACAAGAAAATGTTCGTCCAATCATTACATTCGTGCAGCTGTTCACGTCCTCAGACTTGGATTTATGCATTTCTATGGCAACAATATCATCAAAATGAATCTGCAGCAGTCAGGTGGTACAAGTCAGTGCTCTGTAAGTTATTATTAAGTCATTATTATTGTAATATTACATTCTAAGACATGAGGTAATTTAATGCTGTCTCTTGTGATGCTTTGCAGACTCTGTCTGTGCACGTTCATGTGTTTTGTAGAAGGCATGGCTTTGGAGACACTCTGAAGGGAGGGTGTGATTTTATGCTTTCAAAGCTAGCTTGCTATTGCTAGCCTCTCTGAAATTGCCTACCCTACCTTTAATTGTAATAATATTTCACAATATAACAGTTTTTACTGTATTTTTCATCAAATAAATGCGAATGCAGTTTTGGTGAGCAAGAGACTTTCAAAAGCATTAATTTACACTGATTCACTTATTTCATGATATATTTCTATGTTTTATTTTGTCCACTAAATTTCATTTCAAGACAGACCTATATTTCATGTCATATTTTATGAGGTTTTTATATGTAAGCAATAAGGTACGAGAGGCTGTGCTGTATCGTGAATAAGTCATGGCTGAAGGGCGTTGTTAGGCACGATGCAAAGCAACTTTCATGAAGTAAACTGTCACTAAAAGCCTTCCTTCCGCCAGAAAAAATAGTCCCTGACCGTGAACAGCAACAGAAGTTACATTATTACGCCATTAGATGGCAGCAAAGACTGTCTTTGTGAGTGTGTCACTCAGTAGCGAAGACTTTTACATTGAAAAGACTGAATTGTTGTGAACACGGAACAAGATGCAACTGACTAGTACGGAGCCCCGGACATGACATGCAGGAAAAAAATAGTAGGCTAAATATCGTGCGCACGATTTACTAATTCGTTCCCTTGATTTAATAAATCGTGCACATGATTTACTATTTCGTTCCCTCGAATTAGTAAATTGTGCGCACGATTTAAATTTTTTTCTTGCATGTCGTGCGGGGCTCGTAGACTAGCGCTGTCAGTCATGGGAAAACCCCTTAACTGTTAAAAGGACAAGATAATACATCAGACATTTAAACAGATTTTTTATTATGAACATAGGACTGATCTGAAGGAAAATGAATAAAATTTATCGTGAATAAAACACAGCTATTGACCAATCAGAATCAAGGACAGGAACTAACCGTTTTATAAATACACAATACGACATGAAATAGGAGACTTCGACCTGACATGAATGACAATCAAGGAGCTTTAACTGATACTTCTTGATGTTCTGTAACTGTTTACTACAGGAGAGTAGCTGATTTGCCGTAGTCATTAATACTAATTAGATAAGTAAATGTTATGTTTTATGGTTATGTGGCATTTTATTTGTATCTCTATATCATTTAATGCCAAAAGCAACCCTTCTCTTGCCTTTTTTAAATGACATTCTTTTGTATTTTGTCAAGTGATTAAATGATTCTTTACGCCATCCTCTTTATTGTTGGTTAGTGATTTTTGTGTTCTTTGCCTACGGCAGTTAACAGTTCACTTCCGGTCGCCGTTGCCGTTCCATCAGCAGCTGTTGCTTAAAGTCCCTATTGTCATTTCATATGGCAACTGCAACTTTATTTCATGAATTTATTACTTTTGTTTGACCTTGCAGGCTATGTTATTATTTTTATAACTATTTGAGGGGCTCAGCTGTTCTCTTGAGACAGAGTAGGACATTCTGACCTCAGGCAAGCAGAAACTGTGTGAACAGCATGAAATGCAGCTTGCCTACCCATCAGTTTAATGCATGAAGTCACATTTTCTCAAAGCTGTCAAGAATCAAAGGACCTTAAGCAACAGTAATTAAGCAAAACCCTTAATGATGCACAGCTTAAAATGCTCATGCAGATTATTACCACTGTACTGGTCCTCGGGGAGATGGATCTTTCTGCTAGAATGGCTGATTTTTTCGGTGCTTTTAGACCAAAGCTGAAGCATCATCAGGATGATGACAAGCGATAAATGTGTGGACACATCGGTTTTCACAGAGCTGTTTTGATGTTTGATGGGGCCACTGAATCATAAATAACTCTTGTAGGATATGCTTGCGTCTCTGATGTGAGGCTTTCTGATGGGTCAGTGTTTCAGGATATTTATGGGAGTGTCACGTTTACAGAACAATATTAGGCAAAATAGATCTTGAAATAATGCTTTACCAATATGCCACATCAAATGATTGTAAAAAAAATTGTTTGGTGTTATTTTAGAACAAATGTTTGTTTCCATTTATTGAGTTTTCAGCTCCATTTTCTTCATAAGTGGTTAAAAAAGTACAATGAATTTGGGTTATCACTTTGGCACCACTTTGATTTTACTTAAAGGTGAAATGTACCATTTTGGTGCTACTAACGTAACGGAATTGCAAAAATAATGATTAATTTCTTAAACCAGGGTTCCCATGGGTCCTTAAAAAGTCTTAAATTCAGTATAATCAAATTTAAAGGGATAGTTCACCCAAAAATTAAATATTCTGTCATCATTTACTCACCCTCAATTTGTTCCAAACCTGTATACATTTCTTTGTTCTTTTGAACACAATGGAAGGTATTTTGAAGAAAGTTTATAACCATAGTGCTTTGGGGTACCATTGACTTACATAGTAGGAAAAAAAATACTATGGAAGTCAATGGTGCCCCAGAACTGTTCAGTTTCCCACATTCTTCAAAATGTTTTCCTTTGTGTTTAACAGAACAAAGAAATTTGTCAAATTTGAAAACTCTTGTAGTTTCTCTCTGGGCCTCCCCATCATAGGAAGGAAAGACTAAGAACTTCATTTAACACATTCAATGTATTGACTTTACTAGTGGCACAATATGTTCATTGCCTTTCTTTAAACACATTATTACTGTATCAGCAAAATCCAATATCAATTGACCTCTAATTCATATGTATTGATATATAAGTAAAAAAAAATATCAAAACATATGTATATATTCAAAGTCCTTTCAGGGAAAGTCTGTTCACTCGGCAGCCATATTTGCAATGCCTCCGGGCAGCTATTTCGGGCATCCAAGACCAAGTCCTATGTATTTGAATGGCGGAATCCTGAAATCTCAAAAACTGCTTGGCGAACTCCCAATTAAATTATATATTTCAAAACAGCAACAAAATCTGACATGAACCATCCCATAAATGTTGTTTCTTATGCTAAAATAGCATTAAAAAACTTATTTTTTCAGCCAATGCGCATGTGCAGTCCTAAGTGCGAGTCTCAGATTTCTATGGGAACCGGAGCCTCTAACGGCAGCTGCAGTGACGCACTGACTTTATCAATCAGTTATTGGCTCTTTTATTTAGAAGGCGGGAAATATTCCGCCGTATTGCGCGTTGCAGTTTCTCCCGTTCATAACTAATAGGAGTGAACTGTCTTTCTATATCTACTGTATAGTCTTTGATATGTTGAATAAAAGATGTCTTGAGTATTTCAAACTTGCAGTTGAATGTGAGCCCCAGCCAGTTTAATTATGTAAAAGAATCTGAGATACATGATTTATTTTTAGATTGTATGGGTTTGTTATGGAAGCTTGTTTCCGCCCCAGAATAAAATGATTTAAAAGATAATTGTGACTTTTTATCACACAATTCTGACTTTTTTCTCACAACTGCGCATTTACATTTCAGAATTGCAAGATATAAACTTGCAATTGTGAGCTACTGTATAAAGTCAGAATTGCAGGATATAAACTCGCAATTGCAAGAAATGAAGTCAGAATTGCGAGATATATACTTGCAATTTTTACTTTTTTTTCAGAATTGTGAGATATAAACTTGCAATTTTTACTTTTTTTTCAGAATTGTGAGATATAAACTCGCAATTGCGAGTTAAAGTCCTTTTCTGAGGGAAAAAAAGACTGACTTTTTTCTCAGAATTGTGAGATATAAACTCGCAATTGCAAGTTAAAGTCCTTTTCTGAGGGAAAAAAAGACTGAGTTTTTTCTCAGAATTGCGAGTTTATATTGCAATTTTGACTTTATAAGGCAAGTGTGACTTTATATTACGCAATTCTGAGAAAAAAAGAGTTGATATGTAAACTCGTAATTGCGAGAAAAAAAGTCGCAATTACCTATATTATTTTTTGTTGAGTGGCGGAAACAAGCTTCCATAGTTTGTTCTGTATGAACATATGGCACAGGCCTTAAAAGGCTTAAATTTGATTTTAAAAATTTGTAGATACTTGCCGAACACTCCCCCCATCCTCCATTGGTTGTAATTTTAGATTTTTTTAAAACATTGAAAATACTCTTGACCACAAATAAACTTTTTAATTTAAGTGGCTTGTATTTTTTACAGTGTACATTGATCTGAGGGGATTTTAGGTGTGAATAATTCTAAAACCCATTTGAGAACTTACAGTATAGTGGACTTGACAGAAACAGGCCTGTGTTATTTGAGACTCTGAGATATTGGCTGTTAAAGCAGCCCTGGCTTGATCTACTGTGCCGCCGCACTATGAGGCCCAGAGCGCGTACAGGAAGAGCTCGTGGCAGCGGTAGGACTGCAGGAGCATATGGTCCTCACAGCAGGGCTGTCTCATCAACCTGACACCGCTTCAGAACCTCAGAACATGAACTGCCCAAACCAAAGCTCTCTAAACACTGCTGAAAGACCTGTTGTAAGTGAAATATGTTATCTGCTAAATGGCAGAGAGAAAAATTTAATTCACACACAATACTTTTTTTAACAGTCTAATTAGAACACCTCTACATAAGTGAGTCCCTTGTAAAAAAGAAGTACACTTTAGCATACTTTTTTAAAGTTGCCAGCCACCACCAGCGTTTTTGATCATTTTCACAAAAATTAGAGAATATTTTGTTGTAAAATCTCTTTTGTTCAAAAAATCTCTGCTTTAAAATAATAATAATAAAAAACATTTTATTCTAGCTTCATGCATTCTTTCTTTATTAACACTTGAATGTGGGTAAGTTTCAATAAAAAAGCAACATTTTGAACAAAAAGCTGAGATAATTGCATTTCTTTCAAAGACTACAATGTGCATAAACAATGCTTTCGTGGCTTGATTCTGCTTCTTTGCCTGTGTTTTGATCAGGAGATTCTCTACCCTTTCAGAAGTTGTGTAATAGCGCCCCCTATCGTATAACAGTGAAAACTCGGAAGTCCGGAAATTCTGTCAATGGTGGGATGCGTCATCTCAAAAATTACAGAAAATTCCGTCAATGGTGGGGAAAGAGTTAATATACTTCACCAAAAAGTCACCATGAAATCAAAACAACAGGACAACCTGTCACCCACATGAGATCACAGCAATAGCAAATGAGAATGATCCAATGATCCCATCAATTCCCGATGGACAAAATCATGTCCTGTCTTATATTTGTTCTTGTTCGAGAAACGTATATACATCACAATAGGGAAGAAAAGACTACCACAACTTCCGTTCCATGCCGACTTCTAACGAATATGCTTAGTGTGAACTGAAAGTAATGTTTTAGACACTTAAATGCATGTTATATACAATCACATGAAAAAACATTTATACATTTTAAATGTATATTTAAATTCAATTAGTTGAATTACACAACGCTTTTTTTTTGGGCCCACTTCAGTAGGACTTTGGTACATCTTTATATGTAATTTCATATTCACTTCTATTGTTTTTGAAATATTGTTTAAGTGGATTGCTGAATATACTGACAAGCATTTATGGTACTAAAATATGTGGTATTAAAACTAAATATACTTTAATTTCTGTTGAAACTTGTTTTAAATGAGATTGTGTTTGAATAATTGTTTGTATATGCCTGATGTAGGACAAGTTGCGAATAAAGTTGTTTTGACAAGTGTGCAAGTACTGATAGTGTGCGGGATTTTTCATTTTTGATTGTTGAAACTTGCCATGCACTTAAATATATTTGTAAGTCACAATCAAGTAAATTTAAAACATTAACTGTAAATGTAATATCAAATAACACACTACAGTTAAATTTATAATGAAGTACTTTACATGTGTTTTAGTATGTTAACCAACGCATCAAGATATGTCTACTTCTACTTTAAGCATGACAAAAGATTATTAAAACATAATAATTTAAGATGTACTTCAAAGTAAAACTTTTTAGTTTGACATTATTACAAAGAGCACTTTAGAAACGTGTCCTTAAGAAACAGTCATGAAAGTCTACTCTCTTTACGTACTGTACACTTAAGTGGCCTTTTATTTTAGTAATATTTTATCTGCAAGTATATATGCAATTGACATGATAAATGTAGAAAAGTGTTTTTATGAGCAACAGTGTTGAGTTTTATAGACATGCTGTAAAACTCTGACGTAGTGAGAAATGAATTAAGTCACAATGTCACACAAGCACTGACACAGGTTTCCTCAACACAAAGGTCATACTCCACTGGTTTATTTTGGGCCTTGTTGGGCATTCGGTTAGTATTTGGTAACATAAAACCTCTTTGAATGGTCTCTTTTGCTCTAATTGTGTCTTTGTTCAAGGTTAAACCTGGTGTCTGTTTCTGCCGACTGATATTTCATATGCTTTATAATGGCACTGTGCTTAACCATTGGTTTTTACATAGATCTCTCTCTCTTTCTCTCTCTCTCTCTTCATTAATGATCAGGCTATATATAATAAGCAATGTGTTGTCTCATCTAGCTTTGCATTTAATAACGAAGTGACGAAAAAGCTCTAAAACAGTTTTCCTTTTGACTTGCCAACTCCAGAGCAAGTTGTATTGCCTGACTTAATTTATTTCACTAACCCCATGGTTTGTTTTTTATAATAACATAATCATATTAAAGTCTAAATCTCATTGCGTATACGTTGTAATCCATGCAATATGCTAAACCAACTTTCTTTATGACAGTACTGTACTATGCTGGCTGTTCAGCCAAAAATGAAAATTCTGTCATCATTCACTCACCCCTATTGTTGTTTTGAAACTGTTTGCCTTCTTCTCCTCTGGATACACAAAACTAGAATTTTTAAAGGATGTACTAATTGCATTAAAGCTTCAAAAAAGACAGAAAAGCTCCACATGTTGTGCAGTATTTTCAGTTATGGCTCTTACAATGAAATGTCCATTTCACTCAGTCCTCATCACAACAGACTGATCTGTTTTTAGAGAGCATCAGAGACATATTGTTCAGTATTTACTAATCTGTTTCTGTTTCTAATCTGAATCATCAGGTGAAGGAAAATGGGCCGCAGACAGCAGGAAAAACACACTAATAAAATGCAATTAACCATATAATTGTTATTTGTGTATAGTTAGAAGTTAGAAAATAGATTTGTCAGCTTTTAAAAGTGAGAAGAAAATCTCTGCCATATTTTGGTGCAAATCCATCATGAATCAAATCCATAATTATGAATATGACACATATTTAAGATGCATTTGGGCGACGCTTTTATCCAAAGCAACTTACACTGGATTCAAAGTATGCATTCCTTTTTCATCAGTTGATCATCATCATGAATTTCCTGGGAATCAAACCCATGACCTTGGCATTGCTAGCAAGATGCTCGACTGTTTGAGCTACAGGAATACTTAAACAATATCTGACCAGTATTTGTTCCATGTGATGATACACAGGGCAACTTTTTGAGCAATGTTGCCGTCAACGGGCAAACTAGTGAGACACAGGGCAACTAATTAGGGCAACGGAAAGTTGGCAGCAACCAATCAGAGAGGAGCAAATCTATTGCCAACCCAATAAATACTTTATTATAAACACTTGTTAGGCACTTTATTTCAACTTTTCAAATATTTTCTTCACTTTTATTAAATATAAATGCCTTTCCTATCTGATTTGTGATAGGAAAATGGAGAAGAGCGAGTTTGGTAAAAGGCGGATTAGAACCAGAGTCGATCGGGTCAAAAGCTGCTTTCATGTGTCATATGCCCTACACTACAGACATTAAACAGAATGCATCTTTTTAGTATTTAACTGAAAACATTAGATGGCTAAATTACAGCCTGCGCAAATTAAATTGAACACTCGTTGGTATTTTAAGCATTAAATGAGGTAAATTTCCTGTTTTGGGTTGACACATGACAACTTACCAGCGTAAAAAGATATAAGTTCACTCTCCTTTTCTTCCCTCCACTGCCACTGAGAGGCCGCCATCTTGTTTGAATTGTCCACACTGGTCACGTGATTGGCTGCTAGCATTCTGATTGTTAGATCTCAGAAAATTGCCCACGACCGATCTAAAGTATCCAGATACACGGGGCAACTTTTTGAGCAATGTTGTCGGGCAATGTCACCGAGCAATGATGCTTGGACACTTTCCCATTGAGAATGGGAAACAAATTTCGATCTAAAGTATCCAGATACTTTAGTTGCCCTGTGTATCATCACCTTTAGTCTACTAAACCAAACTTGTGCTGTTGTTTATGCACTGACATAATTTACACAGCCTATATCATGTTAATTATTCTACATATTAAACCTAACCATACCACCAAACCTGTCCCTAACCTTACCCGTATCCCACCTCAATAGCAGCAAAAGTGTTTTGCAATACAATATGAACACAATAAGTACATTGTACTTGTTTTTTGATGTAAGTACATAGTAGTTAAAGGAACACTCCACTTTTTTTGAAAATAGGCTCATTTTCCAACTCCCCTAGAGTTAAACAGTTGAGTTTTACCGTTTTCGAATCCATTCAGCCGATCTCCGGGTCTGGCGGTACCACTTTTAGCATAGCTTAGCATAGTTCATTGAATCTGATTAGACCGTTAGCATCTCGCTCAAAAATGACCAAAGAGTTTCGATATTTTTCCTATTTAAAACTTGACTCTTCTGTAGTTACATCGTGTACTAAGACCGACGGAAAATGAAAAGTTGCGATTTTCTAGGCCGATATGGCTAGGAACTATACTCTCATTCCGGCGTAATAATCAAGGAACTTTGCTGCCGTACCATGGGTGCAGCATGGTTGCAAGGCACGCTCCCTGTGCAAGCAGGGGGTCACAGGCGCTGCGTAATATCATACACGATGTAACTACACAAGAGTCAAGTTTTAAATAGGAAAAATATCAAAACTCTTTGGTCATTTTTGAGCGAGATGCTAACGGTCTAATCAGATTCAATGAACTATGCTAAGCTATGCTAAAAGTGGTACCGCCAGACCCGGAGATCGGCTGAATGGATTCGAAAACGGTAAAACTCAACTGTTTAACTCTAGGGGAGTTGGAAAATGAGCCTATTTTCAAAAAAAGTGGAGTGTTCCTTTAAGGCCACCTAATATAAAGTGGGACCATTTCATGTATTACCGCTTTCAACAAAACATGCAAACAATACAAAAACAGCCATGATTATCTAAACCTCATCTCAGATGAGAGTCTACAGATGAGGAGACATAGCTAATGTTCAGTTTTTATCCATGAGTGAACAATGAGCTTGTCTAAAAGGATCATGTAGAGCGAGGATGAACAATCACATGACTCTTAATAGAGCAGCAATGTGGCATGTAACTGTCTTAACACTTAACACTAGACAGATAAGTTGTGAACAGCACACACAGTGTGAAACTGTGATGCCAGCTATATAACACCACAGAGAAGAGATGTGATCTGAGAAAAGCAAGCCTGGCATGGTGTTTCTTTGGGTGTGATGTTTGTGCATGAGGTGATGGAAAAACATACAAAGTTTGAGCTGAAGGGCATGGTCTCGAGCTTTTATTAGAAGTTTAAAATTGGAATTTTGTGACTTTTTGGTCTACATCTATTTTGGTTTAATGCAGTGACAACAAATCCCATTATTTAATTATGGAAACAACATATTTTTCTCAATGGGTTTTTAAACACAGATGTATGTAGCTGCCTTTATATTTTAGGAAACATATTTGGAGGTCTTTGGCCTCTCAGTGGTTGTATACCAATCAAATGCTCCCTATAATGTCCCTCTCCCTGATACCACTTGCTTATTAATAGCAATAGCAAGTAGCAAATCATGTTTACATCAACGATTTAAAGGAAATTCACCTAAAAAAAGAAAATGCAGTCATTATTTACTCACCCTGGTGTTGTTCTAATGTCTTATGACCTTTCTTTTTCAGACCACAAAAGGAGAAATTTTGAAAAATGCTTGTGCTCATCAATATAATAGCAGTGAATAGTGACTATACCTTTAAGCTTTAACAATAAAGATGCTAATGTATGATCCCAGAATGATCCCATACAACTCGTGCAGTATTTCCCAAGTGTTCTAAAGGCATACAATAGAGTTTGTTGGGGAAAAAAACCCTATATTTATTATTTAGCCAAATCCTGGCCAGCATGAACAGGGGATTTTTTTTTAATTTTTTTATTTTGTGTTCTGAAAAAGGAAGGTCATACGGCATTAGAACAACACCAAAGTGAGTAAATAATGATAGACAAACTTGTGATATTACATAAGCCAGAAGGCTGTGCAAATTTGACCTACAGTATTTCTGACCAAAGAGTCCTTGAACTTTAAGTTTCTATAAATACTTATAGACTACTTCTGATGTTACATCAGTCAAAAAGTAGTCCATATTTGACCTATTGAACATATTTCTGGCCAAAGAGTCCTCAAAGGATAACTTACTACACATTCTCATGGATTTCTTCTGATGTTACATCAGCCATACAGTAGTCCATATTTCTGGTCAAAGAGTCCTCGATTTTGAACTTTCTACACATACTCTCATAGACTCCTTTTGATGTTACATCAGCCAGACAGTAGTCCATATTTGACCTATGGAACATATTTCTGGCCAAAGAGAAATTCTTGAATTCAGGTGTTTCAATCAGACCCATTGCCATAGGTCTAAAAATCAAGCACCTAGCCATACAATCTGCATTTACAAACATTTGTGGAAAAAAATGTGTTGTTCGGAAGAGCTCACTGAATTCAAACGTGGTACTGTGATAGGATGCCACCTTTGCAATTAGTCAGTTCATGAAGTTTCATCCCTGTTAGATATTCCAAGTGGTATTATTGGAGAGGAAGACCACATAAAGTCACAGAGCGGGGTTCATGTTGAGGCGCATGAAAGTTGCCAACGTTCTGCTGATTCAATAGCTGAAAAGTTCCAAACTTCCACTGGCATTAATATCAGCACAAAAACTGTGCAGCGGGAGCTTCATGAAATGGGTTTTCATGGCTGAGCAGATGCATTCAAGCCTCACATCACCAAGTACAATGCCAAGTGTTGAATGGCACATGTAAAGCATGCCACCACTGGACTCTGGAGCAGTGTCTGTGGAGTGACGAATCACGCTTCTCTGTTTGGCAGTCTGACGGGCAGTTCTGGGTTTAGTGGATGCCAGGAAAACGTCACCTGCCTGACTGCATTTTGCCAACTGTAAAGTTTAGTGGAGGAGGGATAATGGTGTGGGGCTGTTTTTCAGGAGTTGGGCTAGGCCCCTTCCTTCTAGTGAAGTGAAATCTTAAAGGGTTAGCTCACCCAAAAATGAAAAGTCTATCTTTATTTACTCACCCTCATGTTGTTCCAAAGGCGTAAGACCTTCATTCATCTTCGGAACACAAATTAAGATATTTTTGATGAAATCCGAGAGATATCTGACTCCTCCATAGACAGCAATTTAACCACCATTTTCAAGGTCCAGAAAGGTACTAAAGACATCATTAAAATAGTCCATGCAACTGCAGTGGTTCATCCTTAATTTTATGAAGCGACAAGAATACTTTTTGTGTGCATAAACAAAACAAAAATAACTTGACTTGATTCAACAATATCTTCCCTTATGTGTCATTTTCCTATGGTGAATACATTCAGTGCTTCCAGGCTCTACGTCAAAACGCCGACTCATTATAAATATCTTAAACCACTCAAAAATATCTTAATTTGTGTGCTGAAGATGAACGAAGGTGTTACAGGTTTGGAACGACATGAGAGTGAGTAATTAATGACAGAATTTTAATTTTTGAGTGAACTAACTCTTTAATGCTTCAGCATACCAAGACATTTTTTTGGACAATGCTATGCTTCCAACTTTATGGGAACAGTTTGAGGAAGGCCCTTTTCTATTCCAGCATGACTGTGCCCCAGTGGTCTATGAAGAACTTGACTGGCCCGCAGAGAGCCCTGACCCCATTTAACAGCTTTGGGATGAACTGGAACGGAGATTGCGAGCCAGGCCTTCTCATCCAACATCAGTGTCTGACCTCACAAATGCTCTGCTGGATGAATGGGCAAAAATTCCCACAGAAACACTCTAAAAGCCTTCCCATAAGAGTGAATGCTGTTATAGCTGCAAAAGGGGGACCAACTCCATATTACTGTCTATGTATTTAGAATGCAATGTCATTAAAGTCCCTGTTGGTGTAATGGTCAGGTGTCCCAATACTTTTGTCCATATAGTGCATTTAGATATAATCCAAAATAGTTTACACTCAGCTGACACTTTTTACCCCAAATGCCACTTATTTTAACAGCATGATTGTCTCTAGAAGCATGTTCAGCTGAGAATAGGCTAATAATCATGAATCAGCTCCATTATTTGTCTGATCTACATCTCCTTTGTTGTTGTTTTGCTGTGCTATATGCACAGTGGACACAATTAGCAAATTGATGGCCATGTTAAATAGTTTCTTTCACTAGCAGGCGGGCTTGGCAGATGGTCGCCCCTGTTCTGGAGCCAGTCCCCCCATACACAGCTGGCCGAAGCTGTATATTCAGACAGGGGTAGTGAGTTAACACTGTCAGGCTCCTGTAGGCCTCACACAAAGGACTACCCATCTGAGTCCTGCCCCGAGGGGGAAGAAACGCCCCCCTTTAATGCATGCTTATCAAGGAGTCCCGCAGCACAGGGGCGGCTCGTCCATTTTCATCTTTTCACAAATGCATGCCTATCCTTAGAGTATTTTGTGGTTCAGAAGCAAAAGCTTGCTTTGAGTGCATCTGCAGTTTCACAACGATTACATAATGGAAATATGGTCTCGTTCCTACTGAATCCTAGTAAAGGAGGAACTTACCATATTGGCACCCAGCATTAACAAGAAGGTCATAAATTGGTTTGAACACTAAATTGAACGAGTCATTCTCAGGAAAATGGTGCTATTTGCTTCACAATGACTGAATTAAGAGAATACTGACTTTATTTACATTGTTTGATAGATTCATTCATTAAAATACATGTTGAGAATAAGTGAAAACCCCAGAGTCTCACTAGGTCCATTCAAATTATAAGTATATTAAATCTTACTGTGATGGGGTTGAAATAATGTAGTGATTTGAGTTTGGGTTTGGCTTAGGGTTTTTAATGATAAATAAATCTGACTTTGCAAGGCTGTAACCACATATTTAGGATTACGGGTAATAGTTTATTAATCAGACACTGAAAACCCCATATTTGTTGACCACTGATCTGAATAATGATGGGAATCGTTCCCTTATTGTGGTCCACAGTGTCTATTGTGGTTATACTTATAATACTTTGAGCCTGGGAAATGAAAAACACAATTTCCGCAGTTCAGCATTAATCTTTTCCAATGAAATTATTTGAAAAAGTCCTGATTTTTTCTTCGTCAAATGGACAACCTAAAGTTGGAATAAGTTTACTTCATAACTTGGTTAGCCTTTCCTCTAATCTCTGACACAGATGTCCATTATTATGCCAACACAAATGGAGAGGGGAGGTGTTGGAGTGTTTATATGGCACGCTGAGAAGTATAAAACTCAGGGGACAGATGGGTCGGAACAGAACGTACCCAATGTGACTCAATCATGTTCATCATATCCTCGTCATGCTCCTTCTTGGCCCACATCTGTGCACAATTTTGTCCAACATCCATTAACCAATCAGATTAGATTCTGTGATTCTGTCCATGTGCTTTAACATACCTAGTGCAAATACTAGCATCTAAATGATATCTATTCTGTTGGAAAGCATTGTGAAGGAACATAAAGCACATTTCGAAAGCTCGACACTGTCCATAAGAACGACTATTTGATAAAGTCTTTTAAAACAATAGAATTTAAATCAATAGAGTTGTGTGTCCACACCCTTTATATCGCTCAAAGGACTGTGACAGCATCGATGCTACACTGCGTGGACCGTGTCAATAAGAACGTTCTCTCTTTGTTTGTCTCTCTCTGTCTTGTGACAGCATGGCTGAAGGGACTTCGAGTTCCTCTGCACAGTGCTGGTACAGAATATAAAACAGAGCTCTTAGGAAATTTCGATCAGCTCGCACAAAGCATGTTCTTTGCTTTAGCGCTGAGAGACTAATGCTAAGTAAGTCCCCAGAAATCTGTAGATTTGATATAAACGATAATAACCATCTAGTTTCTTGCATTTGTACTTATTATTAGTGGTCAACTGATTAGGGTTTTCTGAATTTAACATTTTTTTTGCACTTGCTTTGAAATATTTACTCTTTATCCATTGACAAGGACGTCACTATACTTGTGAAATCGACACACATCTGTAATGTAAAAATGACCAGATACTGGACAGTTAATTGGCTTGGCCCAAAAATTAATTCATTACGAAATACTAAATATTCTGCCATTGTGATACAGAAGGAAAAAAGATACACTTGTGCTTAAATATGACATGCTTTGTATTTTAATATTACGCTCCTTAGCTTATTATATTTACATAGGCTCCTTTTCCAGAGCAGCGCAAGGCAAGAGAGCTTTCTCTGGAAAATAAATGACTAGGTATGCCTAGAAACGCATGCACTGGGATACACCCATGTAAACCTTGTCCATAACCATTAATTGTGAACTTACAGTAGTAGACACACACATATGACAATGTACAGCACAGTGTGTCACCCAGATGAATCAGCATATTCAGTGTGTGGATCGACTTAACATTTTGCTGTTTCATTACGATGTGAGTGAATTGCTCACTGGCCGTATAGCCTCAGATGCATGCAGCTGCAATCCGGTATTGTTTCAGTATGGTGCGCGCGCAATGACCGTGTCCATGGTGCTGAACGTTACGCGAGCATAGTACTGAAACAAGCATTCGTGTGCATGGAATATTAATGCTCTGAGCACATGCATCTTTCAATGACCCAAAGGAATATAATATATCAAAATATCAAAATTTATGCGCCTTAGGAAATATGTGGTTTATTCATCAAAACTCAGGACGTGTCTTATCATGTAAATAATACTTCCTTGTCTGGAGAGCTTTAATGCAAAGCTGTCTTGAGAAAAATGACATAATAACCATGCAAATCTATAGTATGCATCAGTCATTAAATGCACGCGCCTTAAAATAGTCATCAAAAATGCGCTTTTTTAAGACAAGTGCTTTTCAGCACGTGAGTTCTGTGATTTCTTTTGTGTGCATTAAAAATGACATTTCCCTGTGAAAGCTTAAATGTAATGACACACCAAACCAGCTTCAGCCAAAGCAACCTCACGCGCACCTCTCAGGATCTTTAAAAGCATGTGCCTTAAATGTATTTGCATTTTGTATTTTGCATGCATTTAAATATTTCCCCGTCTAGAAAGCTCAAATGACACTGATCCTCCACTCCAGTTCAAATGGGGGAGAATTTAACAAAAGCAACACTTCTTACCTTCTCTCTCACAAAGCTGGATGGCGTCCAGACTGAGATTCTTTATCATGTCCTCACACGGGCTCGTGGGGCTGCTGACACTGTGTCCCACGCGTGGAACCTCCATCATTGAGCTTCTAACGAACGATATTCCGGCAGTGAGAGTGACTGCAGTGCCGCAGGACAGATCTTCACTCCGCGCTCTCTCTGTCTCCCACGGGTTTCCACAGTGTGCTGCTGATGAGGGCTACGTCAGCACATCGTCACGGCCGCTCCATCAGAGCTGATCTCTCCTGCGACACCACAGTCAAGGGCAAAGAGCAGCCTCTCTCCTGTGACGTGTTCTACTGTAATTACACTTCCATATTCATATTTATATGGTCACTCTTTATATCACAGTGCCACTGCACCTGTGTAAGTACTGTGAAATACTAATAAGCTATTATTATGTTTTTTTTGTGTGTTTGTGGTATTCACTACAACAGCATGATTATGAGTGTAATATTGCTGTATACAACAGTTCTATAAAGTAATTCATATTGAGTAACTTACATTTCACACACAAGTTTGGCAATTAATTTGTGTTTTTCTTGTTTGTTTTTTTTGTCTTTGCAAGTGAAAATATTTCCAAAACAACTTAAAACATTGAGAAAATGTAGTACTGTGCAATTAATTGTATTGAATGTGCACTTATAGTCACAGTTTAAAAAATATTTTTAAACAACTGTACTTTCAGATAATATAATATTAATTAAATGAAAAGTCACCTAATAAGAGTACAATTTCATGATTGTGTTTCTTAACACACTGAAGTTCACTTTTAAAAAGTATGCAATAAAGAAGGATAAATAACTTCGCCGTAATTATATTGGGGCATATATGTGTGCATGAGTGCGAGCACGAGCAATAAATTGCTAGCTGCAGTTCACTTAACGGCCACCGGTGTCGCTAATAACACGGTTTTCTGAATTCTACAAATAGCCACTTTAAAGGCCTCAATATACTCCCAGTGAAGTTCGTTTTTGTTCTTCGCTTAGATGTAAAAAGAAGTTCAAAATATGTGACCAGCAAACATCCAACACCACCCACGCTGCTGAGAGCGATGTTTAGATATGTAAAAGTGTGCTGCACGCTTTCCTTTCAATAACAAAATTAACACACAACAAAAATAACAGGGATGAGAAAACAGCAGTTAAGAACGAATTTTCTATGTGGATATGTTTGCACCATCTCTGCAATTCGGCACTCCAGTAAAGTCACGTCAAGTTTATTTAAACAGCATTTTATACAATAGTATTAAACATGAAAAATCAGTGTCAGTGTCTTTCAATTAGAATTACAGCTTCAGTTTCTACTATGATGTGGCTCCCCAGTGCATTCATGTTTTTACTCGCGGACTGAACTGAAGAAATGAACTGGAGAAGATTTCCACATCAAGGAAGGCGGAGCCTCAGTGCACATCTATTACATCATCACCATGGACCAATGCTAGTGCAAAGGTGTTTACCAACTGCTGCAAACTATTCCGGAAATTTCACTTTGGCAAGCTGTTTTGAACTCCCGAAACAAACTTCGTTTTGGCCTGATTTTGATGGAAATGACGTCACACCAGTTCATTCTTTGATTTTGCTTGAAGTATCAGTGTCTTCTTTTAAAGTATATTATAAGTACTTTTTTTTAAAAGTAAGTTAAAGTGTAGGCTACTTCTTTTTCACAAGGGAACAATGACAAGCAGACTGAAATACACACACACACACACAATCAGCACTCCAACATTGCTAGTCTACGGAGCCCCGCACATGACATTCAAGAAACAAATTAAATCGTGCGCACAATTTACTAATTCGTTCCCTCGATTTACTAAGTCACGCGCATGATTTACTAAAACATGCGCATGATTTACTATTTCGTTCTCTCGATTTATAAATCATGAGCATGATTTATAAATCGAGGGAACGAAATAGTAAATCATGCGCACGTTTTAGTAAATCGAGGGAATGAATGAGTAAATCGTGTGCACGATTTAGCCTACTATTTTTTTCCTGCATGTCATGTCCAGGGCTCTGTACTAGGCAAATCAAAACCAAGAACAATAAATCTGTCACGATCACCAGATGGAGTGCCCTTGACAGCCACCAGGGGGCACTCCCTCACATATTTTTGCCATTCCATCAAAGACTACATCCCCCATAATCCTCTGCCCTGTTTCATCATCACTGATTGTCTACAGCTGTTACTCATTAGCTTCATTAGCTCACCCTTTATAAGCCTGGTCAATTCAGTCATTCTTTGCCAAGTCATGTATATGTCTACTGCATTTCTAAGCCATTGTATTTGGTTTCTCCCTTGTTTTGGTTCTTTTGATTCTCTGCCTGTTCATTTGGATTTCTCTGTTTACCTCAGCCCTTTACTCAATGTTACCAATTTAGCTATTTTGTCGCTAGATTTAGCGACTCCCTCGCCCCTTTTGAGAACTTCTTTAAAAGCCTAGCGACAAATCTAGCAACTTCTTGGACAAATCTTATCTAGATTGTTATATCGCTCACTGATAAATATATTTATATAAAACAGTGAAATTGCCATTATGATGTCATCTAGTGACATTTAGCGATCAGATTTAGCTACTTTAAATTGAAAGCAGTTGATAACACTGCCTGTACTCGGTTATTGTTTGGATTGTTTTGTTTGTGTATGACCGTTTCCTGGTTTTGGACTACGAATGTGGATTACCCTTTCAATAAATGCTGCATTTGGATCCTCAGCCCTCGTGTCCGCGGAGCAGTTTCATGAAAATCATTGTTGTAGCCTATATGTTGTATATTTGTCAATTAAGACCAATATGAATATTTGTCAGGCCAGATGCAAAGCAAATTTCACTCCTGTACAAGATGGTGCTGATTAACAAAATTTTCTCTGCACCTCTGCAACATGAATGCTTTAGCACATCGAATTTGTTTACTTGTTAGAGCAATTAACTAATTTCCTTATACTTTATTGATTGGTCCCTTTATTTTATCTCTGGGTGAAACAAACATTATTTGGGCTTGGGGTAAATAGGCCTTTAGTGCACTTTTATGCACTTTTAAAAAACATTTATGAATTGAGGGAAGAAGGAAATACTTTTCTGTGATAATTGACAACATGCCACAGATGCTGTCAACAGAGCTTAAGTATTCGTTCACCCTGAACATTCGGTTCTTCATTACAGGAATAGTACACACCCAAAAAATGAAAATTCTGTCATCATCTACTCACCTTTAAGCTTGTAATGTAATGTACCATGTAATGTGTAACATAATCTCAAACTGGAATCTAATACTGAAAGTATTATCTAAAGTGTTATCTTGTGAGCCTAGAGGAAAGCTACAAGTGTTTATTCTTCTCCTGGGCACACAGTGAACACAGAACGGATTAACGGTGAATGAAGTGAAGTGAATTAAATGTTTTGTTATGTAACAAGATTACAGCCCGTCTGCTTTCTTGTTGTCCCATTGGTATTCTGGTACACTTTGTCAACCAAATAACTTTGACTCTGGTAAAGGAGAGGATAAACTGCTGGATCTCCCTCTCATATGCTCCTCTCTGAATAGGTGAAATCTATGGTTGTATTGTAATCAGTGCATAATAAAAGTAGTATAATGAAGGTACAGTGAAATAAACACTAACTAGGGAGTATCCAAATGTTTTCATTACCTGTGTAAAGGATGAATTCAGACATTGAAAGATGATGTGCAGTTGATGGTGTTACATCATGGCATATTTATTCATCTAAACCAACACCATTGTAATAAAAGTATACATTTTTATCACTAGCCTACAGTATGTCTTAAAAGATTCCAAAAGGGGGTTTTCACAGCAATGCCATAGAAGAGCCATTTTTGGTTCCCCAAAGAACCTTTCAGTGAATAGTTCTTAAAAGAAAGAAAAGTGTGAAGAACATTTTAAAAAATCTAAAGAACATTTTTCCACTATATAAGAACAATATTTTGAATGGAGATGTTCCATGGGTTTTAATGATTCTTCATGGATCCTGATGCCAATGAACATTTATTTTCAAGAGTGTGGGACTCAAACCCTTCCTAGCAACCAGTTGATCAACACTAAAATTAAAGTTTATGGGAAAAAAATGCAAATAACTGAGACCTACATACTAATACTACACTAATACATCTTAGAAAATTTTATGCATTTGAACCACATTTTGCAGATTACGGCTTCAATGCGTAATCCCGAATCTACTATGCAGAGGGAACTATCAGTAAGCCATTTATAGGTTGATTCCCCTCAAAAGTGTAACACTGTCTCTGTGTCACTTTCAAAACATGTACTACATCCACCATGTTGTCACTGTCATGCGACCTTTGGCATCAGTTGTGTCTCTTCAACGCCATTCACAAAACCTGTGGCCTCATCGGATAGTAAAATGTCCATCGACTGCACGTTTTATGAATAGCTATGAATTCAGACATTTACTCGGCTCACGTACTGTTTTTCGCCTACTATATAGCACGAAGTAGGTATAATCGGACACAGCTATTGTTTGTTTGAGCATCCTGACCAATATTGGCTCAACCAATGGCATGAGTTTTGGGCGGGACTATCTGTTTGTCCAACCAATGGAGGAAAGGGGGAGTGTCTGTGATGCCTGTTTAAAAACAGTAATTTTTGCAATTTAGCTTGGTGATGCGTTTGCTGCAGAAATTATGCACTTCTACTTTGATTTAGGTTTTATCCTGCTTAAATATCTTTGCTCTGTTCATTATACTTTTGCTTATAATCGTCCTTGACTTTGCTATCATTTAAATATTCATTCATGCACATAAACCTAAATCATTATATATGCACCTCTTGGAACAGTATCTTATCCTTGGAGCTGACCTCGTAAGTGGTGGCAATATAAAGATATGAACATTTTAGCCTAAAAGCATTAGGGTTTAGGAATGCTTTTAGTGTTAAAATGTCTAACTGTGCCCATAAACCTTGAAACAAATCATTCACATGGTTAAGTAGTTCAATAGACTGTGCAATATGATGTCAGATGAAGCAAAGTCACATGGTTGAATAGTCACACTATAGACGCTTTTCATTCAGATCAAACAGAAGAATGCACGTCTTAATGTGTATTTTTGCTGCCAGCTGAACCAGGAACAGTGTGTGTTGATGTAAAGCAGCTGGAGATACAGTAGAGTCGTCATCAATCCCTGAGAGGGCAGATAATCCAGTACCCCCGACCTGCTAACCATTAATAATCTGCCGGTAGGATCCTCTCCCCCCAGCGGAAAACCCAACACACCCATCCCCCTCTAACCATCCCTCCATACATACTTCTCTCTCTTTGTCCATTCTCAAAAATAAAGGTTGCACCACAAAAATAAATTACATTATATTTTCAACAATACATTTTTTTATTAGTCAGAAAAAAAAAGTCATATTTTACATTGCACAACACAGTTCTGGCCCTCGATAGGGATTGGTTGAGGGGTGTTTCCAAAGTGCTGATATTGCAACACAGGCTCACTGGAAAAACATGCCTTTTACCTACATTTTTATTCAATATTTTCCTTTTCACACAAATTGTGTGTGATTGATACACCCAAAAAAAAAAAAAAAAAAAAAAAAAAAAATTTCAAGAATTACGTATTTCAATTAATAGTAAAATTCCGTCAATTTGAATCCTTGCATATTATTCATATGAATTAAGAATTTTAATTGAGTAAAAAAAACTAGAGCTTAATAAAACATTTTGTATAAATCTTAAACTTAAATTTAAACATATTTTCTTTTATTTATGAATACGAATCACAAACTAAATTGTCCATTCCCTTTGCTCTATTCAGATTTATACAAAATGTTTTATTAAGCTCTAGTTTTTTTTTTATTCATTTAAAATAATATTAATGTATAATATGTAAGGATTCTCAAAAATAAAGGTTGCACATATTATAAATATTTTAATAAAATATTATTATTATACATACATTTTATTTTCAACAATACATTTTTATTAGTCAGAAAAAAGTCATATTTTAAAAAGTCATATGTCCGAAAAAAAAAAAAAAAAAAAAGTCATATTTTACAGGATTATTCAATTCAATTTGATGGAATTTTACTAATTGAAATGCGTAAGGCTATACAATTTTTGAGTGTAGTTACTTTTTTTAGCAAGTAAAAGCTTTTTTATAATTGTAAAAATGTCCACCTTTCAGGTCATGGTCCATGTGTCTTTTTGCTGTGAAATTTAAAGTAAATGATAAAATAACTTTTATTTGCCTCCACAATAAAACTACAGAGATTTGATCATAAATTTTAGCGGCATCTTGCGAACTGCAACCAACGGCAGCTCACCCTTTCCTTTCGTGTGATTTGAAAAGCTACGGTGGCCGTCTGGCCGACACAAGTCAAAGACGTTAGCCAGTCAAGCAATGAGGTTTCTTCTTCTAACAAAGAACGGTCTCTGCTTCTAATAAACCAGACGACTATACTACTACTTCTTCTTCGTAAGTATTTGATGCAAGCTGCCTCTAAAAACACGAACGATTTAGAAGAACAACAACATAGTGATGAAACGCGCTCTGTAGAGTGTTTGTCCGTTTAGGGCTGCTGTAGAAACATGCCGGCGCAAAATGACGACTTGACATGGAGGAGGGACCCGCGGTGTATGTAGATAGAAATGGCTTATTCTAAGGTAATAAAAACATAACAGTTCATTATGTAAGGTCTTTATAGACCTTATGCGCCAGAGAAACAACCGCGCCACCATCTTTATTGTCTTTGAACTTCCGTTTTTGCGGTAGCTCCTCCCAAATTTTACACATTGCACCTTTAAGCGAGCCGTACTGTTTCGTACCGATGCAGTGGAAAAGCGCCAAAAAGTGAGCCGTACTGAACCGTACCATACAGTGGAAAAGTGCCATAAGCATTTAAATATCATCTTGCTAAGATATTGTATTGGGCGATATATTGATATTTATATGCATTTTATGAAAGTATTCTGCTGTTATAAAGATCTCACCGATTTACATTTAAAACTCAGAATTCAAATAACATCATCAAATAACAATATCTGCAACAAATTGCATTTTGGCTCATTTTTTCTCATCTCAGTATAACATGCTATATGGTCCATAAAACCCTGATGTATCAAATATGATACAAAAACATAAGTTGCAGGGAGTTCCATTAACCGGGCTGGAGATCTATTGAAATGATTTGCTTCTGGTCACATGGTAAGGCTAAATATCTCCTCTTTGTTCTTGTAGTGTATTCACAATGATGTACAGTATCTTCATCTACTGCCAAATGTGAGGGGAAGATGGCAGATGGCAAGACTTTATTATTATGCGGAGGAAAGAAACAACCACATGGAGCGACAGAGCCAGATACAGTAACAAAAGAGCCTGGATGTATAACAGCGATGTATTGTGGATCAGAGAAGTTCAAGTGAGGTATGCACACATACTCGCATGACTATGATGAAGGGCAGTGATTATGAGGCAGGGCTCTAATGTAATCTCTGCTGCAGTGAGGGGGTTGTGTAGCACACAGAGGACACATACATTTCTGACCTACTCTTTCCTGCCGAACAGTTACACAGCAATTAATGTGTTGAGGGCTCTTACAGTGATGGAGGCCAGGCTAAAAAGAACACACTGACATATGCCATGGGTTTGTAATTTATATTTTAATCATGGGGTGGAATACATCCAACACTGCTTAAACTGACCCAGTCACTGATAATTCCAAAGAAAACCATGACTTGCTGTCCTTTGGAGCTTGCTCTTTAAAGGGATAGCTTGCCCTAAAATGAAAATTAAGTAATCATTTGCATAAGGCAGCAATGTCATTGCACCATTTGAGATACAGAAAGGTAGTAAAGACATCATTAAAGTAGTCACCGTGACTGCAGTGGTTCAACCTTAATGTTATGAAGCGACGAGAATACTTTTTGTGCGCAAAAACAAAACAAAAATAACGACTTTATTTAACAATTTGAATTGTTGTCATACGCTGTTGACGTAGTTAACGCAGTGCAGGCTTCCGTGTTCTACGTCAGGACTTATTATTGGCCGGCTCCTGCGTTAGCATCACACACGTGTCACATGAACAGCGTCGGCCAATACTGAACTGCCGTTTGGACATAAACACAGAAACCTGCACTTTGTTCACTACGTCAACTGCGTATGACAACAATTCAAATTGCAACTATATTGTTTGACTTTTCACTTAACACCTTATACCTACTAAGATTCTGGGCCCTATTTTAACGATCTAAGTGCATTGTCTAAAGCACACGGCACAAGTGCACTTAGGGCATGTCCGAATCCACTTTTGCTAGTTTAACGACGGGAAAAATGGTCGGCGCGCCCGGCGCATGGTCTAAAAAGTTTGTACCTATTCTCTTAATGAGTAAAGGCTGATTTATACTTCTGCGTCGAGTGTACCACGCGTAGCCTACGACGTAGCCTGACGTGCACCTCTTCAAAAATCTAACAACGCGTCAATTCTACACGGACCGCAAGTGCTGTGATTGGTCTGCTAGAACCCCTCCCTCAGGTCAAAAAACTGGCGCGGAGCAATCGGAGAAAAGCGAGCGTTTTCAACTTCCATAGGAATGAAAAAACGCTCTGTTTCAGGGGACACATGCAGTCATACTGCAACTAAAGTCGTTACCTATTTGCCGCTTCTATTTGTAAGCTTCTCTGACAAAGTACATGACGAGCTGCTTCTTCTTCGGCTTTTGCCTTGTTCCTCAACATGACCGCGGACACTGCCTACTAGTGGTCTGCATGCACGTTGACGCGGACAACAACGCAGAAGTATAAATGAAAACAGACGCATAGCCTACGACGCAGAAGTATAAATCAGCCTTAAGAGGTGTGTTTTGGGCGTAACGTGCAATAAACCAATCAGAGTCTCATCTCCCATTTCCTTTAAAAGTCAGTTGCACTCGCACCATGGCAGATTCGCTATTTACATGGCAGAATTTGCAAGCGGAAAAACCGAATGCTTTTCTAGCGAGGAAACGGATCTGCTCATGCGCGAGGTTAAAGTGCACATCTATGGGACAAGCCAGATTCCACCAAAGCATTTTTATCTTTATGTACACAATAATAATCTTATACATTATAATCCTTTGATTTTTAATATTTGGCATGTTTGTGTGCTGCTGCGCGTCCCTTTGTGTGTAATAAGCAGTGTACGCGCATTGTGCACACGCATATTACTAACGCGCTCTTTAAATAACAAAAAAATAAATAAATATTGCGCCATTGACTTTAGACCAGGTTTCAGTTGGTCAATGTTTCAGTCTATTTCAGTTGCCTCAAAATAGCAACACGCCAACAATGCGCCTGAACACCTCGTTTTCAGACCAGCATGCCCATGGGCGCACAAATGGGCGCAAATGCATTTGCTATTTAAATAACGTGGCGCAGGACGTGAAAATGATAACTGCATCGGGCTGAAACTAGCATAAAACACTATTTTGACTGTCTACTTTAGACATTCCACTAACTAGAAGTAACTTTGCAACTACATGTCAACTAAGTCTCAGTAGAGTATTAATAGACTGATGCTTAATATCTACTAACATTTTATTTTGATGGTCTAACAGACATTCTACTAGTAACCTTGCAACATATCAACTCATTCTAACCCTAACACCTAACCCTAACCTAGCAGTCTACTACAGTATACTAATGCTAATTAGTACTAATTAGTAGACATGTAGTTGCAAAGTTATAATTAGTAGAATGTCTGAAGTAGACCATTGGAATAAAGAGTAACCAAAAGAGAAAAAAAAGAAGCTTATTGGTGTTGATTTCCATAATCTAAAGTAGGATTCTCTCCAGGTTGTGAGTGACTGTAGAGATCAGCCGACAGTGGTTTGGGGTCCGTTGCATAATGGGAGGCATTTCACAGTGAACAGATCAGATCACCTCATATGACCTGTCTTCAGTCAGCATATGAAGGTCACTGTCAGATGAGGAGGTGAAATGTTTCAGCTGGTTCTCTATTGATGTTTAAATCTAATATAAACATAGTGGTTTGAGGTTTAATGCTGGTAAGGGATGCACTACAGCTTCTGAATGTAAATAAGATGCATGAACACATACAGAATGCAAAACAGAGGCAAAACACATGTGAGATGATGATACAGGCAGGGGAGGTGGTGGATCAGATCCAAGTATATCGCATATAAAATGTCATTCCAGACCTATGTGACTTTTTTTCTTCTATGGAACACAAAAGACGGTATTTTGAAAAATGTCTCAGTATTTATTTATTTTTGTCCACATAATAAAAGTCACTGAGGTCAATGATCGACTTCCATTGCATGGGCAAAACTAATTGAAACATTCTTCTTTGTGTTCCACAGAAAAAAAAAAAAGGTTTATTTTTAATTTGAGAAATGGAACTTATGAACAAACTGATGGTAAAATCATTTCACATCCTGCTTTCATACTGCTTTCATGCATTTCAACAAAACGTAATGTTAACAATAAACATATTTATCAAGCATGAATGTTTAAATATTTCAAAATGACTTATGTATGTATGTATATATATATATATATATATATATACACACACACACACACACACACACTGATGTATAAAATAATGACAATATTATGGCTGCTCAGAGGTAATACATTACTCTTATGTACAAATGTGGTTTGCTATTTTTGAATAAAGGAAAACTTATTGGCAGATGCAGATAAATAATAAACATAAAAGTAGTAGTTGAAAGTCAAGTTTGAGCAAATTCATGCCTTAGTGCCCCCTGTTGGAGAACAAACAACAGTAACGCATTTACATTGAAAGAGGCATAAAACACAGAACTCATTAGAAATCATTAAAACTGAAAGAAATATAGTCTATTTATCAATGATTTTATTTTTTATGCTGTAAAAAATTCCATTCTGGACCTAATATAAATTTAGTTATTCTCTATTATGTAAAACCCAACCCCAGACTAAACATTACTGTGAGATGTAATCTTACTCTTAAATAATGTGAATTAATTAGTAATCATATAAATAACGCATTAAATTAATGGGTACAACAGCTAATTTCTCCTAAATATTATTGCAAAAGCATTTAAATTTCAACTGCTGAGCTCTGATATTGCTACGGGATTGATAATCTGTTTAGTGTATAGAAATCCATTTTATAGATGAGCTCAAAATTCTCCTCAGCTTCTGAAAAGTATATAGTGACACTATGTAGTCTGTCCATCGACACTAACAGAACGGATAAAGCTCTTTTGGTCCAGCTTAATATGAGTACACATTCTTAATGAACAAATAATAAGTCCTTTTCCTTAATGTTTGTATCTGTTTATGAAAAGATGTCTGAATGTTGCTGAAGGATTTAGTTTTGTTGTGGTGAAATAGACACATTTCATCCTCCCAATAACCCTTGGACACTCTCTTCACATTATATCCATAATCCAGACAATGTGGCGAGATTCAAAAGCTGGAATGCAAGCTAGCCAGAGGAAAATGAGAATTTTTTTCCTCTTGTTCCAGCCGCAAGCTGTCCTGTTCCATTTCCAATCCAGGCCCGATTTACAGTATCCGCAGAGATAATCCAGAAAAAACACAATCTAGCAAAATAACAAAACAGTTACACCCAGTTTTCAGACTTCTTTGTTCCGTTCTTTACAGATTCATATCTGCATAAAAAAGATAAAAAGAACATCCATTTCCTCAAGTCCATGTGTGTGTGATTGAGTTTGCGTGTGTGTGTGTAAGCAAAGGATTTCAATGAGATCACTGACATATTTGTGACATACTGTAATCAGACAGAGCCTCATATAAGCTCTGGTATGACTGGGTGCGGTTCATCTCAAAACACATTTTACACAGTGTCCTAACCAGACGCGACGCCGTGACGCGATAAAATGTAGGCCTATCTTTTCCATGTTAAATTATACATCGAGAATTTTTGTCCTAACCAGCCGCGACACTTTCTATTTCTGCGACGTTGTGGCTGGAACAGCAACAACATAGTAAATATGACAATGATAATCTCAAGTAATGATTATGTGCTTTATTTAATGTTAAAAGAATTTGATGTGAGTTTAAATATCATTTTGCGTGACCTTTATAGCCATACTGAAAGCGACGAAATTCACCTCAGATATTGAAAATAAATTAAAATTCAAAGTGTGAACTCAGTGTGAACAAATGTTGTATCAGTACATCAGTATATATTTTAATTAGAGATGCACCGATACTAAATTTCTCTGCCGATACCGATAGCCAATTATTCGCAATGATATCGGCCGATGCCGATAGTTTGGTTTTTCTTGAGGAAAAAAAAATCTCTCCCAAATAATGTTGCAAACTATACAGGGAACCCTCTCATTTGGTACACTACAATATTAGAGGTTACAATTAACAGCAGAGGTATTATATTCAGCTGCTGTTTATTTTCAGATATAATAATTACACTCAAATAAAAACTGAAATGTATAAAACTTAGTATCACATAAGGTAGTTTTCATATGCACTTGTCTTCATGGCAAATTTGCACAAACATATAATTAACAGTAAATAAGCTCCTCTCTAGTGTTTTCTTTTATATGTAGATAGCTAAGGAACTGTGAACATTGGAAAACATTCCTGAGGTAAAAGTGACATGATGTGACATTGTTCACAAGCTGTTTTATTGACGTCTTTCCGCGGTTGAAGCACAAATAAAGTGATTATATGAGACGTGATACATTCTGGTAAGTTGTACAATATATTTCAACATACCTTTGATGTTCATTCATGTTTTTCAAGATATAACTTGTATTGAAGAGGAAGAAAAGACTCGCGCTCCGCGCTGCCGCCTGAACTGAGGCATTACAGCGATCTGACACGTCACATTTAAGAGCGTCAAAACGCCATTTATTGTTTGAATTTCATGATAAAATGGACAGAATTTGAAAACTGAAACTTTAATTCTTATCAGAAGTAATAAAGCACAAATCTTTTTGCGATTATTGGATGGGAGGCGATACAAATAATATTTGATGTAGGAAAAAAACGCAGACCTGGCAACCCTGGCTTGAACTACGGGTGATTCATAGGGTCAAAAAGAGCCTGCTTTAACGTCACTATTTTTTAAACTGATAATGCGTTAAAATTCAACACACGAGTCATTTTCTTCACACACAGTATGAGTTGCAGTCTGAACACGTTTTTCCGCACCCTTTTGATTGACAGGATATAATCGGCCCTGATCAGCGGCTTTTTAAACAATCGGCCGATGGCCGATAGTGATAATAATAGCTTTTATCGGCCGATACCGATTGTTAGCCGGTGCATCTCTAATTTTAATAATGTTAAAATGGTGTTAATAAATTTGGTTATAGCTTATTTCTCTATTTCGTTGCTAGTGCAGTGCGCTTTCAGAGAGAGCCCGCCCACACGCTCTTCTGATTGGCTGTGATTTTTGATTGATTTTGTCGCAGCTTGCAGTCGTGTCGCGTCTGGTGTGGACAGACAAATTTCATGTTGCTGGAATCTTATCGCATCACGTCTGGTTAACGCTAGTCTTTTTCTTCTCTACTGTCTGCCACTACATCCACTTTAGTCGGTCATTCACAGATGTTCATGCAACTAAAGAGGAAATTAATTATTATGTAGGCCTAGACATCAGGCCCAAATGTTATGAGGATCATACCAACAGTAGTGGAACATAAAATGGAAAAGCTTTATTCTTTCATAACACCTTCAACTTATAAAGAACATTCAGCAATACCAAACTTATGGCAATTATACAAATTTATGACCATCATCATAGAACATTACAATGGAGTATATTACAAAATCTGCGCCAAGCTCACAGAAAAGTCAATCCCAAGGCACTGGCCAACTAACGAACATTTGGAAGAATAATACTGGTTGATGTGCTTCACTGCTCTGTACATTTGTGCACTCATGATGTATGTAACCTCATAACCCAGAGGTTACGCATTTGACTTTGGTCAAAGATACTCAAAAATGTGCTGGCCACGTGAAGGCCATGTCAGAATATTAAGACGTCCCTTATTTTTCCCTCTTGGGGAGAGAACAAAACAATTCTACAAATGAATTACAATCGGTCTCTCACTAAAGTAGCATTTGATGCATATAAAAGGCACTAATCTAAGATATATCAAAGTAGCAATTTATGGAAAACAAAGTCTATAAAATTAATTCGCTTTAAAACAAAAACAAAAACAAGGAACAACCAATAAACCACAAAAGCGTATGTGCTTAAACAGAAACATTTAAACCTAAAATGGCAAAGTGATTCTTTGCATAGTCTGTTGCATTTTATTATTACTAATAATATTTTTAGGCTACACAGAGAGCTATTGTTTCACTCATTTGTCAGTCTCAATTTGATAAAAACAAAAAACACCACAAACTATTACACAAATTGATTGACTGGTTGATTGCTACTGTCTGTAAATTATCAAAGCAAACTACATAAAGTCTATAAACAATCATAATAAGACAATACGCAAAATACAAACTTAAATAGTACCTCTATCACGTGTGAGGTACAAATTCAATGTACTTAAGAGCTAAATGGAAGTACTAAATATATACCGTACATGTAAAGATAAAGCAATGCACTGCGAGATTACTCTGTAAGTGGTACTTCCCAGTAAAACATTTGTACCTTTGAGAGATCGATAGTCTTTGATTACTTTGGAAAAGTTGTCAGTGCAAGACAAAAGGCACTTGGTGGTATCAATCCTTCGGAGTACATCTGGCAACATTCACAGCTTTAGATATAGTCAGAATTGAAAGACGTGCTTTGGAAATATCCGAAGAATACGAGAACACAACAAGCACGTTGGGATAACGTAACAATGGTGAGAGAAGATAGAAGTAAACAAGCCGCTTTAGACGACGTAGGAAGCCTAGAGCTCAAGAAAAGCAGCACAGACTTTGGTCGCGTGCAGGAGAAAAGCCGTAGATTAAGCCATGGTCAGCTCTGACAAGAATTCCAAGTGCGGTCAGTGAAGACTTGTGGTCTGTGGCGTTCAGGAAGGTGGTTGAAACAGAGCTGGTGTAATTTGCACTTCTGTCAGTGGCTAAAGAGAGACATTATTGAGAGAGCTACTACTGACAGGCCGACTCTAACCTCTAAAACCAACAGCTAAAGGGATAGCTTATCCAAAATAAAATTCTCCATGACTTCTTTCTCCTGCAGATACACAAAAGAAGATATTTTGTCCATACAATGAAGGTTGTATTGGACCCCATAGAGTGAAACAGTTGGGTTCCAGTAGTAAATTTTGAAGTAAAGTAATTTTTTTGATAAACCTATTGTGAGCTCCAAGGTTGTTAACCGATGGTATATGATTTTGTTGAAGCATCTGTTTGCATTATTGTTCTTTGCTCTTTTTTTTTTTTTTTTTTTTTTAAATCCCTATGGCAAAAATGAATGGAAAAAATACTTCTGGAACCAACGCTGTTGAAAAAATGAGCAAGAACTAATGCACTCTATTAACTATCATTGTATGGCCAAAAACAGCTGAAACATTCTTTAAAATATCTTCTTTTGTGTTCCATAGAAGAACGAAAGTCATACAGGAAATGATGGCATAATTTTCCTTTATCTATGAACTATCCCTTTAAAAGTAAACAACTTATAGGTTCAGAAATAATAATAATATATATAGACAATGTACAGTGGACCTTAGTTAGGGTAGACGTCATATTTAATTTGACCTGAATGAAAACAAGCCTGTGAGGGATAGACGTACACTGCATTTCATTTGTGTCAAATGCTGTCTACTCTGACTAAGGTCCATCAGTAATAACAACAGGCTGGTGATTTCACTGTGGTGCAGCCTTGTGGGATGAGATAAGATCCCCTTATGGATAATTTGTGCAGAACACTTTGGCTTGATATCCATTTAAGTGCTTTAAGTAAGATCCAAGCGCATCTAGTCAGGCGAATCTGTCCATAGACTAAGTATTTAGCATGTTTTAAAGTGCAAAGATTTAGTATGGCGAAGCCTAAGACAAGCATATAAATAAAAGTCTGCCTGCACCATATACAAGGACAGTGCAGGAGCTCCAATGTTCCTTCACAACATTTCCTTTATTGTAACATGAGTACCATATTGCATAATGTACCATACTGCAAATAATATTCAACAGTTCTTTGACCCTAAACCTCTGTTCCATGGACATTGTTTATTTGGCACAGTTTCAGAAGGTCCGGGTTTTGGTCCAGTATTTTATGTCAGGTTGGGAATGGGAATTTGTGCAGTTCAGGCCGTGTGTTGATGCATTAGCATGGGCTCACCAGCGCCCGCTCACACTGGCAATGTCTGTGTGAAACTGTCGTGGCAGTCGACCGCTGGCGCCCCCTTCCAGGAACGAGGAGCGGATGTTGGGCGGCTCAAAGAGCTTCCTTCGGTTCTTGTTCAGCTCTGTCAAAACAAGAAGAGGGCTTAAATATTCATTGTTTACACTGCATACATGCAAGTTAAAGTCCCAATGAAACAGAAGTAGAGACAGATCTTTTCTTCTGTATTGATGTACATCAACGTTTAAGGGATTATCGGAAAAAAAGAAACCAATGTAGGGTAGGGATTTGGTTCGATGCATTGGTTATTGACTGGATATTGAGATGCGCAAGTTGCATTCAAAAGTGGAGGTAGATGAAAGCAAGCTTAAAGGGGCGGGGTTTAAAGGGATAGTTCACCCTCAAGTTGTTCCAAACCTGTATACATTTCATTGCTCTGCTGTACACAAAGGAAGATATTTGGAAGAATGCAGATCTCGCCCCCCATTGACTACCACTGTAGGAAAAAAAAAAAAATACTATGGTAGTCAATAGGGGGCGAGATCTGCTTGGTTACAAACATTCTTCCAAATATCTTCTTTTGTGTACAGCAGAACAAATAAATTTATACAGGTTTGAACAACTTGAGGGTGAGTAAATGATGAACTATCCCTTTAAGCAGACTAAATGATTGGAGAGTTCCTGCATACGTCCCCAGAGAGAAGTCTGTCATTTTTATTGAAAGATCCAGCTATGACATTTTGCTTACACATTACAAGGTCAAAACATTAAAAAAAAAAAGAAACATATGCACGGATGAATCATTCACAATAAGATCTATAAAAGGCAGAAAATAGACAGCATAAATTTCCATTTAAAGGGGACCTATTATGCAAAATTCACTTTTGCATGGTGTTTGGACATAAATGTGTGTTGGCAGTGTGTGTACACAACCACCCTATAATGATAAAAATCCAACCACTCGTTTTTTTTTTTAATCCCCATAAATCATAAGCAGTGTCTCAGAACAAGCCGTTTGCAGGTTCCTGGCAATGTGACGTCACATTAGCCACAGGCCCCGCCCACGAATGTTGACAGACACTGCCGTTTTAACATAGAACCGCCCTGAGTGAGTTCACAGCGAGTTGTACACAGTCCGCCATTGCTGCACTGACGAGAACATCTTCCAAGCGTTTTAGGTGTTCTGTAGCTGGATGGATTAATCCACATAGCTCTCTCAATTTACTCCCGAAATCTGAGCCGCTGAAGACATGGTGGATTAATTTTGTTTTCGAAGAAAATGCTCCCTCAACTCTACCGAAATTAGTTTATGTCTGCGCGAATCATTTCACACCTGACTTTGTGAACGAATGTCAATACGAAGGGACAGTACAAAACAGAGGTTGTGCTAAAAATTTGTTACTCAAGGATAGATCAGTACAAACTGTTCATGATCCAGCTTACAGTCTCCAGAGTGATAATGGATACGGCAGTAATAAAGGTGAGAGCACTTTATTACAGTTCATCGGAGTTGATTTACAGATATAAAGTTTACCAGTTTATTTAAGCACCACCCGAAAAGGCATAAGGTCTTTATTTATTTGTTTACTGTTAGTTGTAACGAGTGTTTCTGTGTACTTCGCTATGTATGTTGATGATAATGCAAGGGAGAGAGAGAGAGTTTATGGATAATATTTTAATGCACACTTTTGCACTGTGTTTTATTAAGCTCTTACAGTGATTTTCTAGAGTGAAAACAGACGCTTCATATTTTGTGTGAAGTACAATAAACGTTATAAAACTCATTGGTAAACAGGCTTGTACTAATATAGTGGATAAAAACAAGAAGACAATATAAGTTATAACCGTAATTAAACTAAACTATACCTGTTCTATCTCCATGCAGCATATATTCGCAGTTTCTGACATTATAGTGCGTCCTGACTGAATCCTGACACCGGAGAATGAGCTCTTGAAGCTCCGCCCTCTTAGGTCGAGCACAGCAGCTCATTTGCATTTAAAGGGCACACACTGAAATAGCGCGTTTTTGCTCACCCCCAAAAAGTGGCAATTTTAACATGCTATAAAAAATTATCTGTGGGGTATTTTGAGCTAAAACTTCACATACACACTCTGGGGACATCAGAGACTTATTTTACATCTTGTAAAAGGGGCATAATAGGTCCCCTTTAATGGTGACTTCAACATCATGACAGAAACACCAAGGCACTGCTGAAAAACTGAACTTGCAGATAAGACTGTCTAAGATAAGGATGTCATTTTTATATTCATGTTTGGTTCATAGGGTTTTGAAAAATGTTTTAAAAAATTTCAACAAAGGTTTAAATGTAATGACTGTAAAAATGTCATGTGGTGCAACCATTAAATAAAAAATAATAATTATTTTTGTAGGCCAAAACCCCAGAAACGAGTTGGCATTGTAGCACTTCCGGTTCTTTTGTCCTGAAGTCAATGTGTTTTTTGAATGTTTTTTTTGTTTTGTTGTATGCCTGAAATAAGGTCTGGTTATCACAAGCTCAAGATATTATCAAGCTTTATATAATTTATCAATCATAGCCCCTTGGAAGCTTTTACTTGTCTTGAAAAAGACGGTTGCTAATAAGTGGCTAAATGGGACTGCAGAGGTTGTTGGGGACATTAAACATCATCACACCGAACAGGAAAACTATCTATTTTTGCTCTTAGTTTGTCACATTCCGATGCATTGTCTTAATAAATTGGTCAAAATAAGGTATACTACCTTAAAATGCCACCTATGTTGACAGCTCACTAAGTTTTGGGCAGCTCCGAGTGTTCGCGCTATGTTTTTTTTTTGAATGACAGATCTTATTTATGTAGGTGGGCTTGACAATGCCAATGTTCCCTTTTTTTGCTGTAGAGGACACAAGCAAAAGAGGACATTTCTCTCACTGGGACCAAACTTGCATCAGCCCAGTAGGATTGTCTTCTGGCATCTGAGGTCAGTCAGAGAAATAAACACAGGCCTGCAGTCATTTCCTGTCCTCCTCGTACCTCTACACTTTGGAATCCCATCTGTACCATAATTTCACTTTTAACAATGAAAGGGCTACCTCAACCTCAGGCATTGTGTTTTATTCTCAAACCACGGGGCTGATAAAACAGGAACAATGTTTTTGTTTTAATAAATATCCTTGCCAGACTGCAGGAAGTCATTATGGTTATCTAACAGTGGGTGGTCAAAATATATCACAGATGTTCTAGATGTCTAATGGCCAAGCTTGTCACTTCCACTTGCTGTCATGCTAGGATGTGGACAGTCAGTCAACCCTGGCCGGTTATGTAAGCGGAAAGCCAAATCCAATTTCATCTCTGACACCTCAATAAATCATAACCGTAATCCCAAAACCCTGCAGCTGTCCAAATTACTCAAAGCTATTAAAAAGGAAAATCTTGCTTGGCATGTTGTGTCCATCAGATATTACGGTTAATGTTCTCTTGGTTGGTACCAAGTTGATACTAAACTTTCGGTAACTCTTAATTTTAAGGTGACGCAGTTACAGAAGTTACATGTACTTATTATAGTGATAACAGTAAAGTATGCATATCTACAAGCAACTAACCCTAAACTAAACCTTTACCCTATAGTAATTACTATTGACTATTAGCAAAGTCCCTTTAAGGCAAGTCATTTCACTCGGCGGCCATCTTTGAAACGCCTCTCAGGGCAGCTATATCCATCTTTATATATCTAAAGTCTTTGCTATTACTCAGTACTTTTGTGTAATTACACTGTAACAACACCACCTTAAAATAAAGTAATTTTTTAATTTTTAAAATATTTTTGCACCTCAGGGCTCTCTGACTAAGGCGGCTGCTTTTCAACAATCAAATGAGCATTTGTGTGGTTTTTCTGTGATAAGTGCTTATAGTAATGTCGCTGTGCACATGAACATTCAATTGAACTTCTTGGTATTAAAGTGTAAATTTGCTGATTTTCAACCCGCTTTGTACTGTTACAATGTCGGTAGTATATGTAAATGAACAATGATTACTCTTTTTTTTTTTGTGTTACCTGGACCGAGAAATTCAGGTTTATTTGTCAGCAAAAGTCTTTGACAGCTTTTGACAGCTCCAGGACTTTTGTGAAAACTACAGATTATACTTATGTATTTTTGTATCCCCGACCATGGACTGTCGGATCGACAGAGGGTTAACAAAACAGTTATTGTAAGGGTATGTTTATCACTGAAAATTGTATTGCACTATGTCTACTCTATAAACAGCATTATAGAGCATATGGTAAAAATGGAACACTATGGCAACAGCGTTCTTACCTGTACATGACAGCATTTTGTGTGGAGTTCCTCAGGGTTCTATCCTGGGACCAATTTCATTTTTTCTTTATATGCTTCCCCTAGGTTCTATTTTTGAGAAATTTGAGATTCACTATCATCTGAATGTGGATGATTCTCAAATTTATTTATTTATTTATTTATACTGAAACATGGGCATAAATGTGCCATTCAGTCCCTGCGTGAATGTTTGACAGAGGTTAAGTGCTGGTTGGTGAATAACTTTCTCCAGTTGAATGAGGATAAGACAGAGATTATTTCATTTGATAATAAGGGGTGTGTAAAGGATGTTTATGACTACCTGGGGTTGTTTCCTGGGAAAAAACTGTCTAGAGTGAGAAACCTTGGTGTCATTTTTGACTCTGAGCTTAAATTTGACCGGCAAATCAATGCTGTTGTTAAGAATATTTTTTTTTTCCATCTTAGATTAATTAAATCTAAATTGAAGTCCATCCTCTCTTTTGAAGATATGGAGAAGGTTGTTCATGCCTTTGTGTCATCCCGCTTGGATTACTGTAATGTGTCTGGGTGTGAGTCAGGCCTCTCTCTCGTTTGCAGCTTGTTCAGATTTCGGCTGCTAGACTTTTAATGGGTACTAAGAAGAGAGAGCATATTACTGTGTATTGTGGTACACAAACTGCATTGGTTACCCATATGATACAGAATTCATTACAAAGTGTTGTTGTATGTTTTTAAGGCTCTGCATGTGGTGTTGAAAGTGCTCTATAAATAAAGTAGAGTTGAGTTGAGAGTTTGCTTCAGAAAACTGGAAACTGAAAGTAACGTTTAACTCTTCTAAATTCTTGCACCCGGGAACAATACAAGTTGACATCATTATGACTAAAAGTTTGCCAAGAAGTATTTCCTACTAAAGCAAGTGCTATTTGACTCTGATAAGCATATTCAGAGCAGACTGGTGGGAGTGGCCTCGGTAAGTAATGCCCAGTGCATTATGGGTGTTAAAGTTTTCTTATTTGGCAAAAGGGAAGTTTTTCTGTTTTCTCTATAGTCAAGTAGCACCGATTTCATTTTTTTTTTCACCTTTCTATTGTATAGACATTTCATTTTTGCTGTGGAATCAAGAAATATATAGAGAATCCTGAAAGGTTACTGGTAATAGTATTGTGACAACTGACCTGAGATGGCCAACAGCATTTTCCTGCGGGCTCCGAATGTAGTGATGCCGAGCTCTTTCAGGTCTTGATCGGTCAGCGTGAGGAATGTCTGAAGGTCAATCTGATAAAAAGACAGGAATTGTATTTTTGGTTTGGACTTTCAGAAAAGAAAATTAGTGTGGTCAGAAAGACATATTCCAGAATCAAACCTGCATTTGAGAGTGCATGTGCACTGCCCACAGTACTCTTTCTCTAACATTATAATCATATGTTTACAAGATAAAAGCCAGAACCATACTTTGGACTCCACAGTGTTATCTCTGGCATCTTAAAATCCAGGGAATCACAGAACTATCTTCTGGCTTTTCTAAGGCTTTCAGTTCTGTGCTGGAAGTTGCGTCATTGTAACCTTAGGCCAGTTTCAGACAGTATATGCAAATGACATAGAGCTGTCACACTGACAGTGTTTCTGCTGTGTAACAAAGCTGTGGCTCTACACAAAACAAAGTCATTTCTGGGTTATTACATTGAGTTTTTCTTTTAATAAAAGCCATAAATTATAAAATTGGAGTTGGTCATTCATAAATATTACAAACCTGACTCACGAAATCTAATATGAGATGGAACATTTACATCCAAATTGTTCAGATTCATTATGTGTGGAACTTGCATTAAACCTGACCGATGTGTTTATTCAAAAAATGAGTTGGCTGTTCACTCCAGTATTTCATATTGCTTCATAAAAGACTGCCAAAGACTGTGTTGATAAATAGGTTTAAAGTGCCTTCTAAAGCTAAAATAGGCTAAGCACTGAAAGACATAAGATACCTCCCGGTGACAGAAATCATCTAAAACTCATTTACGTGCTCTCATATCAAACAGCAACATTAATAGAGAAGATATCGGCAGCCCCGTCTGTACCTCCTGCTGTTGGAAGACGTCTGTATACTTCCCGAGGCCAAGTTTACTAAAGAGCTCAGGCAGATCAGATCCTTTGAAAGATGTGTTGAGATTACAGCCGTTAGTTCCCGTCACTGACGAGATGCAGTCCATGTAGTTGCTGCTGCTTAGGTAGTGCTCTATCCCAAAATACATAAAAAATAGTTACCAGTGTTTACCAGGTTACCAAACTGTACACCTAAAGGGTTAGTTCACCCAAAATTAAATTTCTGTCATTAAGTACTCACCCTCATGTCGTTCCAAACCCGTAAGACCTTCGTTCATCTTCGGAACACAAATTAAGTTATTTTTGATGAAATCTGAGAGGTTTATTTTATCCCCCATAGAAAGCAACGTAATTACCACATTCAAGGTCCAGAAAAGTAGTAGAGACATCGTTAAAATAGTCAACGTGACTATAGTGGTTCAACCTTAATGTTATGAAGTGACGAGAAAACTTTTGTGCGAAAAAAACAAAACAAAAATAATGACTTCATTAAACAATTTCTTCTCTCGTCTCCTATGCTGTTTATGTTGTATAGACAGTGCAGGCTTCCGGGTTTCTATGTCAGAATGCCGGCTCAGTATTGGCCGACGCTGTTCATGTGAGCAGCACGACGCATACGTGTGATTCTGACGCAGGAGCCGGCCAATACTGAGTCGGTGTTCTGACGTAGAACCCCGAAGCCTGCACTGTCTATACAACGTAAACAGCGTAGGACCATGGACCTACTTTTCTGGACCTTGAATGTGGTAATTACATTGCTTTCTATGGGGGATAAAAACAAAACCTCTCAGATTTCATCAAAGATATCTTAATTTGTGTTCCGAAGATGAACAAAGGTCTTACGGGTTTGGAACAACATGAGGGTAAATATTAATGACAGAAATTTCATTTTTTGGTGAACCCTTTAAACTAATGAGCTGGCTACCAAAATAGTATTTTAAGGCTTGTTTTGGCCAAACTGCATTCACACCCTTGTGAAAAAGAAGTGCACTTAATTTTATTTAATGTGCACTTGAAGTGTGCTTCAATTATTAAAAAATATTTTTTTTTAAAACTGTACTTGCAGATAATATATATCTTACTGTAAATACACTTTTAATAAGTGCATTTTGTAATAATGTCAAACAGATTTACTTTCAAGAATATTTTAAATCATTATGTTTAATAATCTTTTGTTGTGATTTAAAGTACACTTATTTTGATGTGCTGACCAACTAATGTAAAATACTTGATTTTAATTGTAATTTAATTTTAACTGCAATGTGTTTTTCCCTGTTACATTCAAAGTAAATACATTTTAAATGCACTAAATTACAATTTGTGTAATTACAAATATATTTATATACCAAACATAGAAGTTTCAGTAGAAATTACATTAATTTACATTTTAGTTTACCATAAACGCTTGTCAGTACATTCGACAGTACACTTTAACCATATTTAAAAGACACTAGAATTATGAAGTTATATATAAATATGTACAGTCGTACTTAAAGGCACAATATGTAAGATTTTTAGATTAAAATATCCAAAAACCACTAGAACAGTGTTATATATTTTGTTAACTTGTGCACTTACATTAACGTTTCCAACAATGTTTAAATCCAGAGAAATCAGCAATTTTAACCAGGACATGGACATGTCATTTCGTCACCTGTCAATGACGTCATATCTGTGTTACCCTCGATTTCCAGTTTTACTTTCGTAGAAACCATGGAAACACCATGTTTTTTATTAGACAGGTGAGCAACTGTTTGGATACATTTATCAACAGAAAACTAATCATTGTTATATAGCTCAACACGGTTAGTCTTATTGTTTGAATCGCTTGTTTTCTTGATTTACCACGAGTACCATGTTTTTACCATGCCTCAGAGACAACACTATTTTGTCAAGTGGCTAACATAGCATAATCAGAGAGAGTGTTTTCCATCATACAATATATTTTAAAATTAACTGCATGTCATTTAGCAACACAAGCCATCCAGTTTTTATTAATATGACATTCTTATATCTAGATTAGAAGTGCAACAAGTCTCTCATAGCAGTTTTATTTTCGTAATTGCAATGGTCAGCCATAAGTATTTGAAAACATATGCCTTTTATTTTGTCACATTACAGTCACGTTGACTGAAGAACACACCTGTTTTGTTCTGCTTCCTTTTGGGGCTGATGGGAGAGGGGAAGTCGCTGTGTGTTGGGAGCCCGCTCCCATTTCTTTCCCTCCAGTTATCCGAGTCACTGCCACTCGCCATGCCCTCTCTACTGTTGGAGCGGGACAAGGCTAGAGGCGACCCCTTTATAAAAATACATATCATATCACTGATCATGTTTATTCCACTAAAATCCTGCAGTGATGCATCATTAGAAAATAATAATAACAAGTATTGCCAGAGCTAATAGACATCAGTGAGAATGCACCGGATGAACTACAATCAGCATAGAGCAATTCATAGGACACATATGCTTATCCCATCTGCTGGAGAGGTTGAGTTTACCTCATATGTAGTTGACATGGTAGGTTTATAAGACACGTGGTTCGCCCTGCGCAACTCCTTAATAGTTTCTGCAGGCATAGACTTTGAGAAGCCCAGACCGCTCCATGTGTTAGTGGGGGTACGGACCTCTGTCACCACTGGCTTCTTTAACATGGCTGAAAAGAGAAACACAGAAGAAGATGCATTTAAACAACTTAATAGATGTCAAGTGGAGGTCACTGCCTATGCATCACACTTCATTCAGAATTAAGCATGTGATTATCATGAAGAATTAGGCCTATGTCATATTTCAGCCCTAAACAGAAAAAAAATAAAACAAAAAAAGACATTATAATTTACAACATATATTTATTTTATAGTCCATTTTTATAGTTAAATAGTTAACAATTAAATTATTTTATATATATATATATATATATATATATATATAAATAAAGCAAAAACTAAATATAAATATTTATTAGATTATTTTATTTTTCAATATATGTGTCTTTATTTAATTACTTTTAACATACTTTTTTGTATACAATAATTTTTTTTTTTTTTTTCTGTATGCAATAAAGAGAATGATGGGGAGAAATTGTGAGGCAATTGTCATGACAATTTCACAACACAAAAAAAAGAAAAAAAGCTTAATTTTTTTCATTATATATATATATATATATATATATATATACACACACACACACACACACACACTACCAGTCAAAAGTTTGGAAACATTACTATTTTTAATGTTTTTGAGGCTGCATTTATTTCATAATAAATACAGAAAAAAACAATAATATTGTGAAATATTATTACAATTTAAAATTATGGTTTTCTATTTTAATATACTTTAAAATATAATTTATTTCTGTGATGCAAAGCTGAATTGTCAGCATCATTACTCCAGTCTTCAGTGTTACATGATCCTTCAGAAATCATTGTAATATGCTGATTTATTATCAATGTTGGAAACAGTTGTGCTGCTTAATATTATTTTATAACCTGTGATACTTTTTCAGGATTCTTTGATGAATAAAAAGTTAAAAAATATCAGCATTTATTTAAAATAGAAATCTTTTGTAACGATATACACTACTGTTCAAAAGTTTGGGGTCAGTAATTTTTTTTCTTTCTTTTTTGAAAGAAATTAATACTTTTATTCAGCACGGATGTGTTAAATTGATAAAAAGTGATAGTAAAGATATATATTGTTAGAAAAGATTTATATTTTGAATAAATGCTGTTCTTTTTAACCTTTTATTCATCAATGAATCCTGAAAAAAGTATCACAGGTTCCAAAAAAATATTAAGCAACACAACTGTTTTCAACACTGATAATAACTGAGTATCAAATAAGCATATTAGAATGATTTCTGAAGGATCATGTGACACTGAAGACTGGAGTAATGATGCTGAAAATTCAGCTTTGCATCACAGAAATAAATTATATTTTAAAGTATATTAAAATAGAAAACCATAATTTTAAATTGTAATAATATTTCACAATATTATTGTTTTTTCTGTATTTATTATGAAATAAATGCAGCTTTAATGAGCATAAGAGACTTCGTTCAAAAACATTAAAAATAGTAATGTTTCCAAACTTTTGACTGGTAGTGTACACATATACACATATATATATATATTATATACACACACACACACACACACACACACACATATACACACATATACAGTATCTCACAAAAGTGAGTACACCCCTCACATTTCAGCAACCATTTTAATACATCTTCTCAAGCGACAATACTATAGAAATGAAAACTGTATATACTTTAGAGTAGTCAATGTGCTGCTTGTATAGTGGTACAGATTTACTGTCCTCTAAAAATAACTCAACATACAGCCATTATTGTCTAAATAACTGGCAACAAAAGTGAGTACAACATGCCAAGTGAACATGTCAAAACTGTGACCAAAGTGTCAATATTTTGTGTGAGCACCACTGTTATCTAGCACTGCCTTAATCCTCATGGGCATGGAATTCACCAGTTCCCCAGTCCCAGCAGCACTCATGCAGCCTCAGACTATGATGCTACCACCACCATGCTTGACTGTAGGCAAGACACAATTTTCTTGGTACTTCTCACCAGGGCGACGCCACACATGCTGGACACCATCTGAGCCAAACAAGTTTATCTTAGTCTCATCAGACCACAGGACATGGTTCCAGTAATTCATGCTCTTGGACAGGTTGTCTTCAGCAAACTGTTTGCGGGCTTTCTTGTGAGCCAGCTTCAGAAGAGGCTTCTTTCTGGGACGACAGCCATGCAAACCGACTTGTTGCAGTGTGCGGCGTATGGTCTGAGCACTGACAAGCTGACCTTCCGCTTCTGCAACCTCTAAAGCAATGCTGGCAGCACTCATGCGTCTGTTTTTTGAAGCCAGCTTCTGCACCTGACGCACAGCACGAGGACTCAACTTCTTTGATCGACCCTTGCGAGGCCTGTTCCGATTGTAATATTGTGTTAAATCGGCCAAAATCCAGAGTTTTACAATAAAACTGCCACATTTCAAAACAGTTCCAACATAAATCATTAACAAAGAACTGTTTACAGTATGACAGAAATAAGAGCGTTAACACTGGGTACATTCCACATTTTCAGGCCAAGAGTTTACAGTATGAATGCTGGACACAGGACGTGAGGTATGGAGAAGCTTTATGAGGCAGAGTATATTTACCGTAAATGTGAAACAGGACTTTAATGACACCCTACTCATTGCCAGACATTCAGCATATGAAGACACTGTAGTCTTGCTTTGTTCATTGCTGGCACACTAGACTAAACATAACCGGTTTCCAATTCCCCAAACCGCCTACCAGCAGAATTGTTTTTAACAATATAGATGGGTGGGAGACACTCTTAAAGGTTCGGTATATAGCTTTAACTGCGTTTTGATTGGTCAGTCACATACCTTTGGTCGCCAATAACTTCTTTTGCTCGTAGTCGAACGCCTGTAGAGGTGAACAGAGAGAAAGCAAAGAATGTTTAGGCTGTTGGAAAGGATTTAAGAGTTATGTCCCTCATTTCTCCTGTCAGCTTGGTTTATAGAATGAGAAAGGCAAATGGTAAACATTGCCTCATTCTGTCAAAACCATTTAGCAGACTGTGGCGAACAAAATAGTGTTGACTTTGTCGTTTCAGAAACGAGAGAGAGGCAGGGCATGAGATCACGATACAGGCGCACATATACTACCAGTCAAAAGTTTGGCATAATTACAATTTTTTAATAATTTTTCCTCACAATTGTGAGCTTGCATCTCACAATTCTGACTTTATTTCTCAGAATTGCTAGATTTAAACTCGCAATTGCATGTTATAAAGTCAGAATAGCGTTTTACTTTTTTCTCGCAATTGCGAGTTTTTATCACGCAATTCTGACTTCATCTCACAATTCCGACTTTTTTCTCAGAATTGCAAGATATAAACTCACAATTGCGAGTTATAAAGTTAGAATTGCATGATATAAACTCGCAATTGCGTCTTTTTTTCTCAGAATTTTTTATATCTCACAATTCTAACTTTTTTCTCAGAATTGAGTTTATATCTTGCAATTCTGACTTTATAACATGCAATTGCGAGTTATAAAGTCAGAATTGTGAGATATAAACTCGCAATTCTGAGAAAAAACGTCAGTCTTTTTCCCCTCACAACTGCACATTATAACACGCAATTGCGAGTTTATATCTCACAATTCTGACTTTATAACTCGCAATTCTGACTTTATATCTCGCAATTCTGAGAAAAAAGTCAGAATTGATAGATATATACTCGCAATTGCAAAAAAAAGACAGGATTGTGAGATAAAAAGTCGCAATTACCTTTTTTGATTTTTTTATTTCATGGCAGTAACAAGCTTCCATAGTTTTATTTTTAAATACATTTTAAAATGTAATTTATTCCTGTGATGGCAAAGACATTTTCAGCATCATTACTCTAGTCTTCAGTGTCACATGATCCTTCAGAAATCATTCTAATATGCTAATTTGGAGCTTAACATTTTTTTTTGTGGAAACAGTGATACACTACCATTCAAAAGAAATTAATATTTTATTCATCGAGGATGCATTAAATTGATCAAAAATGACATCAATTTGAAGTGTATAATGTTACAAAAGATTTATATTTCAAATAAATGCTGTTCTTTTGAACTTTCTATTCATCAAATAATCCTGAAAAAATGTATCACGGTTTCCACAAAAATATTAAGCAGCAAACAACACTGATAATAATAAGAAGCATCATTAATAATTGAGGACCAATAATCCCTGATAATAACTGAGCAGCAAATCAGCATATTAGAATGATTTCTCAAGGATCATGTGACACTGAAGACTGGAATAATGATGCTGAAAATTCAGCTTTGATCACAGGAAGAAATTACATTTTAAAATATATTAAATTAGAAAACAGTTCTTTTAAATTGTAATACTATTTCACAATATTACTGTTTTTACAGTATTTTTGATCCAATAAATACAGCCGGTGAGCATAAGAGACTTTTTTACAAAAAACATTAAGAAATCTTAATTATTCCAAACTTTTGACCTGTAGTGTAGCTATTATTTCCATGGGGGGTGTTGGCCTGAAATGCTGAAAGTTAAATGCGATATTCATGGCTGCTCGATTAATACGATAATTGTTTTTTAAACTAAGGGAAGCACTTTGACTCTTCTAATGAGATTCTAAGTGACATTAAGAGTGCATCACCTGCATACTGGAGAAGGAGGACTGGGGAGGAAGGCGGATTCTGTCCGAGTTCTGCTGAGCGGCCCGTTCGGCTGCTCTCTCGCTGCCCGGAGCGCGTTTATCAGCCACCGGACTCTCCGAGGCGCTGGAGTCAGAGTCTGACAACAGACACTCTGAACTAGATAGGTAAAAGAATAGGTGTAAACATGTTGCATGATCATCTACCTCTAACATCGACTAGTGATTGACTGTTGAGTGATTGTGTTTGTTCAGATGTGTGTTCGTACTGTAGGAGGGAGTTCTTGGTGCCCTGTAGCAGCTCCAGGGCTTGCCTCTTTCCTGACGATGTCTTACAGGATGCCAACATCTGCTTCAGTTCATTGCTGTTTCCCGAGTGAGAAGGGCTTCGAGGCATGCCCACCTCTACGAACGTATCCGAGCCTGAAACACACACACACATAGACGAAAAGGTGTTTTTCTTTCCTCAAGCCCCCATATTGAACATTTTAGCTGAGTAGTTTGAGATTGTATTCCTGCAGCAGTCAGCATCAGAGAATCTAACATGCCATTTTCCATCACTTCTTCTAAGGAATAACAAGATTGAATTGACTTCGCCTCATCTCAAAGCAAAGACACACAGGCTAAATGGATGTAGGGCCAACTCAAACAGCTTTAACAATGCCAGAGCACGAAAAACCTTGGCCTTGTATTTCCATAAATGCCCTGTTCATAGAGCAGGAAGGAATGGTTTTACCATTTGGAACTGAGTTTATATTTATCTATAATTAGACTGACCAAAGTCAACAAATTCTCGCTTTCAATCAAGAGAAGGTCAAGGAGTTGTTTCAAGTGTTAATCAAATGGTTGACATAATTCAGCAGTGAATGTCACTGGTTGCATTAGGCTCGAATAAAGGTGAGTATAATATATCTTTCAATTAATGTAGCCTTGGAAAGTGGCATGCATGAAGTATTGATTGACATGGCATACACTGCAAAACAAATAAAGCTTGCTGGCATTTACCAGATAAAATTACTCAATTCTGACAAATGTCAGGAATCACTCTTGTAGAATATGTCATCACACTTAATTGACATTAAGAATCAGTGTTTGTGTGTGTGTAAGTATGTATGTATGTATGTGTATATATATATATATATATACATACATATATATACTGTATACACACCAACACACACTACACCATTTGGGTTCAGTAAGATTTTTTATGTTTTTGAAAGAAGTCTCTTAAGCTCACCACAGCTGCATTTATTTGATAAAAAATACAGTAAAAAAAATGTAATATTGTGAAATATTATTACAATTTAAAAGAACTGTTTTCTATTTTAACATATTTCAAAATGTAATTTATTCCTGTGATGGCAAAGCTGAGTTTTCAGCAGTTTTTAATGTCACATGATCCTTTAGAAATCATTCTGATATGCTGATTTGGTGCTCAGATAATATTTATTATTATTATCATCAACGTTGAAAACAGTTGTGCTGCTTAATATTTTTTTGTGGAAACCATGAAACTTTCAGGATTCTTTGAGGAATAGAAAGTTCAAAAGAAGATCATTTATTTGAAATAGAAATCTTTAGTATCAAAATAAATGTTTTCACTTTCACTACTGATCAATTTAAAGCGTCCATGCTGAATAAAAGAAAAACAATATTAATATTTCAAAGTTTAAGATAAGTTTAAGATAACAGTTTTATCTTACATTAAGCTTAAAATAGATCCTACAAAATATAAATAATTATATAAAAATTCTATATAAATTATAAAAAAAATTAAAATATTTAAAAAATATATTTTTTAGTACATTATTAATTATAAAATCAATTCATAAATTATTTATAATATAAAATATTAAATTATATCAATAATTTATGGATATTTTTACAAGTCAAGTAAGTGATTTTTGCAGTGGAAATGCATCTTGTAATGAGGAGCTGTGGGTAATGCAGACCTTGGTCTTGGCTGGATTTGCTGGACAGCGGTTCAGAAGGACAGTGAGGGCTGGCTTCCTGCACTGAGTCACCATGAGCTGCGGTCAGAACTTTGTCTGTGAGAGACGCTGCAGACATTCTGCTGTACATGGTGCTGGGCTGCTACACAACACATGCACACAATATTCTGGTCAAGAGGAAGTCCAAGATGACAAACTATGAGAGATATTCAAGACAGCTTTTTAGCACAACTATATATAATCTCATGACAGTGAAAGAAGGCATGCTCACTTTGCTACTGAGGGGGGACACAGCTTTACTGCAGTCTGACACTCCGTTGATTTGTGCGTCAATGGGGGCGAGACCAGGAGGAGGGGATGGAGTGTTCTGGGTGTAGCCTGGTACTCCTGACAGCAAGATGCTAGTTAGAGTGGCCTGGGTGGCTGGGTGAATCATCAAGGGCGATGAGAATCCTAAGAAAAATAATTAGCCAGCTTTTTTAGTATTGTATAGTAAAAGTCCAACATTACAAATAAAATAAAATATAATATAATAAAACAAAATATACAAAAGGACTTGGTTATAAAAAACAACAATGTGAATGTGAAGTAGAATGAGACCCTAGAGAAATATTACTATTGTACAGTAAAATTCCAACATTTAATATAAAAAATTAAATATAAAATAAAATAATAGACAAATGGACTTGGTTCTAAAAACCAACAATATAATTGTAAGGTACAATGTGAATGCAAAGTTCGATTTATTTCAAGAGAACTGACGTGTGAACATATAAGACGATGAATGCATATTGAGTGTGATTGTTTGTGGATGAAGTCTGTCAGTCATCTCTTTACCTGGTGTGCTGGCTGGACTGGCCAGAGAGTTGGACCAGAGAGTGGGGCTGGGCGTTCCAGAAGTGGGTGTATGTAATGGGCTGATGGAGCTGTTGAGAGCGTTGAGAAGGGAGTTGGTGGAATGTCCTGTCATGGAGGCTGTTGTAGGTCCCAGAAGACCTGCAGGTCAGAGACAATAAACCATACACACACTGTCAACATAAGACATATGCTAAACACAAATGAAGGCACTTAATACGCAAGCAGTACACCTCCTGCACCTCATCAGCTAATACATTGTTAATTTCGACAACAAATTTTAAAGTCGGCATGAAACATAAGTTGCGAAAGACTTTTCTTCCCTACTGTGATGTATATCCAGGTGAAATGGCTTCTTGATAAAGAAAAAAACTTGATTTTGTCCATTGGGAATTGATTGGAACATTGTTGTTCGGTATTGATGCGATCTCATCGAGTGACAGGTTTTCCAGCCCTTGCGTTGGAAAACACGGTCATATAACACAACAACTTTAGGACCATGCAGAAGGCTAAGCCCAATGGTTGCTTAGAATACCCCCCTCACTTTTTGTATTGTTTCCACAGTCCTGTATTTCAGACTTTTGAATACTGTAATGTATACTCCAGTTTTAATACACAAAAAATAGATTCATGAAAATTGAAGTCAAGCTGATTAGTAGATTAAAATATACTTTTATAGTCACCATGACATAAATTCATTGTTGTCTTACCCAAGCTGGTGAGGCCGAGGCCGGCAGAGGCCAAGATGTCAAGCCCCACGGGGCAGCTGAGAGCTGGAGGTGGGGGAGGGATGGACGGAGGACTGCCGCCATTACTGCTGGTGATGCAGCTGGTGTTGGTGGGGACTGATACACCGCTGCTCTCCAAACCCAGCAGATAGCGTCTGGCCTCATACATGTTCAGAGCGTTCCTCTCCACACTCTTCACTATCACTGACTGACAGCCCACAGAAAAAGAGATTTAGAGTTAGAATCAGCTCCCTTCCACTAGTGGGCGCTACATTTGATTATTACAGTGTTTGTTTGGCGTCTTTTAAAAAAAAAAAAAAAAAAATCAACAACAGCAGAATCCAGCAGAACAAGACAATAAGTTCTCATGAAGACAGCAAAGGCTCCGATATAATCATGACCTCAACGGTTCCACATCAAAGAAGGTGGAGCCTCAGCGCACACCTATCTATTACATAGTTGCCACAGACCAATGGTAGTTCGAAGGTGTTTACCAGCCGGAGTGAACTTTTCCTGAAAGTTCACTTTGGCCAGGGGTGTCCAATCCTGCTCCTGGAGGGCCACTGTCCTGCAGAGATTAGCTCCAACCCCAATTAAACACACCTGAATCAGCTAATCAAGGTCTTACTAGGTATACTAGAAACTTCCAGGCAGGTGTGTTGAGGCAAGTTGGATTTAAACTCTGAAGAAGTGGTTCCCAACCCTGGCCCTAGAGTACCCCCAGTACTGCACAGTTTAGATATCTCTCTAATCAAACACACCTTATTCAACTCATCAGGTCATTAGTAAAGACTCCAAGACCTCAGATGGGCGTGACACATCCAAAATGTGCAGTGTTGGGGGTACTCCAGGAGCAGGTTTGGGAACCACTGCTCTGAAGGACATTGACCTTCCAGGAGCAGGTTTGGACACCCCTGGGTTTGGCAAACTGTTTTGAACTGTTTTTGGTCCGATTTTGTTCGAAATGACGTCACACCAGTTTATGCCGTTCACAAAGAACATGTTTCCTTAACTACACATTTTGTCAAAATTTAGTTATGACTGGAATCTGATCTCTTAGGCCTTGTTTCCACCTGGTATATAGATGCGTTTTGGTTGATCGGATCACAAGTGGATGAGGGAGACACATTCCCATTTCCACCTGGTATTTTAATCTGTCTCTTTTGTCCACTTTTAACCACTTCTGCCCTGATTTCTTCGAGGGGAGGGTCTATGGGCAGGAAAATGTATGGGTTTTTTCAGATCTTTTGATCAAATGGACAAAATAAGCTTGCACAATTTACATATGAACTTGCCCGGAGACGACTGAAAAACATAGAGAGCAGCAGCTTTCATTTCTGCTCTGATAGCCGCAATACCACGCTGAACGCTGTGAAATGGTGAGAATGGTGAGAGACATTGTGCTTGTTAAGTTTTTTGTCTGCAAACCAAACTTGGGTCTTCAGCTGACAAAGTTTAAAGTCCTGTTTGGCTAGCGCGCTTCCCATAATGGTTACGAGTTAGGTCAGTAGGCAGAAAGTAGGCAGACTTTAGTGGCTGTTCGAACACATTCGACCACATGAACGTTTCCACTACGAAAGCAATCTGGTCGAATGCGTTTTCGACTACCTCTGGAAGTGGTTGAATGTGGACAAGCTCAAAACGTTTTACACTCCATCTGCACCTGTATTTAGCGTCGTCCACTTGTGATCCGATCAACCAAAACACATCTTAATACCAGGTGGAAACAGGGCCTTAGACTATGATCTGATTTTGTGATTGATATCAATTCAGTCCAAAAGTTTTTTCTCAGTTCTAGTGTTGGTGTATAGTCATTGCCTTTTGTCTTTGTAGTGCAGAATGTCATCATTATGAGTATATAGTGCTTGATGTTTCTTTTTTAAATAATTTTTTTTTGCCTTAAGGTCCACTTATTGCGGATGTTAGAGGATCTATAGAGCGGCAGGTGCTGCACACGGCAAGAAACAGCACAAAGTTTGATGAACTTTCCTACATTTTACTCTAATCATTTAAGTTGTTCTTTTGTTTGAAATAAATCAAAATCCAAAGAATTCAGAGCAGTTTCAAAAGATGTTTTTTTTTTTTTTTTTTTGCTGGGAAGTTTTGATTTCTGAAATGTGCAGTATGTTTTCACTGTATGTCAAACTCTTTTATTTCAAAAGATCAATGTTATTTTTATTTCTAATGATCCATTTACATCATGAAGAACTGCCTATTAGTGGTGAACTCTTTGAACTGAAATGAATCTAAGGTTTCTTGGTATGTATTGAAATTCTGCATGTCCTCATTTTTTCCCCCCTGAATTGGTATAGTATATACTTCCTTCCTATGTGCTGTATATACTAGTCAAGGCTACTACTGTAGCGAACTATTAGCAGAGTGAAAGAAGAGAAGCTGGAGGTATCAACACAAATCACTGAAATGGAAAAACAGAGGTTTATGCTAAGACTGATAATTTACAGTGCTGCCACTCAGCCTAAAACACAGGATAGGATTTCACCATTGACCATGACCAAGGACGTGAAACATTCCCAGTTTCCACATCCTGGTAGTGAACCACCCACAAATCCTATATGTTCCATACATTACTTTTACAAGACTAGGCGCCTTAATTTTGAGCCTCTGAGAGAACTAGGCCTTAATGTTTGATCTGATTCAAAGTGTCTTACATGGTGGCACTAAAAACCAAAAATCATGAAGGCTACATTTATTTGCTCACAAATACAGTAAAAACAGCAATATTATGAAACATTACTACAGTTTAAATGAACTGTTTTCTATTTTAATACATTTTAAAATGCCATTTATGTGATGGCAAAGCTGAATTTTAAGCATAATTATGCCAGTCTTCAGTAATATGCTCATTTGTTGCTCAAGAAAAATTACTTACTGTCAATGTTGAAAACTACGGAGCCCCACACATGACATGCAGGAAAAAAAAAAAACAGTAGGCTAAATCGTGTGCATGCTTTACTAATTCGTTCCCTCGATTTATAAATCATGCGCACAATTTACTTTTTTTCCTGCATGTCATGTGCGGGGCTCCGTAGAAAACAGTTGTGTAGCTTAATAATTTTGTGGAAAACATGTTTCATTTTTCTGGATTTCTTTGATTAATAGAAAGTTCGAAATAACATGATCTATTCGAATTACATTATAAATGTCTTTGATCAATTTAAACTGTCACTTTTGATTAATTTAATGCATCCTTGCTGAATAAAAGTAATAATTATTTTATATTTTTTTCTGCTCATCCCAAACTTTTGAATGGTAGTGTATATAATACATATTAAAAAGGCAGCAATTTTTAAAGAAGTCATGAACTGCATTGTTTTACGGTTTTATAATGTTTCCTAGTGTGCACTTATAATGTTAGTATGATTTTTACATCAAAAATTGTCAATTTAGAAATAATAGGCATTTTTGCTACCCTGATTTTATCCCTCTGATTTGAATGCTCTGTTTGAAGGGGCGTGTCTGCTGTGAGACTTTAGTGTAAACACCCACTGCTGTGATTGGCTAACATCTTTGCATATGAAATAGCTAAGTATTACATGTGGAACAGTGGAATTCTCTCAAAACTTTTACCACATTTTTACTATTACAGCTCTCAAGGTTAACTAATCGTGAAAAGTGTTGATTATAGCATTACATTTAGATCTATGGCATTATATTTAGATCGTGGCATGAAGGTTGCAGTGATGAGCATTGTAGCCAATCTGATGAACACAATCGGATATATTTTAATAAATATCCTGACTCATCCAAGCTTTATAATGGTAGTGAACAGGGTTCACGAGTATGAGCTGAAGAAAGTGCTTCCATCCACATCCATCCATCATAAGCGTGTACTCCACATGGCTCCGGGGGGTCAATAAAGGCCTTCTGAAGCGAAGCGATGTGTTTGTGTAAAAAAATATCCATATTTAACAAGTTATGATGTAAAATATCTTGCTTCCGCCAGACTGCCTTCCGTATTCAAGTTACGAAGAAAGTGTAAACTGGCGTTGCATCAGTTAAGTTTTTCCGTAAGTTGAATAGGGAAGGTGTAGGACGTAGCGTAAGCTTTTTGAACGGCAAGAGTTTTACACTTTCTTCGTACATTGAATACGGAAGGCGGTCTGGCGGAAGCAAAATATTTTACATCATAACTTGTTAAATATAGATTTTTTTTTTTTACACAAATGCATCGCGTCGCTTCAGAAGGCCTTTATTAACCCCGGAGCCGTGTGAAGTATGTTTATGATGGATGGATGTGGATGGAGGCATTTTCTTCAGGTCATACTCATTGGTCCCGTTTCACTGCCATTATAAAGCTTGGATGCGTCTGGATATTTATTAAAATATCTCTGACTGAGTTCATCAGAAAGAATAAAGTCATATACACCTAGGATAGCTTGAGGGTGAGTAAAGCTTGGGCTAATTTTCATTTGAAAGTGAACTAATCCTTTATTTGAAGGAGTTTCCCTTTCAGATGTAAATTTATGGGAGGAGAGTATTTATTTAAATGAATCATGCAAGGTGATTTACTAATGTTTACGCTAGTCAATTTACTGGTATTTCCTTATTTGCACTGCTGGTAGATTGCGTTGGTCATTATGGAAATGATCCGGCTGCTTCTGTATTCTTTAATTAGTGCGTCGTCAGTAGATCACGAGCAGAACTTTCCACTCCCACTGTGCTTTTTTGGAATTGCGCTCTCACACTAATTTGCCCTGTTTAGTAAATCAGGCCCTTAATGTGATGAACTACACCTGTGGTTCCTCTGCTAGGACAACTGTTTGAAACTGAGAACTGACTTCATTCATCCACTAAAAATCACCTTGAAACAGGTTGATTAAAAGTAATTGCAAAAATGGCTCAAGAACAAAATGTTAGTTGTGAGAAAAGCTCAGAGTAGGACGTAGACATATGGTGTCTGCCACCATATGTAATGTTGCATGTGTAGGTTTGGGTGAGTGTGCAAACCTTGCTAGGTTGCTTGGGTTTTGGTTTGACGCTAATGAACACATCAAGCTGTTCCATTAGGGAAGTAATGCACTGTGGTTCCACCTCAATATCCTCTTTGATATCAAACATCAGTACCAGTGGCAGGCAGCCCTGCGGAAAGCACAAGGAAAAAAACAAGAAAGAGAAATGAACAAAGTTTTTCTAAACTGTTGTAAATCATTCATTGAGTCGAACTTTAAGTGTTTCAAGGACTCAGTTGGCCTCAGTCCTAAAGCAGCAAAGCTACAGTTATTCAGCAGTGATCCATCACCTACTTCTCATGTTGAAAAGAAAAACAGCAGCAGGTACTCCAGGCGTAAGGCTTTCATTTACTGGTCCTTGACCTTCTTTTTCCTCTCCTGACACAGCTAACTCAGCAGGCAGTGAAGAAACTGCTACATATGCAGGAAAAGTTCTAGAGGCTAGATTGTGTGGTGGAAAGCCTTGCTATCACAGTCTTATTTGTGAATGCTAAAAATGTCCTTAATGGATCTAAATCGAGCCAAAAAGCATGAATAAATTATTCTTGAATACTGTCTCTTCCCTCTACCTCCAGCTGCGTGCTTAAATCAGGACTGGGCTGGCTTGCGGGGACAGACGGGGTGATATCTGTCTCCAGAGAGGACCGCAGAGTAGTGAAGGGCTAATTATTTCGCTTTCAGAGAGTGGGGAATGCTCTCCACTTGTGTGTTCCTTGAAAGGATTGTGTTTTTATGCTTCTTCTGGTGCCTCTGCCTTTGTCACTTTTATATTCTTCTGTGTTGGTTGGAGACCGTTAATTTGAAAAAGACCACCACATAATGAGGCAAACCAGAGTCACTATTTCCTGATGGCTTGAGGGAAGATGAAAATGAGAGAAAACATGCTCGCTTGGGCAAAATTTGGCTCAACAACATTTGCAAGATGTGCTAGGGTGTTTTGGGTTGTTGTTAGGGTGCTACTTGATGGTTGCTAGGTGGCCGTTTACTGGCCCAAGACATTTCCTAATATCTCTTGCAATTTTTCTTCTAAATTAAATATATTATCTTTTAATGATATTTAGATATTTTTGTGTCAATGATGAGTAAATGTCCTAGACAGAGAAAACAAAATCTTTTATATTTTTTAAATGTAACCATCAATTAAAAAGTAATAATATATTTTCATATTATATATCATATTTTTAAAATAATATTTTTCAAGGTAAAAAGTATATTTAATAAATTTCATAAAGTGACAGAAATCGAAGTTTTGATTTAGCAGAAAACTGAAACTAAAGTTCAGTTAATAATCAATTAACTAACTACTTTTAATAATCAACACTTAAATAAAAACAGAGTTGTATATAAATATTTAAACTGCTCATGAGGCAGTTTTTATATCAAAGGTGCAGTAAGCGATTTCTGAGAAACGATGTTGAAAGTGGATTGGGCCGAGCATCAAAACACAATTGTAGCCAATCAGCAGTAAGGGGCGTGTCCACTCATCAAGGGGGAGGTGCCTGTGTTACATAGCATGTTCGTGAATTAGTGGGCGGAGCTATCAAGATGGGGTAGGGGCGTGTTTGTTTTGGTGATTTCAAATATCAACAGCGTTTCTCAGAAAATTGCTTAATGCACCTTCAACTTTTAATCATATATTAATTTGTTGTTGAACTGTAAAATATTTTAACAGTGCTTGTAATAAAAACTTGTTGAATGAAGGTTAAGTAAAAATGTAAATATAATGTTCATACATTGTTTACAAGCTGGTTTATTGACGTCTTTCCGTGGTTGAACACCGACTGCGCAAATACATGAGACATTTCGGAAAGTTGTACGGTTACTTTCAACATGCGTTCTGATGTTCATTTATGTTTATTTGGTACTATAACTAGTAATAAAGAGGAAGACAGATCGATTCACGTGCCGCTTGAACTGAGGCGCTGCAGCGATCTGTCAAGCCACATTACAGAGTGTCAAAACAATATTCATTGTATGAATTTCGTTATAAAAAATGACTTAAACCTGAGACTTTGTTTCATATTAAAATTTACAAAGCACAAAGACTATTGCCATTTATTGGATTGGCATGCTACAAATAATGTTTAGTGAAGTTATGTTCACGCATCAACTTAACAGGCCTACAGCATAGACTAAAAGATTGACTGGAAGATTGATTAAAAACAACAATATTGTCAACACAAAATAGACACTGACAGTCAAAACGTGCCATTGGAGAAGCCCTTATTAAACACTGTTTCAGTCAATGATTTCAGCCGCTTCAGTTTTGGCCGCTGAAATTTTGGTGAATCACTATCAACTGTCATAAAAAGGTCAAATTATCTGATATTTTAAGAGATTTATTGAACTTGACACAGAGACATGAGGGTCTGCAGGGGGTATAATTTCCCGGTTTTCATGTTTTTAAAAAATAAAAATAAATTAATAGATTAGGACAAACAAAATGAGTATCATGTCATTGTCTCTTTCACAGAAACACTAGAACAGTAAAAAGAATAAGATTCACTGCACTCAAGTGTAGAATTTATTGCCAGACAGGTCGGATTGCTTAGAGAAAATAGCACACTTTTCCTCAACAAGCTGCACGATTTGAGGTTCCACTCATGTCGGTAACAAAAACGCTGTGGAACAAGACAGACAGAAACACTGAAATAAAGAAAAAAACAATCTCTCACCATCAGGTACTGACGGGCCAGACACACAGAGTCAATGGTTCCCTGCACGTAGACGGTGGATTTCTTCTGTGGGCAGTTAGGGTCTGGGAAGTGGACCTGGGCTCCTGTGCGCTGCATGATGTGCTTGATGTTGCTGCCGTTGCGGCCCATCATGAAGAGGTGGTGCTGGGGTGCGATGTCAAGCTGCGTGCTGACCGTGATGGCGCTGGCCAGGTTGCCCGCGAGGTGCTCTAGTAACACCGCTGTGCCCCTCTGCAACAAGACCAGTTGTGGAAATTAATGGGGACTTGGGGGAAACATGCCACCAAAACAAACAAAAATGTTCCCAAATTCAAGACAAAAAGGCTCTGCACAATTAAACTAAATCTATTACAACTGTCGATTACAGCGATTTAATCAACAGTTTAAAGTGATTAAAGTGATATTTGGTAACATCTTCTCATGCTGAATCAATGATTTCTTTTTACACAATTTTTTTTACAGTGATGAGAATTATAACCAATCACATACATTTCTGTTGTTGCGTATGAATGCAATGGCCAATCAGAGGCATTTAGATTTGTCACCAGTGAAAAAATCCACTGAAAAATCCATTAAGTACTCACCCTCATGTCGTTTCAAACCCATTAAACCTTTGTTCATCTTCGGAACACAAATGAAAATATTTTTGATGAAATCCAATTTTTTTTATCCCCCATAGAAAGCAACGTAATTACCATCATTCAAGGTCCAGAAGTAGAAAAGACATTGTTAAAATAGTCAACGTGAGATTGACAGGGTAGAGAAGAAATCGTTGAATAAAGTCATTCTTTTTGTTTTGTTTTTGCACACAAAAAGTATTCTTGTCACTACATAACATTAAGGTTGAACCACTGTAGTCACATTGACTATTTTAACATTGACTATTTTTATATCTTTCATACCTTTCTGGACCTTGAATGACGGAAATTACTTTGCTTTCTAGGGGATAAAAAACATCTCAGATTTCATCAAAAATATCTTAATTTGTGCTCCGAAGATGAAAGAAGGGTTTATGGGTTTGGAAGGACACGAGGGTGAGTAATTAAAGGGATGGTATAATGCCACTTTTACAAGATGTAAAATAAGTCTCTGATGTCCCCAGAGTGTGTATGTGAAGTTTTAGCTCAAAATACCCTACAGATCATTTTTTTATAGCATGTTAAATTTGAGGGTGAGCAAAAACGGTTAGTTGATGAATTTATGTAGCTGATGTGGAGTTAACTATCTTAAAGTCACTGATTAGCATATTCTGTCATGATAATCTATAAATCGCTCCTGTGGGAACAGTTGTAAGATACTTACAGAGCCAGAGAATATATGCTGCATGAAGATAGAACAGGTATAGTTTAGTTTAATTACGGTTATAACTTGTCATGTTGTCATCTTGCTTTTATGACATGCTATTGCATTTGTGTTATATTCTATAATGCAGTAACATGGCCTCACCCCCTTTGTTACGTGTTCTCTGGGGGCAGGGTTTATGTAAATTTTAGGGTTAGTGATGTCACCAACCCAGGAAGAGGCTTGTTGTAGTCCCTACCAGCCGTTTGTTGTAGTCCTTAAACAGAGAATTCTTTAAAAGACAATATCTCCGTTTGCATTGAACTTTCAGCGCTGTAACTTTGCAGATACTGTTTATGCTGAAGCAGCAACATTACACACTAACTAAAGTTAAAAAAGTGAAATCGCAACGAACCACCCCTTTAAATGACAGAAATTTTATTTTTGGGTGAACTAACCCTTTAAGTTATGATTTTCTAATGCATAATGCCATGCCAGATGCAGCTTCTCTGCCAGTAGTGTAAAGGTGGCTTTTGTTGATGTTGATCACATTTTGTTGGTAGCAGTCTATAATATTCTGATTAATTGAAGTAACTGGTTAAATTTAAGTATGACATAGAAGCCAACAAAAATACATTTAATAAAGTAATAATAAAAATTGTACTTCCAAAGGTCAAAAATGCCCCAGTAAATCAATTCCGGGGTAAATACTGCACTTTAATGTAAAAGTTGATTTCTGACCCTGAACAAAACTGCAAATACCTTACTGACCACTTTTTCAGACTTGTGTCAAATTTAACCACCCTGGTTATGAACCACTAACACGAATGGTACTTTTTGACACTAATGGAGCATGTTTTAGTAAACAAGAACCTCTTTATGTTCTTGCTTTTCCATCTGGCATATACGACCCTGAGAATGGCCTAGACTGGGGAGTTTCTTTCAGCGCGACATAAAACTAGGGGAAGAGAGGAAAGGCAAAGGGGTTCTTTTGGGGATCCTTTTTGGCTGTATTCGTAGGCGGTTTTGGCATGGCCTCCTCACCCCAGTTCTCAACACATACCAGGCATAGCCAATAGCCCACAGGACAACTCCAGCCCTAGACCCTTCCTAAAGACCAGAGATGGAAGAAGATTCTCTTTGGGAAGAATAACAGGCTCTACCAACACTAGACCCTTGGTCTAAAGCATTGCCAGCAGCCATTCGCACAACATGAAGAGCTCATCGTCACCAGAAAACACCACAGACACAGAGAGATGAAAGGTTGTGTAGGTGTGTGCTGGAGAATTTACTGTGTTCCAGTGTGGAACTAATGTGGATGCTTCTTTTTAAGAGATGAAAATGCTTTGCGACCATATTACTCCATAGGAAATGAAAATCACAGAAGGGATCTCTAATATCTCAAGTTTTCAATCTGTTTTTTCAGTTTTTCCTGTGAAAAAAAAAAGTAGTAATCCCACATGTATCCCATTTAAGAGATCTCAACAATGTCACACTGTGCTCAGCACTCTTACTCTATAGCAGTCTTGTTTGTTTCAAGTTTAAGTCATTTTTGGAGAACCATCTGAGACAAAGGTATATGTATTTATTTTAAATGTATTAATTATAAACTTTTTACATTCTTTTTGTGATTAACTTAACAAACAAACAAACAGCACTTTAACATATTTCAGATGTCACAGCACAATATCCTGACTTAAAAGTGCAATATAACATTCACAACCCATTGTAGAAAATATAAAATAAATAACTAATAATAAAAACAAAATGGGTGAACTATCCATTAAGTGCTATATTTGAAAATACAAAAATGTGAATGACATCTAAGAGTTTAAATGAAAATTAATATTTAAATGACTTGGCTGAGAACTTAAACCTAAATGAAAAAGCAAAAAACTCCCCAAAAGATTAAAAAAAACTGCAAATGCCCGTTTACACCAAGAACAATAACTATAAAGATAACTATAACAACAATTATAATAGCGTCCACACCAGCAGATGATATTGTTCCGTTTATTCTAGGCGAGTAAGCGTGCGTTGCAGTTATGTAGTCCACCGATTTAAATGCTCAAGCGCTTTAAAGCAGGATGGATTTTGATTGGCTGTCAATGTTTTTATCATTCATCAGCTCAAAAAAATCATTCTGAAAGTGATAACAACAATATAGTAACATGAACTAAAAATGAGCAATACATTTGTTACAGTATTTATTAATCTTTGTTAATGTTAGTTAATAAAAATCCAGCTGTTCATTGATTGTTCATGTTAGTTCCCAGTGCATTAACTAATGTTAACAAATACAACACTTGATTTTAATAATGTATTAGTAAATGTTGAAATTAACATTAACTAAGATTAATAAATTCTGTAGAAGTATTGTTAATTCTTAGTTCATGTTAATTAAAGTAGTTATACTAATGTTAACTAATTAAACCTTATTGTAAAGTGTTACCACTATATCTTCAGTTATCGACCTTGGTGTGAACAGGCTTTACTGTAAGTCATGAAATATTCCCCTTGGACATTTAGAAAGTGATGCATTTATATGAAAAAAATGTCGCCCCCATGTACAATACGTCAGTGTATGAGCATCTCACCTTCACAGCCGCAGCATTATTCTGTGAGCCCCGCACTACTCCTGTCGCTCCATAGAGTCTGGACCTCTGTTTGAAGGCCACGGAGATGTTGTATGTCTGGGAGATGTGCTGGATGGCAGGAGAGCTGGGGTCAGGGTTCAGCTGTACTATGACTGGCAGCTCGAACATCAACACCAGCGGGAGTAACTCCTGAAAGAATATGAATAAAACCATCAGTTAATGTTATATATCGAATTATTGATACTGAATTACAGTCAGTAGACTGAAATCAATTTTGTGATTTCAGCTGGAGACAGGTAAGCATTATGATTAATTGATCAGCAGACCTACACTGGATCAAAAGGCCATTTCTTTTTTGGGGGACTTTTGAAATATTTTAATACACAAAAATAAAATAATCAGGAAAACATGGGGAAAAAGAGGAGGAGTGAAACAGATTTAAACCCACGCATGAGCACAACAGCTCAAGATATCCCTTGTGAAATATATATATATATTTATTAAGACTGTACGGTAACACTTTATTTTGCAGTGTCCTTGTTATATATTTTACATGTATTTACTATACAGTATGCATAATTACAAGCAACTAATCCCCAAAAAACCTAATCCTAACCCTATAGTAAGTACTTGTTGTTAATTAAGATAATACACTGCCCGGCCAAAAAAAAAGTTGCTGTTTGGATTTTAATAGGCAAATACTTAAGAATCTATGAATGGATCATTATTACAGTGATTATTATGTTTCTAGCATGGTATATGTTTGGCAAAGGTTCTTTTAACCCTTAAAGATGGAGTGTGTAGCTTTTCATTTCTTAAACAGCCATGTAGCAATTTTGGGACTGTAGCTAAGTTGAGGAGGAGAGTGACTGTAACTGATGCACATAGTCTGCAATTAGTTGTGCACATAATGATTTCGACAATAATAAATAAGAAATTTGGGGGTGACAGGATGTGTGCGCTTGGCTTTAGAAGCAAACAACATAGTTTGCTCTAAATGAATGCCGGTCAGAATTACAGTAACTACTACTAGGGCATTTGGCTGACATTCAAGCCATGAAGTCTTCTAGAATACAATGGCATAAGCAAAAATTTCCCATCATTCCACTGTGATTTAGGGTCATCAAGGGCCCAGCAAACAGTGCCTCACCAAACTGAATTGTTAAACAAAATGAATGGCCAAGCCGTAAAAATGCGGCTCTGATCAGTCCCATATGTTGTGGGGGCTTCACTCACCCTCAAGTTCTGTACTCGGGGCCAAAAAGAAAGACATTCTCTGCCCCTTTAGATGTGGTCAGGACAGTCACTCTCCCTTTAGACCAGGAGATGTTTATTGGGTTCAACTTTAGCTGGAAGCAGGGAATCCGTCATGGAGCGAGCACTGGAATTCCAATCATTCATCTTTGTTAATGGTTCTCCTCATTCTTGAGCTATTAAAACCATAACCATGGTTATTTTTAACCAAAGGCTTATACATCAGCTATGAGCAGAGCTTTCCAAACAAAAACCTCCTGTGCTTTTGTTTTGATTATTGTTAATAAGGAATTTGGAGGGGAGTGCTTTTTTCTGATCTTTTACAAACAAGTGGTCTGTGCTTTCCTTTGACCTTCTGTAGAATCAGTAACTTCTGTATTTGCTTTTCCAGTGTTTTCACAGACAACACACATCCAAAGAGCCAGGAAGATGCTCCGTGGATCATTCACTCGGCTCCTCTGAGAAAGTAGGGCTAATGTTTAAACTGTTTAATCTCTCAAGCATCAAGCGTTGGGACATGGTCAACACGCAGGGTCTCGCACAAAAATATGCAATACAAACATTTTGCTTGTGGGTCAATGACATGATGTTCAATTTTTTGAATAAAACTCTTCTATGATGAACATGTTTTTAATTTCTGAATTAAAATTCATTTTGATATTTATTGGGGGCCATAAAGTAAAAATGTCATGGTGATACAACTTTCTTGATATCATAATGAAGAAAACATCACCTTAAAACATTGAAATTCTTAAAGGGTTAGTTCACCCAAAAATGACAATTCTGTCATTAATTACTCACCCTCATGTCGTTCCACACCCGTAAGACCTTCGACTTTATTCAACAATATCTAGTGATGGGCGATTTCAAAACACTGCTTCATGAAGCTTCGAAGCTTTACAAATCTTTTGTTTCGAATCAGTGGTTCGGAGCGTGTATCAAACTGCCAAAGTCACGTGATTTCAGTAAATGAGGCTTCGTTACGTCATAAGTGTTTCGAAATTTCAATGTTTCACCACTGGGGGGCGTGACTTTGGCAGTTTGATACATGCTCTGAACCACTGATTCGAAACAAAAGATTCGTAAAGCTTCGAAGCTTCATGAAACAGGGTTTTGATTGTTTTGCAGTGATTGTTGAATAAAGTTGTTATTTTGTTTTTTTGGTGCACAAAAAGTATTTTCGTCGCTTTATAATATTAAGGTTGAACCAATGTAGTCACATGAACTGTTTTAAATATGTCTTTAGTAGCTTTCTGGCCGTCTGAAAGTGTTAATTGTCTTGCTGTCAATGGAGGCCTCACTGAGCCATCGGATTTTATCAAAAATATCTTAATTTGTGTTCTAAAGATGAACGAAGGTCTTACGGGTGTGAAACGACATGAGGGTGAGTAATTAATGACAGAATTTTCATTTTTGGGTGAACTAACTCTTTACTTAAACTTTATCAAGTAGTTTGGAACAATATTTTGTTATTTTTTTTTGTAGAAACTCCTTCACTGCTTATTAAGTGCAGTATATGTGCAGAAAATAAGTCTTAAAATATTAGATAATTTGATCATTTAATGAAAAGGCAAGGTTAGTTCTGGTTGTAAAATGTCATGTGGTACAACTCTCCAAAAGTATAAGTATTTTATGATTAAATAAATTATGACATTCGATTTAAAAAAACAAACATAATGTCTTCACTTGAAAAAAACAATTATATATAATATTATTTATTACTTTTAAATTGATGGTTGCACCTCATGACATTTTTGAGTCATTTTAGTAGCTTTTAGTAGCTTTTATAAATGTGCCTTAAAAATATTACTGATGATTATCTTGAGACAAAACAATAGCACTGACATTTGTTAAGATATGTCACTGAAAGTTCGCTCTCGGTTAAGACAGCACAAACACACATTTTAGTTTGGGACCAGGCTTAAGCCTTTTCTGTGAAACCGGGCAAGAATGTTTTAAATATTTTTACAAGAGCTGTCAGTGGACGACACTGTTATTTGTCATTGACCTTTATAAAACATTAAGATTTTGTAAAGAAGTGGAATTATCTAATTCTGACAATTGGACAAAATTCTGCATAAACTGCCACAATAATCTCAGTTGGCTTTAAAAGAGAGTGGTCAAACTCGAGGTTAAGTGTGAGAATTATGCTTGCCCTATACCATTCACATGGGCGTAACGACACAATAAAGCACAAAAATGACTGTGGGTGAAGATCTTTGAAAGACAGAGAAAAGAGGAAAAATGGAGACGATTAGGTGGTCAAGAGAGAATTTCCCAGCAGTTTTGGTCACGTGAATGAGGAAGGGAAAAGTGAGGCTGCCCCACTAACATCCTTCCCTCAAATGTACATTTTACCCACAGAACTTTATGTTTGGACAAAAAATGGAGTGGCTTGGGTTTTTCAAAGGTGCTCATTTTATACAAATTGCTTTTTGAAACAATAGTGAAGGCTTATGATAGATTCTGGTGTAGAACGTCCTCGAGTTAATTGGGGCTTGGGCTTTGTGCAAATACTAAGGAAGCCTGCTGTGCCCGAATGCTTTGGTTTGTTTTTCTTGGTTCTCTCTGAGGAGGAAGCACGTGTGCGCTGGTGAAATCCGAGGAGAGTGTCTGGACAGAGAAGGAGCGCACAGGCGACACCCGGCCAAACAGTCAAGATATCACTAAAACTGCAGTTTCAAACCAGCTTCAATTGGCACCATGTGTTTCGCATCAAGACATTATTAATGCTGGTCTTATACGTAAATCATAATTCCAGGTCAAGACCTTGAGTGTCAAAAGCTTAAATTTGAAATGACAACCTTCTTCTTCCTTATGTTTTATCCCACTAAAAGGCTTTTGTCTGTACAGCTGGGTGAAAAGAAGGTGTCCATGGCATTAAGAAGTGGCTGTAATGTTTATAAAACACCAACATAGGGTAGCAGTTCTGATTCAAACACCAGATTCTCGCCTAGAAACATACATTCCTGAAAAAGATGGATACTGCTTGTTGTGTTGCTGGGATTACCGTTGGGATGCTGAGGAATGTGTTTATCTCATCCAAAAAAATAATTTATGTTAACGACCCCCATACCTGTCAACTTCCTCAAGATAAATAACAGCCTCCCACCTCTACTTCCTGCTTATCTCAGAAAAACACAGACGTTTGTAATCGTATTATGAACGTTTTTTTACCCGAATTCGGGCTCTGGCGGCCTCCACTCCTCCTGGCTGGCCGGCTATGGACACCTGCAGAAAAGCAACGAGAAAGTCACAAGTATGTTCATGGAGTACAAGATACCAGGAACAAGGAACTGGATTCAAGTACATCATGCATCTGGTATGGAATAAAAATAAATAAAAAAACATAAAATATATGTTAAAATATATAAAACCCATACTGCTCTGACCCTTCTTGGCATGGAGTGTACAAGTTCATGACAAATTGTCACATCTGTCCTGTTTAACTCCAGAATGATGACCTCCTTAAATGCCCTGATCTTTAATGGGGAGTGTTGCTCAACTCATCTCTACAGAATCCCCCACAGGTGTTTAAGAGTGTTAAGATTGGGTGAAATACATGTCCACAGAAGGTTTTTCACCTTAAGAGAACGTATTTAGTCATTGTAATGTTGAAAAAATAGCCAACAATGCAGGGAATAAGGAGAAGAGATCTTCTGTTTCAAGTTTTTGTATAGTAGTAGTGTGTGAGTTCATGACAGCATTGATAAAGCACAACTACCTCACACCTTCAGCACTCATACATCCCTATATAAGAGCTTTACTACCACTGAACTTCACTGTGGGAACCAGGCACTTCTCACTGTACTCCTCCTCTAGCATTACCATCACATTTTGGATGGTGTTAGATCCTAAATGATTGACTTGGTCTCATGAGGCCAGAGTATGGATTCCCAGAAGTCTATATTTTGTAAAATTAAGGCTAACTGACTTTATTGTGCTTTGGCTACAGTAAGTAGTTCCACTGAGGACGACGACCTTGCATGTCACTTCTGCAGGCTGCATCTTACTCTGTGAGATAAACAGTCACTCTTTTCATAGCTTTTGTTGGCTCTGAGACACTCGCTTGGTATTTCTCCTGCTCTTTGTCTAGCAAAAAAATCACTCATCACTAAATGAAAGCTTAAAATGAAGGCTTGATTATTTCAGGGGCCTTGTTGCAAGTCCACTTTTTAAATTTCTGTTACTTTTGCTATATTTTCACACTAAAAACAATGATTTGGTAATCCTCTTCTACCACTGTCCTCTTTTGTGCTAAGAAATAAGTCTCCTGACAGTTCTCTCCCAAGTGGTTCCATTGTTGTCAGCATTAAGTCTGAGAATGATTCAGTGGGCTATATAACACTTTTAATTGTCAAGAAATTACTTCTCTTTAAATGTTTTGGTTCAACATACATACCTGTTGATCAAAAATTACACCAGAAAAAAATATTTTGTTTTATTTAGAGGCTTTCAGGAGGGTTTACTCTTCGCAACACAACATTTTATCACTTTGATGAGAAAATCTTATTTTCCTAAATAATTTTGACATGCTTCTTTGGTAATTGATCAAACAGACTTGCTGGAACATTATATCTCTAAAGAACCGTAACATGTCTTCTAAGTAAAGAATATTTGTTGAATTTGTTAAGTTTCAGAGGGGGTGTACTCATTTATGCTGTGCACTGTATATATATAAAGCCTGTATAAGATTTAGGCAATAAATGTTTTTGGTAACACTTTAGTATAGGGAACACATATAAACTATTAACTATGACTTTTCCCTCAATAAACTCCTAATTTACTGATTATTAATAGTTAGTAAGGTTGTTAAGTTTAGGTATTGGGTAAGATTAAGAATGTAGAATAAGGTCATGCAGAATAAGGCATTAATATGTGCTTAATAAGTACTAATAAATAGCCAATATTCTAGTAATATGCATGCTAATAAGCAACTAGTTAAAAGTGTTACTATGTTTTCACTAAATATTTAGCTTAAAATTAACTCTGTTCCTCACTCAAAGCTATCACATAACATGATGAAGTCTTGGAATATACTGCACAAGTCACATGGGCTACTTCTCTGGTACTTTTATTTTATTTCATTTGTTTTCCACAGAAAAAAGAAAGTCGTGTGTTTGGAAAGACATGAGGGTGAGTAAATGATTTTCATTTTTGGGTGAACTAATCCTTTAAGAATGAAAAATACACTTCTGCCAAATGTTATCATAAGAGAACCACTAGGAGGTGAGATTTCTTAATTCTAGCCTGACTGGCTCTCATTCACCTGTCAGCAAGTACCAGCCACTCTAAAGCCAACACATGAGCCCACACTGAGGAGTGCCATGTCATTGCTCAATTTCCACATTCCCCACTTCATCAAGCCCGAAAACATGTCTCGCATCCAATTATAACTCGGTCTTTATCCCTATTGCTGAACCTCCCTAAGCCTGCAGCAGTCAATATGCATAGATACAGTAGCTTAGCGATACATTTCATTTTAGAAATCAAAACCGGCCTTTAGAACCTGAGAACCTGAACCTCTTTTGGGTGAACCTCAAGAAACCTGTCAAGAACACGTCCAGGTCATCTTTCATTCCAAAATAACAAGAATATAATTTTAAATGATAGATAATTTAGTGTAATTAATAAATATACAGTACATAATATTATTATATTTCCAAATATTCTTCCAAAATTAATACTTTTATTCAGCAAGTACATACCGGTACACATTATGTAAATGAAAACTTGTGCTTAATTGCTGTAAAAATAATGTCACAATGCTAAAATTATTAATGATTATTTATGCACAAACTTCAGTAATTGATTATATTTTTTTCTGTTGATTAATGAGGTGAAATGAGATTTGGACATGAGCTGGGAAGGTCAGAATCCCACCTGGTTGCTCTTCTCAGCCTGGTTGTTGCGGTTGGAATCGGGGAAGTGGATGTGACAGCCCGTGTCCTCCATCACCTTCTTGATATTGTTTCCCCCTTTGCCGATGACATGTGAATGCTCTGTGTGCGAGACGTCCATCTTTAGAGTCACACGGTTGCTCTGAGGAAACAAAAAAGTCAGACTGGATTAACTGCGGTACCATAGCAGCACTCGATTTAAAGGTGAAATGTGTAATTTCTATGCCATTATCTATACTTTAGCATTCCCATTTATCAGAGTTTCCACAAAATATTAAGCAGCGCAACTTCTTTCAACATTAATAATAAAAAGAAATGTTTCTTGAACACCAAATCATCATATTAGAATGATTTCTGAAGGATCATGTGACACAGTTTCAACGATGCTGAAAATTCAGCTCGGTCATTTAATAATTTTTTTTTTTTTTTTTACAAAATTTACAAAATTACTTCACTTTTAAATACAGAAAAACAGATTCCGCCCCTCTGAGTTGCTTCATTAAAGTTTTGACAGACTGAATTATATCTATGAGCTACAGCCAAGTCAGATTTCCATTACATCAAGACATTTTACGTCATCAATTTGAGAGAATTACCTCACAAATCTACAGTGATGTTACAACAAACTCTTCAGTTGGTGCTGGTGGATGTTCTGCATTACATCTGGCACTAATTACCAAAAGAATGGATGTAGTCTTGAATCAGTTGTGCAAATTCTATAACAATCCTTAATGTTTTGGTACAGCTCACGCAGATGCCACAGATGTCAGCTGCCCCTGATGGCCAATAGCCTTAAAGTCAGCATGAAATGGAAGTTGCCATAGTCTTTTCTTCCCTATTGTGAAGTATAGTCGCGTGAAATGGCTCCTTGAACAAGAAAAAAAATGTATGGCGGAACTTGATTTTGCCAAACGGGAATTGATTAGATTGCTGGCTCGTTGTGGTTTGCTATTGGTCGATCTCATGTGAATGACAAGTTGTCCTTAGAGAAGAGAAGTTGCTGCAAGTTATTTTAAAGTTGATTTAAAAAAAAAAATGCAATGCATAGATAAATTATTTATAAATACTGCAATATTCCATAAAAAAATTATGGAAAAGAATTTTCATTTTGCTTTCAGGGTGATTTTAAAGTCAACCAATGTTATCAGGCAATAAGTAATGGCATTTGTCTTCTTTTCAACCAAATACGATTTAAGCCATGATTCATTCTACAGCTATATGAGGAGCTCCTGTTGTCAAGCTCCACATAGTTCCTCACAGAATCTTCAAGGTCCATCACTTCAAATGTCACAGATTGCCTAAAACCCAACGCACTGCAGCAACTAAGTATGATAGGTATGACGAATGAGGGATTTTTGTGTTTGCACAATGTTGTATCAAATAAGAATCACCCAATCTGAACTGACACGCTCACCTTTGTGTCCAGGACAGACATGATCTTCTCCTTGGCTTCCTTCACATTGTCCCTCTTACCACTAACTTTGATGTGTGGATCTGAAAGACAAAAATACATAGTGTAATCCATGTAATAAGGTTTATTTACGCAATATATAGCATTTCCATCAGTACATATTAATTAACAAACATCTAACTCTTTGTTTCAAGGTTTTATGCAACAGACATGAATAAAACCTCAAGTCATTCAGATTGTTGAGAAGAGGTGTAATATTACTGTTATTTATTTTCAACTGGCCGATGGTAAAATGGGTTTCCACAAAAATATTAAGCAGCACAACTGTTTTCAACATTGGTAATAATACGGAATGTTTCATGAGCACCAAATTAGCATATTAAAATGATGAAGACTGGAGTAACGATGCTGAAAATTCAGTTTTGCCATCACAAAAATAAATGACACTTTAAAATATATTAATTATTTGTGATCAAATAAATGCAGCCTTGGTGAGCATAAGAGACATTACGAACAAAAAAACATTACCGACCCCGATCTTTTTGTTCTAAAAAACACTCAAAGTACCCTAGTATCATGGTGGACAGTTCTACATAGGCAAGCAGTGCTTACATTTTCAGATAATGTAAAAATCTAGTTTTTATATTTATCATAAAGCTTAATGATATGGCTGTTTACTCACATAAATTATATGATAAGTCATATCTCACAGGAATAATGTTGGGATCAAGTGGGGCTGGCAGAAAAATGCATGCAGTGTTTCACGGATAAATAAATCCAGACAACATTTATATAATTCCGGTACTTGCTCATTCTGTCATTGACTTCCGCACCAGAAACATCTGTCTCACTATGCTGCAAACCCCCCCAAATTCTACAGAACTAATCTACTTCATGCCATCATGCAGTATATCTCTGCTTGGTGTCCCAAAGGAAGACTTCTGACTAACAGCATGAGGTCTGGTCTACTTTACAACTTATTCCCGCCAAGAGCCGCCCACTTAGACAAGAAGATACCAATGAATGGCACGTAAAGAAACCCCCTGCAGTTTATTGCAGGTGGAAATACACTACACGGCTTTTGCTCAGATTTTTGCCCCGATTTGCTCTCTAGATGAGTTGACAATAGTTGCTGAAAGTATGCAGGTTTTGGGCAGTCGGAGTTGACAGACTTCACAGAAAATCGTGTAGCATATGATGGGCACAGACTCAAGATTTTTTAGCTTCAGACTATGATTCCATCCAGCCGGTGGATATCAAAACATGTTTGATATTTTGAGGTGATTTTAGAACACATCATAGTGTTTGACACGTCGCTACTGAAACTGGAGCTGTCCTCAATCTACGAGTGTTGCAATAAAATAAAAATACAATAACAATACAAAAGTAAATTAACAGAACACATTAGCCTCTATATTTGACTCCTCAGCACAGATAAAACAACTGACTGCGCCACTCATTTCTTACTCCCATTGTAATCTGTAGAGTCCATACTAGGCATGGGCCGGTATGAGATTTTGACGGTATGATAACCTTAAGCAAAAATATCACGGTTTCACGGTATTGCAATTGCAGCTCTAAAATGAGTTATTTTAAAATGTCTAGGTAAAAAACAACTTTTTTCCTATGAACACAATATATTTCTAAGCAACATAGAATATATGGAAAAGTAGTAAACATGTATTTTAGATTAAATAATTAAAATAAATAATTTAATTCTTCTTAATTAAATTAAAATTATATAAATAAAATAAATGCAGTCATTTAAGTGAGCCTAAACGTGCAGCTCAACAATAATTAGAACAGAAATTGAATTATTTTCTGTAAAAAAAAAAGTTGCAGTCACTTGAGTTAAGCATGTGATCAGCTAAAGAAGATATTAATAGTTATAATAAAAATATTAAAAATTATTAATAGTTTTTTTTTATATAATCATTTGTTATTTTTATATTACATAACAACAGTAAGATTTCAATACTAATATTCATGGATGTCTTTATTTCTTGCTTTCAAACGTTAAATCCTTGAGCTTTTATTTTGACGGAAAACCACAGGGAGATCCAGGAAGATGTTTCTCTTTGACAACAGATTTATAAACTACACTCTCAGTACAGATGGTTGGTGCACGTTGCGTTCCTAAATTCAAATGATAAGCGACTCAAACACACAGCACTTGCAGAGCAGCATTTTCTGTGAATCGAAGCTGAAAGCTGTTTACTCTATACGGCGCGTCAAACTATATATTTCTATAATTACATCACAACCGTTGCGATTTGATGATCGTACTAAGACACATCACATTCTCACATCCATGCATTGTCAAAATTCATAAAAAGTTACCGGGCAACTGGTGAATAAGCGTTTTAGCGCTGATTTTAAGTCGCATTTGGCGCTTTGAACCTTGGCGATCATGCTAAGTGTCTCGCAAAAGGCGCTGCGAGCTCGTGCAGCTCTGTCAGAGGCAATCCGTGCATGAAATAAAATTATTAGAAAACGTAGCATTTTGCAGTTTATTAAGTCATTGTTCAGGCCATTTTTACGATTTCAATCATCAGACAGTTACCAGCCACTTCATCTTTTTCGACGGGGGGAAAAAGTTTCAGGGGTTCACCTCCTGCCATCCTACACACAGGTGACTGACTGACTGCTCGACTGCTCGCACCAATTGAGGGGGAGGGGGAGGGGTCGTGTTACTCACTACGCTGCCCACAGCCTGGAGGATTCCTGCACTTTGCGTCATTGACGCGACATAAAAAACAGCTCATACCGCAGGAACGGTATCACGGAAAAATTTAGTGGTTTTAAAACCGTGACGTTTTCAAACCGCGGTATACCTTGAAACCGGTAACCGGCCCATGCCTAGTCCATACTGACCACGTCTACTCACCCAAGACTGCATCTATATGCACTTGGCTTGATTTTTCTGTTAAGATTTTAAAAGTTGTGTAGTGTTTTCCAGCTGTTAGTTAGAATATACTGTAAAACATGGAATGTAATGGAATTTCAAGTGTGTCAGACTGCGTCCCCGCAATACTACAAGTTATGCCCCCTACAATAAAAAAACAATTAGAGGATGTCATCGGTGCCCCTCCCTTTGGAATTGCTGATGCCATCATTAGTACTGCTCTTCTTCTACTTCACTTTCCTTGCTTTTTTAAGCTTCACTATCGCCACCTTGTGATAAGGCATATAGATTGTATTACATAGATAACCAGATGCTGCAAGTCATTGTTTTTCCTCAGTTTTTAAAGCATTTCAATGATGAAACTACAGTAAATTTAAATTTTATTAAAGGGGTAGGGTTAGGGTAACTTGCAGGGGAGTGGTTTGTAGTACTGCAGGATGCAGACAGACCCTTCTTGGAATTTGGATGAATAAATCAAAAGTAGGACTGTACAATTAATCAAACTGCTATTTAAATATGATGTCTGCATGTTCTGCGTGTGTCTGTGTGAATGAGCAGCACAGTTTCATCCTCTATACATACTAAGCATGCATGACCAGTGTTGGGGGTAACGCATTACAAGTAACTTGAGTTACGTAATCAGATTACTTTTTTCAAGTAACTAGTAAAGTAATACATTACTTTTAAATTTACAACAAAATATCTGAGTTACTTTTTCAAACAAGTAACGCAAGTTACTTTGTTTTCCCATGTACTGACTGACAGCTCTCCTGCCGTCATGTTGAGAGAAATCGAGAATATAGTGCAAAGGCGTTGTGTGTAAACATGATGGTTATTGTAGTTCTAGACTAAATGTGAGCATTTACTTATCTCATTTGCACAAAAACAGATTCAGTATTCCTCAAAATGTATAAAAACAGTGAAATGCAATCTCAGAATATTGCACAAACCTGCAATCATTAAATATATTAAATTAAAAAAATACTTTATGTATTTAATCTCACTTTATTAACCAATGTCTTTGCTGCTGACCTTTGATGATCCAATTCAACCATACTAATAAACAAAAATGACTTTAGATAAACATCACATTTGTGATCAGTCTGAAGCTTATTCATTTCACTTTTGGTGTGAAAGGGCCTTTACATTTGCCAAAAATATAACCTTTTTGTTGTTATTAAAACAAACAAGCAAGCCCAGCCCATGTGAGGAAAAGTAACGCAATTTAATGTAACACATTTTTTTTCATAAAAAGTAACTAATTCAATTAGTTACATTTTTAGGGAGTAACTCAATATTGTAATGTAATCTTTTAAAAGTAACTTTCCCCAACACTGTGCATGACCCTTGTGGTGTTTACAGTGCCTGCCGTCTCACTATATGAGGACATGGACACATGAACTTCAACTCCAGAGCTGCTCTGAGTCACTTCACGAGCACTTCACCATTTCATTTGATTCAAAATACACAGAAACTCAAAGGTCTTCACTACAGCCTGCCAAAATAAGAGTTTTGTTTGACCTGAAGAAATTATGACAGAAACATATTACTATTGTACAGCAGAATGTATTTCTCACAGTAATAAGAACACAATTTATTAAAACATTATTTTTTTTAAGGAATCACACAATATCACACAATTTTGTCCATGTTGTAATTTAAACAGTAAACCTCTGTCGTGCAACACTTTGTTTGCCAAAAAGTAAAAAGGAATTGTTACACTGTCATTTGATTACATATTGAAAGATTAATTAAACTGTTAAAGTCTTATACATTCATTTGATTACCACCGTTTTTGATAAAAAAAAAATGTATTAAATCATAAAACACAGAATCCAGCAAAATTGAAACAGACAACACAGAACTTCCGAAAGAGTAAAACGTAATTTTGAATAAAACAAAACAGATTTCATAGAGCCCAATACATGTTTTAGTAACAAGGCAGTTTAAGAATCTGAAACAACCCACAAGACACACCAAGCCATATAATTCACTTTCCGCAAAGGAGGAAGACAAGCACAAGGATCCGGGTCTAACGCTACACGTCTGGCTTTCCGTGCTATAGCTGCTTTTCCGGAGCTTAAAGGAAACTCGTGATGAGAGCTTTCAATGCCAGAGGGAATGAGTGAAAAAGCCATGCTAAATCACTGTCCCACGCAGAAGCGAATTTCTCCACCACAAAATCCTGCAAAACATCCATTCGGCCAACTGGACGGACATTGCGGGAGGAAATCTCTCCAGCCTGGCTCCAGCGACATTCCATGCATCAGAAAATGTACAGAGCGTTTCAAGTTAGCCACTACAGTAAGACTGGCCTTAGTTAAAATTGCATGTAATGTGACCATTTTCTGTGGTCAAGCTCAAGTGCTCAGTAGAGGTTTTACAGTTTATACTGTGGTGTTAGGGTGAAAACAAGAATATAATCGCATACAAAGGGGCTTGTCTCATGCAAACATGCCAGTTCAGTGTGGTTTAACACATGTAGGATTACACCAATGATTAGGATCTCTCAGCTTCCACATTGGCAATTATTGTCCACCTCACCAGTTTTGAGTGGCATCCCCTTAAGGGTTGGATTTACAAGAGTGGTGAAAACTGTGTAATGTAATATGTTCAGTGCATACCAAGTGAAGCAATGCTGGCTATTAAAATGCGCCAAACTTTCGAATATGTGCATGCAAAGCAAAAATGGCTTATTAAATTGCTTCGAAACCATAAATCATCATGCCGCTGGTGCATTTATTGTTTAAATGTGAGGGAGGGTGCCAATAGGGAAAGCATTGACAAAATGTTTGGGATTCCAGAGATGGTCATGAAACTGTTTGGGTTTAACCTACATGTTACCATGGTAGAATAAATTTACATTTACACATCTGGCAGATCCAAAGCAACTTTTTTATGCATTCAAGGTACTGTATACATCATGAATCAGTTTGTGTGTTCCCTGGGAATCAAACCCAAGACTTTGGTATTGCTATCCAAAAATATAATGCTCCTTTAAGACACAAAGTTCAGCAGAGTTACAATCAGTGCCATCCTTATGTTGTGCGACGGCACCGGGCCCCATGCTTTAGGGGGCCCCGCGATGAACGCGAATGGACCGAGGGGACCAACCACGACACCCCCCCCCCCTCCCACCCACCCAGAACGCGATTGCGAATGGGGGAACAACCACAAACCACCCAAACCATTCCTCCCACCACCTGGAAGGCAAACGAACCGACCGAGAGGGGCCCCGCTTCCTACTCGCACTGGACCCCGCCCCATGCTTGGGACGGCCCTGGTTACAATATTTAAACTAAGGTGAGCAGATTTCTGAAATGGAAACCGGGGACATTTCCTAGATTAGTTGTCAAAATATAATTGAAATCTCACTTGTTACACTCTTAAAAATAAAGGTTCCAAAAGGGAGTTTTGGTTGCGAAGCCATAGAAGAGCAATTTTGGATTCCCCAAGGAACCTTCTATTTTTTCTTGGTGTAAAGAATAGTTTATTAATCCAAAGTACCTTTTTTCCCACTATAAAGAACCTTTTGTGCAACGGAAAGGTTCCATGGATGTTAAAGATTCTTCATGGGACCATCAATGTCAATAAAAAACCTGTATTTTTAAGAGTGTATACTATTATTATAATTAATAGTTATAAGGATGAAATAAAAAAAAGTAAATGAAAGTAAATAGTAACCATTGAAAATAGCAAACAGATCAAAATGGTATTATATTAGAAAAAAAAAAAAATATATATATATATATATGATATATTATATTATGTATTATACTTTATGAAACACATTACAAAATAAAACCTATGATATATATTCAGTATTTCGACTTTTACAAACTGTTAATATATACTCTGTACAGTAATTATACAACTTTTTAAAATTATATTTTATGTTTGTGATTTTGGAAATGGATCTTTACTATCCCTAAGGCATTAGGCATTTAATAGGTATTTTTGGCTCATTTTGAGCACAAAGTACACTCACAAAAATTGTTAAGATGTATGAATTTCAATTGTATAGTAAAATTCCACCAAATTAAACTGAATAATCCTTACATATTATTCATATTATGAATTAAAATTTTTTAATTTTAAATGAGATAAAAACTAGAGCTTAATAAAACATTATGTATAAATATTAATGGAACAAGGGAATGGACCATTTAGTTTATGTGATTTGTATTCATAAATGTAAACATATTTTCATTTTTTTATTTATTTATGAATATGAATCACATCACATAAACAGAAAAGGTCCATTCCCTTATTCCATTAAGATTTATACAAAATGTTATATTAAGCTCTATTTTTTTTTTTTACTTGTTTAAAATTCATAATTCATACTATGAATAATACGTAAGGATTATTCTTACATATTTCTATACAATTATCTGATGAAATTTTACTATACAATTGAAATTCGTAAATCTTAAAAAAAAAAAAAAAAGTGTGTTGAGTGGAATTGTTGCAAGTGTAATTGTGATGTTGATTTATTATTATTATTAATTTATTCATATTGGGGTGAATGCCTGGCTACTTTTGAATGGTTGTAAAAGTGTTGAACATGGATTAGCGTCGTCTACCTATGTGTGTACATGTACAGCGTGTATGAATATTGTGTCTAATTTTTATCTAATTTTGTCTAATTTGTGTCTAATTTTTAATATATCAGGTTTTGTCAAAATGCTGGCTATTGATTCCACTACAAATTTTTCTATCAGGGACAATAAAGTATATTTCATTTCATTTTATTTCATTAATAGAGAAAGACTTGCCACCATAATTGTGTAGTTACAATATCCACCAGCAGAGGCTAACTAGCAAAACCCATTGTGGAATGTTCTTTCACATGGTTTGCTCATGCTCACACCTTTTTGACTACAGCGTTTAAATTTAGCTCCATCTAAGGCTGCTTACACACACCTCCATCCACAGATGGCTTTGATAAGCGGCACACTGCACTGATTGTGGCAAACACATCTGTTGAAACACATTCCTCTGAGAGTCTAAATCAGTCATTCCAAGCAGCGGGGGAATGTGAAAAAGCTGAGAATTCAAACAACCAACAAGCTGAATATACCAAATCAGTTCATTACAATTATGATTCATCATTCTGAATCATGTGGAAGGAATCTGTTTGACTGCTACTGGCTATAGAAAGCATGATAGAAAGCATGTCGTATTGTGATCCTTTGGTTTTTTAAAGTTTGAATTTAGGTGGGGAAATAGAGTTTAAGAGAGCAATGTCTTTTCAGAGAGTTATTTATCCACACAGGGGGTGGCGTGAGCTAAATGGAGCATGCTGTTTTGGACGCCGCAGTGTTTTATGGGCTGCTTGGAAATGCCCAGAGTGGATTGTGTCATGTGGACATGAGGAACCCACAAACTGTTGCACTGCTGCCACTGTGAGTGAAAACAGCAGTGGCAAAAGATAGCAAGAGGTGTTTTGCCATTAGCAGTTAGTACTAAAAAGATGTTCAGGAGAATGTGCATCTACATCCTGAGAACCATGTTATTCGCTCATGTTCTCATTAGGGCTGGGCTGTATGATGGTGTATATACCATGTGACAAAATAAATGCACTAACTGTTATGCTATACTCTGCTTTACATTATTTTACAAAGTTAAATAATTTCATTAAACACATCACCGTAAACCCGAATAAGTTGACAAAACTCAAAAAATTTGCCTCAATTATTTTACGCTAAGAAATTCAAAGTTTAAGTCAGCAGAACTGGCAGATATTTATTTTGTACTCATATTTCTATTGTTCTTAACTTTTAAATATTTGAGTACACTAATTCAAACATTTAACTTAAAATTATCATGTAACCTCAATGTACACATTTTATTAGTGTAAACTTCAGAAAATGCTAAATTGCTAATTTGCTAACTTGCTAAGTTAATATGTTATTTTAACAATAGCATGGTACAGCACTTGCTGAATGAGTACAGCAATATAAAGCATTTAACATACTTGCTCTAAAACCAAGCCACACGCACCACTTGTTACCATGATGGTAACTCTCCAAAACCCCACATTAACAGAAACTCTTCTAAATTAGCATAACAAAACATTAATCACTACTAAAACTCCCACTTAACATTAATCTTGCACAAAAAGAACATTATATAACACTTAGTTTTAGCATTTACTCCCCCTTTCGAGTCCCATGGGCAAAGCATGCTGGGAAATAGAAATCCCAGCCCAGTTTCAGTTTAACGTAATTTGTCTAAATGAAAAGAATTGAGTTCATAAAAGTCAAAACAATGAAACAGTTCAGCTGACTTAAAATATATCAGTTCTGTGATCAGTTCTTGAAAGAAAAAGAAAGTGCTAAATACTCAGTTGATTTGACTGAACTAATTTGTTTAATTTCAGTTTGTCCTACTCGAACCAATTAATTATTTTGAGAGTTAGGTTTAACAGTGTTTATTTAGTTTTAATTATGTGATAATTTACAAATTATGTAATAAATGACATAATAAATATACATTTATGCATTTGGCAGATGCTTAATCCAAAATGAATTATATTGCATTAAAGTTATACATTTTCATCAATTCACGCATTTCCTGGGAGTCAAACCCATGACCTTGCCGAATAGTAGAGCTCAAATGCTCCATGCTCTACTATTTGAGCTACAAGAATCTACTGAAGTAAATGTAATTTAATATGGATTATTACTTGATTAATTTTTTTTCTGAATTTTCAGCAAAAATAACAATATTGTGATATTTAAATGTAATATAGAATTACTCATTCCGTGATAATTAAAAAAAATAAAATAAAATAATATATATATATATTTCAGGTTAGGTGTCCACTGAACAGAGCTCACTGCTCTTTCACTAATTGATTTTAGTATTACTGTACCACTAGGTGGCACCCTCAAGACTTTATGTGTTGCTTTAAACTTTAAGGTGGTCTAAGGAGGGAAGTATCCTTACAGAGATGTTCACCAATTATTCCAAGAGAAATAATGTCCTTGCGTCCTTGTTTTAAAGGTTCTTCAAAATATAGGTGCTATAAATCTCCTCCATTTCTTAGCTTTAAAGTATGTATTCTCATGCGCTTCATAAGTCACATGATTTAGCACATCTGGAGTCACGGCATCTTGCACAACAAACAGCGCAAAAATATGCGACTCTACTGCTGTGTGTGACCGAACAGATGTTCGTGAGCTATAACAAAAACAAAATGCACTCACGCACTCTGGCTGAATTCACAGCACTGTTCACATAAAAAAAGAAATTATGAAAGAAATTAATTAAGGAGGCTAACAATTAATTCCAATTTAAATGACAGTCACTTTTAATGGAGCTCTTAGGTCACACAGGCGTATTTGCATGGAGAAAAAGCAGGAAGCTGCTCTGTTTTTCTACTACATACTTTGGATTGCTGCACCACCATGAACAGTCAGATGTAGCGGCAGCAATGGAGACGTGATAACATCTTCTCGTGTGAGGGCTGCAACTAAAGAAGGCTTGATGATTATACTGAGACCTTAATGGAGAGGCGCAAGCCTTCCTGAGGCCCTCCGAACAGCGATGAGCCCTCCCGAGTGGCTCTGGATGTTTATTGCTGTTCTGTTCCCATAAAAGTCACAGAGAACACACGTGCGCTGTATACGCCTCGCCTCGTTACGTAGCAGAACACTGCTACGCTGAACAGTGCATCATTAGGAGCTCAAACAGACATAGGCAAAGGCGACTGCATCAGTTTTTTTATTGGTGGGAAATACATTATCACTACTCAGGGCACTAAAGGAATAAATCATGATTTTGGAAGGATTGAACAATTTTGACTTTCTGCAATATTTTCTTCACCAAAAGAGGAAAAAAAAAAAAATCCAATCCTAAATAACAGCCAATAGAATTTACATTTTACATTTACTCATTTTGCAAACGCTTTTATCCAAAGCGACTTACAAGTGAGGAATACAACAAGCAATTCATTGTGAAGAGGCAAATAGACACAAGAAGTGCTCACAATACAAGCTTCAGACATTGCTTAGAGTAGCATAAGCTAGAATAGGGAGAGATTAAAGGAAGTGAAAGCATAGTTTTTTAATCTTATGAGGAGGTTAAGTGCTCACGAAAGAGACAAGTTTTCATGCTGTCTTTTGAATATTGCCAGGGATTCTGCATTCCGGATGAAATTCATAAACATTTAATTTTGATTTAATTTCATATAATTTTCCCACTTAAGCCCAAAGTATAGACCTTATGTAGTGCCGCCCATTTTCAGTGCTGTGCTCGTTGTGTTCTGTATTTCCACAGCTTGAAGGTAAGATCTTATGAATGAACCACTTGCTTTAAAGTCTTCCCGGTCTACTGACATTTGTTATGACATCCGCTTCAATGCTCATGATAACTTTCATTAACTCTACAATAAGTAAATCCACTTCACCAGCGATGCCATAGAAATATACAGAGCTACTGCAAAAACAGAATTTCAAACACAAAATTCTAAAGATGGCTGCGCGCTTGTTTCTCTGGTGCATAAAGGCCCGGGTATACTTCATTTTCCGCATTCAGCTCCATCTCACGCACACTTAAAGTTGAGAGTGTACTTGGTCTGTCCGCGTTCCACGATGGTTACACAGTCTGTGTGACGTAATTATCATCATCAGGAGGGTCTGCGGATGTCCGGTGTGCATACAAACAACGTCCACTACATAGTGCGCACACCATCCATGCGCACACAAAAATTGGGCTGCACGCGGACAGTGTGCGCAGACATCCGTAGACCCTCCAGATGACGAAAATTACGTCACGTGGACCGTTGCAGAAAGCAGCCAGCCGAAGTATACTATGGGCTTTAGGTCTATATTTCGGCTGTCCACATTGTGAGACGGTCAGCACACTGTCCGTGTGATGTAATTTTTGTCATCAGGAGTGTCCGCGGATATCCCAATCAGTGGTTCGGAGCGTGTATCAAACTGCCAAAGTCACGTGAACCATTGAAATTTCGAAACACTTATGACGTAACGAAGCCTCATTTACTGAAATCACATGACTTTGGCAGTTTGATATACGCTCTGAACCACTGATTCGAAACAAAAGATTCGTAAAGCTTCGAAGCTTCATGAAGCAGTGTTTTGAAATCGCCCATCACTAGATATTGTTGAATAAAGTCGTTATTTTGTTTTTTTGGCAGACAAAAAGTATTCTCGTCGCTTCATAACATTAAGGTTGAACCACTGTAGTCAAATGAACTGTTTTAAATATGTCTTTAGTACATTTCTGGGCGTTTGAAAGTGTAAATTAGCTTGCTATCAATGCAGGCCTCACTGAGCCATCGGATTTTATCAAAAATATCTTAATTTGTGTTCCGAAGATGAATGAAGGTCTTATGGGTGTGGAACGACATGAGGGTGAGTAATTAATGACAGAATTTTCATTTTTGGGTGAACTAACTCTTGAAGATGTCAATTTTCCAAGGCTGGACAGTGCTTTTGGCCACTAGTGTTTAGGTTATAATAATATAACATAATATAATATAATATAATCCATAAAATGAAAATGAAAAAAGTCAATTACTATTCACATAATTTTATCTACTTATGTCATGTATATGAGCAAAATGCACTGTTTTATGCTTATATCTTAGTTCAATGTTTTAAGTTACAAAAATAAATAAATAAATAAATGTAATCATGCAATATTATGTAATGAAATAAATATTAACCCTGGGTATAATAAATATATAAATACATTTCATTTAATTTCATCATTTGCGTAGCATGCGTGAGAAATAACAATGCTAATGCATGAGCTCTAATTTCTCACTGCTTTATTTTATCAGTTTATTGCAGCAGCTCTAAATTAATGATACATTTATGGAACCTTTTTATAGAATTTGTTTTGTATCAACTATAAAATCCTGTTGGAGTCATAAAATTCCACCATCCCTCACATCTGTTGTTATGGAAATGTCTCATTTGCTCCTCAAACTGTAACAAAGTCATTCTGGGAAGAAATTTATTTCCTTGGGATCAAGAGGGCAAGTCCATTGTATCCAAAATCTGCTGACAAAAGAGCCAAAAGATGTTCATTTGAAGTTAGGAACTTTAAATCCCCTCTCCGTCCACTGTGGGAGCATACTGGGCAGCGCACGCCAGCAGCCTAGCAGCTCTCCATGGAGACGAGGGCCCAGTCTGATGCAACAGAGCAGTGGACAGGGTGATACTGGAAGAACGGAGCGCTCGGACTGTTTTTACAGCTGCTGCCCCCCTTTAAGAGCAGGCCAGTGGGAGTTCTGTTCTCCTGTCCTCCTATAAATCTCTCCATACTGCAGCCTGAGATTTATTCAGCGCTCCAAGTTGGATTTGCCAAGACGGCTAGGAGTGAGGGTGAGTCAGAAATGTCAGCCAGGTTCTGGGTCTTTGAATGTGAGAAGATGGCACGGTTCGGGCAGAGGGAACTCCAGCAAAGCACTGTTAAATTGTTTAGGGCATTTTTAAAGAATTAATTTAAGATGAACTGATAATTGTTTCTAAAAGGAGACGTACCAGGAAATATGCAAAAATGTATCTAATCACTAATGGGCTTCCCTCGCACTTTTTTTTACACAAACTGTTAAACCAGGGTCATTTTCATCCCAGATTAACATAATTTTGTGGTATGTTGCTCCATGTCACACACTATTCATATTTCAACTTGTGTTAGTAATTCACACTGTTTAACTCTAGCACTGGAATTTGGCTCTGCTTTAGAGTAAGGCCTCAACCCATGGTCAAAATCAACATAAAAGCTGCATGAAAAATCGTTAGAAGATTGTGATCTCGATTAAAACACTCCTGTAATCTTATTCTTAAATGACAATGGTTCAGCTCTGTCAATTAACAAGTACCTTTGACGTACAATCACAGCAGAACATTCAAATCTGCGTTGGCACTGCTGTTGATCCAGAGAGAGCAGTTGTCATGTTTAGGTATGAAACAACTTTACAAACAGTCTTTTCAACCACACAGCATCAGTAGTTCTGTGTTACAATAATACAATTTATCACAGAAGTACTAGGATAAAAGTTTATAGTTCGGATATAAACATTGATGTCTACTGTAGTGAATACAGTAGCTAAATCATCTTTTGAAAGTAACTTGACACTTCAAATAAAGATTTTATCAATCGCATCGTTACACTAATAGGCAGTGACGTAAGTCACACGATAATGACAACATGGCGAATGTAATACATCCGTATTACATTCTTACTACACACATTCAGGGCAGTCACTAGAATGAAGCAAGGTGGTGACGATTCTCGGGCCCGCGGCTTTCGGATTTCAACCAAGAAGGGGGCCCCGGATACCCTAGCTAGCTACGGCCCTACAAACATTCACAGTATATCGAATGCACTTTGTGCAGTTGTGAAGTAAATACTTTTTCAAAATAAGCACCTACTAAAGACCTCACTGGTACGAATTCATACATTTTTTTGCTAAATCGTACGTATTTTATGAGTTGCCAAATTCGTATGAATTCGTATTAATGACCTACCCCAAACCCCACCCTAAACCTACCCGTCACTGGGGTTTAGACAAATCGTATGAATTCGTACGAGTGAGGTCGTACGAATTAGCCAACTCATAAAATACGTACGAATTGGTCATGAGATAGCGTTGTTCAAACCGATTTTTTTTTAAATAATTAATTTAGTAATAATTAAAATAATTAAATAGACTGCAGCGAATAACATTTTGTCAGAACCTCTAGTAAATTACATATTATTTTGTTTAGTTGTCTATTTAGAATCGTGGGAGAATTGTGATTTTCTTTACTTTAAACAAAAAAATTGTGATTCTTAATTTATCCAGAATCGTGTGGCTCTAATCAATAAAAAAACAAAAACAAAACAATTTTCATTTTCATTTCTTTTCATTTGCGGTTTACTTTCTTAATACACATTCCTGGTCTTAGAGTGGTGCAGGGATGACGACAAAACCCGGAAGACTAATTCGCCACTGGTTCCCTTTAAATTTTCCCATGAGTTTTTTTATAATATGTTTCTTATGAGTAAAATAAGGTCTGTGGTAAACATAACTTGACAATACTTGAACGTTTTGCTCTACAGCATAAATTACACACACCCATATCGAAAACGTGAATTTTAAAGCTGTTATGTTTATTTTAAATAATGTATGTTTCAAGTAAATAGATAAGAATGTTTGGGGTGTTTTACTTTGTAGATCAAAACGTCCAGGTATTGTCAAGTTATCAAGTTTTAATTACATTTCTGTCAAATTACTCTGAGAGAACTGACATTAGACAGCTTAATATCTGAACTGAAAGCAGTTTGTTGCCCTCTATTTACACTGATTATGTCTTTAATAAAATAAAATCACATCAACCTTTAAAGTCAACAGAACAGCATTCACAATCCATGTTATTTTTGTAATATGATGTATTTGCAAGTGAACCAGGATATTCAACCAGAGAGAAAATGCAGGCCAAAAGATTGCTTAGTGATTACATTGTGAAAAGTGGTTTCTGTGAGACAAAAGAGTTGACAAATAGCAGTGCTTAGTGATGTCAGTTCTAAAGGAGTTTTCAAGAAAAATAACAAAGAGAAATATTTTTTTTTCTATTAGAATAACATGCACAGATGAATCGTTCAAAATAAGACCATGAATATGCATTAACAAAATAAATATAGGATAAATTTTGAATCCATGTTGACTTTAAAAGATCCAGCAATAAAATGTTGCTAATTTTAGATCAGGACATTCATTGAATACCGCTAAGATACAACAAGAGGACATCATTCTGATTTAATGTCAACATACACACTCAGAAAGAGAACTCTGACAGAGACAAAGTCTTTCAGAGTAAATCAAATCCAGCGTTTTTTGTGACAGTGCTGTGTAAAGGTCTGCGGAGTATCAACCTGAGCTTTACGATGGCAAATGAGTGAAACAGACCGCGAGAGACTTCAGAGACCAAGATGAAAACTCCCTACGTCAGCTCAGACTTTGCAGAAAAGGAATGCGTCCTCAGGAGCCACATAAATACACCGCAAGCTGCATTTCCAGTTTTAACACACAAAGAAAGCATCTCGGGGCCATTTCTAGTTCTTAGCATTCCAGTTAGGGCCCATCTGAAGGCAATGATGACTGCATTAGCTGTGATGGCTCTTTGGCCAATAGAGGCGAGAGATAATAGCACATAGCTGTGGGTGTTGGTCCTATCCCAGATGATGCAGGCTTCCAGAGACTCTTAGGAGCCTGTAAATGTGTCTGCAAAGTATCTGTCATTATTAAGAAGTCGAGGCCCTGATATTACTAAGCACTTTCAGCCACCAAGGGACATGCCTAGCATACAGATTAAACTAAACATAAACATAAAATTGCTTTTTTTCTTTTTTATTAAACAGTGGTTTACTGAACAAATTGTGTCTCTCTCTTTAAATAGATTTAATTACAATTAAAATGTTTTTAAGGATAAAAAAATCTATCTCTGCTAATACTGTGAACTATATATAGGGAGCCTTAAGCATTAACTTCTAAATCTAATTATAAAATTATGTTTCTACTGAAATTCATTGGTAAAATATATTCATTTACACAGTGGCCGTCATAACTTGTTTTCATGACTGATTTAAAACATACATTAATACATTAAATAATCAAGGTTAAGTAAAATATAATGAATATATAGGCGAAAGAATATATATTACATTAATATATTAAGCGAAAGAATTCATTTCTCTAGCGAACTAACAAGCTGTGGACACTGAATGGCATTTCTGAGGTAAATGCTACGTGACAAGCTGTTATATTGACGTCTTTCCACGGTTGAAACACTGACTGAGCGATTACAGGAGATATAATACATTTCAGTAAGTTGTACTGTATCTTTCAACAAACTTTCAGATGTTCATTCATGTTTATTCTGTAACTAGTATTAAAGAGGAAGGGATGATCGCGTTCACTCGCGCTCCGCGCTGCCGCGTGAATTGAGGCGCCTATACTGCGATCTGTTACGCCACATCAAAGAGCGTCAAAAGGCATTTATTGTTTAAATTTCGAGATAAAATGGACAGAATTTGAGGGACAAGACTTTGTTTCTTATCAAAAGTAACAAAACACAGAGCTTATTGCGATTATAAGTGGTTAATGGGCTACAACTCTGTATTTGTCGGTACACGTGTACCGAACCGAAAGACACATACCGAAAATTCTTGGTACGAATACGTGTACCGTTACACCCCTAGGTATGACCATAAAACACTTTTACCGTAGTGCATGATTTGTAAACTAATACATTTTGATACTTTCATCACATTGTCAGCTCCATATGCATGGCTATTCTGACATTGTAAGGTAGCATTTGCACTTGCAATGTTTAAGCGCTCGGTTTCCCGTGAAACAAGTCGCGACACTCAATAAAATAAGACTTGTAGAATCAAGCTAAAATGGCATGGTTTCTTCAGTAAATGCGTTTTTACCTCACACTTGCTTTTGTCATCACTCTCGGTTAGGTTTAGGGTTGGATTTTAAAACGTGATAGAGTATTAAACTTTTAGCGTCACTCACCAGAACTTTCATTTCTGAACTGCCGTGATACATGCAATATCCAGGGTAATAAAAGTCGCCAGATTCATATTCATCTGTTTCGAATAAAACTGAATACACTTTTAGTACCACTCACTAGAAATTTCACTTTGAAATGTGCAAGAAGCAATGTAATATCATTTTGCAGTCACCAAACCACATTTTTTCCAATGAACCTGGGTTGAAGACAATAGATTTCTGCAGCAATGCTTACACAAAATTCTGTATTTTTCAAACGGCATCAAAACGTATGGTAAATGCAAACACTTCAAACACAGTCGATTAAAAGTCCAATAGAAATATAAACAAACATAATGATTGTGGGTGATTTTTCATACTTAACTTGATCATAATTGAATTCCTTCGTACAATGATTTCAAGTTATTTAACTTTTGTTAAACTTTTGTTAAACCAGAACCTTGTTTAATTCAATCCCCTAAACTACAAACATCTCCACTCCTCAACAATCACATACACCCAGCACTTTCATTGTGCAGCAGAGGTGGACCCAAAGTCAAGGCTGTTGGTTCAATCGCATACTGTGCTATCGAGCTGACCCGGAGCGTGTTTTGTTCCAGAGCTGTTGCGCAGGATCAACACTTCTTAACTGTTGTAATAAGCTGCAGACAGACTCGCAGGAAACAGCAGGTCCCTGAAGGCCACACGGGCTAAGCTGGGCCTGGTGCGGTCCACATGTCAGAACCGTGCATGTGGTTTCCATCATTAATTAGCTGGGATGTTTGCTGCATGCAGTCACCAGATAACCGCAAGCGATTATGCAACATTTCTGTCAGCGCAGAAAATGCCCCCGGTCGCTCGCCAACATAAACCATGTGCAGGAATGTGAATGGCCTTTGACTTAGGCCGTGACCCTGAAAACACATTGTTGGCACAAATAAACTTGATCTGATGTTTGTTTGGAACGGCCAAGCTGTTGCTGTCATTGTTTGCATTCCGTCCACTCGATTGCAGCATTATTACACGAACATGACTGTTGCCATAAGCTATTAAATCTTTACAGAGAAATGAAACACTTGTGTAATTGTGCAACAAATGTTTGATTGACATTATGGCTTAGAAAATATGTAAGTATCAAACATGATACTCAGTTATCCAGCAAGAAAGCATATGTTGCTATGACCTCTATGAAAGAGTGCAGCATTTGGAAAGCATTGAATTTTAACCTTATAAAAAAAGTGTTGTGGTATTACCATGGTACAGTGATCATTCAGATGGTAATATCATGGTACTGCAGTTGCAAGTTCTTGGTTTACCAGTTACTTCCAAGAATACTTCCAAGTTACGTCCAAAAAAAATCATAGTAGCATCATACATGTCAAAACGATGGTATGCAGGTCCAAAAGACGTGGCAGTACTATAGTACTTTTTGGTACTTATTTTGTACTCTGTACAAACGTTTGGGTTGGTAAGATTTTTTTTAATGTTTTTGAAACAAAGTCTCATGCTCACAAGAAAGGCTGCAACTCGTCGTCATTCCGATGGATCTAATAATGTTTATGGCGAAATAATGTTTATGGATGAGTGAATGCATTCATGTTTTTTTTTTTTTTAACATGACTATGGTATAAAGCAGGGCGTGGCCGAGAATCGCGGGCGCGATTGCTAATGAGAGACAGATATCAGTGCCACACGCGAGTCCCAGGGGATATAAAGGAATGAGGACATTTCATTCTACCGAACTACTCGCAAAGCTGAAATACTTATAATACAGGTCAGTATATTTGACGAATTAAAATTGTGAGGTAACGCAGCACTGTTTAACTTGGTCTTACGTTAGGCTACATGCATTGAAAGTTGTAATGTTATTCTATGCTGGCTGTATGAGACTAACAGTAAGCTAGATCAACATTAGAATATCATACTGATGATATTCTAACATTTCATCGTGTTGAGCTATATAACGATAGGCGTTTCTCAATGTCAAGGAAGGATCCTCGGAAGCCAGAATTTCGAGGATGCTACGTCATCGACATCCGTCGAAGGACTGTTCCAATGTCGAGGATCCTCGGAATTTCAAACAAGGACTGAGTCCTTCGTTCGAAAAATATCCCATATACAGGAAAGGATGCATATGTGTAGCCTTCGCGCTCTCAAATCACCCACAATCCTATGCGCGCAGCTTTGCGATCTTGTTCAAAAAATTAAAAAAAAAAAAGTCGGACGTTAGCGGGCAATATGCTTTCAAATGTAAGTATATTTACGTTACCAAACATTTGTTATAACTGTAGTAAATATGTCAGATAAATAAAGTTTAACGCTTAAATGCCAGTACAAATTACTACCGTATTGATATTATAAATTATACAAATACAAATTACGTTATTGATGGCTAACTGAACCGGACCGTCATTTAACAATTGTTAGCTTGGTTGCCGTCACCGGCATTTCTTTTATAAATAACTAGTTAAGTTGTCCAAAGTAATTTAACGTTAATATTATACCATTATACCATTCACAGCGTTATTCATGCAATGACGTGCACTTGCTAGTCTGTTCCATTTACGTGTTCTCCGAATGCTAAAGAGGAGCCTCGTCTAGCCTCTGAAGGAAGTGACTTGGAAGGACCAGTCCTGCCAAGGAAGTATCCTTGACATTGAGAAACGCCTATTGATTAGTCTTATGTAGCCTACATTTGCTTACCTTGTCTAATAACGTGCAAGAACGGCGTCGAGTTCTGTCAAGTCAAAGTTGTCACAAAGCTCTCACCATCTCGGAAACGCCACGCCGATATTGTTCCTTGTTTTATTTCTCCTTTTGTCCCAAAGTTTGCTTGCCATGGTCCATAATATTTGAAATAAACAACAACAGCATGCCGCTAGACGTTACGCAGCTATCCGCATCTGTTGCCATGGTTACGATGCAGTACAAGGAAACCAGGGATAACGCAGTTATTACGTCATTGACAGGCGACAAGTGACAAGGGAGGGACGGGCACTATTTAAAACTGTTAATTTCTCTGAATTTACAAATTCTTGGAAACATTTAGGATAATGTAAGTACACAGCTGAACGAAATATATAACACTGTGCAAGTGGTTTTTGGATATTTTAATATAAAAATCTTACATATTATGCCTTTAATTTGATTAAAAAAAAAAAACGGTAAAAACAGTAATATTGTGAAATATTATCACAATATAATATAACAGTTTAATATAACAGAAATCTTTTGTAACATTATAAATGTCTTTACTGCCACTTTAGATCAATTTAACGCATTCTTGAATAAAGTATTAATTTCTTTAAAACAAAAACAAAAAAAAAAAAACTTTTGAATGGTAGTGTAAGTATATTGAAAAATATTAAAACGAGCAAATTCACATACATTCTAAGCCATAAACATCTTTAAAACATCTGCTAAATATTTTAACATCTGACAAGGAGCATTTTAACAACTTATTTCAGATGAGAAAACACTACAAATAAGACTTTTACATTTTCTGATGAAAAATGCGTTGTGGTTGCTGTGTTGATCTGGGTGGTTGCTTACTTTTCCAAGTCAAACGAGTCAAAAATTATAAGTCTGATCGCTTAGAAAAGCAGTAGAGCACCTCTTTTCAAAAAGCCACATGATTTAATCATTCATTTCCACATTCATTTTTCTGTAGCAAAATCATTCATTATTCTGTAGCAGCGGTTCGGGACGAGTTATGTGCCAAAGTTTAATAGGTAAAATGCTACAAAGGAAGAAATGACTGGACTCATACACAGTACTGGTGATTTAAGTTTCTGATGATTCCAAAAAAAATGAAGCAGCCCAGTGCAAACTCCTCATGCACTGATACACTGTTATGATAATAATCCAACAAACATATTGTCAAAACAGGACTGATAAAATGAAGCGCAAGTCGTCCTCTTCTCACGATAACTTAGACAAAGACGCCCAAAATTAGGATAGCCAATGCTGAGATACTACTAAAAATATCAATCCGACCCTGAGGCCAAGATACTGTTAGGAATGATTATGTGATGATATTTAAAATGTTGTTTTGTAACCACATCGTTTATAGCACTTTGATAAGACAAAAATTCCAGTGAAACGAAAGCAAGACTTAAATGTTAAAAAGAAGGTACATTTACATGCAACCAAATAATCTATTCATAATCAGACTGATGGCTCAAAAGTTGGCATGAAATGGAAGCTGCGATAGTCTTTTCTTCCCTATTGTGACTTATATAGTATACATGTATAGTGCATGTAAACATACCTAATGAGGGAGTAACAGAAAGACCCCACAGCAGAGAAATCAAACAAACAAAATCTTCAGAAGAGCGTGTCTCAAATGAGGGACACCAGGTCTTACCTTTCTTTGATTTGGCACCAATCTTTAGCTTGGAAGGCCATGCAATCTGAGTATCTGTCTCCTCCATAACCTGTGGGGAAGAAAAGGATACACACGTTAAAAGGACCATATTCTACACCTTTTTTCAGTCAATTCTACTTTTATTCACCATTCTCCACTCTCTCTCTCTCTGACAGGTCAGTTTTGCTACTGTACCTTTAAGAGTTCATATAAATGACTATTAAAGGGGACCTATTATGCAAAATTCAGTTTTATAAGGTGTTTGAACACAGCTGTGTGTCCACAGTGTGTGTAAACAACCAGCCTATAATAGTAAAAATCCACCCACTTGTTTTTTTTTATAATTCCCATAAATCATAAACAGTCTCTCTAAATGAGCGGTTCCAGATTGTGAAGCCCCACCCATGACTTAGCTTAGCCCCTCCCCTGAGGGAGCTGTACACAGTCCGCCATGTTTATCTCCTTGCCAGAACATTTAACAGCAGCATTCAAGTAAGAAATGTATTCTTATTAAAGCTACTAAAGTTATTTAATCAAGAGTAGTGAGTGAGTTTTTTTTTCTTTTGTTGTTTGATTTATATTAACAGCATATATAGCAGTAGGTACTGCATATTATGCTGCTGTCACTTTAATACACAGAATTTTGAGCTTCATTACCCCAGTCTTCAGTGTCACATACATAAGAGACTTCTTTCAAAAACATTAAAAAAAGCATCATTATTCCAAACATTTAAGTGGTAGTGTATATCCATGATTCATACTCTTGCAAAAAGATACATCTAAATAATTGCATCTAAACTATTATTATCCAGCTATTATGATAAAACTGCTGCATGTGTAGCACTGTTGTTTGTCTTTACTTCCTCACCAAGGTAACGTAATGGTCAACATCAGAAATTGGGCCTGCCGTGGTAATCCACATTCCAATAAGCTGATGTTGGTCATCTGAATAAAATGTGAAGAGCGTGTCTGCTTAATATGTTGTTACTGATAAACCACTAATTACTTACAACATCAAAGTAGAGCCAAGAAAAGATTATATTTTCACAGTACTGGACGTGGGAGGAGTTTCTGACCTTTCTTTAAGATTTAGATGACAAGAAAAAGAAAACAACATGCATATACAGGTAATTCATAATCAAAATATTTATCCCTCAGCCTTAACAACGCATAATGATGCTTTGGGAATTTTATTTGGACAAATTGAGCTGTAACTCTTTATTTAATTTGGTTTACTATTGAAATACCAGTGCATGCAAGACAGAAAAGCAACTGCAAAATCTGTTAAAGATTTAATTTAGGTTCAGGTTTTAGGCTTTGGTTCTGCATATCAAATGTGTCTGTGATGCATCTAGCTGTTGTTGAATGTATCAATGTGTCCTCTGTGAACGGTCCCTAAAGACACTATAAATGCATGCACGCAAAGAAAAGATCAATCACAATTCAAAATCAAAACAGATGTAAGAAAGAAGATGAACAAATTCAATTGTTGATGATGAAAGATAATCAACATGTAATCTTAAAGGTGCAGTAAGCAATTTCTGAGAAACACTGTTGATATTTAAAATCAACCCAAACAAACACATCGCTCCCTTCATTGCTCCGCCCCCAAAATGCACAAACAATCATGTAAGAGTGTCTCTTTATCATAGCTGAAGCGAAGCAAAATAATGTCACCAGCACCAGCTCCAGAATGACACTCAAAACTGTCCTGTTAGGTAACATTACAAAAAGAGCATATCTTGGTTCTGCTGATTGGTTACAGGTGTGTTGTGGTGCTCGGTCCAATCCACTTTCAACGGCATTTCTCAGAAATTGCTGCACCGTTAAATTTTTATCAAGCTGTACCAGCTGGCCCGGATCGGCACGGAATGGAACGGTTACGCAATGAGAACTGTTCGGCCTGACGGTGGAAAAGTGGCAATAGATAACATAACAAATGTTTAAACTGAGAAATTTTACAATTTTATGCACAAAATGAGCTAATTTCAAATTTGATGCCTGCTACAGGTCTCAAAATAGTTGGGAAGGGGGCATGTTTACCATGGTGTAGCATCTCCTCTTCTTTTCAAAACAGTTTGAAGACATCTGGGCATCGAGGTTATGAGTTTCTGGAGTTTTGGTAGGTTTGATATGGGTTTCCAGCTGCTGAAGAGTTCGTGGTCATCTTTGATGTATTTTTCGTTTAATGATGTGCCAAATGTTCTCTGTAGGTGAAAGATCTGGACTGCAGGCAGGCCAATTCAGCACCCGGACTCTTCTACGACGAAGCCGTGCTGTTGTAATAGCTGCAGTATGTGGTTTTGCATTGTCCTGCTGAAATACACAAGGCCTTCCCTGAAATAGACGTCATCTGGAAACCTTTATATACCTTTCAGCTGCCCATACCCTATGCACTTATGCACCCCCATACCATCAGAGATGCTGGCTTTTGAACTGAACGCTGATAACACGCTGAAAGGTCTCCCTCCTCTTTAGCCCAGGGGACACGGCGTCTGTGATTTCTAACAAGAATGTCAAATTTGGACTCGTCTGACCATAGAACACTTTCCACTTTGAAACAGTCCATTTTAAATGAGCCTTGGCCCACAGGACATGACGGCGCTTCTGGACCATGTTCACATATGGCTTCCTTTTTGCATGATAGAGCTTTAGTTGGCATCTGCAGATGGCACGGCGGATTGTGTTTACCGACAGTGGTTTCTGGAAGTATTCCTGGGCCCATTTAGTAATGTCATTGACACAATCATGCCGATGAGTGATGCAGTGTCGTCTGAGGCCCCGAAGACCACGGGCATCCAATAAAGGTCTTCGGCCTTGTTCCTTACGCACAGATATTTCTCCAGTTTCTCTGAATCTTTTGATGATGTTATGCACTGTAGATGATGAGATTTGCAAAGCCTTTGCAATTTGACATTGAGGAACATTGTTTTCCACAATCTTTTTATGCACTCTTTCACAGATTGGAGAGCCTATGCCCATCTTTACTTCTGAGAGACTCTGCCTCTCTAAGACATCCCTTTTATAGCTAATCATGTTACAGACCTGATATCAATTAACTTAATTAGTTGCTAGATGTTCTACCAGCTGAATCTTTTCAAAATCTTTTCCTGTAGCAGGCATCAAATTTGAAATGAGCTCATTTAGTGGATAAAAGTGTAAAATTTCTCTGTTTAAACATTTGTTATGTTATCTATATTCTATTGTGAATAAAATATTGGCTCATATGATTTGAAAGTCTTTTAGTTTTCATTTTGTTCAAATTTAAAAAATGTCCCAACTTTTCCGGAATTCGGGTTGTAAGAAAAATGGCAAGTGCACCTACAGCAAGAATGAAATATTTACTAAAACTTTGGAGTCAGTCTGTTAAGTTGTTTGAACTGAATTAATTGTGGAAGTTTCTCAGAAGTCTCTTATGCTTACCAGTTTCATATTTATTTGATCAAAAATACAGTAAAAATACAGCAACTTTTTCCTGTAATGGCAATTTTCAGCAGCCATTACTTCAGTCTTCAGTGGCACATGATCTTTCAGAAATCATTTTAATATGCTGATTTGCTGTTTAAGAAACATTTATTATGTCGAAAACAGTTGTGCTGCTTAATATTTTTGTGGAAACCATGATAAATTTGTAACATTATAAATCCCAATTAGATTTAACCAATTAGACTGACTAAAACATGGAGTCATACGGATTACTTTTAGGCTGGCCTTGTGTGCTTTTTGAAACACTGCAAACTGTGCGTAATATAATCAGTTGAAACCACCCATGTTATGATCCATATCGCTCTGTCACATATGTTGTGCAGTAAGAGTAAAATAATACCACCTAATTAAAATATCTCAAAGTATCTAGAGCAAAAAGTCAAAAATCTCAGGAAACCGAAGATCTATAAATGGGAAACAGAAAAAAAATATCCCTCCGAATATTTTCTGCATTACAAATGGAGCATGTAAAAGCCCGCAGCCATCAGGAGAGCATTACGGCCTGAACAGGATGTGAGGGCCAGTTAAGTGCTTGTGAAAGTCATTGTGTATATCTAGTGATATCAGCAGTGGTCAGTACAGTCCTGTAGGGTCATTGATTCAGTTGCTGTCTGGATAATTACAGAGGTCTTGAGATCTTACAGACAACTCTGAGGTGTCTTCCTCAAGTGAAAAGCAAACAAGCTGATGTCACTTCTGGGCAGTAGGCATTTCCCAGGCCTCTTACTAGCAGATGTCGCCTCTGGCTGTGTACCAAAAACCTAAGTGAGCTGCCTCCATAGGCAGCATTTTAAGTCATCACAAGGCTGGTCCAAAGTGTTGGCACTAAACTGCATTATTATGTCTTTTAAGATGCCTACTTTTGGCATGAACACTAGTGGCAGTAAAAGGGCAACAACATTTATACCTTTTCATACAAATTATAATTATGGTGCAGATTATCGTTTAAAAGATGAGTATGAAACATAAAGAGACACCACTTGCATTCAACACACTGTTCCAAAGCCTAGTATACAGTCTTGATGTCAACTGCCTTCTTAAGAAGCATCCAAACTGAAATGGAACCTCATTTTGAACACTGCTCATAGGCAACAACTTCTAGTGCATCATACAAGTAGCGCTCCTCACACAAAGACTCAAACCAAAACGATTTCAAGCATGGTTCTAAGCTAACAATGTGATACTTATTGTGCATAAAGTACAAATGCTGGGTAAAATAGTCCATTTTTAATAGCGATAACTTAAAATATTATATAATTTTTAATCAAGATTTTTCACTTTGTCCATCTTGGATTTCACTTCGCAGTACTTTCTGGATTTGCATGCAGCTCACTGCAAATTGTGTTTGCTTCTTAAACATTTTGCGACATTTTGAGTGGCACTAAAAGCATGTTCAGTTTTATCCAAAACACATAAATGTGAATCTGGCAATGTTTTATTATGGTAATTGTTGTACCTATCGTGTCAGTTCAGAAATGAAACATTTGGTGAGGGGTGCTAAATGGTTAATACTATATATATTGCATTTGAAAATAACGTACTAGACCCGACAAGCAAACTTGAGATAAAAAACACATTCGCTGAAGCAATCATGCCATTTTAGCTTGCTTCTACAAGTCTTTGAGCTCTTTTATCGTGACTCGTGTTTCATGTGACTCGTACATGAGCACTATGCATTGCTGTACCAGGTGAGCTACTGAGCAAGTTTACTATTTTACAAAAGCCATACATATGGAGCTGATTATGTACCGTCATATCGTGCACTATAGGTTAAATGCGTTTTGACGTCTTAAAGGAACCACATGAAAATAAGTGTTTATTAAGGTTCTTTATCAATTGTGACTGTGAAGAATTCTGTTTTCTCTATGGTATGGACTCACTCAGAGAACTCTGGCTGGCGTCCTACTATCTAACAATGACCTGCGTAAATGCTTCTGTGAAAGCTGTTTTTGGCAAAGCTGTGCCCTCCTGAAAGACATTTTCAAACAGACCACACACAGCTCCTGAAAACTTACACAGCCAAAACATTTTACATGTTACAGGACACCTCCGTAACCGGTTTAATGTTCTTACAAATTAAATGGACTGTTAATTTAACAAGCTCTGAATTAATCGTCAACTTTGGTTGCCCACAGACACGCTTTCAAGGATATTTCTTTCTTAGAGCCAGATTAAATGTCAGATTTATTATATGAATTTATGTGAATGTACAGGTGATGACAAAAGTGCAGAGAGCCTAAGATGTGTTTTGATCTGCTAAAATATGAATAAACAATTCACAGCAACCTACAACAAAATATTTTACCAAAATTAAACATTTTAGCAGAGACATCTATAACAAATGTTAAAAAAACACTCCAAAATATATAAGAATTATATAACAAATTAATAATTAATTATATAATATATATAATAATATAGTAAGTATTGCCAGGAATTGATTAAAAAAAAATTTAATCAATTTAAATACATGATATGCCAAGTAACTAATCCTATTTAAGTCTCAGATTTATTCTATGAATTTACGTGAATATAAAGGTGATGACAAAAGCACAAAGAGCCCAAGATATCTTATGATTTGCTTAAATATAGCTCAAATATGAATAAACAACAATGTACAGCAACCTACAACAAAATATTTTACCAAAACTGAACATTTCAGCAAAGACATCTACAGCAAATGTGACAAAACACTCCTCATAATAATTAGTTTAAATCAAATTAAATACATGATATGCCAATAATTATTTTTTTTTTAATATTTAATTATAATATTAATTTAATTTAATTATAATATTAATATTTGTCCCCACATAAAGATAATGGATAATTGTCCATTATTGTGGCAGCACAGTGAATGTAAAACATTGAACACACACACAAAAAATGAAATAAATCCATTATGCAAAGTGTTCATAAAACGAAGGTTAAACAATTTTAAAATGTGTTGGAAACATTAAAAAAAAAAAAAAGCCCCTCTGAGAAAAAGCTTGAAAATCATTTGTGTACACCATGTGCCAGACTGCCAAGACATGTTTTAGAGAGAGAAAAAAAGATTTTGCGTAATATATTAAGCCATGTGATTATGTTTATGGTGCGAGCACACTCCTGCTGTGCTCCACAGTGAGAATGGACAAAATGATGCAAGACTGTGTTTGCCACCTGTTTCCTGCCCCAGTCCCGCTGTGCGGTGCCACGGGTGTTCGGCAAGGAACTGTGGGCCTTAGAACCAGACTCAATTTGGGCCTTAGTTCACATAAACAGCTTTAAGTGTCATTATAAAATACGAGGGGCCTTCTATTGACTCAGCTGAGGCTCTGAAGTGTGTTTGGTCCACTGGGTCGGGGTGACATTGTTCCTGTTTTTTATCAAAGTTTGGGTACGTAGAGAGCATGAACTCACACAAGTGAGAGGGACACGCAATACAAATTCAGCTCGGCATCATAGATGCTCGGTTTGCGGGGTGAGCTGACTAGAAACAAGCCTTTTCCAGAATCACATGGAAAGGGAGGAAATGCCTCAAACAGTTTCTACTGCGGAGGCCGGAACTGTATAATATCACCCTGTTTTTCTTGATCTCCTCAAAAATTGCTATCTTTGAAGATTCTCTTCCATAAATAGAAAGGATCGGGGGAGTTGAAAAACAAACCCGGGTGCTCTATTCATGCTCAGTGAAAACAAAAGCACATCCACTGTTCAGGAAAAGAAACAGAATTATTTCCTTTAATCTGTTTTATTCATCAGCAAAAACACTTAATTTCACATTGGCCTTCTAAGCATCATGAAAAACAAACTATTGCTACTCCTAGTTAATGAATTATAGAGAGAAAGCGACCAAAACAAGTCTAATACTAGAACGTTCCCATCCTATTACAGTCAACAAAGCTGTCACTGTATGTTTATACAGTTTAATGTGACTGTTTGAGTCTTGCAGTACAGCTTCAGTTTGTTCTGGACTCTCGTGAATAGTCTCATAAATGGGAATCTAAAGACACATCTGTTCTGTGAGTGATATTTACCTTGTTTTCCTCACATATCACATTTCATATTTCACCTCAATTCATATCTCAAGTATGCTACATTCTGTACAGTACCAGCCATATTCTGAATATGATATTCCTGTATACATGGTTTTTGTAAATATGCCAATTGACCGTTCGCAAAGACCCGCCCCCTTTTGTTACTGTTGCTACGTCCGACAAGCCATGCCGATCTCTCGCCACACATCATGTTCTCACGCAGTGAAAAATACAACGCGGAGCAAAGAGGACACTGACAACGCGTCGACGGACAAGACAGAGCAGGTTACTTCTGAAATGAAACAAAGTCTCAAATTTCAAATTTTGTCATTTTTAAAGAAATTTAAACAATAAATACCATTTTGTAGCTCTTTAATGTGTCGTGACAGATCGCTGTAGTGCCTCAGTTCAAGCAGCTCATGATCCGATCATCTCTTCCTACTAGTTAATTTATAGCATCAAATAAACAAGAATGAACATCATAATGAATGTTGTTTCAACCGCAGAAAGACGTCAGTACACACCATTTTTCAAGTTCAAGTCCACCGACGTTAATCTACTAACTCCCCTGACTGCTTTGTCGGACAAAATGGCAGATTCGGCGTTATGATTGGTTAGATCGCCTGTCAATCAAACTCCCGGCAAAGGGTCAATTGACAAACTTGCTGTTATTCCTGCTGTTATTTCCCAGGTGATTCAAGATGCTGTCTTTTTGTATTTGTTTACAGTATGCTCAGTTATTAGTTTTATTACTACTTTTTCCACAATAATTTAACAATAAGAACTCTAACAATTCTAGCCTTCAAAAATGCCCCACAACAAATGCTTCAATTGTTTATTCAAATCGGAATCAGAATTTGGGAAAATGGTCTTAAAGGGGTCATGATATCAGAAATCAAATTTGCCTTGATCTTTTAACATATTAGAGATATTTGTACCAGTAATGCATCCTGCAATATTTAGAGCTTAAAATGTCGTCCTCATTATGAACAAAGCATTTATTTAATCAAGCTCCAAAAATGGCTCGTTTGGATATTGGGGGACTTGTGATGTCACACGGGGAAATGTATTTGCATATGCCTGCCTCCAGAGCAAGAAACAGACGAATATTTTTTCATCATCGCACCATAGGCCCCACCTACTGCCATTCAGTCGCTTAACGGCTGACACTTGCCTACACCGGATGCAAGCGTCACGTCAAAAGCAAACAGAACCATTATAATTACTGATGCTGTCTACACTGGATACAGTATACAGATGCCCGCTCACTTTACTTCACGAGCTTGAGTCTGCTGACAACAGGACAAATGGAAGAGTAAATAGAAGCATAAAGGAACATTTGCTTTGATGTGTCCAATTTAAACAGCTTGTTTGTGTCTCTGTACAGACTTTAGAAGGATCCCAATATCAGGAACAAGTGGATGGTTTATTTTTAATGGCGTCCTGGATCATGTCAGAGGATTATATGTTTGTTCAGAGAATTTGACCGTAGATGTTCTGTAAATGAGGCGCACTGTAATGGAGAGTTCACAAAGAAACTTTTGCTGACAGATGAAGCAGCCAGCTGTATTGGATCTGACAGCAGCTACATCGTAAGTAAACTATTTAATAATATTTTGTCTGTAAATGAGGGTTTTACATGGATAATGTTTTCAAAATACTTACTCACGTGTAATAGCGAGTGGGCGTTGATACTGTTTCCTATGCAATGACGTTAGCCAATAATAACAGTGGCCGTTTACTGACAAGCCTTAAAGGAGCCGCCCCTTAAAGGATTAGTTCACTTCAGAATTTCCTGATAATTTACTCACACACGTCATCCAAGATGTTTCTATCTTTCTTTCTTCAGTCGAAAAGAAATTAAGGTTTTTGAGGAAAACATTCCAGGATTTTTCTCCATACAGTGGACTTCACCGGGGTACAACGGGTTGAAGGTCCAAATTGCAGTTTCAGTGCAGCTTCAAAGGGCTCTACGTGATCCCAGCCGAGGAATAAGGGTCTTATCTAGCAAAACAATCGGTCATTTTCTAAAAAACAAACAAATAAAAATGTATATACTTTTTAACCAAAAATAGTCATCTTGCACTGCTCTGTGATGTGCCACGCATTACGTAATCACATTGGAAAGGTCAAGCGAGACGTAGGCGGAAGTACCGTGGTAGGGCGAAAAACTTCATCTAATTTTCTCTTCAAACTTCAAAATCGTCTGACATCGTTGTTTTACCTTTTTTTGTAAAGGGCGTTTGACTTAGTCTTTGCACGTTCGCTTTGTAGACACTGGATCGGTACTTCCGCCTACATCATGCGTGACCTTTCCAATGTGATTGCATAATGCGTGGTGCATCGCAGAGCAGTGCAAGATAAGCATTTGTAGTTAAAACGTATATACATTTTTTTTTTTTTTTTAAGAAAATGAATGATCGTTTTGCTAGATAAGACCCTTATTCTTCAGCTGGGATCATGTAGAGTGCTTTGAAGCTGCACTGAAACTGCAATTTGGACTTTCAACCCGTTGTACCCCGGTGAAGTCCACTATATGGAGAAAAATCCTGGAATGTTTTCCTCAAAAACCTTAATTTCTTTTCGACTGAAGAAAGAAAGACATAAACATCTTGGATGACGTGTGTGAGTAAATTATCAGGAAATTTCAATTCTGAAGTGAACTAATCCTTTAATGGATCATTTCAGACAAGAGGGTCAGAATGAAGGTTGAAAATAATTGTTTTTCCACATACATTTAGTAACATAAAGAATCTCAAAGAACATGTTAAAAAAAAAAAAAAAAAAATACATGTCATGACCCCTTTGAATTGAAGCAGGTAATCAGATTGTGGCGTTTGCATGATTCAATACTAATCAGAATATTGCTAAATTCTGAGTAATACTGGAATATTAATGTGCATGTAGATGTAATCACTGACACGGTTGTCTCCTTGCTAAACAAGAAGTAACATTTGAAGAAAAGAAATACGGAAAAAATCGTTCGTTGAGGTGAAAATTATGCCACAACTGTGAGATAATTTTTTAAAATGGTTAAAGTGAATAGTTAAAGTGAACTGAAGTCAGGGACATCAAAAGGTATGAATGGTACCCATGAAAAGGTAAAACACTAAAATCTATGCATAAAAGACACACTTACCAATCACTGATTGCAATCTCATCATAAAAACCTGACAATGTAAAATATGTTTGTCAGATTTTTCCTTAGAATTTACATTTTGGGTTTATATCTTTTAACTGATAAAATAACACAATTTAAGGTGCTAAGGTTACTAAGCATAACTGGTTTAAGATTATGCATGTAAACACACTCATTATTTTTTAGCAATATGCATTCCCAGAGTTTTTCTCTTTAGCCCTACCAATAAAGATTGAAGATGTTGAATGAACCACTGAATCTTGAACCAATGCTGTTTTGCACACCAGCCAAATTTCTGCAGAGATGCTCCTCTGAGATTCTAAACTGATTGGACATCTGAAAAAATGATCAAACGGAAACCTACGCTGTTAATTGCGTACAATATAATCCGTCATTTAGAAACTTGGACAGAACAAGGCCGTTATTTTCATTGATGGTATCTATGATCAAAAAGCACATGGCTGAATGGCCAGTCATCTGTCACTTGGTCAGCATGGCTGAGCAAGGCATTACTCATTAGCATAATAGAAACCAGCCCGTTTGGAATAAAAAGACTGGACCTCCGACATATATTATGATAGTCAATATGTAACCACCTTGTTCCTGCATGAGTGAGTGATTTGTTCCCTCAAACATGCTTTTATGACCAATGCTACAAATCCCAAAGGAAAATGAGCTCAGAGGATTTAGTATTCAGTGGCACAGAGTTCCATTTTTAACTTTGACTATGTTTTTTAATCAATCTTCTTCTAATATGCTCACATTGATCTACACCCCATTTCAGATAGCTTCGCTTAGGATCAAGGCAAGAAAGAAAGCCATTCTTCATAATGCAGAACATGTCACAATGGAAATGTTTACAGCGCAGTTTCCATGAGATGGATGGAGTTTCTAGAGGCCCAAAGCGCTATTAACTCATCAAAGATGTGCTTTTTTGCTCTTTTGAAGGGATACAACTTCGTCCAACAAAAGGAAATGTACTATCACATTCAAAACAGTTCTCTTTCGATTTGAGTTAACGAGAACTTATAAATAATATTCCGACCTCACACACACACACACACATCTTGGTCCAGGCTTGGGAAAATCCCTCGCCTTTTGTTTTGGAAAAATGTGCGGTAGAAAGGTCAAAAATAAATCCGGCCAACCAGAGCACTTCATTATTACATTCAGCGGAAATCAGGCAGACAGACAGTGAGCAATAGCGAGTCAAGTCATCTATCATGAGGGAAAGCTTGGCAATATTACAAACTCGCCGAGTAATTCCATATGATCCCTGTCGCAAACAGATTCTCTTATATCTGTGTGAGGCACAAACACCCGCTGAGGTCCAGAAGTCTGATCCATCGCGCCAGCACATGGAGGCTTACCTCACAGCTTGTGTGTCACATCCAGCGAACGGGTTTGTGGGTGGAGGGCTAGGAAACGGCCCAAATCAGTGTTTCCATGAGCACACAGGCTTCAGCGTACTGTGCTAGATGTTGTTGTTCACCCTGTGCATCGTTGAGATTGGCATCTTCCACGACTGACGAATCGTGTTTGTTTTTATATAATTCATGACATCTTGTCAAATAAAGAAGACATGTAGGAAAACTCAGACTCTAAGGGGAATCGGGCCAAATGTTTTTGTAGACAAAATCAAGGATTCAGCAGTGAGAAGAATTCAAAAACAGGAAGGATCAGGTAAGGCTGAGAACATCACTGATGCAAATTTACAGAATAATAAACAAAATAGCTTAACCAAAAAGTCTTGTTGATTCAAAACCACATGACTTTATTTCTTCTGTGGAACACAAAAAGAGACGTTTTGAAGAATGTTCACGTTGCTCTTTTTCATACATGAAAGTGAATGGTGACCAGGGTCTGTCAAGCATCAAAAGGACAAAAAAAGACAATAAAATCATCATGAAATAGTCCATATGACTTGTGCATTATATTCTGAGTCTTCTGGAGCCAAACAATAGAGTTCTGCAGGGATGACATATTTTTGTAGGCAAAAATCCGGAAACGAGTTAGTATTTTAGCATTTCTGGTTCCATCAATGGGTTCCATAATGGTAAGCCAATGGCTTTTTTGGATGGGTTTTTGGTTATAAAAATGTCTGTGGTTAACACAAGATCAAGATATTTTCATGTTTTATTCTACTGCATAAAATATATCCATAATACCCCCTTTTGATATACACTATATTGCCAAAAGTTTTGGGACGCCTGCCTTTACGTGCACATGAAATTTAATGACATCCCATTCTTAATCCGTAGGGTTTAATATGGAGTTGGCCCACCCTTGGCAGCTTTAACAGCCTCAACTCTTCTGGGAAGGCTTTCCACATAGTTTAGGAGTGTGTTTATGGGAATTTTTGACCATTCTTCTAGAAGCGCATTTGTGAGGTCAGGCACTGATGTTGGCGAGAAGGCCTGGCTCGCAGTCTCCACTCTAATTTATCCCAAAGGTGCTCTATCAGGTTGAGGTCAGGACTCTGTGCAGGCCAGTCAAGTTCCTCAACACCAAACTCGCTCATCCAAGTCTTTATGGACCTTGCTTTGTGCACTGGTGCGCAGTCATGTTGGAACAGGAAGGGGCCATCCCCAAACTGTTCCCACAAAGTTGGGAGCATGAAATTGTCCAAAATGTCTTGGTATGCTGAAGCATTAAGAGTTCCTTTCACTGGAACTAAGGGGCCAAGCCCAACCCCTGATAAACAACCCCACACCATAATCCCCCCTCCACCAAACTTTACACTTGGCACAATGCAGTCAGGCAAGTACCGTTCTCCTCGCAACTGCCAAACCCAGACTTGTCCATCGGATTGCCAGACAGAGAAGCGTGATTCGTCACTCCAGAGAACACGTCTCCACTGCTCTAGAGTCCAGTGGCGGCGTGCTTTACACCACTGCATCTGACGCTTTGCATTGCACTTGGTGATGTAAGGCTTGGATGCAGCTGCTCAGCCATGGAAACCCATTCCATGAAGCTCTCTACGCACTGTTCTTGAGCTAATCTGAAGGCTATTGACTCTGCAGAAAGTTGGTGACTTCTGCGCACTGTGCGCATCAGCATGCGCTGACCCCGCTCTGTGATTTTACGTGGCCTACCACTGCGTGGCTGAGTTGCTGTTGTTCCCAATTGCTTCCACTTTGTTATGATACCACTAACAGTTGACCGTGGAATATTTAGTAGTGAGGAAATTTCACGAATGGACTTATTGCACAGGTGGCAACCTATCACGGTACCAAATAAAGACTGAAAGAGTTATTGGAAGCTTATTGGTGGTGACGTTGAAGTCATGTGACCGTGGTGTAGTTCGTTTATATCCTATTTTTAGCTTTTTACTTCTGGCGATTGTATTTAGGCTTCAAAATTCATCAAAGTTGTGTTATCATGATGAACAAAACGTGTTAGAATCAAACATTTGTTGGTCACAAAGTTTATTTTCTACAATAATCCAGAAGCCAATGGAAAAATGCAATTGGGTTTTTGTCAAGGGAACCAGGGTGATACTGACTTCAGGGTTGGCCTACAAAAATACATCATGACTTTAGCACTCTATAGTTTTCCATGCAAAATAGACAAAAAATTAAGTTGTAATTCATTGAAAATCATCAGCCATGGTTCCAATTCACTTGTATTGCACTGAAAAGAGCAGCTTATACATTCTGCAAAATAACTCATTTTGTGTTCCACGGAAGAAAGAAAGTCATACAAATTTCATGAACAAGATTCGATGAATGAATAATAACAGAATTTTCACTTCTGGGAAAATAATTTCCTTTAATAATCATAAAAAAATAATAAAAGTACCTCAGAGGAAGCTCCGATTTCAGACCTATTTAAAAGTCCAATATGAAATAGATTAAATTATGGCACAGAGTACAATGCAAGTCTTTGTAGACACAAGTGCCATGTTTACTTTTTACGCCCACCCTACTTGTTGAGGCTTTACGTAGTTGTTTCAACCAGCATGCACCTGCTTTTCATTTCCCTCCCAAAATTCCACATCAGCCTATTGACAAATAACTTTACAACAGTTTACAATTCATCCTCATTCTATAAACAACTAGGAGAGTTTGAAGAGGCAAAGAGGTTATAAAATGAGTTTACGATGATGGTAATCCACACCAGAAAAAAATCATGCAAGACCAGCTGAACAATTATCAATTCATTTTATTGTCTAATTTGTGTAAAAATAATTCTAACTACACTAAAACATAGATGTTTATATTTTCTGAGTGATGCAAGCCTGCGTCGCCACAATGCTAGGGTGTTGTGGATGGTGTCAGAGCGTCGCTAAGGGGTTGCTAAAGTCTTCTGATTGTTCGTTAGTGAATTGCTATGTTGTTGTGAGTGTTATGGGTGGTTTCTAGGTAGTTGCTTACTGGCCCAAGTCAAAAGAGCCTCTATGATAATCTAGTCCTGGGGTGTCCAATCCTGCTCCTGGAAGGCCAATGTCTTGCAGAGTTTAGATCCAACCAACTCTAACACACTTGCCTAGAAAAAAATGCTTTTAGTGGTTGCATCAGAAGGTAGGAAGGCATCAAGGCATGTTAGCTTCACTTCCTGTCTCCTTCATCTGATCATTTTTTCATAGATATATCCTTCGCTGCCTATGATATCCCACAATCCCATGCATTCCATTCTGTGACAATTGTGCTAAAAATAAATATGGCAACTGAAAGTTGTGTTTGGTGGTCTGTTTGTGTGTTAATGTGCGTTTTTGACCAACTTTTTCCACTAGTACTATAGTACTAAAACTATTGTAAAGTAAATATTTGCTTAGTTGTCACCAAAGCTCACTCTATTTTGTTGTAGATTATTAAACCGTTGCGCTGCCCCAGAAGCCTGTCCAAAATCAGTTTTGTGAGGTCTTGCGCAAATGATAAAAATTGTGATTGCAATTTAAAATGCAAATTGAAAAAAATCAGTTAACAAAAATTATCATGAGAATTAAAGCAATTGTCATAACAAATGTCAGTCAACTGGGAAGAGTTAAAAACGAGCAGTTCATTCATAAATCTGTAAGATCTTACCTTCATGCTGTGAAAATATAAACCAGAAGATAGAACACAACGAGCGCAGCGCTGAAAAGGGGCGGGGCTACATAAGGTCTATAGGGCTGCACAATTTGGCCAAAATATTGTGCCTATACTTCAGATTATCAATATGGCTATAAAAATAATATATATTATTTTATTTTACATATATAAACATTAATAAATAAAAAGGAAATATTACTGTAAAATAAAAAAAATCAAGTATTTAAGAAAAATAATATATTATTTTATTTTACATCTGTAAAATTGCAAAACTACTATTTATGACTGTTTTAATTTCTTCATTTTCAAATGTTAAACTATCAAACTTTTTTTTTTGACTGCAGGGAACCCTTACATTATATACATAGTTCTGTCATGAAACTCTAGATGGCGCAGGCTGATGGGTCTTAACGCAAGCTGATGATAATTACAGCGTTAACTACTTGGCACAAGCTGATTGGTCCATGTCACATCTGCAGGCAATGAGCTTGTTGCTCACACATTTAAATGGCTGGTTACATTCACTATAGCAGTTTGCAGCATGCTTCAGAGCTCCTCTAAAATCCTCCATCTTCCTCAGCTCCACCTGTATAGATCTGCTATGGGTTATTGATATATGCTATTTGTGCAGCAGCACTATGTCTTACTCGCAGCAGCGTATCGGCGTATATATTGGCAGCAGGGCTTGACATTAACTTTTTTGCTCACCAGCCACTGTGGCTAGTGGTTTTCCAAAGTTACTAGCCACTCAGCATTTTCACTGGCCACAATTTTGCTGTTGGGAAATTACATTTTATATGATTAAAGTTGACTTTGGCATGCTTAAATTACTTGATTTTGAGTCATTTTACTTGATTTAAAACCCTTTCAAACTTACAAATGCAGATTGACCACCCAAATCAAGACTACATTGTATATCAGCTAGTATGTACAGGTGGGCAAGGGGTGGGCAATATGACCATAATATGAGAAATTTTATAAGCTATTTTTGTTTGGCTATAAAAGAACAAAGAAGCAAATTAGCAAATTACAAAAACAATAGTAAATTAAAAAATATTTTTTTTCAGATACAGTAGATTTATTTAACATGTACACATTTATTTAACATCTTTTGTTGTTTGATTAACATTAATGACAGACAGGTATTTATTTGGGGGCTGCTGAATGCATGGACGTAATATACTGACACATATTACGTTTTTTACCCACCTGTTTATGTCCACTTAAGCCATAACCGACTGTATTCACGCGAGATACTCTACACGATGGCCATTTTGACATCTGTGTGTGCGAGTATTTGACTATTCAGGCGCAAGGAGAACTGATCATGCGCGCGACAGAGAGAGAGAGAGAGCGCACGCGAGAGAGCGCTTCTGTTGTGTGTCATTCAGCGTGATTCCGCTTATCCTGCCTTCACTAACAGCAAGTTAATCGATAAAGAATTGTGATTGAATTGTAATTTTGTGATACGACAAACTTGGCTACCTTTCATTTGGCTGTAGGCTGAAATTATATTCAACCCGCCAAAGTGGCTAGTGGGAGTGGATGTCTTACCCGCCACACCTGAAATCTACCCGCATTTGGCGGGTTGGCGGGTGTTAATGTCAAGCCCTGATTGGCAGTAGCAAGTTCCTGTACTTCCTCTGCAGCAGCAGCAATAATCTACAGCAGCAGCAATTCAGCAGCAGCATAGCAGATCTATTCTGCCAAGACCAAATACATTAACACTGTCATACCCATTACCATGCTAACAATCTTCCGAGAGTTGTCATGATAGAAGTAAGTATATACAAGCCATATTGTAAATCTAAATATCTAAATATTGCTGCATTCTTTCAGAGAGGTGAGGCAGGGTTTCCTGAGGTTTCGCCGTTACCTGATCAGAGCTCTCAGCGTGAGAGAAATGTCTAAGGAAAAAGGGCTGAATCCCATCTTTGTGCAGAATCACGGAACACCTGATGGCTTCGACACGAAAACCCAGCCGCCATGATGGACAGGAATGCAATGTTGTTATTGAAAACACGTGTAATTTTAGCAGGCTGGTATCACTCTACTGAAGACATGCTCTTGGGGCGTGGGGTGCTGATTCGGCAGAAATATTTTCCTCACAGTCAAAAGACAGATTATATGCTTTCCTTTTTTTAAATACATTTCTAAAAAAACACTCTTTTGAAAAGGATTTGTTGTTGCTTTCAACATATGTGAGATAATTCCTGAGGTCATTTTTCATGAATTCATCTATGTCTCTGGGTGCAGGCTGAATTTCACATTCTTACATAGTGTGTTTAGATAAAGTATTTGTTTTCAGCACAAGTATGTTGACGTGAGCAGCAAAATACCACTCTTATCTTATGTTAAATCACATTTACAAGATTCCTTAGGAGATACACTGTGTTATTTCACAGAGGAAATATCATATCCTTCATTTTTAACATCTACTAATTCAGATGACAAATAGGGTCCGTCCCAAAGTGGAGCAGTCGTCCACAGTGCAGGTTTTGCAGAAAGTGCATTTAGCTGCTGCAAAAGGGGTGCTTGTGAGCATGGTTCTGAAACCTAAAATGAAAAATTGGTTCCCTTGACAAAAACCCAATAGGATTTTTCCATTTTGGTTTATTTCAGAAAATAAGCTCTGTAAGCAACAAAAGATTATGATTCTTACATTTTCATCATGATAATCTTCACAAATACACACAACCTTTATGATTTGTGAAGCCAAATACAATCAACAGAAGTAAAAAATGTAAACGTCTGAAACCTAAAATGAAAATAGGTTCCCCTGACAAAAACACAATAGGATTTTTTCAGTGGCTTTTGGATTATTGCAAAAAATAAACTCTGTAACCAACAAACTATTATGATTCTAACATTTTCATCATGATAATTTTCACAAATGTACACAATTTCTATGAATTTTGAAGCCAAATACAATCAAAAAAAGTAAAAAGTTAATCTCCTGAAACCTAAAATGAAAAATTGGTTCCCTCGACAAAAACAAACAAACAAAAAAAACAATATTATTTTTACCATTGGCTTTTGGATTATTGCAGAAAATCAGCTCTGTAAGCAACAATATGATAAAACATGATAATCTTCACAAACGTACATAAGTTCTATGAATTTTGAAGCCACATACAACCGGCAGAAGTAAAAAGCTAAACATAGGCTATAAACGAACTACACCGAGGTCGCATGACTTCAGCGTCACCACAATTAAGCTTCCAGCAACTTTTTAAGTATTCATTTAAAAAAACATTTTCCCTGAAAGTTTAAGTCGGAGTAGTTTGGACAAGCGTGATTATAAATGCAACGAGGCTGTGAAGGCAGACTGGTGAGTTGATAGGTTTTCCTGTTTGGCATGATGACGGCCTACGGTGGAATGGACTTCACGGACGCACGCGAGCAAAGTCCATGAGACCGCAAATCCACATTTAGGCTGCCATTTGGGACACAGCCATTGCTAAAATGCTGTTCGTGATATGGTAGGTTATGTTTATTTGAAAAGCAGGAATTGGCGTTTCTGAAGCTTTGCATCAGCTGCGACTACCCAAATTTGAGGCAGCCCGAGGCTTACGGTGCAGCCAGCCGTATCTTCCAGAACCGGCCCTTTCCAAGCCCTCTTAACTGGGTCTGATTATTTTCACACACCTTTCAGGTTAACACAAATGAAGCTTTGACATGTGCCGGATTTCTTACCAATATCGACTTGCCTGCGAGAGTTTATTTTGAAGGCCAGCACGCTTCGATTCAGGTGCTGAGTCTCATTCCTGTCCTAAGCTGTCTGGTTTCTCCAGCCTGTATTTATTCACAGCCTGCCAATTAGACCGGCAAGTGTTTGCCCTAAAGGCCACTCTACCTCACTGAATCCAAATACGCAGAGTGTGCTTGTTTTGGCGTGGCCATAAAAGGACGGGAGACCTGTTTTGAGTATCCTTCGGCGAAAGGTGTTGTGTCACGAGTCACCGACTAAGCTCTCGAAGTAAAGGTGATTTATCACACACTTCAAACTTTTGCATGGACTTCCTATACACTTTTGCAGAGATCAGTTTGAATTCAATTATTTTGCCATTTTAGGATCTAGATTTTCTAACAGGCAGAGTTTACCATTGCCAGCTAAAGTAATCACATATATCACTCATGTTGTGTTGGATTAATAATATTATTCTAAAATTCAATATGGTGATAATTAAGCAATAAGGTACCGTTCAAAAGTTTAAGGTCTGTCTGTATTTTTTAATCTTTTTGACAGAAGTCTCTTCTGCTCACCAGAGCTACATTTAAATGATCAAAAATACAGTAAAAACAGTAATATTGTGAAATATTATTACAATGTAAAGTAACTGTTTTCTATTTCAATATATTTTATAATGTAATTTATTCCTGTGATCAAAGCTGAATTTCCAGCTTCATTACTCCAGTCTTCAGTGTGTCATGATCTTTCAAGTCATTCTAATATTTTTATTAATTTCTAATATTTTTCAAAAAAGATTTTATTCTAATATTCAATAAGGTGATAATTAAGCATCAAGGTACACTACTATCATTCAAAAGTGTGGGGTTGGTATAATTTTTTCATCTTTTTGACAGAAGTCTCTTCTGCTCACCAGAGCTACATTTAAATGATCAAAAATACAGAAAAAACAGTAATATTGTGAAATATTATTACAATGTAAAGTAACTGTTTTCTATTTCAATATATTTTATAATGTAATTTATTCCTGTGATGTCAAAGCTGAATTTTCAGCTTCATTACTCCAGTCTTCAGTGTCACATGATCCTTCAGAAGTCATTCTAATATTTTACTAATTTCTAATATTTTTCAAAAAAGATTTTATTCTAATATTCAATAAGGTGATAATTCAGCATCAAGGTACACTACTATCATTCAAAAGTGTGGGGCTGGTAAAATTTTTTTATGTTTTTGAAAGAAGTCTCTTATGCTCACCAGAGCTGCATTTAATTGATCAAAAATACAGTAAAAACTGTAATATTGTGAAATATTATTACGATGTAAAGTAACTTTTTTTATTTCAATATATTTTATAATGTAATTTATTCCTGTGATCTCAAAGCTAAATTTTCAGCTTCATTACTCCAGTCTTCAGTGTCGTATGATCTTTCAGAAGTCATTCTAATATTTTTTTATTAATTTCTAATATTTTTCTAAAACTATTTTATTCTAATATTCAATAAGGTGATAATTTAGCATCAAGGTACACTACTATCATTCAAAAAAGTGTGGGGTTGGTATAATTTTTTTAATGTTTTTGACAGAAGTCTCTTCTGCTCACCAGAGCTGCATTTAATTGATCAAAAATACAGTAAAAACTGTAATATTGTGAAATATTATTACAATGTAAAAAATTGTAAATTGTATCTTAATATATTTTATAATGTAATTTATTCCTGTGATGGTAAAACTGAATTTTCAGCATCATTACTCTCAGTCTTCAGTGTCACATGATCCTTCAGAAATCATTCTAATATTTTACTAATTTCTAATATTTTTTACTTAATATTCCACAAGTTTATTGTACAGTTTCTTAAATATTAAGTTGTATCTCACCAAAAATGAGAAAATGAGACTTGGTGCTTCATTAAGCATATAAATGTGTACTGCCCTTGCCTGAATTCACCCAATTTTGACATTCATTAAATTCTTTCCTTTTGTCTTCTGAAGAACAGATAGAAAGTCATACAGGTTTGGAACGACATGAGGTATGAACTATCTCTTTAAAGATTATTAGGCACAACGCAGAGTGGAGTGACTATATTCACAATACAACACGTATCCTACTGCTTTTTTTATGAAAATCTTGTATATTAAAAATATTAAGACATTTTCATAGAAAACTGAATTAAGACGTTGTGTTTTCTAAATTTGCTCATTTTCAATTAGACCTATAAGTGCTGTCATCTCCTTTTAAGATTGGTTTGCTAAGCTGTAACAAAAATCAAGTGAGCCTCTTTATGTTACTGAATACATACAACTTCTATTTTGATTCAAATTTGGCAGAGTAAATACACACTGTGCATACAACGGTAGTTATGTAGCACCGCATTTATTCTATTACCGCAGTAGTAGTATTTTGAGGCTTGAGTACCGCAAAACTGTTGCACTGCTGTGTCGTGCAGCACTGATTGCAGTTTGTCCTTCAGCAGAAATAATTACACATGCAACATGATGCTAACCTATTTTCTACCACCGCATGAGGCTGCCAAAGCAATGTGGTTTTCTTTACCTTTTGAAAGAAGTCCTCACCTCCGTTGACTCGCCCCTCCGTGGCAGCTGCGGAGAAGAATGGGACATTTCAGAAAAAGCGTAACATCAGGAATCACTTATGTTGGCGTATTAACAAAATCAGCAATTCATATCAACACATTCTTCCACATGGCCTTGGGTGGAAAAATGTCTGTGCAATTTAGGCAGGGCGGGTGTCATTTTCCTGTCCATTTGCAGCAAGTCACCAATGCATTACTACTTTCTAAAGGTTTATGTAGGATTGTAATAAACTTTGTGATGCGTAATACATTTTTGAAGGTTTAAATGAAGTGTGTTCTGTGTTCGAACCCCATCTAGGGCTTCCTATAGCTCATCTTGTAGATCATGGCACTAGCAACGGCAAAGTCACGGATTCAATTCCCCAAACACCGATCAAAATGCATGCAGTGAATTCACAGTAAGTTGTTTTGTATAAAATCGTCCGCTGAATGTAAAAATGTAAATTTAATCCACATGAGACAGAGAAACTGACATGCTTGTTGGGTTTGAGATGTTTGCCAAGAACATTTGATTTAAATTAAACAATAAAATACAGACTTGTTCATCAGCAAATTTGGATGTTGTTTAAAGACACTGAAACCACAAAATGCAGCAGCTGATGGACGTCTAGAACTTTTTCAGTTCATATTTCTCTGGATCAGAAACATGACCTACATTGTGAGATGCAAGCATAATCTTGTTGGGCCAAGCTTTAAAATGTGTGTCTACTGTAATCCAGACAAATGTGACGTGTTTATTTATATCCATTGAATTACAGGGGAGTTTTTCAGAGCAGATTGACTGAAAATTGCTCAAACCACAGGCACCGGCTGAATCAGCCCTGCTTTACCGCTAAGATATGCTATCCAGAGGCAGTGGAGGAAGCTCTGGAAGCCCTGAGAACAAACTGGAATCTACAGAGTTAACTACATTCAGAAAAAAACAGAATTACTCATTTTTCTGTGATTGGCCAAGAAACAAACCAAAACAGGATCTAATGGATTTATGAGACTGTGGAAAGGCCTCAGGAAACTATTCATAAACACCATAACCTTCTCAAAAATTATGAACAGACTTTGACCATTTTACTCCATGTTGCTCAAAACATTTGATGTGTGACCACCATGTGCCAATAACAAGGGTGGTCTCAGCCTCACACTCATGGATGCCCATGGTTTGTTTTCTCAGCATTTGATGCATATTGCACTCAACACTGGAAAACACTTGTGGAAATCACAAGGTTCAATCAGATTGCTACAGTGCTCTTTGGTTTTTTTTATCACAAAATCATGTTAGTGGTGCACCAACATTTTTGGCAGGAAACAAAATTCTGTTTCAGACAAAATCATTCTGGAGGGCCGAAATCATTGACCAGAGCAGAGACGCTTAATTAGTGCTTCTCCAATAAGGTGTTTTGACTGTGTCAGCGTCTATTCCGTGTACACAACGTGGATAAGCTACAACAGGTAATGTGGACGTAATGTTGAAATATTGAGAGGTGGTTCAATGACGAAGAACTCAACATACGACTGGTTTGATTTATCACCTGAGAACATGACACCCTGAACAACATAAAGAGTTCAATTACTCAAATTTAATTACCGAAAACCATTACTTTTGGCTAAATGAAAACATCCCCCGGTTACTCACATAACCTCGGTTCGCTGAGATATGGAAACGAGACATTACGACAATAGCTGACACTATTGGGGAAACCACCTTTCTCCGAAAATACTGAAGCCTTACTGAATCATGCCAGTGTACGTGCACTGTCCAATGACGTTCATCGCCTGAAATAGAGGCAGGCTCGACATTTTCTCGGAATCTTTCGACTGAAGTCTCTAAGTAACACAGCAACACATGCCATGATTGTTTCCTTATCTCAGGGAACCAAGGTTATGTAAGTAACTGAAGATGTTTACTTTCAATTTTTTTGTAGGGCTGCCTTCTAATAGTCAACTAAACGTTAGTCGATGAGATGAGGCTTAGGGCCAGATTTACTAACAGTTTGCACTAGCGCAAACCCTCTTTTGGCCTTAAAAAACTACTGTCAGGATTTACTAAAGACACGTAGTGAAAAATTTGCGCTGAAAAGGCGTGGACAGTTATTTTTGCGGTTGACCTTACTGCATATGCATTTGTAGGAGTTTCCCTTTCAGACTCAAAATTTATGGGAGGAAAGTATTTAAATGAATCATACAAGGTGATTTACTAAGGTTCGCGCTAGTCATTTTACTGGTATTTGCGCCTTTATTTACCACCCAAAAAAAGCATGTCTTAAACTAGACGCTAATTTGATAGATTGCATTGGTCATTATGGAAATGATCCGGCTGCGTCTGTATTCTTTAATTTGCGAGTCGTCAGTAGATCACGCGCAGAACTTTATACTCCCATCCACGAATTGTGCTCTCACACTAATTTGGTTTAGTAAAGTTTAGTAAGTTTAGTAAATCTGGCCCTTGGTTGACTAAATTAGAATTGGTGAAGTCACGCAGTGACAGACTGTTATCACGGCTGGTCCATGCGGTAGGCTAATATGTCAGTCAGTAAAAAGTGTAGGAAGATTTCGAGAGGGTAAAGAATGACCATGAAAAAGTAAAGTACAACCTCAAGCATGACTTTAAAACATGATTTAAAACATAGCCACTTTACATTTGGTGCAGATCCTGAGCGTCAATGACAACTATCTTGTAAAATGTGCAGTCAGTACCACCACTCCCTGTACAAAGAGTATACGTGATCACGAATTTGAAAGCAAAAGTGAAAAGCGAGCGTGCATTCATAAGTGATTTCAATACCCCAGATATATATAGCGCCTTCCTGGTACCCACAAATTAAAGGCTCACTGAAGTGCCTTGGAACACGCAGCATTATTCAATGTGTTGACATAATTTCAACTGAAACAGGATGACAGGGCAGGACATATCAAACAGCTCCTCCCCTTTTTTAAAATAGCCAATAGCGTTTCATTTATATCACAGCTCAGCCAGAGCCGTTAAGCTAGGTAAAACCTCAGTTTCCTTCTAATCTTTAACCGTTTCTGCTCCTAATCTCTTCCATGTGGCTTTAAAATACAGCATTCTGTGCAGAATTCAAATGGGTCCGATACGTTTTGTGGTCTGTGCCGACTTGCGGATATGATCCGTTCTGTGCTATCGTGTCTCTGGACCGGAGCAGATTGTGTGCTCTGCAGTTCGTGTGACACTGACGTGAAACCAGACTTCATTCGCCTCAATGGAAAGCATATTTACATTGTCTTAATCATTGCCTATCCCCTATATAGTGCACTATGTGCCATTCACTATGTAGAAAATAGTAAATGTCTGAACAAGTGACCGATTTCAGCCGCAGCTTCAGCGTCTATTTATAATGTAGGGGGCGGGGCGCTTTAGATTTTAGAGAGCGTTTGATTGGACAGAAGATCTGATGAGAAGCTGAAGTCTGCGGTGATGTCATGAAAATCTGTGATCCATTTTAGTGGAAGTGAGAGACTGTAAATTTTAAATGCGAATTTTGTCATTGTTTTGGAACACACCAGCTTATTCATAACCTTAAGGCTAACATTTTCATACTAATAGCTAAAAAACTTACATTTTGATTTCAGGGGGACTTTAAAGGCCTATACAGGTGAGTACACGTGAATGCGATTTCAAAGACGAAAGTGAAAAGCGAGCTCGCATTCATAAGCAATTTCAATACCCCTATAGATAGCGCCTCCCTGGTGGTTGCGAAAAAAAGGCCTACACACAGAGTACAGGTGATTGCAAATTCGAAAGCAAAAGTACAAAGTGAGCGTGCATTCAAAATACCCTCCCCCTTCCCTTCCACCCGGTGTTATCGGTAATACCGGTGTTATTGCAAATTTATATCCCGCCGTGATAATTTCCTCACTGTGACATCACTACAAGGAAAGTATAGCAATGTTGAGTGTACCGAAATCAAAAGGGAACTTTAAAGTATTTCAACTTTACAATAGTCATTCATAAACATTGCTGAAACATTGTTAATAGGATAAGCACCATTGGAAGCCATTGTAAAATAGACAATAATTGCACATCTGTGCCTACAAATCCTTTCTACATTACTATGCCAAAATACTAGAAATAAAAGTAACTATTTACTGAACACTGGTGTCTTTTATTCTGTTGCTGTTGTTGCCATTTTATAAAAGCAATAAGCCACGCAAGGCAATGCATTACAGTGATTTTACCACATATAATGTGGTTTTAGGCACTCTTGTTGATTATAGTAGATCGCCACAGAAAGGTACATTTAACTTATTATTCATTATAACTACACTTGGGAGGTCGAGCAACTGCTCTTCGCTGTTCTTCATGCCAACTTCTGTATAAAAGCTTCAAAGACATATCTTTTTGTAGTTGACATTATTTTTACTTGGCACTTAGTGTCTTATTGCTTAGCGCAACGTGCCAACAAAAGCCACAACCATATGGAACACAAGAATAAATCAACAAAATGCTCAGCTCCACAGACAAATGTCAAGACTTTGTCCATCGACACATACAGTGAATAAAAAAACATATCTATGAATTGCTGGCACAGATAAAACATTCATTCTTATCCAAGATGGGCTGTGTTCAGGGAATAGTTTCCCAAAGCAGATTAGTGACCCAAATGTCTTCTTTGTGACTAGATTTCTTCCCTTTAGAGCAAAGTGCAAAGTTAAAGAATATAGTGCTGCCAACATCCTCTCATGCAAGGTTAGTGGTTAACCTCACTGTAAGCAAAGAAGGCCACCAGGTTATTGAGTCTGGATAGGCTACACCGGCATGAGAGGAGGCTTTTATAAATGGGTTTCTACATTACAGAGAACATAATGTAATCATACATAAATATAGTGGGATTTTCTGCATCCATGGTTTAAAAATAAAAATAATATGTTCCTAACTACAGTCCCCCTAGTAAATCTCGGCCATTTTCGCCAATGTATATAAATGACTTTAATACTACTTTATTGGCAAATTGAATTTGTATTCATAGGATGAATCTGAAATTGTAGAGACCCTACAACAATATTTTGATTCAGTGTTTTTTTCTATATGCACTGATAATAAAATTCATTAAAAATGTTTTGGCTGATAACCAATAAATGGCTGATACTACAATTCTATACTATTTTCTCCACATAAATTAAACATAAACTAAAATCATTTTAAATACTACAAGTGAATTTAGGAATCAAAAAAAAAAAAATATTCTCAGAACAGAACAGAAATTTGGTAATAGTATTATTAGCGTTTTTTATTAGGGGCCAAGCACCGAAGGTGCTTAGGCACCTATTGCATCTGTCAGTGTTCTTCTTCTTCTTCTTCCTCCACTCTTTACCGTATGGTAAAAAGTTGTGAAATTTGGCACACTGATAAAAGATAGTCTGAACATTAACCACAGCAGTCTCTAACTCAATCCTTCTAGCGCCACCAACTGCCCAAATTTGCACTTGCGTTTATGCGAATAACTTTTGAACCGTAAAGGCTAGAAACAAAATTCCTCTGATTCCTTGGTGATTTGGTTGCACCCAAGTCATTTTCTGTCATGAATTTTTTATTCGCCATTTTAAATTTTCCGAGGAAAAAAAAAAAAAAAAAAACTTTTTCAAACTCTTCCTAGACCATTGCTCCGATTTTCACAAAAATCGGCACAGATCATTTTCAGACCATGCCGACACGTAAACATGGAATTCAAGTAGATTCATCAAATTGTTCTCGAATAACACGCAAATGAATTTGATAAAGAGCACGCCAAAATGGACGTGAAGCTATATCTCCACAATGCTTTAGCGTATTCAGACTAAACTTGGTGTGTGTTATAATAACCATGATCTGAGGATACCTGCACAGTTTCGGTGCAGTGCCACCTAGTGGTCAGGAGATCCGAAAAATGGCTATTTTTGCTTATAACTTCTGAACGCTTTAGCCAAAACTCATAAAACTTTTCTCTTTAGATTTGGTGTAGTGCCGAGTCGAATGATAACCAGTTTTCCAATATTGCCTATTTTGGGCATTGGCCATTTAGAATTTTGTTGTAAAATGCTATAATTTATGAACGCATTGGCGTATCATTATGAAACTCGGTAAGTGTCATCAGCACCATGCCCTGAAGGTACTCAAAAGGTTTTGGGGCTGTGCCACCTTGTGGTCAAGAATTATAATGACATTTCAAAAATGCTAGTAGCATCATTGTAATGAAACTGGTCTCAATAGTTTCTTTGGGTCATGTTGAGAACCAATTTTACCATAGTCGGCCAAACTTCCTGTCCACCAATTTAATCAGAAAAAAACAAAACAAAACATGGAGTTCAAGTCAATTTGTCAAACCATTCTCATTTAACTTGAGAACAAATGACAAAATGGACATGAGGCTAAATCTAAGCCATCTATTCCGACCAAAATTTTTTTTCCACAAAAGTGACATCTAGATAGATGACATCTAAATGTAACAATAGAAGAAATGCACAATTAAACACCCAATATCAGGCAATATGCTAAATAAAATAAAATCTCTAATATCAACTGATATGGAACCCATATATCGTGCAACCATAATGTCTTTATTATATTATCATCATCATCATCATCATCATATTGTCAGCTTTCAAGAGTGCTACTGTCATTAATTGAGATTAATGAGAATACTAATGGACAGCTCCAGGTATATTAGACCTCCTTGCTTAGATCAGTATGGCAGTATTTTAATAATTAAGTGTGAAGCTTCTGTCTCAAGTATATTCTTGAATGGAAAAATACTGCAGTTTAATCCTGCTCTGTCACAACTGTTAACATTATTATATATTATGAGTACTCCTGACCTTAATGCAGTGGAATCTTAATGGCCAAAAAGTTATAAGTTCAATTACAGATGGGAGTTATCCATGAACTGAGAATTAATGAGATCTCGTTCAGTTCTTTAATAATTCTGGCACTTGACACAAGGTTGCTTCAGAGGGACCGTATCTTTAACTTATGCACTTTAACTTGCTTATGATGGAAAACGTATCTATTAAATGTCATTATGCTGGTTCAATGGACCTCTGCGGGAACAACGGCCTGCTGTTGCCTGGAAACCAACAAACAATCGCACAGATGTGTGATGCTGCCGAGTCCAAGGCTCCAACTGGATTTGCTGACCTCATAATTGTTGGCTAGGATATCATGAACTTTCAAACTGATGTCATGGAAATGTTGCATAATGCAAACAGCAGAATACTGATGGTTTGATGGCTTTGAATGCATAAACAGTGGCAAGTTAAATGCATCACAGTTTACAAACATTTTAAAGCCCACATTACATTGCATTAGGGACCATGAGCGCACAATGTTTGTGACAGCACTATGATGCAATTTGCACAATAACATTTCATATCTAGCAATGCAAACATGACTAAACAATCAAATAATTCAAAAATCAGGTACATATACCAATATAGCAGGTGAATTATGTATGATGTATATTACAATGTTATGATGAACTATATGCCTTTCTCTACTGACTTTCTATGATGTTCAAAGCATTTCTAAGGATACAGATTTTTAGAAGGCAGCTGTCTGACTCTGAGACAGCGAACAGAAACATGGTTTGTGAAACATTAGCAACACATTTTTTTAGCTGTTTGATAACGTAGTCAAGCCAAAGGCTAATCATATCAATTACTGTTAGAGAGCGATACATAAAATACATAAAACGCACTACCATTCTGATACATCGACTTGTAGACAAGCCTATATAACTCACTCTTCCTTTTCTTCTTCTGAATCAGTTCCTGGTTCAAACATATATGGCTGAATTAAACCAATATTTTCACTTGCCTTGTGTAGCGTTTACTACAGTAAAGTTGACAGAGTAGATGAGGTAGTCTGAGCTGGTGTGATTGGGTGGAGGCAGGGACTGATTTGCATATTCATGGATTCCACGTATACTGTTTATTGTAGAGTCATAAGAAAAAAAAAGTTTAAATATGTTTAAATTGATGACTGCAGGGGGACTTTTGAAAAGGTGAAGCATTTTTGATTTACAAAATAATATTTATGTATATTTTACAAAGTTTTTTTTTTCTGTCAAATCCAAGTCAGTGAGGTGTAACCAAGCCATGTTATGTTTTAAGGTCAGTAAGATTTTTATTTGTTTGTTTTTTCATATATTTTAAACGTTTAAAACAAGTGAGTACGGGTTTTCAAATATCCATTGTAATAATTCCCCCAAATATTCATGATTTTTAAAAATACTTCTATTCATGAAATATATATATATATATATATATAAATAAATCGAAACTAATAATAATTAAGAACAAGTAATTTTTAATTACATTTATAGAGTAATTTGGGCTGTATTTATTAAACAAAAGCAGTGAATTTGCGGTAATGATGCAACAATATGTATGAATGGTTTTATCAGTTATTTACACAGAAAATCCTTCTGCTTATGCACATGAGAAAAACGCCTTAAATCAAACCTATTATTGAAAATAGAATAAACAGTTCCCAAAAATGTATGAAAAAACCAACATGAGTTCACTACAAAGATTGCCCTTTCATGAACTTGGCAGGCACAGAAGTTTTAAACTAGAGTTTTAAAAGATCTTTCCTTTCATCATCTCGGATATCCTTTGTCTCTGACCCTTGAAGAGAGTAAACGGAAACCATTAAAAATGATAAACAAAGCTTGCAGTTTGTCTGCAGATTGTGGCACATCGTTCACATGTCCCAGCTGAGTGTGAGTCAGTCTCGAAGAATGCATGCTTTCTCCAGATTATCTGTGGATGGAGGGTACATACCATCAACATACGCACTATCCGCCAAAAGTTGGATTCAACAGTGTATTGAGAAACCATTATCAGCAGCTGCCTTTCTTGGCTCTGTTTACTGGGATTAAGATTCATCAATGGCTGTGTTCAATTTAAGAGTCTTTAAAAGCAGACATACTGTAGATTATCTGCTCAGGGCTCATATAATTAATAATTTTAAGTTTAAAATGCACATACGTACCAAAATGTAATATATGTATTGTCACTTTCTTGCAGTTTTGAAAAAAAAAAAAAATCATGTAATTAAAAAAATGCTGATTTAAATGGTTAGTTCACCCAAAAATGAAATTTCTGTCATTAAGTACTCACCCTCATTTCGTTCCACACCCGTAAGACCTTCGTTCATCTTCGAAACACAAATTAAGATATTTTTGATGAAATCCGAGAGGTATCTGACTCATCCATAGACAGCAATATATTCAACACTTTCAAGGTCCAGAAAGCTACTAAAGATATCGTTAAAACAGTCGACGTGACTGCAGTGGTTCAACCTTAATTTTATGAAGCGACGAGAATACTTTTTGTGCGCAAAAACAAAACAAAAAAAAATAACGACTTTATTCAACAATCTCTTCTCTTCCCTGTCATTATCCTTATGCAGTTGCTGCAATAAGCACAGTGAAGGCTTCCGTGTTTACGCTCGAATGCTGGCTCAGTATTGGCCAAAGCTGATCACGTGAGAAGCACGACACGTGTGTGATGCTGACACAGGAGCCGGCCAATAATGAGTCGGCATTCTGACGTAGAACCTGGAAGCGCTGGACGTAAACAACATATGAGAATGACAGAGAAGAGAAGATATTGTTAAATAAAGTCGTTATTTTTGTATTCTCAAAACCACTGCAGTCACGTTGACTGTTTTAACGATGTCTTTAGTACCTTGAAAGTGTTGATTATATTGCTGTTTATGGACAAGTCATATACCTCACAGATTTCATCAAAAATACCTTAATTTGTGTTCCGAAGATGAGCAAAAGTCTTACGGGTGTGGAACGACATGAAATGGAAATTCACCCTATCTGTTTTAAACACACCTGCGCCAAAGCCCTGCCCGTGGCGAAGGAGGGTGTGGCTGAGAGTGAGGAAGCGGTGCGTCGCACACTGTCAGCACAGACCCTGTATGGCCCAGAGATTTTGGAAACTGCTCTTTTATTGAAAAGGAGGGCGGAACAGAAATAAAATGAAACACAGGATTCTCCACCCGGCCCTCTACCGGGGGAAGGAGCGGTGCCTTCACCATCTCCTGGGACAGAGCAGTCCCCTCCATCTCTGGGCCACCCGTCTCAGGACCGCTTCGGAGGCTTCTTTTTCGAGGGCTTGGCGGCCTGGGCGGGCTGTGTCGCCTTCCTGCGGGAGGCTCGGGGAGGATGGGAAGGTTCCGATCTCCCGGGAGCCTGTGCAGCTGCAGATGGACGCCCTCGGCAACGAGCAGGTTGGGGGCCAGCCCGCGGCGGAACGGTGGCGGCATCACGCCGGGGCAAGATGTGTTTTATGGCCTCCGTCTGCTTCTGCACTGCCGAGAACTGCTGGGCAAAGTCCTCGACAGTGTTGCCGAAGAGGTTGGCCTGGTAAATGGGGGCGTCGAGAAAGCGAACTTTGTCGGCGTCCTTCATTTTAGCCAGGTCCAACCAGAGATGTCGTTCCTGGACCACCAGGGTGGACATTGTCTGACCCAGGGCACGCGCCATGACTTTCGTCACCCGGAGGGCGAGGTCAGTCACCGTGCGCAGTTCTTGCAGTAGCCCTGGCTCAGAACTACCCTCGTGCAGCTCTTTCAGAGCTTTCGCCTGATGGACCTGCAAGATGGCCATGGCGTGCAGGGCGGAGGCCGCCTGTCCAGCGGCAGAGTAAGCCTTAGCAGTCACAGCTGCCGTCGTCTTACTTGCCTTGGATGGGAGGCGTGGACGATTCCACCAGGTGGCTGCAGACTGCGGGCACAAGTGCACCACAATCGCACGCTCCACCTGTGGAATGTCCACGTAACCCTTGGCGGCCCCACCATCGAGGGTAGTGAGAGTGGAGAAGGCAGAAGAACGGTTTCTGGCAGTAAAAGGTGCCTTCCACGTCTTCTGAACCTCCTCATGCACCTCCGGGAAAAATGGCACTGGGGCGGCACGTGGCTGAGAACCACGCCCCGCACCCAGAAACCAATCATCCAACCGCGAGCGCTCGGGACACGGTGGAGGGTTCCACTCGAGCCCGATGCCCGCAGCGGCCCAGGCAAGCATGGCCGTTAACTCTGAATCCGATTCAGCCAGAACGACCACCCCGGAGGGCGTAAGTTCGGCTTCCTCATCCTCTTCAGAGTCCAAAAGCCCACTCTCCGATGCAGCGATCGACATCTGATCCTCATCCGGAGCACCGAAAGTGACGCGGGGACCCTCTGTAGAGGGTCCCACGGCAGCAGACGGCAACTCAACGGCACATGCCGTGCTAGAGGAGTGGGAGGTTCGTGGGGGCGGACCCGACGAAGAAGCTCCCACTGTGACCCTCAGATCTCCCAGAGTGCTAACCAGACGAGCAGCTTTTGAAGCTGCGGGCGGCTGGGTAGCAACAGAGGGGACTCGTACCTTTGTTAAAGAAGGAGAGTCGTGACCGCAACTCCAACATGGACATGCCCTCGCAGTGAGGGCATGTACCATCCACAAGCGCCGACTCAGCATGCTGTTTGCCCAGTCATGTGAGACATCGATCATGGCTGTCAGATGAGGTCAGGAAACGACCGCATCCAGAAACACACGGGCGAAAAGACATCTTGAAAAAGACGCTGAACACCCATGCTGCTCTTTTAGGGAACGCTCTGACAGCTGAAGCGCTCAGGGATGAAATGCTGCGCTGTCCTGTGTCAGAAACTCCAGGTTGCAATTAAAATTGCTGTTTGCTCTCTTAGTTAAGGAATTTGCACTTCAAAATGAAGGTGAAAGGAAGAGCAATCAGTGTGACCGTTCGGCTCTGAAGCAAAAGTATGAATGGAAGTGAGTATACCGGTCCTATTTATACCCGGATGTGCTGGGTGGGTGCGGCTCAGCATGTAAATCTCACTGGCCAATTCCCATTGGCTCGTTTTGTACCACTTGGAGGTGATTGGACTCCCAAGTGAGACCCCATTACGTCAGTATCGACGTAACGTCAAACGTGACTGACTGAATGGGAACTATGCTTCTAACCACAGCTCGAGAGCTATCGTTCCAACCACACAAGTTTGCAATGCAGTTTGCGAATGTTCGTTTGAACGATGGTTTCGGGAAACACCAAATCGTTGAACTATGTTAGTAACGACGGAACTTGCGATGTTAGTTGGCTAATGATGCTTTTGGGAAATGCACCCCAGATCTGCCTCCATCCATCAACAACCGATCGATTGAACCAAGTCTCACCCTACATTTTTTTTCACTTGGATGTACATCAAAATATTGAAGGAAATGGTCTGTCGATACTTCCGTTACATCACGACTTTAATGTCAAGTGGCGTAATCATTACTAGGTATTTTTTTTAATCATTACATTTTCTTGGGGTTATTCCATTTGATGTTTGATCATCTAAATTTAACTTACCATTTCATAAAAGTTCAAAATATCTAACTGCAGTATTATACTAATTTTATAATACTACAGTTTTTAAGAATTCCTGTCTTTTTAATGAGTTTTTTCTACATTTTGATCTCACAATGACATACACATTTTACTGTAATGTTAAATAAACATTTAAATCTGAAAAAAAAAAATGAATTTTACTTTAGACATTAAAAAAAAAATCATAGAAGAGTTGTATTATTGCCTATATTGCATGTTTAATATATTTCTGAACAACTTCCAGACAAAAACAAAAAAAGGAGTGCCACGTCATTGACCCTTTGAGCAAAGTTCCCACATATGCAGACAGCTGGTATCTGGGAAACCACAGCCACTAGGCATGCAGCAATCCTGGAACAGACCAAAAAATAATTCAACTGTAACTTCTGCCTTAAACTGCACATAATATAGTGGATCTTAAGTGCAATAGGTGTGTTAGGATGTGAATAAAAAAATGCCAGAGACATTACTCATTCTACCAGGAAACTCTTGGGTGGATTCTACCGAATTGTTTTAAATGAACTGAGAGGTTCACCTAAACACAAACTATGAAATGTAATTACTGATTATTTATGTATATGATGCCGATGCCAATGCCAATGGCAAAAAAGCAAATTTGAAAGACAAAAAAAAAAAAAAAACTATTTGTCTCTTCAACATAAAAGACTATAGACTAAAGACTATGCCTATAAACGAAATGTGACAATGTCATATCCAAGATGTAACACATTTACAGGTTTGATTGCTTTGAAAAACAACCATTTCATTTTCGACTCAGATGAGTTGAGTTAGTAGCTGTAGTGTAATGGCTCGTTCTTTTCCTTGTCATAACAAAGTCTCTGGTCCGCGCCAGCATTTTTTAAAAACAGAGACTGTCCAACAGCTGCAGTGAATTATGTGCTGTGAGCACTGGGACTCTTCCGCCCACCACCTCTCAAGGGTCCCTCAGACCTGAACAACACAAGTCAGGGTTTCCTGAATGGTCCCAATATACTTGATTCTACCACCTTTTACAGACTGATTTCCATTCTTTCAAACATTTATTGGCCTTTTGCATTGTATTACGTTTGCTACGTGCCAACTGAGTTGCTAGGCTTTGTCTGTCCGATGTGCTTAAAACGCCATACTGCTATGAACTCAAAAACAAGGCCATGGCGATTCACCTCAGCAGTAGTTCTTGGGGAGAATGCCACGTTTACCCTCTGAAAGCTACAGGGAAAAGTGTTTCCCTAGGCCTCAATCCAGAGGACAGTTAGCCCCAAGCACATTCCTCACCGAGCTCACTTCCTGTCTCTATATTTTCATCCGACAGACAACAAAAAGATGAACTTTTTAACCAGGCCTCGGCCAAGCACGCGCACAAACATACCCAGAACAGAGTTAGCCAAAGTACACTTTTAAGACACTAGCAGTTTTAGAATGTACTCTTTATATTTCCATAAATAGAAGACCAGTTGTGTGTCTCGGTTTACTAGAAATTTAGTAAGCAATGATACTTAGTAAATAAATTATTGTCTTAGTAATAGTCAGAAGTCTTTAAAATGGGAAAAATAACTCCAAATCCAAACCAGCTTTCTTCGGTGGAAGAAAGTTCACCTATTTTCCACATTATAAACATGCTATAAAAACTGAAGTGTTTTACAAAATCACCAGGCAGCAACAATGTTTTATTTGGGCTCCCCAGAATGGATCAAACCCATCTGCGATAAGAGTTATGCTTGTTAAACAAGCCATTTGATCCCTTCCTGTTTGGAATCTTAAACAGACTGCTAGTTCACTTTGGTGCCCGACTCTGACCTACAGTGATCAAAGACATTGAGATGTCGTGTAAACTTGTTTGGGAATTTCTTTTGCAAGGGTACTTTTGCAAATCCCCTGCCAAGATTTGGGAAGAGAAACTGTTTCCATCTCATCTAAGACACGTAATGAAAAACAATCTGTGCTTTGGAAATTTGGAAAAACCCAAAGCCCTTGATGTAGACTGGACAAAGAGTACTACTCCTTATTTGTACAAACACTATCTAGAAAGTCGAGAAATTGGAAAAATAAACAATTATCTCCAAAATACGCAGTCAATGACTGCTAGACACTTAACTTGACCCATAAAGAGGGCTTTCAACATCACCACTGCAGTATATCCTGAACACGTTGGCCACGTTCACACAGCAGAAGAATACGGTTGTCAGTCCTGAGTCCTTAATACGGTTCTGTTCACATACAGTTCGGTTATTTATGGGAGTGACAACCACATTCTATTACCAAACTCACACCCGTAAATTTTCAGGACTCACAATCGTATTCTCGGAAAACCCACACTGTGTGAACGGAACCGGACTGGACAACTAATTGTCTGCCACGTCATACAGTGCGAAAAAGCCACTCGACGCTGCACGAACGCGTGTCTACTGTTTGCTGTGGGCTTTTTGAAGGTTTTAGATCCAGTCACTGTTCTACACATGACTCAGATTCTCTGCTCTCCACCCAGATATAAAAGCTGCTGTCAGTTAATGAAGATTTGGCGGGTGAACTAGCTTCTGAATTGGACTCTTGTCGTATCAAAAGTGATAACACTTTTCAGTTTTATGGACGTCGCCATCTTTGATAATACTTTGGTCACTGTCTCTGGTAAGAGAATTCGGGCTTGACTCCCGTTGCACGTTCATACACAGACAGTATTTGAGACGCTACTGTAAGTTAGTTGCTGTTTGAACGGGACATTTCGAGACTCACACCTGTAAGTATATGTGGTTGTCAATCCCAAAAACTGACAGTGTGAATACAGCCTTTGACGCTCAAATCTGAGTCCATCTCAGTCTGTTTCCATTAGCCTCTGGTATTTGGTCTCAGAGTAAATAAAGCAGGATCCACAAGAATCAGAGACAAAATATCTTGATTTATAAAGAAGAAATCAAATTCAGTTCAGTTGCAGAGCTACTATTTATCTGTTTACGAATGACTAATTGAGCAATGAGCAATGACATTATTAACATTTATAGCTCTTTTTACGAAAATCTAGTGGGTTAACATTTTGCCTAAGGGACTGTGTAAAGCAGAATCCTGACTTAATAGAACCTCATAAGTGACAGTCTGAACACTATATTGGCAGGAACTGCTGCTCACACAAAGGAACTTGATTCACAAATGATTTCAATAGAGTTTGGCATTAGCATGTTGATAAGATAACAATGTGATACTCTAATAATCATAAAAATAATTGCACATACATTGCATATTGAGTAAAATAATCAAATTTCAAAAATCTCACTTTAACATTCAATGGAAAGTATCTTAGAAGGCAACATAATTACTATGGAGCACCGATGTTAAAGTTCTGACTAATACCGAAAGGACAACAATTATTTTCATGTTATTCATCACTGATAAATGGAACACATTAAAATTCAATAATATTTTGTCCAAATAAATAAAATATAAAACACTAAAAACTAAAATCAATCAATTTAAATGCAAGTGCATTTCGATATCATAAAATTGTAATGTATAGTTTGAAAAATTAAAGGGATAGTTCACCCAAAAATGAAAATTATTCCATGATTTACTCACCGTCAAGCCATCCTAGGTGTATATGACTATCTTCTTTCAGTTGAACACAATCGGAGATATATTTTAAAATATCCTTAGTCCTCCAATGGTTGTGAATGGGGGGCCGCGTTTTGAAGTAAAAAATAATGCATCCATCCATACGACTCCAGTGGGTTAATAAAGGCCTTCTGAAGTGAATCGATGCGTTTGTGTAAGACAAGCATCCTTATTTAAAACTTTATAAAGTAAAATAACGAGCTTCCGGCACGACAGCCGTACGCATTCGTCGTACGTCCAAAAAGCGTTAACTTCCACAACATAGTACACAATGCCATGACGTTCTACACAATGACATGACGTACACGTTGTACATCATGGTGTAGTGTAGAACTTCATGTCATTGTGTAGAACGTCATGGCATTGTGTACTACCTCGCGGAAGTTAACGCTTTTTGGACGTACGTTGAATGCGTATGGCTGTCGCGCCGGAAGTTCATTATTTTACTTTAATTTTAAAGTAATTCTAGTTTTAAATAAGGATACTTGTCTTACACAAATGCATCGATTCACTTCAGAAGGCCTTTATTAACCCCCTGGAGTCGTATGGATTCATTTTTTTTAATGATGGATGCATTTTTTTTTTGTCTTCAGAATTTGGGTTACCATTCACAACCATTATAAACCTTGGAGGTCTAAGGATATTTTTAAATATATCTCCGATTGTGTTTGTCTGAAAAAAGATAGTCATATACACCTAAGATGGCTTGAGGGTGAGTAAATCATGGAATGATTTTCATTTTTGGGTGAACTATCCCTTTAATATTAATTTTTAAATCTGATAAAGATTGAATTAAACAGTGCTATTAAAGGGGTCATGAACATTTTTTTAAAAATGTTATAATGTTCTCTGATGTCCATAATGTTAGCAAGATTTATACATCAAAACATCCTAATTTAGAATAGGCTATTTTCTATTCTGTTTTTGACCCTCTCTTTGAAACACTCTGTTTTGATTCTTGTTATGTGAAGCATTCAAGAATGGTAATTAAAAAGTTGTAATTACCTTTTTTTTTTTAATTCTGTGATGAAAAACAAGCTTCCATTCCTAATAATTAAGCTAATCACATTTTGGAACAGCTTTAGCGTTGGGAGTCTATATGATGCATTAAAATGCTGCCTACGTAAGCAGCTCACTATAGATGTATGTTACATTATAAGGGTGCAGATCTTTAGGCATAGAAGCATACATCATTTTGACACAGTAGTGCAGTGAACATAAGATTAAACAGAGACAGAGTCATCCTGGTATGGATGCATTCCTGCTCAACATAATCTACGCAAATACAAAAAATAATACATATCTGGTACAGAAAACAAGTTCAGGCCTCCTTTATGTGATCCAGTATAGAGAATTCCAGGATGACAGTGTATTTTGTCCACTTGAGCCAGCTAAAATAGTTATAAAATGAAATGATGAAAGGTTCTTCCCATCCAAGAGGTACAATAAGATTCATAAAAGCATTCTTGAATGTTGCTTAAATGCTCTCATTATAGCCTATCTGATAGAGAAAGAGCTTTTGGAGCACGCACCTGTGATGCTGACATTTTTGAAAACACGCAGAGATGAGCGGTTCACAGCTATTAAACATGAAGCTTGAAGTTGGAACGTTAAAATATTTGAAAACTGTTCTCACGATTAACAACTGTTGCATCCTTCTTCAACAAAATGTCACTATATCTTGTAACAGCTGCCAATGAAGTATGCATGCATTGGCAAAGTGGTAGATAATCAGACATGCCAGAATGTCAATTAAAAGAAAAACAAAAATAACTTTTTTTTTTTTTTTTTTCTCACAATAAAAGTGCTTTCTATTTCTGTGGATTGTAGTATGATTGTTCTGGATATGAAACACAAGGTCACTTCATGTTTGATGATAGTTTTATGACTGATCTTAAATCTAATTGAGTAATGCTAAGTTTCTAACATTTGGTTTGGCAAATAAATCTCATAATTTACATGAGTTTCTCTGTGCGTCTTCTAGAAGAATCCTAATCCTTAAGGCATTCCTGCAGCAAGCAGGTTGATCAAATACATTGTAAAATCCTATGAGGAGATGCTGAATGACCTCAGCAGGAAGGATTGCTGTGGTGAACTGAACCTAGAGACTGTGTGTAGGAGGATGATGATGTCCCTTTCAAAACTCACTCAGAACCATGAAACAACATGGAAAGCATGACCCGACATGGACAAAGCATTACAGCAGAGACCATCAAAGCGCTTTACCATTCCTACAGAGCTGTGGATGAGAAGTTCCTGACAATTTTTATAAACTGCTGGATAAATCCACTAGTTTAAAAATCAAACCGCAACAGATTAATGGAAAAAGTTGCATTTATGAATGTTTTGTGACTCTACTAAAGCCAATACAATTTTTGTTTTCTCAGTTCTGAATTCCACTGTTTTTCAGCCAATCATCTGAACAAATGCCACATGCTGTCTGAATTGTGAGCCAAAACATGACAATTCATTGTCCAAAAACTGCATTTCATTTAATGCTTAACTTTTATGAAGCCGTTAACTACATTGTCACTTTACAATTACTTTAACAAAGGCAAAGATGTTTTAACACTGCCCCCTATTGATCGAGTTGTTCACTGCGCACACAGTTATTGTAGGCCTACTTGTTAGAATATTAGAATATACAGTCCTCTCAGTAACTACATCAAAATTGGGGTTTTACACTAAAGTAACCCAACTACTCAAAAGGCTATCAGAAGAAAATATACATATATATTCAACCCATGTTTTCAAAAACAATATTCAAGACTGCTGTGGAAAAGATGAAAAACGAGAAACTAAACAAATAATAATTTGAAGAATCAATACTTTAAATACGCAATAAAGACATAGTTTCTATGTCTATTTTCAAATGTAGGCTATAGAAACTTTCTTTGAAACAACTGGAAGCTCTCTGCAAATGAAAACTGGAGCCTTAACTAGCATACTATATATTTTAACTCATGTTTCTGAAGACAAAATCTGTGTGGAAGCGAGAATTGTACACGGGAGGTGAACAAAGGAGACGGGGAAAATAACCGGCTCAGCTGTGCAGATGCTGGAGGCAGTGCATTAGATTTTGCATTACTATTTGTAAGTGTTTGTTCAGTTACACAATTATTAAAGACAATTATTAACAGCAATGGTGCCTTCTTCTAATTTGTAAAATTTGCAGAGTGTTTATTTCTTTCAAACTCTCTAAAAAATGATGATTGTTGTCATGGAAACAAGAGTTTTACCTAATAACATGATCTCCAGTTTTTTCCGGTCCACTCGAAACCTCTCCTCGGTCCACTCGGGGTCCGGAGGTGCCGTGGGTCCGCTGGAGTCATCTTCAGACACTGGCAGAGGGGAATCAGTGCTGCGCTCGCTGTTGGAGCCCGGATCAGATTGCTGTAAATATCCGCTTAAGGGTTCACACTGAGCGGCCATGACTTTCACAGAGCACCGCTGACTCTCCGCAGCCGTCAGATCAGATCATTCCAGCGGAGAGTGAGCGCCAGTCATCGCGGCCACGGGCTCTGTGTGTGAGTTACATTGACCGGAGGAGTATAAAGTGAGGGCAGGCAAAAGTAGAGCGCCGCCCTTTGTTCAATATGAGCCAGAGAAGGGGGTCTGTGGGTTACAAAATGTTGTGAGTCAACTCAACCCATGATGCCCCAAAATGCTTTACGTTCCTTCTTTGCCTAAATGCTGTCTTGGACTGGGTAAGCACTAGCAGTTCACGTTTTGAGACACAGCCAGTGTTTACAAATACGAACTTTATTATGAACTTATTATTTTGGCACATGAATTGCATGCTTTGTTTCAAATTAACAAAAATATATATTTTTTAATATTTTATATTTAAATATACATATATTTATTTTAATATTTTATTATCTTTATGTTTGTATTTTATTATTATTATTATTATTATTATTATTATAACACTGTGAACGTTTTTTTTTAAAAAAAAAAACCAACATGAAATATAATGTAATATAAATAATATAATATAGTTTATTATATAATAAACAGAAGTTGTAAAATAATGTTTACAGTTTAATAAGGCAATTATGTCAACATTTAAGACCATATGAGATAAATATACACTATAAATACATTATATATTTTCACAGTAGGCTATAAATGCATCGAATAATTCATTAATATCATAAAATAACAACAGTATATAATATAATATAGTCTTTTATAGTGAACCCGGATCACGTGACCCGTGATGCTTCTGCTGCAAGGATGTAGCCTTCAACTGGACGAATTTGACAGATATGACTTGAGGTGCTTACACAAATTTCAAGTACGTACCTTCTTTATTTTCCCTTAGATTTAGTCAAGGCAGCCGTATTCCCTTTTTATTCCAAATCCGGCTGTGCAAATGGTATAAAGTGGCATTAAAGGCTTTGTTTTGTTAGCTTAGGTTGCTAACAAAATGGAGGCGAGCGCGTCTTTAAATGTAATCTCAATGAGCGCGCAGCAGCGATTGTTTTATATTACACCCCTAAGGCTGAGGCTCTTTTTACCATTGTATCAGTCTGAGTAATAATGTATGATGCCTAAAACAATTGTCTAGGGTTGGTGTTTTCAGTAAGTGTTTCTGGGGTTTGGCAGGATGTCTGAACATGGAGATGGGGATGGAGAGGCGAGCTCATCTGCCGCTTTCAGACCATCATTTGCTGTGGGCAGAGGACTGCCAGGCCGGGTATCACTTAATCCCCCTCCACCAGGCAGACTGACCTCTTTGCGCTCCAGAGATCTCACCCTGGGTGGATATAAAAAGGTTGCACCCTCTAATGTCAATGGTTCAGTATCATTAGTGGGTTTTTGTGCTGCTCTTAGCTTTAAAAAAGAAAGAAAGGAAGAAAAAAAGGATGTTACAGTAAATAGATACAGCATCTTACGTTCAAGATTAAAAGAATGCACATATCTAGAAACTTTTACAATTGACTGACTTTTTTTTTTTTCCCCAACAGAAAACCTTTGTACCAAATGTTCACTCTGTTCGCAAAAATAAAGATGAGTAAGTATTTTAGACATCAATATAAACTTTAATTTTAGTACTTGTGTTTTATAGTTGGGAAGCAGACATCTTGTAACTATGGCAATGTGGTAGAGCTAAAGTGTAAAAATTAAGATTTAAAAAAAATACACATGTATAATATTAGGATGTGTAAATTGGACGTTTCATGATACGATCTGAAATTGATTCTTTTAGCCAGTGGTACAAAATTTGCTTATACCTCAAAACTTGCCATGATATGATTGCGATTTGAATAGATTCAGGAGCCTGTGATAGATATATTGATAATTACATTTTACATTACATTTTATTAACTCACAAATATAACCAAAATATAACATGAACAATTAAACTCACAAAAAAATACAGTTGAGTTTTTTTTAAATAATACAGAAAATAAATATTGAAAAAATCAAGCAGCACATGAGATCAATGTGACATCTTATATATATATATATATATAAATACACACACAGTATATTATGTAACAGACTTTTGTTAACATTTTTAAGTAATAAAGAGTTTTTAATCAGTTCATTGAAACTTCATAATTATTATAAATTTATAACCCTGGATTAACTATCAGAGATTAATTTCACAGTATTAATCTGCAACACTCTTTGAAAGTAAATGACATGTCGTTCTGTCATGAAAACTGCTGTCAATGTGAACTCTTGTTTTCTGGAGGTTACAGGAGGGGACTCGCACTGCACCAAAGAAAGAGAGAAGAGAGAGGGAAGACAGACAAAGAGAGAGACGGCGACGAGAAAAACCTCAGACTATTCAGTCTCACTCCATCTTCGAGCAGGGTCCTGCAGACACCTACAGGAAACCAGGTAAAGAACACTTTTAAAGCACACAATTATTGACATTATATTTGGACTGTATAGCCAGAGGAGAACTGGTCCCTTGGTATTGCCTGGTTTCTCCCAAGGTTTTTTTTTTTTTTTTCATTATCCAACATGAAATTAACTTTTTCATTCCTTGCCATGAACTATGTTTCCATCCAAAGTTGTGAATTTAACTTGTGGGCAAAATTGGAAAAAACACTGTTTTCATCCATGTGTTCAAGAAAACAAAATCATCACTTCCTGGAAATTGCTGCAAAATATCTGTAATATAAATGGCCACTGTGGCTCTTTTTTCGTATATCACAAATTACCTGCACCTCAGAGCAAGCAGACTAAACACAATAAACGCTGTCATGTTATATTGCATTCGAATGCCTGGTGTTTGTTAAGAGGGAACAGTGGCATTTTCATCACGCACTCTTACCTCAGCAGAAACGAAATATTCCAGGGTAGAAAAAGAAACATTAGCATGTGTGTGGGCCACAGAGAGATGGATGACCTACCTGTGGGGACGACACTTCACACTGTGGACTGATGACAGCCCACTGACCACTTACCTGTCATCTAAGCGCCAAGGCAGATCAGATATTCGAATACCCAGATGGTCAGCTGAGCTGATGGCATTTACCTATGACATTCAGTATAAGTCAGGACGCGAGAATGTGACCGCAGACTCTTACCATTTCCCAGTACTGAACCTAGTCTGGAAAAGTTGTGGCACTCACTGCTACGCTCACATTAACCAACACTGAGTTCAAAGCTGCATGGAATTCTTGTCCTATTCAAGCCGAGCTGCGCAGACTGCTCAAAATGGCCAAAGTGTGCTAGGGCTCTGGATCATGCTTTACAGCCATACTTTCAATAATGGCTTGAACTTTCACTCGTACTCTATTTAAAATGTTACCTGTGTTGAGTAACTGGCAATTGCACAGACGAGAATCCATGAACTACATTATTACACCATTTTCTAACGCTGCACAATGTATTAAAGCCATTTAAAAACCACAGGGCTGCGATTCAGTTAAATAAATATATGCCCTGCGGGTTTAATAGATATATGCGCTTTAATTATTTACATGAGTGTAGATTACATGGCATCTCAGAGCGGCTCCTCGTTCACAGTAAATGCTGTTTAAACAGTCTATAAACAGTTCCACATGAACTGTTATCATTTACATGCGTGGAGCGTCTCATACTCCATCTCTGCATATGCTGCGAGTTTGGGTTGCTTATAACGTTCATCTGGGAACGCAATTTGTGCCATTTTATCAGAATTGTTAAATCGTTTATAAACCTATGCCAGCACAGGAGAATAAATCAGTATCTTTATAAATATGCGCACTGTTCATCGTGATTTCAAAATAAAAGTTTAAACCTTCGCTCTGAATTTGCATGTTTTGAGGTCCATATATTCTTGTTCAAGAAATTACAGTGGCTGTACCATTTCTATCGTAAAGAAGTTGCCAAATAATAAAGATTAAGTAAACATATGAATTTAATGTCGTTTGGTCATTAATTGCCAATATTAAACAAGGATTTGATCTGCTGTAAGTGTAACAACACCAGGTTGGTGCCCTCTGCAGGCATTTGTTATAATACATAATGTACAAGATGATTGTATATAATTTGTATATTATGTATTTTAACAGTGTTGTTCTATAAAACCTTATGATTACTTGCTTTTGATAGTTTATTTGAACCAAATATTATTGCTTGATTGTTATGTATTTTAAGTTATTTTAAAGGCTTAGGTCTATTTTTATTACCACCAAAAAAAAAAATCTAATTTTTAATTATTATTCTTATTTTTAATGATTAATCGTCAAAATAATCGACCGATCACTCGATTACCAAAATAATCGTTAGTGACAGCCCTAGGACCAACCGCCTCCTAGTTCCAGAATGTCCACAGCCCTAGTTCATTTCACTTTAACGCGACACAAATCAGGGCATTGTGAGAACGAAAAGGAGGCTGAGAGAACTCCTGGCCTGGCATGGATGCACAAACGGAAACGGCTGTCAAATTTTGTGTCACGTGTCAGTTACATGACAAATCTGCTATCACACACACAACACCACTTCAACCCATATAATACCCTACTGACGCCTGGGAAAAAGTGGCCATAGACATCATGTGCCTGTTGACGCTGCACCTGTGGACTGTCGCTTTGTGGTCACTCTGGTAGACTGTTACAGCAAGTGGCCTGAGATAGCAATCGTCTCACATCCTACCACTTATTCCATGATACAGTTTCGGTCTACTGTGTTTAGCAGGAAGGGGAATCCGAAAGAGCTGATTTCTGACAATGGAGTACAATTCACTTGGCATGACTTCAAGCTCTTCCTGCAAGACAGAGGAAATGTACACAGGACATCATCTGTGTATTACCCAAGAGCAAATGGGGAACGTTTCAATCGCAGCTTAAAGGATAGCTTACAGACTGCATCACTGGAAGGAAGAGGGTGGAAGGAGTTTACCAAAGTTATTCTGCAGGCATACCGTACCACGTCACATGCCACAACACATTGCACACCAACTGAACTTTTGCATGGTAGAACTTAACGTCTCGGGTCTTCCCTTGCCACCTGCAGGTAAACTGCCCTCACCTCAACAGCTTGCTTCACATGTAAGAGACAAGCAGGCAAAAAGTAAACAGTACAGTGACAAAAAACGCAGTGCAAAGCATGTCTCCTTTCAGTGTGGATCCTTTGTCCATGTAAAGAGACCAGGAATTGTGGAAAACCCCTAAAGGTTGTGGGTAAGAAAAGACTGTACACATATAAACTGTCAGATGGATGATGCTGGAATGCAACTTAGCTGGCACCTGCAGATTATCTGTAAAGCTGCTTTGAAACAGTGTGTATTGTGAAAAGCACTATACAAATAAATTGACACTTACAGCTGACTCATAGTGTTAAAATGAATATTAAATACCAAATCTAATTTCATTGAAGTAATTTTACTGTTGCTGATTTTGCAGGTAATTGGTGCAGCACTAACCTGAATGACTGTGATCCTGCACTTGTCACAAAATGCATTAAAAAGGAAAAGAACAATATTGAGGATGATAACGAAATTTTACAAAAACTCCAACGAGATGATGTAAGCTACGTCATAATGGCCCTTTATCATTTGACCCATTTCATGGAGTCTTTAAGGTTAATCAATAGTAAATTAATGTTTTTGTTTGTTTGTTTGTTTTCTGGTTTAATTGAGCAGTTTTTGGATGATCCTGGATTAAAAAATGATCCTAAGCAAAGACCAATCAGACTTCCACTCCATCAGTCATGCACCTTTTTGTCAACAGAGGCAGCTAGTTCATGTAAGTTACAGTTTATGCTAGCAGTAATTTTGTGGTTTGTTTTATTGCCAGTTAAAGTGTTTTCATGCTACTTACAGTAAACAAAGAACTGAATCCAAGACATTTTTGCAGTTAAAGAGACCGCATCTGATAATGCACTGAAATCACCCAGAGCTGAGCAGAAATACCCGCTGACATTGAGGGGAACATCTGCATTCCCACAACAACCAACTGTTGGAGAACTTTTCCAGCAGCTAAGTGTTTCAGATCAGGAAGAACTACTGTTTATTCAGCTTCCTGATACCATACCTGGTCAACCTAAAACCTCAAGCCCAGAGAAAACCAAAAAGGACAACAAAACTGAAGACAAGCGTTCATCACAAATTAAATCTCTGGTAAGTTTATGTTTCATACTATGCCACTTGAAGGGGTCATGTCAGGTTTTTTTTTTCTTTTCTGTGCCACAACTTTTCATGATTTTCCAAATTAGTTTTTCAATTTTGACTTTTTTTTTTTTTTTTTAATTAAACTTTTTTTTTTTTTTTTTACACTGTATATTACACAAGTTGTTTTCACAGGTCAGTTTCAGTATACACTGTCTTTCAGAGTTGGGGAAAGTTACTTTTAAAAGTAATGCATTATAATATTGCCTTACTCCCTAAAAAAAAAAAAGCACACAGCACACGCATGAGTATGATTTCATAGCACACTTATAAAAGAGTTTGTTTCCTCATGAAATGATCCCTTGAAGACACACCGCATTCAATTACAAACATGTAATATCATCTTTACTGTCCCCTTTTAATGCTATGATGATATCATTTTTCAGGATCAGCCTGATAAAGCCGCTGTACCTTTGCTGTCTGACTTCTCAGAGGGTCTGATTGGAAAACTGCAAATTAGAAAGTCTGGTAAAGTCCAGCTGGTCATGGGAAATGTTACATTAGATGTCTCAGAAGGAGCGGCCTTCTCTTTCCTACAGGTGAGTTAACACATTGTCATTTTAGTTTCAGTGTAGCAAAATGATCTAGTAAATATTGACAAATAACAAAATCAGTTGGGACTTGCTCATCATTATGCAATTCCTGTTTTTCCATCCTCAAATTTAAGACTTCTTGAAAATATAAGAATGTTCTTTTATCCATTTAAAATATTTTGTAGAGATGCACCGATACTAAATTTCTCTGCCGATACAATAGCCGATTATTCAGAATGATATCGGCCGATACCGATAGTTTGGTTTTTCTTAAGGAAAAAAAAATCTCTCCCAAATAATGTTGCAAACTATACAGGGAACCCTCTCATTTGGTACACTACAATATTAGAGGTTACAATTAAAAGCAGATGTATTATGTTCAGCTGCTGTTTATTTTCAGATATAATAATTACACTCAAATAAAAACTGAAATGTATAAAACTTAGTATCACATAAGGTAGTTTCCATAAGCACTTGTCTTCATGGCCAATTTGCACAAACATATAATTAACAGTAAATAAGCTCCTCTCTAGTGTTTTTTTTTATATGTAGATAGCTAAGGAACTGTGAATATTGGAAAACATTCCTGAGGTAAAAGTGACATGATGTCACATATAGTTCACAAGCTGTTTTATTGACGTCTTTCCGCGGTTGAAACATAAAGTGATTACTTGAGACATGATACATTATGGTAAGTTGTACAATATATTTCAACATACTTTTGATGTTCATTCATGTTTTTCGAGATAAGAAGAGGAAGAAAAGACTCGCGCTCTGCGCTGCCGCCTGAACTGAGGCATTACAGCGATCTGACACTTCACATTTAAGAGCTTCAAAATGCCATTTATTGTTTGAATTTCATGATAAAATGGACAGAATTTGAAAACTGAAACTTTAATTCTTATCAGAAGTAATAAAGCACAAATCTTTTTTCGATTATTGGATGGGAGGCGCTACAAATAATATTTGATGTAGGAAAAAAAACCCTGGCTTGCACACAGTATGTATGAGTTGCAGTCTGAACACGTCTTTCCACACCCTTTTGATTGACGGGATATAATCGGCCCTGACCATCGGCAGTTTTTAAACAATCGGCCGATAGTGATAATAATAGCTTTTATCGGCCGATTGTTAGCCGATACATCGGTGCATCTCTAATATTTTGGACAGTTTATGGCTTTAAATTTGATCAAACTGAATTTAAGACTTTTTAACGGACCTGCAGGAACCCTGAAAAATAAATAGTCAAACGAGTTTTGGTTAGGGGTGGGCAATATGGCAAAAATATCATATCACAATTTTTTTTTAAGAGAAGATCACAATCCACGATCTTGTCATGATTCTTTTTCATGACAGTTTAAGCGCAATAAGACGTGAAAGATAATTTAGGGTGTATGCGCTCAGAAAAGCTTATGACAGAAAAGTTTAACTGGCAAGACTTTAAAACACATGTAAAAAATAAACTTTACGATGGTGAAGAACTGCGTTCACATGATTGTAATCCTACTGTAATCTATGCCGTGTTGTACAATATTGTGACGGGGCCAGAACTGCAACTGATGGCAGAACTGCACTGTAGCACGATAATAAGATCTCTCTTCAAAGTCAGATCGTGGAGACATTTTAATCATTCACAATTTAAATTGTGATATCGCACAACCCCTAGTTTGGGTCTGTGTCCAACATTTTTTGTCCCTGCTGTACCATTCTGGATTGCCAAGCTGATATTGTCAACTGTGGATCTGTTCTATTTATTCAAGGAATGTATGACTGATCTCATTTACATGAAGGATGTTTCATGCGATATGAACATGTTCGTATTTGCAGCAACTTGTTTGTGTGCGGCTGTCGGAGGGCCTCACCGGGGACATGACTGTGCTGGGAAACATCACACACAAGCTGGTGTGTTCACCTGATTTTGAGACTTTACTGCAAGAAGCCAAATTGCCATCTGATCTCTCCTCGGCTTCAAAGTCCTGATTTTATTCCACAAGAGTATTTAAAATAATAATGTAAATAACTTTTTAAATGTAAAAGTTTTAAATGTGAGGTTTTGTACAAAGTACTGACAATTATAAGTCAATATTCAGCCTATATCTTAGGCCACTTGATTTGCATTTAAAAGAGATAGTTCACCTAAAAATGAAAGTTTTGTCATGTTTCATTATTTACTCATGCTTAATTATTCCTGCTTCAAAGAAATGTAAAAGAGCAGCTCAGAGATTCTTTAAAATATCTGAATGTTTTAAGGCCTGTTCACACCAATGACTATAATAATAAAGATATATAGAATCCATCCTGTGAGTATTTAAAGTGGCAGACGACAAAACTGCAGTGTGTTTATAATAAAAAGAATGTTTTAATTCGTGATTGTGGACTCTAATATAGTTATCGTTCTTGGTGTGAACAGGCCTTTACACAAAAGTCATACAGGTTTGGAACGTGACGTCAAGTAAACGACTCAGTTGTCACTTTGGGGTGAACTATTTCATTTAACCTTAGAAAGCACATTTATAATGACGTTTTAAAAGTTTTCATTAAATTGTAAAGTATTCTGTTGTAAATACCTTCTGTTGCTTTTATATAAAATATAAATGTTTATTTTGTAAGTAAAGACATACAAAACATGGCGTCCTCTTTTAAAGCATGATATGCAAACTCATTCTAAGAAGCAAATGAAAACTGATGTCAGTAATACGGTTCATGGTCAGTTAAGAAATGTTCTTAAGTAGCTTAAAAGCAATATAGTACTATGAAAGTAGTCATATTCAGGGTCTAAAATATTATTTACATGACAAGTGAAACCAGCATAAAATTTATTTATTTTTTTTTTTTAAAGAAGACTTCATGAAGGGTTCTTCACAGTTTTAAAGGAACACTCCACTTTTTTTGAAAATAGGCTCATTTTCCAACTCCCCTAGAGTTAAACAGCTGAGTTTTACCGTTTTCGAATCCATTCAGCCGATCTCTGGGTCTGGCGGTACCACTTTTAGCATAGCTTAGCATAGTTCATTGAATCTGATTAGACCGTTAGCATCTCGCTCAAAAATGACCAAAGAGTTTCGATATTTTTCCTATTTAAAACTTGACTCTTCTGTAGTTACATTGTGTACTAAGACCGACGAAAAATGAAAAGTTGCGATTTTCTAGGCCGATATGGCTCGGAACTATACTAGGGGAGTTGGAAAATGAGTCTATTTTCAAAAAAAGTGGAGTGTTACATAAAAGCCTTCATGTTTCGAACACTATATAAATGCAGCTCTAATAACGGAAAGCACAGGCTTTTTATTGAGGACGGAACTGGCCTTTGTACAACACACTCTGTCTCAGAGTCATACATAATCTCACTTCTTGGTGCTCTTCACAGTCTTTTTCACAGCTGTTCCAGCAACAGTAGCCTTCTTTTTTGGTGCTTTTGCCTTTATCACTGTTACTTTGGATTTCTTCTTTCTGTCTTTGATGGTTTTGGCTTTGATGGCTCTCCTCTCTTTTCTCCGAACAAGGTCTTCCCTTCCGATCTCAATCATGTGTTCCTCCCACGATTTTATTTCGTTCTTGTAACGGACTTTGTCATCCTCTGCCAGCTGTGTGTATATCTAAAAATGGATCAGTGTAGTCAGATAAAGCAAAACATAGGCCATGTTCACACAGCAGTAGAATACAGTCGTCAGTCCTGTATTTGATTCCTCAATATGGTTCTGTTCACACACAGTACAGACAGTATTATTTATGGGAGTGACAACCGCATTCTATAACCAAACTCACACCGGTATATTTTCAGGAATTGCAACCATATTCACTCAAATACTTGTTTCATTATTGGATGAATCAGCATTTTTGAACAAATCTCTTGAATGAAAGATTCAATGATTTTTTTTTTTTTTTTTTTAACCAGTCACTTGGTGCACCTAGTGCCGTAACAATTCAGTCGATACAATCATTATTTGAGCACCAAGTTACTTTTAAAAGGTAATTTGCTCTATTTTGTTAACTACTGTAGACGTCAGTGTTTATATCCGAACTATAAACTTTTATCCCAGTACTTCTGTGATAATTTGAATATTTGTAACAGAAATAACAAAACTGTGTGTTTGAAAAGACTGTTTGTGAAGCTGTTTCATACCTATTCATGACAACTGCTCTCTCTGGATCAACGGCAGCGCCAATGCAGTTTTGAATGTACGGGTATGTCATAGGTTTAATAGACACAGGTGAGTCGTTGTCATTTAAAGGCAGGAACACACCAAGCCGACGAACTAGTGGCGACGAAAGCAGACTGCGGGGTTGGCTCACGTCGGCAGCGTCTGGGTCCAAAGTTGCCCTGACACACCAAACCGACGCTCGACACCCGACGGCCAAGTAACACGTATGTTCTGCGCCTGCGTAAGAAGAAATGCCTTTCCATACCAGCAGGTGGCAGAATGATCAGACGGACCGACAAGCTCCGACGCCTATTCAACATGTCGAATCGTCCGAAAAAAAGCCAACGAGGACCAACTTCAGCCGACGGTACGGAACACACTGAGAAAACTTAGTCGGCCGACGAACAAAAACTGCCGGTGGCCGAGCGTCGGTTTGGTGTGTTCCTGCCTTAAGAATAAAATCGCGTTCTTTCAATGATTAATTGTGCAGCTCTATTTTTCAGGATTCTTTAATGAATAAAAAGTTGAAAAGAACAGCATTTATTTATTAAGTTGAGTCTCTTGTATGCTTTACCTGAGCAGTGATATTTATATGATGCAGAGTTGCTGCGTATCTAGTGTTTCAAATCAGACATTTTATGAGGTGCCTTAGATGGCAACAGCCTATGCAGACAGTGAACAGCAAGGTAGCTTACTAGATTATGGAACAGAGCCGTATTGTGTGGCACTTTTGAAAAAAATGACGCTCAGTTTAGGCAAAACTCACTTGTTTCTGTGTGTTGTTGAATCGCATCCAGTCGTCTCTCAGCGACTTCAGTTTCGCCTGAAAGGAAAAATGACATTTAACACAATTGTTGCAACCAATAAACACTGTATGAAATACTTAATTAGAATATTATGGAAATATTTTTTAGGTTTTAATGGTCTGTAATATCAGTTTTGTTATACTGTAAGCCTCAAATATATCAATAAGCAAAATGCAAACAGCTAAACTAGGTGCTAAGATTCAATATCCAGTCTCCAAAAAAGCTCCCTTGCAAAAATAAATAAATAAAATCATGTATTCAAAATATACTACAGTTTGATAATTTGGAGTCAGTAAAATTATTTAAAAAAAATTACACTTATCCAGCAAGGACACATTAAATTGATAGTAAATCAAAAGTAAAGGCATTTATAATGTCACACAACATTTCAATAAATAAAATAAATGCTGTTCTTTTTAACTTTCTATTCATCAAAGTGTCCTGAAAAAAATGTATCATGGTTTCCACAAAAATATTACTGTTTTCAACCTTTATAATATTAAGAAATGTTTCTTGAGCAGCAAATCAGAATATTAGAGTGATTTCTTAAGGATCATGTGACACTGAAGACTGGAGTAATGATGCTGAAAATTCAGTTTTGCATCACAGGAATAAATTACATTTTAAAATATATTCAAATAGAAAACAGTTATTTTAAATTGTAATAATATTTCACAATATTACTGTTTTTACTGTTTTTGATCAAATAAATGCAGCCTTGGTAAGAATAAAAGACTTATTTCAAAAATATTAAAAAAATCTTACAGACCCCAATGTCAATGTATGTTAAATTTTAGATAAAACTAAAGTTCATCTTCACCTGCGTAGTAGTTCCCTTTGCTTCCTCGAAGTGCTCTGCCATGAAGATGTTGAAGGCGCTTCTGGGGCGTTTGGGCTTGCCAAGACTATTCAGCTCCTACAGTTGAAGTACAATATTCCTTTAATATGACAGTAATCAAAATGCTTAATTTCTCAAAAACGCAGAAACTAAGTTATGCAAAACAAACCAAGGATGAATATAGTATAACAGGGTATAAAATAATTGGTGGTTTAGTATAGTAGTTACATGATGGAGGGCAACACTCACCTTCTTTCTCCTAATTGCTTTTCTTTTGGCCACTCTTTGTCGTTTTTCCTCTGCAATAGCAGCGGTCTGTGCAGGAGTGAGTTGGGCTTTGTATGTCTCCAAAGCAAGCTTATACTGCTCCCTGGATACCAAAGATGCATCCTGAAATGGCTGCACATGTGAGACAGTTCAAATTAGTGGCTGACTGTGGAATTGTTCAATACCAATAACTAAAAAAAAAAGTGTGGTAGCAGATATAACGTTAAGATCCACAATTAAGGGCTCTGGGCAAAAATGACAAAAGGCGCAGAGATTTAAAATGCCTCTATAGTGAATTCCTATGTTGTTGTTTTTTTCACTTGTTATGAAACATTTTATATTTTATTTCATTATATTCTGTTTTAGACCTATCTTGTTATGTATTATGTATGTTAGATTATACAGTATATAAGAGTTGTAAAACCTAACATCCAGGACAATTGTATAAAACAGATATTACAAGAGTTTTGTTCAGATTTATCATTTATTTCAATTAGGCCAACTGAGTATTTGACCTAATTGGATAACATGCTGTGTTTTCATGTGTTTCAAAAAAATATGCCCTTTGTAGTAGGTAGGTAAAAGGTAAAAATTAGGCTGGGTTGATTAATTTCTCGATTTTAACTGATCTTCATTTTGATGAACCAATATTGATTCTTAAATCCCAAGATCAATCTTTTAGTCTATTATGTTTCGGTTGATGTGTGAACAAAACCACTAAACATTTTAGCTGTAATTTTGCTAAATAATAAATATATGAATATTACATATTCATTATATTTTTATTAATCCTGTTAGTGATGTCTTATTTAATGTATGTTGAATAGATTTGTCAAGTTCTTAAGACAGCCACTGTTTATATGTTTATATCAACAAATCTAACATGGTTATATCCTTAAAAAGTATATATAAAAACTGCCTTGTGTGCAATTTAAATGTTTGTATACAATTCAGTTTTTATTTGAGTATCGATTATATCTCTAAAAGTAAATAGCAATTGAATTTAATCATTTTAACTTTGAATAGTAATGTACCAGCTGACAGGGTTCCCTGTATAGTTTACAGAATTAGTTGAGGGAGATTTTTTTTTCTTAAGAAAAAGTTACACATACTGTACCTGATATAGAAGCAAATGAATCAATATCTAGTCGAGCTGAGATCAGAATCTAATCTAACTGAATTGTTTCTTGAATTCTGTGTCAGTACCCAGACCTAGTTAAAAATTCCCCATAAATCAACTCCAATCTTTCAAATACTGGCCCTCAATATAATTTCTGATACTTATATATATATATATATATATATATATATATATATATATATATATATATATATATATATAAAAGTATATATATATATATATATATGATTTTTGACAAACATATATTTGATTTTTGGCAAATACAATTTATAGTAATGGATATACACACATATAAGCTGACATTTTACACAATATTCATACAAAATACAGCAATAAATAAATAAATAAAAAATATATGAAGCAGGTATGTACCTGCTTCTGTTCAGGAGTCAGCATTCTCCACTTCTCTGCTAACTTTCGGATAATATCCACATTTTTCAGTCCTAAGCAAAATAGATTGCTCTTTATCTTATTTTAAAACAAATCAGAAATGCAGTTTTGCTTTGCAACTCGAGTGGAAATTACCTGGGTTTTGTCTGCTGAAGCTGGGCTGCATCTCCTTCACATATGTCATGTATGCTGTCAGGGGTCTTTTGGGTGGACCCCCTGTTGTGGTGCTAAAACTCTTTATCACTGGAGCTACACATGAACACCTACAATTGCAAAGCAATGTCATTATACAAAACTGTCATGGAATGCAAAATTATATATATATATATATAATTTTTTTTTTTTTTTTTTTTTTTTTTTTTACGTAAAAATAGCACAAAACGCTTTTTACACCTTACGAAAAAGATAAATGATCACTATTAAACTAGTGCAGCGCTGTCACTACATCTTGCATTAAATGATCATCTCTGTTAAACTGTGAGAATATGAATTTATAGCTGTCTATCGTTGCTGTATATTTCTGACGCATATAAAATATATTGCCAAAATAAAATCCATCAGATATGGGACATGCATGAATAACCTTAAACTTGCAGCATGCTCACCTCACAACAGATGCACTCGAGAACAGACTCAAAGACTTGACCAAAAGATTAGCACCAACTGACATCAAACTGAACGGAGCCATCGTACACGTGCTGTGATCTTCCCAATAATGTGAATCGATTATTTAATATGCACGGTGAGAACAATGTACACACAAGCTGACTAAAAATATACTGTTATGGTTGTGAATTCTGTTTCTCCTCCTCCAGTTAAGGCGCCATTCCATCTGCCGTCTGACCGAAGTGCACTATGGGAGAAATATTCACCTAAAATTTCATACAAGTACTTTCACTAAATGAACATTTGGGAAATAGCAAAAGTGACTTATTGCGCAACGTTAAAATAACGTGACATGAAATGGAACAGTTTATTGAACCTTTAGACTATATACATATATATATATATATATATATATATATGATACAAACTTAAACCACTTATGCAAACTTTTATTTAAATCTAAATAAAAGTTTGCATAAGTGGTTTAAGTTTGTATCGTATTTTATATTAAAGCCTATCTACATTTAAAAAAAAGAAAAAAAGAAAAAAAAAAAAGTATAGCCTATCAATCAGAGAGCAGAAGGCATGAAGAAGATTGGGTACAAGTGGTTTTCACCAAAGTTTTGATTATGTTGATAATTTAGATGCCTTTAAAATTCGTATATCAATGATACAGTAATTGTAGGTTTCAGACTAATGAAGAACGCAGTGGGTTTTCAAATATTATATATTTGAAATATTATATATCAAATATACCATGTCAACACTATTTTTAAAAAAAAAATTGTTTAATTTCTTGACACTAAGAAATCCCGTACAATCTTTTATTTTGTTCAGAGCCAAGGACTTTATTATTATTATTATTATTATTATTATTATTATTATCATCATTATTATTATCCCTTTACTTTTTCTTTTCCCTTTATTATTTGTTTGCTCTATATCTGTAATTTACCTACTTTATACATTTAGGCTCAATTGTAAAATGCTAACTCTCATGCAAGTAAGGCTTTGTTGACTTTTTTTTTTTTAGCATTTCTCCTTGAGCTTCTCTGGAGATGCAATAATGCATAAGGACTTTTATTTTGTTTTTAACCGGTCCGCACCGGAAGTGTGAGCTTGCTGAGCTACAGCTGTCTCCCTTTCTCGCCGCTCACATTCGTTTTTTTACTCAGGGAAACACAGTATTGCTGAGCTGTTTCGTAGCAATAATATCGGACAGATAATATAATCGCGTAAATCTGGGGCGGTACACACAGTAAAGCAGCATGGCATTAAAGAGAATACAGAAGGTAAGATCTTTGTGTGTAAATGACAAACATTAGCCAAGTTTTTGTTAACCTGCTCGCGTTGTTAATGTCAAATAATGGGGTTAAAATTAGCATTTATATAACTAATAATATTTTATTTGTTATTGTTTTGCGTTGGTAGTCTGTAACAAGTCAAACCGTTTAAGAATAATGTGTATATCTAATATGTCGACGGTGTAAGTGGAATGTAGCATATAACGGCTAGCTAGCTGTGTTTCTTCGCTCAAACCATGTCGGGTTTTCGCTGTTTGTTGAATGTTTATTGGCAGTAATGTAAATAAATATGCGCTTTCCTTAATTTGTCAGTAATACTGGTAAAACCTGAAATAATAGTGACGCGTCAAGGTTGTCAGTCAACCATCGTATTGTGTTTGTGTGCTAGAAACGATACACTTATACCTGAAAAATCAAACAGTTACGTAAATGAGTAATTTGTTTACATCAAGACGCGTGGTTTATTAAATTCCTCACATAGAAAACGAACTGAAAATATATATATTTATTTAATAATAAACATTGTTGTGTTCTTTTCCTCCGTGTTCGAGAAGGCCCAGAGCTGAACAAAGACAGCAAACCTGCTTCAGCCTCGGCAGCAGCCGCACTAAACGAGGCCAATCTTTGTGTGGATTCATCCACTTTCACAAGCCACTTTTGTGTGCTTTGTTAAACCTCACAGCTGATGTGACATTTCGAGTGACTTTGGCTACAATTGATTTGGTGTAGTTTATCTGAATATGGTCGGTAGGCGCTATTGTGTTGTGTGTTTGACACAAAGCAACACAACCTGATTCTCTGAAGTTCCAGCGTGACGCCATCACTTTGTCATTTTGACAGTTTCTGTTTCGCAACACTGTGATGTGTATCGCAGTCTGACAGTGTTGTTAAACACCCTTTCAACTCCCAAAGTCCTTGCCAGAAGGCACATCTATCCACATCTGTTAAAATCATAATTATTTATATATTTTATATCTTGTATTATCATTTAAAATGTATATTATTATTATTATTACATATTGTTCATTTTAAAACTTAACCCTGCAAAGCCTGACATATGAAATAATAGTAAGAAAAAAACTACTTTTTTCTTTTTTTTTTTAATAGAACAGTTTTGATTGAAACCTTTTGACAAAATATAAAAAAAATAGGTTACAATTTATTTTAAGGTGTCCTTGTTACAGTGTAATTATACGTTTAAGTACTGAGTAATATTAATTAACTACATGTACTTACTATAAGATTAGGGTTTGTTTCAGGGTTAGTTGCATGTAATAATGCATAATGTATAGTTGTTACTACAGTAACCACATGTAACGTGTAACAAAGACACTGTAAAATAGTGTTAACAGTATAGTTTGCATATGTTTTGTTTGCATCATATTTGATACATTAGGCTTTTTGGCCTATAAACAATATGATATAAGAATATGGAGCTCATATTTTTTTATTCAGATGCCTAAACTGAGCAAAAATACACAGTTTGGTGCAGTTGCTGTTATTTTTATGAACAAAAATGATGAAATTCTGATTTGCAATGTAAATCAATGAGAACTACAACTGAGTACTTGCATAAAATGCATATAATTATTTTAGGCTTAGTTTTATGATCAAAGTTTTTATTGTGGAGGTAAAACATAAAATGCAATGCAATATGATGATGATTGAGAGATGAACATATAAACATTCATCAAAAACCTGATGTATCATATTTGATGCATATGATTTTTCTAAAAAAAAAAAATCACGCATGGATATTCGTAGTAAACCTACGTTACTTTAGTACAGAAAATGTTCATCTCGAAATACTAAGAATATAAAAGGTATGTTAACTTTATAATAATACGATTAAAGATTTCACAGCAGAAAGACGTGTAAAACAACCTTAGGGTTTTAGTATTGTACAGTTTACGGTTTTAGTATTGTACAGTTTATTTGCAAACAAAAGTAGGAACTGTCAATCAAAAGGCATAAGGAATGTAATAGATTGTGTACAACAGGTTTTTCAGCACAGTTTTGATAATGTTGACAATTTAGATGCCTTAGAAATGCATGTATTAAATATGTACAGGGTTAATAAACTAAATTATAAAAAGTGTTCAAGTCACTTTTATTGTTGACAGTTTGGAGCCCTGTGATAATTTATTAAAACTCAATTTGAATGCCAGTATCTGAAGCCTCACTTAAAAATGGATGAATGTCATTGCATTACACAACAAAATATCAAGCCAGGTGGTTTTTATTTTAAAGGTTGCACATTTCTCAAGCATAATGTTTAAAAATGTGAAAAACACTTTTCAATAGTCCATTTTAGACATTCAGTTTCACTTTAGACGTGTCAACTAGCAGTCATTGGAGTATTAGTAGACTGTCTGCTTCATATCTGCTAACACTTTATTTTGATGCTCCCACAACAGACTTTCTACTGTCAACTTATTCTTCTAACCATAACAGTCTACTAATACTCTGATGAGAGTTTAGTTGACATGTAGTTGCAAAGTTACTTATAATTAGTAGAATGTCTAAAGTGGACTATCAAAATAAAGTGTAACCAAAAATGTTTTAGTATTTAATTGATGAAACATATTCTGTTCAAAATGAAAACAAAAAGCATTTTGTGGTTGTCAGACATGTTGTAGAACATGTTGATGATTAATGTGATGAACTTCACACATGTGGTTACTCGGATAGGACACCTGTATTGTGTTGACTTTATACATTCACTAAAAAAACATCTTGACATGGGGTGGTTTTAAAATATTTTCGAAATGGCCTTGAAGATTGAAATCAGTAGAGTTTTTCCACTCATAAAGTAATTTTATTTAATTGAAATCTTGTTTTTTCTTCTATTTCAGGAGCTTCAAGACTTGCAGAGGGACCCTCCAGCTCAGTGCTCTGCTGGGCCGGTTGGTGATGACTGTAAGTTGACTGTTACTCTTTTTAATGAGGTTGCTTTACATAACATCTGACACAGCGGACAAATTTCAATAATCCTCTTTTTTGTATTTGTAGTGTTTCACTGGCAGGCAACAATAATGGGACCTGTAAGTACTCCCTCATTAGCCTTGAGCAGTGTGCTTTTCTCAATAATACTTGCTGAATGTGATAATGTGATGTTTTAAAGTGACTTTTAGGAATAACTTGGAAAATGTAAATAACTACAGTGGCTAGCAAATGCCCAGTTTCTAGTTTGTATATAACAACTGCTCATGCTACACGTGTGTAGCATCTTTGTTTGGATCGTGATTAAAATGCAGTGGTTGTCTCTAATTTCAAATGGTTACAGATATTTTTTGTTCAAGGCTAGTTTGCTTGTTTTGGAGCAAATAAACTTCCAGTGTAGACAGCGTCACTGAATATAATGGATAGACAGATTATAATGTAGACAGTATCACTGATTATAATGGATTCTAGGGGTAGGGGAAAAAATCTATTCACATATGAATCACGATTCTATCTCCTACCGATTCGCATCAATTCAATAATAATAAAAAAAAAAAAATAAAGATTTTCTAAAGTGTTACACATCGCAATACTAAAAGTTATTGATAAGTTAGAGTGTTATTAACTACAATAAGCTGCAAAAAAGGACTCGATGTGGTGCTTTTTCGGGACTGAATTCGGGATCGCATGCATCTGAAAGGTGATGCGATCCCGAATTCAGTCCCGAAAAAGCACCAAATTGAGTCCTTTTTTGCGGCTTATTGTAAATAACATTCTAACTCAGTTCTCTTTCACAGCTTATTGCGCTTGCATGGTCAAATACACACACAATTATGTCACAATGCACATCGCGTGGAGTATTCACGTAAACACAGTCTGTTATGTCCTACGCTAACGTAAACAGGAGAAAATCGGATGTGTAACATTATATTACATCCGTGCATTCTTAAAGGGACAGCAGCCTCATAAACTGTTGCTGTCTGTTTCATTAATGTTAATAAATCACTCACTGCATTTTCACATCTTTTGTGTATTTAATTCATACAGTGAAGACTATACAGTGTTTTATTTTTACATTTGATTTTTCAATATCTGTAGTATTTCTTACTACATGTTAAATAAACCTATAGGCTACTGTACCTGAAAAACTTAGTTTATTTAATTTGTATATTTTTTCTGTTGTATTTGTCCTATTGTTTGTAATTTGCTTCTTTGTTCCTATTTTTAATATCTAAAATAAAATAAAATTGCCTGCCTAGCTTTATTACAGAAGACTGCCAGTTGTGTGTAATGATTGCAGTCGGCTTAATAATAATATTGGGTTGACTACAATGGGAAGAAAATCAAAATAAAATTCAAGGTTCACACTTAATTCAGAAGGTTTTTTTCTTCAAGACCTATTAAACAGTCTATCACAGTCAAATAGGAAAAGTAACACAAAACAGTAAACTGCAGTCAAATCTATGCCTATGTCGAATCAAAATTTGAATCGATTTTTTTAATCGAATTGTGACCTCAAGAATTGATATGAATCGAATCGTGATATACCAAAAGATTCCCACCCCTAATGGATTCTGTTGTCAACACGGTATTGTAGACAGTGTTATCTTAAATATAAGGTGGTTGCACAAAGCATCTCTGAGTGCCTATTATTTATGTATATTTGTTACTAAGCAACAGCATTTTTGTTAAAATCTGAGATGTCTTATTTTCATGAACCTAAATCCAGTGTCATTTCCTTGTAGAGTGACAGCCCATACCAAGGAGGAGTCTTCTTTCTCACAATTCACTTTCCAACAGACTATCCCTTCAAGCCACCAAAGGTAGCGATGTTACACCCCACCTCCATTTACTTGCCTTGTTGTTTCAAAATCACATTTTGACGCCCATCTCAATTTAACAGGTAGCGTTTACAACGAAAATCTACCATCCCAACATTAACAGTAATGGAAGTATTTGCCTGGACATCCTGAGGTCGCAGTGGTCTCCAGCACTAACAGTTTCAAAAGGTACTTGTGTGTACCTCGATTGTTTATTGCTTATTGGTTGAAATGCAGAATTCGTAATTCCCATAATTTCATTATTTTGATGATTGTTTTCAACTCTTTTTCAGTTCTTTTGTCCATATGTTCTTTGCTTTGTGATCCAAATCCTGATGACCCCTTAGTCCCAGACATAGCACACATCTACAAATCAGACAAAGAAAAGTAAGTATAAAGTTTGAAATGAAATTCTGTCTTCATTTATTCACCTCATGTTGTTCCAAACCTATATGACTTTCTTCTGTGGAACACAAAACACAAAGACAATTTGAATACTGTGCTGGTTGCTCTTCCACATGCAAGTACAATCAATGAAGACAAGCAACAGAGGGACCATATAAGTATTGTCAAGTGCTGCGAGTGACTTGTGTGCTATATTTCAGGTCTTCTGAAGCCATACAATAGCTTTGTGTGTGAAAGACCATAATTTAAGCTGTTATCACTGATAATATTATCCTCCAGTGCATTCAGATCATTGAGTGCTTCTCATTTTTTAAATAGTGCATCCTCATGTCCAATGCTCCTCCCAACTAGGATGTGAGGAAAGGATGCAAGGATTGAAAATGAGTATGGAGGATAATTGAAAGAACTTATTTGTACATTGGAATGTTTTTGATCACTCAAGTGTCACTTCAAAGCATCATCAGCTGCTCTCAAGGGATCTGCCCTTATGTTGTTGAGTGTTGAGGGTTTGGTTATTTAAGAAATGCATAATTATTAATGAAGAAAGATGCCCTGTTGAAATACGCTCAACATATTAAAATTTCTGCCTAAATTTAAAATTTCCATCCATTTGGATTACACAGTTTTAACATAAACTAATAAACTTAATGTGATACATATTTGTCAGGCATGCATGAATAACATGGGTAAGATTTCGGCACTCAAATCATGGTATAGACAGTTTATTCAAGGTGCAGTAAGCAATTTCTAAGAAATGCTGCTGAAAGTGGATTGGACTGATCACCACGACACAATTGTAGCCAATCAGCAGCAGGGGGCGTATACACTCATGATGGGGGAGGAGAGAGAATGAGCAAGAGGGAGATTTGAAGAAAGACTGTAGAAAGAGAGATGGCTGAGAGACATTACAAAAGAGAAAAGGTCAGAGGAATATCACTGAAAAAAAAAAAGATCAGGCAAGAGCTTTAAGACCCGTGTTAATATTATAAAAGCTTTACAGCGCTGGAGAGACCTAAGCGGAAAGGCCTGAAAATGGAACCAGAGGTTGTGTTGTTTCTGCTCCATACGTGAGTAACATTGGTTTTGCTGTGTTTCACAGAACCAAGCTATGCTGTTGTTATAATGTTAGCAATAGTAATAGGACAGTTTTGAGTTTTGTTTGTCTGGAGCTGCTGTGCTTCTGGTGACTAACAACAAATTCTTGCTTGTATACACTCTTGTGTACTGTATTTTCATTTTTTGATCTTCCTTGTCGTTCGTTCGTCACCTTAGCTATATTTTATGTGAAGCGTTATTTTGTTACGCTTCGGCTATGATAAATAGACATCCATTGCGTGTTCATGCATTTTGGGGGCGGAGCAATGAAGGGGAGGGGTTTGTTTGTTTGTTTGGGTGGATTTCAAATATCAAGTGTTTCTCAGAAATCGCTTACTGCACCTTTAACTATTTTGCATCTGTTTGATTTTATTAAAATCATATTTTCAAATTGCTTAGATTTAACACGTAAAAAATAACAATTTAAAAAGTATGAACAAGGTTAAAATATGGCTAGCTGTGGAACAAACAATATTCAGTTAGTTAAAATGTATGAGATTGAAACAAAATGGAGTTATTGATTTTAATAAACCTGGTTATTGTGTATTTAAAACGCATTCGGTTTATTAGTACTGTTACAGAAAATGTACCTATTTATTTGTTTCATTGACTGATAAATATGCATCGCATTAAGTTTATTAGTTTGTTAAAACTGTAATCCAAAATGGATGGAAAATTTATATGCAATTGTAATGCATATCTTAAATTTAGGCCTAAATATTTTTTGAGTGAATGTGAAATGTATGGTTTGTTTAAACTGCAAAAGTAAAATGTGAATTATTAAAAAGTGACAGCTGTGAAGGGGGTAGACAGTATATATGTGCGGCAGGTTTTTTGATAAGAAACACTTCCTCATAGGATACGCTCCTCCTTGCTCCTGGCTCCTCTGGAAGCTTCCTCACTCCCCGCTCCTGGTGGTGCAATTAGAGAATTGAGATGTCCTTCAAGATGGCTGACGTCGATCGATTTCCAGGTTACGGGCTGGAGGACGGAGGAGCAAACAAATGAGAAGGCATCAATTTGAGTATTGAGAAGCACCAGTTGAGTAATGGAGCTCGAGAACCAGAGCAGTCTGATTTATAAATGAATTCTGACCAGTTCTGTGAACTACATAATTTGATTCATTGAAAAGATCCAATGCAATGAATGATTCTTTTACACCTTGGATGTCGCACAGATATATATCAAGATTTTTACTGAACAATTACTTGTTTGTAAATTTTTAAATTTTGGTTTGTTCTACATAAAGCTTTCATGTGATTTCACAAGAGTTTAATTTAGTCCATTGACAGCAACAGTACTTTCACTTTCATTATATTGACAAGATTCGGCCAAGTTATTCTTCAGGAATTCACCTTTTCTGTTTTGTGTTAGAAGAAACATCAAACTGGTTTGGAACATCATGAGGGCGAGTAAATAAGGATCATACTTGTTACATTAGATTGTGATGTCAGGTTAGACAAACTAGACTGTTTATGAACTACTTCTTTTTCTTTTTTTCAACCAGGTACAACAGACTAGCGAGAGAATGGACCCAGAAGTATGCAATGTGAAGACTTAATGGACAATTTTTTAAGTCACAAATCACTGTAAATTCTAGCATCTAAAAGTAAGATTAGGTTATATTATTAAACAAATTGTACTGTTAACATTTACCATCTGAAATGACCAATAATAATAGCTTAACTAGTATTTTGAAGGGGACTGTGCATTGCACAAAAAGACATTAAGCTTTTTATTGGTTTTGTGCATTTTGGTCATCCCCCACAGTGGTGTTGGGCACTTTGTTTTCTTGTTTCATAAATCCTATTTAAGATTGGCATGATGTTATACAACTGCAGTTACCCTACAAGAGGGCAATTAAGAAATTGAAAACAGTTTTATTGTATCTCTCATTCAGTTGATTACATTTTCTTTTAGATATTTTTATTGTATAGTTAAGAGCAACTATACTGGATCTATTTTTTTCTTTTTTATTTTGCATTAAAATTTGTTTAAAAGCGTGCATCTGTGTTTCTGATATGTTAATTTGTGTTTGCTCATATTTATACGGTGTTTTATTTGCTGAAATGCTATTTGAACTGGCCTTGAGTACAAGTTACCATAAGTTCCACAAGCAGCCTCTATTTCCACTAGATCCAATGCAGTAATATTCAATGTCTCTGATTTCAAAATTAATCTGGCATATTACATATCCATCCGAATGACAATGTTGCTTCATTCCTCCTTCCTAATCAAAAAATAATTTATTCTGTCGCTTTCTGAAACATTCTGTGTCCATTAAAATTACAACAACAAAAAAAGTAATTAGAGGCTAATTTATATATCCCCATAGGTATTCACATAATATTTAGCTATAAATTTAGTTGATGTTTATAAACGGGTCCTCATATATCCATAATTACAGTGATATTCCCAGTAGAATTTCACAAATTATGCCTGAGGGATTTTCTTAATTACCCAGTACTTTGAGAACACAAATCATATCGTTATATAAAATATTTTCCTTCTCAATGTTTGTTTAGTACGGTTAGTTTTTATCAGCTTTCTCATTAGTAACACAATAACTGAGCATTCAGCAGCATAAACAGACTTTTATCGTATCCGATGATTATACGTTTTTTTTTTTTTCTACCCGGAAGTATTTACAATTAAGACGAGCCAGCCATTCATCGTTATAAGAAGAATTTTCCATGTTCGACTTCACGTTATCCCTCTAATATTATCATATTCTCGAAAAGGTACCCAGTGTGGACATTTAACGAAAAATAAGAGAAAAGAGCTCGACTTATTATGTGACGTTTCAGCTCGCTGTGCGTCGTGACATCACCCGCAGCGTGTCTCTCGGGACGCGCGTCAGCTTGTGCGGGGCGGAAACAAACAGCGAAGCTTTCGCAGAACTGTGAGTTCCCGTGCGATATGACTAACTCCGCCAGAATATCGTGTCGATCTTTGTACCCTGCTCGTTCCTTATCTACCATCTCGTACCAATTACCGCGGGAGGAGTGTAAACATCTCTGAAGTCAGGAAGTGGGATGTGGCCCAGGTGAAAAGCTCGTTATATGGTTGCGAGCGTGGGCGCCGTGACTGATGGCACGCGATCGCTCACACACATCAGGATGACGCGTCGAGGGTGTGCAATCAATATGTGATTTTGTGTGTAGACAGTTGTTTAGAGAAATAAAGAGCCATTGCAGTGAAGTCTTCGGTCTCGGCATCATAATGGACTCTTCTGTGGCGGTGGGGAGGCTGGAGCTCGCGCGTCCGTTAATGACCCGCGGCTCGTGTTTACCGGAGGGCGCGCAGAGCGCTCACCTGAACGGCTGCGTGCCGCTCTCTCATCAGGTGGCCGGACACAAGTATGGCGTTGATAAAGTGGGTCAGTACACATTTGATGTAATTCCTTTTTATTTGAACCTTGATTGTGTTATTTAAAATTGACCTGATATTGTACACTGGAGACCGGAGCTGGTTGTCACAATTTTTACTCCAGTCAGTATTCCTCAGGGTCAGTTTCTGTATTTGCACATACCTTAAAGTATTATTTGTATAAAGCTGTTGAACAAATATTACCTTTATTACCCAGGAAACAAGATACAGTTGACCTTTTGTGACAACATGCTGTCACACTATATGGGGTAAGTTGTCACAATGGGAACTTGTCATTAAACAGCGTTTCATGTGATTTGCCGTAAAAATTAAACGGTAAAATTAATTGAGGCACAAAATCATAAATGAAAGTGCAAAAATGTATACATGTAACAAAGTCAAAATTAAAAATAAATGTTATATTATGTATCATTTAAAATATATCAACAAAATGTATAAACTTCCCACAGAAAACAATTATGCCAATTTGAATATGATGTGAATTTATGAAAAATAATCTGAGAACACAGTTTCAGTTAAAAAAATTACTTTTGACATATTGTTGACCTTTCCCTGAAATTATGGTTTCATTTGTGCTTTAATTTACCCAACAGTTATTCATATATTACAAAAACAAAGTGATATTGAACTTTTAGTACCGAGGAATTGAATTTATTAATTGTAATTTAAGGCATTTTTGCACTTTAGGAGTTTGAAACAATCATATAAAAGCACTGCTAAAAGGAAAGCAATCATCTGTGTATTTTTTTTTTTTTTTTAGACATTTGACTCCAAATCTTATAGTTACTGACATACAGCCTATGTGACAACTAGCCCTGGTCTCATATTAGTAATATTTTCAAATATGCTTTTCCTGATGCAACTACAGATTTAATAAAAAAAGGCTTTTTTTGTATCTGTAAAGACAGTGCTGACTCATTTGGATTTGTCTCATGACACGCTAATATGTTGACATGCAAAAAAGCTCTACACGTATGACCCATATAGTGAGTCATTTGTAGCACAGTTTGAAACAGAATTTGGCCAATGCAGTGATAAACAGCAAAGATTTAACTTGCATTTGTGTCCACTATAGTTCTTTATTTCGGCACCTCACGAAGCGTGTCGAGCACTTCTTCGGGTTGCACAAAATTTTATTTTGCATAAGTCTATATACTAAATTGTAACATTTGTAAACACAAAAAATTGCATTACAGTGAAATACTTAATTTTCATTAAAATACTGTCTGCACACATTTATTTTACTAAAATAATACAAATTATTTATTTTAATATAGTAATTTATGTATTATTTACTAAAATAAATCATTGTGATGTATTGATTTATTTCATTAAAATTATATATTTATATATTACTTTATATATTAATTATAAATTATATATACTAATATATATATATATATATATATATATATATATATATATATATATATAGTAATTTATGTATTATTTTAATTTAATTTAATTATTGTGTGCAGGCAGTATTTTACTGTAATGCAAAAAAATGTACAAATATGTTATAATTTGTATAATACAAAGCAGTAATTTCTGCTTATTTTGATAAAAACAATCATTGTGCGTGGACAGGAATATTTTTTTTATTACTGTATTTTTATTTTTACTTTATTTATTTACTCAATTCAGTCCTCATGAACAATTTTCCATAATGTACAGTTTTGCATTTTTATGAATGAGAATAATCATTCAAGATTATAAAATTGAAAAACTAAAAATTGAAACAATCCAGATGCATTGAAGTGGTGAGAATAAGGGGGGAAATGTGCGTAATTGTCATGAAATTATTGTTGCAATGCAAAAAAGAAAAATTCGTAATAGTCATGAAACAAGCTTCATTTTATTTTATGCAAAATAAAGCAATTTATTACTTTCTTTAGGGTGAAACCAATAGTGTGTAAATGTATACATTAGATGTACTGTACGTCGGAAATCACTTTGCATAAGAGAGACGTATAGTATTAATTTAAATAAAGGCGTTGGTAACAATTTCCCTCTGGTTGATCACATGTTTGACATCAATAATTTATTCTTGTCATGTTCTTTACCATTGATGTGAATAGCTTTTAAAATGGCTATTTTTAAAGAGGGGGAGCCTGACCTAAATCCAGAGCTTCACCGTCTATGACCGTAATCTCTAAGCCCTGTCAACCTAGTTCTCAGCAGCATATAGGCCAGGCTGTGATGTCATTTACACTCACTGCTGTCATCTCCCTGTCATATAAGCTTCAAAAGGCCTATGCACAGTCTCTCTCTTAACTCTGAATGAACGAATGTGTATTTCCAAAAATGTTAGCGTGTGCTTATTGGTATGGCCTGTGCAGTGCGATCATAATAACAGTAATGATTGAGCTGTTTTTCAATCACAGGTATCTTGCAACATCCTGATGGTACGGTCCTGAAACAGCTGCAGCCTCCTCCAAGAGGACCCAGAGAGATGCAGTTCTACAGCATGGTGAGTGTTACAGGAATGTTCTGGGTTCAAGACTGGTTAAGCATCTGTGACACGCTGTTAATTACCACAATCATTTTGACTGGTCCTTTAGCTTAACAAGTCAAATTGCACCCGGATAATAAGGGTGCTCCAATTGATCGGGCACCGATTGTTGTCAGACAATAATAGCTTTACATAGTTTGATCGGTGGTCTCTATAAAGGCCGATCAGATGACGCTAAACGCACAAGGCAATTTTTCTATGCGCAGCTAAAATTGCTTCGCTACGTTCACCAGTCTGGCAGTTCTACCAGGCGTCTGAAAAGGACAATAAATTTGCAACGTCTTTACAGAGAGCTGAGACATTGCATTGACAGCAACCCTACAGCAATGACAGCAAGAAACTAGGGCTGTGATATTTTAGTGCATTTCTTTCCTTCACAGCAGTGCGCTTTCTTTCCTCCCAAATTGGCTAGATCAGTGATTGTTGTAAAATACAGTCTACTGTTGCTAAACTGCAGAACGTGCTCAATAATAAAAAGTTATTTACATTGCATTAACCCGCAAAAGAGATAATGTTCGTGTTCCCCAAGTGGCTTTCTGTGCGCGCCCTCCGGGACGGAGTGGAACACGGACAAGCACAGTGAACTTTGAGCCTCGGGTTCACTGTTAAAAGAAATATGAAATATGTAAAAATGTCTGGCTTGGTGAGTATTCGCTTAACACCGTCTGTTATGTAAACATAAACAGTTGGGAAATAACTCGCATATGTAACGGTATATTGCATTCGGCCTTAAAGTGACAGCAGCCTAATATTCCTGCTGCCATCTGTGTCATTAATGTTAATCAGACAAGAAAAGACAAAGAGAAAACCACTCATTGCTCTTTAGTAGATTTAGTAGGATTTAGTAGGATCACATGATCCTTCAGCAATCATTCTAATATGCTGATTTGATACTCCGTTATTATCAATGTTGGAAACAGTTGTGCTGCTTAATATTTTTTTGGAACCTGTGATACTTTTTTCAGGATTCATTGATGAATAAAAGGTTAAAAAGAACAGCATTTATTCAAAATATAAATCTTTTCTAACAATATAAATCTTTACTATCACTTTTTATCAATTTAACACATCCGTGCTGAATAAAAGTATTAATTTCTTTCAAAAAAAAGAAAGAAAAAAAATTACTGACCCCAAACTTTTGAACGGTAGTGTATATTGTTACAAAAGATTTCTATTTTAAATAAATGCTGATATTTTTTTAACTTTTTATTCATCAAAGAATCCTGAAAAAGTATCACAGGTTATAAAATAATATTAAGCAGCACAACTGTTTCCAACATTGATAATAAATCAGCATATTACAATGATTTCTGAAGGATCATGTGACACTGAAGACTGGAGTAATGATGCTGACAATTCAGCTTTGCATCACAGAAATAAATTATATAAGCATATTAAAATAGAAAACCATAATTTTAAATTGTAATAATATTTCACAATATTATTGTTTTTTCTGTATTTATTATGAAATAAATGCAGCCTTAATGAGCATAAGAGACTTCATTCAAAAACATTAAAAATAGTAATGTTTCCAAACTTTTGACTGGTAGTGTATAAATGTGTAATATATATATATACACACACACACATACATACACACACACACAAAAGTAATCGATATAAAATCGAATTGATTGAATCTAATCGCAAACTTGAGAATCGAAGTAGAATCAAAGCGTAAAATTTGTGTCAGTGCCCAGTGACGTCATTTCAAACAAAAATGAGTCAAAATGAAGTTTGGCAAGAAACAGCTTGCCAAAGAAAAAGAAAAGTGACTATGACTGGATTCCATGATTCAAGCACTGGAGCAGAGCTGTTGTGACAGGTCATTAGTGTTTATAAAGAACTTGCCATTCCAGACACTTTCTTAAACACATTAGCGCCTGGCAATGTTCCCTGGCAACGGCCATGCACTTCTTATGCTGCGGCCGCGCAGAAAAAGTAAAATGCAAAAATGAGCGGGGGAAAATGGCGATTTGACTGTATTCTAGTGTTCTGTTCAACAGCTATAGAGTTAAAACCTGTGAAAGCGGTATTCAGATTTCAAAGAAAGACACTGTGCGTGCCAAATCAGTCACTGTAGGAATACTTTAATGTTTGTGGACCAAATGGCTCAACAAGAGAGGCAACGTAAATGCAATGACGTGAAATAAAACGTCATGTTTTAAAGAACAGTGGCTTGATTAAGTGGTGGAAATAACAGATGATGGGCACAGAACGGTAACAAAACTGACATTTACAATTACACACCCACCACAGGCGTAGTAGTGTGCGAACTCAAAATACCTGTTATATACCTATATTGTGTACATTTTTGTGTGGGTGGGTTTCAGGAATGTTTAGATAACTAGAAAAGTATTCACGTTCACTTTTTTATTTTTTTTATTTAGCTTTTAAATTGATCTATATGCTTCAGTTTGTTATTATATTGTATTATCTACAAGTCTAATAAATTATTGCTCTCAAAAGGGGAATTCATGAGCAAAAATTAAACATTTATGGTTTAATGCTGTCTGTAGTCAATATATATAAAATATAAAAAATGTGCTTCATTTAGTGACTTCTGAATTAACTGATTGCTTTCGAAAATATGATTTATGATCAAGGGTCAAATCAAATATAAATAGCACATTAAAGTTAAAAGTTACAACTGCATGAAATAACCACTTTTTGTGTGTATGCTGTACAGGTCTGGTATAAAGAATTTTTTTGATCAGGTGGCCAAAATGTCTGCCCAATAGAGAGACGTGTGGCTCAGCAAGAAGAAAAAAATATGAGGGAACATTGGCACCTGGTATTAAGATCCATTTCGGTCGTCTGGTGACAAGTGATCAGTACTAAACAAACGTGTAAATGGGGTCCAAAATGTTTCATGATCTAATCGCTGAAATAGGGAGCGTAGTCAAAAACACGTTACATCGTTGTATTTGTAGTGCAAACACTAATGCTTTGTGGACAACAGTGAAAGGCCACCGCCTCCTCTGTCATTCAAACACTTCACTAAAACAAGGGATTTAAACTTTGTGTTGTCGATCATGTGGCTTTTAAAAAAGCAACCATCCAATCTGAAAACGTGCACGTATATATGGCAGAAATGGTGTGACAATTTATTTATATTTTTATCTGCTATTTCTTATGTTTGTTATATCAAGGCACAGTTACAGGCGTAGCAAGTCATGTATCCATTCTAATACTATTGAAATTTCACAGTGTGATTCTGTTTTTTTGTTTTGTTTTTACTCCAGGTGTATGCTGATGACCACTGCGACCCCTGTCTTGTAGACCTCCAAGCGCACCTTCCCAAGTACTATGGCACGTGGTCCTCGCCAGACGTTCCCAAAGGTACACAGATGGGTGCATGTAGCGATCAGGAAATTGGTCGATATACAGCATGAGTTTAGTAAGCATATCTGCTCGCTTTCTTCCACAGACCTGTACCTCAAGTTGGAGGATGTGACACGCAGGTTTCAGAAGCCGTGCATCATGGACGTGAAGATCGGCCAGAGGAGCTATGATCCCTTTGCTTCACAGGAGAAACGGGAACAGCAAATCAGGAAATACCCACTGATGGAGGAGATTGGCTTCTTGGTTCTGGGGATGAGGGTATGTTTTCTTCTTTAAAATGTTGGTTTTATTGATTATCATAGATTATCTTCTAATGGAAATATGTCTAATGAATAAGTGAATTAAACTGCCCCTATTATGTTATTTTAAAGGCTCCTAATTTTGTTTTGGAGGTTTCCTACAGTAGGTGTACATTAGCAGTTAAACGGATCGTAGTTGATCTGATCCGTATGGGCCAGGCCCCACAGTTCGGCACATGATTTACAGATTAATTGCAATGATTAACCATCATAGAGTGAAAGTTTATCATTTGCACATGCTTTGTCTTGCAAATTTACAAATTCAAGCGATTTTAAACCATTTCAGCGCAAGAGGCGGCACGCTGTTATCGGTGCGCACAGCCACACACACACAGAGGTGTGTTTCAGACAGCATCTCCTTGCACTTGAACAGACACATACAAACAGAATTGTCAAAATACCCGTCTCGGCAAGTTTTCTCGTAAACACAGTTGGGTAAGTCTTAAGTGAACGTAAACGGTTGAGAAAGAAATCATTCACTCATCTAAAAAAAATCTTACATTTATACTCTATTACTGTTATTACACTCATTAAAAAAATACAATTTCTTGTATTACATATTAGACATTAAAAGCCAGTTTAGAATTATTATTATTGTATGATTATTATCGATTAGTTGTGGCAACTCTAATTGTATTTATACCTAGTCATGCAGCTATAAGGGGTTCTTTTTGGTGTGAGAATGTTGCAAGGTCCAAATCAGGTCTATTTTTGAATTTGAGGTGTTATCTGCTGTCACATTCACGTCATGGAACTTGTGAATTGTGTGGGGGTCGTGTTTTCTGTGTAATATTAAGCAGAACCGCTGGGGTTGAAGTTTCAGAATGGCTTTGCATTTTGACTCACCTAACAAGTTCAGAGGTGGTTGTTCCACTCTGTACCAGCTCTTTTGAATCATTTGTACTTCCTGTGTAAAACCCAAACACTGCTATCCTCAAAGAGATAGCCCTTGTCTTTTCGCATGAGAAATAAAGACAACACAAGAAATTAATGAAAATATATATATTCTTGGGGGGTTGGTGGGAGCAATAGTTTACTTTATAAGTAGTTTAATTAGTTTAATTATTTACTTACAATGCCAGCAGCCATATCACCCTGTAGCCTAAGACTGGTTGCCCGATGAAGCTAAGCAGGGTTGAGCCTGGTCAGTACCTGGATGGGAGACCTCCTGGGAAAACTAGGTTGCTGCTGGAAGGGGTGTTAGTGAGGCCAGCAGGGCGTGCTCACCCTGTGGTCTGTGTGGGTCCTAATGCCCCAGTAAATAGTGATGGGGACACTATACTGTCAAAAAGCACCGTCCTTTGGATGAGAAGTTAAACCGAGGTCCTGACTCTCTGTGGTCATTAAAAATCCCAGGATGTTCTTTGAAAAGAAAAAAAAAAGAATAGGGGTGTAACCCTGGCATCCTGGCCAAATTTGCCCATTGCTGCCCTCTGTCCATCATCATGGCCTCCTAATCATCCCCATATACTGATTGGCTTCATCACTCTGTCTCCTCTCCACCAATAAAGCTGTCGTGTGGTGGGCGTTCTGGCGCAATATGGCTGCCGTCGCATAATCCAGGTGGATGCTGCACAATGGTGATGGTTGAGGAGATTGCCCCTTTCATGTAAAGTGCTTTGAGTGCAGAGAAAAGAGTTATATAAATGTAACAAATTATTGTTAATTAATTATTATTATTACTTACTTTGTTTTATTATTGTGGGAAATGAGAATCTTTTCTATCATTTTGTGAGCAAAGATGGAGTTGATGAAGAAAAATGTCACGTCACATATAAATATTTAATCAAAAAGGTGAGCCCATGGATATAAAACATGCATGAAAGTAATGCCAGTGAAGGAGTCTCAAACCAGTCAATTCAAGTGAAAGCAAAAACTGACCGAGCTTTTGGCACCTGATGCTGCATTAATTCTCTCAGACACGACGAGAATAGACTTTACAGAGTGCTCAACTCTTGCATTGTCAGTACAAGATCTTGACCAAAAAATCGTGCACCTCTTGATGGAAATAAATGTTGTGATGTTATTTCCATCAAGAAGTGCATCAATTTTTGGTCAAAATCTTATATTGGCAATGCAAGAGGTGAGCACTCTGTAAAGTCTACTCCAGCACATCCCAAAGACTTTCAATGAATTTAAGGCCTGGACTCGAAGGTGCCAATTCATGTGTGAAAATTATTCTTAATGATCCCTCCCAACCGTTCTTTGACAATTTGAGCCTGATGATCTTGGCTTTGTCATCCTGGAATATGGCCATGATACGTCTTCCTACATGGTTGCTACACACTCCATCAATTAGGGTTAAAAGAACTGTATAAACATAATAAAGACTTCTTTTTTTTGGCCAGGCAGTGTGTGTATATATATATATATATATATACACACAGCCATTTCAGCTAATTATGAGCTTTGGTATGGCCAGTGCCTGAGCCTCGTGTTTTTAGAGGTTTTAATTAATGGTCAGCAGCTTTAGAGTGGGCAGAAGGGGATGAAAGCTCAGTGGTAAAGCCACAGCGTCGTGTGCACTGGAGTCACACATTTACTGAGCTCTGGTCACAGCAGGCAATAGCAACACTGCCATCAACACTGCTGGAGTAAAGTGTTCGGATAGCTCGGGAGGGACATTTGGTCTGTATAATCATGGGAAATGGGACAAACGGAGCATGCAAAGACACAAAAAGTGGACCTAGCATTTACTGCAATAGTGGTTGAAGCAAACATAAATCCTCTGTAAACTGGTGAACTTTGATCACCTCAACCACTGAAAATATGCGTAATGTTGTGTAAACTGTTAATCGACCACAAAAATGGAATCCACACTCCTTCAAAAACCTTGGCATATTTAAGAAATGTCTGTGTTCATAATTTCTTTGTATGACTGCCTGGCCAGAAATTATGTCGGCACAATTTGGCATGTTTCATTGTGATATCACAGATAAAACGGTTGACTCCAAGCACAATTTATCCCTATAAAAATAAGGTTTTTACAGTTCTCACAGATGTGTATATATGAAATAACATGTCCTTGAACATGTTATTTGTCAGCTCTTTTATTCATTAGCATTTAGAGCCATGCACATGTGCTTGTATCTGTATCTTCTGCACTGGACTGTTTTGTATCCATGTTCTGTAAATACTCTGTGTGGATCAGAATGAGGTCTCTGCACCAGCTGTCTTGCGTAACACATCCTGTTCATAAAGCTTGATTGTTTAGTCACATGTTTTCTTGGCAGTACATGTATATGAATAAATCTTGGAAATAAGACAATTTCCAGAGCCGTAATTTCTCAAAACTTGGCTGACGCAGATCGTGACAACTCTTCCCATTTATTGTGACTAATGGGGTAAAAAGGAGGGGAGCCATTCTAGGGGCCAAAAGGGCCCATGACATACAAAAAGAAGTAAACCCCAAAACCTGTTCTTTGTACAAGTAGTTTAAATATATCCATCTATGGTCTCAATCTTTAAAAAAAAAAAAAAAAAAATTGTTCCTCTGCAGCACGTTCTAAATCTGAACGGATGAGAGAAATTCATGCAGTGAGTGAGTCATATTGTCAGGAAAGAAATGAAAATCTGTTCACCGTAAAAGAGAAGAAGGGCCGGCAGCAATTTAGAAGGAGAATGTTTAACCAAATAATTTTTCAAGGAAGGTGAGTGTACTAACAAGTCATATTAACCATAACAGAGAGAGAATGGTGCCACACTGGTCTGGAAAAATACGTCTGGATTTACCACATCCATGTTACACTTTTACAGGAAACCCTTGTTCAAAATTAAACAGAAAAGGCTGGTTAAAAACAGTCCAAGGGCTGTTTTCCACAGAATTTGTCATTAAGTGAATATAAAGAAGGATATTTCTACCAATATTAAAATACATAAAATGATAAAATGATCAATATTTAAAAGGTTAGTTCACCCCAAAATGAAAATTCTGTCATTAATTACTCACCCTCATGTCATTCCACACCCGTAAGACTTTCATTCTTCTTTGGAACACAAATTAAGATATTTTTGATGACAGAATGCTGTCAGATTTCCTTCCATTGACTGCCTTTGCAACTTCCACTTTGACGCTTCAAAAACTTCATAAATAGATCGTAAAACTAATCCATATGAATCAAATGGTTTAGTCCAAATTTTCTGAAGAGAATCGATCGCTTGTTATGATGAACAGATTTAATTTAGGCTTTTACTCGCATGTAAACATTGATCAGCGAACATAAGCAGAAGCTCAACCAAACCTGCTACATGCGCGAGAACCAAACGTTTGAGCTACCGGATTATTCACTACCGATAAAAAGTTTGGAATCATTAACATTTGTTAAGTCTCTTATGCTTACAAAGGCTGCATTTATTTGATCTACAAAAAAAAAAAAAAGTAAAAACTAATATTGTTAAATATTACAATTTAAAATATCTGTTTTCTGTTTTAATATATTTTAAAATGTAATTTATTATATGTGATGCAAAGCTGAATTTACTCCAGTCTTCAGTGTCACATGATCCTTCAGAAATCATTCTAATATGATATGCTGCTCAAGAAACATTTATTATTATCAAAGTTGAAAACTGCTTTGTTGTGCTGCTTAATATTTTTGTGGAACCGTTAACTACCATTCAAAAATTTGGAATTTCCATTTCAAATAAAGGCTGTTCTTTTGAACTTTCTGTTCATCAAAGAATCCTGATAAAATGTAACCGTTTACACAAAAATATTAAACCACAAAAACTGTTTTCAACATTGAAAGAAATGTAATATTTCTGTAGTAATATTTCACAATATTACTGTTTTTACTGTGATTTTGATCAAATAAATGCATCTTTTGATCGGTATTGTGTAAATTTAAAATGTTTTACAATAAGGGATAGGGTTAGCAGTTATAGCAAACATCATTAGCTTATTATGAAATTACTTCACTAATATAGTGAAGTGTGTGTGTGAGAGAGAGAAGGATATGTTTGGTTATCTGTGCCATCAGACAGGATGAGCTTATCACACTGTGGCCTCTCCCAGCATCCTCTGGGTCTTTCGCTTCTCTCTTGAGAAACGTGGGTGGAGACCTCTTAACTCTTTATCATCAGCTTATGATGGATGAGGTTTACTCAACACCCCTTTACTTATGCAGAGCCATGTCATTTTTAACTATCTTAGAGAAAATGTACAGTCAGAGAACAGGCTTAATATGTGCTGCCTTTCTTGATTTGTACATGGCTTTAAACATGCAATGTAAAACTTTCCTGATCACATTACACGCTAAAGCTAGGTAAGATGTGTCAGTGAATGTCAGAGTAGATTTTCTACATGGCAGGTAGAATGTGTTTTATATCAAAGCAAATGTATCCAAATTTAGGTAATACATCATGCATGTTGGTCATTTGTCATTGTATTAAACTATGTGCAGTTTTTAACTGAAGGTTAGGCATGAAATATTAAAGCATTTTTACAAAAATGGTAACTGTTGGGTACAGTGTGTCAACTAGAGATCTTAAGCTTTGTATATATATGAATACTATTACATTGGCCTGGGGGTCAAATGTCTGAAGAATCTGCCAAAGTGTTGGCCATAAGAAACCCTCCTTTTAAAGAAATTGCTCATCATAAAGCCATGTATTTAAGAAGCTTCATCAGCTTCACATAGATGGAGAAACATCTATGTGAAACTAATCGGCCAATCATGTCAGCAACTCAATGCATTTAGGCATGTAGACATGGTCAAGACAATCTGCTGAAGTTCAAACTGAGAATCAAAATGGGGAAGAAAGGTTGATTTAAGTGACTTTGAATGTAGCATGGTTGTTGGTGCCAGACGGGCTGGTCTGAGTATTTCAGAAACTGCTGACCTATTGGGATTTCCATGCACAACCATTTTTACAGTTTACAGAGAATAGTTCAAAAACAGAAAATGTCCAGTGAGTGGCAGTTCTGTGGGTGAAAAAACCTTGTTGATGCCAGAGGTCAGAGGAGAATGACCAGCCTGGATCAAGCTGATAGAAAGGCAGCAGTCACTAAAATAACCACTCGTTACAACTGAGGTCTGCAGAAGAGCATCTCTGAATGCATAACACGTCAAACGTTAAGGACAACATTGGGTGCCACTTCTGTCAGCTAAGAACAGGAAACTGAGGCTACAATTCGCGCGGGCTCACCAAAATTGGACAGTTGAAGACTGGTCTGAGTCTCGACATTCAGATGGTAGGGTCAGTTTGGTGTAAACAACATGATGGATCCATCCTGCCTTGTATCAACGGTTCAGGCTGGTGGTGGTGTAATGGCGTGGGGGATATTTTCTTGGCACACTTTGGGCCTCTTGGTATCAATTGAGCATTGTTTACACGCCAAAGCCTACCTGAGTTATTGTTGCTGACCATGTCTATCCCTTTATGACTACTATAGTGTACCCATCTGATGGCTACTTCCAGCAGGATAACACGCCATGTCACAAAGCTCAAATCATCTCAAACTGGTTTCTTGAACATGACAATGAGTTCACTATATTTGTTCTTATTTATTTGAAATGTGAATCTTTTGTATTCCCGATTGATTGAACTTGACATGACATGAGCTAACCCCTATGAGTCAAATTTAAATTACTTTAAATTTCGGCATCCTGAAATATAATTTATCCTGTTTTACCTCTTTCATTTCTCCTGGCTTAAAGGGCAGCTTAAGTTAAAAAATAAATAAATAAAAATGTAGCACAGTCCAATAGTTTAAGGAAAATTATTGGTTGACCTTTACTGTTTAAAAAAAAAATGAAATTTTGAAGTCTTCAGGATGGGAGTTGTCTAAAATTATGCATAAAAAGGGCAGTGAGGTCCAGTTTCTTGGTGAAATATTGATGGGGAGCAGACGGTATGTAAATTCTCAGTCTCAATCCGTCCCAGGGGTTCAGCTCTCTGCCAGCCCGTACGGAAAAACAGATGGATGAATAGAGCCGATCTACATAACCACCAAGCAAACAGAACCATTACTTATAATTGCGCTGTTGATTTGGATGATATAGAAAGCAACTTAATGCCCCTCTCAAAATAACCCCAAATTACACAGTACAATATTACACTGGCTCCCTCATCACCCTTTCCAGAAGTTCAACTTGAATTTCATTTCCTCACTGGAGCTTATTCAATCAGTGGAGTTACTGTAATGACCTCACTTGTCCTCTAGAGGGAGAGCAAGACCTATGAAGAGACTATTCATATTTACCTCCAGTTAAAATGTTTCTCTCTGTGTTTTTATCTTTTTAGGTGTATAAAGTTGGCTCAGACAGCTTTGACACCTATGACCAGCATTATGGAAGAGGTCTCGTGAAGGACACAATCAAGGAAGGTAAGATCACCACTACAACCTAAAACGACATATGTTTCTGTTGTGTTTAAGAAAAACAAGTTTCATTTACTCTTAAAGACCCCTTGAAATGCCTTGACGAGCAGAGTGCTATTTTTTTAAATGGCACATAACCAGACGTTTACTTTGTGAACCATAATTTGCTGCTTGTTGTTTTTGTTGGAAGGTAGTATTAGCAATTGTTGCCAAATAGATTAAAAATGTCTAATGCAAAAAGTAAAATATAGAAGTATTCCTGTGGCTCAAACAGTAGAGTATAATTCCCAGGGAATGCTTGAACATAATAAAAATGTGTAACTTGAATGCAATGCAAGTCGCTTTGGATAAAAGCGAAAATGCATAAATTTATAATGTAAATGTAAAATACAGTAAGAAATCTTGTTAAAAATAAACGAGGCATGCTTTCCATGCAAGTAAATGGAAAAGTAAAGCACAAGGAAAAGTAATATTTTGTTCACATGTAGGCTTTTTATATGTACCAGTATAACAATGCTTGGTAATGAACAGTAGTAATGATGCACCGAAATGAACTTTTTACTGAAACACTGAAACTAAAGTTTTAATTTAGCTGAAACTGAAAATAAAGTTTATTCAATAATGAATCAGTCGAATTTATTTAATAATCAACACTAAGGCTAAGGCACCTAAGGCTGTTTTATATCCACTATTTAATAATATATTAATTCGTTTTTGAAATACTTAAACATTTAAACGGTGGCTGTAAAAACTTGTTTTCATGACAGATTTATTGTCCCACTTGATATTAAAGGGTTAGTTCACCCAAAAATGAAATTTCTGTCATTAAGTACTCACCCTCATGTTGTCCCAAACCTTCGTTTGTCTTAAGAACACAAATTAAGATATTTTTGATGAAATCCGAGGGTATCTGATCCACACATAGGCAGCAACGACATTGCTTTTGCTTTTAGCCCTGATGAAGGCCTGTTAGCCGAAATGCGTTGGCAAAATAAAATATTGATCTATTAGCTCCATCTTTTGTTTATTTTGACCCCTTGATGCCACAAGTGTTGCTGGTATTGTCCATAAATAGCAACGACATTGCACCTTTTGAGGTCCAGAAAGGTACTAAAGACATTGTTAAAACCGTCGGTGGTTCAACCTTAATATTATGAAGCGACAAGAATACTTTTTGTGCAAAAAAACAAATCAAAAATAACGACTTTAATCAATAAATTCATCTGTCCCCTGTCATACTGCTATGCTATTTTCGTTGCAGATCTTCAGTGTTTACATCCGAACGGTGGCTCAGTATTGGCCGGCTCTGGTCACGTGAGCAGCACAACGCATCCGTGAGCCCGCGTTCAGACATAAACACCGAAGCTCTGCAACGAAAATAGCATAGCAGTATGACAGGGGACAGACAAATTTGTTGAATAAAGTAATTAATTTTTGTTTTGTTTTTGCGCACAAAAAGTATTCTTGTCGCTTCATAATATTAAGGTTGAACCACTGCAGTCACATTTAATACCTTTCTGAACCTCAAAAGGTGAAATGTCGTTGCTGCCTATGTGTGGATCAGATACCCTCGAATTTCAGCAAAAATATCTTAATTTGTGTTCCGAAGACAAACGAAGGTCTTACGGGTTTGGGATGACGTGAGGGTGAGTACTTAATGACAGAAATTTCATTTTTGGGTGAACTAACCATTTAAGTGTCTTTAACTACTATGTACTAATATTTAAATAAATCACTTGATACAATGCATTTATTGTGTACATAAATGTTTTTACATTGTACTTTTTACATAAGTACTTATATTAAAAATACCTGCATGTAATTGCAGCTGCAGTTACTAATTACACTGTTGACCTTTCCTTTACCCCTCAACCCACCATTAAATCTAACCATACCATGATACCTGTCCCTAACCTTACCCGTATCTGCCTCAATAGAAGCAAAAATGTTTTGCAGTACAACATGAACACAATAAGTACATTCTACCTAACAGGTTTTTTCGTTTGACGCAAGTACATTGTAGTTAAAGACACCTAATATAAAGTGGGACTGAATAATTCAAACATATATTAATAAATAAATAAATGGACAACAGGTTAAGTAAAAAAAATATAATGACTATGTAATATAGTGCATATATTTAGCAAAATGATCCTATCTAGAGTTTTTTTGTTTTGTTTTGTTTTTTTTTTGTTTTTTTTTGTTAGCTAATGAATATATGGACATTGAATGGCTTTTCTGAGATAAATGTAATGTTGTGTGACATTAGCTTCGTTTACATGGACCCTAATAATCCGATTGTAATCAGACTGGTACCACAATTGGAATAAAAAGCCACATGTAACCACGTCAATCGGAATGAATAGGCCACATCCAATTTAAATTTCATTCGGATTGTAAGAGGTGGTTTAAACCTTTTGCAGTCCTTCAATAGTACATGTAAACACTTGATCGGATTGAAAACCGAAACTGGAAAGTTCTGTGTATGTGCAATGGCGTAATAACGTTTGACGTACAGAATGTGCTGTTGTTATTGTTGTGTGTGTATATATATATATATATATATATGTAATAAATGACTGTCGTGTCAATCTAAATTTCTCTTTCCAACCATCATCTGTGCAGTGGAGCAGGACAACATTGTCCCACCAGTCCTTGTTTTGGACTCTCATCTGCAGATGTCCTTGTTTTGGGTGTGGGAAGGGGCGTTTTTGCTGCTTGATAAATATAAGCATCATGGTACACAACAAAGAACTCTCTATATTTGTGCAGTGTGCAACATATCAGAAGATTACATTTTTTGCAGCTTGGAGATATTTGGAGCTTGTGACACATAAATGCACCTATCAACCCAATCACTTTATTTAGCATTCATGTAAACACCATGTTCAGAATCATCAGTCAGAATGATTTAATTCTGATTGAAACAAAAGGTGTCCATGTAAATGTAGCTGGTGTTTGCAGGCTGTTTTATTGACGTCTTTACCGCGATTGTAACACTCATTGAGATGCAAGTTCAACTTTGTCTTGAATTACCTGCAGATTAGATTGAAATAGTCTCAGCATTTGACATCTTCTGTGGTTCTGTTTCCTAACTGACTGGTAGATTTGAGTAATTCAGTTACAAACCAGATCCTCTCCGTGCTGCAGGTTTATCCAAGTTCTTCTACAACGGTGATATTCTCCGCAATGACGCCATCACTGCCAGCATCCTCAAAGTCCAGAAGATCCTTCAATGGTTTGAGGGCCAGAGTCGGTTCAACTTTTATGCAAGCTCTCTGCTCTTTGTGTATGAGGGCGTCTGTGCGTCCAGCCTCGGTTCTCAGACCCTACGAGAGAGCCAGATCGCACCCGAGGCCTGTGAGCAGAACAACAACATCAATCAGAGCCTCTCCACCATGTACTCCCTGCACAAGAAAGGCTGTGTCCGGAGCCACTACCAATCCAAACAGGACAACGGTGTGTGGAGCTCCTCACAGCAGCCCAACGGCAACCGCAGCCTGGCAAGACTGGAAGAGGACAGGAAAGAGACGAAGAGCGAAGCGGGACAGGAAACGGTCAGTGACGTGGAGGTAAAGATGATCGACTTTGCACATGTCTTCCCTAGTGACGTTCCCGACCAGGGTTACATCTACGGACTGAAGAACTTACTGAAGGTCCTACATCAGATTCTGGAAGAGTAATGGAGTGGTTGTTGTTGCTGCCTGAAGGTATGAATTTTGTAGCCACTTTCATGTCTGTCTACTCTCCTCTCTCTAATCTGCACTACCTACACCATCAGTGGAGTAACATGTTTGTAATCCTTCGTCTAATGTATGTGCTTTAGTCTTTTAAAAGCTTTGTACAGTTTGTACAAACGTATCTTACTCTTACTCAGGTAAATGAATCTATAATGCTTGTGTATTTATCCCGGCAAATGAAATTCAAACACTCTCATCATATTATGCCTCAGATATTACATTAGTTCCTGTTTCCAGAGCCATTTCAGGATTTTTTTTTTTTTTTTTTTAATTCTTTTATTGTTTTTTTAAATCAATGTAAATGAAAATAAAAATTTGACGAGTGAGGATGTAGGGAAATATTTAACATTTATTTCGCATATGCTGCCAATATGTCCCTGCCTGTTTCAGACCTGTTGAATTGTGAATTTTATCTCATATTTTTTTTTTTTTTTTACGTGATTTGAAAAGAATTAAACCTTTGTAAGTGTATGCATGTTCTGTGATTACTGATGCAATATGACTAAAACAACAATGACAGTAATGAAAATCATTTATTTTTTTCATTGTATGCCCTTGTGGTTTGTCTACATCGAATGCCAAAGTTTCCATCGATGAAGTGAACTTGAATTGTGATTTAATAATAGTTTTTCTCTGATTAATAACCAATTTACTTGAGGGCTGTCCGGGTATTTCATTAGGGTGTTTGTACAGATTTATTTGGTGACTGCATAGGACATGATAGGAACTTACATAGAAGGACTTGAAATTGGTCATAAAAAAGCCATTTAATGTGACTCAATATGAGAGGAGAAAGAAAAAAAGAATACCCTCAAAATTAATTTTTCACTTCTTTTCTTTTGTTGTTGATCTCTTTTTTGTTTTTACGTTTATGATCTGATTTGTATGGAAGCTTGTTTCCGCTAACAAATAAAAAAGGTAATCGCGAGACTTTTTTTTTCTTGCAATTGCGAGTTTACAATTCTGACTTTTTTTCTGAGTTTTCTCAGATCTGTGTGATGTAAACTTGCAATTGCGAGTTATAAAGTCAGAATTGCAGGATGTAAACTCGCAATTGCGAGAAAAAGTCAGAATTGTGAGGGGGGAAAAAAAGTCAGAATTGCAAGATATCTCGCAATTCTATATTTACACTGACTTTTTTTCTCACAATTGCGAGTTTATATCCCGCAATTCTGGCTTTATAACTCACAATTGCAAGTTTACATCACGCAGATCTGAGAAAACGCGCAACTGAGGGAAAAAAAGTCAGAATTGTGAGATGTAAACCCGCAATTGTGAGGAAAAAAGTCAGTGTAATTACAGAAAAAAAAGTCAGAATTGTGAGAAGTCGCAATTATATTTTTTCTTTTTTTTTTTTTTTTTTCATGGCGAAAACAGGCTTCCATAGATTTGTCAGTAGCCGTTTAAATGTTTCTTGCATTTGCGGTTTACATGTTTATTAGCAATACAGACTAATATTGTGTTTTTTTTTTTAAATAACCAGTGACTATACAGGGTTCCCACAGTCATTAAAAAAACTTGCAAATATCAGAGAATTTTGAAAATTGATTTACGGGCCTGAAAAAGGAAGAACATGCAGGGGGGTTTTAATGCATAGACAGTTTAATTGGCTAGAAATGACTTGTTTTGAGTATTCAGCCTCAACTGAAAAGTCAGAAAAATCATGGAAATTCATTGGTCAGTGGTGTGGGAACCCTGTCTATTGCATGTTTTAATACAAATGGTCTTATGCTTGCATGTATAATAATCTTTAATTTACATCTCAATATGTTTAGCTCAAGACATCTGGAAATGGTTCTTTTTTTTTTTTAATTTAACATGGATCTCTTTTGTTTTTGTTATTTGTGTTATTTGTGTAATATGTTTTATTAGCTCGGTTGTGATGGATGTCGAAAGACCACAGCTCCTATAACGTAGCACAGCAAGTGTACGAAACATTTTTGTTCACATGCACCTTTAAAATGGCACAACATGGGAAACATTTGCTTTCCGTTTGTACCCATAAAGACAAAAAGTGCATGAATAGCATAGCTCCGAAGTCTTTGGGCAAAGTTAAAAATTGCCTTTTGTGCCTATAAAAATAGTCTTTTTGCCGCTCCTAGTGTATTATAAGAAAGTCTTTAAAGGTGCAGTAAGCGATTTCTGAGAAACGCTGTTGATATTTGAAATCACCAAAACAAACAAGCTCCTACCCAAAACGATCACACCCCTAACATGATAGCTCTGCCCCCAAATTCACGAACACACTATGGCTGCGTTCCACTCCACTTTTAGACACGCATTCGCGAACTTCCCTAAGCACTTCCCCTCGGGGGAATCCCTGCCGCCATTCTGAAGTGCGTTGCACTTCGTGAAGTGGACGAGGGAAGTTTATATGGACAGACCCTCACTCCCTCAGTCAAAATCGTGTCTACTTCATATGTAGACTTCAGGCAGCTCCATATACCACAATGGAACATGACTGTGACATCACCGCATATCGCGTTTAATTTACCCCACCACAAACAACTCTGATATATTAATTTTTTTTTTTTTTTTTTGAATATTTAAAACAACCCAAACACACCTATATGCATATAGAATGCTGCATTAAACAATTTCTTAAGGGAAAAAAATTAAATAATAAATCAACTCCATAGAAGGATTCCTAGTGATCAAGGGCTTAGGACGTTCCAATTTAGCCCTTTGCAAAGGTTCTGCCAGTAGTGGGCACTCATGCAAGGTAAGCAATGACGTACATCCAAGTCAACGAGACTGAGGGAAGTTAGCGAGGGAAGGGCATAAAAAACGAACTTGAACGCAGCCTATGCAGAACAGCCACCTCCCCCTCATAAGTGTATACGCCCCTTACTTCTGATTGGCTACAAGTGTGTTGTGTGCTTCTTAGAAATCGCTTACTGCACCTTTAAAGGTTTTAAGTAGACCTCACAAAAATTCAAGAACTGCAAGTGGTCTAAACAAGCTCTGGAGTACTAGATTGCTCTCCATTATATAGTAGTCAACGTTTGAAGTGGATCAAAAAAGTTAATAAAAGTTGTCCTAAGAACTAAGTTGTCCTAAGAAGAAGGTTTTAGGACAACTTTGATGAAAGTTTTTGATCCACTTCAAATGCTACTACTGTAGTATGCTTTTGCTCACAAATAAATGAACTGATGTCATGTTTACAATCTACCTTTATGGTTATCTGGACAAAGAGACATTTGTTATATAGCCGTACATGCATAACTCAATAATTAATGTCCATTAATCATTTAATCTTATGCACTGAAAGTGAAAATACTATGTGTACATTTTATGCTTTGGTTAATCTGTCATTTGATTTCTTTTCTGATTGTTTTATTATTGTTGTTTTATTATTTTTTTAATAATATTATATAGCACCTGATTGGTAACTACTGTATGGTGGTGCTTAAAGCACTTTAGTGAGCCTTTGGTGAGACTGGATATTTCCCTGTGGTATGGATTGATCAATCTTATTTAAGGGCATAAAACTGTTGAATCTCAACAAACGGACAAATGAAGTCTGAACACTCACATAAACGTTTGTACACTGGCTAGATCTTTTGTTCGGTGGAACAGCAGGAATATTTCCATGGCATTCATTTTCTCATGCAGAGTCTCTGTGGTGTCCTTACGCTTGCTGTTCAGTATGCTGAAATATACGGGCCTGGTTCAGTGATGTCTCAATATACGTCCATTTTTGAAAACCTGTCTTAAGCTTTGTATCGAGCTAAACTTAGGGATTAATACAGAAAGACAGAATTCAGCAAATAAAAACTACCACTCAAATGTCATTACATTCAGATGGTTTCCAAATGAATAATGTATTCTAAATGTCATCCATGGTTTCCTGGGTAAAATCATAGCTCTGTCCTGAAATGAACTGTTTTTATAGTGATTTTTCATGAAAATTGAATCAAGTTGTTGTAATGGGCAATCTTCATGGAAAAGAGAACTAATCAAAATGGATCAATGAACATACTGACCTGTATAGTGTGTAGTTTTTGGAGATATAATGTCTATCCAACCCTGATCTAATCGTTCTCTTAACAAATTACCACTTTTGAATATTGAAATATGAACTTAATATTTACTTGGATGATATTGGATGTATATTTGGCAAATTTTCATTAATAAAATCTGCATTTAATACCAGATTTTGTTGCTTGTGCTCATTTTATGGGATGTTTTACACACTCAAACTTGGGATATTCGGAAATCACGCATGGTCTGTTTTTAGGGGCCATTTACACCATGGTTTTCAACTAAAAACGGGAAACTTTATGCGGTTTGCCCGTTCATTTACACGACAACAGCGTTTTGGGGGCCTGAAAATGCAAACTTTTGAAAACGTGTTTCAAAGTGCAAGTTTTTGAAAATGATACCGTTATTGTCTCTGTGTAAAGGACAAAAATGAGAATTTGTGAAAAAGGTGACGTCATGCACTTGCATATTACGTGTTCAGTCTATAGGCGCATAGTTTTTCTTTACAAAGTGACATCACCAACTACTGGTCTGGCATGCATAATACAGCTTTTTTTAATAGTTTTCACTGATCTGTGTGAATCTGTGTGGGATCGTTTTGACAACGTTGTCATTTGTATGTGGAAAAACTCAAGGAAAAACTTTTCCATTTTTAGTACATCATTGTCGTGTAAACGTACCCTTAGACAGTTCATTTTACTGATTTTCAACCTCTTAATAGAACTCTCACACTCTGGAAGAAGGAAACCACTACAGCATAGCATGTAATAATGTAATTTATTAATGGTGTTTTCTAAGGCAAGGCAAATTTCATTTATTATTAAAAAAGAATCACTCTTAAATTAGCCAATTTTAATGCCTTGGTCATTGTATTAAAGGTGGAAGTCGTGATCAGTAATGAGCTCATTTCAATGCAGAGGGTGGCTAAAAGTAGAAAACTAGAACTCATGCCATATCTACCGTATACTGCAAGCGTCAAATTGATCGCTTGCAGCAGGCTGGGTGTAAGACGATCTGATGAATGCACAGACACACACACACAGATTCATCATTGGGGTATTTTAATGTAACATGTATGACAGACCAGTGCTGAATAGCTTGTCTCTTCTCATCTGCACCTGGCCAGATGGACCAAATGTGATTTAAATATTCATGAGTGCCTTGAAGTTGAATACGTTATCGCACAGGGATTGAGTTGTCTTTTGACACATCATGTCATATTACGTCTTTGCAAGCCCACTACTGTGTATTTGCACTGAACTAGCTTACTGTACTCTCAAATTGTATATTCTGAGATCCCTCTAGTAGCCATAACCTTGATTTATTTTGTTCACAACATAGTTTTATGAAATGACCAATTTTAAACAGACTTCATTAAAGGAATACTCCACTTTTTTTGAAAATAGGCTTATTTTCCAACTCCCCTAGAGTTAAACATTTGAGTTTTACCGTTTTCGAATCCATTCAGCCGATCTCCGGTTCTGGCGGTACCACTTTTAGCATAGCTTAGCATAGTTCATTGAATCTGATTAGACCGTTAGCATCTCGTTTAAAAATGGCCAAAGAGTTTCGATATTTTTCCTATTTAAAACTTGACTCTTCTGTAGTTACATTGTGTACTAAGACCGACGGAAAATGAAAAGTTGCGATTTTCTAGGCCGATATGGTTAGGAACTATACTCTCATTCCAGCGTAATAATCAAGGAACTTTGCTGCCGTACCATGGGTGCAGGAGGCGCAATGATATTACGCAGCGTCTCTCACAAATGTCTCCATGGTTGCAAGGCAAGCTCCCTGTGCAAGCAAGGGGTCACAGGCGCTGCGTAATATCATTGCGCCTGCTGCACCCATGGTACGGCAGCAAAGTTCCTTGATTATTACACTGGAATGAGAGTATAGTTCCTAACCATATCGGCCTAGAAAATCGCAACTTTTCATTTTCCGTCGGTCTTAGTACACGATGTAACTACAGAAGAGTCAAGTTTTAAATAGGAAAAATACCGAAACTCTTTGGTCATTTTTGAGCGAGATGCTAACGGTCTAATCAGATTCAATGAACTATGCTAAGCTATGCTAAAAGTGGTACCGCCAGACCCGGAGATCGGCTGAATGGATTCGAAAATGGTAAAACTCAACTGTTTAACTCTAGGGGAGTTGGAAAATGAGCCTATTTTCAAAAAAAGTGGAGTGTTCCTTTAAAACAAAACTAAAAATGTTAAGACTTGTGTAAATAATCTGCTAAAACTGAAATGTAAATAAATAAAAACAGACACTCTTGAAAGAATAGCCTAACAGATATTTACTGAGAGCATTAATGATAATCAAAGTTACTACAATAATTTCTAGTGTAATTATTTTTATATGCGGTTTTGTGACATTTACTTAACTGAGATTTCATAAAAACATAAAATGCTGTGTTTCACCACCTCCCTGGCGGATTTCCCCTGAGGAAGGACCTTCTTTCTCAAGGACGGGGCACCATATGGCACCTATGTCCAGACCTCTGGAACCTCCATGTTTGGTCTCTGGACAGGACATGGAGGGCTTAAGTGATCTGCCCCCAGCTGTAATACATACTCTCACTTCAGTTAGAGCCCCCTCAATGAGGTGCGCTTACGAATTGAAGTGGAGCCTGTTCATTCATTGGTGTTCTTCCATCAAGAGGGGCAGGGAATTGCAAGCATTTCCGGTCAACGTGCCTGGTCAACACTTACCTGGCTCCACAGTTCCCATGAAGGAATTGGAGGAGGCACGTGAGAATGTGTTGCGTCCTCAAACCGCGGCCTCCTGCCTGCTGGTGATAGAAGAGAGGGAAGAGAGTGGCAAGGCATAGCATCACACACTGTCAACCGTGCATGACAATTTATAGGGGAAATATCACCTCTTAATGGAAGAGTTTGTTTCTGATGCTGTCAATGTTGTTTTCCCCCCAGAAAGTCCCTGCTCGTGAGGTAGTACTTTATCAAATTTCAAGAACTTTCGGGGGTGAGACTTGGGCGCTGAACTTGCTGATTGGTTGAGTTCACTCAGCATTTAGATTGGTTGACTCCACGCAGCATTTTATTTCAACCACCATTTTTAAAAGTCCAGCGAGAACTGGAAAGTCGCGCGTAGTCCTATGTGCGCCGGTTTCTCTTCGCGTTCTGGTTCAGCTGGTTCAAGCCCTTATCAGCCCAACCAGCACATTTATATTAAATGTAATTAATACTGTATAATTTCACATTTACGTGGTTCTGTGTTAAAGTGTCTGTTATCAGATCTGTTGAAGATGCAGTTTCTGTTCATGTGTGCCAAGACATTTTAGAAATCCCGACCAGGCGATGTTTTACGGCCATGTCCGGAATAAAGAGTATGTATGTATATTGGTCAACCAATATACATAAAGTTAGGGTGATATTAAATGACTTAAACCCAGTGACGGAGCCAGGATTTTTTCATAGGGGTGGCCAGGCAGGGGCCAGCAACCAGTCTGGGGTGGCACAGAAATCTTCATTACTTCAACATAAAAATGAGTCTGACTATAATGTACTGGACTGTGCCTGTGTAACGGAGGCCAGCTAGTAGTCGCTGTGTGAGTAAACCTCACTCCTCTGATCTCAAGAGATGCTCTAGCAACTGACGCTAGGGGTTGCAGCCTTTAGCCTCCATGTTAGAGCACCCGACTCCCACGCCGGAGACCCAGGTTCGAGGTCCGCGCAGAGCGGGGCGAGTAGGACCTGGGTGAGGGGTTACACCTACAACACAACTGAATACAGTTAATTTGTACTTAATTGAGATAGTGAATTAGATCATGGAAGGCTGAGTGAATTTGAAAATGCAAAGGAATAGAATAGATGCACAGGACTAAATTAATTAAATTATTCTTGAGTGGTGGTTAAAAAGAACATTTTTAAAAAATAATAATAATAATAATAAAAATGTGCAAATGCTCGTGTCCATGAATTGTGTTTTGCATTTCTGAATCAAATTTTTGTAATGTAAATTTGGCTATGCCTTTGTAAATCATATTTTAGTTATATGAATTGAATGTGTGAATTGCTGTTTGTTGTGAATATGAATTACTTACACATTTGTATTACATTTTGTAAATATCTTCATTTACTATTCTATTATTCTAACTCCATAATGAAGTACTACACATTTCTACACCATGTTAACGTGACATTTTATTATAAACTTTTATTATAAAAGTATTGCTCTAGAAAGCATTTTCAGATTAAATGTTATGTACTCAGAATATCTTTTTTCTTACTTTTAGTTTGTAATCTTTAAAGGAGGCTTAATTTAATTACTTTTTTGACTGAGTGCAATCAGTGCGTCATGAAAAATTGTCATAAAGAATATTTAATCATATTTTTAATAGCTGTTGGATAACAAGTGAACACTATAAAACACATTCATCCAGTACTGAACATCCAGACAAAAGTCAACAAGTTGCATGCGTTTTGAATGTATTGACGTTTATCATATAATTAAAATATCTTGTATGCTGACTGAATCAATATTTAGCAATTTTGCTGTCTTATGTGTCATTTTAGATTTAAAGTGTTTTACTGATGAAATATTTCTAAAAATCCAGTAAATAAATATCCTTTAAAACATTTTTAACTCAGGTACACTGAGGAAAATGGCCTTGTAAAACTTCAGATAGTATTTAATATTTCAAAAAAGCTATATCCTCCTTAAATCGTACTTCACATGGTGTAAGAACATGCCCAGCTATCAATATATCAATATATTTTTTCCTGGGCATTAATGGTTGAAATATTCAGTAGGTTTTTATTTATTTATTTATTTATTGCAAAGGCTTCCTGTGCAGAAATTGGCATTCCAAAATAAATGTACCGTGAGAAATATTTACAAGAGTAAAAAGTGTGAGCGCACTCAAAGTAAAACCAAGAACTGATATTATCAGAGATTTCGCAATGTCCTCTTGGTGGAGCCAAAAACCTTCACAACATGAAGTTGTGAATAAACATAATGTAGTTTGGGGCATCCAAATGCTGTATACAGTCTTAATGAACATTGTCGCAAGTAAACATAGCCTCAGATTCCCCAGAAGAATGAATATTTCAGCAGTAGATTTGTCTCTTGGAAAACATAATGAGCAATTAAGAGAATTCATCCTTCCGTGGGGTCCTGTCCTGGCGTGAATGAGGTATGTGGAATGGGAACTCAGAGGGGGTTGTTGGAACCTCTCTTAATATCAGAGCTTCATAATTTACTCACTGTGCCCCTGGAGCCAAAAGAGTGACGTCCTACAAATACAGCTGCCAGTAAACTGACAGTTCAGATGTAATGATTCTGGGTGATTGAATTTTGGGATCCAAAACTGTGGAGCCCGTCTGGTGCATCTCTCCCCAGTATATCGCAGGGGAATGTGTGCAGGCTTTTCAGACCTCACTTAAATATGGAGTGTCTATGCTGCAATGTAATTTCTCAAAAGTATCTCATGCTCTCTGGCTCTAAGACTATGTTCAGACTAGGCTCAGTAGGCAAAAGTGGCCCAATTTTTGCTACTCAGATCTGTTTTTTCACAGCACAAACCACATGGAATTTGATCTTTTCAATTCTGACTTGGGCCACTTCCATATGTGGTCCTAAACCAGATACAGGTCTGATGTTTTGCAATGCGATCTCAGTCTGAACAGTGTCGGAATCCATGTGACTTTTACGTCACTGTTAATCAACATTCGTCACAATTATGTACTGATGGGAGTCACTCCAAAGAGTTTACATACCTGTAGTTCTTTGGTCACTCAGTGAACATGGAAGATGGCAGTAAAGTTAGTCAGTGGAGGAATAGTGAGCTGTTAGACACTGACAGCTACAAGCAAAACTTGGAAAAACTATAAGAAAAACTCTGCTCCCTTTCTCCTCATCCCCGTCTATGTTCTCCTTATCACCTGCGCACAAATTCGCTGACTTCCTCGACGCATCTCCTTTTAAATGAACGCATAAATGCTGACTTCAGTGGCCTCTGTGTTTACTTCCAAATAACAGTGCGCTGCATGCCGTCTTTGTTATTGTCCTATTGCGCATGCTGGTCAGTTCAGCATCGTGACCTGTTCACACTCAAATCTGATATTGGCCACATTTAAAAAATAATTTGACCAGCCAAACAAAATAATTCGGAGCTATAAAACAGAATTGAGCATTAAGGCTTGCATTGTGAATGCTGTAGCTTATAAGAGTAGGAACGGTGCACACTTATACTCCTTAGGAGGCTGTTTATAAATGATTTATCTATGCCAACTACCCAGAGGTACATTTTATAGCTCAGAAACTTACTCTTTCAGAGCTCAGGGAAAATTGAGTTCTCAGTTGTCTCCTAAACATAATCTGTGACATTGATGCGGATAGCTCAGATCACTTGCTCTTGGAAGAATTTGTTGAGAAATATACAAGTTCAAACTGAAATCTCTGATTTTGATTGCAGACTTTGAAGTCTGAGCACAGTTTGAGACATTGTTGAGATCTGTTCTGAAACTAGAAGAAAAGATTCACAAAGGAGAAGCAGAAGACTTCATCAAAACTCTTCAGTGAATTATTCGATCTTATTTGGGTTTTTTCTTTCCCCTGGGCAGTGCTAGCATAAGGGTTATATTTTGTTGTAAATGGGCAACTGAATGTGCGTGTGCTATTTCCATTGCGACTAGGAATCTTAACAGAGCCATAAATAATGCAAGCTTTCACGTTCAGAGTATTTAGATGGCCTTGGAGGCAGTCAGCAGAACACCGCCTCCCTGGTGGTTATCAGAAAAAGCCTTGCAGGCTTCAGATGTTGTCTAGTATGTTTAGTAAATAAAACAGACACTTCCTGAAAAATTTCTCTGCCAACTTTCTCAGAAGATAATGTGGAAAAGTATTCCCACAAGATAATTTGTTCCCAAAGTTATTTAATCAGAGTTTGGACATAGTGTCACTATGCCTTTTTACACAATAATTATTGAGGACATTTTTAAGCATTTATTATCGAACTTTCCCAAGAGAAATCTGAGGGGTAATTACCTATAATAGTTTGGTTCAGAGCCACCACAATGGCTAAAACTCTCAGTAATGCAGAGGATACTTATTTTGTGTCAGTTTATTGTAGCAGAAACAACAGGCTTGCCAAAAATTCATCACCACGCAAACATCCCTTCATGTCAACCCACGAAACCTTTGTTTTTTAACTACCAATTGTTGTTGCGGTTTATACCAGTTTTCAGATAAACTTCACATAAGCATCATGGTCTTGTATTGTGTTTCTGTTGAAGATTTTACAGTTTGGACTGCATGCTTGAGTCATGTTTTTAGTGCATATATGTGGGCATGCTGATAATGGCAGCACCCTTAAGAAAACTCAGCATTCTGTGAGGGTTTTTATTATAAGGCTTATTTCCCAGAGGGAGCTTAAATGCTGCCGTGAATGCTGATGGTCAATACAGCACTCCAGCCATGCTAAAATACATGATATAGTAACAGCTATGACATGAAACGTATATTCACCTACATATTGTGTCGCTTCGCAGAATCCATAGCAACATATCAGGACTATATCTTCTAGTGCAGTGTTTCCCAGGGTTTGTCAGTTGATGAAAAGCTAACAATTAAATCATAAAAATGTCCAATAATTTATTGTAAAATAAAATAAAACTACTAAAAAGATGAAAGATTTCATTAAATGGGCTATATGTAAGATTTTTTTGTATTGTATTGCCTGTGTGAACAGCTTGTAATGAAATGAGACCTTCCCCGACTTTCTAGGCTCCTAACTATCATAACAGTGTAATTTTAATTACCTCATCTGTCAACATGATGCCGGTGAATTGCAGAGCTGGTGCAAACATATTCACATCGCTATAATCTGATGCTTTCTTAACTGCTGTTTTCTCACTGCTGTCATTTGTGTTGTTGTGTTTATTTTGTTATTGAGGAAAGCACGCAGCACATACAACCCGAATTCTGGAAATGTTGGGACGTTTTTTAAATTTGAATAAAATGAAAACTAAAAAAACCTTCAAATCACATGAGCCAATATTTTAATTCACAATAGAACATAGATAACATAAATGTTTAAACTGAGAAATTTTACAATTTTATGCACAAAATGAGCTCATTTCAAATTTGATGCCTGCTACAGGTCTCAAAATAGTTGGAACGGGGGCATGTTTACCATGGTGTAGCATCACCTCTTCTTTTCAAAACAGTTTGAAGACGTCTGGGTATCGAGGTTATGAGTTTCTGGAGTTTTGGTGTTGGAATTTGGTCCCATTCTTGCCTGATATAGGTTTCCAGCTGCTGAACAGTTCGTGGTTGTCTTTGACATATTTTTCGTTTTATGATGCACAAAATGTTCTCTATAGGTGAAAGATCTGGACTGCAGGCAGGCCAATTCAGCACCCGGACTCTTCTACGATGAAGCTTATGCACCCCCATACCATCAGAGATGCTGGCTTTTGAACTGAACGCTGATAACACTTTGGAAGGTCTTCCTTCTCTTTAGCCCGGAGAACACGGTGTCCGTGATTTCCAACAAGAATGTCAAATTTAGACTCGTCTGACCATAGAACACTTTTCCACTTTGAAAATTTTAAATGAGTTTTGGCCCACAGGACACGACGGGGCTTCTGGACCATGTTCACATATGGCTTCCTTTTTGCATGATAGAGCTTTAGTTGGCATCTGCAGATGGCACGGTGGATTGTGTTTACTGACAGTAGTTTCTGGAAGTATTCCTGGGCCCATTTAGTAATGTTATTGACACAATCATGCCGACGAGTGATGCAGTGTCGTCTGAGGGCCCGAAGACCACGGGCATCCAATAAAGGTCTTCGGCCTTATCCCTTACACACAGAGATTTCTCCAGCTTCTCTAAATCTTTTGATGATGTTATGCATTGTAGATGATGAGATTTGCAAAGCCTTTGCAATTTTACATTGAGGAACATTGTTTTTAAAGTATTCCACAATCTTTTTACGCACCCTTTCACAGATTGCCCATCTTTACCTCTGAGAGACTCTGCCTCTCTAAGACATCCATTTTTATAGCTAATCATGTTACCTGATATCAATTAACTTAATTAGTTGCTAGATGTTCTCCCAGCTGAATCTTTTCAAAATTTCTTGCTTTTTCCGCCATTTGTTGCCCCCGTGCCAACTATTTTGAGATCTGTAGCAGGCATCAAATTTGAAATGAGCTCATTTAGTGGATTAAAGTGTAAAATTTCTCTGTTTAAACATTTGTTATGTTATCCATGTTCTATTGTGAATAAAATATTGGCTCATGTGATTTGAAAGTCTTTTAGTTTTCATTTTATTCAAATTTAAAAAACGTCACAACATTTCGGGAATTCGGGTTGTATTTACTCATCTAAACGTCACTCTCAGATGCGTGGACAGAGTCTGGATGTTTGTTAACAGTAGGCTATATCGTTGCAAAGGTATTTCTTTTTACTTCTAAGCAAAGAACTTCAAAGTGAGTATATTGGGGCATTGAATTCAGTTGTGTGGACAAGTGTGAGGACAAGCAATAAGTTTCTGGCTGCAGTTCATCTAACCGCCACTGGTGTCGCTAATAACAAGGGTTTCTGAATTCTACATATAGCCCCTTTAATTTACCTCACTGTGAAGTTACCTAATGTGACTGACATCAGAGAACTGTGAACATGTGAATGTATTGTTAAATTATTGAAATATTAACTTTATTAAATATTAAATATCAGGGGTACTTCAAGTAAATATTTTACATCAAAGTTTGGGAATCCCTGTAGTGGAAAGATGGCATCAAGTTTATTTGCTAAATAATATGCTGTGTAATATATATAAAAATGAGTGTCTTAAATAAATAAAAAGGCAATAAAACACTCAATAAAGCAACTCTTGCTGCATCCTTGCGATTGGTATTAGAGTTTGAGAAACACCGCAAAAACTAAAAACTTTTTGTCCAAATGTAGTACAGTAACCATTTATAAAACTGATTTACCTCATTATTGAATCATATTTCTATGGAGACCACCACAGCATTGGCTCTGACTCCATCTGTGCTCCCAGAGGCTTTTGCTCCATGACTCAACCCTTGCCACAATCACCTCCCTCATCAAATATAGATGGGGAAAACAAGCCAGTGGTAAGTCTGCGGCTCAAAATCCCCTCACACGGTGAGTCTTCAAGGAGAAATTTTGCCGGAGAGACATTAGACAACAACAAACGCACTGCACAAATTGAAAGTCAGTGTTTGTTTGATGTGTACGGTATGTGCTTGACTCTTACTTTTGGAATGTGTCATTAAAATTTGTAAAGAACAAAATCTCAGACATCACAAAAAAAAAAAAAAAAAAAGGATCATCAAAACATAGTATTTACACCTTAGCTCTCATCTCTCCAAGGGAGTAAAAAAAGTTTATGAAGGCCAAAAGTATTAGATAACATGCTCTTTTTAAAGTTAATATTCTGTCAACCTTTTTCCCGAGTGATGCCAACTCAAGAGAAATCTTGAATATTATTTCAAACTATAAACAGGAATATTTGTTGTATGTGTGTAATGAAACTTGGCCGCAGTGTATTGATCTAAAAGGGTTAGTTCACCCCAAAATAAAATTTCTGTCGTTAATTACTCACACTCATGTCATTCCAAACCCACATGTTAAGGGCTCCAAACATAGGCAGCAATGTCATTGCACCTTTTGGGATCCAGAAAGGTAGTAAAGACATTGTTAAAATAGTCCACATGACTACAGTGGTTCAACCTTAATGTTATGAAGCGACGAGAATACTTTTTGTGTGCAAAAACAAAGCAAAAATAACTTTATTCAACAATTTCTTCTCTTCTGTCAGTCTCCTACACTGTTGACGTAGTGCAGTGCTTCCGTGTTCTACGTCATACCGCCAAATCATTATTGGCCAGCTCCTGCGTCAGCATGTACACGCTGGCATTCGGACGTAAACACGGAAGTCACGTGGACTATTTTAATGATGTCTTTAATACCTTTCTAGACCTCAAAAGGTGCAATGACGCTGCTGCCTATGTGTGAATAGGCAAAAACCCTCAGATTTTATCAAAAATATCTTAATTTGTGTTCCAAAGATGAATTAAGGTCTTACGGGTGTGGAACGACATGAGGGTGAGTGCTTAATGACAGAAATTTCAGTTTTGGGTGAACTAACCCTTTAAACTTGATATTGAACTTCCTCATCAATGTCATAGTTTTGCACTCTGGTCTGTTTACAGGAATTTTTTTATAGAATATTAGAAGTAGAGCCGATATTTCATCCATTTTATAATGTCTTTCCTTAAACGGATCATGTAATGAAAAATCAAAATGTCCTTGATATTTACACATAAATACATACCACAAAGCTAAATCCCTCGTTCAAAATAGGAGTTTTTGTTTTTAATCCTTCAGAAACGCCAGGATTTGAAATCGCCCCATTTGTGGCATCACAATTTTCCTCTACAAGACCCTTAACATGCGAATGTAAATCAAGGCGAGATGCTCTTAACAACTCATGTCTGTCCATCAGTCACAGGAGTTATACTGCTGTCGAGTAAGACTGTCCAACATTGCTCTGTCCCTGGATGTAGACAAACTGCACCTCTATAAACAGCATACCATTCCAAGAGCTCAAAATATAAGAAATGCATGGATGAAGTTTATTTTTAACGACGTGCCTGAGTGACTGAACTCAAATATTTTCATTTGATCTATCTATCTATCTATCTATCTATCTTTTATTTTTTATAACTGAAATGTTTGTACATTTAACACTTCATTTAACACATAATTACATTAAATATGATTGTGAATACTTATAGGGAAAGTGCAAATGCGTGTATAAGCTAAGCTATCAGGCTAATCGGGTGTCTGTATGCTACACTACTGCATAAGCTAACTAATACAGACAATAATGGTCATTATAACATAGTTCAAACAGCATTAATCATAACATGATTTTGTAGGAATTGTAATCAGGCGCTAAAAGTAATTTGAGCCAATGGGATCACTTGGAGGACCTTATTTGTCACCATACCGGTTGACAAATATCCATTTTTTCATTCTAGTGTGCTTCTTTTCCATTGTTTTTCAATGTAAACGCGATAGACGGATGTCTGTCCATCAGTGTGTATTTGACTAGCATGTGGCGTTAACACCTGACAGTATTATTTTAACATCGTACATGTTTAAAGAACACGTTTCAAAGCTTAAAATGGCAATACAACACACATGAATTCTGACCCTTATGGCTTTTTATATTTGTGTCCATACTTTTGCAGCATCTCGTGCATGACACGGCATCCTAAAAACGCGGCGCTCAAGTTCAATTAGTTCCTTTAAAAACGCATCTGTCTCGCATTTTTTAAGATGATAAAAATGTATATTCATATTTTATTGAGTGATAGGCAGTGGGTTTAATCAGTGACATTATTACTAGATTTGCTATCCAGCGTCTTCTCGTCATCTCCTCAACCTGCTGTCCTGGTGTTTTTACACGTAGAAAAGGCGAAAAAATGTATTATATTGTCCAGTTTTCTCCTTGAACGATGATGTGAATTACTATGGCAATTCTCAGTGCAGCATGAATGACCTACAGTGGCAACATTTTTCACAATAACAACAGAAAATCAAAATGCTGCCCTAAATTCTCTAGCAGTAAGGCAGCAAGATCCTCCCAGTATGGCGTATACATAAAGCAGTTACCCAGAACTCAACATATGATGTCAGCTTCACATTCTAAGAAAAATAAGAAAACTAAATGATATTATATTTCAAGATTTTACTTTTCAATAACATTTCAGATCAGCAGTAAAATCTTGTTTAGCTAAAATCAAGCTAACAAACTGTATTTTGCCGGTTGCTCCAGTTAAATGCACACAATCCAAAGACATGGAGGTGAATTGGTGTGAATGTGTGTAGGCCTATGTGTTTGTAATTGTGTATCTATGTATTTTACTGTTTGTAAAGCACCTAGAGCAGTGTTTCTCAACTGGTGGGTGGCGAGACCATTCTGAGTGGGTCGTGGAGGTCCTGAGAAAAACGTGTTGTCCTGATTCAGTATCTGCGGTCAGATGATATATTGTCAGGCTATATGTCAGTGTCATTATTCTAACGTTATTCTCGTAGCTTCTCACGAAATAAAAAGTCTCTCTCATCTCAGAAAACCAAAGACGTCCTGTCAGACGTTATACTGTGCTCGTAGCGCGCACTCTTCAATTGCACGTGCAAATGCGGCGGCACGTGCTGTATATCACTTCATATATAAAGTGCAAGAGAAACTACGAGCATACAACGTTACGTTGTCAATTAGTAAGTCATGAAATAAAAGTAAAGTACCAATAAATCACGTACGTCTTGTGTTAGCTGGGAAGGATTTGAATGCAGGTATGATGTTCATTCTATTCATCAGGAGCAGTTTCATTAATGGTTCATATTAGTATTGTGTAGCCTATTTACCATAGTAACTGTTGTTTCTGTTACCCCAAAATGACACTTTATTTATACTTTGTGTTATTTTGTATATTTTTTAATTACTGTGGTGGCTCATGCCAACCTACCAACTTTATAGTATTAACAAAAACTAGTTTGGGACTGCTATTAGCCTTACCTCATAGGCCTATTTATTCATTAGTCATATTCGTACAATTTATGTGTATGTTAAGTAGAGTGGACACTTGTGTGTGTGTGTGTGTGTGTGTGTGTCAACAACTTTTGTTAAATTTGGTTGGTTTTTTTAAACACACACACACACAAATATATATATATATATATATAACGTTTAGTTCCTGTCCTTGATTCTGATTGGTCAATTGGTCAATAGCTGTGTTTTATTCACGATAAAACACGGCTATGACTGCTTCACCCAACGGTTCTGTGTATCACTACACAACACCCTTAACAACCACTCTTAGCAACGTAAACTGATTGTTCTCTATTTATATTGTTCATTGAAGCTTACTGTATTATGTAGAAGAGTATTGTGAGAAAGAGATCGATTGAACAAGTTTATTACCTGCATTCAGATTTAGCATTTTTCTTCAGGTCAGTCCTATGTTCATAAAAAAAAAAATGTTTAAATGTCTGCTGCAATATCTTGTCCTTTTAACAGTTAAGGGGTTTTCCCATGACTGACAGCACTAGTCAAAGCTTTTGTCAGTTGCATCTTTTTCTGTGTTCACAACAATTCAGTCTTTTCAATGTAAAAGTCTTCGCTACTGACTGACACACTCATAAAGACAGTCTTTGCTGCCATCTAATGGCGTAATAATGTAACTTCTGTTGCTGTTCACGGTCAGGGACTATTTTTTCTGGCGGAAGGAAGGCTTTTAGTGATTTTACTTCATGAAAGTTGCATTGATACACATTTTTTGGTTTTAATATTTGTATTGTGTGGTAACCGTTTTATAAAAGCAATATGGTACTCGAGGCTAGTGCTGTATTGTGAATAAGTCATGGCTAAAGGGGTTGCAGGCACTCCGCTTCGCGTTGTGCCTAACAACGCCCTTCAGCCGTGACTTATTCACGATACAGCACAGCCTCTTGTACCTTATTGCTTACATAAAGCACTAGTGCTGAAAGTGTAACAGACGTAGGCTAGTAAGAGCTGTGTAAACCTCACTCCCCTGAACTCAAGAGGTGCTCTAGCGACTGATGCTAGAGACTGCGATCTTTGTTAGAGCGCCGTCACCCATGCGGACGGGCCTGGTTCGCGTCCCGCTTGGAGCGGGCAGGTGCGAACTGGAGGGGCTACAAAAGCACTATAAATAGTAAGCTTTGTATTGTAAAAAGTGCTGTCTATTTCTTTGCATAAAACTCTTAATAAGCAATAAGATATTGGTATATTGAGACGTCAATTTTATTTCACAATACAAATTGTTTTAAAGCAGCATCATATAAAATTATGATGTTAATGTTTATCTTAATATCTTCATGCCTTATAGTCACATTTAGCAGATTAGAGCTGGGTGATAATATAGTTTACATTTTGCATTACATTGTGCAGAAAAGCTGGATATACTTATATATATCCAACTTTATAGTATGAGCTGTGCAATAATATAGTTTACATTTCGTAATGATCTAAACAATCACACAGCTGAGATTTGCTATATAGTATGTATTGTTTCACTTGAGTGTGTATGCAGGCCATTTTTTTAAAAAAGAAGTGTACACACACAGTTTATAGCCTGTATATTTACTCTACGGACTAACTCTACAAACATGAAAAACAGTGATAGATGGACCTCTCAACCTTTACGCTAAGAAGAAAATCCAAAGCAACTTTGAGGGGATCAAGCGAAACATGATTATGTATTTTTGCTCAGCTAACAACATTGGGCATCAACCACACAGCAAATGCTAATACTTTTTCATATACTTTTTACTTTCTTTGTATAACAGTTCTATCTAATAAAGTATAAGACAGGACGGTTAAACAGATCGTAAACTAATGAAGACTGAGAATGGGAGCGCTGTGTGCTCAGGCTCTGGTGTTCTCAGTGCCGTCAAAATAAATGTCCGCCATGCCGTCAAAAACAACAAGTGCAGCTTACATCACTTAAGAGTTCCTACTGGCTGTGCGAATTCAACCAGGAAAATGGCCCTAGAGCAGGTATGGGCAAACTCGGTCCTGTAGGGCCACTGTCCTGCAGAGTTTAGCTGCAATCCTGATAAAACTCACCTGTGTGTAATCCTGAAGACCTTGATTAGCTGGTTCAGGTGTGTTTGATTGGGGTTGGAGCTAAACTCTGCAGGGACAGCGGCCCTCCAGGACCGAGTTTGCCCATGCCTGCCTTAGAGGAACATTTATTTCTCTGGAACCACCCTGGTGGCTAGTTCCTATAACTACCTGGTGCGAAAGCTCCTAGACCACTGTATTGCTCACATGTCCCTGTCAGTCTCTGCAGTGAGGGTGACAGACCAGTCAGTGACCAGGTCTTTACCTTACTGTTAAGGTGATTTTTCATCAGGAACGCTGCTAGGAATAAAGAGATCTAATTCAGTCTGGGATTTCATTGCAACTTCAAATGCATTGAGTCCTGTCAGAGCAGCGGTCCTTTTGGGACAACCAAGCCAGCGCTATACTGACACATAATACGACAGATTGCTGTGTACCTATTTCCCCACGGTCTGTAATGTGTGAAGCTATCCTGCGAGAGATTTCTGTGTGCACATATCTGGAAAATGTGCTGCAGTCTTTAGAAAGATTACAGAGGGGTTTCTTTTGCTGATGCTCGACAAGGTCAGAGTTTGTATTTCTTGAAATGTTTGTGGCGCTTCATTGAAATGCCATAAATGCATTCATTATACGTCACTGATTGGCTCCATAGAGGGGTTGTGAATTAAATATACATTAAACGGCATGCATAAATACAATTTTCTTCAGCTGCATGGCCTCATTGTGAGTTATTTTCATCAGCGTAATTGATGATTTTATTTTTTTTAATATCCCAACACATTCAGACACTCATCCTTTCATATGCAGGAAGATTTGATTTCCTTGAGTAGAAAAAAAGGAGCGTGACATTTTCAAATAAATAGCATTTAAAATTTCCACAGATGAGCTGAATGTCATTGTATGGTGATCAAAAATCAATAAGCCATTATTATATATGGCACTCTCTGATGCAGTCTATTTTGAGCTCAACTGCTAGAAATTGTCTGTAAAGTTCAAGGCCCATTCTCGAGTATCGCTGCTCCACAAGACAAACACTCCACGCAGTCCAGAGTGAATCTCGCTACACTGCCGATTGGTCCTGTCACTTAAAGAGGTTTGTGTTGCAGTGGTAGCAGACTGAAATGAAAAACTGGCTCTTATGTATATTAAAACCAATCAATTTGGTGACCTTTCGGGTTCTGCTATATGGAATCCCAGTTGAAAATCCTATTTTTATCGATGAACTTGGTGATGTGGTGGAGAGGTTTAATAATGAATGATGACTCAAACTACAAATCAGGCACCTACAGGCTTCAGCTGGCAACACAATTGAGACCAGTTAGTGTAAACCTCAACAGTTTAAAACTACTGAATTCACAGCAATCTTTCAAGGGTGAACAAAAAACTTTGCAACAAGGAGTTTCATCAATGTACGGAATACAACCCGAATTCCGGAAATGTTGTGACGTTTTTTAAATTTAAATAAAAGACTTTCAAATCACATGAGCCAATATTTTATTCACAATAGAACATAACATAACAAATGTTTAAACTGAGAAATTTTACAATTTTATGCACAAAATGAGCTAATTTCAAATTTGATGCCAGCTACAGGTCTCAAAAAAGTTGGGACAGGGGCATGTTTACCATGGTGTAGCATCTCCTCTTCTTTTCAAAACAGTGTGAAGACATCTGGGCATCGAGGTTATGAGTTTCTGGAGTTTTGGTGTTGAACTTTGGTCCATTCTTGCCTGATATAGGTTTCCAGCTGCTGAAGAGTTTGTGGTCGTCTTTGACGTATTTTTCTCTATAGGTGAAAGACCTGGACTGTAGGCAGGCCAATTCAGCACCCGGACTCTTCTACGACGAAGCCATGCTGTTGTAACAGCTGCAGTATGTGGTTTTGCATTGTCCTGCTGAAATACACAAGACCTTCCCTGAAAGAGATGTTGTCTGGAGGGGAGCATATGTTGCTCTAAAACCTTTGTATACCTTTTAGCATTCATAGTCCCTTCCAAAACATGCAAGCTGCCCATACCGTATGCACTTATGCACCCCCATACCATCAGAGATGCTGGCTTTTGAACTGAACGCTGATAACACACTGGAAGGTCTCCTTCCTCTTTAGCCCGGAGGACACGGCGTCCGTGATTTCCAACAAGAATGTCAAATTTGGACTCGTCTGACCATAGAATACTTTTCCACTTTGAAACAGTCCATTTTAAATGAGCCTTGGCCAACAGGACACGACGGCACTTCTGGACCATGTTCAAATATGGCTTCCTTTTTGCATGATAGAGCTTTAGTTGGCATCTGCAGATGGCACGGCAGATTGTGTTTACCAACAGTGGTTTCTGGAAGTATTCCTGGGCCCATTTAGTAATGTTATTGACACAATCATGCCGATGAGTGATGCAGTGTCGTCTGAGGGCCCGAAGACCACGGGCATCCAATAAAGGTCTTTGGCCTTGTTCCTTACACACATAGATTTCAGTTTCTCTGAATCTTTTGATGATGTTATGCACTGTAGATGATGAGATTTGCAAAGCCTTTTTGACGTTTGACGTTGAGGAACATTGTTTTTAAAGTATTCCACAATCTTTTTACACACTCTTTCACAGCTCTGCCCATCTTTACTTCTGAGAGACTCTTGTCCTTGTCCTCTCATGTCCAAAGTCTTTGTACTTAGCTGAAATGGAAAAATCGTATCTATATAAGCAATGAGTTATGAAGGGTGTTGTTAGGGCCTGCAACTCTTTTGAGCTGTGACTGTATTCACAATACAGCATGCCTCGAGTACCTTAATTGCTTTTATAAAATGGTTACCACACAATACAAATCAACCATAGCGCTAGTTTTGGCAGTTCACCTCAGTCAAGCTCACGTGGATCAGCTGACTCTCAGCTGATCCACGTCTACCTAAAGGAATAAGACGCTTCGACCTAAAGGAATAATCAAAGCTTCTTTATACAAGTCTATTCAGTATTGTCAACAGCATCCCCAGCTCTTCCTCCCGTCCACAGTTAGGACTTGGCCTTCTGATATTCCTTCCAATATTCCTGTATCTTGCATTATGTTGTTACATTAAATTATTGTCATTAAGAACATGAATGATATCTGCAATAATTTATGTTGGTTCTGTCCTGTTTACCCTAAGGTGGTTATCGCTGTGAGTACTTGAGAGTACTTGCCCAGAACAGAACCATACCACCAATCCAAACTGTATTCTACTTGTCAATCATCTTTGATGATAGTGGTCCTGACAGAAATATTAAAGCCAAAAATATCTTACTTTTTGAAGTTAAATCATTAAATGCCATCCTTCCGCTAGAAAAATAGTCTCTGACAGTGACAGTAAACAGAATGTTACTATGTGTAACATGTCTCATCTCAATTAAAAACTAGGAACTTTTCTCATGCACTGCGTCATTTATTTTTAAACACAGTATATGATATTTCCTCACACGTACATATGCTTATCTCTAAGCATGAGAAATGTTCAGAAAATGTCATTAAACAGTGTAACTCGAACAACATACACAAGCTCTGTACTTTGGAAACTATGGGCTTCCACACAAAGTGCTTTATCGTAAATAAAACACAGCTATTGATTAATTAGCCTCAATCAGCATTATTTATCAGTGCTATAGAATATCCTCAAATATTACAGTATCTGTCTGAGAGAGCACATGAAAGAAAAAACTGAGGATCGATTGACACCTGTGTAGTCTTATTCCTCTTCTGGTGTTCTTGTCTTCAAAGGTAGAGAAGTCCTTGGATTAGCACTCAATAAAACAACAGGATCCTCATCAATAACCACAGCAGGGCTTTCCTTTTCCACCACGGACCTGTGATGATACATTACACAAGTAACATGTTCAACAAGTCACATTATCATCTGTTTTCTGTCCATCATTAACAGATAAATCATGCCAATACCAAAGAAATTGCAAAATCTCTGAGGACCACTGCAATATTGTAACCTCAGCCCTATTCAAAGCAGGTTTGTGTGCATTCATAATTCAATTAAAATGGAATGCAATTCAAATAACTTCATTTAACTGCTGCTAGTTTTAGTAACAAATTTAAATTTTAAGTATGAATTACATTTAAAAATGTTATCTCAAATACAAGATATGGATTATTTCCTTTTACATTTCCAGAAAATGTAGGTACTAATGTCAATTATCAAGTCAATTATATAATTCAGGTAGATTTTAATAGTTGAACTGTGTTCTCATAAATGTCTGGTTGGGGCAAGTTAGCACATGTGTTTTAAATAATATAAATTTATACAATTTATTAATTGCTGTCACAATCCGTTGAGTTTTCTGTTTCGTTTTAAGGGACTTTTAGTTTGTTTTCATCATTTCCTGTGTTTCAATTCAGTTTACACATGTCGCCATGGTTATTCATTGTATCATTGATTATCACATACCTGTTCCTCTTTTAGTTCATTAGTTCCTGTGTATATGTATTTGCCCTCAGTTTCATGTCCTCATTGCCTGGTGTTGTCTATGCATAGCACACTGTTATGTTGGCTTTTCGTTTGGATTACGCTCTTTTGTTTTGTTAATGTCTACACTGTTAAATAGATCTGCTTTGCCTCACCTCGTCTTCATCCTAAGCCAATCTGTGACTGTCATGAATTGGTGGTGTTGGTTGTTGTGGCAAGTACTGAGCACAACAATTGAAGATCCAAACGCAGTTTATTGAGAGTACAATCCAAAGTCATAGTCCATTAAACAGGCAGAAGGTCAGAGCACAATAAATCAGTCCAAACAAACAAACAAGACCAGAGGGCAAGACAGGAATGGGAAAACCAGGATGCGGGCAGATATCAAAGATCAGGAACATAGAAACAGGGAAAAATGCTCAGTAATGCTGTAAACCACGAGACAAGACTTTGCAAAGAGACAAACAATTGAACATATAGGGAGATAGACACAGGGATAACAAGGTAATGGGAAACAGCTGCACATGATTAGACAGATGACAGACAAAGCACTGTGGGAAACTGAGTCCATGATGTGTGTAGTGTCAGTGGTAAGAATGCCCTCTGGTGGCATGTAAGGGCACTCGTAGCTGGCGGGTGTGATATAGCCCCCCATCGAAGGAGTGGCTTTCAGATGCTCACAAACCGGTGGGAGGTGGATCAGAGGCGAATTCGGGGGCGGGAAGGGGGCAGAGTGGTGCAGACCGGGCAGGCAGCCAGGGTGGTGCAGGCCGGGCAGGCAGCCCCTTCAGTGGAGCTTGAGACCCCCACGGCAGAGCAGACAACCATTACAGTGTAGACGAGTCTGAAGACCCCCACGGCAGTGCAGATGGGGCTGAAGTCCACCAAGGCGTTGCTAAGGGACACCAAGATGGAGCCGAAGACACCCACGGTTGATCTGGTAGGCTTAGAGACTAGTACAGTTGAGACCAGTACAGCCATCACTGGACCAGCAAGATGTTTCAGGTTGCCAAGAAGTTTGTGTATGATGTGGGCAGGAAGTTCAGACACGACCTCTGTGGTTGCATTGAGGCAGGCACGAAGTTCAGATACGACCTCTGCGGTCACGCTGAGGCAGGCAGGAAGTTCAAATACGACCTCTGTGGTCTCATCAAGGCAAACAGAAAACTCAGGGATGACCTCCGTGGTCGCATCATGGCAGACTGAAATCTCAGGAACGAGAGCGGGCTCTGGAGCTGACTCATGGGCTAGAGCGGGCTCTGGAACAGACTCATGGGCTGGAGAGTAGTATGCAACCCAAACACACACAATGGCTGCCGCCGTTACAAGGAGTACAACTGACAGGGGGACCACCTCTGAGACCCCCATACTTGACGCCACCGCAGAGATGCCAGCTGCTCGCACCGAAGTCAGTGGTGTGTCTGCCAAACTGGAAGCCTGTCTCCAACGCCTAGGGACTGCCTTAATGGCTTCATGTGTGACGATCATGACGACTGGGAACTCTGGCGTGGCGTCCATGACGGCTGAAGACTCTGGCGTGGTGTCCGTGGCGGCTGGAGACTCTGGTGTGGTGGCCATCTTGGCTGAAGACTCAGGCGTGGCGGCCATGTTGACTGGAGGTTCTGGTATGGCAGCCATGTTGTGAAATGGCTCTGGTGTATGAGCCACAGGACAGGAAGGTACAAATAGTGTAGGGCTAGTGATCATCAAAAAAGGACATGCTGGCGATTGGTGCGGGCCAAATTCCGTGGCCACTGGCTACAAGTAATGTGCATTATACGTATCAGATTACTTTTTTGATGTAATGAGCAAAGTAACGCATTACACATTAATGTTTGAGTTACTTTTTTAAAAAAGTAATGCACGTTACTTTTCAGTTTAATTAATTAGCTTAACCCTCTGGAGTCGTTGAACGCGCCAGTGCATTCACTGGATTGTTTCCTCACAACAGCGGAAACGACTTAGAATACGTTGTCTCTTATAGTCATACAGAAGAGTAAGGCATCATTCATAATTGTAAAGTGTCGTTTTATTAGTGTACACTCACAATAACAACAAAATGTTGTGCTTTAGTAAAATAAGGAAAACAAACAGGTGAGCTTTCATGAACTTCTTTCTAAAGCACATCACAAAAAGCACCAAAATCAGTGATCACACAGACATGACAAATATGTTTATATGAACCGTGAAATGTCTACTTTTAAATGACCCAATTCAAATCAAAAACAAATATTCTCTGATTATGTAATCCTTATGAAACAACCAAAACATCTGAGCTCATTATATGCCTATATGGCTATAGGCATATACAATGATGCATCATTCAAATTCATAAGGGAAAAAATGTAAATAAATCAGCTCCATAGCAGATTCCAAGTGATCAAGGGCTTAAGATGTTCTAATTCAACCCATTGAATGAGTTCCGCTAGTAGTGGGCACTTGTGCAACGTAAGCAATGACGTACATTCAAGTCAACAAGAGGGAGGTATGTTAGCAAGGGAAGGGCATAAAAAATTTGAAGTGGAATGTAGCCCTGGTTGAGATGATGAATTTACTGCTGGCACTAATGAGCTTCAGGGCTCCATTAGCTGAACTGTCACCTGAAGTTCTTTAGCGGATGAAGCTCCACTTAAACTCCTAATATGATGCTATTAATCTACAAATGATGTCTGAAAAAAGCTTATGTCTGTGCTCGGGCTCATTTATTATTAGCTCAAGATTCCAAAAACATTGTTTATTGACACTTGTTATGCGTTAAGCCCTGATTCATATTCCGGCCTTCAGTCTGAGAAAGTCTCAGAGTTAGGCCTGACTTTTACAAAGTGGCGTGTCTTCAGGTCGACTGCCCTTCACGAAACAAGGCCATGGTTTCCCGTTATTACTATTGATTCCGTGGACAATATGCGTGGTAGCTAAAGGCAAGAATAAGATTGTGTCTGCTTTGCAGGCTTCAGTGTATCAGTATCAATGTCTGAAGGTCTCATCTTTCATCCCTGAGGACAAGATGATGAAACTGAATTTGACAGTCTCTCAAAGCTTTCCACCAGGTGCTTGTATATAAAATTTCAATCATGTGCAAAGAAAAGTCTACTGCCTACATCTTAAATGAAATACAGCCTCATAAGTGACTGATTTGTAACACTCTACAGACACTAACTCAATGCGTCATACAAACATACGGGATATTTGACGGACGGCTTGGTCATACTAGTACTTAAGACAAAGTCTTAACATAATGGCTATGTTTATGCGACTGGCCGTTGGGAACTTAAAGTGTTTTATTTGTAGCTGTAGCTTTTGTAACATTGTGGTGGTGGCCGTTTGACTGGTATAAGATCAGTTGTACTGTTTCCTCACTGTACTTTGTAGTCAGGGTCTCCTATGGTTCACATTTTGTATTCTGCCCGAAGCGTACACCCACTACAAATGTGCAAATGACTCACAGCACTGCTGCACGCTGGTGGAAATATAGCCATTTCATTATGAGCAGGCTGTTTGAGCATCGCACAAAGAAAAAAATTGTATCATCTGCATCATGTGTGCAGTGGCAGTCGGCCCTACAGCTGTCACAGGCACAATAGATTGGCGTGATGAACAGTGTTACGTTCCAGCCACACAATCAGCATGTGGGCTGTATTTCACCATATGCACAACATGTCAAATCACTCTGCTCATGGCTGCTGTTTCTTAAAGGTGACATTTTATATAGCCCTTACATTTTAATGAGACTTTCTTTCATTGTCTATGCACCCCATTCTCTTCTTTGTCTCTTTTTTATTCTTCTCATAGTGGATGTTTGATGCTATTCAAAGTTAACCATGAATTAAGTACACATTGTTGTCCCAGCAAAAATCCTGTTTTTTCCACTTTGAAAAGGTCATTTTTTGAGAACTATTAGGCTAGATTTGTTAGACAAACTACTAACAGCAAATCTCAACTGCTTGATTGCTTGTATCATCACAAAACTTTTAAGTTCAATGACTTAAAATGTAATATTTCCCAGTGTCCCACATTTTTATATAAAATCATAACCTAATTTTGATAACACACTTTTGTCACAGTACAGAAGGATGCAGACAAAGGTGAAATCCAAACAGAGTTTTATTGAGAAACACATGGGATGTAACCAGTTACTGGAAAGTAGATAGTTGAGATGATACTGGCAGGGTAATGACTGTTCTCTGTTTGCAGGCAGAGATAACAGGTGACTGGAAGGCTGGCTGACTTGAAGACGAGATGATCACTGAAGACTGAGGAAGACAGAGGACTGGACAGTAGGAGATGGTAGCACACAGGTAAGTATCCACAGGTAGGTATAACAGGTAGGTCAGTCAGGCTAGTGTTGGGTAGTAACGACGAGACCAGACACCTGAGGTGTGGATAGTAGTGATGTTCGATTCTTGAACGAATCGTTCTTTTGAGCCGGTTCTCAGGAAGTAACCGGTTGAGCCGGTTTACAAATCGAACTGAATCGAACTTTAGTTTGGGTTGATGACGCAAGACACACAGTCGAAGTAGCACGTCCGACTCAAAAAGAACCGAACAAGCCGGTTTAGCCAACTGTTGAAGTTTGCCAAGGATTACCGAGGACTCAAAAAGAACCAAATGAGCCGATCCAACTGACTGTTGAAGATTGCCGAGGATTACCGAGGTGATACAATGCAAGCCTGAGGCGCGTACTGGAAATATGCTTTTTATGACTACTGTTATTAAATAACATTTTATTAAAACTTGCAAAAACATTTCTGTCGAGAGATGTAAATAAATTTTACTATGGTTTATTGTGCATGCAGATTATATTTTAAGTTGTTAAGCGAAATCAATGAGTTTATAAGACTAGTTTATTCTTTCTATATACTTTAGACATGTAGAACATATCCAATAATCAGCAATATGCGTTCACACAAATAACTTTTTATTTGAATGTTTCAATATGCGTTGACACAAATGACTTTATTTGAATGTTTCATTGATATAACATGACAGTGAGTTGTTAGAAAAGAAATGCATAGTGACATCATTTATGACATCAGGAACCTATGAATCGTCTTTTTGAACTGGTTCATTGAGCCAAACTGTCCGAAAAGAACTGGTTCGTAGAAATGAATAGGACTTTGCATCACTAGTGTATAGTGACTGCTAATAAAGGGAGTGCTGATGAGTGAGTGCAGGTGCAGAGAAGTAGTAATGGAACTGGTGAGCTGGTGACAACTTTAACCATATGTGTGTGTGTGTGTGTGTGTGTGTGTGTGTGTATATATATATATATATATATATATATAGTATATATGAAACCATATATATAACCATATATATATGGTTTCATATATATTTAACCATATTTAAGCATATATATAACCACCATCATATATGAAAAATATAAATTACTTCTGTTTGGGCCTCTAAGACCCCAGATATAAAACAATAATTCAAAATGCAATGAATTTTCACATGTGTTTGAATGGCAAACCCCTTCAGAAATGTACTTACAATAAGTCATTTCAGCAGATGGAAATCAAATGTTCCCATTCACCTCTATCTCAGAAAGCTTTAATTCAATCTCATATGTCAACAGCTGTCTTTTATCAGGGTATACATAGATCAGACTAGTAAAAAAAAACAAATCCTCCAGAGCTTTGTTATTGAAGTGCAAATTTTATTTAACTTCTAGCTTGCTTTATTTATTATTTAATTCTCATATATATATATAGTATATACACATACCCACATATATCTGCAAGCTAAATGTATTGTTAGAACAAAGCATTGTTATATGGAAATAGACTGATTCCATTTGCATAATATTTTCATAAAGCTGACTTTTCTCTTCCAGTGTCCTGCAAATTGTTGGATTTTGAATTTAAATAGTCTGCACACTCAAAGTTCTTTTTGTTTTTATTATTGAAGCCAGTTTGTTTGTGCTCATGGGGGCTAAAATAGGCATGCGAACATTTATCCCATTTACCCAATGATGATTTCATGAATGTAATGAATGACTAATTGAAAAGAAACACTTCATTGTAGTACAAGTGCAAGCACTTGATACATGTTTGTTAAAGGGCATAATAAAATAATTCTTAAAAGAATTTATGGCAAAACACTATGTTAAAATATAGTTTTATAGTGCATTTACAGTGGGTTTAGTTGGGTGTATGATGTACAATTCTGGGATGCAGCAAAATAAATATGTGTCACAGACATAGGGTGTGTGAAACATGCTTAAGAATATGAACACAATTTGTTTTGTTTTTTTTCTTTACTTTTTGAAGAAAAAGAATTAAATAAAAAATGTAGCCCTTAGTTATTAAGAAAATGAAGGCAAGGCACTACAGGGAAGCTAATTGTCTTCTTTCACACGAATATGATTAGATAAGATGTTTACATGTTGTATTTTTCAATGCTATATGAGCACCGAGAGTTTTTGCTGCAAAATCTCAGCTGCTACTAAACAAATGAACCACACTTTGCATGTAGTTTCTCTATATTGTAAAAGATATTAGAGAATGATTTGTCTATATAATATCTATGTCTTCATGTATCATACAATTTGTGTTGATATGAAAATAATTAGTATTCCTAATTAACCTTATGTCTAATTGTTTATTATTATATGATTTTTTTAAGGGCAATTTGTACTAAAAATATTGCAATAATAATAATGAGAGTATAAGAGCTTTATACATTTTCTTTGGGGAAAAAAGCTTTTGAATGAAAATCAAGGTTACACTTTATTTTAAAGTGTCCTTGTTACAGTGAAATTGTACTGAGCATTATTAATTATTGGGTTAGTATTAGGGTTTGGTTTAGGTTGCATGTAATTATGCATAATTTATAGTTATTACTATAGTTATTACATGTAATATGTAACAATGACACTTTAAAACAAAGTGTTACCAAAATCAATTTCTGCATTGAAACATCACTGAAAAGAATTATAAAGTCAGTGAAAACAATATGAAAATTCTATTTCTATAAACATTTTCCGAACTTAGCATGACAGCCATTTCTAAAAACCAGGGATAGCATGTTCTCATGCCCCCCAAACATCTGAAATCTATTATTAGCCCAAAATATCATCTTTATAGCATCTCTATAGCATTATCTACAAAAAAGGGACATTGCAGGAGGTTAAATCTAAAGAATCTCAATCAGATTCATGTCATTTAATGCAAGTCTGGCTGTAAATAAAGATTAGAATGTAAATAAGGATGTTTGCTATCAACGCTTAGATGACCTTTTAATTGTGCACACAATGTTCATAGAGTTAATCAGTTGAAAGACCCACTAATTACACAGTAATTTCACATTTTACTCATTTACAGGGAAGTTTAAACTCCCATGAGCATTTGCAAGATAATCCGGATAAATACACCAATGGCTTAACTCTGACAATGGGATCTCAATAGGCTTCCTGTTGCGCGGTTGTTGCATCAGTGGTGCATTGCATGCTTACACCGTGCTTCAGATATATGAGACGAGATGTTGATCAAAAACAAAAGAGCTTTTGAGTGAGCCCATCTCTGCCTCCTCAGAGATTTGATCAACTGCCATGATTATAGTTCAGCAGCCTTATCTGTTCTGCACTGCTCTGATGAATTTTTTCCAAGGGCATCTGGAGACGCATAAAGCAGAGACAGTTTTAAAATCTTAACAGTAGGCTAATTTGACATCTCAGTTCATCTGAAGATTACCTGACACGAGAAAATTTAAGAGTAGTCATCCCAGCCAAATACGGGTGTGATGTTGTTCCAAAGCGCTTGATAATGTTGCTGTTGTTGAACTACCACTAATCATCTACCATCTCCAGCAACTGTTGCAGTAATGTTACATTGCAGTTCACAAAAACTGGGGGAGTGTTTTTTGCTTGTGTTCAAGTCACAAATGAAAGCTTTTGTTCCCGCTCTGTCCCTATAAGCTCCTAATAGCTGACTGTGATTGCGCTGGCCTTGTAGTCAGAGAAATCTGACATCAATTATATACTGTTTCATAACAGAATTTCAAAAATTGTCATGTTCTATGAAACTTACTACTTTTCACTTTGAAAAGGTCAAGTTTTAAGTAAATGTCTGCAATAGTTTCAACATTTTTTAGACAGTGTTAATAAATTGCACTGCGCCATCTTGAGTTGAATTATCTGTCTATACTGATGCTGTGTAAGTTGGAATATAACTTTGCCTTCAAGGTTGACCGTTTTAAAGTGCAAAGAGCTTACTAGAAAGAAGTCTCATATGAAAGAAGTTTTCAAAAGAAGTCTCACGAAGGCTGCATTTATTTGTGATAGAGTAATATTGTGAAGTATTATTACAATTTAAAAGAACTGTTTTCTATTTGATTATATTTTAAAATGTAATCTATTCCTGTGATGGCAAGCTGAATTTTCAGCATCTTTACTCCAGTCTTCAGTGTCACATGATCTTTCAGAAATCATTCTAATATGCTGATGCTCAATTATTATTAATTATTAATAATCTTTCTTATTATTCTCAATGTTGAAAACAGTTTCTGCTGCTTAATATTTTTGTGTAAAACGTGATATATATATATATTTTAGGATTCTTTGATGAATAGAAAGTTCAAAAGAACAGCATTTAATTGAATTATAAAGCTTTTGTAACATTATTATTATTCTTTACTGTCACTTTTCATCAATTTAATGCATCCTTGCTGAATAAAAGTATTAATTTCTTATACTGACACCAAACTCTTGAATAGTAGTGTATCACAGTTTTCACAAAAATTTCTGAAGGATCAAGTGACACTGAAGACTGGAGTAATGATGCTGAAAATTCAGCATTGCATCAGAGGAATAAATTACATTTTAAAATATAATCAAATAGAAAACAGTTATTTTAAACTGTAATAATGTTGATGTTTTTACTGTATGATCAAATAAATGCAGCCTTGGTGAGCAGAAGAGACAAAACATTAAAAAGTCTTAATTGTTCCATTTTTTTTTTTAATTTAAATGCTTCATCTGAAAGGATGATGATGCCATTTGACAGGTTTATGAACCTGTAAATTGATTTTGATCTCATGGACCGTAACCTGTAAATATATATTCTAATGTTTTTAATGCTTTTTGTATATATGACCATGAAAAAAGACCACACAACACATTTCTTCAAATAAGTGAAGAACATTTAAATGGCAAATATGAGTCTTTTGTGCAACTGTAGCCTAATGCAAATATTGTAGTGTAAAATGTAACTCCAATGTCAGTTTTGAAGAATTAAACCAATGTCAGTGCAAGAATGCATTATTGTATTTTGTGCTGTTCACAATGTTTATTCTGAGGTTTACCGTCTGCCAGATCCAGGCTGTATCCAGATGAGATGAAGGACCTCCACCTAGACACGACGACAACGCAGCCCTGAAGTGTCAACTAAACTATCGACTGCGAAGGCCTCCTTCCCTTTCCTTTCCCTATGTATAGATATGTGAAGCTGCTTTGAAACAATCTGTATTGTAAAAAGCGCTATACAAATGAAGATGACTTGACTTGACATCCACTGTCAAATATGGTATAGCGACTATAAAAGACAATGTGGACACCCCTACAAAAGCATTCAAACTAAAGTCAGGCATTTTCTGAATGTTGTGACAGCTGAGAATCATAGCAATGACTAAACAGATCTAATCTTAGCTAAATGCTAATGCTTCAAACGTGTCATTGATTTCAGGCAGAAAATTAAAAACAAAAACACCTTGAGAACCTGGCATGGTCCACTGGTCCCAGAGCATCGGTAAAATGTGCGTCAGATACTCTGACCTTCACTCTGTCAAGGAGAAAAAAGAAGAGAAAGAAGACTTAAAAGGATTTCCAAACCTTCCCAAAAGAGATTAATGCTGATCGGCTGCTTGCTTTCACAGAAATTTGATAAGACTCTTTTGCATCATTTAACTTTGAATGGCTTTGCAGAAGCTGTGATTGGCCTAAACATCCCCCATGAGAGGAGACACAGACGCTGCTGATTGAGAAAGTGCCTGCTGTTGCCAAATAGCCAGTTCTACACTTATGTTTGACCTTGTAGTGGTAGAGCTCAAACCGAACATTTACTGAGCGCTTTGTAGCCAATAAAAGTGAAATCCTAAAATTTAATGTGCCTTAAAAACAGAAGTTACAAGAGGAAGAGCAGGTGTGCGCCAAACTCTTTTTTTGTAATTTTACAGATAAAACACTGAATAGGACAAGCGCCAAGCACTTGATAGCGCACTATCAAAAAAGAAGTTGTAAATAAAAAATAAAAAGATTATTGTAGTAGGCCTATGTTTTAAAAGAAAATACGATTTCATTTTTCAACTTCAGAATCTCACGTTTAATTCATTGTGTTACCTAGTGTTTCTTTGTAATTGTTTGTTAAATTTATTAGCCATTTCTGAGTGAAAATTCTTTCTACGCCAATGTTTTTTGTTTTTTTTTTCAGTGTGGTGTTCAAAATGAACAGTTATCATGTGGAAAACAGTGTAAAGATTCTCTAAAGATGTTCCAAAAACATATTACGGGTTTGGAACATTGTGAGGGTAAGAAAATACTGACATTTTAGTTAATTTTTGCATGAACAACTCTTTAATGTGCCTTTAACACAGCAGTTACAAAAAGAGAGGTATATATTTTTGTAGTGTAAATTTACGGAAAAAATTAATAGCATTTTTGAACGATATCAATAAGATGAAGTGCTTGAGAGTGGTGGTCAAAATTAATGCTGGTTGTGTGGAAAACAGCGTAAAGATTCTACATTTGTGGATTTGGAACGATGTGACAGTGAGAAAAACCTGACAATTTAGTACATTTTTGAGTGAACAATCCCTTTAATGCGCCTTTAACAGCAGTTACAAAACAAGCTGTGTTTTTTGTAGTATAATTTCACATAAAAAACTAGAATAGCACTTCTGAGTGATATCAATACGATGAAGCGTTTGATAGTGATGCCAGAATGAACACTGGTGGAAAAAGATTCTCCTATTGTGGGATCGGAACAATGTGACGGTGAGAAAATACTGACATTTAGTTCATTTTTAAGTAAACGATTGAATGTGCCTTTAACACAGCAGTTACAAGAGGAATGAATGGCGATTGTGTGACAAAAACAAATAAACAAGAGAAGTGCACATTTTTTAGAGTATAATTTTACACAAAAACAACGAATAGCTCTTTTGAGCGATATCAGTAAGATGAAGCGCTTGAACATTTTTTTGTGTGTGTGTGTGGAAAACAGCCTAAAGATTGTCCTATTTTAGGCTCGGAACAATGTGACAGTGAGAAAATACTGACATTAGTTCATTTTTGAGAGAACATTCCCTTTAGTGTGCCTTTAACAGCAGTTACGAAACAAGCTGGAGACGTGCATATTTTTGTAGTAAAAAAAATGGTTGTGTGGAAAACACCGTAAATATTCTCTTATTGTGAGTTCAGAACGATGTGACAGTGAGAAAAAACTCTCATTTTAGCACATTTTTGAGTGAATGATCCCTTTAATGCGCTTTTTACACAGCTTTTTACAAGAAAAAGAGTGACTGTGTGGCAAAAACAAGCAGATACAACAAGCTTAAATGAAGATTGTGAGGCCTGGTGATGGTATCTCCCCTTGGAGCTCTATCATGGAAAGGGTGAGAAACACAAGCTTGCCTTAGGGGGAAAACTCCCATCCTTAAATTCTGACACCGACAGATTTGCTGAATGATTCATTATTGGGGCTCAGAGGAATTTTGGTCTGCTTTTGCATTTTTAAAATCTTCAATCTGCTGTGAGCTGAAAAAAGCCCACACTTAACAATGGATTGATCCCTTTCGCTTGAGCAGCCCTCTAACATTTCAGTGATTGATCAGAGGCTAACCTTCCATCATTCATACCGCAGCCTGCGTGATAATGCAAACTAAACACACATACATGATTAATAATTAAGATTGAGCATTGATGGGGCATTAAAGTGCCTCTCTAGGGAAACATTTATCAGCACTTCTCACTGATCACGGTGACATTTCTTCTCTTGGTTTGGTTCCGACAAGTCAACTGGACAAAATGGCTCAGCTGGAATCATATATTTTGCAGCAAATTGATTTAATGCAAAGAGCTTGTGTGTGTTAATGCCTGGAGACTTCAGACTATAGCCATAGATCTTTTAAAAAGGCTAAATGGAGTTTTGTGTATACTGTTTGGAGAGAGAACTCTTAGCGATATCACAGCTTTTGTTGCTGCTTTATTTGTACAGTAATACTGAATTATTTTCACCAGGCAATTTCCATGAATACTGCGTTATTTTTAAAGCATCAGCGGCACAAATCTTATGTTTATGCACGAAATAGTATTAGATATGTGAGATAAACTCTTATTTGTGATAAAATTAACCTAGCATGAAAATGGTATTTTTGTCCTGTCCCACCTTGACTGTAACAACGTCACAATTTCAAATTATTTTAATTACCAAAACATTTTATTTAGCTTTATTCAGATTTTGCATGTAATCCCGTTACTTCATTATTTCCCTGATATTAAAGGATTAGTTCACTTTAAAATGAAAATTACCCCATGATTTACTCACCATCAAGCCATCCTAGGTGTATATGACTTTTCTTTCAGACAAACACAATCGGAGTTATATTAAAGCTGCAGTCCGTAAGTTTTGCCTCTTTGTCGCCATCTCTGTTTGAAACCTGCAATTGCAATTATTTGTGAAATTATCATCTTTAAGTGGGTTGTGCATTAGCACGGCTCCTCGGATGAATCTAATGCAGTGGTTCTCAATCTTTTTTCCCAGTGGGCCGCACTATGGTCCAAGTGCAAGTCTCAGGGGCCGCATATCATTTACATATGACGTCACCAACGAAAACCGATTTAACGTTATAGCAGATAATATTATTATTTTATTTCTGTCACACTCTGCAAAATCAACAAATACTATAAGAAATTCGTTTTTGTTTCACAGTGTGTTGAAATGGCTGGCAGTGTGACTTCTTCATATCAAAGTGAAACTCTCTTGTTCAATAAACTCACGTTACACAATCCCCTGATATACAGTATGTCACAGAAAATGAGAACAATGTATTCCACCAAATAAAAACTAACTTACTGACATTAGCATTACAGTAATCAGATAATAATGCTCAATTAACATACACAAAATGTATACAAGCACTTTAAGTAACTATTTAACTCTGGATGTAAATTCTCTTCAACAGCATCGTAACAGTCACCAATGACAGAATGTTATATAGGCCACAAACGCCTTAATAAGCAAATGTTACTCAACTCTCTTTACAAACAGCATTAAGCACATTGTAATTACAATCTCTGACGATATCAAGCCTTCTGTCAAGTCGCAATCCCTCGCGCAGCATCCGACAGCAGCCGTGGTTGCGCCGATGCGGTTATTTTTATCTATTTAAAATACAAGTACATCAAACAAACACATCGAATTCACGTCTTTTGACATTGTAGGTTTTGCATATGCCAAATACTTTACTACAGAGCAAACAAAGGCTGCCCATCTCGCTCATTGACAGCAAACTGATTCTTCCATTCTTCTTACCTTCGCTGCTGATGCTATCTCTTGTTTGCAATGTGTTCCTTCATTGGTATGTTCCTCATTTCGTTTTTCTTCTCTAATAACATATTTTTCCATTTTGATCCCTAAATTTACAAAAATAATGGCTACTATTGGAATTCTGCCAAAGCGTGCGCTTGTAAGTGTTCGTTAACTGAATACTCAGTATAGGTCTGCGCATGTCTTAAAATAATATATGATCACCAAAATTATTTTATATGACAAAAAACATTACAGTTAAAACTTATATTCATTTAATCCATTTTAATTTATTTTAAAAACAAAAATAAATTGTAAAACTGGAATTTATTTTTTAAATGTGGGCATATCGTTGGGCGCATCTGCATTCGTGACGGGCCGCACTGATCTAATGTTTGCTGTCAGTCACTACATCGGTGTGGATACTGTGCTTCGGAATCACAGATTCTACGTCTTGGAAGTATGACCAAAATAAGAATTTTCACCAGAAAATGTTATCTGAACAAGTAAGTAGCTAACATGTCTGCCACGTTTGTTCTGACCAACTGAGGAAAAAAGCATTAATAAATCGCGCTGCCAGTGGTGATCAAATCTAACGATCGCTTAGCTCGGATCAGTCAAACCGTGCAAATTATTATTATTGTTATACTTTGTTCTCAAATTGTTAATGTTAACAACATCAGCATTGCATGACTATGTGTATTTAGTGTGTATTAGCGTTACCTGTAGATTTCAATTTCTGTAGCCACTCTACAGTCCGAAGTCTTTTGCTTTCGACTACAGGTGAATCTCCAGTTGTCACTGATGATTGTCATTTGGACCTTTCTGGATTACAATCCGCCATCAAAATAAGTTTAATTATTGCAGCTGCTGTGAGAAAAGGCTATAAATGATCCGTCACCTGCAGCATCCTCACATGCCATATAGCCTACTAGCTGGAACTCCTTCTTCATGTAAACAGACGTGACGTAATGACGCAAAGACGAACGACGGCATGCTTGAATTGCGAAAACCCACCATACCACTCGAATTAGAAAACATTAGTACAAGCTTACCGTTGTGAATTGGGCTAAGGTAAGGAGATTTTGAACACTGGCTGGTTATGTACTTGCTCAAAAACTGATTTTAGATCATTTTTAACCAAAAAAGTTACAGACTGCAGCTTCAATAATTGCCCTGATACTCCCAATCTTTATAATGGCAGTGAATGGAAACTACCTATTTGAAACTCAAAAAAGTGCATCCATCCATAAACGTACACGGCTCCGGGGGGTTAATAAAGGCCTTTTGAAGTGAAGTGATGCGTTTGTGTAAGAAAAATATCTATATTTAACACATTATAAAGTAAAATAACCAGCTTCCGCCAAATCACCTTCTGTATTCAACTTACGGAAAAAGCGTAATAAGCATTTTGAACTGCGAGAGGCATTACACTTTCTTCGTAAATGATGGGTTAATTTTCATTTTGAATTGAGCTAATCCTTTAACACTGAACATTTCTTAAAAATGTGGCGGAAATTACACCATTTTACAGTTACATCCTCACACATTAAAATTTTACAAATATTGTTGACTCCATTAGTCAAGTTCAACCCTGTTCTCTGGTAATTATAAGAAAAAAAAAGTTACTTTAATTTTTGGAAATTGGAATATGGCATACACTTTTCTATACATTTTCCTTTTAAATTTTTGTTCATTTTGATGTTTATTTAATCTTTTTATTACTAGACAATTGCAAAATCACACAATTTTTAAAAAGTGTATTTTTTAAAAAGTACCCTATGTACCTTTTTTGTTCAAAATTAACAAGATTTAAGTCAATATATCATCAATCCTTCCAAAACGTGTTTCTGTCTTCCATGATTCCGAATGTAAGTCTATTATAAGTGTAAATATTTTAGACCTGGCGGAATGGTTTTCACAGGAAATTGCGTACATCATTCGTCTGTGCGCGTCTTGTCATATTCGTAATTAGAAATAAGAAAAAAACACAGAACAGAGGAGAGTCTGATGGCAAAAGAACGCGACAGAGCTAACAAGAATCAACATTGGCTTGGCTTTTCGGAGATGGCAAGAACTGGAGGATTTGAAATGTTGTAAAAGCAATGCGGAGATGGTATTTTTATTACTCAACAGTTGAGTATAAGGTATTTTATTGAACAGATAAATTGCCATATGTAACTCTCTAACAGAGTTCATTGTAAATCATTATTGTGAGAGTCATGACTCATTTCATTAGGTTATTGTAGCGCTGTGCTGGAATTTATTTTCAATCAAGTACTGTGTCTATTAATGGTTATAGCTACAGTAACGTCTTCAGCTACTCAGCTTGAGATCCTTTCCATCTAAACTGGTTATATCTCCTGAATGTTTTATGAGCGATTGATGAGAAAAGATAACCATATTCATCCGCACAGTCACGCAGAGCCGGAGCACAACCAAGACAATGTTTTTCCGCAAAATGCATGCAGTTTTGTCTTTAGTGTATCTATAATCACTTCCTTTCAAAACAAGAGAAATTTCAGGCTCTGTTTTTCTACCCTCTCTATAGAAAAAAACACCAGTGCTTGCCCACTGTTATTGAAGATAAGTCTCAAAACTACAAATTGTATCGTTATTTCAAGTTACGCATTTTAACTTAAAGATATCCATTGATTTTGATCGTCATCTATTCTTTATTTGTAGTTTCTTGAGAGACACTAATGAGGTTGGTTATTTGAAGTAAGATTACCCCTCTTCCTCTCCCAGATGTCCTTTGTGTTTTAAGCCTCTGTGTGTATCATTTGTATTCAGGTTGTGATACCGTTTGCACATTAGATCTTAAACTAGACAACTGTCACCTTATTTTAAGCCAAGAAGTCCAATTTTTTAAAAAATAATTTAAACAATTTGCTTCTTCTCTCAAACACATAATTTCGAGACACCCAAGTGTTGCGTACTGATAATATATACTAGATGTTTTGAGTCACAATGCACAAAAGAAACTGCTGAAAAAGAAAGCCAAAGCAAATTCATGCATTGACATTTCATTCAATAACTGCTCTTAGAGAAAAATACTGCTTTATTTAGACAACTTGAATTTGTTTAATAAATGTTTTAAATCTCACTCTGTGAATAAGTTCTTGTCAAGGAAAGAATTTGTATTGTATAGATGATTTTTTAAATAAAATGTATTAAAATGACTTTCAGTAAATGAAGTGCATTTTGCCTTTGGCTCCGAAGAACAGAACATCGATCAAAAAAAGTTATTTTTATTATATAGAATGTAAATGCTTTTGTTGGAATAAAGGCTTAACCAGATTATGGTTAAGCCTTTATTTGTACATATACAGGGATTTCTGTATATTTCAAGTAAACCTTTGAATAAACTGCGGCATGCATGTTCTTTTTCCGCTTTTCTAATCTGCTCGCACTTGTCATTTGTTATGCTGCATTTTGGTACTTTAATCCAAACATTTATCCTCATTGATGCCCTTAACTACAGCAGATGCGGATAAAGGATGAATAAACCTTTAGTTTATTTTGTCTTTGTGTATATTTATTCATGATCATTTTTTAATATTGTTAAAAAAATGAGAATCAGTCTGTCCTCGCTTTAAAATGTATGCTTGATGCTGGTTGGATATGAGCAAATTCAGATTCATACTGTAATATTATTGAGCATGTAAATGTGGTCAAAGTGCTCTGTATGAGAGAAACTTTGAAAAGGATTAAAACTTTAAAACAAAATGTCATGTGTCAGAGGAGGTTATACGCCCTCGCTATGCATTCAGATTAATTCAGGCATGCACTGCCTGGTCTCCATAGGAACGTTTGCACAAATGAAAGATTGCCATGCGTCTTTTCTTTTCAAGTGAACTTTATTGGTAAATCAAGCTGATAATTTTGTAATGTTCTGTTGATTTGCTGTGTTGTAGTTGAAGTGCAATATTCAGTTCATTGAATCATAGGATGTTTCTTTTGAGTTTTTGATGATTTGACTTGCAGTAGACTACATTGCATTTGTCATTAGTTTTATTACACTTTTGTTCATGTAAGATAATAAGTTCAATCAACATTTTCAACAACATTTTTAAGTGTGACTTAGGGTGTGTTCAAACTAGTTTAGCTTCCTTGATTCTGTTGGTCTGGACCAAAGAAGAAAATGATACATTAAAGGATTAGTTCACTTTCAAATGAAAATGACCCCAAGCTTTACTCACCCTAAAGCCATCCTAGGTGTATATGACTTTCATCTTTCTAATGAACACAATCTGAGAAATAATAATAAATATCCTGATTCCTGACGCATCCAAGCTTTATAATGGCAGTATGTGTTACCAAACAAGTATGAGCTGAAGAAAGTGTCTCCATCCACAACCATCCATCATAAACATATTCCACACGGCTCCGGGGGTGGGGGGTTAATAAAATCCTTCTGAAGCGAAGCGATGCGTTTGTGTAAAAAAAAATCCATATTTAACAAGTTATGAAGTCAAATATTTAGCTTCCGCCAGACCGCCTTCCGTATTCAAGTTACGAAGAAAGTGTAAACTGGCATCGTGTCAGTTACACTTTTTCCGTAAGTTGAATAGGGAAGGCGTAGGATGTAGCATAAGCTTTTTGAACTGCAAGAGTTTTACACTTTCTTCGTAAGTAGAATACGGAAGGCGGTCTAGCGGAAGCTAGATATTTTACTTGTTAAATATGGATTTTTTTTTTTACACTTTCTTCAGCTCAGGCTTGTTTGGTAATGCTTACTGCCATTATAAAGCTTGGATGCGTCAGGATATTTATTAATATTTATTCGATTGTGTTCATCAGAAAAAAGAAAGTCGTATACACCTAGGATGGCTTGAGGGTGAGTAAAGCTTGGGGTAATTTTCGTTTGAAAGTGAACTAATCCTTTAAGTCCTGGTTCGCTTAGCAGTGTCATTTTTAAGGCCGAACCTTAAAATTCAAAACAAACAACCAAACAAACAAAAAAAGGCTTTTTTTGGCATACATTTTGCAACGGAACTTACCGAACATTCAAAATAATACTGGGCTAAATGCACTTGTTGCATGTAAAAAACAGCTTTTTGTCCTTTTTATAGTCGTATCTTGTGACATCACGTTTTGTTTTTGGTTAATTTAGATGTCTTTGGTCCGTGTTGCATTTTTTTATTTGATATTTCAGTCAAACCGCGGTTCATTTGGAAGTGTTCGTTAAAAAAAGAAAAAGGTCACACTTAATGAAAGGAATTGCACTAACAGAGCAATCGCACTAGAGTTCGTTTTAATAGAACCAAACCTGTGAACACACCATTAAAGGGATAGTTCATTCAAAAAAGAAAATTCTGTCATAATTTACTCACCCTCATATCATCCAAACCTGTATGACTTTCACCTGTGGAACACAAGATCATTTGAATAATATTTGGGTCCAAACAGCATTGGACTTCAGTGACTTTAATTTCATTGACAAAAAAATGCATTTTTCAAGATATCTTCTTCTGTGTTGCACTGTAGAAATTCATAGAGGTTTGAAATTACGTAACTGATTTTTCATTAGTAAACAAACCAGTCTTGTCTATTATTCTAGCTTCTGTCTTCCCCTTACTTTGTGTTCTGTTAGAAATTGAATCATTTCACATCGCTCAGATGATCATTGTGAACACCAGAAAACATTTGAAAAGTTTGAAAACGTCAGAAAAGTTTGAGAAATCTCTCTTTGTAGCACCTAATTACTGTAAAAGTAACCAATAAATGTGGACAAAATCAGACCCAGGAATGGACCCTATATGCTTCTTATCCCAGGAGTTTAGTCCATTAGTGCATAGAGATCTCTTAGCGGCTGAAGAACAAAACAAGACCCAAACCTGTCCACTGCATCAACTCTGGAGAGAAAAATCACATCAGTCAGTGTGCAATTGAATTTGAGTGCAATGACTCAGACCTTGTTCACTGCAGGTTATTTGTTAGATTCTCAAATAGATTAGATTTGTTAATGGTCTTTGTGTTCTGCGTACCGCCAGTAGAGCAGAAAGTGTTGCAATAGGTTTAACTATGACAAATGATGAGGGAAATGAGGAGGCAATGAAGCTCATCTTATACAATGACAGTTTAACCATTTGTTTGCAACAGAACAAAGAATTTTATTCATTATTAGCTGTCACACATAAGCAGTACAGATGTTTTATGATCTAAATCAGCAGTTCTGGTGATTAGCTGGTGGATCATCTGATCCAATATTTGGTCGCAGACCGCAGGGAAATAAAACAATGCTACAGTAAATGCAGATTGTAACACAGTTAGTAAATACGGGAAGAAGGAGGCGGGAACCGGCGAACGTTCAACACAACTTTAACACAAAATAAACAAATACAAAACGAAAGTAAAATGCCGGCAGTTCCTCACGGACAACTGCCGGCCACACAGACATAATAAAACATAAAATAAAATCCAGGCCTGGTCCTCTCTCGTCCTTCACTGTCGTCGCTCCCCCTTTTATGCTTCTGGAGCTCCTCCGTGAGAGATTCGAGACCGGTGCAACGCGCAGCTGACGCTCGTTATCACTCGCGTCACCGGCCTCGCGCCGTTCCCTCACGGCTCTCGCCCGCCCTGCTCGTCACATACCCCCATCGCCTCTCGCAGGCCGGGAGGTACCCACGAGACTGCGCTCTACTCCCCCCGGGGGCCAATCTCGGCGGCCACAGCACCTGGGGGTAAGGACAGATGAGACAAGACGAGACGAGAGAAAAGGAGACGGAAGCACAGGGAGCGACAGACGAGAGAGGGAAGAGAGGGGAAAAAAAATTCTTGGTCCGGTTCCCGGACACACTGCCGCTCGGTCCTCAGCCAGCCGAGAGGCTCTTCCTCGCGGTGCCATGCGATGGTACTGGACGCTCGGTGGACGGCTCGATCCTCCTCCTCCGCCCCCTGGCGGCCGGCGATGGCTCCTCCGGCTGAGGGCAGCCGGCAGCGAGTCCTCCGTTCCCTGCTCCTCCCCTTCATGGCGGACGGTAGCATGCTCCGGCCCACGGCGAACGGCGGCGACTCCTCCGCTCCCTCTTGGACGGCAGCCACCCCACCTTGACCCAGGAGCACGGCAGCGAGTTCTTCGTCCCACCTGCTGCTCGCTCCAGCACCACCGCCTCGGGCAGCCACTCGCGGTCTTCAGTCTTCCGCGCTGCCCGACCTCCTCAGCACCGCGATCCTCCTCAGCAGCGAGGACTCTCCGACAGCATGTCTCCCGGGTTTCGGCACCAATGTAACACAGTTCGTAAATACGGGAAGAAGGAGGCGGGAACCGGCGAACGTTCAACACAACTTTAATACAAAATAAACAAATACAAAACGAAAGTAAAATGCCGGCAGTTCCTCACGGACAACTGCCGGCCACACAAACATAATAAGACATAAAATAAAATCCAGGCCTGGTCCTCTCTCGTCCTTCACTGTCGTCGCTCCCCCTTTTATGCTTCCGGAGCTCCTCCGTGAGAGATTCGAGACGGTGCAACGCGCACCGGCCTCGCACAGTTCCCTCACGGCTCTCGCCCGCCCTGCTCGTCACACAGATAATAATGCAACTAACTACACTTGTAAAAAAAAGTAATTTAGTATACTTATTTACAGAAATAATGTACTTTAAAAGAATATACGAATGTAATATTTTTAGACACTTTACAAACATATTCACAATTAAATGAAAATGTATTATAGTTTAAATGCAGTTGATTGCTTGTTTCGACCCACTTAAATACATCTTTATATGTAGTTTCATAATTACTCCTGTTGTTTTCGAAAAATGGTTAAAGTGTATTGCTAAATATACTGGCAAGCATTTATGGTAAATAAAGTGGTAAATAATGGTAAATAAAATATATTTTAATGTAATTTCTTTTGAAACTTCCATGTCATGTATTTAAATTTGTAATTGCACATTTGTTATGATGAAGTTGCAATTTAGAACATTTAAAATATATTAACTTTGAGTGTAATATAGTACTCTTAAGTGGCAATTAAGTTATTTGTTAATATTTTATTATCTGCAAACACAGTGTTATTTTTTAAATATACATTTTCAAGATTTGAAGGGCACATTCAATACAATTAGCACTTCTTTTTCACAAGGGCATATTAACATGCAGTGTTAAAAAACAGGGGAGGAGAAAAGGCTTTTCTTTAGTTGTTCACATTAAAGGCTTTCGGTCCAAATCCAAGTCTATGGTATTTTGGTGCACATTCATCTGTCACTTGCCAGAAGCAGCCAAATTATGCGGATGCCAACATGGACAGGTTGCGTGACATGACATCATCCATGTCGCCACTTGATGTCCAATGTAAAATCAGGGTCCCGAAACGAAACCAGTTTGAGAACCACTGATGTCCTAAATCATACATTTGTAGTGGGCAGCAGGGAAGATGACATTCAAAATTCTCTTTTCAACGACTACTTTACAGTGGCAAAGTTTCAGTTCAATGGGGCTGGGTTTGACACAAACAAATGCTGGTTGCATCAGATAAGACTGATAGAATAACCAGCAGACCATCTCTTAGGGGTTTAAATGGGGACCCTGCATAGAATATCTGGTATTTCCATGGAAGAAAAGGATGTTCTGAGCTGATACTGATCCAGCAACACCTGATCTAGGCTGAGGGGCAGAATAATGTCCTCAGCAAGTACATTTTTCAAAACCCGCTACTAATTATAATTAATCGCTCCCATTATAATCAACAAATCTGTCTTCACTTCAAGAACCCAACGTGATGCCTCACAACAGGATTCATTCAGTTGGACACTCACTTTCTGTTTTTGTCAAGCAGCACAGCTACACCAGACATTTTCCTTTTTCCATCAAAATTTGTATTTATGCCATATGTTTAAATTGACTGCTGCGTATTTATTTTACTATGTGATATTGGTGAAATACTGTAAATTTCTGTCCACATAACTGTTGGAAATGTTAAACTCGCAGCACTTGCAGAAATGGAGCCCGTGAGAAGCAGCATTTACTGTGCAACAAACAGCACAAAAGAGCTTTTTGCATCTCAGGCTTTCAATTTCAGCCAAATCAACTATCCCTTGTAGAACTATCCCTTTAAATGACATGTGACCCACCCCACCATGTAAGCGGTGCAACATGTGAGAACTACAGATAAATGAATTAATAAATATGCCATTCTCAAATAAGCTATTGTCATACAGTAATTACATAAATTGAGACAAAAAGTTTGAATGGTCTTTCATGTTTGGATTGAACTAGTGACCTGCCTCTCACTCCCAGTTCATCCTCACAAGCTGTCAGAGGGTGTAAACTGCAGCTGTTCTTGTCAACACACCATAAACACACATACACAGTGTGAGCGGGAGAAATTGACATGCCGCTCACGACTGGTGTGGGGAGACTCAGGCTTTCATCCAGCACTGTGCTGTCTGCTGAACTGGTGACAATGAGCAACAAAGATGCTTTATTTTGAAATAATTCGACCATCAGAATGAGACACAAAAGATACACATGTACAATGTAAAAAGAGGCAAACTGAGTGAAACTTCCAAATAAGACCTTGTATGGCTCCTCAAGTTTAATATTTAAAGTTTGTTTATCTGTTTCTGGGTGTAAAATAGGGGTGGATATGACCAAAATCTTAAATCTTATTCCACAACAACAATATATATCATGATATAGTTATTTTTGCTAGAAATTGGGTTATTGAAATTTTACAATTCTTGATACCAATTTCGATATCACAGTAAAAATTAATACTATCCTAATGTACTAATGTAGATAAAAAGTTCTCAAGCTTACTGAATACAAGTATATACCGCGATAGAGACAGTGTTGTAGTCGAGACCAGCTCATTCGAGTCCGAGTCAAGACCAAGTTCAGAGTATATTGAGTCCGAGTCAAGACCGAGACCAGAGAGGGTTGAGTCCGAGTCGAGACCGAGACCAGAGAGGTTGGAGTCCAAGACAAGTCCAAGTCTACATAAGGTTGGGTATGAGACAAGACCTAAAGAAATCTTCAAAAATATGTAATATGTTTGGTGGAAACAATAAAATTGGCACCATACTCAAAAATTATTGAAATTTAAAATGGAAATTGTTTATTTTGACCTATCAAAAAAGTCTTTACATCAGGTGTATTCAATTAAACTGTTAAAAATCCTAAACAGTTTAAATAGTCATCAAATATGAGGATATTGGGCTCTCAGAAAAAAAAAAAAAAAAATTAGTTGAGCCCAACTGGATATGAATATTAATGGATAAGATTATGGCCTGGTTTCACAGACAGGGCTTAGGTTAAGCCAGGATTAGGCCTTAGTTCAATTAGGGTATTTAAGTAGCTTTTATAAACATACCCTAGAAAAAAACATTACTGGTGTGCATCTTGAGACAAAACAATAGCTCTGACATATTTTAAGATATGTCAGTGCAAGTTACTTTCAGTTAAAACAGCTCAAACATGACATTTTAGTCTAGGACTAGCTTAAGCTTTGTCTGTGAAACCGGGGGTAGATGTTTTATCAGGCTATTATTATTTTTACATTTAGATACCTATGTATGGCAGAAGGCCATGTGACAGAAAATATACTGTATGGGGATTCAGGGTTTTCCTCTTAAAGTCTTAACCATTTTTATATTTTGCTTAAAATAAGTATCTACTAAAAACATCTCATGGTAACAACTGTAACGTCTAGGTTACTATTGTAACCCCTGTTCCCTCCTTCAGGGAACGGGGGTTACAATAGTAACCTAGACAGTTGTTACGTTACAGTTACAGTTGTTACGTCGATACTGACGTAATCGGGTCTCGCCTGGGAGCCCAATCACCTCCAAGTGGTACAAAATGAGCCAATGGAGATTGGTCAGTGAGATTTACATGCTGAGTCACACCTACCCGGCACATACGGGTATAAATAGGACTGGCATACTCACTTCATTCATATTTTGCTGAGGAGCCGAGACAGGGAACCCGGCCATTCAGCGGTGGTTCAGGGCTATGGCAAGGGGACGTAAAGTCTGCGTTCCCTCCTTCAGGGAACGGGGGTTACAATAGTAACTTAGACGTTCCCATTCAGTCAGTCATGTTCGATGTTACGTCGATACTGGTGTAATGGGGTCCCTATGGAAAACGCCATAGCGACTGAACCGTGTTACGATTGTTGGAGACGCAGATGCTGGCAAGCCGCGGTGTGTGTGCTTCGGAACTCGATTCCCACGTTTTTCAGCCAGCTACCAAAACGCCAGGGAAGCGTTCCCAGTCCCAAGAGAAAGGAACACTACGGAGACCACACCCTGCCCGAAGGGAGGTAACAAGTGGAAATACACATATGGACTGACCCGTGGGGCAGTACTACATATGGAAGATCTCTGAGGTAGGTCCTACCTAGCCAGGGACAGCACAGAGACAGGGCAGGACAGAGCCGCCCAGGGAAAGACACAGGTTTACCATCAGGGAAACCGTACAGTGGATATTACACATATGGGATTACCTGCAGGGAATCACATCATATGGGCATCTAGCCCAGTACAAGGGCTGACCGACCGGGCATGCACACGAGTAGTGGGCCTGGCGTCGAACGCCTCCGCCGCGTCTGACTGCCGCAAGATGCTGGAGGAACTCCACAGGGTTCGCCATCTGGGGAACTGAACTGAGGAGCAGAATAAGCGCTCACATCCCCTCCTTGGAGGGAAATGGCGAGGCAAGCGAGAACCCGTGGTTATCTACTTGTCGACAGCACACGGGAGGACACCGGGTCCACTCTGAGATTATAAAATCTCTCGAATGTGTTCGGTGTCGCCCAGCCCGCAGCTCTGCAAATGTCTGCCAGAGAGGAGGAAGAAGGAGGAAGCAACACCTTGAGTGGAGTGAGCTCTCTCCCCTAGGGGGGACAGCTTGCCCTTGGGGGGACTGGTACGCCAAGGTGACGGCATCCACTATCCAGTGGGCCAACCTCCATATGGAGACAGCCTTTCCCTTCTGCTGACCTCCAAAGCAGACAAAGAACCACTCTGAGATTCTAAAGCTCTGCGTGCGGTCCACGTAAACGTGCAGAGTGCGAACAGGACAAGCAACGCGAGGGCTGGGTCTGCCTCCTCCAGGGGCAGTGCTTGCAAGTTCACCACCTGGTCCTGAAGGGGAGTGGTGGGAACTTTAGGCACGTATCCAAGCCGGGGTCTCAGGATGACATGAGACAAGGTTGGCCTGAATTCTAGGCACGAATCGCTGACCAAAAATGCTTGCAGGTCCCCCATTCTCTTGAAGGAAGCAAGCCTCTCCAGAGGACAATAGCCCTCTCCCCGATGCAGCTATCAACATCTGATCCTCATCCGGAGCGCCCAATGATGCGCTGGGTTGCCGTGGCAACACATGCTGTCAGCCGGCAGCTCACCGCCACACGACACACTGAGGAGCGGGAGATCCGTGGGGGTTTTCCTGGCGGAAAGCTCTCGCTGTAACCCTCAGTCTCCCAAAGATCACTCGAGCCTGTGACTGAGGAGCGTGAAAGGGCCAAACATTTCTCGAACTCCTCTGCTAGCTCGATCTGCGATCCCCACGACTTAAGCCTCCGCTGTACCTCTGGCAACAGTGGGGCCTGAGCCTCAAGGCACAGAGGCTTGTCTTACACCCCTCGAGAATAAGGACAAACACAAATGGAAAATTTCTCACAATGAGTGCATTCAGAACCCTCAAGAACTGAACGAGCGTGCTCCTCACCTAGACAATAAACATACAGTTTGTGTGTGTCGTCACATGTCAAATATCTGGGACATGGAGGCACACACTTCCTGAAATGCTTGCTAGAGTCCATTCTGTATTCTGCCTTGCATGTGCTAACAACACAAACGGCTCCTGAAGACAAAAAAGCTGATGACATGCACTACGGGTGCCCTCTTTTACTTCCGGGCGCTCCGCTTATGATGTCATGGGCTGTCGCCAGACAATGAAATTGGAGTGTGTTCACATGTGCTTCAGACACTGGTCACACTGATGGCATTCCCCAAAGAATTCGAAAGGGAGCAAAAAAAAAAACGATGCACATAATCAAAACGCCCTCATCATAAGCAGTTTTAGTCTTTCCTTGTCATCTACAAATAATTTTCCCAATTATAACATTGTTTATTATGAGATACTCTTAACATGCTGATTAATAATGATAAATGTAGATGAAAAAACATCTTGCCAGAAAGCTTGTTTATTTGAATGGTTGGGGTCATATGTGTGAGACATAAAAATAATTGTATTTGTTGGTTTTTTTGTTTTCTGCAGAGTTTTAGCTAAAATATCAATCTATTTTGCTGCTCACTGTGTTTCTGCTACTGTGGTTAAAATAACTGCGTCATCTGAAGCTCTTGTAGTGCTTTACATCGTTAGGGGTAGAGATAAGCAATACGCATAGAATGGAAAGGGCTTGAATGAAGCACTTTGGATCTAGATAAAAATATTAGAGGAGAGCTTCGAAAGATCATCATTATAAACAACCCTGAGTGCTTGTGGTGTGTACCGCTCCAGTGTTTTGATGCGCTTCACACTTTAAACTGTAGAAAAGTAAAATGGTGCTACTGTTGTCATTATGACCCATGGTCCAGTTGGAACCAAGCCAGGCTCCGGAACCAGACTGCGGTTAGCTATTTGACAACCCCTGCCCTACATCATGGTTTTATGATATTAAACAGTTTAAGATCCCTAGAAGTCAGTAAGGTCCATCAGTATGATATGACTAGATGGATACAGAAACATAAATAAACCAGAAACCAACCTTAATCTTTAGAGCTCCTGTTTTGATATTTGTGACATGCTGTTTGAACCAGGACTCTGTGGAGAGTCCAAAATCGTCACACTGGAGAAATCATGTGCACCACAGCAGGTGTCTGCAGCTTCTTTCTTCTCTCAGTAAACAGGCCAGGGTGCCATAGCTCATCCAAGAACAGATTTTCACTCAATGTTAGGCTCGGGAAACTCTGACACAGGCCAGTTCTTGTAAAAACCTGGGACTGTGGGACTCATAATTAAATGTGCTGTAAGCAAGCTTCTGACCTCATCCAAAAACTACCCTCCATGATTGACATGATTGGCTAAAACAGCACAGTCCACTCCCTTGACAGTTTACAGACCTTAAAGACCCGACGAAACGGAAATAGTGATATATTTTTTCTTCCGTAGTTTGACGTACATGTGAGTCTAATGGATTATGCATCAGTTGTTGATTAGATGTTGAGATGTGGGCGTGGCACTTAAGGTGGAGGCAGATGAATGTGAGCTTGCAGGGGTGGAGTTTAGTTAGACTAAATGATTGGAGAAGTCCTGCATACATTGCCAGAGAGAAGTCTGTTGTTTTCACTGGGCAGTCCAGGTATGACATTATTAATTAAACATTATGAGGTCATTTGTTTTTAACAAATGAAGCATATTAACTGTTTACAATAAGATCAATAACATGCATTTAAAAAAAAAAAAAGAATTCATGCTGACTTTAAAGCTGTCATTGATTTCTCAGTTCACCTTTTTCAGTGATAATCTGTCAGGAAGTAGTGATCTGTACTATTTCCCAAAAATAAATAAATAAATAAATAAATAAAATAATTTACAGCAGCTTTAATGACCCAGCAAGGAACTGTTGTTCAAGACCGAGCAGAATATTAAACATTTGCTAAATTTTTTAATTGAATTTTTTAGTTAGTACAGTAACTGGCCCAGGCCGTTGTTTCACAATCGGAAAAGAAACTAAGGAGACGGAACAAGAACAACAACAAACTATTGAAGATGGTAACAACAATAGATTGCCACGTTGACAAGTGCTTGTGCGAGGTGATTAAGAGATACCCACAACTCTAGTTTTAACAAGTACAAAGACATTTTTTATCTCACATAACTTCTGAAGAGAAATAGTGCAGAAACTGAACAAGGATGAATCTTTCAAGTCTGTATGCTATCAAATGGAGTATACTTTGAAAGGCTATGTGTTCTAGCGTAAGCGTGAAAAATGAAGAATAAGCCCAGAACACACCAAGCCGACAGTCGGCCGTCAGGCAGTTTTTGTACATCGGCCGACTAAGTTTTCTCAGTGTATTCCACACCGTCGGCTGAAGTTGGTCCTCGTCTGCTTTTTTTTCGGCCGATTCGACATGTTGAATTGGCGTCGGAGCTTGTCGGTCAGTCGGGCCATCATTCTGATTGGCTGTTCAGCTACAGCCACCTGCTGGTACAGAAAGGCATTTCTTCTTACGCAGGCGCAGAACGGAAGTGCTACTTGGCCGTCGGGTGTCGGCGTCAGCTTGGTGTGTTCCGGGCTTTAGGACTTAATTTGACCTATCTCCAGCAAAAATAATAATTCCTTTTCCATTGCGTTCATCACAGAAGGGAACATTTCTTCGCTTTTTATGGCCTAATCGTTACTTTCAAGGGGGAGTTGTAGAGAACACAGTGGTAAATAATGTACATCACAACAGCTACAAGGACGGCAAGAACTGTAAGATCACAGAAAACTCAACATTCAGCAGCAGTCTAGGGTCAGGTTCTGTCCACACCCTCTCTACTTTAATGGTTGAGTCTCAAGAGTATTGAAAGTCAGAGAGAGGTATTGATATTTCACAAAATTATATGAATATTTCATCCTTTGGAAGCTTTGGAATTATGTAAATACTCTCTCTGGCCAAATGTAGACATGCATAGGTCAAGAGAATGAAATGGATAAGAGATAATGGAAAGTCATCCCTCTCTCTCCTAGTCAACATTCTTTGACCTTTCTTTTCTCGCCAAGGGTTATTCCCATATTGATCTTTTCAGATCACCCCAGATTAACGGCTGTTATCAGCTCCTCATGCTCAATACCATCTAAACTCACTTTCCTCTCTGTTTGTCTTCAGTCCTTAATATTTACCAGTGCTCATGCATTCAGTGTGGCCTAAACCCACCCAGTGCACTCCCTCCTGACCGACATCAGCAGTGAAATGACAGGTCACCAGATTCTGCTCAGTCCTGCCTAAAGAATAAAAGTCAGTTCAGTCTCTTGAGTTTCAGATACCAGTTATTGTATTTGCTTGAGGAGTAGATTTTATTTGATAGAGGGCGTCATGCACCTCTTTTATTTCGAGTGGGCAGCAGTGGTGGTCAGGGCTCCCTTGCTACCCAAGGCAAGATGACCAAAAACCAAACATGCAACATTACTCATCCAAGAACATATTTTGTAGTACTATATTTGGCTCAAAAATCTGAGGAGACATTTTCTGGGGTATAGATGTCATTAATATAGACAAATCCATAAATATTATCATAGGATCAGCATTCTGATTATTAAAACAGAACTGCAATAATGATTTACACAACCATAAAAAGTTTGTAATGATTAAAGTGGCCCTATTATGTTTTTTTGAAAATTACCTTTCATGCAGTGTGTAATGTAGCTGTCTGTGAATGTAAACGATCTGCAAAGTTATGAAGCCGAAAGTGCATGATAAATAAAGTTATTGTCTCTCAAAAGAAAGAATAGACTCTGAACAGCCTAAACAAGTCGTCAGTAATTCGAATCCCACTTCTGTGATGTCTACACGTCACTGGGCAACACATTTGCCCAAGGCCCGCCTATGTACTTTGTTGTCCTCCCATGAAAAACATGACCCGCCCTTAAACACTTTAGCTTTTTCATGTGGTTAACATCATGTCGAGAAGACACTGTGTCCTACACTGTGAAAGTAAATTTGTTTTATTTTCACTTCAGAATGATGAGGCTGTGAAGAATCAGTGGTTAAAATTCATTTTTTCAACGATACGACAGCAGTACAATCCCAATCTTTTGTTGTGTTCCCGTTATTTTACTGATGACTGATTCTCAAATCTCGGGGAGTTAAACACAGGATTCACAAAACACTTGCTCTTGAAAGATGGGTCAGTACCTAGTTTATTTGGACCTGCTTGCTCCTCTGAATCACAACCTGTAAGTATGATTAATAATTGATGCTTATAATATCTATTGATTGTTCAAAATATGTAGTTTTTAATGTTGTGTACAGCGCAGCTTTAGGTCTCTGGCTAACTGGCTAACTCACGTTGTAGTTCTGCTAATCAGCTGTGGGCCCACTATTGTCTAAAAATAAGTTGATGATTAATGTCTTATACCACAAACTCGTAAGTATACACTTACCAGTGAGAAACGTCCTGCTCCATTCGTGCTTGCGATTGAGTTTCTGGCTGATCGACTACTTAAAACGTTTCATTGTCGGACTCGGGCTCGAATTGATAAGGTAAAATCAATGCCATCTTTTCTTTCCATACATTGTACAATCTCTTGAGTATTGATAAGCCTCCGGAGCTGTAATTCAGTTATAGCAATGGGCGTTCCATTTGCGGCACGCGCTGTATGAGGTAGACCAATCACAAGAGACTGGGCCATCTGACCAATCAGAGCAGAGTAGGCTCACAGGAAGGAGGGGCTTAGAGAGACTGAATCTTCGAACTGCTTCAAATGAATCGTTTAAGAATATTTGAGAAATGAGGTAGTATTAAATGTATATTATGAGAAAACGAAAGTGTTTTTTGACCTTGCATGCTTGTAAGCCTGTTGTAAGAGACTCCCAAAACAATATTAGGAACCTTAAAAATGGCATAATAGGGGCACTTTAAGGTTTTTAATGTTTTGAAAGAAGTCACTTATGCTTACCAAGGCTGTATTTATTTGATCAATAATACAGTAAAAACAGTAATATTATGATAAATTATTACAGTTTAAAAGAACTGGAAACATGTATTATTATTGTTAATGTTGATTATGTTGATGTTGAATGTTCTTGCTGTTTAATAATTTTATAGAAAACATGATCAAGATTCATAGTTGAATGAAAATGTCAAAAGAACGTCTTGGTTACTTTTGTAACCTCCATTCCCTGATGGAGGAAACGAGACGTGGTGTAGATGACTGACACTAGGGGTTGTACTTGGGAGCCCCAATCACCTCTGTTACTTCAGAAAAGGCCAATGAGAATTGGTGAATGGAATTTGCATACGGCACTCCCCCGGACATACAGGTATAAAAGGAGCTGGTGTGCATCCACTCATTCAGATTTGTGCTGAGGAGCACAAGGGTATGTCCTGGCAATCCAGCGGGTAGTCCAGCGTTGTGGCAGGAAGGACATCAAAGTCCTGTCCAGTCCCAAAGGTGTTAGGTGTTGCCCAGCCCACAGCTCTGCTGATATCTGTTAGAAAGTTCTGTCCAGTCACCTAAAGCTGTCTGCCCATAGCATACAGCACCCCAGCCAGTCTTAGACACAACCATTGTGACAACAACATGCCTAGACACCTGTTCTAGGGAAACCCTGCCTGTGCAAGGGTTGTCCAAGGGCTGAACGTACGGTGGCAGATCGGTGTGATAGCCACATGATGCATACCATGGCGCCATGCCTCATCTCAGGATCTCAAGTCTGAAACCATTGCTGAAGTGGTCTCTTATGCATCACCCCGAGCGTCGTTACCATCGCCAAGGATGCCATATGCCCCAGGAGCCTCTAAAATTGTTTCTGTGTGCACACAATAAATCTCGAGAGTGAGCTAGAATCAGCCAGTCATCGAGATAATTAAGAATGTGCACGGCCAATTCCCTATGCAGGGCAAGGGCAGCCTCTGCGACTTTTGTGAAGACGCGAGGTGACAGAGACAGTCCGAAAGGAAGGACCTTGTACTGATACGCCTCACTAAACTCTGAGGTCTTGGAGTGGTTGTAACCCACCACTTTTCTTCGGTACGATGAAGGGCTGTAGAAACACTTCTTCATCTCGGCTGGAGAGACAGGCTCTATTGCTTCTTTTGTCAATAGGGCTGCAATTTCTGCATGCAGGACATGGGCATCTTTGCATGCCACTGAGGTAAAGAGGATGCCATTGAATCTGTCCTTGTTGAATAAAAGTATTAATTTCTTACCTCAAACTTTTGAACGGTAGTATATTACAGTTTTCAAGAAAATATTAAAGTCGGCATGAAATCAGAATCAACCCTATTTACTTTGTTAGTGCATATTACTGGTCCAGTGGTGAACAATTCATCCATGCAAATTAATTCCTTCTGATGGTGTCAGTTTTTGGCTTGGGTAGAATATCCTCTCCAACTGTCAGTCTGCTGTGAGCTATTCTCAGAACTGCTGGACGGCATCATTGAGCTTGCCATTCACCTCGATTCTCGTTCTCCTGTTTTCTTTCTTTCCTTTGCCAATGTGTTTTGTTTCCCGTATGATTCACACATACCTTTTGCTGTTCAGTTAACCAGTTTTTTGGTTTTGTCATTTGGTGTTTTTCTCTTGTGTGTCTCTGTCATCTGTCCAGTTGTTCCTTTGAATTCTCAGACTGTTTGAACTCCTTGATCAGCAGACTGCCCAACCTGGTCTTGACTTTAAGCATCGATTAGAGACTTTCACTTTTGGAATTCCTCTCTGCTTTGGTTGCCGGGCTGGACTGATCTTTGTAAACGACCGCTGACTGTCACTTATCACAGACTTGGATTAATTCTCTGTTTGCTCGCCGTTCGCCTGGGTTTTGACTTCTCGCCTGCCTAATTCTCCTCTTTGCTTTCCCCTTGGACCAGACTCTTTACAGACTGATTGTCTGGTTTTGGACTATTGCCTGGCCTGCGATTATTCTCTCTTCTATTTGGTTGAGCCCAGTCCTGAGTTCTATGGCTCGCCGATAGTTATTTGAGCTTAATTAATAAAGATTTATTGAGCATCTCTCTGCTTTTGGGTCCTTCATTACCGGAACACCAATTGCTCCCAAGACGCTTTGCATGGATATAACGAAAAACTGAGCCCCTAAACCTAGAGGTAAACCCAAATTGACTTGTCTGTTAATGCTAATACAGTAAAATTATTTTCTGAGAAAGGTCAGAAACCAGACTAGGTCTGGTTTTATTAAACCAGACATAGTTTTGCTCCAACAGCTTTCTCCTTCCTTTCTCCTCTTTTCTAGTGAGCAGCTTTTTGGTTTTTCTCTGTGAACATTTAATCTGTTTCAGATTATGCAGGAGATTAGAGGTTCAGATGTTTTTTTTGAAGTGTGTGAATAAGACCACAGATTGGAATATTAAAACTACTTGCATTACATAGAGAACAATTTGTTTATTTAATTATCTTTGTAAAACACTTTTTAAATATTATCACATTCAATATAAATCACATTTATATTAAAACACTATGTTTAGCTTGTGATCTTAATTCTCAGGTCACACACTTGCTTTGGAATGCTGCAAAAAATCTATTTCTTTTCCCCGGTTTTTTTTTTTCATGAATTTATAGCATATCATATTCATAAATCAATAATGGTCTCTGTTGCAAGCTTTTATTCATATTGCATCTTGTTTTCTTACAGCTGACATCTGTTGCATTTAGAAAGGCAAGAGTGTTTAGAGCCAGGATTTGTATTGTCATTAATGTAATATGGTCTGCCTGAAAATAAAATGTGATAAGATCAAACACTTTAATATCCATGTAATGAACAAATAAGAGTCTATGCTAGCCAGTCACTTTAGCTATTGTCACTCAGCATTTTTTCTTTAAAAGCCAAGACGTGATTCACAAGGACACTTAGGGGAAAATAAGCAGCTCTTGAGGTAAACTTTAGCAAATCTTGCTGATTAGCATTTACACTTTATGCAGATCATCATGGAGCCCTTTGCTGCTCACTTACAGATTCCTTCTCCCTTTCCGCTTATATTTCATCACCTGTGGTGTTCTAAAAAAACGTTTTTGCTTTTCCTACAGTTCATGGCAGTTGTTACCATTTTTAAAGCAACAAGCTATATTAATTGAGTCTGTCCTAGACTTGTTTATGCTGCATCAAGTTAACAATAGTTCAAACACATCTTAAGACCCTTGTGTTCTATTTCATTCTGCTCAACAAAGCTTTTTATTGTTTTGTTTTTAAAAAGAAATTCCTCTGTGAACATGTTAAATTGGGAGCTCAATAGTTATAGTTTACACTGTATTACTCCTTTATATTGCAAAAATTTCTGTACAGCTTACCACACTGGTGATGTCACATGAGGTCATTGAATACTTTTGAAAACAATAATAATATTTGCCCGTAAAAGTAAGCAAGAGCTACTAACAAACAAGTTACTTAACGTCTTCTATACTCAACTCACGTATGTGTTTTCGATTCCTCAAATGTCAAATCCAAACAGCGTTTTCTGAAGTAATGAGCTGTAACATTATTTATGTAGGTCTATAAATCTTAAGCAAACATTAAATGGTGTGAAATTGGCATGCTGTCTATTAACACACATGCACACAAACATTCACACACACGCTCAGATTATTCCTCATTGTACTACAATACATTGAATCTCCAGAAATGTATACACAGCAGAACTGTAAACATCAATAATGATTAAAAAGTTTTTGGTTACATTTTATTTTAAGGTGTCCTTGTTACAGTGTGATTATACATTTAATTACTGTGTAATATTAATAAACAACATGTACTTACCATAGGGTTAGGATTAGGGTTTGGTTTACAATCCTGGGTAAATGAATGAATGAATGAATAAATGAATGGATGAATGGATGGATGGTCCAGGCCAAAAATGGCAAAATATTTAGTGGTCTTTTAATGGTCCGAACCATTTTAATCACAAATCACTGGTCAGGAAATTAGCAAGAATTGCACAGTTACTGTAGATAAAGTAATTTAGCACAGAATCGCCTTCCCCTTTGTTTTCTTTCTTTTTTTTTTTTTTAAGCCATGTGGGTAAACTTGCAGATAGCTTTTTACAGGAGAAGAGTCAGTGTTGTTCCACTCAGTGTTGATATCTTCAAACAGTTCATGAGTTAGTTTGTTCTTCCAGTTAGTTTGAGTTTAATGTGAGATCAAATATTCACTATAGGGTTCAAATCTGGACTCTGACCAGGCCAAAACATGAGCCTGATGGACTTGTTCTCAAGCTACTTCTTGGTTGTCTTTGCAGTTAAGGTAGGAGCATTGTCTTGTTGAAATAACATCTGATCATTCCTCTTTAGATAACAATTTTTCATTTGTGGGATGCAAGCCATTCTGCAATGTTCTATTGTACTCCAAAGCATTAAATGACTTTTCACAGTGAAGTAGCTCATCAATACCAGCAGCTAAAAAGCTTCCCTACACAATGACACCTCTTCCTCCATGCTTCACTGTGGTAGAGATGCGGTTATCATTGTATTTCTCACCAGATTTTCGAAGACACCACTCTGGAGCATCACTCATCACATGCAACTCTTGTTTCATTGTGATTCATCACCCCACACAAAACTTCCCACATTCTGCCAAAAAAGTTCATACTGTCTTTGATGTTTTTGCTTTGATGGCTTTTTAAGTAGTGCATTTGCTTAAATTTAGCTAATTTCCTGACCAATAATTTGTGGTTAAGACAAGTAAAAGCTTAGTGCTTAGCCTTTTTAAATAAAACAAATAAACAAACAAAGCAAGAACTGCAAGCAAGAAGATCTCTATGGGCTTTTGAGCAGATGTGCATAAGGCCGTGTGCATAATTAATGATTATTATCTAATTCACAATAATAGTTGAATATACACCCTCATCCTACCTCTGGGCTCAAAAAGTCATTTTCCCGAAAGCACTGTTTGCCAACTATGGTTGCAAGTTCTGTTGTTATCAACATAGTTCCAAAGAACATTAGCAAAGTTATGTGGTTGGAACTACAGCTCTTGAGCTGTTGTTAGATGCATAGGTTCTTGTTAAATGACATGTGGATTTAAAAAGATAATGCTCTTGGGCACAATAAGCAAGCTAACAATCAGTACATTATACATTTTCATTATATTTAAATATACATACATTTTAATCTATAAATTTCAGTGTCAACAATCAGCAACATTTTTGAAGAGTGTGCGTGTGCGTAAAATGCACAAGGGAACTCCAGAGTATGACATATGAGGGAGCCTGCACTGAATCAAACATCAAATAAAGCAAAATGACATGGAACAATGAAGTACAGTGAAGTAGTCGTTAGGTTCCATGTTTGTTACAGCAGCATCTCAGAGATCTTGAGTAGATTAATCAGCAAAAGTTATTACTTGTAACGTGCTGGTTGAGAGGAAACACACGACGAAGAAGATAACTCTCAATAAAGTCTTTACTTGAATCCAATGGGAAAGATACAGATACAGGCAGGAACGCAACACAACACAATGAACATACGAGACCCGACCATGAACTGAGGGAAGACAGGAACTTAAATACACAGACGATTAACTCAAATGACAGACAGCTGTGATGATCTGGTTAATGTCCATTGTGACAGATTGTGGCGGGAAAAACGGAACAAAGGAGCACATGTGACAGATGACAAACCCAAACAAACAGAACGTGACGGTGACCGTGACAGTACATCCCCCTCCGGCGAGACACGTCCTCGCGCCGTAATGGAACATCCAAAGGGGAGGGCCGGAGGGGGTTCTGGAGGTGGACAGAGTGATGGTGAGACGGTAGATGATGCAGGAGGTGGCTCAGGAGGAGGACGGCCGACCGGAAGGAGGAGCCAGATGGTGGCCCAGTCCACAGCCATGATGGTGGACCACGGCGGCGGTGTTGGAGGGAGGAGCCATGGTGGTGATGGCTTCAGCGCCACCTTGGGGACGAGCGACGCCGACGAAGGAGGAGAAACCCATGGTGCAGATGGAGGGCTGATGGAGTAGAGTGACGCCGGAGAGCAACGGACGGCCCACAAATCCGTGGCGAAGCTGACGCGACGTCTGACTCGGGTGAAGCCGATGGTCCGAGGGAGCTCAGCGAAGCCAAACGCTCGAAGGTCCCTGCAGACATCGAGGGAGGGAGGAGCACAGGTGGAGGAATCAGGGCGACGAATCGAGGTGGAATGACACGGTCAGAAGCTGGAGGCGGAGCCACGGGATCCTCACGCCCTGAGGGAGGTGGCTCACAGTAGGCCCGCGATGTAACCACATCACTGAGAGGAGACAACGGTGGTACAGCGGGACTGGTGGGAGACAGCTCGGACAGGACAGCAGACGTGGCTGAGGTCTGGGGAGAAGACTGAGACAACGAGCTGGCAAGAACATTTAGAAGAGGAGGTGGGAGAGGGAGGCTGGGTGGGACCAGTGAATCCAATATAGAACAGTTAGGCAGATGAAGGGTTGAGTCTATGTTGTTGTTGTCCAGAGACTCACTCTCAGTGACGGGCGGGCGGGCAGGCGGGGCTTCTGACCAACCCCTCGACTCCGACACCTACTCCCTCGGCGCAGGATAGGACAGCCGACTCAGACCCCTCCTCAGATGGACTCCCCTCAGGCTCCAGTGTGATGTCATGCTCGGTCGCTCCTCCTAGCATGGGCTCTAACATCGCGGCAGAGTCGTTCACTCCATCTGCGGTGGGTTGTAGCTGTCTTTCCTCGCCGTCCGTGGGTTTCTGGCTGGGCACTGGGCTTGGCTGGGTTCTGGATCGGGGCCGCTTGCTCTCCAGACACCTCAACACGGTTTTCCTCCAATTCAAGCCGGTGGTGTCTGGGAGGTTGCTGGGGCTGTGAAAGTTTGATCCAGAACAAGGTCTTAAGGGCTTCATCCTCCAGCAGGCTGGTGACGGCAAGACGGGAAAGCTCAAACGTAAACGACAAAAAATCATGGCTCTCCTGAGCCACGGTGATGAATTTTACCTATTCATCCATTGGGCGGTCGGGTCTTCTGTAACGTGCTGGTTGAGAGGAAACACACGTTGAAGAAGATAACTCTTAATAAAGTCTTTACTTGAATCCAACGGGAAAGATACAGATACAGGCAGGAACGCAACACAACACAATGAACATACGAGACCCGACCATGAACTGAGGGAAGACAGGAACTTAAATACACAGATGATTAACTCAAATGACAGACAGCTGTGATGATCTGCTTAATGTCCATGGTGGCAGATTGTGGTGGGAAAAACGGAACAAAGGAGCACATGTGACAGATGACAAACCCAAACAAATAGAACGTGACGGTGACCGTGACATTACTCCACCTGCGTGATGTCATTAAAGGATTAGTTTACTTTCAAATGAAAATTAGCCCAAGCTTTACTCACCCTCAAGCCATCCTAGGTGTATATGACTTTCTTCTTCCTGATGAAAACAATCGAAGAAATATTAATAAATATCCTGACGCATCCGAGCTTTATAATGGCAGTGAATGGGGGTCACTAGTATGAGCTGAAGAAAGTGCTTCCATCCACATCCATCCATCATAAATATGTGCTCCACACGGCTCCGGGGGGTTAATAAAGGCCTTCTGAAGCGAAACGATGCGTTTGTGTAAAAAAAAAATCCATATTTAAACAAGTTATGAAGTCTAATATCGAGGTATATCAACGTACAAAGACTGCAATTATAAAGCTAGGATGCATCAGGATATTTATTAATATTTCTCCGATTGTTTTCATCAGAAAGAAGAGAGTCATATACACCTAGGATGGCTTGAGGGTGAGTAAAGCTTGGGCTAATTTTCATTTGAAAGTGAACTAATCCTTTAATGACAGTCCTATATTGATGAACCAATGTGGCTAAAATGAGGTGCGACCATGTTACTATGATTTCGGGAAACCATCATGGCTAGTTGGTTAGTTTTTCCAATGATGCATCATACTATGGTAGTTAATCATTGAGTTACATTGCTGTACAGGAAACGCACCCCAGAGCGATACTTTGGTGACTGAGGGAAAACACATCTGCTTCAAAACACAAGAACGAGCACAGACAGAGCAGAGTCTGCAAAGTGTCATGAGAGACCGCATTAAATTACCTCATGTCTCAAAGCACATAACATTACAATAATAATGAACATAACTTAAAAAGCACTGACTTGTACCATCTGACTGCTGCAGATTCATTTCAGATCTAAGTAGAACATTTGTCCAAATTGGATGAACATTTTTTGGTCCTGAGACTTCCACAGAAGAAATATGTAAATTTTTTAGTATTTAGACCACTTTTATTATTGATTGGATGTGAAGAGAGTTTCAACCAGTATAACAAAAAGTGTTTATGAAAAACTGCCTACCCTACCTTTAAGTGCCAAATATGATGTTACTGAGGTTTGACCACCTATTGACAAACTTGGCAAAAACAGAAAGAAAGCCACATAAAGCATGTCACCAGAAATAACCATGAGCGTAATTGCTCATTATTTTTTCTATACTTTTTTTTTTATCCACTATTTTTTGATTATAAAGTAAAGCTGTTTTTACATAGAGTCAGATATTCAATGCATGTTGTGAGTACTGAATGCAAATGCACCTGTATTTTATTTTTGCTTTAAAAGGTGAAGATGCCAGTTTTAGTTTTTGTATTTAATCATAATTATTTTACTTGATAATGTGTATGCTGTGCATAATGTAAATTTATCTGCAGTTGCATTTGTCATTTCTGTTATTCAAGCACTAAGCACTTCATTTTGGTAAATGGTTTGTAAAAACATTTCAATCTATTTTTACTGATGACATTTGACATGATGACATTTCAAAATTTAGTTAAGAAATTATTTTATTTAATTGTACATCTAACGTGGTAATTGACTTGAGTGCATTTAGGTTTATAGATTTTGTAGAGTTTAGTAAGGTAATCAAAGCCTTTTATACTACTAAGTGGAGGCACTGGCATTTGTGTGATCTGGTAAAATTGAGGGGGGAATGATTTACAAAAGAAGAACACTTGAGGGAAGCACCAAATTTTACACTTCCTGCTTATATTCACAAAGTCACATCTATTCAAATTCATAACAGCTAGCAGTGCTCAGTGCTGCACTGAAGATCAACCTTCACACCTGACAGGGGTTGAATTTGAATTTTGGTTTGAATGTGGTTGCTAGCATTTTTATAACATAATTTAACCAATTTATTTAATGCAATTAATTTTATTTTTTGGCTCCTTGACCCGTACTTCATTTCATTAATAAGAGTTTTCCATCAGAGCAATTCAAGCTTGAAATACCACATTTGTGTTTTTCAGAAATCACTTACTGCACCTTTAATCCATCCTTGCTGAGTAAAAGTATCCTTTAATAAATACTTTATTAAAATGATTCATAATGTTAAATTATGTTCCAAAAAAAGAGAGAACAGAGAGTCATAATTATAAATTAACTTTTTATCAAAGTGTTCTCTTCTTTAAAAAGATGCAATTAAGCAGGATTATTGTTTTAGATAAAGGGGAAAAAGTAAAAAGAACTACAGCTTTGATTTTACCACTCTTTCGTTTTCAGTGTTGAGCTTAGATCTGTATTTTTTATCTATAACACAGATAGCATGTGGCCGTGTATTTATGAGTGGGACCTCCCATTCCACACCAACCAGAATTCGCCTGTGATGGGACCTTTAGCCTCGGGCTTGAGTCAGAATCATGTGGATGAACCGCTGTTCCTCAGAGGAGCTCAGATCAGCAGGTGCTGCAGTGAATGTGCCAGTCACATTGGCCACTGATGTCAGGAAAGTATAATGAGGATTGAGTATATTGAGCTTGTTAGTTTTACCCAATGCACTCAGATTTTCAAATTAACCTGTATTTCTTTGCTCAAGTCTCCAGCATTTGGATGAATGTGCTGATCTTGTCTGCCAGATGTGTGCAGGCGTTTGTCTTTGCCCTGCAGCTGGAGATTTAATTCATTCAGCTTAGATATGCCAGTGTCATAGAAATTAGTCATTACTAAACTTGTTGGCTAGAATTTGTTCATTCATTGCCCTCAAGAAAAATTCAAACCACCTCTCTGAGCTCATAAATTCTAGACTTGTAGGAGAGACAACTAGGGATGTACTTCACACATACTGTAACATAATTGCATGTGCAAATAACCAAAACCTGATCCAGACTATCATATGTAAATGAGCTGAACTGTTTACAATGGATCCTGCTCACTTTTGCAAATAGACAAGAGGAATCTTGCGGTTACATATGATTGGACATTTTCATTCATAATGCCATTTGAAGAAGGAATTTTTTTTTTTTTGAAAATGCACTGTACTCACTGCTAGTGTCCTTTTTGCAAATGACTATTGAATGAATGTTTTCATTGCTAGCTCCCCAGGACATCTGCATATCGAAGCCTGTAATACACAAGCTGATCTGGTTCAGCAACATCTTCCATTTTCAATGGAAGAAACATGGTCTGATCATATTGTATTTATTTTGCTTTCCAACTGTTTTCATTTAGTTTTGTATCAGGCTGGGAGTTGATAAAAGCACTACTGAAGACACTCCATTTTTCAAGCTCTCGGATATATACAATGATGAGCCAAAACATTATGATCACCTGCCTAATATGCTGTTGGTCCTCCCCGTGCTGCCAAAACAGTGCCGAAAACTTCTTCCACTGCTCCAAGGTCCAGTTCTAACGCTAGCATTACCATTATAAGTGCTTTCTATGGCTACACAGCCTCATACACAGCAGAGTGCAATGTACTATGTTGACACATTCCTCACATAACAATCATTAAAATTTTGTGTGACTTGTGCCACAGTAGAGATTCTGTTGCCCTCATGCATCGATGAGCCCAATTGGGCACCCAACACCCTGTTGGTGAATTCTCACCACGACACCATTAAGGATTTCATTGTCTTCTTAAAGGGTTAGTTCACCCAAAAATTAAATTTCTGTCATTAAGTACTCACCCTCATGTCGTTCCACACCTGTAAGACCTTCGTTCATCTTTGGAACACAAATTAAGATATTTTTTGATGAAATCCGAGGGTATCTGATCCACACATAGGCTGCAACGTCATTGCATCTTTTGACGTCCAGAAAGGTAGTTAAAAACATGGTTTAAAATAGTCAACGTGACTACAGTGGTTCAACCTTAATGTTATGAAGCGACGAGTATACTTTTTGTGCGCAAAAACAAAACAAAAATAACGACTTTATTCAACAATTCGAACTGTTGTCATACGTAGTGAACTCAGTGCAGGCTTCGTTGTTTACGTCTGAATGCTGGCTCATTATTGGCCGGATCCTGTGTCAGCATCACATGCAGGCGTCGTGCTGCTCACCAGAGGTGTAAAGAGTACCTGAAAACCATACTTGAGTAAAAGTACTGATACCTTACATCGAAAATGACTCCACTACAAGTTACAAGTAACCAATTCCAATACGACTTGAGTAAAAGTCTTAAAGTATCTGATTTTAACAGTACTTAAGTATTTTACTCATGCTGAATGTAGGCTCAGAGATGCACTAGTCCTGAGAGACATACCAGTGAAAATAAGAAACAATTGTTTTGTAAGATGAGAAATCAAGTTTATATTCTAAAATCAAAATAAAACTAAACACCTCAATGTTGCAATAAATCAAGGTCGACACAACAACCTTTTAAACGTCTACAAACTCTCAAGTCTCAGTTGAGCTCAAGTGCACAGAAAGGCCATAAGTAAACCAATATCCTTCAAAACGGTCTTGTCAATATAGCAGATAAATAAAGTAAAATTAAATAGTCAAAGTCTACTGTATGTGCTGGTTTGAGCCTCATCACCAGCTGCAGTCATTTCCTCATCTAATAAATAAAACATCTGCGATCAGCAACCACCTGCTAATGCACTCACATTCACGTAAAGTATACTTGTTGACAAGTTTTGGGTGAGTAAAGGCAAAATGCACAAGATATAGTACCTTCAATGCCCTTAGATGGCGATATCGCTTCTTTATAGCAGAAATAACCTGCTGCAGAAAAAGTTAGCTGCCATGAAAAATGTAATTTGTAATTGCATTACTCATCACAAATGTAGTGGAGTGAAAAGTACATTTACTTGCTCAAAAATGTAGTCAAGTAGAGAGTAAAAGTTGCCAATATCTTTGATACTCAGTACAACTACAAATTAGCCAAAAAGATACTTAAGTACAGTAACTATTTACATTTACTCAAGTACTTTACACCTCTGCTGCTCACGTGTTCAGCTTCGGCCAATACTGAGTTGGAGTTTGGACATAAACAAACCTGAGGGTGAGTACTTAATGACAGAAATTTCATTTTTGGGTGAACTAACCCTTTAAGTGTATTATTCTTCTAACAGAAAACAACAACAACAACAACTGAGTATGAATATTAATCAGTTAATTATGTGACCAATATTTGGCCAAAACAAAGTTGTTGAGCAAAAATAACACATAAATACATATCTGGGTGAAGTGAATTTTTTTTTTTTTTTTTACTTAGTATTTACTTTGAAACTATTTCACTCAAAAAGGGCTAGTAAATTTCACAAAGAATAAAAGAAATGGCAAGAAACACATTGAATTATACATGAAATTTTAAAGTAGAAAGACTGAAATAGTATTTTCTTGTAATATATACTCTAATAATATAATCTGCTTTATTTACACCTTTGAAAAAAATCCTTTTTTTACAATGGTAATTTTGGTTTGATAATTTTGGATATTCAATGAAAAAAACTCAAGCTTTTTTTTTATTTATTTTTTTTTTATCAAGAATAGATGCTCATAAAATCTGAAATAAGAACTATGCCTTTATGGAGGATAGCTTTTAGCAGCTCTTTTTTAAAAATGCATTTGCTCAAAATAATACTCGATGGTTTCATATAAATCGGTGGAAGAATTACAAATTAAAAAAGTAGTTAAGAAAAAAATAAAAACAAATGCTACAATATTAAGAGTGTAATCACATCTGTTGTACCAAATGGTTCTTTGAAACAGCACCACAAACAGAGATCAAGCACAAGTGTTTAAACACTAATGAAGACTTTGAGGCTCTATGATTATCTGACAAGCTGCTCTGAATCATGTCATCAGTGCATGTACTGCTCCCCCTGAGGTCGTAAATGTAATTTATTCAAAAGGTTTTTTATAGAGTTCATGAACTCTCAACAAAGCAGTGTGGATTAATTCTTGATGTGAATATTTGATATTTGATTTTGTGGTTCTTTTTCCCAGAGAGTACACTGAACTTCTGAATATTTTTTATAACTATTGTGCTTTTAATCTTTTGATTATTGAACTACACTCTAAATATTTCAGATGATTGATATTTTTTCTGTTACATTACCATGTCTCTTTTTGGTTTTCTTTGTGGTCAAAATTACTCATTGGGAAATAAAGTTGTATTATATATATACTCCTAGTTATGAATGTTATACCTTGCATTTACTCACATTTTTTTTGAAACACCATGTATAAGTTGAGTTTATGTTTTATCAGTTGAAGACAGCCTTTGACAGGAGGATGCTGGATGTCAGTATTTGAGGCCATTTACATTATTTTTACTCTATTCCCACTTCTTTCTCTTGTAACCTTGATGCAGTCAGTACTTGATGGGTACAGAAAAATAATTTTTTCTTAGCATTTACAGCGCTTAGGGCATGTAACAAAATCAATTATTTAAGTGACAATTGATTTGCAGGTAGGGAGTCAGAACCAAATATGTATTGTGCACAAATTTTATAAACTAAATTACGAACACATAACTAAACTAACAAACACATGGATGGGAAATGAAAGAATGAACAAAAAATGGAAACAGGGAATGAAGCTAGGGAGAACAGTGATTAACCAGGAACGAATCATCAGCTTATCATTACAAAGCTCCTTTGTTTACCAAGGGGGTTCACAACTTTAACTAACTAGCAGCAATTTACTATATCGTATGATACTTTCATTATGCCTCAGCTGTTGAAGAGTGTCCGAATATACTGTTGCAGTAGAAAGTCCTGAGGCAATCGATCTCTCCTGCGTTGAATGAAGAAGCGATGCCAAACTTGCATGGTTAGTTTGACTCTTAGTGGAGAAAAGAGTCCTCTCTCTCTCTCTCTACTAAAGCACATGGCTGGAGTACAGGCCTTGGCCTGAGAGGCCACCCAGCAGGAGTTATCTTGTGGCAGTCGAAGATGCAAGAGGGCGAGGCAGAGCTGTGCATCTCCTTTTAAGGTCCGGGAGAAGTCACACCTCTGAGGGGTTGACCTAACCAATGAGATGGGTAGGATTTCAGAGCGGCAAAATTCCTCTGTGGGGGCTTTTATGAGCTTTTCTAGCAGGGCATCTGCATGTGAAACTGGCTGAGTTGTTAAAGAAGAAACTATTAAAGATTCTTGTAATACTGATTGGACAGGTATCACAGGTGCACAGGTATCGATATATCATATACACTATCATTTAAATCTTCAAAATACAAACTCGCAGAATCCAAACTTGGTGTAGGTAAGGATATGTTAACCATTTCTTATCATAAAATATGCATAAAACAAAAATACCATACAAAAGACACTACACAAAACAGTTATAATCATAAACACAATGTCCTGGGATGCATGTTCATTTATAGATCAGTTAATCTATAAATTAATGCAGGTAAGTCTGTTTTGAGGGCTATGGGTTTTTCTATGGCCTCTGCTTTTCCACGTGGCTACATAGTTCAGGGCAATAAACTAAGCCTTATCAGATGGTGTCCATGGTAAGTGAGGCCCTTGCCCAGGCTGGTCCGTTGGGGGAGGGTTCCGCAGACCCCATAATGTGTTTTAAAGATTAATTGTTAAAGGGGTGGTTCATTGCGATTTCACTTTTTTAACTTTAGTTAGTGTGTAATGTTGCTGCTTGAGCATAAACAGTATCTGCAACAACATGTTCTCCAACCAATACGCCTATATAGGTCGTTTGTCACTTCCCTGAAATACGACCCATAGGAGCATTTACTAAAGTTGCGCCCCTATCGACAACAAGACACTTTCATTTTAATTCATGAAATACGACCCATATGAGCGTTTGCTAAAGTTGCGCCCCTATCGACAACAGGACACTTTCATTTTAATGCATTTTAATACATTGTTCCATTTGTTCCCTTTTATCTGCGTCATATTTCGGGTTTCGCGTAGCTCAATTGGCAGAGCATTGCAATATATAACAATATGCAATTCGATCCCAGGGAACGCATGTGCTCATAAAGTGTATATGCACTATAAATCACTGAGGGTAGGTTTAGGGGTGGGGTGGGTGTAGTCGTTAATAAAAAAAAAGAGTTTTGCTAAATGGGAATAGGACAAATGGTGTAAAAAGTCCACACACTGCATTTAAATGAACGCGCATTTTGATTGGTAACGACAGTCATACGTCATTTCATGGCGACAGACGTAACATGACACTGTTGTTATTTTTACGCCAGCTAGAGGGCGCATGACTTTAAAACGTAAATATAGATCGTATTAAGGTGGTTGAAAAATGACCTATAGGGTCGTTTTTTTTTGGAGGACAGTCTGATCTGCAAAGTTACAGCGCTGAAAGTTCAATGCAAACGGAGATATTGTCATTTAAAGTTATGGCAGTTTAATGCCTACAAAAATGACCGGTTTGGACTACAAGGAGCTTCTTCCAGGGTTAGTGACATCATAAACCCTGCAATTTACATAAACCCTGTCCACAGGAACACGCAACACAGTGGGCGAGGCCATGTCGTGCGGCATTATGGAAGCGGAAGAGTTGTCCACACCGGACGGAGTTAGCTAAATTCTATTGCATACTTCTCCAACAAACGCCAACAAACACCAACAAACTTCTATGTTCATAGACAAACAGTTGTTCATGCTATAAATTAAACGATACCTTTACAAAAATGCTACTACGCAGTCATGTATTCAGCTACAGTAAAGCTTTAATCAGGATAAAAACGTATATTGAAAGCTAACAAACAGCAGTAACATTTCCATTTACAAGTGACAGCAAATCTAAACACTTTGACACAAGTACAAAAGGAAATACTTACCATTCATAAACGTCCTTTAAAAACCATGCTTGCAGTGGTTCTGCTTGACCCTCTTCATCATTACTGCTATTTGGGTCTGATTCGGGTTCAATTTCATATGGCAATATAGACGCCATTATTTACATTTCCACCGAAGCACATGTAACAACTAATGGTAAGGGGCGTGGCGTTTCCGGACGCTTCAGGGAATCACAATACACTGGGCCAGCTAACCAATCTAAGCACATTGCGTATTTCGGAGGGAGTGGTATCATGGAATCAGGAAGTCAATCCAGCCGTTCAAATGACAATGGAAACAGCGGTGTAGAATAAAGGTAAAATATATGAAAAATACAGCGTTTTTTTAAAAACGAAGCATTAAGACATGTTAAACTGCGCCCCATAAACACAATCAAGCCTAGAAAAAAAACAATGAACCACCCCTTTAAATATGACAAATAATTGTGTCTGATTTGTCTCAGTCATTACATTTAAAAATCCAAAGCTTGTACGGCAGGGATGGGCAACTTCGGTCCTGGAGGGCCACTATCCTGCAGAGTTTAAACACGCTTGGACAATCTAATCAATGTCTTCAGGATTACTAGAAAGATACAGGCAGATGAGTTTTTATCAGGGTTTGAGCTAAACTCTGCAGGACAGTGGCCCTCCAATACCAAAGTTGCCAATCCCTGTTGTAGGGGACTCTCACAAACAGTGTGAGATCTGACATAACAGCCAAAGATGTCATTCTGAACATGTTTGACAACAGATCCAGTTGCGAATTTTAAAGGCAAACCTAGCAAGCCGCTCAAAAAAACAGTATGAGATGTGGCAGTCAAAGGGGTCCGTCTCAATTTGTATGATTGTAGTGGTGGTGCTTTATAGGGGATGCTGTCTTCAAACAGCTAAACCACGCTAATGAAGAAAAAGAACGCTGCTGCAAATGTCCAAATGTCAATATGTCAGAGATGCGGCTCACAATGTCCCAGCTTCCTGTCTGGGTCATGTACACTAATGGTCAAATGTTTAGAATAATAAAGAGAAATCATTCTAATATGCTGATATGGAGCACAATTATTTTCAGTTATTATTGGCGATCAATAATAAGAATATTATTATTAATAATTAGCAAGGTTGAATTCAGTTAATATTTTTGTGGAAACCATGATCATTTTTCAGGATTCTTTGATGAATAGAAAGTCCAATGAACAGCATTTATTTGAAACCAAAATCTTTTTTAACATTATAAATGTCTTTACTGTCACTTTTGAGCAATTTATAAGCATTAATTTCTTCATTTTTTTTAAACCTTACTTTGCCCAAACTTTTTAATTGTATCACGGTTTCTACTAAAATATTAAACAGCACAACTATTTTCAACTTTGATGATAATAATAAGAAATGTTTCTTGAGCAGCAAATCATCATATTAGAATGATATCTGAAGGATCATGTGACACTGAAGACTGGAGAAATTATGCTGAAAGTTTAGCTTTGTCATCAAAGAAAAAAAACTTATTAAAATAAAAAAACAATGGATAAACTTCTGTATCAGAAAATGATGCTGGAGGTCAGGAAGTAAAGCTGTTTTGTTTTCAGTAGCAAAGAGAGATATTTTCATTTTTTTAACAGTGCATATTATGAAATGAATAGCCAGAATATAGGTAGGAATTTGTCTTTACATAAAAGCCATTGCAAATGACATTAAAACACGGCCATTAATCACTTCAAGTTTTATTTTCTCGACTGAAGTAAAGCAAAATTCAGAACAAGTAAAATTATTCTTTACTACTTTCTCTCCTTCATCAGTACAGGAACAGCTTCCCATTGTCACCACACACATTTGTCACAGAAGACTACAGCTGTGATCTCTCCTGTCTGCTGTTGTTTTGAAAGCAGCAGGGTGACGTGTTGACGAGGAGCAGTCAAAAGAACCAGAGCTCAGTGTGGTGGCAGATGTGTGGGAGTCGCTCTTGCTTCCAGAACACACTTCACCTCTGGCTTCCTGCCTCACCGCCTCAGGCCCAACCTTGATTTTACCCGGGTGAGACCATAGAATCTTAATTTAGCATCACTTAAGGCAGAGGCCACGCTGAGAATCTAAAAATATATGCGACCAACAGGAGGCGTCATCTTCAATATCAAGGTGTCTTTGAAGAACAGAGAAAATGTTCATGATAGGCACCATGGTAAAGCAGATGAAAGCCTCTATAAACTTCAAGTTAAATCAAAGAGATGTTATTCAGTTAAGGTTTTAACCACAAAAAGCAACTTCTAATGGATAACACATTTACAAAAATGCATCTGAGTCTAAAACATACAACAAATTAAGTGTGGACAGAACTGTAGTGAGGCACGGTCATTGTGATTTTGTATAAGACATGTTCCTGGATCAACATATCTTGTTGATCTCGGAACAACATTCTTCTCCGGAAATTTAGTCTAAACTCTTTCCCTACCCCTAAACCTATCCCTATCCTAAGTTATCCCTAAAATCAGAGGCAAATGATAGGTGAATAACACTGCTGTAGAAGCACATAACCTAACCCATATAAGCCTCAACTTGACATAAACTGTAAACTTGTCCCTCAAATCTGATTGGTTGATTGGAATGTTGTTTCAGGATCAACAAAGATGATCATCCAGTTGTACTTGGTGAAATCACATTCACCAGTGAGGCGCCTTCCTCTGAAACATCATCCACTGCACTGTCAGAAAAAACTGTGCAAAAATTGTACCTTTAGGGGTACAAAAGCTTGTCACTGGAGCAGTAAGAACAACTTTGTACATTGTTAACCCTTAAAAGGTACATTTTAGTACCTTAGAGTAGTCACATGTACCCTTAAGGTACTACTATAGTCTCTTTTCCACTGCGTGGTACGACTCGGCTCGGCACGACTCGGTACGGCTCGCTTGGAACCTCAACCGAGGTGGTAATAAAAAAATTTACCAGGTACTAGGTATTGAACACAGTGGAAAACCCCCCAAAAGTGAGCTGTACCGAGCTGTACAATGCAGTGGAAAAGCGCCATATGAAATTTAAGGGTAGTGCTCCAATGACGAGCTGTTGTACCTTTAAAGGTACAAGTTTTGCACTTTTTCTAAACATGGTGTCACTGTTAGACAGTGCTACTTTGGCAAAATAAATGCTTACACACTATTGGGAACAGTTTTCTTTTGACATTGCTATTCATAAAAGCATTCATTCATTCATTCATTTTAAGCTGCGTTTCCACCGCAGGAACTTTCCCCAGGAACTAGGAACTTTGGGGTGGTACTCGGTGTGTTTCGACCGCAGGAACCAGGGTGTAAATGAAGTTCTGGGTAAAAATTTCTCCCTCTGAAAGTACCTGCTCGCTAGGTAGTACTTTTTCAAAGTTCTGGAACTTTCGGGGGTGGGACTTGGGCACTGAACATGCTGATTGGTTGACTCCACGCAGCATTTTATTTCAACCATCGTTTTTTTTAAAGTCTGTTGCGGTGCATGCAGTAAGAGTTGTTTGCAATTTGAATCAACAATGGAGTTTAAAAAATACGACCGATGGACCGACGACGAGTTTCAGGCTTTATTAATCTTATATGCGGAGAACGAAATCCAGCGGGAACTGGAAAGCCGCGCAGTCCTACGTCACCGGACTTTCTTCACGGTACTTTAGACTGCTATGGAAACGCAGCTAGCAATAGGTCTGGGGGAAAAAAATTCCTGGGACAAATTGTTCTGGTGGAATTTTGGTGGAAACGTGGCTTTAGAATGACTTCTGCGGTGGAAACGGTTGATTTGATTGCTTCTACTATTCTTCTACTATTCTCATTTGTAAGTCGCTTTGGAGAAAAGCGTCTGCTAAATGACTAAATGTAACTTCTGAAGGAACATGTGAGACTCAAAACTGAAAAGTGTAATGTAAAGCCTGAGGAATGCCGTGTATTAAAGTAAAAAAAAAAAGGAAAAAGGAAGTTGTTTCTTATTAGATCATTATGATAATCATGATGAGTGGGGACTCTGAACCCTCACAATTTATGTCAAATTCTGCATTTGTTAAATGCTGATCCTGATAAAAATCTTTCAACCGCACATACATATTGGCGATTTTCGTCTCGATCTGAATGATGCACTAATCTAAATCAGCTCTTTTCCTGAAGTACCTGAAGTGTCATTGTCAAGCGTATTATAAACAGTAATTTCATATCAAGATTGCATTCAATTTCTAGCCAATTAAAAATTTTAGAGCCATGTATTCCTAGAGCAATTCATAGTCACTACAGAAATATCCATGACTTTTTAAGGCCTGGAAATCCCAGTTTTAAAATGACCTAATATGGTTTTTATGACTGGAAACCCAATGTGCAGTTCTGAATCAATTTTTGCTTTTTGTTATTTATCATTTATGGCTTACTCACCCCACAATCCATTTCAGAGCAGTCTATGGGCTTCCTGTCAGATTCATTGGCACAATAATTCCTTTGAGAATCCTTGTCTGTTATCTAAGAAAATTCCCAGAAATTTAATTTACAATCTGTGTACCATAACGTTAAAGAAAATCTAATTTTAAACAGTTCAATGACTTCCTGAAAAAGAACAGTGTAGTGTCGTAACTTATAGATTCATTTAAAAGCAACAGTGTAATTCATTATCTATCGAGCAGCATTTTCAATGCTAAGCGCACACATACAGATGCAAAAAGACCCCCCATCAGCTTCAAAATCCAGTGGGAACATGTTCATCTGCTGAAGTATAGTTCAAATGGAGCCAGCTCTCATGATGTTGAGAGTGAATGCGGTGGGCTCCAGGGAGACCCGTCTCACCCCAGAGAGACTTTATCTGAAGATAATTTGGTGACTGTCAGATCTCATTCATGTGGGCAGTGTTCTCTGCACTGTGCAACCCTTTTGCTTATGGGCACATGAAGCAAAGCCCACAGAAAAATCACGCTGACAGTAATAGGTTTAAATTCAAAGGCCTGATAATATGATTCTGACACATTGCACAATGCTGCTTATGTGGGTGACTCAAGTTCAAATCTGGTTTGTGTCATTTCTCAAACCCACCTGCCTATTTTTGTCTGTCACCACTTGCAGTATCCTCCCAATAGAAGTGGCAAAAGTTTCCCATTCTTTAAAGAAGAAAAGTAACAAGCCCTTCCATGAATCCAAGAACAGGACTCAACTAGACTAATATGACTACCATTTTCTTGAAAATACTGTAAGTCACAATGTATTTTAAAGTATTTCTGAATGTAATAATAAAATGTGATGAATACACTGAGGCAACTTATCTGTATTTTTTTTCTCTCAACAATGTAATTTGGACCTGATGTCTGATGTGACTTATTTTCTTAAAAAATATGGTATAACCAAACAAAAATCTGGAAATGGTACAACTTTAAAATAAAAAACCTACACAGATGTAATCCCTCCAGTCCTATTTGCCTCGCTCTGACTGGGACTCGAACCAGAGTTCCCAACATGGGAGGTGGGCGTGCTAACAAGGATGCTAAAGACTGCAGTCTCCAGCATCAGTCGCTAGTGCACCTTTTGAGATCAGGGGAGTGAAGTTTACCTGCGCAGCTCTCACTAGCTGGCCTCCTTTACATTCACTCCCCTAAACCTCACTTCTATCTGCGTCATGGCACCAATGTAACCCCTCCGGTCCAACTCGCCTCGCTCCAAAGGGGACTCAAATCGGCGTTTCCGGCATGTGAGGCGGGCGCGCTAACAAGGACACTAAAGACCGCAGTCTCTAACGTCAGTTGCTAGTGCGCCTCTTGAGATCAGGGGAGTGAGGTTTACCTGCACAGCTCTCACTAGATGGCCTCCGTTACACTCGCCCCCCTATACCTCACTCCCATCCGGGTCACAGCACCAATGTCTCCCCTCCGGTCCTACTTCGCTCTGAGTAGGACTCGAACTGACATCTCCGGTATGGGAGGCGGGTGCACTAACAAGAACCCTAAAGACCACAGTCTCTGGCATCAGTTGCTAGTGTGGCTCTTGAGCTTTCACTAGCTGGCCTCCTTTTCATTCACTCCCCTAAACCTCACTTCTATCTGCGCCATGGCACCAATGTAACCCCTCCGGTCCAACTCACCTCGCTCCAAAGGGGACTCAAATCGGTGTTTCCGGCATGTGAGGCGGGCACGCTAACAAGGACACTAAAGACCGCAGTCTCTAACGGCAGTTGCTAGTGCGCCTCTTGAGATCAGGGGAGTGAGGTTTACCTGCACAGCTCTCACTAGATGGCCTCCGTTACACTCGCCCCCCTATACCTCACTCCCATCCGGGTCACAGCACCAATGTCTCCCCTCCGGTCCTACTTCGCTCTGAGTAGGACTCGAACTGACATCTCCGGTATGGGAGGCGGGTGCACTAACAAGAACCCTAAAGACCACAGTCTCTGGCATCAATTGCTAGTGTGGCTCTTGAGCTCTCACTAGCTGGCCTCCTTTTCATTCACTCCCCTAAACCTCACTTCTATCTGCGCCATGGCACCAATGTAACCCCTCCGGTCCAACTCGCCTCGCTCCAAAGGGGACTCAAATCGGCGTTTCCGGCATGTGAGGCGGGCGCGCTAACTAGGACACTAAAGACCGCAGTCTCTAACGTCAGTTGCTAGTGCGCCTCTTGAGATCAGGGGAGTGAGGTTTACCTGCACAGCTCTCACTAGATGGCCTCCGTTACACTCGCCCCCCTATACCTCACTCCCATCCGGGTCACGGCACCAATGTCTCCCCTCCGGTCCTACTTCGCTCTGAGTAGGACTCGAACTGACATCTCCGGTATGGGAGGCGGGTGCACTAACAAGAACCCTAAAGACCACAGTCTCTGGCATCAGTTGCTAGTGTGGCTCTTGAGATCAGGGGAGTGAGGTTTACCTGCACAGCTCTTAGTAGCTTGCCTCCGTTACACAGACAAAACATCCCTTGAGTCAAAGAGCAAGTTTTAACTCAAAGAGCAATGCACTCGAACAACAGACGTTTCATAAGGCGAACAGAACAATATATATTTCACTACATACTATATAACTTTAGGCTATCACTATATTGTAGTTTAAAGGGTGACTTCATGACTTTCTTGCTTGGAACACAAATTTGCTATCAAGAATGCTATCATTGACAGTATAGTGACCAGTGGTAGCCAACCTACAACCTACCTAGTCAACCTACAAGACACAAAATAAAAAATAAAAATTGAATTGAACTTAACAAATGGGACAATACAGCAAAGTCATATTTCGCCTTCTGCCCATTTCAGGTTGGGCTTTCTCAGCTATGTTAAAGTATGCATCGAATATGATAACAGAATATGATTCCCAGTCTAATGGTCTAACGAAACCCAATGATTGAGCATTTTTAGATGTTCCAATATATTATTATTGACCCTTGAATTTGACATATGGGACAATAAAGATGAATGTTCTCTTTAGATGCCAGGCTTGACGTCAATGAAAGCCAATCCCAAATGGTTCTAGCACCTCATTACTGATTGTTACTATCAATACTGTTTTTTAATGTGAATGAGCTACACAATTTTCAGTGAATACCTTAAATTTCTGATATAATTAGGCTCCCTGGAACCTTCATTCACAGCACAGCTAAGACCTCTTCATCTGGACAGGCTGTTGGAGTAAGCAGACATCAGGACTTCCCTTTGGTCTCATGGAGTGCTGCCATGCATTTGGCAATGAAATGTTAATTCTTGAGCTTTGAGAGAGCTTTCAACAGGGCCAGAACTCCAGTTCTGCTGAAACATTAACTATGGGCCAAAGCTGTTCCCAGGAATTGATCAAGAAAGTAACAAGTTAATGAAAAAATGAAATGGGTACATGCGTGTGCCTGCATAGAAGTCTTAAAGGCAAAGCAACAAAAGATGAAACATTTAATTATAAGGGTCACAAAACTATGACTAAATTATGACTGTTTTTCTTGCCAAAAAAGTATTAACATGAACCTTATTCAGATGGTTTCCAGCTAACAAAAATATGTTCTACAAACATTTTGCTAATGTTCATATTCAGTTATGAAAACGTTAGTTCTGAATGTTCTCTGAACATTTAAAACATCCAGGTTTTTTTTTTTTTTTTTTTTTTTAAATGTTTTCAAAATGTTTTTTCTTGGTTATGCAAACATTATTTTATCATTTTGCAAACATTATGAGAATGTTACTTCTGAATGTTCTATAAACATTCTGAAACAAGAACATTCAACTAAAACACTTCTGAAAAGAATGTTCCATGAACGATGTATAAATAATATCTTTGTGCTAAAGACCAGATAACTTTGAATGAACATTCTATTAACGTTACTGGAAAAACATTTGTCATAACTTTGAGACAACCTGCCAGAATGTTCTATGTCCCCATGAAAAACAATTACCGTCCAAATAGGGCTATGGGCAAAATGTTTTTATGTTTTATGTAAGATATGACTCTTTTAATGTACACTGAGATTTTTAGATTATATTAGAATACATAAAGATGCCATGCAGCTGTAGTGTGTGAAATCTGTTAGACCAAAAGCCTTCCTTTTAGTCTCTGCTCTGTACTAGAAATCATTCAGACCAAATTTTCAAAATCATTAATTTACATTAATTTGATCTCTCCAGAATGCAACAATCTAATCAGACAAAAATGTTGCAAACAGCTAGCAAAGACTGGTAGTAGCCTATCACTACATACTATTCAGGACATTCTGCAATATGCTTTGATTCTGATGCTTCAGTTGTTAAAATCATGTTGAAAACTGCAGTGTGAATAAATGAAAATTACAGCTTTAGCAAATTTCTATTCCCAGTAAATGCATGAGCTGATATTATGCAGCATTACGATGATCATTGTGCAATCACGTTTAACTCCATCCATGCTTTTTCACTCTACAGGAATATTCTCCTCTTGCCAGTGCTGACTTTTATCTTCAATTATGTTCACTTAGTAAGTGCACTATGAAGACTTGTTATTTTCCACAGTTGCATTAAAAAGCAGTCACGCAGTCAAGCATGTTGCAATAAAAAGTAAATGATGCAGTTAACTGATCTGAACTTTAGATTCATGGACTGAACTACTTTTACAGCAAATACTGTATAAGTAAGCTAACACAGTTCAACAGCACTGGGACTTTTCACTGTTTATATCACTCTGTGTGTCTGTGCTGTTTGAGACTCTCCAGACTTGCATTGTTCAGAAATGTTTTTAATTGGTCAGAAGTAGTAAAATAATGCCTGTTGGCACTGTATATCTGACCGTGCATAAATCTATGCATCCTACAGTACAGCTCTGCTCGTGTTCTGTCTCTTGACAGTCATTAATAAAATTTCAACTCAAATCAATATTTCACTACTACTACTGTGAAGCAGAAACAGGTTTCCATAGTTTTGTTTGTTTTGGCAGGGAAGCGTTGTGGCATAAATCATGGAAAATCTCGTCAATGCTGGGCAAAGAGTTAAAGCAACTATCAACATAAGTATAAAGCAGATTAAAGTAGTTCATGTAGGTTGCTGTTCAATATACTACAGGCAATATAATGAAGGGTAAAATCTAAGCTTCACTCCATGTGTTTCTCAGTGTTCCTGTCGATTGTGATCATATCAGAATAGCTGAATGTTTTAAATAAATGAGCATCATGTCATGCAGCCTCAGGCATGGCTGACTGTTACCCATCTTGTGCCTGGCATACCCCACAGCATTTGGCTCTAACAAGCGCTTGTCCTCCTCATACAAGAGCTAAATGACCTATAATGCCCAGGGGGTCCAAAGGGTGGTAAAATCTGATCGGAAACGAGAGGGAGTTGCATCTCAATTCCTGGAGAAACTCCTGTCTGTGGAGAGGGCATAGACCATTCAGGACAGAGCAGACTGAGAAAGAGTCAGAAAGAATCTAGCACTGACCTGAAAGAAAAATGAAGATATTCTCTTTGACAAAGTAACCGTGTCTTGGGGAAGGAATGAAAAATTGATCTCACTCCCCTTTTCTTGTCTTTTTAATGTTTCTTTTTATTTTGTATTCTGCTCTTCAAGACCATAGGAAAAAGGTCTGATGGTCAACTGGATTGTCTGATCACATTAAAATGGTTTTAAAGTTCTAAAAAATATATTAAAATAATCTTAACTTGATTAAAATACCACACACACACAACAACAACAACAACAACAACATATAAACTGATGTAATATTTCTCAATCTGATAAATTCAATGCTGAGCTCTCGCTTGGACAGTTATTTCATTCTCAGAGTGCTGCAGTGATGACTTATTTTCGAAGTTAGCATCGCCCTGATTTCCTCGACAAAAACCCAATAGGACTTTTCCATTGGTTTTTGGATTATTGCAGTAATTAAGCTCCGTGACCAACAAAAGTTTATGATTCTTACATGCTTTGTTCATCATAATCTTCACAAATTAACACAACATTTATGAATTCTGAAGCCTAAATACAATCTGCAGAGAAAAGCTAAACGTAGGCTATAAATGAAGTACACCACCACGTTCATTTGACTTCAACGTCACCACAATTAAGCATCAGACAACTTTTTCAGTCTTTATTTAAAAATATATTTCTGACATGACAACTCTCGGCATGATAATGGGTATGACAATGTTTATAAGTTTGGTCTTGGTGGAATAGCAGCTTTGCTGCTGCTGCTGCTGTAGCAGCAAGTATGGGACTTGCTACCCATAAGGCAAATGCTACCCATGTATTTGAAGTTTGAGCACACAAGCTCATTGGTTACTGATACAGCAGGAACCAATCAGCTGTGTCCTATAGATAATGATGTGATTATGAGCAGGTTGAGTTAAAGAACCTATTAACCTCTGCCATCTAGAGTTTCATGACAGAACTTTGTATTTCCCTGAAAGTTTGAATTAGCATAGTTTGCAAGAGCATATGATTAAACACAAAGAGCCCTATTTTAACAATCTAAGCACATGGTCTAAAGCGCACAGGGCAGGTGCACTTAGGATGTGTCGGAATCCACTTTTGCTAGTTTAAGGATGGGAAAAATGGTCTAAAAGGTTTGTCCCTATTCTCTTAATGAGTAATGGGTGTGTTTTGGGCATAACGTGCAATAAACCAATCAGAGTCTCATCTCCCATTCCCTTTAAAAGCCAGTTGCACTCGCGCCATGGCGGATTTGCTATTTACATGGCGGAATTTGCAAGCAGAAAAACCGAACACTTCTATAGTGAGGAAACGGATCTGCTCGTGTGTGAGTTTAAAGCGCGCAAGCAGACCATCTATGGGAAAAGTTGGATTCCACCAAAGCATTTTTATCTTTATGCACACAGTAGTAATCTTTTACATTGTAATCCTTTTATTTTTAATATTTGGCTTGTTTTTGTGCTGCTGCACTTCCTTGTGTGTGCAATAAGCATAATATACGCATGTTGTGCACCCACATATAGGCGCATATTACTAACGCGCTCTTTAAATAACAAAAAAATATTGCTATTGACTTTAGACCTGGTTTCAGTTGGTCAATGGTGCAGTCTATTTCAGTTGTCTCAAAATAGTAACTCGCCAACAATGCGCCTGAACACACTTCATTTTCAGACCAGCACGCCCATGGGCGCGCAAATGGGCGCAAATGCATTTGCTATTTAAACAATGTGGCGCAGGACGTGAAAATTGCGTCGCATTGCGTCGGGTGTATGATAGGGCCCAAAGACTGTAAGACTATAAGTAGATGAGTTTTCCTGTTCAGCCTGATGACGTTTAATGTCCCAATGTAGTCCCATTCAGCCACTGTTTGCAAAAGCCTTTTTCAGGTAAAGGTCTTAAAGGAACACTCCACTTTTTTTGAAAATAGGCTCATTTTCCAACTCCCCTAGAGTTAAACAGTTGAGTTTTACCGTTTTCGAATCCATTCAGCCGATCGCCGGGTCTGGCGGTACCACTTTTAGCATAGCTTAGCATAGTTCATTGAATCTGATTAGACCGTTAGCATCTCGCTCAAAACTGACCAAAGAGTTTCGATATTTTTCCAATTTAAAACTTGACTCTTCTGTTGTTACATCGTGTACTAAGACCGACGGAAAATGAAAAGCTGCGATTTTCTAGGCCGATATGGCTAGGAACTATACTCTCATTCCAGCGTAATAATCAAGGAACTTTGCTGCCGTACCATGGGTGCAGCAGGCGCAATGATATTACGCAGCGTCTCTCACAAATGTCTCCATGGTTGCAAGGCACGCTCCCTGTGCAAGCAGGGGGTCACATGCGCTGCGTAATATCATTGCGCCTGCTGCACCCATGGTACGGCAGCAAAGTTCCTTGATTATTACGCCAGAATGAGAGTATAGTTCCTAGCCATATCGGCCTAGAAAATCACAACTTTTCATTTTCCATCGGTCTTAGTACACGATGTAACTACAGAAGAGTCAAGTTTTAAATCGGAAAAATATCAAAACTCTTTGGTCAGTTTTGAGCGAGATGCTAACGGTCTAATCAGATTCAATGAACTATGCTAAGCTATGCTAAAAGTGGTACCGCCAGACCCGGAGATCGGCTGAATGGATTCGAAAACGGTAAAACTCAACTGTTTAACTCTAGGGGAGTTGGAAAATGAGCCTATTTTCAATAAAAGTGGAGTGTTCCTTTAAAAAAAAAAAAAAATCACAATGGAGTACCGATGTATTTTTTGTTGTAGAGTAAAACCTGAAAATATCTTGATCTTGTGTTCACCACAGACCTTTTTTCAGGCATTTAAACAAAAACCCATTCAAAAAACCTATTGACTTCAGGACAATGGAACCGGAAGTGCTAAAATGCTTGTATCCGATTTTTGACCTACAAAAATATGTCACTCTTATTTAAACTCAGTGCAAATAGCCTGTCTCATTGGCAAAAGCTATTTAAACTAACTCCGCCCACCAGAACAGAAACCCATCTGGTAACAGAAGTAGTGGTGCGAAGAGTAAGGATAGTGGATTTAGCTTTTTACACAACCGACCCAAATTCAAATCCACCTTTTCCCGATCCCATTCTTCACCCTATTCCCATTGCATATCAGCTCAGAGAATATACACCGAATATGATATTATTGCATATTGTTTTATTGAGGTGTAATAGTATTTGCACCTTTTTTTTTTTTTTTTTTGCTATTTGCTCTGTTTAAATATTATCTATCATATATATGGCCTCTGCCCAATTATTTTCATAGTGGTCTGCACAGAGGTCTGCACGGGCTGATTTTCCATCTCACTACAATTTAAATTTTAGTTTTATTCAGTTTATTATTTTTAACGTGATGTCAAAAAACCTGTGGAATATAATATACTCCATTTTCATGTTTAAATTAAATGCCAGAAATCATCAGTGTCATCTTTACTATTCAAGTGGCGCTTCACCGCTGTGATTCATACACCTGAATCTACTCTTTAAAATTTCAAGAGTGTATTTGACTGAATATATGTCTGGTTATAACACTCTTATACATCATTTGATCATGTGGATTGTGCAGTACTAGTACATTAAGCATCTATTTAAGATGAATTGTGGATTAGTAAATAAGATCCACATTTACTATTTTGTGAATTTGCCCAGATCATCAACTTGATTCAACTTCAAGATCATCAAAAACATTCTATTTATATGTTCTGTCATGGAATCACATCAAAACAAAACCACAATGATTAGATTAACTGGATCACATGGCAACATTCAAATCAAACCAATTATTCTATATCAAAAAGCCCTGGATTACCCTAGTGAAAAAATAGAATACTTAAGCACAATTTATTCGTATGTACTTAGTATAACTAAATATATTTTGGCACACTATAAATTGGTAAACTTAAAGTCTGTTAAATTGGAACAGCTAATTTTGTACTAAATGCATTTTAGTTGTCGAAAAGCAGTGCTGAAGTTCAACTAAAGTTGTAAAAGATATACTTGTTTGTGCTAAAGTGGAACTATTCCAAGTATACTTTAAATATATACTCTTGTATTTAAGTTTTGAAATGCAGAATTTACTCAGCATAAACTTCAAATGTATTTTGGTGACATTACAATTGTACTTCAGTTACACTGTAAGAGTGTTGAACATAAATTAATATTATACTGATAACAAACTGAGGTCATACTATCCTTTACTTTTAGTGATTTTAAAACACATTGCAATGGCATTCCAAGTAAACTGAAGTCTGCTAATGGCATCATTATTGTGTGCTTCTATTGTGTGTATTAAAAAAAGTATTTAGTTAGCACTTGTAGTACTACAAGTGGTAACTAAATAATTTATTTTAATACAGACACAGAATGTTAAAAGCACATTTTAGTTCATATTCATGTCTCAAAATAGCACAGTCGAGTACACTTAGATGTTCTTAAGATTATCTTAAGAAGTACTAAAGAAGAATTTTTAGTATATTAAGTAGAAAATTAGTGCGTGAAAATAGAGCACTTTAAGTACTTTATGGAAGTGTACATTTTTTACCTGGGTTAGCAGAAACGTACTAGATGTTTCAATTTATACCTCACATTTCCTTTGGTTTGCACAAAAACAAAGTCTCCTTTAAAAAATTACATAGTATAATTACATAGTATAAACTCTGCAGGACAGAGGCTCTCGAGGATCAAGTTTGGAGACCCCTGCTCTAAAGGTTTCCTTCTGAGAAATGTACCAAATCTGCAACACAGATTCTCAACAGTGTGCACTCTATTGAGTTATGGTTGTTTAGCAAAAGTACAGCGAAACCGATTGTTGGTGAATTCCATTTCACAGCCTCTGAAAGTAAGGTGAGGAGAGATTGACTTATCAAACAATTCCAGGGAATTTCAGTCTCTTTTTTGTGTTTTGCTTTAGCTATTGCTGAGGAGTTATTTTCATAGATAGACATGACACTAGGCAGCGGTATTAAGAGAATAGGTTCGGGTTTTGTAGTCTGTTTGCTTTATTTCAGTCACGTCATTGTCATACGAGGGAGGTTATGTTTTAACTTTAATCCATCCTGTGTATTAGTATTGAGCTGTATGTAGATATAAAGCTCTATGCTATGGCATACTGGATTAAAGTGTGTAAACTATGACATTAAGTGAGATGAAACGTTACATTTTACATTGTTGGTAAAAACTGAGCTGTTGCATAGTTGAAATTTAAATATTTTAAATGTGAAATATTTTTATTTATATATAGTCAATGAACATTTTTTCAATGTTTATAAAACTATGTGAAACATCTTTGCTGAAGCATAGTCTGTTTTCTGTCTGAACTTTTTTACAATATTAAACCTTAAAGGTCAAATAGTATGTCAGCCATACTGATGTCTAGACTCTAGAGAGAAAGCCACTTTACCTGTCCCACTTTCTGTGGAATAAAGTCCTGGTCAGATGTTTTACAGTCGCTGCTTTCTGTCTAAACAAAAGGAAACTTAACTTAAAAAGTTCCTGCAATAATGTGATAAATTACCCACCATATCCCTACATAAATTAAACATCTGCACTGGACAAAATATTTAGCACTGCCTTTTATGCTTAACTTGAACAAGAGAGAGAAAAATCATTCTAAAATAGGAAATAAATGTCATAGAAAGCATTAAATTTAACTTTCTCATGCATATCAGCACATTGTTACAACACTATTTTTTTAATTAATGTTTTAAAACAAATTATAAATAAACTGTTTGTGTTTATTGAAAATTATTGCTTCAATTAATGTTTTGCAAGATAGAACCTTATAATTCCAAACGAAAAATGATTTTTTAGAATTAGAAGGTTCTATTTGACCCGTTCCAAAAATCCCCATTTACAAATTTGAGAGGATTTTAATATTGTACAGTTAGAATACATTTAGGGTCCCTGTCATTTTTATGTATGAAAGAGACTTGTTCCCCATATAATTTTTGCTCTATGGAATTCAAAATCTTTAAAGCTCAGTATCTCAAAACTGCTCAGAATGCAGATAGAACCTTATAATTCCAAGGTGACGCTGTGTTAAAATCATATTATTTCAATACTTCAGACACTTTTAAGGGGCAATGGAACAAACAAATATCTATACACAGAATGTGATATTGTCTCTTGTGCCTTAGTCTTGGATGAGAACACATACAGCGGCCTTGTTTACTTTAATGATATGACAACGTACAAACAATCCCCACAGACAAACATTAATACAGGATCAATTAATACAAGCCTTCACATCTACAGGATCATAAGATGAGTTGCCTCATTCATCCCTTACTGACATTAGTTGTTGGGTTGAGTGAGCATGGACATGTCATTAGGGTTTTGAAGTGGGCATCCTCTTTTAAATGTTTCGTCTATATGTAATATATACCCACCCTTTCGTCTATGGGTGGGTATATAGATATTTGTGTGTGTGTGTGCATTTGTAGGTCATATTTAAAGCATTTTTTGTGCTCAGAGAACATCATTATGATAATCACTTTTAACAAGTTTCATACATGTTGTAGATGGAATTAAGAACCTGGCCAGTGTACTTTCTTAAAGATGAATATACTATTTAATTTCCCCAATTGCATTTGTAAAAGGTATACTACTTTACAAATTAATTTGTAGTGTACTAAGTTTGTGCTTGATGGAAGCATGAAATAACTATGTACTAACTTCAGTTAGTACATAGACATGTCAATTAATTTTTAGTATACTTATCATGAAATAAATGTATTTTAAATACAATTAAGCATATTTATTTCTCACTTGGCAGGAATTTGAAATGGAATTAGCCTGTCCGGCAGCAGATTCAGTCTGGCTTGCTATCATAACAGCTCTGTCCAGTGTGAGATCATTTTCTAGTAAAAGTCTCTCACATATTCATGGGCTAAGCACACGTTTGTGGTTTAAGCTTTATCCTTTGTGCCAATTCTGCCAAACAAAACAAGGCTTCAGGTAAGCAGTCCAGGTAATAACAAATAGAGTTACTACTGCTGTGAGCAAGTAAGACATGCTGCTGCTGTACAATGTAGCATAGCCTACATGAATTACCCTTAGCATATTTATACAGGTGGAGGTGGGGAAAATGGATTGTTTCTGAAAGCGCTCTGCAACTGCTACAGAAAATGCTGACCAGGTATTTGAAGGTTGAGCAGTGAGGTCATTGGCCACTGAATTGCTGTGGTGCTCACACTACACAACAAGGTTTCTTGTGATCTGTCGTCATTTTGTCATAGCCAGTGCTCAAAGTTGGCCGGTACGCACTGTATGTACCGGCTCTTCTCTATTTTAATCAGTAGCGTACCCTTACTTTTTCTTGCGTACCGGCACTTCTCACATGTTGCCGGTACTCTCAGTGCCCACACTGAAACATAGAATCAGACTATTAATTAATTGTATACCGTGCGCATTCAGAGCTTTTATAAGCTGAACGGATCAATTGTCTGCGCAATATGACTGTGACTGAAACCCAGTTGTTTAATTTTACATGAGTGTCGCGTGAATCACCGTAGACGCGGTTACCAGTGCACTCTTTAAAAGTGTTGAGATTTGTACTAGCTATTCCTATGCAATGCTGATGATAAAATGTGGAACCCATTTGAATTCTATTGAGAATATAGTAAAACGCTACAGAGAAAGTCGAACATGATCTAAAACAGCCACTAAAATGACTGATGAAAGGAGGGGAAGACATCATCCTGCAAGCTTTTTAAACTCATGATGACCACATTTACTAGAATTCATGTTCTATTGTATTTATTGTGGTAAATTTTGACTAGTTGTAGAATTTATAATATATAATCCGGTAAGGAAAGAACTATGTTACTTTTAAGGCCGAGTACAAGTTGGAAAGAGCTTTAAAATATGGACCTTATTGACTAAATTAGTTTTCCCCATGTGTAAAATGTTTTATGCTAATAATGAAAGATATTAGGAAAACATGGCTTTTAGATATTCCAAGAGATGACAGGAAATTACCATTTTAAGTAAAAAATTTTAAGTAAAGATAGTTTGACCTTCCATGGCACTTGTAAACAACCAATTTTATCAACCAATTTGCATGTTTGGACCATTTTGCAAAAGACCATTTTGCAAAAACAAAAATAAATAAACCTCACCATGGAGCATATTCCCCAGGACCCTGTTAAACAGTTCACACTTCAACCCCCCAATGTCCAAACCAAAGCTACGCCCTAGCAAGCCCCCGCCCCTTTTGGTGAGTACCGGCACTTTATTTTTTCCACTTCAAGCACTGCTCATAGCAATATGCAGACTAAACAACACAATGCTGACAAGGTGCACAAACTACAAGTCATTTGATCAAGAGGCAGTCCTGACCAACAGCAAAAAAAAAAAAAGAAAAAAAAAGTTCACATTAATACACGCGAGAAATTCACGCAAGTGATTACGAGATTTTTCCATTTATACCATTTGTGTTATGATTGGCTGGATTAGATCCAACCTGTTGTTGCATTACACTCTCTACAAGATCACATGGCGATAATGTCAAACTGGTTTTAAAATATCACAATATCTGTGACTGATCGAGACAGGCTCAGCTCACATCGCTGACCTGCTCATACTTAACGCGATCTGGGGGTTTTGTCGCTTCATATTCATTTTAAGTATACTTAAGAAATGTTCAAGTATATTTTTAAGTATACTTTATGTGGTAAGTATACTAATATCAATGTAGTTGTAAACTTGTAACTATTACTGCTTGGGACTAAATTGGCCCGCTTTTTAGTATATAAAATATAAGTGTACTATAAGTGTAACAGTAGTAAACTTTAAGTGCACAACTAGTTCACAACTATGTTTCTCATATGTACTGCATCTACAAGTGAACTTATAAGTATACTAGTAGTTTACTATTTTAATACTTGTAGTACATTTTTAGTTTATGAAAGTACATTCTGAAGTATCTCTCAGTAAACTACTAGTAGTTTTATACTGCAAGTATACTTGTAAGTTTTCTTTAAGTGAACATAACATCATACTTATAGTTTATTATTTATATATTATTTTTGCACTTTAAGTTTACTACTATGTTTCTATTAGGTATTAAATTTTTATACTTTAAATATGCCTTTAACTGTACTTTAACTCTTTCAATTTTAAAAACATTTCAATCTAGCTTCATGTATCCTATTTTTTTTTAATCAATGCTTGAATGTCGGTAAATTTCATTAAAAAAAGCAACATTTTCAACAAAAAGCTGAGAAAATCGTGTTTTTATCAAAGACTTCATCCGGATGAGATTCAGAACGATGATCAAAACACAGATGGAGTAGACTGAGTCCATCAATACCCCCAAAGCTTCACTGTCGTTTCTTCTTCCTGAATTTGACATTTCATTCGATAACAGTTTTGATTTATATGATGTTTAATGTTTGATGATCGCGTTATTTTACATCTGCATTTGCATTCTTCTATCACTTGTTTCTGCTGCTTCTTCACCTGTGTTTTGATCCAGAGATTCTGTACTCTTTCAGAAGATGCATAATAGCACCCCCTACCGTATAACAGTGAAAACATGGATAGGAAAATTCAGTCAATGGCGGGGAAAGAGTATAGATTTGAAGTAAATTCCTATGAACACTACCAGTGGACTAACCTACACTGTAAACCCGAATAAGTTGGCAAAACTCAAAAAATGTGAGGCAATCAGTTGCCTCAAAATTTTTAAGTTAAGAAATTCAAAGTTTAAGCATTCATTGGTTTTATTTTGTACTCATCAATTTTAATTGTACTTAACTTGAAATATTTGAGTACATTAATTCATACATTTAACTTAAAATTATCATGTAACCTCAATATATAAAGCATTTAACATACTTGCTCTCAAACCAAGCCACATGCACCACTTGTCACCATGATGGTAACTCTCCAAAAACCCACATTAACAGAAACTCTTCTAAATTAGCATAACAAAACATGAATCACTACTAAATCTCCTACTTACAAGCCAAGTATACTTAGAATACTTTTAAGTATATCTCGATCAAAAGATTGAGTACAGGTATAGGCCAAATAAACAGACTTTTCTGTCAGTATAAGTATATATTTCTGAGAAGTACATGAAGTATATTTCTGAGAAGTACATATAAAGAAGACTGAAAGTATACTTTCTTATTTTTTAGTTTAAAAAGAAGTATACTAAAAGCACACTTGAATAAACTTTTAAGGGAGACCTCGGAAATATTTCTGCGACAGCAAAAGAGCTTGCCTTGAACTGGGTGACAGAGAGTGAGGGAGCATCTGGTGTGCTCATGTCAAAAGAGCCTTGGAGACATAAAGGTTGAGAACCACTGGTATAGACCATTGGCACCAATGGCTTCTATGATCTATTTAGGTTCACAATGCTTTTTGGAAAGGCAGCCCTGATTGGTTTGGTTCAAGCTTTACAATTTTTATGTAAGGGAGGGGTGAATCATCCAGCATTAAAGCTGGTGAATAAGTGGGTGGTCATTTTAGCACTCTATTGAACATCCATGCTGCACTCACTCTATCTGAGAGTGGTACTGCTGTCACTGGCATATGGAGCCGAAAGTGACCTGATAATAAGTAGCATTAATCACAGTTTTAATTACAAATCAGGGTTCAGCGTGAGGTTAAAAGCTCACTGCTAATGGCATTCGAAAGACTCGATCCAATGCATACCAATCAGACATGTATTTTGTAATTATGCTGTAAAGTTGTTCATATGATGGAAGGACTCATATGAAAAATGAAGGGTTGTCATGAAGCTAGGCGACATTCCTGATTTACTATTCCTGCACATCACTGATGCCCTTTCACAACATCTGATTTTAAAGTCATCACTGTTGCTTTAATTTACTGGTAGAGTTATGACACGGCTTGTTTACAGCTACACTACAGTCATCGTATCATAATTATGCTTCAGTAAACCTTTCTGAAAACTCCTCTTTTATAAACAGCCTCAATGTTCAGTTCCATACAGATAACATAAAGAGAGCTGGAGAGACGTTGTTGTTGTTAATTGCAACAATTTTACGTAGAATGGCTTCACGCCACAACATTCACATTCATTTTTCAATTTATTTTTTTAACTAAAATTGTTATCTGTTCTTGTCCTTTCCTCGTCTATTTTTTCTTCCTATAGAAAGAGTGGTTGGAGGGGGTCTGGCAGAGCAGTGTTGGCTGGCAGACGCTGTTGGGTTTTGTGGGTTGAGGCTACTGGAGGGAGGTGGAGGAGAGAGATGATGCCAGACCCTGAGCACCAGAGCTCATTTCAAAAGCCCGTCTCAGTGGACACACACAGAGATGCCACTCACAGTGCCAGCCTGCCAGGCCGCTGCTCCGAGAGGATTCACACTCAGTTCCATTTCACATTGATCTTCATCTTCTGCACATACACATACAAAACACAAGTGAGGTTTCCTGACATGCTTTATAAATACATAAATCCTAATCAATTCATTGCCACATTTTATTTTGGCGATGCGAGATGTGAATAAGTAATGTTCTCAAGCTGCGATCAGAGAGTGAGCCACGGGTGATTCTATGGGGGACAAAAGCAATCCAAGTGAAATACTACGAAACTAAGAAATGCTTAAATCAAGTTAAATATTCCAATTTTCTTTGAAATATTCCACAAAAAGCAATTATTAGGGATGCACCGATACCATTTTTAAGAACCGAGTACGAGTACCGATACTTTTTTCTAGTACTCGCCGATACCGATACCTATACATTTATTAATTTCTCTCTCTCTCTCTCTCTCTCTCTCTCTCTTTTTTTGTGGTCATGTTGCAGTTTTCCAAGAACAACACAGTGAGACTAATGAATGTAGGACAGCTTCTTTATTATTACTCTAATGAAAAAAGTAAGAATTTTTATGTGCTTGTCAAACTTAAAGAACAAAAATTTCAGTGTCCAATAGCCTTCAAAGGGCATAATTACCAATATATATAATTGTTGTTATATAAAAAGAAATTTACAAACAAATTACAAACAATACAACAAATACTATAGAGATACAAATTAAATAAACTTGTTTTTTCAGATACAGTATGTTTATTTACCATGTATACATTTATTTAACATATTTTGTTGTTTTATTAACATTAATGACAAATATAGGCTAAGGTCCCTTTAAGACCGAATCCATGGATACTTACACATATCCTGTTTTCACCCAAATGTTTACGTCGACTTAAGCCATAACCGACTGTATTTACGTGAGATACTCCACACGATGGACATGTTGACAACTATGTGTGCATTTGACCATTCAGGCGCGAGGAGAACTGATCGCGCGCTGTCTGAGAGAACTGGGATCGCGCGCAAGAAAGAGAGAGAGCGCGTGCGAGAGCACTTCTGATCTGTCATTCAGCGCGATTCCGTCTATCCCGCCTTCGCTAATCGATAACGAATTGTGATTGAAATCATGCAGTTCGCAATGTGTGTGTTGTCATCACTAATTTTGAAGTATTTCCACACCTGTGAGGCTGCTGCCGCCGCCGCCGGTGTCTCTGTGCACGGACAATTCTGTCAGTTACGTCACGTGAGGTATCGGCCTTTGGTATCGGGGGTATTTTTACGAGTACGAGTACAAGTACATGAGCTTGGTATCAGCCCGATACCGATACTAGTATCGGTATCGGTGCATCCCTAGCAATTATCGATAAAAATATTCAATGATTACTATGAAAAATACAACACAGGCTCATTGGAAAAACGTGCGAAATTTCTGCTAAATGATATTGCGTTGCTTCTTGCACATTTCAAGACCCTTCAAAATGAAATGTCCAGTGAGTGGTGCAAGAAGTGTGTACAGTTTTATCAGAAGAATGTGTATCTGGCAATGTTTTATTATGTTGTTGTATGTATTGGCAGTTTTGAAATGAAATGTCCATTGAGTGGCACTAAGTTTCATGCGCTATTGCGTTTAAAAATAATGTACCACCAACACTAAACCCGACCCTAAATCTGACCAATAGCTGGCTGCAACGTGATCTTATGAGAATACGTGTGTATTTTTACGTAAAGTGTGGTTCTACCACATGTACATTTACTTATGTTTTCATACACACAAAAATGTACAATATTGACATATTTATAGCACTAAAATGTAAAATACTTACGTATTGACAGAAATAAAACGTAAAATATTTATGTATCCAAGTGTGAATGTGTATGAATTCCCATGTATTAATATTAAAATCGTGGCATTGTTTTGATCCTGTTGTATTCAATTGTCACATCAATACTTAGTCGCATTTATTATACGGTTTATTCATCTAATGTTATTTAATATGAAATTTCTGTTCGTGACTTGTGCTGCAAACTCGTTTCGGCGGATTACATAATGTTAAACAAGACTACACTTTAAAACCTTAAAATGAATAACAATTCTGTAATTGTCTAACCATTTTGTAATGTTTAGTTTGTTTGCTGTGAGACACAAAGTGAGACTTTACCTTCATTCTCAGCAGCGACCGTCACGGTCAAAGCCCGTGCTCATTATGATTCAAATTTGAAAGTTGCGCCCTCGAGAAGCGCTGCAACATGGTTTACGGCACTGACATCGAATGTTCATTGGCTCTCTCACCTGCTTCATCACAGTGTTTCAGTGGATTGACATTTGAAATGAGTGTGCGCATTCACGGACAGAAGCCGGATTCATATTTTCATGGATTAATAACTTAAATTCTGCTCTGTAACCCATAAACTATTACCGCCAGAGACTCATCATCATTTGAACTACTTTCGGTACCACTTTTGACATTTTCGCAATAAATAAATTATTGTGATTACGCTTGTTGGTCTGTTATTCTTTTATTTATAACAGGATGTAGTTTTAAGAAATGGTTATGGGTAGGTTTAGGGGTAGGATTAGTGGCTCAAAATATTAATTTTTAATGCTTTTAATGTTAAGTTTTAATGCTATATTGTTATTAAAATTGTCGTTTTCCTATGCATTTCTGTCAATTATGTTTTATTCTTTTAATATTCTGTATAAAATGGATATGTTTAGGTTCGGGGTGGGATTTAGGGATCTTACATTTATCTATAAATTGATAAAAGGGAAATGATACATACATCTTTATTTAGGGATCTTACATTCATCTATAAAATGATAAAAGGGAAATTATACATACATCTTTATGACATGAAACATTCGTAAATATTTAACGTTTTTTTTTTTCGCTGTAAAAACTTAATTCTACGTTTAAATGCTCCCAATACGTTTCAGCACCTATCCATATGTACAAAAATGTACGTTTTGTGTCTTTGAAAGTAACGTATACGTATTAACAATGAGACCAGGCTGCCAAGCAAACACAACATAAAAAAATGCATTTTCTGAAGCAACCATGCCATTTTAGCTTGATACTTCTATCATGACTTCAAGGGACTCATACCTGAGCGCTCCGCGTTATAAGTGCAATGCTGTACCAGGTGAGCTACCAAGCAAGTTTACTATGTCAGAAAAGCCACACATATGGAGCTGGTTATGTGATGCAAACATCAAAATGTATTTACTATTGTAATACAAATGATTTATAAAATTATCATCTTTACTTGTACGACAGGTCTATTAAATCTCCCAGAAACGTTTATGAATGTCAACATATAGTAAATACATTTGCAAATTTGATTCAAAAGAATGATGCAGGGAAAATATCTTTGGCTGCTGAAGTGCACTGTCAGTCAGGTTTATAATTACCGTCATTAACAGCATTGTGTATTGAAAGTGGATCGTCTCAATTTGGTCTTGGTTAAATCTGTAGATGATGAATGCTGTTGAGACGTGTCAATCACATAATGTGTTCCTGTGACTGCAAGTTGAACATGTTATAGGCAATTCATTGTTGTATAACTCAGAGCTTCAGTGCTGTCTTTATGAAGTTTACTCTCTTCATTCAGTAGGACAAATTAGTCAAAATAATAACATGATATTATCTAATTAATTTGATCAATTAATGATGATTATCATGATCAATTTTGATCATAAATAATAGTTTGAGGAGGGAATTAACTATGAATGAATTGCTGTCTGTGCAGTTTTGCACCTGATTCACTATTAAGGAATTATACAAATCAGGTATCATTGAAAATGCGGCCATTATATCTGTGTTGAGTGCAATTTGAAAGCCTCAAATGTTGATCTTTTGGGTCGATTCTGAGTGCTCAGTTGTGGAGGATGAAGCAGACTAACAACGTTAGTGCAATTTTAATTAGAGCAGGCAAACAGCACTGACTTTTGTGAATAAGGCACAATGTATAATGAGCCTAATTTACATATAAAGGAGACTGAATGGATTCTTGATATTTGACATCATATTAAAGAGCTGACAAATGACACCGAACAGGAAGTGAGACTGTGTCTTGGCAATGCTTTGGAGTGTTAAAATGAATCTGTGCAGATGTCTTTGCCACCACCCTCATGCTTTTTGCTCTATTTAGATTCCTGGCCATGATATAATTACCATATTTCGCACAGTCTGCAGTATTGCCTATTGTCCATTTTGATTTTAAAAAAAAAAAAAAAAAAAAGAAAAAAATCTCATCACTAACCCTAAAAGTTCCAATCCACACCAACTTTGCATTCATAATAGTTTGCATTGACAAACACATGGGTATTGTGTATTGTGGCAAAGTGTATGGTTTATATATATATATATATATATATATATATATATATATATATATATATATATATATAAACCATCCATTTCATGCATGAATTATGACAACCTCAGTCAGGAGGTTAAATATTTTCATATTTATTTTTATTGCTCTTAGGACAATAAAAAAAGATTTGAACTTTTATTTGTTTTTATATACATTTTTCAAAGAGATTGTCAGATGAGTGGACAGTACGCTTTTTTGGTTTTAACTGAAGAAATACTGTATTAAACAATACAGTAATAACACAGCAATACTGTGTGTATTTAACAAACCAATTAATAAAATTATATAAAATCATGTGAAAACTATAAAATATATACAAAAAATAGAATACGACTTAAATTATGGCAAACGCAATTGAGTTTGTTCCCGTTTCGACCAGCACACAACTTCATACAAGTTGAACTTTGCGTGTCTTTGATATCAGAACGTGAGAACGTGATTCCATCAAAGATCTCTACAACCGTTGAAGGTACAACTTTGTGGAAACCCAACTCAGACTTTGTTGATTTACCCTTATTAGCTGATAATTCTGATTATGTTCAAAATGCTGTAGCTCTCCTCTCTGAGAAAACCTCAGACTGAAATCTACATTGATCTATTGATGTTTTCAGACTGTGGAAAAATGTAGCCATCAGGTGTTTTCAATCTCATCTGAAATGAGCAGTGTTGGGAGTACAAGTTACAAGTAACATGCATAACGTAATCAGATTACTTTTAAATGTAATGAGTAAAGTAACACATTACAACATACATTACATAATCACATTACTTTTTTGATATAACTGCAAATTACATTCTAATAACACAAATGCATCGAGGTAATGAGTTTCTGGTGTTACAATTTGGTACCATTCTTGCCTAATATAGGTTTCCAGCTGCTAAAGAGTTCGTGGTCGTCTTTTGTTTAACAATGCGCCAAATGTTCTCTATAGGTGAAAGATCTGGACTGTAGGCAGGCCAATTCAGCACCCGGACTCTTCTACGACGAAGCCATGCTGTTGTAATAGCTGCAGTATGTGGTTTTGCATTGTCCTGCTGAAATACACAAGGCCTTCCCTGAAACAGACGTCGTCTGGAGGGGAGCATATGTTGCTCTAAAACCTTTATATACCTTTCAGCATTCATAGTGCCTTCCAAAGCATGCAAGCTGCCCATACCGTATGCACTTATGCACCCCCATACCATCAGAGATGCTGGCTTTTGAACTGAACGCTGATAACACGCTGGAAGGTCTCCCTCCTCTTTAGCCCAGGGGACACGGCGTCCGTGATTTCCAACAAGAATGTCAAATTTGGACTCGTCTGACCATAGAACAATTTTCCACTTTGAAACCATTTCCATTTTAAATGAGCCTTGGCCCACTTCTGGACCATGTTCACATATGGCTTCCTTTTTGCATGATAGAGCTTTATTTGGCATCTGCAGATGGCACGGTGGATTGTGTTTACAGACAGTGGTTTCTGCTAGTATTCCTGGGCCCATTTAGTAATGTCATTGACACAATAATGCCGATGAGTGATGCAGTGTCGTCTGAGGGCCCGAAGACCACGGGCATCCAATAAAGGTCTTCAGCCTTGTCCCTTACGCACAGATATTTCTCCAGTTTCTCTGAATCTTTTGATGATGTTATGCACTGTAGATGATGAGATTTGCAAAGCCTTTGCAATTTGACGTTGAGGAACATTGTTTTTAAACTATTCCACAATCTTTTTATGCACTCTTTCACAGATTGGAGAGCCTCTGCCCATCTTTACTTCTGAGAGACTCTGCCTTTTTAAGACATCCCTTTTATAGCTAATCATGTTACAGACCTGATATCAATTAATTTAATTAGTTGCTAGATGTTCTCCCAGCTGAATCTTTTCAAAATTTCTTGCTTTTTCAGCCATTTGTTGCCCCCGTACCAACTTTTTTGAGACCTGTAGCAGGCATCAAATTTGAAATGAGCTCATTTAGTGGATAAAAGTGTAAAATTTCTGTTTAAACATTTGTTATGTTATCTATGTTCTATTGTGAATAAAATATTGGCTCATGTGATTTGAAAGTCTTTTAGTTTTCATTTTATTCAAATTTAAAAAAACGTCCCAACATTTCCGGAATTTGGGTTGTGTGTATATATATATAATTTATTTATTACCTGCAAGAGTCTCCTAGGATAGAGTCGTCTGCTCTCCAAACGCTCTCATGGTACTTTGATGTCATACGCGATCGGTCTGTGCAGTGCTGATGTATCTCGAACAAGCCTAGTGATTCTTGCATGTTTCTTGGGATTGTAGTAACGCTTAGTTACATCATTATAGCAACCAATGTAGATATGTCAGATATCGACTACACTGTCGGAAAAAAAAGAGATCAAAATCTCTTCCAAAACGACAGTTTGGAGAGACATTTAAACAAGTCTTAAGGATACTTTGTTGGTGAGTAGTTGTCCACTGATGGCTTCTTGAATTCCACAGTGATGGCTGAAACTTGAAGGAAACTTTGACCACAGCTGTTACAGAAACTGACTTCATGCCTAGAGGCAACCACTCTCTGCGCAACAATATTGGTTTAGAATAATGTTCTGCATAAAAGTGTATTTGTGCCATTTTTATTTCAAATAAACACCATTCAGTGTGATATAGTTATACAATTCAATGACCTTTTTAAAAGTGGCTCATGTGTCCAAATGTCTTTAGGGCCACAGAGATCAACTATGTCTGTATCTTGAGAACTGGGGTCTGTTTGACTGAGGTTTCATGGCTAGTGGGACGATAAATCATCAGAGGCACAGTGACGATTTGAGAAAGACTTTCAGCAGTTGAGTCTAATGAGAGCAGACAAGCATGTGCAAAGCTTCTCTCAGGCTGAGGGAACAAGCTGACAGCTGACAAACCAATCGGAGAGACATCACCAACACACCAGTCCACTGACCTCAACTCCAAATATAAGAAAATATATGATTTGTTTTAAACTGATATTCTGATGATGGCTGGTGATGCCCACTGCCTCTCTAATGTACCAAATTCATTGACTGACCCAACAATTCATATGAATGAAAAGTCATCAAACTTTGTGCTAATATTGTGTGTTCAGGTGCAGGAAATTTGGAAAGGAAAGTCCCATCTAGAAATGTGAACCATATGGAAAGGTTCCAGTTTCTTAAAGGGATGGTTCAGCAACAAAATGAAAATAATTTACTCACCCTCATATCATATAATTCATCCAACATTCTTCAAAATATCATCTTTCGTGTTCCTAAATTCCTCATTGCGATCAAAGCAAAATCAAGAAAGAGCTGCATTGTCATCTGGAAAAAAAGTTTAATCACAGAATTAAACAGATGCACCACAAATTAGGTAATTTACCAAACAATGAATGAAGTGTGATTGCAACACAGTATGTCCCTGTTTGTCACAGTATGAGAGACAGTGAGTCATCTGACTCGAGTCTGTCTCCACCATTAATCTTATGCTCATTAGAACACATTTTAAATTTAAATGATCTTTCGTAATCAATTATTTCTTATTACTTTAAGAAAGTAGCAATTAATAAAAATTATTTTCTCTTAACTATTCCTTTTGTTTTGCACTACTGATATTTTTATTTTTACATTGCCCCTTTTTTACATTTAAGCCCCTGCCCCTGAGGAACTCTCTGCATGTCCCTGGCTCCAACAAATATCTAATCTACAATATATGACAAACTACCTTACCACTTAGAAACATCCTGCTCAAGTCGTACTTGAGATGGTGATTCGGGTTGATCAGCTACTTCTTCCAGTGTTTCATTATTGGATTCGGGCTCAAATTGATGCGGTACAATCGACACTATCGTTACTGTTCACATCACAGTGTATCAAGTGCTGAGGAAGACTCTGGAGCTGAAATTTAGATTTGGTAATGGCTCTTTCGTTTCCGACACTTGCTGTAATTGGTAGACCAATCACAACAGACTGGGCCATCAGACCAATCAGAGCAGAGTGGCTCTCGTGAAGGGGAGTTTAGAGAGTCATTATTGAACCGTTTCAGACACTGTGAGAAAAGAGGTGATGCAGCAGTGTATTGTGAGAAAATGAAAGTGTTTATTGACCTTGAACACATGTGAAGTGTAGGAGACATCCAAAACAAAATTAGAAAACTTCAAAATAGCATAATGTAGCACTTTAGTGAATATCATTTGGTTCTAGTACTTTGGAAAAAAAAAATACTGAATAAGAACTGTTTCTCAATTCCCACCCTAGGGACTGACATACACATTTCCATAAGGGTCAGTAAGGGTTACACAGCTGCAGACATTTCATTTCATATGTTTTACCCCGACTTGAAAATGTGTGATTCATAAATAGGGAGACAAGGTCAGATCAGATCAGTGTGACTGTCCTTTGCACTGTTGTACCTTCTGTGCTATGAGGGAGAACTATTATTTAGATTTTCCTGATACAACCAGGGTGTCAACATCGCTGAAGGTTAGTTCAGAAAGCAGCAGAGGGGCAAACTTGGTTGAATTTGTCCTACATTAAAGGGGTCATATAATGCCACTTTTACAAGATATAAAATAAGTCTCTGGTGTCCCCAAAGTGTGTATGTGAAGTTTTAGCTCAAAATACCCCACATAACATTTTTTATAGCATGTTAAATTTGTCACTTTTTGAGGGTGAGCAAAAACGCTCCGTTTTTGTATGTCCCTTTAAATGCAAATAAGCTGCTGCTCTCAAGAAGAGGGTGGAGTTTCAAGAGCTTGTTTTAGCACTTAGCAGCACCGATTACCTCACGCAGACTCACTTAAAATGTTAGAAACTGTTCAGCCTTTTATGTTCAAAACAGAGTCGGACAATGATGGAGAGACTCAAAAAGAAGTGACAACATGTAGAATGCAACAGGACGTTTCTGAATGGTTAGTTGATGAATTTATGTAGCTGATGTGGAGTTAACTATCTTAAAGTCATTGATTAGCATATTCTGTCATGATAATCTATAAATTGCTCATGTGGGAACTGTTGTAAGATACTACAGAGCCAGAGAATATATGCTGCATGAAGATAGAACAGGTATAGTTTAGTTTAATTACGGTTATAACTTGTCATGTTGTCATCTTGCTTTTATGACATGCTATTGCATTTGTGTTTTGTACTGTATTGCAATAACATGGCCTCACCCCCTTTGTTGCGTGTTCTCGAGGGCAGGGTTTATGTAAATTTTAGGGTTAGTGATGTCACCAACCCGGGAAGAAGCTTGTTGTAGTCCCTACCAGCCGTTTGTTGTAGTCCTTAAACAGAGAATTCTTTAAAAGAAAATATCTCCCTTTGCTTTGAACCAATCAACCACCCCTTTAAGTTCAGCGGCAGACTGAACAAACTTTCATTAAATAATAAAGTGGCACACTATTGTTTAGCATGTTACATTTAGTGAAGTTATTAAACGTAATTTCGGGAGGAGAACGCTCATCTAATCTTCCAATTAATACCAAGGTATTAAACCAGCATCTTACCTCTTCCTGTTGTTAGTTCTTTGGGCATCGCATCCCTCCTCCCCTTCTCCTCCTTTTTGTACAATTTTGCCTGTTATAGGGGGGCAATCGGAGCTTGAGTAGAATATCCTCTCTGAGCCCCTCTATAGCAGACAGCAAGCCAAATCTGTTTACCACTTACGCTAAGATTATATGGGCACACAAACTCGTGAATTCATTTATCATATGCTTTTACCCAAAGTGACTTACAAATGAGGACTTATGCAAAAGCTATTCATCCTTGGGAATCACAAAAGGCCATTTTAAACTGCATAGTTAAGCAGCACATACAGTATTTATTTCAGAGCAAATATTAACAAAATACAACATGAAGACATATGTCTGAATAAGAAGCAGAGGTGATTTTTAGGAGTAAGAGTTGAGATTTTATGACCATCTTGTTTTCTATTAAATTTACAAATTATCATGCAAACGTGCCTCAAACTTCCAGAGAATCTTTCACAATTTGGAGCTTTGACATTTTTGAGAATTCATTAAAAGTTCAAAACATGCATGATGTGAGTTTTCAGAAACCCTGTAACTGTCAAAGCTTAAAGGGTTAGTTCACTAAGGTCGGTGAACTAATTCTTTAATTTACTGACATGTCATACTAAATTATTAATGTAAAAAAATAATAATTTGGAGGGGAAAGTTCACTCCATTCCAAATAGTGGAGGAGACATTAAAAAACAACAAAAAAACAAACCCTAATCTCATACTCTAATGCTGCCAATCAAGCCATCTCAAAGTGATAGTATTGATGAGATGAATGCACAACAGTGTCATAATTATTGGCAGGAAAATATTTTTCTTCGAGCCCCAACTTTCAGGGTCAAATAAATATGGAAACTAATTGAGAATTGTGAACTTAGTTTGAACACATTTTGCGCACTGTTAATAAAGAATAGCTATAAATAAATAAATAAAAGCAATTGAGAACTTGTTCAGAGACCATCCTAAATGTAATGGCAAAATCAGTGGAGAAAAAAGGGAGGAAAAAAACGTTTCTGATGATGAATAATTATGTTATGCTTCACTAATTTTATACAGGAACAACTCTTAATGATGATGTCGGCAGAAAGCATGCCAATTTGTCTTAATGTTCTTCACTATGATAATATTAACTGTTATTACTCATATATTCCAATTACTTATATTTCTACATTTAAGCTTTAGTGTTTTAATAAAATATTACCATGCTCAATAAGCTGATTAGGTGATTTTCAGTAGTTAAATTAACAAATGACACAAGTTTGAGCAGTCACTGGTTCAGATAGGGCCATATAAACATTATTCCACTATTTCATTATTTCACATGGAACAATGTGATTTGTCCTTGTCTTCACTGCCATACATTCAAATTAACATAACAGTGGAAACACTATGTCTACAATGACGTTGATAAAAAGAGTGATTTGGCACTTGGATGCCTTTGAAACCCCAAAACCAACCAAGGAAAATATGTTGTTTATCAACGTTTGTTTATTGAGACAAGTGTTAGATTTATTTAACTTCAAATTTCTCTGAATTTTACAATGCTTGTTTTAGTCACATCCACTTCTTGCTCTTAAGTCAAATCAATCACGACCCTTTGACGAACAGAAACAAAGATTGTGAAGAACAGTGGATACTGGTGCATGCAAGAATGCTTGTCATTGATTCTTCAGGCTTTCAATTAAAAGTTTAAGTGTGTGCCATTGTTTAGGCAAACAGACAGTTCTAATAGTTTTTAGCACTAATATATAACCAAATCTGTTATTTTGTTTTAAAGGTTGGATAACCTAACCTGTGGGTGGATGATGTGAGTGTAGCCGATACCAATTAGACCAGTCTGCAACATTATTATAAACAGCTGAATACTTGCATATTTTTGTAGCTATCGAAATAAAAATGCATGTATTTGGACTTGAATTGACCTGCTGTTAAATCCAACTGCCCTGCGAACGTCTGGGTATATGTGTGGAGGGAAAGCATCCGAGTGCATGTTCAGCGATGACGTCACATTTTGGTAAAAAAACGCCCCTAAAGGGCGTATGTTTAACATTAAAATATTTGATTATGGTTGAATCTATTTTTTCAAGTTCCCTGAACTCTAAACTTTAGCGGAGTTGTAAAAACTCAAAAAAAATATTTAGTGTTAACTTAAATCTCTGATAGATGTTGAATGAACTCAAAAATTATAGTTAGTTAAACTTTTTGGCACATTTTGAGTAAAAGGTACTTTCCATTATAAGTTAGTTATACTGTTTGGGTTTACAGTGTACATATAACATACAGTGTGTATATATATAAATAAAGATAAACTGTCAACTCAAAGTAAATACTTTCCAGATAATATTTTAATTAGATTTGGCTTTAGTATAGACAAAAAAAAAAAAAAAAAAAGTATAGTAGAAATACTGCATTTTTAATTTCACACTTAATATTTTTAAATCAAAACTTAGATAAAACTTATTAGAAAAAAGTAAGCATGAAGGTCCACACATAACCCATACCTGTCAGTGGGGCATTAGCAGATCATAAGTATACGTACGAATGAGATTATACAAATATGATGATATATATGAATTAGTCACCAATTTGCTAAAACATTAAACAGCTACAAATAGCAATGAGATTGTATTGATTTTATTATGTTGGTTTTTGGGCCTATAGCAGCAGTTCGGAAATGAAATGCCTGGTGAGTGGTGTTAAAAAGGTTAATGCTCCGTCATGATTGAAATATAACGCGTTACCAACACTAACTCAAACCTAAACCTAACCGATAGCATTAACAAAAGCAAACGTGAGATAAAAATGCATTTGCTGAAACATCCTTGTAATTTTAGCTTGCTTCTACAAGTTTTTGATCTCTTTTATCATGACTCGTGTTTCACGGGACCCGTACCGGTGTGCTCTACATCGCTAGTGCAATTCTGTACCAGGTGAGCTACCGAGCAAGTTTATTACTTCAGAAAAGCCATATACATATGGAGCGGAAGGCCCAGTTTTACAGAAAATCTTAGATTAAGCCAGGAGTAGGCCTTAGTTTAATTAAGCCAATTAAGTAGCTTTTATAAACGTGCCTTAGAAAAAAAACAACAACAAAAAAAAAACATTACTGGTGAGCATCTTGAGCCAAAATAATGGCACTGACATATTTTAAGATATGTCAGTGCAAGTTGCTTTTGAGTTAAGACAGCACAAACATGCATTTTAGCTTGGGACTAGGCTTAAGGCTTTTCTGTGAAACCAGGCAAAAATGTATTACTATACAAATAAACAAATCAAAAAACAACATACAAACCAAGCTCTTGGAACATCGTTCATGTTTGGGAGCATGCCTCTGACACCTTCAAATGCTGCCTACTTTGGCCACTCATTAGGTTTTGAAACGGTCATCCTATACATGATAATTTGAACATTATGCCACAGGATGCAGTTAAATGTGTGGGATGAATTAACATATTCAGGAAGATTGGATTTAGGAAAAAGGGCGGATGAAGAAGGATTTTTTGGAAGAAGAGTGGATTTAGGAAAAATTCCACAGATGGTATTTCTAGCAAACATACATAAGGTAAAATAACCATTTAACTTTGAATTAAACAAAGTAATCTTGACATATGATTTAGATTTAAATACTGTTAAGCTTTAGTCAATCTGCAACTCTTGATGAGTTTATATGATTTAAAAAAATAATCAAAGCATGACAACATCATTTGAAGCAACTCTTATTGATCATGCAAATCCTCTTCATGAAATGGGATTAAAAAAAAAAAGTATGACTCTCGCCAGTGACATCGTCACTGCATGGATTACACACATAAAAAGAAGCTTCAAAGAGAAAAAAAAAAAAACATCAGTGTCTCACCTCACGATTGCACTACTCTAAAAACATACCATTCTGTTTTTCCTCTCTCTTCATACTTCCCATTCTGTCTGTGTGAATCTGGCTTCCTCTCAGTCAGGGATTCTGGGAGGGTGGATAATCCCTCAACATGTCACACTCACATGAGCATGTAACTCAGGTTCAGAGAGCACTCCAGTGTGTTCCTCTGTGATGAATCTTAGCTTAGACGTGAACTGACCTCCTGTGGGAACAATACAATCTGAGAGACCCAACAGAGTCTGTCCAGTTCATCTTAGGCTTTTCTCCAAAATTAATCTGCTGTCTCATTACACTGTGATTCAGCCTGGGCAAAACTAAATGAAACAAAACAATAAAGTGTGCCTGGATTGTGATAAAAACATTTATAAATGTCTTTGCATTATATAAATGTATCAAAGTATCTGTAAAGTATCTGCTTTCTGTAGAAAAAAAAAAAAAAATGAGTTAATCCAGACAAGGGACAAGGCTAACTGAACTGAACTCACAATACAACCGTGAATGGCAACACTAGACAAAGAACACAGGAAACACTGCTGTTTAAATACACAAGATAACAAGGGCAGGAACAAGGAACAGGTGTGGGTAATGAATTGCTAATGAAGTTAACTATGGAAACAAACAATAGTAACTATGGGAACAAAGGCAGTGATGGAAGCAAAGAAAACAAGAACTAATCACAGAAAGTCAAACAACAGGAACAAAAGGAACAAACTCAAGCTCCTCTTTTCTTATATCGAAATCCTCTTACATTTCTCTTTAAAAATGATCATTTTACACTTCTAATTCCTGACTGGTGTTTTGTTTTGCTCCATCCTCTGCACTTCCGTGTTCGTCGTTACGTCGTGTGTCAAGGATATTCTTCCACCACAAAACGATGCGTATGGCCGTCTGCCAAAAGCTAGTTATTATAGTTAATAAAGTTTTTATATATTGATATTTTTCTTACAAAAATGCATCTCTTTGCTTCAGAAGGCTTTTATTAACCCCCTGGAGTCGTATGGATTACTTTTATTATGGATGGATGCATTTTTTTAGCTTCAAAATGTGGTCCCCATTCACAACCATTATAAACCTTGGAGGAGCAAGGACATTTTTAAATATATCTCTGATTGTGTTCATCTGAAAGAAGATCATATACACCTAGGATGGCTTTAGGGTGAGTAAATCATGGGATAATTTTCATTTTTGGGGGAACTTTAATATACTAAAATGATGATCAGTTGTTTGTCTTGTTAACTGATAGTCAGTTATACAATTCTGAATAACCGTCATTGAGTATGAATCTGAATCTGCATGTACAAAATTGTTTCATGTGTGATGTAATTATTTCAGTCAGGTGGAATTACAAGAAGGGAATATATACTATATATAGTGATAAAGATGGAATTAATCAAAAAGGTGAACAAAAGTACTAAATTCAAATTAAAATAATTATTTTTGGATTAAAAATCATGGCGTAACTATGCGTCTAAAATTGAGCTTGATATCTCTGATAAACAACATTTGATTTATGAACTTATCAAATTAAAGTCAATTTAAAAATCCTTTAATTTAATAGCACAATTTGAAAAGCACTTCAGCATGTCTTCCCTGCATGGGTGACACCATGAAAAACAGTTTTGAAAAGAACATGACATATAATGTGGCTAAAAATAATTAGTTACTTTAAAGACTGGCCTTTTAATTTCAATAAAATGTTGTATTTTTTTTCTGAACAGTAAGAAACTAAAAAAGTATATGTTTCCAAACATACCACAAAGGGTCAACAGTCCCTGGACTGCGATGGCCAGTAAGTATTGTCACTTTACCTTCAGCGTTCAAGGATTGCACACAACAGGACTGTAACAGGAACAGGTCTGACTTCATCTCAGAATTTCGCAATATTCCCGCCATTTGCAAGGCTGTAAGACACACCAGATGAAACATGCTATCTGAATTTGTTAAACTTTTTCTTCTTTTAGTTTTATGGTGGGTTACAGACTATCGTAAAAGTGCATACCGCCATCTACTATATTGGAGTGTGCAAAATCTTGGCCTCATTGATCCTCCCTTAAATTCTTCTACTAAGACCAGTTTCCTGCAAAAACCTCATTAAAGCCTTAACAACTTCTCAGAATTATCTATTCCTAATATACTATTAATATTGATATATAACTCTTATTTGTATGTCCAAAATTGACTTTTGAGTATTTTGAGTCTCTTTTGCACTGGTAAGAACATTTCGAGGTGGTATCGCTGGCGCGACCACCGACCCCTGAGAGTTAATTACCTTTGTTTGTCTCTTGTTTTTAAGTTCTTGTGTTTCTGTTCTTAGTGTTTGTGTTGCCTGCTATCTTCTGTGTTACTCTGTGTTCCAAACCCGTAAGACTTTCGTTCATCTTCAGAACACAAATGAAGATCTTTTTGATGAAATCTGAGAGCTTTCTGTCCCTCCATAGACAGGTACACAACTACTTTGATGCTTCAAAAAGTTCATAAAGAGATCGTAAAACTACATATGAATTGAGCGGTTTAGTCCAAATTTTCTGAAGAGACACAATCGCTTTATATGATGAACAGATTGAATTTAGGCTTATAATCACATGTAAGCATTCATCAATTTACACATCAGTTGTGGTAAACAGAAGCTCAAGCATGTTTGCTTGACTCGTGCAAGAACCAATGAGGTTTATTCTCGTGTGTTACGCAGCACCTTTGAGCTTCCGCAAGAGGTTTGTTCTCACGCATCAAGCAGGTCCGGTTGACCTTATGTTTGCTGATCAATGTATATACGTTAATACAAGCCTAAATTAAACCTGTTCACCACATAAAGCAATCAAGTCTTATCAGAAAATTTGGACTAAACCACTCAATTCATATGGATTAGTTTTACAATTTCTTTATGAACTTTTTGAAGAGTCAAAGTTTCAATTGCGTAGCTATCTATGGAGGGAAAGAAAGCTCTCAGATTTCATCAAAAAGATCTTCATTTGTGTTCTGAAAATGAACGAAAGTCTTTCAGTTTTGGAACGACATGAAGGTAAGTATTTAATGATAGAATTTTCATTTTTGGGTGAACTATCCCTTTAAATCGTGTGTGCTACACTGTGACGATATCATTTGTTATTAGCTTCTTTATTTTTCTTTATTTCATTACTGACAATTGTTTGAAGACTTCTTTTTACTTTTATTCTATTGTATAGAGAACGTCTTGTTTACTATTGTACTCCGTTCCCTGATGCAGGGAAATAGACGTGTCAAATGCTGACACTAGGGGTCACACTTGGGAGCCCCAAACACCTCTGATACTTCTGAAAAGGCCAATGGGAATTGGGAGTGGAATTTGCATGTGCCACTCCCCCGGACATATGGGTATAAAAGGAGCTGGCATGCATCCACTCATTCAGGTGTGTGCTGAGGAGCCGGGAGTGTGTTCCAGCCATCCAGTGGGTAGTTCAGCATTGTGGCAGGAGATACACCATGCCACGTTCCCTCCATCTAGGAACAGAGGTTACAAAGGACTGAAGGATAGTACTTACTATAGGAACAGGTCACTTCAGCCAGAATTCCTTGATCTTTTCAGTTCTTCTTTTTTTAAAATCTACTTCTGATTCAAACCAGAGCATCAAGGAAGTGCTCTTCCACCCAGATGGAAGAAAGAACACTACACAGACCACATCCTACCTAAAGGGGAGGTAAGTATGTGGAGAATACATCACATGGATTTACATTCAGGAAGTACCACACATTTAAAAAAGTCCCTGTGGTAGGACCTACCTGAAAAGAGAGGAACTACTACAATCACAGCGAATGGTGGCAGAGACTCTGTCTAAGAGAAGACACGTGTTTACCATCAGGGAAACCGTATCGTGGACAATACATCACATGGGATTACCATCAGGGAATCACTACATTTGGGCACCTAGCTCCAGTATACGGGCTGACCAAAAGGCCATGCATCATGAGTACTAGGCCTGGCATTGAATTCCTCACAGTGCCACACAGAGACACATGCCCCGGTTTTGCGGTAATCTCACGGACACAATCTCGTCAGTCTGATCTTCGTCAGAGGTTGTTGGGATAGCCAATACCTTTTAGTCAGTTGCCTACTGCTCACTCGTACAAAAAGTGTACTTTTTTTAGCCACTTCCATACAACTTACTAAATCAGTGATAGACAGAAATCAAAAGGTCTTTTGATCATTCATGAGGCTTTAGTTTGACCTATCCTGAACACAGATTTGCGGTAGCATCAACCTCCTCATAATCTACTGGTCATAATGATTTCAGGAGAGTCGCAAATGAATCAGATATATTACATTTTATTTGTCAAGTAAAAATGTATCATGCCAATTAAACAATTCAACAATTAGAAGCCAATTCAGAAATAATAAATACATAACATCAATTGCTCGAAGATGACTCTAAGAGTAAGAAATGCATACACACAGTGGTGGGTGAGTGTTTCTAATACACTATAACCCATCGCTGCATGGGGGTTCTGGCTACAGAATGTCCCAAATGGCTGCTCTGCACTTTCCCTTAAATACCCAGACCAGAACAAAAGGATTGTAAATATTTACTACACCAACACCTGTTTTGGGGGGAAAGGAGAGGGTTATCAATATATCTTGAAGAGACACCACCCAAAAGGAGAACAAAATTTTCCTGAGTTTTCAATCTTTTTCATAATACAAGTGACTGCTGTGAAATTGAGACCATGTTACCAATCAAGACATTTAAAATGATACCAAACATGAAAGTGAAAAAACAACAGATTCACAAGATACATTATACTTAGTACATATGCATTCTTAGAGAACTTTCAGTGACCTTCTCTCCAGATGAGTTTTATTGTTTTATTGCAAGGTGTTTGATCTCAGTTTTTGTTTTAGCAGGAAAATCAAGTCTTACACATTTATATAGCGCTTTACTACTGTACACCCAAAGTGCTCTACAATCATATCAGGGGGTCTCCCCTCAACCACCACCAGTGTGCAGCATCCACTTAGATGATGTGACAACAGAAACAGAACAGTGGTGCCAGTGACCTCACCACACACCAGCTACAGGTGGAGAGGAGGAGGAGAAAGAGAGTGATAGAGTCAATTGAAAGGATGGGGATTATTAGGAAGCCATAATTGATAAAGGCCAATGGAGGGAATTTGGCCAAGACACCGGGGTCACACCCCTATTCTTTACAAGAAGTGCCATACGATTTTTAATTATTTAATTACAGAGTGTCAGGACCTCGGTTTAAGGTCTCCTCCGAAGGACGGTGCTTGTTACAATAGAGTGTCCTTGTCACTATACAGGGGCATTAGGACCCACACTGACCACAAGGTGAACTCCCACTGCTGGCCTCACTAACACCTCTTCCAGCAGCAACCTGGTTTTCCCAGGAGGTGTCCCATCCAGGTACTAACCAGACTCAATGTCGCTTAGCTTCAGTGGGCAACCAGTCTTGGGCTACAAGCTAATATGACTATGACTCAGGGGGCGAGAAAGGCACTGTGTGCAAGCGAAGCACCCGGTCAGTTGCCCGCAGTTTACCTGCTCGTACCTGACAACACACAGGACACATGTTGTCAGGAGAATGAGCTCTGAGAACCAAATCTGGGTGGGTCCGTCCAGCACAACCAACAGGACCTTGTTCATTGTCCTTCCAGACCCTGCACAATGTCTGTGCAAGCAGGTTTACTGGAGGAAACAAATATTTGTGGAGACCCCAGTCCCGGTCAAGGAATACCACAAAGGGCAATGGGAGGATTCCTGAGAAGCGAACAAAACGACCTGTGATTTGCTGAATCAACTCCAGATCAGCTGGACCCCTTGGGGGTAGAGATCACCATCACCGTGTTGTCCATCCGGACCAACACCTGCTTGTCTTGGATCAACAGCTGAAACCTCCCCTGGGCTAGCAATACCGTCAGTACCTAGAGGCAATTGATATGCCAGCAAAGACGAGGTCCTGTCCAGTAGCCTGAGGCTGTATGCCCGGCACCAGAGCCCGTCTTGGACACATTTCTTTTGACCACAATGAGCCTGGACACTTGTTAAAGGGGAACCCCTGCCCATAGAAATGCAAGGTCTGTCCAAGGGCTGAACGTACAGCGGCAGACCGGTGTGATAGCACAGTTCGTTAATGAAACGTGCTGTCTTAGAGACTGAATTCAACATCCCGAGCGAAGTGATGCTCTGCACTGGCAAGAGCTTGCTTTTTTCCCAGTTGACCTGAAGTCCTAATGGCTGAGGTGTTTGAACACCAGGTCCCTGTGTGCGCACAATAGATCTTGAGAGTGAGCTAGAATCCATCAGTCATCAAGATACGTGAGAAAACGAATGACTTTTGTGAACACGTGAGGAGACAGGGACAGCCCGAAGGGGAGGACCTTGTACTGATATGCCTGACCCTCGAAAGCAATGCCAAGGCAAGATCAAGACATTAAAAGGACACGTACAGAATGTTAACATTTTGAAAGGGAGCCTGCGCAAGGAGCCTGATTAAAAACTTGCTGGTCTAGGATTGGCCATTTCCCACCGCCTTTCTTCGGTACAATGAAGTAAGGGCTGTAGAAACCCTTCTCTACCCTGGCTGGAGGGACAGGCTCTATTGCGTTCTTTGACAATAGTCACCGTAGTAAAGCGGACGCCATTGAACCTGGGCGGGCGAATGGGGAACTGAATCACGTAGCCGAGTCTGATTGTCCTGATAGGCCAGCGTGAAGGGGTGAAAAGCACTAGCCAGGCTCCCAAACTCCACACGAGTGGCAGCAGAGGAGCTATCATGTTTGACATACCTGTGGTGGGGCGGCGCAGCGGAACATTGGCCCCTATGTTGGAAAGCTGCACGTCCCGATTCCCTGGCTGAAGGTATACTGGAACACCTACCTTGGTCCATGAACCCCAATTGGAACCAGCCATTGGCGGGTGAAGAAGGTTTGCGTCCTCGGAATGTGCCACACTGGCCTTTGTGGTTTTGTGTGTGCTGTGGCTGAACATGAGGAGGTGAGGGGCTTACATCCATCACATCCGGTCTGCAGGCTGTGTGACCCAGGGAGTGCAACTTTTGGTTTGGAAAGTGGCTACTGCTGTCCCTTGAGAAGGCACCGAAACAAAAACAAAATGAAAACAAGGATTCTCCACCCAGCCCTCCAACGAAGGAAGGAGCAGTGTGTTCACCATCTCCTGGAAAAGAGCAGCTCCTGCCATCCCTGGGTCGCCCCTCTCTCAGGGATACTTTGACACATTCTTGGTGTTCTTGGTGGTCACCCGATGAGCTGGGCTGTGTCACTTTTCTGTGGGCAGCTCGACACTGCAGCCTGGCTGTGGACTCAGGCGCTAAAAGAGCTGGGGTGGCAGCCGCAGGCGAATGCCCTCTGCAACGTGCAGACGACAAGCGTAACCTTGGCAGCCTGGTGGCAGTGCTTGCCTCGAGGCCTTGTGGAATCCTGAAAGACTAGCGCTAGGAGCAGCTGAGGTGACTCTTTTTCTAACCAGAAAGGAGAGTCGAGACTGCAATATCGCCATGGTCATGTTCTCATAGTGAGAACATTAGCCATCCACGAAAGCTTTCTCAGTGTGTGAATGACCCAGACACATGAGGCAGCGATCGTGGCCGTCCAAGGCTGACAGGTATGGACTGCAACAAGAAACACACAGGTGAAAAGGCATCTTCAAAAAGATGCTCTCTGTCTGTGTTTTGCTCTTTCAGAGGAAAATGATCTTTTTTCTAAAGCACCCAGGGGAACTCCCTGCACTTATCTGTGTCAGTGTGGGAGAGACTGCTGTGATGCGCCATATATCCAGCCGAATCAGATTCCTTGCAGAGGTTAAATGGCAGAGCGAATGGATACACACATTTGAATGAGTGGATGCACGCCGCTCCTTTTATACCGTTTGTCTGGGGGAGTGGTGCATGCAAATTCCACTCGCCAGTTCTCATTGGCTACCAAGTGCAATCCCTAGTGTCAGCATTCAACAACATGTCGAAGTGACTGACAGATTTCTGTGAAATTTCACCAGTATCTAAACCAGAATAATCATTGTTATTATGGTTTTTGCCATAATCGAACAGCCCTAACAATACGAAAATGTAATTACACAAACACACAGTTTGTAAGAATAAGACTCTTAAAACACCATCTGAACAATTAAGATAGGAGTTAAAATATCCACCCTGAAAAATCAATTAACATCCATGGTAACATCTGTTGTAATGATTTTTTTTATCCAAAAAAAAAAAAAAGATCTATGAGCTTTGCTCTTAATAACTCATAAGCTGTGTGCTCCAATGTGCTATTGACTTGATAAACAGAAATAATGGCCTCATTACAATTGCCTCTTAACCTTGTGCTATTTTATGTTATTTCAGGATGGGATTCACAATGGGATTATTCTAATTCAGTCTTTACCCATCCATTGCAAATTGATTCTTATATATTATAGGTCACACAAGAATGGCAACCATAGCAGACTGCCAGCTGTGTTCTCTCGTAATGAGAAGAGAATGACAACGAGCAGGATATTTTTAAACTTTTATTTTATTTATTAATTTTTTTATTTTTTTATGTGCAAATTGATGTGGAAAATTTTTTCATTCCATGACCACTGATGAAACCATTTTATTTGACAAACCCTGTTGAGACGGCATAACTCTGTCTTTCTGAAAGCCAAGCAACTATTGAGACTGCAAAAATGAAAAAACAAGTAATAGAGCAAAAAATAAATGCGAACAGAAAAGGCTTGCACATCCAAAAATCTCATGTATGGGTGTAAAATCAAAGATCCAGATAATAAAAACATTTATCTGAACAAACACACAGCAGTAAAGCTGCCAATTATGCATTTCTGAGTAACAATTGAAACACCATTGCTTTACCTCAGACACAATGTATTTAGATAGGCCTATATGCTTTCCTAAACTTACAAAATCAAATCATACATACACAAATATAAAAAATATTATATTTGAAATTTTCTAGTCAAGATAATTTTCAATAGCAGTCATAATCATAATATGAGTCTTGCAAGTAAAATATGATAATTTATAAGTTTAATGATGATAAAATGATAAAACTAAATAAAATCAATATTACTTATATTGAGTCTTCATTGACTACTTCATTTAGACTACTGTTTTTCTGTAGATATGAGGCTGCAGTTAATCATGCTGTTATTCAAACCAACCAAATGATTATAAGAGTTCAATAAACAAGACGTTAATATATAACTTAGCCTTTGTCTGCTTTTCACCGAATATAGCTGCAAACGAAGCCACTGCAGATGGTGTCTCTGAGCAACACACATAGTGAAGTTTCATTCCTGAATGAATTAGTACTTTTGGACAAATCAATTGAGTGAATGACTCAACGACTCATGAAGACAGTCCCTTGTTGCCACCTATTAGCATAGAAAAATCCCCACCACCAATGACAATCCAAATGATTGAATTAGCGATTGCTGATGTCATTGTGACTTCTTTATCACCCCCCCCCCCACCCACCCACAACAGCTACATTGCCTTGTCTTGTCATTAAAGTAGTGCATATTAATATAGTTCATATATTTACATATATGAATAATCATTTGAAGCGTATTTTATACTTGGCGAAAATACCGAAATTCCGGAATTGATTATCCAGATAGTGCGGTGAATGTTTATATGGTTGTGAATGAATTGGATGTACACAGTAGGAAATTTGCGATAGCATATGAAGGCAGCATAAGGTACATAACAAACAAACATTTATTTATTTATTTTTTTATAATCACTAAATGAAATGCTCTTTTGTGTCAGTTCTTTTCAATGAATTGCAAAATGCTCTGAATCAGTTCACAGTTCAGTCTGAATCATTCAGACAGTTCACTTGTTTGAAGCGGTTTCTGTCTACAACAGTTAGGGGTAATACGGCAAGTTCCAACCAAATAATAGGCCTAATAATAATAATAATAATAATAATAAAGGGTTCTCTATTTAATTGTTGATAATGCTTTATTGTTTTAAACTTAGCCTATCCAGATGGTTAGGCAACAAGGGAAGCCAAACGTAAGTAAAATTACATTCTCTATTTTATTATTGGTTTATTACAAAATATATATTGGTTTATTACAAATTATTTTCCAAAGCAACTTGGAAAGGCAGCATACAGGGGAAAATCTAAGTCAGTTTTAAAAGGTGTGCACAAAAAAGTATAGAATTGAATAGCCACCAACTGAGAATGATATTTTTGCCGCCATAAAGGTAGTTAACTGGGTCATGCTAACCAGCCAACTTTGACTCTTTGTATGGAACATAAAAGATGCTGTCAAATGTGTTGTTATCTAGTCCTAGATACACCACAGGGGGACCTCATACATTAAATTTCAGGTAACTGGAGGCAAGAGAAGTGCAAGGTAGTCTGAAAAGGTTTTTGGCATCACTGCATTTTTCCCAATTTGCAAAGTATCCATTTAAGTGAAATTATACTTTTTCCTCTCTAGACTTAATGACTGATACTTTTTTGCCATCTGTTGCCATCAAAATTTCTTAAAGTTAATGATTGCTAAAAAAAAAAATAAAAATAAAAATAATAAAAATGCACAAATTGCTTGTCCCATGTATTGGCATACTCTAGTAATATCTTGCATAATCCATTACCAAGGAAGCTAAACTTTTCCAATAGTACCTCAATATCTAATGTTGATATTTTAATTATTTTTGAGGATAACTGAACAAGACTGTGTTGGTACTGCTTATGATGTGTACATGTAAATGTGGGAACACTCACAAATAGGTTTCCAATACAGAAGCTATATGCATATCCATACTGTTATATCCATATTAGTTTAGCATATCCAAATCATTGTTTGGAATATAGGAAGGAATTTGTAAGCCTGGCTGGAGTGAAATTTTGATAAAATTGGTGAATCAATGTCCTATTTGAGGTTTTTAAGGATCCAACATTTTTAATTTTGTCTCAATGCAAATTACCCAAATAATGGACTTACTAATCGAAACTGTCCCTATTAACTTTACCTGTCATATATGCTGGTTAGCTACTAGCCAGTCAGATTTCTTATTGACTAATTTATTTAAAAAACATACATTTATTTGTTCATGCTATACATTATGTTGCAAAATGTAGTGAATAAATGTTATAGTAAAGTATTGTATACTATTTAAGCTTATTTGAAGTAAAGCAGAAAGACAGTTTAAAATCACAAAATTAGATAACAAGGAAAAACAAAGGTACAATCTAAGAACATGCACATCCAGTCCTCTGAATAGAGTATTTTTCCTGTAGGGCCTATAAATGTAAAGGAATCTTCATTAAGAAGATTCAAATATAATTTCTTGTGTAAATTTTATGATGCATGAAATTGCATATCTGAGTAAACATTATTGCACTCATTTCTATTTGACACACATGCATGTGAGTTTTAAAGTTATGTTTGGTTTGGTTATACAGTTATGTCAAACTGTTGCATAACTGTAATGTAAGTTATGCACTGGTTTAAACATCCCTCTCTCTCTCTCTCTCTCTCTCTCTCTCTCTCTCTCTCTCTCTCTCTCTCTCTCTTTCTTTCTCCAATCTTGCACCTTAGACCAGACCAATCAAAAATGTCTGTGTTAACTGTGTTCACAAAATCATGTAGTGTATGATGGCCACAGACTCTGATTATTTTGCTTCAGACTATGATTCAGTCTAGCTGGAGGATATAAAACATGTTTAATATTTTAAGCCAGTTTTATGACACATTGTTTTCATTTGTCATGCATCTCCTAGCAACTAACCACATGTTTCTGTATTAGTTTGCTGTGTTCAGAATGACGTGGAAGTCTGGTAGTGTGTGAAGATCCTCAGTCGTTTAGTGTATGATATCCAGTATTTTTGAGTCGGCAAGTGTATGATGCCTAGTGTTTTAAAATCTGTTCAGATTTTGAAAGTCATGTAGTGCTTTCCAGCATTTAGAGCAATTCTTAAAACTTTTTTTTATATTTAAGCTAAAGAAGGGTAAAGATGTTAAGCCACAGAAGGGTGACTATATCCTAAAAAAAAAAAATCTCCTTTTGTCCACACTTAACCAGTGGTGAACATCACTTTGGTAAGATTTTACAGTGAACTTTGACCCTTCAGACTCAACCTGACAAGATTATTTTCCATTAGGGGTGCCTGAACCTGCTGTAAACCTCAATCTCAGAGAGAATAAATCAAATAAATGCACCTAAAAAATAATGATGGGGTGGCTGTATACGCCCTTCAAAAGCTTCTTGCACATATTCAAACACTCAAGCGGTTTTTCATATTGACAACCTCTCACAAAGTCATCAACCTTTGTATTTTTAGGTCTATGAATTGAATTAATTAATATTTGCCTGAAAAAACAAGAACATGCTAAAAATAAATAATTTTCACTTTCTTTTTGCTCTAAAGCAGAGACTTCAGTCAGAAAGGCAATTAAAAGGAACAGACTCTTATTGCTTTACAGCTGCATGGGCTAATTTGGCAGAAACCTTTTTGACTTACAGCAGTTCTTCTTTGCTGCATTTTTGTTACCTAGCAGATAGTCTTTAATTGTGCTTGAATAAGTCTTGACACCAAAATTGTGGAAATGCAAGCAAATTCCCATTGAAGCAGAGAGGTTAAATTAAGCTGGATTTAGATTCTTTTTCAGTATTTTTGAATTGAATGCTGATGTGATTTGGTCTAGTCATGTTATAGAGTGATTATGAACTTATGTCTGTTATTAGTTAATGACTGAGAATGTGCAGAAAAGAAATGACAAGAGCATTAAAATGTGAAACTTCATGCTCTTGTATTTTTTTTTTTTAATTCAGATTACTTAAATCTGTAAAGCCTGAAATATGATATAGCCTAATAATCACAAAATCTATTTTTTATGGAAAAGTTTATTGAAACTTTAAACAAAACAAAACAAAAAGTATAAAAGTTTAAAAAAAAGTATAAAAGCTATGTGTTGCAAATGAGTATAATATTTAATAAGGTTTATGGCTCATATATTATCATATAGTGAGAATATGGAGTTCACTTGAGGGAAAAAGACTTCTTGAAAAGGGTTTTTTGGGTTCTGACAACATGTGATTTAGCTCTGTAAACTCTGTTAAGTAGCATCTCTACATTCATCCCCTTTACAGCCATCAAAACCCAGGTTTTGTGAAATTCATTGCCTTCAACAACAAGTTTCAATACGTCCAGATATATTTAAACAAAAGAAAGCATCCCATGTGAACAAAAAGTGGACTTGACTGACTGATGCAAGCCTAAATATGCAAGGCTTCCTTAAGGCCCTGATATACTCAAGGCAAAGTTCTTTTTTGTTTTACGCTTAGGGGTAAAAAGGTGTCTGAAATACCTTTGCAGCTAGGCTTGTCATGGTACCAAAATTTCAGTATTCAGTACGAATACCAGTAAAATTTTGCTCTTCTCTGTACCAATTTTGGTACAGAGGTACAATTGGTGGCTAATTCGAATGAATTCATACAATCTCATTCGTATGTTTTAGTACGATCTGCTTACGCCCCAGTGATGAGTATGTTTAGGGGTGGACCTTCATGCTTATTATTTTCAAATAATCATATGTTTTTGTATGATTCACATCATATGGATTCATATGAAATTGCCACCAAATAAAATTAAAATAGAATTACAGCTTCAGTTTCTACTATGAAGCAGCTCTCCAGTTTGTTAATGTTTTAATCACAGACGTCTGACCTTGACTGACTGAACAGAAGAAATTAACTGGAGAAGATTTCTACTTTAAAAAAAAAGGTGTAGCCTCAGCGCACACCTACCTATTATGCAATCGCCACGGACAAATGGTAGTTCAAATGTGTTTACCAGCCGGATGAAAGTTTTCCGGAAAGTTCTCTTTGGCAAGATGTTTTAAACTCCAAACGAACTTCATTTCGGCCTGATTTTATTTGTAATGACATCACATCAGTTGTGTTCTTCGATTTCGCTTGAAGTATATCAGGGCCTTTAAGACTGACTACTCGACTACTTGATCAGATAACCCCAGAATAATATGTGTAGTTTTGCACATTCTTAAGAAAAAGGTTAGAATAGAAATTTTCTGAAATTTGCTGTTATGCTGCCAGGCCTGAAGTACAATAAATAATTTATTTATCAGGCGACAGTCACTTGTCTCACTCCTGATATAAATAAGGTGAAATGGTGTCTTCGCCTCATTCAGTGCTGAGAGCTGTGACAGAGGTGACAGTTGGCCACGCTGTCAGGTGAATAAACTGATATTGTGGTGAATAACTCAATATAAAACTGGGTTAGGGTTAGTGCTGATGACAATCCAGCTAAATATCTTTAAAAAATATAATATCTCAAAAATATGAAAGAGATAATCACCATGGGAAATAGATTTAAAAAGAACTATATTCAATTTATTCAAGAGTTCAGAAATTCTCCATGTTCGCTCTGCCTGCAATAATTGAAGTTTTCAAATGAGTGTCAGTCTCGGGCTTGGTCATGTACATCCTGAGTTATGGCCAATTAGATATGAGAATCACCTAATTGTCCAGGAAACACTGAATCCACGCTTTCATGTGAGTGGTGGATAATTTAAACTCCCCCCTGGAGTCTCTCTAATGGGAACAGCCAAATCAAAAACAACGTCTTCAATCATATAAAGGCTTCGCTTTCTCTCAGAGGACAATGTCATGGACACTGTTTTGTGCTGTGTGCTCCTCGCAAGTTTAATAGTACACTTTTTGTCATTATTTACTTATCTCCATGTCATTCTAAATTCATACAGAATGCTGTTATTTTAAGTCTGGAGCAAAAATTGAGAAAGTTCAAAGAGTTTAAAGAGTCTTTATGTAGCTCTTTTCATAGTGAAAATAGTGTCTACGACTTATTCACCAGTACATTCTAAAGTTGTATGATTATTATGTATTAAGCAGTCTTGCCTATCTCTGAAACTTTAAAATATAATTTGTATCAAATTAAAATTCAAGAAATACTGTTGTTTCTCACATCACAAAGGAACATTACATGCCAGATTGAACAGGCAGAATGGAGAATGAGATTTGAGATCTTCAGCAGAGTTTTTCCATTGAATAATGATGAGACTGGACTTTTTTCACACTATCATATGGACTACTTTTATGAAACTTTTAATGGTGTTTTTCAATGTCCTTTTGGGAGCTTGTCAGGAAGTCTTACAGGTTCAGAGCAACATGAAGTTGAGTAAATAGTGAAATAATTTTCATTTTGAAAATGAATTATTCCTTCACAGGTCTGCAAGTCTTTATTGCATCTCTTGTTAATGAATTTCAATGTTATTTTGAGATTCTTCTGGTGTATGTTGTGCCTCTGCATTCATGAGTTTCCCAAGGGACATCTCTGACATTGTCACATTTATTACATTTGAGTTTATCACACATTGAATTAATTCAGCCACTTGTGAGCTGTGTGTTTCTGTGAAAGATTAGTAAAGCTATTTATGACAGCAGCCAAGTTTTCAAAGAAAAGAATTCAAGAGATCAGAAATTTACTCAAGACATTTCATTGTTTTTCTGTCCCACTACTTATTTTGGTTCATTTTCCTTTAAAAAAATTATGCCTGTTGATGTTTACTATGCTGTATGTGATCTAAAAGCTAATAGTTCTGCGGGTCCTGATGGCTTGGAAGCCAAATTTGTTATATCTGCTGCTCATGTACTTATGTATCCTCTTGCTGATTTATTTAATTTGTCTTTGTCAACTTGTTCTGTTCCTTCTATATGGAAATGTGCTAGAGTTATTCCTTTGTTCAAAGGTGGTGAATCATCTGATATGAGCAATTACCGTCCGATTTCTATTATTTGTTCTGTTATGAAAATTTTGGAGAAACTTATATTTAATCAATTATCTTCCTATATGAGTTCACTGAATATTCTATCACCATTTCAGTCTGGTTTCAGACCTAATTTTTCTACTACTACTGCTCTTTTAAAACTTACAAATGATGTGTTCTCATCATTTGACAAAGGCCAAGCTACTGGTGCTATTTTCATTGATCTTTCAAAGGCTTTTGATATGGTTAATCATTATCTTCTTCTCGTTAAATTGTCTTCTATTGGTTTAACTAGAAATGCCCTTCTTTGGTTTAATGCTTATTTGCATAACAGGCGTCAGTATGTTGCATTGCAAGGTTTTCAGTCCGATTATTTGATTGTTGATAAAGGTGTTCGCAAGGTTCCCCTTTGGAACCATTACTTTTTTTATTTTTATTAATGAGCTATCTCAATATGCTTAAATTGCTCTATACATCTCTATGCCGATGATACTGTTATTTACAGCACTAATTCTGATTTGTTGCAAATCCAGAACTCTTTGCAATCTGATTTTAATTTGGTCCAAAAATGGTTTCATAATAATATGCTTATATTGAATAAGAAGAAGTCTTGCTGTATGTTATTTGGTATACGACGGTGTCATTCGTTTCCTTTTGTTTTGAATATTACTTTTGACGATGGATTACTTATTGAAAATGTTGATTCATTTAAATATCTTGGTCTTTGGGTTGATCCTGAACTTACTTTTAAGCCTCATATTGATTATATTGTTAATAGAATATACAGCTGTTTGCGTTTACTTTATCGTTTAATCAATTGTCTTACATGCCAAGTTAGGAAAAGAATTATTTCTCAGGTATTATTACCTCTTATGGATTATGCTGATATCATATATCAAAATACCTCTGATACTTATTTGAAGCCTCTTAACGTGGTTTATAATTCTTTGTGTAGATTTGTGTTAAGATGTCCATATCGTACTCATCACTGTCATATGTATGAAATGCTTAATTGGTTACACCCTAAATCAAGAAGACAATTTCACTGGTTTCTGTTTCTTTTTAAATGTGTTTATTTTGATTGTCCTTCATATCTGAAACAGTATCTGATTCCATATAGATCATCTTATTCACTAAGACATGAACAATTTCCTTTCTTTTTTGTCCCCAGAATTTTTAGTAAAACCGGACGAAGGTCTTTTCAGTATAAAGCCCCTTCTGATTGGAACAATCTCCCTCAGTCTTTGAGATCTGTTACTTCATTTTACTGCTTTAGGTCATCTCTATTTTCCCATCTTAAAATGGCTTGTGTATGTTTTTAAGTTCTCTTATGTTGATTAGATGATTGTGCATGTGTATCTGTATGCTTATATATGATTGTTGTAATTTTGTTGTGGGTGTGAGGGTCTAGTTGAGCATGTTTGTTTGTTTGTTTTTTGAATATCTGTATGTTTTTTGTTTAGGACCCCCTCGGAAATGAGATGTCGCATCTCAAGGGGCTGTCCTTCTAATAAATAAATAAAATAAATAAAATAAATTAAAAGTAAAGACACAATTAGTTTTATTAGTGTTGTGTACTATAAGCAATGGGCAAACCCATAATTCTAGTATGAACATTGAGCAACAGTACAAAGCCCTCATGTTTTATTCGATGTCAAAATCTAAAATCAAAAGTTCTAGGCTGTTATGGAGCACCAAAAGATGTTAAGTGAACTAAAGACTGGACATACTGTAAATCTGCTATTGCAATTTTTTTTTTTTTTACAGGTTTTATGATTTAAATGTGTTAATGGACTTATAATTTAATTCAGTGGTTTCAAAATATACCTGTCACGGACTCCCTGGTTTGTTTTCGTTTTCATGGACTTGTAGTTTGTTTCTCTCTGTTTGGAGAAGGGGTCCGTTCTTCGTACCTCGCTTAACACATCTGAGATGATTTGATCTTCTAATCATGATAACGGAATTCTGGCTAATTTGGTTCTTCAAACGAATTTTCAGATTTGATTAAAATATCTGGATTAAGTTATCTGAGAGTACTGCACGTTCTCGTGTTCCCTGAGGAGGGCAGATGTATCGATACTCAAAACCACGATCAGCAATGCAGTGATTGGCTGGCGGCAAGACAGCAATGTAACGACATCATATGATTAAAAAAGACACAGACGAAAAACATGACGAATTTCTGGACTCTTATAAGGAAACAGCCAAGCGACCAAAACTATATAAAAGTTATAATAGATAAATTAAATGTGCACTGTTTTTTTACATGATTCCCAATCATTTATAGTCACGATTTCTAGTATTTGACCAGGCTTTATATTTTTATTTCAATGTTGTAATTAGCAATTCATTTAATTTTATCTTTGAAGCAGATTTGTTACGTGACAGCATTAATTAAAGTTTCTTAAGGGTCAAGATCATGTTATCTGCATCTCCTGTGCTACATCAAAATAATGGACATTTCATCCAAAAATCATGGATATTTCATCACCTATTTGTCCATATTTAAAGAGCTGTTTCTTTCTGAAAGCTGTATGTTCTTTTCATTCTGTGTTAAATATTATATTCAACCGGAAATTAAGACTTCTGCTTTCTGTGAATGGATCTCATTAGTAGAGATAAAATGCATAGTTGACACTCCTAATGATTGTGCTTCACAAAGTTATAGTCTTATTTCTTTTTCAGTTTTATCTCCCTTCGTTCTTCTCCTGATTGCATCAGTTCAATCCATTATCATTTGAAACTCTGTGCTGTCCCCAAAGTTCAATGTAGCCTCAAGTCTTTCCCCCTGCATCAGTCTTTTTTCACTTTGGCCTGTCACCCTCTGTCTGACTCAATCTGTCAAAGCAGACAGCGAACATTTAAAGCAGCCAGTAAGTTTAAAGGGACACATAAGGTAACATAAGGTTACAAGGAAGATATTACCCATCATGTCTCTATTATGGGGCAGCATAATATATTCTTTAAATTAACAGTAGACATTTCCTACATTATAATAGTTCTAAATTTTAAAACCTGGAATTTTAAAATCAGTGATGCAGATTTGGTTTTAACACTGGTAGAAACATTTTAAAATCAAACTATATAGATTCACAGGTACTGAATACATGAAGAAATCCCTAATTCTGCATTCATTAGGTAGACTATTGGTTGAAGTCAACTTGGCACATCTTGTTTAATGGCAGAGGTGTCTGAAGGTAACTCTAACGTCATCAGTTACAGATGACACTGAGTCATGAGTCGCACTTATTAGAGGAGTTTAAAGCAAATGTATGTACTTTTTTTTTTGTAGCAAATGTTTTTTTGTTTTTTACCTTGAAATACCAGTCTCAGAATCATCTGATGGTACACTGACAGTACCCTGGGTTGAAAAGACGCTTGCGAGCTATCTGTCCCCGGGCTCAGCATCGTCCCTGAAGGCCCCCACGTTTCCCACAAAGCCACTCAAAGTTACATCAGGGCTAGTGGGAAAAGCGTATACGGCGGCAGGTCAGGCTGGTGCGTGCTTGCACACGATGGCTATCTTGCAAGCGTACCAAGCCGACCTGCTGAAGGATTTGGATGGCGGGGAGGGGATTGGCCCAGACGCACTTCGCGAACTGCATTGAGCCACAGATCTGTCTCTAAGAGCCACCTAGGAGACCGCCAGAGCAGTTGGGCGGTCTATGGCAGCGGAGAGACACCTGTGGCTCAATTTGTCCGATTTAAAAGATAAGGACAGGGCCTTTCTCCTCGACGCCCCGCTTGCGCCATCTGGCCTGTTCGGCGACGCTGTCACATCAGTCGTCGACAGGTTTCAGGAAGCTAAGAAGCAAGCGGAGGCGTTCAAAAAATATATTCCACGCCGCCATCCATCCTCTGGGGTTGCTGGGCATGAGCAACCCCAGCCGTATAGCTCCTCATACAGAGCGCAGCAGAAGGAGAGTGTCGCTTCTCGTGCTCCACCTCAGAGACATGGTGGGCCGGGACGGCGAAGAAGGCTGGGCAGAAGAAGTCCTGACTCCAGTGGTGTCAGACTTCTGAGGGCAGCCCCACACGGGGTGGTGCGGTGTTCACCTCAGTATATGGTGCCCGTCCCACCTCGTGGCCCTCAGGGGGCCGTTCTGCCAACCCCGCCACCTCGGTTCCCAGCAAATTAGTGACGCAGAGCTCAGAACAACACAACGCTTCATCACATTCACATCCTCTGAGGAGGATAAATTTACATCAAATATGTGCTGTCAATACATCAGAGGCCAGCCTCGAGAGGCTGGTTCCCTTAGTAGTTCTGGTAGAGTGGAAATCTCTCCAAAATATCTCACGTTGGGTCCTGCAAATTATAGAGAAAGGTTACAAAATCCAGTTTTGGTGCCGCCCACCTCTATTCAAAGGAGTGCTGCAAACAACAGTACTTCCACAGCAGGGTCTGGTGTTGGAGCAAGAAATAAAAACCTTATTAGCAAAGCAGGCTATAGAGAGGGTTCCGGTTGCCGACAGGGAGTCTGGGTTTTACAGCCGGTATTTCTTGGTTCCAAAAAAGGATGGGGGGTTGCGCCCTATTTTAGATCTACATCATCTGAATCGAGCAGTACGAAAGCTAAAATTCAAGATGCTGACTTTAAGTCAAATCGTGACTCAAATCAGATCCGAGGATTGGTTTGTCACAATAGATCTCAAGGACGCATACTTCCATGTCTCCATCCTTCCACAGCACAGGAAGTTCCTGAGGTTCGCTTTAGGGGGCAAAGCGTACCAATTTCGGGTTCTTCTGTTCGGCCTAGCTCTTTCACCCCGCACATTCACGAAATGCATAGATGCAGCGCTGGCCCCGCTCAGGCTGCAAGGCATACGCATCCTGAATTATATCGACGACTGGTTAATATTAGCACAGTCAGAGGAGATGGCAGAAATGTCGTTCTCGCCCATATTCAGAAATTGGGGTTGAGACTGAATGCCAAGAAAAGCGTGCTTACTCCATGACAGAGGACCACTTTTCTTGGTGTGGTTTGGGATTCAGTGACAATGCGAGCATGTCTCTCACCAGTTCGCATCACTGCTATTCTATCAGCCATAAAAGAATTGAAGCTAGGCCAGTCACGCACTGTAAAACAGTTTCAGAGACTGTTGGGTCTGATGGCAGCAGCGTCCAACGTGATACCTTTTGGCCTTTTAGACCCTTACAGTGGTGGCTCAGGACCAAAGGGTTTTCCCCGAGGGGCAACCCACTTCGTATGATCAAGATCACACGGGGCGGTCTCCATGCCTTGATCATATGGAAGAAAAATTGGTTCCTGTCCCAGGGCCCTGTGTTAGGAGCTCGGTGTCGTCGTGTCACTCTGACGACGGACGCTTCTCTCACAGGCTGGGGACCGGTAATGGAAGGCCGCTCAGCTCAGGGTCTGTGGAGGAGTCATCAGCTCTCGTGGCACATAAATTGCCTGGAGATGATGGCGACCTTCAATGCGTTGAAGTTCTTCCTTCCAGACCTGAGGGGCCATCATGTGCTTGTCAGGACAGACAACACATCAGTGGTCTCTTATATAAATTGACAGGGGGGTCTGCGGTCGCGTCCACTATGCAAACTGGCGCACCAGATCCTCCTGTGGTCCCTGGGGAAGATGCTCTCCTTGAGAGCAATCTATATTCCAGGGACACAGAATATAGGAGCAGACATCCTGCCAAGGCAGGGGCTGAGGCCAGGGGAATGGAGACTTCACCCAGATGTGGTGAAGCTCATATGGGAGATTTATGGCCAACGGAAGTGGATCTGTTCGCGTCTCAGGATACGACGCACTGTCCACTTTGGTTCTCCCTCACACATCCAGCTCCTCTTGGACTGGATGCCATGGTACAGACGTGGCCGGGGCTCCGTCTGTATGCATTTCCCCCAGTTGTTCTGCTCCCGGGAGTTCTGGAGAAAATTCACCAGGAAGGGATAAGTCTACTGCTAGTAGCACCTCACTGGCCGAGCCGGATATGGTTTTCAGACCTGATAGCTCTTCTCGATGGCTCACCTTGGAAGATTCCGATCAGGAGGGACCTCCTATCTCAGGCGGGGTGCATGATTCTTCATCCCCGTCCAGAAATGTGGAACCTGTGGGTTTGGCCTCTGAGGGGGCCCAACTCATAGAGGCTGGTCTCTCAACTGAGGTTGTAGAGACCATTCTTCACTCCAGAGCTCCTTCCATGAGGAAACTATACGCCCTGAAGTGGAAACTTTTCACTTCCTGGGGTCACGAACGACAGTTGGATCCAGTCTACTGCCCGATAGGTTCAGTACTTGAGGTCCTACAAAGTCGCTTCTCATCTGGGTTAACCCCATCTACACTTAAGGTGTATGTTTCAACTCTTTCTGCTTACCATGCCCATGTGGATGGTACTACTGTGGGGAGAAACCCTTTAGTTATTCGTTTCCTCCGTGGCACCCAGAGGCTGAGGCCTGCGATGCGCACTAGGGTCCCTGCTTGGGATTTGGCTATTGTTTTAGAAGGCCTATCTACAGCTCCATTTGAGCCACTTGAGTCAGTCTCAGATATGTTCCTGACACTTAAGACTGTCTTCCTTCTTGCCATCTCATCCCTGAAGAGAGTAGGAGACCTTCAGGCCCTTTCAGTGTCCCCAACTTGTCTTGAGTTTGCACCGGGGATGGTCAAAGCCTTCCTTTACCCTAAACCTGGGTATATTCCGAAGGTTTTGACTAACGTTCCTAGGCCTATAGTGCTGCAAGCCTTTTGTCCTCCTCCATTTGTAACCCCAGACCAGGAGAAACTGAATCTGCTTTGTCCAGTGCGAGCACTGGACACATATGTCCACAGAGCTGCCCTGTGGAGGAAAGCGGACCAGTTATTTGTGTGCTTTGGACTGCACAACAGGGGTCGTCCTGCATCCAAATACACTGTAAGCAAGTGGATAGTCGAGGCTATTTCACTCGCCTACGAGGTCTCTGGTCAGCAGTGTCCATTAGCTGTCAGAGCTCACTCGACTAGGAGTATGGCGGCCTCCAAGGCCTTAATTTCGGGGGTTTCCCTCAAAGAGGTTTGTAATGCGGCCAGTTGGTCCTCACCTCTCACATTTGTGAGGTACTATGACCTTGACCTGGACGCGGCTCCAGGGTCATCGGTTTTGCTGTCTTAAGTGTGCCACAGTTTCACACAGACAGGTATTTGTGATTATGGCGTTTTGGTATATCGTTCCCAAAGCGATCCTATCAGACGCAGCGCAAGTTCCCTCGAAAGGGAACGTCTCAGGTTACGTATGTAACCATAGTTCCCTGAGAAAGGGAACGAGACGCTGCGTCGTGTTGCCATACTCCCTGCATCCCTGTGATTGATTTGCTTCGGCAGTTTCAGCTGAAGCCGGTCTCGCCGGATGTGTATTTATCCTTTCCTGGTCGTGACATGATCCTTTCCTCACCCGCCCGTGACGTTCACTCTCGCCATTGGACTAGTTGACAGACGTGCATCAGACGCAATCACGCTGAGGGCGTTCCCAAAGCGATCCTATTGGATGCAGCGTCTCGTTCCCTTTCTCAGGGAACTATGGTTACATACGTAACCTGAGACAATTTTTATATTAAAATATCCAAAAACCACTTGCACAATATTATATATTTCGTTCAGCTGTGTACTTACATTATCCTAAATGTTTCCAAGAATTTGTAAATTCAGAGAAATTCACAATTTTAAATAGTGCGCGTCCCTCCCTTGTCACTTGTCGCCTGTCAATGATGTAATATCTGCGTTATCCCTGGTTTCCTTGTATTGCATAGTAACTATGGCAACAGACGCAGACAGCTGCGTAACGTCTAGCGGCATGCTGTTGTTGTTTCCTTCAAACATTATGGACCATGGCAAGCAAACTTTGGAACAAAAGGAGAAATAAAACGAGAAACAATATCGGCGTGGCGTTTCCGAGATGGTGAGAGCTTTGTGACAACTTTGACTTGACAGAACTCAACGCTGCTCTTGCACGTTATTAGACAAGGTAAGCAAATGTAGGCTACATAAGACTAATCAATGTTTTATAGCTCAACACGATAAAATGTTAGAATATCATCAGTATGATATTCTAATGTTGATCTAGCTTACTGTTAGTCTCATACAGCCATATGATAGAATACAGCCAACATAGAATAACACAGGGCCGGAGTGGGACTCATTTTCAGCCCTGGAGTTTCATGCCTTAGTTCATGACTGACTATATTAAAATAATGTAATTAAAACCTCAGTATATAAGTCTGCAATAGTGCACTGTTCTCTACAGCCTTGTAATTAATTGTATTTTTTTTAAAAATATCACAAATAGTACAAAAAAAAAAATGCTACAAAAAATGCTAAAATTTGATATAGTCATTTTTATTGTTATAATAATGATTTTATAATGTGAACCATTGATTAATTCTCTAGCCATCTAGTGGCTGTAGTTAAAAATTCATGTTATTTTAATTTTTTTAAAGTGTTTGCTTTCCAGTAGATGGCAGCAAACGTCCACTAAACCCAGGCACATTTTTCATGTCTATCACTATGTATGAAATTGAGAAATGTAGATCTTTTTTAAAGTGGGTTTAACATAAAATTTTTTGCTATTTTAAATAAATGTATACACTTACATTATTACAAATTGAGGCAAATAAATAACAAAAAATACCATAAATCCCCAAAACTGCACAACTTTACAGTAAAATATTAAAGCAAGCGATATCACGTTTGTTTAAAAAAAAGTTACATTATGCTACAAAATCACATTTTACTCTCTGGTTATGTAAGCTAGTTGGACAGAAAAATGAATATTGTTGCCCAATGTGTAATAGCATAGCAAGCAACATAGCATAACACAAGTGATAGGCCCTATATTTTATTATTTGCCTACTATTACTACGATATGAGTAATAGCTGCATACATGCCTTTATCTTTTGCATGTTTCCCCTCTTCCTTTTTATTTATTTACGTTACCTAAATCGACCTCCGGTGGCTTAGACCTTTTGTCTTACCATAAGTGTTGATTTAGAACTTGTCCCGCTGTCCCTACAGACGTCACCTCATCCCTTCTTCTCATATAGGCTACTTTTGAGTGAGTTGTCTTCTCCGAGCGCACACTCCGAATCCCTCCCGACCAGGTTAATTTACTCACAGAGTGACATGATATCATTGACGTTAAGTGCAAATGAGCGGTAAAAACCCGATTGCGCATTTTTTTTTTTCACGGTGCCCCGTGCCGCCCCCGGGAAGATGCCGCACTGGGCCGTTGCCCATGTCGCCCATGCCACCCATGCCTAAATCCGCCACTGACTGGTTTTAAGGAAAAAGTTAGGCTACTCAGCTTAGTACATTCTGCCGCGTCGACAGTTTCTAGAGCATCCATATTTCAACCCGGTGCCATGACAACACCGGCCCTCGCGGCCAAATAAACAGACCGGCCCACCGGGAATTCTTCCGGTGCTCCAGATTAGCCAATCCGGGCCTGGAATAACATTATAACTGTCAATGCAGTTTAGTATGATAGTGTAACGTAAGACCAAGTGAAACAGTGCTGCTTTACCTCACAATTTTAATTCGTCAAATAAACGAAAAAAGTATTTCAGCACTTGCGGTAGTTCGGTAGAATGAAATGTCCTCATTCCTTTATATCCCCTGGGACTCGCGTGTGGCACTGATATCTGTCTCTCATTAGCAATCGCGCCCGCGATTCTCGGCCACGCCCTGCTTTATACCACAGTCATGTTAAAAACATGAATGCATTCACTCATCCATAAACATTATTTCGCTATAAACATTATTAGATCAATCGGAATGACGACAAGTTCTATGAGCCCACGCTCATTCACTTCGTCATCAATCTATGCCTTTGTTATTGTTTTGAAGAGTTTAGCGACCCCTAGCGGCGAAAAAACATACTGTGCCTTTAAAGACCCCATGAAATGTTGATAAGCTCAGTTATCTTTTTCTTGTGTTCACATATTTTCTTTCGAAATATGAAGTTTTGGTAAGACATATTGAAGGACTCATCACATTTTTTTTATTAAAAAAGTCATTATTTGCTACTGGTAGTCAGTGTCAGGTGGTATCAGAGGGAGGGGCATTCTCATTCTAGAGAGCATTTTATTAGACAAAATCAGTTTAGTGCAGGATGGGTTGTCAGCATTTCCCCAGAAGAGATTGCGATATTTAAATGAGTTTTTCTTTTTCTCTCTTATAATAGAGTGTAGACAACGTTTTACCATATAGATGACCTCAGAGCTTACAGACATGGACTAAAAGCCAATCACAAAAACTAGATGATTTCATAGGATCTTGGTAGGGACAGATCCCTACAACACATACCCAAATATGCCCAAGTTTGAGATGATAAAAAAAAAAAAAAAGTTGAAAAAATTCTACAAGCTCAAAGCACATTCTACCCTCAAACTTTTTAATGTTGATGAATGTTAATCTTTCTTTGATGATGCACCAAGTTGCTGAGTAGTTCAATGACTAACTCAAAGTAGAGCATTATGTATGACTCTCCTTTCATGCTGTTTTATACATCCCGATGCAGATGAGCTACATGCGGTAAGAGGAGCAGACTGAGAGATTAATCATCTTCACCCTATAAAACCTTGTCACCACAGCACATATTGATAGTGTGAATCTTATTGATTTGCAAGTGACACAGAGAGCTGGGTGAGCAGTACAGCTCAGTCATTACTTCTGATGGAGACCCAATGAAGACCTCATACCCACAGGGTCAGAAAACAATCACATTCCACAAATATACTGTAGATATTTCTTGAATCGCTATCTTTTCAAATCAGTGGATTTGTAGTGATAGCTAACTATTGGAGAAGAGAGGCAGGAATGTTTTAATAAGCTGACAGCTGAAATGTAGTTAAAAGAATACAGGCAGAATCGCATCCAAGGTTGGGTTGGCCGTATACAGCATCAAGTACATACGACTGGACCAGAGCATGTCCAAAACTGCAGCTCTTGTGGGGTGTTCCCAGTCAAAAGTGGTCCAAGGAAGGAACAGTGGTGAACCGGCGACAGTGTCATGGGCGGCCAAGGCTCACTGATGCACGTGGGGAGCGAAGGCTGGCCTGTGTGGTCTGATCCAACAGATGAGCTACTGTAGCTCAAATTGCTCAAGAAGATCCAACAGACTCAAGAAGTTAATGCTGTTTAGAAAGGTGTCAGAATACACAGTGCATCGCAGTTTGTTGCGTATGAGCCAACAGTAGGCACATGAGCATCAGAACTGGACCACGGAGCAATGGAAGACGGTGGCCTGGTCTGATGAATCACATTTTCTTTTACATCACGTGGATGGCCGGGCGCGTGTGCATCGCTTACCTGGGGAACAAATGGCACCAGGATGCACTATGGGAAGAAGGCAAGCCAGCGGAGGCAGTGTGATGCTTTGGGCAATGTTCTGCTGGGAAACCTTGGGTCCTGCATGCCATCCATGTGGATGTTACTTTGACAAGTACCACCTACCTAAGCATTGTTGCAGACCATGTACACCCTTTAAACGGTATTCCCTGGTGGATGTGGCCTCTTTCAGCAGGATAATGCACCCTGCCACAAAGCAAAAATGGTTCAGGAATGGTTTGAGGAGCACAACAACGAGTCTGAGGTGTTGACTTGGCCTCCAAATTCCCCAGATCTCAATCCAATCGAGCATCTGTTGGATGAGCTGAACAAACAAGTCCGATCCAACTTACAGGACTTAAAGGATCTGCTGCTAACATCTTGGTGCCAGATACCACAGCACACCTTCAGGGGTCTAGAGGAGTCCATGCCTCAATGGGTCAGGGCTGTTTTGGCAGCAAAAGGGGGACCAACACAATATTAGAAAGGTGGTCATAATGTTATGCCTGATCGGTGTATATATATATATGAAACCCTAGATGGCGCTGGCTGATAGGTCCTTAACTCAATAGCAATCACATCGTTATCTACATAGTGCAACTGATTTGTTGTTGTTGCATTAGCGGCCAATGAGCTGCGGCTCAACATTCAAATACTGGAAGTGTTTGAGATTAGCAGTCTGCAGCGTGATTTCAGAAAGCATCTGAAATCAACATCTAAAGGGGCTTTCACACCTGTTAGTTATAAGAACTTAGTTATATGAACTAGCCACCAGGGCGGTTTGCCCAAGAACTAAATGTTCCCCTAGGGCCATTTTCCTGGTTGCATTCGCACTGCCAGTAAGAACTCTGAAGTGACGTAAGCCGCGCTCGTTGTTGTGACTTTTATTTTGACGGCACGGCTGACATTTATTTTGACGGCGCCAGAGCCTGGGCATACAGCGCTCCCATTCTCCGTCTTCATTAGTTTACAATCTGTTTAACAGTCATGTCTAATATGTTATTAGATATAACTGTTATACAAAGAAAGTAAACAGTATATGAAAAAGTTTGCCATGTGAGCAGAAATACATAAACATGTTTTGTTTGGTCCCCTCAAAGTCGCGTTGGATTTTCTTCTTAGTGTAAAGGTTGAGAGGTACATCTATCACTGTTTTATATAGGCTATAGGTTATATAAAATTCATTAAATCCATCAATTAATAATGTAGAAACTGGCACAGCTCACCCTTAGAAGCGGGAGTATGGGCGAGGCATAAGACTCCAATCCATGCCCTCATACTCCACTAATATGTCCACCTTGCCGGCTCACACACCTGGTCAGACTCAATTTGGGACACAGGCTCCAGGACGAAGATGGCCTCAGTAGTCTCTGGCACTCTTTCTGTGGTGGGCTCAATCTTTTGGTCCGTGGTGGGCGTAGCTGAAGTCTGGCTGGGCTCTGGGTTTGAAGTGGGGCTGGCATTGGTCTCATCCAGATGGTGAGTAATTTTGGCACAGCACCCAATCCACATAAGAGGCGAAATCCCCCAAGGACCATTCACGGGTAGGCGTGTCTTGGACCAAAGTCTGGATAGTGGGTGAGACACGCCAGATCTAAAAAGTCCATCGTGTGATCATTGAGGGAGCGCTCTCCTTGCTCCAGTAAAAGGAGGTGAACGGCAGGTAAATCCATGTTGTTTTTCACCAAAATAAATCTAATCTGGGTCTTGCATTCCATTACAGTTAGCTGTGCAGCGTAATCCAAACAAAGGGGAAGCGTGATGCAGAGTAATGAATAAACTCAATATTTATTAAACAGAGAACCAGAAATACCATCTAACACAACGTAAACACCGTGTCTACACCAGACGCAAGCGGCACAACACGACTTGACACTACAAAAGCAAATAGAACACATTATAATCACATTATAATGCTGTCTACAATGCATGCGGTGCAATGCAAAGCGACATGACAAATGCCTGACAGGAAACTGATGCCCCATTCTATTTCTGACATACTTCAAGTGCTCGTGCTACTTCTGACATGAAGAACAATTCGATTTGCAATGGTCCTGTTGTCGCATCCTGTGTAGACAGTGTGTAACGCAAGACAAAGCACTGAGAAAAACTGAGGGCTTAAATACAGGAGTTTAATCAACAGAATATAAACAGGTGCATAACTTAATCAGTAACCACAGAAACAAACAAGGATTGGTAACAAAGGCAAACAAGAACAGAACAGAACCAAAATAACATACTCTTGACAGATTTCTATTGTGCACATATTTTAAGCACAAATATTTGCATATGCAGGTCATAATGATAGATGCAGAACTCTGAGTTCCCAGCAAAGCACTGCTACATGAAAAAGTTATCTGGATTGCTACTACCTTTTCTTTAGTGAGTGATACAGCATAGCAAGACCCATTTAAATCAAATGGAATGAATGGGACCAAGTGCTGTTTGGTGGTGTTGTGAGTCATATCTATGTGCTAATGAAGATTTAGCTTGGGTGAAAAACACTTTTGTGTCAAAAGTTGAATGAATGTATGAAAAAAGCAGTATAGTTTCCTTGTAGCACTAGATGTAGAGCAACTAGAGAACTATTATTAACTAGTGTTGCATGGTTGCATTTCAGTTTAAGGCTGATTTAATTGATGCTTATATAGACAGCCTGGCATGGTCAACAGATGGAAGGGACACGGTTCTGAAAGTATATCAGCTATAAAAATAAAACTGTTTTTGGTCATGCATATTTAGAACATTTTCTATGTAAATGAATTAAAAAAAAAAAAAAAAAATTGTCATTCTGCGCCCACAGCCACCCACCCCTCAATCTGATCGTGTATCAGTATTGTTGCCAAATGCTGGCACATAAAAAGTTGGGAAAACAACAACAACAAAACACTGATTTAGCAGATGCTTTTGTTCAAAGTGATTTACAAATGAGGAAAAATGCAAGCAATTTATTGATGAAGTTAAACATTGATTTTTAAATTTTTTTGCTTAAAGTTTTTGAATTTTAAAGTTTTGCAGTTTTACCAAAATTGTAACTTTTTCGCTAACACTTTTTCTGTTTCGCATGTACATACTATTTACTTATTGTAGTATTTACAATAACATAATAACTAGGTACTAGTCCTGAACCTACCAATAAGCATAATCTTAACCCATGTAGTTACTTTATATTATTCAGTAATTTCTTAGTAAATACATTGCAAGTGCACATACTGTCTACATTGCATAACAAATGTCTTATTTACTGTACATCATATTTTATGAAAGGATTTGAGAGGATTCAATTTTTTTTCGTAGCATTTTTATAATTTCAGTATCGCCAAAGTGTGTTTTTTTTTTTTTCCACAACAGTTCCCTCCACCCATGCAAACCTGCTGCAACATCTTTCTTTACATAAGAGCAGTAAGCATACTTGGGCCAAATATAACAGTGCACAAACTTCATTGGTTAATTGGCGCATCATTAGTGCAGCAGCTTTGAAATGTGTGAAAGTCAGCTGGATTCTTTGAGAACCACTGATGTAAGCTATATATTATTTCACATGATCAGTGTTTGGGTTTGGAGAGCTGTGTGTAAAATCTGACAAAGAGTTATGTTGCTGATCTGAGCAGAAAGAGGAACAGAATGTAACCTATATAAAGAGCACAGGGGGACTTGCAACACTAATGTTTGATGTGATATTTATTGTCAGACTTGACATACCATCTGTGAATAGTGTAAACATTACACATTTATGTTATCAGAGAGCAGAATAAGTTGTTCTAGCATAGATCTGTTCTTTGACCAACCCTAAGAGTATGAATAGAGATGCAAATGAGTATTTGCACATAAATTGGAATGTTTTACTGCAGCCTTTTCCAACTTTTAATGAATAGTCCAATGCAATAATTAAATACAAGATTTCAGAGGAGCAAACTTCCATATTTGCTCCATTGTATCTTAATGTAAATGTCAAAGATAAAGTGTCTGGAGATGCTAAAACTATTAGTTATGTTCAAAGTGCAGAAAATTTGAGTTGCACATGATGTTTGCAAAGCAGATAAGAAATTGTACCCTGGTAAGGCACGCTCTGTCTCCCACAATGGAAATCCATAAAATCCATTTAAAAAACCACAAAAGTATCTCCATCATAGGGTGTAAGCTGTGTAATCTCGCCTCTGTCATGCTTGCTAGCTTCAACTCTGGTTTGATTTCCTGTTGACATGAGATGTCTTCTCCATCATACAATACATTTTAAAATTAATTGCATGCCATTTATTTTTTAACACAAGCCAACTAGCATTTATTTATTATATTCTAAAATCGATCTAGCTTACTGCAGTGTGCAACAAGTGTCTCACAGCAGCCACCGAGCGAACGCACAGAGTAACGTTATAACATCATTTTCAACACAGTCATATGTCTCTAATATGATAAGCAGCACCGTGTTACCTCATACGCTTGACCGGAAGAATCGGAAGTGGCGACTGCAGCATAATAAGAGCTCCACTGCTCGCGAGGCGTGTGCCGCGTTCGTCTCTCATTAAGAATCGCTCCACGACCTTGTTCAGCTCCAACATCAATTGCCCTGCTCTGCTTCATACTATAGTAATGTTAATAATCTCATCCATGAATATGATTTCTGCCCGAGTCCCGTCTCGATTCTTTTCCACTGACTGTGAGGTGAAGATGACATCTCCCAAGATTCCGCACTCAAAGTCAGCGTCATCAAGCTACGCCTTTGTTTTGAACAGGCGACCTCTAGCTGCGAAACATTTACATATCGTAGCATATAAGAGTGTTTTTTTTTTTTTTACCCACTTGAATGTTTTAAGCCTTGCAATTTAAACATTCAAGTGCAAGACGACATGATAGAGAGCTCAGTTCTGTACTCGTACACTGTGTGAGAAGTTTTGTGTGCCCAAACTTGCAGCATTCTGGGCGTGCGCTTTGCATCTCATACAGCATGCAAATACAGAATTGAGCTCTCTTTCACACCTTCTTGCACTTGAATGGACAAATTCACACAAAATAATGTCAAAATGCCCATCTTGACAAGTATCCTAGTAAACATAGACAGTTATGTCTTAAGTGAATGTAAACAGTCGAGAAAGATAACACATGTGTAACAGTATCAGTATATTGGAACCATGCATTATGTCTTAAAGTGACAGCAGCCAGTCACGCGACAGGATGACGGTAAAAAAATACAGACAAAACACAAATATAGCTTTGACACTTGTCAAAGCTATATTACAGTCACGGCGCATGTTATTAACACGGAGTGGGAAATGAAAAGTTTCATGCTTCAGACTCGACCGCTTTTTTAATCACACACTGGAACTAACATAGCCAAAGTTTTAAAAGCGGCTATACAAGAGTGGGAGCTTGAAAGGGCTCCTCATAGTAATGCTGTTGTTACTAACAACGCACGCAACATGGAGGTGGCAGTGAGAGAAGCCGGGTTGTCACCGCATAATAAGTGTTTCACGCACACATCGAATCTTGCGTCGCAAGTAGGTTTAAATGTTTCTCGCATCAGTAACTTGCTTGGTCGCGTGAGAAAAGTCGTGGCTTTCTTTTACCGCAGTGCCACAGCAACAGCTGTGCTCACAGAAAAGCAAAAGATACTTGCTATGCTTTAAGAAGTTCTGTCTTAGGCTTCTTAATTCTAAGTTCATGTTAAAGGTGCAATATGTAGTATTTTTGCAGTAAAATATCCAAAAACTACTAGGCCAGTGTTATATATTTTGTTCACTTGAGTACTTACAATATCCCAAATGTTTCCAACTATTTGTAAATCGTGAGAAAATTGCAAGTTTAACCAAGGCTCCGGGACGTGTAAGGAGTCGCCTGTCAATTGCGTCATACCCGCATTAACCCTCGGTCTGACTCGGTTTCCGGTTTTATTTTGTAGAAACCATGGAAACACCAAAGACACTTTAATATATTACACTTTTTAATAGACAAGGCAACAACTGTTTTGATATATTTATAGACCTAAAACTAATTGTTGTTATACAGATCAACACGTTCAATCTTATTGTTTAAAATCTAATTTTCTTGATTTTTTGCAAGTACCATGCTTTACCATGCCTCAGAGAAAAACACTATTTTGTCAAGTGGCTAACATAGCATAATCAGATGCAGCTTTATTTTTAGTAACAGTAATACAGAATTTTCTCCATCTTTCAATACGTTTTAAAATTAATTGCATGCCATTTATCAACACAAGCCATCCAGCATTTAATATGATATTCTAAAATCGATCTAGCTTATTGCAGTGTGTCTCAAACAAGTGTCTCACAGCAGCCGCCGAGCGAACGCTCAGAGTAACGTTATAACATCATTTTCAACACTCTAATATGATAAACAGAGCTGTGTTACCTCATACTCATGACCGGAAAAGCGGAAGCGGCGCTGGCGACTGTGGCATTATAAAAGTTCTGCTGCTCGTGAGGCATGTGTTGCGCAATTGCTCCAGCGGCCTTGTTCAGCTCCCACAACACTCGGTCCTGCTCTGCTTCATACTACAGTAACATTAATAATCGCATCCACGAACATGATTTCTTCCCGAGTCCAATCCCTATTCTTTTGCACTGTCCGTTGCGGTGGAGACCACGTCCCGAGATTCGGCTCTCAAACTTGGCATCATCAAGCCTTTGTTTTGAATAGGCCTCTAGCGACCTCTAGCTGACAAAATTATTACATACTGCACCTTTAAATTTAACATTTTTTTCAGTGACAGACAGACCTATTCAGTTGTTAATTTATTTGTTATTAATTTTGTTGTTAACAACAAAAGACTCACTGCAAAAAATCACTCACAGCTCTTGACTGAATAACTTAACTTTAATAAGGATTCGTTTATATTTGATTTATACAGTGAAGACTATGCAGTGTTGTTTTACATTTGATTAATTTATTCGATTTCTGTACCTAATCTACCTAATCTGTATCTACCTACTGTTAGATCTACCTGAAATCTTGAAAAGCACTTCATCAAACTTCAAAGTTTATTTCATTTGTATCTTTGTTCTGTTGTGTTTATATGTGCTTATTTGTGCTATTGCTTGTAGTTTGGTAATTTTATTCTCATTTTATTACAGACTGATTACTTATCTTTAATGTTTGAAGTGTATATTTTATTTTTATGTTTTAGATTATATTTATATCATTTTTTTTTTTTTTTTTTTCATTTGCATTGTTCTTGCATTCCATGTAAAAAGTCTGGCGAGTAAAATAAAAAATTTACTCGCCAATGGGGACTCAATCTTCACTGTATCTGTAGAGCAGGGGTCTCCAAACTCGGTCCTGGAGGGCCACTGTCTTGCAGAGGTAAGCTCCAACCCCAATTAAACACACCTGAACCAGCTAATGAAGGTCAAACTAGGCAGAAACTTCCAGGCAGGTGTGTTGAGGCAAGTTGGAGCTAAACTCTGCAGGACAGTGGCCCTCCAGGACTGAGTTTGGACACCCCTGCCATAGAGGGTTGGTTTGCAGAATGTGACAATTCACTGTACAGGACAGAAAAGTCCTTATACTGAGATTGTTTGGGCGTGTAGTATACTAATTATCGACTGCAGGCACATGCTCCCTTATTTAGTATAATCTGGATTCATAAACATTAGAATGAGAGATACAACAACATTATGTATGGGCACAACTGGCAGAATTTGCATGAAATTGGTGTAATTGGTGCTACAATGCATTAACATTTATAATACTTTTATTCAAAGAGACATGGAGAATGGGTGTACAATGCAAGGAATATTATCCTCTTACCATTAACAATGGATTAAAAGAAGAACATTTCAGGACAATAGGAACAATAAGAGTTGATTTGTCTGTGATCACCATTAATCAAATGCAAAAAACTGCAAAAAGTAATCGCTCATCAGAGACCCAGTGCTTTTTCCCCCCACACAAAAAATGTGATTACAATCAGCAGGGCCTATTATTAAATTATGAATTTCTTTCCCCTTGGGAATTCACAGGCCGCTTCTGCTGAGAGTAGCACATCCAGTCTGCCACTTCCTGTAGTTTCAGTTCAAAATGACAGATCAGACTCGTATGCATATTACAAAGACTTGTACACCCTGTCAACACAATATCTCACCAAATTTATCAAATGTTTACATTAATAGAACTGATAAATAAAGTTATAGCCATGGTAGCATTTCATTAATTATGACACATGCAGATCTGTCTGTAATATTTCATTAGATTTCTTCGTTCTGCTCGTTACTGAGATGTCTCAGTAGCTCAGCATTCAAATTCTCGCCTTTAAAAGAAATAAATCACTGTACAACTAAATTAAAGGGTTAGTTCACACAAAAATGAAAATTCTGTCATCATTTACTCACCCTAATGTTGTTCCAAACCCATAAGACTTTCGTTCATCTTCGGAACACAAATGAAGATATTTTTAATGAAATCTGAAAGATTTCTGCCCCTCCTTTGACAGTCCACACAGCTAGCACTACCAAGCGATCATAAAACTAATACATATGCATTGAACGATTCAGTCCAAATTTTCTGAAGAGACTCGATTGCTTTATATGATGAACAGATTTAATTTAGGCTTTTATTCAGAAGATGAGCAAAAGTCTTACTGGTTTGGAACGACATGATGGTGAGTAATGAATGGCATTTTTTTTTTTTCTTTTCATTTTTCAGTAAACCAACCCCTTTAAGGACTTTTTCTTCTCTGTTGTTTTAAGACCTTTCAAAGTGCATGAATTCTCTTAATATTTGTTTTATAAAATGACGTTTAAAGTTCAAAAATGTTCTCCAGTCATAACTTTAATCTAATTAATCTAAAAGAGTAGAGTCAACAAAAAAAAAAAATGACTTTCTTAATATATGTTTCTGGTAATATTGTAAATGATAAAGAAAAAATATTTTCTCTGTAGTATTTGATCAAAGCGTAATAACATTTTCCATCTCTGAAATGACTTTCCACTTTGTCACAAATCCCTGCTATTTTTTAACTGTTTCCCTCCAACCACTTGCATGCTCAGTTCTGCATTTAGCACCTATTTTCACGAACAAGTTCCAGAAATGACTATTATTAAAAAATGTATTACAATTAACAATGATAAAAAAACATAATCCCCCGGTTTCACAGACAAGGCTTAAGCTAGTCCTAGACTAAAATGCATGTTTGAGCTGTTTTAACTGAAAGCAACTTGTACTGATATATCTTAAACTATGTTGTCTCGAGATGCACACCAGTAATGTTTTTGTCTATTGTACATTTATAAAATCTACTTAAATGTCCTAATTGAACTAAGGCCTAATCCTGGCTTAGTCCTGTCTGTGAAACCGGGCCAATATTAAATATAAAAATTAAATACATTTTTAAATGTAAAAAAAGAGAAAAAAAATGTAATGTCCTGCCCACAAAACAACAACAAAACAAACACTCTTTTTCCCATTATATTCATTTAGACAATTCACTGGCTTAATGGATATTATTTAGATTTAGCTCATTAATTCTATGGCAATGTATTAAACAAGATTGCTCTTACGCTTCAGTGAATCTGAAGGCGCAGAACTGTGAATAGCTGATCACATCAACACATCAGTAACAGCCAAAGATGCTTTATGATGTAGTTTAAGGCATCGTACATTCAGCAAGCTTCCTGTAGCTTATGCAGCATGTTCATTTCAGTCATTGATTTTGTCTCACTTGTCTCCCATAAACTTAGATCTGAGGGCAGACAGGTTGCCTATATATCATTAGACATTGATTGTGCTAATGTAAGAGTTGGTCACACTAGCCCTCTAAAAGATCATTAGTGGTCTTTGCTAAAGCAAGCATCATTATTACTATTGCTCATTCTCAAACCCCTAATGCAAAGTGTTCAATTTTGGTGTATCGGCTGTGCTATGGACTTGAATGAATCGAACCCAGATTCAGCGTGCACTTGGGGAAAAGCCTCTTTACTACTGGCTGTCAGAGGTGTCAGTTTCTATAGCAAGAGTTTGCTGAGTTTCTTACTTTAATACTTACTGGAGTTTTCAGTCTTTCAGGGTGCTTTCATGCTATGAGTTTTTGCCGTGGAGAGTTCGTTTGACGTCAGAGTTCAGTTTGTTTGGTGTGAAAGCTTTTGTCTGAATGCAGATTCCTCTTGAAAAGGTAAACTAGTTGTGAACAATTGGTTTGAAAGCAATCCGTCCTAACTTGTGGATACATTAAACTAATTAAAGTTTAATGTATTTCTCATAGCTGATTTTCTAAAAAAAAAAAAAAAAAAAAAAAAAAAACCAGCTTGCCTTCTTCATATCTCCTCCAATGCATTTGCAGAGAAACACAAGTGCTGTTCTGTGAAGTTTTGGTTGTAAATCCAAAGGGACACACACTTCAATAACAACTGCCTTCTTCTTGTCCTGAGCTGTTATCTGGTAACAGTGGTAAACAGCTGCCACTAGCACCCATGGTGATATTCACATTTATAATGCAAAGTCTACTGTATAGACCCAAAATTTGTGAAAGCTTTATAGCTCAGATATAGAATCATATCAATAATATACTTAAAAAGAGAGAGAGAACCAGTATGAGTTTAACTTGTATTGAAATATTAATTTAAGCTTTTTCAGCAGGGAAGCTACTGAAATACATACAGTACTAAATTCATTTAACATTCTCCCAACATTAACTTAACGAATGGTTCTTGTTTGGTTCCCAAATTCCCAGCATTCTAAAAACTTTCTCTTTAGAGTATTTTTTAGTAACTAAAAAAAATCCAGTGTTCTCAAAACATTGCAGAAAGGTTTTTTTGTGTGTGTGACAACCTTTGTGTGTGTGTGTGTGTGTGTGTGTGTGATCAACAAATAAGAACTTACACAGAGCATTCTCTAATGTTTATTTTTAGGTTTTTATTTTTATGACCAAAAATAGGACTGGGCTGACATGTGGATGATTATATAATTGCAGGTATATTTTGTGTCCAAAGTCATTTTTTTCTGCTTTTTTTTCAAATAGATATATTGTATTTTTAATTATTTAAATAATTTGGTACTCATTGTCATGGATCACAAGGTGTTACAGGCCATAATATAACATTTTCTGTAAAAAGTGTCTTATATAGCTGAAAAACATGATTTCCTGTTGTCCGAATTAGTCAGTGTCAATTCTGTTATTGTCAAACTCTGTTACAAAGGTAGAGTAACAGTGTTGAATTAAAAACAGTGTGTAATTAAAAATATAATCATTTCAAAAAAGCTGAAAAATGAAAAATGACTTTGTGTAAATGCAGCTCAAGCCTTTTTGAAGATTTTGACATGTTAGAGCAATGAAAAAACATGCATGAACAAAATGATGTGCATGATGTTACAAAAGAGTTAAGCGCTATATGTTGTGATTTAAAAACTCAAAGGGCCCTATTTTAATGATCTAAGCACATGGTCTAAAGCACACGGCACAAGTGCCCTTAGGGCGTGTCCGAATCCACTTTTGCTAGTTTAAGGACGGGAAAAATGGTCGGCGCACCCGGTGCACGGTCTAAAAGGGTTGTCCCTATCTCTTAATGAGTAATGGGTGTGTTTTGGGCGTAACATGCAATAAACCAATCAGAGCCAGTTGCGCTCATGCCATGGCAGATTCGCTATTTACATGGTGGAATTTGCAAGTGGAAAAACTTAATGCTTTTCTAGTGAGGAAACTACGGAGCCCCTAAAGGGTAGTGGTGGTGGAAAAAATTTGGGATGGGACGAAATATTTTTTCTTTCAAATCTTTTGCGTTCCCTCACAAAACTTTGGCGTTCCCTCGCAAAGATATTTGCGTTCCCACGCAAAGATATTTGCGTTACCCTCGCAAAGATATTATCGTTCCCTTGCAAAACCTGTTGTGAGCTTGGACAAACACTTACTGTTTAATGTCCCACTGGCTGGCAGCATTTCAGTCAGCTCCGTACGTTAATAATGCACACAAATAATGTGCGGCTCATAGAGTTTGAACTTAAGTGTTCCAGTACAACTAGCAGGGGAGCAGTGATGTATGAACTGAATTTGCTGACAGTACAGTGTGTTACAGTGAAGTTATTGAGTATTTTTCATAATATAAAATGAGCAAAAGGGTTTTGCACTTTTCAGATGGTCCCTTCAGACGTGTCTTTTCGCCGCCTGCTCATAGAGACCAATTTATATATTATAAAGTACATTTGAGGAAAATTGGGTTGTTGTAGCTCGTTGTCTAGGTTACTATGATTGGAAATAGCTGCATTTGTGTTTTAACAGCGTTTAGCTCACGAGTTATTGATCCGGGAAGTTCGAGTCTGTGATATTGCCAACTTTACTGAACTCCTTGAATTAAGCACTGACCGCATTTCTTTATATTTGAGTCCAACAAGTTCAAACTCTATGAGCCGCGCATTATTTGTGTGCATTATTAACGTACGGAGCTGACTGAAACACTACTGCCAGCCAGCAGGACATTAAACAGTAGGCCTAAGTGTTTGTCCGAACTCAGAACAGGTTTTGCAAGAGAACGATAATACCTTTGCGAGGGAACGCAAATACTTGCGTGGGAACGCAAAAGTTTTGCGAGGGAACGCAAATATCTTTGAGAGGGAACGCAAAAGTTTTGCAAGGGAACGCAAAAGATTTGAATTTTTTTTCCCCCTCCCATCCCAAATTTTTTCCACCACCACGTCCCTTTAGGGGCTCCGTAGGAAACGCATCTGCTCGTGCGCGAGGTTAAAGCACGCGAGCAGACCATTTACGGGAAAAGCCGGATTCCACCAAAGCATTTTTATCTTTATGCACACAATAATAATCTTTTACATTGTAATCCTTTTATTTTTAATATTTGGCATGTTTGTGTGCTGCTGCGCGTCCCTGTGTGTGTAGTAAGCAGAGTGTATGCGCGTTGTGCACCCGCATATAGGCGCATATTACTAACGCGCTCTTTAAATAACAAAGCAAATATTGTGCCATTGACTTTAGACAAAGAGCTTAGAACCCAAGAGGCGACACTTTGATACTTTTTGGGTAACAGCCACTAGATGGCGCTCCGGTAGCGCGGCCGCCATTATGGAGTGAAAATACTAACTGGCCCATAGAATCCTTCACATCTTACGCACCCAAAATCGGCGAATTTCACAGTTTTTTTTTTTTTTTGGAATCCAACCATTCAACCATCTGAGGTAACGTAGTTAGCCTACTTTATTATTTCCATTTTATGCAACTTTACACATTTATTAATAGTAAATTAATAATTAATAAATTTAAGATCATCATGTGGCTATCTAGGCCTGAATTGAAATATATATATATTGTACGTTTTAATGGATCACGCTACAAACATAACGATCTTATAATACATGATGCATTGCTGTGTCCGTTATCCCATAATTTCCACTTTTGGACACGTTTGCTTTAACGGACATTAGACAACACTGCAAAATCAAGCTGTTATATTCATATATTTATTGTCCAACATTCCCAATTTTTCTGACGCATGTCCTTAATTTAATTTCTTATGTTGGTATTAATTCAGTGTTTATAATGCTAATACTTTAACTTCAAAGAATTTTAACCCAAACTGACTGGGTTTCTAAAGAGCAAAGGTTTTGTGAAAAAAGTGGAAGACTTAAACACAAAGTGTGTAAAAGAACCTGTTAAAAAAATTGATGATCACTAGTGATAGTATTTTATTCTGTGTTGTCATCATTCAGGTTGGATTTCAGCTTTAATGTACGTTTTTTTTTAACAAAGCAGCTGATAGTGCCATAGAAACTAGTGGACTGACGAGTCGCTTTCACCACAAAATGGCGGAAACGCAGGGCTGCTGCTGGGCGCCGGTGTTGCAATGGAACGTTCTATTGAGTGTCGCTTCTTGTTAGTGTATATTCTTTGCTTTAGACCAGGTTTCAGTTGGTCAATGGCGCAGTCTATTTTAGTTGCCTCAAAATTGTAATGCGCCAACAATGCGCCTGAACACACCTCGTTTTCAGACCAGCACGCCCATGGGCGCACAAATTAAAAACATGGCGAAGGACGTGAAAATGATAACTGCGTTGGACTGAAACTAACATAAAACACTTGCGTCGCGCCTGGCGCCGCATTGTGCAGGGTGTATGATAGGGCCCAAAGTGTTGGGTAACTGAGTTTAATTTTTTTAAGGCAACTGATTTCCTCACTTTTTTTAAAGTAAAGTCAACTAATCACTTTTTACACTGCAATGAAAAAAAAGTGTTTCCTTGACATAGTGATAAACACTTCCTGGTCTTTTAATTACCTTTGTTTGAGTGCCAGCCAAAGTAGCCAGCAAGCCGACATTATGCAAATGTGTTACATGGTGATGTTACATCACGAAAATAATGGCAGGACTACAAATGAGGCATTTCAGGCAAGTGTTTTCTGTTGGAGAGATTCACTCCCTTTGGCATAGACTTTGTGCTTTTGCAGACTGTTCACATGCACAGCCAGCAACATTACACACTAAAGGAAAGGTAAAAAAATAAAATAAAAAATAGCTGGGTAACTGTAATGGCTATGGTATTTTGGGTTAAACTATGGTTGCCATGGTTGACCTACAGTCTATGAAGTCTCTCAACATGCATTCCTTATTATTTCATTTACTCAGCGCTGGCGACGTTCATGATGCTGAGGGGATTCTGAATTTGGACGCAGCTGAAATCTTAATTGAATTTGCTCGTGTGCGCTTACGGAAAATCCATGCTCATTCTGTTTTTGTAAATTGATGCAAGTTGGAGCAAATACAGCCATCTGCTGTGGAATGGAAATGGGTGGAGGTAGAGTTGGCTGCTGAAAAAAATCTCCCCCTTAACGCTCATTATGCTAAAATTGTTGAGTGGGTATGTGTTTTGCATACTAAATTTCCAAATGGAAGACATCACTCTTTTAACATGCTTTTTTTCAGGTATTGTACCAGATGCCTGATATTGCATTTGTGCAACCTGGATGCTGTGATATACACTATGTAACTTTTGAATTTGCTATATTTCAGCTTTTCAATGCCTTATTAAGGTGTTGGGGTGTGGTAAAGGCAATATGCACTTCCTCCAACATAGAACCTCTTTAATAGAGACATTGAAATGCATGTCTAATTTTGGATCTTATGCAGCAGTCGAGCATCACACCTCACAGCAGACTGTTCAAATAAAAGCTGTATGTTCACTTGTATTCCTAAGTCAGGAAGGAGCATTTTATCTTTGTCAAGTTTGGAGGCGGTAAACCTTTAAATAAACCTACGGTGGTATACCATGCACACCATGGTCCAGTTGTTTGGAATACATGGATACTGCAACAGTAAAAAAATATTTAAGCCTAAATTAATGTATTTGAATTGCATATAAAATGTCCATAAATTTGGATTATACCGTTTTTAACAACAACAACAAAAACTGTACATTTAAATAATCATATTAACAAAATACATTCATTTGAATGGCTTAGAATCAGAATAAATGCTCATAATGAAAACTAAAAAATTATGAACATTGTTAAACTATGACTAGCTATGGGACGATATTCAATTAGTCAAATATGAAAGAAACTGATTTATTGATAATAAACATATAAACCTGGTTATTGTGTATTTACAGTTTATCAGTACTATTACCGAAATTTTACCCATTTATATTCTTTATGACTGACAAATATGCATCGCATTAAGTTTATTAGTTTATTTAAAAACTGTAATCCAAATGGATGGAAATGTTAAATGCAATTCAAATACATAAATCTTAAATTTAGGCTTAAATATTTTTTTTTTTTTAGTGAATGCAAAATTTCACAAAGCTCCATACTGTGTATATTTTACTTTACACATATATTTTATTAATAAATGAATTAAAAATAATGGTATGATAATTATATATAAATTCAATAGGTTATATGCTATTTATATCTTTATTATTAAATCTATCTATATTTTTTTTTTTTTTTTTTTTTTTTTTGCACTTACAATGTTAATTAATTCAATATAGACAATATATACTGTACCGTTTAATTTCCCCTTCACTAACTACAAAAAAGAGACCTGGTTAAAATGGATTGTATGTGGTTAGTGTGTAAGACACATGTCTTTCTACTGAAACACTCTATGCATTAGTCTATCTTGTATTGATGCCCGCTTGATGCAACACAAGTATTTAACTTAATTTCAACTTGAACACTAAAATTTGTGTGTGGGGCCAACTCAAGGCACTAGAAAAATCTATTCTAATATGTCTGAGAGGATGTCTCAATTAACTTGAGGTCATTGTTTAACACTTTACATTGATTCACAGAAAGAGGGCACCATTGTTGGTTGTTTATCTTTAAATACGGGATACAATGACCTTCACTAAGAAATGTGCCTGAGGGCAGTAACTAATACCAAACAACGACGACATGGGTTAATTCAGACAAGTCCGAAGAGCTTTAAATATCACCTGTTAAATAACTGCACCACACTTATATGGAAGTGGTGTAGCATAAGTATCTTGATTATTAGGTAGTTATTAAGCACTATGGTGCAAATTCACTAAACATTTCTGTCATGAAAATTCTCAGAATGTTTGGCATGGGAATGGATATGACAAAGTAGATTGTTTTGGAATAGATCTGCTATGCTGCTGCTGCTTCAGAGCAAGTACGGGACTGTACAATACATGAATTACCCATAGCAGATCTATACAGGTGGAGCTGGGGAAGGTGGAGGGTTTCTGAAAGTGTGCTGCAAACTGCTACATTAGATGCTGACCAAGTATTTGAAAGTTGAGTAGCAAGCTCATTGGCTACTGGCCCTATAGAGAATTATGTGATTGCAAGCAGATTGAGTTAAAGTAGAAAGAAAACTATATACAGGTTTGGAATGACATGAAGGTAAGTAACTGTTGACAGAATTTTTTTTTTTGGTGAACTATTCCTTTAAGTCATTGTCATTCATGTCGGCACAAACATCTCTTTCCATGCAAATGAGGTTCATTATATGTTGCGGCATAAATTCATAAAACTGGTAAATGAAATTTCATTTAAAAGAGATATTTGAGTACATTTTCTATTGATTATGACAGAAGTAATTCATCAAATGATGGAGAAGAGTGTTGCATATCCAGATGCGTTTTATACTTTTAGTATAACACAGCTGAGCACTTTTAGCATTTTAAAGAGCCGATAGTTGCCATAGTGGAGCAAAAGTAGCATGGTCCTAGCATAGCATGCTAGGTTGTGGTAGTCTGTTACGTCGTCTACAACCAGAACCAACCTTCACATGGGGAATTCCATAATGCATTTAGCATTCATTTTGTGGGTGCATTCTCGCTTTGTCTGATTTGCATAATTCCTTTAGTAAATGGGGCGCTAAAACAGCACAGACAGCGCATGAAAATAAATAGAATTATCAGCAGCCTCAATTCATTCATAGTGAATTCCCCCGATCCCTCGTTCATTTCTTCACATACATTAGCAGTTAGATGTGTGTGTTAAACACAGCAGTATCGAACTGTGTTTCACATTCATTTACTAATTTACAGACTTTCTCTTTAAATCTTTAAATCCCTATTCATGCTTTCGTAATTGTTTACGTGCACAAAACCTTCCCATCATCCTAAAATTGACAGCAAGAAAAATCTTAGAATACTCTGCTCCCATCAGTGTAACTTTCCTTCAATCTCCATTCTTCCAGGTCGCTTCTGCTGAGGATTTGCAATTTGAGTAAGAGGGATTTTCACCCTAAATATTTGATGGTCCTGTTGAGGTTTGATCCAGCACAAAGCTGGCATGAAAAATTGTGTCAGGCAACATGTGAGAGGCCTTTTGGAATTTGGAAATAAATCAAAGCTATCAGCGTGGTGTTGGCATCCTTGCAATATTTATGAATTAAATGGATTAATTGGTAAATATTGCATCTGGAACCATAGGTTTTATTTAGAATCACTCGCCCGAATCTGTATTTCATCTTGACGATTTGTTACTGTTGTTTTGACATGTTTACTGTAACTTGCTGATTTTGATAATCAAATGAAAAATTTCTTGATATGTTAAAGTCGGCATGAAATGAAACTTCACCCTATCTGTTTTCTAAATGCATGTTATAGATCTTATTGTGAACTATATGGTTATGCATACGTTTCATTTTTAAATTTGTTTTTGACCTAGTAACTTTTAAGATCATAACTTGATTTTCGGTACAACAAGAGTCTCTATAGTGACGTACCTTAGACTTCTCCAATCACTTTCTTACAATCGACTGCAAACTCGCATTCAGATCTACCTCCATCCAATCAACAACTGACAGATAGAATTCCCAGATGTATATATATATCACTTTTGCATACATTCACTTGGATGTACACTCACCGGACACTTTATTAGGTACACCTGTTCAACTGCTCGTTATATCAACTCCTCGTTATATCATATGTCTAATTAGCCAATCACATGGCAGCAACTCAGTGCATTAAGGAATGTAGACATGGGCTGTTTCTCAATTCCAAGAATGTAAAGAACAGACTTGCATCTTCGTGGAGACCGATCTTGCCAGGCTACATTGAAAGAACGAATTCAGAAGGATGGAAGGACACAGAATGCATCTTTTGCTGCGATCTTGTTGCTCATTTGACCGTCCCAGCATATTATAAGTAGCGACCAATGCACAATAAATAACATCACGAAGTTGAATAATGTCACAATAACGTCACAAAGTTGACAACATAATTGTTGATGTCAGAGGAGAATGGCCAGACTGGTTCGAGCTGATAGAAAGGCAACAGAAACTCAAACAACCACTCGTTACAACTGAGGTATTCAGAAGAGTATCTCTGAATGCACAAAACATTGAACCTTTAAGCAGATGAGCTACAGCAGCAAAAAACACACCAGTGCCACTCCTGTCAGCGAAAAACAGGAAACTGAGGCTACAAAATTGGACAATAGAAGACTGGAAAAGTGTTGCCTGGTCTGATGAGTCTTGATTTTTTTTTCTGCGACATTCAGATGGTCAGAATTTGGCGTAAACAACATGAAAGCATGGATCCATCCTGCCTTGAATCAATGGTTCAGGCTGCTGGTGGTGTAATGATGTGGGGGATATAAGTAACAACTGAACAACGTTTAAATGCCCCAACCTACCTGAGTATTGTTGCTGACCATGTCCATCCCATTATGACCACAGTGTACCCATCTTCTGATGGCTACTTCTAGCATGATAACACAGCATGTCACAAAGCTCAAATCATCTCAAACTGGTTTCTTGAACATGACAATGAGTTCACTATACTCAAATGGCCTCCACAGTCACCAGATCTCAATCCAATAGAGCTACTTTTGGGATGTGGTGGAACAGATTTGCATCATGGTTGTGCAGCCGACAAATCTGCAGCAACTGTGTGATGCTATCATGTCAATATAGACCAAAATCTCTGAGGAATGTTTCCAGCACCTTGTTGAATCTAAGAGTTAAGGCATTTTTGAAAGCAAAAGGGATCCAACCCAGTACCTCATAAAGTGGCCGGTGAGTGTATGTGTATGTTACATTGCAACGTTAAAGAGGACCCTTTTTTCAACTTTCTTTAGTGTGTAATGTTGCTGTTTGAGCATGAAAAAGGTTTGCAAAGTTACAAAGCAAAGTCTACTCCAAAGAGAGTTAATCAGTAAGCACTGTTGCTGAACTCCCTAAAACGTCTCCATTGTAGTCTTGAGTTTTCTCCTGGGAACTTGATTGTAGTCTTGAGTTTTCTCCTGGGAACGTACATGTCACTTAATTCCTCATTTAAATAATTCAAACCCAAGGGGGGGAAGAAAAAAAGTATCCTGGTTGAGTTGCATTAGTAGTTTTATGTTTGCTTTTACTTTGAAACAATTTTCACTTAGAAATTGTTAGTGAATTTCACAAATAATTACAAAGTAATTGTTCAGTGTACCATGAAGTGGACGTATCAAACAGTGAAGACATTTATTTAGCTTTAGAACAGAAAGTCCTACCAACTGATGTGATTCTTTGCAGAAAGAAAAAAAAAAAAAGATTGTCTACAGATGGACATGGTGAATTTAAATTAGCTCAAAAGCTGAGGAACCATGGCGACAGCTTCCAGTTTCGATCAGTTTGACCTTTCCTTGAAAATTGGGAGCTTTTTTATATTAAAGTGACATACACAATTTGACAATTATAAAGCACAGAGAAAGAATACCAACCAAACACCGGATAACAGCAAACAAAAAAAGCAGTAAGATGAATAAAATTAGGCACTCAATGTCTTAAAAAATCATCACCTATCAACACAATCTTTTGTAATATGGGCTTTTATGAAGGAACATAAAATAATAGAGAATTAAAAATCATATATTGTGAAGAAATACATCTGTTGGGCTTGATGCAAGTGGCACACATAATTTCCAATTTACTCAGTCGGATTGAGTTCAGACAATTTAAGCAGTTTACAGTAGATTAATTACCATGTGGGTGTAAATACCCCCTCCCCCCATGCCAATTAGGTTTCATGATGATCAAATGTGTAATAATTGCCTGCTCCCAATAACCATATTATAATTTACAGATTTTTTTTCTGTCTAAATCAGCAGTAAGTGTCAGTGTCACTGATCTTAATTATAGAATTTAACCAGATCTCTTTTGTGTGTGTGTGTGTACATAGTTATGTTATATAGTGTTATTTTATGGTTATCAGTGTACGGGCCACCTGTATTCAGCAACTAATCAATAATATATAGTCAAATCTTGTGTGATTGAAGATAACGATGTAATAACCAGAAAACTTTCCTTAATTGAAGAGATGGAGCACTCATCTTAATTACAACAGAACAGAGGAACATATACTTCAAATATTTATGAGGATGTTTCCAGTGATTGCCTTGATGAACATGGCTGAACCAAAGTAATTATCTGTGGCTGCTGTCAAGTCAGTTAATGTTGTCGTCCACTAGCGCATCTCTACTAGCCTCAATTCACCTAAGCATTTAATTAAAACGCTTGATATTCAAACAGAGCCAAATCATTTCGTCAATAGCCTGGGAACCATTTTATTCCGCTGCTTTGTTGTTTGTTTCTCATACCTGTTGCTGGCCCAGGAGATACGGCAGCCTTTCCGAATACAACTGTTGGTCTCTCTGTGTGCCATTGATCAGCCCTTTATTTTAAAGCACCAGTCCACTTTTCTCAGTAAAATAGTGTTAATATATTTTGGTGTTTAGGGTTTTGATTCAACATTAAGAAAAAGACTGTCTTTTTTGACTTGTCAGATTTATGCCTGCATTACTAAATCACAACAGATGAAATAATAATGAAAAAGTGATGTTTCTTATAACTTCAAAATATTTAATAATTCACAATTCATACATTTATTTTGTTCTGTATTATGTAGGGATGCTCAATATATCGGTATCATATTGATTATCAGTCAATACTAGATTTTTTTATTATTATTATTTATCTGTATCTGTCAATTTTGGATATATATTGACCAATAATGGTTATTTATTTGTGCAAATTAATTTACTTTTTATTTAAATTGATTACTTTTGCCTTTATCAATGCTTACTTAATCTTTAAAAACACTACGGTAACACTTTACAATAAGGTTCATTAGTTAACTACATTAGTTAACATGAACTAATAATGAACTGCACTTCTACAGCATTTATTAATCTTTGTTAATGTTAATTTCAACATTTACTAATACATTATTAAATTCTTCACTGTTAAATGTCATTTTTAGCAAATCTCAAAATGAATATAATTTTCATACTGTATATTACGATGTTGTGATGCCTAAATTCACTTCTAAAATATAAATGATTGATTTTGGTTATTCGTGTTTAATATTTAATTTATTTAGACAAAATGGAAATATCGGCAATAACATGAAAATGATCTGCTTAACTCTATTGGCCAGAATAGGCTTTATGCTGAACGTCACATGAACAGACAGGAAAACTTGTTTCATGTCGGAGGAAGTCTTAACAGCAGTATGAACTGATGGCTATAGCTATGGACTTTAAGGTTATCAGCTAACCTAGTTAGCTCTTTCCATTGTTGACATTTTATTTGATTTTAATATCTGAATGTTAGTGAGAAAAAAAAACAACAAAAAAAATCTTGCAATCTTTGGTTGCTCCTTTGAAGGCATCTTGAGTAAAACAGCTCCATATTTAACGGTGCGCTATTTTATTACCAGTGCACTATTATGAGAAGGCATCACATTTACAAATGTATGTGGTATACGTATGGCATATATGTGCTTGTTGAACATTTAATTTCGAAACCATGGGCATTAAGGGTAAGTCATTTTTCAAAAACACTGTTTGGAAGTTAGTCGGGCCGACACCAACAACAAATGTGTAACCAATCAGCATTAGGGGGCGTATGACGGTTGAGGAGAGAGAACGAGCAAGAGGGAGATTTGAAGAAAGACTGCAGAAAGAGAGATGAGACACAATACAAAAGATCTCAAAAGAATATGACTGGAATGAAGTTTTATGACTGGGCAAGTGCTTTAGGACCCGCGTTAATATTAGAAAAGCTTTCCAGCGCTGGAGAGAGCTAAGCGGGAAGGCCTGAACACAGACGCGGAGGCTACTTTGATTCCACTTCACATGTGAGTAACACTGGGTTTGAGTGTCATTGATTGGAGCTGCTGTGCTGTTGGCGAATAACAACGAACTCTTGTTTGAATTTACTCTTGTGTACTGTATGTTCATTGTTGTGCTTCCTTGTCGTACGTTCATCATCTGCACTTTATTTTTCGTGAAGCATTATTTTGTTACGCGTCAGCTGTGATAAACAGACACTCTCGCATTGCGTGTGTAACAGAGGCCAGATAGTGAGAGTTGAGCAGGTAAACCACTGCGCACTGACGACCACTAGAGAATGCGGTGTTTAGTGTCATTGATAGTGCACTTGCCGCGCCTGTCAGGGGATCGGGCAGGGGTTCAAGACCGACACAGAGCAGGGTGGTTAGGATTGGAGGGTGAGTTTTAGAGGCGGAGCAATGAAAAGAGGGGTGGGTTTGTTTGGGTTGATTTCAAATATCAACAATGTCCAACAGCATTTTTGAAAAATGGCTTACCCCACCTTTAAAGGGTTAGTTCACCCAAAAATGAAAATTATGTCATTAATTACTCACCCTCATGTCGTTCTACAACCGTAAGACCTTCGTTCATCTTTGGAACCCAAATTAAGATATTTTTGATAAAATCCGATGGCACAGTAAGGCCTGCATCGCCAGCAATAACACTCCCTTTTTCAATGCCCAGAAAGCTACTAAAAACATATTTAAAACAGTTCATGTGACTACAGTGGTTCAACTTTAATATTATAAAGCGACGAGAATACTTTTTGTGCGCCAAAAATAACAAAATAGCGACTTTATTCCACAGTATCTAGTGATGGGCAATTTCAAAACACTGCTTCATGAAGCTTTGAAGCTCTAAGAATTATTTGTTTCAAATCAGTGGTTCAGAGCGGCAAAATCACATGATTTCAGTAAACGAGGCTTCGTTACGTCATAAGTGTTTTGAAACTTCAATAGTTCATGTGACTTTGGCAGTTTGATATACGCTTCGAACCACTGATTCGAAACAAAAGATTCATGAAGCTTCAAAGCTGTGTTTTGAAAGCGCCCATCACTAGATATTGTTGAATAAAGTCTCTATTTTGTTTTTTTGGCAGACAAAAAGTATTCTCGTCGCTTAATAATATTAAAGTTGAACCACTGTAGTCACATGAACTTTTTTAAATATGTTTTTAGTAGATTTCTGGGCATTGAAAAAGGGAGTGTTATTGCTGGCAATGCAGGCCTTACTGTGCCATCGGATTTTATCAAAAATATCTTAATTTGTGTTCCGAAGATGAACGAAGGTCTTATGGGTGTGGAACGACATGAGGGTGAGTAATTAATGACATAATTTTCATTTTTGGGTGAACTAACCCTTTAATTGTGTGTTGGTCCTTCCCAAATGCTTCTGGGAACGTTTTCAAGTTGGGTTGAAAATGGACAAACCCAGCTGTTGTTGTTATTGCTTGCTAAAAATGAACCCAAAATATGTTGGAAAATAAACATTTATTAATAAGTTTAATGAATAATAATTAAACAATTTATTAAATTGCTAATTAAGAAGTGTTCACCTTTTGATTATTATTGTTGCCTCTGGTAATTATGTGTCTGATTTTTAATTTCCAACCTATTTTGGGTTCATTTTAAGCCAGCTACATAGTCATTTTTAAACAATAGTTGGGTTAAATAAAACTGTCCAGCACGTTGGGCAAACATTTAAACCAACCTCTTGGTTAAAACAATCCAATAGCTGGGTTTGTTTTTAACCCAGCAGTTTTTAGAGTGCAGTGGATGCTGAAACATGAATGCAGGGATTTGCTTTTGTTAGGCTTGCTGTTTCAATTCATCCCAATAGGGGTTCAGGTGTGGACTTTGTTCAGGCTAGTCAAGTTCTTCCACACCAGACTCACTAAATTATTTCTGTATGAGCCTCATTTTGTGTACAGGGGTTTTGTGATGCTGGAATAGAAAAGGGCCCTCCCCAAATTGCGTCTGTTTGTCTAAGGAGACTGTATGGCTGAATGCCTAATTTTATGCACCTGTTAATAATGGCTAAGGTTGAAATAGCTAATTTTCTTAATTTACCATGGTGTCCACACAATTTTGGTCATGTAGTATACTATGTAGTGTGCACTTGTCCACTGCAGTAGAAGATATATTATAGACATTCCAAAATACTTGGTGCATTAATATTTAGTGAGCCGTGTTGAATTTAGGGATGGCGAGCTAGCTACAGTAAGTAAATAAATAAACAATAACATGTAAAGAGTACAGTCATATTACATTATGGCTAAGGGTTAAAGGTCATCATCCATGTTGGTTTGAATGTAAAATTACACCCTGACTGGTGAGAGAAGAGAGAGGGTTAAAGTTTAAATACAGTCCTAAAAGACCATAAAGCATCGATTCAAGCCTTATCACAGTATGACACTTTAAAGGAACACTCCACTTTTTTTGAAAATAGGCTCATTTTCCAACTCCCCTAGAGTTAAACAGTTGAGTTTTACCGTTTTCGAATCCATTCAGCCGATCTCCGGGTCTGGCGGTACCACTTTTAGCATAGCTTAGCATAGTTCATTGAATCTGATTAGACCGTTAGCATCTCCTTAAAAAATGACCAGAGTTTCAATATTTTTCCTATTTAAAACTTGACTCTTCTGTAGTTACATCGTGTACTAAGACCGACGGAAAATGAAAAGTTGCGATTTTCTAGGCCGATATGGCTAGGAACTATACTCGCAATGATATTACGCAGCGTCTCTCACAAATGTCTCCATGGTTACAAGGCACGCTCCCTGTGCAAGCAGGGGGTCACAGGCGCTGCGTAATATCATTGCGCCTGCTGCACCCATGGTACGGCAGCAAAGTTCCTTGATTATTACGCCGGAATGAGAGTATAGTTCCTAGCTATATCGGCCTAGAAAATCACAGCTTTTCATTTTCCGTCGGTCTTAGTACACGATGTAACTACAGAAGAGTCAAGTTTTAAATAATAGGAAAAATATCGAAACTCTTTGGTCATTTTTGAGCGAGATGCTAACGGTCCAATCAGATTCAATGAACTATGCTAAGCTATGCTAAAAGTGGTACCGCCAGACCCGGAGATCGGCTGAATGGATTCGAAAACGGTAAAACTCAACTGTTTAACTCTAGGGGAGTTGGAAAATGAGCCTATTTTCAAAAAAAGTGGAGTGTTCCTTTAAAACATATATATATATATACACTTTTGTTTTCTTCAGTCTTGCTTTTCTGCCTGCAGGTTTACAGAGTGTGTGCAGAATGTTAAAGTTAGATTTCTGTTATTTCATTGGTGGTGTTATTCAAACAATGACAATTATAGTAGATGATGGCTGTTGAATTAATTCCAGTGCAGGCATTAAATATTTTAGTGCATTGATTTATGAGTTTGAGCAACAGCACAGCAGTGCTTGAGCATTCCAAGTGTCATCTTTCATAATTTTGCTACCAAACTCAAACACAAGTGCGCTGAGGCTTGACTGAAAGGGTCTCGGTTTATTTCATATCTGGCAGAGAAAACCAATTCAGCCACCCTCAGATTTCTCAGGTTAGTTTAATTTAGTCTCAACTGAACGCTGTATCATTTAAAGTGTATTTTTGAGCAGATCTCTTTTAAAGTATCTTGTTACCTGGTGTCATAAAAGTATGTCATATATTTTGTGGTCTCCAATTAGGGCATTCATGTCAACCACCCATTGAGTTTTGAAGCTCAATAGGGTATGACTCATCTTATTTCATGTCTGCACTGCATCTCCTCCAAACTCATACAAACATTGAACACATCCTAGTGCCCTTTCATATGTCTTGGTCTGTTTATTTTATTATTTATAGTGTTTTCTTTTTGTGTGTACTCGTTCCTCAGTTTATAGTTATGTAACGTCAAAGGGTATTAAACAAATGTTACTGGGTTTACTGAATTTACATGGCCAAGAGATTACATTAAAAATTGGATTGTGACATAGATACATTTACATGCATCCAAATAATTTGTTAATAATCAGATCTCAACTGGACTGAAAAGCCTTCATGTAAATGTAACCGGTCCTACTTGACCCGCTCTGAGCGGGATTAGAACCAGCATCTCCGGCATGGGATGCGTTAACAAGGATGCTGAAGACAACAGTCTCTAGCGTCAGTCCCCAGCACGCCTCTTGAGTCCAGGGGAGTGGGGTTTACACAAACAGCCTTTACTAGTTTGCCTCTGTTTCATAAAAACCTCAATCGATCAGAATAAAAGTTTGATTAGACTGAAAGGAGTGGTTTAGAACTACAGTAATCCAATCTACTATCTAAAATAAGCATGCATACACTTATATCTGAAAATTTTGTCACTCGGATTCAAAAATACATTGTGCACATGTGCAGTGCCGTGAGTATGTTTATTTACCTCTCATGTTATTTGAACCGCTCAGTTGGGGAAACTGAATATTTACTAAATATATGTACACAAAAAGAAAAAAAGCTCTTCTGACATATATGTCAGCTTTCTTTGAAGATATATCATCAAGGAAAAATTGGCAGTTATGCTCACTGTATCTCCAGTGCGGTTGCAGTCATCAGCGGTCACTGCGTGTTTTGTTCAGAATACATGAAATCTACATGTAAACAAATATGTGAATTGGATTAGGTTTATTAACAGAACTTTCAGAATCTTAAACAAGATTGGGTCATTCTGATTTACACAAATGAATGCATGTAAACATAATGATGGTTACATTTTTGGAACAATGCAACAGTTTCAAATTTTAAACGTTTTGTCATTGTTCTATATATTTGGCCCATATGCAGCAAGTATGATGTATTTTGTAGTCCAAAATCTAGAAACAAGTTAGGATTTTAGAACTTCCAGTTCCATCGTCCAAGTCAGTAGGTTTTTTTGAATGGGTTAAAAACCCATTCAAGTAAGATTTGAATTGTCTTGATAAAGGCGATTGCTAACAGTTGGCTAAATGGGACTACATAGGTTGTCAGGTACATTAAACATCATCATGCCAAACAGGTAAACTCATCTACTAACTAGTCCGCTTTTACAGCCTCATTGTGTTTATAATCATGCACTTGCAAACACCGGAGGAAAGTTTTCTTATAACTATTGGCGGAAGTACCCGCTTTTTGGCGTTTTTTATCCGCAGCAACTGGGAACGATTTTAGTTATAGGAAGAACACCTTTTGGGGGACTAGATTAGATCCTACTTCAGAGTAGGCTCTAACCCAGCACAATAAGAACTACAAGTGACGTAAGTGTACGCTGATTGGCCGAACACATGTGAAACAGCGCCACCTGCCATTTTTAAAAAGCTGTGTAAACACACAGTTTATAGCCTATATATTTACACCACGAACATGGAACACAGCGATAGATGGACTGACGCCAAAGTTCAGGCACTTCTCAACCTTTACGCTAAGGAGGAAATCCAACACGACTTTGATGGGACCAAGTGAAACATGATTATGTATCTCTGCTCAGCTTGCGACATTAGGCATCAACCACACGGCAAATCCTATAAAACTTTTTCATATACCGTTTACTTTCTTTGTATAACAGTTCTATCTAATAACGTATTAGATAGGACTGTTAAACAGATCGTACACTAATGAAGATGGAGAATGGGAGCACTACATGCTCAGGTTCTGGAGTTCTCAGCGCCGTCAAAATAAAAGTCCTGCACAACCACCAGAGTGGCAGGATGTAAGTGATGGAATTCCAACTGGCAGTGCAAATACAACCATGAAACTGGCCCTAGGGGAAAATTTAGTTCTTGGGGGACTGCCGTGGTGGCTACTACCTATAACTGAGTACCTACAACTACCAGGTGTGAATTACCCTATTGGTGCCGTGACCCGGATGGGAGTGAGCTTTGGGTGGTGAGTGTAACAGAGGCCACCTATAGTTTGCAAGTGCGTGATTAACACAATGTGCGAGTAAACCTCAATCCCCTGGCCTCAAGAGGCACACTAGAGACTGTGGTCTTTACCATACTTTCATCGCACCCACCTGATATGCTGGAAACGCTGGTTCGAATCCCGCTTGGAGCAGTGCAAGTAGAACCGGGGGGGTTGCACATGGTTGCACATAGCTTATTTTCTGCAATAATCCAAAAACCAATAGAAAAATTGGAATTTTTTTGTCAAAGGAATGAGGGTGATAACTTCCAGGTTGGCGTTAAGGTTTTTTTTGGTGATGTTACAGTTGATTTAATCCGCAATATTGCTTGAAAACACTGTTAACAAAAGATGTGGCATGAAGGAGTTCTGATTTTCATGTTTTACAGCAAAAAAATACTTTTTTCAACAATGAATTGCAAAACCAGGGTGGAGAAACTGGCATTCTTCTGCACAAAGCAGCTTGATCCATTGTTAATTGCTGAAGCCGCAGTGAAGGAACACAAGACTAAATGAAGAAGCAAAAGTAAAAATCATGCATGACTTCTGTCATCATGGATACTAGGGTGATCTCAAGGCTGACCTGCAGCCACTGACAACACAAATGCTGATGTCTCATGTGGTTCCCAGAAACATCTTTGTCAGGATGTCCAATCCTGCTCTCTGTGGGAAAAAAACTTCCGGAAACAAGACCACTGAAAAGGGTGGGCACTGTTATACTCTAGAGATAAGTTAAAGTATACAAATGAGTTTTGCAAGGAGAATTTTCTTACAAAAGCTTCACAATATATTAGTTATATTAATCAAAATTAGTTGATTTTTAATTGTTGCAGTCATGGCAACGTATGTGAGAGATATAAACAGGTTCGCTTTTGTAGCTAAGAAAACTGTAACAGCTACTTTAACAAAACCCAGTGCATACATGCAGCATTCAGAGAATTATTGTGGAGGTTGTGGTGTTCAAATGGAGTGTTCTTCAGTCAGACTTATTACAAGCAAAAGAAATCAGATAGAGGTCAGGGTCAACATATCAATCTTTTTCATTTGCATATTCAAATTACATATGCTTTCTCTGCCATTGTCCTTGGATTTGTTGTTGGAGGCTCAAATGGATTGAAAGCATTCTTGACTATATGAAACAGGATGTACATATGAATTTAGATTCCCTCCTTCAAATAGTTAAAGGGACCGATTTCACTTTTGCAATTTTTCATCAGGGCTACCACATAACAGACTTGATTCAGTACTGTTCTTTGAAAACACAGACCATTTTATATATTTGGCAACATATGCTTCAAAAAATTGTTCATTTACTTATTTTACACACTTTACGCTGTCCAGAGTATGACGTATGAGGGAACCCACGATGAATCAAACATCAAATAAAGCAAAATGACAGGGCAAAAAAAAAAACTGTGACGCATAAGTTATTACTCCTCCACCTGCATGTGACGTCATTAATGACAGTCCTATATTGTTGAACTAATGCGACCGGTTTCAGAAATAGTCACGACTAGCTAGTTAGTTTCTACAACGATTAATCATACTATGGTGGTTAAGCACTGAGTTATGTTGTTGTATGGGAACCGCACCCCTAATCTGTGGGTTTGATATTTTCAGATATTTTGCATTTCAGTTCTGTAGTGTAATGTTTAGCTGAACAGTCAGTCATATATGAAATGGTGAAACTAATGTGTATAACTTGTGTGCATATAATTAAAGCTTCACTGTTAATATGAGAATCATTTGTAATGAGCAATATTTGTTCAATATTGCAAAGCAATACTTGTTCAGATGAGGGTTATTATCTTTCACTGAAACAAAAATTATATACAGTCAAACCAAAAATTATTCAGACATTTTTTATATATTTTTACTAGTGGGTGCAGGACACTATAGTTCATTTATGTAAGTGAGGATAGCAAAATAAAGTAAACTGTGACATATTATACCCAAAAATTCTTCATACAGTGGACTACCAGTAAAATTGATAAAAATTTGGAACCAAAAATTACTCAGACACTTTGACCTGACCATGTTTTGCTTAAGTGTTATCTGACATAATTAGGATAAATTTTTTTCTGACAAAGTTTAACTTGTCATATTTTATTACCATTTTTTTAAACTATTGTGAATAAACTGTATTAATGAATGAAATGTTCAAGTTGTCTGAATAAATTTTGGTTTGACTGTATATGAAAATCTTTACATGGAAAAAAACATTAACTGAATAAAATGAAATAAAATATAAAAAAACCCTAAACTTATTTTATTTCAGCTATAGTTGCCAAGGCAACATTTCTTATTTTCATTTAGTTTAAGTTGAAGTAGCCTACTAAAATAACTAAAAGTAATTGAACTGAAACTTAATAAAAACTATATATAAACTATATAACATATATAAAGAAATCTAATAAAAACGACAAAAAACACAACCAAATTACTAAAACTTACCAATTAAAATTAAAATAAAATATGAAAATAAAATCCAATTCTAAATATTAACAGATACTACAATAGCATACCAATGATACTAAAATAACATTGGTTCAGGTTGTAAAATATCATGTGGGGCGACACCCCAAAAACTCAATATTTATCAATGAATAATTCATAATATTTGTAAAAATATCTTTCTACTTTGTAAAATATTTAATAAAACTTGATGTGTACACAATGTAAGTAAAATATATTAATATTTTTTACTTGATGGTTACACCACATGACATCTTAAGTAGTCAGTAAATCAGTAAATTTAAGTTAGTAAATTTAAACGTTTTTTGAAAATTGTGTTGAAAAGATTTTTTTTCTTTTCTTTTTCCCCCTTGCTGTCTGCATCTCATATGAGACCCATTTTTTGGATGTGGCATATTAAGAGCCACCTATATGTTATATGATTGTGCAGTTGTTTTATCCATGCACAAATACAACATTCTTCCAAAGAATGTATTAAAAACAGTACTGCAAAGTCGGCATAAATTCCTTCATGGGATATTTTCATCCATCGACCGTATAGCAATTACCAGTAAATTGCACCCAGGCTTGTGGAAAGAATTTCAGCTTGCAGTCAGCTGGTACAGCTGTGCTTTTCATTTATTGAAGTTTTTAGTTTACAGAAGAAGTATTTTTTTTTTTTTTTTTTTTGAAATATCACCCCAGTGAACTACTTTGTTCTAATGCAGTACGTATGAACATCATACCGAGTGTTTCAGCTGTTTAATGATCAGCAGTGTTTAAGGATTGTAGGTCGGTTGTTAGCATTGTGATAGTCGTTGTGGTGCTTCAGTTTTATAAAATGCCCATACTTTAACCTCTATCCCATCTCAAGGTGATTCCTGCACTCTATTCAGCACAGAATATCGGTGTATTATGATTCGCAAGGCTCGTGCAGACACTGACAATCAATCATGCGTCAGGAACCCAAAGGCTATCATTTGTAGAGGATGTCAAATTATGAGCAGTTCGTTCATGTTTCTCTGGCCCTTTGTCCTCTAGTATTCTGTCGTCTATGTGTGTGAATATCATAATGCATGATTATGCATGATCTCCTATACATTAGCTGTCAGCTTTTGAATTGATAGGTGGATGAGAGTACCAGACCTTCAAGAATCATGGGAGGTAGGGCTCCCATTTCAATTGATTTAGAAATGATTTAGTAAAGAGAAATGTTAATAATTGCTGCCATATAACCTGATTGTTTTGTTTTTATTTTTTCCCCCTAACTTTTAATCAGTGATCGAAACAGATTTTTTTTTTTTTCAATTTGTCAGGAAAGTACTAATCACACCCAATATGCCGTTTTTTGAAACGTTTACAAAATGAGTCCAACTACAGATCCTCATTTTCACATGAGGATTAAAGTCACAAATTCTTTAAGTTATGATTTTATACACTAATGTTTTATATACATTTTATAATTTAATAGTTGATAGTGTAGTTTAAGTTATTGTGAACAATAATTTATGGCTGCTGATGCACAGCTGTATTCCTAGTAACAATTACCTTAGTCTCTGGGGTGTTTTGGCATAAACTGTTGTTGCTACCTGGATACATTTTCATCATAAAATGGAATTAGATCATTTTGAGAATCATATGAAATTGGACATTGCGTTATCATGGAAACAGTACTTTAAAAACCCTTGAGCAGGCTCAATTTTTGTGACATCAGCTTCAAATATGAAACACAACTTGATTATACATATAGCTTTGATTTTCAGGAATTTTCCAAATGATTTAATATATTTGCTTTTTAAGTAAACTTAAACTTATATAACTTTTTTACACTTACATTAAGTGCTTTCACTTTTGCAATAATTTGCTGTCTGTCTTCTTCAAAAAGAGACCAAACTTAGGTCTGTATTCCAAAGCATTCATGAATTACAACCATTTAAGTTCAGATCTGTGCTTAAAGAGGGGTGACATTTAACAAGTTAATTCTTCAATTAAAGTGTTAATTCTTCTATTAAAGGGGGTTCTCAGGGCAAGAAGATGTGTTTAAACTGTAAGGGTGTATTAGGGTAATGCAGTATATTAAGAAAGATATATTTGGCACTGCTGTTCTTCAAATTTGAGTAAGAAATATCCAGCTGAGAGGCATGTTCAGCCACGTCACTGCTGTGTTTGTGTGTGTGTGTGTTCTAATTGAGTTTTAATTAAGATAAGTCTTTGAATTTTGGCATCACTGTATGGCCACTCAAATTTGGCACCAAGTGTACAAGAAGTTCAAACCAACTTTAATATTAAATTATTAAGAAAAATAGGCTCAGTGTCCTATTTAGTTAATCTTCTGTCATAATCATTAATATGTATATTTGGTAATTAACAAGACTGAACTCTGATTCAAATAAAGTAAACTGCCATCTCAGTTACAGTTTCACTTAAACCCCAGGAATTAAGTCTAAAATTATTAAAACGGAGACCTAAAATATAGCATTTCATTGCAAATTTACAATATTTGCATGGTATATATTAAAAAAACATAGTGTTGAAAGACCAGACCATCTGTAACAGGGTTATGTTGACAATATTGATTAATCAATTTTCATTTTGATATCTATAAATCTATTCTTAAATCCTGAGATGGTTCTTTTAGTCTATGCTGTTTTCTGTTGATATGTAAACAAAATTTGTTTTTTGTAAAGCGCATCCCATTCAAAAATCATAACCTTTGTTTTGTTACTTTTGATATGAAACAAGTCTTCGCTTTCAAATTATGTCCATTTTATCACAAAATTCAAACAACAAATGTTGTTTTGATGCATTTTAATGTGTCTGTTCAATAACAGCCACCTCAGTTTAATTGGCATATGAACCGATCATCTCTTCCACTTTACTACTAGTTACAGCACAAAATAAACATGAATGAACATCGGAAGGTATGTTGAAAGAAATGATACTTATCACTGACACGTATCATGTCTCATGTAATAACTCAACAAATGAAAAATGTCTGTAAAACAGCTTGTAAACAATGTCATGTAACAATTGCCATTCAATGTCCATAAACTCGTTAGTTCACTAGAAAAAAATAACTCTAGAAAGGAGCATTTTGCTAAATATATGCACTTCGTTAAATATTCATTATATTTTTACTAAACTTACCTGTTAGTGATGTCTTATTTAATGTACGTTTGAATGAATTGAAAATTGATGCATTAATGCATTAGAGTAGAAACATAATTATATCATTAAAAAGTTGATATCCTGTAAAACTGCCTTATGTGCAATTTAAATGTTTGCATTTGAGTGTTCATTATTGTATCTAAAAATAAAAAGCAACTGAGTTTGGACTCTGTTGTTAATTTAAACCTTTTATATTATAGTAATGTACCAACTGACAGGGTTCCCTGTGTAGCTTACAGCATTAATTAATTTTTTTCCTTAAGAAAAACTGACATACTGTACCTGATATATATCCAAACAAAATTATATGTAATCATATCAAGAGCTTGTAAATCAGAATCGAATTGATTTGTGACATCTGTCAATACCCAGCCATAATCTGTAACCAAACAGAACACCCTAGCAACTGCATAGCAACATGCTAAAAACCTTTCTGAACACCCTAGCATCATGCAGGTGGTTTTCACTGACTATGAGAAAGACATAGAAAAATACATTATCTTTATGTGTATAGTTCCAGAGCAGTGATCCAGAATCAGCTTGAATGTTGTGAGGAGTCTGACTTCCGGAATGAACCATGTGCACGATTATACTCCACAAGACAGGTCAGAAGTAGATTTATTAGCCAGAAATGAAGGAGTTCATGCTTGTTTGCACAGTGCAGGTGATCGATGGAGTGACTCGGTGGGCCGTAGTGAGTGAGACAAAGGGACCCTGAGTTAAAAGAATACAATATCTGTCATTTCAAGATGATGGGCCAGCCAGTTCACAGCTCCCAGGCAGCAGTCTCTTCTCACAAATGGCTCACATTTATATCCCTACAAAGCAGTGAGATCTACTGAGTGAGATGATTAATGAGTTTGGGAGCTGCTCTCATAATTCCAGCTTTCCTTTGTGGTCTGTTCAACTGAGCATGACAAACCTGATACTGGATGCTTCTGCAAGCATGTTTTTATCATGTAGCATTTGTTATGGTATTTGTCAGTGAATATTCCAGTGAATTATATTGTTTTTTGTTTGTTTGTTTTATTTAAAAAGCTTTTTTTATTATTATTATTTAAAAGTACTATGCAAATGTACTAAAGTCACCATAAAATCAAAATTGACAATTCTTATTTTTTTTTTATGGTATATTGCAGTATTAGTTATAAATAATTTATGATCTTTTTTTTTTTTTTTTAATTCATGTGCCTCGTAATCTTTAATCAAAATAACTTCCCCTCCCTCTTGCAGCAACATCTCTTCTCTGATGACGTGTTTACTGGCGCAACACTGTAAACCCAAATAAGTTCAAATAAGCCCTTCAGCCGTGACTTATTCACGATACAGCACCAGCCTCGAGTACCTTATTGCTTTTATAAAACGGTTACCACACAATACAAATATTAAAGCCAAAAAATATGTATCAATGCAACTTTCATGAAGTAAAATCACTAAAAGCCTTCCTTCCGCCAGAAAAAAATAGTCCCTGACCGTGAACAGCAACAGTAGTTACATTATTACGCCATTAGATGGCGCTCTTTATGAGCGAGTCACTCAGTAGTGAAGACTTTTATATTGAAAAGACTGAATTGTTGTGAACACGGAACAAGACGCAACTGACAAATGCTTTGACTAGTGCTGTCAGTCACAGGAAAACCCCTTAACTGTTAAAAGGACAAGACATTGCAGAGGACATTTAAACAGATTTTTTATTATGAACATAGGACTGACCTGAAAGAAAATGCTAAATCTGAATGCAGGTAATAAACTCGCTCACTCGATCTCTTTCTCACAATACTCTTCTACATAATACAGTAAGCTTCAATGAACAATATCAATTGAGAACAAACAGTTTATGTTTATGTGGTTGCTAAGGGTGTTGTGTAGTGATACACAGAACCGTTGGGTGAAGCGGTCATAGCCATGTTTTATCGTGAATAAAACACAGCTATTGACCAATCAGAATCAAGGACAGGAACTAACCGTTTTATAAAGAACAATATAGAACATAATATAGACCCCCCCAAAAACCATAACAGAAACTCACCTAATTTTAGCATTTACTCTCCCTTTCTAGTGTCATGGCAAAGCATGCTGGAAAACAGAAATCCTAGCCCAGTTTTAGTTAAATTTAAGTTTGTCTAAGTTAAAAGAAACAAGTTCATAAAACTCAAAACAATAAAAAAATTCAGATTACTTAAAATGTGTCAGTTTTGTGAACTCAAAAGAAAAAGAAAGTTCTAAATACTCATAAAAGTTAATTTGATTCAACTAATTTGTTTAATTTAAGTTTACCCAACTCAAACCAATTAATTTTTTGAGCATTAAGGGCGGGACAACCTGTCACTCACATGAGATCACAGGAATAGCAAACTACAACCATCCCACCAACCAATCAGTTCCCAATGGACAAAATCAAGTCCCGTCCTACATTTTTTCTTGTTTGAGAAGCCGTTTCTCTGATATACGTCACATAGGGAAGAAAAGACTATTTCAACATCTGTTTCATGTCGACTTTAAGAACTCAAAACCTCAAAAGTATTTTAAAACAAATTGTTCCAAATCTAAATTCTGTTTGGATGATCTTCATTTAGAGCCCTTGTAAAATGCAGATAAACTTGACACTTGTCAAAAATGCTAAAATCAGATATTCTCATAACAAAATGCATGTTACTGCAAGCGTAATATCAGTCCTGCTCATTTCAATATGTACTTCACTTTCTAAAACCTAAAATTGTTGTAGATCAAAGACCATTTGAATGACTTTAGTAACATTTACAAATGCCATTTATACACACACACACACACACACACACACACACACTTGCTGTAAGACATTTTAAAATCTTTAGCCTACAGAAGATTTATATTATCTCACTTAGGTGTCTCTCATGCCAAAGCAACCATTTCTTGCCATTTTCTTATCACTGAACTCTGAACTAACACTGAAACGCAGAAGTATCAGCTTTCAAGAAGTGCTCTGTCTCTATTATTGCTTCCATTGTTCTCAGACTTTGGGCTCTGTGTCTCTGCTGATATGCTGCGGCTATGAAAATCTGCCAGTAGTCAGGACAGAGAACCATTTCCACAGCCTCTAGGGCTTTAGGAGTGTATTTCTTTCAGACTACAGCAACAACATAAGCTGTTGTGCCTCCACAGCTGGGAATAATTTACATTGAATTCATGTAAACATATATTTGCCTCCACAGAGTGTGCAGCTTTGCATTTTAGAGCTTGTCTGCATGTATTATTTAAGAGAGAATTAAGTTTTAATCACAGCAGTCAGGGAACCTTTATTAGACGAAAGCTTGTCTATATAATGATAATGTGTGTGCTTTGTACAAAACCCACATTTCTGACTTCATGAAAGAGATGTATCAGACCTGTAATCTCATGAATACACTGTTGAATTTCAGAAGTATATCCAGATTTCTGGAGTTTACTGGATGTACTTTTATGAGTCTGTATACATCTGGGGCCGTATTCACAAAATATTTTATCTTACCACTAAGAGTTCTCCTAAATAGCAGTACAAGTTCTTAGCTAAGAGTTTTCTCTTAAAACCTATTCACAAAGCTGCTGAGACAAACTTTTACTAAGGAATAGACAGAAGTCTTAAGCGGGCGGGGTTGACCTCGTTGCTATGGATGATGTCAACACGCTTACTAACTATGCCCACAGTGATTGGCTGATGGGGGAGGAGTCTCTGTCAGCAATTTAATCATAGAAATATTGTAGAATGAGGTATCATGTTTCCATATTAAAATAAAGGTTTTAAAAAACAAATGTTGCCCTATTCAAAAAGATTTTTGTTTAATAAAAATGTTGCTATATTCAAATAAAGGTTTTAAAATGTAGGCTAAGTGTCACTAATTAAACTAGTATATGTTCAGTTAATTGTCAGCCTCTTACATGTCTGCGTCTCCAGAGAGATACAGAATTCAAGCGACAAATTATGTTTTATAAACAAAGTTTGGGAGGAGTGCATTCAAATGGTCTATGTAATCAGCTCGAGTGGAGGTATATATACACAGACGAGAGCCGACTCACCTATAGTTACCTCGACAGTTTTCTGCATTCCTCCGCAACCCCGTTCCTTCCTCACTCTCGGCTGCGATACGAGGCAGAACTCTGGGTTTGGGCTAAATTCCAAGCTCAGAGCCCTCCATCCCCTTGGACAGCACGCCAAATACGCTTATTATGAGTTTATTATTTTTTTTACTCTATTCAATCATTTGTAAGTATGAACTGATGAAAACAACTGCCACAGGTAATCTTTTTTTTTATTTTTTTTTTATTAATAAATATTTATTTTTGGTGTCTGTTTGTAAATTCAAATTTATAAATCAAAATATGTATTGCATTTATGAAGAAAAGGTTCAGCACCCAAGGCTCTATCGCTATTGCCTAATGGTGTACAGTGTCTTTGGGTGGATTAGGATTGTTTGTGATTTGGTCTTAGTGACTTAGGAGTCCTCTTGACTACTCCTAACGTTTCACAGATTTAGGAGCTAGTTTTAGTGCTAAAATGCTTTGTGAAATACTCATAGAACAAAAATTTAGGAGTGCTAAAATTAGGACTGACACGCCCATTATTTTTTAAGAGTTTCTCCTAAATCAGCAAGTTAGGAGCTACTTTTAGCCTTAAGATGTTTTGTGAATATGGCCCCTGGAATTCAATATGTGTTTTGTACCTGGATGTTGATAATTCAGGTGAAAATACGTATTTCCTGTTGACAAAGAAATAGTGGCAAATATTAACTCAACAAGTTTCTCCAGCAATCCGTGTTTTCACTGTTATATGGTAGGGGGCGCTAGGACTGCACAATTAATCGAATTTCTAATCGCGATTACGATTACAGATGCCACGATTTCATAATCGTTCAAAGGTGCGATTACAAGGAAAAATATCCACTTACATTATTCTGCGTGTTTAAGAGGTGTGTTATGAGCATGTCACGTTGTGAGAGGCGAATCATGACTACTTCAGAGTGTAAAAGCTCTAACCCAGCAAAAAAGGAGCTACCAGTGACGTAGGTGTACGCTGATATGTCGAACGCACGCGAAACACCAGCACCCGCCATTTTTAAAAAGCCGTGTACACAGCCTAGCTATATATTTACTCCACGAACTAACTCTACAAACATGGAAAACAGTGATAGATGGACCTCTCAACCGTACGCAATGTAGAAAATCTAGGGCGACTTTGAGCAGACCAAGCGAAACATGATTATGTATTTCTGCTAAGCTAGCGACATTGGGCATCAACCACACGGGCACGGCAAAAGCTAATACTGTTTCATATACTGTCTACTTTCTTTGTAGAAATAACAGTTCTATCTAATAACGTATTAGACAGGACTGTTAAACAGATCGTAAACTAATGAAGACGGAGAATGCGAGCACTGTGTGCTCAGGATCTGACTGAACTGTTCTCATCGCTTTCAAAATAAAAGTCCACCGCGCCGTCAAAATAAAAGTAACAACAACAAGCGCAATTTACGTCACTTCAGGCCCTAGGGGAACCACACTGGTGGCAAAAGCCCCTATAATTATACCATGCATATGCTGACTTTTTTTTTTATTATTCTTTAAAGAAGAAACCAAAACCAATATATAGTTGACATTTGAGGTTTAATGCTATAGAAAAACAATAAAAAAAAATTTGTGTTTTCAGATTGTTTTTTTTTATTATTATTATTTTTATACAAAAATATGGCATGCAGTTGCTTCAAACAATGGTATAAAGCTATTCAATTCATCATTCAATGTAAATTGTGATAATCGTAATTAATAATCGCAATTACAATTTCAAGGGAAATAATCGACAATTATGATTTTTGTCATAATCGTGCAGCCCTAGGGGGCGCTGTTACAGATCTTCTTAAATCTTCTCTGGATCCAAAAACAAGTGAAGAAGAACTGCATAAACCAGAAGGAGAAGATAGAAGCTGTTTATGCACAAATAAGCTAACGTGATCAGCAAACATTCAACAACAAATAAATCAAAACTGCCTAATGTTACAGAATTTTTTTTTTGAACCTATGAAGATGTGTAACGACTGTGCAGACTTTGGGGGTGATGATGGACTCGATCTACTCTATCTATGTTTTGATCATCGTTCTGAATCAAATCCGGATGAAGTCTTTAATAAAAACGTGATTTTTCTCAACTTTTTGTTGGAAATTTTGTTACCAACATTTACCAACATTCATCCACTTTTGATATATTGACTGTTTACATATTCATACAACAATATATTCTGGGGGCCATGAAAATTTTGTGAATATGATAAAAAATGCTGCCGCTGGCTGGCAACTTAAAAATGAAACGCTGACGGGGAAAGAGTTAACCAAATTAACTTTACCTGAATCCCACCATAATAGCATCAAAAGTGTTTTGCAATACAACATGAACACAATAAGAACACTGTACGCTTTTTTTTTTTTTTTATGTAAATACATTACGTAGTAGTTAAAAACACCTAAAGTGTGACCAAAAATAGTTACATGCATTTCTAAAGTTAATTTCTTTTTCTCTACCAACAATCTCTTTTTTTCTTTCTTTCTTATGTTTGTTACAGACAGCCTTCAGATATATATAAATATAAATGTTATATTTTGGTATAATTTAATTATTAATCCAGAACTAAATTATACATGGAGCTAAAATATGCATTTTTACATGTTTTCTTATGAATTATCACAACTGTAACCTTTCTCATGGATATGTAATTCTCTCCTCTGTTTCAATGGAACTTTCTTCAGAGTCTTATTTGTAAAAAATAAATAAATAAATAAAGTTGTTTTGTTGAAATTTGGACTGGGATGTCTCAGGGGTCGTCATTATCCTGGCTGCTCTTGCTTTGCTGTGATGCGTTTAAAGTGTTTCAAGAGCAAGTGAACGACTGGGATGAGCTACACTTGATGAATCCTGACCTCTCTGAATAAAAGCACATCACTGCAGCTGGTTTAATCAGGGGCGTGTTTAGGTTACTGAGGGCCCTAAGCAAATCTCCGGGAGGGGGCCCCGCGATCATGTTCCGGGGGGTGGGGTGGTCTAGTTTTTTGTAGTAAGTATACTGTGATTTTTCCCTCCCAGCCTCATACTCACCCGTCCCAGAGCGACACCCCATAAGCACCACCACACTCACTAATGCATAGAGTATGCATCTGATCTAGGCTACATGTAATTGAGAGCATTCTGAAAGATTGCTTGTTATCAACATGTCAATTTATTATAAGCAGCACAAGACTTTAACAGCCAATGACATTTACAGCTGGAGAGACTGGACTGATTTTCTACTGTTTAGTGTCAATCACCATCTAACTCAGCCATGATCTACATTTAGCCTTAGAAGTTATGAATATGGTCCCTGTAACATATGTTTTATCAGCTGGCAATTTTCATTGCACATTTAAGAGTGCAACTGGAAGTTGCAACCATTATTAACAATAATTGAAAGATGAGGAAGATCAGTATGTCAAAATATCACCCTGTTTGGACTTTGTTTTCTGTTTTGCACCATTTCCTGCCAGACTGTCGTCATAGTTATGCATTTAGATTCACAAGCTTGCAATTCTGTAATGGTCTTGTTTCCAGAGTGCAATTTTCATCCTGGCCAGTAGGGGTCGCTCTCCTTAAGCCCTCTATGTCATGCTTCCTCCAGAACTGAGTTAGCTCAGTGAGTAACCTCTCACCCTTAAAGCACCAGAGACCCGGATTCAATCCCCACCAAGGGCAGCTTCTTACAAATTCGATTCGATACAGTTATTTTGGATACTGTATATCAGGTACAGTACATGGCAAATTTGACTAATGCTGTATAATATACATGGTAATCAGTTGGTAGGCTACTACATTAATATTGAAGGTTAAAATGAACTGATTTGTATACAAACTTAAAATACACTTAAGGAAATTTTTATAATAATAAAGTTATGATAGGCCTACTAACTTTAAAATGATTTCTACTCCAATTCGTTTTTTGAAATATAAACATTTAAATGGTGGCTATCAACTTGATGGATTTATTCAAACATGCATTATAGGCTATTAAAAAATAATTAATATGTAATATGGTGCATAGCCTATATTTAGCTAAATGTTCCTCTCTAGAAGTAATTTTTCTAGCTGACTATCGAGTTTATGGTCACTGAATATGTTTGTTCTGAGGTAAATGTAACGTTACGTTTGTTTGTTTGTTTGTTTACAAGCTGTTAACGTCTTACCGCGGTTGAAACACTGATTAAACGATTACACGAGACATGATATGGATTTCGGTAAGTTGAACTGTATCTTTTAACATACCTTTAGATGTTCATTCATGTTTATCTCGCGCTGTAACTGGTATTAAAGCGGAGGAGGGGATCAGTTCACGTGCGCTTCAGGCTGCCGCTTCTCTTGAACTGAGGCAGCGATCACGGCACATTAAAGAGCGCCAAATCCGTTTCCTCGCGCTTTTTTAAATGGGTGTACTAAAATCCTTGACCTTTCCTAGTGGGTATATGGCATATACCTGCTTATCACGTAGACTACACCACTGGGGGGAAATCGCGGGAAAACACTACTGGGTTTAATGCTTAACAAAAAAAAAAAAAATCTTTGTGGAAGGTGTTCAGAATACTGACTACTGTATTTAGGAATTTAAGAGCTCATACGATGAGTTTTTCCATTCTGTTAATGTGTGTGGTATTTCAGTTCAGAATCATTTTTTGCTTAGCAGCTTGTGAAGCAGCTGTGCGGGAAAATCATGATAGAATTAAAGTGGCTCTTTAATGCCATGATTCTCAGAAATGTGCAGGGTAAGACACTCAAGCCAGGGTTGCTGCACAGTTTAAAATCATATTTAAATCCTCTGAGATTCTAAGACCTTTCCATGACCTGAACATTTAAAAAACAATACTGTGTATGTCCATTTCAGTTCAAACTCAAAATCTCAAAATACATCATGTGTCATAGATTCAGATTAAAAGAGGCTTGACACTCATTCTGTATGGCTGCAAAACTTGTAACACTGCAAAACAGGGTATTTGCAACAAATTTAAAAGGTAAAACTTTACAATTATGGCCCATTGGTTAACATTAGTTAATGCATTACATTTGTTACAGTATTCCTACTACACACATTATATATAGAACATACTTTTTTAGCAGTCGTGAAGTAATTACTTAGGCTATTCAAAATAAGTACCAACTGAAGAGATTATGTGATTTCGGACACAGCCTAAGTCTTTTTAAAATACTATTTAAGATATGTATGGAAGCTTTTTTCCACCAGGGAATAAAAAATGTAAAAAGTTAATTGTGACTTTATATCTCACAATTCTGACTTTTCTTGCAATTGAGTTGATATCTGGCAATTCTGAGTTAAAGTCTGAATTGCGAGATATAAATATGCAGTTCTGAGAAATAAAGCTCACAGTTCTGAGTTTATAATGCACAATTACGAGTTTAAATCTCACAATTCTGCAAAATAAAGTTTGACTTTTATAATAATAAAGTCTGACTTTTTTTTTGAGTAAAAGAATTGATATAAACTCACAAATTTTACTTTTTTTCTCAGAACTATGAGATATAAACTTGCAAATGGGAATTATAAAGTCTGAACTGTGAGATATAAACTCATAATTGAGAAAAAAAGTAGAATTGTGAGATAAAAAGTCACAGTTATCATTTTTTTTTTAGGTGGTGGAAACCAGCTTTCATAGATATGCATACTTTTATTGCCTTAAAGGCACAATATGTAATTTTCGCCACTAGAGGTCGCTTATTCAAAACAAAGGCGTAGCTTGATGACGTTGTGAATGAGCGTGGAATCATGGGAGTTGTCGTCTTCACCTCCACAGCCAATGGAAAGGAATCTGACAGTAAGAAATTATGTTCATGGGTGAGCTAATGTATTAAAGTTTTATTAACGTTACGGTGGTATGAAGCAGGGCGGGCCGAGAGCCACGGGAGAGGAATGAGGCTGCTGGAGCAAATGCTAATGAAAGACACATGTGATACACACCGATCTCGAGTTCAGCAGAGCTTTTATTATGCTTATGCTGCAGTCGGCTGCTTCAGATCTTTTCGTTGAGCATGTGAGGTAACGCAGTGTCATTTTACATGGTTAAAACAATCATACTACATACATCTGAGTGTGTTGAAAGTTATGTTATAATGTTACTCTGTGCATTTGCACTTTGCAGTAATCTAGATCCATATCAGTAAAACTCAAAATCGAGGGTAGCAATCGTAAAACTAGAAATTGTGTCCTGGTTAAAATTGCTGATTTCTCTGGATTTAAACATTGTTGGAAACTTTTGGGATAATGTAAGTACACAAGTCAACAAAATATATAACATTGTTCTAGTGGTTTTTGGATATTTTAATCTAAAAATCTTACATACTGTGCCTTTAAACTTTGAAGAGTGAACAATTCACCAAGTAGCTTCATTTCAAACTGAAACATTATCAACTAAATAATCTGTTAATATAGGACAGTAGTTGTTGATATTGGTTTGATTGGCTGAGACATTTCTTGGGGTGAAAATAGCATGAGCGTTATGAAGTTTGAGTGAGAATCAGTCCAGAATATATGCACACAGTAGCGGCTCCTGACTGTAAATTTAGGTAGGGCAGATTCTGGGTCGTAGCCCTAGTTTATGATAAACGTCTTGTAAGCTTTATTTCTAATCCCTGAATACATGCAGACATACTTTTGGCAAAGTTCTAACGTCCTTGCGATATGAGGGTGGAGGAATTCTGGTAAGGAAAAGAAAGTAATTTCTATTCTCATAACAAATTTAAAACAAACGCAACAGAACTATATGAAGGCTATTCACATTAGCATGTCTAAACTTTCATTAATTTGATACGAAGAACAGACATGCCAGCTAGTTACTGACCTGATGCAGACTAATATACACACAGCTGAAGCGGATTGATATCTTCTTGGTCTGGAGTGAGGTTTACATAAGGAAACGAGAAAATAAGCGAGGAAGTCTGAAATCTGCCCCAGTAGCTCTCAATAAGAGCACACTGCAGTTCCATTTTTCACCACAGATTTACATTGGACAATTGTGGGGCGCTGTAGAGCTGGGGAGGGCTTAAGCACCCACTCATAATGCACGCTTGTTAAAATATCCTGCTCACTTTATGACTTAGAATAGTCTAGAAAGTCTGAAAATAGTTGCTACAGAATGCTGAACGCATTTACAATTTATTATTAATTCAGTTTATATAGAGGTCTATGTTTTGGATGAATATTTTGGTGGGAGTACTTACAGACAAGCCGTGGCTGTATGCACATATGTTTTGCAAGATCCCCCCAATTTATGTATGACATCCCCTCCCTGACTCAATGTGTTAAACTTAGTTGCAAAATTTAAATATATATATATATATATATATATATATATATATACTTTAAACCTACAGAGGGACCTGCTGAAGTACCCCTGGTTGGGAATCACTGCTCTAATGATAAGAAGGAAATTGTTCACTAACTTCCACAATTGTAAGAGCGAGAGAGTGTTCGTCCCTCTGGGTATTTGACAGATCTTTGATCTCCACCTTTACTGTCATTAAAGGGGTGTTATCCAATGATGCAATTTACAGCTTTTCCTGAAACACTGGTGAGCAGGACAGAGAAACTGATGATCTCAGACTATTTCATGTTGCTGATTTTGGCATATTCCAAAATGCTGAGCTGATATAGTAGATGGCTGCATGTGTTATAAGCACTTTTCTCATTTCACGTAAAGCACAGCTAATTATGAATTATTTTTTCCCCTCAATGAATATAGTGTTTTTGATCAAAATAAAAACGACAAATAGTGAATGTACTTTGTGTGTTTGTCAGTCATGGGTGGAAGGAATTCAGAATGCTGGTATCTTAAAGTCAGTGTGAAACTGTGGTCAGAACCCATTTTACTTCCGTAATCGGATGTATTTTTGAGTGAAACAGGATATACAATGAGAAGAAATGTAGGGCGGTACTTGATTTTTATCCATCGAGAATTGATTGGATCGTGAAATGTGGATGTTAAATGGAGTCAAGCGGTTCGAGGGGAAGATTTGCAAGCATTTTGGGGTACTAAAGGTTTTTCAAGGACTTCCATGGTGACATTATCCATAATTTTGAAATAATATTAATAATATGCGATTTTTAGTTTTTTCTTTTTAATAATGTGCACCAATAAATCATTGACAATAAGACCAGGAATGTGTATTTAAAAAAAGCAAATGGGGCTAATTTTAATTTCATGTTGATTTCAAATGCCCTTTTTCTTTCATTCACTTCATAATCCCCATAGATTTCCGAATACCATGATCACTTTCCAATGCTTTTTGCATATTTTTATGTTCGTATGGCCTGCACCTGCACAGGTCTGTGTCAATCATCCAGGAGCCCAGCTTACAGATCTGGGGACGGTTATGCAAACAGTGTGTAATTGGGTTTATTAATCAAATATATCACAGGACAAGTCCACATGCTGCCATGAAGGCTTTTTATTTACAGAGAAAGAACCTCTAGCGTCTTCCTCCTTTGATCTCTGAATTGCTGGCAATGCTTGATTTGCTCTGAATGAAAGCCAGTCTGCAGTGCCTTCTCCCTCCACAACAGTCGTTCTGCCGAGCACAAGGCGCAATGTAACAACAAGATTTTCAGCCCATAACAAACCATATAAACCCTAACCCAGAATTTAATAACATTTTTCAGTTTCTTTTCAGGCCAAAATAAGAAAGGTACTTTCATGTTGGTGCTGGTATGGAGATAGAGTCGGTGAGAAGAGTGAGTTCCGTAGACTCGGTTAGTGCGGCTCGCGTATGTTCTTGCTGTTATAGAATGTTTTGAGAGCCCTACCATCTTAGTGCAAGTCTTTCATAGTGTTGCCATGTTTTGAGTTACAGTGATGTAATGATATTGGCCTTGCTAAAATTCCTTTTCTTCTATTTCTTTTTAAAGACCCCATGAAATACAATACATTTTTTTACTTTTAGTCTAGTTCAGGGGTGCAATACTCAGTTCCTGGAAGGCCACTGCTAAGTTAAGTTCCAATCCTGCTCAATCACAAATACCTTTAGTTGTCATATGACCCTAAGCCTGAAGGACTTGATTAGCTTGATCAGATGCATTTAATTAGGGTTGAAACTAACTGTGGCCCTCCAGGAACTGAGGCTGTGTTCAAAATCGCCCCCCATACCCCATTCACTATTCCCTACATTACTCTACTAATATAGTTTTCTTTAAGGAGTAAATGTGAGTGAGTGAATTCGCTTTTGCATAGTTTGTGTTTGCTGTTTAACCCTTTCACACGTAAGTTTAAAATATTCTAGCTGACCCCCCAGAGTGAGTTTTTTTTTTAAGTCGACCATTATTTTAGAACGTTTGCCCTTATTGTTTCCATGGTGACGCAACACACGTAACACACAGCAGCCACAATAACACTGTATGACAGATATATCACTTTTATTTTGTTTTTCCTTTTTCATTTAAAATATTCACAAACTTGCTTACCATGTCATCAACTATCTGATATTCCGATTCTCAAATATGTGTAAGTGAGTGTGCTTCGTCGTTTAAGAATGATCTTTATCTTGATCTATAACGCGAGATGGGCGCCGCCATCTTAGTTTGCACCGCAGTTCAGAGAGTCCTGTCAGTCGGATTTACAGCACGTGAATTCATCAGTTTCTCCCAAAATACATGTAAGTAAGTGGCCGGTGAACTAGGAGAATAATAGAGTAAACTTTATAGTTACTTAGGCCCACTATGTGTGTCTGATATTAATAAACATTGGCAAATTATATTTGAATGGATTGTTATTGCTGCTTCCACTGAGGTCTGACACCAGTGTGTATTTTACAAACTCTAAATGTATTGTTTTACTAGTACTTATATGTGTTTAAATGTCTGAAACCTAAAAAAAAAAAATTATGTGGTTGAAAACAATGCATAGTTGTGATACTGTATATGACAAGCGCTGAGTGTGTCCGTCTCTGGCTCAGCGCCAGCCAAAGTGCGAAAGCTCAGTTTGAATCTGGCAGTTATGTGACGTCACTGAACATTCTAAATCCCATATGTGGAACCGTAATCTCAGGGGCACAGAAATAAAAATCCCATATGTGGGACCGTACCGCTCAAAAGGTTAATAATCATTTGACACTTAGCAAACTGGCAGCTCCAGTAGAAATGAAAAGATTTATCTTGAACTCTGTCATGGAAACTAGCTTTTATAAACCTTAATTAATCAATTTAATAAATTAAAAAGGAATTTATACCTGTACGATATTACGCTGTAGCAACATTGGACCAGCAGTTTGGAAAATGGATGGATGGATGATTCAGCTGCGGGCGCAATCTTCTGATCAGACACGGGAATTCATTCGGCGCGCGACTCTCACGGTGCATTATGGGTATTCTCGTTGTACACTCGTTATTGTGGTGCATTATGGGATTGAATGAGTGCACTTGATAACGTCCGCTATGGTTTTGGACACCACCACAAATGGCTGTCCCCTGAAATAGTGCCCCAAATAGAGTTTTGCACCCCTGGTCTAGGTCTTGTAAATTTGAGATCAAAATATGCTAGTGTAATATGCTAAAAATTCACAAAAAAGAGTTTTGTTACACTATAGGGCCTACTATACTATACTATACTATATTATACTATATACTATATTCTACACTATACTAAATATCTTGCTGACTAGCATCATTATTTATTTTTTTTTGTCTGAACAAATGCTAGAATGAAAATGCATGTTTTTGTTTGTTTGTTTGTTTGTTTGTTTCTGGTCAATAATTTTTTGCTCTTGTGTGTTTCCCTTTTATACATAAATAAAAATTGTTCTTTTACGTAAAAAATGGAGAAACTCTATTCAATAGCTATGTTTCCATCCAAGGTTGCGAATTTAACTTGTGCGCAAAATTGAAATATCGTATAAAACATTTGCAAATAAAGCAGCATTTCCATCCCATGTGTTCAAGAGAACAAATTCGTCACTTCCTGGGAAATTGCCGCAAAATTTCTGTAATAAAAATTTAAGTTGTACAGACGAAAACCAATAAATGCTGTCATGTTATCTTTTGCATTCAGATGATGGTGTTTGGGAATGCAACCATGTGAGATGCTTCTGGGAGGGAATAAAACCAAATCATTTTAATGACAAACACTGGCTCTGGTATTTCAGAATGATCAAACCAACATTTGAGATGCTGTGCAATGAAATTTGTCCACTTGTTAGTCCAGTTATCCAATCACATCCACTGTTGAGGCCAAGTCACATGAGTTTTTTTGCTACGCATTGAGTAAGTGTTTCCATTGTAGTTTATCTGCATTCCTTATTGGATAAAAAAATGATCCACCTCAATTGAGCACATACGTTTTTTTATGTGCATTTTTTTAGGATTTATATGCATCTTGACATTTCCATCCAGTGTTTTTTATGCAATATCCCAAAATGCGCATAAAAATAGGTGAATGGACACATAGCTAGTGTGGACAGACTGTGAAACTTTTTGTGATAAATAGTTAGGACACAGGGTAAGGCAGCATTTTTCTGCTTTTGGACACCCAGAAGGAAGAGTCATTTCATTGGGTCTTTAAATGACAACACACACTAAGAAGTCACTAAAAAGGATTTAAAGCGTTCTAGCCTATTACCTGTGTAGTACCACCCTTACTTTTTCCGATATTTGTTTTCCAGGTGAACAGTCTTCCTGGGAGAGCCATTGTTTTGAACGAAACCATGCTCCCTCGCTCTATAATAAGAAAATAGAGTCCTATTTTATTCTGCCAAGATTCCAGGTCTCTTTAGAAATCATAATGGAAACATTGTGTCAAGTGTCAGAGCGATGAATAACATTTTGTAGCGTTGAGCTCAGAATGTCTCTTTGTTGGTGAGTCATAATGGGGCGGTGGTGTACTGACTGAAGGACTCTTGGGACAGTGCAAATAAATGCATGCGCTCCCAAAAGGGTAAGGAGGGATCGCTCGTGTCTCTTTGAAGGATGAGCAAGCATTTGCATGCTCTGCACAGCAATCCTTATTTCCAATATTGAAACCGTATGGAATGAGCTGAAATATCCTCAGAGGCCAAGATTCATTTTTGATTCATTTTAATTTCACTATAAACCTTTGGCTTTGCTGTATAAATGGTCATATTTTCTATCGATTGTGATGACATGGAGCATAAACGTATTGATTTTGAGTTTGACCATTATAAAACGATACCAGTACGTTATTGCATTTCTTAGCAAAACATGATGCGGATGGGCATTCAGCATTGCCATATGCTGATCTCAGACAGATGACTGTTGTAATAAAGAACCTACATTGGTTTATTTGTCTTATGAAACAGTGCATGTCTGTGATGATTTCAGTGTGTGCGCCATCATCTGACTTTGAATATAATTTAGCCATGATTATAAACACCATTGAGAAAAACAATATAATTTAGACCACAACACACGAGTATCCTATTAAAAATGCATGATCCTTTTTTGTTCAACAAGCTGCAGATCTCTAAGGTCACCTGTGTTTGTGTAAAAATATATACAGCGAGATCAACCAGATTAACCCGCTGGGCATGTAGGCATTGTCCGGGAGCACACACACACATCATCCAGGAGGTCAGGAGGATACACAACTGTAAATGCCTAAAATAACTTTTTTATTATTATTATTATTATCTATTAAAATCATTCTCTTTGAAATGTTTGTCATATCTATGGACATATTTGTCATCATATTTTGAGTATTTTTGTATTTGAGCATGACTAGATTGTGTTGACCAATCAGAAGGACATCATTTTTATCATATAGTGCTTGCTGGTTTAATTTAGCATGATTTTTTTTTTTTTTTTTGGCTTGCTTGTAACATGAATCTTGTTATAATGCAGCAATAGTCCTACGTCAGTTATGTAATTGCCATTGATGTGGAAATGATGCTCTATTTTTAAGTTAGGCTTATTCAGGACGGCTTTCAGAACTCAACCAAAGATTTTTTTTTTTTAAATCCGCTATATCTATGGTCAATACACAACGCATCTGAGGTATGATCAGACAGTCTTAAGGGGAATGGAGTTTAGAGAGCTTTGGGTCATTTAACATGAGGCTTTAACATATAAGCCAAAAAATGATCCTGCCATCCCAGCCTAACAGGACAGTCCAAATGCAAACAGATCGATATGATTATCCACCCCCAAGAAATCTAAGACAGTTTAACCTTTCAATTGATCATTGAATTCGCCTGCTTTAATTGAGCAGTTATTAGGACTGTCTCCACATGTCTGAATAATATTGCTAATGCTGGTAAAGGTCATAGAAATAGATTGTATCTATTGAAATGATCTAATTTATCTTCACTCATGTTTTTTGTCTGTTATGGACTGAAACTCTGCTACTCAGTATCATTTTTCTTGGTTTGAAGTGACTTATGGCATGTTGTAACGTCACGCCAGCAGAGGGAGCCCTCTCCCGAGTACTGACTGTGTGCCGCTCCCTCTGCTTCTTGAATCACTTCCTGTTTGTGGGACATTTAAGCATGGCTTGGCTATCAGGCCATTGCGAAGTATTGCCAGTTTACCTGCCTTACCGAGCGTTTATATCATCATTGTTTGCTATCTTGTGTATGACCACTGCCTGTTTAGTTCTGTTTCTGCCTCTTGGATTTCCCCTTTGTTCCGTTGTTTGGATTGGACTGCCTTATTGTGTTTCTACCTCTGCCTGCCTCACGTTTATGCTACCTGCCTGTCGATTTGGTTTTGTTCGCTGTGGATTGCATTAAACGACTGCATATGGATTCTAACGCCGCCTCAGCGTCATTACATAATACTTCGCCATCGATGAATCCAGCAGAAGTTTCTAATCTGCAGGCCGCGTTCGCTTATCAGAGTGACATCCTCAAAGAATACCAAGAACAACTGGGCAAAGCGCAAGCGGCTAACGACTATCTCACGCAGTATTTACGATCACTACCACCCACTATGCCAAAGAAGGTAAGCTGTGCTTTACCCGATAAATTTAATGGTTCAGCAGAGCAATGTAAAGGATTTCTCCGTCAAGTAGAAATCTTTTTCAAGTATCAAGGGGATGATTTTGATTCTGATGAGAAAAAATGTGCATTTCTCATGTCACTGTTAACTGGCAAGGCGATCGAGTGGGCCGCGGCCGTCTGGGAAACTGATCAATTGTTCCAAACATCCTATACTTATTTCGTTCAGCAACTCAGAGACGTGTTTGAATATCCAGCGGGAGGCAAGGATGTTTCAACCCAGCTCATGCAGTTAACTCAGGGCCGCCGATCAGCTGCTGATTACGCCATTGAATTCAGAACGCTCGCCGCGCAGAGTGGTTGGAATGACGTGGCACTCAAGGCCGTATTTCAACGCAGTTTGAATGTTGAGCTACAGGCAGAGCTCGCATGCAAGGGTGAAAACCACTCTTTCTCTGAATATGTGACACTAGCAATCAAGATTGATAACCTCATGCGCAATAACCCCGCTAGATCCAAGTTACCATCAATGAGAATTCAGCAGATGCCTCAGAATTCATACCCAGTCCAATCTACTGCTCAATCCAACCCAGAGCCCATGCAGCTAGGAGTTACAAGGCTTTCTATGGAAGAAAGATCAAGACGGTTGTTACACAATCTGTGTTTTTACTGCGGAGAAGCAGGCCACCTCAACGCCGCATGTCCACTGAAGGCCCGGAGGAACACCTATGCTAGCAGCCGGGTGAGTGTTGACAATCTTATGCTCCTTACTGCCAAGTACCTCACTACCAATGTCAAGATTTCTACTGAAAACGATTCTTTTGAATTCACAGCGTTGATTGATTCCGGATCTGCATTGAACTTAATCCATCAAGACCTCATTAGAAAATTCAACATCCCCACACAGGCCTGCAATCCACCACTCAAGGTCAATGCTGTCAACAATAAACCTATCGGAGATGGCATCATTCAACAAACTCTGCCCATGCAACTTCAGGTGGGACTGTTCCATCGGGAGACCATCTCATTCTATGTGATTGATTCCCCACGCCATGAAATCATCCTAGGATACCCTTGGCTATCTGTTCACGACCCAGTCATCTCGTGGCACCATGGTGAGATTACACAATGGTCACAGTTCTGCTACACACACTGTTTGAGCACCATAATTACCAAGCCTTGTCTAACCACGAGTATTGAAAGTCCTGAATCTAAACCAGTCACCATACCATCATGTTACCAAGAACTACAAGAAGTCTTTAGCAAGACCAAAGCTACCCTGCTTCCACCTCATCGTTCTTGGGATTGTGCCATAGACCTCCTGCCCAACGCGATGCCTCCCAAAAGTAAGATTTATCCCCTTTCACGTCCAGAAACTCAAGCAATGGAAGACTACATAGAAGAAGCCCTCAGTTCCGGTTTCATCCGTCCATCCACTTCCCCAGCGGCTGCAGGCTTCTTCTTCGTGGAAAAGAAAGATGGAGGACTTCGGCCTTGTATCGACTACAGAGGTTTGAATAATGTCACAGTTAAATTCCGTTATCCACTACCACTAGTACCTGCAGCACTTGAACAGCTCAGAGAGGCAAAAATTTACACCAAATTAGATCTCAGGAGCGCATACAACCTCATCAGAATCAGAGAAGGTGACGAGTGGAAGACAGCATTTCTGACCACTAGGGGGCACTATGAATACCAGGTTATGCCGTATGGGCTAGCCAATGCACCAGCAGTCTTTCAGTCATTCATCAACGAGATCTTTAGGGACATCTTAAACAAGTATGTAGTGGCATACATAGATGACATACTGATATATTCCAAGTCAGAAGTGGAACACCAGGAACATGTAAAGACAGTATTATCAAGGTTGTTGAAGAATCAACTTTATGTGAAAGCGGAAAAGTGTGAATTCCATGTCCAGCGAACCTCATTCCTGGGATACAACGTCAGCCATCATGGTGTAGAAATGGACAATTCCAAGGTCACAGCAGTAACAGAATGGCCTCAACCCACTACAGTCAAGGAACTTCAACGCTTCTTAGGATTTGCTAATTTCTACCGACGCTTCATCCGCAACTACAGTATTACAGCGTCACCACTGACCTCCCTACTGAAAGGTAAACCCACAAAGTTAAAATGGACTGAGAGTGCCACCCAAGCCTTCACAGAACTTAAGAACAGCTTCACGACAGCACCCATCCTCAAACATCCAGATCCCAACCTGCCGTTTGTTGTGGAGGTCGACGTCTCAGACTGTGGAATCGGTGCGGTACTCTCTCAACGTCACGGACAGCCAGGCAAGCTTTATCCATGTGCATACTTTTCTAGAAAACTCAACGATGCTGAACGCAACTATGATGTTGGCAATAAAGAACTTCTAGCTATGAAAGCCGCAATCGAAGAATGGAGACACTGGCTGGAGGGTTCCATCCACCCTTTCCAGGTAATCACAGATCATAAGAATCTTGAATACATTAAGAGTGCGAAGAGACTAAACCCTCGCCAAGCACGCTGGTCACTTTTCTTTACTAGGTTCCAGTTTACTGTAACTTACCGTCCAGGTAGCAAGAACAGCAAGGCCGATGCACTCTCCAGACGACATGATCATCCACAAACAGAATCCACACCAGAGTCTATTCTACCCCCATCAGTTATCATTGCACCCATTACATGGGATCTGATGGACGAGATCCAAAGAGAGCAACAGAACGAACCCATGCCACAAGGTTGTCCTCCTAACAAACACTACATTCCTACAAATCTCCGAATGAGGGTCATACAATGGGTCCATACCTCACTCTGCTCAGGTCATCCAGGTATTTCAAGAACACTCCATCTCACACAAAACTCATTCTGGTGGCCATCCATGGTTAAAGATGTGGCTAACTACGTCAAGTCCTGTTCTGTCTGTGCCCAGTCCAAAACACCAAAGGAATTACCATCCGGTTTGCTACAGCCCTTGCCCATTCCCCAACGACCCTGGTCACACCTTTCAATAGACTTTGTCACCGATTTACCGCCTTCAAACGAATTCACAGCAATCCTTGTGATCATTGATCGCTTCTCAAAGGCTTGCCGTCTAATACCTTTGAAGGGCCTCCCCACTGCCATGGAAACCGCTCTAGCACTTTTCCAACATGTTTTTAGAGTTTATGGCATACCTGAAGATGTTGTTTCTGACAGAGGAACGCAATTCACCTCACAAGTATGGAAAGCTTTCTGTAAACAGCTGGACATCAATGTCAGCTTGACCTCAGGATACCATCCTCAATCCAACGGGCAAGTGGAGAGATTGAATCAAGAAATTGGCAGGTATCTACGGTCGTACTGTGGTCGTGAACAGCATCGCTGGTCCGAGTTTCTACCATGGGCAGAGTATGCACAAAACTCTTTAAGACATTCCTCCACTGGCCTCACTCCATTTCAATGTGTGCTGGGATACCAACCCCCCATGTTCCCGTGGTCAGGAGAACCTTCTACGGTACCCGCAGTTGATGACTGGATTCGTCGTAGTGAGAGGGTGTGGGATAGTGCGCATGTACGTCTGCAAAGGGCTATCAGGAACCAGGAGATCCAGGCCAATAGGCGACGTCGCCCACATCCTCCCTACCAACCAGGACAAAGGGTCTGGCTCTCCACACGGGACCTCAAGTTGCGGCTACCAAGTAGAAAACTCAGCCCAAGGTATGTAGGCCCATTTAAAATCTTAAGACAGATTAATGAGGTCACATACCAGTTGGAACTGCCAGCTAACTATCGTGTCTCTCCCTCCTTCCATGTTTCCCTCCTCAAACCGGCCCACCCGGGTGCTGACCCCAACGTTGAGAACCGGGAGCCACCTCCACCGCTGGACATCGATGGATCTCCTGCATATGCGGTAAAGGAGTTGTTGGACTCCAGACGGAGAGGGGGTCAGCTCCAGTATTTGGTAGACTGGGAGGGATACGGACCTGAGGAGAGATCTTGGGTAGCCGCTCACGACGTCTTGGATCCATCACTTATCGAGGACTTTCATCGAGCCAGGCCCGATCGTCCAGCACCTAGACCACGGGGACGCCCACGTCGAGCGCCAGGAGTCGCTCCTAGGGGGAGGGATTCTGTAACGTCACGCCAGCAGAGGGAGCCCTCTCCCGAGTACTGACTGTGTGCCGCTCCCTCTGCTTCTTGAATCACTTCCTGTTTGTGGGACATTTAAGCATGGCTAGGCTATCAGGCCATTGCGAAGTATTGCCAGTTTACCTGCCTTACCGAGCGTTTATATCATATATATATTGTTTGCTATCTTGTGTATGACCTCTGCCTGTTTAGTTCTGTTTCTGCCTTTTGGATTTCCCCTTTGTTCCGTTGTTTGGATTGGACTGCCTTATTGTGTTTCTACCTCTGCCTGCCTCACGTTTATGCTACCTGCCTGTCGATTTGGTTTTGTTTGCTGTGGATTACATTAAACAACTGCATATGGATTCTAACGCCGCCTCAGCGTCATTACACATGTGTTGGTAATCCTGGTTTCTCCAAGATCATGGTTGGACAGCTCAATGATAATCTATAGTTTAAAGTTTGTTTTCTGAAGCTCAGAGAAGTAAAAAGACAACAACAGAATTCTTGAAACCTTGTGTAACACAAAAAAGATAGATTTGGGTGATAGGAAATCTGTCTTATGTGACAACACACAGTGCATCGCACTCTGCAGCGTATGGGGCTGCATAGCTGCAGGCCAATCAGAGTGCCTATGATGACCCCTGTCCACCATTGAAAGGTCCTACAATGGGCACGTGACCATCTGAACTGACCTTGTAGCAGTGGAAGAAGGTCGCCTGGTCTAATGAGTCCCGTTTTCTTTGACATGTACGTGTTATACATGTGCGCCATTTACCTGGGGAAGTGATGGCACCAGGATGCACCGTGGAATGACGACAAGCCGGTGGAGGGAATGTGATGCTCCGGGCAATGTTCTGCTGGGAAACCCTGGGTTCATTCATGCGGGAGTAAATTTGACACGTGCCACCTATAGTACCTAAACATTGTACCTGATCTGTAACACCCCTGGTGTTTCCTGGTGGAAGTGGCTTCTTTCAGCAGGATAATGCAGCCTGCCACACTGAACACATTGTTCAGGAATGGTTTGAGGAACATGATGAAGAGTTCAAGGTGTTGCCCTGGACTCCAAATTCCCCAGATCTCAATCCAGTTGAGCATCTGTTGGATGTGCTGAACCAACAAGTTTGATCCACAGCGGCTCCACCTCACAACAGGACTTGAAGGGTCTGCTGCTAACGTCTTGGTGCCAGAAACCACAGGACACCTTCAAGGGTCTTACTGAGTCCATGTCTCGGCGGGTTGGCACTGTTTTGGCAGTACGTGGAGGACCAACAGCAAACTAGGCAGGTGGTCATAATGTTTTGGCTCATTGGTGTATGTGAGTCACTGTCACTTTATTTATAAAGCACAATTAAAACAACATCTGTTGACCAAAATGCTGTATGTAATATCATAATATAGGTTAAAACACAATACATATAAGCAGGGCTTTTGTTCACCAGCCACTGTGGCTAGTGGTTTTCCAAAGTTACTAGCCACTCAGCATTTTCACTGGCCACAATTTTGACATCGATACCAAGGGGAAAAACTGCCATGTAGATATTTTTGATATCTCATAATGTGGCAGCAGGTATATTAGGCTGCTGTCACTTTAAGACCTGACGCATGGTACCACAGTGTAAGGCAGCATCTGTTACACATGCGTTTTCTTTCTCAACTGTTTACGTTCGCTTAAAACATAACTGTGTTTACATGAATACTCACCTAGACCGGCATTTATTTTTTGTATATTTGACTGTTTAAGCGTCATAAGCAGCAAAAAAGAACTCAATTTAGTACTTAGAGGTGGCTTTATGTGCATGGGAATGAGTAAAATTACACCCAATACGCACAATTCCATGCCGAAATTCAAGCCCTGTAACACCAACAATTTTCATCTGTTGTAAATGAAACGAGTGAGTAAGAGGAGGTGGGTTTGTATGTCAACTCGGTGTCTGAGAGATGAGATAGCGGGAAAGTGCAGCTGTTATCATGTATCTATTCTGCAGAAACGAATATTGGAAGCGTTTCAGATATTTCAGTATTGATATGTATCGAAAAATCGATATTTTTGACAACACTACATTGTACCTTTATTTTTTCAGATGCCTTTTTCAAGAGACAACAATTGAAAAATGTATATATGTATATTGCATCATTGATTGAAAATGTAAAGAAAACAGATAAGATTTGAGTTTTGTTTTGGTGCTGCTACTGCAAATGCTCGGTCACCTCTAAGTTTTAGTTTGGTCCTTGGAACTACTAATAGTCTCTGGTTTGAGGATCTCAGAGAACTTCCCAAGCCATTTAGAGATTTATAAACCATTAAAAGAACTTTAAATTAATTTCTGTAACAGACCGGCAACAATTTAAATGAGATGAATAAAGGGGTGATCATGTCTGGCAGCTACATTTTGAACCATCTGTAGTCTAACCATTTATGTATTTGTTTAAATATATTGTTCTAGACCAGAATAAACGACAATGTGGACCAGACCTCATGCTGATAGTCAAAGCTTTGCAACGCTAGTGCTGGACTTACATGTGTGCTGGATAAAATATAATTCCTTTTTTTTTCTTTTACAGTGTAGATCACATGACAGCTACATTCATCTCTGCATCGGTGTTCAAAAACAGACACTTACTGTTCTGTAGTTAATGCTGAGAGACAATGAACTTGTTAAGTGAGTAAAATCTCATTTCATTTCATTCTGTTTCGACCTGCCTCATAAGACAAATTTAACGCTTGAGGGAGTTTGCAATGGTCTGAAGGATCCAGCAAAGGCCTTTTTTATTTCTTTGAAGGAAATGAGCTCCCAGATTAATTGAGCTTGCTAACATTATAGGGCTGATTTTTAAGGTGGATCTTGTGTTCATCACTCTGCTTTTTAAATGGGATCAGACCATGTGCTGTGTGTTCTCACAGGATTCAGTGATAGTGGAATATGCTGTTAAAAGGAAATATGTTTTGTCATTAATATCTCGATGACCTAGCCAAATTGTCTCTTGCCTAAATGCTTTTGCAGATCAATGACATTTGTTAGGCTTACAGCTGGCAGGGACTGACAGGTAATTAAAAATAAAACAAACATGGGTTTCAGGGCCATATAACCAATAATTCCTCATTATCTCCTCAAAGCAGACATTAACGCACAGAGGGAGAGGGGAATTTGTGGAGCGGTGGTCATCCAGCTGAATATCAAGCTCATTTCAGGATGATATAGGGAAATATGCAGAGCAATGATGTGACCTTTTTCAAAAAAGGAACTTAAGGGGAAGCTGGTTTGCTTAATATTACCAGAATAACATAGAGCATTACAGAATTATTCTTTTAATGCAATATCTAATAACAACTTCAGTAATTTGGCAAAATAACGGCAACATTTTTGTTTAACTGCGACTGTTTGCAATTTAATAATAGTAAAATATACATACATACATATTTATTATTTGTGGAAATATGGATATGTTGTTTTAGTATTGTTCAGATACTATTATAGTTTTTATTAAAGGGTTAGTTCACCCAAAAATGAAAATTCTGTTATTAAATACTCACCCTTGTGTCGTTCCACATCCATAAGACCTTCTCTCATCTGTGGAACACAAATTAATATCTTTTTGATGAAGTCTGAGAGGTTTCTGTCTCTCCATAGAGATCCAACACAACTACCACTTCAAGGTCCAGAAAGGTAGGAAAAAGACATCATTAAAGTACCCATGTGACTCCAGCGGCTTTAACTCAATTTAATGAAGCGACGTGAGTGTATATATATATATATATATATATATGTATATATACTCACGTCGCTTCATTAAATATATATATATATATATATATATATATATGGTTTCAGAACTTTTTAAAATCACTTGACTAACCAGGGAAACTTTTTATTGTTCAAATCAGAATGATTAATTATTCATATTGAATACTTCATGTGTGAAACAACCCCCAAATCCATATGCCAAACCCATTCACAATGCTTTCATAAATGATGTTACCCAGATGGCATAATTTATCACTGGTGGTGTTCTAAAAGTTCTTATATTTATGAACAGAACTGGGATGTTTAACTTCTGTCACTCCGGTGACTGTGGTGTTCCAGACCAGAGCATATGTGGAGCAGAAATTATCCACACACACGACATGCTATTGTTAAGTATTGAAAGTAATTAAAGGTGCTTAGCTACAAAAGCCTTCATAGATCTCTTTAATGTGAATAAACTTACTCAAGCGGAAGACAACAGCCATTGTCTAAAATGTGCACACTTTCTCTCAAATGAGTTTCAAGCCAGCCGGGTCATAACTTAGTAAGTGGATTGTCTAGGAAGTGGATTGTCACCAGCCATAAAGGAGAAGCATGAATAAAAAGAGGAGCAAACAAATGGACTGGAAAAGAATCTTCTATGGCCTGGTGAAGTCATGTGACCTGACTATTGCTGCCACTTTGAACTGCTTGCTGAATGTGTCTTAACTTGTAATTGAATTCTCAGTTGTCACAAGTATGCACATCCAGTTCTCTGACTCTGTATCGAGTTGAGGGCTTGTAGGATGTATTGACTGAGGGAAAATAACATCCTCTCTCAAATCAAACCAGCAGTTTAATTTAAAGTGAAAATGTTGCCTCATGTTCAGAAATTGGGTGGATGGTAAATTCACTCACCGGTCGTTTTGCTTACACAGCACTACTGAACCTACGCTAGCTTCATAAAGAAACACATATACTTCAGTATGTTTGACTCAAATTTTCTATTTGTCAGCGCTCTCTTTTTAAAGATGCCCAATACATTTCTGTAATATAAAGCTGCAGTATGGAAGATTTTTTGGGTTGAAGGATTAGTTCACTTTCAAATGAAAATTAGCCCAAGCTTTACTCACCCTCAAGCCATCCTAGGTGTATATGACTTTCTTCTTTCTGATGAACATAATCGGAGAAATATTAATAAATATCCTGACGCATCCAAGTTTTATAATTGAACGGGACCAATGAGTATGAGCTGAAGAAAGTGCTTCCATCCACATCCATCCATCAACATCCATCCAAGGCCTTCTGAAGCGAAGCAATGCATTTGTGTAAAAAAATATCCATATTTAACAAGTTATGAAGTAAAATATCTAGCTTCCGCCAGACCGCCTTCCGTATTCAACGTACGAAGAAAGTGTAAAATCTGAATTACTCTTTTACTGGATATTCTGGCTTAATTTTTCTACAGTGGAAAGAAGCAAAGTCGCTCAATTATACACTAAACTTTAGTTAATGTAGTTAAATAATGTTAAAAATGTTACCTAATAGCATCCTCCAAAAAACTGAGAAGTTATGAAATATGAAAATACACAGAAATGCAGTTCTGTGGAAAGCTGTGGGATGTTTTTTTTTTTTTTTTTTTAAACTCCTAACTGCATTTCGCTAAGGTACCCTCTTAATGCCAACTTTAGACAAATCTTCACAGCTATATACACAGCATATAAATTGGACACAGTGCCCAGTGGAGTGGTTTAGAATAAGTAGGTACACCGTAATAACCCCCCTTAAAGTCCGTCAGGTGTCTGAGGAGCAGAATCTCATGAAAGACCTTGTGGCGTCCTTCTAGTTCACTTGTAATTAGCTTCATTATTGCAAGTTCACTGCGGAGGGCATGTCGTCTCTCAGGTGCCACAGACCAGAGCTACAGGCAGGTGGAAGTAATCTGTGGTAATCACCCTTCTGCAGCGTCTTCAGGATCACAGTAATGACTTTTAGCTCCCACAAACTTTCAGACTCACATTTTTTGAGTCATTTGAGTTTCTATGGAAGACTCCGATCTGTGGATTCTAAGGCTGTGAAGTTTCCTGAGAAAAGTTGGCAAGTAAAACATGAATCATTCCTAATTATGCCTCCAGAGAGGGAGGTCAGGAATTAGGTTTTCCGGAGATTAGAGAGAATCTCAGTTATTTGCATGGGCCAAATCTTCAATGATTTTTAATATAATATAATAAGAATTGCATGGAGCTGCTGGCTGAATGTTTGTAAGCAGATTCATAACGTCATATTTTTCATTCACGTCAACATCACAACAGTTCAAGATGAGAGGGCCGAACCATGTTCATTATAATTGTGATGGATGCAGTGAAATCCAAAAATTCTGTTCCAAGGATCTGTAATTTTCAAGCTAACTTTAATTAGCGTGAACGCACTTTCTTCTTATCCATTTTTGCTGTGCTTTGCTTTATAGTCTCAAAGAAGCACCACTTGCTGAGAGCAAAAACATGTTATAAATGTAAAATCATCAGAAATCTCACTGGACTGAGAATGAGATCCAAATCACAATTCAGTAATATTACAATTTAATTTTGAGCATAAATTGTTAAGTATTTAGTAAGGGTCATGCTTAAAATAAGAAAAAGAAAATAGGAAAAAAATATATATGTTAATATTATAAAGCTAAATCTTAACGGGACAGTTCACCCAAAAATAAAAATTAAAAAATAGAGAACAAAAATCTTCATCATTAACCCGCATGTTGTTCCAAACCTGTATCACTTCCTTTTTCTGCGGAACACAAAAGAAGATATTTTTATTTTACTTTGCTGTTTAATTTGTTATAGCCAAATTTATTAGATCTTCTCAAATTATATTTAAGGTTTTAGTTCAAACCTTAAATTTTTATTTACTATGAATTAAAAATATTTCTTAAAATATAAGACAAAAACATTCATAGAAAGTAAGATTGTTTATTATAAAGACTATATCTTAATCTTAAGCCAAAATGTTACTTAATGTAGGTCGATATAATATTTTTTGGGACTTTTTACAACTTAATTTCAACATAAACAAAGGCAAAAGTTTTAGATTGCATACTATTAATAAAGAAATCTTCAAAAGACCTTAATGTTTATTGTGATATCTTTTTTAAAATATCGCATCATATTTTCTGTTCTGTACTAAACAAAGAAGAAAAAAAAAACACTAGAAAAATAAAAATACCCACAGTAATTTCTGCAGTCAGTAAAGCTAGCCAGTGTAAAGGCTGATTTATACTTCTGCGTCGGACCTGCGCCGGAGCCTCTGCGCCGTAGGCTATGCGTCTGTTTTCATTTATACTTCTGCGTCGTTGTCCGCGTCGGTGTGCAACATGCAGACCGCTAGTAGGTAGTATCCGCGTTCATGTTGAGTATCAAGGCAAAAGCCGAACAAGCAGCTTGTCATGTACATTGTCAGAGAAGCTTCAGCAGTGATGGCAGCAAATAGACGACGACTTTTGTTGCAGTTTGATGGCGCGTGTCCCCTGAAACAGAGCGTTTTTTCATTCCTATGGAAGTTGAAAACGCTCATTCTTCTCCGCTTGCTCCGCGCCAGTTTTTTGACCTGAGGGAGGGGTTCTAGCAGACCAATCACAGCGCTTGCAGTTCGCGTAGAATTGACGCGTTTTTCCATTTTGAAGAGGTCCATAGCCTACACCGTAGCTACGGCGTACACTCGATGCAGAAATATAAATCAGCCTTAACAGAGGCAAGCTATTAAAAGGCTGCGGTCTTTAGAGTCCTTGTTAGCTAACCCACCTCCCATGCCAGAGACACCAGTTCAAATCCCTCTTTGAGCGGGTCGAGTAAGACTAATAAGAGCTGTGCATGTAAACCCCACTCCCCTGGCCTCATGAGGTGCACTAGAGGCTGCGGTCTTTAGCATCCTCGTTAGCGGCCACCTCCCATGCCGGAGGCACCAGTTCGAATCCCGTTTGGAGTGGGTCGAGAAGGACTGGTTACATTTGGTGCCATGACCTGGATGGGAGTAAGGTTTAGCGGGGTGAGCGTGGAGGCAAGCTAATAAGAGCTGTGCATGTAAACCTCACTCCTCATGAGGTGCACTAGAGGCTGCGGTCTTTAGCATCCTTGTTAGCGGCCACCTCCCATGCCGGAGGCATCGGTTCGATTCCCATTCGGAGTGGGTCGAGTAAGACTGGTTACATTTGGTGCCATGACCTGGATGGGAGTGAGGTTTAGCAGGGTGAGTGTGGAGGCAAGCTAATAAGAGCTGTGTGTGTAAACCTCACTCCTCATGAGGTGCACTAGAGACTGATGCTAGAGGCTGCGATCTTTAGAGTCCTTGTTAGCGCCCACCTCCCATGCCGGAGACACCTGTTCGAATCCCGTTCGGAGTGGGTCGAGTAAGACAGGTTACATTTGGTGCCATGACCTGGGTGGGAGTGAGGTTTAGTGGGGTGAGTGTGAGGCAAGCTAATAAGAGCTATGTGTGTAAACCTCACTCCTCATGAGGTGCACTAGAAACTGATGCTAGAGGCTGCAATCTTTAGAGTCCTTGTTAGCGCCCACCTCCCATGCCGGAGACGCCAGTTCGAATCCTGCTTGGAGCCGAGTAAGACAGGTTACATTCTGCACATCAACATTCTTGTGCCAAGCAAAAATACTATTTAAACAAAATTGTTTTTTGTTTGTTTGTTTGTTTGTTTTTATGGGGAGTGTTATTTACTTTCCAACAAACTGAACAAAACAGGTTTAAACTGGAAACCATGATTGGGCCTATATAACAAGGCACTTTAAATAAATGGCACTTAAATTTTTTTTTCAGTGTATGAGGTCAAAGGCCACGGCAATTTGGTGGCACTCCATGGACCATAGTGATCTAGAACTCAGGTAAAGTTAAAGAGCAAAGAGAAATATAAGAAGTGTGCATCTAAGATATTTATAAACTGGCAACTCCTTGTCCTGTTGTTGTTGTTTTTTCTTATTAGATAAGATGATTCAAATAAAGTAGCAAAATAACCATTAATTTAAACTTCAAAATAACCAATTTAAACAACAGTATGTGAGGTGGGCTACGTACCCTTCACAATTTTAAAGGTAAACTTTCTGAACTCTCTCCCTATCTGGAATACCTATTCCTTGGAATACACAGAGCCAATTAAGGAGGTGCCATCATCACACAATTGTGTACATCGCTTGCTTGCGCAAAGAATCATGGGAGCGAAGTGTCCATCAGTTGTATTCTTCGAAATTCTTCATTCCGAAGGGCCCTTTGAAGTAAGCAGTTTTGAGCACTTTTAGTTTGGAACAGTCCTTGAAGATGGCGGCCATGATTGTTCTCACTCCGAAGTGTCCTTTGGAGGCGGATTTATCCCTTTTGGAACACAGCCAGTGTCAGGCTGGCCGGGCTGCTGCAATGTTTTGAAAGCACTATAGAGACACAGTGTTGACATCTTTTGTTTTGGGTGAATCAATCCTACATATAGCTTAATTATAGTTGTTTACCCACATTTAAGATGGGACAAGAGAGTATTTTAACACTGAAAAAAATAAGCCAATTCAGCATTAAATAAAGGAGCTGTGTCATTTAATAGTGGTTTTGACATTTGGAAGCAGATCGGCGGTGTGTTTAGCGATCTGTCACGTTGATGACCCCAGAGCCTCCACTCCATCACCAGAAGAAGCGCAATTAGTACTGTGATGATGTGGCCTTTTAGTTTTATGAACAAATCATTTGATTGGCTGATTTCATGCTGGGACTTGAGCTCACAGATTTCATAACCTGGTCTGCACATATCTCAGGGTACCAGCATGCACAAGATATAACAGTGCAGATTTTTTATTTTCTTACAATCTAATAAAATCGTTCTAGGGTTTGACTCATTACAACTGCCGCAGCTTAATAAATTAAGTGAACATCTTTTTTGTTTTCTTTTCCCTTTAGCCTAATACATCTAACATTTAATATTGGAAATGAAAAATGCACTTTCAATTTAATACAATGTAAGAAATAAAGAAAAAGAAAGAAAGAAAGAAAGAGAAGTGAAAAAGACAATTACGTAATTTTGCAAGACTTTTGCAACATTGTTTTTATAAAATTGCATTTATCTCACACAGCCTAAATGATTCGATTTTAAAAATACACTACCATTCATTCATTCATTCAAAGATTTGGGGTCAGTAAGATTTTTCTAATATTTTTGAAAGAAGTCTCTTTAAAAATACAGTAAAAGCAATAATGTTGTAAAATAGTATTCTATTTTAATATATTTTAAAATGTAATTTTTTCCTGCGATTGCAAAGCTGAATTTTCAGCATCATCACGCCACTCTTCAGTGTCACATATCTTCAAAAATCATTCTAATATGGTGATTTGCTGAAACATGGATGAAACATGATTTTTCAAGAAACATTTCTTCTTATTATCAATGCTCAAAACAGCTGATATGCGCTTGACAATGTTATGACAATATTATTATTATTATTATTATTATTATAATATATAATGCTATTTCTGCTGCTGTTTATTATTGCTGTTGCTGCTGATCAAGTACGGGATTTACCACAACCAATACACGACTTGCTGCTGTAAGAAAGAAAGACATGCTGCTGCTGTACAACAGCATACATGAATTACCCGTAGCAGATCTATACCGTTGGATAGTTCTGAAAGCGTGCTGCAAACTGCTACAGCAAACGCTGACCAAGTATTTGAAAGTTGAGAAGCAAGCTCATTGGCTGCTAATACAGCAGGAACCAATCAGCTGTGCCCTATAGAGAACGATGTGATTGCAAGCAGACTGCAAGTTAAGCACCTATCAGCCTGCGCCATCTAGAGTTTCATGACAGAACTTTGTATACAGTATATGTAGTAGAGAAATTGTGAAATGGTGAATAACAACATCTTTATCAAGGTCAGGATCGGGTTTTGTGTGTTTTGTCTAATCTCACTTTCATTTGTGTCCAATTAAACACATCTTCCTCTCTTTAGGTCTGTCAGTGTTGTCCTTGTGCTTGGGGGCTCATATGTCACATTTCAGAAGGCTTATGTAGTCTCATTGGTCTTTGTTTCAGGGACGTTAGAGATCCAATTAAATTGTAAGGACACATCTTAGATGCTGAAGAAAATGACATGAATGGAGTCTGAATGCCAATTATCTTCTACTTTTGATAAATTATAGTTTGAAATTGAAAATAAAAAAGCCAGCTCCTTGAGCTGATATGAAGGCTGTATTTTAAACTAATTAAAATGAACAAATACTAAATTATTGAACAAATTATTATTATTTTTTATTCGGGTAAAAGCACACACAAGCCCATCAACAGACCAATGGTGATAGATGTAGATTATTTTGATTTATGTATGCCGCAGAACAATGTGGTTTCTTCCTTGATGAAAACAGAAGAATAAATACAGTTCTCAAAAAACAGTGATTTTTTTTTCTTCTATGAAGAGAAAGGCCATCTATGTTTATGACAGCTTCCTGTCCACCAAATGTTAGAAAAAGCTAGAAGCACTGCTCATTTTCTAAACCTAGGCCTGCAGAAACTGAGAGACTCTCCTCAAAGCCCATCTGAAAAATGTCAGCTTCTTTTACCCAATTCCACTGCACAGGAGAGTGTTTTCAGCACCATGGACAGCGCAAGGAGAAAACAGCTCCATCATTGCCTGCCCATTCCGGGCATAGTGGATTTTGGTTGAATTTGCTTTATTTTCAAACTGACGTGCAGTATTAATATTTGTTTCATTTCACAGAGAGTAGCCTCTCTTATTTATAATATATAAATTACATGTAAATTAAAGGTGCAGTAAGTGATTTATGAGAAAATCTGTTGATTTGAAATCAACCCAAACAAACACACCCCTCCCTTCATTGCTCCGCCCCCAAAATGCACAAACATGAAATGCAAGCGTGAATGTCCCTTTATCATAGCTGAAGCAAAGCATAATAATGCTTCACAAAAAATAAAGCGATATTGACGACTGAATGACAAGGAAGAACAAAAAATTAACATACAGTACATAAGAGTATATTCAAGCAAGAGTTTGTTGTTAGTCGCCAGCAGCTCCAGACAAACAACTGTCCTGTTACTATTGCTAACATTACAACAACAGCATATCTTGGTTCTGTGAAACAGCAGAAACAACGCAACCTCTGCTTCCACTGTCAGGCCTTCCCGTTTAGCTTTCTCCAGCACTGGAAAGCTTTTCTAATATTAACGCGGGTCCTAACGCTCTTGCCTGATCATAACCCTTCTTTTTCCAGTGATATTCCTCTGGCCTTTTCTCTTTGGTAATGTCTCTCAGCATCTCTCTTTCTACAGTCCCCCTGTAGTCAATAATTTTATCCTTTATAACTCATCTTTGATCACCAAAATGACATATTTAAACGTTTTTCCTGTGAAAATTTCTTCATTCCTTAAAATAGCTTGAATGTAACTCTACACCCTTGCCTAATTTAATATACGTGGATGAATATGCAAATTACACCTCCACTTGCTTACGCCATCTCAGAGATCCACTCAGCCAACTTGTTGAGGTAAACTCTGCACAATGGTATCGCTCTTTACAATATCAGACACATAACTGCGCATGCGCATTAGCTTGATCCAACCTGAAAAATACCGGGGTTTTTTTTCATGATTCGAGCGTTTAGAAACAAAATTTATGTGACAGTTGTTCTCAGATTTAATTGGTGATTTCAAATATGAAATTTAATCAAAAGTTTGGCAAACAGCTTTGGAGAATTTGATGTTTCCCCATTCAAAGAGATAGGAGCTGCACGTGCATGCCCGAGAGGCGTTTCAAAGATGGCCGCTGAGTGAAATGACTTGTCTTAAAGGGACTTTGATAATACATAATTAAATACAGTGGGCTCAAAACTCAGACCAATAAAGAAAGTGCTATTGTATGTAATTCCTAAAATTAAATTAAATTATTTTTAGTTTAAAATTTTGAATCCCATATTTACAATGCAGACTCAAACCTCTCGAACCCTTCTGTATGTACTTTTACTTAATTTCAAATATATATAGAACTAGGCTATATTTTGCTAATTCACATCTTCATATCTGAAACTTCCACTTGTATGTTGATATGTAAGGGAAAGTATCTCAACATATGACCTAATTTCATCTTACTTATTTGAGGATAGAGGAGGGGAAAAGTAGTGGCAGAATTGCACAGGTTGGGCACATGTCCAAATGAAATTAAGCTACATATAGATCCCTAAAGTAATTAGGCAAACAAAGATGGATATATTGTTACAGTTTCAAGTAATGAGAGATCAGTACTAATCCACTCTTGTGTTGTGTTAGGCAAAAGAAATGAACAATTTAATCCAAGCCAGCCTGACGTAAGACCTGATTTTATTTGAAGTCTTATTTTTCTACTACACCACACCACTAGTATTGAGCAGCACACAGATGCTTTCATTCATTAGAGTGAACCACTACTACTAATTTCGGCTTCAACAACAATTGCATGTGCTGGGAAAGCAGGTGAAGCAATAGGCCTTTAAAAAGCTGTAAAATGACCTACAAGTACCTTAATACACATATCGCCTTTTAAATTAGTTATTCGTTACCCCGACACGCAGCAGTGGAGCTCTGAAAGTTATTGAGGCTGTGTAATTTGAATAAACCCCAGTAAAAAATGTTTTCAATAGTGTTTTCTGGCACCACACTGCCAAGACCTTATTGGCTGTTTGGTTACACGAGTCTCTCTGGGGAAGAGTCTCTCTACGAGGCTGTGAAGAAAATAGCGGGTTGGTAATGGTAGAGAATTGATATTGTGATAAGCACAACAAAAGCTTTCAGACACACAGGATAAGTCATCTTTGAACGCAATAACGTCACACGCAGCATGTCAAACACTTCAAGTGCACTTCAAGGGCTGCACTATGTCTGCCGCTAGGCTATTTAGCATCTATAAGCGTTATTCATGGCAGTGTGTAATTGCAATCTGTGTTTTTTTTCCCCTCTTTTATATTGGTGCTGTACATGAACCGATCTTTCTTTCTACAAGTGTGGCCTCTTTGTAGCAGCCATTGCGCTACAGACTACGCATTTGAATGCTTCTCTTTGACAAATATGGATATTGAGTGGTATTGCAAGCTCTTCAGGCTTGGGTGCATCTGAGCACCTGGCATCAAACAGTAGCCCTCAAATACCTGCAAGCTTATTTTTATGGTCAAGAGCTGGTATTCAGATCATGAGCATTGGGAAAAAAGGAAACGCATCACTTATGAACAGATGTGTATTGTAAATCACCTATTACGCCTAATGAAACACACATTTTCAGATTGTGAAAGAGCTGAACATCTGCTCTTTATTGTGTAGACTAAACAAACAACACACAGTGTAGCTTTTTACAGATTTTTTGTTTGATTTTAGTCATACACTCTTAGAAGAAAAGGTTTAATATAGAACTATAAAGAGTTCTGTCAGGCGCTTCAATTGCAGTACCTTTTGCCATCATGGGATCATTTTATGAGTTTAGGTTTCCTTAATCGGAGTGTCTATTTACACTAAGTGCAAATAGCATCCCTTGTTGGCAAACACTATTTACACTAGCTCCGCCCACCAGTGTCTGGTTGGGCCACTCAAGTTTTAAAAAAGACACATGGAATTCAATGTCTTCATTGGCTCAGCAGTAGCAAGTAAGGCTCGCAGACTAGGCTTTTAACACGATCGCGCGGGTTCGAATCCGCCTTTTGCCGAGCTCGCATTTATTTTTAGTAAAAATGAAAATAATGTTCTAAAAGTGGAAATAAACTGCGAACGGGTGATAAATAATATTAAAAGTGTTTATTGGGTAGGGTTAGGGGAAGGTTTTTATTCTCCTAATAAGGCAGCATCCATTTAATAATTTTAATAAATATAATCATTTACACTCATGATATTATTGCATCCTGTTAATGTACAAAAATACTGAGGTGCAAATAGTATCTGCCAATATAAAGTATAGATAGCATCAAATTACTGTTTACTCTTATTGCAAAGAACTGATACTTTTACATGGTGTAAATAGAATATATCGCTATTTTCACCTAGTATAAATAGCATATCGATAAGAAAATGCTGTTATTGTCACTTAGTGTAAATAGAATATATTGCTATTTTCTCTTAATGTAAATAGCATCTACAGCTATTTGCACTTAAATAGCATCTATCGCTAAGAAAACATGCTATTTTCACTTTTTTTTTAATATTTCAATATTTCTTTTTTTTTTTTCTAGTGATAAAGTACACTCAAAAAAATGATTTTTTGATGCTGTTCACTTTATTTAAACAACTTATTTTGATTCAACAGTTGTATTAGGTTTCTGGTTCAAATTTAATTGCTTCATGTTAAATTGACTTAACTTGATGTTTTCATATTAAAATAACATGTTTCTATCAAGTTAACTCAACCAGGAGTCAATCAAACAGGACTTTCACTACCCATCATGCTTTGCAAAGGGGCTGATCTGGGAGAGTAAATGTTGAAATAAAGTGTTATTTTAAGCAGTTTTTAGCAACATGAGAAAATGGAGAGACTTTTTAATGTTTACTTTCTATTATGTTGGTATTTAAAAGTTCCTGTTAAGTTAATAAGTTTTAGGGTTACCACTGTGGTGAAGTGTTGAGCTTGTGCTTGGGTTGAGGTCCTGCTAACAACAATTAAAGTTGTTTTAATAATAAAAACAACTACTTTGGGATAACTGAACTTAATAGTTTTGGACAAATTAAGAATGTTAACCTGATTCAACTAAATGGCATTGAATTGGTCTTATATAATAAACTTAAGTTTACTGAAATAAATAATGTTAATTAAATGCAACATAATCCAGTTACGTGGAACCTGTTGACATCAAAAAGTTAAGTAAATCCAACGTGTCATGTTTTTGAGTGTATGTTAATGAGCTGTTTAATTCATAAAACTGAAGTAAAATTAAAAACTAAACACTGGCTATTTGCAATTAGTATAAATAGCATCTATCGCTAAGAAAACATGCTTATATGCTCACTTAGTGTAAATAGCATCTATTGCTATTGGCACTTAGTGCCAATAGCCACTGTTTAGTTTTTAATTTTACTTCAGTTTTATGAATTAAACAGCTCATTAACATACTTTATCACTAGAAAAAAAAAAAAAAATGAAATAACCCGTTAGTTATTTAAAAACTTTCTCCTTAAATAGAACCTTTTTGGCATAAAGTGTTGTTTAAAATTGAGTCAAGAACGCTCATTAAACCAAAAGCGTAGTTTTCATAAATCTTACTTCATTGTCGTATTCCGTACTTTTAGTCAATGTTACTTTGACTAAAATGGCATCTAAATTTAATTCAACAAAAATCTTAGTACTGCAAAATGAAAACAAATATTTAAATTTAAATTAAAAGCATGTGAAACTATATCCTTGTGATTTCTTGAAACAAGATACAATATTGTGAATTATTTTTGCTTTAGTTATTCATTGTCTATTTTAGTGTGTTGTTATGAAAGCAACGTTTTTCATCGTAACATACACATTCTGAGTATACACATAGAAATGACTGAGAAGCTCTGTAAACTGAATCCTATCTGTTGCAAAATTGTCTGTGAAATTGTCTTTTTCTGTTTTCAGTTTCATTGTAAACTGAAAAAGTCAAAAATTGACTAATCCAAAACAAATGCTTAATAGAAAACATGTTGAAGATTAGCAAATACTGTATGCTGGCGATTTATTAGCTGAATTTTCTGTCAGACACAGTCAATCACTGTGGATCCCATAGAAATAAATGAGAAATGCTGTAAAAGGAATCCTACCTATTGTAAAATTACCTGCAACTTCTCTTATAAAACAGCATTTTTTTCTAACCTGGGAGGTTTGCCTCTGATTTGCAACAGTATGCATTTCTTCATAATATTCCATTTATGATGATGTTATAATTAATCTCAGATCTACAGGATGCCTTTGGGTGAGTTAATTAACCCACTAGCAAAGCACTTCAGTTCATCGGTGTTCATTGACTTCTCAGCTTCAGCTCAAGCAGGTCAATCCTCAACATTACTGACTGATTAGACTTTTTGAAAATCAAACTCAAAAAGCGCTTCATATTTTGCTGTTTTCTTATCATATTTTCATTAACAGTATGTTTTAATTAACATTTTTAATTGTCATCACAATGCACATTTTTCAAATCGTCTTTGTTGTTGCTGACAGAATCAAAAAACCTTTTGTTAACAAACAGCATATTTAATAATTCTGCCTCTGATGCATCACGGCACAGACACTCTTTTCATGGCTTAATCTTAAGTGTATTATGGTCTGTCTCTCCCGACACAATACAATTTTGACTGATCTCATATCCTATTAACATGAGTGTCCTAAAGCATGCTTGTTTAAAGTTCCCTGTATCTTTTGAGCTGTCCTCATACAGCTTATAAATTCCCTTTCTCCTTGGTAGACTATTTGATGGCCGTTTGGTGGATGGTTTTCTTAATACTGGGGCTGAATAGGATTTAATGTAATCCCACTCAGAGAACAGATGGACTGATAGCATTCCCTGCCTTAATACAGACCTACGTTTAACCCATGGGCTATATTTATAACCCAGTGCAGCCCCTCCCAAAGCCTCTCACTGTCTTGGATCATATCTAGACATCAGTTTACCCCCAACAATGATTAATTCCAGTGCATGAACATTTAGAGATGGATCTTCATTTTAGAGACTCTTTAATGAACTACTTACTTTTACAATGTTGTTATATATAATAACTTTTTTGCTCACTAGTGGTTTTCCAAAGTTACTAGCCACTCAGCATTTTCACTGGCCACAATTTTGATATTTTAGATATTTTTAATATTATCTCATAATTTGGCAGCGGGTATATTAGGCTGCTGTCACCTTAAGACCTGACGCACGGATGCATTATACTGTTACACGTTTTCTTTCTCAACTGCTAATGCTCACTTAAAACATAACTGACTGTGTTTACGTGAATACATGCCAAGGCATTTTTACATTATTTTGTGTTTAAGCACAATAAGCAGTGAAAAACAACTCAATTCAGTACTGACAGTCGGTTTTATGTGCGTGCACTTTGGGTGTGAGCACAAAATCTGTGAGAATGAGTAAAATTATGCGCAATAAGCCCAATCCTATGCTGAAATTCAAGCCCTGTAACACCAACAATTCTCATCTGAAGCAAATGAAAGGAGTGAGTGAGGGGAGGTGGGTTTGTCGGAGAGATGAGAGAGTGAGAAAGCGCAGCATGTAGCATGTATCTGTTCTGCGGAAAATAAGTATTGGAAGCATTTCAGATATTTCTGTATCAATATATATATATTGATACATTATATATTGATATATATATATAAATTCTACACCATGTAAATTTCGCCCCCCCTAGCGGTAAAACCATAAAACTGTGAGTAGCCTACTGGCGGAAGAACATAGCGAATGTCACGAACATTAAAACTCTCAGCCCTCTAAATAAATAAATGACGACAGAAAATGATAACCAGAAAACTTTAATCTACAACCGCACCATATGTGTAAAAAAAATAAGGCACATCACACATGCGGTCTTCTCTTTATTTACGGAAACACGCATGGACGAATGACGGAAGTATGACGGAAGTGTGCAATTTCCCGTGAAATCCGTCCCGACAGCTCTAAAATATAAGCGTTCGTTATTAATAGGCTCAGTGTAGTAAATGCTGTCAAAAAAGTTACATAATGTAAAAGTCACAATGTTCATTTAGCCGAGTAGTTAGATATTTGATCTCCTTAGGAGAAATAAAGTAGTAGAAATTATGAGAAATTATGAGAAATTAGTGCTGTACAAATAATACGAATAGCATAGCTCAGATCATTTTGCGTCTGGAGATTTTTATGGGAAATATTTGAGATTACCTATTGAGATGTCTGACTTTTATTACAGACTTAATACGAACACAGTTTAAGGGCTCCAATTTTCTTAGGAGAACAATCTGATAAGCATGAAGACTCCAATTGTTCTCCGTGTAATCCCATTGGTAGTAACATTTGAGATCTTAAAGAGATATAATTTGTGTTTTTTTCCTCTCATGTGGGTGGCCATGCGCTCTTCACACTCTAATAAGATTACTCCCACGCCACGGCAGGTGCATATTCACCAATTTGAGCTCTCAAAATAGATGGCTGCCATTAAGGCGGATGAGACCTCAGAGGCTAGATCGCATTGCCACCCAACTTCGTGATATTTTCTCTGTGTGGGAATCCTCGCTTTCCTCGGGAGTGAATTAAAGACAGAGGGCAGCAGAGCTCCTAAACCCGACTGCTCGGGATGTGTTCGGCACTGAGGAGTTTCTGATACTCTCCAGCCGTCTGAGGAGGATTTGCATGGCTTTACAACTCACGCGGTAAGACTTTCTGCGCTTCTTCAATCGCTGCGCAGTAGCGCGTCAAGGAAAGTTAGTGACACTTCGCGCGCAAAGCGACTCGATTTTTGGATTGTTATTCCGATGGTTGACAAGTCGTTGGATGAGGAGGTGAGTGAATAAGTGAGGGGTTTATTTCTCTTTGGGTCGGCTGCACTGAATCACATTTGGGGCTCGGGTTGTGTGTGATGTGAATAGTATCTCGGTTCTTGGCGCGTAACGGCGCCTGGTAATGTTATGAATTGCACACAGGACGCGTTGACATGCTAGCAAATGTATTTAGGAGATTTATTGATGAAAACCGGCAAGTGGTTTTGATACAGTGACTGACACAGTTTTCCAGCCTGACATGAGGGATGTGTCTACAGGACTCCGGATTACCGTATGCTCATCCTATTATGCCGCACATTCCCGCAATCTGTTGCCTCCGCGTTTAATTCATTTAACGAAAGTAAAAGAGAAATTGATTAGACTTATTCAAACATTGATCACAGTCTAAAACATAAGATCCGTATGCTTGAAAACTTTGACTTGCATCCAGTCATTTTACTATCGTAAACACACACAATACTATAGCTAATACAGTTATTGCTGCTATTGTTATTGTTAGATCGCTTTCAAACAATACTCTCATTTTAATTTCCTTTTATGACAGTGGTGGCTCTTAACTTAACCCACTTTTACAGTTGTAACAACTCTAACTATGGCGTTTTGGCAATGACTATCTTTATCATTTTTGTAAGGAGCTAATGGTAAATTATGTTTCTAGTGTTAATGAAGATATTCTATATACAGTAAAAAAAAAGGTGAAAATGTGCAGTTGTTACCTTAGGGAAGCATTTCAACCTGACGTGACCCTTGAAAATGACTTCTGTATGTGTAACCTACTGTAGTTTGGTTGATTTAGTCATATTAAAGAAACTGACTTGAATAAAACCAGTTTATTTAGGTATTTCCAAATGAAGAGGACATTCTAAATATTTGAATTTAACAGAACCAGATAGATGTCAAAGAATTATATTCATCAACATTCAAAAGAATACAAGAAACCAAAAAGATATTTGCAGTTTTGTTTGGCAAATCCCACAGAAAAAAATAAAAAAATAAATAAAATGAAATCTGATTAATATCTCAATTGTTTCTTTTTGATTCTGAGAAACTGTTATTTCTTATATGTTTCCTCTAAGGTTTCAAATGAGATCTCAACAGTGTCCAAAGGCTATCAATATGAACCCAAACATTTATTATCAAATTCTCCCAAGACCAAATGATCTGAGCTATACATCCGTATTTGTTTTATTTTATATTTACATCCAAACTGAATTATATATTTAAAAGAAAAAGCTGAAACTGTAACTGAGAGTCTCCTGAGCTATAAAAAATCAACAACTTCTGAACAATATATTTGTCCCCATCTCAGTGTTCCTCTAGATATGTCAGTGTGGTCTGACACCAGTGATGAATTACAAAGTTAGACCATATAGAAGGAGCTGAAGTGGAACTACAGGACCACTAAATGCCAAGTGAGCACAATGAAGTGCTGCCGGTCTTCTGATAACCTCTTCTGGAGCACGTATGGCTTCTACCCCTCCTTTCCTCATTAATTATTGACCCCCACCACATGTTCCTCAACTCCCGTGTTATTTGTGATGGTGTCTGTCTCTGTGCTGCAGGTTAGGTCAACAGCTTGTGAGTCACCCAGTGGGTCTATTACCTTGACGCTGTGTTTACCCCTTTTAAATATTTACAGAAACAGGCATGTGCTGGTGGGTTTTACAGTAAATTAAATACTGCGTGTTTAATGAGCTAATCCAACCTTATCCCCATTTCCTCCACTGACAGGAATATGAAAGGGATAATGTACATCCAGCTGGTTGTTATCGCAAAGACAGGGTGATCAAGTCTTGAATCAACCTGAAGGGGTTTATTTTGTGCGTTAACAACTGGCTGGATGTACATTTTCCTGCTTATTACACAGCTACTCGTCACATAAGTAATTATACACTAAATATTGATTTGAGTTGAAATATTTTATTAGCTCAGTAAATGCAAAGCTTCCACAAAGACAAACAGTTCTTAGCAAGCAGCTTTGAGCCTAGACAAATGATTAATTTGTACACAAGTTAATTTGTACACATAATGTACAAGATAATGTACAGTCATATCACTTATTACACAGCTTTTCACTATATAAATAATGATGGGACATGTAACATTTTAAAATCTTACCTGTTTATTATCTTATAGTGTAAAAGCAATTGTTCTAGCAACAAGATGCACACTTCAACAGTATTACCATAGACCTACTATTACTGAAGTCCTCCAGTTTAATTTTCCTGTAAATACACCCTGTTGAAAAAAAAAAAAAATGCTATGGTATACTTGCTGCCAGACTAATTATCAGTATACTTCAAGTGTGCTAATGATTAGTTAACTTGAAGTGTGCTATTTTGGAACAACTAGCCTAATTTTGTACTAAGTATATTTTAGTTGTAATTAAATTGTAGTAAAGTATAATTTTAAGTGTATTTTTTTATCTTTTATGTGCTAAACTGAACAACTTCAAGTGTACTTCATGCATGTGTAGGGACTAATTACATGCTTGATTAGTGATATTAAAGTGTACTTTAGTTTGTGTTATAAGTACATTACAAATTTATTATGAGTGTCTTCAAACCACACAAGCAATATAGCATAAATATATTATTTTTGAGGTAATAGTATATGCTCAGTAATACCAGTCAATAACTGATGCGCAAGATGGCACATTTGAATAAAACGAGAGAGAGAGAGAGAAAGAGAGAGAGCCTGTCTGCGGTGTTATCCGAAAGACATGAAAGAAGTACTGGCCCCAAATACCCATATGACTGGTCATTATATGGCGTCGCTATTGACGACGGTCATTATCGAGGAATAACTGACTTCGGAATGTCGCAAATGACCTATCAGAATCAAGCATTTTAGAAAGCCATGTAATAAGGTAAATTAAATACCGTATATTTAATGAGCTAATCCAAACTTATCCCTATTTCCTCCACTGAAAAGAATATTACTACATAATTTACTCACAATATACTATCAGTTCTTTATGCGCATATTCATATTGGCTATTTTGAAATTGCCAATGTGGCCAAAAGCCAAGCATCCATCGCTTTTTAGCTACAGTATGCCCTACATGCTTGGGATTCTGTATATTTCAGTGTACCCTCCCCAACTGTCGTGCTTTGCGTGGGTTGATTCATTGCTAGGCTGCCCATCATTGTTTCACTGTCTCTGGCTGTCTCATTAAAGACACTGGCTAATAGGATTTATCCTGCTCTGAGGCAACCATAGTAAATGCTCATTTAGCTGGAGCACCCTCATCAAATGGGGCCTCTGTAATCAGACACTCAGGGACGTTCGTCCCTCTAATTCATCTCGGCCACCTGGTCTAAACACTGACTAGAGGCGGTGGCGGCATCACGAAGGGCTTGTGGGATACAGCCAGCCTGTCATTGGAAAGAAATGTCGTTTGACACGTTTGACCCATCTGGGGATGGCAAAACCTGGAAGGGGATAAAGTGAGAGAGTTTTGACCCTCTGATGGAGGTCGACCTCTGACAGAACCCTCAGTGGCTTTACATTTGCTCTTGGGCTGAATTCTGTCAAGGCTTAGAGGCCCACAGGTCTTTCTCCAGACTAAATACTTTTCAGCTTGTAGACGTTCAGTGGGTTTTCTGTCAGATTTGATCTTGATATTTATAGATTCTTTTCATTTCTGTGCTACTCTTGCAGGTCACAAGCTCGAAATCCAAGAAAAATGAGACAAAAGATACTTCCATGTACTTGCTTGCATGCATTTCAAGAAATAGTTCACCGCAAAATGACAACTCAGACATTATTCACTCACTTTCAAGGGGTAGTTCACCCATTCACCCCACCCCCCAAAGAAAAGAAAATCCTGTTTCTCACCTTCATGTTGTTTCAAACTCATAAGACTTTAGTTCATCTTCAAAATACAAATATCAACACATAAACATAGAGCGCATCAAATACTGTCAACTGAAGCTCAACCTTGCTTGCTTGTCAATGTTTGAGCTTCTGTTGATCCATTGATGTGCTCTATGTATGTTCACTGATCATTGTTTACATTTGAATAAAAGCCTAGCTTAGATATGTTCATCATATTAAGTGTTTGTGCCTCTTCAGAAGACATTACAGTCGGATTAAACCCCTCAATTCATAAGGATCTCATTTTAGGATCTCTGAAGGTTTTGGTGGAATGGACTTTCAATGGAGGGATAGAGATCTATCAGGTTTCATTTAAAATATCTTAATTTGTGTTTCAAAGATGAATCAAAAGTGTTATGGCTTTGGGACATTATCAGGGTGAGTAACTAATGATGGGATTTTCATTTTTTTAGTGAATTTCTTTCATGTCATTCCAAACCTGTATACTGTAACCTTTTTTTTTTTTAATGGAATAAAAAATGAAAAAAAAAAAAATAAAATAATTTATTCATTTTAATATTAGTTTATTAATTTTTATAAGTATCATTAGAGATCATGAAAATCTGGTAAGACTTTACAATAAGGTTCCATTTGTTAACTTTAGTTAACTACATACCTAGTTCTGTCATGAAACTCTAGATGGCACAGGCTAATAGGTCCTTAACTCAATTTGGTATCGATCACATCTAGGGCTGCACGATAAATCGGACGATTAGAAAAAAAAACATTGAAATCGCGCTTAAACGATTTATGAAATCGCAAAGCTGCGATTATTTTTTATGCTCAGCTTGTCAGTGAACTATGGCTCCAAATGCTAATCCATCTGAAAGCACTGCGAGTTTGAATCGCTTATAATGTGCATTTGAAAAAGCAACACGCGTCAAACATCTTTCCAGACATGAGAAGCATTTATTAACATCTTGTCCAACAAAAGACAACATTTAATAACATGTTTTTACTCTAAACTCACTTCATAACAACAGTTGAGCGTCCTTCTGTGAGATGATGAGGCTTCTTACACAGAATAATGCAGTCGTGTGTTTATTAGTCATGTTTAATCAATCAAAATGTTTCAATCTTCTGTTTATTCAGCTACAGCGATAGTATGGGATTTCCTGGAATGACGCATGTTCTACTTCGGCAGCAGGGCATATTTGCAGTTTCTGTGCGAGAGCGCCCTCTGGCTTTCAGATGGAGAAGCATTTACTACTGATCACAGAGCCGTACAGCTCTGACAAGCTGCGCATTAAATAATCGCAGCCTTTGCCAAATCGCGTGCGATAAAATTGCGATAAATCGTGCAGCCCTAATCACATCTTTATTTACATAGCGCAGCTGATTGGTTGCTGTTGCATTAGCGGCCAACGAGCTGTGGCTCAACATTCAAATACTGGTAGTGTTTGCTGTTAGCTGTCTTCAACGTGCTTTTCAGAAACCCTCCACCTTCCCCAGCTCCACCTGTATAGATTTGTTACAGAGGTTTTTTCATGTATGTTACGTGCAGCAGCAGTGTAGCAGATCTATTCCACCAAGACCAAATACATTAAAGTCCCCCTGAAATCAAAATTTAAGTTTTTTAGCTTTTAGTATGAATATGTTAGCCTTAAGGTTATGAATAAGCTGGTGTGTTCCAAAACAATGACAAAATTCAGTTCGCATTTAGGAGATATAAGCATTCAAAACTTATAGTCTCTCATTTCCGCTAAAATGGATCACGGGATTTTCATGACATCACCGCGCACTTCAGCTTCTCATCAAATCTTCTGTCCAATCAAATGCTCTCTAGAATCTGAAGTCCCGCCCCTCCTACACTATAAACAGACGCTGTATCTGTGACTGAAATTGGTCATTTGTTCACACATTTACTAGTTTCTATATGGTGAATGGCACATAGTGCACTATATATAGGGGATAGGGATGATTCAGACAGTGTAAATAGGCTTTCCATTGATGCGAATGAAGTCCGTTTTCTCGTTAGTGTCACGTGAAGCGCAGCAGCGTGAGCACAGTCTGCTCCGGTTCAGAGACACGAGAGCACAGAGCAGATCATATGCGCGAGTCGGCGCAGACCACAAAACGTACCCATTTGAATTTTGCACAGAATGCTGTATTTTAAAGCGATATGGAGTAAATAAATAATGACATTTTTTTTTTTTAATTTTTAAGTGAACTATTGCTTTAATTTACAGATAATGTGCTTGGATGTAGATTTTAATCCTTCACATGCATTATTGCACACAGTTGTTTGTCTGGGTGACATCCAAATATAATAAGTCATAAACCCGCCACGATTTTGTTTACATGCTCATGTGTTTTGAGCTAAAAAAGGTGTAAAAATAATAGAGTCTGTCTTTCTCTCCCTGTTTACAGATGGAATAGATGTAATGATTCAGCAGGATTGATTACTGTCTTTTGTAGGGATTGTTAATAATGTCTCTCTTAAATGATGAGTAACTGGGGATCAGTTTCCAGTTTAAAAAAAAAAAAATGGGATGAGATTGGAGATTACGCTTCCGTTAGTTTATCAAGATGGGTTTCCCAATGTTTTTTTTATGCGTAAAATTTAGATTTGCATTAGTGACCTGTTTAGTTTGCTTAATACTGTTATGGAAAAGAAGAAGTCCGATTGCAGCCATTTTCATAATTTCCCCATTTCATCCTTGATTTTAGAATGCTGAACTGAAACATCTGTGGAAATTACCCCATGAATGCTTTCAGGAACAGAATGAACTGAGGAAAGAATCAATTCAGCTTGTGTTTGAGGGACACTCACACCACACAAACACACACACGCACACACACTGGTGCACATACCCTGCTAATTTTACACTGTTAATCACAGAATGGAAAAAAGTAAATCATTTTACCATAAATGTTTTTTTTTTTTGTGCCAAACTCAGATGATAAATCAATCGATTTGATTCATTTTTACCCCACATTATGATGGTTCATCTCAGAGCCAGAAACTCATAGGTTCTTGTGTTTTTGAATGAAAGGAAATTGTCACCAAATGTGGATAAAACCAGTTAATAATTTATCCTTATTCATATGCTAAACAGTTTTACTTCAAAGTGGATGTCAGCTCAAGAAGCGTCATTCATCACAAGGCAAATAGTCATTGGTGAGAATAAGTCATGAGTCAGAGAAAAGACTTATTTTTGTTCATTTGCCGAGGCAGATGACGTCCTTCTCTCTAAGAATACACTGCTTGATTACCTCACACCAGAGATAATGAAAGATGATTGATTTCAGACACTCTCTTAATGGACAGTAAAACACCCCGGGCGAGATCAGGCCTTTAAGGAACAGTTAATCCAAAAATTAATTCTGTTAAAAGTCTGACAGTCATGGTCACTAGGAACTGTAGGGAAAAAAAAGCTGCATGAACATTTTTCAGAATATCTCATCTTGTGTTTCATGTTAAAAATAACAGAAAACAAGATTGCGTGTGTGTGTGTGTGTGTGTGTGTGTGTGAAATGTGATGTCCGGCCTTGGAAAACTGACGTTTTCACCCTTTACTCAAATATTACTAATAATTTGTTATAGATTTTGTAAGCATATTGTGTAGGTGTGCTTGGATATTGTGAAATATTATTAAAATTTAAATGATCTGTTTTCTATTTGAATATATTTTAAAATGTAATTTATTCCTGTGATGACAATGCTAAATTTTCAGCATTATAACTCCAGTTTTCAGTGTCACATGACTGTTAAAAATCATTCTGATATGCTGATTAGGTGCTCAAGAAACATTTCTAATTATTATCATTGTTAAAAAAGGTTGTGCCATTCAAAAATTTGGGGTGAGATTTAAAAAAACAAAAGAAAAAAAAAAACTTTATTCAGCAAGGATGTGTTTAATGTTACAAAGGATAACTTTATTTATTTATTTTTTTTTAACGAACTGTCCATTTAAACTTGTATACATTTACTACAGCTAAGCAAAACTATCTAGCGTGGTCAACAGTGGTTGAACAGTATGTTAATTTCCTCATGGCAGAATAAATCACTGCCTCCTGCAGTTCCATCACACTGCATTTCGCCCCTGCCTCATTATGTCCTGACCGTTGTTTTCTACCCGGCATGTGGCTGAAGTAATGGTGTACTGTTCCACAGTCAGTGAAACAGAGAGGAGTGTAATGGATTACCTATGTTGACAGGTTCAGTGTGGCCCATTACCTTACTGATCTCTGTCAGAATCTCAGCCCACTCAGTTCAGCATTGAGACTGACTGATTTTAGCATTACCCACAGTTCTTTAATAAGAGTGCTTTCACACTTTGAGTGTGTTGCTTGTTGCCAGGAATTGTAAAAAAAAAAAAATAGAAGATTGAGCTTTTGGCAGTTGTGCTTATGTGTGTTTCATGTTTTCATCCATCCATCCATCCATCCATCCATCCATCCATCCATCTATCTATCTATCTATCTATCTATCCACCCACCCACCAACCTACTACCTGTTCTATCTATCTATCTATCTATCTATCTATCTATCTATCTATCTATCTATCTATCTATCTATCTATCTATCTACCCACCCACCCACCAACCTACTACCTGTTCTATCTATCTATCTATCTATCTATCTATCTATCTATCTATCTATCTATCTATCTATCTATCTATCTATCTATCCACCAACCTACCTGTTCCATCTATCTATCTATCTATCTATCTATCTATCTATCTATCTATCTATCTATCTATCTGTCTGTCTGTCTGTCTGTCTGTCTGTCTGTCTATCTATCTATCTATCTATCTATCTACCAACCTACCTGTTCCATCTATCATCTATCTATCTATCTATCTATCTATCTATCTATCTATCTATCTATCTATCTATCTATCTATCTATCCACCAACCTACCTGTTATATCCATCCACCAACCTACCTACCTGATCTATCTATCTATCTATCTATCTATCTATCTATCTATCTATCTATCTATCTATCTATCTATCTATCTATCTATCTATCTATCTATCTATCTATCTATCCACCAACCTACCTGTTCCATCCATCTATCTATCTATCTATCTATCTATCTATCTATCTATCTATCTATCTATCTATCTATCTATCTATCCACCAACCTACCTGTTCTATCCATCCACCAACCTACCTACCTGTTCTATCTATCTATCTATCTATCTATCTATCTATCTATCTATCTATCTATCTATCTATCTATCTATCTATCTATCTATCTATCTATCCACCAACCTACCTACCTGTTCTATCTATCTATCTATCTATCTATCTATCTATCTATCTATCTATCTATCTATCTATCTATCTATCTATCTATCTATCTATCTATCTATCCACCAACCTACCTGTTCCATCCATCCATCCATCCATCCATCTGTCACTCGATTTATCACTCTTATTTATTGTTCTATGTCTATCATTCAACGTTCACAGAAACAAATTATCACCAACAAAAATGTGGTTCCACCATGAAATTACCCCCAATTTTGAATACCTGGGCTTAAATAAAGGTTCCCTAGTGGCAGTGTAGACATTGGTGGCACTCATGTGCACTCATCTCATAAATGTGAGTATTCTGATTTGAAGGCAGCATATGTTCATCCCCTCTTTGTGAAATTGTGGCTCTGAGAAGCCTTTACACAGTCAAGCAGGTGTTGTCTCAGTTACTCTGAGAGATTAGGGTTGAACTAGAGAGCGCTGTTCTAGACCATTAGCTTATTGGAGGCCCGTAGCCTTATTGTGCATTGATTGTAAGGCTACACACAAAAGCCTGCACTTAGTTTCATCTAATTTCTCGAAACCAAAAAAAAAGAAATTTCGAAGGAAACGCATTTATAGAACTCGCCCCTTGACATATTGTGTCTGCCGTCAATCCGTTGCATTCTCACAACGTAGCGCTGAAGCATCTCTCATTGATTGTCCTGAGGAAGACCTTTGTATTGAGGAACACAGGGGAGAGATATGCTTCCGTCCTGACAACAGAGGATGAAATTACATTGTGTCTCCAAAGACTCTTTCAGTTTGGAAGAACAAAGACCATTCATAATGATAGTCAGCGAGCATGGCAGTGCAATGATCGACTCTGGTGTTGAGGGTTTTGATGTAGTACAATTCGAAAGGCTTGAAAGTGCATGTCTCCCTCTCTCTCTATATATGGTTGTCTCTTTTTCTCCAGCAATGGATCTTTTCATCAAGTATCTTTTGATTTGCTGTTTTGATTTGATATCTGGATCACAACAAGTTATATTTTTGTTGCTATTACTTTTTCAAAATAGCCTCTGTACGTTTTGCAAAGCCATGTCCTGATACCCAAAAGTAACCTGTCAAGATTGTATCACAGATGTCAAAGACTAGCTTGTTCTCATCTGATGTTCATTCAGCTCATGTCAGTTGTTTATATTTGCAAATGAACTTATTTCCATTCATGCAGTATATCTGGCAATGACGTCTAATGATTTATTTGTGTCACTGGTTCTGAGTACTGGGACAAAAATAGTTCACAGAAATAAAAATTGCAATTTTTTTTCCCTCCCCCGTTACTTATTAGTGGACCCATATGAATCTGTACCTGCAGAACTCACAGGTTTCCACAGAATCAAAACATTTGTAATGCTCTACACGTGTTTCTTTACTAAATATTAAATAGTTATTAATGTTTAAATATTTTCAAATATTTATTTTTGTTTTTTTTATTAATATTCATATTAAATACTATTTAAATTTAGGCTAACTTCTTGATTATGCTTTCAGCTACCAATAAAAGTGTTGTACTCTCAGTTCCCATTAACACATTTTATTAGGTTTAAATCAATTCAGTTTCACAATGTCATAATCAGTACAGGTATTGCTAAGAAAATACACAGATTTTGTTTGGGCCTACCTATCACTTAATATGGGTCAACATATCCAGATACACAAAGAAAAAAGTGTACTGTCATGTCAAATATGTATTATAAATACTGACAAAACTAACATGAAACTCCTATTAAAGGATTAGTTCACTTCAGAATTAAAATTTCCTGATAATTTACTCACCCCCATGTCATCCAAGATGTTTATGTCTTTCTTTCTTCAGTCGAAAAGAAATTAAGGTTTTTGAGGAAAACAAAAAATCCAGGATTTTTCTCCATATATAGGAATTCACTGGGTTGAAGATCTAAATTGCAGTTTCAGTGCAGCTTCAAAGGGCACTACATGATCCTAGTCGAGGAATAAGGGTCTTGTCTAGTAAAACAATCAGTCATTTTCTAAAAAAAAAAATAAGAATGTATATACTTTTTAACCACAAATGCTCGACTTGCACTGCTCTGCGATCCACCATGCATTACGTAATCACGTTGGAAAGGTCACACGTAGGCAGAAGTACCGCGGTAGGTCGAAAAATTTCATCTCATTTTCTCCTTCAACTTCAAAATCGTCTGACATCATTCATCATTTTACCTTTTTTTGTAAATGACGTTTGACTTAGTCGCATTGTAGACACTGGATCGGTACTTTCGCCTACGTCACACATGAAGAAAGAAAGACAAACATCTTGGATGACATGGGGGTGAGTAAATTATCAGGAAATTTTAATTCTGAAGTGAACTAATACTTTAAAAACAAGTAAAGGACTTCAGCTCCATCTACTGAACAAGCTTGACCCACAGTGTTGGGAAAACCAGGAGTGGATCTGGAGTGAAATTAATTGCAGAATGCTTTCCAAAACCAGGAATAATAAGTCAGCACATTTCATCTGCTATGAGCTACACAATATCACACAAGCTCAACGGTTGTGCACAATTAGGATGTCAACACCGTCATCCAAACTTAAAAAAAGTCTTTTTTAGATAATTTCCCTCATTTTGGGTAGATCCTGTTAGTAGCTCTATGACCAATAAATGTTTATGATTCTTACACCTTTTGTTCATTGTGATAATCTTTTTAAATCATTTAAAAAATATTGCTCATTGTACATCACAGGCACGCAGTATTGGGGGTAACGCATTACAAGTAACTTGAGTTACGTAATCAGATTACTTTTTCAAGTAACTAGTAAAGTAACACATTTCTTTTTCAATTTACAAGTTACTTTTTCAAATAAGTAACGCAAGTTACTTTTTCACATTTATTAACTGACAGCTCTCCTGTCCCAATGGTGAGAGAAATAAAGTGCAGAGGTGTTGTGTGCGCTGTGTAAACATGATGGTTATTGTAGTTCTAGACTAAATGTGAACATGCATTTACTCATCTCACTTGCACGAAAACATTCAGTATTCCTCAAAATGAATAAAAACAGTGACATACAAACCTGTAATAGTTAACTATATTAAATTACACAAATATACTTTATGTATTTAATCTCACTTTATTAACCAATGTCTTTGCTGCTGATCTTCAATGACCTAATTCAACCATACTAATAAGCAAAAATTACTTTAGATTAGATTTAGAAATAAGAGTGTTGAACTTCCTTCTCCTGTATCCTATTCTTCTTTAATCCAGAATGGCAGCACAACTGAAAGGTTTGTTTGAGCTGCGCCCTCTACTGTACAGGTGTAAATATGCATTTCCTTCAGCCTGAGGCTTATTCATTTCACTTTTGGTATGAAAGGGCATTTCAGTTGCCAAAAATATAACCTTTTTTGTTGTTATTAAAAAACAAACAGGCAAGCCCAGCCCAGGTGAGAAACAGTAACGCACAAGTAATGTAATGCATTACTTTTCATAAAAAGTAACCAAGTAACGCAATGTTACTTTTAAAAGTAACTTTCCCCAACACTGTATGCACGTACGAACAGAAAAGTGACTTTATTTAAAAGTATTGTTGTTAAATATTGTAGATATTGATCTGTTCAAAATCCATGTGAAAACAGCTCATATTTAATATACTGTGAAGTGTAAATACATTACGTAGGCTATAGGTAGCACAACTCTATTAACTGTATAAACTCGGCCCCTCACTTCTGTCCTGTGGATGCGCGTCTGGCTCTGCTGGTCTGAAACTGGATATATCTTGTGTAATCTGATAGACGGCCTTCAGATTTTTCCATCACTGACAGAAAAATTCAGTCAATGATGGAAAATTTCGGTTAACATGACCTCTGCTTTCTAGTCCCATTTAGCCACTTGTTAGCAACCATTAGACAAGTAAAGCTTTAAAAAAAGTCACAAGGGGGTTATTACTGAAGTGTTCCATCATAGAATAAAACGTGAAAATATCTTGAGCTTGTGTTAATCACAGACCTTATTTCAGGCATTTAACCAAAAACCCATTAAAAAACCCATTGACTTCAGGAAGGTGGAACAGGAGGTTCTAAACTCATTTACAGGTTTTGGCCTACAAACATTCGTCATCCCTATACACTGCTCTATTGGGATGACAGGAAGAGGAGCTTACTGATTTCTAGTTAAAAAAATCAATCCTAAATATATTATGGTTTTTACAAAGAGCAATATCACAGCTGTGAAACTTTGTAAAACGGGGATAAAATAATAATAAAATACATTTTCTTTTGATAAAATAGACATAGTAAAGTGAAATTGTATACTTGTTTCTTGATGAAATGGAAGTGCTATTGTCAAAAGTCATGACATGTAAAATTAGCCACCATTTTGTCCCATGTCACAATAATCAGTATTTTTTGAGCACTGTTGTCATTCATTAAAGCCTTATCTGAAGAATTACTATTGAATTGCTTGCATTATCTATATTCTTTCAGATGTTACAGACTTTTATCATTGTTACTATCACAAGTTGACTCCTTCTCCTCTGATTAGTCATAATATAAATAAATTGACTTTATTCCTCTAGGAGCAAAGCTTATCTCTCCCTTGCATCCAGACCTGTCAAAACAGGTCGGTCTTTGAGTCTTTTCCAGGAAGGAGTTGGTTGACCCCTCAGACATGTTGCTGACTTCAAAGCTGCACTTTGCCGTGGATTGTTATATCCCTTACACGGAGAACACTATCTATCTCTCTGCTCACTTCAAAGGGAAAGGTTATATATGTGCAGCAAATGCTTCCTGCCCGCTGTCATTACAGAGGATTTCAGTTTGATGCAACATCCCCAAAGCCAAACTCTCTATTATTTTTATGATGTAAAATGACTCGAGTAATTATGGCTGGGAAATTGACTCAGCTGGCTTCATTGTCTGTTTTGATACCAGAATTAATTAGAATGTTCTTTGAGTAAACTTCAAAGTCTTGGGATTGCTTTTTATGGCAAATGGTAAATAATTTTTTCAAAGAGATGAAAATCAGACGGTCACTTGGCATCTGAATCCCCCTGAGGTCTGTTATAAAATGCATCGTATTTAAAGGATACCAATTATACGACTTATGACTCATGCATCTTATAAGGTGTGCCATTATGCAACTCATGTATGCGAGAGAAGCACTTCAGTCATAGAGGAGACCGTAATCTGTCTCTTTATGTTGGCAGGTGAGCATGCTGTAATACATGAAGATGCGCCAGAGGTCGTGGCTCTTTAAGTGGTTGGGAATAGGCATTGGCGTTCTTCTGCTCACTGCTGCTAGCTATTCTCAAGATTCAGAAGGTAAGTTCTTCCTCTTGACGTTTCCTCAATGTCTTGCATCTCCAGTATTTCTGCTTTTGGCGCAATTGAATTTTAGATGATGATATCTGTGTTTTCCAAAACTCATAAGCTCTGTTTCATAAGCTGGTGAGCTGCCCACATAGACACACTTCTGATAGTCTGAAAGGTAGGCAGCATGATTATGCTGTCTTTTGAGATAACCAAGGCAGCAACACATGCATTCTTCAAGAAGAAGAAAATCCCAGAATGCACTGCAACAAGCTTAGTCAAAAAGAAAAAAAAAGATCTAAGGTGGCATACAATGTTAGAGAAATGTTGATCGTAAATATAAATAATTACTCAAAAGTAGCAGTGAAATGTGATTACTTTCAGAGAGGCTAGCTTTCTAGTATGTACATCTGTGTATTTTTATACTTATATAGGCCTAAACAAGCTGCTTATACAAGCTGTTTCGAACTAAAACTAACCTGATTTTGTTCTAAATGAAATGATGTCACACCAGTTCATTCTTCGATTTTGCTTGAAGTATATCAGGCATTTAGAGTAAGTTGTTAGATTAGCGAAATGCTATTGTAAAATTTTAGCATCCACAGTGTTGTTCCGAGGTTCAAATTGAGCAGTATACAGCAAAGTAGCACACCAGGTTTTGGAACAGAGCTCAAGTTTGTCATTATTTTTAAAACAAGAAACATGCCTAATGTATTATGTATGAGTATATGATCTTTTGATGTTCTGAAAATGATGGCGGTTGAAATGACTTCCTTAGGCTAATGTCGTAGCTATCATTTTCATTTTTAATGCATTAAGTTTTATAGCTACAACAGACAGTCATATTGATATAGTTTGTGTTTATGTAAATTATTTTCACACAATAAATATCTTTGTACTTTCAAATTCAAAATACTTAGATTTAGCTTTTATATACGCTCTCCAGACACTTTATTAGGTACACTGTTCAACTGCTCGTTAACGCAAATATCTAATCACCCAATCACATGGCAGCAACTCAATGCATTTAGGCATGTAGACATGGTCAAGACAGTCTGCTGAAGTTCAAACTGAGCACCAGAAAGGGGAAAAAAGGTGATTTAAATAACTTTGAATGTGGCATGCTTGTTGGTGCCAGACCGGCTGGTCTGAGTATTTCAGAAACTGCTGATCTACTGGGATTTTCACGCACAACCGCTTCTAGGGTTTATAGAGAATGGTCAGAAAAACAGAAAATATCCAGTGAGTGGCAGTTCTGTAGGCGAAAATGCCTTGCTGATGCCAGAGGTCAGAGGAGAATGGCAAGACTGGATCAAGTCAACAGTAACTCAAATAACCACTCATTACAACCGAGGTCTGCAGAAGAGCATCTCTGAACGCATAACACGTCGAACCTTGAAGCAGATTCGCTACAGCAGCAGAAGATCACACCGGTGCCACTCCTGTCAGCTGAGAACAGGAATCTGAGGACAAGAGAAGATTGGAAAAACATTGCCTGGTCTGATGAGTCTCAATTTCTGCTGCGACATTCAGATGGTCAGAATTTGGCGTAAACAACATGAAAGCATGGATTCATCCTGCCTGGTTTCAACGGTTCAGGCTGCTGGTGATGTAATGGTGTGGAGGATATTTTCTTGGCATATTTTGGGCCCCTTGGTACCAATTGAGCATGAGTATTGTTGCTGACCATGTCCATCCCTTTATGATCAAAGTGCACCCATTTTCTGATGGCTAATTCCAGCAGGATAACGCGCCATGTCACAAAGCTCAAATCATCTCAAACTGGTTTCTTGAACATGCCAATGAGTTCACTATACTCAAATGACTTCCACAGACACCAGCTCTCAATCCAATAGAGCACCTTTGGGATGTGGTGGAACAGGATATTCACATCATGGATGTCCAGCCGACAAATCTGCAGCAACTGCATGATGCTTTCATGTTAATGCAGGCTAAAATCTCTGAGGAATGTTCCAGAACCTTGTTGAATCTTTGCCATGAAGAATTAAGGCAGTTCTGAAGGCAAAAGGGGTCCAACCTGGTAGTAGCAGGTGTGCCTAATAAAATGGCCAGTGAGTGTAATGAATAATAATTCATTTTTTTTTTTTTTTTTATGATGGATTTCCAAATTTCAAGATTGAAAGACTGGGACAAAGGTACAATTGGAAAATTGAACCATAAAAGGCACTTGAAAAGGTGCAAGATGATGAAACCATTGTAAAAAGTTTGCAGTTTTAATGTGACCTTAATATGACAAAATAAGTAAATTAATAAAAAAGCTTATAAAAGTGATATAAAAGTGCTCAAAATGTAAGAAAGATACCTCATATATTCACTGTTACAATGTTACACAGTTTGTTTTTTGCATAGTCACTTTTTCATATGCATTATTAGTAGAAAATGTTCACCTCTGCAGAAACCATAATGACTTGGCATGACAGTAAGATAGATGCTAATTTCATGCAGATTGTGATGTAGGAAATTTGCACAATGCATCTCCAGCTTGTCTAAACACAGCTAGATTCTCTTCTCACGCGCACTAAGCATATCCTGTAATGTTGGACACCACTGGAATATACTGTATTTCCTTCTTTATGCACAGATATCTAGTTCCTAGTGTTTTATTGATGTAGCACACTGATATGAAATCAGAGAACTATATATTGATCCTTCTCCTACAAAGAGTTGGCAGCAGCTTTTTCATTCAAGCTTCAATTCAGTCATCTTTATTTTATTTCTCTTGAACACGCTCTATATGTCATTTTTTATATATTACATATATATACTCACTGGCCCAATAAAATGGCCAGTGAGTATATATATATATGTAATGAATAATAATTCTTTTTTTTTTTTTTAATGATGGATTTCCATATTTCAATATTGAAAGTCTGGGACAAAGGTACAATGGGAAAATTGAACCATAAAAGGCAGTTAAAAAGGTGCAAGATGATGAAACCATTGTAAAAAGTTTCCAGTTTTAATGTGACCTTAATATGTCTAAATAAGTAAATGAATAAAAAGCCTTTGATTTCCTGTTAGGAAATCAAACTGAAAGTAACTATAAGGTAAATAGGTGGACTCCTTCTTTAGTGGTTTTGGAAGCTGTACGATTTTTGAAATCTTAATGCTACACCAAGCATTGACATTCTGGAGAATTATGGGCTGCCAACTTTGTGGCAACAGTTTAGGGTCCTGTTCTGTTCCTGCATGACATTTTCCTCTGTGCACAAAGTCCATATAGAAATGATTTACTCTTTGTCCTCACAGATATGATTGGAATAGCCAAACTAGAATTGGAATTGGCCATATAGTGCATTACTTTAACATAACTAAGCCACACATTTATAACCTATATTAAGTCTGTCTGGGTTGAAGCCTTAATTTGCATTTGACCTCCAGGTTTAATGAAGATAAAGGATATTCTAGACTGAACATTGATTTATTGGTTCTACCTTTTTTCCAGTGTGGAAACTTTTGTAAATGGATTTTTAAAAGAAACTGTAGAGATATGTACATTTTAGCATGGTTTATTGAATTTGACCCTGAACGTTCATAGGCTGCTCTCACCATTTTCAAATGTTATTGAGTCCAAATTTTCTCTTATTTTTGCACTGCATGTATTACCTATACTTTTTCAGATGCTGAATCATTCAAAATAGCCTTAAAGTTCACTTAATGTTCTGCTGTAATTATGTCTCGCATTCATATTTACAAACACTGATTCAATCTCAGCAAAAATGGCGACAGTTCAAGGTGAGATATGGAGTGGTCATACGGTACTGTATTTTCCGGAAAATTGTTGAGAGGGGAAAGCTTTCGTTTCTGCTCTGATAGCCGCAAGACCACGCTGAACTCGGTGAGTGTGTGTTATAAATCAGAAATGGTGAGAGAACATTGTGCATGGTACATTTTTTGTCTTCAAACCAAAGTTATGTCTTCAGCCGACAAAATTTAAATCATGTCTGGCTAGCGCGCTTCCCATAATGTTTACACATTTGATCAGTAATAGGAGAGTCAGTCTTTAGTGGCACGAGTGTCTACGAAAGTAATCCGGTTAAATGCGTTTTCGACTACCTCTGGAAGTGGTCGAAGTTGGACAGACTCAAAACGTTTTAGACCCCGTTTACACCTGTATTTAGTGTCATCCACTTGTGATTTTATTGACCAAAATGCATCTTAATTCCAGGTGTAAACAGGGCCACAACTTTTGCTGTTCATTTTAGCTTAAGTGAAATGGAGCTGCATTATAATAGACGCCAAAACTCATTCAGTTTGAATAAGACAAAAACAACAGTGAGGATCATTTACTGTAATTTTATTATTCAAAGTGCCGACTCTGCTTTTCAATGACTTTATCTCTCAAACTTTCTCTGCTGAGGTTCCTGTCCATTACAAAGAGGTCCAGAGAGAGCTATCCCTAAGCATTCCTATTCATCTCGATGGCAGTAGCTCGACTGGAATATTATTTATAGTTGTCCATTGAGAAAATCCTTCTTTAGAACAGTATATGTAGTTGCTTCTGCTGACAGGCACATGCTAACCAGCTAAACCATGACCTTTTGGTCGACAAAGTTTTGATTCTATCTCTCAGATTTTGTATGTCCTCTGGTGGATTCTTACCCCTGCAGACTTGAACCGAACAGCTGACACTTCCCATATTGCAGTGTGCAAGAATACCATTAGACTAACAGGCTAAAGTTGATAGTGGAGTTGGCCTCGTATGCTCCATTCTCACTTGAACCATGACCACTAGAGTTCGGCGGTCCAGCTTCCTAGGCGGTTTCTCTTTCGCCCCTGAAGATTCAGATGCACCCGCTCCGTTCAGGGACATGGTTCAGCCAGAGTAGGTCAGCAAGGCATGGTGTCCACTGAATGCTAACTAAGGACAAGGCCGAGATTCATTCCAAGAAATATAATCTCATCCATTTTTCATCAGGCTGTGTGAATTCGCAGCTCAGACATGCTTCATCGCTAAACATTTCAGTGGTCATTAGAATTGCAATAATGTTTCCCTTCAGGGACGCCACACGGTGTGAGTCAACATGTTTATATTGTATCAGGTCAGAGCTGTTCATAATGCATAATATACGCTGCAGACTCATTGGAGTTGATGGTGATTTCTCCACTCAAAAGAGGTCAGTCCTCATATAAAGACTTTGAAGTAATTTAAAGTAAATTTGGCTTGTGGTTTAAAGTTATGGGATACATACTTAGCAAAAACAAGCCCGTTATTGTACGTGTGCCATCACTGCAATTCCCTCCACATCGTCCTTCCAATCATTGCATCCTTGCATGCAGTAAAACCCAGAACAGTTTCAATTAAAATTATAAAACACTTATGCAAACTTTTGTACTTTCAAATTCAAAACAAATTAAATTGATTGGAAGTTTTTGCTGAGTGTTCTTATCTTCACACTTATTTTCTGCCAAGCACTGTGACTTAAGCACAAGGGCAGATTGATGTATAGGAGACGTGAAAAGGGCCGATCAGCAGACAGTAGTGAATGGCTCCCCGTGGAGACATCCATCCCACTCAGAAGGTAGAAGTTCAGATCTTTGACCTTAGCTGTGATGGATGTGTCCCGCTGGACAACCAGCCATGTGCTGCAGTGTGTTGACGTGGATGTCATTCCTGCACTGCACTGTCCTTTTATTGTTCTAGAGATTCTTCATAGAAACCCTGGGGCAGTAAAACCATATACCAGAGATACTCAAACTGCACAGCACAGGGGCCACTTTCAGAAAATGCAGGGTGCCCAGGGGCCAGTGAGCAAAATGATGAACAAAAGTGAACAAAAGAAGTAATACTTTAAATATCTGTCTGTCTATCTATCTATCTATCTATCTATCTATATTAGGGGTGGGAATCTTTAGTCATTTCACGATCCGATTCCGATACTGATTCTGGGAGTCACGATCCGATTCCAAAACGATTCTTGATCTACTTTTTTTTTATTATTATTAATTAATTAGTTTACCGACTTGAAAATCTTAAAATCCTTACATTTACATATCCTTACATAAGTAATTATATGTACTTTTTTAAATAATTACAAATTGAAAAAAATAAATTAAAACAATTGTATGTTAAGAATTTTAAAAAACATACAAGCAAGTAGCAAATAATAAAGAGGAGCAAAGAAATATATTACAAGTAATAAACAAAGAGTGCTTTCTGTATTTAAGATTATCTGAACGTTTTCTATTCAAGAACTATGAGTGATTTTTCTTTCTCATTATGTTGTTTGATTGTTACTATAGAGAGCGGGAGATCTAATAAGCTGCATTCATGCACGGATCTCTTGAAATATAGGAAGTAATGTGGTTTGTCCTGTCCGTTTAATCCCTGAAGACAAAACCGGCTGTGTTTACATTAATTTTGCATCATAAAACCATTCTGAGACACAAGTGCATTAAACCACTTACAAGGAGTTGCGCACAGCCGCATGCGCGAGCACTTTTCACAAACAAATCACGCGTCAGCGTTTGAAATTGAATGCAGCCTTCTGCTAGTGAGTTTCATATTTTAAATATATAAGTCCACTGCATTCCAAACGACATAAATGATGACTTCGTTGAGCATTGGTAAGGAAAATACTGACGGGCGAGACCGCGCACTGTAAGTGTAACATCAAACAAAGCACGCGTCTCTCACAGCGCATCCACAATGAAGCCCGCGAATGTCCTTGTAATTCGCTTCAACCTTTCCGAACTTTATGAAATATTATTTTACGGAAGGTTCGAATGGTTTATGTGTGTGTGGAATTGGAAGCAAGCAGAATACGGGTGTTTTTAAAGCACATTTAGCGTCATCGCGCATCTGGTTAAAAATAAAGCTCAGAATTGATTCTGAAATTCTCAGAATCGATCCAGAATCGTTAAAGAGAGAATCTATCTGTCTGTCTGTCTGTCTATTTGTCAATCTATCTATTGTCTGTCTGTCTGTCTGTCTATCTATATCTATCTGTCTGTCTGTCTGTCAACCTATCTATCTATTGTCTGTCTGTCTGTCTATCTATCTGTCTCTCTATCTGTCTGTCTGTCTGTCTATCTATTTATCTGTCTGTCTATCATCTGTCTATCTATTTATCTATCGTCTGTCTGTCTATCTATCTATCGATCTATCTGTCTGTCTGTCTGTCGTCTATCTATCTATCTATCTATCTATCTATCTATCTATCTATCTATCTGTCTGTCTGTCGTCTATCTATCTATCTATCTATCTGTCTGTCTGTCTGTCTGTCTGTTGTCTATCTATCTATCTATCTAGAAATGAAATTCTATTCTATGATAGAATTGGAAATTACTCAACAAATTCACTATAATTCATTTGTATAGTCTAGAACAGCGATCTCCCTTAGTAATTGGATGCAGTGTTTTAGGAATCGTTTTTTTTTTTTTTTTTTAAATATTTATTTTTGGCGTTTTTGCCTTTATTATGATAGGACAGTGATTAGACAGGAAGCGAAGTGGGAGAGAGAGAGGGGGACGGGATCGGGAAAGGACCACGAGCTGGGACTCGAACTTGTGTCGCCCGAAGCGCATTGGCGCTACATGTCGGCGCGCTGCCCATGAGGCCATCGGCGCCGAGGAATCGTTTTTTGTTAAATTGTCTATTTTGCTGTCAAGCTTTTGACATTTGGGTTCTATTTTCTTACATTTTTGCTGCTAAATGGAAAACAGTTAAAAAATGCCAGAAGCGGTCTGTCACTATGCACAAATCACTGATGACAGTATTTGCATTTCATAATGCTTTGCTTTACAATAATTAAAGAGGGAATATGAATTGTGAAACCTTTTGTAAAGTAATCTGATTACACTACCACTTAAATGTCTTTTAAAATATACTGCAAGTTTTGCACCCCAAGCAAGACGTGTGGTGCAGTATAAAGAAACTAGACCTTGCACATTATGAATTCTTGAGATGCAGACAGCTTTCATGTGTTCATGTGTATTGTTGACCCAGAAACTGCAAATTAATTCTCAAATGATGCCCAAATTGTGGGGTGGGTGGGGGGTATATGGTAAGTATACTCATGTACTTTGAGTATACCTGCCATATACTGTTCAGTTATTACCTTCTATTTTTATTTTTTTATTTTTTTTTATAATCTTGACTTTAGCAGGATATGCTTATGTCTTTTGTCCTGCTTGAACCTTGGATACTATTTGCATTGATTCATTCAGTTTTTTTTTTTTTTTTTAACATTTAAAATAGACTTATTGCCTACCCGTAGAGCCATAAATTCCATACAAAAGAACCTAAAATAATATTTCATACTAACTTCTGTACGACATTCACAAACAAAACACTCCAGATGAATTATCCATAATCATAGTTATTCAAACAGGCTACAGTCACATACTAGTAGGTATACACGTCATATTGAAAGGTATTTAAGTAGGACTCAGGAGCAGACATACAAGTGTAATTAGTTTTTTCATCTACATGGTATCTGACATAAATAATAATAAACAAGACACTTGCCTTGTGCAGCAAAATCCTTTGATTAGCATTAAACCTGGTCATGTAGTCAACACCAATTTGAAAAGGGATGCCACTGCATGGAAGATGAAAGGAGCAATTTTTTTTAATTATTATTTTTGTTTGCATTTTTTGACACAAATGGCAAAATCAGTTTATTTTTTTTCCATGAAAATGAAAATGATTTTTTTTTTTTCAATTCAAACAGCTGCAGCCCATGCTGTCCACTAGATATACAGTAATTAGAGAATCATATTAGCTTCTCTAAGATGTTTCTTCAAAGACAACCATTCCCGTCATTAAAAACTATTCCACCCAGAGAATGTCATGTAACATGTATGCTGATCAATGAGATGATTCAATCAGCAATGAGTTGGGTTGACTTCTGTAATCACAGCTTGAGTAATTAAACCTGTAACTGTACCTTTTAGATCAGAGCTGCCTTAGATGCCATTGATTGTTATGTACTAAGGTTTCATGCATGTGTTTATGTAATATTGTTTGCTTATACTGCAAAAGGGAGAATGGCAAATATTATATTTAGATATTGTGGTATTTTTCTGTTTCCCCTAATTAAAGGGTTAGTTCACCCAAAAATGAAAATTCTGTTATTGATTACTCACGCTCATGTCATTCCACACCCGTAAGACCTTCGTTCATATTCAGAACCAAAATTAAGATATTTTTGATAAAATTCGATGGCTCAGTGAGGCCTGCATTGCCAGCAAGATAATTAACACTTTCAAATGCCCGGAAAGCTACTAAAGACGTATTTAAAACAGTTCATGTGACTACAGTGGTTCAACCTTAATGTTATGAAGCGACGAGAATACTTTTTGTGCCCCAAAAAAAAAAAAATAAATAAAAAATAAATAAAATAACGACTTTATTCATCAATATCTAGTGATGGGCGATTTCAAAACACTCCGTCATGAAGCTTCAAAGCTTCACGAATCTTTTGTTTCGAATCAGTGGCTCGGAAAATGTATCAAACTGCCAAAGGCACATGATTTCAGTAAACAAGGCTTCGTTACATCATATGTGTTTCGAAACATTTCAAAATTTCAATGGTTCACGTGACTTTGGCAGTTTGATACACGCTCCGAACCACTGATTCGAAACAAAAGATTTGTAAAGCTTCGAATCTACGGGTGTGGAACGACATTTTTGGGTGAACTAACCCTTAAGGCAAAAAGTACAATAAAAGAATTTTAAAAATATAAATATTTTATTTAAATGAAAATGACTCTGTCACTATGCATTCAGACAGTCTTTAATGAACAATTTAGAGGTTGATATTCTTTGTATCACATTAAAACAGCTTACTGATAAATTATGATTAACCTCAGTAGGAAACCAACATTTTTGTAATGTTCATGGTCTGGATTTGTGGCTCTTTAGAGAACTGTTTCCTTCCTGTGTACTGGCTTGTTGCGGAGTATTGATTTTTTTTCTTCTTTTTTTTTTTCTTTCTGTGATTACTCCCATTGGCTCCTTTCCAAGCTTTCAGAGGTGTGTTATCTAAGGCATTTGTAAGACCGACTCTCATTGTCTTACTTTTACATGCTTGCAGTGAAACCTGGTGCCAGGTTTAAATAATGCTTTACCCAAACTTTCTGACAATCACTCACCCTCACAATCAATCCCGCATGACTTACTTTTTTATGTGTGTGTGTGTGTGTTTGTGTGAGTAGAACACAAAAGGAGATGTTAGACAGAATGTTCACACTGCTCTTTCCACAGTGAAGGTGGCAGGTGACCATGGGCTATAAAGCTCCACAAAATCACAAAGAGGTACTCTAATAATGACTTAAATGTCACTCTTTTCCTCACACAAGGCTAAGACTTGTTTTCAGTAGTTGGAATATAGTGCACAAGTTGTATAGACCAGTGTTATTTTAGCAAACAAATGATACTGCGGTGGCTGTTACTGACTATTTAAAACTAGCGGGTTTGGTGTCTCGTGTTTCAAATCCAATGATGCTGGTAGTGACAATTCTCTTTGACCAATCAGTGATCTGCAGTGTTTACACGTCACATTTAGTATCGGTACGGCACGCTTGGAACCGCCACCGAGGTGGTACTATTTAAGCGAGCCGTACCAAGCCGTCCCATGCAGTGGAAAAGCGCTAAAAAGTGAGCCGTACTGAGCCGTGCGGAACTGTACTATGCAGTGGAAAAGATGCGTTTTTAAATGTATCCTGATTAATGTTGATGTAGGCTTGGAGACTACAAAATCTCTATGCTGTGGTTCTCACCTTTGCTGAAGCTGAGAGAAATTTAGGTCACCTCTTAGGCTAAAAGAAACTAAGACAATAAAAGCTTATTGGTCTAGGGTGCTATTTGGCACAGCATTTGTCCCAAGTTCATCAATGTTATCTATGCTTCTGTCTGAGTCATGCTCAGTATAAAAGGGGCCCCACAGCCATGAATCTTTAATGGGAACACAAGATAGTTGGTCTTTCCTTTGAAACCCTGCTCGCCATCATAGGCCCAGTTGCTAAGAGAGCCCAGCTTGCCTCGGTTTAATGTGTCAGCTCTTCTGATGTTACGTAAAGCCGCACAAATGCTATCAATCTCTAATTCATGAGCGGCAGACCAGAGACGGGACTGGGAGACACAAGCCCAGATGTAAATGGTCGTCGTCACAACACAGCAAACCAATCCCACAAACTTTTACTGTAGACTTGACCTTCATTTGCTCTTCAAACTATTAACCTTTGTGTAATGGGACAGTATATTTCCTACGTGTCCTCCTTTGTAAATGAAGCATGGTTTAGCACCCCTGAAGAAAACCCATTTTGTTCATAATCACTGATCTGTGTTGCAGAATTCATGGTGTCGATTTTGTGTGATTTATATTCTACTGTCTTCTTCTCATAACTTGCCGTTAATTTCTGGATAAGAGTACGTAGGGAGGAGAGACTGGTGGAGAAAAGCCAATGGGTTGAGACCGGATTCGTTGCAACAGCAAGCAACAGCAGCCGTAGATCTCGTCTTGCCTACCGTGAAGGAGCATGTTAATCAAATCAGTCACTCAAGGACTGCAGCGTAGCACTGTCTCATTGCCTGCCACTGTAAATCAAGAGAGTGGATAGTCAGTTCCTGCAATGCTGGGGTGAAATAAAACTCACAGGACTTAAAGGTGCAGTAGGTGATCTGGGAAATGTTAACATTAGCCTGCTAGCATTGAAAGCATACAATCCCACCCTTCCTGCAAGTCGCCATCCAAAGCCACGCCTCCTCCAAAATACACGAACGCATGAATTTTGATTCACAGCTGCTCTCGGCAAAGCGTCACAAGATGGCGTTAAACTACCTCATGTCTCAAATCACATAATATTACAATAATAATGAACGTAAACAACTTAGAGAGCTTGAACTTGTACCACCTGACTGGTGCAGATTCATTTTGGTGTTGATGCTGTTGACATGGATACGCATAATTCCGAGTCTGAGGACGTGAACAGCTCCAGTTAGAATGTCACGGGTTGCCATCTCTTAATTACGGTAGTTATGGCGTGAACGCAGCACAAGCTCATTGTAAAAGGTGGTTGCTGTTTGTTTGCGCTGGTGACTGCAGGTCTGTCTGTGTAAATTCTGCATAGCATGAAACACGTTGATGATGTATGATGTCTGCGCGAACAGTGTGCGTGAGGGTATGTAAAGACATACGTTGGCAGGCAGGTAGGACATCGTTTTATTTAATTTGGACCGAAAATAATAATTAAAATTTTATGGTCCTATGCCTTCCACAGATGATATATATTTATAAAAATACATTTAGACCGTTTAGCATAGTGATTGCTATTAGGATATGAGGAGACTTTCAACCAGTATAACAAAAAATGTTTCTGTAGAAAATCACCTATTGCACCTTTAAGCAAAATTCAGGTCTATGTTGAAGCTTAAAGCAGAATTAGTTGGATGATGTTTAACGGTACATGGAAAAGGAAACTTCATAGTTCACACTGACAAATAATTAGAGTAAAAGAGTATGCGTATTTGGTGTGCTGTCCAAGGGGAGGGTTCCGAGCTCAGAATTTGGCCCGAACCCAGAGTACTCCACCCGTATCCCTGGTGTAACCCCCCTTGTTCGAACCGCCCGCTCTAAGCGGGACTTGAACCTGGGTCTGCAGACATGGGAGTCGCTAGAGCGCCTCTTGAGATAAGGGGAGTGAGGTTTACACACACACATATTACCGGCCTACGTTCGTTACATTCACCCCCCTAAACCTCACTCCCATCCGGGTCACGGCACCAATGTAACCGCCCGATCTAAGCGGGACTTGAACCCGGGTCCACTGGCATTGGAGTCAGGTGCTCTAACAAGGAGACTGCAGTCTCTAGCATCAGTTGCTAGAGCTCCTCTTGAGATCAGGGGAGTGAGGTTTACATGCACACCTCTTACCGGCCTATGTTCGTTACATTCACCCCCCTAAACCTCACTCCCATCCGGGTCACGGCACCAATGTAACCGCCCGATCTAAGCGGGACTTGAACCCGGGTCCGCTGGCATGGGAGTCAGGTGCTCTAACAAGGAGACTGCAGTCTCTAGCATCAGTTGCTAGAGCTCCTCTTGGGATCAGGGGAGTGAGGTTTACATGCACACCTCTTACCAGCCTACGTCCGTTACACTGGCTGGGATAGTAACCAGCCGAGAGTGAGGAGTTGGGGTGGTGGAGGGATGCAGAAAGCTGTCGAGGTACATAAGTGAGTCGGCTATGTATATATATATATATATATATATATATATATATATATGCCTCCTCTCATGCTGATTGGATAAATCATTTGAATGTTTTCCTTCTGAACTTTATTAATAAAGCATCATTTTAGAAGAAGTTGTGGTTAGAAGTTGTGGAATTACTGTAGGAGATACTTTGACGATTAGAATTTGTGGATTTAGGAGATACAACATCTTGCTTTTCCTGTTAAAAAGCTGTCAGTTCTTTTTTTTTTATTTAGGATTTTTTGCCTCCTCTTTTGACAGCGAAATTCAAAAGTGGACTGTACTAGATTTGAAGGTTTCCCTTATCTCTTGTGTAACATCAAGATGCGACATGTCTGAAGAACATTTGCTAATGGCAAGCCAATGGCTCTGAAAAATGCAATCACTACGGTCAGGAACAATTATATTAATGTCAATCATCTCTTTGTTGTTCTTAATACATGTTGCACTGATGTAGAAATTGCATCAGACTCAAACTGTTTGCAGCCAATTTTGCTGTCAAGCTGTACAGTGATTTGGACAAATGGGACATGTTTAGGATCATCATCCTTGTTGGTCCTGGAACAAAATTACCTTGACCATTTGGGGGTTGGAGTGTGAAGAACTTTCTTATCAGTCTGTCATTTGATTTTAGAGTTAACGTTAAGGTTGTGGTTGGGGCTCTTCTCAGTCTTGTCAACCAGAGTTTAAGGCGAAGTTTAAGGCTGGGGTTGAGATTCAAAAAATCATTCTTACCAACTCTAAATTTTCATCTGTTTTTAGACTTTGAGTTAATGGTTAAGGTTAGGTGAAGGCATGTATGGTTAAGGGCTCTATTTGTTTGAAAGGAATTCTGTTCCAGGACAAACTAAAGATAATGGTATGAGTACATTTTTCCCTAATTGGCAAAATCATGGCCCAGGTAATTTGTGACCATGGTTTTGCCAATTAGGACATGTTCCTGGATCAACTTTTTTGTTGGTATTGGAACAAATTTATTTACGACTAATTGGATTTTAGATTTGTAGTACAAACATACAATCTGGCAACACAACCTACTTGGTAAAGTCATGGACATCTTAAGGTCCACCAGAAAATAAATATACTTGAATGAACAAAACTTGCTCTGTCCATGTATATGTCTCTACTCTTTGGTTATTTTCTCTGTCTTATCTCATGAGCATTGGAGGAAAATTTGATTTTGTGCTTCTTGTTCTTTTTTTCTTCTCTCTCCACACCTTTCTGTCACTCCATCCTTCTCCTGCTCTCTGCCGATGACACTATCTGTGACTCCAGACTGGCAGTATGAGGGTAAGACGATGTATCTTATCTTTATGTTACTCTTTTGTTCTCTCATCGGGCATGAGAGCACAACTCTATTAACCCTTCACAACCCCAGTGGTACCAGCTCTCTCTATACACATAAAGAAATCATTTTGTAAATCTATCTTTGACTTGTGGCCCCCGCAGTCCCGGTAGTAGATAGGTTACAGTACTCGTAGATCTTTTTTTTATGTGCAGGTTGTGTGACTTAATGTGAGCTGAAATTGAAATGTCTTGTTTAGTATGAGTTACGTCGAGGTCTAGACTTGATGAAATTCTGATGTCTCTTTTTTCCATTCCTGTTTTCCATTTACTCTGTGTCCTTGCTTTTCAGAGTGCAAGCTCTCCAGAACAGGCCCGCCTGCCACCATTGTAGCCATAGATGAGGAGAGCCCTAATGGTAAGGCTATATTGTTGGTTTCTTTTTTTATCTGCATTTCATTAAACTAAAATGAAGGACAGTGAGTTTGAAAGTGTGTGGTCAGAATTCAGAACAGCACTTAAATTTAGTCATGAAATTCAAGTCTGCCAGTTTTTGGTTTGGCTCAGATTAGCTGTGGTTGAAAATTCACTAAAAATGAATTGTGCCTGCTCAATACGGCATTTTTTTTTTTTTTTTGGCTGATTCACCAAAACGAATTATGCCAATCAGGTAATGAAACAAACTTGTTCATAAAGAATGTGCTAAATGCAATTGCACGGTGTAATTCCCGATCTTGCGGGTCTGTTTGGAATGCTGGGTTGTGGAAAATTTTGGTTCGAAAGCTCTTGATTTTATATGATTTTGATTTAGTTTGGTTCAATTTAGGAATGCACCAATCATGATTTTTCATGGCCGATTCCGATTGCTGATTTTTTTTTTTTTTACAAGAAAATGATCCGATTCTGATACCAGTTGCTTTTTTTTTCTTTAAGTTTATTTGCACTATTACAAACCAAAGTGGCCTTAAACAAACAAACAATCAAACAAAAAAATGTCTTGAAATTGAAATTAGAGGCAGCCACTGCATTTTAATCACAATCCAAACAAAGATGCTACAGACATGTAGCATGAGTTGTTTTTATTTAAATTAGATGGTATAACTTATAGATTTAAAGCTAAAACAATGGTCTGACAATAGCTTTGTAAAATTATTGTATATAACATAACATACCTGCTCAAAATAAAAACAGCTGAAGTACTAAATGAAAATGCAAATCCACTCTCTGACAGTAGATGGCGCTTATGGAACAAGCGGCAATTATAAGGCTGTCGCGGTTAAGGAATTTCCCTTGCGGTATTTTTGAGTGGCTCAATAGCGCGATACGCGGTATTACCGCCATATATATACATATATACAGGGCTTGACATTAACACCCGCCAACCCGCCAAATGCGGGTGGATTTCAGCTGTGGCGGGTAAGACAGCCACTCCCACTAGCCACTTTGGCGGGTTGAATATAATTTCAGCCTACAGCCTAATCAAAGGTAGCCAAGCTCGTAGACAAAGTTACAATCCGATCACAATTCGTTATCGATTAACTTGCAGTTAGTGAAGGCGAGATCGGCGGAATCGCGTTGAATAACACACAACAGAAGCGCTCTCTCGCGTGCGCGATCAGCTCTCCTTGCGCCTGAATAGTCAAATACTCACACACACATATGTCAAAATGTCCATTGTGTGGAGTATATCGCGTGAATACAGTCGGTTATGGCTTAAGTGTACGTAAACAGGTTGGTAAAAACTGGATATGTGTCAGTATATTACATACATGCATTCAGCAGCCCAATTAAATACCTGTCTGTCATTAATTTTAATCAAACAACAAAAGATGTTAAATAAATGTTAAATAAACCTACTGTATCTAAAAAAAAAAGAGTTTAGGCTATTTAATTTACTATTGTATTTGTAATTTGCTAATTTGCTTCTTTGTTCTTTTTATATAGCCTAACAAAAATAACTTGTACAATTATAAAATGTATCATATTATGGTCATATTACCCACCCCTTGCCGACCGTACATACCACCTGATATACCATGTATATCTTAGTCTTGATTTTGGTGGTCAATCTGCATTTGAAAGTTTGAAAGGGTTTTAAATCTAGCTAATCAAGTAAAATGACTCAAAATTAAGTAATTTTTGCATGTCAAAGTCAACTTTAATCATATAAAATGTAATTTCCCAACAGCAAAATTGTGGCCAGTGAAAATGCTGAGTGGCTAGTAACTTTGGAAAACCACTAGCCACAGTGGCTGGTGAGCAAAAAAGTTAATGTCAAGCCCTGTATATATATATATATATATATATAATCTGTGTAACGAGGTCATATTCTATAATGAAACTAAATAGAGCGTTGAAACAGGAAGTGAAGTAAACAGAAGAGAATGTCAAAATAAGGGTCTACATAACAGAACATGAACATGACAATAAGATCGTAGGGCTATTGTTATATGTAAAATAGTTAGTTACGATCCTCGAATCTGACTAAACAAGAGACTTTCTGCTGATATTTCACGAGTATAAGCAGAACTACTCATCTCTGCACGTTCTAGACGGGCTGTCAGTCAGTGCAGTTACATTGTTGCGCCACAAGGTGGCGGCAAGGGACTGTCTTTGAGTGAGTCTTTAAACTGTTCATTCAACTACACGTTCTAAAACGCTGATTCATTCAAAGAGAGATGTAAAGAAACAAGCTGTTGAAATCATTTTAACTTTGAGCACCACTTGACTAGTAATGTGTTGATGCTAAGGCAGAGATTTCGCTATCCTTGGACATGACCTTTTTTCACGAATATATGTCTTAGCCCAAAGGACAGACGCAGGTATTTGCACGCGCTCAGTCGATTTCTCTCACATTCGCCGTCTGTTTAGGCTTGTTTAGTGCAAATCTACGGAGCCTCTGTACAAATCACCATGGTACACATTATGCTATCATTATTAACTAATTTAATATTTAGTACAAATGCATGAAGTGTAAAACGAGAAGGACATAATCTTTCAAAAAATAGAAAACTTTTTTTGCGTTTTTTGCAGTCCTCTGCGGTTGGCTCGTCAATAGCGCAGTATTACGATATTGCGGTTATTGCGACAGCCCTAGCAATATAGCGTTTCCTTGGTTACCTCTGTACACAAAGCAGCGCTGCGCTTACAAACATTACTTATGTAGCCCTGCCCCTTTTCAGCGCTGCGCTTGTTGTGTTCTGTCTGTATTTCCACAGTATGAAGGTAAGATCTTACATATTTATGAATGAACCGCTCATTTTAAAATCTTTCCGGTATACTGACATTTGTTAATACATCTATTTTAAACATTACATTGCTCATGATAGCTTTCGCTAACTCAACAATAAGTAAATCCACTTCACCAGCTAATTACTCTTCGACAGCGATGCCATAGAAATATACAGACCTACCGCTAAAACGGAAGTTCAAATATGATATTGTAAAGATGGCTGCACGCTTGTTTCTCTGGCGCATAAGGTCTATAGGCATTATATAGAGGTAAAAGGAAAGTTCGCTTCAGAGATACATGCAGATAAACTCCAACAACCAATTCAAAATTTATATTTTTCTTCCAATATCTGGATAATCGCGAACAGTGATCTTGCAGTGCCTGGTACAGTATTTTCTCTGCTGGCACGTCTGTGCATGTCCCATCTCTGGTCTGTTTACATTTCCACACAAATTACATTTTGGGAATTGTTGCAATACAGTTTGTTTGCAAGTCCGGAACAGAGATTGAAATAAAAAAAAAAAATAAAAAAAAAAAATTGTCAGGTTGTTACAGATTGTATGTTTGGAGCAAAAACTGGCTGGTTCCAATTGATAGCCGGTTGACCAGTGCATCTGTATTTCAATTTCGATTAATTTAAATATATTTCAGTTACAATGTCCATTTTGCTTATATGAAAGAAATTCTCTCTCCTCTAGCCATCAATGCTTTATTATATTGTATCACTGAAAGTAACTTGATTTTCATTCAGTAACCACTTCAGTGACAGATTCAGTGAGTTCATTCAGTGAAGCATTAATCAGACTGAAATATAACTCCTGAGTCTGTCTTTTTGAATGATTCATGAAAAGAACATGCTCAAAAGAGTTATTTGTGTGTAAATCAAACTACACTGACTAAATCAAACTCTATAGAAAAACCTGTTTTCTTGCCATTATTTTGTGGTAATGATCTTTTACATATAAAAGAGGCGTGCTTGTGCTGAAAAAACAAGCACGTATTTACATATTCATGATATAGTGCAGAGAGTGCATGGCTAAACTTGATTGTGGGTGGTTAGTTAACAAGAGGCAGATTGAAATACAACGTACAAAAGTGGCGCAACTCTCCTGTGTGGTTTCCCTTCGATATGCGCTAATTGACAGTGATGGATGTGGACAGTTTTGCTTGAATCCATTGGAGATCAGTTTTGGACAAAATTATGTGTTTGTTGCACTGATGAAAGAAATTTTTGTTCTTCACACTTATCTTAGACCTCCCATGGTGCACCTCACCAGGGCGCAGATGCACAGATGGTGTACAGTACGTTGCTACTTTGATGGGCTTTTTCAAGTACTGTCTTTTCATCCTCTCTTCATCTGCTTTCTGTATCTGTGTGCTCAAATACTGAGGTGCTATAAGAAGGTTTCAGGAGAAAGTTCACAGCTACATCTGGCTTTGAACATAATTGGAACAGCTTACAGGTGTGATAGAGGGTCAACACTTTTGCTGACCTCCTACCCAGATAACAGGGAACGTTCTTAGAACGTTCTGGCAAGATTCTCTCAAAGTTTTAAGCAAACATTCTTTCAGTAATGGTAATAGAAAGTTCGTTCAGAGATATCTACTCTTTAATACATTTCTCAAAATGTTAACACAAAAAAGTTATTTATATATCATTTTTTGGGTTGGACGTTCATCTAATGTTTTGTTTAATACTTGTTTCAGAACATTCAGAGAACATTCAAAACTACACTCTAAAAAATGCTGGGTTAAATATGGACAGACCCAGGGATTGGGTTGTTTTCACCCAGCCATTTTTTTTCAAACAATTTTGGGTTTATTTTAAGCCAGCCATATAGTAATATAGTAAACGGCATGTTTTTGCTCACCCCCATATTTTTAGCTGAAACTTCACAGACACTTGACCAGACCAGAGACTTATATTACATCTTGTGAAAGAGGGCATAATAGGTGCCCTTTAACCCAACCTGCTGGGTTTGTCCATATTTAACCCAGCTTGGGTTGTTTTTAACCCAGCATTTTTTAGAGTGTAACATTCCTATAATGTTTGCAAAATAATAAAGTAGAATGTTACATGAATGTTCACATTACCCCCAAAAATATAAAAAGCTTTAAAAAATTGTCATTTTTAAAGGTGCTGTATGTCATTTTTGACTGTACTAAAGCATACAAATACCATAATATGATATTTATGAAAAAATGCTAAATTCATTGTTGAAATTGGATTGTTGAAAGTGGCATTAAATACCATAATGAAGAAAATAATTTTGATTTCATGATTTAACAAATCATCATACCATACTTTTGCATTTTTAAAATAATATTTTGGTATTCAAAGTGTTACTACCCTTTGGTTTGAGCTCTTTAAGTACCTATATTTGCATTGCAGAAAGTGTTATAAATTTGACAGTTTCGGTCTGTGTTTTCTGATGTTTGGAGATCATCTCAGCGTACAATTGTATTTTAGTATGAGTGAATCTCTTCTCTCTGTTTGTCTTTAATACCATATCACGGCAGACATAGATGAAATAGTTGAGCTTTTGTCCAGAAGTTGGAGAAGTGTTTGCTTGGTCAAATTAAGGAAAATCTCTTCTCTTAGGCTTATTTCAGAGCTTCTATAAGTTGGCAGGATTTGTGGTAATCTCCCTTTTGCAATTTACCTTGAAATTTCTCTCCTACAGCTGTGAATCTCTACGCAATTATTAGAGTAAAGAATAATCATATTCATCCACGAGTATTATCCTCCTTAATGTATGCAATGCGATGCTGCCTTTACCCCAAATTACAGATAATATGCTGTTTTCCTCCATTTTCACTCATTTCATCCTCCCGTCTTTGAGATCCACGCATTACCTTTAAAACCCCTTGAAAGCTACGCCACATTATGGATCATCATTTTGGATAAAAATATCTCAACTTTGGAAAGCTCAAACTGTAATTAAAGTTGTCACAGGGAAATAGTGATAACCGTTTCAGATGTAAAATGTTTTCTCGCTCTTTCCTTCTCTTGTCTTTTGTTTAATGCACTTAGTCACACTTTACAATACATGTTTATAATCACAATAGTTACATGGGCAAGTACTGAGTAAAAAATATTAAATAGCATCTACTTGGGATCGGCAAGATGGCCAATTAGTTGTCCAAAAAATGACTAAATTATTGCTGAGGTTGACTAGTTTTGGAGTTTTCAAGCTGATAGCTGTAGAGGTGGTGCATTAAAGGGAAAGAATTCGAAAGGCTGCATGTTCTCATTTTGCATTTTTTTAATCGTTAGTCAATGTAAACGTCCATTATTGACCATTTTGTCACATCTCACTTTTTTAATTTTTCTCACGCCATGAGTAAAAATGAGTAAAGTTTTAAACATGCATTTTGCAAATACCCTGCAATCCATTCCATTTTGTTGTGCTTTATCCAGAACACAAAACGTTGGGGTTCTGGTGGACCCTAATTATGCAGGTTCTAAATATATGCATGAATAAATTATTAATTTTTTTGGGATTCACACCATATGACATTTTTTAAACCCTGAACTAACCTTGTTTGCCATAAAAAGGTGATATTATCTGATATTTTAAGAAACATGTTGACATGAGGGTCTGCAGGGGTCCTCTCTATGACCTCTCATTTTATTTATTTATTTATTGCATGTTGGTTGCACCACAGGGAAACATAATATGTAAGAATATTTAAAAGGTCTTTTCAAGAATTGTATTTTTTTGATGATATTTGGAAAGTTTCATAACCCTGGTATTTTTACATTATGCACTCAAAATATTAGTCTACATGTTAGTCAGTTGGAGTTTTAAATATTGAATTTAGATGTATTACAACTGAGCGTGACTCATTCCAGACTGTGAGATTTCAAACCTTCTATACCCCTAGTCTTATGGGGACGTAACAACAACGATTTCTCAGGTTGTTGCTATTATTGTACTTATCTATGAATTAAATATTTATGACTTGTGTATGAAACTACTCACATGCTACTGCATTTCAATCAAGATACCCAAAATTTGGAATGTCCCTGCAATTGCGGGGAAATTCATCTAAAATGAAATAAGCGATTTTTCCAATGGCAGGAAAGAAATCAAACTGTAACCTCAAGGACGATTCCACTTAACACTTGTCTCAGCAATTTCTTCAAATGGCTGGAGTTATGAAACTGAATAGCCTTCTACTGAAAAAAGGAACAAGAGCCTTTCACCATTATTTAGTACTGTAAGGCATGGAAGACCATTACACTTTGATCATTATTACATTAGCACCTCATTATTGTTCTTGTGCTCCTTTTTGTACAGTGAATGTGAGGTATCGGGGGTGAGGACCCTGGTGTTGATCGAGTGTACGTTGGAGGTTACTGCATTGGTTTCAGGATAGATTAATTGTCAGAAATCAACAAAGTTGGTGGCTCAACGGATGACCAAGACAAACCTGATTTAGCATCCCCTTAAGTGTCCACAATAGCGGAGAAGACAAAGGTGGAAAGCTTGGATTAGTGGGTAATTATTGCTACGTTTGAGTGACGGTTGGGCGGTTGGATGGAAAGACTATTGATCTAGGCAAGATGAGTCTTGAAAAAGTGTGGGATTTTGGTGTCAAGGTAGAGGTGGATTTGTTGGAGGCTTTTGAGGACTCTTGAGAATAAACTGACCTGATGTCTGACTGCAAGGATGAAGGGTGGAAGGGCATCCATTTATATCCTGACATTCGACATGTCTTACATCAACTCATCATCTTCATCTGACCGTGCTCTCCTCTGGCTCTTGTTAAACGTCCCGCATGCTCTCTGATCATCCTCTCCGAGTCCAATTAGAGCCACAAAACTGACCGAAGTGACCCTTGCTTGATGATTAGATTTGCTCATACTTCAGCCAGCTCTGTCAATTAGTAGGTTGCATTTGATATGAGTTATTAGTTTTGTCCTCATCTTTAAATTAGGACCAGCATCCATTTCTGTTTTTGAAAAGGTGTTTTCTTGTCTCCTAGACCTACTGAGCTGCCCAAAGTCTGTCTTGAACATCATCTATGCCAGTGGTTCTCAAACTGGGGGCCGGGGCCCACTAGAGGTGCTCAATAGCCTCAAACTTGAACCTGTATTCTGGGTTCCATTAAACTATCGATTATTTTCCGATTAGTCGATTAATCTACAGATTATTTTTACTGTTAATCCATTATTTTCTGGTTAGTCGATTAATCCTTTAGTTAACTTACCAATAAATTACTACAACTTCTCCCATTAATCTTTAAATATTGTATTCACAAATACAGTGCCAAGAATTAAAAGGCATCTATTAGTAACACAAATATCTATGATGTTCACAGCCACTGTTTCGGATTGGCAACAATATGTACGTACTTACGGGTGTGAGTCTAGAAATGTTTTGATCATTCTGCAGATTAAAGTAGCTGCTTGAATACATATCTGTATGACCGAACAGTGGAGGAGGAGCGCAGGAGAAACAACTCTTGAATATTTTGAATTTGGACTGCAATACCCATTACAACCACTAGCTGTCAATATTATGTACTGCACTTTTAAATATTCAGCAACAGCTTTAAATGCTTTCTTTAAAAAAAATTTTTAAAAAAAGGCAGCTCCTTGGTGAACTTGGATGAACGTAACTCATTTTTCTGTCTCTTTGAGTAAACTAATCTAATTAAAGGCCTGTTCACACCAAGGACGATAACTATAACAATAAAGATATAGTTTTAAAAATCATTGTCAATTTAGCAGAGTCCACACAACAACTATAACGTTAACAACACAGAGGAATTGGAATCATTGGAATCACTTTCAGAACAAAATTTTTCCAGCTGATGAACGCTTGAGCATTTAAAGTGGCAGACAACAAAATTGCATTTCATACTCATAATAAACAGAATGTTTTTGTGTTATTGTAAATGTTAATATGTTATTGTCATAGTTATCTGACGTAGAACACGGAAACTCTGCCCTGCGTTCAATGCGTCAACTGCGTAGGAGACTGACAGGGAAGAGGAAAAATTGTTGAATAAAGTCATTATTTTTGTTTTGTTTTTGCGCACTAAAAGTATTCTCATCTCTTCATAAAATTAAGGTTGAACCACTGTAGTCAGGTTGACTATTTTAACAATGTCTTTACTACTTCTCTGGACCTTGAAAGTCATAATTTCGTTGCTTTCTATGGGAGATAAAAAAACTTCTCAGATTTCATCAAAAATATCTTAATTTGTGTTCCGAAGATGAACAAAGGTCTTGCGGGTGTGGAACAACATGAGGGTGAGCACTTAATGACAGAAATTTCATTTTTGGGTGAACTAACCCTTTAACAAGGCTAATGAGCAACAGCTGAATGCAATGAGTGCTGATGAGTCTGGGCAAAGGGTTATGGGGAATGTAGTCCATGACTGAATAGCAGAGGTCTAGGGAGGAGTGCCCTCTGATGGCTGTCCTGGGCACACTAGCTGGTTACTGTGACATTGGTGTTCTTGGTGTGAAGGGTCTTAACACAAGACTGAAGATTATACAGTTCAGTGTGGCTCTTACGTCATGTGGCAGAGAAGTGCGGTTCCATTTATACACTGCGGTTGTAAGACCTGAAAATTTGCAAAGTGTCAGTTTGGTTATAGAGTGCGGTTTTCACGGTTGTAATAAAAACAAAATGCAGCGTTGCCATGCTAGGTATTAGCATCTGCTCTATGGAGTCTTGTTTTGTGTGAAACATGACAGGGATTGGGGATGAACATAAACAGTGTGACGCATTGTACGCAAATCAACGTATTTACATAATCAGCGTCATTGATTACATCAGCATGTCGTTTCATTCCCAGCTAGCTTCAGTGTTTCCCCCCAGTGTGGAGCAGATCTTGGCACCAGACCACCTCCTTCCCCCACATTCATTTCTTCTAATGACAACCTGCCAGGCCATATATAGGTTTATAGAGGAAATAAGCCTGTCTCAGCAGCTAGAGTCCTTCCCAAAACCATTTCATCACTGACATCCACCAAACACTAGGGTTTGCATGGCCTCTTATATTTTACTAGCTGACTATTCATCCAGAAATGCACTAATCAACTAGTCAATGTAAACTGTAGATCCCTAACTTTTTTTTTTTTTTTTTTTTTGTGACTTTGTCTTATATTTCAACATTTCTCCACTACACATTCTTTGTTTGCACTGTTATGTAACATTTGCAGTCTGAGAGGCATATTATGCAATTCTCAGGTAAGATCTTTTTTGGTCTTGGGTTACAGAGGTACTGATGCGATGGTAGAGGTAAAAAATTCTTGAAGACTGCTTGCGTAGTTTGGAGGACAAAGACTATTGTTGACATGGGTCAGCCAGTGTGGTCACAGAGAAATTGTTCCATAAGTCAATATTTCTGGCTCCAGCAATGTGCAACAGGGCATTTTAGCTGTATAATATATGACTACAGTGAAGTAAACAACACGTAGGTACTTGATATGTGCATGTTGTGAGAAGAGCTGGTGGAAACTTGTCAGTGTTTTGTCATGTCATTCCAAAACCATAATACTTTCTATGTTCCATCTACCACAAAAGTTATTATATTATATTATATTATATTATATTATATTATATTATATTATATTATATGAATTATATTTGTTTCCCATTAGTTACAGTTTAATTTATCCTGCCACAGTTTCATTATGACCCAAAAACACTTTCATAAATTATTTCTAACATTGCAGCATTTTTGTGACAATGTGAAATTGTGTTGGCTAAGTGTGTTTATCAAATCGCAAAAGGCTGCAATTTAATTAAGGGCTAATAATGGAACAACAGTCTTAAAAATTGATTTTTCACTATTATTTACAACAGGATCTGCATTTTCATGGGTTTAAATAAAATATTTTTGTTATAAGAGACAATAAAAACCACTCCTTACCTGGTAAAGAGAAAAAAACAAACAAAAAAACTTGATATTCAGAAGTCAATGAATTTGCAACAGCTGAATGTAACATTTTTGACAAGCCAAACATGTTAGTCTGTGAGTAACGTAATTTATTTACGCCATGAAATAAACTTCATTCCGTAAAATAAGTATAATGAACCACGCAGACAGCATTTTGAATGTCTCCAACATGTTTTGTAATTACCCAAAAATCAAACATAGTTCATCCCTCACACACGTTATCACGTCCGTCAAAAACTTATGCTGGCGGTCGGTTGGAATATTAGAACTAAAACATCGACAAAACACTCATGGCCATCAATCACTTTACTTGACGGCTAAGAAATAAATAATTATTACCTTACGATCCATCTGTTTTCAAATCCACATCATTGAATATCACAACATTGTTGTCTGTCAAAAAATAACATGCACAATACACGGTAGCATTTACGAGAAGCAGAGAGTACATGCATTTCCTGAAAAATCCACACTACCGGATGTTTTGAATGTGTCATCACTTTTTGAGAAGAGGGAAAAAATGGCGGCCTGATCGGCTTCAACATAATGTCTGTCAGAGACGATAACATACATAATACGTAACGCACAAGAGTATAAATTTGTTCTTTACTCACTAAAATTGAATCGGAATGATCAGGGAACTGAGTGCAAAACTTCACAGCACATGCTAAAGAGAATAAATGCCAATCCAACTGAAAAACCTGGCTGGGTTAGTTAACATCGTTCAACATGTGTTGTACGTTATATTTTGACAGACAAAAAAAGATCAGTGAACTGTGCATGACTGTGCATGAACTGTACATTCTGACATTCCTGATTTGAGTATTTTCAATAATTTTCTATTCTTGACTGATCTTTTTTTTTTTTTTTTTTTTCATAATTTAGGCAATAGATGAACTGTTAAATGAGTGATCTTGACATGAGTCCCTGTAGTCGTCTAATTTGACACAAATGCTGATGTAAGATTTAGGAACTTGGCAGGTGATTTTTATAAAATGTAGTTTGATCACTATCTTCTCAATTGTTTAAAATATTAAGGCAGTTATCAAAGTTTGATAAAAAGCTGTTTCATTTTCCAATAAGATGACACATTTATACATGATTTGTTACATTTAATTACCCCTTAGCAGATTTTGATATAGTCTGTCACACTGTGTATTTCAAAGCTGTGTTCACGCAAACAGCTCATGGTGTTTTCAGCATCTCGGAGCTGCTCCATCTCTGATGATCTCCATCTTTGCATGTGCTGTTAGTTTAACATGCATTTAAGAACCCAACATGCACTCTTTACACTTTATTTTTACAGTTAAATCATTTCCAGCATTTTTTGTGGACGAATGATTACAGCATTTCACTAGATTTGTAATGAGATGTCTTTTTAAACCTTTTTTTTTCCCCACAGAAACTGCAAATTCCTGCCAAAATAAGAGCTCTAGCTGTGAAATATTCATTTTTCATTTAAATATATTTTACAGTGCAGCTGCAGCACAACAGTAATATATTACTTTTTTAGGAATAATAATAATAAATAAATTATTATTATTATTATTTTCCTAAAAAAAACAAAAACATCATTGTACATGTATTGTAATGTCCAGGTGGTCACTGAAAATGGGTTTGGCACTCTTAAAGGGGTCATGAACTGCATTGTTTTATTGTTTTATAATGTTTCCTTGGGTGCACTTAAAATGTTAGTATGCTTTTTACGTCAAAAATTGTCATAATTTATAAATAAAAGGCATTTTTCCTACCCTGAATTTAGCCCTCTGATTTGAACGCTCTGTTTGAAGGGGCGTGTCTGCTGTGAGACTTCAGTGTAAACGCCCACTGCTGTGATTGGCTGACATCTTTCCATTTGAAATAGCCAACTTATTACTCTCTCTTTTAGCATGTTTTTACTATTACAGCTCTCAAGGTTAACTAATCGTGAAAAGTGCTGCATTACATTTAGATTTATGGCATTATATTTAGATTGTGGCATGAAAGGTTTCAGTGATGAACAGCCGATCACAGACATGTTGTTGAGCACATGAAAGCAGTGATCTCGTCATTGCAACTCAATTTCTGCACACTAACAAATGCTTTCATCTTCACTAACAGTGCAAACGCGATATAACTAAGAGTTTTGACACTGATAAACTCGCGCTGTTTGATTGACACCTCCAACGATTGCAAAGGGAGGTTCTTTGATCGCTTTCTTTATATGATTTAATCGCAATTTGAATAACAGATTATTTTCATCCTACTAAAAGAAACAAAGTGAAGTTGACCGTTTAGTCACTGGTTTGATATACTGACACATAGACAAAGAACATCTGACTGTACATGAATCAATACATATCAAATCAGGCATTAGAATTAACAGAGTTACTTACATGTTGTTGCATTACTGTCAAGTCCATGTTGTAAAAGTCTGTTTGCGCCGAAATGCGATTGATTTACCAAAGAATCCACAGTGAAATACCGAATAGAAATAAATAAAGCTCAACTGAGACATTCACATTGTTGAAAATAAATAAGCATATTCCTAGCATGAAGATCCTTTGAAAGGTAATGTAATTTTTGTCCTGTTGTATCGCTCTTCTCTTCTCTTCATCTCACTACCATGCCAGTGGGCGGGGCTAACGTTGCAATGATGAAGTAGGCGTTGATTTCTTCTGCGGAGACAGCATTTCACCTCGTAGATAGGCATATTCCAGGATCAATCGTACAGGATATTCTTATAGTACGATGACCTCTTATATGTCAAAATCTCAAGGAAAAGATGATTTCTCAATTCATGACCCCTTTAATTTAACCCTTAAATTGCACCAGATTCACAAGATTCATTGGTTAGGTTAATCAATATAAGCTTTTTACCCTTTTTTTGCTGTGTATGTGTGACATTGGAGGACTGAGCCAAATGAAAAGCAGCATTTTTGTTCGAGCACACTGGGTAACATAAAACTGCCTCTGGGGGTCAAGGGTATTTAGCATCTTTTCCAATTCACATCCCAACAAAAAAGTAAAGGATGTTTTTCTTATTTTCCACAAAAAGACAACAGTTTCAGCTTGCTAACGTTTCAAGCCTTGCAGTCACAACTCGAGAAGCTGTGGAAGTACAAACAAAATATGAATTCTGAGTTATGAGTTTCATGTTTTTGTTATAAGTAGGGAATTGGAGTTTGCTGTGCAGCTTTGTTAGGATACACAACTTTGGAGATGGTTTAGTATGTCTTTGATCTTGACTGTTATGACAGGTTTAGTTGAGTCACAACTAACTGGATTCTTGCATACATGTTTATCTGCCCTACTGTGCTAAATCTTCTGGATGCTTCACAAACAGTATATTGGTATAGACAAGCGATACAATCTTTATGTCATTTCTTTGTATGAATACAAATTGTGCCATAATGAGGATGAATATGAGCTAACAGATGTTTTAAAACTAGATTTTACATTTTCTGAAGACAATTTGACTCTGTATGCTAGTGCAAAAGACAGCACCACAATTTTGGAGGTGTTGTGGATGGTTCCCAGGGTATTGCTAGGCAGTTGTTAGGGTGTTCTTATTGGTTGCTAGGACATTACGAGGCTCTTTTAATGTACATTTATGGCATGTTTATTGTCAGCCAGGCAAAAATCTGACAATAAGTCTGCTTAGATAAGTAATAGCTCACACTTCCTCAACAATCCACACAATTTGTGATATTTAGGTTTGTAGCACAGACGGTGCGGCACCTTAAAGGGATAGTTCAGTCAGAAATGAAAATTTCGTCATAATTTACTTACCCTCAATTTGCCCCAAATCTTTATGAGTTTCTTTCTTCTGTTGAACACAAAAGAAGACATTTTGAAGAATGGTGGTAACCAGACAGTTGACGGTAGCCATTGACTTCCATAGTTGGGGAAAAAAAAACTATAGAAGTCAACGGCAACTGTTTGGTATCCAACATTCTTCTTTTGTGTTCAACAGAAGAAAGAAACTCGTACAGGTTTGGGACTGAGGGTTAGTAAATGATGACAGAATTTCCATAAATTCAGCCTTCAAGTGAAGTTAAAAATATAAATAGTTTAAAATAAGTTCCCAGCAATTAAATGACTGAAGTGAAGTCATAAAGTATGCATACATATAAAAAGTATGCATATTATAGTCAGCAAATATAAATTTAATCACTCACCCTACATGGTTTGTTTTATGCAAAATAAATATTTTAGTTAGAAGCCATACATATATAAATTATAGCAATGAAACAAATATTAAAATGTGTAAAATAAAATATAATAAAGTAGTTTTCAGAATTTGTTGAGATCCCCAACCCTAAGTATGAGCAATAGCAACTGAAGCTAGTATTATGTTTTAAGTATTTCTTCTTATATTGCATTTGTTTTTTGACATTTCTGTCAGAATTGTGGATAAAGTTAAAAGTTTGAGAGCTGTACAATACTCGTATATATATTGAACATATAATGAACATTGTTCTGCAGTGTTATTCATCTTTCATTTTGTCTAGTGGAAATTCACACAGAAAAATATATTACAGTGCCATAAAAATCCCTCACTGAGATGATTATTGTCTCATAACATATGTATTATTTATAAAAAATAAATAAATTAACACGTTTACTGCTATTTCTAAATTTTAAATGTAAGTGTATGAGCAAAATTCGCAATGTATTGGCTGAGATATTGTACTACATAAGCATTATGGAACATCCTAGCCTTCAGAATGTCTGTCATTCATCAAGGTGCTTCTGAGCCACCGCATCCGTTCTAAAAAGGAAAAAGCTGACCCTTTTGTTAAGCTAAGGGTCAGTTGCACAAAGATAATTGATTCTGACCTCACTGGGCATCATTATCCTCTTACAGCCATACCAAAGGACGACAACTTTAGCCTGGCATTAACTTTAGAATTGAAATAGATTTGGCTTTGCACGGTAGAGACATGTCTCTCCCAAAGTTGATTAATACAGAATTATAAAAATATTATTTCAATATTTTTTTTTATTTATTTATTTTTTTTTACAATTAGATTACAGACTGTTTGTAATATAAATTATAAGTTTTGTGTTGTATTTAAATTATTTATTTATTTTTTTTAATTAACACTTACTCTGGGTTATGTGTTACTGGGTTAGTAGGTTACTAGGGTAACTAATAACCTAGTTACCAAGGGCTAACACATGACTCTGTGCGAATTAAGCCTTGTTTAAGCCTTGACGTATTCACTCTGGTGTGAGCTGCTGAAAGGCAGTTGTGCAGAGAAAATATCCGATGAACCAGCTAGAAACATTTTCCAAAGTCAAATAAAATATTAATTGTCTTCTAGTAGTTGATCATGTACAAGATATGAACCAAAAAACAAAAAGTATCAAACACTAGTAAGTATCCAGTATTGAGGGTAATGCATCACAAAGAGTTACATAATCAGATTACATTTTTTTTTTTTATTAACTTGTAAAATAACGCATTACTTTTCAATTTACAACCAAATGATTGAGTTACTTTTTCAGATAACACAAGCTAATTTGTTTTTCCATTTATTGACTGACCTCTTCTGACCCCATGTTGAGAGAATTCTGTAGTAAGGTGTTGTGTGCGCTGTGTAAACATGATGCTTATTGTAGTTCTAAAATGTGAGCATGCGTTTACTCATCTCACTTGCACAAAAACAGATTGAGTATTCTTCAAAATAAATAAAAAAAGTGAAATGCAAACTCAGAATATTACACCAACCTGCAATAATTAAATATGTTAAATTACACAAATGTATAAATTACGCATATGTATTTAATCTCACTTTATGAACCAATGTCTTTGCTGCTGACCTTTGAAAGTGAAAGTGATGGACATGTGGACAGTGGGAATTTGTGCTCTGCATTTCACCCATCCAAGTGCACACACACAGCAGTGAGTATTGAACACACACCCGGAGCAGTGGGCAGCCATTTTTGCTGCGGCACCTGGAGAGTGATTGGGGGTTAGGTGCCTTGCTCAAGGGAACCTAATGAGAGTGGAAGAGAGCACTGTTCATTCACTCCCCCACCTGCATATCCTGCCGGTACTGAAACGGTACTGAGACTTGAACCCGCGACCTTCAGGTTACAAGTCCAACTCTCTAACCATTAGGCCACAACTGCCCCATTGATGATCCAGTTCAACCATACTAATAAGCAAAAAAGACTGGCAGCACAGCTGAAAGGTTTGTATGTACTGTACGAGTAATGCATCTTAACATTAGTCTTCGAACAATATGGATTTTTTTAAATACCCAATGTCGATATCTTATAGAACAGGGTGGCTGATGGCTAATAACGCTGATATGACACTACACTATTTAATTTAAAGATCGAAAACATATGATATGATTTTTTTTTTTTTTTTACATAATTACTAAAATAATTTGAAAATTAATCAATTAAAATACTTAAGTTATAATAACTTAAAAATAAATCTGAAAAAGAAAACATTAATTTCTTAATTAAATTGAAAACTCTTTAATTAGTAAAATAAATTAAAAAAAAAATACTGAAAAAAATCGTTTGGGAGTTTTTATTTAATATATAAAAGATAGTGTTCAAATACTCAAACACTATAAAACAAATAACAGGTCAGTAGTAACAGGCAGTTTCTCTGTGAATCTGATGAAAACATGGTGTCCTGTGTAGTTTGATTGAGTTGTAAATGTCCTTATCAATGTTAAAACCAATCCTACGAATATATAAATGATATTCATGGGCTTTAATATCAGGGTCAGGATGTAATAGCCTGGCTCCGCTGACACGAATGGCTGATAAAACTGCCATTTGGTCTCCAACTGAGGGAATAAGAACAAATGTGCAGTATATTTCTTTTTTATACCGTTATCTATATGAGTGATAAAACATTCACAGAATGTCAGATTCCCCATGCCCAGAGAGTCTCTTTACACCACTGCAGTTCAGAAGAACACAGGAAGTACATTTTCAGGCAGGGAATGATAAAGCTGGATGAACACGGTGCTTTCTGATGGGGTGGAACCCTGTAGAGAGAACAGTGAGAACAATAAAGGAAAGAAGGAAGATACACATTGATATGTGAGCATAGAGAACTCAACATGCTGTGCCAAGCATCACCCAGCTTGCCCTGCACAGGTGTGTTGCCAGCTTGCAAGGGTCTCGGCCTGCTGCAAACCAGCTGCCAAGGGACGTCCAGGATCAGGCACATCGCTGTTTGAGACAGCCAGGAGAGGGAATGGCGTGCCGCTTCCCGAGATCGTCCCAGTGCTCGCCAAAAACACGTTCATCACCCATCGGTGTGACATAGAAAACCATCTGGCCGCATGCTGAGAGACACGGCTTTAGAGAGGGGGGGAGGAGAAGCGGTTACGTGCAACCTGGAATAGTGCAAAAGAGCTGTAGGTGTACGCTGAGAGGAAGAAAAGAACACATTTCTAGTTTTTTTTTTTTTTTTCTCCATTTAAATGTACAGGAAACATGCTATCCACCTCAGTGGACCACAAAATAACAACAACAAAAACATATTTAAATTTATTCTCATTTAGACGTTCATATGAACTTCATACCCAAGAGTTAAAAATATTTTTGATCTATCTATCTATCTATTAGGCGGGGACGGTTCGCTGTAAAAAATCGAACTGTTCGGTTCTCCACCAACGGTTCGGCACGCGCTTGCACCGCGGTTGATCCCAAATCTGACAACGCATCTATAATATGGTTTGTTGAAAACAACGTGCAAAACAGGATTCGGCTAATGTATGTTTCAGTCGATGGATATGCATTCTAGTTTCCAAATACGTTACAACAGCGATGATCAAAAGAACATGGACAAAACAGTCACTCGTTGTAAACAAATGTTCAATGACATGCCGAAAGCTCTATGAGCAGTCATTTACGCCGTCATCACCTGGGTGTTGATAGCGCGCAACGTGAGCGCAGGTGAGACCTAAACATCTCATGTTGCTATCTGTGTTTAAACAGATATGTCTTAGGAGAAAAACGAGACAGACAACGCATGTGTATCAGTATCAGTTTACTGGATCTTTGAATTATGTCTTAAAGGGACAGCAGTCTAATATTCCTGCTCTATGAGTTTTAATGTTAATCGAACGACAAAAGACGAAGAAATCACTCTTGACTGAATAGCTTTTGTAACTTCAATAATGTTTCATCTTTATTTAACTATTCAAAGAAGTTTATATGCAGTGTTATTTTATATTTGATTACTTTATTCAATTTCTGTACCTGAAAGCTGTTAGATACCTGAAAAACGTGTAAAGCATTGTTTATTTTATTTGTATCTTAGCTCTCATGTATTTATTTGTGCTGTTTCTTGTAGTTAGATTATTTGTTTTTATTTTCTTTATCTTTATTTGACAATTGTCCTATTTTTTTACTGAACATAGCACATACCGAACTGTACCGAAACCGTGATCTATCTATCTATCTATCTATCTATCTATCTATCTATCTATCTATCTATCTATCTATCTTCACTGTTAAACTGAAGTCAAATTAAATGAAATTAGTTCATTTTACTCAAATAATAATGTAAGTTCATTGTACTTAACAGAAAAAGTTGTGTGAACTCAAAATTTGATTGTAGTAAGCTGAACTTAATATGATTGAGTTGCAACAGATTTCTAATTCCCAGCATGCTTTGCGTCAGACTGTACAGTATAAAGAAAGTAAATGTTGAAATTAAGTGTTATTTTGTTTGTTTTTGCACAAGATTAACAGGGAGACATAAGTTAGTGTTTAATGTTGTGTTATGTTGGATTCTATTATGTTAGTTTTGTAGGGTTACCATTGTGGTGAAGAGCCTGTGGTTAGGTTAAGGACGATCTGCAAAACTTTGAAGACCACATATACTGTATATATGAACTTTATGTAATTAACATGAGTGGGGCAAGGCTGAGAACTGTGGGAGTGAAGGGATGCCGGTGACGTGATTGTTAATGAGAGACACCTGTGCACCACACTGGCCTTGCTCCGCTTCCACCGCTCTCGGCCCCACCCCACTTGTCACAAAAATGTTAAGTTCTACTAACTTAAAAAAATGAGTTAGTTTACTTAAATGTTTTGAGGTAATAAGTTTCCTCAAATGTTTTGAGTATTCTGAAAGTAAAATGAAAGTTCCTCCAATGTACACCAAGCAACTTATGTATGAAGAGTCACAGGAGACCAATGCTGTGTCCAAAATCGCACTATATTGTAGGTACTACATTTGGTTTGAAACTTGCTTTGCGACCATTAAAAAAGTATGTTCTGTATAGTATGAATGTGTGTATTATGAATGAAATTCTGATGTAGTTGTCATTGTCATGTGACCTACAGCATCAGTTGTGTCGCTTTACCTCCATTCACAACTTCCATCGTGTCCGTCGAATGCACACTTTCCCCGGACGTAGTAGGTCAACTGGGTACTTTCCACTTACTGTTTTATGAATACTGTGAATTTAGACATAATACTCGGCTCACATACTGTTTTTTGCCTACTATATAGTATGAAAGTATGCATATTCGGATGCAGTGCAAGTCTGCTGACTTGGGACAGCACATCAATTTCTATTGGCAGCATAAAGAAAGGAAATTACATTAGCATTACAGTGTTATGGTGTTCGTACTGTTAAATGCACTTGGCCCTTTAAACTGGACTTGTGTTCCCGGGCTGTTTTATGCACAGTAATCATTGGGGCTGATGACTTCCAGGGAAAAGATGACTTATGAAACCATATTAGTTTATTTTCCATTGCTCAAGTTTTTTTTTTTTTTTTTTTTAGACCCTGTTATGTGTCTTGGTGCACTGACTATAGAAGCTGTTTTAGACAGAAATGGTCTGTCTTACAATACAAACCAAGAATATCAAACAATATTAAACAACAACTCAGTGTGGAATTTCCTCTAGGATTTAGTTTGAATTAATAATGTCCTACAGCTGTTTGAAATGAAAGGCTGAAGTGAGCGTGAGATGTTCTGCTCTACTCAGTGAACTGTTGCTGTAGCTCACACAATGTGTTCTTATGCTGTCAGCTGCTTTAAATTACCTGCTGCAGTCAGAGAGGTCTCATTAAACCCACATAACAACACCTGGATACTGCTGTACAAAGGTTTTGTTTGCATTTTATGACATACCCTGTGTGAAAAAGAAGTGTGCTTAATGTGCACTTGTCATGTATGTCAAATCTTAAGTATATATGTATTTATAAAAACTGTACTTGCAGAAAATAACATTTAATAACTGCAATAAAAGGCCACTTAAATGTATTAAAGAGAGTACACTTTCATGACTATGTTTCTTAACATACTGAAGAACACTTTTAAAAAATTCACTATGTATTAATGTCTAATGAAAAGTTTGAAGGACAATTTAAATTGTTTTAATAATCCTTTGGCATGCTTTAAAGAAGTACACTTTTTGATTTTGTGTTGTGATGTGTTGACTAACATACTTAAAGGACATGTAAAATACTTGATTATTTGGTATTTCTTTTAACATATTTTAAAAAGGGCTGGGTAAAACATATCGATTTCTCGATTTTAATTGTTTCTCATTTTTAGGAACTGATATCGATTCTTAAATCCCAAGAATGGCAATAATAAGCTTTGTGCTTTGTTACTTTTGATATGAAACAAAGTCTCAGATTTCAAATTCTGTCCATTTTATTACGAAATTCAAAAAATAACCGTTTTGGCGCTGTTTAATGTGGCGTGACAGATGGCTGTAGCCTCAGATCAAGAGAGGCGGCAACGCGAAGCGCGCGTGAACTGATCATCTCCTCCGCTTTAATACCAGCGCGAAATAAACATGAATGAACACTCAAAGGTATGTTGAAAGATACAGTACAACTTACCGAAATCCGTATCCTGTCTATCAGTGTTTCAAACGCAAAAGACGTCACTAAAACAGCTTGTAAGCAATGTCACGTAACGTCACATTTACCTCAGAAAAACCATATTCAGTGACCATAAACTGGTTAGTCAGCTATAAAACTGAACTCTAGAGAGGAGCATTTTGCTAAATATATGCACCATATTACACATTCGTTATAATTTATAATGTTCTTCAATATTTAATGCATGTTTGAATAAATCCGTCAAGTTTTTATAACAGCCACCATTTAAATAATCTATTTCAAAAAACGAATTGGAGTAGAAATATAATTACATAATGGTAAAGTTAGTATTTTAACTTTATTATTATAAAAAACTTCCTTAACTTAGACTAATTTAAGTGTTTGTATACAAATCCGTTAATTTTAACCTTCAATATTATAGTAATGTAGAACTGATTTCCATGTATAGTTTACAGCATTAGTAGAGAGATTTTTTTTCCTTGAGAAAATTTGCCAAGTATTGTTCCTTATATATATATATATATATATATACAAAATAATCGATATTGAATCAAATCGAATTTAATCGAAATCGAATCAAATTGCAAGCTTGTGAATCGAAATCGAGTCAAATTTTGAAATTTGTGTCAATACCCAGCCCTAATTTTAAATGTACTAAATTGCAATTTCATCATTACACATGTGTGATTACAAATATATATAAATACGTTTCAATAGAAATTACATTAAAGTATATTTTAGTTAAGTGTCCAAAAACATTACATGCAGTTGACAATTAAGTATGTATATTTTAAAGTATATCATTTAGTATGCTCATTTAGTGTTTTTCTTTTTCACAAGGGACAGTGCGATTATAGAACTATAAAATGAATGTGGAAATCAGAGTTCAGGTCATTTGGTCTTGGAAGAATTTGGTGAGAATTTTTTGAGTTTGTGTTGAGATCTGACTTTTGCAAGCCTCGCTTTTGGTGTCTGAAACTTCAGGTGTCTAAAACTTTAGAAGAGACATGTGAGATCACTGGGTCTTTTACTCAGGAGAAAATATTGAGAAGCAAAAGTCTCAGTTTGTACCCTATTTAATCTCATTGCTGTCTAGGAGAACCGCTTGAGATATTAAACTTAGAATTTTGGTAAGTGGTATGTACCTAAATACCCGATGATGTTTTATTAGGTGAACCAGTTTGTTAGTGGGGAGGGGTGTGGGGTGAATAAAATACGCATCTGTTCATCTGCTCTAAATCTTAGGTCTCTAATTAGCTTTATTGTTTCGTCAGAGTCCCTAATTATATTTGCATATGTGCCATTGTATTTGCATGCATATGGCAAGAACAAGTAATTCATGCATTTTTATTTAATAGTATAATGAAATGATTATGAATATGCCACAAGTGCTTTTTGAAAAAGAAACAGTGAGCAAATAAGAATGTTTGTTTGTTATTATCACAGGAACCCTTCTGGTGGAGAACATGCAGATAAACGGGAGAGCAGAAGATCCTGACAGGACCATCTCTTTATCTCTACGGGACAACCATGACTACTGGGTCATTCTGGACCCGATCAAGCAGCGCCTGTATCTCAACAGCACCGGACGAGTTCTGGACCGAGATGTAATTATCTGAAATCCTTTTGCTATACAAGTCTGAGATCACCATTGAATGCTAGTGATGCAGAAATGACACACTTCACCTATAAACATGAAAATAAAACATGGAAATATTCAGGATTTTTTACAGTGCCCCTATTATGCTATTTTAAAGGTTGCTAATTTTGTTTTGGATTTACATGCATCTCATAATATACATTTTCAAAGAGTCTGAAAACGGTTTGTTCAAAGTTTCAGTCTCTCTGAACCCCTCCTTACAGAGAGCCTCTGATTGGTCTTATGGCCCAGTCTGTTGTGATTGGTCAACTGCTTACAACGCATGTTGGAAACAAAACGCCTATTACCATAATCTAAATTTCAGCTCCGGAGGCTTCCACAGCACGTGATACGAATGACGACGTCAGTTTTTCCATCTTAAATTCCAGCATACTTTGGAAGTAGGGGTAGTACGCTCCGTATCCAACAGTTAATGACAAATAAATGCATGCTCCGAGAGCACTCCACAAGATATGTTTGATTATACCATCTGGATGCTCGATATTGATCAGATGAATGCACGTTTTAAACAGCTTATTGTACAGGTACATTAGTCGCCATTCTAAACTGCGCTGCTACATAACACGCACAGTAGCGTGCAGATCGCACGCATACAGAATCATTACTGTCAACACTGTTCTGTGATTTATCAATAAAATAGCTTAGAAACTGAAAAGTTCTAGCATATATTTCTTAGTAACTAAAACACACAGCTTCACTATTAGTAGAGAGCCGCTGCCAGGTAGAATTAATTCACACTCAATCGCTCTTTCACTAATTATATAAATGTAATATTTACTGTGCTAATTTATCTGTATCTCATTTAGAACGAGCTGAAATCTGTGAGAAATATAACGACCCAAAGACAAAAGAACTGATAAAAAAAAAACTTATGTAGGAGCAATAGGCGTGTTGGCAGCGCTGTGTCATACGCCATAGCTGTGCACAAGGCAACCCACGTTCCAGTCTCAGCTCAAGGTCGTTCACACAGAACGCATTTTTGCTTTCAAAAACACGAAACGCAGGCAGTGGAATATAGGGAAAAAACGCAAGGTCTCAAGACATGTTTTTTTAAAAGTTGAATTGATTTGAATTTGAGCGCCACATTTTTAGAATGCCCGAGACGCTGCAAAAGACGCAAGACGTAAGTGCAGTGGTCATAGAAATGTCCGTCTAGTGCATATTTACATAGAAAAACAATGGAAAAGTAGCGCATTTAAATGGAAAAATGTATTCTGTGTGAACGGCCCCTTATTTGTTCATTAAAGACGTAATTATCGACTAGTCGATGTCGACTCGACTTTAATAACATAAATGTCGACTTTAGAAAATCTGAAGTCGTTCAACCCCTATTTGGAAGTGCATGCAAATTGTCTTCTCAACATGTCGACAACACGAACCAAACTGTTCCAGTCCTCAGATACAACAGTGTTTGAGGGCGGTTTAAAGTAGACGTTGATTGCGAGCAGCCAATGAAGACCATAAGTTGGCATTATGCAAACGTGTTACATTGTTGCGTTTGTAACAGAAAGTGAGAGTGGAACTGCTGATGACAATACATTTATTTGTTGTGCACTTTGATCTTCAAAACATTGCAGACATTTTACATTCACAAACAGCAATATTACACACTGCATAAAAAGTAATATTCAAAAAAAGCATAATAGGGACACGTTAAATCCTAAAATTGTTAGGAAAATAATATAATTTCTAAAAAAAAAAAAAAAAAAAAAACTAAAAAAAACCCTAGTGGTCTCAGACTTTTGGACACTATTTATCTGTTCATTTCTTTTGGTTCAGCCAGAAATATGATATAACAAAGCTGTTGTTCACAGCATGCACTTTGTAATGAGCTTCATAATAGACTGCAAGCAAATGGTCATTTTTAGTTTGGCCTGCTGAATGCACACCATGCAAATGAACTGCTCGATTTCGATCTTTTCTTTTTGTCTTTCAGCCTCCCTCCTACATTCAGTCCATTGTAGTGCAGGTTCAGTGTACTAATGAGCTTGTTGGCACGGTGATCCTACACGAAGTGCGGATAGTCATACGGGATCGAAACGACAACACCCCACGCTTTCAGCAGCCACGCTACTATGTAGCGATTAATGAGGTGAGTTTCTATTTAGCAGGGCTTTTTTTTGTTCTTCTTCTGTAGTTGTAATGACTTTTTCACGAGTTACATTTATACAGTTTCTGGAGAACATCGAAGTCACTGGCATTCTGGTGCACACGTTATTAGAAGTTTGCAGAAGTGAGTTGGTTTAGCTAAAACTGAACATTTGCCAGCTGCATTTGGGAATTCAACCAGTGGATTGTGTCAGTGTGATGGTTTACCCACAATGGGGTTTTTTTGCGGTAAATGAATTGCACTTGTGGGCTTTGGAGCTGAAGCATTTAGCTGTTAACGTTTCTCTGTATGTGACTGCTGTGTAATTACCCCAGAAGTGCTGTAGCTCACTGAATAAATCTGCCAGTCACCTTGTGTGACTTATTTAGCTTCTCTTTGTATTGTGAATTCCCATTACACCGTTGTTTGGTATACACAATATTGAAATTTTGCCTGAAACCTTCTTGTGATATACTCTGCCCCTCTATTTTTTGCGTCCCAAATCACAACAGTTAAAATTAATCTATTCTGATCCATACTACCAGTCAAAAGTTTGGTAATTATTTAAGGTTTTTGAAAGAAGTCTTTATGCTCACCAAGTTTGTATTTATTTGAGTTATATTTAGAAATATAATTATAATTTGAAAGAACTTTTTTCTATTTTAATATATTTTAAAATGTAATTTACTCCTGTGATGGCAAAGCTGAATTTTTTTTTACTCCAGTCTTCAGCGTCACTAGGGGTGGGCGATATTGCAAAAATATCATAGGGAAATCATGATTCACGATTTTATCATGATTTTTTTCATGCTGGTTTTACTGTTTTGCAAGTGACTGAGCAGTACAGCCAAACTCATTTCCTTATTTTAAAAATGTAGCCTTACAAGGTAAAAAAAAAGAATGACATTTAGGCTAAAGTAGGGGTGGGCGGAGATGGAAATATTTATTTCATCATTTTATCTTTCTTATTAAAAATAAGAACAAATATGCACATTACAAATACAATATAATATATAAATGAAGTGCTTTATTTTTTCACAGTAGGTGTATTTAACAGTGTAGCATTTAAGAAACTGAATAAACAAATGTAAAAATAAAACACTAGACTTATATAAATTATATATACACTGATTCTTATTAAAGCTACTGAAGATATTCAGTGAAGAGCAGTAAGTGATTTTCTCTTTGTCTTTTGTTGTTTGATCAACATTAATGATAAGCGGCAGCAGGTTTATTAGGCTGCTGTCACTTTAAGACCTCATGCACGGATCTAATATACAGACACGCATCCGGTTTTCTAAATGTTTACGTTCACTTAATACGTAATCGACTGTTTTTATGTAAACCTTGTGTGTATTTGACAGTTTAAGCACGATGAGAAGCGAAAGATAAAATAGTTCAGTACTCACACGCTGTTTGACAGGCTTTTAGTGTGCGCACGCTTAGAAAAAAGCGCATGTCAGAACAGCGTATGAATAAAATGTTTAACCGGCAATGCTTTAAAATGCATGCAAATAATAAACTTGCGTGATTCTGAATAACTGCAGTGTTATGTGAGTGTAATCCTACCTATGCGTTAACATGTGATGCGAATGTACGTCGCGTTGTTCAGTATGTTGGGATGGAGGCGCCAAAACTGCCAGAATGCGCTGTAGCGTCACATGATTCTTCAGAAATCATTCGAATATGCTGATATCTTATTTTGGTAGCTAAATGCATTATTAATAAGTCTAAATATAAGAGATATGAAAATGGCAGGATGTGTAAAACTTTGTGAATGACAGTCATGCCAGTTCTGTGGATTTTCATGCTGCATATTTTGTGTGGGCCTGCAATTACAGTCACGATACATTGCATTCTATGACTCAGTCTTTACCGTTAAAAATGGTGTCCGTTACTGGAAATCCATTAGCCCTATTTTTATTTTTTCCTTCACTTTGGATTAGCTTCCGAGAACATTCAACACGTAGTGCCATGGCGGGTCTGTAGGAATGCTGCCTCGGTCTCCAGAGATCTTCTCACGTTGGATTGACTGCATGGAGAGTGTGTGGCTTTCAGCTAATTGAGAGTTGTTCCCTGGAGAGCTGTCAGTAGAGATTTCCCTCATTAGGAGGCAGCTTCAGTGGCAGGCAGCCTCCTCTCGAGTGGCCTCAAAAAACGGCCGGCTGTATTGCCCACCATCGATTTCAGCCGGAGTTTGAAACGTCTGACTGACGCACAGATAAGGGGGACTAACACAGCTCAGTCCATCAGTCAACAAGCACTGCAGAGTGCACTATATAAGTCTGCCGAGTGCTGAAGTAGCATGCTGAGTTTAAGAGAGATGGCGAAGTAAATAATAATGTTGGGGGGAAAGCATTTGATGGACTTGTGGATTGAATTTCAAGTGGTTCTAAATGGCTAAAGGGTTGTGTGTGTTTATTGAGTGACTGCAGATGCCGTGAAGTTATAGCGAAGATAAGTTCAGGTTAACTTTCCATTGATCAGTGTCACTAACTTAATGTCCTTTTGCCCTACAGCTATTGAGACTGAGTAAGCTACAAGAGGCTGTGCTATACTGAATATTGCCAGGCAGACGGTTGTTGTTAACCATTTTTAGCCACGACTGTATTTGTTTGTATTATTATTATTAATTTTTTTTTATTTTTTTTTATGTAAGAGCCAAGAACCATGATTAGCTACTTGCTATTCGCTGCTGTCAGGCAGAAACATTCTATGTATTCGTTTTTCAATGTTTTTTTTTTTTTTCTTTTCATAAATCATTACTATTTGTCACCCTTTATGTCTGTCTGTGGGTTTTAGCATATTAGCATATTTTACCAATGAAAAGTATTAAAAAGAGCTTGTGACTAAACCTAGTAACTCCATTGGATCCTCAAACTCTTGGTAAAACTTTATAACTCCACTATGCCTCAATCTTGAATGAAAAGCAGCACACATTTTGGACTGTCTCTGCTTGTTTGCAATTCAAGGGTAAATAAGACTAGAATTTGTTGTCGGGTCATAGCCAATACTGTCTGAAATAGTGTAGCATTTCATATTTTATAACATGAGATGATTTTGGCCAAATGACAGAAAAAACTGAACGCACACATAGCTATAGTAACCTGTAAGTTGATGAAAATGTAATGCAATGCACTTACTGCCTCAAATACGGCTGTTCTAATGACGGACAAAACACATATATCCGACATTTGCTTTGTCAAAAACCTTGTAACTTCATTCAAGCTTGATTTTGGTAAAATGTTAATAATAGGGTACAACAGGGCTAAAGGCGCCCCTGGGTAAAACGTGCCTTGATTTTATTTTCCTCTAGTCTAAACCACTAGATGGCACAAAAAACTTGACGTAGCACTTTCCAAAACATCCGCTTTTCAAGATGCATATGGAAATTTGGCTGATCCTTGACGCGATCGCGAGCAGCTGCGCTAGGTTGATTCTGTGCTAATTTGATCTAATATTTGTTGTTATTTAAAATCTTGTAGATTTAAGTAGCAAATGAGAAACGCTGAAATTATTGAACATATTTTGACACAAAGGTCTTGTTAATGATTTTCAGTTTTGTTCAAGGTAATTAAAGCAACAGTTTTTCAATAACAGAAGAATATGTTTAAGTATGGTATTTGGGGTAAAAAGCGCATCTGCTGTTGGAGCAAAAGGCACAATAGATGGTAAATGTCATATATTAAGTTGGTTGTCCACCTTAGAGATAATCACCATATTTATAATGAAACTATCATATTTAAAAATATGATATTAATCATATCATATGATAAAATATAATTTATTGTTACTAATGTAAATCTATATTGAATTATTATGGGATCTCCTTCAGTGCTTTCAGAATCTTTACTTTTTAAAATAATTTTGTTTCTGTATTTTTATTTTTATTTTTATTTTAAATTATACATATTTTAATGACAGTATATTTATTGAACAAAAAATATTTTATTTATCAAAATAAACAGAAAATATACAAAATTAGCATTTTAAGTATTAAATTAGACACTATTAAAAACATTATTTTAGCTAAAGTATTTGTATCAACCTGTGTGCCACTTTTATTATTTATTTTCACACAAAATCTGTTGCTCCATAAATGTTCAATACAAACATTTTTTTTTTTTTTTGTGCAATCATACATTATGGGCGTAGTGTAAAGCACATTTTTTTCTTAAGATGTGCCTTTAGCCCCGTTGTACCTTACAATGACATTTTTTTTTTTTCTGAAAAGTAGTGGTTTTGGGCATAAAAGTTTTCCGTCCGACAGCAACATATTGCTGGTGAGAGCAGAAAGGACATTCTTAGTCTAGAGATCATTTGTTTGGACAAAAAAAATGAGTGCAACATGAGTCATCAATATTTTAATCCTATAATACCTACTTTATATTTTATATATCTAAAATGATCAAATCAACATGATCAAATCAACATGATCAAAACCTGTTTTAGCAAGTAAAAGACATATTGTAAATGTAAAAATGATGATCTTTCAAATATAGATCAGGATTTTGAGGAATGTTTGTTCATCTCTCAATCATCGTTGTATTGCATTGCATTATATGTTTCCCCCCACAATAAAAACTACAGAGCTTTGATCATAAAAATTTAGAATTTAAATATCATCTTACTAAGACGTATTATTGGGAGACATACTAATAGTTTTATGCATTTTATGTAAGTACTCTGCTATACTGTTATAAAAAATCTCATTGATTGCACTTAGTGGAACATATGCTAATAGCAATGCAATTGCGCTTTATTTGACCTGCCAGATTCACTCAGGATTTTGTTTGTAGGAGCTCATTATGCATAACAGTCTGTTTAATTATTCTTTGTTCAGATAGCCTTGCATGACCTCTTCATGACAGCAGTCTGAGCGTTTTCCTCAGATCGTGATGGCAGTTATTTTCATCTTAAAGGCTGTCTGAAGCATCTTAACTCTCTTTGCCATTTTTGTTGTCGGGTATGTGTCTTTTTTTCTGTCTAATATGTCTTGTCAGAACGTCATAGTAGCAGCGCAGGAACTAACGTCTGAGTTCCCAGGTGCCTCTAGCTTCCGCAGCAGACTCGTACCTATTGCTTCCTTTTTTTCCTCGCACTTCTGAGAGCCGCACCACAGCAGGACTTCGTTATGACAGCCAGAATGAGAGAGATGAAGAGAAGGAGCGCTGTGTACTTTACAAGAGCATGTCCATCAAACTCTCCCTCAAAGGAGTGCTGTTTAACACAACGGTCAAGACGCTTGAAGCATAAACTAGTCCTCCAACTTACAAGCACCAGGAATCAAGCACAAGATGATGAAATGGCAGTAGCAACTAAGAATGAAACTGCATTCACGCTGATAGGCGGCCAAGTGAGAGAGTTTTAAAGATGCTTAACTTATGTGTTTCTATCTTTTTCAGTTAACTCCTGTTGGAACCACCATCTTCTCAGGTTTTACAGGGAACAACGGGGCTGTTGACATTGATGATGGTCCTAACGGACAAATTGAATACACCATTCGGTACAACCCTAAAGATCCGGTACGTGTTTTTTTTTTTTTTTTTTCATACATTTTTTCTATATGGTGTGGGTGTGCTGGAGAGGGAGCACAGGAAGTTTCTGCCAGGTTCTTTTCAAACGATTTACTCCACAACCTTACAAATCCTAAGCCTTGGTGAATACATTGTTGTGTTGATTTTCACAGAGCATAATTTAGCACAATTTAGCAACATGAAAATATACAGACAAAATAGCAGTAAATACACCAAATAAAATATAGCAGAAAGTATGTATGTGATGAAATGCAAATACAATTACTCCAGCAAATCATTTAAATGAATATGGTGGTATTACACATGCAAATTGGTGACATTCTCTTACTGCTTCTTAATTAGTGCAACATTATTGCTGTGAGTGGGGTGAGAGGAGCTAAACACCACTTAACCATTTCAGGAATATTTTATTCACAAAGTTCAAGTGTTTTGTGTGACACCTCTACATTCGAAGTGTCAGCGCCAAAGGAACGCCTTTACACCGCCCACAGCCTGTTCACTGACCATCTGATGCATATGTTCACTGGAAAGCACTCTCAATGTGACAAACTGAAATCTGTTATTGAATTTTTTTTTGTTTTTTATAAATAAGTTTGCCTAGAAAAAAAAAAAAAAAAGTTGCTTTCAAGGTATAAAGTTATCAAGATAAATAATTATCCCGTCTAAGTGGGTGGTTCTTGGCCAGAGTAACCTGCGATGTGGATTGGATTTAATGCTGATAGTCAAAGGTCTAGCTATGCAAAGACTACTGCGTTCACTTTCTATTTAAAGGTTAGGTAATTGTGATAGGCGGCCATTTACACATCAAACATTTTTATATCAAAAAAGCAAGGAACATCCTGTCTCCATGTCCCTTTTAAAGTGTTACGTATTGTATGTATTGCTAATAAGGGTGAGAAGGTTTTGAAAGTCAAGCAGTTTTGTCCCATCAGCATTCTCTTCTTATTGAAGCAGATAGATTATGAATTTCTCATGAGGCTGGAAGTGTGTGAGCCTTTGTGTGTGTGTGAGTGTAAGGGAAACCCTTTTGACCTACTCTTTTCTTCTCCACAGACCACAAACAAGACATTCGACATCCCTCTCACCCTGTCAGGATCGGTGGTTCTGAGAGAGAGGCTGAATTATGAAGAGATCACACGCTACCTGGTCATCATTCAGGCCAACGTAAGTCTGCACAGGAGGAGGAGAAATATAGTGCAAAAGAATGAAAAATTACTCGCCTCATGTCGTTCCAATCCTGTATGAATTTCACAAGCTGAGATGTTAAACAGAGTGTCCAAGATTCTTTTGCCTATAAAACAAAAAGTGGATGGTGATTTATATGGACAAACTCCAAAATGGTCTATACAACTCTGAAGTCATATTTTGTGAGGAACAGACTGAAATTGAAGCTGTTATTCACTGGAAATCTCCTTTGAATCCCTCAAGTCTCATTTGCTGTTGTGTTCAATTCAGAAATGGTGCCTTTAGACACGTAATGCTATGCGTTTGATGTTAATTGGTGCTAAATGGCATTGGATGGACTAAAATTTCAGTCTGTCCCTCACACAAACGCTTCAGAAGACTTAGAATATAGCGGAAAAGAGTTGTACAAACTAATTTTATGATACTTTTTTTGTCATTTTGAAGCAAAATTGCAGTCTTAAGGTGCAGTTGTAATCCACATTATATGGATTTTTGTGCGAAGGCGAAAGATTTCCCCAAAGAGATTTTGCAACAGGTTCAACGTGGTCTAACATATTTGCCGCCTTGACCAACACAAAGCTGTTTAATTTGAAAATGACTTCTGTGATTCATACATCGCAACACTATTAATAACAGACAATGGACCTTATTGGCCAACAAAATTACACAGAAATGTGACCGCACCTTTAATCAGTATCTTGGTCTTGTTTGCGTGTAGAATTTTTTTTTTTTTTTATACCTAAACAGCCTTACAGTACAACCAATTTCATTCACAATATATTCAACAAAAAAAAAAATGTAGGGCTTGAAGGGACTTGAAAGGGATGGAAAAACTACTCATACTGTCAGTAAAATGTCTTATTTTGACTTTGACTAAAGAGTCTTTTTGGCTGGCGAGTAAGTTTGGAATCTTGGAGTTGGATTCAAACGTCTGTGTTTCCCTTCAGGACCGAGCTCCAAACCCAAAGGACCGGCTCACCGCCACCACCACACTTACGGTGGATGTGTTGGACGGAGATGACCTGGGCCCCATTTTTCTACCTTGCAGCCTGGTAGACAACACCCGTGACTGCAAACCTCTTACGTACCGTGCCAGCATCCTGGAGCTCACAGATCCGGTGAGTGGTTCCTGATCCTGTGCTTTAAGTAGTAACGTTAAGTCTCCTCATACTGTATCTTGTAGCTCCAGCCTGAGAATTTAACTGGCAATGGTTTGTAGTTTGACTGACGTGCATTTTCCATGGCTGTTCTTGAAAAACATCTTTATTCTCTATGACAGTCCAAATGGCTTTGCACTGCACATGCTTCAAATGTTAGGGGATCTTTTTCATTCTGGTTTCATTTCCACTTAACTATTCCAGTGTTTTGATTCTTTTAGTATTTTCAGTCACTTATTGAGTCTCGTGAGACTTTTGGCACAAGTTTTGGTTCATTTTGAGTCAGACATTTTGAAAGTAATGACTTGCGGTTTAGTGAATAAATCGAGAACTGATTTGGTGAGGGAGTGTCTCATGAAACTAATTCAAACAGATTAAACACATCATTTTGAGACTGAATTTTGAGTGTTTATGAGTCATTTGTTGAAGTTTAGTGAATAAGCCAAGAACCACTCCAATTAATTTAGTAAGTCATTAGACTGATTTAAATTGATAACCTTTGAGATTGAGACAAGTTTAATTAAGCAATTAATTTTAAGCAATTATTTAAAAATAGCAGGCTCATTTTGTGAAATAAAAATATTATGGATAAATCTTTATCTCTCAATGGAAATTGCCATATACTCACCTAAAAATCATTTTCTATCAGCTGTTTTAGAATTGTAACCAGTGATGCCGGATTTGCAAATAAATCAAGTTTCGATTTAATTGGTCAAATAGGTTGGCAAAAAGGTCTGAAATTTTAGCAATTCAGTTTGATTTATTCAGACAGTTCAATCATACACTGAATCATTCACAGGGGTTTCTCACATCTAAATAGTAATGGGATACTTAATCAGACAGCTATTTATTATGCTGACAGCTTGACAACGACTCTGTACTGCAGGTAACGATAATTTATATCCATAACTCCGTTTAAAAAATATATTTATTTTTCTGATGTGGGTCTATGCCCCAGTACTTATGAAAGACTAGAAACTCTCCTCTTAACTCGCCATTAAAATCAAATATTAAATGCCATTACAACCATTGTGGTTCCAGTAGTTTTGAAAAAGCAGACACAGTTCTGCATAAGAATCAGTTCTTGGTTTCAAACCCTACAAACAAGTCACTGTTGTAGTGGCATTTCTTTTTAATTACCACTAAAAATGATTTTGTGAAGTGAAACTTAACTTAATGTAGATAAATGAGTTGATTAAGGGATTATTTGTGAGTGGGAGTGAATGTGTAGGCGACACAATGCAAGTGAAAAGTGTAAATAATACAAAAGTCTTATTTTTGTACTAAACTTTGTCTGGCTCAAGGGCAAAGTGGTGATGGGGTTCTTAGTAACTCAGTTCACGGGTCACCCCTATCTACGATTGCACCTGCAATATTTGCAGCTCCAGCGCAGAGCCTTGAGCACTAGGATATCGCCACCCGGCTTATGTGATAAATGCTTCTTTAAAAACATGAAATTATGGCCATGGGGCATACAACCTTAAATCAGCATTTCTATTAGCTTCAGATTTGGTTGATGTATTGAAAACTTGATTTATTTTCAGCCAACTCTCAACTCTCAACAAAGTGAAATGATGTTTAACTTGAATATTGCACATTGTTGTTTTTTTTGTTTTGCATGAAGCTACATCCACAACCTATTTTATTATGGTAATATGTTGTGTACAGGGTAATCAACCAAAAAAAGTGTAGGAAAGAACATAATTTTATTCACTAAGAGTAATTGGATAATGAAATGTGAGAGTGACGAGAAAACAATGCAGATGGCCTAAGTAACATTGCTAGGAAGTTCACAAGTTCACACTTACAAATAATCAGATAGTAAATAGTATGCGTATTTGGTGTGCTGTCCGAGGAGAGGGCTCCAAGCTCGGTATTTGGCCCGAACCCAGAGTACTCACCCCGTATTTCTGGTTAGGAAAGTAACCAGGTGAGTGTGAGGAGACGGGGTGGTGGAGGGATGCTGAAAAAACTGTCGAGGAATATGAGTGAGTCGACTGTGTTTATATATAGGCCTTCACTAATGCTGATTGGGTAGATATGTTTATTACTGATTGTTGACAGCTGGCTGAAATGACGTGATGATTAGTCAGATTATTTGAACGTTGCTTCTCCCGAATTTTGTTAATAAAACATAATTTGTTGAACCTCGGTTTTTGGCAATAACCTGATCCAAGGTTACATGTGTTGGACGTCTTGCTCGATTGGTCTTCATCTTGTACCGCAACAACGTTTGGCCAGATTGAGGTCTGGAAATTTCTTCTGTTTGAGTCACTCTGTTGGGGACGTACTACTTTATATTGAATCATTGTCATGTTGCTTGACTCAGCGTTGAAGTTTTACATCACAGACAGGTGTTTTAATATTCCGCTGTGCAATTTTCTGATACACTTTGGAATTCATTTGTTCATCAATGATAGAAACCCTCTACCAGAAAAAATAACATTGCTATACCATTCCTTTACAGCATGTAGAAAGGTGCAAAAAATTTGTTACAAGTAGAGCAAGAGCATGTAACCAAAATTGCAAACTCTTTTTCTATCCACCTTTTTCCCAAACACGGAAATTCCTTGTGATTCATTTCATACCAGACGCCTGTAGGCATCAGTTTTTTTTTTTTCTTTTTCATTCATGTTGCTTTGCATTTTTATAAAATTGAAAGACATATACGCTCTCTTTGCATGTTACTTTAAAGTAAGTAATATTCTTATTTTTTATGGAATATTGCTGTGTTTATTATAAATTATTTATCTGTGCTCGTCATTATTTTCTTTTAAATTCATGTGCCCACGTAATCTGTAATCAAAATAACATCTCTTCTCTTCTCTGATGACGTGTTTACACGCGGGCGAGGGCTGGACAACCTGTCACTCACATGAGATCGACCAATAGCAAACCACAACCATCCCACCATCCAATTAATTCCCCATGAACAAAATCAAGTCCCGCCCTACATTTTCTCCTTGTTGGAGAAGCCGTTTCACTCGAATATATGTCACAATAGGGAATAAAAGACTATCGGAACTTCTGTCTTAACTAAAGTCGACTTTAACCAACTTTAATCACAATCACACTTGTTTCCTTCACTCAAAAAAATGAACTTTCACTGTTGTTAGTTTCACTCAAACCATCCTTGTTCACATTACTTAAAAAAAAAAATAATGTAACTACATTAACTTAATTTAACTGAGTTTTTTCTACTAAAAATAAGTATTGTCAGCTTTACTTAAGTGTTTGTTCAACTTAACATTGCTGTGTGAAACGCACAAATTAATGTTGACATAACTAACTGGGCAGTGGATCCATAGTTCCCAGCTTGCTTTGCAAGGGACTGCATTAGGAGAGTAAATTTAGGGATTAAAGTGTAATTTTATTTTTCAGTAAAGGGAAAGATGTTGTTAGTTTATGTTAGTGTTTAATGTTCAGTTATGTTGGACATTTAGAGGAGTTTCTGTAATGTTTTTTTTTTTTAATTTTGTGGTTACCATTATGCAGAAGAGTGGCGCCTGTGATTGGCTGTGAGCACTCATATATGCATGTTTAGGATGTAATTCTTGCTCTCAATTCAGTTGAGTTTGTTCAATGAGTTATTTTTTTGAGTGCATTTTATAGAGCAAATAGTTAATTTAATAAGATGTTCACCTTACGTAATAAACATTATTAAGTAAACTGTACATATTATTATGTAACAGTGACAAATTCAAATGATTTGTATTTACTCAAAGACATTTTGTCAGCTCTACTTGAATTTCTTTTGTTCATACAACTAAATTGTTATTTGTACAAATTACTCAATATAGTTGCGTGGAACCACTTGACACTGCTTTTTTAAGTAAATCCAACAATTCATGTTTTGAGTGTTTTTTTTTTCTTTTTTTCTCCCCTGTGTACGGCTAGTGGCATAGGCGTTCTTCTGGAATGTCTTCTTTTACACAAATATTTCCTATATAGATATTTTCTGTAGCAAGCAACAACAGCAGCACGTTGAATTTAAGCACATATTTGACTTGCATTTCAAACGTTTCAGTTTATATGGTTTGTATAGCTTTTTCAATGATTTTAAATGGGACCAGAAATAGAAGCAAACTAAAGAAGGGAGTCATCATTGCTTAGTCACGAAATATGAATTTACTGGCTCTTAAATCTTTTGTACAAACAAAGATAAGAAATGCTGTGAATGTAGTTGCATTTGACTGGAAACATTAGAGAAGCTACATTAAAAGAGATCACGATTAATTTATATTTTACAAGGATAAAAATCTAGCAAATCTCGATATGAATAACTTTTTTCTTTGTTATAAACCCCAGTGTGTTTATACAGTCAAGCTGTCAGTCCGCAAAGTACGTTAATAGTGCTAAAAGCACGGAAAGCTAAAAGCATTACAAGACAGATAATTCACAGGTAATTAGTTTAACACTTCAAACACGAGAGGTGACGGTGATTCATTGATTAAATGTTCCCAATTTAAATGTAAAACAGATAGCTTGTTAACAGCCTACTGAAGATATATATATATATATTTTTTTTTTTCTTAAACAGAAGGGGGAAAAAAAAAAAAAAAACATTTCTTAGCCTTACTACTTCTCACTGCAGAAGCATTCCGTTTCATGACAGTAGCAAGAGTAATTTCCTTATTGTTCCCACATTTCTGCTTTTTCGTTTGTTAATTAGGTTTGTAAAGTCCCACAACCTTCTATCTAGACTTGAAAAAGTTGCATAAAACACATAAAAGTTCTGAATCACAATTTTTTTCCCCGACCGTAGTAAAAGCAACCTAAAAGCTTTTTGTTCATTGTGGGAGTGTTAGTACATTAGCGCTTTAGCTCTTTCAGCCCATTTGCCTTATCTGTGCTTGTCTGACAGCCAGAGTGAGCAAAGAGGTGCTCTAAATCATGTTTACTTTAACATTTGGAGCCGTTTGACTTCGGGCCAGCAGATGCATCCAAGGACACATTTTAGGGGAACCGTGTTGTCCGTGGCCAATGATTAGGTATTCTAAAGCCCAGTCGCCTTTATCAGCTGTCAGAAGAACTGCACTCTGCTCTGTGTGTCATTACTCAGGTGGTCGGTTTACTTCACAGCTAGCCTCTTTTTCACTTCGATGTGTTTCCCTTTGTCTGTACCCTCTTCGTTTTAACACATCTGCACTCCTCTGTGTTTCTCTGTCTTTTTTTCTTCAGCCTTCTGCGCTATCTCATGATGTGCTTCCTGGAGTATATCAGTACCTCTCCTACAGCATAATTCAAGTAGTTCATGTACTTAATTATTTCGCTCATGTTCTTGATAGATTAAAAAATGGCATCTTCAGAGTATAAATTTAAATGAAAGACAGCTTTACATACGCGTGAGTGATAAAAATCATATATCATGCTGTAATTTTTTGTGCAGTAATTTTTATCATGGCAACCGAGCGGTTAGTGTGTGGATATATAATATAAAATATATTGAAAAATAAGTAAAAAATAAGTATGCATATTATTTATAAAAAACATGATACATTCACTATTAAGTTTCAATAATTATGTACATAAATTTATGTTTATGCATATATAGTCATCAATTTTACTAATTAATTCTAAAGTCTTACATTTCGTCTCTCTAAAAGAAAAAGCAAATATGCATGATATCAGTTAGTTAATTTTAATATATATATATATATATAATTAAAATGAAAAAAAAAAACTAAATAATTGATTTCATGCATGTTTGCCTATTAAAGGGGGGGTGTAATGCTATTTCATGCATTCTGACTTATTTACACTGTTAAAGAGTTGCATTCTCATGCTAAACATGGCCAAAGTTTCAAAACACGAGTTGGATGTATGACGGAGTATTTGTGTGCCAAATACACTACTTCCGGTTTCGGACCGGGTTTTGGAGAGTTTTTTTTCGAGCATGGCCTGTATGACGTCAAAAGAGAGCGAAATTCCTTGTATAGGTACTTCTCCCTGGTAAGCTTGCACACACACATCACCCAGAGCAAGAGCAAGAGCACGCCCATCAACGCGCTTCGTTCGGGATACGGAAGCCGAATGGCTGTGTCCCAATTCAGGGGCTGCTATGAGGGGCCGTATAGGCCATAATTGTTGAAAAGCCTCTTACAAACACTAGTGAAATGAAAAACATTGATCAACCTTAGTGAAATTCATTCATACACATTACTGAAAAAGACTTATAAACACTAGTGAAACGAAAAACATTGATCAACCTTAGTGAAATTCATTCATACACATTACTGAAAAGACTCTTACAAACACCAGTGAAAACATTGATCAACCTTAGTGAAATTCATTCATACGTATTACTGAAAAAGCCTCTTACAAACACTAGTGAAAACATTCATCAACCTTAGTGAAATTCATTTATACGCATTACTGAAATGAGAAAAGATTTCAGTAGATGATGAGAGCTAATTTCACTTGAAAAGGAAGCTGTGGCCGCACTTCCGTTTAATTTGGCGCGTCTCACAAACTCTTTTAGGCAATGGCGGATAGTCGTTACAGTTGTAAAGCCATTCACATCAAAAGTGGGATGAAACAGTGCGCTGTTATAGAGCTCACGCCGCGCTGTCCGCTCGGTGGCGCTACGTGATAGTAAACACGTTTTCCCTGCGATGTCGAGTCGGTCGCACAGCCCGGTCCATTGAGCTGTGTCTATGACATGTCAGTGCGGCACGAGCTCTGTGAACTGGACCTCGCGACCGAGCTCTGTAACAGCACGCCTTTTTGTCCCACTTTCAGTGTGAATGGCTTCCTATACAACTTGTTACAACTACCCGCCATTGCCTAAAAGAGTTTGTGAGACGCGCCAAATTAAACGGAAGTGCGGCCACAGCTTCCTTTTCTAGCGGAATTAGCTCTCATCTACTGAAATCTATTCTCATTTCAGTAATGCGCATGAATGAATTTCACTGAGGTTGATGAATGTTTTCACTAGTGTTTGTAAGAGTCTTTTCAGTAATGCATATGAATGAATTTCACTAAAGTTGATCAATGTTTTCACTAGTGTTTGTAAAAGGCTTTTTCAGTAATGCATATGAATGAATTTGACTAAGGTTGATGAATGTTTTCACTGTTTGTAAGAGGCTTTTTCAGTAATGCGTATGAATGAATTTCACTAACGTTGATAAATGTTTTTCGTTTCACTAGTGTTTGTAAGAGGCTTTTCAATAATTATGGCCTATACGGCCCCTCATAGGCTGCACCCTTTGAAGGCTGCAAACATCATTGAGGCAGTCTCATTTAAGAAAAATAACCGTTAGATTGCAACGTAAGAAAGAAATTACAGTATTTTACACCTCACAATGAATATCTGTCAATTTTATTACGGTTACTTTTTTTAAATATGACATCCTTGATGAAGTATTCAGCCTTCAAATGCGATCTCCGAAGGATGCAGCCTCCGAAATGAGACGCAGCTCCTGTCACCGAAGGAGTGTGTTTTTGGTTGTGAGGGAAAGATTACCTTTTTCAGCTTCCCAAAGAACCCAGCGTCAAGGGAACAGTGGATGAAGTTTGTTTTTCCGGGGCAGCAACGGAGTTGTGCATGTATGTTTGTTTGTTCCCGGGATTTCGGTGACGAATATTTTGTAAACAAGTCCCAGTTTGGCGCTGGATTTGCAGATCGCGGGTGGTGAGTAAAGCTGCATCAGATGTCTGTGTTTTGTTGGCAATCGGCGCGCAAGTGCATATAATTTAAACAACACGAACGTTTTTGTTCCCTTTTTATTTATAATGATGTCGCAGCTAGCAGACGATCTCTACACAAAAGCTGCGCGCTTGTGACTCTTTAGCTCCGCCCACGGCACTGACGGCAACCAAGCTCCAGGAGCTTGGCTTTTTTCGGAAAGACTCGGTTTAGCGTATCTATCTTTTATAAATATGATAAAACTAAAGACTTTTCGCAGATATGAAGGATGCATTGTTACTCTATATGTACTCAAGATTAACATGAGATTGGCAGAAACTGTGTGTGATACCCCCCCTTTAACTAATTATTATGAATTAACTGATTGATATCATGCGTATTTGATATCAATATATCTTTCAGAGTCGAAATGTAATGTCCAAAGGCCTTAATAATAATAAAAAACAAAGATATGACATCCAAAGTATGTAAGGTAGTACAACTAGATCTCTTTTATTGAATCTAAAAGATTTTAATTATATTTTGCTATATATAAAGGTATTTTAAAGATTTTGAAGTGTCAAAAGATAATTCGGTTTAACCGTCCAAACGGCAAAACAGCCATTTCATTTGTGATTAAAATATCTAAAAATAAAATAAATGTATATAGTTTTTATTCTGGCATGATTTTATAACATCATATATCAACATAGTGCTAATGGTAATGGTATTAAAATTATGTGTAGAGGTTGTTGCTTTGTTATGAGAAAGAATGTCTGGAAAAATGAATTTCATTGATGTCATTCAGAGTAACCAATATAAAGGGACCATTTTGGATCAAGTCACACCTGCACAGGACCACATGGTCATGAAGCAAAGTAACTAACTCTCTTTTCTATTGCTCATACACATGTCCCGAAACATCAGGTCATTCGGTACAACCGCTATAAAACATGGACAATGTTATAATATTTTAAAAACTTGTACTAAATATAAAATGTTTGATTGTCCTTTTGCCAGCTAGCTAGCAAGCTATCTAGCTAGCTAGCGAGATATCAGCCTGTTAGCATTGTTTGAAAATATCGTCATTCGGTATAACCAAGTGTCATTCGGTAAAACCGAAATTTTGGTTAAACCGAATGACTTTTTTGGTGTCAAATTTTGTCCATCTTGTAAAAAAAAAATAATCTCATAATCTCATTGTTAACACTTAATAAAACTTCAAAATTAATTATGTCTCCATTATGGTTTTTTTTACACTCTTAAAAACCTTATTCGTCAATGACCTATATGTATATGTTTATTATTTATAAATTATATTAATTCTAAATGCTTGTATTTCATCTCAGTTTAACACTTTTGCTTTAAAAATGGTTTTATGGATATAGGTATTCTTTTTTTTTAACTTTAAAACAAGACAAGAATACTGATTAACAAATCATTTTTGCAGTGTGCCTTCATATCGGCCAGCACTAGCTCCACAAAACATTTTGAATTAAGAAGTCATACAGCTTGCCTACCGTGTACACACACGCATACACGCCTTACCTCAAGTTTACGTCATCCTTGCAGTCCTCTATTTTTTTTATCAGAAAAAATGCTTTTTCCTTTAAGAGACAACATTTCTTTGATCAAATCAGCAGAAGAGAAACACATCTGTTGCTCTCCTGCACAGAAGAATAGCGTGTGGAAGGTGTGAGGAGAGTAGAGGCTTTCACAAACTGATCATGTCTGACAGGTGTTTTATTCGGCCTCTGAGAGCCTCTCCACTCCTAACACAACATGAAAGGTCAAGCAAAGCCAGCCTCAAGTGGTGTCCGCCTCGCGTTTGCCATCTTTCCCCTGCGCAGGCCATCTGAAATGGATACCGCAGCTACCAAGTCAAATACCTTTGGGAAACCAATGAGTGTAAATGTCACATATGGGGGATCCAGGACTGAAGAAATTAATAGCTTTTTTCCGAGTCTACTGCCCATTTTGGCTGAGCTACGGCTGCTATTTGAAGTCCTCTCCCGTTCCCACATATAGATGATTATTGAGCATACACGTAGGATTCGCTGTAATGGCTTTTCCTCATTTCAACACACAGCTGAAAGGATGAGTGAGAACCTGCAGCAGCTGTTGTGATCCAGGTGCTGTTTTATAAATTCTGTAATGGCGATGATTAGGTAATCTTCTCCTTTTGCCATGTGCGTTTCATGTGTCGAGGGCATCCATTACTATATCACCGTCATAGAGGGTTCTACGGTTTTAAATGCTGAAAACTTACATTTCTTAAACTAAACATATTTGATTTTTATGATTATGAAGTTTAGCAAATTGATGTTAAATTTACTGTGATACAATAAAATATAAAATCAAATTATTTTAAATAATTAAAAATGTATATTTTTTTTACTGATTAAAATTATATTTTCCAGTCAACAGACAGATTATTTAATCTTTTTTTTAATAAGTTCTTTTTATCCCTCCAGGGGTCTGAATGTGTTATATTGGAGACTCTCGGTGGAAAGCAGTCTTGAAGTCAGTCCAGTCTTATCTAAAGGGCAGCAAACAGGGATGACACACTTTTTGATACTCTAATTTGGTTATTTGGCCAGTTTATTGCTTCAGCGGCCTACTGTTGGGAGCTCTTGGTGGGAGGTTAATAAAATGCCAGTAATGAGTCACGTTCCTCATTAATTGCTGTAATAAAAGACCAGGTTCAAAGATCCCGCATGGACCGAGCTCATCTCACCCCCCTGAACACTTAGGCCAGAGGCAAACTCTTTGCAGAGTCATAAATACATTTTTTTTTGGTAAGATTTATTTTTGTTGCTTTGCTGTTGTTTAGATAGGACAGTGTGGAATGTGGACAGGAAGTAGGAAAGAGATAAAATTAGCCAGGATTGAGAATCGGGTGACCCAAATCTGTGATGAAGTTAATATGACCATAATGACCACAAATACACTACTGTTCCAAAGACTGAGGTCAGTAAGTTTTTTTGTTTTTCTAAGAAATTAATGCTTTTATTCAGCAAGGATGCATTAAATTGATCAAATGTTGACACTAAAGCTCTGGGTATGCATCGTTTTTTTTTGTTTTTTTTTTTACATGTATGCCCACAGTCGAACTCACAGCCTTGGAAAGTATACTTAATTTCACTCGTATGCATACACAGGCAGTCGACACATGCACAGTTTTGAGCAATCTCTCGCCACGAGTTACAACCCATGTAAACATCTTTGTATTATTTCATGATAGAGTTGTACAAATCAGGGCACTTTCTAACCTCTTCGCACAATTTGTTGTCTATAAAGGCCTCCATTGTCGCAGTAGCTTGCATGCGATCCGTTCTGTTCTGTTTATGCAGTTTTTCTTTGACTACCTTGTGAATTGACGCCCCCGGTGCACGGCTGCCACCTTGTGGATAAACTAATTACTGCAAAAAAATTTAAATGCGCATGTGCGACCTGCGTGTACGTATGCGTAAGTATGCGTGGTTAAGCACATAACAGACAAAAGGTCAAATGCACGTGCAAACAATCCAAATGAGCAACGGGCAGAAAACAGACAGAGAATAAAAAAACCCGAGACACAGGAAACCATGATAACGCTCATAAATGCAGTGTAACATCATACAAGACTTCGCAAAGAATGACTAAATAAACAGGGCTTATATAGGCAGAGTTAACAAGGGTAATGAGAAACAGCTGAAAGTAATCAGGCATAATGAGCTAATTATAATGGGTTATAATGGGCATAATGGGTTTTGGGAAATGCAGTCCATGATGAGATAACAAAGACAGAAGGAGTGCCCTCTAGAGGAAATCAAGGGTACTCCAGCTGTTGCATGTAGCAATAATAGACTTATTTCAAAAACATTGTACCAACCCCAAAACTTTGAACGGTTGTGTATAAGACTCAAAACTGTTTCTTAACCATGACAGTACTTGATATGACATTGAAAATGGAATGTTTTTCTTAAATGATTAGTTCACTTTAAAATGAAAATTACCCCAAGCTTTACTCACCCTCAAACCATCCTAGGTGTATATGACTTTCTTCTTTCTGATGAACACAATCAGAGTTATATTAATAAATATCCTGACGCATCCAAGCTTTATAATGGCAGTGAATGGGACCAATGAGTATGAAGCTCAAGAAAGTCCATCCATCCATCATAAACGTACTCCGCACAGCTCCGGGTGGTTAATAAAGGCCTTCTGAAGTGAAGCGATGCATTTGTGTAAGAAAATATCTATATTTAACACATTATAAAGTAAAATATCTAGCTTCCGCCAGACCGCCTTCCGTATTCAGAAGGGCTTTATCCTTTTAAGCCCACTATAGCACCCCTTGTCTTAACGCTGAGAATTACATTGCATTATGAATTGCATTGTGACACCACTCAGGACACAATGTTGCATTAGTTTTCATAGAGAGAAGCATTTGCATTCGCATACTTAGGTATATTACAGGCCTTGGGCTACATCCGAACAACAGCACTATACAGTTGTCAATGCTGTTTGATAAGCTAAATATGGTTCTGTTCATATGTGACAACCTGCAATTTTCATGGGTCATGACTGAATGTTTAGAGTCTGTTCAGTTGGTAAGTGCTGTATTAACTGAACCACAGTCGACAATTAGCTGTCTGTCATGTCACTGACAAACACGTGGCATAAGCGTTCTCTTCGCGGCTTATTGTTTTGCTGTCAATCATTGATATCATTGCCTGTGAGGTTAGGAAAAATGGCAGAAAAATAGGCCTATTGTGTAGGTGTTGAGCGAGACCAAACTCCCGTTCTGTTTGGGTGAAGGAGGACATAAAAGAAAAAGAAAAAAGAAAAGCTTTTTCATCACACACAGTACCTTTAGAGAATGAGTGTCGAAAAATGGTGGCAACAGAAATATTCAATAAATAATTACTTTTTTTTTTTATAATCAATTATTCCACATAGCCAAACATATTCATGTTTATGTGGACAAACATTACTCTAGCTAATATGAAACAAAGCACACTGCGAATTGTGAGCTACTTCGGCTTACGATGTCTCGCATAAGTAATATCAAATATATTACTGTAAATAAGTCATTTTCCCTTGTGTATTTTCTCCCAGGACTGTACAAATGCAGCATTTGTGTGCATAATGGATGACTGAGAGAGTATTATGGGTAATCACACCAAGCGAATACCCCACAAGCTTGTGATTTACTGCTGTCAGAGGCATTATAATTGCAGGGGCTGGGAATTACAGGGCAACCATGAGAAATAAATCTTAACCATGCTGATTTTCTGCTGCTGCTTATTAAGTCTAGGAGGAATACATGTTTGTGTGTCCACTTACCATTTTTATGCAGCATAGCCGAGACCAGGCAATGTGTTTGGTTCTGTTGAAATGAGAAATGAACTTTGAGATTGTATTGCTCTCCTTGCATTTGGCATTTCTGATCTGCGGGTGTATTTGGATTTTATTTATTGTGGTTCATGCTTATATGAAGCCTATTATGTAAGCCTAGGTTATATAAGCCTATCTGATTACACTCTAAGTCAGTTTTCATTTCATTTTAAATCAGTAGTGTTTTTTTTTTTTTTTTTTGTCCTAACAGTTCTGCAATTTATGCGGCTTGTTCAGAAGATCATTGCTATTGCATTTCTAAGTGATCCCAAATTTTGATTTTTACCTGGTGGACAATAAAACAAGGGGAAACATCTCCCCAAATTATAAAAGCACATAATGAAATGAATAAAATTAAAAGGAAAACTGAAAATGTAAAAAATAATTGTTAATTCAAAATATTAATAAGTAATTAATTGTATACAAGTAATAAAACAACACTGGAATTCAGTCTTTTGTACTGCTATTTTACAATAAAACTCTTTCGATTGAAAAGTCATTCATAAGCTGCATGTGCAGGTGTTGAACTCAATAAAGAGCTTCTTCATCTCTAGCAGGTTTGATTTCAATTGATTTTAGATAAATATCCACTTCATCTAGTGCTCTTACTGTTATTTTACAGACTGAGAAACCACTCCAAATGATTTAGTGTGTGAGTGCTTCTGAAACAACAGACTCAAACCATTTTGCTGAGTCATTTGACCCATTCATTGACACAAAATGACTCAAAAGAGTGATTTATACTTGAATTAAACATCGCTCATTCAGATTATAAACAAACAATGGAAATTATGGGAGACACAAGTTGATTCCTAAAGTATTGGCAGGAAACATGTAGACATCGGTGTGCACCGGTGTCTGAAGCATGTGTACAAACGCCAATGCAATTGCCTACGGCAGTTATCTGACTTCACTGCCGTGCCGGCATGACTATAAAAGGGTCCATGCATAAAACATCATCAACTTCGATTTGTCTGAAGGAAGACCTGCAGGCATGGCTAAAATTATCAGTGCCAAAAAGGGCAAAACCTGGGAATCGAAGAGGAAGGATTTCTCCTTTCACTTTTATCCTCGAGAGACACCAACTTCCCCATAGCATTAGCAACTGAAGCAGCATCTTGTTCCCTTCTCAGGGAACTGGGTTACATGCGTAACCCTAAGATGTTTATTCAACCTTGCTACTTAATCAATAGCTTTGCTTCTGAAAAATTGCTTTGCCAATGAAACTACATGATTTAAAAATGAAACCACATGAAGGTATAAAATTTGTGACACTACCACCTTGCTACTGAGAAATGCAGTTAAACAAAATGTCTCTGTTATTTGTAGTGATGCTATTGTCCAATATTGAGAACCACTCATATGTTTTTTTCAAAAGTCAGACTTCTTTCTGGTGATGTATGCAGGTATTTTCCAATCATTTAGTGTGGTTAAACCCTGCCAAGCTTGCATTCATCTGCTTCCATTTTCCAAGGTGCGAAATTGGGTCATGCAACAGGACAATGATCCCAAGCACACCAGCAAATCTACAACAGAATGGCCAAAAAAAAAAAAAAAAAAAAAAAAATACAATAAAATCAATGTGAGTTGCACAGCCCCAGTCAAAGTCCAGACCTCAACCAGATTAAAATGCTGTGGCAGGACCTCAAGAGAGCTGTGTATAAACAAATGCCTGCAAACCTCAATGAACTGAAACAACATTGTAAAGAATAGTGGGCCAAAATTCTTCCACAACAATGTGAAAGACTGATAAAGTCATATAGAAAATGAATACTTCAAGTTATTGCTTCTAAAGGTGGTTCTACAAGCAATTAAATCATAGGGTGCACTTAGTTTGTCACACATGGCTTCTCCATTTTGGCTTTATTTTTGTTAAATAAATAATGGCACTGTGTAATATGTCATGTTGTTCATCTGAGGTTGTATTTACTTAATTTTAAGACCTGCTAAAACTAGATGATTTTTTTTATTATGACCATAGAATTCAAAAAGGGTGTACTTTCTTTTTCACATGACTGCAGCTACAATTAGCATCAAGCTACATATGACAATTTATGAGAATAATACTACGCCTTTACTTAAAACGCACTGTAAACCACCATTGAGTGTTATAATAACTTCCGATTGTGTTCTAATGTGAATTTGGTCATATGATGAGGCAGAAATATGTTGTTTGTAGCATTTTAGAATTAGCTAATCGCTACACCTGCTTAGCATTTCTCATGTAAACATCCTTTATTCTTATAAAAATAGCCCAAATCACATGATTTTCTTTTGTGGTAGTCTGTTAACTCTGATGTACATCACAATATGCAAGAAAATATCTGTCGTTACTTCAATTTCATCGCAACTTTAAGCTTGTGTTAGGCACTTTGACTTTTTTTAAGTGTCGTTTTTCAGAACAGGGTTTTGGCACAGCTGTCTTCAGGATCAGTTTCTCCCTGCTCTTTGCTGACTTGCAGAGCAGCTTTTTTTTTTTTTTTTTTTATTATTATTTTTTTTTTTTTTTTTCTGGCAGCTTCATTTTTACCCGGTCGTCTCAGGGTTCACCCATGCCACTCACTGTAACACTGTCATTTTCCAGAGGCGGCTTGAATTATAGATGAGCATATTTACTGACTGGTGATATTATGGCTGAGACAGAGAGAGAGGCAGAGAGAGATTTACTTATCCCTGAGGCTCAGGAAACGTGGAAGACGGGTCTCCGGAGCTCATAAACGAGAGAGGGGAAATGTGGCCTTGAATTTTGCGGACAAACATCTGCAGCTCATTTGCTGCAAGTGACAGGAATGTTGATGCCGCTTCTCACATGTGATCATTGTGTTGTCGCTTTGTTGCCTGATAAATTTATGTAGCGTGGATCTCCCCTTGCCATCTGTTTTGTCTGTATTTGCATGTGCGTTGTAAATGTTGCAGTGACGTAACATGACAATGCCAAAATTATGTTTTCTAGTCAAAATAAATTCAATTGCACAACGCCCAATTACTTTGTATCTTAAGTGTCTAAATACATGTATCTTTTGGTATGCATGTTTATTTTTACTGGAAAAATGACAAATGGTACATCTATTAATTTATACCAAAATATATTACATAAATACAATGAGTTGAATACACCTGTTCTATGATGAGCATATAATCCAGTTTTTGGGGGGCGTAAAGTGAAAAGTCTTAGATGTCATCTGTCCTGATAAGATAATGAACAAAAAAATATTAAGAAAGTAGTTTGTCATAATCTGAATGATTGATTAATTGATTGATTGATTGATTGATTGACTGACTGACTGACTGACTGATTGATTGATTGATAAGCAGCAAAGCAGTTTGGGGTAAAATATTTGGGGGAAAAAAATGTCTTTGAAGTCATAAAGTCATGTGATAAAAACAGTTAATGATATCAGTTCAAAAGGGTGAAAGTAGTTTGGCATAATCTTTTATTATTATTATTTCTTATTAATAATTTCTTCTTCTTCTTCTTCTTATTATTATTATAGATAATAAGCAGTGAAGCAGTTTTGGTGAAGCATTCCTCAAAATCATTGTCAATCAACAAAGTCATGTGGTGCAACCAACACAATAATTAAATAATGTCGTAGTTTTAAAGTTACATATATATATATATTTATATATATATATATATAATGATTAAGATGTATTCAAAGTATAAGGGAAGTATACTGTATGTATCTAAATACTTTTTGCCTTAGGGTCATTAAATTTAAAACATTTCTTGAAATGTTTTTCAAAATCAACATGAATGCTAAGTGAACATTTTCTAAAAATATTTAAAACTAGATATTTAGAACGATTTTTTTTCCCCAGTGTAAATAATGCAATAATCTTCTCTGTGTCTCTTTTCTAGAGCCGAGTAAACCCTGTCAATGTGACTCCTCCCATTCAAGCTGTGGATCAAGACAGAAACATCCAGCCTCCGTCAGACCGCCCGGGAATCCTGTACTCCATTCTCATCGGTAGGTCTCTGTCAGGCTCTCTGTACTCTATATTGAGTCGCTACTGGCATACAAGGTCTCACTGTGGAGGAAACAGTGGTTTCCAAGGAAAGGCAGAGCAGAGTGGCAAGTTGGAAATTCAGCGGGAGTCAAATGCATTTATGCCGTGGGCAAGGTGCGCCCACCCACTGTGCTTTGAGATGAAACCTGGAAGCGGAGCAGTGGGCTCGGGAAACCACGCTGCTTGCGACCTGAGCTGAGGAACTAAAGTGCGCTGCCGGAATGGTTAGACCTCCAGTCAGGGATATGTCAGAACATATTGTAGGCCACAGCTGTGTCGGCTCAATCTGACAGCAGCCTTGTGCTTTTAACTCTCAACAAAGCACTCACTATTAAATGTGGCTATTTATAGAGGAAGTGCATTAATGATTTTATTCAGCTTTTCTGTATGAGGTATGGCTATGAAAATGAATACACTATGTTTCAAAGTCATGGTGCCCCAGTGAGTTATTATGTTCAATGGCAAACAATTCAATACGAGTCATTAATCTTATGCATCCCTCCATTTTACCCCCATTCTTCTGTTTTTGTAGGGAAACCTACACCATATGCAGAGTATTTCTCCTTGAATCGGACTACAGCTGAGCTCCAGCTCCTGAAACCCATCAGCAGAGAACAGTACCAGCATTTCGACTTGGTAATCAAGGTAATAATGACAACATCAACAACAAAATGGTCACTAATGTAAGCAAGTAAAATTAAGTAAGCAAGGAAATGAAATTAAATGTCAAACACCAGCAAATTTAAAATATCTCATATTTTTGGATAAATAAATAAATACATACATACATACATAAATGCCTGGAAAATAAGAGAAATTAAATGCAAAATATCAAGAAATTTAAAATATCTTCACCTGGGAATTTCCCATGACAAAACAGCATGGTGCCCATCAGCTGATTAGCTGTTCTTACTAGTGTACTTCTCTGTTCTCAACTTTAAAACTTGTGAAAGTCTCATCAACTTGTGAAATATATCAAGAAAAAACAACTTGAATTTTGTGAGTTAACTCAAACTCTCCCGCCATCTAGCTTTAAAATGAATCAGAAGTATTCGCTGGGTCACATGACCATAAATGATAAAATGACTTCCTCGAAGTGACCATCGCATGTACCCTTCGCTAACGGGCTTGTGGAAGGGCCCTTCGTAAAGGGATTCAGTTGTTCACTTTCGTTTGGAACACCCCTACAAATGGCGTCCCCTTCTCCAAGTGCACTTCAAGGGCATACAAATGCTCTTTGGAATTTACCCTATGGAAATGAACAAGGAACTAGAACACAGACAAACGGGAACAGGGAAAACCGAACTAAAACACAATCAAACAGTGAGCGAGCGAGCAAACAAGCAAGCGAGCGAATGAATGACTAGAAAATCAGTGAAATTAAATGTCAAACATCAGGAAATTTAAAATATCTAATCTTTTTGGATAGATAAATAAATATGTAATACATACATATACATACATGAAAACATGCTTGGAAAATTAGCTAAATTAAACATCGGGAAATAAATAAATAAATAAGGCTGAGAAATCAGTAAAAATTTAATATTTTGAAGTCATATTCTTTTTCCTTTATATTCTCTAAAATATTTCATTAGCTAAAAATTGTGATTAAAAATAGTTTTATCCAATTTTCACATATGAGATTTGTGGTGAATTTTTTGTTCAAAAAGTGTGGGAACCCTGGACATGGCAAAATGGCACCATCCAATCCAAAAATGATGATTTAAATATTATTTCCAGTATTTTAAGACATGTATAACAGGGGTATGAAACTGTACCGCATACTAGAAATTACTCTAATCCAAGAGGCAAGAGAAAAAGAATTTTGTGGAATTGAGCCAAGCGTGTTTGTGAGTGTAGGAATTGAACGCCAGGCTCTAGAATGATAGTCTACGCAGGTACAGGGTGATGATCTGTAAAGAATGCTGTGCATGCCACCGGCCTTTTCACAGTGAGAAGCATGGACTGGACATGGACTTATGTTGATGAAACAGGCTGGGTGTTGAACCTCGTCGCTCTTTTCAGGATCAAAGAGCAAGAAGAACAAGACTAGTTGCCTTCAGCAATAACGCTATGGGTCCATGAGTGTGAATAGATTAAAGGCTAATTGAAAACATTAATAATCCTGTCAATGTTTACTCACTTTCATGTCATTTCAAACCCATATGCTTTCTGCTGTGGAAAACAAAAGGAGCTCGAACCTCATATGCTAAGTTTGAAGATTTTTAGATTTACTGTTCATCACATAGAGCTACTGTCCAATTTCAGAAGACATGGAATATAGTGCACTAGTCATATGAAGCATTTTCATGATTCTTGTATGTCTATTTGGTGCTTTTATATCCTTTTTGGAGCTTGACCCCTGTCTGCTTACAGTGAGAAACGTGAACAGTAACTACGTTTACATGGACACCTTTTGTTTTAATCCATATAAATTCATTCCGATTTATGAATTCCGAACTTAGTGTTCACATGAACGCTAAATAAAGTAATTTGGTTGATGTGCACATTTATATGTCACAAGCTTCAAATCAGAATTGATTTTTTGATATGCGCACACTGAACGAATATACAGAGTTCCCCACTGTTTACACATACCATTCTCCTAAATAAAATAGAATAGATAAATAGAATAAAATTTATCCTTAAAATAGATAAATATTAAAGGATTAGTTCACTTTCAAATGAAAATTATCCCAAGCTTTACTCACCCTCAAGCCATCCTAGGTGTATATGACTTTCTTCTTTCTAATGAACGCAATCTGAGATATATTAATAAATATCCTGACGCATCCGAGCTTTATGATGGAAGTGAGCCGGATCAATGAGTATGAGCTGAAGAAAGTACCTCCATCCACATCCATCCATCATAAACATATTCCATAGAGGTTAATAAAGGCCTTCTGAAGCGAAGCGATGCGTTTGTGTAAAAAAATATCTATATTTAACAAGTTATGAAGTAAAATATCTAGCTTCCACCAGACCGCCTTCCCTATTCAACTTATGGAAAAAGCTTAACTGACACGACGCCAGTTCCGTTTTTTTTCCGTAAGTTCAATACGGCAGGCGGTCTGGCGGAAGCTGGATATCTTACTTCATAGCTTGTTAAATATGGATATTTTTTTGCACAAACGCATCGCTTCATTTCAGAAGGCCTTTATTAAGTCCCCCGGTGCCGTGTGGAGTACGTTTATGATGGATGGATGTGGATGGAGACACTTTCTTCAGCTTATACTCATTGATCCCGCTCACTGCCATTATAAAGCTCAGATGCGTCAGGGTATTTATTAATATATCTCAGATTGTGTTCATCAGAAAGAAGAAAGTCATATACACCTCGGATGGCTTAAGGGTGAGTAAAGCTTGGGGTAATTTTCATTTGAAAGTGAACTAATTCTTTAATATTTATCTATTTTGGGACCTAATTATGAGACAGCGAGCACATGAACCGTTGTGCCGTGCTGCTTATATTTATCAAGCAGTAAACACGCCTCTTCCCGCGGCCAAAACAAGATGTCTGTGGATGAGAGTCCGAAACAAGGACTAGTGGGACATTGTCCTGCTCCACTTCACAGTCGATGAGTGGACATTTATGACACTTTATTCAACAACAACAACAGCTCATTCCACAAGTCATATATCATTGAGCCATTTCTACATCATTGCACATGCTCAGTACTTTCCAGTTTTGGTTTTCAGTCCTCTCTCGATCGGATTAGAAAAGGTTTAAATCACCCCTTATAATCCAAGCGAAATTTTAATTGGATTTGGCCAATTCATTCACAATTGATGTGGTTACATGTCACTTTATTTATTCTGACTGTGCTACTAGTCCGATTACAATTGTATTATTAGGGTCCATGTAAACACAGCTAGTGTTAAACTCCTTTTGTGTTCCACAGTCAAAAGAAAGTCTTACAGGTTTGAAACAGTGTGAGGTGAGTAAATGATGACTGAATTTGTATTTTTGGGTGAAGTAATCCTTTAGAATTCAGGTTTTGTTCTTTTGTTCAGATTCTGTTGTCATTTCTGATTCTCTTTACCTTCTAGCTTGTATTTAAAAGTGTCTGCACTTAGCAGGATTTATTTGGAATGAACAAAATGAGTAGAGTATACATGAGAAAACACTTTTTCCCCTGACTGCTCATGCCAAACTAACCCCGCTGGCTAGTTGGTCTTAGTCTTTCACACTGGCAGTTATAGAATAATATATTTGGCTGTTAGACCTTTTCCATGCTGTACAAACTAGCAAGTTGTGGAATTGATCCATTAACAATAAAACCACACACTGTAGAGTATGCTGAAAACCACAGATACATAACGATACACACGACCAAGGGCACGGAGTGATGGTAGCATCTTCTCTTTCAGTATAGAGCAGTACATCTGTGAATTCATGATGCCATCACTGAAATGCATCTCCCTGACACCAGCAGCCCCACATAAGGACACTGCCACCACCATGTTTCACTGTAGGCACCATGCATTTTTCTTTGTATTCCTCACCTTTGCGACGCTATACAGTTTTGAAGCCATCAGTTCCAAAAACATATATCTTGGTCTCATCACTCCAGAGTATAGAGTCCCAGTAGTCTTCATCTTTGTCAGCATGGGCCCTGGCAAACTCTAGACGGGCTTTTTTGTGCCTGGGCTTTAGGAGAGGCTTCTTTCGTGGACGGCACCCATGCATGCCATTCCTCTGCAGTGTACGCCGTATTGTGTCACAGGAAATAGTCACCCCAGTTTGGCTTTCTACTTCTTTAGATAACTGCAGTGAACTTGCATGCCGATTTTCTTCAACCCTTCTCATCAGAAGACGCTCCTGTCGAGGTGTTAACTTCCGTGGACGACCTGGACGTCTCTGTGAGATGGTTGCAGTTCCATCTTTTTAAAATTTTTGTACCACTTTTGCTACAGTATTCTGACTGATAAGTAAAGCTTTGCTGATCTTCTTGTAGCCTTCACCGTTCTGGTGTAAAGAAATTATTTTCTTTCTCAGGTCTTGTGACATTTCTCTTCCATGTGGTGCCATTGCTGACAGCATGAAATGGGAAGGGGTTTTAACACCCTTTTATAGTCAACTGTCTGCTGGACACCTGTGTAATGAATAATTAGACTCACCTGTGGTTGAATTCTTGTTAAATTAGACATTTGTAGTCTAAAATTTAGCTTTGCTCCAGAAACTTTCAGTGGGGTGTACTCATTTTTGCATCACCCTAATTTGAGTAAAACTGAAAAGTTATATTATTAACCTTACTTTCATGTTATAAGTTAAACAGATGTTATATAAAACTTAGTCTTGTCAACATTTTGGAAATTGTTTTTGTGTTCATTGAGATATTGTTTAAAATGTTACTTTTCAAAGGGGGTGTACTCATTTACGCTGACCAAAATTTCCCACAACCAAAATGAAATGTTAGCTGGGTTGTATATATATTCATGAATGTACTGCTGTCATACACAAGATCAAATGAATGATATACTTCACAAAGTATCACAGACTGCCAGGTACAGTAGTTTTGCCTCCGCAAATCAGTGTTAGATCAGCAACAGAGTAACTCTTAGTTTTTCCTTGGGGAATTTCAGTTCTAGTACCACACAGATAAAATCAGTCCTATTGTGACAACAGCATGTCAACCTGCCAGTCAAGATCTCAGTTTCAAAGCAAAAGCAGCAAGGCTGAGCCCCCTTAAAATCCAATCACGTAGTCCGTACACTACAAGATTCCCAGAATCCATCAGTTTACACATATCTGTCAGTTGGATTCTGTAATATATCAGATATACATTGGCCCCCAACAATATTTTAACACTTAAGCCACACTTAAAAATGTATGAAAGTTATTGCATTAGATCAAACTCAGTGTTTCAGCAACATTTTTGTTCAATATGCATCAGACTGTCAGTCAGTCTGTGTGTGAACCATAGGTTTTCACTAGACTGAGTCTAGCTTTATTGACAGAAATATAATCTCTTTCTGTAGCTTTAATTATCTTTTTAATAATGCCTCGCTGTGAGCCAGTATACATCACACCACCAAAATATTATACATCATTTCATTTCACATTTTCATGCATTCCAAAATAAAAAATGCCTGCGAGGTTTCAATTTGAGCATGAGAGGTAATCTAGCTGATGCAATAAACTTTATATTCTGATGAGTTAAATGTTTATCACACTGGATGCTGTATATTCATCCATATTTACAATTTTCTCAAGTCTTATTGATTCTCAGTCTGTCCTCACTACCTTTATAAGCCACTCTGATCTTGCCCTTCAGCCTAAATTGTTGCTGTCTAAAAAATATGTGCTGTAACTCATTTGGTTATAGCTATATATTTTAATGTGGGAGTGATGATAGCCACTCACATATTACATCAGGACTGAGTTCATCTGTAGTCTTGCTTGAATAAGGCTGTTTACACCTACAACTTAATGACTTTTCTATAGTACTCAATTATTGATATATATGTCCATAAACTGGAACAGAACTGATGATGCGTTAGTCATGCACACCATTATGTGAAGATGTCATTTTCACTTAAAGTTTGAGTTAGAATAGTTTGCAAGTGAGCGATTATGAAAATAATGAGGCTGTAAACGCGGACTAGTGAGTAGATGAGTTTTCTTATTCGGTGTGATGATGTTTATTGTCCTCGACAACTGTGTAGTTCCATTTAACCACACTCTAAAGAAAAATAGTTCTAAACAGTAACAAATTAGGGTTCTTCAGCTTGTAACAATAGCAGAACCTTTTTTTGGTGCTAAATAGAAAGTTTTTTTATAAGGTTCCATTAAGAACCATGCTTTGAAAGTGCTGTAGGACCTCAATAGTGTGATTAAAGGTGATTGGTAGGAAACCAGTTACAATTTGAAAGTTAAAATGTGTAGACATTTTAAGAGAGAAATCATTTACCTGTTGAGAGTGTGTTGAAAGTCTATGTAATTGAATGGCTAAGCTCCAGAAAACTAGTAATGATATGGCTTTGACAGTTACAGATTTGAAAAACAAAAAGGTGGGGAAAAAGAACCCTAAACTCTAACACAAAGAACCATTTCAGCATGTAAAGGGTTCTTTAGAGTCATGTGGTTCTAAATAGAACTGTTACTACGTGTAAAGAACCTTCAAAGAACCATCTTTTTTCAGAGTGCACTTGTTAGCAACAGCCTTTTTCAGGACAAGTTACATAGTTGAAACATTTGCCAAATATGAAACATTTATGCGTATTACATATGCTTTATAAGTCTTGGTTATGGCAAATAAGTTCCATAAGTAAGTTTAAGTGCTTGAAGTTAACCACAGTTATAGTTAACAAATGAAACTTACGGTGTTTCATGTAAACGAATTATGAATGAATGTACCATCGTTTGTCGCACTGTCGTTCTTATATTCATGTTTTCAGTAAAGTGGAAGTAAAGTGAGTAAACGATCTGTAACAGCAATAGTGACACATGGTAAAAAACACTGTTACTCACACTTGTGTGTTGCAACATTACTGTCGGATCAAACTGTGTCTTGTTTAAAAACAAATCCACAATATTAAAGCTGCAAGCAGCGATGAAAGGGCCCTCACACCCGTGCCACCGCCACCCGGTGGCTTTAGCATGGTGGGCAATATGCATTTAGTATATAAATATAGGAGGACAACGTCAGTCATTTGTATTTGCCACACCTTCTGCTACCAGCTGGTGGCGATATGACTATAAATTTTGGCATGTAGATGTCTTCAGGCCATGGCACTTATCAAACATGTGAAGTTTGAGGCAGATCGGACATTGTATGCTCGAGTTACAACACCTTCCTGTTTCATGACGATAATAACATGCTTTAGCACACAGCTAAGTGTTGCTAGCATGTTTTAGAATGTTTCTAGCATGTTTAGCACTCGATTGCATATTTTAGTAAGTTGCTAGTAGTGCATCACAGTGTTAAACATGTCACTTCCTGTTGCCAGTGAGTGGCGCTATTACTATAACTGAATATTGTCATGTAGATGGACTCTTATCAAACATGTGAAGTTTGGGGCAGATTGGACATTGTATGCCTGACTTACGACAGCTTCCTGTTTCATGGCGAAACATCGAACTTTGTCAGTCCTCTAGGAGGAATTCGTTAAAATACAACATCTGGAAATGGCAAAAACTGCAAAAATTTTGCAGAGAAAACTCAAAATATCTCACTTCCTGTTGGGTTTTCAGATTTTGCACCCAGGGACTTTTTTGTAGGTATTGGGCTGTTACATGTGTCTACCGAATTTCATACCTGTACGTGAAACGTAGCGTGAAGGGCGCTTAATTGAAATTTTGTAGGTGGTGCTATCAATTCTGAAACCCATATCAGATGTAAATTTTCACCACTTCTGACACGTGTGCAAAGTTTCATGAGTTTTCGAGCATGTTTAGGCCCTCAAAAATGCGATTCATTTCGGAGAAGAAGAATAATTGACTGAGCAATTACAATAGGGTCCTCACACTATCGGTGCTTGGGCCCTAAAAATGAAGTGAACACATAAACAGTGTCTTACTGGCGCAATCTGGAACTTTGTTAAAATGGCAATGATGTAGAAGTAGCCGTTGATCATCTTCTGCAGAGGCGGTCTTTCGTCGCACTATGATGTCGTACTGAGACAAAATCCGAAACGAGTCGTTTTGGCAGCTTGGTTTTAAAAGCTGTTTGTGGAGATCTGAAACATGCAGGATATTTTTTATAGTACAGTTAACTCTGTGTCAAAAGATCAAGAATAATTTGAATTCTCAATTCATGACCCCTTCAAGCTCAACCTTATTTCAAAATTTCAGAAAAATTGCAAATCTTGCAGCCCTAGTATTCAGTCTGCTTTAGAAAGTGTGTAATTTAGATATCTTCATATCTACGTGGAGACTGTAAACCATGCAGTTTTGAAGTTCCAAAATCACTGCATGAACTATTAATCCATAGACCTCTGTTCAGGATTTTCAGACATTAAAATTTAATTTTAGTTTCATATAGGTGCTGCTGGTGAAGTAGGAATTTGAGCAATAGTTAGTACACTAAATATTCAGATGCTCAGAGCACTTGGGTGCATGCCAGGCTCAGAGAGAATTAAGTTTGAGAATGACCTGAATTAATCAGCCATGGTCTTTATTTAATTTAGAGGGGCAAGTCTATAGATAGTGTTAAGCCCTTGTATGCCCATAGAGGCTTATCGCATTGCCCTTCTTATATGTGCAGCATGTGTTTCACACCACAGTATCCCATCTTAAAGTCAGGATCTCTCAACTTATGGCATTCTTTTCTCTAGGCAGAGCAGGATAACGGACACCCTCTCCCAGCGTTCGCTAATCTCCACATTGAGGTGCTTGATGAGAACAATCAGGCGCCGTACTTCCAGGTGGCCACTTATCATGGATTCATCTCGGAGTCTGCTCCACTGGGCACAACTATCTCGAGCAGTGCCAATCTCTCCACCCCCCTCGCCATTATCGCCCTGGATAACGACATCGAGGAGGTGAGGACTCTCTCTGCTCAGACAGCAATCATTTTCACATGTCCTGAGGGATGTGTGTGTGTATAAAAATGTTCCTCTGATGTTAACCAAAGCTCCTGCTCTATGGAGCATTTAGAAAAGCAAATTAAAATTGAAAACAGCATCAGAGATACAGTCTCAGAGGCTCACACTTAGAGACTTATTGGGGAGGCGCTTACACTGCGCTAATGTTCTCTCTTTGCAATTATCCCTGCTTTATAGATTGCAAAGGCAAAGTATTTAGAACAAAGCAAATTCTGATAAACATCTAACTTAAAGGGACAGTTCACACAAAAATGAAAAATCATTTATTCTAATGTCATTCTAAATCTGCTGAATACAAAAGAAGATATTTTGAAGAATGTCCACGCTGCTCTTTTCCCTGCTACCTCTCTCATAAGTCAAGTCACCTTTATTTATATAGCACGTTATACAATATATTGCTGAAAAGCAAGCAGCTTTACAGTATTAAACATGAAAAAACAGTGTCAGTGTCACTTTTCATTAGAATTACAGCTTACTATTTCTACTGTAAAGCAGCTGTCCGGTGTGTTCATGTTTTTATTCGCATCTGAGAAGAAAAAAGAAATGAACCGGAGAAGATTTCCATATCAAAGAAGGCGGAGCCTCAGAGCCACACCTACCCATTACATAATCACCACTGACCAATGGTAGTTCAAAGGTGTTTACTTTTCTGGAAAGTTCACTTTAGCTGTTTTGAACTCCCAAAATGAACTCTAAATGAGCTTAAATTTTGGCCTGATTTTGTTCGAAATGACGTCACACTAGTTCAATTTCACTTGAAGTATTTTGTGACTTTTAATGGTGTATATAGAAGTCACACAGGTCTGGAATGATATGAGGGTAAGTAAACAACGACAGAATTTTCATTTATGGGTGAATTATCTCTTTAATCCCATTAATCTTAAAGTTGAAAAACACTCTAATGTCAAGCATATGTTTTGTCTCCCATCTAAAGCTGAATCCCAGTGATGTGCCTGTAGGTATTAATGAAATTAGTGTGAGGTGTGAGAAGTGAAAAAGCCCTTGTTTGCCTTCTCTCCCTTTCTCATTTTTGCTGTGCTGTCTTTTTGTATTGTTCAATTTACTTAATGCTCTGCATGATTACTGCCCTGCGTCTTGTTTATTGATTTTCATTTACAATTTTGGGCGGACTGGCAGTTGATCTAATGTATCTCATTAATAATTTGGTAAATTTGGAGGACTGCATTCAGCTGAAAAATTTAGAGCATGATGAGGAATTGCAAACAACATCAGTGTTAAATCTGGAGTGTGTGATTTGTGTGCCACTAAATGTAATTGCAAAAATAATTATATTTTTATATTTATATTTAGCTAATATTTTCTGAACACTATTCCCATCTTGCATTGGTCAGATAGTCCTGCCTCAAAACTTTTGCACAGTTAACGGGCTGGTCAGGATGTTCAAACAAACTGAGCAATATTTGGACAGTTTTACACTTTTCAGAGGAATCAGTCCATAAATGGTTTACTTATAGTTATTTCTGCATATTCAGATGAGATAGGGGAAACTATTTTAACATAGAAAACTTCTTTAATGGAAAAAGTTTGTTTTCACCTTCACCATGTATGGTAATTAACTTAGTTAACCACTTATTATTATTTTTATTTATTTATTTACTGTAGCATTTTTACAGTCTTTTTTCTGTAAAAAAAAAAAAAAAAAAAAAAAATATATATATATATATATATATATATATATATTTTTTTTTTTTTTTTTACAGTATAGCATTGCCAAAGCCAAAATTGCCAAAATTCTAACTTGTTATACATAAAATCATATATATATATATATATATATATTTCTGCAATTGACATTAAGTATTTAGTTTTTTATTTGACGACTCTTATTTACCATTAAATAATGGTGAATGCTCTCCATAATAGCTTATTTCTTTTTAAATTAAATTCAAATGGAATGTAAAGTCATAGGAATAAGAAACAAAAAACATTTTAAAGTATGCAAGGTTAATAAGAAATACTGCTATAACAACCATAAAATTTGTGACCCAGTCTGTGAAAACCCAGCTAAAGTCTTTTTTTTGTGTGTGTGTGTGTGTGTGTGTGTGTGTGTGTGTGATTCACTGTTTTCTACATAAAATCATCCTACATAATGTACATAACATTCTTTGAAAATATAACCCTGATATCTGTCTAATATTGAATGAGTAAGGCCATGTCAATGATTTACTGAATCAGTAAATCATATTTTTTTTAAAAATTCCAATTAATATATAAAATATCAATAGAATATTTCAATCTCTTTCTGGGCTACTGTGTAACATTTGGAGTACAAATGCCCCACCAAGTTAACAGGTTAGTCTCAAACTTTGTACACACAGTTACAACCACACATTCTGAAATAATCTAGATGCAAAATATTTGATAATCTCAGGGATTCTATTCACAAAAGTGTCAATTTTGGTAGTAAATAGTCAGAAATATAATACTTGGTCACTGCTAAGTGTCATTTTAGTATGTAAGCAGATACAAGACTACAAAGTCAATGTTCTAAGCCAGTTTAATTCTCTTGGCAAGACCACGTGGGGTTTTTTGGTCTTCCAACACCATGGGTGTGGGGTGGAGCAGGGGTCAGCACATCCGCATGGACTACATTGTTATTTTCATCAATCTGAACCTTGTTCTGCATTGTTGGATTAGGGCATATCAGATCTCTATATCTTTCTGCCACATATTCCCAAATCTCATTGAAGAGGTACATTTTCCTCTCGTTGCGAAGTCCTTCTGGTACTTGAGTGGCAGGTTTCTCACTGTGTGACTGGCTCTGACTTAGTGGCTTGATTTATGGGAGGTTTCTGAAAAACTGAAGGTATGAATTCCAGCTATACTTGGGGCAATAACATTGCCGATCTCATCACCACAAAGTTGGGGAATCAGTACACCACCTGGAGAAGTCTGGCAAACAACGTTTTCAATATCAGCCAATCAGTCCACCTTTGAATTCCTGTACTTGCGCTTGAACAGGCCAAACATAGAGTCAGAAGCAAACTTTGTGTGACCAGCTACCATGAATGAAAGAGTGATCCTCTGATGCTTGCCTGTTATAACCCGCCATAGAAGGTATTGAACAGGTGCATTGGCCGGATCAATTGTGTCTGCATGTAAGTGCAAGCTGGTCTCCTTCACACCATAGTTATCAAAAAAAAAGTGGTCCAGGAGACTGATCACACAGTTGGCCCCTTTGCCAGTGACGATTGCCTCATCTAGAACAAGGATCACCATCTGTGGAAGCCCTTCTGTTACAATGCCGAACACGGCGCACTTGCAAGTCTTCTTGAAGAAGATTGGTCCTGGCTGCATGGGATCGTGGGGATAATGCAGCTGTTGAGCGAAGTCAGGGCTGTAATGAACCTGAAAAACAATGTGCAAATGTTTACTCACTTTGTCAATGCACCATGTTTCCTGTAAAAATGAAAATCCATTCAAAAACCAGTGCTTAATGGTAGAAATGAAAGACATCACAAGATTGCATGTCATTTTTTAAATCACTGATCGATAACTTTTCTGTTTTAGTAACTGTATAGTGTAGTATAGTGTAGTGAAGTTCTGTTTTCTCCCCCAAGACTTTCTTTGAGGCCCTTACCAATAAAGCACTGTTTTTTTGGCAGGTCTAGCGTAGATCTGACATCGGTTTCATTGGCAACACGTTTGGCTCATACTGCTGCCAGAGACAATAAAATGTGCGTTCACTCATGGCTCGATGACCGATGGCCTCACAAGAGTCAGTATACAGTTTGTGAATGGCAACTTTACAGTAGTTTTAGGTCGTCCTTTTTGCATCATGGAATTCTGCCAGGAAGCAGCACTGCATTTTCTTCCGCATAATTGTGGATAAATGTCACAACTCTTTCAATGTCATTTACATCCAATGCATGCTTGGGCAACTTGCCCTTATTTCCATGCATCCTAGGGGTCACATCATTCTGCAAATATTGCTGGACCAATACACATTTTATGCCCTTCATAGTAGTAATCTAGACAATGACATTTATGCACAGTCTATGATCCATTTTTTCTTCCCCGCAGTGTAACTTTGTATTTGAGCTGAAACTACCATGTCGAGTACAGTATTGTCCATCTCCAAATGCCTCATCCTGAGTGACAGCAACTCCTCCTCCTTGAAAACTTGAACAATTTTCCCCATTGAAATACTTGCAGTTGCAAGAAAAAAAGAAAAAAAAAAACTATTTTCAGTTTCACATCTGAACTTCCAGCATTAGAAGCAAATACTTCTTGTTGGTGTTCCCTCTTCAGATTTGCCAGACTAATAGCTTGGGGTTTAAACACCAAAACTGGCTTGTCTTCATCATCATGTTAGTCACTGCCTGAAAAAGCAAAGAGAAATTTTTCAATTCAAAGCAAGAGACCTAAAAAAACATGATGGCATAACATGCAAGAATGGGGTGGGGGGCTAATTCCACATTTAAAGTGGATAATAAAGCATTTTCTTTGAAAATATCAGTCTTTGAGTTTAGTCAGACTGGATCTGATTGATTGAGGGGACAAGGAACAGATTAATTCAGAGTGTAATCAAACTAATAAGCATCATGTCATAAACATAATTAATTTAAACTGACTCAATCTCAATAAACAAATCTGTAATAAACAATAAAATCCACTATTTTTGCATCACCATGGATGAATTCTGTGTTAGCATTACATTGGCTGAACATTGACAATAGCGTTATCTACATTTAGCATAAAAAAAGTTTGTCAGTTTCATCCAAGAATATGTCCTGCTCGTCATCACCATCATTCTCCAGAAAGTAATCCTCTATAAAACTGGTTATATCATAATTTGGGGCAATTCCACCGATATTGATATCATTAAACAATTGGCTATCTTCTGTTCCTTGCTCTTCATGTGCCGCCATGTCAGATAGTGAATTCATCAACCCAACGCATCAGCATCCAAAAAATGAAAAGTTGTTCCAAACCTGTATAAATTTCTTTGTTCTGCTGAACACAAAGGAAGATATTTTAAAGAATGTTTGTAACCAAACACCATTGACTTCCATAGTATTTTTTCCCATACATCTCTTTAACAGGTGTTGACCTGATTGCCGATCATGCGGATTGATATTAAGGTCTGTTTGCATTTTCTAATGGTAGAAAAGATGTTCCTGAACTGAATGATGCAAGAATCAGCAGGTGTTTATGTGCCAAAATAAACCCAGCGATGATTGAACTGTCCTGTGTTTTGGCGCAAAATTATAAAACGTAATGTCAATAAAATCATTAATTTCAGTCTTTATCATGTTTGTCTCGAATAGCGTTGTATCTTGAATCCCTTGGTATAATCTATCATTTACAGCAATAAACACACATTACCTATTTCTGTCATTTTTATGGCTATGGCGACTTTGATCTTAATCTCATAATTAGATTCTGTGACTTTAGCTGGGATTTCACAGATGGGGGCACATATATTTGCTCTATATTTTGCAATTAAACCTCACACACAATTATGTGTGTTGTGGTCTTTTTAAAAGGTCTGCAGCAGCATCTACACTCAGATCACATAATGCACAGTGTGCCATGAAAAATGTATGTACTGCAAGGGCATAATGGCTGATTTAATAGTCTCCATAGATTGTAGTACTGCAGGCATTCTAGGGTCCGACAGGAATCTGAGCAGGTATAAAAACCACAATCTGCTCTTTTAGATAATGGTTGGTGGGAATGAGAGCACCACATGAAATACCAGCATTCGTATAGATGGAAAATTCCTAATGTGATTTCGGTAACAATTTACCCTCTTTGTTAAAGCAAATATTTAAATAAAAGATAGTAATGAAATATTGTAGATCATACATGATAATATTATGTTTTACCTCAGTGTGCATACGACACTATTTTAGCAAATTTTGCAAGCATGAAAGTGCTTTTTTAGCTGCTTGCTGAGTCTTGAAATGATTTTGCTCTAGTATAAACTCTTTAGATATTTATCTTCCTTATTAATTTACTTTGATATTGCAGATATCAGTGTCTTAAACTTCACAAGTTGGTTCTTCTGGCTCCTGCGATTTCTTTCAGAAGGTTTTGAGTTGTTTATCTTTCTTTTGACTTGTTTTCTGAGTTCTCTCTTATACAGTGTTTTTCTCTAATGCCATGAGTGTTTTTCCCATTCATAGCAATTTGTGTAGCCATATTCCCAGCTTGCTTTATCTTCTGATGTTTCTGCCTTCTGACACGGGAATTTAAGGTGATTTATCTCCACTGCAGATGAAAGATCCCATGGTGCGCATCTCTCTGGACAACTACAACAGCATCTTTGCAGTGACGCCCAGTGGGATAGCACGCTACCTGACACTGCTGAGGCCCGTGGACCATGAAGAACAGCCGAGTTATGCCTTCACGGTAAGAGCTCCGTGCCACCTTTCCTTGACAAGCCTGCTTAGCTCTGTCTCTGTCACTGGGGCTCACAGCTTTCATGTCAAGGACTTTGTCTAAACTCGCTTCTCCACACACTACTCGATTTTTCGCTCTGGGGTTATTTTTAAAACTGCATAGTGCACTAGAGGAATTCTGATCAACTGCAAGTGAAGTGGATGTATAGATTCTCATTGCAAGTGGAACTGTTCTGTCAAGTTCTCAGAAATGTAGTATTTGTATTCATGTTGTTTTTATACCATTTATTATCAGCAAAAGTTTGAATTTAAAGAGGACCTATTATGCCCTTTTACAAAGTCTTGATTTTATTTATTTTTTTGCTCTACTAGAATAGGCTGTCATACTTGAATGTTCAAAAAACATTTTTTTTTTTTATTTCACATTATTTCAGCACCTCTCTTCCCAGTCTGTCAGTAACTCTCTGTTTAGTTCCTATCTCCATGAATCCCCTGCTTCCAAAAAGCACAATGTGCTCTGATTGTTGCGAAATATATAGGATGTAAACATTAAATACATGTGATTGTACACACCCTAATCATTATTTTCAAAAATGTAATTGATTTTTTTTTTTTTAACCAAAAAAAATTTAAAGTTTTTAATAGTGTTGCTGCTTTTAGTTTCCCTCCAACAATGCTGAATATCACAATGCTGCATCAGGTCACAGGGACAATGCAGGCCACTGTGGTGCCATCAGCTAATTCTCTCAAGGTCCTGCTATTCAATTCGCACAAAAGCACCATATTTCACTGTTTTTAAAACTGCATTATGGATATATGCAAATCTCAATTTGGTAACGTGGAGGTTGCTGTTTTCCCTACACTTTTTTGCTTGGTGGTGAATGGGTTTGAATTAACTCTGCTAAGCACGTCCATGGTTATTTTAGTCTCTGACATATATTACAGTGATACAGTGGAGTGTATTATAGCCCTGTTGGCTTGTTAATGAGAGAGAACAATGGTATCTTTAGGACCGGGGAAATTATGGTAGTATGGGTCATACTATTATGACCTACACAAAGGATACACAACTGCATCTCCCTGGTTAATGGAAACACATTTGCTGCAATTGTGCATGTTGGCGCACTTACATGTCAGTACATGCTTAACATTTTTAGCAGCATTTTCTATGATGCCAGAATATATAATGAGTTTTTATTATGTACTTTTCATTATAAATATGGTGTAGGGGGCTCTGGATAGAGATGGCACCTTTGTTGTCTGGCAGCTGCATTATATGTGATGTATGCAAATAGCATGTAGTCTCAGTAGCTGAGTTAGGTGGAGGTTAGTGAAGTCGCTAAAATCATTTTGAAGAAAAGATCTGTGCACAAAAATTAAGCTCACACAAAATTTTGTTCAATTGAGGCTACCAAAAAAAGTAAAATAATGCAAAGAAGTGTCAAGTTCAAAATGTTTTCAGCTTCAACTGTTCGTCAGTGCCATGCAATTCCAAGAATACACCTGCACTTATTTAAATGTCAGGACATTACCGTAATGGAGGGATTACAGCAATGTCAATGTAAATTAACGCAGGTGTATGCTTGGAATTGTATGGCACTGGCTGAACCCGAAAAAAAGGTGAATTTTCAGCAGCCATTACTCTAGTATTCAGTGTCACATGGTCCTGATTTAGCTGTTTTGCCGATTTTCATGACAGTAGTAGTTGCTATCCTTCCTTTTCAGTGGCATATACAGATGAAATTTCAACTTTAGTAATGGTGCCTTTCAATAATGCACCTTACTGGAGATACAAGTCCTTGAATATGTTTTTTGAGCAGAGGGGACTGACATGAAGGACTCCACCTATGCGGCACCCTGGAGATAACTGAGATGTCTGAGCTTTCTAGTTTGACATGCCAAACTTTGCACATGTGATAAGCTGAGCTCCTGAAGCACCTCGCTGAGATGATGTCATGACTGTATGATTGATTTCCCCTTCACTGTCTTGTTGGCAACATCAATTTCCAATTGCAATATTTTTTGCACAGTGCACTCTTAACTAGGGATGTGCACCACACCTAATTCCATTAATGTTTAAATGGACATTTGGTAACTGACTAGTCAACTATTCTAAAAAAAAAAAAAAAAAAGAACCCAGAAGATCAAAAAAACAGTATGTATTTGAATCAAACAGTCTAATCCAGGGGTGTCCAAACTCGGTCCTGGAGACTCACTGTCCTGCAAAGTTTAGCTCCAACTTGCCTCAACTCACATGACTGGAAGTTTCTAGTATATCTAGTAGACTTTGATTAGCTGGTTCAGGTGTGTTTAATTGGGGTTGGAGCTAAACTCTGCAGGTTGGTGGCCCTCCAGGAGCAGGATTGGACACCCCTGGTGTAATCCCATAATGAATGCCACTGAAAAATCATATATATTCAATGTTATTGCCTTGCATTATGATCTTTGTACATTAACTGTAAGCATTCACTTAATGAACATGAGCCAAATGTTACATTTTTATTAAAATCAACTGAATCAACAGGCAGTGCTGGACCTTTTAACATACATCACCATGTGATGCACCTTAACACATCGTCAGTGATGTTTCCTGGGGTCATCAGGTGTTTTGGGTCTTTCAACAATCAGACACCCTTACTCAAACGATCAAGCCGGGGTTGATCAAGCCCCGACTTGTGTCCAGGTAGCACTACCCCACCCACGGCCCTCCTCTCCTGATCCACAGCCATCTCGAAGCAACTCCCGCTGCCTTCGTGGCCGACTTAATGCCCCTTTGTCTACTGGCCTCTTTTATGTCCAGCATGTTATAGGCCCTGCATAGAGACTGGGCTGCGAATCCTCTGCATTCCACCTCAATGGGCTCGCACCTTGCATTCTAGCTGTTACTTTGGCTCTCTTGCACCAGCTCAATGTACTCTTCCTCTCATTGGAGCCCTCGATACAGTCCTCCCAAGGGAACTGTAAGTTCTAAGAGAATAATCCACTTGGGACTTCTGAGATCAGCACCGTATCTGGCCTTAGCAATGTTATGGCAACAGTTTCTGGAAACTTCAGTTCCCCAGGTCGACTTTCCTGTGTTGCAGGTTAGCAGGCCAGATGATGTGGTTCAGGCAGCTGGTGTTACCTTCTCCCCAGCCCTGACAAAAGTGATAAGTACAATAAGTACAAACTTAATAACCTATTATAAACAGAATTCTTCAAATAAAAGTTAGCCAACATAAATCAGCATGTCAAAGTGCTGTTCATTACCACAGCAACCGCTTGTGCATACGAGTTTGAACACGCTTCAATGTACAGCCCACGGACTGTTGGCTGAACATCTAACGCATAAGGAGCACAAAATGGGAAACACTTTGGGAGTTTCAAAGTCATCATCTGATTGGTTGCATTCTGCAGGAGTTCCGGGAGATGTGTGTGCCACGTTCTTTAATGATCTGCCTGGAAACAAAGCCGCTGTAATGCCAAATCCTCTCATGGAAGAAGAAAGCCATTGTGTTTACAACTGTAACAATGAGCGCTTATCAGGATCAGCTAAACACTGGATTTTTAAAAGTATGTGAAGTTCACAGCATAGACTCTTTAAAAGGCATCCGAGAGCTTTACACGCCTGTCTGTTATTGTAGGAACATCGACTTTAGATTTCCACGTCCCTAAACATGACGCTGAACAAAACTAATTGTGATTGGTTGCTTTACATGTCTGTCAGACGTCCTGTTGGAGCGGTCCTTGCCCAATGAATGCTGCTATGAAGTCCAGACCTTCTGCTCTTGTTTTGAATGTCTGGCTATGGAAGAGCTTCCTACTTTGCCCTTTGTTGATGTCAAAACTCCTAAATTAACTAGTTTAAGCCTAAAAGTTAAGTCGCACTTTGAAAAATGATGCTTCAGTGTTATTTTTGCCCATGCATATATATATATATATATATATATATATATATATAGTTTTACAGGAGATTCAGCTTCTTTATTAGATTGATGCAGTGAAGAGGCGGCAGGAAATTGTGAGGGAGAGAGGAGTGGGTTCGAATAATTGCATTCCCTATGCCAGGTGGAAACTTGCATCTTCCACAAGACTCCCACAACTCTGACATGTCAAGTGCACAGGCACTACCTGACAGATATCACTGAAATATGTGTCCTAAACAATCACGTCTGTCTCCGTGACAGACTCACAGCAAACAACATTGAGGGGAGCGGCTCATACTCCTTTTTAGCCAAACCCTGACTGCCAGGGCCGTTGCACTAGCTGTGGTTACAACTTAGCCTAATTACATTGTAGAGGAGCACTAAGTTACAACTTACGCACTGCTAAATATCTGTGTTGCACCATTAAACTTAGTTGAAACGTAACTCTGCGTATAAACTAAATATTTATGGAATCCTCCAATCAGGAGTAACATTTGGACTGAAACAGAAGATTGATTAATTTGCATCAATAAGCTCATGTTTTACTTATTGAGTCGAGCACATAGCCTGTAAAGTCTACTCCATTTGATAGCTTGCGTGAGCACAGGCGGTCAACACGTGCGCAAGAAAGATTCATCCTTGACCAGTGTTTGTGCTATTTCTTATGGAAGCTTGTTTCCACCACTGAATAAAAATACTGACTTTTTTCTCAGAATTGCAAGTTTATATCTAGCAATTCTGACTTTTTTCAGAATTGCAAGTTTATATCTCGCAATTCTGACTTTATAACACGCAACTGAGAGTTATAAAGTCTAAAATGTGAGATATAAACTTGCAATTCTGAGAAAAAAGTCAGTCTTTTTCCCTAAGAATTGGACTTTATGGCTCGCAATTATGAGTTTATATCTCACAATTCTGAGAAAATTCAGAATTGAGATATAAACTTGCAATTGTGAGGAAAACAAGTCAGAATTGCAAGATATAAACTCGCAATTGCGAGAAAAAAGTCAAAATTGCGAGTTTATATCCTGCAATTCTAAGAAAAAACAACAGAATTGTGACATGTAAACTCACAATTGTGAGAAAAAAAGTCAGAATTGTGAGATAATAATAATTTCTCTCCAATAATTTCTCTGAGCGGTAAAAAAAAATAAAAAAAAAATAAAATCTTTGTACTTGTTTAAACGAGATTACTACAAACTAATTAGTGAAAAAAAACACATATTTGCAAGCTGGCCTGTGCGCGTACAGTATGCATGTACTGTGCTGACGAAATTCATGTCAAGTCAAATTTATTTGTATAGCGTTTGTCACAATACACATTGTTTTAAAGAAGCTTTACAGAAACCCTGATGTTAATATTTATAATATCTTCATGCCTTATGAGATATGCTATATATTATATATCGCCCTATGTGAGTATGCTGCATTGCATGTATGTGGATGAGGTTTGTGTCTATATATATATATATGATAATACAGTTTACATTTTGTAATGTTTTTTTCAGCCAAGATTTGCTATATAGTATTTATTGCTTTACATAAGTATACTGAATGTATGCAGGTAAAATAGCATGTACTATTTAATCAACTTTTAATATATTGCTGGGTGATCATTTTTGACAATATAACAATCAAGCAGTTGAGATTTGAGATGCGTACAGTGTGTAAAAAGCAAAGTATCTGGTGGGCTTATCACTACACATTTCTCAACATGTTTTCACTGTTGAAAAGACCTTTGTGCCTGATTCTGTAGAAGTGTATAATTATGGTATGAGAAAACTAAATTGCAGAGGGGGCAGTGACTGAATGCTGATTATCAGTCAGACGTGCGTTGAGGTTGGCTCATGGGACGTGGGCTGCGGGACTTAACATTCACTGCACTCCACCTCTCTCTCGCCGAGTGCTGATTCATTCAAAAACTAAAACCAGCTGGTCTCGTCTAAGGGAACAGAAGAGTCCAGGTCCCGCCGGTGATGTTACTGTGCCGTGTTAGGCTAGCGTGTCACATACAAATGGCTGCTTAGAGATGCCATTATCTGTACTGCGACAAGATGAACTTTGTTTGCTGGAGCTGTGGAATATCAAGTATCTCATTTGTCCTGTCTTTGTAGCCAATAAACATTGTTTTCACTCGTTTAAATGAGTCTGTAGGGCCATGTTGATGTACCCATGATGCGGTTAATTTGGAGGAAAGTGTTCCCTGAAATAACAAAGTATTGTACTGTAGTTGCAGTTTATTTTTTTGTGGTCCTACATCCTTGAATAGTGTTTCAAAGCTAACCCTTAATAAAATTTACTGTGGTGATCATAGTTTCTGCCAAACATTGTCGATACACTATAAGTACTGTCATAAAAAAGAGACACTATCTTGTTATAATTTGTAAAGAAACTATGCAAAATTAGCTGCCTAAATGCTACGTTAGCATGCTGTGATGTAAGTTATCTATTCATCACGACACCTGTTAGTGGGTGGGATATATTAGGCAGCAAGTGATCATTTTGTCCTCAAAGTTGATGTGTTAGAAGCAGGGAAAATGGGCAAGCGTAAGGATCTGAGCGAGTTTGACAAGGGCCAAATTGTGATGGCTAGACGACTGGGTCAGAGCATCTCCAAAACATGCAGCTCTTGTGGGGTGTTCCTGGTCTGCAGTGGTCAGTATGTATCAAAAGTGGTCCAAGGAAGAAACAGTGGTGAACTGGTGACAGGGTCACGGCCAAGGTCCGATCCAACAGACGATCTACTGTAGCTCAAATTGCCCAAGAAGTTAAACTGGACCACGGAGCAATGGAAGAAGGTGGCCTGGTCTGATGAATCGCGTTTTCTTTTACATCACGTGGATGGCCTGGTGCGTGTGCGTTGCTTACCTGGAGAACACATGGTACCAGGATGCACTATGGGAAGCCGGTTGAGGCAGTGTGATGCTTTGGGCAATGTTTTACTGGGAAACCTTGGGTCCTGCCATCCATGTGGATGTTATTTTGACACGTACCACCTACCTAAGCATTGTTGCAGACCATGTACACCCTTTCATGGAAACGGTATTCCCTGGTGCCTGTGGCCTCTTTCAGCAGGATAATGCACCCTGCCACAAAGCAAAAATGGTTCAGGAATGGTTTGAGGAGCACAACAACGAGTTTGAGGTGTTGACTTGGCCTCCAAATTCCCCAGATCTCAATCCAATCGAGAATTTGTGGGATGTGCTGAACAAACAAGTCCGATCCATGGAGGCCCCACCTCGCAACTTACAGGACTTAAAGGATCTGCTGCTAACATCTTGGTGCCAGATACCACAGCACACCTTCAGGGGTCTAGAGGAGTCCATAACTTGTCGGGTCAGGGCTGTTATGGCAGCAAAAGGGGGACCAACACAATATTAGGAAGGTGGTCATAATGTTATGCCTGATCGGTGTATACTGTAGCATAAATGTGAAAAAACTAAGTATACTTTGGACGTTACTGAGCAGAGTACTAGCAATAGTACTAGTGATGTTAACAATTGTCAATAGTTGCTGGTCAGTGTATTGCCAAGGCCATTATTTGGCAATTTTAAATTATTGCATTGGCATTCAGTAAATATGCATGGTCTGTGAATAACTAATAAACATTTAATTCTACAAATCTCACAAACTTTGGTGAATCCAGCTGTTAGATCTTCTCGTGTGCATAGCCTGCATAAAATGCGTGAACACTGATAGTATATCCTTGTGAAGGATCCAAGCCATGTGAACTGTATACAGATAAGAGAGTTGTCACTGGACACACATGAGAGAGCAACTTTAAAGTGTCCCTTTTATGCTTTTTTCGGACGTTACCTTTTATGTAGTATGTTTGTGAATGTAAAAGGTCTGCAAAGTTTCAAAGATCAAAGTGCATGACGAATGGAGTTATTGTTTCCCAAAAGAAAGAACCGAATCTGAACTGCCTGAAACGAGTCATCAGTAATTCCAGTCTTGCTTCCTGCTCAAATCTACATAGGTTTGTAACAAATTTGCATAACGCCAGCCTATGGTATTCATTGGCTGCCCACGAACAGCATCTACTCTGAACTGCCCTCAAACACTGTAGTTGTAGCTGAAGCCTGGAAGAGTTTGGTTTGTGGCGTCAACATGTCGAGAAGACAGTTTTCTGTGCTTCGAAAGCAAATCCATTTTGCATGCACTTCCAAAAGAAGGGGATGAGGGCTCAGGCTCGAACTGATGCAGTAAAACGGACGCCAGAGTTAGGTGCTGTTCACACAGAACTATTTTTCCATAGTTTTTCTATGTAAACTCGCACTAGATGGATGTGTATGACCGTTGCAGCGTCTCGCACATGAGCGCCGCGTTTTTAAGACGCCGTGTCAAGTTACTTTTACACGCAGCGCCGCTTATCAAAGTCAGATCCATAACAGTGGACCAATCAGATGACCCCAGAGGCGGGGCAGGTGTTGTGAGCTTTTGTTTACAGTAGCAAGTTGGCATGGCAACTGTTTTATTTGAAGGCAGAGGAGGCGCTCATAGTGGCTGTGTCTGGATAGCCAGAGCGATTATTTTCTTTTTTTCCATGTCAAAAATAGTAGCTATCTGTTCTGCTGTTCGACTACCAATTATCAACATGTTTTCATTTGTGTTGTCTTTTATTCATACTATCTGACTCGACTACCTCCTTTTGTGCTGAAGCTTCAGCTGAGGAGTTGACAGAAACACTTCGCCCTTCTCAGAGCGCAGTCCACAACCTCTCTGTGATATCCCATTAGTCTAGTTGACAGCTAGTGGGGCAGTTGGGAGTACCGCCAGTGGACTGTTCTCTCCACGCAAGAGCATTCATTTGAATAATTTGGCTAGGCCTTTGCTATCACAATAATCAAAGGGAAAATGTGAGATCTGCCTTTTATATCACAGTGTCTGTTTGCTGATATGTAGTTATCAGCCATTTTCAAATTTTGCTTTTAGCTTTCCCTTTCTAAAATGGCTCATTTACAGTGATTCATCTGTGCACAATGTGCAATTATGAAATTAAGAAGCAAATGTGGTTCTTATCAATGCCTTTCTCTGCCTCACGGTCTAATATCAAGTTTTATTACTTGCCTGTGTCTGTAGATGATCGCCTCAGATGGAGTTCAGGAGAGCTCTCCAGTCACTGTTAATATCACTGTGATTGATGCCAATGACAACACACCCACCTTCCCCAACGTCTCCTACAGTGTGAATATTTACACAGACATGCAGCCTGGGGACACAGTCTTACAGGTAATCAATAAGTTACTCTTTTACTGCAATAAAATCACTTTTTTTATTAGCAGTTTGCAGGTTTTCCAAGGAAGACATCTAAGCATCCTCTAAAAGAGAGATGGGCAACTTTGGTCACTGTCCTCCTGCAGAGTTTAGCTTCAACCCTGATAAAAACTCACCTGCCTGTATCTTTCTAGCAATCCGGAAGACATTGCTCAGTTGTGTTTGATTAGGGATGGAGGACAGTGGCTCTCCAGGACCGAAGTTGCCCATCCCTACTCTAAAAAGATCATGAATTTAGCCTTATTTCATAAAATATATTATTTTGTGCTTTATATATACAGCCAGAAAAATAAACTATGGATATATATTCTCTGAAAATATACATAATCTTAATATTTTACACAATTTTGCTTCTACATTGATCTTGTATTAGTAATATTTAGATGACTTTCCTGGAAAACAAGACAAAATGATTTTTTTTGCAGAGCTTTCCACCCTTAATCCACTCATTTGAATTAATAGCTGTAGTTCCCACATTTATGAGGGGCTTATTGCTGGAATAATTGCTCAGATCTATGTTTAATCTTTGTCTTAACCGGAATTTTCTTTTGAAATGTGTGCGTAACTGATCTCTTTGCAATCAGGACATGAGCAGAGCACAGATTTGCTCTGACATACTGAAAGATTGACCCCAGAAGTCAAAATTAAAAAGTGCAAGTTATATCATCTAAAAGGTTAACTGCTCCAGTGTATGCTGGTAGTTGTCACTTTATAAAAGTTGAAAATGAATCCTTATCTTTCTGTCTGTAGAATCAGTGAGTCAGAAACATTGATACTGCATATTATTAGTGTGATTCTCACAAAACTTGTCTGGGTCACATTTCATATTTTATTAAAAAAAAAAAAAAAAAAAACTGCACAAAGACTAAGAAGCATAAAGATTTTTTCTATATTTACATTTTTTAAAAGCATTTTAATTTTAGTATTGTATATGCATATTATTTTTGTAGTTCATATTGTTCACATTTGTGATTCTCATTACTGTATTACAGTAATTTTACTATTATTATGATCTATGTAAGTATCCATACTATGTATCTATGTAAGTATAACCATCTATGTAAGTATTTAAGTTTTTGTTAATCATTTACAGTGGCAAGAAAAAGTATGTGAACCACTTGCAGAATCTGTAAAAATGTGAATAATTTTAACAAAATAAGAGGGATCATACAAAATGTGTGATATGTTTTATTTTTTTTTTATATTTAGTACTGTCCTGAGTAAGATATTTTACATAAAAGATGTTTAAATATGCTCCACAAGAAAACAAAATAGCTGAATTTATTAAAATGTCCCTGTTCAAAAGTTTATGAACCCTTGATTCTTAATACTATCTAATATTAAATAAATTTTTCAATACAACTTATATATAAAATATTATTTTTAGCATAACGATTTGCACCTATTTAATTTTATTTAAATAATCATATTTTCGAAATGCATTTATTCAAATTGCTTAAAATCTTCATAAATCTGTTAAGTGTGAAAATATTTACTATATACTATTACTAATTATAAACTATCCTGATGTATTAATAATAAATACTTAAATACAGCTTATATCATAATATATATATTTTTTTGCATTATGGTAATTAGAATTTAGATGATAAAATATGCTTAATTGTCATAAAAAATGTTGAAATCAATCAATCAATCAATCAATCAATCACTAAAGAGTGAACTTCAGCACACACACACACACACACACACACACACACACACACACAAAAAAAAAACTGTCATTATTCACAAACCACCAACAATCCAGTGTAGCCATGTTCTGAAATAGTAAATCTGAATTTTTTAGTGAATCTGGGAAACGTGACCCGAACATGTACTTGGCAGGCTTCATGATTCAGAAGCTTAGACAGTGATGAACGTGAATAAGCACCTTTGCAGGTCCTTTCTGAAGTAACGGCACCAATTCATTTTTTTTAGCTGACAGCAGTGGATGCTGATGAGGGTCCCAACGGGTTGGTGAGCTACAAAATCTTGGCTGGGGATCAGGGACACTTCACCATCAATGACTGTACAGGAGTGATCACCGTGACGCCCGGTGTCAACCTGACCGTGGGCCGCTCCTACGCCCTCACCGTTAGGGCCTCAGACAACAGTCCTGCATCCCAGAGAAGGTAAATCAACTGAAAACCCAATGAGGGTTGAAAAAGAGTGTCACTCTCACTCTCTAACAGAAGACTCAACCTCATATGCCCAGTTTTAGATCAATACAATGCCACATGGTGACAGATTTTGCTTCGGAAATATCTCTGAGAACACTCTGCCGATATTGGCCCCTGCTCTTGTCCATCTGACACTTGGAAGAGCGGAAATTAAGGGCTTTTCACTCTAATTGCCGCTACCTCCCCTCCTGTCCAATTCATACCAGCCTCTGCCCTCTGTAATTCTTGCTGACTGCTGGATCAATACGGCGGAATGAAGCAGAAATAGAACGAGGGCAAGTGAAGTTCAGGAAATGCATTGTTTCGCTTTGCTGTTCGGGAACTAGTTTAAGAGCCTCTAATATGCACAACAAATCAACAGAACATAAGTTTGAAGTACTTCTCCACAGAGCAATACTTGGTTGTAACTGTGTACCCACTTTATCGAGGTATGCTCCAAAAAACATTTAGGCTTATTTTAAGATTTATGTATTTGCATATAAAATGCAATCCATCCCTTTGGATTACACAGTTTTAACATAAACTACCAAAATGGTAACACTTTACAATGAAGTTCTATTGGTTAACATTAGTTAATATGAACTAATAATGGGAAATAATTCTTAAGTATTTTGATAATCTTACTTAATGTTAATTTTAACATTTACTAATACATTATTAAAATCAAAAGTTGTATCTGTTAATATAATTTAATGGACCTGAGCTAACAGGAACTAACAATGAACAGTTGTATTTTTATTAACTAACATTAACAAATATTATTAAATACTGAAACAAATTAATAGCTCATTGTTAGTTAATTTAGTTAATGTATTAACTAACATTAACTAATGAAACCTTATTGTAAAGTGTTACCAATAAACGAACCATTTCGTTTATGTATGACTGGCAAATGTACATCACAAATGTATATCACACACTTCAAATTTTTTATGTTAAAACTGTGTAATCCAAATGGATGGACATATTATATGCAATACTGTGTCAATAGATTTTTTTTGAGTGTAGAGGTGTGCAATTATATGTGTTGAACAGATGGCGGTTGAGCTTGTGAGAACTAGATAGTTATTTTCATCTCTTATTTTCCCATTTTAAAATTTTATGAGAGCGCTGGCATCAAATTCACCATATTGGATCATTTCCAGACAGAATACTCAATCCAGTTTGCTTCAACCACAGTTCCACACACACTGATGAGTGCCTTGATGCAATGTGTCATGAAATAATGACAATACCAGGTTGGGTTTTCACTAAACATCCAGAAAACAACCTAAGCAATTGGACTGCTATTGTTAGCTAGACTCTACAGAAAAGTGTTCAGATCTGTGAGGAAGCTTCATGGTGATTTCTTTTGTCAAAAGACAGAAAATCCATATCAGAGCCCATACTAGAATTGCTGCATTTGCTCAATCGACAGCATCTGATTACATCTCCTGATTATTGCAGAAAGTACATTTGAATCGTCTTTCAGTTTAGAAAACTGAAACTAAGCAAAAACAATGTTTACAGTAATGTACTGACAATGTAAGTCTAGGGAGCAAGGTAAGTAATTTCTGTGATGCATTCATAAAGATTAGCAGAAAAATGCTGGAACTCAAACACGGCAAAACTTTTATTCAAATAAATGTATATGTAACAGAGGCCAGCTAGTAAGAGTTGTTTGAGTAAACTTCACTCCACTGGCCTTAAGAGGCACACTGGAAACTGACTCTAGACTCTTTAGCATCCTTGTTAATGCACCCTCCTCACATGCCAGAAACGCCAGTTCAAATCCTGCTCGGAGCAGTGCGAGTAGAACTGGAGGCGTAAAATTGGTGCCGTGACCCGGATGGGAGTGAGGTTTCAGTGAGCATTAGCAATTGACTTAAAGCCTACTATTTTTTATACTACAACCCGAATTCCGGAAAAGTTGGGTTGTTTTTTAAATTTGAATAAAATGAAAACTAAAAGACTCAAATCACATGAGCCAATAGTTTATTCACAATAGAACATAGATAACATAAGAAATGTTTAAACAGAGAAATTTTACACTTTTATCCACTAAATGAGCTCATTTCAAATTTGATGCCTGCTACAGGTCTCAAAAAAGTTGGCACGGGGGCAACAAATAGCTGAAAATGCAAGAAATTTTGAAAAGATTCAGCTGGGAGAACATCAAGCAACTAATTAAGTTAATTGATATCAGGTCTGTAACATGATTAGCTATAAAAGGGATGTCTTAGAGAGGCAGAGTCTCTCAGAAGTAAAGATGGGCAGAGGCTCTCCAATCTGTGAAAGAGTGCATAAAAAGATTGTGGAAAACAATGTTCCTCAACGTCAAATTGCAAAGGCTTTGCAAATCTCATCATCTACAGTGCATAACATCATCAAAAGATTCAGAGAAACTGGAAAAATCTCTGTGCGTAAGGGACAAGGCCGAAGACCTTTATTGGATGCCCGTGGTCTTCGGGCCCCTAGACGACACTGCATCACTCATCGGCATGATTGTGACAATGACATTACTAAATGGGCCCAGGAATACTTCCAGAAACCACTGTCGGTAAACACAATCCGCCGTGCCATCTGCAGATGCCAACTAAAGCTCTATCATGCAAAAAGGAAGCCATATGTGAACATGTTCCAGAAGCGCTGTCGTGTCCTGTGGGCCAAGGCTCATTTAAAATTGACTGTTTCAAAGTGGAAAAGTGTTCTATGGTCAGACGAGTCCAAATTTGACATTCTTGTTGGAAATCACAGACACCGTGTCCTCCGGGGTAAAGAGGAGGGAGACCTTCCAGCGTGTTATCAGCGTTCAGTTCAAAAGCCAGCATCTCTGATGGTATGGGGGTGCATAAGTGCATACGGTATGGGCAGCTTGCATGTTTTGGAAGGCACTATGAATGCTGAAAGGTATATAAAGGTTTTAGAGCAACATATGCTCCCCTCCAGATGACATCTATTTCAGGGATGGCCTTGTGTGTTTCAGCAGGACAATGCAAAACCACATACTGCAGCTTTTACAACAGCATGGCTTCATCGTAGAAGAGTCCGGGTGCTGAATTGACCTGCCGGCAGTCTAGATCGTTCACCTATAGAGAACATTTGGCGCATCATAAACGAAAAATACGTCAAAGACGACCACGAACTCTTCAGCAGCTGGAAACCTATATCAGGCAAGAATGGGACCAATTCCAACACCAAAACTCCAGAAACTCATAACCACAATGCCCAGATGTCTTCAAACTGTTTTGAAAAGAAAAGGAGATGCTACACCATGGTAAACATGCCCCCGTCCCAACTATTTTGAGACCTGTAGCAGGCATCAAATTTGAAATGAGCTCATTTTGTGCATAAATTTGTAAAATTTCTCCATTTAAACATTTGTTATGTTATCTATGTTCTCTTGTGAATAAAATATTGGCTCATGTGATTTGAAAGTCTTTTAATTTTCATTTTATTCAAATTTAAAAAACGTCCCAACTTTTCCGGAATTCGGGTTGTATTTATTTATACTTTTATCTCTTGTAGGTAACTTTTTTTCCACTTGTCTCAGCTCGTCACAATGCATTATGAGATTGTCTTCTCTGTGAAGGATATATGAGGCTCTGCCTTACAGTTGGGCCAAAAGATGTTATCTTAGAAGGTAGCATGATTATAGAATATCTATTTTTTGAAGCAATCTCTGCATCAGAAGTGCCTGTGGTGCCTTAAAATGTTGCCTATTTAATCAGATTACTATATTTTGGAACAAAGCCATGGTATTTCCAGGTAATTATACTCCATTCCTGATTGTTTTGTGGCTGGTGTGGCATTGTTGGTAGCTGGAGGGGAAGCATAAGCTATCATGTCATACCCTTGAGTGAGACAGTTAATACATTTGTCAAATAAAGGAATATAAACTGTGTTCCTTTTGTTTCTTCAGAAGTTCCATCACTACAGTGTATATCGAAGTCCTGCCCCCCAACAACCAGAGCCCTCCCCGTTTCCCTCAGCTCATATACAGCCTGGAGATCAATGAGGCCATGAGGACTGGAGCCACACTGCTCAACATACAGGTGACTTACCCATCAGCTCCATTAGTAATTAATCTACTCTCATTAGGATATCGGTGTTTAAACAAAAATGTATTGGATATTATTAAAAGCACAATATGTAATATTTTTGTATTAAAATATACAAAAGCCACTAGAACAGTGTTATATATTTTGTTGACTTGTGTACTTATATTATCCCATATGTTTCCAAGAATGTTTAAATCCAGAGAAATAAGCAATTTTAACCAGGACATGGACCGAGTCAGTGCGTTGCCTATCAGTGACATCATACCTGCGTTACCCTCGATTTCCGGTTATATTTTGTAGAAACCATGGAAACACCAAAGATGCTTTAATATATAATATGTTTTATTAGACAAGGGAACAACTGTTTGAATACATTTATAGACAGACATTGATATATAGCTCAACATGTTTAGTCTTATTGTTTGAATCTCGTTTATGCCTCAGAGAAAAACACTATTTTGTCAAGTGGTTAACATAACATAACCAGATGCAGCTTTATTTTTAGTAACGCAGAGAGTATTGTTATAACATCATTTTCAACACACTCAAATGTATGTAATATGATAAAACAGCACTGCTTTACCTGACATATGCTTCATCAGAAGAAGTGGAATCGGCGACTGTGGCATAATAAAAGTTCTGCTGCTCTCGAGGCGTGTGTCGCGTTCGTCTCTCATTAGCAATCGCTCCAGCGGCCTCGTTCCGCTCCCACAGCACTCGGCCCTGCTCTGCTTCATACTACAGTAAAGTTAATAATCATTAAATAATCAGTAAAATAATAATCATAATTCATTCATGAACATGATTTCTGCCCGAGTCACGTCCTGATTCTTTTCCAACGGCTGTGAGGTGAAGATGACATCTCCCATGATTCCGCGCTCAAACTCGGCATCATCAAGCTACGCCTTTGTTTTAAATAGGCGACCTCTAGTGGCAAAAAATGACATATTGTGCCTTTAATATTGTAAACATATACACATATAAAATTATACACTATCCATCAAAAGGTTGGAATAGTAGTGTTTTTTTTAAATGTTTTTGAAAAGTCTCTTATGCACATCAAGGCTGCATTTAATTGATTAAAAATACAACTAAAACAGTAATATTGTGAAATATTATTACAATTTAAAATATTGGTTTTCTGTTTTCAGAAGCTGAATGTTCAGTACTTCATTGTCACATGATCGTTCAGAAATCATTCTAATATGCTGATTTGCTGCTAATGTTTCATATTATTATCAATGTTGATTTTTTTGCTGAATATTTTTGTGATACATTTTTTGTTGATGAATAGAAAGTTCAAAAGAACAGCATTTATTTGAAATATAAATCTTTTGTAACATTATAAATGTCTTGATTGACACTTTTGTTCAGTTTAATGTGTCTTGTTTCTTGAGCAGAATGATTTCTGAAGGATCATGTGACACTGAAGTCTGGAGTAATGATGCTGAAAATCCAGCTTTGCATCCCAGGAATACATTACATTATAAAGTATAATCGAATAGAAAACAGTTCTTTGAAATTGTAATAATGTTTCACAGTATTGCTTTTTTGCTGCTTTTTTTAAAATTATTATTATTTTTATCAAGTAATTGCAGCCTTTGTGAGCATAAGAAAGTCTTTTATAACATTAAAAATATGAATTATTCCAAAATTTTGACCGATAGTGGAGAGGGAGTGGGGATGAATTGATCTATACATCTGACAGCAAAACACAAAACATATTGAGTATGTGGGCATCTGACTTATATGGACATATGTTTTATTTTATATATATTCCCAAATACAGTGTATATTTTGTGTTTTGCTGTCAGAGTTTTCCTGATGACAAAGTATGGAGTCTTTCTGAGCATAATTGAATTAGTGTAACACAAAAGCGCTTTCTGTCATTTGCAGGCAACCGACCGTGAAAGAGATCCCATTACATATACCATCCTGAGAGGAGATCCAAACAACGTCTTTGAAGTCTCCCAAACGTAAGCTGCCATTGAAGGCCGGAAAAAGGCTGCTCTGCCAAAATCCACCATTTTTGGCTTTGAATAAGCAAAAAAAAAGGATGTCTTAATTGTGATACAGACACTGTCTTTATTTTGTGTTGCACTCACACAGAAAAATGCAGAGAAACAAAAGCGTATTCTCTGTGAAATATTTGTGAATTTTGGTTAGCCACGTCCTGACATGCAATGGATGCAGATTACATTCTGACACAAACATGATGCATAATTAATAAGACCTGATGAAAATATTAATTCCTCCATTTCAAATAGCAGCTTAAGACATTTCAGCATTTGCTTGCAGTGAAGGACCGATAGCACTTAAATGTTTTTTAGAGCAAATCCTCAGATGCATTTTATTTGATTTAGCACTCCGTAAAACGAGTAAACAACATTAGGTGAGGATAGTGGCTGATATCTCACACTCTCTTTCTTTAGTAATGCATTTAGTAAAGCATGTTATACTCCGTAGTGTGCAGGGTACCAAAGGGCATTTCAATCATAGCCTGGAGCAAAGTTTTTGATCCTGTTCTCCAGTTATTTAAGCGAGATATCGCAACCAGGATCCGCTTCTAATGAACTGCTGCTGTCCTTTCAATAAGCAGCAGATGAAGAACAGAACAAATGTGGCTTTATTTCTTGAACTACCTGTGTTTATCTCGCACAGCTACAGCCCCTTCCCTTCCTCTCCTCCTTCCCACAATGCCTTCTGCTCCCCACAGAGTTTACGATAGAGCTGTCTGTTAGAGGGGATTGTGTAACTGTGGAGTCTGGAAAAGTCTGGCTGGAGGGTGAATATGATAATATAAAGTATATGTTTATAAAGCACTTTCATGGGGTTGGAAGTGTGGGGTTATCCTTTCATAAAGTAAGCGAAATGGAATTTTAAAAAGTGGAATTATTCAGGAAAGTTCAAAATGACTGATAGATTTTCAAGCAGAAGGGATGTAAGAGTTTTAAATGGATTTTAGATATTCTCAACTTAGCTTAGGCTAAAGTGCCATCTCACCTACTTCATTTTGCAAGGCAGATATGTCTGATAGCTTTTACATAAAACATGATAGATTAGATTTTCGAGCTTTGTGTCTTTGGGGTTAAGACACTTAATAGCAAGTTATTTCAGGGGGGCCATCTTTGTAACTTCAAAGGATTATCACAAAAAAAAATAAATAAATAAATAAATAAAATAAATAAATAAATAAAAACATTCTTCACTGAAGTCCACTTCTAATATTATTATTTTTGGCACAGTGTTTTTTTTTTTTGCCATTTTATTACTTACCCTTTGAATTAACTTTTTCCCTACCATTTATGAGAGTTCATGTACTCTATGATACAATGCTTTTTCTGGCAGTCCATGTGAAGGCGGTCTGGCGTGTATTTGACCTCCTTAAGAAAGAAGGAGGTCAAATACACCTAGTATGGCTTGAGGGTGAGTAAAGCTTGAGGTAATTTTAATTTCAAAGTGAACTAATCCTTTAATTTACAAATTTCTAACATTGAGATTCCTCAGAAGGATATGCAGAGTTGTAGGTGCTACACACAGCCAGGAATAGAACACATTTTTAGCAGATTTTTCTGCATGGTGTATATGGTGTTCGACATGTCATATTTATTTTACCTCAACGTGACTGGAGGGGCAAGTTTCTGTCATTGTTGATGTGTGACTGTGGGGAATCTTGCGTTTATGTGCATTTATTCAAATGTATTCTGCTTGACGTAAGAGAGCTGCAAAAGTAACTTCAGAACAAGTCTCTTTAGTTTCGATTGAGGAGGAAGTTTTGAGTTCTAAAAGTTACAGTATATTTTCATGGTACAACAAACTCTTTCATTTAAAAAAAAAAAATAAAAATGGTAGAAGAAAACGTGTTTTATGATCACTTTAAAATGGTCACTCCGAGGCGACATTTAGTGAAAATCACAACAAATTTCAAGTCTTGTAACAATATATATAAATATCCTACAGTTCACTTTCAGTTATTCAGAAAATCCCAGATATAAATGTATTTTCATATCCAGCTTGTCTGGTTTGGTTTATCTTTGCAGCTGTAGCCTATAATAACAATAATAAACTCTGTATTCTCTGGTTATCATTATAATTGATGCTGTTCAGTAGGGGGGTCATTTAGTGTGCATGCATGCTCTTAGACATGTGCAGACGATGCTTTGCAGTGAATGCATGATGAATATACATGAGGTCCTCTGGAGCCTTAAAGATGCTGCTTTGAATTAGTTTATTTCATTTGGAGAACGCATGACTGTCTACGGTTGTGTCCACCCTTTTCAAGGATTCTCTGGGAGTTTTAGGGGACATATTGTGTCAAGACAGAATGATTGGCTGTTTGAAAACATGAAAGGGCAAATTCACTAAATAATTGTGGCACTTTTGCACATGGTATTTCAGCTCTGCATCTTATTCACTAAACACTCGCAATCCATTTAAGAAGGCATTCAAATGTGCTGAAATATTGGTACACTGTAACAGCATTTTTCTGCACAAATTAGGCCTGTAATTTTTTTTGGGAGATGTGTGTGTACTTTTTCTATCAAACAGGGCAGCTGTTATATATCAAATGATAGAAAAAAATGAAATCCTTTGAATCTTGAATAACAAAGTCAACTGTATAAAATTGTGATGAAATTAGTACTAAAGTAGCTTAACTTGAAAAATATATAAAAAACTAAATTTAAATTTTAAAGCTGCAGTCCGTAACTTTTTTTGGTTAAAAATGATCCAAAATCCAAAAGTACATAACCAGACAGTTTTCAAAACTATCTCCTTACCTTAGCCCGATTCACAACAGTAAGATTGTAATAATGTTTTATAATTTGGGTTGTACTGGTGGGTTTCCCCGGGGAAATCGACGTCATTACGTCACGTCTGTTTACGTAAAGAAGGAGTCCCAGCTAGTAGGCTAAATCACATGTGAGCCTTTTCTCACAGCAGCTGCAATAATTAAACTTATCATTTTGATGGCGGATTGTAATCCAGAAAGGTCCAAATGACAATCATCAGTGACAACTGGAGATTCACCTGTAGTCAAAAGCAAAAGACTTCGGACTGCGGAGTGGCTACAGAAATTGAAATCTACAGGTAACGCTAATACACACTAAATACACATAGTCATGCAATGCTGATGTTGTTAACATTAACAATCTGAGAACAAAGTATAAAAATGATACTAATTTGCACGGTTTGACATGATCTGAGCTAAGCGATCGTTAGATTGCAATTTATTGTAATGCTTTTTTCTCAGTTGGTCAGAACAAAAGTGGCAGATTTGATACATACTTGTTCAGATGACATTTGACCGCCACACATTCTCCTCAAAGCAATAGATTCATCCGTGCTGAGGATCTGTGCAGATGCACAACCCACATAAAGGTGATAATTCTGCAAATAACTGCAATTGCAGGTTTCAAACAGAGATGGCGACAAAGAGGCAAAACTTACAGACTGCAGCTTTAAGTATAAAAGTAATACAATTATATCATGTGACTGTAACATGTCCTGTGATGCCTCGACCATGCAATACAGGGGGACGCAATATCTTTGCACATAATGACCCTTATAAAGGTATAAAATGAAAAAAAAAAAAAAAAAAACCTTTGCTGTTCTACAGTCTAAATTTTAATTTGCATTCAGTATGTCAATCTACTGTATTTATACAGTATCTACCTCATACACTATGCATCTTTATCCACGGTGGACAATTCCATAAAATGTAAAAACACCCTAAAAATTAAAATTAAGTCGTAATTACCTCCCCCTGGGGCAAACATAGCCATTAAGAACTTGTATGACCAACTAGCAGGTAGTCAGGAGTAATTAGTCTTACTTTTCAGTATCTAATTAAACCAATCTACATTTTTATATAACTGACTTTAAAAAAAAAAAAAAAAATGACTAACTAACTTGTAAGACCGGTCTTAGTAATTTATGCAACCGACCCCTGGTGTTGTTCTAATGATGTATGCCCTTCTTTCTTTTATGAACCACAAAAGGAGATTTTTTTTTTTTAAATGTTCCCTCTCGCGCTCATCTATATAATGGCAATGAATATCGACCAGCATCAGGCTTTTTAAAAAAGATGCAAAAGTGTCAAGTGATCAGAATGATCCCGTGTGACACCTGCCATAAATTCCATGTGTTCTGGGGGTATACGATAGGCTTTTCATTTTAGGGTGAACTATCCCTTTAATGGCATAACATCTTACTCCAGAACTCAAAAATATGGATGTCAGGCAAGTTTTATTAAAAACATACACACACACAACTGTGCAGAGAAAGTGTCTTCATGCTTTGATCATCAGGTGTTTTTGCACTGGGGCCCATAAGATCCTAGTTAGCTGAACCACCCTGAAGCATTACCCTTTCATGCTTATTAAAATCTCTTTTTGTATCATGTGGAGGTATCACACTGCAATAAGGACTACACATGTCTTTTTGTACTTCCCATTGGGGTTTTGATTAACAAAATTCTCAAAGATCCGTGAGATATTGTCCAATTTTAAATTAAGTCTTTAGTCCCTCCACAGGATTCAGTAATTGGTTACAAAATTGTTACTTTTTTTTTTTTTACATTTTCAAAAAAAAAAAAAAAAAAATCCCTTTGTAATAGTTCATGATAAAGAAAGTCACACCACAAGACAATTTCCACGTTTAGATTGAAATTGCAATAAAATAAAATTAATAAAACTGATAATTGGATAATTTTGTTTCTGGACAAAATTTGGTATTTTTTTAAACATTTATTTATTTGTTTATTATTTATTTATTTTATTTGTTTATTTATTATTTTTTGAGCACAGTAAAATTATGTCCACTTCCCAACCATATCATTTAATTTAATGCACTAATAACCTCTGTTAGTGCCATAAATGCCATAACACCTACCAGAAAGTGTGCATGTATGTGTGTATTTATTTTTTTATTTATGTAGCATACTGAAAGTTACCTGGCCACCAAACATCCCCCAACTTTCAAATTAAACTTGCATTTCCATGCAAAGGTAATTGTGTGAACAAATGCACTGTGTGCTAGAACTCATTTGAATGGGGCACAATGTTTTACTCATGGCTGCGGTTGCCTGACAATTAATTCAGTCCTAATCGTCCCCAGGCACACGTAAAATATCCTCAGCCTTTCACAGTGGCACAAGTCTTGCAAGGAATGAACATATTGGCTGGCCATGTCATTTAGCAGCACATAATTCCAACCAGCCTATATTTGTTGAACTAATTTCGGCCGGAAATGATTCACTTTGTCTGGATTTTGGCTGTGACTTGTTGTGCACATGACATTTTCCAGTTTTGTTTTCTTAGCACATGGTGTGAATTTTAACCTTGTTTCACTCGTGCTTGTCCTCAGGTTTTCAACATAATCTTTGCTTTCAGGTCTGGGCTGTTGTTGCTGGCGAAGAATCTGGACAGAGAGATCACGGATCACTACACCCTAACGGTCACAGCCTCCGATGGCAAACCAGATGGGGTAAGAAAGACTGAAGTCTGTCAATCAATCACACCCCACTGAAGACGAAACACTGCTGTTGCTGCAGTTCAAAAGATCGTAATCGAAACTTCTGCTTAAACAGACATCACATGTAGACAAAGTTCAGTGTGTCAAGCAGAGTCTAGCAGAATCAATCATGTTGAAGCAAAGAAGCGCAGACACAAAACATTCATAAAGATATGCTGGGAGTATTGTACAGTCATCTTTAGTCCCACAAATCTGTACAACTTTATAGGCTGCATGGATGTTTTTACACAATTGTATATAGATTAGGGATGCATCAATATATCGGCCAATAATCGGTATCAGCTGATAAAAGCAATTATTTAAAAACAGCTGATGATCAGGGCCGATCATATACTGTCAGTCAAAAGGGGGTGGAAAAACGTGTCAGACTGCAACTCATATTTTGTGTGAAGAAAATGTCTCTTGTGTTAAATTTAGGGCTGCCTGACTTAAAAGAAGAAATGTTAAAGCAGGCTCTATATGACCCATGAATCACCTGTAGTTTAAGCCAGAACACCCCTATGTAACCCCTCCTGTTTAAACCGCCCACTCCAAGCAGGACTCAAACCCAGGTCCGCTGGCATAGGAGTCGGGCACTCTAACAAGGAGGCTAAAGACCGCAGTCTCTAGCGTCAGTTGCTAGAGCACCTCTTCAGTTCAGGGGAGTGAGGTTTACACACACACAGCTCTTATGCTGCGTTCACACCGAACGCGTCTGGGGCGTCTGATTTACGTTAACGAATCAAGCATCTAGCGCAACGCGAATCGGCCGTCGACGCGCGAATTGAGCGTTCACACGTCTGACGCGAGAATCGAGCGTCTGACGCCCGAGTTGAAAAATCTGAACTTTGGCGAATATTCGCGGCCCGTTAATCAATCAGGGACTTTGCTTTGGTAGTCAGGTGTTTATGACGTGATCAGCGGTGGAGACCAGAACAAAGATGGAGGACAAATTAATAGTCGCTGTGTGTGGCCACCCTGAGCTCTGTGATGTGTCATCATATTTTTATCGAGACAGGAATAAAAAGGACCTTGCCTGGAAGAGGATAAGCGAGGAAATCGGACAATCTGGTAAGTTGTAAAACGCTCTGCATGATTTTAGCCATTGATACTAGCCCGCCTGCTAGCTAGCAAAAGCCGGCCGGCATAACCGAGCTAAATTGCCGCTACTAGTTTCCAACTGACGAGATGATGTGTTTATTCAGAGGATCTGTGCAGAAAGAGATGGAAGAGTCTGAGGCAGAAGCCCCTCCCATGATGCGAATTCGCGTCTGAACAGTTTAGACGCCCGTCTGAAGCGTCTGACTTCAAAATGTTCAAGCGTCCAACTAGACGCGTCTGACGCGAATTTGACGCGCGATTCGCGTTCGGTGTGAACGCAGCATTACTAACCTACGTCTGTTACACTTACACCATTATTTGTAGCGTGTCACATTGTGTGCACGAAATAGACACTGAAACAGTCAAAATACGCCATTGGAGAAGCGTCAATTAAAAGTTATTGTTTCGGTCAATGATTTAGGCCCTCCAAAACCATTTTGTCCGAAACCGAAAATTGCAGTTTCAGTCGAAAAGTTTCAGTTGGCAAAATTTCGGTGCATCACTAGTACTGTATATTCACAATGGTGGACATTTAAAATAATTATCTCTATTTTACATATGGCATGAAGTTTAGAAGAAATAGGAAGAGAAGCCTTCCATTGTTTCATTTATTCAGTCAATCAGTCACTCAATCAATCAAACTGATTGCTGTTTGTTTATTCATTCATTTCATGCAAAAGTGTTTGATTTGTTTGTTTTCATGCTATTTATACAGTAGTATATAAATGTAATTGTGAAAATGGAGAAACATTTTGAATCAAAGAAAAGAGAAGTCTAGCATTGATTCATTTATGCAACAAATCAGTCAATGATGCGAGTCAATCAAACAAATAATTCTGTCGCTCACTGATTGTTGTTTGTTCGTTCCTTTGTTCATTTGCTCGTTTGTTTGTTCTTTTGCAAAAGTATTTGATTTCCTTTCATCGGGTAAGTTTCCTAGCAGTCACCGGTGACTGGTCTCTCCTGTGCACTCCACTCTCACAAAGGGCTCATAGTGATTGATCTAAATAGAGGAAAATTAGGTGCATCTTACAATGGAGTGATTATGCCGTAATGATGGAGATAAATGAGCCGAACGGGCTTTTTAATTATGAACCACCTTTCACTCCAATCTCTCATTGAGCCTATATTCCTTACTGGATGAACCAACAGAGAAAATCTCACTTAGTATTCATCAATAAAAGAGATGCCTGGATTTACAACCCGCTTCAAGGACGTGTGATGTGTTCACCTCCAAACTCAAGGATAATCACTTGCCTTCCTCGGGAAGAAAGTGCATAAAGATCAGGCTTTAAGCACAATGGTGTCCATTGATATCCAAACTGTCAAGGTGGTTGTCAGGTGGTGGAATTATGTTCATCAGAGTCGCATATCTTTGCCTTCACTGTCACATTAGCGTAGCCTTTACAAACAAATGAAGGTGATTCCAAAACTATAATAACCCCTAGAATAATTCAAAGCACATCTTAATTGGCAGAATTCTCAGAGCCCTGATCTCCTCTCGTTCCTGGCCTGTTGAGAAAGACATCCCTGTGTGCTTAGCTCATGAAAGTAAGATGAGAAAACAGTGCAGCAGGTTTCATTCCCATCTTCCCATTTACCCACGAGTGTCCCTCCATGACCTTTCTGTTTCACTTGCGGCTAAGAACCAAGGGTGAAGTTGAGATGTGAGGCTGGGGGAGCAGGTGCTGTTTGGAAGGTTTTTAAAATTCAGTGACCTTTGCTAAACCACCTGGTCATTAGCCAATTTAATAAATAGTCCTTTTTCTGAAGAGGAGAGTTTGGAAAATGTGTCCCTTTCTATGGGCCCTGAGCGACACTCAGCTTTTGACCTCTGTGTCTGTTTAGGTCACTCGGGCTGCTCTTTGCTTTGCTCAGGGAGTAGAAGCGATATGAGCCAGACAGATTCACAGAGACAAAGTCCACAAGAGACTTTTTCATCCCCAAACTGTGGTTAGTTCCTCAAGACAGAAGTCTGTCTTGTGTACACCGTCATTTGACTATTGGCATAAATTTTTTCTTGTTCTCTTTGCAGGGATGAGCAAAATCAATCGATCAATCAATCAATCAATCAATCAATCAATCGTCCATCCATCTATTAGGGGTGTAACACACAGAAGTCATGGTTCGGTATGTACCTCAATTTTGAGGTCACTGTTCGATAAGAGATCGGTACAACAGGAAAAAGCATCAAATCCCCAATGCTATGTTTCTTTTCTTTTATGTTGAACAGACAGTAGTGCATATTACAGTTTGTTCCACCTAGCAGCATTTAGTCCCCTCTGAGGTAGTTGCTACAGTACAGTCTCCTTTAGTGTATTAAGCACTAAAAAAAAAAAAAAAAGGATTGTTGCTTTGTTACTCTAAATTGATAGATTGGCCAATGCTGTGCAATAAAATGCAGCTGCTGTTTTCAAACTTATTGGTTTGATTAACGTGTTGTGCGTAACCTACGCTGTCATTTTCTTTGCACTTGAGAGTTCATTAACATGCGGTGACAATGACGGATGTACAAAGTTCAATATTACGCTTTTTCAAGACATCACGGAAAGATAAGCATTAAAGAGAAAAGGAGCCTACTTCACCTTTCCACAAGGAGACAGCGAGTGAAGCGGCACATGAGGCTTCCCATTTCCAGGACATACATATTTCATCACTGGACTGTAGTAGTGAGACTTCCACGACACAAATCGGCACAATGCCAAATGATTTTGTCTCATTATAACAGTGGAAACAACTTAAAATACTCCGTCATTTATGGTCATACAGATAAGAGTAAGACATCATTCGAAACTGTAAAAGGTATATTTTTATTTGTGTACACTCACAATAAAACCAAAACAGTGTGTTTTTGTAAAATAAAGAAAACAAGCAGGATGCCGCTTTCTGCCAACCCAGTTTCCTTTCTGTGTCACAAAAATTAATCGAAAATCAGCGTATACGCTACTATCAAGCATGCATCCTTTTTGTTCCTAATCACAAGATGTGAACCTGTGTTTGTTGACAAATGAAATTACCTTGTGTACATTTGCCTCAGCTTAAGATCAGTTTACCTTATGTTACCCCCACAGCGTAGTGCAAACTCAGCAGGCTTTATTGCCAGCACATGAAAAATTTACAGGGCCAATCTGCAAAATACTCCAGCATTTAAACCTTTAACAAATAAGTCCAAGCAGCAGGGAAAAAAAACATCTGCTAATTTATAGAATATTGGTTTCCTCACTCACTCGTCTGGGATTTCCCTCCAATGTTTTATGTTTCAGAGAAAGTAACAAGATTGACTCTGACTTGACATAAATGGATGCAGAATGATCTGACAAGAGACTAAGCAACTATGTTGTCAGGGGAAACACCCTCACTTCCTTAATTTCAGCTGGTTTTCAGTCTGTGAGGTTTTGGACTGTTTTCCTTCTAATCGTTTGAATGATTTATTTCTAGTGATGGAGTATGTCAGTGACTTGTATATCCAGTGTCCCCAAATAGAATTTAGCCATTTAAGACACCATTACAAATATGTTTTGCATTATATATCAACATATGAAACCAACTGTCATTCATTTTAAAGAAATATATAAACACACTTCTTACAAAAAGAAGTTTGATTTTAATGATACTGATCATAATGATACACTGCTGTTCATTCATTAATTTTTTTTTTTGTTTTTTTGTTTTTTTGTTTGTGCAACCTGGTGTAAAAGACCTGGCTGGATCATCTGCTTATTCAGTTGTTTTTGTTTGTTTATTGATTTACTCATTTGTTGGTTCGCTTTTCAACTCCTTTTTTTTTTTTTTTTGTTATAATTGTCATTTGTGGAGTCTGGTAAGAGCATCTAGAAAACTTGTTAGGAGGAGAAGCAATCATTTGTATGAAATGTTCTCAGAAACAACTTTCACCCTGTAGACTGTGCAGCTCTAATTTGAATTGACTGCTGCTTCTAACCTAGCCAGCTGAAGTTACACTACCTAACCTGACCTGCAAAAACACATTTGTACTCAGAAAACACACACACACAAATAATATGATTTAAAGTCTACGGCAAATAACTTGTGTAAAGTAAAGAACCGGTCAAAAGTGCTCAATTTATTTATTTAACTTTTTGCTGCTTTTTAACTGAGAAAGAAGAAAACACATGCCAAACTTTGCTTTCATAACTACTAGGACAAAAGGTGGTTATAAATATATTAAAACACTGCATGGTGCCAACATGAGTTAGTCCCAATTGGACCATTTGTTTCTGTCAATATCATTACTTATGGGGTTTTATTTCACCCGCAAAATCAAAAGAAAGAAATAATTATCTATAGCATGAATGAGAAATGAGAATGATTCCGGATATTTTGGATTATGCCATTATTTTTATGATGGATTTAATTCATAAATCTTTTACTGTACTGTTGAATTCAAGTGCAAGAACACACGAAAGGGAATTTGTTACTCAATAACAAATACTAAGTTGAGCTTTCTTTCATGCCTTCCTGTGCTTGAACTGACAAATTCACACAAAATTATGTCAAAAAGTGACCGTCTCTGTGAGTATCCTAGTAAACATAGTCAGTTATGTCTTCAGTTGAGAAAGAAAACGAATGATCCAAGTGTCAATTTGCTCTTAAAGTGACAGCATCCTAATAATCCTGCTACTGTGCTGTCTGCATTTTTAATGTTAATCAAACAACAAAGGAAAAAAAAAAAAAATCACGAAAAAAAAAATGAATATGAAGACTATGCAGATTTATTTATTAGATTAGACTACTTTATTAAATTTATGTACCTGAAAACGTCTCAGGTTATGACTGTAATCATAGTTCCCTGAGAAGGGAACAAGACGCTGCGTCAGTGATTCTTTGGGAATGCCTCTGCGTGATTGTGTCTGAAGCACCTGTGTCAACTAGTCCAATGGGTGACGTCACAACCAGGAAAGGATAAAAGCACATCTGGGATGACCAGCGTTAGCTTCAGTTGGCTGAAGCAAGTCGATCACAGGGATGAAGGAAGTATGGCTGGGCGACGCAGCGTCTCGTTCCCTTCTCAGGGAACTATGGTTACAGTCATAACCTGAGATGTTCCCTTTCGAGGGAACTCGCACTGCGTCAGTGACGCTTTGCGAACGATAATCCCAAACTGCCATGCTTACAAGTGCCTGTCCGTGTGAATACTGAGAGCACAACTAAGACATGAGCACCTGTGAACCTGGGGCAGCGCCCAGGTCCAGGTTGTAAAAGCTTATGAATGTGAGCGGAGAAGACCAGCCTGCCGCATACCACATCCTGTAGGGATACCTCCTTATATAATAACACTTTCTAAGCTGCCATACTCCTGTCCTGGCCTAAAAGCACCATGGAGGAAATGTGGCCAAAGGGTTTCTCCCCAGGGATACACCACCCAAAGGGACATGGTAGGCAGCTAAGGCCGCCACATACACATTCAGTGTGGAAGGGGATGACCTTGCGAAAAAACAAACCTGCAGTAACTCCAGCACTGTACCAATAGGGTAGTTAACTGGGTCCCACAGTCGAGATCTGCACCATGAAGTGAAACACTTCAATGCATACCGTTTCCTCATGGAGGGAGCTCTGGAGTGAAGTATGGTCTCCACAACCTTGGTTGAGAGACCAAAGTCTATGAGTTGGGCCCCCTCAGAGGCCAAACCCTCAGGTTCCATTTCTCTGGGCGGGGGTGAAGGGTCACCCCTCCCACTTGAAACAGAAGGACCCTCCTGACCGAAATCTCCAAGGGATAGCCGTTGAGGAGGGACACCAGGTTCGAGAACTATAGTCGGTTCGGCCAGTACAGCGCTACTGGTAGTAGACTTATTCCATCCTGGCGAACCTTCTCCAGAACTCCTGGGAGCAGAGCAATTGGGGGAAAAGCGTACAGACGTAGCCTTGGCCATGTTTGTACCGTAACGCCCAGCCCCAAGGGAGCTAGGTGTGTGTGGGAGAACCAAAGTGGACAGTGCGTCGTATCCTGAGATGCGAACAGATCCACTTCCGCTTTGCCAAAAAACTCCCATATACGCTTCACCACTTCGGGGTGAAGTTTCCATTCCCCGGGCCTCAGCCCCTGCCTCGACAGGATGTCTGCTCCTAAATTTTGGTACCCTGAAATGTATACTGCTCTCAGGGAGAGCTGTTTTCCTTGGGAACACAGGAGGATCTAGTGTGCCAGTTTGCATAGCGGGCATGGACACAGATCCCCTGATGCTTTATATAAGAGACCACTGATGTGTTGTCTGTGCGAACAAGCACATGGTGGCCTCTAGGTCTGGGAGGAAATGTTTCAACACTGTGAAGACAGCCATCATTTCCAGGCAATTTATGTGCCACGAGAGATGAGCTGAGCGGTATTCCATAACCGCTCCCCAGCCTGTGAGGGAAGCATCTGTCATGAGCACAAAGCGATGACAATGGGCTCCTAACATGGGACATTGGGACAAGAACCATGGCTTCCTCCATGCTATCAAGGTGCAAAGACCTTGATCATGTGGAGTGGGTTCCCCCTCAGAAAAAAAAAAAGATTTGGTCTTGAGCCACCACTGCAAGAGTCTAAATGATGTTTTATTAACAAAATTCGGGAGGAGCAACGTTCAAATAATCAGACTAATCATCACGTCATTTCAGCCAGCTGTCAACAATCAGTGATCAACATATCTACCCAATCAGCATGATTGAAGGCCTATATATATAAACACAGTCGACTCACCCATATTCCTCAACAGTGTTTTCCAGCATCCTTCCACCACCCCGTCTCCTCACACTCACCTGGTTACTTCCTAACCAGAAATACGGGGGGAGTACTCTGGGTTTGGGCCAGATACCGAGCTCGGAGCCCTCTCCTCGGACAGCATGCCAAATATGCATACTATTACGCATACTATTTATTATCTGATTATTTGTAAGTGTGAACTCGTAAATGTACAGCAGGCCAAAAGATTCATGTTGGACGCAGCTGCCATCAGTCCCAACAGTCTCAGAAACTGTTTGACAGTTAGTGACTGGCCTAGCTTTATCTTGCTTACGGCTGTGAGAATCAAATCAAGACGAGCAGGAGACAGACGTGCCTGCATCATCATTGAGTCCCACACCACGCCTAGAAAAGTGGTTATCTGTGCTGGAGAAAGCACACTCTTCTTGGCATTCAGCCTTAACCCCAGCTCTTTCATACTGGCGAGGACGACATCTCGATGCCGAACCACCATCTGTTCAGACTGTGCTAAGATAGACAGTCGTCGACATTGTTTAAAATGAGGATGCCCCGGAGTCGCAGCGGAGCCAGTGCTGCATCCACGCATTCCGTGAAAGTGCAGGGTGATAGAGCTAGACCGAAGGGAAGAACCTGATATTGGTACACTTCACCCCTGAAAGCGAACCTCAGGAACTTCCCTGTGGAAGGATGGATACGTGGAAGTATACGTCCTGAGATCTAAAGTGACAAATCATTCCTCGGATCTGATCTGAGTCACAATATGCCTGATCGATTTAGATTGTGCAGATCTAAGATGGGATCCTACTTTGGAACGATGAAGTACCGGCTATTAAAAACCGGACTCTGGCTCAGGTGGAGGAACACATTATAGCCCAAGGGAATTTTTACTTCCTGTTCCATTACCAGAGCCTGCTCGGGGGCCCACCGCAGTGGTAGAACCCTGTTGAAATAAGGCGGATGACACCCAAATAGGATTTTGTAGTCTCTTTCTACAGTCTGCAGCACCCATTGTGACACATAGGGCAGAAGTCTCACGCTGCCAGAAGGTCTACTAAGGGAACCAGCCTCTCAAGACTGGCCTCTGGTGTTCTTCGAGTAGTCAGCTTAGTGCTCTGAAGCAAACTGGCAGGGAACAACCCAGCTGATTCCTCCTCAGAGGATGCGAGCATCCCGACGACACAGCGTTGAGGGACTGACTCAGATGCACTGATGTAATGTCTTGTGCCTGAGGCATGAGCTCGCTGGAAACCGCTGGTGGTGGGGTTGGCAGAACGGCCTCCTGAGGGCACAGAGGAGGAATGGGCACCGTATAATGAGGTGGGAACCATTACCCCGCCCAGCAGCCCCAGAGACCTGGATCCAGAGAGGAAGAAATTCCAGGTCTCTTAATAGGTCTGCCTGCTGCCGTATACGCCTTACCCAAGAGCGCCAAGTAGTTCTAACCGGCCTGGAGGGTAATGTATGGCCTTAATGGACGACGCCGTGACAGGACAGATAGCTCGCGTCTGTTCTGCCCTCTGCACCGTCCCATACTCATGCTCTTTCAGCCCCCTAAATTAACATATAATTTTAATTGAGAACTGAAAAACCGAACTGAAAAGGGTTTTAATCCACGATCTTGAATTCTCATGGCGGAGATCGGGAAAGAATGGAAGGCCTGGAGGTTGAAGGTTGTAATTTTGATGACAGGAAAAGCTTGTCTAATTTACTATTTGGCCGAGTGCCCTGTCTCTCGGCCGGCCATATAATGTTTCACTTAGCCACGGCCTGAGTTAAAATCTCCACAAACTCCTTATACACAGGGAATTGAGATGGCAAATCTTCAGTTTCCCCCAACTCGATGCTCAGCACATCTACCTCCTCGGAGCTAGACAGCTGCAGCACTATATTATACCATTTCCTCAAAATTAAATGCAGCAAAAGATCAACCAGACAAGTTAACACGGTCTGAATGAAAGGCTGAACTAATACATAAATCTAACTAGTCAAAGTCAGCTAAGTATTTTTCATTTAATTCCTCAAAATTCTACCAGGGCGGAAGAAGCCACAGCTTGGGCTTCCGATCCCAGAGAGAGTGGGCTGGATCCCCCGGGTGAAGGCAGAGAAAAGGCGGCACCCGTCTCTAACCCCTCTGCGAGATCCATTTGCGAACCCCACGATACCAGCTTCCGTGCTGCCTCGACAGCAACGGGGCCGGTACCACGAGGAACGCGAGCCTAAACACTCTCATCAACGAGTGACAGGCGGGAGCGGAGCGTGCAAAGTGTCTCACAATGTTCACAGTCAGCGCCCTTGATGCTGATAGAGCATGCTCCGTTCCCAAACAAACAACACATAAATTGTGTGTATCCCCATCCGTAATGAAACAAAGGCAGGGAGGAGCACACAATCTAAACGTTTGTTTGCTCGCCATAATATCTTATGCTTGTAACTGATATAGTGACAGACAACAATAAATAAGACAAACAGTTTCACACAGAGCGCTTGCTGAGGCACAGAAGCTAACGCCGGTCATTCCGGATGTGCTTTTATGTTTTCCTGGTCTTGACATCACCCACCCTTGACGTTCAGTCTTGCCATTGGACTAGTTGAGACAAGCGCTTCAGACGCAATTACGCAGAGGCGTTCCCAATGCGTCACTGACGCAGCACAAGTTCCCTCGAAAGGGAACTACTGTTAGACCTGCTTGAAAAGCACTCATTTAATTTGTGTATTTGTTGTATCATATTTTATTATAGTCATTATTATTATTTATATATATATTTTGGAGTGAAATATGTGTTCTTGGCAGTTTTAGTGTGATTCACCCATTTGCCAGTGTTCCTAAGATAATCATATGTATGCATGTTAAATAAATAACAGTAGAGAAATGTTAATTATGTGTTTGCTGTGCATGTATGAATGTTTAAATATTATGTTTCCATTACTCATCTTTCAAAATGAGACGCGTTGTAAAGTATCTGATATGCAGACAGTTAATTGTTGTTACTGAGTAGACGGAATTCTCCCTGCCAGCATGTTAATTTGGTTGCATCCATCAATTTGTTGAGGCGATCTATACTCTGAAACACTAATCCGCTCAACAGCTGTGGATATTTTTCATTAGACCCCATTCATAGCTTGATGATGAATGCAAATATGTTAGCAATTTTGCAAGTTCTGTGCAAATTAATCAGGGGGAATGGATAATTGTGTGTGAAAGCCAAAACTGTCTTTTACCAGACAGAAACAAAATCACACAAAGGCGTCAAAGTTCGCATTTCAGATTTGTTGACGTCGTTAGATTACTGACTGAAACTGTGTGAAGTTATTTACTTAGAGATGTCCATGTAACAATTGAAGTAACCTGAAGGTTTCTTGTTTTCAGACCTCGACTGCTACGGTGAATATTGTGGTGACTGATGTCAATGATAATGACCCTGAGTTCGATCCTCTGCTGCCCCTTAATCTCACAGTTCAAGAGGAAGAGGCAAATGCTTTTGTAGGTCAAGTAAAGGTAAGGCCGCAAGCACAATCAGAATTCTTTATACTTGTTCTCCTCACTGTTTGATCCCCGAACTGTTTGCTCTGCAGCTGTTTTTTGCCCACTGGAGTCACCCCAGATGGAAATCTTGAATCTCTACAAGTTTACTCTTCAGAGTTTAACTTTGTGGTTACACTTTTATTTCTTATATCTTATAGTTGATTTAAAGGAGTAGTTCACCCAGAAATGAAAATTCGAAGTTATTTTCTCACCCTCATGTCGCTCCAAACCCGTATGACCTTCTTTTGCGAAACACAAAAGGAAAAACGAAATTGCAAAATCATCTTTTACACCTGTTATAGAGCATCATAAAAGTATCATAAGTAATATTATTCACTATATTAAATATTCTAATTCTTTTTTTTTTTTTTTTTTCTGTGAGAAACAGACTAGTATTTATGTTATTTAGAATCATCACCTCCATGAAGCTATTAACTAAGAACTGCTAATACCAGATTGAATCAGTGAGTTGAACTTGTTCATTTGATCTGGTTCTCGAATCATTCAGACTGGTTTTGTGATTCACTGAAAATATATGAATCAATCTTGACTCTTTTGTGTCAGATCTTTTTAATTAATCAGTTTATCCAGTTTACAAAACCAATTTTTCAATCACACTAATTATCCCATAAACAAACCTATGTAAAAGAGCTCAGGTGAAAGTCAAGGTACTCAGTGAATAATTATGTAGATTTCAATCTGTTCTTCACAAAAAGGTTAACATGACTTCAGAAGACTTTCTGTAAACATTTTTGGACAAAAAAACATTGTCTATTGTCAATAGTGTTGCGATGTATGAAGCACAGCTCACTTTCTCATTTTCTAGCCAAGGAGGTTTCATTTGGTCAACACTGGAGTATTCGCGTGACCAACTCAAACCAGTTGCAAAATGTGGGTTAGAAAATCTTTCGCCCTCACGCAAAATTCCTGTTCACATGGTTCCTATTGAAGTGACTGGATTTTGCCTGCAAAAAAAAAACAAAAACAAACAAAAAAAACAAATTGTTGAACGATATTAAATGTGTCCGTACATTAAGGCAAGACAACTAATACTAACTAATAGATTTAACCATACTTTCCCCAGTTGATTAATAACAGTACATTAAGACAACTGTTTTGTATTTCTGAAATGTTACTGTATGTTTAAATATGCAAATGAGGTATTATCTAATTAAATGTTTACTAATTTGCATACATTTCAAGAAGAGAAATCTGAACAGGTTCAAAATGCTTGTTTCATTTTGTTGACATATTCGATTTTTTAGGAATACAACTATATACCAGGTGAATTATATGTTAACAAACCCATCTGTAAATATCTTCAGAATACAGATAGGAATAAAACTGGAAAGTTTGGTGTATGTAAGTACTACAGAAGTGGAGATTTCTGGCTCAGTCCATGAGAAAAACAATTTTGCCTGTAATGTCTTGCCTTAAGATGTGGCCTGATCCTAAATATTGAGCAACACAGTAAGTGAGTGAATGAGGTGTTAAACCAGTTCAAACTAATAAATCATTGGTTTGAGGGATTTGTGAATCATATTGACCGATTCACTGAAAAGAATCTGCTCATAAGAGCCATTTGTTCCAAGCATCACAATTACAAACCCGATTCCAAAAAAGTTGGGACACTGTACAAATTGTGAATAAAAAAGGAATGCAATGATGTGGAAGTTTCAAATTTCAATATTTTATTCAGAATACAACATAGATGACATATCAAATGTTTAAACTGAGAAAATGTATCATTTTAAGGGAAAAATAAGTTGATTTTAAATTTCATGGCATCAACACATCTCAAAAAAGTTGGGACAAGGCCATGTTTACCACTGTGTGGCATCCCCTCTTCTTTTTATAACAGTCTGCAAACGTCTGGGGACTGAGGAGACAAGTTGCTCAAGTTTAGGAATAGGAATGTTGTCCCATTCTTGTCTAATACAGGCTTCTAGTTGCTCAACTGTCTTAGGTCTTCTTTGTCGCATCTTCCTCTTTATGATGCGCCAAATGTTTTCTATGGGTGAAAGATCTGGACTGCAGGCTGGCCATTTCAGTACCCGGATCCTTCTTCTACGCAGCCGTGATGTTGTAATTGATGCAGTATGTGGTCTGGCATTGTCATGTTGGAAAATGCAAGGTCTTCCCTGAAAGAGACAACGTCTGGATGGGAGCATATGTTGTTCTAGAACTTGGATATACCTTTCAGCATTGATGGTGCCTTTCCAGATGTGTAAGCTGCCCATGCCACACGCACTCATGCAACCCCATACCATCAGAGATGCAGGCTTCTGAACTGAGCGCTGATAACAACTTGGGTTGTCCTTGTCCTCTTTAGTCCGGATGACATGGCGTCCCAGTTTTCCAAAAAGAACTTCAAATTTTGATTCGTCTGACCACAGAACAGTTTTCCACTTTGCCACAGTCCATTTTCAATGAGCCTTGGCCCAGAGAAAACGCCTGCGCTTCTGGATCATGTTTAGATATGGCTTCTTTTTTGACCTATAGAGTTTTAGCCGGCAACGGCGAATGGCACGGTGGATTGTGTTCAACGACAATGTTTTCTGGAAGTATTCCTGAGCCCATGTTGTGATTTCCATTACAGTAGGATTCCTGTATGTGATGCAGTGCCGTCTAAGGGCCCGAAGATCACAGGCATCCAGTATGGTTTTCCGGCCTTGACCCTTACGCACAGAGATTGTTCCAGATTCTCTGAATCTTTGGATGATATTATGCACTGTAGATGATGATAACTTCAAACTCTTTGCAATTTTTCTCTGAGAAACTCCTTTCTGATATTGCTCCACTATTTTTCGCCGCAGCATTGGGGGAATTGGTGATCCTCTGCCCATCTTGACTTCTGAGAGACACTGCCACTCTGAGAGGCTCTTTTTATACCCAATCATGTTGCCAATTGACCTAATAAGTTGCAAATTGGTCCTCCAGCTGTTCCTTATATGTACATTTAACTTTTCCGGCCTCTTATTGCTACCTGTCCCAACTTTTTTGGAATGTGTAGCTCTCATGAAATCCAAAATGAGCCAATATTTGGCATGACATTTCAAAATGTCTCACTTTCAACATTTGATATGTTATCTATATTCTATTGTGAATAAAATATAAGTTTATGAGATTTGTAAATTATTGCATTCCTTTTTTATTCACAATTTGTACAGTGTCCCAACTTTTTTGGAATCGGGTTTGTACGTTTGCTTATACTTAAGGTTAAAGCTTATACTTAAGATTGATATACTCATGGTGAAGTTCCTTTTCGATCTTTGCTTAGGGGTAAAAAGACGTTCGAAATACCTTTGCAGCGATATACTGTTACTGAACATACCCATGCTGCAGGGAGTGGCTGTTAGTGAATGTGTTAATATATGCTGCGCACTTTCCTCTCAAATAATCACTCTTTTTCTTCGTAATCACCACAGACCAATGGTAGTTTGAAGTGTTTACCAATCAGAGCTAACTTTTTTCCGGAAAGTTTGCTTTGGCAAGTTGTTTTGAACTCCAGAAACAAACTTAATTTTGGCCTTTATTTTCATACCAGTTCATTCTTCAGTTTCACTTGAAGTATATTGGGGCCTTTAGGGATTTGAACAAACCCCTAACCCAAAGTAATTCACTTCTGCATGTAATTACTTCTACAGCATTGCATTACAGACATGAAATCTCAAAACATGTGCTTGCTCCATCCTCCTATCTGTCATAGTTACTTGCACTGAGCGTGAATGTTCTTTTGTCCAGTTCTATTTAAGGATTTCATTCCCTTCCGCGGTCTCATATGAGCGGTGTTAATCAGTGCCTGCTGGGGTGTGGGCGTGACGCCAGCAGCTGGAGTGTCTTCTTCTGCCCTCTTGAGCCCTCATCTCACTCTCTTCCCATCGCCCAGCTGGCATACACCCGCAGCCTATTCGCCAAAGTCCCTGCCCGCTCCACTGTTTATGATTTTCCAATTAAAGAAATGTCATTTAAATAATTTGTTACCTTCGGGGACGTCCTGTAATGAGCAGCTTTGTTGGGCTCTGTTAAGCTGCGAAGAGTTGTAATTAGTGGTCTAGATTAATAGAGGCGCACTTTGTCATCAGAATAATCGCAGGCTAATGCTGGCAGACTGTTTATTAGCAGAGCATTCCTTAAACATGTATACTTTGTGTCGGATAAATATACATTACACCTCATAAGATGGACAGGCGCCATGTTCCAGGGCTTTTGATTCCTACTGTCTAGGAATAAGAATACAAATCTATATCATGTTATTTTATTTGATGGTAATGGCAAAAATCATGATATAGTTGCTGGAAATCAAACAAAATGGTTTATATTTTAAATAACTTTGTGGTAAAGTCCATTTCTGGATAATCCAGTTAAGTAAATGGTTTATAAATGCTACTTCATCTTATTTAATTATTTTCTATTTTATTTGGGACTTGATTGAATGCAAAACCAAAATAAGATTATGTCTAAATGTTATGAATAAGTCTGGCATCAGTGCTGAAACAGCTTCATGTTATAAATAAATAAATAGAGACAAAACAGTGAAGCTAATATTATAAAACAGGCTGGATATCAATATAGATTTCCAGATTTTATTAATTTCAATTCAAGTCTGAATTTGATTCGATTCAAACTCATTTGAGCATGTTTCCATTGCAATGTCATATTTGCCTGAACAAATGAAAGAAATTCTTTATTTGCTAATAGTGTTTAAGACTGATTCAAACTGGCAACTTGTCTTTTTGGAACTATTTGGTAAAAGAAACTGTTCAAAAGAGTCGTTTGTTTCAGGAATCAGGTACAGTAACACTGGTTCCACTTTATTTTTTATTTATTTTTTTATTCACTAAAATGATCCACTTATAAGAGTCATTTGTTCATGAATTGAACTGGATGGTCGCACTGTTGTTTTTGATTCTCTAAAAAGAATCAGCTCATCATGAGCATTTGTTTGTGAATCAGACTACACTGCCCGCATTGTGTTTGTTTTTGCATGCAGCGCACAGAACAACTCAATAGAAAAATAGAATATTTTTATTGCTTCACAATCACTGAACTCACTTTCACATCTTGAATTGGGCCACATCCCGCTCCATTTTTACACTCTGTTTCTCAGGTGTAATTAACGCGAAAAAGTCCCACCCTCTGATATTCATGCCAATATTTATACTGCGGTATAAATAGTATAGCAAAATCTCTACTCTTTTCTACTGACACAGGCGTATACCATGGCACAAAGCCCAGTGCTTTTGCTAATTGTTCACGTCTTGACAAGTTACGTGTGCACCACAGTATGACAAGCTTCATTTACAAACCCTCACTTTGTCTTGAATTCATTTGGAGCTCCTGACACGTTTCCCAGCGAGGCATGTTGGATATGGTCCAAAGCTTAACACTAGCTAAACATCCCCTACGGCTAACATGGAGCAGCAGAGGTTTCCATATCATTAGAGAAATGCCCACAGAGCTCTATCAGCGTTATCACAGCAGAGCCTGCATCGCTGTAGATATTACACCTGGCCGGCGTGCTCATTTCAAATGACTCCAAATAAGCCACAGCATGGGAAATTTAAACTTGTTTGAAGTTGGTTAAGTTAAGGCCAGAGAGTCCCGCCTCACTGTCTGTGGTTGGAGAGCTTGTCAGTTGACTTGCTGTCCAGATTCTTGTACTTGTTTTTCATCAGAAAGCTTTTTATGAACTCGTGTACTTGCCGTTTTGATGTGGGCAGAAGTAGACACCTTAATTTTCTTCCGGTCATCTCTTTGATGTGCTTGTCTGCATTCCGTCAATACACCTAATAATGATTTAAACTCAAAGCAGCTGTGAATCAAATAAGTGGGGTACTGTTGTTATCAGAGGTGCTACAAATTAGTGTGAAGTATGAGTACTAATTAGAAAAGATAGTGAGAACTTGTCTTTCTGCCATTATCTGCCTGATAATGTAATCATCCTTCTTAAAGTCAATGTGAAACACCTTTCACAACCCATTTACTTTACTTTTTCCCAGTGAAATAGTATATTCAACAAGAACAAATATAGAACTAGACTTGTTTTTGTCTATTTAAATTGATTGGATTGTGAAAAGTAGGCCTTAAATACCAGAATGGAGTCATGTGTTTGGAAGGAAGAGACTGAAAAGTAAGAGGGATTCGTGATGTCAGCCAAAAAAGAAAATTGTTTTAGTAGAGCAAGTTATTACATTTTGATGAAAGATTACAAAGACCAGAAAAGTGCATTAATATGCCAGATAAATCCAAAATAAAATATAGCTGCAAGCAGCAATTACGGGGTCAAGCCGAATAAGGGCAGAAAAGTAAACATTTGTGGACATCTGTGATCATGAGGTTAGGATAAAGCTGTTTAAATTACATTAGTTAAAGCACTTATGACATAATACCATGGTTTACAACTTCTGAGCAGTAGGTGGCACTATGCCTGTGATGACGTATACCAAATTTGTTGATGCAGTATAAAACAACGGTTGGGTCTATCAAAAATCTTTTAATAACTTTTTGTCATGAGTGTCTGTAGATAATACATACCAAATTCCATACAAATCGGACAAATTGTGTAGGAGGAGTTCGAAAAAGTAGGTTTTAAATAAAATTCAATATGGTGGACAGTAAGTATGGTAGAATATGGCAAATTTGTTATCGTAGGACTCGGCATAAGCCAACAAATCTAATGATGTAAGTTAAATGTTGAATTTTTCATATAAGCATTTTCATAAATCGATGAATCATACCGAGTTTCATAACAATACGTTCATGTGTTCGTAAAACATAGCATTTTATGACAAAATTCAAAATGGCCGACCAAAGAAAATTGAATATCGTTCAACTCGGCATGCCTCAAGGAATCTAAGGAGATCAGAGGTGCTCATGATTTTAGGACAAGGCATTCAAAAGTTATAAGCAAAAATAGACAAACAGACATCTCGGCACCAGTAGGTGGCACTGTGACGATACTGTGCATGTACTCCCAAGTCATGCCTGTAATGACATATACCAAGTTTGGTGTCAATACACCAAATCATTGCGAAGATACAGCGTCAAATCCATTTTTGCGTGCTCGCCGTCAAATTCGTTGACACGCTATATCAGAACAGATTTCCCGATCAAAAATCTTTTAATAACTTTTGCCTGGAGTGTGAGTAGATGCTCCATACCAAATTTCATGCAAATTGGACAAACAAACAATAGTAACATGTCTATTGTCTAGGGCCGTCACAGAGACAGATGAGATATGTAAGAACACACATTTCAGTGTGGTACTCCATAAAAAAATAGTGACGTTAATTAAAAATTTACATTCTTTATCACCTCCTACTGTGTTTTTACAAGACAAGCATCACAACATGCACCCAAACACAAGCAAGCATCGTGTGGCATTTCTGCTGTGCCCTATATTCAAGTTTAATTAACTTTCGATTGATTACTGAGAAGATGAATGTTTTCATTACCGGCTTTTGCTTACCTTAGCATGCGATAAAGAACGCACAGGAAGTTCTGCCATGTCCTTAATGCTATCTTTATTTCGTGTTTGTTTTCCATACCATTTTGTCTGCCCTTTTTCAGAGGGCAGCTAACCTTAATGTTCATAAATAACCAAAATAATGACATTCATTTAGTGCAGCAGAAGAAAGAAAAAAGATTCCTTAACATTAACGACACCATAGCTAACTGCTGTGTTTTGCTGTGGGAATGTATGTATGTTTTAGGAATCTGTCAAAAACTTGTTTAAAACTAACAATTGTATTGTCATATATTAGGCAAATAACAAACTGACACAACTAAATAGTCTTTATTTACACGAAATAACATATATATATATATATATATATTTTTTTTTTTTTTTGTATGGCCTCCTTTGACCTTGATAACAGCTTGCATTCTTGCTGGCATTGTTTTTATGTACTTTTACACAGTCTCTGTTGTTATTGACTTACAAGTATTTAGTCTACAAATAAGACTTGCTTTTGATGAAACTTTTGTGTGATCTATCTTTGAATCCATTAAATCCCAACAATAATTATATTTTAGCCAGAGATGGTTATTATCATGTCAGATCGGCTAGATGCACAGAATGTGGGAAAACAATTAAAGACACCGGAACAACATCATCAAATTTTATGAGACATCGCATCCACAAAGGTTAGTCATATTAACTCACACAGCTAGCTATTATTCTGTTGTGTAGCTGCATGGCTTATTTTGATTGCCAGCCTGTTAAAATATGAACAAAAAAATCTAGACTTTAAACCTAGCACTACGTTTTATCAATCTTTTCATATTATATGCAGATTTTCTATTTCTTAATGTGTGTCCATAAGAGAGAGATAGAAAGAGATCCATTTATTACTTAAAGCTCATATTTTAACGTATCACAATCAGCATGTGTAGAGTTTTCAATTGACATTCTTAAACATTCCGAGGTTTGATATTTTTCTTACTTCTGTCGTCAGTAACAACGAACCTGTATAACAAACTGCTGTATAACAAACCGTGACTCACTGGCGCCATCTTGCGTCCACTTAGCGACTGTATTGAAAATGACTACTCGTGTTGCCAGGACGACTGTTTTGTACATTGTAATGGATTATAAAGTAACAAGCTGGATGTACATTATCCCTTACATCATAGGACCTTAATTTCAAATAAAACAGATGATAGAAAGATATTATTTTGTCTATATAATACAACTAGGATAAAAAATAGGATTTGATTATGAGAATTTTTTTTTTTTTTTTTTTTAATGACTCGAGACTCGACTCGGACTCGTGATAAAAGACTCCAGACTTGACTCAGACTCCAGTGATAAAGACTTCAGACTTGGCTCGGACTCCAGAAAAAAGACTCGTGAACATCTCTGATTTTAGCATTAGAAACACTACTGTGACTAAAGAGCTTACACATACTGGTGTGGAATAACCATTACAGAAACATAAAAAATGATTTTGGTAATCACCAGTACTGTTAGTTTAGGGCAGCTGTGGCACAAACCTTACATTGCTGGTGGTCTAATAAATTTGTTAAGCACTGTATCGGTAATCTGTTATTCCCTAAGTTATCAATTTCAACTTACTATTTGGAAAACTGCAGCAGAATTGCACTTGATGTTGAATGTCAGCTTTGTGAGAATCGAGAATGCTTATTTCGCGGAGATATAGATGTATAATTTCATGCAAATGTGTTGGAAATGCACACAGATAATGATAAACATTTACTTTTTATGCAAATAAAATGCATCAGTGACTCAAAAGTCCCTATATTAAATTATAATAAAGCCTGTTTCTGAAAACATTTGCTGAGCTACAGGTGTATAAAACACGGTAAATGATCTCTGTTCATAATCGCACACCTGCAAAACATACGCTAGCAGTGCCATTGTGTTTCTTAATACATCATCTTCTGAGCAATAGTTAATGGAACATTATATGTGAAACCAGCTGATTTGTGGTTTACAGTTACTGTTGTCTCTGCATATTCAACTGGGATTGGAGAAAGTATTGTAATGCTGAAAATATAACAGTAGTTTTATATAGCAGTCATTGTATATCCATAAAAGTGGCAGCTACTGTAGCTGATGTGATCTTTTCAATTACCAGAAAAAGTGTCTTATTTGGTATTATTTGACACTAGCTTCATTTTAGAAATTTAAGAAACAGGTTGACTTTTCACTTTTACTGTTACTTTTGACAAGGTTGGTGGGCTTTAGAAAACTTACTGTCACCACCACTTCAATTACTACATGCTAAATCTTTCTCTGAACCATCTAGGTCACTGACATTTTCTTTAAACATTTATCTCTCTTAACTCTATATGAAACACCTCAAATAGTAGAAGACATCTCTGTAACACAGGAATGGGAGAAAATTTAAAAGGAAAATTTGAAGCATGCATTGAATGAAGCTTACATCCTTTCACTAATACATAGTGTAGAGCCTGATTTTTCTGATTCTGTTCCTTTAAACATGAAAAGTGTGGCTCTTCAGAGATTGTCTATCAAAGGGTCGAGTCTGTCATTGACTGCGCCATCGCCTACTTGGCCTCCTCTGGGTTTCAGCTTTGCCGGTAGTAAATGAGTTTGGGTCCGACCCTTTGGCGAAGGACAGTGCTCTCTCTATCTATGTCTGTAAAATTTATCGCACCCGGTCTTTGAGCGCTTTGTTTCAGGCCTTATCAGAAACAAAAGCACTTTGCCTGAGTGTCAATGAGGTGCTTTCTTGCACAAGTGCTGAACGGATAAGAAGCGGATAACACAGTTGGGAGTTTGTTTGATGGCATTTTTAAGACTTGTCTAAATGGAGAAACTTGAAAGGCCACAGAGGGGAAGAGACACTTTATTGATGGTACATTTGTCATGGACCATGTCATTCCATATGACTTACTTTCTTCCATGAAACACAAAAGGAGAGTTTTTGAACAAAATTTGGCTGCTCTTTTCCATATAATAAAAGTGAATGAGGCTGTCAAGCTCCAAAATAACAAATAGGGAGTCATGTGGACTAATTTTATAATAAAGGATTATAAAGAATTTGCTGTTTAAGGACTACAACAAACGACTGGCAGGGACTACAACGAGCTTCTTCCCAGGTTGGTGACATCACAAAGCCTAAAATTTACATAAACCCTGCCCCCGGGAACACGCAACAAAGGGGGCGAGGCCATGTTGGGCTGCTTTAGAGAAGAGGAAGAGTTGTTGTAGTAGAGTGTTGTTGCCATGCTGTTATTTTACACCGGACTGCTTCACAAATGAGGGTCAATTCAACGCTGGATTTACACAAAAGATTAACATGACGGCACATGCTAGTCGATGAGTTGAATCAACTCCACAGCAACTACATAAATTTATCCACTAACCATTCAGAAACGTCCAGTTGTATTCTAAAACTTTTTCCTGAGTCTCTCCATCAGTGTCCGACTCCGGTTTGAACAATGTAAGGCTGAACACCGTTACTGACAATCGTCATTTTGGCTGCGTGAGATTCTCCAGCTTTGTTGTTGTTGAGCAACCGAAGTGTGAGCTGTTAAAGCTCCTCCCTCTTCTGGAAAGCGGGCCGGGAGCAGCAGCTCATTTGCATTTAATGGGACACACACAAAAACGGCGTGCTTTTGCTCTCACCCAAATAGGGGCAAATTCGACAAGCTATAATAAATGATCTGTGGGGTATTTTGAGCTGAAACTTCACAGACACATTCTGGGGACACTAGAGACTTATATTACATCTTGTAAAAGCGGCATTATAGGTCCCCTGTAATTAAAATGTGCCGTTCCTCATTATTTTGAACTGAAGAAATTGTCACCCACTCTGAGACGTGATAGCGGTGTCCGATTCGTGAACAAGCTGATTCTTTTCAATTAACCTGTTAAAATGGTTCGCAAATCGCACTGAATGATTCAATGATTGATTCATGAATTGGACTGATCCAATTGCATCTGTTATCGAGTCAATAACTCACTAAACGAAATGATCCAGTCAGAGCAAATTCACTGAATTCACAAGTCAGACTCAAAATGAGCCAAGAACGGGAGCTCCTTATACAAGCTACTTGAGGGCACGCGTTCCATTGTATGAAATGCTTGAATGTGGACATGTCCACATGTGTTTATTACCGTCTGAACGGGGTAGGTCTTAGGTAAAAACTTAACATAATGTTAAAATAACGCAAATTAATGCTCATGCATCTTCCCCGCTTCTGTTGCAGTTTCAAATGATGTAAAACTAGTATGTTTGCATAGCGTTCTTCTTAGAACGTTAACAACACATTTTACCCTCTGCGACATCTATTTATAATACTTAAGTACATTAAACATTAAGTACTTTTGTACTTTAACTCAAGTGAAAATAAAAAGTAGTACTTAATACTGGAGTAATATTTTATTAGGGGATTCTGTACTTTTACTCAAGTACTTGATTTGTGTACTTTGTCCACCACTGCATGAGAGTGAATATATGACAATTTTCATTTTTGGGTGAACTATTCCTTTACTGTTATGATTTAGTATGACTTTTTATTGGTGTCTGTGAACTGAGTGGGGATAATTGCCATGAGAATGTCAAACAACAACGCCGTGCACCTGTCTGCGCCACTGCAGGGAGTCACAAATCTTGCTGGTGTTTTTGTTGATTGTCTCATCACCCCGCTGATGAAGCAGGTGTCTCTAGGGGTGTGTGTGGTTTGGTGACTCTGCGTGGTGACGTGTTGAAATTATAAACTAAGGTTATATTTTCACAGCCATATGGACAGGTTATTTATCTCTGTGTGTGGCAAGAATCCCACAGTCAAGGAAAACCTAAAAATATGAGAGAATTTTAAAATTATAATGGAAAACTATGGGAATTTTGGTAACACTTTACTGTAAGGATCAATGCAAAAAATTATGTTGGGTATCATTTATCAAGAACTTACAATGAATATTTGTATCTGGTATTGATCTAATATTCTATTGTTCATTGCTAATTCAAGTTTATTTGTAATATTAACTGTTACTTAATAATATCATTCAACTAATTTTTGTTCATAATTTTAACTATTAATTTACTTAACATGAAATGTTAAGTAATAACATAGTAATAACATAATAAAATACTGTAATAGTGTTGTTCAATGTTAGTTCGTGATACCGAATGCATAATTTTACCAAATTCAACCAGAAGTGTCACCAAAATTTCTATAATAGAAAAATAGAACTAGAAACAGACTACAGTTCAAAAGATTGTGGTCAGTAAGATTTAAAATAATACTATTTCAGCATGGACGCCTTAATGTTACAGAAGATTTATATTTAAAATAAATGCTGTTCTTTTGAACTTTTTATTCAGTGAAAAATCTTGAAAAAATTTATAAATATATAATATATATATATAATGGTTTCAACAAAAATTGAGCTGCAAACATGGATAATTTTTTTGAGCATCAAATTAGCATATTAGAATGATTTTTAAAACAGAAAACAGTTATTTTGAATTGTAAAATTATTTCACATTATTACCGTTTTTACTGTATTTTTGATCAAATAAGTGCAGCCTTGGTGAGCATAAGTGACTTCTCTCAAAAAATTTAAACAATCGTACTGCCCTCAAACTTTTGAACAGTTGTGAATATATGAATATATTTTGGTGTATTAAGTGTACTGTATATTTTCCCAGCAGTCTCTATATAAAGATTCCTAAAAGAAAGAATCGTAATCCAATAATCATGAACAACTGGAAAAGTTATAGAAGTTCCAATCAGTTAAAAATTAAATGTCACAAGCACACATGAGTGTGATGACCAGGTATCCACATTATTTTTCTGTGGAGTGTATGTCTTCTTTTAGATATGGTAAATGTGTGTATGTGTCCTCATTCAGGCCACTGATCTGGACCTGGGCATTAACGGGCAGGTCCGTTACCGATTGGTCAGTCACACAGATCTCTTCAGGATCAACACTGACGGCAGCATCTTCACAGCTGTGCCTCTGGACCGTGAGGAGAGGGCTCAGTATGATTTGGTTGTGCAGGCTTCGGATGGGGCCAAGGACCCTCGCCGGACCACCATTACACTCTCCATCAAAGTGCTGGACGTGGATGACAACAGCCCAGTCTTCTCCCAGCCGGCCTATCACGTCACACTGCCAGAAAACAGCCCAGTGGGCATGGTCATCCTCAATATCAGTGTAAGTTACACACAGGCAAACACACACACCGCACATGCATATTCAACACATCAAACACAGCCAGATCAAAAACATGACTCCATGAAATTAGCCTCTGGAAAACATGTCTTTGCTAATGTTGTCTTAACATGACAAGTCAGACATGTTTTCCATTTGTAAAGGTGTTCTTGGTTGGAAGTTAATTTATTTGGAATATGTAGCTTGTTAACTTGACTTACTGAGAGAACTTTAGTAAGAAAAAAAAAACTATTACGTATGTTTGTAGCTTGCCTATAACACTAGCTTAGACCAATTTTTTGCTAGTTAGTGCTGGTTTTGACCTGGTTTACCAGCATAACCTTGTAAAATAAAAAAAAATAAAAAAAAGAGTACACTTTATCACACTTTTAAATATAATACTTATGGAAATAATATACTTTAAAATAATATATTTAAGTGCTAACTGATGGGATGTTGTTGGACACTTAATTGCATGCTAACTGCAATTAAATGAAAATGCATTATAGTTTAAAGTGCTTTTTTGATCCTATTAAGTAGAACTTAAGTACATCTTTATATGTATTTTTGTAATAAAAATGATTTATGGTAAACTAAAATTTCTTTAATGTAATTTCTATTGAAACTTGTATGTCATGTTTTTTAAGTATATTCGTAACTATATATTTGTAATAATGAAGTTGCAAATTAGTACTTTTTAAAGCTTATCAACTTTAAATAAAATAACACTACAGGTTATTATAAAGCAATACAAATTATTATCAAGTACTTTAATGTGTTTAAGCACTGTACAAGAGGTAACCTGCAATTGTTACCTTAAAAAGCTATTTTTGTTACTTGATTTAATGCATAACAATTTATTTTGTTGGTGTAAATTAATGTATTTAGGTTGATTTAGCAATATTAAATAATATTTGAATAAAACCAGTTAATTCAGATATTATCTTTGTAGGGTTACTATTTTTTGTTAATCAACAAATCAAAATAAGTGTCCTTTAAAGCAGTGGTTCTCAACTGGTTTGGCCATGGGACCCACATTTTCCCATAGTCATTAAGCCGCGACCCGATTTTTTTAGGAATTTGACCTGCAGTCCCAAACTAGTTTTTGTTAATACAATAAAGTTAGTAAGTTGGATTGAGCCACCACAGTCATTTAAAAATATACAAAATAACACAAAGTGAAAATAAAGTCCCATTTAGGGATTATGGAAGCAAAAGTTACCATGGTAAATATATAATACTAACATGAACTGTTAATGAAACATATGGAAACTGCTCCTGATGAATAAAATGAACATCATACCTGCATGCAAATCCTTCCGAACTAACACATGACGTACCAGTTACATAATTTATTGGTACTTTTTGGTAATTTCATGACTTACTAATTGACTACATAACTACGACGTAGCAAACACGTAATTTCTTTTGCGCTTTATTTATGATGAAGTGATATACAGTGAGCGCCACCGTATTTAAGAGCACAGTATAAAGTCTGACAGGACAGGAAAGTACATTTTTCTGATGAGAGAGACTTTTTTTTGTAACAAGTTATGAAAATAAATGTTCTAAATGCTTCATGGATTTCAACAGTTTCATGGTCTCTGCAGCCAACAAATCACCAATTTTCACTTTGAAAGTGTCACAAAACATGCAAAAAGCAATCTAATATTTGGCAGAAATGTTTCCACAGGCACGTTTTTCCAATAAGACTCGGTTGGATTATATGGTTAGTTGCATTTTATCATTTGCATTTAGCAATGTTTTTCGCTGATGTCTGTGACTCAATCAGAAAAGTCCCGCTGCCTATTTTTTGTGGTGTTTACCCACCATTTGATAACCACTGTGCTACAGTACAAGACCAGACACAATTTTGTCCTCAGAACCTCTGCCTCATATAAATATCCAAAGGCCTGTCTCCTCTGGGATGTTGTTCAGATTGACGTGATGGTGAATATGTGAGTTCCCGCTGCTCTGTGCCTGGCTGCTGGTTCTAATTTACTCATTGCTTCAGGGTCACTACAGGATTCATTTCAATCATTAATGTAACCCGGTCATTTGGTTTATTCAGAAAAAGTTTAAGAGTTTAATTAATGCTGAGAGTAGAATTACTCATCCATGTTTTGAACTTAATGATCGTCTCACACAGGCACTGGACCCCGATCTGGATGCAAACGTCACGTACCGTATCAGGACCGAGGAGGCCAGAGAGCTGTTTTCAGTTAACCCCCTCACTGGAGAGCTGATGGTGCTTCGCTCACTTGATTTCGAGAAACTCTTACCTAATGGGACGACACGCACCTTCATAGTGGAGGCTGTGGATGGCGGAAGTGGCAAAATGCCCCCGGGGTTGGCCTCTGTTACCGTCACTGTATTGGTAAGAGAGTCTTGATAATGTCCCTCAATCCCTGACTAATCTATAGGGCTTAACCAGTTAACCCTGGGTCATTCTAAACTCCAGGTAAACAGAATCTTGGATTATCTTGCTTCACATTTTCTCACACGGCTCATGATTTACCTGGGGTTAACAATTAATCCTGGGTATTCATATGCTGACATTTCACACTGTAAATTCCTAAACCCTGGATTATTGTTCTTGTTTGTATATTTGCGGTGTCAGTGTGAATGATTGGATGAATGCAGCATGTGATATGTTTACATTAAGGCTTTAGCATTGCGCATCCTCATATTATATATTGCATACTGTTGTTTATCCTCATGGACTTTTAAGACTATGGGCCAGATTTACTAAACAGGGCAAATTAGTGTGAGAGCGCAATTCCAAAAAAAGCACAGATGGGAATGGAAAGTTCTGCGCGCAAATTAAAGAACACAGACGCAGCCGGATCATTTCCACAATGACCAATGCAGCGCAAACTAGCGTCTGGTTTAAGACATGCTTTTTTGGGCAGTAAATAATGGCGCAAATACCAGTAAATTGACTAGCACAAACCTTAGTAAATCACCTTGCATGATTCATTTAAATACTTTCCTCCCATAAATTTTGCGTCTGAAAGGGAAACTCCTACAAATGCATATGCAATAAGGTCAGCCGCAAAAATAACTGTCCACGCCTTTTCAGCGCTAATTTTTTCACTGCGTGTCTTTAATAAATCCTGACAGTAGTTTTTAACGCCAAAAGAGGGTTTGTGCTGGCGCAAGCTGTTAGTAAATCTGGCCATATTAAAGTAAGAATGAAATTGAAGTATATGACATGCTATCATTGATTCAAGTGCTTTTAAACCATTCAAGTGCGATAAGACGTAAAAAAAAAAAGAACTCAAATCTGTACTGGCACGCTGTCTGTGAAGCGGTTTCTGTGAACAAATACTCGAAACTCGCGCACAGAACAGCGTGCCAGCACCGTATTGAGTTCTCTTTCACACATGAACGAAAACACACAAAATTATGTCAAAATTCCCGTTTTGTTGAGTATCCTCGTAGGCACAGTTTTAAATGAGTTAAAAGTTGGGGTTAAAGCGACAATAACCCAGGGTTAAGGGTACTGTGAAAAGCCCTTATCTGTATCCAACCAAACAACTTTAAGCCTAATGTTCTAATGTTCTTTACAGGGGATATCCCCAAACTGTGATTGCTCTCCATAGCCACTCCTAAGGCCTGCAGACACTGACAGCTAGAGACTGTATTATGTCTGAAATGGTCCACAAGACCTCTGTTGTGTAACTAGCTGATTTGTAAGGTCTCAGAAGATTAAGTTCTACACACTGGATGAATGTCAATTAGCTCTTGCTGGAAATGCTGCTGTCGGTTAAGTGGGTGGAAGAGATTGTTGTGGTAGTATTTCTGTGATGGTTACTGTGACACCGTATTTGCCCAGGGGACCCGTGAATCATCTCTTAAGCTACCTTTCCATGACATACTACAAACAATAGCCAATGGACCAGAAGTCATTCACTTTCCAAACAGAGTCAGCTGCGTGTAGTATGGGAGACCTTTTAAATCAAATTAGTCGATTATAATAAAAGCATTGTGCTTTTATACCATAAAATTTTGTTTTGCATTTTGTGAAGCATTACTTTTTTCCAACAAGTAGTAGAGCAGTATGTCAAAGAGCTGCATTGCCTTTTTTTGCCACAATCTTTTCACAGACAGTATTTCAGTGAAACAACTTGACGCAATAATCAAATGTGCTCTCCTAAAATGTCCTCACATTAAAATGTCATTTAACACATTTAGTGAATTTTAGTGTATCGTTTCATTCTGACAGTTCAAATGAATAAACAAGTTCACAAAAAAACGATTCAGCGAGATCTTTTTGAAGCAGACTGTCCTCCAAAAAAGTTTTTTAAGCACCTTATTACGACCTATATTTACGTTTTAAAGTCATGCGCCCTCTAGCTGGCATAAAAATAATGACAGTGTAGTGTTACGTCTGTCGTTATGAAATGACGTATGACTGTCGTTACCAATCAAAATGCATGTTCATTTAAATGCAATGTGTGGACTTTTTACTCCATTTGTCCTATTTCCATTTAGCAAAACTCATTTTTTATTAACGACTACACCCACTCCCTGTCTTACCCTATTCATATAACTGTTATTTTCCTCTCTGATCAGGCTTCGACAAGAGAGCTAGGGCGCTTAGCTAGGGCATTGTTAGACATTTAAACAGTTGTTTAAAATTACATCTGTTTTTTGTTTTTTTTTATTTTAGTTTTTTTTTATGTTTATTTCGGTTAGCAAACCGCCTGCAGTTTCAGCTTCACCTTCAAAGATAAAGAGTTTAAGCAAAAGCATTTTCATGCAAGGAAACACACAGCTTATTACGTCCTCTACAGTCTCCCAAGAACCCCTAATTGTTTCCGTGTTGGGATTATTTATTAATTTTCCTTCTGTGCACGGTGTGGCTAATTGAAAATTAGTTGCTGTGGAAAATGAAAAAGCAGAAGTGAACAGTAGAAACGAATGTGCTACCTGATGCATGGAGACTTGGGATATCATAGTGATTATGATGGGATAGAGGCCCCAAGGCACCATCCTGATGGAGAAAACGGTCCCGGTGCGACTAAGAGCACCATCGTGAACTCACTACACTTTGCAGATTTACTTTAAGGCTTGACAGATTTTATTTTTCATCTGGGGACAGAGAAGACACACAGAAATGTGTGGGATTGGAAAATAAGAGAAAAAAAATACCAATTTCACTCCAAAGTACTTTCCTCAAGACCTTTTATTTTGGGGATGTGAGCAATAGCAAAGTTTTATTAGTCGGTACTCAAGACTCAAGGGCATCCTTGAATAAGCACATTCTCACAGGAAGGACGAAGGGTGGGGGGAATGACAGGAGAGGGAGGTGTAATTTGGATACCTGAACCCGCCTGGCCTCTCCTTGGACTCGGAGACGGCTGCTCTATTGAGTGTATTAGGTCGCATCGCGTCTCTTGCATCTCCCGGAATCACCTGTGTCATCAGCATTCATGGGAGCCAACCGTACTTTTCCTCTTAGCTGTATCTTTCACATATATAACTTTGTGGGAAAAAGTTAATGCCCTCTGGAAAGTGAGCGCCCACTATTTCAGAGTTCAGAGAGTTTTAAACCATGAACCAAACAGCTCAACAACATTAAAAAATGTTGATTTAAAGAATAAAAAGCATTTAAATTTTTTTTTAGGCGAGAATGTTCAGATATGCGATTTATATGTAAACATCATGACTTTTAAAAATTTGTTTAGACAGTTTCTGAGATGCGAGCTCCAGGCCATCAGCGACCATTCAGCGCTCATGTACCCGCAGAGAACAGCTTCATCTCTGCCTGGCTTCGGGAATTTGCCGCTGGCTCTTATGTAGATAGTGTTTAAACATGAGGTATAATTCGTTTTGGGTATATCAAACGGGCAATCTTTGTTACTTGTTTCAAAGTTAATAGATTTGGCTTGAGGGCTATATTAAGTTTCATAACTTTCTATTTACATTGAAATTAAATCATGTACTGATTAGAGCACTGCTTTTGTATGTTTGACTGAACTGTTTGCTTGTGTTTATTTCCTATTTTACTTCTTATACTGTTATAATGGCTGATGTTGTTAATTTAAATATTATTGTTCAAAAAATAATATTTTAAAGAAATAACATGCCCTATTTTTTGGTAGTGAGAAAGAGTCCATTAGTGATTTCGACTTCAGTGAAAGTTACATTATTGCACCATGAGATGGCGGCAAAGACTGTCTTTATGAGTAAGTCAATCAGTCGCAATGACTTTTATATTGAAATGGACTGAAACAAGGAAACAAGGATGTAGTTTTTACTTTTAACAACATCTTACGAGACACAACTGACAAATGCATTGACTAGCACTGTCATGGGAATGTCTTAAATGTTAAAAGGACAAAGACAAAGATATCGCTTTCCTCAGTGGATATTCAAACTGATTTTGTGATTATGTATATGTGTATATATATATATATATTCATTTGAATGAGATTTGAATCTGTGGCGGAAGGAAGTAGTTCCTCACAAAAGAAGGTTTTTAAAGACACTCCGTTGTTGTTGTTATTTATTTACACATGCCGTCGAACTGTTGTATAAACGCAGTATCACACTTGTAGCCATGCAATATGTCTGTATATCAGCACGCTGTGATTGCCTACAGCCGAATCACAGCCGTGCTGATATACAGCCATATCGCATATCACTCGTGTGATATTGCTCATATATTACTCTGAAATATTTAAATATTTACAAATATATCAATGACTTTAGTGTTAGAAGACTTAATAAATATTTACAATATCTTATGGAAGTTGCTACTAAGCTTTTTTGTGGTGATTGTCATTTCTAGAACAGCAACTTGTCTGATTGGTGGATATCTGTTTAGAATGATGGGTAATGTAGTTTTTCACTGTATGTTTAATGAAGTTAAAATGTCTGTTACAAATGTCTGAGGGCATGGTATATGTTATCATTAAAAATGAATGTCTATATGGAAAAAAAATGAATAGATATTTTACTTCCCGAACCCTAATGTTGCACTATATTTGCACCCCCTTTTCAGCTTTGGCTCTTTATTCTCTCTAGTAACCTTTTCATCTGCCTTTTGCAGTCTCTCAGCGGCTATAATTATGTCTCACCCAACTTTTTCCCCAAAAAGTCCCTGGGCACATAGCACTGTGATACATCCTTAATGCACTGCATGATCTACTATTGAATAAATGCCATTTTGCTTAGTGTTTTAGTGTTCAGGGCAAGCTAATGGGGACTGAGCTAGCACACAGTCTGACAGTTGCAAAAGGCTAAAGGCAGGCGAAGAGAGCAGGAATCGAGGCACTAATCGGAGTTTGATGTTCTGTGTCTGGACAGGACATGAACGACTTCCCGCCAGTGTTCAGCCAAATGCTGTATCGGGGGGTGGTGGCACCCAACGCAATCAAGGGGACTGTAGTGACCACCGTGCATGCCGAGGACCTGGACCCACCGGTGAGTTGGCTTGATTGTGTGTGTTCCTTCATCACTAAAGTATTTCAGTAAGTTTGAAAAATCAACGTCATTTGTTTATGCCCACATCATACACATGCTTAGTAGCAATGAGAACACATGAAATGTCATCCTGATAGTCAAACGTCAGGCTTCACGAGACAACAGTCGGCTTGATCTTTTTATTTTTCAAATTGTGACTGAAAATATATTGTGTAGCATCAAGTCTCTTATGATTTAGCTTGAGTGTCACTGACAGTGTTTATTGGTGTGACTGTGAATAGGTCTGACTGCGGTGTGCACTGAGCGAATGTGTGCTTTGTGGCATGACTTCAAAGGGCTAAACACAATAAAACAAAGATAAGAGGAGAAAAAAACATCGGCAAAATACTCAAAGCTGTGTGTGTGTTTAACTGAAGAGGCAGCTCCACCAGCCAAACCGGCGAGTGGCACGTCTCCAGCATAAAGCCCCAGACTGTACACAATTGCAAACAAACACAACCAGCTTCACACGACACCTTATACTTTACACAACCACAGTCCAGTGCTATTGTAGTATTGATTTTTTTATTTTTTATTTTTTCAGTTTAGTTATGGATAGTTTTAATAGTGCAGCTTTGTTTTGTTTTGTTGCTTTGCTTTTCTTTTGTTTTTGTTTGTTTGTTTTTTTGTTTTTTTGCTTTGCTTTTTTACTACTTGTTTTGCTTTTTTGTTTGTTTTGCTTTGCTCTGTCTTGTTTTGCTTTTGTTTTATTGTTTTGCTTTGCTACTAGTTTTTTGTTATTGTTCTGTTCTGTTTTGCTGTGCATTACTTTTTTTAATAATGTCTTTTTGAATTACTATATTGAATTACTGATACATTTTCGGTTAGATGTGCCATTCATGTGTCATTTTGCTGTAAAATTAAATTAAAAACAGTAAAAAAAAAAATTCTTTTTTTTTCTTTGAACAGAGTTTGATTTAAGTTTGCACGGTTTTGTTTCGGGCTATATGTTTTGTATTTTCGTTTTCAGTTTAGTTATGGATAGTTTTAATAGTGCTGTTTTGTTTGGTTTGGTTTGTTTTGTTTGCTATGTCTTTTTGGCATTTTTTGTTTGTTATTTTGTGTTGTTTTTTGCTATGCTTTGCTACTACTTGTTTGTTTTTGTTTTTTTTGTTTGTTTGTTTTTTCTCTTGGTTTGCTCTGTTCTGTTTTGCTTTGCTTTGCTTTGGTTTACTTTGCTGTTTTGTTTTGCTTTGATTTGCTACTACTTGTTTTTTTTTTTTGGTTTTTTTTGTTCTGTTCTGTTTTGCTGTGCTTTTTTTTTTAAATGATAATGACTTTTTGAATTACTATATTGAATTCTCCTTCTTCTTCTTCTTCTGCTTTCTTCTTTGAACAGAGTTTGCACGGTTCATGTCATGTAATCTGAAATATATTCAAGAGTTTTGTTTTGGGCTATTTTAATCAACTAAACAAGACATAGATTTCTTTTACAATGTATAATGCAACAATCGCTTAGTCTTATAGGGATCTATCGAACCAGAAACCCCCAGAAGTGTTTTATATTCCAATTGATGACATGCTAGCATGATTGTCAGGCTAAATTCAATTTAGCTTCCCCTTCTCCAGATTTACTTATCCCTAAACATCACACATATGTTATACTGTACATGTCAATCAAACACTCCCTTCTTGTCGAACAGGGCAGCACACACTGATAGTATTAGGAGCTAAAAATTAATTATCATATAATATATATATATATATATATATATATATATATATATATATATACACACACACACACACACACACACTGCTTGTTTTCATGTTATTAACTTTGTCACTGTCTCGCAAATCCCACATCGCCACCACACAAACCTTTCTTCTACTTGTTGTCAATTTGGCTTTATTCATTCCCTCTCTCTTGCTCTTTCATGCTTTCTTTTTTCTTTCTCTTTCAACCCAAATGCATATTCTTGTGGAGGTCTGCAGATGTAAAGGTTCTCTATGCCCTCACCTTGTCAAAAAACCTCAACCTTAAAAAGATCAATTGTGCTTCTCTATTCAGCCCATAACTCAGCGCACATGCCAAGACTGGTCAGGGGCAAAGCAGGCCAACAGCCCCAGCTGTGGCTGGAAATTGAATTTAGCCTGGCAGTCATGCTTGCACGTCATCAGTTGCAGTATAAAACACTGCTTGTGGTTTCTATTTCACCACATCCCTATAGGAATAAGCAATTGTCACATTGTACATTGCTGTTATACAGTAGGTTAATGGAAAGAGTTCTGTTTTCACTGGTGAACTGTAAGCTACTGATTATTTTGTTCAAAATTATTGCTCTTTCACCTATAAGCACAAATCAAGAGAATACGCATGGTTTATTTTACCTCATGTAGTTTCCTGATTTATTATAGACAACCACTATCGCAAACAATATAGTTGAGATCCATGTTTGGATTTATTACAGGTGTAGACTAGCTTTATGACACTTTAATTTGAGCAGGATATCTCAGTGCAGATAGCCAAACTCCAGCTTACTTGTTTGTCTGTGTTTTCAGATTATCACTGATTTTATCGTAGTGTAGAGAAAGTGCATGGTTGCCAGATTGCAAAGATTAAGTAAAACACCAGGCAGTAAATGTATCCTTTTAAGAGAAGAGTTGTGGGATTTAAAATCTTGACATCTGTCAACTGCAAACTTGAAAGTTTGTAGTGGCTTGTTGTCTGTAATATTTTGTCCCTTTTTTTTCCAAAAAAAATGCAAAGAGAGATTATTTTTTTTTTATTTATTTTTTTTTTTAAAGTACAATTTAGTCTCATCTTTTTCGTCAATGGTATGTTGATATAGTCACAGTTATTGCTTAATGACGTTGATGTCGTCTCGTCATCGTTGCATCTTGGTCATGGGAAAAAAAGGTAGTCGACGAACAATTTTTCGTGATTGATTTAATTTACAAAATTAACACTAATCCAAATGAATTGATACAGAAAATTTTTTTTTTTTTTTTTTTTTTTTTTTTTCGCAATGACATTTCTATTATATGCCTCTGCTTGCTCAACAGCAGCATGTGAAATGCAGCTCTGAACTGATGCCATATAATGTGACATTAAAACACAGATGTTGCATTTTGTCACCCTGAGCTGTTGTCACACTACTGAAAAATGGAGTTAGGTTAGTAGCATCGCTGCTTGTGGTTAGCTACTTAACACTGGGACTACATGAGTGATTTGAACAAATAATTATCAGAGCATACATCTGTCGTGGCGCTAAACCTAAATTGAATTTCTGACTCCGACGTCAAGTTGAGCGATACACAAGGACTTTATTAGTGAGCGTTCTGATAAATGGCACCATATGAAATGTCAGCTCATTGCATTCACAGGAGCAAGGTAAATTTGTGTAAGCGACACCGTTTATCTGTCTTTGAAACTGAGGGATACTTATCTTCTTCACTGGATCTGATCATGCAGAAAGCTGCTATCATTCATAGGAGTTGGAGCATTTTGTTGCAAATCATGGTTGTTGAATGACAGTTATTTTTTAGACGCTACACAACCTCTCAGTTCCTGCCATAAATGACATTTCAATGGGTCAATTTTGGCAGGAAAGCACTACTAAGGAATAAGGGGCTCGGTTTTAAATCATTTTATACTTGCAATGCATTTTAGACATTTTTAGAATCTGAAACTTCATAACATCATTCATATTTTGGCATTGTGCTCTTATTACCACCTTGTCTGTCACATGCTGAATCAGGGTTAATTTTGACTTTTGAGTTGTTATTTACAGGGTTTTCATTGTTCTGGAAAACCTGGAAATATAATGGAATTTCATAAATGTGATTTCTAGGCCAGGAAAAGTGATGGAAATAAAATCTGTAAAAAAAAAATAAAAAAAAAAACCTTGTAGTTGTAATTAATTTTTGATTCTAAAGTATTTGAAGAGTTTAGATGCAAAAGCCGCTAAACACCACCTCCGTCAAAAATGAGATAATGATATTGAGCAAATGCTCTCCACACAGTATACGATCATTAAATACTTTCGCTTCAAATCCGCTAAATACCAGCATCAGCCCATTCAGAAATACCGGTTTGTTGGCAGAAACCGGTAAACGCCACTAGCTTTGTCAGCAAAAGCCTCTAAGTCCACAGAAGAACCATTTGGAGGACACAAATCGAATCATATGATTTCAAGATGAAAGACGGTGTGCGTATGAGCCGGCTTTCAATTAACGAGCTGCAAGTTTTTATCATGTTTTGTCCATCGTTACAGTGGCACTGAGAGGATTTCACGCGTAGCAAGTAAACACAACAGTGTTCCTTTTGCTGCTGTAAAACTGACAGAAATGGGTGTTTTACTATGACTTGTCCAAACAGGTGGATTTAGCAAAAAAAAAAAAAAAAAGTTAAATACCAATAAATTGACTAAAGTGACATTTTTGTAAATAAGGCATTTCAATAACTGACTAATAATCTTTTCATTGCCGGTAAAGTGAAATTACTGAACCTAAACATAAGAGCCTGGTAAAAAAAATGCTCATTTAAAAGAGACATCAGATGGACTTAAAGGTTTTTGCAATGGAACTCTTCATTTCTTGACCTTAAAATTTCTTGACTTTTATAAAATCCTCATCACAAAATAATGGAAAAAAGAAAGTGAGGGAATTGTTTATTTTTAATGTACAGTCAAACTGATACTGGATCAGATTGGAGCAGCAAAATGAATACCCGATCAAAAAGTATCTAAGACTTTGTATCAGAAAGTGTCCTTTTCACTCTTTAAATTGTGTTTCTGTTTTTGGTTGTTGTTATTTTTTTTTATTTATTTTTTTTTCTGTAATTCGAGGCTTAGACTTGTGATTACTCGTTATGCATACAGAAATGTCGGTATCATTAGAAAGTCGCATTTCTTAATGAGAGCAGGATAATAACAGTCTACTGGGCTTTCAGTATCAAGAGTTCAATTACTATTCTAATTTACCATCTTGCCTAATAATGTTTTCGATGTGATGCGCAATTAACAAAATCCTATAAACAGCTTGTGTGGTAATCATTCACTGAAGTGGTATGAAGTAATGCATCCAAGAGTGAAAGACGTTTCCCCATTAAAATGACTGATTTGCTCAACAGATAGACACGTGTTGTTGTGGACCATTTTAATTGCGAGCCCCTTCGTGAGCCTTGGGGTATATGCACTCCTCAGTGGATTGTGCCTCCTTATAGGATGTTCTTTATGTGTTTGTCACTGTTGTGGTACTGTGAGTCTGCATTTGTACCCGTGTTGGCGCTCACTGGTCCAGATGCAGGTATATTTGTGTGCCCCTTGTCCCTGAGGTCTTCTGTAGCAGATGGGGATTGAGTTAGTTTGTTTCTCACATTTGCCATGTTTTGCAAGACATACTGTATGCCATCTCAGCACCTCTCTGAGACTGCAGACTAGCTTGAAAGAGCACTGTCATCTCCAAGTGATTGGCATTTGTCAGGGACGGATCATGGTCCCAAGAGGCCTGTGAGCACAAGCGACAAGCAATTTGGCTGAACAAATTTAGAAATGTATTTTTTTGCAGACTTATATTAAAGAACTAAAAATATTAGAGTTCAACTCACAGTGCACAGAAGGGCCCAGGGAAGAATCAATGAAAACATATATTCTAGTGATACGTTCACACTGTAAACACCAAGGGTTCCAAGGACTGTAATGGTCAGCTCACACTGTATACGCTCAGGGGCCCTAGAGCCATAGTGGTCAGCTTATGCTGAATAGGTTGAGGGGTCCATGGCCCTAAAGACCCATTGGTTAGCTCACATTGTATATTCCAAGGTGTCCAGGGACCATAGTGGTCAGCTCAAACTCTGTACGCAAAAGGACCAAGGGCCCCAGGAGCCCTAGTGGTCAGCTCACTCTCTATACACTGAGATGCCCTGGAGCCCTAGTGTCCAGCTCACGCTGTAAAGGCAGAAAGGCCCAGGGGCCCTAGAGCCCTATTGGTCAGCTCACACTGTATATTCTCAGGGGATCGGGAGTCTTATTGGTCAACTCGAAATGTATACACAGATAGGCCCAGGGGGCCAGGAGCCCTAGGGTTCTTCTTATATTGTATACACTGAGGGGCCGAGGGGCCCTGGAACCCTAGTGGTCAACTCACACTGTATACACTGAGTGGCCCAGGGGCCCTGGAGCCCTATAGCGCTCAGCTCGCGCTGTAAAGGCAGAAGGGGCCCAGGGGCCCTAGATCCCTATTGGTCAGCTCACAGTGAATATTCTGAGAGGCTCATGTATACATTTAGAGTCCCTGGAGCCCTAGTGGTCAGCTTATGCTGTAAAGACAGAAAGGCCCTAGGGCCTTAGAGTCCTGTTGGTCAGCTTGCACTATATATTCTTAGGCGCCTGAGGGGCCCTTATGGTTAGCTTGCGTTTTATGAGCCAAAGGCACTGGTTCGGTTTTCTTTGACAGTATCAGGCCATGCACCCTGAGGCTTTGGAGGCCTCTGGCCAGTCTGAGACCCTATAGTACTGGCCCTATCCATAATTTAACCATAATTTTGTTTCCTCAAAAAATTCAGATTGCATATGAGGGACTCAGTGAGTTAGATAATTAAATTCTAATTTGGCATATTTGACCTCATGTGAAGCACTTTGTTATCCTCTTGCACATTAAGCAATTAACAATAGCACTATCAATATTTTACATGGTGATATTTGAATGAGCAAATGTTTTAAAGCTAATTTGACAGCATATTACTTTCCAGCCTGTTAAAACATGGATGATAGTCTTTTGCAGATATTCAGACAGAAATCATCACCCTGACCACATCTAGAGCAATGTATTACCCATAAATTACTTCAATCTTGTTGATGGCCTTTTGCAAATTCTCTTGGCAAATTAAATATATGGATTCAAAAAAAAAAAAAAAAAAAAACACTAAGCAACATCATTTTCGAGGGTTATTTTGTACTCGCACATAATGATTTTGTTTTTCACAAACAGCAGCTCTTATTTACGACATCTCTTCAGCCCGCTGGTGACCGGGTTTGTTTTGCTGTCTATCAATGTGGTTCTGGCAACTCTCTCCTTTTCCCTATTCTCTGAGCATCTGTCAGATGGCACTTCATACTGGCATCGGACGTCTTCTCATGCCCATCAGTGTGTTTTATTCATTAGCCATCCTCACCCACACAGAAATAAATCAGAATTAAACCCGGGCGCTATCTTTGCCACGCCTTCCTTAATACCTTGTGAAAAAAAAAGAGAAAAGCTCTGACTCTTTCTGGGCACGATGCAATCATATCTGTAATTATAGAGTCTCTTCAAACTAAAAAGACATCAAATATTAAAGCAAAGTGATTGGAGAAAAAAAATGGTGGTGAAGAAATGAGAGTGATGTTAATCAAACTCCTCAGGATTTTAAAAGAGCAGCGAGGAAATGTAATGTACGGTAAAACAGTGTGGCATAACACCTCGTGCTTTCGAACGCCCCATGACCCCAATCCTCTCCATGCGCCCTGAAGACACAGGAGTGAGCTGAAAAATCATTTGTAGTCTGATTTCACACTAAAACACATGCCCCGACTGGCACTATGTGTGGTGCTGTCCCCACCCGTGGGTGGATGGATGGGTTTTTCAGCACATTCTCACGAGGACAGGCCCACCCGCAGGCTTCATTTCTCACCCGGCATCACCCTCGTAATTATCTCCATCTCAGCAGGGTTACAAACCCTTTTGTCCCCGGGCCAACGCTACACATCATCTCATGGACTCATAACTTATGAAACTCACAGCGGGAGGCGTGACTTTAGAAGAACAGAATAAAGTGAACAAATTGAGTCTGTCAGATTTATTTGAATCCTGCTAAGAGTGCTCAGCAGAAGAATTTAAGTTGACCATTGCTTGAAAGATTTTGATTTAAACATGTCTGCAACTTTACACCTAATAGACTTGGGGCCAGATTTACTAACAGCTTGCATCAGCGCAAACCTTCTTTTGGCATTAAAAAAAAAAAAAAAAACTGTCAGAATTGACTAAAGACACACAGGGAAAAAAAATAGTGCTCAAGAGGCGTGGACACAGTTATTTTTTCAGCTGACCTTATTGCATTTGTAGGAGTTTCACAAAATTTATGGGAGGAGAGTATTTAAATGAATCATGCAAGGTGATTTACTAAGGTTTGCGCTAGTCAATTTACTGGTATTTGCACCGTTATTTACTGCCCAAAAAAGCATGTCTTAAACCAGACATGCAGCCGGATCATTTCCATAATGACCAACGCACTCTACCAAGAGCAGCGCAAATTAGTCTGTGTTCTTTAATTTGTGCATCGTCAGTTGATCACGCGCAGAACTTTCCACTCACATTGCACTTTATGGAATTGCGCTCTCAGGCTAATTTGCCCTGTTTAGTAAATCTGGCCCTTGATGTCATGTCAAGTCACCTTTATTTATATAACACTTTTTACAATGCAGATTGTGTCAAAACAGCTTTACAGTGAAAATAATTTGGCTCTAGAAGAAAATAGTGTCATTGTCTAGCTTAAGTAAGTTCAGTGTTAATTCATTTCCATTGTAAAAATCATTAGTTATTATTTTAGTTCATTTATCTATACAGCAGCTCTGGAGAAAACAGTGAGGTCATCGTCCAGCTCAGTTCAGTTCGCATACAATGGTGTCAGTGCAGGCAGATCAAAAACATTGTTGAATATCAAGTGTCCCCAACTAAGCAAGGAACCCAAACTCCATCAGGTGACAAAAATAGAGGAAAAAAAACCTTGGGAGAAACCAGGCTCATTCGGGGGGGTAGTTCTCCTCTGGCCAACAACGAACAGTGCATGATTATGATTCAGGCAGCATTACGGGTTACAAGTCAGATTTGGATCGGAACAGTCAAAATATTTAATCCAGTTCCATCTGGTTGAAGATTCATCACACCAGTATGGAAACGGTTTTGTGGGGATCTGTGCCACTGGCTGTTGTGTCGATGAAGCCTTCACAGGGGATAGTTGACTCAATCTAGCTGACACTTCAGGAATGCATTGTGGTCGTGTCTAGGCGCAGGTCCTCCATCTGATCTGGATACGGCCCGGATCCGGCTGACTGCGGTAAACCTCGGGATAAACAGAGAGACTAATATTAGCGTAGATGCCATTCTTCTTATGATGTAACAGGTACATCAGGTGTTAAAGGAAGTGTTCCTGGTTCCGGCTGACCTAATTTATGCAGCCTAACAATCCTTTAACGGATGTGAAAATATAAATTGATAATGTGTTATGTGTATGCCAGGTTAAAGAGATGCATTTTGAGTCTAGATTTAAACTGACAGATTGTGTCTGCTGCCTGAACAATGCTTGGAAGACTGTTCCAGAGTTTAGGTGCCAAATAGGAAAAGGATCTACCGCCTGCAGTTGATTTTGATATTCTAGGTATGCGTTAAGAGCTCGCTCAAGTATCGGGGAGCTAAACCATTTAGTGCTTTGTAAGTAATAAGCAAGATTTTAAAATCTATATGATGTTTAATAGGGAGCCAATGTAGTGCTGACAGAATCGGGCTAATATGGTCATACTTCCTGCTTCTTGTAAGAACTCTAGCTGCTGTGTTTTGGACCAGCTGTAGTTTGTTTATTAAGCTTGCAGGGCAACCACCCAGTAGAGCATTACAGTAATCTAGCCTTGAGGTCATGAACGCATAAACTAACTGTTCTGCATTTGTCATTGGGAGCATATGTCGAAGTTTAGATATATTTTTAAGATGGAAGAATGCGGTTTTACAGATGCTAGAAATGTGGCTTTCAAATGAAAGATTGGTATCAAAGAGCACACCCAGGTTCCTAACTGACGATGAAGACTCAACAGAAGACTTAACATGTCTTATATCTTGATCTATACCTCTAAAGGCTATAATACAGTACATGAATTTTGCGCATATTTTTGCAGTCTGAACTTGTCAAAAATATTGCTGAAAGTCAGAGCCAGTCAGAGTGGACAGATTTCACAGAAAAGAGACTTCAGATTTTTTTAGATTCGTACTATGATTCTATCCAATCGCAGGATATCGAACATGTTAGACATTTAGAATACATTGTTTTCATTTGTCTTGTGTCTCCTGCAAGAAGGCACATGTTTCCTTGAGTTTGTTGCGTTCGGAACAACTTGCAAGTCTTGTAAGGCTAATTCACACCGCACAGACAGACGGCAACAGACACTTAGTCAGGTTTTGTCGGATCAGTGTGTTACCCCATCAGAGTCTGTTGTCATCTGTCGGAACTTGTTTTCACCGATTGAACATGCTGAATCCGAGTTAGAATGTCTGAGAAGTGAGAAGTCGCCATTGGTCTGCATCTGACGGTGCACTGTGAGTTGGCCTGTAGTGTGTGACCCTCAGTCATTTAGTGTATGATGCTCAGTTCTTTTCTGTAACTGTCGACCACTGAATGTCCACTGAATTTTTTTTTTAATCTGTTCAGATTTTAAGGGTCGTGTAGTACATTCCAACCTTATCAGAACTATTTCTAATATAATGGCCACATTCTCTCTTTTGAATTTTTTTATTTCATATTTTAATATTAATACAAAATGTTGATATAGTTGGAACAAACAAGGGCTTTTGGTTTGTCTTTTTTATTTTTAATTTTTTTTTATTTATCTTTCAGGGTACAGCGGCCAGTCGAGTTCACTATAAAGTGGATTTGGAGCAGTTTCCTTACAGCACTAGTATCTTCGACGTGGAGGAGAACTCGGGCGGTGTTCTCACCAGGGTCAATCTGAATGAGGAGCCCAACACTAAATTCAGTGTAAGTGCACAACAATCTTTTCTTAATACATGGCTTGTCAACTAGCAAGCTGTAGGCCATAACTGGCCCGTCAATCATTTTTATGCGTCCCACAGATTGATTTAAATGAAACTGCTGCACTGCCTGATGCTGTCTGAGCAAAACTCAATGGCGAATTTTAGAAACACTCATAATAATGGTTCAAATTCAGGTTTTAAGCTTTTCTGGACATAGTTTCCCTATGCATGAAAACACAATGTTCTTGTCTTATCAGATGTAGCGATGTCACGATTCCACGATTAAATTTGAGTACTTGATTTTAAAATATCGTCTATTGCAATTTACCTGTGTCAAGTAACCGGCAAAATACCGGAAGTGGCACATTCCACGGGCGAGAATCCATGAAGCACATTATTAGACTGCATGATGTATTAACCATATTATAACATAGTGCAATTATGAATTCACAAAGGCTGTGATTCAATAAAATAAATATATGTCACGCGGGTTTAATATGTGCTTTAATAATTTACATGCGCGTAGGTTACGTGCGGCTCAGAGCGGCTCTGTTCACAGTAAATGCTGGTCTACATGAACTGTTATCATTTACATGCATGGAGCACGCCTCAAACTCCACCTCTGCATATGCTGTGAGTTTGGGTTGCTTATAACTTTCATCTGGGAATGCAATGGGTGCCATTTCATCACATTTGTAAGGTAAATCATTTATAAACCTACGCCAACACAGGGGAATACATCAATACAAAGTTCTGGCATGAAATTCTAGATGGCACAGGCTGATAGGTCCCTAACTCAATTTGTAGGTCACTAACCCAATCATTACAAATGTATTGGAGTAAATAAATGTAGTCAAGTAGAGAGTAAAAGTTGCTAATGTCTTTGATACTTAGTCAAAGTACAAAGTAGCCAAAAAGACACTTAAATACAGTAACTAATTACATTTACTCAAATTCTTTACACCACTGAAATTGTGTCGCCATGTAAATGTAAAAAGCATAAACAAGATCTGCAAACAGAAAAGAACAATAATCTTAAAAGTGTTATTTTAATGCAATTTTGTTTAATTTTAATGCGATTGTTTAATTTTACTACAACAAAAATGACAAAAATATGTTTTATATTATATTATATTATATTATATTATATTATATTATATTATATATTTACTCGGAAATTAGTTTTGCCCTGTGTTAATACATGAGACATTAATATAAACCCCTTTTTGACTTTGAATAATTATATTTCCCAGTGCAGCTTCCAAGTCCTTGTTTTATCTTAAAATTGATTTTCTCTTGTTCCCAAACAGTTGGCGATTATTGCCTATGATGACGGGGAGCCGATGAAGTTCAATAAGACTCTGGTGGAGATCACTGTCCTGCAGCCATCTATTATTCCTGTGTTCACGCAGGAGGAGTACAGGTAAGCAAACGCTTGAAATATATATATATATTGTTCTGATCCCGCTGTTTCCAAAACATCTTCAATACGAGTACTGGGGATTTGAAAGTTTGATATTAGTTAGCAATAGGCAGTACAAAATATAGCAGATTATTCATGGATTTTATAGTATCTGAATGTGTTGTTTAAGTAAGCAATAAGGTCCGAGAGGCTGTGCTGTATTGTGAATAAGTCACGGCTGAAGGCCGTTGTTAGCCTGCAATCTGCAACCCCTTCAGCCATGACTTATTCACGATACAGCACTAGCCTCGAGTACCTTATTGCTTTTATAAAACGGTTACCACACAATACAAATATTAAAGCCAAAAAATATGTATCAATGCAACTTTAATGAAGTAAAATCACTAAAAACCTTTCTTCCGCTGGAAAAAAATAGTCCCTGACCGTGAACAGCAACAGAAGTTACATTATTATGCCATTAGATGGCGGCAAAGACTGTCTTTATGAGTGAGTCACTCAGTAGCGAAGACTTTTATATTGAAAAGACTGAATTGTAGTGAACATGGAACAAAACGCAACTGACAAATGCTTTGACTAGTGCTGTCAGTCACGGGAAAACCCCTAAACTGTTAAAATATTTTATAAAGATATTGCAGCGGACATTTAAACATATTTTTTATTATGAACATAGGACTGACCTGAAGGAAAATGCTGAATCTGAATGCAGATAATAAACTCGTTCAATCGATCTCTTTCTCACAATACTCTTCTACATAATACAGTAAACATCAATGAACAATATCAATTGAGAACAAACAGTTTACATTGCTAAGAGTGGTTGCTAAGGGTGTTGTGTAGTGATACACAGAACCGTTGGGTGAAGCGGTCATAGCCGTATTTTATTGTGAATAAAACACAGCTATTGACCAATCAGAATCAAGGACAGGAACTAACTGTTTTATAAACATATTTATTTGCTGTTTGCTGATGGTCGTGTGTTTGAATGCTGATTTTTACATAAATATATCTATAGTTAGATTAAATATTTTTATATAACCTAGAAATGTATGTTTTTAAAGTATATGTTTGTTTTTATAGGCACAGCATTTGCTTTGACTTGACTTGACTTGATGACTTGAAATCAAACAATTGTAATTTTACAGTCTTAAGCCAAAAATCTGAGTTTCAGAGGTGGAGCGAGTTCAAAATTGATCCTGTTTTGATTATGAACCTTATGAACAAACAAGCATTTTTCATATATGGATTAGCATGCAATTGTAGATCTTGCACAATAAGACCAGAAATGTGTATTTTGAAAGCAAATAGGGTCTAGGCACTATGAAAAGAACCAGTTTTAGGTAGCTTTATTCAGTATAAAACCGTCAGCATAGATTTAATCATAGACTTTATGAATATGTATAATAGCTGCAAGGTAAAGTGTGCTGCAAAGGTGCAATGTAATGCTTTATATGCACTGTTGTTTCCTCAAAGGACATTTGCACTCCATTCGAATGCATTATGGCTGCTTTATTAAATTACATATTTAATATATTTGACACATGGGGTAATCAGTTCAATTCACACGGTTCCAGGGCAAATAACACTTGCACTGGCTTGCCTAAATTGATTTAAAGCTAAAAATATTGAAGCTTATTTTGCTCAATTTATCACACAACCTATTCATCTGTACATTCAGAAGAAGACAGCATCATCTGTGCAGATAGATCTGTGATCAAAAATGATTTTATTAACAGCTTTATAGTGAAGTGGTAGTTGTACGCAGGCTTTGATGACCAATGGGGTTAAAATAGCCTTGATAACATCCTTATCCATTGATTAATCAGGGCTACAGAGGCAGAAACATGGAGATGAAAAGACTTGGCCGAAGGTCTGAATTAATGTTGTGTCCTACAGAGCTGCAGAAAGGTCATAGTTGATAGTAGCTCTGCAGCACAGTGAGAATAACAATAGCTTTCAGATGCAGCCCTCCGCCAGCTCTTGATTTCTGCCACTGGACACATTAGCCAGGTGTCTGTTGCCCCTGTGTGGTGAGCAGGATAGAGTTTGTCTAATCTGCCTGGCTTTGCCGGTTCAGGAAACTGCTCTGGGGGATCATCTAGAGGTGGACTAGAGATAAACCCGCCTCCATAATTACCTGCTCACAGTACAGTCTTCAAGTAGTTTACATTCAACTGTGTGAGAAATTGCTTGCTAAGGCAAGCATCACTATTTCTATTGCTAATATGATACAAATGATATGTCAAATCATCCTACTTGTTGAGGAGATGCAAATTAGTTTTCGATCATTTTTTTTAAATTTAATTTAATTAATTAATTTATTTTTTTACTTTAAAATAGGTGAAATTCTGTAGACTGAGGCATTCCTGCTGAAAACCAAACTAAAGTGGTTTACTTGGCCACCAACCTGTTTTGCAACACGTAGCCTGGTCTAGTTTGATGGTTTTACATTTATGCACTGGCAACCTAGGCTCATTGGAAGAATGTGCCTCTGCCTACATTTCTGCAAAACTCCAAAATGTACCTACAATTCACTGCAGTTTCCAGCTGAAATAAACACTAGTGGAAGTAAAGAAACTTTTATTCCTTTTCACACAAATTATGATTAAGGGGCAGATTATCGATTAATAAAGATGTATTTTTGCCTGGTTGCTTGCACAATACTATGTTATGACCTCAAAACACTTAATTGTGCACGATTTGTAAACTAATACATTTGATATTTGATCACATAACAAACTCCATATATTTGGCTTTTCTATAATACTAAACTTGCTCTGTAGCTCTTCTGGTACAGCATTGCACTTGCGATGCAGAGGGTACGAGTCCCATGAAACACGAGTTCCAATAAAAGTTCCAATAAGAGCTCAAAGACTTGTAAAAGCAGGTAAAATGGCATGGTTGCTTCAGCAAATGTGTTTTTATCACACGTTTTCTTTTTTTCAAAACGCCACAGAGCATGAACCTTTTAGCGCCACACACCTCCACTCACTCGAACTGCCGTGATACCTACAACAACAAACAATAAAACGTTTCCAGATTCCCATTCATCTGCTTTGGATAAAACTGAACACCATTTTAGCGACACTCACTGGACATTTCACATCAAAGTGTCATTGCAAAGTGTCGCAAAACATACAAGAAGCAACAAAATACCATTTTGCAGAAATGTTGCCACAGACACATTTTCCGTTGCATTTATGCATTTGCAATTATCCATTTGCATTTATACAAAGTGACTTATTCAAGGCATTCAAGGTATACATAGTTTTTAATCAATTGTATTCCCTGGGAATCGAACCCACGACCTTGGCATTGTTAGCGCCATGCTATTCCGTTTGAGCTTCAAGAAAGCTACCATTTTAGAGGGGTTCGGGTCATGCTGGGAGAATGGCTGGCCAAACAGCTCCACATTAGCTTGTCCGGGTTAGAAAAAACAGCTTAACCAGCTGTGATACCATATAAACCATTTTAAATCAGTTAAGACCAGCAAACCACCTTATAGCTGGTCATTTCAGCAAAGCAGAACACTTTAACAGCTGCATAGCAACACTCTGGAAACTATCCCAGATGGATTTTTCACCATCAAACAGCAAAATTTCTTTAGAAAATGCAAAAATAAACATCTAGTCTGTCAGTTTCACTGTAATGTTTTATTTGGTCCTTTTTTTGTGTGCATTTTTTGCATAGCATTCAGATGATGGCACTCAATAAAAAAAAAAATCACTTCAGTGCAAGAAAAAAAACAAAGCATATTTGATAATGGCTAAATAAGAGTGAAATTATGGGATAAAAGGCTACAGTGATTAGACAAAAAAAAACAAAAAAAAACAAAAAAAAACAAAGCATTGCATCTTGCTAGCAGCAGTAGAGTTTGTGTGATTGCTAACTAAAATGTGCCGCCTGTGCATTTTCGCACAGCGTATCTCATAAAAATGCTTAATGAATCTCTGTGACTCTTCTAAATCACCCACAGAGGATCCTGCCACTTCTGTTTTTCATTCTGACGATCACACCTATCACTGTCTCATTTTTATGCTTTCCTTTTTGTGAATGTTTTATATCAATTCAGTTTCCTCTTCAGTCATGCAGTAAAAAAAGCACAAAACAAACTTTATCTGCATGCTAAGCTTATGCCAAAATGGACATTGTTTCGGCCACACTGGCATGAATTCCAGAATATTTTAGTTATTTTACTTTTTTATTTATTTTCTTAATTAAAGTTTCTGTTTATGTTTCATTGGTGCATGTTAAATTTATCAAAAGTGACAGTAAAGACATTATAATGTAACAAAATGTTGTTCAGATTAAGCTATTATTTTAAACTTCAACAAAGAATCCTGATTTTTTTTTTTTTTTTTTAATTAGTTTCCACAAAAATATTAAGCAGCACATTTTTTTTTATCAACATTTATAAGAAATGTTTCTTGAGCAGCAAATCGGCATATTAGAATGATTTCTGAAGGATCATGTGACACTGAAGACTGGAGTAATGATGCTGAAAATCCAGCTTTGATCACAGGAATAAATTAAATGTCAAAATTAAATTTAACATTTCAAAATTTTTAAAATAGAGAACAACTATTGTAAATTGTAATAATATTTCACAATATTACTGTTTTTCTGTATTTTTGATCAAATAAATGCAGCCTTGGTGAGCATAAATGACATCTTTCAAAAAATATTTAAGAATCGTACCACCTCCCAAACTTTTGATCTTTTGGTAAAGCACCTGTTCCACTTTTCTTTCCTTTCCATTAAGAGTAATTTTTTCCGCTAACTATTTAGCTCCATTCTGGAATGTAATGCTGAGTGATGACCCAATCATTTCCAATGGATAAAATTCAGATAAAAGTCTTTTTTTTTTTTCTTTCATACTGATTGTCCTGTTTTGCTTTAAAATACGTCAAGTAAAATCAGGTGTGGGAGGCGTTTCACATTGTCTTTAAGACAAGTAACCTATATTGATTAAATCTTACAGTGATGTCACACCAGAGCTGCTCAAAATAAACCTGAAACTGTAATAAAAACGGCTGTCAATCATCTACCTATAGCTAATAGTTTCAATTATAGAAGCTGTGTTTGACGTGGTATAGTAGAAGAGCGCAGGTTGTTTTAGCACTGAAATTGGAAATTATTAGTAATTATGTAAAGAGGACATCATGAAAGCACTCTTCAAGCCTAAGGGTCTGCAAGAATGAGTTTAATTAGCATATATTGTGTAGTGGTGCAGAATGGCTATAGATAATTACAGGTTAGTTTACAAATGTTAAATTAGATGTTACGTGTCCTGTCATGTATGTGTCATGCTTTAGGTTCTGGGCTCAAGGTTTCCCCCACGGGAACCATACATCCGTGAAAGTTTATAGTAGGTGTAATGTAGGTCAATTTGCAACCCTCTTTAATGTTCCCATTCATAGTTTTAACATCATGCCACACCTGTATAGGAACGCCCAAGCAGATGAACCTAGAATATGAACACAACCTGTTTCACATTAAGTGTTGTCCCACATTAAGTGTTGTGGCTTAATGCATTAAGACAGGACCAAATTTATACAAAGCATACTATGTACAAACATTGAACATAATATCTGATTGATGTTAATCTTATTACTAGTCTTCTCCTCATCCTCTTATTTACCTTGCGTGACAGTGGGGACCCTGTCGTTCATTTAGTGCTTAACATGGCGGATGCAGGTGTGCCTTTAAGTGTGAAAGATGATCCAAACAGTTGAAGGAACTGTCACTGTCACGAAAGTTTATAATTTGCACATGTTTTCAAGCCTTGCCAATTTAAGCATTCAAGCGAAAGAGGCGAGGAAGAGAACTCTTGTGCTGTGTGAGAAGTTTTGTGTGCACAAACAGAAAGCTGCGCATCTTGGACAGCATGCAAATAATAAAATGAATTTTATTTCCCGTCTCCTTGTGCTTGAACAGGCAAATTCACAAAGATTTATCTCAAAATGCTCGCCTTGGCGAGTATCCTAGTAAATATAGTCGATTATGGCTTAAGTGAAAGACAGCGCATGTGTATCAGTATATTGGATCTGTGCATTTGTCTTAAAGTGACAGCAGCCTAATATTCCTCCTGCTGTCTGTTTTTAATGTTAATCAAACTAGAAAAGACAAAGAAATCACTCACTGCTCTTCACTGAATTACTTTTTTGTAACTTCAATAAGGATTAACCTTTATTTAATTTGTACAGTGAAGATTATATGCGGTGTTTTTACATTTTATTACTTTATTCAATTTCTGTACCTGAAAACTACTGATAGACCTACCTGAAAAACTTAAAAAGCACTGATTATTTCATTTGTATCTTTGTTCTATTGTATTTATTTATTTGTGCTATTGCTTGTAGTTTGATTATTTGTTCTTTTTTTATTAATGACTGTTGTCTTTAATAATCTTTGAAATTTATATTAGTTAGATAGTAGTTTTAGCTATGGTATCAAAACTGGAATCGAGAATTGTGAAATTTCACTGGTATCTAAAATTTTGGTGTCTAACCTTATTTATTATAATACAAGGATACATATGTCCAAAACAACAAAAACAATAACTATTTTATTCATTTATTACTTTTTTATTATTGTTATTGTTTGTTTGTTTGTTTGTTTGTTTTTTGTGGTGGGGCCAGTGAAAATTGAATAATTGAATTCATTGAATCTAATCGAAAATCGAGAATCTAATCAAATCAAGATCTTGTGAATTGAAATCGAATCAAATCGGGACATCTGTATCAATACCCAGTCCTAGGGTGTGTCTCAATCAGCTCCCTAGCTCCCGAGCTCGTGAATCAGTATATCGTGTACACGAATTCGGGCACTGGTAAGGACAGTAAAGGATGCTGGTTCACTACACATTGGGACACTTATGACTCTATTTCCGGCGACGTGACAACGTCCTCATTGTACAACATCACTACTGGTATTTATGAACAACAGCAGAGCTGATATTTTCTGACATTACTTGTAATGCTATTTAAAGTACATTATGATAAATGATTTGCTTGGTACATATACGTGCAACATTTCAGCCATAAATAAATTATAAATGTTAGCTAGATTATGTTCATTACCTGTCTAGCGATGTATGTTTATGCTGAAATATAATAAAATAATGGTTTGTATTTTTAAAAACATCTATCGTGCGTCGTTATGTGTAGTGAGTTGGCTCACGTGATTCAAGTTTCGCGCTTCAGAACTTCCGTTAAGGGAGCATAGTGAGCATCGATGCTCCCTGGTTTTCACGGTGCATTGTGGTACTTTTTAGGGAGCGAACGTTTCAGTGCCCTGGAAGGATTCCGCGATTGAGACAGCCCTTAAAATGGCTGACTCCCTGGTCAGTGCCCTGACTACTGAACTAGGGAGCTGATTGAGACACACCCCTTGTTTTTAACCATCAGAGTATATATCTCTCAAGATTGCAATAAAAATATCTTAATCAGTTTTTCGAAGATGAACAAAAAAACATCAGAGTGATTAAATGATGACAGAATTTTCATTTTTGGGTGAACATTCATTATTTTGCCTATTACTGCTTAGCTTTCTGGGTTTTTGTGCCATTTAAAAAACTTGAATCTGGTGCTCTACAAACTTTGACACACATTTCTGCCTGCTGTGCAGTAGAATCAACGTTCAGTTTTCAAGTACGTGATGAATCGTTCCCACAAAAGCGATTCCAGTGTAAATGTATTTATAAATGCAGAATTTATTTGGCCTCTGCAAAGGTTTGGGTTCCTGTACACTTGTGTGTCTCTTTCTATATGGCAATAATACACTGCATATGCGATGAGACGGTCGATCATACGGCTGCGGTTCTCCCTCCATCACCTCCGATGCTGGAGTGCAGATTGGGATCCTCTTTGCGCAGCTTCATTTGGCAGTGAACGAGCAGCACTTGAGCCGCCGCTGAACCGAAGTATGATTAGTTTCTGTGGGTAAAGTCATGTGAACAGCACTAGAGTTCCTCTCTTGACAGAAACTCATGACTTCGATATTCTTCTTGAAGTATCTTTTTTTATTTTTTTGAGGATTTACGAACAATACCTAAAAGCGTTTGGCTCGCAGGTGGAGAGTGTGTCATCACGGCAAGTTTTGAGACTAGTTTCGTTTGGAGTGCCGGCTGACGATTGCATCCTTTGATCTGAAGTGCTGTTATGCTGTCAGGTCTTGTACAGTGTGTCGCTTTCATGTGAGCTGAAACGTCGCATTGCTGAATGTAATCTGCCATGAATTGCTGCATCGGGACTCCAATTAGCCACATGTGGAGCTCTTTTCTGATGCCCTGTCGTCTCCACCTCCAGTCTTGCGGAGGTAATGGAAGCGCTTGGCCTGCGCAGGAGTCCCCGTCTCTGCTGCACCTGCAGGATTAGTATGCAGACACTGGTGGTCCCTTTGTGCCGTCCCACCAGCTCAGGGTCAGACAAACAACCACACCATTAGCACAGCGCTCCTTATTAACATGTAAAGCTCTGCTGCTGCTGTCGGTTTCAGACCGCCGCATTGGCATACTGGCATTAGACTTGATAATGAATGTAACTGAGATGTTTTTAGATTCTGGTTGTGTGATGATGTATCATTATAATGTAGTTAGCATACACATATACAAACAGGTTATTTAGGACTGTGCAAAATGACATTTCGTTTGGTAAGTTCTGGTTGTTCTTGTGTTGGATTATCTATCATCATCCAAAAACATTAATTTCGATGTTTGGGAGTTTTGATACAATATTTGCATTGGTGAATCCTGGCTGCTTTTCTATCAGATGGTGTTTCTATCAGGCATCGCTAGCTAATGCTGGCTAACAACCAAACAAAGGTTTTCATTGCTTTTGTAGTGAAATCTTGTTTGCAAAATGTTAATCATTTTAACAAATAAGAAGACAAAAAATTGCAAGGATATTTTTTAAATATATCTATGATTGTGTTCGTCTGAAAGAAGATAGTCATATACACCTAGGATGGCTTGAGGGTGAGTAAATCATGGGATAATTTTCGGGTGATCTATCCCTTTAAGCCTAGCAGTGAATGTTTTATGAGCAGTAGGATAACCATATTCATCCGCATAGTCACGCAGAGCCAAAACACAACCAAAACAATGTTCTTCTGCAAAATGCATGCAGTTTTATTTTTTAACTACTAGAGGGCCAAAAGTTACATAGTGTAAAAAAGATTGTCAGGCAATATAATCACAATTTCTTTATCGTATAGTCAATATTTTGACAAATGTATTTATTTGTTTGTTTAGTTGGTTGTTTACTTATTTTTTTGAGGATTTTTAAAAGTATAAAATTGACTGTCTGCTTTTGACATCACAGCTCAGGATAGTCTGGTGGCTATGATAAGTCACATGGCATTTACAGCTCGGATGATTGACCCAAAAAGTTCTTTGGTTCCTATAAAATGATAAAATTCAAACTGGCTCCTTGAAGGGGGCACCCGAGTAACCGCCACTGAGATGAATATGAATGCTAATGGATTGTTTCTGCAGCAGGCAGGCTGTTGTAAACCCCCTTGTTTATAATGTGCCACCCATCTCCCCGAATTAAAGTTTGGTACAGATATATAAATTATAAACACCTATTGTCAACAAAAAAATGATTTCCCTTTCAAAGTCAGCATCCACACACTGCGATACTTAACTAAATCTTCATCCTTAATTAAAAGTTATGCTTCCGTTAGGGCCATAAAACAGCTAAAAGGTGCATTTGTATTGACTCTCAAAACTTTGTGACCTTGCAGCACTTTAAGTCATATAAACAAAACTGTTTCATGTCTTTAATATATAACCCTTCAAGATGTTCTGTTCGGGCTAATCTCATCTCCTTTTTTTTTCTGTGTCTTGTTGCAGTCTAGTTTAGAGTGCTTGCTGTGTTTGTCTGTCACCCGTTTGAGAGAGAATAGAAGGCAGCCATGAGGTCCGCTTCCCATTAATCATCTCAATGAGCTTTTGTTACTTTTTTTTTTTTCTTCCCAGAACGGGTCAATCAAACCGAGATGCTTTACCGCATTTTCTTTTGTCTATGTCTTTCACCAGGGCCGCTCATCAAATATTCATAGCTTTTTCAATAATTTATCTCTCGTACACCCTTATCTTGTTTTAGGACACTCGTGCATGTGATTAGTAAACTTCTGAAAGTGTGCTATGTATGTAAATGAGGCCGACATTTTCAACGAGACCAGCTGAGAGTTTATAGCTACTCAAGCTTTCAAGTACAGCTATTCATCTCTCTTTGCCTTCACCAGCTTTTATGTCATTTGCACATCATGTAGAAGCACCATCCCTCATTGTTATTCTCCTCTCATGTCTTCAGCTGTCAGTTTTTGCCATTGACCCTCAAGCCTAATATCCTTATTAAGGTTGTAACGATACTAAAATTTCAGTAGTCGATACCAGTGAAATTTCATGATTCCCAAAACCAATTTTAATACCACTGCTAAAACTAATATGCTACTGAACACGCACTTCAAATGAAATATTAATATAACAGAGGTGTTATCTCAAATGAGGCAAAGGTGGCAGCAGCACCTCCTAAAACTGGATGAGAATATAATTTAAAAGAAAAAAATGATATCTCGATGAGAATTTCAAGTGTTTTGGTTTTATTAAATAAATGTTTATAAAAATAATTATATTAGTTGCTTACTGATCATATCAAATGCTAAGATAAAATGCTGTTTTATATGACATTAACACAGAAAAAAATGTTTAAAGTTTTTAATGTTGTTTATATGTCTGTGGTGTTTTTAATATGCTTTAAAACAAACCATGTACAACTTCATAAGTCAACACCATTGCTGAGTATTTTCTCCTCAAATATGCAATGTACCAAAGACAGTCTCAAAAACACAGTTTAAAATCGCCGGTGTAACCAATCACATCAATGTGTGGGCTTTAGCGTATCATTAACTACAGGTAGGGCTGGGTATCGTTCAAAAATCTTCGATATCGATACCGATACCGATATCTTGACTTCGATACCGATTTCTGAACGATACCTTTTTCGATACCAATTTTATAAAATCTGTTTTAACAAGATTACATTACCTCAAAAAATCTTTGGTTTTATATTTTAAGTTTGTTGACTTTTTTTTACAGACTCAAAGACTCATCTCCTGAGCCACTGCACAAAGGAATAAAAAAGCACAAATGAACAAAATTTAACCAACACAATAAATCAGTGCAAATAGTTTTAATAAAGTTCAGTTTTCAATGCAAAAAGTCAGTATGTGAGGCTCACTGCAGATCTTTTTAAATCACTCAGCAATTGTTGTTGTTCTTCTTAAAAAAAATAATAAATAAAATTAAATATATATATATAGAAAATTTTGTACATTTTAATGATAAATTCATTAATTTGGTGTACTTTGAGAGTTCAAAATAAAGAGCTCCAACCCATGTTCATTGTGCAAATTAAACAAAGACAAAGTCTGTGCATCCACCCGCCAACCATCCAATGATATTCTCTGATTTATCCGATTATCTGCATCTGATCATCACATTACAATTATTAAAATTCTCAGTGTTAAGCATGATGATATGGTAACTTATCACACTGAAGTAGGCTGCTTATAAATTAACATTTATTTAAAATTAAAGTTCTTATTTGGCTTAATTTCATTTCCTTAACAGCCTAAAAACAGGCTGTACTCCCTTAAACCTTAAATTGTCACTGTTTCCTTACATTATTGCTGGATATATAATTATACATAATATATAATTATATAATTTCTGTTAGTTAAGCTTGTGTATATTTTTAGTTAAAGCTGTTAAGTTATAAAGCAATATCTCTTTGTGTTTTATATAATGACCACTAGGAGGTGCTCTAAGCACACGTTTTCCTTGTTTGATTTTCTCTGAAGAGAAATACGTTCAGTTCAAAGCGGAAGTAGGAGTGACGCACATTCGTTGCGTCTTACCGTGAAATGAGAGTTCCGTGTCTTTATTAAAAAATCAACACATTAACAATTCATCTCTCATCCACCCGCAATTAATTGGAATGTTATTTTTTTTACTACTTGGCCCGACTCGCGGATTATCCGCAGTATGCAGTATCAGGAGGATGCTGATACCCCTTTTCCACCAGAATTGTTCGCGTTCTGGAGCCAGAGCCTGTGCTCGTGCAGGTGAACTAGAGCCCGTCACGAACCGGTCACATGTTTCCATAGACTTATGGAACGAACGCTGATGTAAAGCTGCTGTGTGTTGTACCTGTCCATAACTAGTCTAAAAAACATTCCGCGTCCCGCTGTTTCTGCAGGCAGTGCGACACTTCTGTTTTCTGTTCACAGTATCTGGAGTGAACCGGCTGCTCACATAAACAGCCGGTACTCACCCGTCCTTTTCAGAGATAAACTGAAAGTGAAACCGTTGATTCACTCGCTCTCTCGCACATAGGGTCTCTCTCGCGTGCATAGTTTTATATATTTAGATATAAATAATGTAGTGCAACGTTATTACTTGCTCAAGGAGACAGCGAAAGTATTTCTCCACCCACTCTCCCCGGCTCCGTTCTGAGGTATCGAAATTTGGTACCGAATGACAAGACACGTTTCGATACTCGATAGTATCGAGGCAATTCGGTCGGTACCTAAAAAGTATCGAGTTCGATACCCAGCCCTAACTACAGGTGTGCTCTGAAGCAGGGGAGTCTCAAGAGAAGCTAGGTTATCCCGGTATATTTTTTCTGTTAATATGAAAAATGAGTGAGTGGAGGCAGGGCTAATTTGCATATTCATGGTTCTGTGTATACTAAATGAAGCAAGGGTGTGTAAAGTTAAATTTAAGCTATTTTAAGGAGAAGAATTTTTTACTAGAAAAAAAAAAAAAAACATTTAAATATGTCATTTTGGTGATCAAAGATGAGTTTTATATCACTGTATCTAACTTTATTACACGGCTCTGTGGAATACTTGATTCTTGATTGGTCAATTGCGCCATCCAGCGGTATGTTATCCTGACAACAACCTGTAAAAACTGATAACAGGCTCATCCGGGTAACTGATGTTTAGTCTAGGGGTGCACAATATATCGGCCACCATATCGGTATCGGCCGATATATGTTTATTTTTAATTTTATCGTTATTGGCCCGATAAGAAAATTTGACCGATATATTAAAGCCGATAAATAATGGATTATTTCTTTCAGCTGAGACACTTCAGATGTGCACTGTTCACCATGATGGTTTTGAATTGCTTGAAATATGATTGGAGTCATACAGAAAATACAGTTAAGTGCAACATGTGCAGCGAAAATCTGTCATATAGGCTACATGACATTATAATGATATAAAATTGTGTGCTTGGGACATGGCTTTTAATGGTGAAACTTTGTTTTTGTAATCAGGCTGTCAAAAATTATAAAAAAAAAAAAAATAAAAAAAAATTGGATTTAAATTTATCGGCCAATATATCGGTTATCGGCTTTCAAATATAAATAATTACCAGATATCGGTATCGGCCAAAATTTTCATATTGGGGCATCCCTAGTTAAGTTGGTGCTTCAGGCTTGCTAGGAACGTTTTTTTTTTCCTCATGGGAGTTTTGCATTTGGTGAGCTAATAAAATATTAAAGCTCAAATCAATATTGTGTGAACAGTTATTTAATTATGTCATCCGGTATCATGGACTCGCTCTCTCTCTTTTATACAAATGCAGCTGCTGCCATTTTGAGACATTGTAATGGATAATAAGATAACAAACAGGTACGATTTTAAATCAGATTCATCTCAAATCAGTATCTCTTATCCCCATAATTATTATTGGTAAAATACCATGTAATAAGTGATATGACTGTACCATATCCCTTAAATGTCCGTATAGTTTGAACTTGCCACTTGCTAGCAACTGCTTTGTTTGCAGAAGTTTTGCGTTTAAAGAGCAAATAAAATATTTAAACTCTAAAGAACAATATTTCATATCTAATTATTTACTTATGTGGCAAGTAACCATGTAATAAGCGGGATGATGTACATCCAGTCAGTTGTTATCACAAAATAAATTCTGCAATAACAATCGGCTGGATGTACATTATAAATGCCAGATGTATAAAATATATATTTTTTAATTTTTTTTAGAATTTTATATTGTGTCTAAAGGATTAATAAACTGTTAGAAAAAACATAATAAAACCATTTAAAAAATACTTTTTCTGACTATTATTTTATATGTCAGGCTTTACAAGGTTAATCAGTATTTTTGTCTAACTCTTACCATTTTTTTTTTTTAATACTTAAAGCAAGGAGAAAAAAAAATACTTAGTCTAAAAGAAGTCTTGGCACAATTTTGGATCTAAAAGAAATATTGTTTTAAATATGTGTAGATAAATATTGTTTTAAAGATGTTAGTTTTCAGTATTACCAATGCTGCGCTGCTATTGTAACTTTTCTTTTTTAACTTGACTTGGTACCAAATTACCTCCACTTTTGACATCCCTAATCCATATTTAGACTTACTGAGGGTGTGTAGATTTCCTTAGTGAAGTACTAAACTCTGGGGAACATTGATTTGCCCTTTGTAAACCCATCCAAGAGCAAACAAACCCATTTGTTGTACACTGGCTGTGCATGTAATGTGCTGCTCTTTCAGTATTCATGTATTCTGCTAGAGTGAAAGTTGTTTTTGAATGATGGAAGATGAGCAAGCCTCCCTACCCTAAGTTCAGCAGGAGAAAATTTGCCCTTTGCCTCTTGTTTAGAAAGGACAGACACAGTATGTCACGCGGTTGCCAAACGCACTGATCGCAAATAGTTTGAAAAGGTCAGTGGCTAATCCACAGGCAGAACCTTTGAAAGCAGTGGAAAGGCACTTTCATTTTGAAGAGGGGCTGGTGGTTTTGCAGTGTCATGATGTTGGCTCGTTTTTGTCCACTGTTAAGTGCTGATTTAACAAAGTTAACTCAATAGAAAGTATATCTATCTATCTATCTATCTTGTCTGTCTATCTAGATCTGTCTAACTATCTTGTCTGTCCGTCTGTCTATAACTGCCTTTTTATATTTTTACAGTATGTTTGGGGGCATTAGCATACTAGCATTAGCATATATGACCCATGCTGGCAAAAAATGAGTCCCAATGAGCAAATGTTCAAAAATGAGTTATTGTTATTATCATATTCTCTATTAAAAAAACTTCAAAATGATGTATGATTTGCTGGAATTTGCTGACAAAAAAATGACTGAGCTACACCTGTTTGAAGAAAAATCAAATTTTCTGAAGGTTCCAAAACAAAATCACCTAGCAACCATACCTTAAAATCCCTGGTAATACCATCAAATTTGGGACAAACCAAGTCAAAACCCATATCTATATTAAAAATATATATTTATTCAACTTTTTTTTCCATGATTCCACAATTGTTTGATTAACATTAATGGAACATATGTTAAGACCTACTGTACCAAACAGATCTAATGTTACACATCAGATGTTTTTCCCAACAGTTAACCATACTTTAATTTAAGACATAACAGATAATGTTTGCGTGAATACTTGCCAAGACAGATTTTTGAAATACTGTAATTCTGTTTATACACTATATTGCCAAAAGTTTTGGGATGCCTGCCTTTACGTGCACATGAACTTTAATGACATCCCATTCTTAATCCGTAGGGTTTAATATGGAGTTGGCCCAGCCTTTGCAGCTATAACAGCTTCAACTCTTTTGGGAAGGCTTTCCACAAGGTTTATGAGTGTGTTTATAGGAATTTTTGACCCTTCTTCTAGAAGCGCATTTGTGAGGTAAGGCACTGATGTTGGCAAGAAGGCCTGGCTCGCAGTCTCCGCTCTAATTCATCCCAAAGGTGTTCTATTGGGTTGAGGTCTGGACTCTGTGCAGGCTAGTCAAGTTTCTCCACACCAAACTCGCTCACTGGTGCACTGGTGCGCAGTCATGTTGGAACAGGAAGGGGCCATCCCCAAACTGTTCCCACAAAGTTGGGAGCATGAAATTGTCCAAAATGTCTTGGTATGCTGAAGCATTAAGAGTTCCTTTCACTGGAACTAAGGGGCCAAGCCCAACCCCTGATAAACAACCCCACACCATAATCCCCCCTCCACCAAACTTTACACTTGGCACAATGCAGTCAGGCAAGTACCGTTCTCCTGGCAACCGCCAATCCCAGACTCGTCCATCGGATTGCCAGACAGAGAAGCGTGATTCGTCACTCCAGAGAACACGTCTCCACTGCTCTAGAGTCCAGTGGCGGCGTGCTTTACACCACTGCATCTGACGCTTTGCATTGCACTTGGTGATGTAAGGCTTGGATGCAGCTGCTCAGCCATGGAAACCCATTCCATGAAGCTCTCTACACACTGTTCTTGAGCTAATCTGAAGGCCACACGAAGTTTGGAGGTCTGTAGCTATTGACTCTGCAGAAAGTTGGCGACTTCTGCGCACTGTGCGCCTCAGGATGCGCTGACCCCGCTCTATGATTTTACGTGGCCTACCACTTCGTGGCTGAGTTGCTGTTGTTCCCAATTGCTTCCACTTTGATATGATACCACTAACAGTTGATTGTGGAATATTTAGTAGTGAGGAAATTTCACGAATGGACTTATTGCACAGGTGGCAACCTATCACGGTACCATGCTTGAATTCACTGAGCTCCTGAGAGCGACCCATTCTTTCACAAATGTTTGTAGAAGCAGTCTGCATGCCTAGGTGCTTGATTTTATACACCTGTGGTCATGGACGTGATTGGAACGCCTGAATTCAATGATTTGGAGGGGTGTCCCAATACTTTTGGCAATATAGTGTATGTGTATATCGGGATCACACGCTGTCTGAGGCGTCTTTGTGCACGCACTTTGGATCTGTCAGTCAGCGCGAGTAAGATCGTTTTGTTTAAATCAGCATGAGTTTGAAAATCACATTTCATTGGTTCAGACTCATGCCATCGAGAATTCGCTATGTTGGAATTGTTATTCGCTAAGTTGGAATGCTGCGCTTTAAAACGATACCAAACTTCGTCGAGAAGCGAGCAGAGAAACACGGCATTTTTCATAGTCAAAGGAAAAGTACTCCTCTCAGAAAACATACAAATAAAGAAACTTTTAGATGTTTAATTGCTATTTGGAGCATTGGGATTGCTAGACGAGGGCTTAATGAACTCATTTTTGTAAAAACCTCAATTTCGACCAAATTTGACTTTTTCCACTTGTTTTGCCTGTAGCTCGAAATTAGCCCGTGCGCATTCTGACTCATTTTGTCAGCATGGGTCACATATAAATGTTGGTCTCAAAGCTAACATACATGGGCTAAGAGCCACAAATCTATTTCATGGAGCCTTTCATGTTGAAATGAAATATGAAAGGACATATCCTTGTTTCTCAATGAAGAGCGGCACATTCTTCCTGATGCGCAGTATTCATAAGGGACAGATTTACTGCTTATTTATAAGCCATGTTGCTTTAGGGATGTTGTGGTTAACCTTCTATATTGATATAATCAGAGACTGATACAGTAGTTCTCTTATCGTAAGCCAAAAAAAAAAAAAAAAAGCCTAGAGAAACCAGAGGCATATCAAATAAAACTGTAATCATGCCATATGCAAACAAGGATATTTATATTCAGATAAGTGTATATGTTATTCCAAAATGTCATGCAGTTAAGATCAGATCCATTTGTGTTGCCAGAGCTCCTGTGTTTGGGAATTCAATACAGAGATTTTAAAGACAGCTGGTTTTAAGAAACCAACTGTTTCATAAAGAACCCTTTTACATTCTAACATTCTTTACATGAATTTGTTTGAGTTTTAAAGAAATTGATGTAGATACCTTGAATAACAAGCGTCTTATGTTTTATTAAATAGCAGGATTAAATAAGTCCTGATAGCTGTTATGTATTATCTCACGTCATCAAAGTAAAGCAGCAAATCTACATGAAAAAGCCTGTGATCTGTTGTTGATTAACACAATATTTGATATCACAATTATTTTTATGTCTCGATGAGAAGAGGCCAAAGGTTCTGAATTGCTATTTTGATATCACATCTTAATCTAAAAAACAGAAAATCTAACATCTAACAAACGGAAAAGTAGTTAGAAGCTGCCCTGTGGCCCATCCTCATCTTTTGGATTAAACACAGTTCAGTCTCGATTGAACGCCACAGGCAGCATCCCGGGTTCAAAAACTGGTCCGATAAAATAATGACATTGGATTGGAGGTTACGAGGATGCGAGGTTGCTGGCTCAGTGGACCTCATTAGTGTCAAACACTTGAGCATGTGCTTGTGTGAAGCGACCATTAGAGCACTGTCAGAACAGAGAACGTACAAGGATTTTTTTCCTATTATCTGCAAGCACAGCACACCGTACACCAGGCAAGAAGGCGCCGCCATACAGGGTGAACATGTCGATGTGCATATGGAGGGATTATATAGAAGGTACTCTGTCATCTTTCTGAATAACAAAAACCTGTGTATCTTCCACGCAGCAGCCCAAGGGAGACAAATCACCCTGTAAGCCTGTGTACAACAAACTCTAAGCACTCCAAACCGAGGATGAAGGTTGTCTTGTCACCAAGCCAAGCGCGAGAAACGCAGTGTACGAAAGTGAAAATCATGGAACAGCCGATTCTGTGACAGGATTATTAGCTTTTGTATTCAGTGTCCTTGAGGGGGGGGGTTGTCCGTGTTGTTGGATTCAATAGGAGAAAACACTTGCTGTTCTGAGTCAGAGCTTTTCACCTCACTGTTTGCATGCTGTAGGTTTTCAGACATATAAGCAACATGCCAACCGAAATAAATGTTCTTTATTTTCATTTAACAGTGAAATGTCTTAGTATAGAAAGTCAGAATTACAGAATGTTTGTCCTTGTGAGGCTGTATATGTCAACAATATTTTATGTTTTCAGAGAATGGGAGCTGGGACCGGCTTAATTATGCCAGTTAAATTATGCATTGCAATATTTGCCCAAAATAGGCAGGTACATTTGACAAAAGTATAGACTTTCTCTTAAAACTGTTAATCGGCATTCATCAATTATTCACCAACATGCGCCTTTCTGGAGCTAATAGAGTCCAAAATCTAATTTATGCTGCTTTAATAACTAATATTGGGATAAAACAAAAGGCAGCACGTGGAATTTGCTAATTATATTCACCAGAGGCTTTTTAGATTGCACACACATACAAAATTGGTAATTAAGGAATATTAACAACAATATTGACATGAAAAAGAATAAAAACCCTCGCTGCCATTGGCTGGTTAACTTTAGAAGCTTTAATAAGCTTTTAAAAATGAATATTAACATGAAGTTCAACAAGGCTGCATTATATTTGATACAGTAATATTAAGAAAATTTGAATTTAAAAGAACTTTTCTGTTTTAACATGTTAATTATTTATTCCTGTGATGCAAAGCTGAATTTTCAGCATTATTACTTAGTCTTCATTGTCACATGAATCTTCAGAAAACATTCTAATATGCTGATTTGGTGCACATGTGACATTTCTTATTATTGTTGTTGAAAGTTAAAAAATAGTTGAAAACAGTTGCACTGCTTAATATTTTTGTGGAAACTGTGATACATTTTATTCAGGATTCTTTGATGAGTAGAAAGTTCAAAAGAACAGCATTTATTTGATAATGTCACTTTTGATCAATTTAATGCACCCTTGCTGAATAAAAGTGTTCATTTCTTTAATAATAATAATACTAATAATAATTACTCACACTGACCCCAAACTCTCATTTTAACGCAGTGGTTGATTGACAGATTATCCATGTGGGATGCATCAGGATGCATTTGTGCAAATTCAGTGTGATCACATGCATCTACCTCTGAATGTGGTTTGAGTAATTGCATCATAAAACATTTACACTTATATTTAAAGGTGCAGTAAGCAATTTCTGAGCAACACTGTTGATATTTGAAATCAACCCAAACAAACACACCCCTCCCTTCATTGCTCCGCCCCCAAAATGCACAAACATGCAATGCAAGAGTGGATGTCTCTTTATCATAGCTGAAGTGAAGCAAAATAAGGACAAAAAAAATGAACATGCAGTACATACATGTATATACAAACAAGAGTTTATTGTTAGTCACCAGCAGAACACCAACTCTAGACAATGACACTCAAAATTGTTACTATAGCTAATATTACAACAACAGCATATCTTGGTTCTGTGAAACACAGCAAAACCAATGTTACTCAAATATGGAGCAGAAACAACCTCATCATCTGTTTTCAGGCCTTCCCGCTTAGGTCTCTCCAGTGCTGGAAAGCTTTTCTAATATTAACGCTCTGATCATAACCCTTCTTTTTCCAAGGATATTCCTCTGACCTTTTCTCTTTTGTAATGCCTCCCAGCCATATCTCTTTCTACAGTCTTTCTTCATATCTCCCTCTTACTCACTCTCTCTCCTCCCCCATCATGAGTGGACACGCCCCCTACTGCTGATTGGCTACAGGTGTGTTGTGGTGCTCGGTCCAATTCACTTTCAACAGCATTTCTCTGAAATCGCTTACTGCACCTTTAACACTGCCCACTCGTGATCGAATCACATGAAACCAATGTTAATACTAGATGTAAACACGGTCACACTGTCTCTGATAGCCACATTGACTCCTAAATCTTTTAAAATGATTATTTGTCTATAGTCCAAATTGTGCTCTTCTCACCCACTGGCTCTGAAATACAGTACGACTTGTAGTCTAATGTATGTTTGTTCTGGAGAGGCAACAACTGATTTCAAACATATGTTTCATAATGGATCAGTTCTGCTGTTGGGTTTATCTGAGGTGAAGATCTGTTCACTCTCACATTCTATTAACACTCTTTATTCTGCTTAGTTTAGCAACTGTGTAGGATGCCCAATTAACGTTGTGATCTGGTTAACTTCTTGATTGATTAAATTCCTGTTAATATTTTGTCTGGGCAATTATGGACCAGAATCCATTACAGCTCAAATTAATTGAGTTTGTTTTCTAAAATAAAACAGAGGTATGTTGTCCGCTTGATTTCGAAATGTGAAATAATCATGCTGACTGGCAATTGATTTTCTGTCAGACCTCTATGTGTACATTAAATTCTGTTTGATAGTGCTGAATAGCCTACAGTGCATTTATATCATAATCAAGGAGCAAAAGTGCACCATTTAGATTGTCAGTAGATTCCTTAAAATGCAGCTTTGCAGTTCCAGAAGTTCTTGAAATGCAAGCCATGGCTTTGAATGACCATTTTCCAACTTCGCCTCAGGCTTTTCTTCTGTACCTTCAAACATTGCCTGTAGCACAAACAGTAGAGTAAAGCGCTAGCAATGCCAAGGTCATGGGTTTGATTCCAAGGAAATGCTAAAATACTGATATACAGAAATTAAATACCATTTAAATATAACAGTTAATGCATTTATACACTGAACATTTTAACACAATTTCCTTCAGAAATCATTTTAATATGCTGATTTGCTGCTCAAGAAACATGTTGAAAACTGATTTTTGAGGAAACCGTGATACATTTTTCCTGGAATCTTTTAAGAATAGAACAATCAAATTTAATTAAAATTAAATTATCAATGTCTTTACTGTCACTTTTGTTAAAGTTAGTGAATCTTTCCTGAATAAAATGAAATCTGCACATTGGTGTACATTATGAACAATATTTTTGCGAATGTACAGCACTCAGAACTCTAAATTTAAATTCATGTTGTATAATTTAACTAAACTAAATAAATAGACACATATTTTGCCAAAACAACATCCAGTTCCCCCTCTCTGGACCTTATGGGTGGAGCTTGACCTAGTCCATGTCCACCTCTATGGACTTAATGGGTGGAGTTATGTTTAGCAGTAGGGTTAGGGTGTAGGTGGACCGTCTAGCTCCACCCATTACTTCCAGCGAGGGGGAGCTGGACTTCAAGCTTTACCCGCAATCAGCCTCTCAAATAATTTGCCACTTTTACATGCCCAGAAAGTTTTAAAACTCATTCTAATGTGGAGCGACCCACCAGAACCACCGTTTTATGTATGATTTGTGATACATCATTAATGCAGTGCACTGTGTATGTGCAGGTTCTCTCCGATCAGCGAGAATGCCCCCGTGGGAACGGTCGCAGGAGTCATCTTGGCGGCTGCCATAAACCAGACCATCGTCTACTCCATCATCGAAGGAAATGAAGGCGGTGAGCACTTACCGGATTTGCATAATTTGTTTAGTGAATCAAGTGCTAAAACGATGCAGAAAGGGCATGCAATTAAACCACCACTGGCAGTTCTCATACATGCTGGCCCTTCAAGTATATACTTCAACCAGACTATGGTTTATTCCTTTATCAGAAACCTCAGTGAAAAAAGACAAGATTGCGGGAAATGTCACACTGGTCTTTTATGAGCTGGATATTATTGTATTGTAATAAATTATAGTTTGTAAGACATCAAGCATGGGATAATGACAGCCCACACACTCCTAGACGCCATTTCTTAGGTGGCTGTCAGCTGCAAGTTATCAAAAGCTCTGTGAGAGAGAAGGTTTTGTTTGAAGGAGTGTACTTCCTGTTGCCGTGTGTCATCGGAGAGCGTGTAAGAGCAGGAAGAGGGAGGTGTGCGTGATTAAATCCTCTCTCTGTTCAGAATGTGTGCAGCCGAAATCACATTTGAATACATCTGGCGCTGGTTTAGAGCGAAGGGGAAATCGTTTCAGTACATTCTCATTAGACGGAATCAAAGAGCGTAGATAGGTAATCAAAGGGCTGTTTTCATTAGCGCAAACTAGAAAAAGCAGGGAAGAATAAGGTAATCATCCCACCCTTCAAACCGCCTGGATCCAAGACGTTTAATGCGATGACATCAACCAAGATCAGAGCTAATCCTTTATGAATGTTAATGAGACTCAAGAGGAGGGTAGTGCACTCTGGACCTGAAATCCCAATATAGCTAAGTGCATTACCGATACGGTACACAGAGGCGGTTAAAGGATGAGTCCTAAGACCTGGACTTAGAATTATGATGAGCGAATTCTTATATCATGGTAGGAGTAATGTCATATTATGGTAAAGGTATGAATAACAATTAAATTCAATGTAAATTCAATGAAAAAAAAAAAAATATATATATATATATATATATATATATATAGTAAATAATGTGGGAATACCTATTTTGGATAATCCGGTGAATAAAATCCAGTAAATGCTTTACAAATGAAAGGTTTTTCATCTCACGTGATTATTTGGTAACACATTACAATAAGGTCCCATTAGTTAACGTATAATTATGTACTGTATGAACTAACAATGAGCAATACATTTAATAATTTTTGGTAACATCAATTAATAAAAATACAGCTGTTCATTGTTAGTTCATGTTAGCTCAGGACCATTAAATAATATTAATAGATACAACTTTTGATTTTAATAATGTTTTAGTAAATGTTGAAATTAACATTACCTAAGGCCCCGTTTACACCAGTGCGTTTTCGTTTTTTTGCTACCGTTACTCCTGTCGGCTACACTACTCCGCCATTTTCGACCCTCAAAAACGGAGACTTTCGAAAATGCTGCAAAGCCCGTTTTAGTTTGAAAACAATGGGGTTGCTTTTCAGTGTAAACAGACCAAAACGGAGACTTTTGAAAGCGATGGCGTGGCTGCCCACGTTTGCTCTGCATATCCTCGACGACCGTGTAAACAATAACTTGGAGACTGAATCTTTGCTGGCTTTGTTGTCATTTTTAGCAGCCATTGTGCAGTTAAGCATTTTTTAATACTGCAGCTACCTACATGCGCAAGAGGCAACTGTTTACACTTGTACGCGCATGCCCAGTGTGCACGAACGGTCATGTGACATGTGTTTTCACCATGTAGTGTAGACGGAGATCGTTTCTGAAACGCTACCCTAAATCAAACCCTAATCACTCAGTACCTAAATGTATAATTACAATGTAACAAGGACACCTTAAAATAAAGTGTAATAAATGCTAAAAATAAATGCTTTAGAAGTATCTTTAATTGCTAGTTAACTAATGTAGTTAAAGAGGTCCTATTATGTTTTTTTTTTTAATTTTCAACTTTCTTTAGTGTGTAATGTTGCTGTTTGAGCATGAAAAAGGTCTGCAAAGTTACAAAGCACCTGAAACAACTTGATTGTAGTCTTGAGTTTTCTTCCGGGAACATACACATCATAATTTCCCTCATTTAAATAATTCCTGCACAAGACATATTCAAAATAAAGGGAGAAAGCCTGGTTGAGTTGCGTTAGAAGCTCGCGATTATGGTAAGGGGCGTCACATTTCCCAAACACACTAAAAAACGTTTGATCAGAGTAAATTGTGCTTTTCAGAAGGAGGGGCTTCATAGAGACATGAACTAAACAGAGCGTCACTGACAGATTGGGAAGAGAGGTGCTGCGACAATGTCAAATATGTGGAAAAAGGTGTTTTTGAACATTCAAGCAAAACTTATTCTAATACACCCCAAAAACAAAATCAAGACTTTTAGGACATAATAGGTCCCCTTTAACTAATATGAAAAAATTGAACCTTATTGTATCTTAGATTAAAAATGCTTAAAGGCACAATATGTAAGATTTTTAGATTAAAATATCCAAAACCCACTAGAACAGTGTTATATATTTTGTTGACTTGTGTATTTACATTATCCCAGATGTTTCCAAGAATGTTTAAATCCAGAGAAATAAGCAATTTTAACCAGTACACAGACCGTGTCCGAGCGTCGCCTATCAATGACATCATATCCACATAGCCCTCGGTTTCCGGTTTTATTTTGTAGAAACCATGGAAACACCAAAGACACTTTAATATATTATGTGTTTTATTAGACAGGTGAGCAACTGTTTGGATACATTCATTGACAGAAAACTAATCGTTATATAGCTCAACACAGTAAGTCTTATTGTTTAAATCTCATTTTCTTGATTTACAGCGAGTACCATGTTTTACCATGCCTAATATCGATCTAGTGTCTCATAGTAGCCGCCAAACGAACACAGAGTAGCACTATAACAATTTTCAACACACAAATGTATCTAATATGATAAACAGCGCTGCTTTACCCCACATACGCTTGACTTGAAGAAGCGGAAGCGACGACTGTGGCATAATAAAAGTTCCGCTGCTCTCGAGGCGGGTTGTCGCGCTCGTCTCTCATTAGCAATCGCTCCAACGGCCTCATTCTGCTCCCACAGCACTCGGCCCTGCTCTGCTTCATACTACAATAACATTAATAATTTCATCCGTGAACATGATTTCTGCCTGAGTCCCGTCCCAATTCTTTTCCACCAGCTGTAGACGTGAAGACAACACCTCCCATGATTCCACGAAATCAAGGCATCATCAAGCTACGCCTTTGTTTTGAATAAGCGACCTCTAGCGGCGAAAATTTACATAGTGTGTAATTCTGACACTAAAAATCTGATCGTGAAGCTGTTGTAAAATAGCATGTAAACATACCCGCTGTTTTCTCTCCCATTGCGACAGGTGAATTCATCATGAACAACATCACTGGAGTTATCAGCACTGCCAAGCCACTGGACTACGAGAGCAACAGCAGTTACGTCCTCCGCGTGGAAGCCGACTCCATGAGGGTGGTGTCGTCCAACCTACGAGCCCCATCCAAAAGTGAGGCTTCTTTTAGTGCCTGTTCATACCTATAATGATAATTATAAAGTTTTAATAATCTGTGAGAATAGGGAATTTCACACCACAACTATAATAATGACGACACAGATGAACAATAGCGTTAAAATCACTTTCAGAACGATTTGTTTTCCAGCTAATGAACGATAAAAACACTGACAGCCAATGAGAATCCATTATGCTTTAAAGAGTGGAAGCATTTAATTGGCAGATGACATGCAGTCCGTGCAAATTCTGCAGAGTGGATTTAAGTTCCCAAATGTGTTAAACAGAATTTTAGTCTCTGAATACATCAGTCAAATTATCCAAAATAAAGAACATTCCGTGTGGGTCGGCTTTTGACCCTGGGACATTTTATGTGGCTTAAAAGCTTGTTTAGGATGCTTTTTCATTTCATTTTAGAGTGAATAAAGCACTTCCTTTTCAGCGTGCCAGTGCAGAGTGCCTCAATATAATAAAGATATAATCATAAATGACTTCCTGTCATCTAGCGTTCTGTGAACACGGGGGGGATGGGGCTTCTTGTCTGTTTCTTCCATGTGGAGGTGATTATGGAAAATCATTATTTGAGAAAAGCATTTCTGATTAACCAGAATCCAAGTATGCAAACCTGATGATAAAATCTAATGATTAGTTGAGTCCAGTCAGCCTGTCAGCTTAGTGGTTATAATTGATTATTAAAAGCAAGATTTAATTAATTATATCTTGTCAGTGTGCTTGAGCGAGCTGCAAGGTCCTTGTTTTAAATAAGTCCTCATGGGTCTCATAAATATCTAGATGGAGTAAATATGCATATTATTGCATAGATCAATTTCTGCTGATAAAGAGAGAATTCAAAGATGTTACATGATTGTGGCAAACGAATGCCTTGCAAAATGTGGCTTTAGATGTCAATATATAGCTTGTTTTATTATAAGCGTTAATAAAACACTTGTTTTGTGTTCTCAGGTGGCGCATTTGCTCATTTTATTCATTGTCTTTGGCTTTCAGTGCTCTTCAGTGGTACTCTTGTGCCGTCACTCTGCTCTGTGCAGAGATGCTTCAGTGCTCCACTTGGAGTGACTGTGCAGAAATGAGCAGAAGGCTCTGGAAACCCCTTGGCATGAGCGCTGAAGTCTGTCAGATGATAAATTGTGTTGTTGTTCTCATGCCCCCACAAAATATGACTCTGCCTTTTACTTTGAAAAGTGACAGATGATGGTCTTGAAGGACTTGATGAAGAAATCTTGTGCTCCATATAGAAATGTACTTTAGCAGCTTAGATGTGCAGAACTGAGGGTGATGAGCTGGGTTTTGATGATCTCCTGAATTTGATTGTAATTGCTTTCAGGCATTTTCCATGAATGAAAATGCAGTCGCGGGAAAAATGACAGAGCCACGGGTTGCGTTTTTGGGCTACTTTTACAATGTACTATGGCTGTGAAAAAAAAAAAAAAGTTTATCAAAAAAGTTCATTGGGAAGAGGACAATACATGTTTTAAGGCAAAAACTGCCATAGCATTTTATGGGTGGCTCTATTTTACATTGTGAGTATTATTCATATTTATAGCTCACATTTTAAACAATTTAGCATGAAAAGTGCTAAAAATTCAAATCAAATTTAAATGTATATCAACTGAAGAGGAATAAAACGCAGATTAAATAAATATATTCTATAAAAACAACTATAGCTAAAATCATCCAAATAAGATGACATAAAACAGAATAAATAAAATCAAAATGTTTATTTTAAGGCTTTTTTTTATGGGAATCCCACAGCTGTCAACTGTGATTGGATACGGGGGAAAAAAAGGGCTAGATTTTATTCCTTTTTGGTGGGTTTGAATCAGTTTTGGGCTGGACATTGTTCTGAGATCTGGCAACCCTGAAGACCCCCCCTTTTTTTTCTCGAGAACTAGCATGAGAAATAGTTTAAAACTTTATATATTTGTGAATAATGGTTTTCAAAACCTATAATCTAACATTTGGTTCTAAATTAGTTAGCTCATAGTGACAGCTTAAAGGGTTAGTTCACCCAAAAATAAAAATTATTGCATTTATTACTCACCCTCATGTTCTTCTACACCCGTAAGACCTTCGTTCATCTTCAGAACACAAATTAAGATATTTTTGATGAAATCCGATGGCTCAGTGAGGCCTCTATTGCCAGCAAGTTAATTTACACTTTCAGTGCCCAGAAAGGTACTAAAAACATATTTAAAACAGTTCATGTGACTACAGTGGTTCAACTTTAATATTATAAAGCGACGAGAATACTTTTTGTGCGCCAAAAAAAAAACAAAATAACGACTTTTCAACAATATCCAGTGATGGGCGATTTCAAAACACTGCTTCAAATCTTTTGTTTCGACTGATTCGGATTTGGATTTCTTCAAAAATATCTTAATTTGTTTTCCAAAGGTCTTACGGGTTTGGAACGACATGAGAGTGAGTAATTAATGACATAATTTTCATTTTTGGGTGAACGAACCCTTTAATTGCAACCATTATTTTTTTTAAATGAAAATATTATTTTGATGTTCATTAAATGTCTATAAAAATATAAAAACAGAAATCAGGGTTTTAAAATGTATTCATATTTTAGATGCAGGCTTGCAAATATTGACTATGTATGTATAAAATGTACAGAAAATACATAATATTTAGTTTGATTACCAGAGGTAAAGAGTAAATATTTTCTGAAGGTTAAGCATCTATACTTTCATTAACTATTTGTTGAAAACGAAAGAGTTTCGGGCTCTGGTTTGTACTCTCTTCGTAGAAAGCGTCTTGCTATAACATGTTCTCTGATGTTCTGTATGCCTTATACTTCCTCACTTTATTTTAATGATCATTTGTATTTTGTGATTTATTCTTTCTTTTTCTCTTAGGCAACACAGCAAAGGTCTTTATTGATGTGCAAGATGAGAACGACCATCCTCCGGAGTTCACTAAGCCCTTTTACCTCGGCGGGGTTGCAGAGGATGCCAAGACCTTCACCTCTGTTTTACAGGTCCAGGTAAAGTGTCTCTCCCCTGCAGGATTGTAACGATATCCATGAGACCTCACGCAGGCAGCACTTCCACGGATGAGCCAACAATCGTTCACTAACTGATGCACGTTGCATCAGAACAGCAAAAGCTGGCTAAATCTCCAATTGTAATCTGATTGGCTGGCTGCTACGCATACATAATAAGATGTCAGTCCAGCACCAATGAAAGCATTTCAGAGAACAAAGCTGCACAGCAATGAATAATAATTCAGTTCTTCAACTGGAGGAAATCACCCATTTTCATGGTCACGGAAGACCTGGAAATATCAGGGAGTTTTAAAATTGTGCTTTCCTGGCCTGGAAAAGTCATGGATATTAATCAAATCTTAAAAGTCACGGACATTTCTGTGGTTAATATACATTTTTCAAAAGTTTTAGTGGTTTGATATTGCTCTTGTGTGGAGAAAAACTTGCTTGCGCAAGCCGTAATCATAATTTTGAGTCAGTTATTTTCAATTAATCAGTTGAACTGGTTCTCAGATTCACCTGAATGATTCATTAGTGAATTGATCTGAATTGGAATCATTCTTAAAAATTACTGTAACACGGTGTCCTAAACAGATACGTCGCAACACGTTAATCAGAGTTTTTGTCCTAACCAGCCACAATGGCGATATGCAACAAGCGAAAAGGGTATCACTTTGATTATGTACTTATGCACTTACAGACAGAGCTCCACCCACACGCTCTTCTGATTGGCTGTGTTTTTGTGATTGATTTGGTCTCGTCTTGTAGTCGTGTTGCGTCATGTCTGGTGTGGTCAGACCAATTGCTTGTCATTGTAATCTCATCGCATTGCGTCTGTTTAGGACACGTTTTAATGAAGTTATGGAAAAGCCATGGGAATTCATTGTCGAAAAAGCTTGAAATGCTTTGTTTTTTCTGGAATATATCACACTAGTTTTCCTCTGTGCCGGTGGTCATTTGTCTGTGTGAGGTGTTGTTCTCTGGTTGGTCAGATTGCTGGTCTCAGCTGAGGAGCTTAAGTCTGACCAGCTGGGGTCTGAAAGATTGGATCATCTTGAGACAGCTTATAAAATGCCACGGCTGCGGAGGCTCGCTGATACAGATCTCAACACAACTGTCAATAGCATGGACAAGGGCACCGCATTCTCTGAGAAAGAAAATGAATCAAAGATCCTCATAAACCAGCCAGGTTTCTCTTAGAGGACAGATTCTGTCCTTTTCCAGCCTCTGTTTTTCTCTGTAGTATCCTTTTCTTTTCTCTCTCTGCAAGTTCTTTTACTAGAATAATAGAGTGCTGCAGGGATGGTGTATTTTTGTTGGCCAAAACCCGGAAATGAGTTCCGGTTCCATCGTCCTGAAGTCAATGTTTTTTTTGGGTTTTTTTGGATGGGTCTTTGGTTAAATGCCTGAAATAACGTCTGTGGTTAACACAAGTTCAAGATATTTTCACGCTTTATTCTACCACATAAAATACATCAGTAAATACATCAGTATTTTTTTTAAAGCTTTAACTTGTCTTGAAAAAGGTGGTTGCTAATAAGTGAATAAATGGAACTACAGATGTTGTCATGGACATTAAACGCCATCACGCTGAACAGGTAAACTCATCTGCTTTCACAGCCTGGCTGTTTATAATTATGCTCTTGCAAACTATTCAATCGCAAACTTTCAGGGAAAATGTTTTAAATAAAGATTGAAAGAGTTGTCGGAAGCTTAATGGTGGTGACATTGTAGTTTGTCACCATCATTAATAATAATATTGTCACCCAATATTTGATATTTCTTAATGCTGCTCTCCATTATGCACCGCTTTGTTTGTTTTTAAGATGACAGACACTTTAAAAAGTTACATTTTTAGGCTGGTCTGCCTCAGTGGTCTAAAAGCGCTCGTCAGTGTCAAAATGATGGCCAATCAGATCAAAGAGGTTTAATGTTTACTGAAGACGAGTGTGAATTGCGACGCTTTTAGTTTTTACAGTGAAAGAGTGCATACGTGTTAAGATACAAGTAGCTAAACATTTAATATTTGACAACTGTTTTACAATGGATATGTTTAACGACCCACAGTAACATACAGTTATGCAAACTACTCAAGTTTTTTTAATGGAATTTCTCCATTTTGAATTGAAAATATGCTAACATTTAAATGATGTCATTCATAACTGAATGTGCTGACACGAGACAAATTTTTTTTTTTTTTTTTTTTACATTTTTGACATATTAGCCATACAAACAAGAGTGAATGTGTACATATTTTTTTAAAATAAAATATTATTTACGGAGAGTTTAAATGGACTACTTCACAACTATAGGCTATAATTAGACCTAGAACTTTTTACTGTTCTTATTTCTTCTTTATTCCCTTAAATCCCTTTTAATTCTTTAATTATTTAATTTCTTTAAATAAAAATACCAACCCCACCCCCCTCAAAAAAAAAAAAAAAAAAAAAACTTTGCCAAAAACTTTGGTTCTTGGCTAGTTCTCCACTGTATATTGTAACATACACAAAACTAGGCTTTAGCCCTATTCAGACGGGACTAGTTTTACAGGGGGTCGTTACAGAAATTTGCATTTCACAGACGTACTTTGAGATTTTAATCCCGTCTGAATCTGCCATGTCTGTATTTTTCTCACACAACCTCTGTAAAAATTCCAGAGCAAATTACCTACTGTTTTTCGGCAAACACAGTGGTCTTCTGAGAACTCTAATCCCGTCTGAATACGAATGTCTGTGATTGCCAATATTGTATTATACGAACGCTTTTTGACCTACATGAGCTACCGTATGCGCACCGATCTTCCGTATACTTTCATTTCATTTCAATAGTATGGATAGTAGGCCTTCTGTAATGCCCACATCCAGAACACACACTCCCATCTCTGTGATAAACAAGATGTTAGTCCCGTCCGAATCGGTACATGAAATGACAGACCTCGAGTGATAAGAATTGTAACTCAAACGTCATTTAGAAAACTAGTCCCGTCCGAATAGGGCTTTAAAGGGACTTTATTACTCATTTGAATAATTTCTACTTCCCCTTTGCCAATAATTTAAGTATTTAATTATAATTTCATTTTGCAATTATTTTATTTTTTTCCAATTTCTGACTGTTTACTTACTTGATAGTGATGTTAAATACCCAGAAAACAAGCACTGTTTATTTCATTAGTTCTAATAGCATATTAGTTAGTACTGTGGTATCAAAATTGCAGTGTATTCAACAGGCATTTAAATTTCTGGCCTCAGAACTACAATCTGTAAAAGTTGTCCATTTAATTACATCTGCGTTACTCTAATCTGACATGCAGGCCACATGCTGACACTCACACTGGGTTTCACCTCATATGGCTTCACCCTGCCTTAAGTTCATGTGCAGACTATAAGAACAGCAGCAGTGATGCTATCAGGTGACAGCGTCCTGCGTTCGTTCAAGGAGACCTTATTAGCCAAGACCCCAGATGAGTTAAGCCACGCAGCAGAAGTCCAGGGTTTTATAGGGTCACATTCACTGTGAATACAGATTACCATCGTCAATGTCTTCTGTTTACTTGTAGAAACATCTGAGGTGTGAAGTTCAGCGGGCAAAAAGCCAAATATGCTGCTTTGACTTACACAGTCATGCTTTTTGCCCATTTCTCAGGTGTCACAGGAATCACTTACTACGGATTTTTGTTCAAACAGCTCAGGGGCTCGTAGATTAGACTACTTTAATCTACTTTGAGATCCGTCTTTAAATAGTTTTGAGGGGAAAAAGATGAGAAAATTGAAACCGTTCTTTGCTCTGCCAACCCTAAGGACAGGAATGTCGGTGATTGAAATGCTTTTACTTCACGTTGTGGAAGCGCCTTTTCCAATTCTCCCTGTATTCATTGTTCTCTCCTGATCTCATAATTAGTTTAAGCAATCTATTGACCTTCTGAGAAAACATTTCCTTACTGATGTTTCTCGGGTTTAATCTGAGGTTGAAACGCAAAGAAAGAAAAGAAAAAGAGACTTTTGTGGAACTACAAATTCAATTTCAAACTGTTTCGGCTCAAGATCTACGCCGCAACGGCGATCAAAGGTTTTTGCACACTTAGCCTCACTGAATGACCAATTAAAAGACAGTCCTTTTGTTTGCAAGGGACTTTAATACACACTTACTGTATTTATTGAAACGGGTCTCCCAGGCATATTGGAAAAAGCCTCATTTGTGTTAATGACTCTGCCTGGTCCGGGGCACCCTGCTGCCCATGGAGCCGCCTGTTTCCCTCTCTTGTAAAAAGCCATTATAAATCATTGTCACTGCAGTGGAGTGCTGTAATGTTCATCTGAGATGAGCCAAAGTGATGTTGGTGCTGGTAAATCGGAGCTTGGAGCTCCTCCTATGGGCCGAAGGTGGAATGGCGGGTGACGGCAGAGGTTGAGCAGCTCTGTGTTGTAGGTGATAAGTAGCTCATGGCTATTCCCCTCTTTGACATGTCTGCTCTATTGTTTCTGACAGGCTCTGGATAAGGACACAGGGAATTTCAGTGCCATGCTGTATAGGCTGATTATCCCCCCTACTACTGACGGCAAAGACGGCTTTGTTATTGAGCCCTTCACAGGCGTAATTAAGACAGCCATCATGTACAGGAACATGAGGCGCTCCTACTTTAAATTTGATGTGGTGGCTACAGACGACTACGGGAAGGGACTCAGCAGCAGCGCTCAAGTGGTGGTATGTATGTGATTGGGAAGCATAAAGTTTTTGTAATTTTCCATTCAAAAGTCAGATTTGAGAATGGACGAGCCAGTTCTTTTTAATAAATCACTCAAAAAGATGGTTTGATTACAAGTCCCGCTAAATCAGTCTTAAATGTAACATCTGACTCATTGAATGGAACTTTCAATGTGCGTCTTCACTTTCATTCGTATTGGTTTAATTACTGTCTGGTTGTTCATCTGACATCGTGTAGTTAAACATACACATCCAGGGCAGCATTTTGTTTTAATAAATGGTACTTGGATTAAGTAATAATATGTTGCCTAAAATGTAATTGTTTTTGTCCCTGACAGCATTTATGTAAAAAGTTGCCAACTAGTTCCAGCATTTTTGATGATATTCACAAAACTTCCATGGCCCCCAGAATATTTTGTTGTATAAACATGTAAACATTTAGTATATAAAAGAATGATTAAAAGCAGAGGCTCTGTTCCAACAAACAAACAAAAATATTCTAGCATCATTCACTCATGTTTTATCAACACTTGAATGTTTCATAAAAAAATAAAAAAAAAACATTTCGAACAAAAAGCTGAGAAAAGTTTTTGTCAAAGACTTTGTTCGCATCAGATTCAGAATGATTAGCAAAACATAGATGGAGTAGGTCAAGTCCATAAACACCTCCAAAGCTTAAATGTCCTTAAGCAATCTTCAATCCGCTCCTTCTGGTTTGTGCAGATCATATTCTTTGCTTGTTTTTGGATCCGGAGATGCTGTACTCTTTCAGAAGATGTGTAATAGCGCCCCCTACCGTATAACAGTGAAAATATGGAAAGCCGGAAAAACTCATCAATTGCAGGGAATCGTTGTCATAAATTAAGAAATATCTCGTCAACGGCGGGGAAAGAGTTAAATGGAATCGTAAAGGAACAAGAATCATTGAGTGGCATCAAAATCAGGGCGATTGCGGATGAGGTGCAATTCTGCTGTTGCAAGAAGGATAGAAATTATACACTTTGCCTTTAAATACACTATCCTGAGCCAGTTTGAACAGATTGATTAAAGTTTAAAGCAGTAATCTGTCCTGAGATGCAATCTATCATCTGATTTTACAGCAGTGGCAACTCCGTTAGCTGATTTTGATTAGAAAAATACAGTCCCTGTAAGCCTTCTTGAAGAACGTCCAAAGCTGATGCCGAAGAGGCATCGATTTTTTTTTTGTGGGCTGAGGGGCTCTAGCAGTATTTAAACCCATAAATCAATCTCTCAATAGCACTCAGTATCTTGAACCTGAGCTTGGTCTGTGAGTTAAATAAATATGTAGAGATAGGGTATTTAGATGACGTCAGCTAGACCGCTCCATGTACAGTATAGAGCTTGATTTAAATACAGACTAAAATGGAAGGGAATCGCAAGGAATTTACAGGTTACAAGTCCTTAACGGTTCCATGATTCTAGTACTTTTGAGGACGATCCTTCACCATTATTACTCTATTTTTGGTGACACACTTATGTTAAGTTACATTTAATGTCTGAATTTCATTGCATTCAAAATATTAAACCAACTGGCATCTGTAAAATAGTGATGCTAGAGCTTTTCTTAGATCTAACAGACTTTAATTACGTCTCTACAAGTTCAAAATATGAGGAAAATATATATCAAATATTTTAAATATTGAAGGATAAGCAAAACACTAAACTTGGTATTTATCTGACAAAATAATTTGCCAAAATAGTCAAACTACAGCTTGAAACTACAGGTTTTATTTTACTATGCAAAAAATTGCATAGAACAACAGAACGCTAACAGGAAAAAGCATACATTGGCTACAATATAATCAGTTATTAATATTCCATTGGTTCCCTCTTGTTTTTTTAAAGGGGACCTATAATGCCTCATTTACAAGATGTAATATAAGAGTCTGGTGTCCCCAGAATGTGTCTGTGAAGTTTCAGCTCAAAATACCCCACAGATCATTTATTATAGCTTGTCAAATTTGCCCCTATTTGGGTGTGAGCAAAAACGTGCCGTTTTTGTGTGTCCCTTTAAATGCAAATGAGCTGCTGCGGAGGGCGGAGCTTTAACAGCTCGCACTTCAGTTGCTCAACAACAACAAAGCTGGAGAATCTTATACAGCTAAAATGACGATTGTCAGTAATGGTGTTCAGCCTTACATTGTTCAAAAAGTCGGACACTGATGGACTCAGGAAGTTACAACTTTTAGAATGCAACTAGGCGTTTTTGAATGGTTAGTGGATAAATTTATGTAGTTGCTGTGGAGTTGATTCAACTCATCGACTAGCATGTGCCGTCATGTTAATCTTTTGTGCAAATCCAGTGTTGAATTGACCCTCGTTTATGAAGCAGTTCGGTGTAAAATGACGGCATGGCAACAACACTCTACTACAACAACTCTCCCTCTTCTCTAAAGCAGCCCAACATGGCATCACCCCGTTTGTTGCATGTTCCCAGGGGCAGGGTTTATGTAAATTTTAGCGTTAGTGATGTCACTAACCCAGGAAGAAGCTCGTTGTAGTCCCTACCAGCTGTTTGTTGTAGTCCTTAAACAGCGAATTCTTTAAAGAAAATATCTCCCTTTGCATTGAGCTTTGAGCGTTGTAACTTTGCAGATGTTGTTTACACTCAAACAGCAAAATTACACACTAACTAAAGTTAAAAAAGTGAAATCATAATCAACCACCCCTTTAAGTGTTCATCATTTCTTTGTATGACAGTCTGGCCAAAAATTATGTCCTTACTTAATAAAGTTCCTGCTTTAATTTGACTGAATTCTGTCTCCTAGTTTCATCAACCACATGAACGGCATATATTTGAAATGTTACACAGTTCAGAACCTTCATGCTACACCACAATTTTCCCTTTTATAACTAGAGATTATTTTTGTCCTATCTCCCAGGTGTCAGTGGTTAACCAGCTGGACATGCAGGTGGTTGTATCCAACGTGCCGCCCACTGTAGTTGAACAGAACAAGGATCAGCTGATTGGGTAACTCGTTCTATACAAACACACTCTTCACCCAGACATACTTCCCAATGTAACATCCCAAGCAGCCAAAGAGTGCTTGAAGCTATAATGTATGCATGAGCACTTGACTCCTGCGGGTGCAGATGTTTATGTTGGGAATAAATCAGTGGGCTGCTTGATTCTGTCAACCCCTCTCAGATAAAAGCAGGACCCACACTGTTTAACATCTGCGTCAAGAGCAGAATAGCCAGAAACCCCACCTTCCTCAGTTAGCCATGGGATAGCACTTATCATTGATTAAAATGCTCAAAGAAATAGTTCATCTAAAAGTTATATTATCATTTACTTAGTTTATGTTGTCACAAACCTAAATTACTTCCTTTTTAATGAAAAAATAAACATAAATGGGACTTAAAATATAGAGCATAAGTCATATAAACCACTTTTATCATACTTTTAGGATGTTTTTTATGACATTTTGGTGGTCAGCAGCACCCATCTCCATTTATGTCCATCATATGGAAAAGAGCAGCAGGAACTTTTTTCAGAATATCTCCTCTCACAGAAGGAAATTCTTTTGGTTTTGGAATGACAAAAAGATGAGTTATCATTTTCACATAGACAGGAAAGTGCTGAGATGTTACAGTGCTAATATGACATAAGCCCATCTTTATATTATACACACACATGAACGCACATTTTCTGTCTCAGGTGAAAGAACTCACAGCCCAAACATCCTCATCATCTCTTGTCAGTCTGTTTCCTCAGCAAACCTGCTCCTTGTTCCTTTTTTTCCAAGTAGAGTCATCATTCCAGCCTCTGTTCTTTTTTGTCCCATGTTCTTATTTCACCTCAGCAGCTGTGAAGGGGGATATCTGAGGCACTGCAGGTAATTGGCTGAGGAGGGCTGGCTGCTCTGAGATGTGAGCTGAGGGGTAATAAAGGCGCCTACTGGGAGACAAGGACGCCTGCTTTAAAGCAACACTGTCTTACAAGCTCATTTTAGCCTTTGCTTTGTATTTGTCCTCCATGCATCTCTGCGTTCAAAACAGCTCCCGTTCAGCGTAGCCTGACAAACATGGATAATATAGGGGTTTGCAGCACATGTGTTATATTTAGGCAGTGTAATTGTTGCTCTTGTGCAATTTTTCCTGTTTTATTTCTGCAATTACTGCAATTAGTGTTTGTTGTGCATGTTTGCAATCGTGTGGAACTTGACTGTCAGTTTATTTTCTCTGATATATGCCCACCAATTAATGGCTAAGGGACTCTCAAATTGGCACACAAATAACTCGATTCAAGATTATTTTTTCTTTCCATTATGAGTTTTATTCAGTGTTCTGATATGAATGGGTTGTTTGCAATCACGTGGTTCTGGTGACGCGGGAAATTAATGTGGAGGGCAAGCAGTGAAAATTAGAATGGAAGAGATGGAGAATATCCCGTATTGTGCTGGTTTAGAAAGGTATAAACAGAAAATCACAACATATTTTGGACGTGAACCTTATGTTATGAAGAGGAGCGATTTTTCTACTGAATTGAAAGACTTGACTGCCATCGAGGAGGTAGATAAAGAGAATGTGAAGCTGCTGTCACGCCGTGTTCAGGTCTGGTTTGTTTAAATCGCGCTGCCTTTCTGCTAGTGACGTTAAGAGCAGTATTTTGATTTTCTGTTGTGATTGTGAAAAATGTTGCCATTGTAGGTCATTTATGCTGAATCGAGAATTGCAACAGGAGCTCACATAATCGTTCAGGGAAAAAACTGGATGGTGTAATAATTTTTGAAAATTGTTACACTGGATGGTGTAACAATTTTCGCCTTTTCTACGTGTAAACACACACTAAGGGAAGCAGGTTGAGGTGACGGGGAGACGCCATATAGCAAATCTATGTCACTGATTGAACCCACTCGCTATCACTCAATAAAATAATCACATAGCTGAGTGTTTTTGAAAGTGTTGTATTTTGTTTGGTTTAATAATTAACATTACATTTGCTAGTATGACTCTCACTCGGCTTGTGAATGAGTAACTTACACGCAGCCACTTCAAAACTGTTCACAAGCTTCTATGGGTTTGATTTTGATTGTCATTTGTTGAAATAAATACAAAAAAAAAAATATATATATACAGTGTCGGTGTCTGTCATAGACTGTAAAAAAGGGTGTCTGTCCGCTGAATGCCCCTCCGATTCTCCTCTGTGGCCATATGGGAAAGTGAATATTTAAAAGACAACATTAAAACTACAGTTACATTTACACCCTTTCAACAAAGAAATGCATCGACTTCTGTCAGCTTGTTGAACACATTTTTTTTTATTTTGACATTTTCTATGATGGCTAAAGCAGCAGCACGTGCCCAGCGAGTGACACTGTTTTCACGGTAACCAGATCAACATTGTGAACGGAATTTTACAAAACTGAAGTGAAAACACCAAATGATCATGCAATGGGATAAAAGATCTTCTCTTTCCTGCAAACGATAGTATGAAGAATGTGAATATTTAACCAAGTCAAAAACAAAAAAGCTAAGCAGGTATCCATATTCATTTCAGTATCGGCAGACGCAAAACGCTATAAAAGGTGACAACTTTTAAAGTTAAAAAACGATATAAGTTACGTAAACGATAAATGTGGTTTCTCGGTTTGATAGATTTGAGCAACCATAAACGACGCAAAACATAGGAATTTTGAGTTTGCGATAGAATTCCTATATAGAAAAATCACTCCTTGCCCTCCAGCCGCATTTCGCGTGCAGCAATGACGTCATGTGCAAACAACCTATTGTTAATTTTGGTATGTAACAACTTCATATTTGTTCTCATTTTCAGACATATGCAGTATTTTTTAATTGTTGGTGTATACACATGTGCCAGTTGAACATCTTTGGGTGTTTTGTTTTGTAACACAAGAACATGTCCTGTGTGAAAAGGGCATTCTTTACAGGGCTGTTTGTGTAGAGCATTCCTTTAAAAAATTAATAGACTGTCGAAGAATGGTAAATAGATCGTCTTTGGTATGTCAGGAAGTTCTGTTGTAGATCTTTCATTTTCTGTCTGTCTCTTAATTCAGGATTTTAGAGCGCTACGTCCAGGATCAGATTCCAGGAGCTAAAGTAGTTGTGGAGTCAATCGGGCCCCGACGTTTTGGCGAGGGTTATGAACAGGAGGACTACTCCAAATCTGACCTGATGGTTTATGCAATCGACCCTCTGACCAACAGAGCTCTCTCAAGACAGGAGCTCTTCAAGTAAGTGCAAACTCCTTTTCTGCTGTGCTCTTCTCCATCTTAGGGTGTACTCACACTAGGCACGGTTGCCTTGAACCGAGCCCGAGCGCGATTGTCCCCCCTCCCCACTCCCCCGCTGGCCTGCACTCACACTGCACTTAACGTTCCGGGCCGGAGCACGCTTACGTCATATAGGATGCAACTTTTTGAATGGAAGAAAATAGGAAGAAATATATATTATCATTTATGCCGCGCATCGATTTTCACTTGCACGTATCAGAGGATTACAAAGACAGCTGACGTTAATGGAGGAATTTGCAGCTTTACTCGCAAACTACAATTCCTGTTCATCAAAGGTGAGAAGCAGACCCGTGATAAACCCAAATACACTCGAATTAATTACATGAATTGATAAGTGTACTATCAAAGTAGTAAAAAAGATGTTTGCCGTCGTAATGATGACAGTAGTACACACAAAAGTAGCAGCTATTCCGTGCTCGGCACGGTTAGCGCTCACACTTCATGCGAACCGCGCTCGAGCCCAACTGAACCGCGCTCTGGCCCACCTCTTCCAAGCGCCCGGGCACGGTTCGGAGCGATCACACTAGTCAAATGAACCGGGCTTTGGGGGTCAAATGTGCTCGGGTGCCTAGTGTGAGTTCACCCTTAACCTCCTGACTTTTCCCTCAAACCTGTGTGCCTAACAGTTTGAGATATATCTACCCTTCATACACTCTTAAAAATAAAGGTTCTTTATTGCCAATCGATGGTTCCATAAAGAACCTTTAAAGGGTTAGTTCACCCAAAAATGAAAATTCTGTCATTTATTTTGCTTATTGTTAACATTAGTGTTGCTGCTGATGCTTTTTAGAAATAAAATTATTTTTGTAATATGAAGATTAAAATTAACAAAATTTATTGGTGTATAAATAAGATTTGTTTTGTTTTCTATGCAAGGAGGGAGTGATTGTTATAAATAAAATGGTTTGTTCAGTTCAGTGGTGTTGTAATCGTGTGAAAAACAGAAGTATAACAGTAAATAAATATCGGTTCTGCATATCGGTTATCGGGCACATAAACACACAAATTATCGGTATCAGTACTAAAAAAAATCAATATCGGTCAATCACTATATATGACTATCTTCTTTCAGACGAACACAGTCGGAGTTATATTAAAATATATCCTGGCTCTTCCAAGCTTGATAATGCTAGTGAAGGGGGTGTGAGATTTTGGAGCCCAAAAAAGTGCATCCATCCATAAAAGTAATCCATACAGCTCCAGGGGGTTAATAAAGGCCTTCTGAAGCAAAGTGATGGGTTTTGTAAGAAAAATATCCATATTTAAAACTTTATAAACTATAATAGATGGCCGGAAGCTAGTTATTCAGATTCCAATTGTGTTTGTCTGAAAAGAAGATAGTCATATACACCTGGGATGACTTGAGGGTAAGTAAATCATGGGATAATTTTCATTTTTGGGTGAACTATCCCTTTAAGAGACCACCCACCCCTAGTCGTTAGTTAGGCTGTTTTTCATAATAACGATGTCTATTTATGTTTGCCCGTTTTTTATCCAAGCAGCACGATAAAGCAGATGGAGTGTATGTTTATGTTTGTTTAGACATTTTCTCATTTTTCATTAAAATGAGACTTGTGGTTAAATGCTTAGCCAGATTGTCTGTCTTGTCACAGTAATTAGCCCGCTCAGACAGCACTGTTTCTAACGCTCGTATGGGCAAATCATGAATTGTAGGCTGTCGAATGCGCATTAAAACCCTTCAGTTCAAATATAGACAACATTCCTTCTTTTGTCAACTTCTTTTGTTTTGTTTAGCTGTCTGCAATGTGAATATTTATAAATTGTGCTTTCATAGTAGCCAATGACACATTTTAGAACGTTATTATAAAAGTTTGCCTTATAAATTATTACATTCGCTCAGTTATTCAATGATTGGCCTGAAAAGCAAGTGAGATTTCTATTGCCAGATTTATGTTGCTTGCACTGCAGAACTAATCGAATAGCATATGCGACTGTTCGTGTGGTTTTCTACAGGTTTTTAGATGGGAAGTTATTGGACATCAATAAGGAGTTTCAGCCCTACCTAGGTCGGGGAGGACGCATTCTGGAGATCCGCACACCGGATGTGGTGGAGAACGTGAAGAAGGCAGTTCAGTCTGTTGGATACACCGAAGGAGCCCTGCTGGCCCTGGCCGTCATCATCATCATGTGCTGTATCCCAGCCATTCTTATCGTCATCATCACCTACCGACAGTGAGTGTCACCACTATATTCCAGTACACCTTAAAGGGATAGTTCACCCAAAATTTTAAATTTTGTCATTATTTACTCACCCTGAAGTGGTTCCAAATCTGTATGAGTTGATTTCTTCTGTTAAACACAAAAGAAGATATTTTAAAGAATGTTGGTAACCAGACAGTTAATGGCACCCACTGACTTCCATAGTAAGAAAAAGAAAAGAAAAAAAAAAAAATACCATGGAAGTCAATGGGTGCCATCAACTGTCTTATCAACATTGTTTAAAAATCGTTTGTGTTCAACAGAAGCAAGAAACTCATACATGATTGTAACATAAGGGTGAGTAAATAATGACAAATTTTTCATTTTTAGTTGAATTATCCCTTTAAGCAGGCCGCTTCATTCCGCTGGGATTTCAGTGGAACATTTATACGTGCACACATTTTCTCTTTTTCACAATGGTATCACCTTTGAGAACTGCCTGGTCTTGTGTTTATTCTGTGTGAAAGAAGATTAATTAAGGCCATGAAAGGTAAATATGTGAAACCGTCTGTGGTTAAGAGCTAAGTTTTACATGGTGCCAGTTGAGCCAATGCCATATGGCAGACCTGACGATGAGAATTCAGGAATGAAATGACAGGATCTGAGCTAGAGATATGAGAATTGTTCTGGAATCATTGAGGGTTTAGTTTGAGATTAAGATAATTCATACTTAGGGGAAACAAAGAGCAGATGTATAAATTTTGTGGCTGAAATCCACCATATATTTTTTGCAGTGCGATAAGTTCATGTTGTCTAATATATCTCTTTTTTCTTCTTTTCACAATGCACCAACTTCAGATTCAAAGAGTAAGTATTGTACAGAGACATGCATGTGTAATGATATGTTGGTTATACATCCTAACCATTTCCCTCTCTCAAGCATTATTTAATTCAGTGGTTCTCAATTGATTTTGCTTCAAGACCCAGATTTTACATTGAATATAAAATGGCGAAACCTAAATAGCAACCCAACACTACCTAAATAGCTTGTCGTACAAAAGTCAATGATACAACAATGGAAATCAACAACAGTGAAATGTATTAACATGAAAACCTAATACACGTTTTTATAGTTTGAGTTTGGTTTATGAATGTCTCTTGAATTTTAATGTTTATGCTCTTGACAATCCATAATTCACTGCACAATATACAATGTTGGCACAAATGATGTTTACCCTCATTGTAACCCATATTTAATGTAGTCTGGGACATATTTTTTCTTCTATTTTGTGTAGCTTTATTAGTTTTCCAAGAATGAGGGCACATCATGCTACCTGTCCATGATGGCATTTGCCAAAATATGACTAGCTTAGATAAATTTTAGCCAAAATACCATTTGATTTGACAACTTTTGTCATCATCAAAAAAAAAAAAAAAAAAATTCTCTCCTTTTAAAAATTTTAATGTCTTTTTATTGTGCATTTCTAACTATACATTATATGCTTAGTTGCATTTTATTATTTACATAGCATGTTTTTTGTTTTGGTTGTTTTTTTATTCTATTCTATACACGCTGAGAACCACTGGTCTAATTTATATTATCTGAGGAACTTCAGAATAGCAAAATGTCCAGGGAAAGATAAAGGCTTGTTGATTTCCCAGGACCAGGACAGAAGAGCTTGGAACACAATTTATGTAAAGAATAGCTTTTGTTCCCTAAGTTATCAGATCCTGAATGAGATTTTTGATCTGTGAATCCATGCATAATTTATCAATCTTTCATTATATAAGCCAATGCTTTTATTTGCTCAACTTGTTGATTTTATTATCTAAAGACGGCAGGCAGAATGTGCAAAAACAGCCAGGATCCAAATGGCGCTTCCCACTGGCAAATCCGGAGGTGCTGCCACCAACAATCTGTATGAAGAGCTCGGCGACAGCACCATGTAAGTTTTATACCTTCAGAACTTTATACTTGTCAATGTCTCCAAACACTGACTGATGTAGAATATTAATATGTAAAGTAAAAGTCTATTTAAATTAAAATAAATTAAGTCTATTTTTCTAACCACAGTGCCATTTTTAAACAAGAAAGAATCTTGTTTAAATTATAAATCTAACAAAATATAGAGTTGTATGATTAGAACAAGAACTTCAATTTGAGTAAGTAGAAATTTTAGTTTGGTTGTTAAGATTCTCTGGCTGCAGTATTTATGTTAATAAACTTATGATTTAACATAACCTAATTCTATGGCTGAGCAAAGCTAGGGCTAGGGCTTCTATTCATGGTGTCCCAGGTTGAGGTGATCACCAACCTCCTTTGTTACCCCCAGGGTATGGTCCCAAGCTCAAAAGGTTTAAAAAAAAAAAAAAAGTTGACAATACACAGCTTCCAGTCTTGTTTGGTGTGTTTGTAGTCATTTCATAGGATATTAAGGGAAAGTTTTTTTTGGAATATCAAAGATCCACTTTTATCAGAAATGGTCTGATTATCATCTGACCCAAATTTGTTGAAGACTGGTGCAGGAAGGCAGGATGTAAACTACTTGTTTATCCCTGCGGCATATATGACCACTATCAAGTTTTGTTGCCAAGATAATCAAAATTCTCATATTTTTCACTGTCATACTTAGGAGTGTTTTACGTGCCAACAATTTCGGTATTTCAAACAGTGTTTTTGTTGTTGTTTCTTTTAAAGTGTTCAATAACTTTTGACCCCAAAACTGGCATAATAAAAGACAATTTGTCTTCTACGAATATGCCGAATTTCATTACTTTTTTTACCATACAATTCCAGGGACTTCGATATACTCCTAGTCTGAAGGAAGAATAAGCAGAAAACCAAGTGATTCCTTGCTGATTTTTGATTTCTAGACTGCTTCAGTGCATATCACCTAATTAAGCTTTACGTGAGCATTTTCTATCTTTCTGAACTGGCTGGTTGTCCACTGCTACTACTAGATTGAACAGGCAGAACATTGAACCAAGTTTCTAAACATTGAAGTTTAAATGTGGGCAGTCATATTTTAATGTGCTCCTGGTTGAGATTTTACATCAAACTTATTTCAAAAGATCAAGTAAATTTTTTCATCTTTGAACCCCTTAAACTGATTTCTGTGGAATGGTTGTGTCTGGTGTTAGGTGAGTTTCCCCCTTTAAAAGACTAGCACTTACACAAACATCTTGCTAATTTCACTTATATATATATTTTCTTATTTTCCTCATCTCTCATTCTCATTTCTTGGATATCAGACCAAAGTAAGTAGGCAGTCATCTGTGTTTCCAAATGTAGAAAATAATTAAGGTAGAGTTGTATTTGTGGTCCTTTTAATTAAGGTAGAGTTGTATTTGTGGTCGTTTCTCAGAAAGCTGTTGAACATCTTTTCCTTCCAATTAGTTGCCTAGCATTGTGATCAGTTGCCTTGCTCCTAATCAGTAGTGATATTAGCTAAGAATTCTGTTAGTGCCCTTCATTGAAACTTGTGGGTGTTTGCCTAGGATTTAATTAGCACAATCCAGGCAGGTGCTTTTTGTAGCTGGCTTCCATCCTACTTCCCCATCTACCTTGCTGTTCACATCCTCTGTTAAGTCATTCTTTGTCTCTTTTTGCGGTTATGCTGAAAGCAGGACTAAGAGGTGTGTTCTGAAGGATGGCGATCGGCAGCGTCTAATTAGCTCATTTGCCACCCGTGCCATTGCTGCTCACAAGCTGTCCACCGCTAATGGAATCCTGCTGAACAACTTGCCTAAGTCCGAAAGCAACATTACCTTTCTTTCAGATGAGAACCCGCTTACTACAACCAACCCCCTGTACCATGATGACGGCACCCTCGGCAGCCCTGAGCACCAAAATCAGAGGTACCTCCTGGGCATGTATTCACCCAGCGTGAGAAGTCTGAGAAAGTCCATCCTGCGCTTCCCATCTGCAGGCTCAGGACACTCCTGGACTTTACCCTCTAGGTTGCACAAGTGTGAGACTAGTGAAGCCCTACGGAGTAGGAGGGTGGTGATGGACCCAGTTCAGTGGGAGCTGCAGCTTTTGAAGTCTGGCTTTAAGGACAGTAAAGAAATGATTGATGGGATTGATGGGTTTGATGGTTTTGATGGTCTTGTGGACGAAGATCCAGAGCCCAAATTGTCAGTAAAAGAGCAGGCACGGCAGTTTGAGCAGCAGGCCATGCAGGACATGAGGCAGAAGCAAGGCCAGGACTCTCGTGGGTCACTCTCCTCTGAAATTATTCTTTCTGTTTTTGAGACCCCACAATCTTCATTCATGGGACATAACAACAGGCCCCCAGCCATAATCATTACCCAGAGTGATGGAACACCTCCGCCCAGTCACAAACCCACTCCGCCAGTGCTGCGGAAGTACAGCAGATTGACTACCTATCCTGATGAGGAGTCTTACGAGGTCAATGTGGAGATCATCCCCGACCCTCCAGATGTACCTGCTCCACCACCACCACCACCCTCACCCCCTCCACGTCCCTCCAGTTCTCCACCACCTCCACCTTCCTCCAGTCCTCCACTACCTCCACTTCCCTCCAGTCCCCCACCCCAGTCTATTCCTATCCCGCCATCCCCACCCGTTTCTCCCCATCCAACCCCTCCACCTCCTCCTCCTCCTCCTCTCCCCCCTCCCTTATCACCAGCCTTTTCCCATCCCATGCCTCCTTCTCCATTCGTCCTCCCTCCCCTTTCCTCCATCACACCCCTTCGACCGGTGTCCTTACGCCCCACACCACCTCCAATGCCGTCCGAGCCGGAGCCTCCCAAGAGGGAACTCAAGGGGATCCTTAAGAATATCCAGAACATAGCAGATATAGAGAAATCCATTGCCAACATGTACAGTCAAATAAATAAAAAGCAGTGCCCGCCAAAGATTGTCCCCAAACCACAAGTGTCTGTTGAACCAGAGGCTGGCGTGTCAGAAGCGGAGCCTGTACCAGAAGCACCACCACCAGAGCCCAATCCAAACATGAACTCACTAGTGGAAGAACTGGAAAAACGCTTTCCATCTCAGTCCACTATACTGTGACATTCTGTTTGTCCATGTTGCTATTTCTCTTTTCGAGGCTGTTCACTAGGGCTGGGACAATACATCGATTATTTATTCTCACTCGAATCAATTCAGAGCTTAGTTTTTAACAGCAGGTGGCACTACGTAACGTTATCTGCTTGCTTCCAGTTCCTTTACACACACCACTTAAACCTAAAATAATCATTCCTAAAGTTCGAAAAGGTTGAAGAGAATTACGAACACTGTTTGCAGTGGGCTTTGTTTACATTAATCTCGCGTCATAAAAGCGTTCTGAGCCGAGGTGCAAGTGTATTTAACCACTTACATGACAAACGCACAAGTGCTCTCCAGCAGTCTTCTTCGTGAGCATTTGGGTATGTGGTTAAAAACTAGCCTAGAGCGCCATCTGCTGTTAAAACTAAGTTCAGAATCAATTTGAGAGAAACAAATATCAGGATCGATCCAGATTCATTTTATCGCAAATTGAGAATCAATGTATTGTCCCAGCCCTACAGTTCACACAGGATGCATTCTAGCAAACATTTTAGAACAGCGGAACTGAAAAGAAGTCATGTTCATATGTAAATATGGACAAGGCATTCCTGTAGCACAAACAGTAAAGCATGGTGCTAGCAATGCCATGCTTCCCAGGGAATGCATACATTTATTAAATGTATACTTTCAATGCAATGTAAGTCACTTTGAATTAAAGCATAAATGTAAATATGTTTATTAAACACAGAGAAACATGATTGTTTGTAACCTGATATTGAACCACTAAACTGTATACAAAATAATTAAAATGTGGCACTTGACACTGAAAAAAGTGTGTGAGTGGGGGGGGGGTATAGGGGGGAAGGAAAAGGTTCATCTAGCGCACATGTACAAAGACCAAAAATACCAATTTAATAATTAAAAAGCAAGAGAATGTGTCCTGTGTGAATGGCCCCTTTAGACTATCACTACATTTTTGTCATCTTTACTTTTTGTCTTACCATTGTGTTTCATGTAAAATCAAGTGTTTGTGCTTTACAGTTTTTGTAAAATAATTTTTATCAATTTTGCAAGAGTGTTTTGTTATTTAGTTGAGTTAAACCATTCATACAGGCAATTTGTTTTATCCCTTCAACTGTTTTAGTACACAAAACACTGTTACTTACTCATAGAAATTCTCTATATTCATATGCTCTAATGCTGGGCTATAAGTTACTGTCACTGGATGGGATAAATGACCTCTATAAAGCTTTTCACTGAGGTACACTGCATGCTTTCACCTCTCATTTTTCTTTCTTTTTTCTCTCTTTTGTTAATTGTGTTAGCATAGCCTCTGTGGCCACATTTACACTGTCTACCAGTTTTCACCAATACATGGCACAGGATATTCATGTATACTATGAACAATTTATTTATCAGGTACAGCTGTAATAGGACATTGTGTCTCTCTCAGTGCAAGCTAATGTTTTCTCTGGTAGAAGGACTAGAAAGGCACTGAAGAGAAACAAGTTTGTTTTAATGTTAAATGGCTTTATGTTACGTGACTGTGCACACATTAGGAGGTTTGAGTCGTCAAGTTGGTTGTAATTACCGGCTAAATCAATTTAGTGTGTGTGTGCATTTGTGTGTGTGTGAGAGAGAGCTTGTGTGATTGGCGATATGTCCTCCATTTACTCTTTGAGACGGAAACACGCTGCATTCAATTCAGCAAACGTCCTCCTAATCCCAGCTTTAATTGTTTTGATACTAATGGATGGATACTGCACCATTACATCCGATTATTGTTGACTTGCAGCGGTACACAACTATACCATATTGTTTTTGTTCTTGTGCTGTAGCACATTCAGAAGTGTCTCCATGACCTTATGAAAATTGATCATGCTCAGTTTCTGTAATGATTACACCTTCTGTTTACAGTGAGCAGTCACTGTATTGATGTGACTCGGATATTCTGGTTAGGCTTTGTTTTAAACCTCTTTCCCTATTAAAGTTCTGCAATAAATTCAGCCCCTTAATACGGACTCCATTCAAAATTTGTTTTGTAGGTCACATCATTGTTTGTATGCAGTGTAAAGAAATTTAAGAGTGAAGTCAGATAATCTCCCAATGAATGTTTAGGTTTCAAAATGTAACCAACGTTATTGCAGCTTTTGTCATTTGAATTGTGATTTGGTCTTTCTTCTATTTATGTGTACACTTAATTGTGATTACGCTTTTCTTTCTAATACATTTAACCATTTAGAGTTCTTTTAACAGAGCAAAAGATGAGTCATGTTAATACATGTGTCACTTCATTAGAAAAGAAAAGCTTAAAGCCTAAAAAAAAAAACCTAAAACTTCACATAAAACACTATTCCTTTACTATCATTAAAGCACTTATTTCCTTCAAATTTTCTTAGCAGATAACCCAGGCATGCCATACTTTCCCCATCTCATATCATGATTTGTTTATCTAATCTGTAGCATCATGTTCCATTAGGACTAGCAGTTGCCATCATGACATATTAACAGTGTTAGAGAACAAACAAGCAAACAAACATCTTTATGGCAATCAGAGGGAGGAGGTAAAGATCTCTGTTAAAATCAGCACGATCAAACAAGATTCATCTGTCACCACTATTGTCTGTTTAGTCAACATTTCGAAGCAGATGGCAAACTGCAATGTACAATTGTAGAAAAGCATATATGTTTAAAACTAGTGCTGCCAAAACATTAATTCAGTGTGTTTGATTATAAACAGAACAATGTGCTAACATGTTTAATCACATACATATGATTACAGGTCATTAATTTAATTAATATGCATATCATAATTGTGATTATTTTTTGGGAGTGACCCTATTTGAAACACTTTTTAACTATTTATACTATAGTAACTATGTATATTATTGATAATAGTAAGAAATAGCTTTATGTTTGTATTTATCACACAAATCAGTTTCTACATTTTTTGATAAAAATCCAGTTAAAAATGCATTTTTAAAGGGCCTTTTGACATATCAGTGGTGTTCATCCTGTTATTTCATTTATGATTAGTAATTAATCAAAAATCAAAAATATTATGATTATGTAATATTGAGATATATGGTAGCCTTTTTGGTTTTATAATACCTTCTATGTGCTTTCAGTGGTGGTTTAGGTTCCCATTACTTGTAATTAACAAACTCCACCTACAAAAAGCAGGCCAGCCAATGGTAAATCATTTTTAATTCTAAAATTAATCAGTGTAACCTTGAAGGAACTGAGAAAAAAAATCAAATAATTAATATAGATCAGTAGGTTTAATATGTTTCATTTAAAAAAAAAAAAAAAAAAAAAAAAAGATGGAAATGCCACTGCAATTGTACCTTGACCCTGTTAAAAATATAACATAATTGGTATTCAATCATAGTGTATAATTATATACTTTCATTACAATTACATATCATGTAATACATCATGTTTAATTCATGGACTGGCACATCATTGCACCTGCAAACAGGCTCGCATAGAGAGAGAAAAGTCAACAAAACAAAAGTCCCTTGAAAGTCGCATATTATCGTTAAGAGATAAATCTTCATTTGAATCCCTCATTATGCCCACATCAGGGAAGAATTGCTGTAATTTGCTCTCGCTGATCTGCTGCCTGGAGAGAATTTTAATTTGCTACGCTTTCAGTGAAATGGCCCTGCCACTTAGGAAACGCTGGCCGGTCTCCATGTACACTCTGTGTACCCCTAACACACCTGATAAACTGTAATCAAATGTTTTTTTAGGCTGTCTTTGCGTGCCAAGCATTGTCACAGATGATATTGTCTAATGTCATAAGAACCTTGAGGGTGTTAACATTCATCTGACTGATAAACAAACAGTGTGCCACTGCCACGTGTCCTTGCAGCTAAACAATGTTTTCTCCTCTATAGGCATGTCATTCTCTTACTGTCTACTTGAATCAGTAGTGTTAACACATATTCATTATGCGATGAGGCCTGTAAGCTTCATTGTCATTTAGTGTTTAACACTGATTGACCCCTAAACTAATGTTCCCCAGACTAAAATCACAATACAATCCATAAAGAAAAGTAATTTCAGTAGCTGAAAAAAAGAAATGGATATATTAGTAGGTTATACTTAATTTTTATAGTCCCCTTTAAACATTCTACTAACTGTAAGTACCTTTTCAACTACATGTCAACTGACTCTCATTAATTTACAACTACATGTCAACTAACATTCATTAGAGCATTAGTAGACTGTTAGGTTAGGGTTAGTTACTTTTAGTCAGTAGAATGTCTGTTGGGAACATCAAAATAAAGTATGAGCAGATATGAAGCAGACAGTCTACTAATACTGTAATGACCGGTAGTTGACAAGTAGTTGCAAAGTTACTTATGGTTAGCAGAAGTGGACTATCAAAATAAAGTATTACCTATTACTATCCTAATACATCATCATAGGAAATTGTAAAGACAACCGTTTGTTTTTTTCCCCTACTGCATTTCTGCATATTAATCCACACACATATGCTCAGTTCTTCACAGTTATACATTATTTGTTACTTTGAGACAGCCATACAAAAGCTTTATCGACATTGTCTTTGAAACCTTATCTAAAGGACATGCTGTCTCAATTTCATGCATTTAAATATTGCTAACTATTTAAAGACTTTATAACATCTGACTGTCCAGTTTGAGAAAAAGATTTAAACTTTTTCTAGATATTAAATATCAAGGTTTTATCATAATAATCTTACTGACTTTATTTCCATACTGTTATCTCCTCACAGGAGAGGCTACGGGCATCAAGAGGTATGTGTTTATATTCTTTGGAATTGCATTATGTTTAAATGATGTCTGGAGACAGTTTTATTGGCCATCATTTTTATCAGTTGATGGTGTTTGATAGGGACAGTGATGAAAGAGGAAATAACTGTTTGTCAAGATCTCATCTTTAAAATTGCTGAAGGCTAGATCTGTCAGTCTGGAGTTTGACTTGCTGATAACATTTCTCAAATGTTTATTCTTTATGTTTAATCTTTATGAATGCCAAAGTGTGTTTTTAAATAAAGAAATAAGCACAGACTTGAGTGGCTTATTGCTTTTATAAAACTATAGCAACAGCAATGTGATAAATAAATAGTTACATTTAAATGCAGTCCATTATAATACAGTTCTCTAAAATACTTGATTATATTTGGTCAATCACAGAATACTGTGGCTATATATATATATAACGGTTCTTTTAACCCTAAAAGATGGAGTGTGTAGCTTTTCATTTCTTAAACAACCATGTATTAAGATGTATCATGGCCATATTCCAGGATGACAATGTCAAGGGAGCATGAAGAATCATTTTCACACATGAATTGGCACTGACCTTAACCTCAGTGTAAGTTTTTGGAATGTGCTGGAGGAGACTTTACAGAGTGCTCACCTCTTGCATTGTCAATACAAAATCTTGACCAAAAAATGATGCACCTCTCGATGGAAATAAATGTTGTGATGTTATTTCCATCAAGAGGTGCATCAATTTTTGGTCAAGATCTTGTATTGACAATGCAAGAGGTGAGCACTCTGTAAAGTCTCCTCCAGCACATCCCAAAGACTTTCAATTAAATTAAGGTCTGGACTCAGAGGTGCCAATTCATGTGTGAAAATGATTCTTCATGCTCTCTGAACCATTCTTTCACAATTTTAACCCTGGTGAACTTGCTAATCAGCCATAATCTATGATAATGCAGGGCTATATTTGTGATGATGGCAAGCTACATATTAACTTGGCACATTATAAAATGTGCGCTTACAGCTATGCATTTATTTGAAACTCGGCACCTATCTGCTTTATAATATTTATAACAACGTTTCTAAATGAATGATTCTGAATGCTTTACTATAGAATTTTGTAAACTCTCTAGTAATTTTTTTTATGGAAAACATTCATATTTATAACTTCACATGCAAACAGATAAAATGATTTCTTCTTTATTTCTATATTTTACAATGGGATCCTTAAGTCTGACGACACTAGTGAATATGCTTCTATTTTCAGGTTTTCTAATTGAATAGCTAAATGATTTTAACAGCATAATTTGAGTGAAAAGTAAAAACTAAAATTAACACAAATTTCAGAACGTCTTGGTATCTGAAAGCAAGTAAATCTGACCTTATGTAAAGACATTCTCAAATGTCAAAAATTTACTGATTTGATGTTTCCGTTACATTTTTTTAAAACACTAAAACTTCCAGTTGTAAATTCAGGTTTTATTTTGAATTGCAGATTTTCTGAATAATCTCAGACTTGTGGATCCAACTGTATTTATCTTCTATCGTTCACTTTCAAATAGATTCATAAATGTAATATTCCTCCTTTTCTCTCTTGTTTCTGCACTGTTTCTCTTCTGAATGTTGTGCAGCAACAGCAGTTGCTTCGGCCCTCTCTGTTGAGACCAGAGGTAGAGAATCTCAACTTTTAAATGGGCAGCACTTTCATCTGACTTTTCACCTAAACTGATGCACTCTTTCAACTATAACTCTTTACTCTGCTCACAGGAACTCTCTATGGAGTCTGGCATTGACCCAGGACAAGACTATTATACACAGGATTACTATAACTATGACCATGGGTGAGTGTGCGTTCATTGGTTGAAATGTGCTGCTGGCCCAAATCACACCTTTCAGATATATTCCAGGCCTGCTGCTTTTAATAAATCAGTTTGTATGATTTTAGCACTATTTTATTTGTTCCTGATGATTAATTTTGTCATTTTCCTATAACATTGTGGGTACCCATTTGTGTCTTTTTGACTGTAATAGCAAAGATAATTATTTACTGATGCTTGTTCAAGGTGAACTGCCTGGAATCCTAATGAGCTAGAGAAAATAGAAATAGGTGCTGTAAATGAATGCCCTCCTGAGGGAAATAATAGTAATTGCAGACTATCAAAAGATATTTGAGCAGAATTAAATGCTATCCAAGTTTTCCTACTGTGTTATAAAGTATAGGTCATACAAATTTGATCGGTAGCAGTCCCCAGCCGTATAACACATTGGTCTTCAATATATCCTTCTATCCTCAATAAATCCAAATGAAAGGCCACCATGACTACAGGCTGGTGAGGGTCAATATAATCCTGAATTTCATCCTGTTTTCTGTTAAATGGGCTGTCTAAGCTGTATTTAGGTTCAGACAGCCTGCTGCTCCCCAGAATACTCAAAGTCCTCTAATGAAGGCCTGCTTTGACCTTTTCCATACAGTGTTATGAGGAGGTTCTGCTACTAAATCTTACTTATTGGATTTGCCTTTCATGTCTCTGTCCCAGAAGTTTTATAAAACAGTTTTAGTTTTGATTTAGTGGACAGTAGGGACAAAGTTTTTGCTTATTTATTCAGGAATGTTTGCATTGGTGTGTGTGTTTGAGGTATATGCATTAATCCTGTATACCTGCTTTTTAGCTATGACTTGCCTCAGTATGGAAGTCGACGGAAGCTGATCTCTCCAACAGGGATGTATGATGAATATGGAGAGGTGATTATGGAAGACGATGGCAGCTACTATTACAGCCCACATGAATCTGAGGGAGAGGTATCACATTTTTATTTGTTCTGTTTTGTTAGTTTAAGCCAATACAATGTGTAGTATTTTTTAATAAAGTTACATTTATCCTGCCTCTGGCTTAAGGCCATTACACTTGACTCATGTCAGGGCTTCAATGCTTTCAGCACTTTGACATTCACTTGAAAAGCATTGCAGATAGCAAGGTGGCAAGAAAGCCGTAAGTTTACACAATGAACAGTAAAAATAGTGCAACCAAATGAAACGTATTTGAGCTTACAACAGAAAAAAAAGGTCCTAGTGATTACTTGATAAAAATGACTGGTCAAATGTGTTTTACTCTGAATGTAATGATATGCTTTTGATGACATAATCACCCAGTAATATCTAGAAGGTGACCCTCATACAAGAGCACATTTACTCCAAGGTATAAGGTTGGGGTGATCCTCACAAGATTTTTGCAAAACTAGGGCAGGGATGGGCAATTCCAGTCCTGGAGGGTTCAGGATTCACTGGTCTGCAGATTTTGGCTACATCTACATTAATCCAGAGACATTTGAAAACTGAGTTTTCATTTAAAAATGCTCCTCATCCACACTAGCGGTTTCAAGCATTTTCCAAAAGTTGCTCATTCACACTGAAATGTCTGAAAACGCTTAAATCCCCTTACTGCATATGCGTAAAACAATACTAAAAGCTCACGAGATGATGCAGAGGGAGTAGATAAAATAAAGTTCTCATGCTATTCTTCTGGCACAATCATTTTATTAGTATAATATCGCATCACTCATTGTCGTGTCCAGGTCGCACTCAAAATTTGGTTTAAAACGCAACTGTCAGCATATTTTGCATACATGACAGCAAATGTGAGTAAATTCTCTGTCATCTTTGCAGGAATTTAATATGAAGATTCTACAAAGGAGCATTTATCTTGAGCAATAATGTTAATGTAAATAGCAGGCACAACAATACCGGTATAACTATAGACATTTATGGGTACAATATGTGTCACATGATTAAACATGCGTCATCTTGGGGAGCGTTTTCAAAAAGCTCAGTTTTCCTCGACAAAAATGCCGTTTCAGTGTGGACAAGGCCTTTAGCTCCATCCCTAATTGGAAATTACAGGCAGGTGTGTTTGATTAGGGATGAAGCTAAACTGGACAGGAATTGCCCATCCCTGATCTAGGGCATCATTCCCTCTTCTATCATGTTTTGCTAACACCACCCATGTAATGATATATCATGCTGATTGTCCAGTAATCAATGGAAATTGGGTTAAAGTTAAAATTGTTTGAACTTTAACCATCATGTTGCAGCATTTTCATGCAATGTGGTACAGGGGCTAACGTTATACCTTGACAGTCCCCAAAGTGCATTGGGGAATGCTGACGTGAATCATGTGAAATGGCCAAAGTCACAAAGATGATGAGTGATCTGAATGGTTGACTAAATATTCTGAATGATAAAAATCTTGGCTAATATCAATGTAATAGGTTGTGAGGCAAGGCAGAAGGCTAGCTCCACCGCCAGGCAAGTCTCCACCACGGAGGCCCCCTAGACTAGCTTTTGGAGACCAACCTCCAAGGCTTGAGAAACACCTGCCTGGACCAGCTGAGGGCATCACACATCCTTACAGCTCAAAGGCTGAAGCTACACTCAAAGCACCCATACAACTCAGCCAAATGTTTGACAGAAGGTTAGGCCCAGCTCCAGCTCCATTCCACCTCCCGTGGAAGAACAACAAAATATTTCCGATTGTAGTTCCTGAGGAGAAAGCAGGAAGTACTGATGACCCCAAACCAACCAGGATGCAGCATTCAAACAGTGTGGACAATGGCATGGTCATTGATGGCAGCTATTTCCAGACTAAAGAAGCAATGCCTTCAGCAAAGACAAGACTTGGCAAAGTTTTGAGTCAGATGAACATCTTTAAAACATTGCAGACTCAAAAGAACACTCTGAGCAGCATTAGTGGGAGTATAGATCATGGGAGTAATGTGAACGCCTCAATCTCTTGGGTACTCAACCAGTCAGAGAGGGAATCACAGAGAATCCCTGGTGATAGTGTGGAAAGTGAGCAAGAAAGAGGTAGAAACAGGGAAGACATCATTCAACAGTCTTACACTGGAAGTGCCATGTCATTCACACCTTACCATCCATACAGACTCCAAGAAGGAGCACATATGAGTAGTTTAGACTCTGATGATGATCAAGACCAGAGTCCTGTTGATTCAGACAGGGAGAGCCAAATAAAAACTCCTCTAGATGACACTGAAATAGAGTCAAGGACTGAATCAGACTCGGATCAAGACACAGAGATTGAGACAGAACAAGAGTCAGACACAGAGAGAACATCAGAGACGGAAAATGAATCTGAATCCGGACAAGAGGCTGCAAAGGAGTCAAGCTTGGAAGAAGGTAGCAGTGGAAAAGAGAGTGTCAAATCAGAGGAAAGAGGAACAGTGTCATCTGTCAGGTCTTCCCAGTCCAGACAGAGCAGCACAACCTCTGAAAGCATCAATTTCAAAGCTGGTTTTCCCGGCAGTGGTATCCAGAGATCAGCAACCTACAGGCAAAAGAGCAGCAGATCATCTCGAGAACCTGCAACTACTTTCACCCACACCAGGGCATTAGAAGAGACCATCCTGAAGGAGGATGAGGAAGATAAGGAAGGCAAAGGGCAGTTGAAAGAAGGTGACTCTGAGGGCCAAAATAAGGATCCAAAGTCCTCTATGTCTAAAAGCAGCTATTCTCCAGAAAGTAGACGAGATTTGAGCTTCCACAGCATGAGCAGCTTCTCAATGGCCAGCAGTAGTGTAGCAAGGGCTTTAGAGATCAACAAACTTTCTCCAATAGATGAGAACGAAGAAGGGGAAATGACTCCGGAGAGAGGTGGAAGCCCTGGTGATAGTTCAAGCTCTTCGGATGGAGCAAGAATCCTTAAAGTAGATGGGGAGGATGAGGATTCTAATTCAGATGCAGTTGAGACTGTCGGTGCCTCCTGAATTATTCTGATATGTTCAGTAAGACTAGCCATTGCCTTTATTTCTTGTGTTGAAGTTTTTATTGGCCTTTTGAATGCCCTCATCTGATTAGAGTTGTTCTTCTTGTCTTCCTCTCGCTGAGCACAACTTGGCATTTCTCCTTAACCTTTGCTGAATAACATGCATGCTCTTTCCTATGTAGTCTTACCTTTACAGGTCACACTTCAAAAGTTTAAGTCAGCAATTAATGTTCAGATCAAAATTAGGTTGGTTTTTGTTGTTGAAGTAACCTGTAATCCAATGGCATTTGGTCATTGAGCACATTACTTTTAATGAGCTCATGAAAGGACATGAAGTGTGTGTTTGGTTGTTTTGCTTTTTAATGCAGTGGTGGTCTGGCAGGGAATTTTCTGGGAAAAGTGATGTATAAATTTAATATTCATCAAACCTGCTTTTGTTATAGTATTTTGTTGAAATTGTCTTGATAATTAACAACATAATAATTTTCCGGATCACCAGCCCAACGTTTGTCATATGAAACAAAATGGAACATATTACACAGTGCCATCTACAAACATGTATGAATGAATGGACAGCCCTATTCATCATAAAAATGGCAATGAGTATATCACACATGAAAAAAATATATATTTTTTTACATTTTTATGCATATTATATGCACATTAGTGGTAAATCAATTACAACAACAGTTAATATTACAGCATTTTTTTAAAAAGCTCTGCCTCTCTTGCCTCCTCGGACAGAACACCACTGTTGTGTGCTGTGTAAAATAAAAAAATAACTTGTTATTGTGTAGTCATCTGACACTCCTGTTTTCTTTTTTCAGTACGGTAGAAAAAAGAGGATCAAGCTAATTGTAGACCGTGAATACGAGACCAGTTCAACTGGAGAAGAAAGTGCACCTGAATCGCACAGGAACCGCCTATCTAATGTGAACAGCCACAGCAACATTAATGGGAGCATATACTTGGCCCAGAACGGCTCAATAATCCGGACGCGACGGGTCGCACACACCAACAACATCAAGCTCAACTCTCCAGTACGACTGGGAAAGCACTTTAAGAAACTGGACAAACTTGCTGTTACGCATGAAGAGCGAATTCCTTTAAACAGCCCCATAATCACAGGCGCCTCAGCAGGTGAACAGAACCTCACGACCAGGCCCTCCAGTGGGTCCCTGGCCTCCAGCACCACAGGCCCAGAGAGTATAGCTTCAAAATCAAACGTGGTGAATGGTGGGGGTGAAAGAACACAAAATGTGGATGAACAAGAGTCCACAGTGGACAATCAAGAGGTGAGGGACCCTTTAGGATCACATAGTGACCGCACCCAGTCAGATGAGGAGGAGCTCTGGATGGGTCCTTGGAATAACCTGCACATACCAATGACAAAACTGTGACTTACAAACAGATGCTCTATTGTCTTAAAGAACGTAAGGGAGATAAACTGAATTTGCAGCATAAAATGATAAAATTGCACTTCGATTCATTCAGTATTATATTTGCTTTTCCATGGCCCTGAACAATGAGCTTCTCAGTGATTGTTGCATTCATAAGTACCTTAAAAATCAAACACTTGTTTTTTCCCATTGACTGTCGCCTATCAGTACTTCTTTTTAATAATTATTATTTGGAATTTGTTATCAATGTATAGTATGCTTTCATAAATACATTTTTGTGCTTTTTACAGTTTAAAAGGCAAAAACAATTGTCTGCTGAAGTGTATTTTTGGTAAATAGTCAATGAAAATAATTGTGAAGAATCTAAGGTGCACTTGTGCGCCGTACATTTGCTTAATGCCACAGTCATTTGAATGGACTTGCACCAGAGTTCAAAGTGCTATATTTTTGTGCTTTTTTATACCGAGTTATATCAAAACAGAATTATTCAGTATATGGTCACATTCTGTTACAGACACTTGCCAAACTGAAGAGAACAACTTTTGCTGTTGTTGTTTTATTTTTATTTTATTTCATTCTACTTAATTTTTTTGTTATTATTATTATTGGCAGGCTGGTATATATATGAGAAAGCAATGCAGAAACTACTCTCATTGTGCAGCCTTTGATAATATCTGGCTGTTTCTACAAAGCAGAGAAACAGGCACATCAAATAAAACATTCCTGATAAAACTATGGCTTTCCATTTATCCTTATTGTCATCGATATAATAAACAAGTAGGCGGCACATAATTTGTTTACTGCTTAAAGGAACATTATGAAATGATCTCTATCGACATCTGTGGTTGAAACAACATTGCAAGTACTAGGAACATTTTTTACATCAGGTGTTCTTCGGCATTGCTATTCTAGGTGGATGAATCTGATGATGGTTTGAGCAGGGCTCCAAACTGCATCTAAATGGTTGTATTTTGCATTTTTCTTTCCAGTGTTAAATGATTTTATTAATGAAAATAAATTTACATCCGCATCCCAACTCAAGCTCAGGCTACAGCTGTCAACTCAAGCTACTGTCAAACGTGCATTTATAAGTGACAAAACATGTAATATTATTAATATTAAATGTGCGGGAGGTGCTGCCGCCACCATTTGTAGAACCTGTTTGAGGTTTATTTGGTTATGTGATCACCATATCAGAGCAGATCTGAGTAGCTACATTGCTGATAGTAAGAAGAGAATCCTATAGACGACATGTCATCTGAGCAAGTATTTTGAAAAAGTCTTGGATACTAACTTTCTGTCACGTGCAATGTATCTCAAGTGGACTGCAAGTGTAAGTAATGGGACAGGCCCATAATGTAGCTTAGTGTATATAATACCGCTCCTCACTCTTTCTACTAGAGTAGGAAAAGTCCAAAATCTACTAAACTGTCAAGATTAAGTTTCAGTCACATGTGATATGGGCATTATTAGGCAGCAAAGACTACATCTATGCTGCATTCGATATCCAACTGGATGAAGTTATTTTATTAGTCAGGATGGTACACAAACACTGGATTTGCACGTCTACCAAACTATAGCCAATGTAGTTATGTCCAACCTGGTCATATCACTCAAACTAACACTGCAATTCTGTTTAGTCCCTTTAGTGGCACAGAAATGACACACTTCACCTTTAAGGTAGCAATGAAGAAACACCAAAGCTTGAATGTTCAGAGGTCACGGGATAGGGGGACCAAGACTATTTCCCCATGAACACACTTTAAGCCCATCTCTGAAATTGCCTCTGCAACCACTGTGACCTTAACCAGCGATCCTCTCTCTTCAATTTCCTGTCAAATTAGTTTTATCAGATGATGCCTTAAAAACAACCCAGACCCCCTGGCTATCATAATCCATCATGTGTCAGAAGAACAAGTGTGTAGTCTTAAAAAGAATAGGCTGGTTATAAAATTTGACACTACATGTCAAAAGTTTGGAAACATTAACAGTAAAAATAGTAATATTGTGAAATATTATTATGAATTAAAAGAACTGTTTTCTATTTGAATATATTTTAAAATGTTATTTTTCCTGTGATGCAAAGCTGAATTTTCAGCATCATTACTCCAGTCTTCAGTCACATGATCTTTCAGATATCATTCCAATACGCTGATTTGGTGCTCAGATAACATTTCTTTTTATTATCAATGTTGAAAACAGTTGTGCTGTTTAACATTTTTGTGGAAATGGATTTTTCAGGATTCTTTGATGAATAGAAAGTTCAATGAACAGCATTTATTAAATTTATTAAAGCATTTATTAAATAGAAATATTTTGTAACATTCTCTTCACTGTCATTTTTGATGTCAATTTAACGTATCCTTTATGAATAAAAAGTATTAATTCCTCTCTTTTTTTTAAATCTTACTACAAATGTTTCAATATAGTTTTTTCCACAAAAATGTTAAAGGGATAGTTCACCCAAAAATTTTGTCATCATTTACTCACACTCAGGTTGTTCCAAACCTGTATGAATTTCTTTCTTCTGCTGAATACAAAAGAAGATATTTTGAAGAATATGGTAAACCAAACAGTCGATGGACCCCACTGACTTCCATACAGTCTAAAAAAAAAAAGAAGAAAAAAAATGTTGGGTTGTTTCAACTCATGTTTGGGTCAAATATGGACAAACCCAACCGGTTTACTTTAAAAAAAATGCTGGGTTGTTTCAACCCATGTTTGGGTCTTTTTTTTTTCCAATGAGTGTAGTATGGACAGAAATACTATGGAAGTCAATGAGGTCCCATCAACTGTTTCGTTACCAACATTTTTCAAACTATCTTCTTTTGTGTTTGTATGTTTGTTTGTTTATTTGTATAGCACATTTAAAAACAACACAAGCTGACCAAAGTGCTTTCCATTAAAACATCACATAAAATAAATAACCAAAACTAAAGCAAAAAGAAAATAAGAACAAACATGACATTTACACAAAACCATCAGATATGCACCAACTAGCTAACAACAATTGCCGGGTAAAATATTGCCTTAGAAGTGTTTTAAAATGACCTAATGATGTACAACTTCTAATTTCCAGTGGCAAGTCATTCCAGATGCGAGGTGCCGCCACTGAAAAGGGACGGTCACCTTTGGACTTTAGGCGGGCTTTAGGGACCTTTAATAAAAATTTTTGAGATGACCTCAATGGCCGAGGCGTGGTATAAACTTGGATCATGTCCGAAATATATTCAGGAGCTAGACCGTGTAAGGCTTTAAAAACATACAATAAAACCTTGAAATGAACTCTAAAATTAACCGGCAGCCAGTGTTCAGCAGAAGTAGGAAATTCATTCAGGTTTGGAACAACCTGAGGGTGAGTAAATGATGACAGAATTTTCATTTTTGGATGAACTATCCCTTTAAGCAGCAAAAACTTATCCTCATGTTTCAGAGCACGTGTTGTTCTCATTTTCGCCACTAGTTGGCATAAGTGTCCATTTGTTGGAAATCAAACGAGTATTTAATGGCCTCTGTTGCAGGCAAAGGCTTCTCCACTAGGTGTCACGAGACTCTCATATTTGTGCTACTAAATCTTTTGACATTGATAGGCTATATACATGTCTTATTAATTTTAAACTATTGACTTTGATTCAAGAAACACGTTCAAACCTGTCAGTGAACTAACTCACTAACATCCTTATGTAACATCATATGCCTGAAAACTCATCAAGCCAAGTGTCATGAAAAGAGATGTGGACCTCTTTTCTCTTCCATTAAACAGGCCTTAGGGAACATGCTAACCTAATGTATGAATCATACTATTAAAAATGCCAAGAGCAAGGGGAAAAAAAACATGATTATCCTGGGCGTGGTGAAGTAATTACACTTTAAATGATTATCCTTGCCTGATGAGCGCATGTTAATAAGGTCCTCAGCACTTTGATCTCCAGATCACGATACCAGCAGTGCATTATTTCAAACAAACATCTGAAAAGTAAATAAAGTCAATAATTACAAGCTGGCATATATGTTATTACGGGTACCTGCCCACGCGTCATGGATATTTAAAATTCTATAATTAACCATCAGATGAGAGACAGAGAGAGCGTTTCAAAGTATCAAACTGCACATCCTGGAGCCAATGTAAAGTGTCAGGGTGTGTGAGCGTGTCTTTAAAAAGGACTAAATACATAAACACACTTTTTTTTTTACCTTCACTCCACTGGCTGCCATCCAAAATCTCCCAGCCGCCAGTTTGGCCTCAGTGGTTAATGGGTTTGTGGTCATGTTTTAAATGCACTGAATATGAAGAACACACCTTACACAATCAGTGTCAAGATGAAGATCCCTTTGATTGTGGTAATTAAGTTTTGCTGTCTTTGTTGTCAGGAAGACAGGGCTTTTATTGTTATTAGACATGAGCTACAAATGTATTACCTCATCAATTGAATGTATTTTAATTATGTGGCAAATTTCCACATAAAATTATTACATTAAAATAACTGTATATCTAATCACGTTGGATGTAACCAAACTGGCTCTATCAGAATTATCACAATCATTGAACCAATGTGATTTTCCTCAAACCTAATCTTGACTAAGCCTACATTACACTGCCCTTATGTAATTTTCCTTAAAATCAAACTTAGCTAAGTTTGACTTTCAGGGAAAATACATTGATTTAATATAATATAGCTATGTTACGTTGACTTTTTACACTGACATTAGCATACCTTCACAAATATGGAGTTACATTATGTACAGTATGCCGTCATTAGCATACCTTCACAAATATGGAGTTACATTATGTACAGTATGCCGTCCTATATGACTCTTTCTTCAGATGAACACAAACAAAGATTTTTACTGGCCTAAAGGCCTAGTGTAGCAGGCTAATTCATGAGACCTGCAATGTGAAACCAGACATAGCAACTATTTTTGTGAACTGTGTATATTTAGAGCAATTTTTTGGCTAGTTTTTGGTTTCCTAAACTATATGCTAAGTGTTCCTCTTCCTGTGTAATTTATATCCATACAGAGAAAGTTAGTATTTGAAAGATGTTTGTGATCATCCTGGTGAAAAAAAAAAAAAAATCACACACACACTGCTGCACTTGCGAATACGCCGCATACTCTAGGAGAGGAAAAAAATTGATGGCATCCCACCCAAGCATTTTATTATTTCTGAAAGGCAGGGCATATAGAAAAATATAAGTTTGGCAGTCTGGCTCTCGTAATGAAGGGGTTGATCAGGCACGGCTCCAGTGCAGACATTTGAAGATATGCCTTGGCCATCGTGCCACCGTAACCAGTAATATAGCATGTCACAGGAATATAGAAATGGTCCTTCATTTGCCGTCATGCGTGCTGTTTGTACCTGCACGCTTGTCAGAACTCCCGTTTTGTGTCGCATTTGAGCGGAGTTGACATGCCGTAAACAAACCCACACTTGCTAAACCTTTTACTGTTTTTTATGTTCTTTTTTCCATTATTTGTTTAGTTGGCTTTTTTACGTAGTGTATTTCATGTACTTTTTCTTCTTAAAATGGTACAAATTTACAATATTTGTATATATATTTCTAAATATTTTTATTTCCTCAAGTTTTATTTTGTTGCATCACATTTACTCAAATTTGGAAAAACTGAATATATATATACACACAGTATCTCACAGAAGTGAGTACACCCCTCACATTTTTGTAAATATTTTATTATATCTTTTCATGTGACAACACTGAAGAAATGACACTTTGCTACAATGTAAAGTAGTGAGTGTACAGCTTGTATAACAGTGCAAATTTGCTGTCCCCTCAAAATAACTCAACACACAGCCATTAATGTCTAAACCGCTGGCCACACAAGTGAGTACACCCCTAAGTAAAAATGTCCAAATTGGGCCCAATTAGCCATTTTCTCTCCCCGGTGTCACGTGACTCGTTAGTGTTACAAGGTTTCAGGTGTGAATGGGGAGCAGGTGTGTTAAATTTGGTGTTATCGCTCTCACTCTCTCATACTGGTCACAGGAAGTTCAACATGGCACCTCATGGCAAAGAACTCTGAGGATCTGAAAAAAAAGAACTGTTGCTCTACATAAAGATGGCATAGACTATAAGAAGTTTGCCAAGACCCTGAAACTGAGCTGCAGCACGGTGGCCAAGACCATACAGTGGTTTAACAGGACAGGTTCCACTCAGAACAGGCATCGCCATGGTCGACCAAAGAAGTTGAGTGCACGTGTTCAGCGTCATATCCAGAGGTTGTGTTTGGGAAATAGACGTATGAGTGCTGCCAGCATTGCAGCAGAGGTTGAAGGGGTGGGGGGTCAGCCTGTCAGTGCTCAGACCATACGCCGCACAGTGCATCAAATTGGTCTGCATGGCTGTCGTCCCAGAAGGAAGCCTCTTCTAAAGATGATGCACAAGAAAGCCCGCAAACAGTTTGCTGAAGACAAGCAGACTAAGGACATGGACTACTGGAACCATGTCCTGTGGTCTGATGAGACCAAGATAAACTTATTTGGTTCAGATGGTGTCAAGCATGTGTGGCGGCAACCAGGTGAGGAGTACAAAGACAAGTGTGTCTTGCCTACAGTCAAGCATGGTGGTGGGACTGTCATGGTCTGGGGCTGCATGAGTGCTGCCGGCACTGGGGAGCTACAGTTCATTGAGGGAACCATGAATGCCAACATGTACTGTGACATACTGAAGCAGAGCATGATCCCCTCCCTTCAGAGACTGGGCCGCAGGGCAGTATTCCAACATGATAACGACCCCAAACACACCTCCAAGACGACCAGTGCCTTGCTAAAGAAGCTGAGGGTACCTAAACCCTATTGAGCATCTGTGGGGCATCCTCAAACGGAAGGTGGAGGAGCGCAAGGTCTCTAACATCCACCAGCTCCGTGAAGTCGTCATGGAGGAGTGGAAGAGGACTCCAGTGGTAACCTGTGAAGCTCTGGTGAGCTCCATGCCCAAGAGGGTTAAGGCAGTGCTGGAAAATAATGGTGGCCACACAAAATATTGACACTTTGGGCCCAATTTGGACATTTTCACTTAGGGGTGTACTCACTTTTGTGGCCAGCAGTTTAGTCATTAATGGCTGTGTGTTGAGTTATTTTGATGGGACAGCAAATTTACACTGTTATACAAGCTGTACACTCACTATTTTACATTGTAGCAAAGTGTCATATATTTATATATATTTGGAAAAATATATTCAATTTTTCCAAATCCCAAGAGGGAAACATGACGCTGTGTCATGACGTTGACGGTATGGGAACAACTCTGCGTGAGCCGTGTCTGAAGCACATGTCTAAACGCGGCAATCTGATTGGCTGAATGTATGGACGCCATAACGCAACGTAGTGTATCACCAAGTCCATAAATAGATGCCAGAAATGCACACTGATAGATTCAGCTGTTTGAAAAAGACGCTCAGGCGTAGAGGGTGCGTGGTCCTTGTTCTGCACCCAAGAATTCACAGAGCGAGCTTACAGAACGGGGTCCTCTAAGTCAGCAGAACGAGCCAAGGATAGGGAATTATCCATCTCAAAATCTCTATCTACTAACTCAACCTGCGAGCCACGTGACTAAAGTCGCCCCCCGAACCACGAGGTGCTTGACTCTCATCCCTCGAGAGCCAAGCGGGATCAGAGCTCATGTGAACGCTAAATTTTTCGCAGTGCTGACAGTCAGCCCCCTCAAGGACTGACCTAGCATGCTCCTCTCCCATACACATCACACACATCGGGTGAGAGTCATCAGATGTAATATAAAGAGAACAGGGAGTCACACACATTGTAAATCTCGACCCTGACATGACAGCAGCTAAGCTCCTGACTTAGATACACAAACACAAAAGACAAGCGCTCAACAAACATACGGCTTCTGAAGATGCAGGCTGTGTCCCAATGTTACGAACCCCTACTTGAACCGTCAGAAAAGGGGAAAACGTAACATAAATGAAGAACACGTGAAACCCAAAAACGTTACTAATATTTATTTAACTAAAAACAAGAAATCGGGAACACATCATACGGAGAGGAAAAAAAAAAAAAAAAACAACCAAGAAAAGGATGCCAAATGTAACCAACAATTAACCCAAATTGAGAATAATAAATGAATACCTGAAACTTTAACCCAAGACAAACAAATCAACTTAAATAAAGAAAGACAAATAAAGAAACAAAGAAAAAGCTTGTTTGCTGGTGTCTCCTCTCCCCGGACTCCTTCAGCGTCCTCCATATAATCGCTCAACAGCACACACAACTAGACACAGGTGTCATGACGTCACACAGGGGAAAACACACAAGGCACAGGCCGTAACACTCCCCTACCTAAAAGAAGAACCTAGTCTAATACAAAAAAAAAAAAGACAGGTTCTGGGTGAAGCATCAACAAGCAAACAAGAATGAAAAAAAAAGAAAAGAAAAATTAAATTACATTAAACTTACTTATCCCCGTGAAAGAGCATCTGCCACGATATTATCAGATCCCCTCTTATGACGGATCTCCACATTGTAATGTTGAGCCATCAGAGCCCAGCGCATCAAACGTTGGTTATGATTATACATTTTATTCAAGAAAACCAACGGATTATGGTCCGTATAGACAATAACAGGAGTGGTGGTACAACCGACGTACACGTAAAAATGCTGCAAAGCAAGCAACATAGCCAGTGTCTCCTTTTCTATAGTAGAGTAATTCATTTGATGACGGTTGAATTTAGCAGAAAAGTAAGACACTGGATGGGAAATGCCGTCAGAACCATCCTGAAGCAAGACGGCTCCAACTCCGGTCGCACTGGCGTCTACCTCAAGTTTAAACAGGCGATCCACCTCAGGAGCAGACAAACAGGGGCACTACAGAGAAGAGACTTTGCACATAAAAATGCATTTTGACATTCATCAGTCCAGTTAAAAGCAACTTTTGGACTACACAATTTTGTTAGTGGAGCAACCACAGTCGAGAAGTTTTTACAGAAGCATCTGTAATAACCAGTCATCCCTAAAAATCGTCTTAACTCTCGACGTGTAGTAGGCACAGGATACGCAATAATTGCATTTACTTTTGCCTCAACAGGACGTACTTCGCCATTACCAACCTTTTTCCCAAGGTATGTAACAGAAGCCTTTGCAAACTCACACTTCGCTAGATTTAACGTTAAGGAAACGGTAGCCAATCGACCAAACACATCATACAGCAAAGAAATGTGATCAGCCCAGGTAGGAGAATAGATAACCACGTCATCCAGATAAACGTTACAATTTGGGAGGTCGCCCAGCACCATGGACATCAACCGCTGGAAAGTGGCGGGCGCGTTTCAAAGCCCGAACGCCATCCACGTATATTGGAGAAAAGAATCGGGAGTCACGAATGCGGAAATTTCAGAGGCACGTTCAGTCAAAGGCACCTGCCAGTATCCTTTTAAAAGATCTAACTTAGTAATGTACTGAGCAGTGCCAAGATTATCAATACAGTCCTCTATACGTGGTAAAGGAAAAGCATCTGGCACCGTAACAGAATTCACTTTTCGAAAATCAGTGCAAAAACGGAGCGACCCGTCTGCCTTAGGCACTAAAACACACGGTGAACTCCAAGGACTGTTACTCTTTTTGGCAAAGCCATTCTGGACCAGACACTCCACTTCACGCCTCATGACCTCCCTCTTACTTGCTGGACAGCGATACGCATGCTGTTTAATTGGACGGGCGTCATCCACCTCAATGTCATGCTGGATGACAGGAGTACCTAAGGGTACATCATTAAACAGGTTAGGAAAACTTTCCACCAAATTAAACACATCCTGTTGCTGGTTATTAGATAAATAAGACAGTTGAGATGGTAGTACCTTCAGAATTTCTTAAACAACCACCATTCAACAATTCTTTAGACATGGTCAAACCATCATCTCCATCTTCATTCGCGAGAGTATGGGACAACATGGACACTCGCTCTGCCTGGAATTTACACTCAAAAAGGTTACTTGCCTCAGTTTTATCGGCACGGCACAGGTAAGGTTTCAACATATTCACGTGACACAACCACGTCTTTCATCTGTGTTCTGGGGTATGGATTATATAATCCGTATCACTCAGTTTACTTTTAATCACATATGGTCCTGCAAATCGTGCAGCCAAAGCAGAACCAGGCGCAGGAAGCAACACTAACACTTTCTCTTCCGCCGTAAAATTGCGTGCAACAGCTCGCTTGTCAAAGCAACTCTTCATTTTCTTTTGTGACCGAGAGAGCGCTTCTTTTGCAACAGCACAAGCATTTTGTAAATGCTCACGGGTACGAGAAATAAAATCAAGCACGTTGCTTTTCTCAGACGGATCAGTAGTGAAAAATTCATCTTTTAGTACCTTTAAAGGACCCCGTACGTTGTGTCCAAAAACCAATTCGGACGGGCTAAAACCAAGTGATTCTTGTCACGCTTCACGAAGAGCAAATAAAACCAAAGGAACGCCCTCATCCCATTCATTACCAGTCTCCAGGCAATATTTTCGCAGAGCAGATTTCAGAGTTTGATGCCATCGCTCTAGAGCACCCTGCGATTCAGGATGATAGGTGCTGGACACAACATGGGACACTCCTAGAGACACTCCACTTCGAAAGACTCTAGATAAAAAATTCAAACCTTGATCAGTTTGAACCGTTTTTGGTAATCCGAACGTAGTAATCCGCTGATTTCTCCGGAACATTATCCTCTGAAGGTAACACCCCTTTACCAACTAAACCAGCCACCAAACAAGCTTTTAAGTCTTTCTTAAGTGATGTTTTAGAAACAGGTATTTCAAAATGTTGGGCAATAAGAAACAAATCATCCTTTCTACACGCTTCTAGTCCTACAAGACTTGATTGTTTTATAAACGCATTTAAATCAAATGTCGCCATAATTGAGCAACAAACAAACAAATATAATAGTGCAAACGACTCCAGGCCTAAACCTACCTATCCAAAAACTAAATAAGACCCAACTAGTCTTCAGAGGGTACTGATTGAGAGGCGAACCTCCCCCCCCGGATTACCTCCAAAAATAACAAACTAAAATAACAAAAGAAAAACAACAAATAAGTAAACCGTAATAAGGGACAGCGCTAGACACGGTCCACATGGATTACTCTACCTATCCGGAGTTTGTTTTGCACCATTATAATAATTTGTTCAACAACAAAACAAAATAATAAAAATCCCGGACGAGCCCCCAATTTATGTTACGAACCCCTACTTGAACCGTCAGAAAAGGGGAAAACGTAACATAAATGAAGAACATGTGAAACCCAAAAACGTTACTAATATTTATTTAACAAAAAACAAGAAATCGGGAACACATATCATACGGAGAGACAAAAAAAAAAAAACAACCAACAAAAGGATGCCAAATGTAACCAACAATTAACCCAAATTGAGAATAATAAATTAATACCTGAAACTTTAACCCAAGACAAACAAATCAACTTAAATAAAGAAAGACAAATAAAGAAACAAAGAAAAAGCTTGTTTGCTGGTGTCTCCTCTCCCCGGTCTCCTTCAGCATCCTCCATATAATCGCTCAACAGCGCACACAACTAGACGCAGGTGCACAGGGGCGGACCTACAATCAAACTCGCAGAGAATGAAAAGTAGCAGAGTCATGGCGTCACACAGGGGAAAACAGAAGCTGCATCCTTTGAAGGCCGCATTCGAAGGCGGATTGCAAATTGGCAAATTACACTTTTAAAGGCAAGTATTGGGTTTCAACTTACTCAAATATCTAATGATACAGATTTAAAGATTAAAAAACCCTTTAAATCGGTTCAAATGTTGACTTGGATCTTAGTAAGATCCAATTATATATAGTTTATACTCTATTATATGCAGAAATGGACCATGGTGAACATATTTAGACAGTTTGTGAACACTTATGTTTTCAGACAGTTTAATATAACTTTTAAAAAAAAAAAGTGTAGTACAAACTTTACTCACGCAGAGGCATAATCAACAACTTAAACACATTTTTCTTTTTGATGCATTAGAAATCTTACTTTTAATCAAGCTTATTTCAAGCTTGTATCAAGTTGCCTGGCTGTCCATGCTAACCAGCCAAACCATGACCATTTGGGGTCATATAATTAATTTATTTATTTATTTATTTGTGATTTTTGCCTTTATTATGATAGGATAGTATAGAGTGGACCAGGGGCGTAGCCATCATTTCAGAAGGGAGGGGGACAGAAATGTTGGGAGTAATACCAGTTTTTATCTGACCTTTGTCTATTGGATAGATTTTTTTTTTTTTTTTTTTTTATCTCATCTCTTGCTTTTAATTTGAAATCAATTTGCTTTTAATAAGAAATCAAATACACTGCTGAACAATAACCAATGTCTAATATTTTTTCCATATATTTTATGACAATTTTATGATTGGTTTATGTACTACAAACACTTTTGTGCATTAAGTTCTCATGGATTTTATACAACGTAAAAAAAAAAAGAAAAAAAAGAAAAGAAAAAGAATACAAGCAGAATAAAGCAGAAAATACAGTACCTATCAAAGTTTGGAACATTACAATTGTAATTGTACAATTGAAATATAATATTCTGCTCACCAAGGTTGGATTTATTTAATTAAAAAAATGCAGTAAAAACAGTAATATTGTGAAATAGTATTACAATTTAAAATAGCTGTTTTCTATGTGAATATATATATATATATATATATATATATATATATATATATATATATATATATATACACAGTAAAATGTAATTTATTCCTGTGATCAAAGCTGAATTTTCAGCATCATTACTCCAGTCTTCAGTGTCACATGATCCTTCAGAAATCATTCTAATATGCTGATTTGCTGCTCAAGAAACATTTCTAATTATTATCAATGTTGAAAACAGTTGTGCTGCTTAATATTTTTGTGGAAACCATGATACCATTAAAACATTTGTGGTAAGATTAAAAAAAAAGAAAAATTAATACTTTTATTCATCAAGGATGCATTAAATTGTGACAAAAGTGTATCAAAAGTGACAGTGACAATACATGCAAATAAACGACTTGAACTCGGGTCACCCGAAGCGCAACGGCATTATATGTTGCCGCGCTACCCACGAGGCTATCGCTGCCGACATATGGTCAAAATATATGACAATCTTTAACTATTATTTGTTTTGCATTTACATTAGTTAATATTGAAAAAAATGGGCTGGATGTCGTATTTTGTTGCATGAGACTACATTTGGCCAACAGTGTATAGAGCAAGGTTTAAGCATGTTTGACATGTAAACCAAAAATGTGATAAAACAATATTTATTTCACTCTCTGAAATAAAAAAACAGGGCATCAAGCATTAAACATGCTTATTACACAGTACATAAAATTTTGTAGATGCACTTTAAATGCACCAATTCATCATGCAGCCTGTTCCTGTTTTATTAAGATTTTGGCTGAGTACAGCTGACAGGGCCAAATTTCACAGAAATGACTTGAGTGTATGCCTTTTTTCTGTTACTTATGGTTTTATCGTGGTACAAAAGCTGCAAATCTAATTCCTGGAGTGACGCCCCATCCCTCCAGTGTGCTTTAGCTACTGGGTGTTCTCTGCAATGAATCAGCCATGGAGCTCGACACAGCGGTGCTTGGCCAGCGGCCTGCGAGTATTAATGTGCACTGTGGCATCAGCGGGGCCTCTAGTTAAAGAGAAATGAGATGAGAGGAGTTAGGAGCTCTGCGGTACAAGCGCCTGCTGGACTGAGGTTAAACGCAGATCTTGAAATGAGAATTTGACTATCTGCTCTCATAAAAGCCTCAGTGAGGGCCGAGCGCGAGAGAGAAACCGCGGCGTCTCTTTCGCTGCTTGCTCGCTGAAAGCAAACAGAAGTGCTGTGTGTTCGCCAGGCCTCTGTGGGTGTTGATTTGCCTCTCTGTGTTTTTTCTTGCTTACCCGAACAGAATTTAGTTGTATGTCATCAAGTAGTTACCCCATTTGTCCTTCACCACTACCACCCCAATTTTCAGAGTGGCAATGAGACAAATAAGGCATTAAACCTATATTCCCTTCAAGTTTAGCTTAATTCACACTGTAAAAAAAAAAAAGTGGTAACCTGCAATTTTTAACTTAAAGAGCTGTTTCTACCTGATTTAATCCATAAAAATAGTTTTGTATTTAGGCTGATTTTGGCTTGAATATAGCCAATTAATTTAGATGTTACCATTTTTTTTTCCAATGCTAGTTATTCAAGCCAACTCACAAAAGATCACAAAAAAAAAAAAAAAAAAAAAAAGTAAAAATCAATTTTTTTTTTCATTATAGAGAAATATAGCGAATGTGTATAAACTAAGACAGACATACCATGATTGTAAAGTTAGTATATGATAGTATATGCTTCTGTAGAAAAACTGTTTATTTGTCAAAGTCTTAACTCTAAAAAATGCTGGGTTAAAAACAACCCAAGTTGGGTTAAAAATGGACAAACCCAGCGATTGGATTGTTTTGCGAATGCGACATTTCTCATTTAGTTTAACTTGAAGTACTAAAATAACTAAAATTAAATAATTAAAAAATTAAAAAAAAATAAGACGACACAGTTGTGGTCAGAATTATTGGCACCCTTGATAAATATGATCAAAGATGACTGTAAAAATAAATCTGCCTTGTTTATCCTTTTGATCTTTAATTCATAAAATTAGCAAAAATCTAACCTTTCATTGAAGGAAAAGAATTGGGGGAATCACATTATGAAATGAATTGAAAATGAAAATAAATAATTGCCAATTATTGGCACCCTTTTATTCAATACTTTTTGCAACCTCCTTCTGCCAAGATAACAGCTCTGAGTCTTCACCTATAATGCCTGATGAGTTTGGAGAACACCTGACAAGAGATCAGAGACCATTCCTTCATGCAGAATCTCTCCAGATCCTTCAGATTCCCAGCTCCATGTTGGTGCTTCTTCTCTTCAGTTCACTCCACTCCACTTTTCTTTAGGGTTAAGGTCAGGGGTCTGGGATGGCAATGGCAGAAGCTTCATTTTGTACTCCGTGACACATTTTTATGTTGGTTTTGATGTTTGTTTTGGATCATTGTCCTGATGGAAGATCCAACCACGACCCATTATAGGATTTCTAGCAGAAGCGGTCAGGTTTTGATTTTTTATCTGTTGGTATTTGATAGAATCCATGATACCATGTATCTGAACAAGATGTCCAGGACCTCCAGCAGAAAAATAGGCCCACAACATTAAAGATCCAGCAGCATATTTAACCGTGAGCATGGGGTACTTTTTATCCATGTGTGCACCAAACCCATCTGGTGGGTTGGCTGCCAAAAACTCTTTTTTTAGTTTCATCTGACCATAGAAGCTGATCCCGTTTGAAGTTCCAGTCTTGTCTGACAACTGAATATGCTGGAGATTGTTTCTGGATGAGATCAGAGGATTTTTCTTGAAACCCTCCCGAACAACTTGTGGGGATGTAGGTGCTGTTTGATCATTTGTTTTAGGCTTTCTGAGACTCAACTAATCTCTGCAATTCTCCAGCTGTGATCCTTGGAGAGTCTTTGGCCACTCAAACTCTCCTCCTCACCGCGCATTAGGACGATTTAGACACGCGTCCTCTTCCAGGCAGATTTGTAACATCTTTAGTTGATTGGAACTTCTTAATTATTGCCCTGATAGTGGAAATGGGGATTTTCAATGCTTTAGCTATTTTCTTACAGCCACTTTCTATTTTTTGAAGCTCAACAATCTTTTGCTGCACATCAGAGTTATATTCTTTGGTTTTACTCATTGTGATGAATGATTAAGGGAATTTGGCCTTTGTGTGAATTTTGGCCTCATGTTCAAGATCACCCTGGTGTGCTTAAAAAAAAAAAAAAAAATTTGGAAATATGAATGGGAATATACTTCAGAGATATTTTACTCATAAAAAATTCTAGGGGTGCCAATAATTGTGGCCAACGTGTTTTGGAGAAAAACATTTATTTCATAATGTGATTTTCCCCCCACTTTCAATTCTTTTCCTTCAATGAAAGGTTAGATTTTTGCTAATTTTATGAATTAAAGATCAAAAGGATCAAAACTAATAAAAATGACAAAAACGCTTACTAAAATTTGAAAATTAATGTAATTTAAAATATTTAAAAAAAAAAACTATAATAGTATATCGATGATACTAAAATAACACTGATATGGACAAACAATTTATTAGTTCTTCAAAAGATCTTTTGTGTTCTACAGAATAAAGTTTTGGAAAAACATGAAGGTGAGTAAATGATGACAGAATTTCCATTTTGGGGTGAACTATCTCTTTAAGTTGACTTTCTTTGTCTGGTTGTCACATTTAAAAAAGTTTTTATTATTATTATTATTATTATTATTATTATTATTATTTGCTTCAAATAATTTTTTTAATGAGATGACAATTTATTTTCCAGTCTTTTTTGAAACATTTTTGAAAAGACTTTGGAAAAAAAAAAATGAAAGGAAAGATAAAAGGCTGCTTAAAAAGTTGACTGGTTTCTGGTCAGTTGAACACCACAGTTTGCATTTAATAAGCAATAATGTTTTGCAATTCTAGATTATGTAACCTGATGAACCATGAATCATAAATGGCTCACACCAAGACCCTGACCTTTAACCCTCCATCAGCTGATGTTGCCACTTGCCTCATGAACCCCACTCGACAGTTTTACTAGAGCTGAGCTTCAGTTAATCGCTAGAGTTTGAGTTTGTTGTTTTATGGAGTCATTTTATCTGATGCCACAGGAAAACACAGTCCTTGGACAGTGAAGGGCAGCGCTTGCCAGCTCAGTGCGGTGATCCTGAACTATGCAACACCAGTTAAACACTGAGTGCTCAGAGCTGCGGTCGACTGTGGCGGGATTCAGAGCATGTGTCCCGCTGCAGCTCTACGCTTTATTCTCCGTTTATCATGGCAGTGCGGAGCCTGGCGCCGCTGCCGCCTTTTAAAATGACATTGGTTAAATGACGTTAACATCCCCATTCTGAGGTTTGAACTCTAGTTTTGGGCGGCTGACTTGTTTGTGTCTGTAACGTACGATCAAAGCAAAGAGATTTGTACTGAGATTTCTTACCATGAGAAACGTCACATGTCCAATTGATTCGTCCTATGATGTGTTAGCCTCTGTCTTTATAGGGGTGTTTGGAAAGCTTTGTGCTTGTTATGGGTTCTTTATACTGGAAGTGAGAAGTCTTGATAGGAGCGGTTTATTGAATTATCTCAAGTATTTGAGTACTTAAGACACACTTAATGTCTAAATGTCACCAGATCCTCTGTATGGCATTAGAAGGGAGTGTCCACATCATTTTTGCAGTGACATTTATACAGTTTTAAAGGCACAGTTCACCCAAAAATGAAAATGATTTCATAATTTAACCCTCATGCTGTTCCAAACATGTATAACTTTCTTTCTTCTGCAGAACACTGTTACTGAATGTAACTACTGTACAAATTAAAAAGACATTTCTCAAAAGATCTTCTTTTATGTTTCACGGAAGAAAGTCATACAAGTCTGAAAGACTTGGGGGTTGGGTAAATGACAACTTAATGACAAATTTTCATTTTAGGTGAACTTTCCTTTTAAGTGTGGTTTAAATGCCTAAATACCTTTTTTTGTTGTTGTTCACTTTTTTCCCCCTTTTTTTGGCTTGCAGTCAAAAGGCAACGTGCTTCTGACACACAAAAAGTGTCTAACACTTTACCGCATGCTGGCCTACAATCAGCAGAAAGTGGTTCACATCCTCAGGCAGCACTGCTCCCATCCATCAGCGCAGTGATAGGAAAACAATAGTGGGTTGTTCTGTCCGTCATTGGGTCTGTTTTGATCTCTCTGTAATGCTAATGAGGCTATCAGTCAGTACGGCCAAACCCACTCTCCCCAGTACATATTTAAGCACCTCGAACATCATTCCCCAGTCTCAAATGACTCAACAGATGGGCTCCTGGTGAGCATCTGTCATCTTTAAATGTTGGGTACTGATTATTGTTCTGTAACTTACTGTATGCTCACAAAGTAATCAACTAGATATGGCAGAAGTAGTCAGGTAACATTATTAGACTTGCCAATACAACATACAAACATTATTGGTCAAGTACAAGATATATATATTTATTATATGTTTCTGTCAATCGACCTTCCTCAGGTTTAGCCTTTTCGATTGACCGCAACAATGCTAATGAAATTTTGTAATGATGCAAGTTTGTCGCGCTTACAAGACACAACTGTTGAAAATTAAAGGTATAGTTCACCCAAAAACAAAAATTCTGTCATCACTCAACCTAGTGTCGCTCCAAACCCACAAGACTTCCATCTTCAAAACACAAATGAAATATGTTTAATGAAACCTGAGAGATTTCTGTCCCTCCTTTATCTTTAAAAGTTCATTCCATCAAAAATTTGAGGCTTCAAAAAGTTTGTAAATTCATTCTTTCATGTGTCAAAGTTTTGGTGGAATGGACTTTCAATGGCGGGACAGAAAATTCTCAGGTTTCATTAAAATATCTTAATTGGTGTTTCGAGGATAAATAAAAGTTTTACTGGTTTGAAACTAAGGGTACGTTTATACGACAATGATGTACTAAAAACTAAAAAGTTTTTCCTTTGGGTTTTTCGCGTACAAATAACAACTTTGTCAAAACAATCCCTGTTCACACGGATCAGTGAAAACTATTAAAAACACTGTATTATGCACAGCAGGCCAGTAGTTTGCGATTTCACTTTGTAAAGAAAAACTACGCGCCTATAGACTGAACAAGTAATACACATGCACAAGACGTCACCATTTTCACAAATTCGCATTTTTGTAGTTTACATGGAGACAATAACAGTTTCGTTTTCAGAAACTTACACTTAGAAACCATTTTCAAAAGTTTGCATTTTCAGGCCTTCAAAACGTTGTTGTTGTGTAAATGGATTTATTTTTTTTTTAATTTACGCCATGTCAGCAACAAGGCTATTTTCATGGCGAAAACAGAATAAACAACAAAATTCATACATTTAACAAAAAAACTATACAAGACATTTCATATGAATACAAGATAGAAATTCTAAAATACATTCAGGTGATACTTTCTTAAATACATCAGTTAAACACATCTCGGAATAAAACCGTTGTCTATTTACATTAAAAACATTGCAGTCCAGTAAAATATGTTTGTAGTTTGACATGGAAGCAGTGTTAATTTTGACAACAAATTTTGATTTAGTTTTATTCATAGTCTTTTGACTAAAATGCCATTTAGTTTTAGTCATATTTTAGACATCGGAAATTATTTTAGTTTTAGTCGACTAAATATAATAAGATTTTAGTCGACTAAATCTACAGTAGATTTAGTCGACTAAAATCTAATTTAGTTAAATTGTAATGCATTAAGTAAGCATTTCTCTAACAATACACAGATCCAATACACCGATATACATCTGATATTCTCCAAACTGTTTATGTTCACTTAAGACAACCAACTGTACTTTACTTGCCAAAGCGGACAGTTTTTGACCGTTCAAGTGCAAAAAGACAGCTAGTTTTTGTTTAAAATTTTGATTAGATTTGATTTTAAGTTTTTCTGCTTTCATTTGCTTTCGTCTTTTAGTTTTTGCTTTTAAACGTCTATATAGATTTTTTTTTTTTTTTTTTATTTCTGTTTTAGTTATTTTAGTACATCAGGTTAAGCTAAAGCTTGGAAACTAGATGAAATTTTTTTTGTATATTTTTTTTTTATTTCAGTTAACGTTCATTTCAAGTAATGAAGATTTTTTTTATGGTTTTAGGTTTAGTTATTATAACTATAATACAGTTTATTGTGTAAACAAAATAACAATAATGACCAGGAAAAAATAATAATAATTATAAACCATCCCGAAATACACCGTGACTCTTATTCTGAAATGTCTGCAGTCTGCACTATAGCAGTAGCAGGCTGCTCATTTAAGTTCAGATGAGGGAGATAAAATACAACCGTTCGTACATTCTTACAACCGTCTAAAACATATTACCATATAAACATTGTGTAGTAAACGTTGTCATAATTCATCAACATTAGCTTATATAAGTAATCACTTGGCATAAATGTGCGATATTCATCAATTGCGAAGCAGTCTAAAGTACAGCTGCGCGAGCCTGTAGAGCGTGCAACAGCACCGCTTTTCTGGCTTTTAGATCAGCACGTTACACTTCAAATGTGCGCATCTTCCACACAGGACAGCAGTCCTGAATGGATATCTTCCCAAATCGTCCCTCTCTATCATTTTTGTCTCGTTTTTATTCGTTGACGAAAATTAGAGTAGATTTTAGTCATAGTTTTAGTCATTCAAAACGCATTTTTATTTAGTCATCGTCTCGTTTTCGTCCATGAAAAAATGCCGTTGACGAAAATTATGACGAAAATTATTCGTCAACGAAATTAACACTGCATGGAAGGCTTGATGGTGGTTCTTCTAAATAACCATGTGTAAGTCTTGTATGACTCAAACGGCATCTAGTAAAAACAACTTGATCATACCTAGATTTGAAATTAGTAAAAAAAAAAACATTCTTCTTATACTAGGACTTATTTTGTGTAACTTATTTCCTTTGCATTTATCCCATTCCATCTGCCAAACACTATTAATATAGGAGTTTATTACTGGTCTGAGATCAGAGGGTGGAATTTGACACTCTGAAATATTCAAGTTGAGAGCCTCCTTTGCAGCGATGTCTGCTTTCTCATTACCAGATAAACCAATATGACCTGGAACCCAGCAAAAAAAGATACTGAAAAGATCTACTTTAGATAATATATTTATAATTATGGGATGATCAGTCTTTACAGATTCTAGTGCCTGAAGGCAAGATTTTGAGTCTGTGAAGATTAAGAAATTTCATTCTTTTCCATTTTCTATATTTTCCAAAACCAGTAGTAAAGCACAAGCTTCAGTTGTAAAGATAGAACTTTGTTGTGTAAATGAATGGTCAAACGCATAAAAAGTTGAAAACTAAATGATGCTGACTGAGTAAATGATCACAGAATTTTAATTTTGGGGTGAACCAACCCTTTAACTCAAGGATTGTGACCATTTGTGGTTGTCAAACATTAGGCCCTGTCCACACGAACACAGGTATTTTCAAAACTGCAGCTTTTTTAATAAAATGCTTATGACAATGTTGTTAGCCTACCGGAACCGGTAATGAACTTTTTTCAGGTTTCATTTTGCGTTTTCATGTGGACTGAGATTTTTTTTTTAAACCATGCTTGTGTGGACACGATTTTTTTTTAAAAAACGAAATAAAAATACCGGTGTACTTGTGTACTAGGCCTTAGTGGCTCATGTTGATAGTTAATGTGATAAACTACACATGTGGGTCCTCTCACAGGACACCCGTGTGAACTTGAGTAGAACTGTCTTTATATCCAAAAGTGAAGTTGGCCCTGGGAAAAGCTCTAACATCTTTTGAGAGAAGATGACTCTGATATTTTATTTTTATTGCAGTGACATTGATATATTTACAAATGTGGCTTAAATGCTTTATGGGTCAATTGTACAAGGAATTTCAATCGATTAGGCAATTATATAGACACCTTTTAGAAGTAATGTTAATTATGTTTATTATGAATGTTAGGATAATAATACCATTTAGCATTATGAATGATAAAATAGAGGCTAAGCATTGTTGACTCGTACTCTCTCTGGAGTCATTAGTGGTCAAAGAGAAGAGTTTGTGGCGCCAGTGCTGTATGAGACTCTTTGATTTGTGACCTTTCCCAGGTTAATTATAAAGAAGCAGCCCATTAGAGTTAAGGGTGCTGGTTTTCGTCTCAGACTTACATTTACCGTGGTGCTATATCTCTGAGGTCTCCATTAATAGCTAAAATGTTTAATTATATATTTTGCTCATTCTGAATGGCATGATAGCAGACGGCAGTGCTTGTGTAGTTTTCTAATGCTGAAGGATGCACTCTCTTAATAAAGGTTGAACAGTCATTACCTGGCAATTTTCTGCTTACTTTTACCTTTTGGTGGTCAGTCTTCATTTGTGACAGCTTAACTGATCCAGTACTTTCATCTTGTGAGAAGAGAGACCTGTGAAAGAGTTGACTTTATTGAATGACTTCAAGAGACTTATTGGCATAGTTGCAAAAACGCTCAGAAGCTTCTTAATAGAGATTATTCATTGCAAAACTTGATCATTTGTTAAACATGCCATTATGTTAGCAGCATATCTCATAACATTTAGGCCTAACACCGAGTCTTACAAAGTAATACAAACTCAATACAATGGAAACAATTTTTTATTATAAAAGCTAAAAAACTTCATGTAAGTTATGAATTCATGCACGTTGTTAATGATAGCATACAATACAAACCTAGTTTGCTTCCAATATCCATAGGAAAGAAAAGCACAAATATCTCCTTTAGATCTCTGATGTTTTTCCAAGGCGCCAATAAGAAGTCATCGAGATTAACCTGAGAGACGTTTGCTTATTTCTCCTGATTTTCAGATTGTGCTCCAAAGAAAAATATCTCATAGTTTGCTCAGAATAAATAAGCTCTATTTTTCTTATTACAGTATGTCAACAATTATACCATTTCTTCTTAGAACTTTATCTGAGATATAGTTGATACTTTCATAAAATAAATGAGAAACCCATTGTGTATTTTCTTTTGGGCATATGAAATATAAACACTTCTTATATGGTCTGTGATTCAGAGTAATCCCAAGATAAAAGTAACCCCAGACAAACCCCAAAACAACAGCTTCTATGTGGTAACTGAAATACTGGGGGAAATGTGTAGCATTGATTTATTTCCTGAATTTTTATGAATTACCCATATCAAGTTTTGTTATCCTCCTTTACATCATGCTTTGGGTTTGAATCGGTCTGTAGCTTCAAAAGTCTCTAATGGATGTCTAATGATATGTTTGCTCTGTTATTGTGTCAACTTCACCACATTTTCTGCTGTAAAGCCCTGCTTCAATAACACAATCATGATATTGTCATCTCAGCCCTCCCAGTAAACAGTCCTTGTTTCCGTCGTGAGCTTTTGACAGACAGTGTGTGAGGATGGAGACTGCAGCAATAGGATGTTTGTGGCATTTCCTCCTGCATAAGCACAGCTGTGTTTGGTATGCTGGTCGTCCGAGCTCCAGTCACTTACGCTGACGCCTGCTCGCTCTTGCAAAACAAGCAGGCGGCACTACCGGGAGACATGACTCGGCTGTAGAAAGATAACAACGGTTTGTGTAAACCATTCAAATGATGACTGTGCTTGAAACGCCATCATTTATTCAGATAATTGGCCAACCCACATTTCTTTATGGGCCTTGAAAGCTCAAGTGAATGCCAGACATTTTAAACATAGTTTTGGGAGCGTGCTGTTATGCTTGTGGTTTGAGACACCAGAAATGTGTAAATTGAAGTTTACTTCACAACTAAGCGCCCCTCATTCTTCTCTTTTTGACACACATGAAAACACAAGGTATGGATTGCTTTTAATGCCAGTGTAATTCTTAGATTTAGTGGTAGGACTTGAGGACGATGGCCTGACGCCAGTGTGAGGGCGTTTCTGGACAGTTGCGTTATTCCTTTCTAACATGGGTGATGATTTGTCAGAATTGCGAGAATAAAGTTTAGACAGTACTGGAGGTATCAATCAAATCTGTAAAAACTGCATTGTATGCAATCATTTTCCAACAAAACTGTGTTCATGGATTCATAGGTTTCAGGAAATTATAGTTGTATAATTTGCAGATATTTTTATTAAAATTAAAACTAATAAATGATTTGTATTATATTGTATTTTCATATTGTATTATATTGTAAAGACCAACATTAAATTATAAGTTGCTAATGTAATTCTTGCAGTGGGGCCAGTGAAAATGTTGGCAGGGCAAGTAAAATTTTGAACTGGGCCAACAGAGAGATTTTTGATATGGAATATGGAAACAAAATTAACTAATCAGTAAGTACACTGTAAAACAAAATTGTTGGTTTAACTTAAAAAAAAAAAAAGTAAATTACCTGGTTGCCTTAAAATTTTGAGTTCATTGAAATAAAAAATTTAATTAAAAAGTTAATACAATGAAGGCGATTGGTTTAATCAACAGAAACTCAAAATATTATGTTATCTGAACCGCATTAATTAAGTTGATTTGACAAAAGAAAAAATGTTGTGATAAATCATGAAAATATTTTTTTTACAGTGAGCAAATTTAGGACTGACCTTATTAGGTTATCAATAATTACTGAATGAGATTGGCCGCATTAAGAGCTAATGACTATGACAAGTTATAAAGAATTACCAATTAATTGCTAATCACAACATTAATGTGTGTCTGAGATGTGAGCAATTGTCTTTTTTTACTCTCAACATGAGTAAATAGTGATGCATTTTATGACCAAATGTTACCTAGTCACTCTTCAAGAGCTACTAGTGATCTGGACCGTTATTTTAAAGTGAAAAAGAAAAAGTTACTTACTGATTAGTTAGGCTTGTTTCCATATTTCCTTGTTAATGTAGTACTACTCATTTGTCCTGCATAACTTCCTGCATAGTTACCCATTAATGATGGACCATTATTCTAAAGTGTTACCAAAAATATATTTACTGTTGAGTCCTGCAGTTGGGTGCAAAAGCCACTATTGAAAATGCTTTTTCAATATTTTAATATAAAATAAAATGTATTTTATTTTCTTTCACTATTTTCCCAAAAACTAGATGTTCCAAAGATCATCTTAGAAGCAAGAACATTTGATGTTTTGTACAAAGAGTTTACATGATCAATCCCACAAATTTTTCTGAATTTATTTAGAAAATATCCCAAATCCAGTATTGTAAATCAATTTCACTGTGGTCTCAGATGTGTTGACCAACTGTATATCATATTCTATTTAAATATTAATAATAAAAAAAACTATATGAACAAAATAATTAACAAATCACCCCATACTATTTGCAAACATGAAACTTGTTAAAAGCTTTAACACTTCCAGATCTACAAAGGAAGTCTAGCAACTTTAGCTTTAAACTATTGAGTCATTTTCAAGATGAAGGAGTTAATCTCATACAAGAGTTTAACAGTGTTTTGGTCCAGTGAGATATACAGTAAAGAAGAGACAGGGTTTAGTCAAGGGTTCTGGCTCTGAAAGGGGCTCTACAGCAGATAAATGGTATGCCTGAGAGTAAGGAGTGGTGCGGAAAGAGGGATGACTGCTTTCCTATTACTGTCAAAATGTGATAAACAAGCTACTAAAGTCATGCCGGAGATGCTTTGGTCCTGCCCCGCTCTGGTTCTCATCACAGTCAGACCGGTACAGATCACTGCTCTGAGATGCTCTGGGCCAGGTGGGGAAACAAATGGGTTTTGTATGCAAATGTTATGTGGCTTATAAAGGTGCGGTCACGTTTATCATTGCTCGGCGAAATTTCACAGACAAAATCCAGTCATTCCAAAAGGAATTTGAGTGATGAGGAGTTTTTTCGTGAGTTCACCTTCGCTCATTTTCAAATTGCTGCGCGAATTCGCTGTGCTGACCAAAAGAAAGCTGCTTGGTTTGAAAGTGACTTCTGAATGAAGTTTGTTTTGAGTTCTGGAGTTTGAAACAGCTTGCCAAAGCGAACTTTCTGGAAAATTTCGCTCCGACTGGTAAACACCTTCAAACTACCATAGGTGTGGTCAGGGGCTCCGCCTTCTTTGACATGAAAATCTTCTCCGGTTCATTTCTTCTGTTTATTCCGCTGAGGTCAGTCGTGAGTAAAAACATTAACACATGGGATAGCTGCTTTATGGTAGAAATTTAAGTTGCAAGTTGACACTGATACTGTTTTTTCATGTTTAATACTGTAAAGCAGCTTGCTTTAAAGGAATCTATTGTATAACGTGCAACATAAAAAAGCGTGGCATGACTTTACTGGAGTGCAAAATTGCTGAGCTTGTGCAAACATATCCAACATTGCTATGATCAGATGCTTTCTTTACTGCCGTTTTCTCACCGCTGTCATATTTTTGTATGTTTATTTTGTAATTGAGAGGAAAGCACACAGCACATATTTACATATTCATCTATTTTTATATATATTGTTACTCTGAGAGAAGAATAAAAAAAGTTGTGAGAATATCAGGGCCTTTACGTTGCATTTAAAGGGTTAGTTGACCCAAAAAATTAAAATTCTGTCATTAATTACTCTCCCTTATGTCGTTCCACACCAGTAAGACCTTCATTTATTTTCGGAACACAAATTAAGATATTTTTGATAAAATCCGATGGCTCATCAGAGTCATGAGAACCACTGAAATTTAGAAACACTCATGACGTAACGAAGCCTCGTTTACTGAAATCACGTGACTTTGGCAGTTTGATATGCGCTCCAAACCACTGATTCGAAACAAAAGATTCGTAAAGCTTCGAAGCTTCATGAAGCAGTGTTTTGAAATTGCCCATCACTAGATATTGTTGAATAAAGTTGTTATTTTGGGGTATTCTCGTCGCTTCATAACATTAAGGTTGAACCACTGTAGTCACATGAACTGTTTTAAATATGTCTGTAGTACCTTTCTGGGTGTTTGAAAGTGTAAATTAACCGGCCTCACCGAGCCATCGGATTTTATCAAAAATATCTTAATTTGTGTTCCGAAGATGAACGGTCTTACGGGTGTGGAACGACATGAGGGTGAGTAATTAATGACAGAATTTTCATTTTTGGGTGAACTAACCCTTTAAGGTATACATCCTACCAGCACATGCATTCACTGGGAATCAAACCCATGACCTTGCCATTGCTAGCACCATGAACTACTGGTTGAGTAGCTCTGCTGATTCTCATCTACAGTTAGAAAGCAAAATTGACAATTTTCCAATTGTCTATGTTGTATTAATATGTGTGCATATTGTTGGGCCAGCCCTGATGAAAATAGATCAGCTTAAATCAGGCTAAGCTTGTTTGTTGGTTTTAGCAGGTTTAAGATGGTTTCCCAGCCTGGGCAAGCTGATGCTTAACTGGTTTAGCTGAGTGTTCAGCTAGTCTCCCATCTGAAAGCTGCCCAAAACCTCTCTAAAAGCATGCTGAGAGAGCAGCTAAGACTAGCTTTATTTACCGGTGAAGACTGCAGTCAGGCTGTTCCCAGACCTGATGGTCAGGCTAAACCAAACAGCGCAACTCAGATCACCCAGAAATTGGCCTCCCACTGCAGCAGCAGCACCAGCTCCCGACCGCCTATCGCCACAGACAGACGGGCAGGCCTGGCGACAGGGGTGCAGCGGCAGACCGCGGCTGTTTGTCTTTCATGTTCTCAGAGCGCGTCTCTGCACCCGCTCCCCCCTTCAGGCAGCGACAGTTTGCCGTGTCGCTGCGGCTTTTCCCAGGCTGCAGACAGCCGAGAAAGAGAGAGAGAGAAAGAGGGAGGGTGTCTCCCAGATCAAACAGGAACTCCCTGACAGTGATGAGAAGCTTGGGAAATTAGGAGCAAGCCAGGCAAACGCATTATGCAGAGTGGCAGAGAGAGCATGCTAAGAGTCAGCAGCAATAACAACAACAACAGAAGAAGAGGAATGTGGTTTTTAACTGTGCCAACTAGTGGAGAACAGTTTCTCTTCTAGGGATAAAACCGAGCTGAGCATTTATCCGTGCCCCACTATAAAAGAAATGAGCCGAATGGTTATCTGTATGAATGATGGCATTTCAAGCTTTGATCTCTTTAATACAGGGGTCAAAAATAAGGATGGCCCACAGTGTGAGAGACTTTGAAGAACTGCCATGTATGCATGTATACAGTATTACACCATTACACCAACAGGGGGACTGTAATGACATTGCACTCTAAATACAGACAGTGATATGGAGTTGGTGTCCCCCTCTGCAGCTGTAACAGATTCCACTCTTCTGGGAAAGCTTTTAGAGTGTTTCTGTGGGAGTTTTTGCCCATTCATCAAGCAGAGCATTTGTGAGGTCAGACACTGATGTTGGACGAGAAGGCCTGGCTCGCAATCTCCATTCTAGTTTACTCCAAATGTGTTCAGTGGGGTTGAGGTCAGGGCTCTGAGTGGGTCAAGTTCTTCACACCAAACTCATAGTCTTTATGGAACTTATTTTGTGAACTGGGGCAGTGTCATGCTGGAATAGAAAAGGGCCTTCCCCAAACTGTTCCCACAAAGTTGGAAGCATAGTATTGTCCAAAATGTCTTGGTATGCTGAAGCATTAAGAATTAAGAAGGGGGCTATCCCAACCCCTGAAAAATAGCAGGTTTTGTGCTGATATTAATGCCAGTGAAAGTTTGGAACTCTTCAGCTATGGAGTCAGCAGAGTGCTGGCGACTTTTATGCACCATGCGCCTCAGCACTTGGTGACCCCGCTCTGTGACCTTATCAAGGTTTTTCCTGCACTGAAAATATTTTGGTGGCCGCCAAAATGAATTTTTGTCCCGCCAAAGCTTTATTTGGTCATCTAATGTGATATCTGAGATAACTGCTGTATGTGATGGCGGCATGGCACGCTTTATTAAGGTGATTAAAACAGTGTGAATAAAAATGCCTTTGATTAAACATCTAACTTCACATGCTTTACGTTTGTATCAAATGCCCTTCTAATGAAGAAACATTCCAGTGATCTTAGGTGATTTATCGCTACTGGCAACAAGTGCATACGGGCTAGCTAGCATGTTATCTTAGCATAGCGTAAAAAGACAACAATTTATGACAATATTATCACGTTTTTATTCCAAACCCACTATATAACATCAGTCGAATGTTTAAAATAACTACCTTCTGTGATCTGATGTGGCGTCTTACAGAATGATGAAAAAAAATATATTAATTTATAATATTTTATACAATAATAAAGTCTATGCCAATTATACACAGTGTATTCTTATGAAAATATCTTAGATAGCTTGAAGAATACAAAATTTACCATATATTGTCACAACTGTGTGTGTATTGTCACGTTTATTCAGTTAAAACGTTTCTATCAGCATGTTGTTCAGCTTCAGTGTCCGTCATAAGTTTTAGTTCTACAAGTCTCACTTGTGGACATTCTGCACGATGGTGCCCTCTAGCTTCCCGAATGAAAATAATACATTATATGAGTGCGTTTAAAGTGAAAGTGACGTGACGTGTGGCCAAGTATGGTGTTCCATACTCGGAATTTTTGCTGTGCATTTCACCCTTCCAAGTGCACACACAGCAGTGAGTAGTGAACACACACAAACCGTGGACACACACCCGGAACAGCGGGCAGCCATTTTTGCTGCGGTGCCTGGGGAGTGATTGGGGGTTAGGTGCCTTGCTCAAAAGCACCTCAGTTGTGGGTAATGAGAGTGGAAGAGAGTGCTGTTCATTCACTCCCCTCACCAACATTTCCTGCCAGTACTTTTACGACCTTCGGGTTACAAGTCCGACTCTCTAACCATTAGGCCACAACTGCCCCACTAGCCACTTAATGCTCAAAAAAGATCCCAATTTGGGTAAAAATATAAAATAATAATAATAGTCTTCTCTAAACAAATTTGAAATGAGCACAGTTATGGACTGATGTACAGAGTTTAGTAAGGAACTCTGATGAGAAGTGTACAGGAGTTTTCCCCCAGTGGATGCATTAGAGGCTCATATTTAATGTGCATGGACATGGAGTTTTTGATTTTGCATAGCTTGTGACAAAAATTTTGAATTTACTGTCACTATAAGATATTTAATATAAGATAAAATGGAATCTTTGACCTTTCTAATGATGTGTAGTCTGTCAAGATTAAATAAAGACTTATAAACCCTGTGGTCTTCCACTTTGTGGCTGAGTTGCTGCTGTTCCAAAAAGCTTCCACTTTCCAACAATACCATTTAAAGTTGACCACGGAATATCTAGCAGGGATGAAATTTCACAAACTGACTTATTGCAAAGGTGGCATCCTATTACAGTACCACACTTCAGCTCTTCAGTACGACCCATTTTTTTTTTCTAACAAAACATTGTCTACTACAGTCTACTAATACTCTAATGAGAGTTAGTTGACATGTAGTTGCAAAGTTACTTATAGTTAGTAGAATGTCTAAAGTGGAGCGAAACAGGGTGATGCTAACTTCTGGGTTGACCTACAAAAATATGTGATCATCGCTCTATACAAAATGCAGAAGTGTTTTGGCTCATAATCCACAGACATACAGCAGCCATTTTGGTTTATTAAAAGTGATTTTAGGTCAGAACTTGCAACCGTTCACACTCAAAGTGAAACGTAGACTAACATCAAAAAGGATAGTTCCCTAAAGTTGCAATAGGGCCCTGTTTACACCTGGTATTAAGATGCATTTTGGTCGATCGGATCACAAGTGGACGACGCTAAATACAGGTGTAAACGGGGTCTAAACCTTTTTGAGCTTGAAAACACATTAGACCGGGTTGCTTTTGTAGTGTAGACGCTCATGTGGTTGAATGTGTTCAAACAGCCGCAAAAGACCGTCTACTGACCAAACGCGTAAACATTATGGGAAGCGCGCTAGCCAGACGGGATTTAAACTTTGTTGGCTGGAGACCCAAGTCTGGGTTGAAGACGGAAAACATACCAAGCACAATGTTCGCTCACCATTCCTGATTTCTAGCACGCACACACACACAGCATTCGGCGTGGTCCTGTGGCTGTCAGAGCAGAAACGAAAGCTGATGCTCTCCATGTTTTTCCGTCATCTCCAGGTGTGTTCATATGTAAATTGCGCAAGCTTATTTTGTCCATTAGATCAAAAGATCTGAAAAAACCCATACATTTACCCACCCATAGACCCTCCCCTTGAAGAAATCAGCACAGAAGTGATTGAAAGTGGACAAAAAGACACATATCAAAATACCAGGTGTAAACAGGTATGTGTCTCCCATGTCTACTTGTGACCCTATCAACCAAAGCGCATCTTAATACCAGGTGTAAACAGGGCCAAGGATCATTCACTTTCCTGTCCTGTCTCTGTCTGTCTCTTTCTCTCCGTCTCTCTCTTTCCACTCCCCTTTATCTTACTCATCTCATCTCTCTCTGCTTTGAAGATATCATGCAACTAATGAAAGAGTCATTTAGCTTTGGACTTTGATGTATCATTCATTATACTCTCTTCGGTCGCCTCACGTTTCCTTTTATTTGCTAGTGCTGTGTCCGAGACGTCTTTTGGTTGTTGTTGTCTAATTAAATGTAATTGCTTATTTTTGTGGTTGTTGTGCCCTGTCTAGCCTTGTAATAAGAGAAATTGCACGGATGGTCCACAGAGGAGCGACGCCACTGACAAGACGCTCCTGCTGTCACTCCTGGGCACGGCCTGTACATCTGCCGCAGGAAACCTTATCATTACCCTCCTCTGACACAAACACACACATTCACACCCGCAGAGACCTGCTGAAGTCACTCGCCTTACGGGAAAGAACTCTGACTCCACGTTGTCACTCAAAACGGTTGCATAATTGTTTTTGTTTTGCATGTTAGAGACTTTGCTATGCCATTTATACTGTGGTAGACTGCTTGACTTTTCCCCCAGAGTATTATTTTTTAAGTTTCTAGACCATGCCAGCATTTTTGATCATATTCGCTAATTTTTTATTTTGTTGTATGAATATTTAAACAGTGAATATATCAAAAGAATGAACAAAGCCTTGTTTATTTATTTTTTTATTTTTTTGCATTTTATTCTAGCTTCATTCATTCTTTTTTTTAACAACACTTGAAGTTGGATGTGTCCCAAATAAGTCAAATTGAACATTGTTTTGGGTGGAGTTTAGTTGTTTACAGTTCTGGAGCAACAATGCAAATAAATGCTTGAAAAAATAAAAAAAATAAGTCAACTGATGCGAGTCTGATGTTCAGGCTATTTTATATGATACAAATATCAGCTATGTTTATATAGTGTATTTTTACTTATCTCATTGAGATTTTTATTAACTATTTTTTTTGTTTTGTTTTTTTGTTTTTGTAATATTGTTTTTTTTTGCAATAATTTCTTAATGTTTTATAATATTATTATTTATTAATAATATTATAATATTTATTTTGTATTCTAAATAGTGTATTTGAACACGCTTTATATGAGTATAATTTAGAAATTGTAACTGAACTATAATTTGTATGTTTTGTCGATTTGGGGGAGTTTTCAATTTAAAGTTTGAAAGATTCAATCAATATCTATAGATAGATAGATAGATAGACTACGGTGATATATACTGTCCAATTAATCTTTTTTTTTTTACCTCCAATGAAGTCAGTATTTTAAAGTATGACAAACACACAGCAGGACACATAAATCTCCGCCAGCGTCCTTCTAAAGGTATCCCAACAATTCTGTCCGAATTCCATTCATGGTGGAGACACCTACAGGTTTGTCTGGAGGTTCTCTGATGGCGTTTGACGGAGAAGACAGTAAATTACAAGCCAAGCAGCGATATAATGAGGACCAGGGAGATTGTCGACCCTAACAGGCGCTTGACTGAAGGTGTGTCTCCCGAGCTGGATAATTAATCACGGCACTGATCTGGAGTCAGCTCCTCTAATGACAGGCCTTCCCTGCAGCACTGTGCGTTCGGGCCCTCTCTGCTCTGGTGCCAGGAGGTCTGCCACCGAGTGCACGCTGGCTCCGGATCAGGTTTCAACCCCGTATGAGAAAGTCTGGCCTGGGTAACATGAGTCTGGACCATCTACAATGATCAATATGAATCTCATTTCCTGCAGTGTAAGAAAAGGCCTTTTCAATTAATTGTTTTTCGGTTTGGGGAGGACGGTATGATTGCATGCATGGTTTTATTAGTCTCTTGTGAAAAAAGCAGAACAACAAGCTAACGAGATGACAATTTCATATTAGATACTAAAAACACTAAAAATTAAATAGACTACTATTTAATAATACTATATGTTACTGTATTTATGAGATACTTCATTACTTCTACTTATATCAGTAAGATTTTATTAACTTTTTTGCTGTAATAACTATTATTTTTATTGTTATTTTTGCAATAATTTCTTCTCATTTCATATCATTATTTGTTAATAATATTATAATATTTTGTATTCTAAATTGCGTTCTATTTGAACATTCTTTATATTATTATAATTATGAAATTGTAACTTAACTATAAATTGTATGTTTTGTCGACTTCAGGGAGTTTAGAATTAATATTATTAAAATTAAATTAATATTAATAATATTATCATATATATATATATATATATATATATACATACACATACACACACACACACACACACACACACACAGTCAAACCAAAAATTATTCAGACACTAGATGTAATTTTTTTTTTTTTACTACTGAGTGCAGGACACTATAGTTCATTTATGTAAGTGAGGATAGCAAAATAACGTAAACTGTGACATATTATACCCAAAAATTCTTCATATAGTGGACTACCAGTAAAACTGATAAAGATTTGGGACCAAAAATTATTCAAACACTTTGACCTGACCATGTTTTGCTTAAGTGTTATCTGACATAATTAAGATTAATAATTTTCTGACACAGTTTAACTCTTGTCATATTTTATTACCATTTTTTTTTTTAATAAACTGTAATAATGAATGAAATGTTCAAGATGTCTTAAATTTTAATAAATTTTGGTTTGACTATATATTATAGTAGCATCTATTTGTTGTATTTAAAATTAAACAAATTAAATTCAAATTGTTGAATTTATATATATATATATATATATATATATATAATTATAATTATTATTATTATTATTATTATGCAATGCTTTCAAAAAATACTTAATATTTTTACTACTTATTAATAATATCATATTTATTCCATGGTATTATATATGAATATATTTATATATAGATATTTTAAAGTAGCATCTTTAATATTTCTCTTGAATTTGTTTTAATATAAAAAAAACCTATTTTTGATATTTTAAAAATTAAATTCAAATTGTTTTACTTTTATTATTGTTATTAATATAATATAATATTATAAATAATTGTTATTATTTTGCAATGCCTTCAAAAATGTGTTTTCCCCCTCTACGCTGATGCGTTTTGGACAGGCTCTAATTCTCTTGACCTGGACCATGTCATTATTTATCCATGAATCTCAATCTTGTCTCCTTCAACACTTTATAATGTCTCCCTGGCTCCACACTGCCTTGTCCCCCACTGAGCATGTTCAGAGTGAGTTATAGATCAACAAATGACTCAACAGAGGACATCTAAGTGCACGGCCAGTCTTTTGATGTTGAAGAACTCTCTTCCGGAAGCCCTTTTCCGCATACATTGTCTTCGAGCCCCCTCTCAGACATCAACAGTCACCTTTTGGAATGATGATAAGATCTGTCAAACTCTGTTATTACTACATTAGAGAAACTCAGGTTTACTTCGTTCCAGTGCTTCAGCGGTGAGTCAGGCTGATTAGGAATCATATGAGGGTGCGGACTGGAGCCAGGCATGAGACGCTGAGAGGATTAAAGGAGGACCACGCCTTGCATTTCTCCAATTAATTCACTCACACTCCTCTTGACCCCTCAATGGGCTCCTCTAAGGAGAACCAGGGCTCCATGAGCCCTCCCAACCCCAAAGGTTTACGTCACCACTAATCCTCCTGAAACTTCATTAATGCCCAGTCCATCCACCATAATCCCCCATTTATCACAATGCTTTCATGATTCAACCTACAAATTAGATGAAGGCACCAAGGCGGAAGGAAAGTGGGAGACTTGAGGACAGGACACAGATATCTGGCTTTCCTCTTTAAGCTTCTGTCTCTGGGAAGAGCATGGAGAACATGTGACATCAATTATTATTAGCATTGCGGTCTGTGTGTCGGGAACTTCGCCGCAGAGCTGCCCATTATCATCCTGCTTCAATGTCTTTTAAGTATGGCAGATTGTCCAGGCTATCAGGCATTCTCTGTTATCTTTCAAACAAGGTTTTTTATATACAATTAGTGAATCCAGTTGTCTCTCGCCAGCAGAATCCAGGAAGAACATCAGACATTCCAAATCATCAAAGAATGTCCAGTTGAAAGGGAATTAAACGTATTCTGAGAAGAGTGCTCTTCAGATCAACTCATGCTATATTTAGCTAATAATATGTTGCATCGCCTCAAAATAGCTTGCCTTGTTGTCTTTGATGCTTATTTATACTGAATGATCATTTTCAAATGGCTCTTGGCTGACAAACACCAGCTAAAATAATTGCCCTCCTCAAATTCTGTTTGTCCTCTGCTCCTTTCCCTACATGGCTTTGCTGTCAAATTAAATGGCTGTCAAAGTTTTAAGTGTGAAATTGGGGATTTGACTCTAGTGGCAGTGCTTCTTAGTCAGCAAAGCCTGAAAGGAAAACTACTTATGTCTTTCAGGGCTTCACAATGTTAAAGAGGTCCTGTTATGTTTTTTTACATTTTCAAGTTTCTTTAGTTTGTAATGTTGCTATTTGATCATGAAAAAGGTCTGTAAGGTTACAAAGCACAAAGTCACTCCAAATGGAGTTATTCTCTATATCAGTAAGCACTGTTTCTGAACTCCATGAAACGACTGTAGTCATGAGTTTTCTCCCGGGAATATACACGTCACAATATTCCTCATTTAATTAATTCCTGGCCACAGCATAGGCAAAATAAAGGTGGCAAGGCCTGTATAAGCTGCGTTAGCGTGTTGTCGCTATGTCCAAGAGGCAGTTTTTTTCTTTTTTTTTTCTATTTTTTTTTTTTCCCCACTCAGTGGATCTAACACGGTTATGGTAAGGGGCGTGACATTTCCGAAACACGCTCGAAGCGGTTGACCAATCACAACACACTGTTCCAGCCGACCAATCAGAGCACATTGCGCTTTTCGGAAGGAGGGGCTTCATAGAGATAGGAACTAAACAGAGCAGAATGGGAAGAGAGGTGCTGCAACAATGTAAAATATGTGAAAAATAAGGTGGTTTTTGAACATTCAAGCATGACTTATTCTAGTAGATCCAAAAAACAAAATCAAGAAAAAGGCAAAATAGGTCCTCTTTAAAGAGTTTAGAAAAGCAACTTGTGTCCAGGGATATGTCCAAAACTGCAACCTCTTGGTATACAGAATAATTAAGAAAATTTTAGCTAATTTCAAGGATTGATACTAAAATGAGAGTGAGAGCAAGAGGAATTTTTTTTTTTTTTTTTTTTGCAAAATGTAACTACATTATTGCCCAGCTCTTCATATAAACTTGGATATATAAGTATGTCCAACTTTATCCGCATACATACAGTATACTTCAGTAGGGTGTTTATATACTATATGCAAATCTCAAAAGCTTATTGCAAAATGTAGACTACACCTAGTACCCATTATGAATTTAACACAGATGAAAACAAGGCTGTGAGGAATAGACGTACAGGCTTTACTAGAGCTGCACGATTCTGGATAAAATGAGAATCACGATTTTTTGGTTTCAAATAGAGATCACGATTCTCCCACAATTCTGAATATACAACCAAACAAAATAACATGTATTTTACTAGAGGTTCTGACAAAATATAAATTGCTGGAAAATGTTTGAATGAATTATTTAAAAAAATGGTTTTGAATAAATTCAATGGCTCATTAATAAATACTTGTTTCATTGCTGGATGAATCAGTGTTTTTGAACGAATTTTTTGAATGAACGATTCAATGACAAATACATTTTTTAACAATCAGTTGTCGCCACCTAGTGGAATTAGATGTAATTGATACAACCGTTATTTGACGTGCCAAGTTCGTTTCAAAAGGTAGTTTGCTCTATTTTGATCGCTATCGTAGACATCGGTGTTTAAATACTAACTTAAAACTTATATCTCAGTACTTCTGTGATAATGTGAATATCTGTAACACAGAAATAACTAATGTGCGATTCAAAACGGCTCTCTCTGGCTCTGGCAGCACGAACACAGATTTGAACATTCCGGTATGATTTTGTCAAAGGTTTAATAGACGCGGGAGAATCGTTGTCATTAATAAAGTAGGATTGCGTGGGTGCTTGAATCGAGATCGCGATCTTTTTACAATTAATCGTGCAGCTCTAGGCTTTACAATGGCACGCACTGTATAAAGGTCCTAGATCACGTAATTTTCACAACTCAATAAAATTTTTTTTTTTTTTTTGAAAGGTGTTTTGTCATCTGAATAATCTGATTGTTGTTTAAAAACAGAACAATCCACTGAACGCACTGTATTTACAGCCTCATTTTCATTACTGTCCAAAATTAAATATGCCGCTGTCCTGACTAAGGTCTATTATCGCCCAGCTCCAATCTACACGACTATAAGGCATAAGGGTATTAAGAAATTACAGACATTAACATCTTGATTTTCTGTAAAACTGCTTTAAAACAATGTGTATTGTGAAAAGAGCTATATTCATACATTTGACTTGACTTGACGCATGCCACCTCAATCAAAGGAATTCTTAGGTTAAAATTTCAAAATGAAGATTCAAAAGAACAAAAATAGAAACATTGCCATGCTTATGGTTTAACTGGTGTGAGTTGACATGGTTATGGTTTATGATGGCTCGTGTCCTCTCTTATTACAGATAATTGTATTTATATTGCACTTCACATCTTTAATTTAGAAGATTAGGCTTCTTGTCTTCATCTAAACAGCACAGTTACTAACTGCTTCAAAGGGTAACCCCAAGTGTAGGTCTGAAATATCTCCACACAGGAGTATACGTAACAGGTCAGGACCACAGCTGTTTATTTATGCTACAATGTTATTTTGGCCCTGAGAGCCCCATTAAAGCCTGTCGGTGTCCAACAGGCCTCTGGAAAGAAAGAAAACACTGCTTGAGGAATATACTCAGTCACCACCACCTGTACATAAGAATTTGACAACATACTCAAATTTGATTATTGATTACATGTAGTCAATAATCAGATTTGATTATGTTGTCATGTGTTAAGTATGAAAGTCTGCAGACAGACTTTCCTGTAAAAAGGTCAGCAAATTCCACCTGAAATTATGCAACTATAGAGAATTTTTTATCAATGAATTATATATACACTGATCAGGCATAACATTATTACAATCTTCCTAATATTGTGTTGGTCCCCCTTTTGCTGCCAACACAGCCCTGACCCGTCGAGGCATGGACTCCTCTAGACCCCTGAAGGTGTGCTGTGGTATCTGGCACCAAGATGTTAGCAGCAGATCCTTTAAGTCCTGTAAGTTGCGAGGTGGGGCCTCCATTGATCGGACTTGTTTGTTCAGCACATCCCACGGATGCTCGATTGGAGGCCAATTTGGAGGCCAAGTCAACACCTCAAACTCGTTGTTGTGCTCCTTAAACCATTCCTGAACCATTTTTGCTTTGTGACAGGGCGCATTATCCTGCTGAAAGAGGCCACAGGCACCAGGGAATACTGTTTCCATGAAAGGGTGTACATGGTCTGCAACAATGCTTAGGTAGGTGGTACATATCAAAGTAACATCCACATGGATGGCAGGACCCAAGGTTTCTTAGCAGAACATTGCCCAAAGCATCACACAGCCTCCGCCGGCTTGCCTTCTTCCCATAGTACATCCTGGTTCCATGTGTTCCCCAGGTAAGCGACGCACACAGATCCAGCCATCCATGTGATGTAAAAGAAAACTTGATTCATCAGACCAGGCCACCTTCTTCCATTGCTCCGTGGTCCAGTTCTGATGCTCACGTACCCACTGTTGGCGCTTTCGGCAGTGGACATGGGTCAGCATGGGCACCCTGACTGGTCTGCGGCTATGCAGCCCCATACGCAACAAACTGTGATGCACTGTGTATTCTGACACCTTTCTATCAGAACCAGAATTAACTTCTTGAGCAATTTGAGCTACAGTAGCTCGTCGGTTGGATTGGACCACACGGGCCAGCCTTCGCTCCCCACGTTCATCAATGAGCCTTGACCACCTATGACCCTGTCGCCGGTTCACCACTGTTCCTTCTTTGGACCACTTTTGATAGATACTGACCACTGCAGACCGGGAACACCCCAAAGAGCTGCAGTTTTGGAGATGCTCTGACCCAGTCGTCTAGCCATCACAATCTAGCCATCACTTGCTCAAATCCTTACACTTGCCCATTTTTCCTGCTTCTAACACATCAACTTTGAGGACAAAATGTTCACTTGCTGCCTAATATATCCCACCCACTAACAGTTGCCGTGATGAAGAGATAATCAGTGTTATTCACTTCACCTGTCAGTGGTCATAATGTTATGCCTGATCAATAGAGAGACATTCTACACTACGCCATGACATAAAATGCATAGCACGTCGTGTCATTGTGTACTAAGTCTCGGAAGTTAACGCTTTTTGGATGTACGTCGAATGCGTATGGCTGTCATGCTGGAAGCTTGTAATTTTACTTTATAAAGTTTTAAATAAGGATGCTTGTCTACACAAACGCATCGATTCGCTTCAGAAGGCCTTTATTAACCACCTGAAGTCGTATGGATTCATTTTTTTATGGATGGATGCAGTTTTTTTTTTTGTCTTCACAATTTGGGCAGCCATTCACAACCATTATAAACCTTGGAGGACTAAGAATATTTTTAAATATATCTCCGATTGTGTTTATCTGAAAGAAGATAGTCATATACACCTAGGATGGCTTGAGGGTGAGTAAATCATTGGATAATTTTCATTTTTGGGTGAATTATCCCTTTAAATCTGCTGCTCTAGATGAGAAACACCAGTAGAGACTTTACGGAATAGAAAAGCGGGTCCTCAACAGACGGGCCCCACATTCCACACACATGCCTTTGACCACATTGAACTGCAGCCAGGTCTTGATTTCACTACTTTGGGGACTGGAGCAACTATGTGAAGTGTTGACGGTCTCTGCACTGTGGTCTTGGCAATTATCCCTTGCCACCCTCTCGAAATGCTCAAACATCCTGATTACCCTCTAATTGGCTCTTAAGTAGTTTGTCATTCTAGTCTAGTGGCCTGTCCAGTGTACAGCCTATGAGGTGACAATGAGGCGGCGTGGTTGCGGCTGAGACTTTGGAGAATGTGCAATGTGTGATCAGCTGATGATTGAAACTTTAAGTGGCTAAACCTCATCATAAATCAAATTCATAATGACCCATTACCAGTCTGTGGCAAGCCACGCTCTAGGGTGGCACTAGTGCCACATTTAGAGCCTACGACACACAGTCTCTCACAAAAATATGGAAAAATCTTTCTGAATGTATGCTTTACCATGGCTCACAGCTTTAGTCACAGTGATGACAAATAAGCAGGGTTTCAAAATGTGTTTTTTAGCAAATTATAGGATAAAACTCTGAAAGTGATCAAATAAGATCAGTGTCATTATAAATAAGGATTATTACGTATAACGCTGCATTCTGGTGCAAATAAATTTGCTAGAAATATTTTACACTATAGATAAGTCATTTATAGTGTTGTTCAACATCAGACTGCCTATGATCCTGCCTGGGAAATAAAACACTTGCTGATGAAAATAATAATGGCGCTTGCCCGTGCAAACTCAATGCCAAGATGCTCACCAAGTTGTCTCTAAACGGTTAGCAAGGTGTTTAGAGAACTTTTTAGCACATTGCTATGCGATTGCTAAAGCTAACAGGGAACATTCTCAGAACTTTGGCTTCTGGCAAGGTTCTCTCTAATTTTTTCCAGTATCATTTATAGAATGTTTGTTTAGAATTATCTGGTATTTAATAATGTTCTCAAAATTTAAGCACAAAAACAATCAATAATGAAATGACCTTTCACAATAGATAATGCTTTACAATGACCCATGTTAGAGAGCTACATACGGCAATTTATCTGTTCAATAATAAAATAACTTACTCACCAAGTAATAACGCCATCATCTCCGCGTCGCTTTTACAGCATTTTTAAATCCCTCAGTTCTCACTATCTCCGAAAAGGCAAGCCCAAGTTGATTCTCGTTTTATTACGAGCTATGTCGCGTTCTTTTGCCAGGAGACTCTCCTCTGTTCTGCTTCTTTTCTTTTTCTTTTTTAAACAGGCGATTCCCTGATGGGCGCTCTCGAAACACTCTTCGTGAAGCTTCAAAACCTTTGCGAAATATTTGTTTCAAACCAGTTAATAGGAGCACGTATCAAACTGCCAAAGTCACGTTATTTCAGTAAACGAGGCTTCGTTATGTCATAGCTGTTTCAAAATATCTCGAAATTTTCAATGGTTTGCCGCTAGGGGGCGATGATATCTGTGAACCCATGAACCAGTGTTTGTATTTTTTTTTTTTTAAATAACTTATAAACAGCACAAAAAACAGGCACCAAAGACAAAGCTCCAAAGATAAATGAAGAAAAAAAAAAAAAGACATTCACAAGACGCCAAATACAGACTCACAGTATGTAACAGTAGAATTACCTTTTACATTTTTCACAAGTTTAAGAGACTTCATTTAAAGAATGAAAGTTCATTTAAAGAATGAGTTCGTTACAGAAAACCTTGTATAAAGGAGGAGATTTGGATAATCGACATTTATGAATAAAGAATTTGCTGTTCAAGATAATGAAGATTGTCAATATTTTTATCTTCATGCTCATAATAATAAATAAAATAAATAATTGATAAATAAATAAATAATTGTTTTCACATTCAAAGTTATCATTAATCTAACTTTGGCAGAGAAAGTGTAAAAACAATCTTTCCAAAATGTCTGTACACTTTGACAATCATAAAACAAATGGCATAGAGACTCCTCAGTACATTTACAAAAAGAGCATTAGGCTATTTCCCAACATCCATAAACTTAGAGAGTAAAATATTAGTTGGATATATTTTATGTAAAATCTTTAGGTGAATTTCTCTTACCTTATTTGAAATACAAAATTTGTAGGGTAACAGCCATGCCTTTCTCCAATTAACATCCCTTAGAAAGGAATTCCAATAAAATTTTCCTCTTGGAATAACTTTTTTTTTTTTCCTAAGTATCTTTCTAAGTGCATTTTTTTTTTTTTTTTTTTCAAATACATTTTTGCCATTTATAAAGAAATCACAGTCTTTATTATCTACATTATGATAAGACAGATGGTTGCTCATCAAATTATCAGATCTGGGATCAAATATATAAATTTGTAGACATTTGACGTCACATTTGTATAATAAAAAGGAAGAGTTGTAGTTAAAAGTCTCTTTTTGGTCTGATTAACCAAGCTCTCCATAAAACAAACAATCCCTACATTTTAATAAAATAAAACATATTAAAACTTAATTAAAACTTAATATTTAATGGTATTAGATGATTTGTTAATTGCATTTAATAGATTACACCTTGAACTGAGTTTTCATTGTTGTTTTAAAAGGAATTAAATAATTAAAGGATTACATGGATTTAAGGGAATAAGGGAAAAGAAATAAAAATGGTAATATAAGTTAAAAAACAAAAACAATGTGTGAAGTTTAATACTTGCAGTTTTGCTCAAATATAAATAGTGAATTTTGGGTACAATATATGTTTATTTATTGCTATTTGTCTAATCTGAGTGCAGATGAGACTGCCAGTGCATGCACATAATATAACTCATCATATAATATCATAAATCAATTTACATTATCTTGTCAAGTTTGTTAAATCTGTGCCAAGTTATTTTTACCACCTCAGTCTATGTTTAGAATGGATTTACGTTCAGCTTTAAGTCAATTGTTGTTTTTAAGTCTCCACTTACTCTAAACACATTTGTTTGGATGGGAAACACCTGTTCTTCTAGATGAGATTAGGAGCATCTCTCAGCGTGGAGGACTGTGTTTGACTGATAATAAGATTCTCTGAAGTCTGTTTCAAAGACAGTCTAAAGCAATGACAGTGTAGTTAAAATAGTTCACCCCAAAAAGTTCTGTCATCGTTCACCTTCTTGTTGTTCCAAATCTGTATTATTTTCTGTCTTCAGTGAAACAGAATTAATGTTGTTCATGCTGCTCTTTTCCATACACTAAAATAAATGGGTGGTTGTTAAATTGGTTGTTCATAGTTCATGTGATGAACTACACCTGTGGTTAGTCTAAAAGGACACCTGTGGGAATTAGAGGAGAACTGACTTCATCTAAGGGGCCATTTACACGACACAATTCTTAACTAAATCCTGAAAACGTTTTATGTGTTTTGGCTGTTCATTTACATGACAAATGGCATTTTGGAGGCCTGAAAATGCAAACTCTTAAAAACGGGTTTCAAAGTGTTGAAAACGATATCGTTATCGTCTCCATGTAAACTACAAAAATGCGAATTTGTGAAAACCGTGACGTCATGCACATGTATTACGTGCTCAATATAGGCGTGTAGGCGTGTCAGTATAAGGTAGTGAAAAATCCGTAATTATTAAATAATATTTTCAAGTATGGCTTCAAATATGCTTGAATTCCAATTTTATATCTTTACTTCTTACTGGGACTTAAAAAAAAAAAAAAAGAAAGAAAGAAACAATCCATTTGGGATAAGAGCCAAACCCATTTCCTGTGAAAACGTCTTGCAGATGCCATAATCAATACAGGATCAGAGATTAGAATAACAACAGGAGAATCAACTGTGAATTGAACTGTAAAACTCTTTTCCCTACAGATGATAATCTTTCCTGTTCCATTAATGCAGTCAAATGAAACCTTTGAAGAGAGGATGCAGATGTTCGCCAGCATTATAAAGAAAATCTGAAGTATACGCATATATGAACTGTTCATGACAAAAATGACTTGTAAAGGATATTTCACATTTGTTAAACCTTACTGATGTGCCTGTGGGGGTAAAGACAAAATAAAACGTTTGGAAGTTCTAATCGAACATACAACCGAAACTATGTAATGCAAGAAAATGTAGTCTCAGCCTCAGACGTCACGCCCACGGACCATTGGCTGAACGTCTGATGCATATGGCACACTTATTTGGAAACACTTCAGGAGTTTCAAAGTCGTCATCTGGTTGGTTGAATTCTACAGGACATCCGGGAGACGTGTGTCACGTTCTTTATTGTAGGGACATCGACTTTCACGCCCCTAAACATGACGCAGAACAAGACGAACTGTTTTTCTGATTTTTTTCTCCATATAGTGGACTTCAACGGCTACCAATGGGTTAAAGGTCCAAATTTCAGTGCAGTGCAGCTTCAAAGGGCTCTACACGATCCCAGCCGAGGAATAAGGATCTTATCTAGTGAAACGATTGACCATTTTCTAAAAAAAATAAAAAATTATATACTTTTTAACCACAAATGCTCATCTTGCGCTAGCTCTGTGATGTGCCACGCAGTACGTAATCACATTAGAAAAGTCATGCGAGACGTAGGCGGAAGTATCGAGCAAGTGTTTACAAAGGGAACGTGCAAAGACTAAGTCAAACGGCCTTTATAAAAAAAGGTAAAACAACGATGTCGGACGATTTTAAAGTTGGAGGAGAAAATGAGATGGAGTTTTTCATCCTACCGCGGTACTTCCGCCTAACATCACGCGTGACCTTTCCAACGTGATTACATAATGCATTCCGCATCGCAGAGCAGTGCAAGGTGAGCATTTGTGGTTATAAATTTGTAATTTTTTTTAGAAAATGACCGATTGTTTCGCTAGATAAGACCCTTATTCCTCGTCTGGGATCGTGTAGAGCCCTTTGAAGCTGCACTGAAACTGCAATATGGAACTTCAATCCATTGGTAGCCACTGAAGTCCACTATATGGAGAATAATCCTGGAATGTTTTCCTCAAAAACCATAATTTTTTTTTTTTTTTGACTGAAGAAAGAAAGACATAAACATCTTGGATGACATGGCGGTGAGTAAATTATCAGGAAATTTCAATTCTGAAGTGAACTAATCCTTTAAGGCTCTAATGTGTGACTTGACATAAATGTCACCGTCTGTCATCTTGAAATGACATGAGATAAAAAGTCTTTACGAGTCAAATAAAGTAATATCGGTCAGCTTATTTTCTTTTCATGTGAGGTCACTCTGTTGTTTTTATGATATAATTGATGATACTTAGCCTTTGTGCTGGTGTGTATTTTCTCACGAGGCAGCCAACTGTAAAATGGGAGGTTAATTGACATAGCCCATGGGGGTGACGCGAGGTCACCGCCGTCGTCTCGGAAATATCCTCTCTGTCAGTTTCAAGTTCTCCGGGATCTGTTTGGACCCCCTCCCTTTTTTTATTTTGGAGGAAACTGTTAAGTGTCCCTCGGGTAATGCTGAGTGATGTAGCCCCAAGTCTGCACACATGAATGAGCACCTTGAAAATAAGCACACTGCCTGGGCTATATGGGGGAAGAGAGCGAGCCTTTGAAGTCATGTAATGTACACCTACCCCTCCCTCCCTCTCTTTGACTTATTTATGGTATTTGTTTCAAGTGTAGTTGAGAAGAAAAACTTTTCCCCCGTCCTTGCATTCATATTTAGAGTGAGGGCTGGTGAATGGGCCTGGGTAGCACGGTTGCTCCTCTGAGGAGATGGATGGTGTGCTCTTTTGTGTGTGGAGGAAGTGTATTTGAAAAGGTCATTGATGGAGACCCAAGGATGCCCCTCTTTCATGTGGATCCGAGCAGCTTGTTTGTCATTAGCACTAGGCGCTGAGGTGCTAAATGTTGTTTGCCTTTCGACAGCGGCCAAAGCTGCTCTTTTTGAAGTGGCCCCTCCAAATTAAGCCTGCCCGCTGGTCCTCTCGGATGACACAGATAAACTTGACGGACTCACTGCATCTGTCCACCCATCGACACATATTCTTTTCTCCTAAACCCTTGTGCAAATGAGCAAACACGCAGATAGTAATGTGCGGGTAATAGCTCGAATTAGGGGCTCCATTGTTTCGGTCAGCGCCTCACGCTGCCACACAACGGCCTGCGGTCTGAGCAAAGCCAACACATTTGCACCTCACTGAGATCAAAGATTCAGGCCTTTTTTGTGGATGCAATCACTTAGGCAAATGAGATTCTGTGTAACCACCTCTTTGTGTAGTTTAAGTTGGGCTTTTGTGTAGAACAAATGGGGGCATTATGGGTATGGTGGAGGAAGAGGTAATATCAAAGGGAAGCGGCCTGCCCTATTAAGCCCCAGTAAACTGTACGCAGTACAAAGGAGACAATTGAGGAACATTAAATTGGCTTTGGCTACTTCCCTTCAGAGCAGGGAGAGGAGAAGTGAATGTGACATAATTGTCTTTAATGATGAAGATCAGCGGTCTGAGCGCTCCTGTGGAATGACATTGTCTCTTTTCAGAGGGAGACAGGAGATATGCCTTTCTTTTCCAAAGCGATTGTGTAAATCTCTGTTGAGGTTTGCAGTGTTATCTGTCTTCAACTCTGGGTGACCTGCAAACCTCAAAGAGGAAGACGCCTCCAGCGTTTGCGCTTCGGGGAATCGCAGATCCAGCCTTATGAGGAAGGGCATCACATGCGGAACACCTTAAAATGTTTAGTTGGCTATATTTAGTTGCTGTCTTAAAGGGATGGTTTACACTAAACTGAGAAGTCTGTCATTGTTTGCACATGTTCATGCCGTTCCAAATCTGTGTGCTGGTTTTTTTTTTTTTTTTAAGAAGAGAAATTCTGAAGAATCAAAACATCAAGCTTCATAAATTACAAAAACAGATCCAAATGTATTATTAACAAAACATATTTTCAATAATAACAACAATAAAATTTTGAATCTGAAGGCTTGAAATGCAGGGTGCAAGTTCTGTACTACTTTATGGTGTTGAATTTTTATTTCTGGGTGAACTATTTCTTTTAGAACACAGTGGAGTCCTTTACCCCTCTGCTAATGCATTGATACTCAATAGAGACTTTTTATGAGTGGGTGTGGAAGCTTTTGGACTAATCAGACACTTAAACGATGATCACACCCAGCACCATGGTGAAAGCAAAGAAGCTTCCTCTGTCCTCCACATGACACAACCATATGCAGCCACATCATCAGCTCAGTGCTGCTATAGGATACTTAACAGTACATTACAGTACATCTAGTTCAGTGTCACACTTCTGCAGGCTTCTCTGCAAATTTATTTCATTTAATGGTTGACATAATACATGTTTCTACACCAATTCTCTACAGTGCATAAAGCCAAGTGTACAATTCCTCTTTTGGTTCTATGTATAGGCTATATATGTTCTGTGTGTGTAATTATATGCAACTATATCTCCAATATTGACTGATTGTAATACAGCACAGCGTTGCCCTCAGGCAACGGAAAGTTTTCTTAAGCCCTATGTTTAGTAAATTTTTCTTTAAATGATTACAACCAATTAGAAAGGTCGAGAAAGTACCAAAGAACAGTCCAGTCAGGGGTGGGAGTCACTATCAAGCACCATTTGAAGGTGGGACGTCCTGTTCTGACACATGGTCACAGGAGCACATGGTGTGAGAAGAAGGCAAGATTATTTGCTTTAGTAATCTTATTTAAATTGACATGAACTGTACATAAAAAATATGTGTGTGTGTGTGTATGAAGGTGTAGAGGAGCCTTTTGTCAGGTTTTATGAAGTTTTTTTTTATTTTGCATGTTCAGAAATTCAGTTTTTCTTTTCGTTGCCTCAGGGCAACGTTGTGTGATAAGGGGTACTTTTTGAGGATGTTTTGGACAATACCTCACATTGGCCGTAATATATTATAAGAAGGGAAGATGCAGGGTTCCTGGGTGCACAGGAACACCCAAAGTGATGTGAAAAAATTGTAACATACACCTCTATTTCACAGCAGAGAAGAACTGCTTTTTGAAGTTTCGTACGCAGTGAAATCTTATTACATGAAGTACATTATATGGCATGACACACTACATGATACAAACCTGTATCAAATTCAATATATCAGTGTCTTTCAAGTGTTTTTCCCTTTTTACTTAATGATTTCTTGACATTTAAAAAAAAAAAAAAAATTGATTTTGATGATAATTTTCTCTATGATTCTGTACCATTGTTGCACAACGTTGCCCTGAGGCAACGAAAAAATATTTTGGGGTGGGGGACCAAAAATGTTTTTTATGAATAAAATGTTCCCAAATGAACCAAAAAATGATGTGGAATATTTTTTTTTCATGTGCCATCAACATGTGTGCAGTAGAGGGTTAAAAAACAGCTGATAATCTATTGGGTACAGATATATCATGCATCCTTACTTCTAAGATTTATTCCAGAGAAAAACACCCTAGTAATCTCACATGTACGGTGGCTGAGAGAGCTCAACGCGCTGCAACTGAACACATGCAAAGAAAAAAAAACACCAGCAAATTAAGAAATTATCTTCATCAATTTGACAACACGTGCTGCAAATACTCACAATGCAACCAAATACAGAAATGAACTGCAAATATTCACAACGCAAGCAAATACAGAAATGCGCTGCAAATACTCTCAACGTACATATAATCAGGATGTTAAAATAAACAAAAAACTCACCTTTCAGGTAACTTACAACACCTCTGATAAGTAGACATTGAACAATAAGGTCCCAGCCAGGTTCGTCACTTTGGGGTCCCCTTGAAACATTTCTGTTGTGGTCTGTGCTATTTGCAGCTCATTTCTGTATTTGGTTGTGTTGTGAGAATTTGCAGCGTGTTTCTGTATTTGGTTGCATTGTCAGTATTTGCAACGCATTTCTGTATTTGCTTGCGTTGTCAGTATTTGCAGCACCTGTGCTGTCAAACTGATGAAGATGTTTTTTTTTTTATTTGCTTGTGTTTTTTCTATTTGCTGTTGTTTTCTTCAGTTGCAGAGCATTGAGCTTTGTGCTATTTGCAGCACGTTTCTGTATTTGGTTGCTTTGTGAGTATTTGCGGCACATTTCTGTATTTGGTTGCGTTGCGAGTATTTGCAGCGTGTTGTGTATTTGGTTGCGTTGTGAGTATTTACAGGGCATTTCTGTATTTGGTTGCGTTGTATTTGCAGCGCGTATCTGTATTTGGTTGCGTTGTGAGTATTTGCAGCGCATTTCAGTATTTGGTTGTGTTGTGAGTATTTGCAGTGCATTTCTGTATTTGATTGCATTGAGTATTTGTGTTTCTGTATTTGGTTGCGTTGTGAGTATTTGCAGCGCGTTTCTGTATTTGGTTGCGTTGTATTTGCAGCGCGTATCTGTATTTGGTTGCGTTGTGAGTATTTGCAGCGCATTCCAGTATTTGGTTGCGTTGTGAGTATTTGCAGCGCGTTTCTGTATTTGGTTGCGTTCTGAGTGTTTGCAGCGTGTTTCTGTATTTGGTTGCATTGTGAGTATTTGCAGGGCATTTCTGTATTTGGTTACATTGTGAGTATTTGCAGGGCGTTTGTATTTGGTTGTGTTGTGAGTATTTGCAGCGCGTTTCTGTATTTGGTTGCGTTGTGAGTATTTGCAGCGCGTTTCTGTATTTGACTGCATTGAGTATTTGCGTTTCTGTATTTGGTTGCGTTCTGAGTGTTTGCAGCGTGTTTCTGTATTTGGTTGCATTGTGAGTATTTGCAGGGCATTTCTGTATTTGGTTACATTGTGAGTATTTGCAGGGCGTTTGTATTTGGTTGTGTTGTGAGTATTTGCAGGGCGTTTCTGTATTTGGTTGCGTTGTGAGTATTTGCAGCACACATGTCAAACTCATGAAGATGAATTTGTTAATTTGCTGGTGTTTTTTCCTTTTGCATGTGTTTTCTTCAGTTGCAGTGCATTGAGCTTTGTGCTATTTGCAGCGTGTTTCTGTATTTGGTTGCGTTGTGAGCAGGGCTTGACATTAACTTTTCTGCTCACCAGCCACTGTGGCTAGTGGTTTTCCAAAATTACTAGCCACTCAGCATTTTCACGGGCCACAATTTTGCTGTTGGAAAATAACATTTTATATTATTAAAGTTGACTTTGGCATGCTTAAATTACTTGATTTTGAGTCATTTTACTTGATTTAAAACCCTTTCAAACTTTCAAATGCAGATTGACCACCCAAATCAAGACTACATTGTGTATCAGCTGGTATGTACAGGTGGGCAAGGGGTGGGCAATATAAGCATAATATGAGAAATTTTATAAGCTATTTTTGTTAGGCTATATAAAAAGAACAAAGAAGCAAATTACAAATAGTAAATTTAAAAAAAAAAAATTCTGATACATAGGTTTATTTAACATGTATACATTTATTCAACATCCTTTGACGATTGATTAACATTATTGACAGGTATTTAATTGGGCTGCTGAATGCATGGACGTAATATACTGACACATATTCAGTTTTTACCCACCTGTTTACGTCCACTTAAGCCATAACCACGATGGGCATTTTGACATCTGTGTGTGCGTGTATTTGACTATTCAGGCGCAAGGAGAGAGCGCTTCTGTTGTGTGTCATTCAGCGCGATTCCGCCTATCCCGCCTTCACTAACAGCAAGTTAATCGATAAAGAATTGTGATTGAATTGTAATTTTCTGATACGACGAGCTTGGCTACCTTTCATTTGGCTGTAGGCTGAAATTAAATTCAACCCGCCAAAGTGGCTAGTGGGAGTACTGTCTTACCCGCCACAGCTGAAATCTACCCGCATTTGGCGGGTTGGCGGGTGTTAATGTCAAGCCCTGGTTGTGAGTATTTGCGGCACATTTCTGTATTTGGTTGCGTTGTGAGCATTTGCAGCATATATGTTGTCGAACTGATGAAGATTTTTTCTTAATTTGTTGGTGTTCTTTCTTTTTGAATGTGTTTTCTTCAGTTGCAGTGCGTTGAGCTCTCTCTGCCACTGTATACATGTGCCCTTTAGAGTTTCAAAAGAGATTGGAACAATGCCTCAAACTTTGCCAGGATACCAGACATTTTAGTATTTTCAGTATGAATAATTTCTTCCAAAACCAAATGATCTTTTAAATGAGTTGTAACTCATTAATGTGCAAAAATTAGTAACAAAAAATTGTTGCAAACTGTGAGAAGTTTAACAGTCTTTTAATTTGTTTGAAGGTTATTCTGTTACTGAAGATGCAATGTCTAAAAAACATGACAGGTGCACAAGTGAAGTTTGCTATAAAACTTCATAAAGACATTCCAGAATCTGCTACTTGAGTGAAGGATGAGAGGCTGTTTGTCCTTTTTCTCACATCATATTCTCCACCAGTGTTTGAAGTCATAATACTGAACCAGGCATTTATCAACACGAATGAAAATCACTTTTCCACAAGACATCAAAACATGCCAAATATTTATCATGTAATTTTGGTAATTATGCCGACAGGCCTTAGTGACCAAGATGTCCATAAATCACATCGTAAAGCTGTGTGGAACAAGAGCGAGCGTTCAGACCATTCTCAGATGTTCCATGACATGGCATGCCCTTTTTAGTTTAATGATGATATAAACAGTCAGATAATGTGTCAAAATTATGTCTTAGAAAACCAACACATTGAACACCATTTAACTAAACCAAATGTTGCAATCGTTTTATGCCAAGAATCCAAACCAAAGCATCGCTTTTGCACATGTGGCTGTGGTTTATTTAAAACACTTAAAAACATCTCATCTAGAGTTTCAATAGAGATCTCAACAATGATTTAAACTGATTGGATTGGATTATCCAAGGTTTTAGTATGAATTCCAACAGTTCTCAACAAATTCTTCTAAGTTATCTGAGCTGTACTACCATTAGTCATTTGACATTGTATGTCAACAATTATGTATTTTAGAAGAAACATCTAAGACAAGGTTGATACTTACAACTTAACTCCATTATACAAAGCACCTTTGAAAGCAACAAAGAATCTTGAAAGCAACAAAGAATCTTTTTGTCAGATTCAGGCCCAAAAATTTCAAAAGCGTTCAAAAGAAGGCCATTTTAAGTGGTTTGTTTGTAAATTTGGTGCATTTGTCATCTTCAGATACCTCATGATGGTACCTCAGTTATGAAGGCCAACAATTCAGAATAACTGTTAATGCCATATCATAAAATTCACCTATAGCTGTTGACATTGATAACTTTCTTGCCCTCTTTAAATCCAGGTCCCTTGACTTGAGATAAACAGAGCCGTTCTGTTCTCTAACTCTGTGTTTGGACTCTGTCAGGCTGCTGTCTGCTGCTGCAAACCATGCATCTTAAAGAGCTCATATCTGTGACGCCTGCCATCATTACAGTCGGATCTCGCTGTCTGTAATTTGCAAGCATGGCAGTCAGTCAGCTAGTAAAACAGCACAGGGTCATTCCAAGCCATTCTACAGCCAACACTGACCCACAAACCTCGACTCTGTGTGACACAGACGAGACATCTCTGTATTTATGCACAATGCTTAGACTTTGGTATATAATTCCTCAAACGCTAACTGTGCAAGTCAATTGAATAAAATACCGTAAAATAGCTCAGAATGCAAATTATCCTTCCATAAATTGAAAAAGTAATGCTGCTTAATTATTTTCATAATATTCCATGATCTGCTGATTTAATCACCACATCAGTATTTTCACCCCTTTGATGAAAACATCTAACCGTGACTAGTAGGTAGGCAAGATCATACTAGTAATTACGCACAACCTTTAAATTAAAGACAACCACGCAAATGTCATTCATTTATGCAGCGCATCTGCCATTATAATACTGAGGTGTGAAAAACATCTTTTACCACACGAAATGTTCAAAATGTTTCCTTAATTGTATTCTCTCATCTCACTTCCACCTGCTTAAGGCTAATTAACATTAAGAGATCTAAGTTTTAACCACAATGAATCTTAACCTCTTTTGGAAGCCTTATTTTAAAAAGGCAATGTCAAATATATACAGTATGTATCTATCACTTTATTTCTTGCTATTTCTTCATAGTTTCTCAACTTAAATGAACTTAAATTGTCGATCAGCAAAAATGAAATTGGATCAAATATTATGACACATAAACCCATGTGTCTCATTCATCTTGCCACATGTCATTGAAACAGCCAGACTACCTTCACCGGCACATACTTTCGAGGGTAAATGCTCAATTCACGCTAATGTGTTTGGGTTCTTTTTAAGTAACTCTGCGTGTGAGTCCCAGTTACTTAACTATTTGTTGAAAAATAGTATGTGCCGTGAAGTGTTGACTGATCTCAACTTCAAAGTGAACCAGGCTTTAGGGGCAGTTCGCAAACATTCACACTGCTATGTTCAGAAGCCCCAGTATTGCTGCTTTATTGTACCTAGTTTGAAAAAAGAAGGAAATCCACCTTTTCACACTCATGTTTGCAGATTATTTCTGCCCGAACACTAGAAACATCTTTTATGGACTCTTGATTCCTCTTAGTGAAGCAGATCAAATGGCCTTGACCTGTTGCGGAACTCTTTTGCCATCAAAGACTTAACTGCTTTACTGTATGCAGACTGCGGAGGTTTGGGTTTCTTTTGCACCATTGTGCAGCTCGGGATTCCATCCACAGATGTTTGTGGTCTTCAAGCTGTTGACGGTGTTGACAAAAGCTGGGAGAAAGCCTCTCCAATGCCAGCCGAGGCACATGGATGGGAAAGGGACAATTGCAAACTGTATATCCTGTGCTTTGAAATGCTTACCCCACTGCTTTGTCTCTCTTGACAGCTCCAGGTAAAAGACTTAAAGTTTCCAATTACAGTTGGGAGAAATGCAAAAGGAAGCAGTACCCGCAAAACTAACTTTCTGAATGAGGGCGTGTTTTGAGCATTATGTTCTGTTTGAATATGCTATTCTGTTAACATTAAAACATAAACGAGGTTAATAATAATCATTTAACTGTGTATAAAACCAATAAATTAATTTAAGTCTGGTATATGTGCTATAATGATTTACTGGAAGGTTTGAAATGTAGCTATGAGCAGACAGAGCCATTAAACGCTGCCACTATCAGTGAGCATCCTTGAACTTTAAAGAGAAGGTGACTATAGTCAGTCTCCACGTGCTAGACCATATTAAAGCCTCTCACCTTCAAAGAGAGAGACAGACAGAATTCACAAGCAGACCTCAAACAGATGCTTGTTTGTAATGTGTGACCTGTCTATATAAATGCTTTTGAAAGCATCGGATCAATCAGACATGGTGGCTTTTAATCTCCGTTTCAAGATGGGTTAGTTTACATTACTGCTATTTTGTTTACTTTATTGTTGTCACATTGGTCTTTCATGTTGTGCTTGTAGCTTTTTATATCATATGTTTCAAAAAAGTGCTTTTTAAATAATAGATCGTTTGCTGATCATTTTGATCTCCTTGTTATCTTTCGTATATTTGTTTCAACATGTATAACACAAAATGACTTCAAAGTAGTAAAAATTAAAAATAGCCTTCCTGATGCAATTAAATACAGACTTTGAATTTCATTTTTTTTTTTCCCTAGTGGTGGAAAGGTCTCTTATGGCTTATTAAATATAGACACACCTTATTAAATACCTTAATTAAAGTTCTAGAGGTGAATACATAAAACATCCTCAGCTCTGGCCGCACCTAACTTAGCATTCTGTGTATCCTTTACATGCAGCATGAAAAACTCTTTCTTAATTCTCTTAATGCAAGTATGACTTAAAACACTGTATGCTGAATATCATCTTTACACTCTTTATTTAGAATAAAATAGACATTTAAATCAGCTCTATATGACTGTAAAAACCAGAAGTATACACATTTAAGATAGACTAGCAAAAGACTGAAGCACCTTCTTTCAAAACAGGGTTGACAAAAATATCTGAAGTAAGTGCCAACTGCCTTATATTATTTACAGTATAATACAGTAATTTACTGCAATATTTAAGTTCCGTTAAGAAACAATTATATCTACTCTGCAATGTTGACACAAGAAAATGGAGGAAACCAGTTGAAAAACAGAGTATCCCATTCCAAGTCCTGCTTCCCTCAACCTCTCGTCGCTCAAGTCTGTTTTTCGCTTCTCTCGGAGCTTGTGAAAGAAATTCCTTGAACGTTCATTCAGTGTCTCTGGCAGGTGTGCAGACTCCGTGATGACTTGCTGCCATCTCCTCTTTGCGTTCTGCAGGACAGACCTTCCCCACAATCGCAACGCTGGAATATCTCTAAGCCATGGGTGCCTTTCCTCTTGTGCTTGGTGCAGACCTGGCCTTCTTTTAGGACGGGCTTGCAGATTTTGGACCAAAAGTGACGAGCGCAGCAGAGTCCCTCAGCACAATCTGATGATCTCAGACAGTTTTCTCCCTCCAGTCCTTTATTAACAAAATAACATCCATGAATATCACGCACAACTGACATGTTCTTTTTGGGGTATCAAAAAATGTCACATTGAGGATCAGGTTGATACTTCATGACGTGTTAGTCTTACTTTATAAGCATGTCTTAGTCTTAAAACTGGATTATAAACGCATCTCAACATGCTCCGAAAGGTCTGCATGTCTTTTGCTTTTACATCTTAATACCGCTCACATTCCTGAAAAGTTCTTGCCTACTTTGTGATACACCAGAGGGTTAAAATATCTGCCTACTGAGTTGCAATTAGGTCAAAAGAACATTATCTGAAAATTATATGAAGCTATTCTACACATAGACACCCATACATAGCCAATAAAGTCAACATGACATGTCAGTTAATCAAGTATATTAGTTATTTGAATCATTATTTACCTTTCAGCATTTGGTTTTGTGGTGAACCTTGAGTTGCAGCTTTTGGTGGCACCACAACAGTAGAGTTTTCATGGGAGACTGACACAAACTCTTCCATTCCAATCTGATGAATCATGTCAGGATCGTTTGGAAGACAAACTCCTAATAGGAAGAGGTTCATTGTTAGCCAACATTTCTTGTTAATCGTTTAGGCTATATAACGATTAAATGTTTCTACGCCTCGTATTTTATAAGTTTAATCTTACCATTGCTGCAATGGTTGCCAGGGCAGCACATCGCATCCCGGATGCAGCGCTTCCTGCGCTTCTTGCACTGGAGACAGACTCCGCGAGACAGGAAGCAGAACTCTTCGCCACCGCATTCCTCATCACTCTCGCAGATTAAAGGCTGCTGGAGTTTAGAAATACACTATTAGTCAAACGACCACGAAGTAAAAGCAGCTGTCTGAAATAACGTGCTCATTTATATTCTTACCTGCGGTGTATCAATGGCGAAGTTCGGACTGCCGCTGTCCGCAGGTGACTCATCCGGACTCGGGCTGACCGGGAGACCGGGACTCGACACACCTGAACCGACCTTAATAGCATTCGAGTTGAGCACCACAGAACCAGCGGATGCCACTTTGATGTAGCCCACAAGAATGAGGCATGCGGTAGAGAACATGGCAATGTGCAGCATTGTCAGGTCTGCTATTCCTTGGATAGAGGATGTATTCCCGAGGTGAGCAGAGCTCTTCTGTGGTTCCTCAAGAGCGCAAGACGCTTCATTTATACGCGCTCGGGGTTGTTTGCGCTCCCGCCCCTCGCTGAGAGTAACAAAGAGCTGGATGAAATTTCAAAGCGTTGTGTCATGACTCATGAGCTGTCTGTCTATCAGTGTGTTTGTATGCACGTCTTCATGAGCTCCCATCAAACAGCCACCTCAATAATACTGCTTATTTAATTCACATTAATGGGGAAATCAGTCATTAGCTGAGAGAAATAATGAAGTTTAATGAAAAATTACTATACAGACTGTTATATTGTAGATACATTTACCCATTCACAAAACTGTAACTGCTTTTATGTAAAGTCAAAGTGATGCAAAGTTTAAACACTTTGAATTTAACTGCTAATAAAGAAAACCGAGAAACATTTTTACAGTAGAGCTAGACTGACGATCGGTTTGAATCAATATTTTTACTAATATATTTATAATTTTAGAACTGGAAAATTATTTCAATAATAAAATAAAATTTTATCATTTGTATATTTTATTACAATTTTTATTGCACGCAGTCTGGTTATTTCACTATTCAAAAAGCAGAAATGGATGTCTGGATGTAAGTCAATGGACATTTAGCAACGCCTGAATATCCAGTTTTTATTTTCCCATAGTTTCACAATTTTTCACAGTGAGTTTATAGGCTATATTTCATGTTAGAAATGCAGAAGTTTGACAGATTTAGCAGAAATTGAGTCATAACCGTGATGGGGGCACTTTGAAATGCGTTTGATTAAACAAGTGCAAAAGATCAAAGTGAATATGCAAATAAGAAGAAGTGAGAAGTTTACCGAATTAATTATCATTCAGTCTGTGCTTTTAAACAAATAGTGCGTGATTAGCAATCTGAGATAAGAATGTGACGCTCTTAGGTGACGTGGTTCATCCATTGATCTATCTGATTATAAAGATTTGAGCTCTAAATTTGAGAACAGAATAAAACAATTAATCTCGCTTTCTTAAATAGGCTATTAATATCATCCAAATGAATTGAGCAACCCATGTGAATCTTTATCAGAATATAGTATTTATATTTTGTCTATTGAGTAGGTGAGGTGACTTCTAATACCTATTTGAAAACGTTACAGTCGCTGTCGAAAATGAGATCTGTTGCAGCATGAATAGATTGCTCTTAAATTATAGTAACCATTAATAATAATTATATCATTGCAATATGATACTTTGGTTGGTATAAACTGTGCAGATGATTTAACAATATCAAAGTGTCTGCCTGCCCAATACTCCGGGATAACTCCCAAATCAATGTCTTTGATGTCGTTGACAGGGCCGGGTCACTTCTAATAGACGACCACAGGACAAACGCTCAATACACTTCATTAAACGTGAATTGGCAGGGTTCATCCCCATCCCTTTGTCTATTGGCTTTGTTTTAATTGTACATCCAAAGCCTACAGTGGTGTAAAATGAAGCTTGTGTAAAGGACCCTTTGATGAGCTCAGATCAAAAAGGACTGAAGCCCGTGTCTTAATCAGACTTCAACAGCGATGGCATTTTCGCAAACAGTCCATTTGCTCGGCTTTTAGCGGCTTTTTGTAGACATTGTACTTAGCAAATTCATTTAGTGGGATGCCAGGTAATCCTGTTTTAAATTCCCGATGACAGCTTATTCAGGTCAGGGCTCCCGATTGATCCTGGGTATTATTCAGCAATAAAATAAAAGCAATTAAAATAAAAATCGTGTAACGCGCCGTAACGTCGTTGTATTAGGGAGACCGGGTAAGGTTGTAACACTTTTTGCTTCAGCATCTATAACTCACTGAATTTTTGAGCTAGAGTGCAACTTAATTTGGCACATGAATATTATGCCTGCCTTTTCAATTTATTGCAATGTCTTTGAATAGTGTTTCGATTCTTTTAAATAGGTTGAAAACAGCGAATTCTTTTACGATGTGACGTGACTTCATCACTTGACACCCTGATGAGGCATGCATGTTCTAACATGTTCGAATACAATGAAGACGAATATTGTTTAAGTTTTTTTTAATTAACCTACGTTTTATTAGGTTAATAAGATTTTTTTTTACTGTGTCCCAGTTGAGTTCATTTTGTTGCAGCCATGATTCAGGTTATGAAAACGTTACCATGCTGTGCATTCATATAATTGACCATTTACCATTTACCAAGTCCATTTACAACTCTTGAAGTTTTTGTTTTAATAAAATTCTATTAAAACCAAATCTATATGCTCAGATTTGACAGTCGGGACTTATATTACCGACTCTCGGATAAAATATTACAAACTCCCTTCACCAAGGTAAAAAGCGCTGTTGCAATGACATTTTAAAGTGTTAATTAGATTTTTCAAAATTTCAAATGATCGTGCGGGAGTCAGACATTCCCTCTTGTGGTAATGGTGTGTTATTCATTCTGCAGATGGAATGCAAAGGTACGTCGTTTATTTGTGTAGGTTGCTGTCCTGTCCTTCTTTGGTGTGACAGTATCTAAGCGGGGGGTGATGCGTGTCCTCTGATGACTCTCCAAAACAAACTTGTTTCTTTGTTGATGCTTTGTTGGACTTCATGTTTGAAGCTGGGTAAAGAATTAACTGTAATGGCCCAAAACTATAGTAATATGTTTAGAAACATAAATAAATAGTAAAAATAGATGTTTTCACACTGAGAAAAATCTCTCCCAGTTATTCTTATAGTGACATTTAGCTCTAAATGTCCATAACCCAATTTTATAGGCCTATTCATTTAATGTTTTCATGACTTTTGTAAGATTGTTGTGTCTATTTATATATTGTGTAACAAATATATAAATATTAAAAGCTTTATATAGGTTAAAATCACCAATTATTAGTAGAGGGGTTATTCCTACAGATGGGACATTCCTATAACAATACTTCATATTTTATATAAAATGTTAATCAACTTTAATGCCACATGGTTTTCCAAGATGTGCTAACACAAATTTATTAGTACCTAAGAATAATAAATTGGAAAAAAAAAAAGAAAAAAAAAAATCGAAGCACTTGACAGGCAATTTCTCATGTCCCCAATCATGTTTTTTCAACTTCACTTTGAAATAAAGGGTACATATGCATTTCTAAAATAGCAATTTAAAATATTAGTATATACATTAGCTTATTCTCTTTTACATAAAATAAAATTTATTGTAATACAATTTTTTTTGTGTGTGTGTGTAAAACCATTAAATTATCTTACATCCCTCAAACTTCAGTCCACCCTGTTACATTGGTGCGATTTGCCCTTTAAAATCTTAAGTGTATGCCCTAAATAACATGACTGGCTATAAAGTGACAAAGTAAGAATTAGAATTTAAACGAATTTAAACGAATTAAGAATTTAAACGTTTCTCTTTTTTAGGTCACTTATAATGTAAAACACATCCACCCTGTTGTGTCAATCTGTACTGGACATGATTTTTTTCCCCTAAACTTTAGTCTTCTGCTATAGCATGTTGTTCTTTCCTAGTTAGTAATGGGCTTTATTAGCTTAAAACGTCCACCCTGTTATGGTCCACCCTGTTACACATTGCATTGTAAATATGTCGTGTAACAGAGTGGACAAATGTCATAGAATGTGAATGTGAATTTTGAAAGGTTTTATTAGGTTATACAACCCTGAGCTTGACCAGTCTGTTTTTTATGACAGACATTTTCTCCCTCTGACAAGACTAAAAACATAATTGAATTTTAAAGATGTTTTTAACAAACCCGTTCTGTCCAAAATCCACCAAACTGTAGAAATGACCCAGATATGCCATTGACTGATGGCTTTAGCTGTGAACTGCAGGTCAAAGATGTATTTTCTACCCCCTGGGTTTACATCGTTTGATGTCTATGGGCCACAGTGCTGGCAATGAAAAGTTACCATGCTCGTGTGTTATCTGTTGGGAAGAAGGGAGGGCAGATGTTTACAGAGCATTATCACCAGCTGATATGAGTCAGACCCTTCATAATACTAACACCTCAGGCTAAATCTTGTTTGTAGGACAAGATAGCAAATCTTGTTTGTAGGACATTCTGAACTTCTGAACATAACGTGCAATGAAAACAGCAGCTTTATGCAGAAGTATTACTTTGAAAGATGCTTTTATTGTAAGAAAAAGGGATATAAATCTCTGTACTTTTAAAAAAAAGCCACAACTGATTAAGAAGAACATTTGAGATGTCTGACCTAGCCGTGCAGCATCAAAACAAGCAGGGTGAATTCTGAATGCCATTGTTTTAAGGCACTTTCAATAATGCCAAAAGCTATACGGTGAGCACAGAATATCCATCTTGAAAAGTAAAGATAACAGAGGACAACTAAAACAGCAAAAAAAAAATCCTAAGCAATAGGACTGGTTTTACTCTGACAATAAATCTCTACAAATATCACAAAAATATTACCACTGTATATATGTATATATATACATAAATATTTACCCCTGGTCCTACAATAAATAAGATTACGTAATTGGTTTTCCAGCACAGCACTTTGTGTTCAAGCTATTATAGACCACAGGCAGTCTTCTCATCATTGTTTAAATGAGTCAGGTAGAGTCATGAATATGATTGGAGAAAATGACGGAGAGAAATGTATGTCTGGTATCAATAATAGAGCTGATTATGTAACTTCATAAACAATCCTGATCTTACCCACATTTTATCTGGGAAGCTGTGACTTGACAGCCCATCCACTAGAGAAGTACAGTGTGTATTTTAGTAAAAAGCCTGCCCTCTAGTGGTGCACAAACTGTATTGAGTCTGATTCAATATTTGAGTAGATTTAAACAACAACGGTAACACATTAGAATACTGTTCCGTCATTAATCAATAACTACACAGAAACAAATCAGTAGCACAATATTAACATTCTTGTAACTAACAAAAAACTCTAATTAACAAATAAGAGAGTAATAGTGCTCGGTTAAATGAGGTAGCTAATCAATAACTGCTATTTTTTCATACCTCCCAGAAGACTACTAAGAACTACAGATGCATAATTAATGTGAATAATGCTTAATGTATAATTAATTCTAAAGTGAAGATCATGGTAACCCACTAGTAATGATTTAAGTGTTACTACATCCTTATAAAGGTATTACTAATTATTTGGAACAGTATTCTAAAGTGAAAAGCATGATAACTCTCTAGTACTGACTGAAGTCATTGTAAACTTTTGAGGTTTTTGTAAGGTTTTGGATTCTTTCTGATGGATTTGTCAACACTTGAGTCATTACTAGTGGGTTACCATGATCTTTACCTTAGAATACTGATCCAAATGGCCAGTAATTCCTTTAGAAGGATGTAATAACACTTGAGTTATTACTAAAACCTTACTAAAACCTCGAAAGCTAAGTAATTCCTTTAGAATGATGTAGTAAAACTTGAGTCACAACACTCGCTTTACTCATTTGTTCCTGTGTAGTTATTCATTAATGATGGAAGTGTTACCCAAAACAACATTCAGAACCTTCAAAAACATTCAGTTTCCCATACTACAAATAAAAAAATATCCAGTCTAGAAACCTTTTAGAAGAAGATTCTGAATAAAAATTTAAATCCAAAAATGAAAATTCTGTCATTATTTACTCACACTCATGTCATTCCAAACCAGTATGACTTTCTTTTTTTCCATGGAACTCAAATTAAGATATTTTGAAGAATGTTGGTTTTCGTTCCCATTGACTTCCATTGTATTTTTTTTCACATATAATTGAAGCCAATGAGAACCGAAACTGATTTGTTACCATCATTCTTCAAAATATCTTCTTCTGTGTTCTGCAGAAGTAAGAAAAACATACAGGTTTGGAATTACATAAGTCTGACAGACTTATGGGTGCATTATCCCTTTAAAAGGAGTATACATAAAAAAAGGACAACATGGAAATTAATTTAATTATATCTAAAATCAAACAATCTATATCCACTACAGAATCTTTTTTTAAAGTATGTGACATTGGTGTGCTTCTTTTCCAAATGTATTTTACACACAAATATGTCACACAATTAAAAGTAACCGCAAACTAAAATCCTTCTTAATATGCATCTTAGAAACATTCTCAATACTCAGCCCAGATCACAGTCCTGTCTCTATTTTGATTCTATTTTGAGGACCCCAGACACAAAACCTGCAAATGCTGCACAGAAAAAAATATGAAGTGCCAGAACGAGTCCATATCTGAGGCCAAATATGAACTCCAGTCTTTATTATCAGGACAGTTATGGGAGTCATGGGGTGCGGCGGGGGAGCTGGGACGCCCCCAGTGGCACCACAGGACAGAAGCATGGGCGAAGGCAACTTGGTGTCACAGAGCTGGGCTAGACGTCTTCCATTCTCCTCTTCGATCGCACCCTCAGGCTGACGAATCATACAGGACACTCCAGGGCAGGGCGTGTTACGAGTTTCAGTTTTAGAAATCAGTGTCCCAGCCGGAATTGTCATCTGGGGGAGGGTCCTCGTTGTCCTCAGGAAAGCTATCAAAGTTACTGGTGTCAGTTGGGCTTGCAACCTAATAGGTGCGTGAGCAGAGGAAATGGGATGTTAGACGCACAGATATTGAGCAGTAATGTGAATGTCATAAACACAACTGTAAAAGAGCTCAATAATAATGTGTACCTACATTGTTTAAGCATTATTCAGTGTCTAAAGTATCAACCGATATACATTAGTATTTAATTCATATATATGAATTAATCAATTATTATAGTAATTTTACAGCTTCATTGTACAATAAAATTATTATTATTATATTTTTCTTAAATACTTAAAATACTTAAATATTTTGTTACAGTGAAATTATAATAGTAATATTATTCTTAGAATTTTTTATAATAATAATTGATGGTTGTGTGAATTCTTCTGACAGTATTTAACAAAATTAACAACATTAATTATGTTTTGTCGCAAAAGTTTTGGGTGACTGTTGAATTTATTTGAATTGCAATTCTCTTAATTCCTCTTACTGACAGTTAAATTCAAATTTACACTTATGAATTAAAAAGGAGCTTTTAATTCTGATTTTGCCCAACCCTCTGGAGATGTGGATGTGGAATACTCACATCAGGAATAATTGGAGGTGTGAGAGTTCCTTTGCGCAGTCCTTCCCAGTTAAAGCCTTCAAACCATCTATGATGGAAAAATTGAATTAAGATCAGAATAAAGATCCTGTGCAGGGTGGTATTACCAGTTGTATGTCACATGTCAGTCTTAGGAAGAAATAGATTTAAATTTAAAGATTTAAATTTAATAGAATAGATTTAGATTTAAATGTCAAAATATGTTGACCCCATGCACAGCACAATAAGACAAAATATATGTATAGTTTGTATATAGTGGCAATATATATAGTAATTCCTTCAATTTAATGTTAATGTTTCCAAACCTAAAAAACACAATTTTAAAATTCCCAAATAACAGGGGCATTATAGTACTCACTTGTGCTTTTGGATATCTTTGACTCCATTTTTCAAGTTTCCTAGCCTCTCAGACGGATTGTCCCTGGGGGAAACAATATATTTGGGGAAAAAAGAGATTAATTTATGGATCTGATTTTGTCGAACATTGCATTTGCCAAACCCAGATCCACTATATTTCCAACTAAGGATTTGTTTTAACCTTGAGGTATAAATGAGTGCTAAAGGTTAACAGCTTTGGAACAGCACAACATTTTAAGTTAATTTAAAACTTAACTGAAAGAGAGTGTCAATAATTGTTGATAAATCAGACTGAACCTCAGGGGTTTTCAAATGTACCCACCTGCATAGTTTTTTAATTAGATTGCCTGCATTTTTGGTGATCTTCTTTGGAAATTCTATCATGTCGATTCCTCTTAAAATGATATTATATGTCTTCATTGGATCTGGTCCTGAGAATGGTGGGCTGAACAAGAAATGCACATCAGATTTTATAAAACTAGAAGGCGTAAACTTAACAAACCCAGAAGCTGAAAACATTTTAGCTTAACTTGTAAAGACAAACAAGTTTTCAAACACAATGACAGGAAATATGATTACCTTCCAGTCAAGAGTTCATACATAAGAATTCCCAATGACCAGTAGTCTGCTGAGATGTCATGGCCTTTATTAAGAATGATCTCTGGGGCTACATATTCCGGCGTTCCACAGAAAGTCCATGTTTTTTTCCCAAATCCAATCTTTTTAGCAAAGCCAAAGTCCACCTACAAGAGACAAATGGACTCTTTATATCAAATTTACACCTACACCAAAATTACAGCTTTTAGTACATGCATGTTAGCTTTGAGTTTCCAAGTGTACTAAAAAGTTGATAAGAAAAAGATATGCAAATTTAAAAGTATTTCTCATTTTGGGTAAATGGACCAAAATATCAATGACTCATCTTGCACTCAGGGGCGTATACAAATTGTTGTCCAATCAGATGCTCTCTAGAAAGAGAAGTCCCTCCCACTTGACACTAACAACAGTCTTTAAAATTCACCAGCCTTAGAATGTGTCATCTCATATTAAAAAGGCTCTTGAGATGTATACTCACAAGCTTAGCATATCCTCTGTGATCCAGAATGAGATTTTCTGGCTTTAAATCACGGTAGATTATTCCCTTGGAATGCAGGTAAGCGAATGCTTCAACCACACAGGCTGTATAAAACCGTGTAGTGGAGTCTTCAAATGATCCTCTATGAATAAAGAAAAACTTATGATTTACTGGGTTTCTATTATTTAGATTGATTAGCTTCCACCACTATTTGGCTACCTGTCTCTAAGAATGGTCCAAAGCTCTCCTCCTAGACAGGCTTCCATCAACATGTACAGATATTTGCTGTCTTTGAAAGTCCTGTACAACCTGATGGAACACAACCACACATTTTTGTCCATCAATTTTTATTTTTGCCTTGATATTTGTAGGATATGACTCCAATTATGCTCTAAGGAGGTTTTAGCACCTACCTTACAATGAAGTCAGAATGAGCCTCCTGCATGATATGTTTCTCAGAGCGGATGTGCTCCTGTTGCCGTGTATCCACGATGTGACGCTTTTTCAGAATCTTCATTGCAAATGTTTTGGTCTCTTCACTCTTGAGCTGTACCTGTGGACACCAAAGGCACACAAATATGAGCACAGAAAATGTGCTAATAAGCTAATTTCCTATGGAAACTAGCTATAAAAACAAGTGCTAGTGCTCCTTAATATAGCACTTGAGTCATGGTCTATTAATGTGTTAAGGGTCCTCGAAATAGATTGACTGAGAGAAGGAATTCTTAACATTGCGTCTCTATGAAGGCATTTGCATGCTCATTTGATCCTGTAGCTATCTAGCAAACGGATAGCACTACCAGCATATATCACTGTCCGGCGAAAGGCCACTTGTTTTTACTATGTTGCCGCATTGCCAGAAATAGGCAAGTGGAAAGGGGAATCCTCTTCCAGGACCTCTGGGCTTTCCTTTACAACAGAATCCGATCCGCAATGCGGATTTCTTCCCTCCTCTCTATGTCAAAGTTACCGTCATTCTCCTCCCCCAACATAAACGGTCATGCGGAAAACACATCAATGATTTTTAGAGGAACATCTATCTATATCTATCTATTGTTTGATCAATCGGTTGGTCCTACCTCCATCCATCCATCTATCTATAATTAATGTGGTTCAGATAACATAATATTTTGAGTTTCTGTTGATTAAACCAATCGCCTTCATTGTATTAACTCAAATTTTTTAATTTCAATGAACTCAAAATTTTATGGCAACCAGGTAACTTACTTTAAGTAAAGTTAAGTTTTGTAAAAAGTTAAGTAAAGTTTTTTTACAGTGTACCTACCTACTCACTCACTGAACTAGTCTTCTTGAACTTTGTGTGGCAGTAAATCAGATGTCTGCCCTATTAGCTCTGTTGTGGAAAGTTACCCTGAATAGAGTTAGAGCATTCCCAGACCTGATCTGTCCTTTAGCGCCGTAAAGCATATGAGAGCTGCTCATATTCCCTGCAAAGTACATTAGTAAAATGCATTTTTATTATCGGCTAACAGAAGTTTTTGTTTTGGGGGTGTTGCATAACACGAGCTGAATACTATAAGGCAACTACACCATATGCATTCACTGTTCTCTTGCTGCAGTCACCTTGTAGTGCTTTATTATAGGAGCTGATGAATTTTTTACTTTTTTAATTTACATAAAAACATAAAACATGAAATGCACACATACAGAAGGCGGGCCATCCTACCAGTTCAACTCTTCCAAATCCTCCAACTCCCAAGGTGTCGATGATGTTGAAGTCCACCAGCTTCAGGTTGGAGAAGAAGGCATTCTCCGCCTCGTATCTGCATTTTTTGAAGTGGAAAAAGGGAAACTTCTTAGAGGTTTGGATAGAGTATGTAATAGGGAATGTTGGAGCAGGAATTGGGGCAGGAATGCTGTTTATTCGCTCCCTCTCCTTCCTCTCCTTTACCGGGATAGGAAGTAGCTCACGCATTCTGGCCTTCTTGTGGTTTGACCAAATCAAATACTGTGAAAGAGTTAAATGTACAATTCTCAAAACGACCAGCAATATTGCAAAGATGATCTTGCAGTATCTGGCTTGCAATATGCAGTATAGTCCTCGCCTCAAGAGCACGTATTGCAGAATAATAACAACAGTCTTTGCTCAAAAGTGGAGTTAAGGCGCCATTTCCAGGTTACATTTCGAGCTTTGGGATGCAGTGCAGATCGCGTGTGGCAAAGGATAAAGCGATCCAGATTGGTGGAGTCTCTCCACATCAATATCGGTCTGTGAAAGCTCTTCTGGACACAAAGTTTGGATGCAGAAATACCCAAAGTTGTAACTGTCATCAGCAGAGACAGTACTAAAAGTCGAGCAGAGGTCCTCGCTGACTTGCTGAAAATCTCACAAAGCAAGAGATTCTGTCTTTGCAGGAGGAGGAGTGCTTGCCCAGGGACAGTACACTTGACTGGTGAGACTAGTGCTGTCCTTGTGACTAAGTCTCAGTCCCTGTGCCAAAACTGAGCTTGACTGTGTTCTCTCAGTGCCAGTCTCTACTAATACTGCCTTGCCTGATCCAGCTTTATTTTTAGCATGTGAACTTGGCTTATGGTTCACCTAGTCAGAAAAGGTTTTCCCACTCTACCCTCACACCACCACATCTCTCTTTAAAGTTTTAAATTTAAAGTTCAAATTTAACTTGAGAAGGACATTGGCGCTGCATAATTAGAGCCCATTTACATGCTTTAGCACTGACAGAATGTGAACCTTTCAATTAACACATATAATAACAAAATTAGCTCGTCTTGGAAATAAGGAATAGCTAGGTCCTCTGACAGGAAGAATCTGGAAGACTGGATGAAATGTATCTTTAGCTAGATGGAAAGAGATGATTCCATGTTGATGTTGCCAACTGTGGAGATTCATATGGGATCAAAATCAGGAATCTTTAGTAATTGTACTTCACTACTACACTTAAGTATTGTTTTGAGGAATTTACCTGTGTACTTTTCAAGCTGAATACTAGTAATCCTACTCAATTCCAAGGAGAAAACCAGATTTTTTTACCCCTTAAAATCGTAAAAAACGGTTACATATTTGGTTATATATTTTACAGCATAAACAATTCATGCTTGGGCTACAGTCCTTGACCTAAAGAAATAAGTTTTATTTATAACCATCTGTCTGTCAGATGTCAAACAACTACAAAATCTCACAATTTAATTCTTAACAGGCTTCAGTAAACTCTCTAGTGTGACCCAGAGATTTACATAGGACAAATTAAATTTGTTTTTGTTTTGCGCCTTTGTTTTGCTTTCAGGGCTCGACAATAAGGAGTGCCCGATGGCCCGGGGCCAGTGTGAACGATGCTCGGGACAGTAGACGGAACCGTCACTTGCCCGATCGGGCCAGTGCTGCAGGGTGTGCGACATATATCATCTTTTATATGACGATAAACAAAAAAAAAAAAAAAAAAAAAAACCAAACAAAAACACACACATTGAGTGTACGCATGCACTACGTGACGTAGCCTAGTAGGTTAGACTAGTGCGCATGCATATTTAGAGTGTACGCTTTCACTGCGTGATTTAGTCTATTAAAATGCCTTTAGAATGCCCCAGAATTCAAGATAAGGGGAAAAAATGACCCTGTATATCTTTTATATTTATATAATTTAATATAGGTAACCAATATTAAACAGAGCGCCGTTTTTCTCCAAATATCAGCACGATTACAAATGTGATATTGATGTTATACAGCGTACAGTTTAATGAACAAGAACTTAATATCAGGTGTCTTACATTTTAGACACCAAATCACCTGTTTCGCTCTATTTTGCCTACGAAAATAGTTCCAAACAAAGACCACAGCATTGTTTTGCGTCTCTGAGCAACACTTCCTGAATGAATCAGCCGTTTGAATGAATCGGTTGAATCTCAATGACTCGCTCATTAACAGTGATTCGCTGCCACCTACTGGCGGGTTTAATTTCACATTTTAAGTGTCTTCATTTTTTAAATAATTTCAAATAAAAGTAGGCTATTCAACGTTTTATATTTTCAACATTTCAAAACATTATGCATCTGTAACTGCTCTTGACTGATTAACTTTAATAAAGTTTAATCTATAGCTAAATAGTTATACATTAGATTACAATTTCTGTACCTGAAAATCTCCTGTTTAAACCTACATGAAAAAGCATTGTTTATTTCATTTATATGTTAGTTCTGTTGTATTTATTTGTGCTATTACTCGTAATTTGAGTATTTGTTACTATTTTATTACTTACTGTTTATTTGTCAAATAATATTTAAAATTTAAGTGAGTTAATCTAGTAGCTTTTGGTGTCATAACCTTATTTATTAAGGTTAAATATAACAAAGACAATTTTTTGTTGTGGGGCCAGTGAAAATCTTGGTGGGGCAAGTAAAAATTTGAATCACTGGCCCAATCGGGCCAGTAGAAAAAATCCTTAGCGTTGAGCCCTGGCTTTGTTTTGTTTTTTTACCAAGTTTGACATGGAACCCATACTTTAAATGAAAATTGTTTTACTCATGTCGCTCCAAACCTGTATGACTTTCTTTCTTTCTTTCTTCTGTGGAACACAAAAGTAGATATTTTGAAGAATGTTTTGGTCCATATCTAGCTAAAACCTGATAGTTCACACAAAAATGAATTACACTTTATTTTAAGGTGATATAGTTACATTGTACTTATGCAAATAAGTACATTATTAATAATATTAATTAATTACTATAGAGTTACGGTTAGGGTTAGTTACTTGTAATTAATCATAATTTACTGGTATTACTATAGTAAGTACATGAAGTAACGTGTAACTATGTCACCTTAAAATAAAGTATTACCGAATTTTGGTCCAAATAGTTAAAACCAATGGGATCCCCTTGGGATTAACTTTCATTAGACCAAAACATTTTTCAAAATATCTTCTTTTGTGTTCCACAGAAGAAAGTCATACAGGTTTGGATTGACATGAGGGTGAGTAAAATAATATAATTTTGCTATACTTTTCACAAGTCTAGACGATAAAATGCTAAAAGTCTTGAGGTCAAAGTCTCAGTACAAGCACAGAATCCCTCATGTCACTTTAGAAGCTGGAAAACACCCTTGAGGACCACCACTGTTATTTGACAGGGCAAGGACACAGTATCTGCAGTAAGTTTCCACATTTAACTAAGACTCCATGGCCAGTGGGACAGCTGCCCTCTTCAACCTCTCCAGGCAACAAGAGAACTCAGACCACTGCAGTTGTCTGCATAAGAAGAACACGCCACATAGCGACTTGGCTGTTTCTGCCAAAATCAAGAGTCATTCTTCTGGAAAGACGACAATATTTTTAGTACATTATCCCATCCACATCAACAAAGAACGCACGTAAATCATCCAATTCCAGCATTTTGGGAAAAATAATGATAATTTAAAAAAGAAAATTCCCAGCCCTACATAAACTGCAATTCAAGTCTGAGACAAGGAGTTCTTTGATAAATGAAACTATATTGGTCATGGTTGTTTACGAGGGCACAAGCTACTACAGGTAATTGATATAATCAGCAGCTCTGATGTTTATAGGATAGTTCATCCATAAAAGAAAATTCAGTTACACTTTATTTTAAGTTGTCTTTGTTACACTGTAATTATACATTTAAGCACTGAGTAATATTAACTACATGTACTTACTATAGGGTTAGGTTTAGGGTTTGGTTTGGTTTAGTTTAGGGTTAGTTGCATGTAATTATGCATAATTTATAGTTATTACTATCGTAACTACATATGTAACAATGACACTGTAAAATAAAGTGTTACCGACAATTCTCATAAGACTTTTGTTCACATCTTTGGAACACAAATGACACATGGAAACAACTTCACTGATTCTCGCAAGTCACACACATACATTGGTTATGTGTCAATGAAAGCCTAAATCAAATCTGTTGGAAGACATGGATTAAACTTCTCGATTCATATGGATTCATTTTAAAATATCTTTATGTACTTTTTTAAGCTTGAAAATGTTGATTACATAGACTGTCAATGGATGGACAAAAATTACGAAAGAAATGCTTCAATAAAAATAATTTAATTTTAAAAAAAAATGTGTTCCGAAGATGAACCAAAAGTCTTGAGGGTGATGACATAAATATAATTATGTGTTACATGTATGAGAACACACTGGTTCAACAAAATCACTAGGCAACTAAAGAGAACATTCAAATAAATTAAACAAACGAATTAGTAAAATTAGTCGTTACTATTAATTGTCATTAACTTTTTTACATACATCATCTAATTTTACTCTTCAAATCAACTATTTTTACACATGTGTCTCCAACCCAAGGTTGTTTTTTCATTGTTATGGTTACAAGCGTAACCCCTCAAATGTTTGAGCTCCATAAGTGGGCAGAGGGGAGTGGGCTGGATTTCACATAAGCTGTTGACAGGTGATATGTTAGGTGTGAGCTCTGAGAAGAGCTACTGATGATGACCGACGTCACACGGTCAACTAGAGTGATTTTCCACTGCCCTAGCTGAGAGCATGAGTTACAGCGTGTTATGAAAACCCATATGTACTCATACTCATATACCCATATGTATAACCCATTCATGGGACAGTAAACAAGTCCAGGGTACTGACTGAGAGGTTTTGATAAGACAGTCTGAACTATCCAGAGCCGGTTTACAGTACTTGTGTTCTAAACCTCCACTGGAAGAAAACATTTGATATAGGCTCCGTTCCAAACTTAATGTGCTGCCTTGTGGTCTACTGCTAAGGGCAGCATCCTAACTGAACCGGATGTGACTGATTTGGAATGCACTACATTGGCAACCTTGTGTGTCAAGCTACTGATTTCAACTGAGTTAATGACACAATAGTTTAAAGGATTAGTTCAATTCAGAATTAAAATTTCCTGATAATTTACTCACCCCTATGTCATCCAAGATGTTCATGTCTTTCTTTCTTCAGTCGAAAAGAATTTAAGGTTTTTGAGGAAAACATTCCAGGATGTTTCTCCATATAGTGGACTTCAATGGGGTTCAATGTCCAAATTGCAGTTTCATTGCAGCTTCAAAGGGCTCTACACGATCCCAGCCGAGGAATCTTATCTAGTCATTTTCAAAAAAAAAAAAATATATATTTTAAATTTATGTACATTTTAACTACAAATGCTCATCTTGCACTAGTGTCCACGACTTCACGCATTACGTAATCACATTGGAAAGGTCACGTAGGTGGAAGTACCAACCAAGATGGAAGTACCGACGTAGGTGGAAGTACCGACCTAGTGTTTACAAAGTGAACATGCAAAGACTAAGTCAAACACCTTTTACAAAAAAAAAAAAAAAAAAAAAAAAGGCAAAACAACGATGTTAGACGATTTTGAAGTTGGAGGAGAAAATGAGATGGAGTTTTTTGGTACTTCCTCCTACATCACGTGTGACCTTTCCAACGTGATTACGCAATGCGTGAAGTTGTGGATGCTAGTGAAAGATGAGCATTTGTGGTTAAAAAGTATTTTATTTTATTTTTTTAACGAAAATGACCGATTGTTTCACTAGATAAGACCCTTATTCCTCATCTGGGATCGTGTAGAGCCCTTTGAAGCTGCACTGAAACTGCAATTTGGACCTTCAACCCGTTGGTAGCCGTTGAAGTCCACTATATGGAGAAAAATCCTGGAATGTTTTCCTCAAAAACCATAATTTCTTTCTGAAAGAAAGAAAGAAAGAGTCTGCTTTGAGGCAGGACCTATTGAAAAAGAAGATATTTTTACCTGAAAAGATAATATTTTGCATATCAGTGGAGACCAAACAACATTAGACCTCACTGACTTTCATTGTATAGACAAATAACACATCTACACAAACTATCTTCTTTTGTGTTTCACAGAGGAAACAACATGATGGTGAGTAAATGAAGACAGAATTGCACTATCCTTTTAAAATGCTGCCTATCTAGCATGAACCCCAGAGTTTTTAGGAGGAATGTTCTAGACCTTGACTGGCCTCCAGTCTCTCGTAAAAAGCTGAAGACCAGTCACATTCCTCCATGCAGAAACGGCAGCCTTTCAACATATCCACTTCTGCTGTTACAGCTGTGAAAATAAGCCCTAAGTCCGAACTCTAGTCAGACCGCGGGCAGTTTCCTCAGGGGTCAGTGGTTAGCTAAGAACGGCTGGGTGCTGGGGTTTGACCTCATACCCAACAAAGAAAAGATGGATGAAATGACAGAAAACAGCGTGCTGCGGGCGGCCTGCCCAGGTGTTCTCCACAATGCAGCATTTGACTGCATTACATCCCCTTGACTTAAGACGACCTTTTTAAGTCTAGGTCAGCTCTTGTTGACTTGGTTCTTGTCACATTATATTTTACTCATTTACGTTTGCACGTGTCTTACATGACCTATTTGACCACACTGGGACTTTGAATAACGTTAAAATCATTCTTCAATACACAGGCCTTGTAAAATGTCAAGGACATTTCTCTCTCTCTAGAGCAACTATCAAAAATTTATTTAATGGTTGTTCATTGGCATGACAGAAGCAAGCTAAATCCAGTACATGCATGTGACCATTCCACATACATGTGAAATCTGATGCGCTGTAAAGCCACCAATGTAACAACACTCAACTTTTTCCATGCTATAACATCTTTTTTAGTCTTTGATAGTACAGTTCACAATGACAGGATTGTATACAGACTGATATATTGATTTTATTATTCTTTAAATATATTTCTGATTGACTGGATATATTTATCAGAATGTTCTTGTCAAAACTGAGTGGCAATTGAACTCTCGGTGGGAGTCAAATTCACCATTTGATCATGAGACCATTTTTGTTACGATTTAGTACAATAACGCCACAATGTACACTCTAAAAAATTTGGGTTAAAAACAAACCAAGTTGGGTTGAAAATGGACAAACCCAGCGGTTGGGTTAAATGTTTGCCCAACCTGCTGGGCAGTTTTATTTAACTCAACTATTGTTTAAAAATTACTATATGGCTGGCTTATTAAACGTTATTAAACATATTAATAAACGTTAATTTCCAACATACTTTGGCGTTAATTTAAAGCAAGCAATACAGTAATTTTTAACAATAGTTGAATTAAATAAAACTATCCAGCAGGTTGGGCAAACATTTAACCCAACCGCTGGGTTAAAACAACACAATTGCTGAATTCGTCCATTTTCAACCCAACTTGGGTTTTTTATAGTGCACAATGTAAAATTTGACTCCAGAAGTAAAACGCAAACATCAGGGTTCAAAGCTTATCAGCTTATGCAACAACCATTCTCGTTGGCTCACATATCATTCGTATAATGGCCTGGTTTTTCTTCAGCTGTTTTTAGATCTACGTGCGAGGTCTCAGTCACATGAATCCTAACAGCAGTACTGACCTCGCACCAATCTCAGCTTTGTTCCTTCAACACCCTCTTCTGATGCCACAGATAACATCTGTCATTATGATGTACAGGTGGCCTTTCTCCAAACTACAGCAGGACAGTAATAGCACATGACAGAAGAATGGCTTGGCACTTCAACCAACTGACAAGGTCTTGCTTGTATAATTATTACTCAGAATTAATTAAAAATAATTATTATTATGTAATACAGCTGTTTATAATCACTAGGACTCATTTCTCAATACTTAGATCACTCAAAACTCTTCGCACAGTGAGCACAACAGCAGTCTATGGGGGCCAAACAGTGGCTCTTTTTCTATTGCTGTGGCACAAAATGCATTCACTAGCTATGTTTCCATTTACCTATTTCTATGCGCATTTTAGGATATCGCATTAAAAAATGCTGGATAGAAACGCCAAGATGTGCATAAATTCTAAAAATGTGCATAAAAAATACATGCGCTCAACTGAGGTGGATAAAGTTTTTATCCAATAAAAAAAAATCTGTGCATAAACTATTTACCAAATAAATCCCTTGACGCGCAACGTGACTTTTCTTCAGAGGATGTGATTGGATAGCTGGACTGAACAGTGGACAAATTTCATTGCACAGCATCTCAAAATTTGGTTTGATCATTTTGAAATGCCTGAGCTAAAGTCTGTCATAAAAATGATTTGGTTTTATTTCCTCCCAGAAGTGTCTCACATGATTGTGTTCCCAAACACCAGGCATCTGAATGCAAGATAATATGACAGCGTTTATTACTTTTCGTCTGTGCGCTCTGAGAATCAAGTCAGTTATGATGTAGGAAAAAAGACCCACAGTGGCTTCCCCGATTGCAGCAACTTCCATTTTTATTACAGATATTTTGCCCCAATTTCCCAGGAATTGCAATTTTGTTCTTTTGAACACATGGAATGGAAACGCTGCTTTATTCGCAAATGTTTTATGCGATATTCCAATTTTGATTTTTTTTCTTACTCAGACAGAACTTAGCTCAACAGCTCTGGCCAAGCTGTGATATAAACAAAATGCCATTGGCTATTTAAAAAAGGGGAGGAGCTGTTCAATATGCTCTGTCTTCCTGTTTCAGTGGAAATTACGTCAACACATTGAATAACGCTAATTGTTTCAAGGCACTTCAGTGCGACTTTAAAGGGCTGATCACTTATAATGCATTTTTTGCAGTTAAAAATGTGAGACAGGACAGTGGAAAGAAAGAAAAGAAAACATCTTTTAACTTGACACTGCATTCTAAAAATGCGCTGTTCATATGCGAGACATAGGCACAACAGTCAAAGGCATCCATCTAGCACATGTTTACATGGAAAGCAATGCAAAAACACATTCTATGTGAACAATTTCCAAGTTGTTTTGCTGATACCAAGATTTTCTGGTCTTAGCAGTGGTCTCCAAGTCTGGACCAGCTGAAAAGTTTACAAAACACCTCTAACCAGCCAACCAGGCTGAGAGACCAAATAAAAAAAAGGGCTTGTGCTGGTTTAAGATTTTTGTAATATCTGTATAAAGATTGAAATAAAGGCACTTCTCTTGAATGAATCTTTTCTTAAGTCTTAAATAAATCTGATGAAAACACTCCTTACATGTCAATATTAGTCTGTAGCCAATCACTATTCAGTAATATGTGTCACATAATCAGCTGTGTGATGCACTTTGCAGGGTCTCCTCTGCTTCTCCATATAGAGGCTGTTTATGTCAGGCGATTCCCGAGAAAAACAACGTGCTAGCATGAGGGACAAGAGACAGCTGCCCGCTGCATGTCCAGCCCAAACACAGTCAACACAGTCAACACGCATGAAATGTACTAGGAGTAGCTAGGAAAGAGAAATAAAGGAATCCCTAAAGGCCCCAATATACTTTAAGTGACTGTTGTGCCATCATTTTGAACAAAATTAGGCCAAACTAGAATTCTTTCTGGAGTTAGAATCAGCTTGCCAAAAGCTTGCCAAAGCAAACTTTCTGGGAAAAAATTTGTTCTGGCTGGTAAACACCTTTGAACTACCTATAAAATACTATAAAACTGCTTGTTTTAAAGGGGTCCTTGATTATGATTTCACTTTTTTTAACTTTAGTTAGTGTGTAATGTTGCTGTTTGAGCATAAACAACATCTGCAAAGTTACGACGCTCAAAGTTCAATGCAAAGGGAGATATTTTCTTTTACAGAAATCGCTTTTTAAGGACTACAACAAACAGCTGGTAAGGACTACAACAAGCTTCTTCCTGGGTTGGTGACATCACGAACCCCAAAATTTATATAAATCCTGCCCCTGGGAGCATGCAACAAAGGGGGCAAAGCTTGGGCTGCTTTAGAGAAGAGGAAGAGGAAGAGTTGTTGTAGTAGAGTGTTGTTGCCATGCCGTCATTTTACACCGGACTGCTACACAAACGAGGGTCAACAACAAAGTTTAACATGATGACACATGCTAGTCGATGAGTTGAATCAGCTCCACAGCAACTACATATATTTATCCACTAACCATTCAGAAACGTCCAGTTTCAATCTAAAAGTTGTAACTTCTTCCTGAGTCTCTCCATCAGTGTCCGACTCCAGTTTGAACAATGTAAGGCTGAACACCGTTACTGACAATCGTCATTTTGGCTGCGTGAGATTCTCCAGCTTTGTTGTTGTTGAGCAACCGAAGCGTGAGCTGTTAAAACTCCGCCCTCTTCTGGAAAGCGGCCGGGAGCAGCAGCTCATTTGCATTTAAAGGGACGCACACAAAAATGGCATGTTTTTGCTCACACCCAAATAGGTATAATAAAGCTATAATAAATGATCTGTGGGGTATTTTGAGCTGAAACTTCACAAACACATTCTGGGGACACCAGAGACTTATATTACATCTTGTGAAAAGGGGCATAATAGGTCCCCTTAAAACAATCTATTGTATAACATGCTATATTAATAAACGTGACATGACGTGACCGGAGTGCTGAATTGCAGAGCTCATGCAAACATATACACATCAGATGCTTTCTTAACTGCTGCTTTCTCACCACTGTCATTTTTGTTGTGTGTTTATTTTGTTATTGAGAGGAAAACGTTCAGCACATATTTACATATTCATCTAAATGCCACTCCCAGCAGTATGGGAGGCATCACTAATATTATACTGGTATTTTATATTTTGAATGGTTTTTTTTGTTTGTTTTTTTTTTTTGTTTTTTTGAGCGATGAACGAAAAAGACCTTTGTTGTGAGTATATCAGGGCCTTAAGTATTTGTTGACTGATGGCATAAGGCCAATGTGTCTGCCCTATTGCAGAGGACAGAACATAGTGTACTCATTTTTCTATTCCAACATAGTGTGAAATGACATCTGCCTTATCAGTGTGCTCAGCATGGCAGCCAAACCAACGTGGAGATACTTTTGGGGTAACCTCAGATCCAACTGTCAAACTATTTGCCAGACATTCCGACAAGTCTTTGAGTCCAAGTCTGAAGTCTTCTGTCACAAGTCCAAGTCCAAGTCAGTAACAATTTTACATGCTGCAGGTTAGTCTGGGGTCTGAATGTCTGGAGTCTGAATGATTTTTTAATTATTATTATGTTTTAATGTTTTAGAAAATAGTGTGTTATGTTCACCAAGGTTGCATTTATTTGATCAGAAATAGAATAAAACAGTAATATTGTGAAATAGTATTACAATTTATAACTCTTTTCTATTTGAATAGATTTTAAAATGTAATTTATTCCTGTGATACAAAGCTGAATTTTCAGCATCATTACTCCAGTAATCCTTCAGAAATCATTCTAATATGATGATTTACTGCATATATATATATATATATATATATGTGTGTGTGTGTGTGTGTGTGTGCAACAATAGCCAGGTTTCCATCCAAGGATTTTTTTGTGAAAAAAGGTTTAGCGCTTCAAAATGTTTAGCGATATATCTGATGGAAATGCCATTTGTCGATAAAATTTCTCAAATGTCGACACAATATTTTTCCGTTTATCTTTAGCTTATAAATTCTATGTCGATACTTCAAATGTCGAAAAAACTGTTTTGGAAACACGTTTTGTCAAGAAAAAGGGCTTTAACGCAAATAAATTTGGTGTCACATGACAGAATTGGCCTATAGCCTGCAGCGTCCGCGTTCGTGGTGTTGCTCCCGTTAAAGCACCGTTTCTCTGTAGGCTAGTTCAAAATGCATCACACAAGGATGAGGAAAATCTCTCCAGCTCGACAAAAATAAGTGGGGTTTCTGTCAAATTAAGGAATTTTCAACGCTGAGAAAAAGAAAGGTAAAGTAAAATACAGAAATGTTACTTCTGTATCTGAATAAATAAAAGTGCTGTCATAAAATTGTGAGTCTGTTTCGATTTCATGATCAGAAGTGGTTCTAGGCTAACGTACATGACAAATGAAAATCAACATGACACTTGCAAATAAAATAATTTTAAAAGTGCAATTTATTAATAGGGTATAGAATTTTATCTCAAATAAATTAGGAAAATAAAGTGGTTGGAAAATAAAGCTCTAATAGAAGCTCTAATGTGACAATAAGCCTCAGTTTAGCTAATGCAGACAATTAAAAAAAAAAAAAAAAAAAAAAGGTTAAATACGCAAATAAAATGTTTACAGCCGCATCTGTCTCTGAGAGAAAAAAAAAAATCAACAGCGATTCTATGTTTTTGATCGGTTTGATGTTATTGAACTGAACGAATATCTGAAACCAGAACGAATAACTTTTTTTGCTGTGAATGATCTGCTTTGAATGCGTTCTCGGCCACGTCAAACCGCGACATGGCTTGACTGCATGTTCAAGGCGTTAAAAATTATTGCAATATGCAAACACTTAATATTTCACTGTACCAGTGAACCAATGGAGCCTACATGTTTATGGAGCCTACATGTTTTTTTGCATACCGGACAAATGAACTGCTCTGTGTCCAAACCTGCGCTTCTTCAAATAAAGGCAGTAAAGTCCTGTCAGACGAGCTGCTCCACTTCACCGTCGTATTCTTATATTTCATATTTAATAACATTATATGTGAAAATAAGCAGTAGCCTACTGGCGAATTTCAATTGTCTCATTACTCTGTACATTTTAAAAATATTTTGGATACAAAATATAGCTACGAATTTGCGATATAGTCCTACGCAAAATTCTGTATGGAAACGGTTCAAGAGCACATTTTTTTTTAGCGATATAAGAAAACTTTTGCGACAAAGCATTTTTTTGGGGGGATGACGTCATCACGCACACCATTTTATCGTTAAAAGGCGAACTGGATGGAAACGGCCTCGAGACGGCAAATTTCGCAAATATTTTTTTGCACAAATTTGCTTTGTCGATAACAAAACATCTCAAAAACTGAATGGAAACTTGGCTAATGTAAAAGTCTTTACTGTCACTTTTGATCAATTTAATGCATCCTTGCTCAATAAAAGTATTGATTAACTTTTGAACGGGATTTTTTTTTAAGGTGAAGTATTACAATAATTACTATTATATGACATGACCACTTAAAAAATAATCAGTATGACGGTGTATTATGAGTTTGTGCTTGATTCTTTTACATAGCTCACACATACGGCTCTGAAATATCATTACAATGTTGAGATAAATATATTATCAACACAACAATTGATAATGGTTCTGCACTGCACTACTAAGCCCTATCTATGCAAGACAAAAATCACTATTTCTGAAATATCCAAATGTATAAATTGCGAAAGAGCAGAGTCTACATGTATGAAGCACATTTGCACACATGCATATTAAGCCAAAGGCCAGTATCCTAGTAACTATTGAATGTAGCGTAATTCTCTCGGGTGATAGAGGTTGTTTAGACACTTGCTATTGTGAGGACAGTGCATTTCATTAACACAACTTCATAGCACTCTGTGTATTCACCACTTGAGACTCCTGATGCTCTAATGAGAACAGAGGTGCTGAATACACACGCCGCCATGGCAACAAGACCACCGTACAGTCCATGTTCATCAGCACATGTGACCATAGAAGAACAATGTTTATGAAAGTTGCAGTTATGACAGTTAGAGATGTTGGTGTCACTGCAGGTGCCATTCTTCCTCTTCACTGACCTAAATAACCTTGGATTTTAACATCAGAGCGCTGTCTAATGTCAGTGTTTGAACTGTGCAGTTTGGGGTTTTATGAGCCCACCTGAGTCCCATCTCTAACACCGGTGAATGTGATTTCACCAAGTACAACATGTTCCTGGATCAACATCTTTGTTGATCCTGGAACAACATTCCAATCAACCAATCAGATTTGAGGGACAAGTTTACTGTTTTTGTCAAGTTTAGGCTTACAACCAGGGTTAGGTGCTTCCACATCAGTGTTATTCAACTATCATTTTCCTCTAATTTTAGAAATAAGTTATGGGTAGGGTTAGGTTTAGGGGTTGGGAAAGGTTAGGACTAAATTTTCGGATAGGAATGTTGTTCCAGGATCAACAAAATATGTTGATCCAGGAACATGTCTTACTTGGCAAAATCACGGTGACCCTCTAACACTATGGGACAGATTTACTAACAGCTTACGCAGGGCAAACCCTCTTTACTAAAGACACACAATGAAAAATTAGGGATAAAAAGACGTGGACCATTATTTTTGCAGCTGACCTTAATTGCGTATGCATGTGTAGGAGTTTTACTTTCAGACGCAAAATTTATGGGAAGAGAGTATTTAAATAAATCATGCAACATGATTTACTAAGGTTTGCAGTAGTTAATTTACTGGTATTTGCACCATTTATTAATGCCCCCAAAAAGCATGTCTTAACCCATTTTGGATTCCATTGCTCATAATGGAAATGAGCTGTGCCTGTACTCTTTAAAGGGGTTAGTTCACCCAAAAATGAAAATTCAGTCATTAATTGTTGTTCCACACCCGTAAGACCTTTGTTCATCTTCAGAACACAAATTAAGATATTTTTAATAAAATCCGATGGCTCAATGAGGCCTCCATTGACAGCAAGATAATTAACACTTTCAAATGCTCAGAAAGGTACTAAAGACATATTAAAAACAGTTCATGTGACTACAGTGGTTCAACCTTAATAGCGACGAGAATACTTTTTGTGCGCCAAAAAAACTAAATAACGACTTTATTCAACAATATCTAGTGATAGCTGATTTCAAAACACTGCTTCATGAAGCTTCAAAGCTTTATGAATCTATTGTTTGAATCAGTGGTTCGGAGCGTGTATCAAACTGCCTAAGTCACGTGAACCATTGAAATTTCGAAACGTTTCGAAACACTTATGACGTAACGAAGACTTGTTTACTGAAATCACGTGAGTTTGACAGTTTGATACACGCTCCAAACCACTAATTCAAAACAAAAGATTCATAAAGCTTTGTAAACATTCAAAAGCTTCATAACATCATGGACGAACCTCACATGAACTGTTTTAAATATGCCTTTAGTAGCTTTCTGAGCATTTGAAAGTGTTAATTATCTTGCTGTCAATGGAGGCCTCACTGAGCCATCAGATTTTATCAAAAATATCCTAATTTGTGTTCCGAAGATGAACGAAGGTCTTAATTAACGAAGGGTGAGTAATTAATGACAGAATTTTCATTTTTGGGTGAACTAACCCTTTAATTTGCGCATTGTCAGTAATTCACCCGCAGAACTTTCCACTACCATCTGTGTTTTTATGGGATTGTGGTCTCACGCTAATTTGCCCTGTTTAGTAAATCTGGCCCTATGTTGCTGTTTGACTCTATTGAGCAAAGGAACATCGTGATTCATCATCTACAACAGACAGGAAACAGGTATCACTGTGTGATGAGTCACGGTTCCAGCTGTGTTGGATATGCACTGCACTGCATGCAACAGCAGCATATGCACTGAGCAAACAAGAGTTTTTTCCTGTCAGCTGGGAAATGTTCATTCAGTTGGGCCACTTAAAGCGCCCCATTATGTTTTTTTCATAGACTGTAAAAAAATATGGTCGACGAACCTCCACTCTCTTCCATTGTAGAAAAGTGAAGCTGCCAATGTCCCAATATGGCGCTGACACCTTGTGTTGATTCGGGACCTGAGTCTGCGCAGTAGCAAACTCGACCCGATTCTGAGCAGTAGTGAGCATGAAGTGGAGTTGCGCGCTATCAAGGCCTCGCCCACACTCCCGCAGAATCGTTTAGTACAGTTTACTGCAGAACAACTCATTATGTCGGTGTGAAATAGACAGTTATGGAAATTTAGAAATTAAAGTTAAAGCTCCAATCTCCCCCCGAAAATCCAGAAAAAAGTCAGTTGGTGCCTCAGTGACGCTCAGAGAAGCTGTCAATCACAGCTGTCAATCATGACGTCACACCCCCTTTTTTATAGCATCAAATAACTAACTAAATTAAACTTATTTTAAAAAATGAACACTTGAACTTACATCAGCGTGATAAAAACTACAAAAAAATGACAGAAACCATCTTTGGAAAAAAACTATTTGAAGTGAAATTTAATTGCTAAGTTTGTCTGATGTCCCATTAAATTACATGGAGAGGTTTATGACCTATACTGGGACCAACCACCTGGGGGTGATCGAGGCGCTTTGGCTTCACTTTTCAGGACTTGTGCGGCACGCTTAATCTAGTCTTCATGTCCACTTGAACACTTGGGCCAAATCCAGGAAATATGTCATGTAAGTAGACAAGTGGTCAAGTTCAAAGACTGCAAGTGTGGGTATTTGGACAGGCCCAATAGTGAGGAACACTACAACATAAGTGTTGCAATATAAAGTTCCAAGATTGTTGGAGAAGCGTGTACCTGGTACCCTGAAAATGCACTGTATATTGGTGAAGAAAAAATGTGACATTGTATTTATTTGAGCAATCAATAATAATCTATTCAAATCTGACGCAACATGTTATAATGTAACGTCTTAATTTCACCTTTTGTGTATCATGGAAGAAAGAAAGTCATACAGGTTTGGAACAAAATTAGAGGATTAAAGGATGGCAAATTTTTTAGTTTTTGATAAACTAATCCTTTACTTAAAACAAATTGACTGACTGCAACTACTGGCTAATTTTTGTCTGATAATGCAGCACTTCAATCTCAACTCGTCCTCATGTCAGGCACTCTCTTCATTAAACACGCATCTATTATAGCATCTATTTACAGCTAGAGCTCATCAACAATATGCAGTAGAGCTGCACGATTCTGGATAAAATGAGAATCACGATTTTTCGGTTTCAAATAGAGATCACGATTCTCCCACGATTCTGAATATACAACCAAATAAAATAACATCTTATTTACTAGAGATTCTGACAAAATATAAATTGCTGACTCTGATTGCTGGAAAATGTTTGAATGAATTATTTAAAAAATGGTTTTGAATGAATTCAATGACTCATTAATAAATACTTGTTTCATTGCTGGATGAATCAGTGTTTTTGAACGAATCTTTTGAATGAACGATTCAATGACAAATACATTTTTTAACAGTCAGTTGTCGCCACCTAGTGGAATTAGATGTAATTGATATTAATCGTTATTTGACGTGCCAAGTTCGTTTTAAAAGGTAGTTTGCTCTATTTTGATCGCTATCGTAGAGATCGGTGTTTAAGTACTAACTTAAAACTTATATCTCAGTACTTCTGTGATAATGTGAATATTTGTAACACAGAAATAACTAATGTGTGATTCAAAACGGCTCTCTCTGGCTCTGGCAGCACGAACACAGATTTGAATGTTCCGGTATGATTTTGTCATAGGTTTAATGGACGCGGGAGAATCGTTGCCATTAATAAAGTAGGATCGCGTGGGTGCTTGAATCGAGATCGCGATCTTTTTACGATTAATCGTGCAGCTCTAATATGCAGCTATATAATTTTATGCATATTGAAACCACTACCTCATATTTGCACAAGTTACTTGCATGTAATTATATTGTTCAATCTTCTATAGTTTTGCACAGGCAAAGGACACCTTATAAAAATGTTAACACTAATTAATTATGATCAGATATAACACACTGCATGCATTGTTGAACTGTGTTTAGAGTGCACAGTAACTTAAAAACAATGAGTACATAATCGAAATCAAATGGTATTTTACAACTGACAAGATTCGAATTGGCCTACAATTTGTTTAGCACTGGATGCTGTATGTCTAGGTATGTCCACATGAGGGCGCTCTTAGATCACTTAGTAAGTGTAGACCACAGACTTTATTGCACATTTTGAGCCAGATATGATCATAACAATGGCTAGATAGAGAGATAGAGACGGATGGACGGACAGATAGACAGACAGACAGACAGACAGACAGATAGATAGATAGATAGATAGATAGATAGATAGATAGATAGATTCTTATATTTACAGACAAAGACAGACAGATAGATGGATGGACAGACGGATTTTACATGCAATTCAACTTTATCTGAACTGGAAAGCTCTACATCCAGACATGGCAAAAACTATAATGCATTTGGTCATATCGGGTTACTCATTCCTGAAAACCTGTCCAGCTCAGATAATTATAGCCACAAGGAGGTCAGGGCTGCAGCCAGACATGCAAATCAAATGAAAGACACAGACCAATTAATTTCTGCCTTGTATGGACCTTCATCATACACCACACGGTCGAACTCATTACAGATGATGAGATTAATTATCACAGACAAAGGTGTTTTATAAAGGGAGTGTGTTGTCTTTGTGTGTGTAGTATTTTCTACACTTTTGTCATTATGGGTATAGAGTGTAGATTGAGTTGGAAAAACATTTAAAGCACTTTAGCATAAGGCTGACTTTCTGAATGCACTGTCCTTGACTGAATCATAATTTAGTGTACAGAACTTTTTATAGTCTGATTACATTATCAGAAGATGTTGAGTGTCAGACTTACTTTGCTTTGGCGCCAGCATCATCATAGCCTTTGTTTGAGACATCGTCCAGGCCTCCAATCAAGTGCTTGAAGGAGCTGCAAACATGAACACAATATCAAATGATTACTTTAATCCACACTATATATAGGACCTAACACACACACACACACACACACACACACACACACAGAGAGAGTCGAGTCACCTTTATTTTTATAGTGCTTTACAATGCAGATTGTTTCAAGGCAGCTTTACAGTGATCAGCAGGAAAATAATGATTCAATGGTGCTAGCAGAATTCAATATGGCTGTAAAACAACTCTAAAAAGAAAAAAGTGTAATTTTTGATTCAGTTCCGTTGTAAACAGGGCTTGACATTAAAGGGATAGTTCACCCAAAAATGAAAATTTGATGTTTATCTGCTTACCCCCAGGGCATCCAAGATGTAGGTGACTTTGTTTCTTCAGTAGAACACAAATGATGATTTTTAACTCCAACCGTTGCGGTCTGTCAGTCGTATAATGTATGTCAATGGGAACTCCATCTATAAGAGTCAAAAAAACATGCACAGACAAATCCAAATTAAACCCTGCGGCTCGTGACGACACATTGATGTCCTAAGACACAAAATGATCGGTTTGTGCGAGAAACCGAACAGTATTTATATCATTTTTTACCTCCAATACATCACTATGTCCAACTGCCTTGAGCATCCGGTTGGTGAGGTCTGAATGCACTCTGATGCCGGAAGTGATCACTCGCACTCATTGAAGCAAAGCGCGAGAGATCACTTCCGTCATCAGATCGCGTTTTCGGACCTCACCAACCGGATGCTCAAGGCAGTTGGACATAGTGGTGTATTAGAGGTAAAAAATGATATAAATACTGTTCGGTTTCTCGCACAAACCGATTGTTTCGTGTCTTAGGACATCAATCAATGTGTCGTCATGAGCCGCAGGGTTTAATTTGGATTTGTCTGTGCATGTTTTTTTGACTCTTATAGATGGAGTTCCCATTGACATGCATTATACGACTGACAGACCACAACGGTTGGAGTTAAAAATCATCATTTGTGTTCTACTGAAGAAACAAAGTCACCTACATCTTGGATGCCCTGGGGGTAAGCAGATAAACATCAAATTTTCATTTTTGGGTGAACTATCCCTTTAACTTTTTTGCCAGCCACTACAGCTAGTGGTTTTCCAAAGTTACTAGCCACTCAGCATTTTCACTGGCCACAATTTTGACATTGATATCATGGGGAAAAACTGCCATATAGATATTTTTAATATCATCTCATAATTTGGCAGCAGGTATATTAGGCTGCTGTCTCTTTAAGAACTGATGCACCTTTCTACTGTTAACTTAAAACACAACTGATTCGGCATTTTGACAATATTTTTTGTGTATTTGACTATTTAAGTGCAAATAAGCAGCGAAAAAGAACTCAATTTAGTACTGAGAGGAGGCTTTACTGTATGTGCGCACTCTTTGTGTGTGAGCACAAAATCTGTGGGAATGAATAAATCTATGCGCAATACACACAATCCCAAGCCGAAATTCATATGCAGTATATTTTTGACAACACTACATCGATATTTTTGACAACACTACATTGCACTTAGTTTTATTATTTCAGATGCCTTTTTAAAAGACTACAACTAAAAAATGTATATATTATATATATAATTCAACCCGCCAAAGTGGCTAGTAGGAGTGACTGCAAACCATCAGATTTATAAGGCATCTTTGGTTTCCAAAAAAGTTTGAGAAACTCTGCAATTGTGATTTTTTTTGGAAAAATGTTAGATTAGACACCTTAGTGAAACAAAATGCGTCATGTTAGTAACCACTGGTACTGGATGACGCCATAGAGGGACAATTATTATTTAGGAACAAACAGTGCATCCCAAATGCTTTTCATCCCATTAAACTTCCAGTCGTTCATCATCATTTGAAGGAAAGCATCTGTGGCTTGGTGTGTAAGGCAGAATGTGTCTGAGATCACACACAGAGAGCAGCTGGTCCTGCTTCTAGAATAAGACAAGGATTTGGCTTAAAGGTCTAGGTCTGTGACAAGGGTAGGTAAAATATTAAAATCTCTACATAAAAGGCATTTCAAAAATAGTAGGGGTATACTAAAAAGTTACAGTACCAAGACAGCAGAATGTAATTTTCATATAACAAAGAGGAGAAATGTTGAAATTTGTTGGTTTTAATAAAAATCAACCCCTTTATGCCAGTGTTACTCAAACTGTGTGAGTTCCATTAAAAAAACAAAGTTATATGATTTCGAAACACAATGAAATTTCATTATGTAGAACAATTACGTTGTCTATATTATGAAAAAAAAGAAAAGCTTTCAAATGAATATTTCTAAAACAATAATTATAAAAGCAGCACTTTGCCAAGGATGTTGAGCCTAATCTCTGCCAAACAGACATGCTGGTTTATTTTTATTTATGTAAGTATTTACTTGAATCAAACTATATTTTCTTTTTTTATAATGTCTTTTACTTTTAATAGTTTATTCATAACACTATAAAATTGAACAGTGGAATTAATTAATTAAATGAAATGAGTTTGTTTCACTCAAATAATAATGAAAGTTCATTGTACTTAATAGAAAAAAGTTGTGTGAACTTGAAATTTCATTGTAGTAAGCTGAACTTAATATGATTGAGTTGAGTTGCAGCAGATTTCTAATCCCCAGCATGCTTTGTGTCAGACTGTATAAATAAATGTTGCAATTTTGTGTGTTTTTGGAGATAAACGTAGGGAGACATAAGTTAGTGTATAATGTTGTGTTATGTTGGGATTTACAGGGGGTTCTGTTATGTTAGTTTTATAGGGTTACCATTGTGGTGAAGAGTAGAGCCTGTGGTTAGGTTGAGGATGGGCTGCAAAACTTTTAAGACCACATATACTGTATGTTTTTTGATTATATCCATGCAAGTATATACATGCAAGTCTCTTTGATAGGTATAATAGCATATGTCATTTGGTATCTAACATTTAACCAAGATCTGAATGTGATGCTTATGTAAATGAACTGTTTGTAATTAACAAGAACTGTGGGAGTGAAGGGATGCCGGTGACGTGATTGTTAATGAGAGACACCTGTGCACCACAATGGCCTTGCTCCGCTTCCACCGCTCTCGGCCCCACCCCACTTGTCACAAAAAAAGTTCAACTAACTTAAAAAAATGAGTTAGTTTACTTAAATGTTTTGAGGTAACAAGTTTACTCAAATGTCTTGAGTATTCTGAATGTATTGAGTTTTACAGTGCATACGGACATCTAATGTCATAGCTCGCCAGTGGTTAAAATGATATGTCACCCCCTTAGCACCATGCAAAAAAAGTACTTTTTTCCCCTGTCCTCTTATTAAATCAGAGAAATATTTTATTGCCTATGTTGCTACAGGATAAGAGATTTAGACATGAGAGGGAACAAGTAAGAGTGTTCATTACTACAGCTGCTGGGCTTCAGGATGTGACTCATCCACCAGAGAATTCTCACATTATCTCATATTTTTGTTAGAACTCTGACGAAACATTGAAACTAAAAGGGGAAAAATTATTTTATGATTCAGAGCTGAAATGTAGGATTAATCGCAAGCTTTAAATCCTAATGGCATCGTTTCGTTTGATGTTACCATGATTTATACAGTCTTTTAAGTCTTGGCAGCTGAGGTCAGGCAGGACACCAGTAACCCGAGCCATAATAATGATTTGATGGACATTTAAAGTGTGAATGACTTTATATCACTGCACTGTTGACCCATTTCATGATGCAGCCTATTCTTAGCACAGTCCCAAGTGAAGTCCCAGAATTATAGCAGAAATGTTCTGGGGGTGTGAACCCATGAATGTCACTCACATATACTTATATTTCTGCCATTAAAATACTACTTCACTGAGATGTACTCTATTTAAAGTTGATAATTTCTGCTTCAGTCACAGACCCAAATGTAACTGCATAAATAATGCTTTAACACAAACATTTAGTGGATCCGTGACAAATAAGGTCAAAATCTATTGTAAAACCCTATCACGTAGTACATAATGCCATGACGTTCCACACAATGACATGACGTACTACGCATTATAGCGTAGGACATAGCGTAATACGTCATGGCATAGTGTAGAACGTCGTGGCACTGTGTACTACGTCACGGAAGTTAACGCTTTTTGGACATACGTCGAATGCGTATGGTTGTCGTGCCGGAAGCTCATTATTTTACTTTATAAAGTTTTAAATAAGGATACTTGTCTTACAAAAACGCATTGATTCGTTTCAGAAGGCCTTTATTAACCCCCTGTAGTCGTATGGATTCATTTTTTTATAGATAGATGCATTTTTTTGTCTTCAGAATTTGGGGTGCCATTCACAATCATTATAAACCTTGAAGGACTAAGGATATTTTTAATTTTCAATCTCCGATTGTGTTCGTCGGAAAGAAGATAGTCATATACACCTAGGATGGCTTGAGGGTGACTAAATCATGGAATAATTTTCATTTTTGGGTGAACTATCCCTTTAAATTATTATTTTTTTCTTCTGAAATTCCTATGGAATAAAAGGTAAAAAAGTAAGCATAACTAGTAAAAAAGTAAGCATTACTGTTTCACTATAATCCTACAGAGAATCAGCTGCATGAAACAGTGGTTCAAATCCCCCACTGATCACAGGTCAGCTAGCACACAATATAAAGAGTCTCTTAATGAGCATTACCATAAACCCTCTGATTGATGATAGGACTGAGATAATGGGCGATTTCCTGCAGTGAGAGTGAAAGTCAGTCTGCGTGAGGGGTTGCTTATTTTATCGCTTCCTCAGACTGAAGGAAAGTCAAAGTCTCTGGAGTATGATGTCTACAGGGACGAGAGGAGGTTTTGCGAGCCCCGCTGTGAAGCAAGGCATTGTGTCCCCACTGTTCTGTCACATGCTGTGCCACTCAAATGAGGGCATAGTTTGTTTCCTGACAGTCTGCTGTCTAAGGATTGCAAACGAGAAGATTTCTCTCCCCGAAGTTAACTGGCGTAAACTAGCCCGACTTGCCGCAGTGAAAGTCGTGAGAGGTCATTAGAAATTAGCAGCAGTAATTTAGTGAGCACACAGTGGAACAGATGAAAGACTAATCAAATTTCACAGCATCAGTACACACACATACACACAAAACTCACTCTCTGTCGATGACGAGGCAGGTGACAGCTTCAGCGGCGATGACATTAGCTGTTCTGATGTCTTCTCTGTGGGGACACAAAGAATTTATGTCAATCATACACAGCCAAAATCTACAAAGTTTTTTTTTTTTTTGATGAATTACTGAACAACATGATATTATTCACAGTTTTTCTCAATCGCTGTGGCACATTCTTTGAACAGTCTTAACATTCTCTAAACTGTTAAATTGTGACAACTGTTGGAACATCAGAACTCTATTGCATGTCTGTATGATGTATTAACTCACCCAAAACATTTAAGTCATGATTCAAAACCTAGTTATTGTGTCAGTAAATTGGCCAATGCTACGGTGGTAAAGAGAGCTCAAAGCGCTACAACTGAAGAAAACACATGCAAATAGAAAAAAACACCAGCAAATTAAGAAAGCATCTTCATTAGTTTGACAACACATGTGCTACAAATACGCACAATGCAACCAAATACAGAAACACCCTGCAAAAACTCACAAAGCAAACAAATACAGAAACACCCTGCAAAAACTCACAAAGCAAACAAATACAGAAACACCCTGCAAAAACTCAGAACACAACCAAAGAAACATGCTGCAAATACTCAAAATGCAACCAAGTACAGAAACGCCCTGCAAAAACTCACAACACAACCAAATACAGAAATGCCCTGCAAATACTCACAACACAACCAAATACAGAAACGTGCTGCAAATACTCACAATGCAACCAAATACAGAAACGCCCTGCAAATTCTCACAACACAACCAAATACAGAAACGCCCTGCAAGTACTCACAATACAACCAAATACAGAAACGCGCTGCAAATACTCACAAAGCAACCAAATACAGAAACACACTGCAAATACTCACAATGCAACCAAATACAGAAACGCCCTGCAAATACTCACAATGCAACCAAATACAGAAATGTGCTGCAAATACTCACAATGCAACCAAAAACAGAAACGCGCTGCAAATACTCACAATGCAACCAAATACAGAAACGCCCTGCAAATACTCACAATGCAACCAAATACAGAAACGCCCTGCAAATACTCACAACGCAACCAAAAACAGAAATGTGCTGCAAATACTCACAACGCAACCAAATATAGAAACGCGCTGCAAATACAACGCAACCAAATACAGAAACGCCCTGCAAATACAATGCAACCAAATACAGAAACATGCTGCAAATACTCACAACACAACGCAACCAACTATAGAAACGTGCTGCAAATACAATGCAACCAAATACAGAAACGCCCTGAAAATACTCACAACGCAACCAAATACAGAAACGCCCTGCAAATACTCACAATGCAACCAAAAACAGAAATGTGCTGCAAATACTCACAACGCAACCAAATACAGAAACGGCCTGCAAATACTCACAATGCAACCAAATACAAAAAACGCCCTGCAAATACTCACAACGCAACCAAATACAGAAACGCCCTGCAAATACTCACAATGCAACCAAAAACAGAAATGTGCTGCAAATACTCACAACGCAACCAAATACAGAAACGGCCTGCAAATACTCACAATACAACCAAATACAGAAACGCGCTGCAAATACTCACAATGCAACCAAATACAGAAACACGCTGCAAATACTCACAACGCAACCAAATACAGAAACGCCCTGCAAATACTCACAATGCAACCAAATACAGAAATGTGCTGCAAATACTCACAATGCAACCAAAAACAGAAACCCGCTGCAAATACTCACAATGCAACCAAATACAGAAATGCCCTGCAAATACTCACAATGCAACCAAATACAGAAACGCCCTGCAAATACTCACAACGCAACCATAAACAGAAATGTGCTGCAAATACTCACAACGCAACCAAATATAGAAACGCGCTGCAAATACAATGCAACCAAATACAGAAACGCCCTGCAAATACTCACAATGCAACCAAAAACAGAAACATGCTGCAAATACTCACAACACAACGCAACCAACTATAGAAACGTGCTGCAAATACAATGCAACCAAATACAGAAACGCCCTGCAAATACTCACAATGCAACCAAATACAGAAACGCCCTGAAAATACTCACAATGCAACCAAATACAGAAACGCCCTGCAAATACTCACAATGCAACCAAATACAGAAACGGCCTGCAAATACTCGCAATGCAACCAAATACAAAAAACGCCCTGCAAATACTCACAACGCAACCAAATACAGAAACGCGCTGCAAATACTCACAATGCAACCAAATACAGAAACGCCCTGCAAATACTCACAGTGCCACCAAATACAGAAACGCGCTGCAAAAACTCACAACACAACCAAATACAGAAACGCCCTGCAAATACTCACAACGCAACCAAATACAGAAACGCCCTGCAAATACTCACAATGCATCCATATACAGAAAAGCACTGCAAATACTCACAACGCAACCAAATATAGAAACGCGCTGCAAATACAACACAACCAAATACAGAAACGCCCTGCAAATACTCACAATGCAACCAAATACAGAAACGAGCTGCAAATACTCACAATGCAACCAAATACATAAATGTATTTCCTGGAATACATTTCTGTATTTCCAGAAAAAAATCCTGGAAAATGTCAATACTGTAGTACATAAAAAAGAACATTTTTAATTATACAGTACATTTATTTTGTAAAAATGTTACATGTAAATTAAAAATTCAAGTGTTGATTTTTACAAACTCTATCATATCTTCCTCTAACACCACCACACATTCTTACATATCAACATATTCAGTTTACATGTAAGACATTTCTACAAAAATAAATGTACTGTATTCAAAATGTATTTATATAGTACTGCTATAGCTGCTGCTCTTTATGGTTGTGATGTTCCTCCATGCTCAAAATGGTATTATTGTGCTGTGGGCAAACTCCATATATATGCTTCCAAACTTAATTGGTTGATTGGTAAGATTGTGATTCCTATTTCATTACAATGAAATGCACTGTTTATAACTGAGCATGTAAATGCACCTAATAAGAGAAAAACAACAAATCGAGATATATTATACGGTTTCAGAAAAATTAGCATCCACAGAACACTGATTCTTCCTAATCAGTGTCAAATGAAACAATGTTAATCATCAGCCATTATTATTGCACATTTTTCACCGCATGGCACAGCGTAACCCAAACATTCGTCGCTGTAAGGTTTCTCATAACACAAACACGGCACACAACAGTTTCTGTGGCATTACTCAGCGTGATTGCCCTCTGTGTCACTAGAGTCTTCTTACCTGCAGGTTCTACAGGAAGTCAAGTCTATAGCCCCTTTCACACATACAGTCTTTACTGGTAAATTACCGGTAAGAGATCATGTGTGAACAGGACCTTTTCAAAAATACCGGTAAATCGGTTCTGGCAATTTACCAATAAGGGAAGTTACGTATAACATTACCAGTAAGTTACCGGTATGATGCTGTGTGTGAACGCAGGATGAAGATTACCGGTATGAGCACATACAAAGTCAGAACGCGCTGACGTAAGAAGTCTACTTTGGGCAAATCATAAAGTTCTTATGGAAACATGATTACTCTGCGCTGTTTACAGTAAGTTTTTCTATGTAAATATGTGCTAGATGGATATCTTTGACAATTGCACCACATCTCACAGCTTTTTCAACGTGTCGCGCTTGAGACCCAGCCTTCTTTTTCATTCATCAGCGCTGCGGCTCTGCATTTGGAAACTATTATGTGTGTCTCGTGTTTTTAAGAGTAAAAACGCGTTGTTTGATCATCCCCTTATGCCTGTCACTCAGACGTCAAAAAATTTTGTCAAATTGAACCGGTAGTAAAACTAAAGTGCTTTTCCTCATGCGGGCGAATGTAGACAACGGCTCAACGTTTAAAGATCATTTCCGATGACTGACATTGCAGAATTTACTGGTATTTTGGTGCTAATGTGTGAATGGTCTCTTACCGGTAAAAAGCCAGAAGGCCTTGCTTGTGTGAACAGCATATTTGAGTATTTACTGGTAAAGTCATTCTGGTAATTTACCAGAAATGCTGGGTGAAAGGGGCTTATGTTTACAGGAAGGATGAAGGCATAGATTCTCCTCTTAGTGACTCTCTCTCTGTGTGTGTCTGTGTGTGTGTGTGTGTGTGTGTATATGTGTGCGCATGCGTGTGTGTTATGAATGGTGTAAACCAGAATTCTGGATGACAGCTCCAGGCAGCTGCACAATGCCAATTCACAATGACCAGGTGGGAATGCTGATTGCCTTCACACACAAACAGGAAGTGCCTCTTAACTCTCAATCCAAGCTCATTGGAAAAACATTCCTGTGGCGACATTTCTGCAAAATGATATTTGCCTCTTGCATGTTTCGTGCCACTTTCAAAGTGAAATGTCCAGTGAGTGGCACTAAAAGCAGGTTCAGTTTTATCCGAAACGTGAATGGGGGAGTGATTTGTTACATCGGTTGTTGTATGTATCACGGCAGTTCAGAAATGAAAAGTCTGGTGAGTGAAGCTAAAAGGTTAATATTGTGTTTGAAAATAACGCACCTAAAAACCCTACCCTAAACCTTACTGGTAGTGTTAACAAAAGCAAACGTGAGATAAAAACATTTGCTGGAACTACCATGTCATTTTAGCTTGCTTCTACAAGATTTTGACATCTTTTATGTTGACTCATACCTGAGTGCTCCACATCGCAAGTACAGGGCTGTAACAGGTAAGCTACCAAGCAAGTTTACTATGTTAAAAAAGACATACATATGGAGCTGGTTATGTGCAAATGTCAAAATTAATTAGTTTATAAATCATTAACAATGGTAAAAGTGTTTTGAGGCCAAAACATGGTATTGTTCAAGGAACCTTGCAAAAAAAAAAAAAAAAAAGGCTTGCTCCTGTAATCACAATTCATGTGAAAAGGAATTAATGTTGTAAGTGTTTTACTGCCACTAGTGTTCATTTCAGCAGGGAACGGAGGTAAATTTTATGTATAGGTACACTTTTGGCATTTGGCAAAAATGTAGGCAGAGGCATTTTTTTTTTTTTCCCCATTGAGCCTACATTGCTTAATATTATAATAAATCAAACAAGTCTCTGAAAACCTTCCCTGTAGTGCAATATCATATTCATTAACTTATGTTTTATATTTTTATGACTTATGACTGATTAAATATAATACAAGATAGAGTTGTCAAAAGTACAGACTCTGGTACCAATCGGTACTGAAATTTTAAAAATGTGACGCTTTGAGCGCTGTTGGGCGGATTCGTAAACACCTCCGATTACCCACTGTGTTGACGCGCTTATCGGATATGTCTGTGATTGGCTACAATGATCAACACACGGGAGCGTTTGAAAGCACACGGAAGTGTTTAAATGTGAAACCGTTTTGAAAGTGGGAGCGTTTGAAAGCAGCTGTCTATCAGCGGACTGTTCCGCAACAGACGCCTGCCTTCAAACGCTCCCGTGTGCATCTGTGTAAGCGCTCAGTGAAGATTTACTATTAACGTTTTTAAAGCGTTGATCATTGAAGCCAATCACAGACATATCTGATGAGCCGTGAACACAATGGTCAATCAGAGGTGTTTACGAATCCGCTCAACAGAGCTCAAAGCGTCACATTTTTAAAATTTCAGTACCAACTTGGTACCAAAGTATTTGAACTAACCCTTAAAGGTGCAATATGTAAGAATTTTGCAGTAAACTATCCAAAAACCACTAGGCCAGTGTTATATATTTCGTTCACTTGAGTACTTACAATATCCCAAATGTTTCCAGCTATTTGTAAATCGTGAGAAAATTGCAATTTTAACCAAGGCTCCGGGACGTGTGAGGAGTCGCCTGTCAATTGCGTCATACCCGCGTTACCCTCCGTTTCCGGTATTATTTTTACGCTTTAATATATTACATGTTTTAATAGACAAAGGAACAACTGTTTGGTTACATTTATAGACAGAAAACTAATTATTGTTATATAGCTCAACACGTTTAGTCTTATTGTTTAAATCTAATTTTCTTGATTTTTTTGCGAGTACCATGCTTTACCATGCCTCAGAGAAAAACACTATTTTGTCAAGTGGCTAACATAGCATAATCAGATGCAGCTTTATTTTTAGTAACAGTAATACAGAATTTTCACCATCATACAATACGTTTTAAAATTAATTGCATGCCATTTATCAACACAAGCCATCCAGCATTTAATATGATATTCTAAAATCGATCTTGCTTACTGCAGTGTGCAACAGTGTCTCACAGCAGCCGCCGAGCGAACGCACAGAGTAACGTTATAACATTTTCAGCACACTCAAATGTATCTAATATAATAAACAGAGCTGCGTTACCTCATACTCATGACCGGAAAAGCGGTAGTGGCGCCGGCGACTGTGGCATAATAAAAGTTCTGCTGCTCGTGAGGCGTGTGTTGCGCAATCGCTCCAGCGGCCTCGTTCAGCTCCCACAACACTCGGTCCTGCTCTGCTTCATACTACAGTAACGTTAATAATCGCATCCATGAACATGATTTCTTCCCGAGTCCTATCCCGATTATTTCCACCGGCTGTGATGTGAAGACCACATGTCCCAAGATTCCGCGCTCAAACTTGGCGTCATCAAGCTACGCCTTTGTTTTGAATAGGCCTCTAGCGACCTCTAGCGGACAGAAAATCTTACATATTGCAGCTTTAACTATAGGTATTACATTTTATGATGCAACTCACTCTGTTTGTGCTAAGGACATAAATCATACCTCAAATCGTGTGGCTTGTTAAACTCCATAGCAACTGCAACACATGAAAAACCACTCAGAGAACCTGTGACTGCATAACAATTCCCTGACAACCACCCACAACCCCTCACATTGTGGCAGTGAGTTTAAAACAGACAAGCACCATTAAAACAAACTGCAAAAATCTTGTTGCATCTTTACAATTACATTGATTGTTCTTTAAGTAACTGATTTGTTCAGCAACATTACAAGGACATCAACAAAACCAGCTGCAGACAGTAGACCACTTATGCACAATTACCATAAATAGCCTGTAAATTGCCTGCCACATCCACACAGTCATGGCGTGTTACAAAAGTACACACATTTAAAAATATAATTAACATTTGTATGATGGATTTTCATATTTTAAGACCAAAACTCTTGGTATGGGACAAGGCTTTTAAGCATTTGAAAAGTAGCATAAATAAATTATAAAGGTAAAATGTTTCCGGTTTTAATGTGACCTTTATATAACAAAAACTTGGACAACAAAATCAATCCCTGTGACATGCCACCCTCATCCTCAACTTTGACATATGGGTCTCCAATTAGCACCATGCTGTTGTGAATATTCACTTTCCAGTGGACAAGTCTATGTTTAGGGTGTCATTAGTGTCTGCTATCCAGAGACCCATCTGCATAAAATTCAAATGCCTCAAACTCGTTCTCATTAGATACGATATTTCCCGGTACAACTGTGAAAAAGATAACTCCCATTGAGACAGAACATATCGCAGGTGCCGCAGCTTGCGAATAAGGTCCAATTATATCACCTAAAGTGATTATTACACCAGTCCTATGCTATTCACATCACAGCTACACTTACACTCATCAATCGCACATGAGGATTAAAATTGCCACTGAGAAAGTCCAGCACAGGGAAACATCCTTCAATTATCATGACACACTTCAGAGGAAGAGGGATGTCTTTGAATGCTGTGACAGCATTAGGTGGGGATCGAGTCAAAGAAAGACAGAGGGAGGTTAAGACCAGCCAGTGCCAACATGTTTCACCTGTCAGTCAAAGTCTGGATGTAGTGAGCGCACATCACAGCAAGTATGGAGTGAGGTTTATGAGGGAAAGGTCAGAGCCGTCAATCAAATTGGGAGAGTAACAAGACAAAGACAAGGTATCACAAGGAGGTTCTCCAAGAAACTGAAACCAAATTTAACATGCCGGTTGTGAAGCATGAGAGGTCTTCAATGTAACATTGTAATAATAGGGTAAGCTCACCAAAAAATACATTTATGGTAGTCCTTGTTGTATGCTTTCATAGCAATGCTTTTAAATTTCTGTGAGATTTATATTTTCATATATGTCTTTTCACATGCATTCTTGCTGTACCAAATGAACTTTCAATAAAGTCACTTTGTATTGTGTAAATAGAAATTATTTACCTATATAAGTAGCTTAAGACACAATACAATGAACAAGATAACACAAACAAATACAATCACAAACAGATTTTTTGGATTGTGACATGATTTTTATGACAATTCAGATAAACCATCCATCCCCAATTTTCATTAACAATGCACAAGAGAATTATTTTTTTAAAATGTCAAGTATTTATACATCATTTATACATCATTTGTTGTCCTATTTTCAATATATTTTAGACAATTTTCAAGAAATTTACAGTAATGATAATCGATAACAGTACAATAAGGTCTCATTTGTTAACATTAGTTAATACATTAACTAACAGCGAGGAAACAGAATTCCAACTTAGCCGCATTTATTAATCTTTTTTTGGTCACACTTTAGATTAGGGTCCAATTCTCACTATTAACTAACTATTAACTATGACTTTTGCCTCAATAAACTCCCAATTATTGCTTATTAATAGTTAGTAAGGTAGTTGTTAAGTTTAGGTATTGGGTAAGATTAAGGAATGTAGAATATGATCATGCAGAATTAGGCATTAATATGTGCTTTATAAGTACTAATAAATAGCTAATGTCCTAGTAATATGCATGCTAGTAAGCAACTAGTTAATAGTGAGAATTGGACCCTAAACTAAAGTGTTACCCTTTGTTTAATGTTAGTTAACTAAATAAAAATGTTCATGTTCATGCTAGTTGACAATGCATCAACTAATGTTAACATATGTTAAGAGATAACAGATTGATGTTAACTTTTGATCTTAATAATGTATTAGTAAATGTTGAGATTAACATAAAATGAGATTAATACATGCTGTAGAACTATTGTTCATTGTAAGTTTATGTTAACTAATGTAGTTAACTAATGTTAATCAAACCTTATTGTAAAGTGTTACCGAGAATCTCACCTTTGAGAATAATAGGAGGAAATTCGAAAGTAATGGGATGATGAAATGGGGAAATGTGTTAATTGTCATGAAAACAATGTCACATTCCAAAAAAAGCTTAATGGTCTTAAAATAGGCCTAATTTTAATTGATAATTGTGTTTTCATTAGATTCACCCATACAGTGCTCCTTGATCTGAATGTGTTTTGTATACTTTCCTTCCAGTGTGTAAATTTCAGATGAAGACAATTATCCTAAGCTCTGATCAACATCTCCTTAACTGGCAGCAAATTAATTATTTTACCTCAACAAGGTGTTTCGCTTAAGCGGGACATGAAAGTTTACTTAGCATACAAGCTGTTGCACATCAAAGCAGTGGGCAGCCTTTAATCCACAAGACCACAGCTATTGTTATGGCTGTTACTTAGTCAAATCCCCGGCAGCTCCCATATCACACAAACACGACTCATAACGTGTAAAACAAAAATATTGTTTAAGATGAAAGACTGACTTGATCCACTTCAATAGAGTGCTGATTGATTTGCTAAACATACTACCACTTAAAAAAAAGAAACTAAACAAACAACAACCAAAACAAAAATGCAAAACTCTGTACTAATTAAAGCTGAGAGTGAGAGGTGACATCAAAGACATGAAGATCAAGAACACACATTTGTAGGAGTAAAACCTCTTCAGGCAAAAACTAATACACTACACAGCATATTACAAGTCCTCATCAACTTAGTTGTCCTTGGGCACAGATCAAAGCAAGAGCCATCTAACTAGGTGGCTTTGTGAATAGAAGAAAAGTAACAATTGATCAATAGATCACACAATGTATAACTATAAACATCTGTGTATAAATAGCTGACATCATTTGTAACAAACAACATCCCATGAAATGAAACAATTACTATAATAATCACCATTTGTGCCGCAAAAACAAAGTGCTTGCTTGGTGTTTGAGATATTGAACATTATTATTGATTGATTGATTGATTGATGTAAATTACTGGCTGCAGAGAGAATGAAACCATTGAAATTCAAGAGACATTTAGAAACCAAACACTCAAACTAAAAATTAAACTGCACAACAACAAAGTCTAGATTATTTTCTCAGCTCTAGGTAGCTCAGGTTTCATTCACTCATTCACAATTTTGGGGTTCAAAAAAAAAAAAAAAAGTATCAAAGTATGTCCTCCTTGATCAAAGCTTTCATCATAAGTTCTTGTCCCATGAGTCCTGTGGCCACAATATATCCTACTACTTTCTCATTCAAGTTAATTATATCAAATACAAATTTTCCCAGCACGGACCTTATATTTTGTGTGCAATCTGCAGGCTCTTTATTCCGGTCCATTAGCAGCTTGCCCCTTTTTCAGGGTCAATATCGCAACACAACTGTGCAAAACCAGTCAAGTGCACTGATGCAAGCATGTCAAATAGAAAAAGAAAAAAATACAAACCTAGAAAATAGAAACCCTTCACTATGTTTACAACTAATAACTAGGGCAATTGCCCAACAATAACAATAAAATGGATTGTTGTTTGTCACAACCACCACACTTCCTCTGATCTCCACTAGGGGTCCTCAATGCATATGTTCTGTCTGCATCCCTTGAAACAGCTGTTCGAAAAGTTTCAAAACTAAAACCATCATGTGAAAATAAATGTGTAAATTACACCTGAAAAGCATCTCCTTGCTTAGCAGGAATAACTTTCACTTGAAACACAACTCGATAGCCGTAATGGAAGCTGAGTGAAGCTGCCTGCAGTTGGCCTCTATTGAATCAGCAGCTGTGGGAATAGTGCAGGAATATGGAAATAAGGCGGAGGATGATGTTCATAACCGACCGACCCTGTGAGAAATATGAAATGGGGAGGATTTGATGTGCATCTGACTGTTCTGACACAACCAGTCTCATCTTCTTCTCAAATTAGCTCTACTCCCTAAGCGCTGTATGCTCCCAGTCCATCTTACAAATAAAGCCTCAAATATGACAGGCATTTTCATAAAAGCCCATTTCAAATCAGGTTAAAAGCCAAATGAAATGCCATTTGCGGCTCACTTTACTTCACTAATATGAAATATTAAACAGGAGAAAGAAAATATAGGGGAAGACTTCATGAATAAGAGGGATTGGTGAAAAATCCCTCTTACTAAAAGAAAGTTGTTTCAGAGGCAGAGCAAGTTATTGCATTTTGATGAAATATTATATATATATATATATTTTTTTTTAATTTGGAAAAACCAGGAATCAGGAATGTGCATTAAGGAAGCAAATAAGGTCAATTTTAATTTTAAGTTGACTTTAAATGCTTTCTACTTCCATTCAAAAAGTATTCCTGAAGCAAGTTGAACAACTCAAAACAGATGCTTTGTTTGGATGTGCATTTGATTTTTCTCAGTTAACAGCCCATTAGGCATGTCCCTGTAGCAAACGATCCATCGAGCACATAATTGATGTCAGCGCTTGCTTTCGTAAACATGGACAGCGGCCAGCTGTAATTTCAGCGCTGTATAAGTAGTGTTCAAGGAAGTTCGTACCCTTGAAGGGCTTTTTCTCCAAACCAGTCTCCTTTCCCTAATGCTCGCAGATAGACAGGGGTCCCATTGGGTTGATCTTCTCGAGTCACGTTCACCTGCAATTACAGATTATTGATCATTAAAAGACTGAAGCATCCTCTGATTTGTTCCTAAAATATCAATTATTTACCTTTCACTTGACATTTGACTTGACATTTGATATTCAACAGTGCTTTGATCTGCCTGCATTGACACTATTCTTTAAGAGCTGCTGTGCAGCCAAATAATGTACCAGTTATCAATGTAAAGCTGCTTTGACACAATCTACACTGTAAAAAGCGCTATATAAATAAAGGTGACTTGACTTGACTTGACACATGTGTTATAAGTCAGCATTTATCACACTAATGATACTCAATAATAGAGCAACAATAGAGAGAGTGTATTTGGATGAAGGCTTCTTCGAAATGTATTCAGAATTATAGTTCACCAAAAAGGACAAAAATTCTCAAGTTGTTCCGAACCTGTATGAATTTCTTCTGCTGAAAACAATAGAAGATATTTTGAAGAATGTCTGTAACCAAACAGTTGATGGACACCATTGACTTCCATAGTATTTTTTTGTCCATACTATGGAAATCAATGGGGCCCATCAACTGTTTGGTTACCCATATTCTCCAAAATATATATTTTTGGTGTTCAGCAGAAAAAAGAAATTTAAAAGGTTTGGGTGAGTAAATGATGACAGAATTTTCATTTTTGGGTGAACTAACCTTTCCTTTAAGATGACAATTTTGAAAGAACAAAAAGCTCTTTCCATACAATAATTCATAGTGACCACATCTGTCAAGCTAAACATCTGACAATAAAACTCCATGACACTATCATAAAATAGTCTATATGACTTGTATTCCAAGTCGTCTGAAGTCAGTCAATAGCTTTGTGTAAGAAACAGACTGGAATTTATGTAGTTATTATTCACTGAACATCTTCGCTTTCATTGTAGCTCTCAAATCCAAAAGGCTCATGGGAAAAACGTGTCTCTACCTATATTTTTGGAAAACTCCAAAAACGTACCTAAAATGAGCTCTAGTGGTAGTAAAACCAACAACTTTTATTCATTTTCACACAAATCATTAGGCAGATAATCGATTAATAAAGACTTATTTTGTGCAGTTACAATGTTTGTTGTCCATGTTATGAATAATTTCTTAATTGGAGGGGAAGACTGTCAGTAAATAATGACTTAAATTTCTCTTAGTTCTTCACACAAAGCTAATTTCTGAAGATTTGGAATAGCATTATAAGTGCTGTCAATCGATAAAAAAAATTAACTACATTAATCACAAAATTTTTCAGTTATTAATCACAATTAAAAACAATTATGTTTTTAATATATTTTATAATGTAATAATTTCACAGTTAATCTCCAAATTAATGTAGAAACAACATAAAGACAGTATATTTTAAATACTTTTTTAATGGCATCTTTTTATGAATGAAGGCCAGTATCACTGACACTAATACCGCTACTGATGTTTCGATTAAATCGATTTTTTTTTTCACTCAATTCAAACATGAATTATAGCCATTCAACATTACAGTGTAATTGAAAGCTATCAATTTTTTTTAACATTTATTAGGCTTCAAAAATATAACAATTTAAGTGAACTTAAAACAATCCTCACATAAACCCATAAAATATATCATATTTACCTGTGCCCTTCCTACATGTCTAACAGACTAACAGATAGGAAATATAATACAGAAATTAAGTTTGAAGATATCAAACAGGCATAACCTAACTTATATAGATTAATTCCTCCCTAATAAAGCTACAAAAGTTCTTTAGTCAAAAGCAGTGAGTAATTTCCTCCGTTACCTTTGTTCTTTGATTATCTTCAATGATAGACAGCATCGGCTGCTGTCACTTTAAGATCTGCCGCTGCTACACATGACGCGGATCTCACACACGTGCCACTTTCTCTCAGCTCTTTACTTTAGTTTATGGCTTTATTTAACTCATTCAAGGCTGCTCTTGTGAGGATACTGCGTAAAAATATTTAACGCATTAAACTGGAAAAAATTAATCGCATGTGTTAACGTGTTAACGTTGACAGCACTAATTATAACTCATATGGACTGCTTTTTTGATACTTTTTATACTGCGTTCTGTCCTTTTAGGAGCTTGACAGATATTGTATGGAAAAGAGCTGCATGAAGACCCTCCAAAACTTTTGAAAATCCTTCAAATCCTTCCTTACTTTTGACTTCCAAGTACAAAAGCTCCATAACGGTTTGGAACGACATGAGGGCGAGTAAATGATGACAGGATTTTCATTTTTGGGGTGAATTCGTGCATACAACCTCTGTGGTGTTCTGTCTCCGTGGCAGAAAAGATCTTACCTTTCCTTTGCTAATGATAAAGAACGTGTCCCCTCTGGCACCTTGTCTAATAATGTACTCTCCATCACTGTAGTGAGTCTGAGAAACAAGATAAAAAGGGAGAGGCAAAGAGAGAGAATTACTAAAGTGTCATTTATTTCCTTCTGGTCCAATTTTCACAGTGTTACTCCATCACAATCATCCTCAAGCCATCTCGAAAAAAAGTGCCTCAAACACGCAACAGCCCGCTTCAGGGTTACAACACCAAAACAAAAACAGAAGTCCTCTTAGCAGTAATCCATGCTACCGGCATCCCACAGCAGCCCCCAGTGCAAAAGTAAGTCTACAGAACTTTGGCTGAAATCTCAGTGTTTAGACTACTGATACTTAGGGATCTCTACAAAAGTATAGACCTTGTCCAGCTCTGTTTCTACTACGATTATGAAAGATACTTCAAACTGTGTGGCTTGATGAGGAGAGGTGTGTTGATACTTTTCTAAGCACTTGGACTTCAGATTATAGAGAGCACCATATCACAGATGCTTGAGGATGTAATCTATTGACTTTAGCCAATAAATAACCACCTAGAATCACCAAGAACACACTAGGAGCTGCATAGCAATGTGATGAAACCTCTCAGAACACCATAGCAACCGCATAAGCAATGCCCTGGAAACCACCTAGAACATCCATGGCACCACTTACATTTTCTTCAGCAAAATATTTTTGTTCCAAAATGTGTTTTATGCCATTCATAACATAACACAAGTAGAAAGTATCTTCTTTTATAGCCAGTCTTCTCTATCACGTCAAGTACTTTCATCTTGGAGCAACAGTGTGAAAATAATCTTGTGTATACAAAAATGTGGCAATGTGGCACCAGGCGCGACGCAAGTGTTTTTTTGCTAGTTTCTCGCCCCGACGCAGTTATCATTTTCACGTCCAGCGCCCACGTTGTTTAAATAGCAAATGCATTTGCGCCCATTTATGCGCCCATGGGCGTGCTTGTCTGAAAACGAGGTGTGGTCAGGCGCATTGTTGGCGCGTTGCTATTTTGAGGCAACTGAAATAGACTGCGCCATTGACCAACTGAAACTTGGTCTGAAGTCAATGGCGCAATAATTGTTTTGTTATTTAAAGAGCGCGTTAGTAATATGCACCTATAAGTGCGTGTACACTTTGCTTTTTATAGACACAAAGGGACGCGCAGCAGCACACAAACATGCCAAATATTAAAAGAATCACAATGTAAAAGATTATTATTGTGTGCATAAAAATAAAAATGCTTTGGTGGAATCCGGCTTGTCCTGTAGATGGTCTGCTCGCACGCTTTAACCTCGCACACGAGCAGATCTGTCTCCTCGCAAGAGAAGCGTTCAGTTTTTCCGCTTGCAAATCCCGCCATGTAAATAGCGAATTCGCCATGCTGCCAGTGCAACTGGCTTTTAAAGGTAATGGGAGATGAGACTCTGATTGGTTTATTGCACGTTACGCCCCAAAAAACACCCATGACTCATTAAGAGAATAGGGACAACCCTTTTAGACCTGCGCTGGGCGTGACGACCATTTTTCCCGTCTTGAAAGTAGCAAAAGTGGATTCAGACACGCCCTAAGTGCACTTGCGACGTGCGCTTCAGACCATGCGCTTAGATTGTTAAAATAGGGCCCATAGTGTTATGTTTAATGACTATAGTGTTAATAATTGACTAGAGTGTTGTGTTGTAATGCTTAATATTTGAAACAACCCAATCATTTCATTAAACATCTTAACTTTGGGGATTTAAGACAGGTTGGAGGTTATCCTAACTTATTTACAATGATTTTTAAGAACATTCTTTCAAGAATATGAATACTTTTTTTTTTTTTTTTTTTTGAGAACAATCTTGAGAAAAAAGATAAGACCATTTTTAAGAAAGGTTTTTGGGAATACAAAGGATTGTCTTTAAGTTAGAAAATAAGAAGAAAACAGCAGTTGAGAAGAATTTTATTCTTAAGAATGTTCCATGAATCCAGCCCCTGGACATCAAGACCAAACACATTTATCATTTCAGAGATCAAGCCCAGTCCCTGAAGTCCTGAAACCATGAGAAAACCTGAAAGATCTGATTTGAGATCTGAAGAAGCTAACATTTGTTCCTCAGTTTCTAGCCAAAGGATGAACTGTCTGCTCCTACAGCAATGTAGAGTTATATGATTATCGCTGAGCTCACCTTGAGGAAGTAATATTGTTGAGGTTCAGGATTGAATTTGACTCTTTTGTACTGTTAGGATGTAGCCTACTGTTAAATACCACCTCTACATCTCTCTATGACATTTGTGGTTTGAAAATAATTCTGACTCATCCAGCAGTTTTTTTGAAGCACAAATGAAAAACACATTTATAGTAATGTGCATACAATGGATGTTCACATGGCAAGAAATTCCAGATGGTTTAAAAGCAGAAATGTGAAATTCTTACATAAAGAAGAATTTATTTATTTTTGTAAAATGTGAATATAATTATCTCTGTAACATTTTTTTTGCAGAATTTTAATTTAAAATGTCCTTGTCTATAAATTGTCCTACTTTTCTTGGTGGATGAATTCTGACTATAAAATTCCTGTCTGTGGAGTTTTCCTAAAATATGCCAATGCCAGAACAGCATACTACCACACTACTCTTACTTTTGCTCCAGTATATACTGTGCACAGTATATAAATGCATAAAATCTCAGGATGACTTAAAATTTGCCAAAATATGTAGTATATAGCAGAGCTGACTGTGTGGAATACATTATCCCACATGTTCACTGCACTCAACATGACATGAAACGCACATTGGAAGTAAAATCAGCTGGGATTTTTAACATTGTGTTCTTGACATTATCCGTTTGGACTGCCAAACATTCAGACATGTTAAAACAAACTTGGATTAAAAATGTGAAATAACCATTTTGTCAATAACTAGATACCACTTAAACACAAATGTACTGCGGTTGACAATAATGTTGTAATAATACTATTTATTGTCTCATAATCCCTACTGATTTACTACTTTAACGTTGATTCTTTTCCAGAAATCCCCCCCTTTTCCACTCTTTGCCCTACATTCTTTTATTCCTACCATAAGACCGTACACATCTGATGGAAAAATCTGACTTTCTGACCCATGTTGCTCCAAGTAGAACAGTGCAGTGTGGGAATGTCTGCCAATTCCAGCACTTCACAAGTATGTCTGGGATAAAGCCCAGGCATAGCTAGTTGCCGTAGACAAAGGGCAATGGAGTGTAATAGGGACCGCCAACTTTTTGAACAGCCTTAGTTTCAGAAGTGCTTTTTCCTTTTCATTTTCTTAATAAGCATTTAAAAAATAAAGAGTTCTAAACCATGAACCAAAAATTTGAAATGAAAAAAGGATGTGAAAATCAGACTAAAAGCATAAGGCTATGTAATTAATGTTTTCGATGAGGAAATTAGCTACTCATCCCATGAAATTGCATAACCAAATCAGAAACAATACTATATAAACAATTTCTTATAAGTCCTTATTTATAAGTATATACCATATATTTGATGTTTATAGTAAATATATTCAAATATATGTTGTTTAAGAGTGTAGGGAGTCTTAAAGGTGCAGTATGTAATATTGACAGCTAGTGGTTGAAATGGGTACTGCAGTCCAAATTCAAAATATTGGTTGTTTCTCCTACCCTCTCCTGCTCAAGCTTGGTCGGCATGAGCGTGAAGGTGTGCAAAATAAAAATGACGTCATCACGATGACGCAATAATCGAATCGGAAAAATTGCTTCCGCTCTGGAATGGCATTCCTTCTCTGATGACATCAGTTTGATGGCTTGGGTCGAATATCCTTAACCACTCCCCTCCAACCGTCAGTCTGCTATGAGCGAGGGATGGGGAGGAGGTTTGCTAAAATAAAACCTTGCCCTCTATTCAATATTCTGCTTCTCTTGGAAATACTTTTACACCGGAAACTTCACTGTGAATGTTTTGCGTCTAGTTTTTCTACTTCGACCCATCATCTCTGAAACGCTGTGCTTTATTTGTGGAAAAGATAATTAATTAGGGTGCTGAATGCCTCTTTTCTGGCATTTTTAGTCTGTGCAGGTATTTCCGAGCCACTACAGATAAAGACATTGTGGTTTGGTTAAAAGCTATTAGATGCTATAGGAAAAATCAATGACTAATTGCACTAAGCACTTTACTAAAGTTCACATTAAAGTCTTTAAAAACTTTCCTGAGTTAGAATACATAGCCTCTCTGAAGGTGATCAAGCTGAGACAGACATTAGTGATTAGTGATACTAAAATGTCTTTGAAAAACAATTTATCTGAAATATCTTCATCCTCACAAAGACATATTTTCTAAACAATATTTTGATGTTTTAGGGCCTTGATCATTATCTTAATGATTATCGCGTGGAACGAGAGCCTTTTCGATAACCATTTTGAGAAAAAAGTGACACTGAAAAGTTGATCTCTTATTTTCATTCCACCTCATGTCGTTGTCCTTGTGTTCCCCTGGAGGACATTATCATCAAGCATCCATTTGGTTTCATTTTTTTTTTAAAATGAAAAGCTATTTGCTGTAATTTCCTTCCTCAAATTGGTTTCAGGAGAGTCATCAATTAAAGAGCCATAGATCTTTAAACTGGAACACCATGCGGAGCGATTCTCTGTGATGACCATCTCCACACTGAACTGCAAAATATGATACCACAAGTTTGTTTCACCATCAGGCTTGCAGAGTATGAAAAGATATTCAACATGCCAAGAAATCTGGCAGTGCAGCACATCCCACATATTCACTTGCTTGGTTCAGAAGGTCTTGGCGTGGAGATAATAACTAATACTGTGGCTATATTACTGTACTAACTACACACTTCTTTGCATACATAAGTTGAGACATCTGCGTCTAAACATAGTTCAATCATGACAACTCAAGTTTTACATGTTATTGAATATGGCAATGTTAAAGTATTTGGTCTTGGCGGACTAGATCTGCTATGCTGCTGCTGCAGAGAAAGTACAGACTTGCTACTGCTGATAGATACACAGAAACGTTGTTGTGAGCATGTAAGATATGCTGCTGCTGCATAAATAGACACACATAAGTCCCGTAGCAGATCTAAGCAGGTGGAGCTGGGGGAGGTGGAGGGTTTCAGAGAAACTCTGATAGGGCACTACAGGACTAGCTTACAGCAAATAATGAACCAAACTATTTAAATGTTGAGCAAGCAATCTCATTGGATGCAGGATCAGCAGAGGCCAATCAGCTTGTGCCATGCAGTAATGATGCTTGCAGACTGCATGTACAGGGCTATCAGCCTCACGCCCTCTAGAGTTTCATGACTGAACTAGATATTTGTTTAGGGCTGCTCTCAATTAAAGGTTTTTCTAATCAACTAGTAGTCATTCATTTAAGCGATTAGTCGGCTAATTGAGCGTTAATATTAATAAGCCATATATATCATAATAATGAGTCTTTAATCACCTATATATAATACATAGCCTAATCAGCATAAAGCTTTCAGCAGTGCACCGGCAAACATAATGATTATCAATGTGACGTGAAAAAAACAGAAGGAGACTGTATGAACATTTTAATAATTTATTGATAAACTAGTGTTTTGTGTGTTTTCGGCTGCAGAGATGAAGTCGACGATGCTGACTCGTCATCTCCGCAGTAGTGGACGTGCCAATATGCATGGCTCATATGGATTACATAATCTAAGAATATTTGTTTTAGATTTGAATCGATTCATTTAAAAGTAGACATTTCAAGGTTTCCATAGATATATTTCTTGCCTGTGAGGAAGGTATATGCTGAGTTTCGGTTAGTTTTTTTTGACGCGTTCAAATTCACTTGAGACCGAGACGGCAGAAAGCGCATCCTGTTTGTTTCCATTATTATTTTTCAATGTTTTGTGGTTATTGTGAGTTCACAGAAATAAAAGCAAAAACCATTTACAGTTTCGAATGTTGGATTATTCTTATCTATATGACCAGAAATTAGTATTTTAAGTTAAATTCAAGTGATCGCACCAGCGCCTCCATGTCATGCAGTAAGCGCGCTCTCCACACAAACACTTGGATATGCGTCAAATAATAGCGCACAATTATCTAGGTTAACGTTAGAGCGAACGGACTTGTAAAGTTGCTACTACTTACATGTTTCAAGTGATAAGCCATATTTGAGTTCGATGAACGATAGGCGAATGTTTGGATTTCCTGCCATTAACAATCTGTTCCTCATGGACTGCATGATTTCGCCACTTCCTGTGGAGTTTTTTTTTTCTTCTTTTTTCTGCGACTAACCGACTAATACCCATTTTGGTCGACTAAGCCTCTTCTCTTTGACTAAAGACTATTAGGGGGCAGCCCTATATTTGTTATTATAGAAAGTTTAGTTATTACTCTAAGTCTATGTACATTAGGTCTGTGGTTTTCAGGGGCTCCAAGGGAGTCAGAAGAAAAGTTGAGAGAAAAAAAAAAAAGTATAATTGTCATGATCTGGGTCTTCTTGTTAAAGGACTTTTATGTTGAAATGCATTCTGAGTTTCCATTGTGTCTGTGTTCCCTTCCTGTTTGGTTTCCATTTCTCTGTGTTGTCATATTAGTCACCATGGTCACCTTCATTAGTTGCAGCTGTTGTTCATTTTCTACTCATTGCATTGTGTATTTAAGCTCTTGCTTTTCAGTCAGGTTTTATGGGTCGTTGTTGGTGTTCATGTGGTTTGCAGGGGGTGCTCTTGTTTTCTCCGTGTGATTTGGATTATTTTACTGTGTTACTCTTGTCTGGATTATTTGCCTGCTCAAGGTTTGGAATGGATCTGTGACTTTGCCTTTTGTTAATAAACTGTGTGTGCATTTGGATTCGCCCTCGTCTCATCTTCATGCACCCGTTACAGAACGACCCATCAAAAATATGAATCCAGCCGCACAGATCATGCGTCTCCGTCAGGGAGACCGCCCGATTGAGGACTACGTTCGAGACTTTGTTGAACTGGCAAATTTAACATCTCTAGACTCTGTGTGCCTCATGATATTTTTTCGAGGAGGACTTGCCGAGCCACTCAGTTCATGTATGCCACTGCACAGTACTAAGTGGACCCTAGAATATTATATAGACATTGCTTTGCAAATGAGTGGATCTGTTTTCACGGTGGGTGTCATGGAGGATTGTAACATTCCCACTACATCTACCATTCCTGAGCCTCGTCCCGTCTCAGCAGATCTTCCAGAGCCTCGTCCCGAGATGGCTGCCACGCCTGAGCCCTCAGCCGAAATGGCTGCCACACCTGAGCCCTCAGAGATTGCAGCGTTGGCCATTATGGCCACTGCCATTTGGTGTGTGTGGACTGCGCACACATCCTCTCCAGAGCCCGCTCCAGTCCTTGAATCCGCTCCAGAGCCCGCTCCAGTCCACGAATCATCTTCAGAGCCCACTCCAGTCCTTGAATCCGCTCCAGTCCATGAATCTGCTCCAGAGCCCGCTCTAGTCCATGAATCCGCTCTTGAGACTGCTCCAGTCCATGAATCTGCTCCAGAGCTCGCTTCAGCCCATGAGTCCACTCCAGAGTCTGCTCCAACCTATGAGTTCACTCCAGTGCCCACACCTCTCCTAGAGTTTCTTGTCTGCCCTGACGCAACTACAGAGGCCAGCTCTAACCTCTCAGTGCCTTTTGTTACAGTTTTACCAAATCTGCTGTGGTGGTCATCTGCTCCGCCGTGGAGATCTTCAGCCCCGATTGCACTGCTGTGGTGGTCTTCTGTTCCGCCGTGGGGGTCTTCAAGCCCATCTGAACTGCTGTGGTGGTCGTTTGCGCCACCGTGGAGGTCTACAAGACCGTCTGCACGGCTGTGGTGGTCATCCGCTGCGCCGTGGGGGTCTCCAAGCCCGTCTGCGCTACTGTGGTGGTCGTCTGCTCCGTCGTGGGGATCTTCAAGCCCATCAGTGCTACTGTGGTGGTCATCTGCTCCGCCGTGGGGGTCTTCAAGCCCATCTGAACTGCTGTGGTGGTCGTCTGTGCCACCGTGGAGGTCTATAAGACCGTCTGCACGGCTGTGGTGGTCATCCGCTGCACCGTGGGGGTCTCCAAGCCCGTCTGTGCTACTGTGGTGGTCGTCTGCTCCGTCGTGGGGATCTTCAAGCCCATCAGTGCTACTGTGGTGGTCATCTGCTCCGCCGTGTGGGTCTTCAAGCCGGTCTACCTGGCCGTCTGTCCAGCCTTCTCTGCCCTGGCCGTCTGTCCAGCCTTCTCCACCCTGGCCATCTGCCCTGCCTCAGTCTCCAGGCCGCCTTCCTCTCCACGGACCTGGCCCTCCATGCCTCCCCCTGTTCCACCTCCTTTCCACCTCCCTCCTGGACTTTCTTGGATTGTTTTTAGGAGTGTCTGGAAGCCACTCCTTTGAGGGGGGGTTATGTCATGATCTGGGTCTTCTTGTTAAAGGACTTTTATGTTGAAATGCATTCTGAGTTTCCATTGTGTCTGTGTTCCCTTCCTGTTTGGTTTCCATTTCTCTGTGTTGTCATATTAGTCACCATGGTCACCTTCATTAGTTGCAGCTGTTGTTCATTTTCTACTCATTGCATTGTATATTTAAGCTCTTGCTTTTCAGTCAGGTTTTATGGGTCGTTGTTGGTGTTCATGTGGTTTGCAGGGGGTGCTCTTGTTTTCTCCGTGTGATTTGGATTATTTTACTGTTACTCTTGTCTGGATTATTGGCCTGCTCAAGGTTTGGAATGGATCTGTGACTTTGCCTTTTGTTAATAAACTGTGTGTGCATTTGGATTCGCCCTCGTCTCATCTTCATGCACCCGTTACAATAATAATAATAATAATAATAATGTACAATTTACAGAACGGATTTATTTACATTTGTCAAATTAATAGAATGTCAGTATTTTCAGATAATATTTTACACGTTTTTAGTTGTCATAGTATAACAGGGTCTTTATGCATTTAAACAGCTGCTTATATTTAGGATGGCTGTCCCTCACAAGGGGATCATAATATGTAGCGGTTCAATTAGGCATTAAAAGAATTTGGAGGGGGAAAAAAAACAAAACAAACAAACAAACAAAAAAAAAACAGCCCTATAGGAGATTCTAAAAGAGACTTTAAAAATACTGTAGTGCACATTTAGTCTGTCATTAGTCTAATGTACTATTGGGTCAACTGAATTTAGTTGAATACTACTGAATGTTCTTCTCTGGTCTAAAATGAGCAGTTATTGAAAATGAGCTACGAAAATGAATAGTTCTAAACTGCCATGGCTTTGTGAGGTCAGTAGCAAAAAAAGGGCCCATTTAAACCAAATTGCCAGAGAGAAGTTGGAAAATGGTCAGGTTTTTGGCACAAAAATGTCCAGGGTTTTTTTTTTTTTTTGAATACAACAATGCATCCTTTGTGAACAACTTCTCACTCATTTTTTATGCTGTCGGAGTGGATTGGTAAAGCACGACATATCTCATATTTCATATCTCACAATTCACACTTCTTTCCTCACCATTCCAAGTTTATCACTCACAATTGAGAGACAAAAGTCAGAATTGTGAGATATAAAGTCAAAATTACATTTTTTAAATTTTTTTATTCCGGTGTGGAAACAAATTCCTTAATGCAGAATGTACATATGGGTTGGGACATGATTAAACATTATTGCATTGTGTTTTAATAATCATTTAACTAATGATATGAATGGACAAAAAAGAAATCAGTGATTACATTTACTACTAAACTTAGCATAAGATGATAGTAATCATCCGTAGGGTATGTTACATCATGAAGCATGGCTGGGGAAGGGTTAGGAAGCGGTTGTGTCAAGCAGATCCAAACATGTGGTCAGAGATATCCTCTAGAATCCAGTGAAGAGAGCAGTGAACCCGCAGAGACAGAGCATAAGCAAAGTGAGAGAGAGAGATGGATAGTAGGATGAGAAAGACAGAGAAATGAGGGACTAAGAGAATGTAGAGAGAACAGAGCGAGAGATCAAAGCAGAGAACACAGCTCTGTTGTCATCATGTTTAGTCAGGGCAGTAGAACGCAGCAGGTGAACAGTAGGGACCCAGCAGGAAGACAGCTTATTAGTCACTCTACCCACAGTTTTAGGCCATGATCATGTCCGTCAGCTCTGCTTTTAAAATATGATAGTGAGTTTCATGAAAGAATTGATCTCCTCATTCTTTGTTCCAAATATATATATATATATATATATATATATAGTTTCTACTTTAATATATTTTAAAATGTAATTCATTCGTGATAATAAATTTGAAATCACATGATTCTTCAGAAATCATTTTAATATGCTGATTTGGAGCTTAAGAAACACTTATTATTATTATTATCAAAGTTGTAAACAGTTTACCATTTTAACAGTTTAACAGTCTACCATTCAAAAGTTTGCGGTAAGTAAGCTTAAAAAAAGAAAAGAAAAAAAAAGAAAGAAATTAATACTTTTATTCCGTAAGGACACATTAAATTGATCAAAAGTGACAGTTATTACACAGTTATTACACATTTATTACAAAAGATGTCCATTTCAAATAAATGCTGTTCATCAAACTTTCTATTCATCAAAGAATCCTGAAAAAAATGTATAATGGTTTTCACAAAAATATTAAGCAGCAAAAACTGTTTTCAACATTGATAATAAGAAGAACAATTATTATTAATAATAATAATTGAGCTCCAATAATAATTAATAATACATTAAATATTAAATATTAGAATGATTCATGTGACAATCTAAATGGAAGTAATGATACTGAAAATTCAGCTTTGCATCACAGGAATAAATTACATTTATATTCAAATAGTAAAGTTATTTTAAAGCTTCTTTTAGCCTTGATGAGAATAAGAGACGTCTTTCAAAATCATTAAAATATTTTAATTATTCTAAATTTTTATATATACACAATAATTCAATGTTAGTCAAAGGGAGATTTTCACACTTAAATCTTACATTTTTTTTATTTTAATTGTGTAATTATGCACAATTTATAGTAATTACTATGGTAACTACATGTAACGTGCAAGGACTGTTAAATAAACCAATGTTTCATTCTGAATTAATTACAAAAGACAGAGGCGAAAGAAAAAAAAAAAAGAGGCTTCCCTGAAAGCACTGTAATAACTCATTTTAATACACTGGGAAACACTGAGAAAAGCTACATAATGGTTGTGATATGATGTATTATGTTAGGACACCAACAGACGCATTGTAAACACAAGCCTATGAAGTTATGAATGGCCTCTAGGCAGATAACATTAAAAAACAAAGCGGTTTTGAATTCAGTGATGCAATCTTAATTAACAAGGATATCCCAAGGCTACTCTGTTAATTTCATTAATTTCCTAACATTATGAAAATGAACAATAAAATAAAAGAAGTTATTTTTTTTTTTTTTTTGCATTTGGTTTCTAAATAGGTAGCGTCTATTCCTAGAAGAAATTCTAAACACAATATTTGGCTATCAAATTAGTTTAACGGGGTCAGTTATACTCTCACATATGGATTTGCATAATTAATCAAGTTGTGCCCCTCCAGTGGATTTGGACGGCATCTTTACTCATGTTTGAGAGAAGAACCACATGCAAATGAGAGATTTAGTTCATATGCAATGCTTCTGAAGTGAGTCCAAAAAGTCAAAGCTGTCCTTTACTTAACACTTCAGGGCTTATTACTTAAAAAGTCTACCCTTGGCAACAGCCTGTCGACAGCAATTTGGTGTTCTTTGTTAGTTTAACAAAATAAATGTCATTCCATATGGGAGTATCCTTTGAGTAAATGTCTCCAAATGCTCTCTGACTCAATAAGCCCAATGTGCGCTTTTGTCAACATGACAAATTGAGCTCATCTAGATAACAACAAACAAAAAAGCAAATGTTTTTTTTAAGCAAATCTCAAATTTATCAAAGAACAACAGCCTTAAAGTTGAATGCAGGCAGGTAGGGTCTTATATTTCATAAGGTAAACCGTAATGCCAACATATAAGATGATGTGGTTTATTGCTTAGGGCAATGGGCATACTTGTTCGCCTATTTGAAATGGTGTGGATATTCAAAATTGGACAGTAAATAATGCCACCATGGTTATTATTGTCAACTATATTGGTTGACAATAATATTATTGGTTTCCCCCTATTTCTTGTAAATGTAAATTCTCTTTCACACTAAAAGTGAAATGAATAAAGCCCTGGGTATACTTAGTTTTTTTACCCATACACTAGTGTACGTGCACAGTCGAACGCACAGCCTTGCAAAGTACACTTCATTCGGCTCGTTCGCATACATAGGTGTTCGACGCATACGCAGTTTTGAGCAATCTCTCACCACGAGTTACAACCCATGTAAACATCTTTGTATTATTTCATGCTAGAGTTGTACAAATGAGGGTACTTTCTAACCTCTTCACACAATCTCCCGTCTATATAGGCCTCCATCGTCACTGCAGCTTTCATGCATTCCAGTCTGTTCTGTTTATGCAATCTTTCTTTGACTACCTTGTGAATCGATGCCTTCAGGGCATTGTTGCCACCTTGTGGATAAACTAATTACTGCAAAAACAATTAAATGCGCATGTGCGATGTGCAAAAATCTGGTAATGCACGTACAGACCCTCGCGTACGTGTAAAAAGTGAACTATACTTTGGGCTTAAGCCTCATGCTGAAGGAAATGCAAATTCACACCCGTACAGTAGAGGGCGCAGCTCAAACAAACCTTTCAGCTCTGCTGCCATTCTGGATTGCAGAAGAAAATGGCACAGGAGAAGAAAATTCAACACTCTTGCTTCAGCAATAAAAAAAATATTGAAACAAATGTGATGTTTATCTAAAGTCAAATTCATTGGTTAATAAAGTTAATAAAGTGAGATTAAATACATGAAGTATATTTGTGTAATTTCACATTTAAATATTGCAGGTTTGCGTAATATTCTGAGTTTGCACTTCCCTGTTTTTATTCATTTTGATGAATAGTGAATCTGTTTTTGTGCAAGTGAGATGAGTAAATGTACATTTATTCTAGAACTACAATACTCATCTTGTTCACACAGCGCACACAACACCTCTGCATTTACTCCCTATTTCTCTCAACATGGAGAAAGGAGAGCTGTCAGTCAATAAATGGGAAAACAAAGTAACTTGCGTTAAAAGTAACTGATATTTTTCATAAATTTAAAAGTAACTTACTTAAGTTACTTAAAAGTTACTTTACTTAAAAGTTATCTGATTACGTAACTCGCGTTACTGCATTACCCCCACATACTGAGTATGATACTAAAATAAAACTGGTTTCTAATATCAATATTTGGAAATTCAGTGTCTCCATAGAGATATTGATTTTTAGTGATCATGTATAAAATGTAGGATACAGACCGACCATGAGCTCTGAGGATCTTTAGTGATGATTTGTGCTTCTGTGAAAGTCATACGTTAATGTGATTTTTTATCTTTTAAAACAAAATCACATTTAATTGCCAAATATCCCATAAAAAAAACAAGATAAAGTACAATATACTAAAAATTTTAATACCTTACCCGGTGAGACCCTTTTAAGAAATAACCTTTCTGAATAAAACCTTGATATTTAATGAAAGCCCAATCAAACATGTTTAATAGACAATGGAGTCTTACAGCTAACTGGCTCTTCTGAGAAAATACACAATGTTTTATACAACACAGTTCAGTGGCTTACCTCCTCCAGCACATCTGCTAGCTTGCTGAGTATTTCTTCTGGAAGGCCTTGGAATGTCGGAACGCTGTGAAAAAAGATGAAGAACAAGTTTGAGGTTTTGTGAGCCAACAAAGCTGTTTCCATCAAGTCACAAAGGATCGTATCTGACCAGCAGAAAAATAGCTGAAAAGAAAAGGTGTTAGTTTTAAAAGAATGGGCTGCAAAGAAAGGGTTCCATCAGTAGTATGACATTATTTTAGTAATATCAGAAATCACCTCAGAGTTTTGGAAAATTCTATGAATTCTATGAAAGCTGGTAAATGAACAGAGTAAATGCACACAAGAAACTGACAGGCACACTTCTGCAATCTCAGAAATAATGCCTCAGGTTGAGGTGTGGGTGGACTTCTCATGAGTTTTCATTAAAAAAAAAAAACTGCCAATCATTTTAAATAGCTGGGAAAAACAGTCAACCTTTACTAGAAGAGCTTAAAATGTGACGTTTTTTTCCAGATTTAAATCAGCTAGGGGCTTGAAGTCAACATAAAAATCAAAATTGACTATTTACTTTTTTTGTGCACACTTTTTTTTCTTTCTAACCTTTTACTTGTTATTTTGCCTCTGAAACTTGAAATGTTCATCAGCTGATGTTGATCCAGTTCATGATGAAACTGATAGCGCTAGAATATAAAGGGTAAATATGAGTAAAAATGGATTTGCATTTTTTATTTGCCAGTAAAGCACACAAAATGCAATTCTATATTTCACTGATGAGCGAATATGGACTTTGTCTTCTTCGTTTAACTAACATCTGAAGCTCTTGAAAGAATACAGCACAAATTAAGACAATTCTCACTGAGCACATATAGGCATCTTAAGCTTCCTTTAAAAGTCAAATCCATTTCTGTTCCTTGACATTATCAGCCATACATTTTCCAGTAAAGCTGGTTTGGGGCCTCTAGGAAAATGTAATTTGCAAAATGACATTGTTTTGTGTCGCCAGACGCTTTGGAGTCTAATTGAATGATTGTTTAAAAAAATGAAACAAAAACGTGACCTCTTAGTTCAAGGATTCAATCTTTCGTTACACATGAAACCATAACATTGTTTTCTTTCTATTTTCAGATCACAGTTTATTAGGTGTTTGCTAATGCTACACTGAAAAAATGTGAAAACACAGATTGTCCGATCATATTATCTGTGATCTGAACAACATTGTGATTCTCTTCTAAACTTCATTTCTTTGCTTTTGATTAATCTAATTCTATAAAATGTGCAATCTACTAGATTAAAGGTAGGGTAGCAATAGCACTTTTTGTTATACTAATTGAAACTCTCTTCACATCCTGATAGCAATCAATAATAGAAGTAGTCTAAATATTAAATAAATGTACTGTGCATATATCTTCTGTGGAAGTCTCAGGACCAAAATATGTTTGTCCAATCATTACATTCAGTCCAGAATTACCATTTTACACTGAAAGAGCGATATCTTTGTCGTTTGACAATGAATGGTCTGGTAAGCATCCACTCAGAACACCCTAGCAACCATTCAGAACATCTTAGCAACTGCATAGGAACACAATGCCCACAAGCAAGACCCACATTACCCTAGCACAGTGGTTCTAAACTAGGAGCCGGAATTAACGCCATTTAAAAAATAAGTCAATACATCTTCAATTCTTTTTCCAATTTTTTCCATTCTTTTTCTTGTTTTTTTTTTTTCTTTTTTTTTCCTCTTACCCTGATTCACTAAGCATTTATATTTCAGAACGGGTGGGATGGTTTTTGCAAGAAAATTGCATACATACTGTACGTCACTTGCCTGTGCATGTCTTGTCATATCTGTAAATATAGAAAAGTTGCTCCAGCTACTTTGACGCGTGTATGGTGTGAGAGTGGCATAGGTTAGTTGTCCCAACAAGCAAGAAAGGCTGACATGGAGCGGGTTAAATATCAAACCTCAGGGGAATCACCAGTTAAAAAAACAAAACAAAAAAAAACCCCAGAACAGAGAAGAGTCTGCTGGCAGAATGAGAACGTAATAAAACAAGAATCAACATTGGATTGGCTTCTCGGAGATGGTGTTTTTATTACTCAACAGTAATAAAATATGTGTCATATGTAGCTCTCTATTAATGTAGCATTATTTATTGTGAAGGCTCATTTCATTACGGTTGTGCTGGAATTTATTTTCAAGGAAGTACCATGTCTATTAATGGGTATAGCTACAGTAACGTCTTCATTTAGTCCGCTTGAGATCCATCTAAACTAGTTAAATCTCTTAAGCCTAGTAGTGAATGTTTTATGAGCAGTAGGATAATCTCTTTCTCTTTGGCCAGAAAAAAATTGCAACATTTGATCATCTTAGACTGGCAGTCTTCATGATAACAACTTTTATAACGTTATTACACTGATAAAAAAAAATTCAGTGTTTCCAATTAGTCAAAACAGCAGCATAAAATATGCACTTACATACGCAGAATGACATCATTTTTGGATTTCCATGTGTTTATAAGAACCATATTCATCCGCACAGTCACACAGAGCCAAAGCACAACCAAAACAACGTTCTGCAAAATGCATGCAGTTTTGTTTTTCAACTGCTAGAGGAGCAAAAGTTGCATAGTGTACCTTTAAACTAAAAATCAAGATTTAATTCACCCCCTCATCCTTTTTTTTTTTTTTTTTTCTTTCTTTCTTAAGAACCAGGATTCCCAAGGTCTTGGAAAACCTGGATATATGGGGAAGCCTAATTTTAAAAGTGTGGTTTCTAGACCTGAAAAAGTCATGCAAAATCTTATAATGGGCATTTTATAATGAATTTACATTTTTATAGTTATGCCAAGCTCTAAAATATTTTATCGAGTAGAAATTGTGAGTTCCAAAAAAAAAAAAAAAAAAAAAAAAAAATTATTATATTTAATGTTTGTCCAGTAAATCAGGAACAACTGTAAAAGTAATTGGGACTTTGAATATTGTTGTGGACAATAGAGGACCTTGGAATGAAAAAGGTTGAGAGCCACTCAGAAACACTGTAAAATGTAAAAAAAAAATATATATATATACTTTCTACTTACAATGCATACTAAAATATGAATGCAAAATCCATTATTACATAATGCAGTGTGAATGCATTTTTATGACACATTGGACTAATCAATATTAAATAATAAAAATAAGAATGTTCTAATAAAGCAAAGCTATTCATAAACAGCTCATGTCTAAAAATCAATATTTTCTGACTAAGTGAGTGGAAGGAGAAGAATTAGACTGAAACGAGCAGAGTGAACGTACAGAAACCAACAGCACTCTAATCATTATCTGCCCCCTGCCTCCGTCTAACAAAACACATTTCACATTCCTTAGAAAAACTGCTGAAATATAACAACAGTTGATTAGAAACATTTGAGAGTAATATGGCATTTCACCTCCCAAAATATTACAATCAAAACTCATCACCCCGGAGATTAATGATACACAGCAAAGGACACTGAGTGTAAAGCCTGAGTTACTGGTGATTGTGTAACCATTCACTCCTGTGTTATTCATTCACAATGAAAATCAATTTCTTTTATTGCATACTGCTGAAAGATAGATCTCTTCCATCAGGGTTAGGCGAGGATAAATAGAAAAGAAAGGAGAAGCAGCCCACCTCTTCAGGAACTCCATGTACTCTGCATGCTTGATGAGTCCGGTCCTCATCATGATGGTCTGGAAACACTGGCGGTCGATGGCCCATAACTTCACATTGGTGAGGGCTGGGAACAAAATATGAAAAGAAATAAGTAAACAATACCCACACTCACACATATGTGGTTGTATTTATATAGTCATGTAGCTGCGACAAATAAAAGCTTCATAAAAAGACTAATTGATTACAAAACACACACACACACACACACACACACACACACACACACACACACATTTAAGTTACAATTAGATCAGGTTAATAATATTAAATGTTATGTATTTTTTAAAGATCTAACAATATTACTGTCCTTATAAAGCCTTCTTAGCATTAGTACTGTTGATGGTGTAGTCATGGTTCACACTGTTGAGCTTCACTGACAATTCATTTCTCAATACCAACAAACTTTGTGTTTGTTAAAGGTCCCATGTGAATTAAATTTATGGTCACACTTTAGATTAAAAAAGGTCTTTCTACATCACTGAATGCTACAAATCAATAGAACAGAAATTTTTAATGGCAAATTAGGGAAAAGACATTAACTTGCAGCTCTAATTACTGCACAATTAAAAAGTGCCAAAAGTGATTAAATTTAATTAAAAATAGTCATATTAAACAACAAGCATGATGAGTGTGCATTTGTACATTTTATAAAAAAAGCAAGATAACACTTTATTTTAGGGTATTTTCTTTTAACTAGTTGCTTATTAGCTTGCATATTACTAGGATATTGGTTGTTTATTAGTACTTATAAAGCACATATTAATGCCTAATTCTGCATGACCTTATTCTACAACCCTTAATCCTACCCAACACCTAAACTTAAACACTACAAAAACTGCTTTACTAACTATTAATAACAAGTAAATTAGGAGTTAATTGAGAAAAAAGTTGTAGCTACCTGTTCCCTATACTGAAGTGTTACCTAAAGCCATTCTATAAAGCCTCTCAATACATACATGACCACCATCCTAATATTGTGTTGGTCCCCCTTTTGCTGCCAAAACTGCCCTGACCTGTCGAGGCATGGACTCCTCTAGACCCCTGAAGGTGTGCTGTGGTATCTGGCACCAAGATGTTAGCAGCAGATCCTTTAAGTCCTGTAAGTTGCGAGGTGGGGCTTCCATGGATCGGACTTGTTTGTTCAGCACATCCCACAGATCCTCGATTGGATTGAGATCTGGGGAATTTGGAGGCCAAGTCAACACCTCAAACTCGTTGTTGTGCTCCTCAAACCATTCCTGAACCATTTTTGCTTTGTGGCAGGGCGCATTATCCTGCTGAAAGAGGACACAGCCACCAGGGAATACCGTTTCCATGAAAGGGTGTACATGGTCTGCAACAATGCTTAGGTAGGTGGTACGTGTCAAAGTAACATCCACATGGATGGCAGGACCTAAGGTTTCCCAGCAGAACATTGCCCAAAGCATCACATTGCCTCCGCCGGCTTGCCTTAATAGTGCAGATGGCTTGCCTTCTTCCTTCAGACCCTGACTGGTCTGCGGCTATGCAGCCCCATACACAACAAACCGCGATGCACTGTGTATTCTGACACCTTTCTATCAGGACCAGCATTGACTTCTTGAGCAACAGTAGCTTGTCTGTTGGATCGGACCACACGGGCCTGCCTTCGCTCCCCACGTTCATCAATGAGCCTTGGCTGCCCATGACCCTGTCGCCGGTTCACCACTGTTCCTTCCTTGGACCACTTTTGATAGATACTGACCACTGCAGACCGGGAACACCCTCAAGAGCTGCAGTTTTGGAGATGCTCTGACCCAGTCGTCTAGCCATCACAATTTGGCTCTTGTCAAACTCGCTCAAATCCTTACGCTTGCCCATTTTTCCTCCTTCTAACACATCAACTTTGAGGACAAAATGTTCACTTGCGACCTAATATATCCCACCCACTAACAGTTGTCATGATGAAGAGATAATCAGTGTTATTCACTTCACCTGTCAGTGGTCATAATGTTATGCCTGATCGGTGTATATCAAAAATCATTTTAAAAATAATTTAAATAGTTGTTTAAAAAAATATTACCTAAATTAGCCATAATCTTATATTTTCTAAATTATTCATAGAAGTTGGGTGAATAACAAAGATCCTGTAAACAATTCGAAGGTAATTCACTTCAGTCTGAAAACAAAAGAAACCTCAGTCCATGACTGATTTGCAGAAACTTTCCATCTTACGTTCCCCATCATGTCTACCTCAACAAAACCCCAAACCTCTATCATCATCTTCAGGGACATTGTAACTCACTCAGTTTCAGCCTAATTGATTTTGTAGCCTGGAAATTCTGTCAGAGATTGAGAGAAAAGACGTGTATGTCTGTGGTGACAGAGGCATGAAATGGTTGTCACTCAACAACATTACCAATATAACTTGCCTTCAGGAAAGGGCAATTGCCAAATTTTTTGATGCAAAGGCCCATTGGGCCTTCAAAATGTGACAGGTCTATGCCAGAAATTAGCATAAACCTTCAAAACAGCTATATTGTTGACAGCTCACTCATGGGGCCACATTACATGGCTTATACGCAAGACATTCCTCTACAGAATGCAGTGTTTTTTGAATAATAAATTGTGCAAGTGTGGAATAGAATATGCAGTAATGCAGAAATATTAAGAATAGCATGGTGTTATACTATTCCAGATGGCCAAAGACTATATTCTTACCCTAACACTGTAAAGATCTGCAGGGTATCAGAGGAACAATAAGGCTTTAGTGCTTGTAGAGGCTGAAATGATGGCACATCTACGGATGCTTGTCAGATGCAAACCCATACAATCACATGAAATAGCAGTACAAGTGTTTCCCACATAATAAACCCTCATTTAACAGGAATGTGATTTTAAGCACACATAATTTGCACCCTCATGCAGCGAGCGCAAATAATGCTTGCACAAGAAATACTTCACAAAGAACCATTTTCAAAACAAAAATACACACTCTCTGGTCAGATGCAGAGCAACAGTAATGGCCACATTAATACAACTTGTCTCATGTACAAATGGTCGCCTAGTTTCTCAGTGAGAGTGTTGTTTTAATGGTTTCTGAACCCAGTGAGTCTTTATGATGGATTTATTATATGGTACCATACTGTATGTCTTGACCATTTATGACGTCATGTGAGAGTACAACGTGTGTGTGTTCGAATACACAAAACCAATTACAAGCTTGAAATTGTCTAGGTTTTGTAGGAACCTTTAAAATCAGCACATATTTCTTTACAAATGTTAAATAAACATTAGGCTGAGTGATTTATCAAATATATAAGATATGTTAGATATTCTGTTGATTAAATAAATGGTGATTTTGTTTAATATAAAGATGACTTTTTATGTGACCATTACGCATCCAAGGCTGTATTTACACTGCAAGTCTTAAAGGAACACTCCACTTTTTTTGAAAATAGGCTCATTTTCCAACTCCGGGTCTGGCGGAACCACTTTTAGCATAGCTTAGCATAGTTCATTGAATCTGATTAGACCGTTAGCATCTCGCTCAAAAATGACCAAAGAGTTTCGATATTTTTCCTATTTAAAACTTGACTCTTCTGTAGTTACATTGTGTACCAAGACTGACGGAAAATGAAAAGTTGCAATTTTCTAGGCCGATATGGCTAGGAACTATACTCTCATTCCGGCGTAATAATCAAGGAACTTTGCTGCCGTACCATGGGTGCAGCAGGTGCAATGATATTAAGCAGCGCCTGTAACCCCCTGCTTGCACTGGGAGCGTGCCTTGCAACCATAGAGACATTTGTGAGAGACGCTGCGTAATATCATTGCGCCTGCTGCACCCATGGTACGGAAGCAAAGTTCCTTGATTATTACGCCGGAATGAGAGTATAGTTCCTAACCATATCGGCCTAGAAAATCGCAACTTTTCATTTTCCGTCGGTCTTAGTACACGATGTAACTACAGAAGAGTCCAGTTTTAAATAGGAAAAATATCGAAACTCTTTGGTCATTTTTGAGCGAGATGCTAACGGTCTAATCAGATTCAATGAACTATGCTAAGCTATGCTAAAAGCGGTACTGCCAGACCCGGAGATCGGCTGAATGGATTCGAAAACGGTAAAACTCAACTGTTTAACTCTAGGGGAGTTGGAAAATGAGCCTATTTTCAAAAAAAGTGGAGTGTTCCTTTAATGCACAGATCTGATCTTTTAACCATTTTCTTTTTTTTTGGCCAGTCTGTTTACATTCACTTTAGACGCGACTGGTATCCGATATCTGTGTTTACATTAATTCCCGCTCAAAATGATTGTCATTGATAGTTTTACATGCACATGGTAGACCCTCAGGTTTTGAACGGCCGTGCTATTAAAATTATTTATATATTTCACGTCGGGTGGCCATGATTACCTACCAGAATGAATAAGTTAACAGCTGTCAGAGTCATGGATGTTTTGCAGCGCGAAATCTGACTGAACGAATATAGACTGGAAAATAAAGGTAATTTGCGTTTGTTATTTTATCTACAGTCGTTAGATCTAGAATTCTGAAGTGAAATAAAGTAGCAGGTAAGATTACATTTATTTGAATGAATTCGAATATAATGATAACAAGAGAACGAGCGAGGGAGAGAGCGCACGCAAGAGAGAGTAGCCTACCCCAGTGAAGCTTTTGGATTATTATTAAAAAAAAAACAAAAAAAAAAAACATGGCGGTCTCTTTTAAATTAACCGGGCAGAGGTTGAAATTCAGCTGCTGAATGTGTGTGTGTGCATGTGCGCGCAATTTCTTTAAAGGAAAAAATAGATAGACATAAAGTTCCCACCTCAATAATAAAGCTGCGAATTTTTAGTGCGAGTGCATACAAGCACGTCTGCTTCATAATACAACATAAAAGCTACCTTTTAGTGAGCAACGTGCCACCCTCGCCTTGTGGTGGCTTGAAATTCCAATGGGAATCGGATATGCGTATTTAGACGTAGGTCGCATGTCCAGATATCGGATATGTATCTGATTTAAAACCACATTTGGAAGTGGCTCCGATTGGATGCGAAAAAATCGGATCTCGTGCGGATTTTTGTGTTTACACGTGTGCAACAATTTCCGATCTGTGTCAGATGTGAGCAAAAAATCCGATTTTTTGTGCCAGTGTACACGACCTCACTACCCAGACTCATTTCCATGAATCAGTTTTATCAAACTGTCAGTGAATTAGTGAATCAAAACACAGACTCAGTGACTCACTTGTACATTTTACATGCTTTAATTCAACATTGCTGTTTATTGGGATGTAATATAAAAATTCATAGCGAATACATAAATACTGAGATGTATCACACATCATCAAAAGGGTGAAAACACTGAGATGTTAATATTTTTAGCAATACTGTGCAGCCCTAATTGCTGTTACCATCTTTTTAAGAGATGGTAAAGAAAATTATAAAGTTTGAGAAGACAGATGAATCAGGACTGCTTCATCGTAGAATATAACTATGACAGCAGTGCAAACAAATATAATTGGCAACCACACTTGTGACAAGTGGCCTCATATATCATCCCAATTAAGATGCTGCTTTTAAGGCAAAATGTGAATAGCATGCGAAAGCAAAACTCAGATGAAGCCAATAAAAGAATCAGGATTGGAATAAAAAAAATACCTCACTGAGCAATTGCAGACAGGCTAATTTGGCTCATTTCGATACAAAATAAACAGAATGTTGCCGCTTGGCTGCTCTTGGACCGGGACGTCTTGTTTAATCTGAATGTGCTGCATAGCTTTGGGCTTCCAATTATAAATGAATCCAAATCAAAACCACTTCCCAACACCTTATTAAATACTGGCTGAGTGCTTCCTCACTCTCCGCTTTTCACTGGGGAGCAAAATGCAAGACAGAAAATTAAACGTCTTTTTGATTGTCTGTCTCTCAGAGTGGTTTGATCATGAGCCATGCTGTTGTTCCTGTCATTCGTATCCAGCAAACCCTCTATTGGCCAGGGGAAAGTCTATTTCAGTGGAACCTTTACACTCTGATTATATAACACAAGCTTCTTTTTGATCCCTTGTCATGACGTTGATTAGTGGGATGTTGATTATGCAGTCATAAACCTAACTCGGATGCTAAGAATGAAGAGTACTGATCAAATGCTCTTTGATGCTCTTTCATGAGAGGGTTTGTCCTGCCAGTGTGCTTTTACACAGGTGTGCAATTACGCTATATAAATGTATCATTAGCAGTACAGATAGGCCTCTCTAACATTTATCTTCAACGTATAATACAGTCAGTGTAAAGTTCAGAAATCTTCAGTGCCTCATGGACCAGTTGTCTAAATGTTTTATAAGAGGACATCTATAAGATTCCATTAAAATATACTGAACCCTTATAACATTGTGTCCTAACTGGTTGTGACACGTTAAAGCGACAAGTGTTAAAAGCTACAGTATCTCTTTTCTGTAGAATTGTTTTAATGCCAAAATGTCAGTAGTCGATACTAATACCACTGGAATGCAATGATTCTCAATACCAATTTTAATACACAGCCAAAACTATGTTACTGAACTGACTGCTTTAGGCTTGTGAAATAGTTACATGCATTTCACAATTGACAAGATATTTTGATGGTCACTTGGTGTCATTGTGCTGGGTAGCTCCGCCCACATTGAAATCTCATTGGTCTCATGCTGTCTTCAAGCACTTCTTGGAACTTGGCACTCTCAAGTTCAAAAGACATAATTACAATGTGAAGTGCATTCAAGTCATTATGGTTATTAAAAAAAGAGAGAAAAAAAAGAAAAAAATGGGGCATTTTGGGCATTTTATGTGTTTATTTTCTTTTCACTTACTGACCACAGAGAAATTTTATCAACCAGCCAATGTGAAGTGTACACTGATATTTAATACAGTATGTATTTTATAAGGATTTCTGTGTCAGCACAGAAAGTATAGTCTGGTTACACAAGAATGATACCTTGGCAACCAAAAAAGAAATTATGGTATTTACTGGCAAGCTTGATTACTAGTCATCAACAACAGTACACACAATGCAAACAAAATAAATAGTAGAGTCAATATTCACAACAGAAGCCTATTATGACCGATACCAATTTGTCTCTGCAAACTGACACTCTGACACATTTATGGCTTACAGCAAATCTTGAGTTTCCCTCTAAAAATTATGATATTCCATAGCTCAAACCGAGCATGGCACTACTACAAGTAAGTCGCTTTGGATAAAAGCATCTGTCAAAAGCATAAATGTAAATTATATTGTAGTAGTATTCAAGCATGCTCATTTGTGATCAGTTTCGCTCTACATAAAAAAAAAAAAAAAAAAGTTGCAATAGTCTTTTTTCTTCCTTATTTTGACATATTTCTGAGTGAAACGGCTTCTAGAACAAGAAAGAAATGTAGGGTGGGACTTGATTTTGTCCATCGGGAATTGATTGGACGGTTGTGGTTTGCTATTGGTCGATCTCATGTGAGTGACAGGTTGTCCCGCCCTTGCACCAGTAGACATGTCATCAGAGAAAAGAAGAGATGTCGCTGCAAGTGGGGGAGGAGATTACAAAGGCACATGAATTAAAATAAATAGTGCAATATTCCATAAATTAAAGAATTGTCCATTTTGATTTCATGGTGACATTAAAAATGAAAATGTTCTGATTTGGCTCTTTTTTGTCTAATCACACAGCATTTTCACGTTTAGTTTGAACACAGTCACTAACATTTCTTCAGTTGCAACTAGTAAAGACATGGTTTAATTTGTAGCATCTGATGTCATAGAGTTCATCTGAACAGTGTTTTTTTGGGTTTTTTTTTTTTTTTCTAACCGTCTCTTTAACAATGAAATGCAGGTCACATTTGGGGTCAATTACTACTGTAGACCATCAGCATCTCAACTATGAGCCAGGCAATTACAGCACTGCCTGTGCCCAGAGAGACTATCGACAGGAGCGCCTCCACCCAAGCGACATGTATTGATTCTTTTGTGGGGGTTTTTATCACTCTCTCCGTCACTATTGTCAGCAGCAGTGATACAAGATAGCCAACTGAATCTTCTTTCTCTACAGGAAATGGGCAACATAGAGAAAGGAGAGACAACAGATTGTCTCCTACTATACTGAGAGAGAAGGAAGGAGGAGAACTGGTGAGAGAGTCAATGGAGGGTTTGATTGCTCTTTTGTGCCTGGGAATAGTTAGTGCTGTCTAGCCAGACTTTTGACTTGAGGTTGCTATTCTGGCCATGAGCTGCACTGTTAGACAGGAAGAGACAACTGACATGTGAAGAGACTGACCACAGTGAAATCTCTTGTAAAACTGGTAGAAACCTGTGCACACTGACTTAATTCAAGCCATCTGGTCCATTGACAGTGTTGCCAGATTGGGCGGATTTCTGGCCAATTGGGCAGTTTTGAATTTGATTATGCGGGTCAGAATTTGCTTGGGCGGGTGGACAAAATTTGGGCTGGTTTGGGGTCAGTTTGGCAGTTTTCAAACATTTAAATTTTATAGGCTAATTGGTTAACAAATGAAAACCAAAGTGTGCTGGTACTCCATCCAATCAGTCATCGTGACGTTACTAAACACATACACCCACTGCAGAGTCGGCTTCCCCATATGTGCTGTTCATTTTATATATTAATAACTGCTCATTTTCAGAAAAACCTATATAGAATTAATGCGAAATATCCTCATTCACAGTTATTAGTACTATAGCACAATATACACTATCGGTCAAAAGTTTGGAATATATATATACACATAGATATAGATATATATATGTTCTGTTTTACATATTTTTACCAATTTATGCCGTCCTACCACAACTATTTTTGGCCAGGGGCGTTGCCATCGGACCAATGTTTGCTGGGATTACTCCAGTCTTCAGTGTCACATGTTCCTTAAAAAATCTTTCTAATATACTGATTTGGTGCGCAATTATTATTAGTGCTCACTTATTACTAATGGTTCTTATTACTATCAATGCTAAAAAACAGTTTTTGCTGCTTTTTTGTGGAAATAATGTTACTTTTTTCTGTATTCTTTAGAAAATTCAAAAGAACAGCATTTATTTGAAACAGAAATCTTTTGGAACATTATAAATGTCTTTACTGTCACTTTTGATGAATTTAATGCATGAATAAAGGTATTAATTTCTTTTCTTTTTAAAAAAAAACAAACAAAAAAAAACCTTTTGAATGGTACTGTATCACAATTTCTACAAAAAAAAAAAAAAAAAGAACAAAAAAGCATTTGATGTCAATATTTATTTTCATAAAGTGAAGTTGGGTGAAAACAAAATGGTGGGCATTCAGGCAAAATGAAAGTCTTGATATCAGTGTTGTTTTGGCAATACTGAGCTAAGTTTAGAGAAATATTTCTACAAATGTTGTCACCACCACATCAAGGAATAAACAGGCATAATTGGTCTACTTTAATTAAGTAATTATGTTCAGCAGGTGTGTTTGTGGCATTACCAGGTCTGTATAATTCATTTAGTGAATTGGGCACTAAAACAACCCAGCCAGCATAAAAACAACACTATCAGTAGGTGCAATTCATTCTTGATTCTCCTCTAAAACCTCTGTTTTATCAAACATTTAAGACAGAAAATCTATATTAACCTTGAAATATAAAGAATTGCCCTGAGAAGCGAATGCTTTCAGTCTAGACTTTCATTCCAGCCCCACAGACTCAGCAAATATTAATTATAGCCAATTTTGTTCGCTGTCAGCATGGATTTTGAAATGGAAGTCACCATTCAAATATGTTAACACAGGAACAATTTAAGTGCTGAGGTTATGCAAGACTTTTACTATATTAATTCCCAAAAGCCTCTGCCTCACAAGCATAAGTGCTTGAGACAGTCTTCTCGGTATCAGCGGACAAATTAAACTCGTCAGACTCATTTTTTGCTAAGCCTGCAGACTATATTCCCTTGACTATTTTCAGTTCCCAGTAATGTCTGGAGACACCAAAATGAGCCTGACCAAGAAACAACGAATAATTTTCCAAATCGCATTAGAGATGGAAGCACCTGCATCGCTTAAGTATGCAACAAGCACAATGTGTTTTGCAGATGCTTCATTCTGACAAACATTTTGGCCATGATGATCTAAACATTCCTGTCAACAGTATATGGAACATGTAGATATGTGATTATATGTCAATGCACAAGATAATAATCTAAGCACCCCAAATTATAATAGTTGGGCTGGTAACTCAAAGTTTCAAAACAAACTGCTCAGACATTGCTCTTTCATAACTCATAAAAATCAAATGTGACAATGGTTGAAGTGTTTTATACAGAGCTGGGTCAAATGACACAATGCTTACATTGTATCGGGTTCTTATTTAAAATATTGGAAGATTTTATTGAAGAATTCTTCAATAACTCAATTCAATTTTGAAGTTATTCAAAAGTATGCAGTTCATAAAGACAATGACTTGAATATCTTGAATCTTTTCTATGAAGAATATGTTTTGAATGTTTTCTGAATCAACAGTTCAGTTCAAACTGTAAACGAGGCTTCATTACGTGATGAGTGTTTCGAAATTTCAGTGGTTCACCACTGGGGGGCGTGACTTTGGCAGTTTGATACGTGCTCCGAACCACTGATTCGAAACAAAAGATTCGTAAAACTTTGAAGCTTCATGAAGCAGTTTTGAAATCGCCCATCACTAGATATTGTTGAATAAAGTCGTTATTTTGTTTTTTTGCCGCACAAAAAGTATTCTCGTCACTTCATAACATTAAGGTTGAACCACTGTAGTCACATGAACTGTTTTAAATATGTCTTTAGTACCTTTCTGGGCATTGAAAGTGTTAATTGTCTTGCTGGCAATGCAGGCCTCACTGAGCATTCGGATTTTATGAAAAATATCTTCCGAAGATGAATGAAGGTCTTACGGGTGTGGAACGACATGAGGGTGAGTAATTAATGACAGAATTTTTATTTTTGGGTGAACTAACCCTTTAAAGGGGTACTTAACCACTGGCAAAATGGACTTTCAATAAATCTTGTCTGCCTATACAGTAGCAAGATGGGGAAAAAAATTTAAATAGGTGCTACCTGACTAGAGAAAACAGAGAAAAGGGGCTGTTGTCTTCCCTTTCCCCAAATAGGTAGGAAAACTTCAAAACATGTTGCCGTTGAAAGCCACTCCCACCAGTCTGTTATACACAGGCTTGACCAGAGTCAAATGTCGCCTTGCTTTAGTAGGAAATACTTCTTAGCAAACTTTTAGTCATAATCAGTGATGGGAATAACGGCGTTATAAATAAACGGTGTTACTAACGGCGTTACTTTTTAGTAATCAAACAAATTACTTTTTCCCCGTTACAATGCCATTACCGTTACTGACAATAAAATGCGGCATTACTATAATTGAGCTCACTGAAGCGGTTTTCATCCGTGTCGGCTCTCTCTCACCCATAGGACCTGCAACATTTTTTATCTGGTGTGTGTGTGTTGGGGTGGGACACATAGGCTAACTGATGATGATTGGTGTGTGACTAGAGATGATAGACCTGCAAAGCGTTTTGTTGTAAAGAAATAGTACAGGTTAGTCATACACAATTATAATTAAAAACTGATAATAATGTACGATGCTCTGTGTGTGTGTGTGTGTGTCATGGCCGCACTGGAGTGCACACCTGCATGATTTTCCAGCAGCAACACCCGTTGTAACTGCCAGTGTTTATGCAGGGAAGTGTATTTTGACATGGTTGACCTTTGGCTACTACTTTTGACAATGTGCCTTATAACAACAGTAAAGAGCGCGTTTAAAGATGCGCTCCAGACTGGCAGGATTTACAAACAAAGCTTGACTATTCACGACCCTGTGCTCGAGCACCCAGCGGGTGGAAACTATACAGACTTTTCGACCACTGTAAAAACACTGGGCCAGGATGAGTGGATTTTATTCCAAAATCAGGAAAAAGCATTTAGAAAGACCCTGGACACGAAACACCTCGAGGATAAACATAACTTCCTCTTTTCAGGAGAAACGCCGACAAAATGGATCAGACTCATTCGCATTTTAAATGGAGTTTACTTTAAGAACAGAACTTTTACAATCACCCGGCGAAATGGAAGGCAGTTTGGATTACCTTTCCTGAAGTTTACAACCCGTATACTGAAGAGAATGCCGCGAGCTAGCAGAGGCCTTCCTGAGGCCCAGACCGTGGACTCCCTCGCTGGCTGGATCGAGGCGGAGCTGCGCTTTTTGCGGGATATCGTTCAGCCAGCATTGAAGGCGCCACGGAGTGGAACCCATCAACAAAATCAGGTGGGCAAAGATAAACTTTCATATTTATGGCAGAATAGAAAATCTAGAGCAATCCAAATTATTCTTAACAACAGTACATACCCAAATGTACCAGTCGGCGCAAATAATATACTATCCGTGCAGAACTACTATACTTCAAAATGCGCGCCTGAGAGGCCTGAAAACGTGTTAAATGCACCGCCATGGACTGGATCATTATTTCCTGTACAATCTAGCCAATTTAACACTTTGCTGTTCACTGTCACTGAAGTGGAGAAAGTGGTTAAAGACCTCCCCAATAATAAAGCAAGCAGACTTGATGGCGAAACGCTGAAAACTACCAAACAAATGGTGTGTCCAATTCTAACCAATATATTTAACACCTGTCTGGAGGATGGCAAAGTTCCAGAATCATGGAAAGGGGCCCTGATCCATCGTATCCCCAAAAAAGATAATATTCCTGATGACCCGTCTACCTGGAGAGACATCTCCTTATTACCTTCAGTCTATAAGGTGTTTATGAAATGTATGCTGTCACGAATACTTCCCTGGTTAGTAGAGACAGGAATACTTTCACCAAAGCAAAAAGCTTATATCAATAGGCAGGGGATGAATGAGCATGTCTTCTGTCTTAAAATGGGAATAGATGACTTCAAACACTCATCTACCAAATTCTTCACTGTCTTTTTGGATTTTCGTGATGCATTTGGCACTTTGCCCCATGATGTCATGTTTCACGCATTAGACGAAATAAGACTACCACAGCTGTATGCAGACGTAACTAAAGGTGTTTATAATAACTCTTACATCCAAGTCATATGTGGAAGTGGCCTAACCGATCCCATACCACTTAAAATTGGCATCAAAACAGGGTGCCCATGGAGCGCCATCAATTTCATTCTGGCGATTAACTCCTGGATGAAGTGGTTGTGCCAGTGCGCGCCAGCAGGCGTGCGATCCCCAAACCCAGTGCAAGGCTATGCGGATGATGTAGAAATCTCCTCAAGAGATGAAAGTGTTATATAAGGTGGTCAGGTTTAGACATCAAACATACAAAATGTGCTGCATTCTATGAAAGACGCAGTGGAGGAAACAGATGGTATAAAGCAAAGTCTGATAAACCCCCTGCCTTTTCATTAATGCAGAAACCCATCCGACTGTATGAACGTCACGAAACATATCCTTATCTGGGTCATAAATTTAACATCAGTGGCGATTGGGAGGAACAGATCACAGAGTTGTGTCACGAGTACACTCAAAGACTTGGGCTGATTGATGCTGCCCCACTCCCCATAATGATGAAGATCGAAGCCATCAGGCTGATCGCAGCGGCTAAAATTCAACACCTTTTCCCGAACGTACATATTCCACAAAGTACATTGTCAGCGATGAACAACGAAACGGTGAAGCTGGTGAGGAAATGGTTTTGTCTTAATAGTCGTATAACTCGGGACATTATCTTCCAGCCGCGTAGAGATGGAGGTCTCGGTGTCCCAAACATTGAATGGCTCTACACCGCTTCCAGAACAGGACATCTTCTAAACATGCTCAACAATGACGATATAACTGTTAGAGAACTATCACGCGAATCGCTGTTTTTACATCTACAGCGTCGCAAAATACCTGCTGCTTCTACAAACAAGTCCCAGTTTCTTGGATTTAAACTAAAGCAGAATGGAAAGTTAGACATCAGAGCAGCCGGATTTGGAGTGCGCGCTGACTGGCTAGATTTGAATGATCTCTGCTGCCGTACAGGAATACAGCTGTCCTGGCTGGGACCCAACGGAGAAGTAGTTACTCTCAACGACAACATAATCACCGATCCGCTGGTCTCCACCCTGGCGATCTTCAATAAAGACAGTACACCTCAGCAGCTACAGATTAAACACGCAAGAGCCTCAATTCTTCATCTTAGTCAGACCCAAAACGGACAGCACTGGACAGGTCTCAGATTGCAAGGAAAACTTTCAGTGTCTCATTCTGTCCTGACAAACTTCTCAATCTCAGATGACATTCTAATATTCATGATCAAAGCAAGATTACAGTGTCTTCCAACGAAGTATAATTTGGCAACATGGTATCCATCAAAGCATGAACTCTACTGTATATTACATCCAATTCAGCAGGAAAATGAAACGGTTGCTCATATACTTAATGGATGCTACAATTATAAAGGACTTTATGTGGCCAGACATGACCATCTGGTTGATCTGGTTGCAAAGGACTTGCAAAAGGTAATCTGTGGACATGATAGTAAGATTTACAAGCATAGCACTGTACGATTTAACTCATCTGACAGTGATTATTTTAAAAATATTCCAAATACTCCTGACATTGTAATTGTAAATGAGGTTATGAAATCTGTATGTATCTTTGAGGTGGGCTGCTGTTTTGACCTGTATATGGATACTTGCTACTATTCTAAACTATTGAAATATCAACCACTGGTAGATTTCATTTACCAACTTGGATACAACTGTAAATTAATAATTTTGGTATTTGGAAGTTTAGGCCATGTCCATAAGAATGTGATCAGGGGGATGCAGTTAGGGGGGCTGCAAAAAAAGGAAGCAAAAAGGCTTGCAAAATTCTGCTCTGTTTCAGCCATCATAGGGAGCATGCAAATATGGAGACGGAGATGTTTTGTTTATCCTTAATGTGTTGAGTATTATAAATGGAAGAACCTGTACAAGTATGTGAGCCATGAATTGTAGATCTGTCACCTTGCCAAAGACCCTTCCCAGAGGGGTATTTGGATCTTGTTTTCATTGTAATGTCTTTCAGATCCAAATAAAAGCAATCAAATGTGTGTGTGTGTGTGTGTGTGTGTGTGTGTGTGTGTGTGTGTGTGTGTGTGTGTCAGAGCATGCGTGCGGAGCACGAGCTCAAACCAGAATACCCTTTGTGACATGCTGGATCGAAAATATGTGAAATAAGTTTTTTCTAGTCGACTTTTTCTAGCCGCACCCTTTTGATTGACAGGATATAATCAGCCCTGATCATCGGCCGTTTTTAAACAATCGGCCAATGGCCGATAGTGATAATAATAGCTTTTATCGGCCAGTACCGATTGTTGGCCGCTACATTGGTGCATCTCTACTAATTACTTTTTTAAAGTAACGTGCCCAACACTGGTCATAATAGTGTCGTCTTTTACTGTTGCTGGGTCCAAGAATTCAAAAAGTAAAATGAAAGGAAATGTTTATTTTATTATTTTATGGTTACACCACGTGGTAGTCATTTAATCAACATTTTTGTTGAATTGCTTTTCAAAAACATATGAAACCAAAGTGTATACAATGATTTCCAAAAGGCTGAATGCATTTTAATACAGATTTTTCATTTTCATCATTTCAGACATCCTTGTCATTGACAGTTATAAAATGAATGTGAAGTATATAATTTGGTCTTGAAAGAATTAGATCTATTTTTTCCCCTACCAAAATACCTAGAAAATACAGTCACATACAGAAGAGTTGGGTTCCTAAATGACTGATGTGCCCTTGAGCAGAACACTTGAAGCACTGAATGAATGTTTGAAGAATATGGCTGGCCTTTTCAATATAATGAAAGTGAAAGACTAAGACTGTCAAGCTACAAAATGACAAATTCAGTATATAAGACACATCAGTAGTTTTATCATTTAAGACACAAAATGTATGTTGTTATACACTGAAAATCTTGACATCTCTTCTTGGCACCTATTGAGAGTTAGATTGTTCTTCTAAGTCAGATATTTTCAATGAATCAGCTGATCTAGTTCACAAAACTGGTCTGAATGATTCATTCACAAATTGGACTCATTCTGCTCTCAAATTCACTGACTTGCTCATTGATCCAGTGTGTAATGACTTAAATTCTAGTCTTTTTCTCACAAAAAAACTATTATATGACTTTAAAAGATGTAGAATATAATGAATGAGTCATATGGATCACTTTTATGTACTTTAATGGTGCTTTCACATCATTTCTAAAGCTTGGCAGCTCCAGTTCTCATTCACTGACAGAATTAGCATTTTTGTGTGAAATACATAGTTCCAGGGGTTGACATTAACACCCGCCTACCCGCCAAATGCAGGTGGATTTTAGCAGAGGAGTGTAACGCAGTCACTCTTACTAGCCACTTTGGTGGGTTGAATTTTATATATAATATATACATTTTTAATTGTAGTCATTTAAAAAGGCATCTAAGTGCAATGTAGTGTTGTCAAAAATATTGATTTTTCGATACATATCGATACTGAAATATCTGAAACGCTTCCAATACTGAATAGATACATGATACCAGCTGCGCTTTCTCCTTCTCTCATCTCTCCGACAGCAAGTTGAATATTGTTGGTGTTACAGGGCTTGAATTTCGGCGTGGGATTGTGCGTATTGCACATAATTTTACTCATTCCTGCAGATTTTGTGCTTACACCCATAGTGCGCACACAGCCGCCTCTCAGTACTAAATTGAGTTCTTTTTCACTGCTTATTGTGCTTAATGCTTTTTCACTGCTTATTGCACAATAATGTATTCACATAAACAAAGTCAGTTATGTTTTAAGTGAACGTAAACAGTTGAGAAAGAAAACGCATGTGCAACAGTATAATGGATCTGTGTGTCATGTCTTAAAGTGACAGCAGCATAATATACCTCCTGCCAAATTATGAGATAATATTAATTAGTTAATTAGTTTTTCCCCATGGTATCGATGCCAAAATTGTGGCCAGGGAAAATGCTGAGTGTCTAGTAACTATGGAAAACCTTTAGCCACAGTGGCTGGTAAGCAAAAAAAAGGTAATGTCAAGCCCTGCATAGTTCAGTCATGAAACTCTAACTGAGCGCTGACTGGTTCCTCTAACGCTGAGGTATTAGCCAACCAGACGTACTTCCTAATCAATGTAACCATATATTTCGTACCCTAGCCTGTAATTGCACTGCTGTGAGATTTTGAAAACTTCTGTTTACCCCTCCTCCTCCCCAGCTCCACCTGTAGAGAACTGCTACAGGGTTTTTTAATATATTCTTGCAGCAGCATGTCCTTTATGTATGTTATTTTAACTAAGCTGAACTTGTACTTGCTCAGCATCAGCAGTGTAGCAGATCTCCTCCGCCAAAACCAAGCACATGTACTTTTCCATGCATGCCCCATGCCAATAAATGCTGGTTAAATAATTAACTCTGAGAGTTGTCATGACTGAACTAACTGTTCTTTGAAGATCAAGCCCACAGGTCATACCTCTAATCAACAAGCCCGGCTATCATACCACGTGTTGGATGACACAATGCAAGGGTCTTCCTACTCCTGCTATGGAACGGTTCGATTGGAAGGTAATTACAACACTCCTGCCAATAACATAATGATAAACTCCTGAATGATAAACATGATCACAAAGACAATAATGCAGCTGGCTCAGAGCCAGAGCTGAGCAGATGTTATCTGCTGTTATTCTGATGCAAGATGATGAATATTCAATATAATAAAAGCAGAGGCAATCTTTAATCTGTCATCAAGCTGTTAGCAACCTTTCACCATTTTGCAGCGAGCGAGGCGGCCAACCTTACTTCAATCAAACTCATTTAATGTGTGTTAGGAGGAGACACTTGGGAGGAGAATCAACTCAGAAAACAAGCAGCAAGTGACAGTGGCACATAGCAGAGAGGGTGATCGGTCAACTTAAATCAAGTCTAATCTTCTTATTGATTAGCTGTCTTAATGTTATTCATGGCAACGTAAAACAAATGACTGCAGCACTCTTCAGCAGTGAGATTGCCTTTCTGTCACTCTGATTGAACGAGGCGTCAATTAAACAGGGAAATTTTGGCGACCCAAAGTACCTTCTGCTTTTAGACTAGACAAAGCCTGAGTGTTTCATGTCAGTTGGTTGTCAAATTAGATGTCAAATGTTTTTTGTAGTAGATGATGGTGTTATTATAAGTCTTTGAGAGGAATGAACTGAATGAGTGTTTTAAATCATTTTTAGACCATGTAGGAGCTCAAAGCACTTTAAATGTATGGCTCCAACACTAATTGAGGGCCTCTCACAGCGTTTTGAGCTAATTATATAATTAATACATTTGTCTATTCATTGTATGATCTAATGAATAATTGTATCCACACTAATATTACATTATAATACCTTTGTTAAGCCTTTAGAAAGTATAATGCATTAAAACACACAACAAACAACTATTTTCACAAGGAATCTGCAAATATTATAATGCATTTAACTTTGGTTACAGTTATTTATAAAAAGATATAATGCATTATAACGTACATTATGAATACCTTTATAATGCATTATACGTAAAGGCTTTAAGGAAATTGTTACCAAAAATCTTAATTATTCAAAATTTTGACTGGTAGTGTATAGTACAAAATTAACGGGGATCAAAATTAGATTTACAGTACAAAACAGACAAATTTACACTAAATACTGTACAATTATTTTATTGAAAAAACAAAAAAACAACCATAACTTGTTGAAAACATAGGGATAAATAGTAGTGGTGCACTGGACCACAAAACCCATGGTTCGAAACATATTATGGCTTTTGAGTCACGGTTCGGATCATTTTTCAGGTCAGCAATAAATAAATAAATAAATAGTGTGGGGGATGGGGGCAAATGTAACTTTGCTTTCCATTTATTACTTGAACCGGTTCAAGGAACAAAAACAAAAAAGAGAAACCAACAAAATTTTAACAGGAACAGAAACATAAAAGCAAAAACAAAATCAAGTTTTATCATTCTGAACATAAATGTTTATTTGAAATTACCATTAACTGATTAATAATGTTATTTTATCGTTCTGTTTAATATTTTAATTTGGCAGTCAACCAATCATATTTTCAAATAGCATGGACGCTCAGTTGTCAAGTCATCATAGGTTAATTGCAATGGCAATGCGCTGGCATTAGCTTTTGGATCTCAGGAGTTTTCCCGAGTCACCAACCATTAAAGAATTACTGTACATTTAAGTGAAAATGAATGGCAGGTAATATCCAGTATGGTGTGTGTTTTGAAACCAGTGAAAAATTGCAGAATCACAACTGTTTAAGAAAATGGGAAAAGAAAAGAAAAAAAAAAACTTTTTTAAATAATACCACAGCAAAACGCATGAAGTTCAAACATTATTTCAGGTCAATGTACAGTCAGTAATAAAATAAGAACAAATACACTAATTACAAGCATAGATAAATAAAGTATAACAAAGTTACAAAAAAAAAAAAGTAAGGTCTAACAGTAGTATTCAGGTACAGAAATGTAATAATTAAATGTAAAATAACACTACAGTGTTCACTGCATACATTAAATATAGATTAATATTTGGTAAAGCTGTTTTTTTTTGTTTGATTTTTTTTTTGTTTTTTTGATAAACATTAATGTGACAGCAACAGGTATTTATAGGCTGCTGTCCTAAGACCTAATGCATGGATTCACGTATAATGATACACATCCAATTTCATACTGAACTTTTTTAATTCACTTAACCGACGAGAATACTTGCCGAGACGGGTATTTTGACATTATTTTGTGTGTATGTGTCCATTCAAGCGGTGTTTGCACAGATGACAGCATGCGAGTACCGAATTGAGTTCTCTTTGCCTCTTCTTGCGCTGGAATGGTTTAAAATCACTTGAGTAAATTGGCAAAAAAATAAATAAATAAAAATAAAAAAACACATGCAAATGATTAACTTTAACTCTATTATGATTAAACTTAAATTAATCCACGAATCACATGTGTGCCGAACTGTGGGTACTGGTCTGTACAGATCACGGATCAACTACGATCCATTGCACCCCTAAAAAATAGTGGCTCTGTGAAAAAGTACAGTAACTTAACTGTATTGAAAAAAGCAGCATTCTCTGTCTCACTATTGAGTTAGTTACTCTGAGTTAAGCTATTGACATGCTGCTGAAAAAAAATTCTGTCATGGCAACTCTCAGAGTGTTTGGCATGGTAATGGGTATGACAATGTTGATATATTTGGTCTTGGCGGAATAGATCTGCTACGTTGCTGCTGCTGCTTTTGGTTATTGCTGCTGCTGCAGAGCAAGTACGGGACTTGCTACTGCTAATGCACATGACACACTGCTGTGAGCAAGTAAGACATGCTGCTGCTGTACAATATAGAGTACATAAATTACCTGTAGCAGATCTATACAGGTGGAGCTGGGGAAGGTGGAGGGTTTCTGAAAGCACACTGCACTGCTAAGGTTGAGCATGCGAGCTCATTGTTCAGTTCAGTTCATTTTATTTATAAAACACAATAAAACAACCATGTTTGACCACTGTGCTGAACAATATCATTTAAAAGAAATCAAAGTAAATAAAACAATATGACAAGACAAACAAATAAATGTTTGAATAAGCCCCTTTTGGCTCATATACTATAAGCCTAAGAGATAGGCTTTTAGTTTTGCTTTAAAAAGTGAGCTTGATACAGCAGGAATCAATCAGCTGTGCCCTATAGAGAATGATGTTATTGCAGGCAGGTTGAGTTGAGGACCCAGCCTGTGCCATCTAGAGTTTCATGACAGAACTTTGTATTTAGTAGCGTTGCAACTTTTAGTTAGTTACTCTGAGCTAAGCTACCGTCACATTTATACATTTATTGAAAAATGTAAGTTCCTGTTGCTCAAATAGGCCACGTACACACTGCAGCTAAATTCGGTTGTCAGTTCACCTTTTAGTGCTTAATCGCGTTCTGTACACACACAGTTCAGTAAAATACGGGAGTGACAACCGTATTCTACAACCGAATTAACTCCCGAAAAATACAGGTAATGACAACCGCATTTACAGAAATTCTATGCAGTATGTACGGAACCGAACTGAACAACTAGTTGTTAATGACGTTTTTTAACGTGCATCGGAGATGTGTCTCTCTTCTGTATGTGTGGTGAATCACAGGGAAAGCATGAGCCTTGACTCATTCGTGTTGCCAGATCTTGCTAGAAAAATCAGCGAACAAGAATAAGCCCATAATAAACCGAAATAAATATAAATGATTTATGCTGAAAATAAGACCAAAATATCGCGATTCATGTCTGCTCACTTTAATAACTAAATAAACCCGTTCGCTTTATAAGACGAGCTTAAACAACAAGCCCAAAAACGCTTATAATGAGTGATCATGGCAACACAGAAAGAGCGCGCTCTGTGTGAAACAGGCTGTACAAGCATAAACAAAACACGACGCCTCCGTCGGCTGTGTTAGTGTGTTTAGTTAAATTGCTGAAAATAACGAGTGTTTTGTCACTGTAATATTACTTTGGTCAAAATAACGGATACCAAACACGCGAGACGCCAGAACGTCGCTATGGTTTCCAAGCTGTCAATCATTGGAGTTTCGAGAGTGAGTCCTGTTCCGTACACACATGTAACGATAATTTAGGGGATTCACTCCCGCATTTAAATGCGGTTGTCACTCCTGAAACTTACAGTGTGTACGTGGCCATAGTAGAGTATAGTGCTAGAAATTGCCAAAATTATGGGTTTGCATGAATTGATAATAATGTATTCCTTGAATGTACTGTAAGTCGATTTAGATAAAAACATCTGCCAAATACAAAGGGAAAACATAATTTTCAATGTAACTGACAGGAGTAATTCTGACACATACTTTCTTTAAAGGCTGTTTCCAACATATCAGAGGCAATTATTAATGGAAATATATAGTTGTTTGTCTAGTGTGATTACAGGGAGATGGGGAGTTCACTCCATAGATATCTTTTAGAAGAATGTAGCTCAGGCTTCAAATGACAAATAAATACGAAAGTGCACTCAAAAGCTGCTAAGGAACATTTAAGAGGCCTTTGAAAGGATGTCACTGCAATGAATGGAGCACGCACTGTATACAGTAAGCAGAGACCTGTTATCAGACTAAGGGAAGGAAATTTAGTCAAACTGATATCTGAATGCTCTCCAAAAGCAATTATTTTGCCAATTTCTGTGAACGTCTATCTCTGTTATTCCATCCACTCCAATAGATTTATACACTTACTCAATTAAAAGAATGAATAGGAGGACAGCATGCTCATAACAAATTAAAGCTATCCCTTGGGAGCAGCCGCAGTGGAGATGGGAAAGAGATATTTTGAATTCAAGTGCACTAACTGTAATATAAGTTGTATTACTTGAACCGTAAACCATATTAAATACTACACTAATTTACTCTGTTCTGCTATGCTGCAAAATATAGATTACACTAAACAATGAGGGGCCCTTTGTGACCAAACGATTAAAACCTCTTAAGAATTCCAGAGCCTATTCACTGTCTGATGTGCCATTAAAACAATGATGAGGGTTGAGGCACAATAGTGATTAGGTTTTAAGATAAAACCTCTTAAGAATCAAAAAGACTACTGCGGGATGCAGATTATGCATGGATTAAAGGTAAGAGGGTATGAGAACAAAATCATATTTTACAATTGTATAGTGCACATTAAAGAATGGAGGGCTCCTCAGGAAGATTTCACCCAATAATTAAATATATCAAATTTTGAATTAAATCTTTATCAGTTAAAAAACTGTGATGTGTGAATTCTGTCACAAGCATTAAAATTACTAAAATAATTACTGTTTTAAAATATATCAGCAATTTTGAAAAAAAGTTTTTACTGAGAAGAAATGTTTTTAATGTACTTATATATGTACTTATAATATATGTACATATAATACTTATATGTATTTTAAATATATATATATATATATATATATATATATATTAGGAATGCATCGGTATCGGCCCGATACCAAGCTCATGTAGCCTACTTGTACTCGTAAAAATACCCCCGATACCAAAGACCGATACCTCACGTGACGTAACTGACAGAGTTTCCCGTGCACAGAGACACCGGCGGCGGCAGCAGCAGAAACAATGTCAGCCTCAGAGGTGTGGAAATACTTCAAATTAATGATGACAACACACACATTGCGAACTGCATTCTTTCAATCACAATTCGTTATCAATTAGTGAAGGCGGGATAGGCGGAATCGCGCTAAATGACACAGACCAGAAGCGCTCTCTCTCGCGTGCGCACTCTCTCTTTCTTCCGCGTGATCCCAGTTCTCTCAGTTCTCTCAGCCTGAATGGTCAAATGCACACATAGTTGTCAAAATGTCCATCGTGTGGAGTATCTCACATAAATACAGTCAGTTATGGCTTAAGTGGACGTAAACATTTGGGTGAAAACAGGATATGTATCAGTATCCATGGATTCGGTCTTAAAGGGACCGTAGCCTATATTTGTCATTAATGTTAATAAAACAACAAAAGATGTTAAATAAATGTATACATGGTAAATAAACCTACTGTATCTGAAAAAACAAGTTTATTTAATTTGTATCTCCATAGTATTTGTTGTATTGTTTGTAATTTGTTTGTAAATTTCTTTTTATATAACAACAATTATATATATTGGTAATTATGCCCTTTGAAGGTTATTGGACACTGTAAAAAAAAAAAGAGAGAGAGAGAGAGAGAGAGAGAGAAATTAATAAATGTATAGGCATCGGTATCGGCGAGTACTAGAAAAAAAGTATTGGTACTCGTACTTGGTCCGTAAAAAATGGTATCGGTGCATCCCTAATATATATATATATATATATATATATATATATATATATATATATATATATTAGGGGTTGCACGACTACTGATTTCTGCTAGTCGATTTCTTATCAAAACAATACTCAAGTTACTCGACTACTCATGGTTCATGCTACTGTAAATGAAAAGACATTAAATAGTTCTTATCAATAAATATTTATTAATTAATAGCCTAATGCAACAATTACATAAACTCTCAAAAAACTCTCAGTAAACTCTCAAAACTTTATAATTATGACATTACATATTTTAATTTTCATGTAACAGAGTAAAGTCAAATAAATAGCTGCACGCAACATTTTAATCCTAACATTCGCGTCGTATATGCAAACTATATGTACACGGCTGCATGCATACTGTAATTTAATAATAACTTATAATAATAACTTTAATATTTACCAAGTTTTCAACAGTAATAACAAGAACGAATAGAATCTTACTTCAACCGGCTTGAAAGTTTATAGAGTAACACAAGTCATCATCCTCTCCCCACACGCAGTCTTTGGTCGAGCTCATGGATCGCTGGTTTGCATTTAGAAATACAAGCGCATCGAGACATCAGTAGTGAGGGAGATATATATATATATATATATTTCTTCTATTCATGCCCAGACAAATTACTTGCCAGTAACATCTAATGAGCCGTATTGGCTCGAACTCCTAAATGTTTCCTGCAAATGCCAGAAAAACCACCATATTTATCTTTCCTCTGTATAATATTTTTGTTTTGCCCAGAAAAAAAACAATGACTTTCTCCATGAAAGGAGATCAAATTTGCATACTGTTCCATTTCAGATGAGAGAAAGACTTTTGTGATATAGAGGCAGAAAGCCAATAATACATCTGATATGGCTTAGTGACATTGTCGTGTCTTGGATATTAAACAGTCTTTCCTGTATTTCCTCTCTCTTGTTGCCTCTTCAAACATCTGAATATAATTCTTTAATCTAATTTAATGTATGGAAATACAGCAGATTACAAGCATTCCATTATGTATTAAATGCCAATTGAACCATTATGCATCACAATATCATCTCATTTGCAATTATGTTCACATTATTTGTCATTGGAACTGCCGTGTCTACGCTTTTCTAAGATGTGTCACTTTGTGCATGAACAGCAGCATGAAATAAAATATATTTACAACTCTCTGCAATTCTATAAATAAATCATAACACGTCAGTTTTTGTTGAGACAAGGGTGAGAATGAAGGAAATTTTATTGATTTTGACAAACATCCCGAGTCTGTTTATTGCTCCTGACACTCAATGATCTCTCCTGAGCAGAGAGGCAGTTGTTTGCTTTTCAAACTTTTTAGGCCAAGTACCTTTGATCAAATCAGAACATCCAAAACCACCTACTCACACTAGTTCCCTACTATTTTCCTGAAATCTATCTGATAGTGCAGTTTTTTCCAATACTGGTGCATTTGAACAGCTATTGCTAGTCAGAGACAGGTGTTTTTAAGCGGAGGGGCATTTTCATTCTAGTGAGCATCTGATTGGACAAAAATCTGCGTGGTACAAGATGAGTCATCAATATTTTTGGTCTGTTTTCCAGGAAGAGAAACACTGTAAACTATGTATATTAAATTTTTGTCAGTGTTCAGGAGTACATCAGCAAATAGCATATACAAAAGTACAGTTTTTAATTTTAATGTCATCACCACTGTGTGAGTAAGATGATGCCATATTTTCATTAATATTCATATTCATGTAGTTCAGACAAATCAAAGAGATTTCTTTGATCAATGGAAGTATCCTACATCTAAAAAATACACACATACTGCAATATTAGCATTTATAAAGGATTACAATGCAGGTTGGCCAATTCAAACAATTTATTACTAAATCTATATTTTGGGATATGATCTTAAAGATTTCAAGAGCTGTCAGACCAGTCACATTACTGATATCATGGTCAGACTCCTGAATCCCGTCAGTCAAAAGGCCACTTTTAAAAGTTGCTTTCATGAAATGAAGCATCTATATGCCACTCTATATTTGACTATGAGGGCAAACTGAATAATATCTCACATTTAGAGTTTAATGCTTCCACACAAAATAAAATGTGGACCAGTGTGGATCTATTGCCATTCAGCTCTGCAGGAAAACGTAGGCTATGAATTAGTCGCACAAAGCTCATTTAAAATTGCATATAGATGAGAAATTATTAATAAAACACGATCTAATGCAATAATGCTAAAACTATTTTCACTGAAACTTCTTTACTGATTACTTGCATATTACAAAAATGAACTAATATAGTGGGTTCATAGTCGGTTTATATATATAAATTTTGACCGGTAGTGTATTGTAATGTAATGTAATGTAATTAAACATTTATAACAAAGCAAGCATTAAATAAATATTCTGGGTGAAATAGAAGTTAAACTCTTTAATAAAAAAATGTATTGTCAGTAATGTAGTTACAATGGAAATCTATAAGCATCAAACATAACATTTTTGTTTTGTTTGTTTTTACAAGCTGAAGGACGAGTCAAAGTAATTTTCTGTGGTAAATCAATATCATCTCAGAGATGATGGTCAATAGAACCTAACATGTATTGAACCTGGAATATTCCTTTAAGCGTATGATTACGATACGTTCCTATTGACCACAAGATGACCACATTTGCGTCAATACAGTGCGTTTTAATATGGGAAATTGTTCGGCTCTGCTCCTCGATGAGAAAGAATTCTGCAGAATTAAAAATAAAACAGAAGGAATGCATTGAAAGTAAAGCAGGCTTGCTGCTCTATTGTGCAGATATAGACCAGTCCACATGCATATAAACAGCATGACTGCCACCGAAACGCACTGCCATAGCTGTGCGATTGTGCATAAGAGCATTCAGTTACCAGGTAACCTCGCTGAATGGCTGGAGGATATGACCAACATGAGCTACCTTTGCTCTGAGACGCATCAGTGAGTCGCATTCAAAGTAACTCTCCAGAAAACCCTTCGGCTTCCCACATTCCTCCACAACAACTATCGCCACCAAGAAATGATTGGCAGGGCTCCTCTCTAGAGATCTGAGGTTTAATACTCATGCAGGTCACAGAAGAGCAGCCCTCAAACTCCTTCTCAGGAAAAAAAAAGACTTGCATTTCATCATGATTCAAACATTCAGTTGTATGGTGATGCTTCTTCGCCAAACCCCTGTGAATGGAAAGAGACTCCATCCACATATGAAACAATCACTCTCGCACTTTCCTCTTATACATAGGGTTGGGAATCGAAAATCGATTCCAATTCTGGAATCAAATGCTTAAAGGTCAGGAATCGGATACTTGTTATAAAATTAAAATTCTGATTCTTCTTATCGATTCCTTTGTGTGCATTTTCATTTTAAACCATTCAAGCACAAAAAGAACAGCCCGCTGTTTTCTGTGCTGCACACAAAAGCACGCTTGGAGAAAAAGTGATTTTAAAAGGGATCTTTGATTATGATTTTACTTTTTTTTTTAACTTTAGTTAGTGTGTAATGTTGCTGTTTGAGCATAAACAACATCTGCAAAGTTATGATGCTCAAAGTTCAATGCAAAGGGAGATATTTTCTTTTTTAAGGACTACAACAAACGGCTGGTAGGGACTACAACGAGCTTCTTCCCAGGTTGGTATCATCACAAACCTTAAAATGTACATAAATCCTGCCCCCGGGAACATGCAACAAAGGAGGCGAGGTCATGTTGGGCTGCTTTAGAGAAGAGGAAGAGTTGTTGTAGTAGAGTGTTGTTGCCATGCCGTAAATTTACGGCGGACTGTTTCACAAATGAGAGTTAATTCAACGCTGGATTTGCACAAAAGATTAACATCATGGCACATGCTAGTCGATGAGTTGAATCAACTCCACAGCAACTACATAAATTTATCCACTAACCATTCAGAAACATCCAGTTTAATTCTAAAAGTTGTAACTTCTTCCTGAGTCTCTCCATCAGTGTCCGACTCTGGTTTGAACAATGTAAGGCTGAACACCGTTACTGACAATCCTCATTTTGGCTGCGTGAGATTCTCCAGCTTTGTTGTTGTTGAGCAACCGAAGCGTGAGCTGTTAAAGCTCCGCCCTCTTCTGGAAAGGGGGCCGGGAGCAGCAGCTCATTTGCATTTAAAGGGACACACACAAAAACGGCATGCTTTTGCTCACACCCAAATAGGGGCAAATTTGACAAGCTATAATAAATGATCTGTGGGCTATTTTGAGCTGAAACTTCACAGACACATTCTGGGAACACCAGAGACTTTTATTACACCTTGTAAAAAGGGCATTATAGGTTCCCTTTAATGTGATTTTAAACCACTCAAGCGCAAGAAGACTTGCATGCTGTTTTCTGTGCTGCGCACACATCCAAAAAGTGCGCACAGAAAGCCGCCTCTCATACTGTATAGTGTGCGATACTGAACTGAGTTCTCTTCCATGTCTTTTTGCACTTAGACAAATACACACAAAAATATGTCAAAATATCCCTGTAAACACAGTCAGTTATGTCTTAAGTGAACGTAAACAGTTGACGTGCAACAGTATATTGGATTCGTGCAGCTCTTAAAGTGACAGCAGCCTAATATTCCTGCTGCCGTCTCTATAATAATGTAAATCAAACAATAAAAGACGAAGAGTAATTTCACTCGCTGTTTTTGACTGAATAACTTTTGTAACTATATTTGCAATGTATATATTATTTATAAAGTGCTGTGTTGTTTTACATTTGATAACAGTTTCTGTATAATAACCGAAAATAAACACTGTTTATTTCAATCGTATCTTTGTTCAGTTGTATTTATTTGTGCGATTGCTAATTTGATTTTTTGTTCTATTATGTGTTTACATGTCTTTAATAATGCTTGAAATTTATATTAGTTAGGCTATTTTTTTTTGCTATGGTATTTTTAAACCATAGGCAAAAGTTCCCTGTGTAAATGTTCTTTAGCCTGTTGATTTTTGTTCATGGTATTCAGCTACAATGAAATGTTATGCAAAAAGACTTAGAATAATTGTCAATGATATCTAAGGTTTTTTTTTTGTTTTTGTTTTTTAAACTTATTAGAATCAAAATTAGGAATCGATACGAATTGGAATCAATAAGCCGAATCAGAATCAGAATGGTTAAAATTAAAATGATACCCAACCCTACTTATACGTCTAGTCTCTTAAGACAAACATATGATTGTGATAACAGGATAATGTCTGACACATCATGACTTCAGGTTCATTCATTATAGCAAAGCACAAACTGCAGTTTATAATGTTCTATTTCTAAACTGGGATGATGAGCAGTGTTCAAAGCTTTTGTAAAATAGCCAATATGTGCACACCTGTGACCGTGAATCAGGTCTCCTGCACCTTTTGACTAATGCATTCCCATGACTCATTCAGTCTTTCATGAATACAGGATAAAGATTTGAAAAATCATTTTACAGAGTTTGCACTCACAAAGAGCAGGGGATGAAATATTAAAAAAAAAAAAAAAAAAAAAAAAAGTATGTTTACTATCGAAATTTCTGTGACTTTGTAAGATTTATAAATTTTCATGACTTTTCCAGGCCTGGAAATCTCAATTTTAAATTTTGCTGGAAACTCTTTGAACTTTCTTTGATCATTATGTTGCTTGGCAACAACTCACAGTTAGGCTAATGGACTGTATTAGACACATATAACTTTTTGTGATTATTATTAGTAATACATATAATTTATTGAACATTAATGTCTTTTATCATATTGATATATATCGTATATCATACAGCAGTTTAAATTGTTAAATAAAGTCGTTATTTTTGTTTTGTTTTTGTGCACAAAATGTATTCTCGTCATTTTTGGGTGAACTAACACTTTAAGACAAAACAATGGCAGTGACATATTTTAAGATATGTCAGTGCAAGTTGCTTTCAGTTGAAACAGCTCAAACATGCATTTTAGTCTAGGACTAGGGTTAAGCCTTGTCTGTGAAACTGGGGGCAAGACTTATAAGTTAGCCACATTACATAAATCAACACAGTATAATTATACAAGCTGTTTGCATAATAACTACAACAGAGTTAGCAAAATGCTGTTCTGTATACTTTGGCATGTCACATATTTCAGGACACAAGCATATCTCTTGTCAGCTACCCATTTATCAAACAATGGAGTCAAATGCTTGCTTTATGGTGATTTTATTAAGTGAAGAACATGCCTTAACCCTGGTAAAATCATTGTAGTGTTGAGTGGCTTATTGCTTGAAGTTGGCATGAAACGGATGTTATGATATAGTTTTTTCCTTCCTATTGTGATGTATATCTGATTGAAACGGCTTCCCTAACAAGAAAAATGTAGGATGGGACTTGATTTTGTCCATCGGGAATTGATTGGATGGTTGTGGTTTGCTATTGCTGTGATGTCATGTGAGTGACAGATTGCCCCACCCTCTCGCCCGTAAACACATCATCAGAGAAGAGAAGAGATGTCGCTGCAAGTGGGAGGGGAAGTTATTTTGATTATTGATTATGAGGGCACATGAATTTAAAAAAAAAAAAAAAAAGATGTACACGGTTAAATCATGTATAATAAATACGGCAATATTCCGTAAAAAAAAATAAAAATGTTCATTTTCATTTCATGGTGACTTTATTTTTAATGTTCCATGCACTCAGGGAGCACCATGCTAATTGCTAATTGTTAATTAGAAAGTCCCTGAAAAAGTAAAGTCTTTTGAGGGGCCAAACTCTTCTAGCCTGATACTACAGCAGTAATGAATTCAACACATTAAAGTGCCCCTATTATGACTTTTTTAAGGTTCCTAATATTGTTTTAGGAGTCTCCTACAACAGGTTTACGTGCATGCAAAGTCAAAAAACACATTCATTTTCTCATAATATACATTTAATTTCACCTCAGTTCTCAATGATTCGTAAACGATTAGTTATAAGCAGTTAGACGAATCAGTCTCTCTAAACCCCTCCTTTCCGTGAGCCTACACTGAATAACTGATAATGCATTACACTTTGTAAACAAAAGTCGTGCTCCATCCTTGATCATTACTCCAAGTAATAAGACTGCATTAATCGACACATTTTTAGACAATACTGGACCCACATCTGAATAGCAGAACTACAGAATCGTGAGTTAGCAGGTTAGCAGGAGACATACAGATGAGGGTGTACGTTACACAACAATATAAAACTATGTTCTTCGAACGATCACTAGAAAATATAAACATCAATTATTAGCTGGTCCAAATAGCTGGTCCAAATAAACTGGGCATTGGTCCATAATTTAAGACCAAGCGTTTTGTGAATCCTGCGTTGAACTCACCTAGGTTTGAGAAGCAGTCGTCAGTAAAATGACGGGAACACAACAAAAGATTGGGATTGTACTGCTGTCGTATCGTTGAAAAAAATGAATTTTAACCTCTGATTCTTTGCAGCCTCGTTACTCAGAAGTGAAAATAAAACACATTTACTTTCACAGTGAAGGACACAGCATCTTCTCGACATGATGTTAACCACACGAAAATGCTATAGTGTTTGTGGGCGGGTCAAGTTGTTCATCGGACAACATAGAACATAGGCGGGCATTATGGTAATGTGTCATGGAAGTGAGACTGGAATACTGTTTAGGCTGTTCAGAGTTGATTCTTTTTTTTTGAGAGAGAGAGAGAGAGAGAGAGAGACAATAACTTTATTTATTGTGCACTTTCGGCTTCACAACTTTGCAGATTGTTTACATTCACAGACAGCTACATTACACACTGCATGAAAGGTAATATTCGAAAACGCATAATAGGGGCACTTTAACAGTCAGTCAGAACCATCCATGTGCTACTGCAACCGGAGAAAGAGCATAAACATCCCAGAGCAGGTGCTTTCAACAAAAAACAGATGAAACACTCTGAGATTTAGAAGGTGAAAAGTATATATTTTCCTGTAAGTAAAGGTACAAATTTTAACTCTGAGCATGACTAATACACATTTACACCAACGTGTTTCTGTGTAAAATTTGGTGCAAGTTCTGCAGATAAGTAAAACAAGCCAACTTACATCCAGCATCTAAACTCTGACCTGTGGCATGGCCTGTTCCTTGCTGCCTGAAGAAACACATAGGTATGAATGACATTTTGATTTACACACTTCACAGAACTCATTCCCTCCTGGAGACAGGCTCAGGGAGACGCAAGCACATGTCCCAGCAGTCTCCCAGATCCTGGAATAACATCCCAGCGGTCAGCTGGTCGTGAGGCTGCAGGACTGTGTTGGAGATGGTGGGGAGTAACATTGGGGCACTTCAAGGATACTTCCCATATAATATCAGCTTCTCTTTCCTAAAATATAAATACAGCTATATATTTTCATGTTCTGTATAGAGACCCATTATGTGAAAGCACTGTATAGTATAGTAGTAGGTCACCAGATTCTGTGTATTATGCTGGACAGATGAACTTTAACTTTAGTACAGTGAGAACATCCTTTGACATCCTTTCCTACTCACTATTATGAAGAAATGTTAAATATCCAACATTTATTCTCAATTTTTATAGCATAAAAAGCTTTTCACACACATACATATGTCAAAAGTTTGGAACAATTAAATATTTTTTGTCAATGTTTTTTAAAGAAGTCTCTTGAAAACTGTAATATTGTGAAATATTATTACAATTTAAAACTACTGGTTTCTATTTGAATATATTTAAAAATGTAATTTATTCCTGTGATCAAAGCTGAATTTTTAGCATCATTACTCCAGTGTCACGTGATCCTTCAGTTCAGAAATCATTCTAATATGATGGTTTGCTGCTCAATAAACATTTCTTATTATTATAATCTGTATTATCAACTGTATTATCAGTTTTGTGCTGCTTCATATTTTTGTGGAAACTGATAAACTATCATTCAAAAGTTTGGGGATTAAAAGTAAGATCTAAAACTTTAAAACTAAAACGTTTTATTCAGCATGGACACATTACTGATAACGATATACTGTTAACTGATAAAAATTGAGCAGCAAATCAGCATATTAGAATGATTTCTAAAGGGTCAATGCTTTGCCATCAGAAGAATAAATTAATAGAAAACAGTTATTTTAGATTGCAATAAAAATTCACAATATTACTGCTTTTATTCTATTTCTAATTTTTGATCAAATAAATGCAGCTGTGGGGAGACTTCTTTTAAAAACATTTTAAAAATCTTAATAAATATATTAGTATCTTTTCCAGACTCTAAAGTTCAGTTGCTCATAACTGAAAGTAACCATTTACTGCGACTAGGCTGTAAATTAAGCAGCGAGGCAGCAGCGTCGATAAATGGCAGTGCAATGAAGCCTGATACATGAAGCGCTACGCAGGAATCTGATGACCTGTGGTCCTGGCTGGTTGGGAATTTCCAATGAACACAAGAGCCTAATTACCATCCAGGGAGATAATGTAGTGGTGGTGCATTCTCATATGCACATGCACCTGGGAATCCATCTGAATGGCAAACAGGACAGATGGTACGGTTCAGCTGTGTAGGAAAGGCCAAGGCTTGAGATTCAGGACTTCACACGTTCCAGCCGAGGCAATTTTAAACGGCTGAATAAACTGATCAAGATCAGATTACACTCCTGGTCTCACTCTGATCTCACCTGAGAGATCATTAATAATTCTGAGTATCATCTCCAAAAAGCACTGGCTTATTGAACTATGGAGCTCTTTCTTTCTTAAAAAAAAAAATTAGGTTGCTTTTAAGCATTTGGCAACTACTTTTAACCAAAGCAGCATGCATTAATGTTGTATAGCTCGGGCCCATAATTTCTGAGCTTTCAAATGCAGCAGGTTCGATTCTATATAGGCAAGAATGACCCATGAACTGAAGAGGTCTTCATATCTGTATTAGACTGCTTGTCTAACATATGAACAGTTCATCTTTAATCTGGCTCCAGAGACATATAGTCAATATCTGAAGAATAGCTCAAACGATAGACATGTTTATCAAACTGTGGCTTTAAGAGATCAATTTGCCTGATGTTGCCAGAATGTTCAGAAGCCCTGAAGGGAAAGACTAATAAAAACGGCCCTGTTTAAGACTGGTATTACCAACCATTTTGGGTGATCATGGACTAAAATGCTTTAAAGGTGCAGTATGTAATATTGACAGCTAGTGGTTGAAATGGGTACTGCAGTCTAAATGGAGAGAGTTGTACAGAGAAATGTCAGTCTATAATCGATTATGGTCTATTACGGCATTGATGCAGAATCGTCCACATTCGCATTTCAATGCATCGTAGAAACTATTAATTTCAATACCCCTAGCTCACGTGGGTTGCCAGATTGAGGACGCAACAGGAGCGAGCGCAACTGACAGTGGAAGGTGAGGAGACTTACACACTGTAAGTTGATAAGTTGATTTATCCATGTTTTAATATGCTGCCATTGATGAAGATTTGTAGATGAATGCCAAGGCTTTTTAGGTCGGGTGGAATCTGTGATCTCTGACCCAGTTTGTTTGCTGGCATACATGGCTGCAATACGCTGTTTTCTGCCAACTGGCAACCCGGGGTGTCGAAATACTATTAGGTAAATTGGCAGTGGGCAGGATCGCACAGACCAAAACAAAAACAAGACGTTCCGACATGGAACGCACATTTCAAAGTAGAATAACTGGCTGTAGCATTGTTTTTCAGAGAAACATGTACTATGTGAACTTAGCATGTTTCCTAAATATGTTTTAGCAACCTGATCTCATGGCAATTCGTATGTATTTTACGAGGTGGCTAATTCGCATAAATTCGTACGACTTCATTTGTACGAATTCGTAAGTTTTTTGCTAAATCGTATGTATTTTACTAGTTGCCAAATTCATATGAATTTGTACGAACGTTCTACCTCTAACCCTGCACCTAAACCTACCCGTCACTGGGGTTTAGACAAATCATGTGAATTCGTACGAGTGAGGTCGTACGAATTTGTACGAATTAGCCACCTCATAAAATACGTACGAATTGGTCATGAGGTAGCATTGGATATGGTATGTTACCTACATATTATGGTATTTTTATGCTTTAAAAAAATTACATGCAGCACCTTTAAAGCATGAGACCACGACACAAATGTAGTGTCAGTCAACTACTGTGTTAAAACAATGTTCTGAAACGGTGAAGCATTCTAAATGGTTTGCGAGTTCATAGGCTAAAAATAGAAAAAAGAACCAAATAGACCTAAAAAATAGGAACTGTATATTTGATATTTTAGCAATATGCAGAAACACTGATGTAGCAAGTGATGTATGTGGTCATGCAATTGAAGATCATCCAGATGAAATCCGATTACAAGTCTGATATGCATGTGAACACGACTATCTCTGTTCAACACCTGATGTTAATACCAGGTGTAAACAGAGAAAAACACTTTCTCTGAGCTTGTGTTTTGGCTTCTATGACTGATTATTATTATTCTTCCTCTGTGAACAGCTAAAACTTTTGATCCCTATGGTGAAAACTAAACTTTGCATGCATGAAGTGTCTGTAGCTAATTGTGTTTTGAGTCGTTTTGGGATGAATGGGACATATGGTTGCCTAGAAACTAGTGGTTAAATTTGCAATATTCAAAACATCAACCCTACCACCCTGTTTCACACAAGAGTCTCTCTCCTCATGGGGAGTACATGTTCCTCAAAGGCATTTTAGTTTTACAGTTTTTAACAGTTTAGGCATAATCTTAGGCAAAATTTCCTTTCATGAACTGCTTAACCAGTTCAATTTGTAGAGTTCTTGTGATCTAAAAAAAAAAAAAAAAAGTGATACAAAACACCATGTATTACACTGTCCCATGTAGAAAATGAATTAGCTTTTTGCAGTTTTTGAAAGAGATATATGTGGATTTTGACTCTCATGGATGCAACAAACATTGTATCTGTCAGAGCCATGGTTGTGGTTTATGATTCACATTTGGTACACATGCTTATGATTCCCAGAGAACTTGCTCCACTTAGCAAGAATATGAACTCACCCCCTATTGAGCCACATTATAGTAGATGAAAATCCATCACACTAACTACACAAGTCCCATCAGTTCTACGAGAGTCTACTGATAATTGGTCCTGTAGAGAGATGTCAGAGAAAACAAAGCAAAATCTGGACCCCCTGGATTGATTTTTCAATTACAAACACAGTACTCAAAGTCAATTTCATCCATTTCTTCACACTAGCGGCTGAATTCTGATAATTGCTGCTTTGCAGCTTTATTCTGAGCTTTAGCTTTTCACCAGTGGTGGAGAGTAACAACCTATTGTTACTTTGTTACTGTATTTAAGTACATTTTCCAAGTATATGTACTTCAAGTATTTTTATTTTGGAAAACTTTTACTTTACTACATTTCAAAGCGTAATGAAGTAATCATCACTTGGTAGTGTGATAGTGGTGTCCGATTCGTGAACAACCGGATTCTTTTCAATTAACCTGTTAAATTGGTTCGTCAATAACTCACTGATTCAAATGATCCAGTCAGAACGAGTTTCCAGTAAAATGAGCCAAGACCTTCGGAACTTGAGCGCGCACAACTGATGGCACGAAAAGTAAGTTACTAATGCCAAATTTTAGGACTTGTTTTTGTAAATGAAAATTTAGGTCACGACTGTCAGTTGTTTGTGAAGTAAATCTGCTGCTGTTTAAGCCCATTATGAAATGTTTGAATGTGGACCATATTGTGTCCATATTTGTGTATTACCATCTGAATGGGACTGGTTTTAGGAAAAAACTAAACATAACATAAAAATAACGCAAATGAATGCCCATGCATCTTCCCTACTGCTGTAGCAGAGTTAAATGATGTAAAACTAGTGTGTTTGCATAGCATTCTTCTTAAAATGTTAAAACATTTTGTCCTATGTGATGTCTGTTTTCTTACTTGCATATCATATATGTCTGCATAATCTTCCTTATTGACTAGGGCTGGCTACTTGACAATTCACAATAATTCCATATAATGATGGAACTATGTGTGTCTAGTACATTATGTGCTATTTTAAGCAGTAGGATGGAGTATATAAAACTGCAAAAAAGATAAACATTCATTAGTCAGTACTTTTTACCTTTGATACTTAAGTACATTAAAAAAAAAAAAAATCAAGTTCTTTTGTACTTTTACTCAAGTAAAATTGAAAATGAGTGCTTAATACTTTAATTGGAGTAATATTTTATTAGGGTCTCTGTACTTTTACTCAAGTACTTGATTTGTGTACTTCGTCCACCACTGCTTTTCACATTATTATTATATACCAGACCAACATCATGAATATTACTAATATTACTATAGTTGTAGTTTAAGGACAGAGTTCTGCTTTTGCTTCAGGACTCAGGACATTTTACACTGGACATCAAGTTGTGACCCAACACAATACCACTTCATGCTGCATGTGTTTGTTGCTTCCTACCTATTTTATGTGCCAATTTTCAACAAAATACTGTAAAGTTTTATTAAATGTGTTGCCTTTAATATTCTGAGATATACTGTACAAACTCACTGTAATGACGCTGAGGCGGCGTTAGAATCCATATGCAGTCGTTTAATGTAATCCACAGCGAACAAAACCAAATCGACAGGCAGGTAGCATAAACGTGAGGCAGGCAGAGGTAGAAACACAATAAGGCAGTCCAATCCAAACAACGGAACAAAGGGGAAATCCAAGAGGCAGAAACAGAACTAAACAGGCAGTGGTCATACACAAGATAGCAAACAATGATGATATAAACGCTCGGTAAGGCAGGTAAACTGGCAATACTTCGCAATGGCCTGATAGCCAAGCCATGCTTAAATGTCCCACAAACAGGAAGTGATTCAAGAAGCAGAGGGAGCGGCACACAGTCAGTACTCGGGAGAGGGCTCCCTCTGCTGGCGTGACGTTACAGAATCCCTCCCCCTAGGAGCGACTCCTGGCGCTCGACGTGGGCGTCCCCGTGGTCTAGGTGCTGGACGATCGGGCCTGGCTCGATGAAAGTCCTCGATAAGTGATGGATCCAAGACGTCGTGAGCGGCTACCCAAGATCTCTCCTCAGGTCCGTATCCCTCCCAGTCTACCAAATACTGGAGCTGACCCCCTCTCCGTCTGGAGTCCAACAACTCCTTTACCGCATATGCAGGAGATCCATCGATGTCCAGCGGTGGAGGTGGCTCCCGGTTCTCAACGTTGGGGTCAGCACCCGGGTGGGCCGGTTTGAGGAGGGAAACATGGAAGGAGGGAGAGACACGATAGTTAGCTGGCAGTTCCAACTGGTATGTGACCTCATTAATCTGTCTTAAGATTTTAAATGGGCCTACATACCTTGGGCTGAGTTTTCTACTTGGTAGCCGCAACTTGAGGTCCCGTGTGGAGAGCCAGACCCTTTGTCCTGGTTGGTAGGGAGGATGTGGGCGACGTCGCCTATTGGCCTGGATCTCCTGGTTCCTGATAGCCCTTTGCAGACGTACATGCGCACTATCCCACACCCTCTCACTACGACGAATCCAGTCATCAACTGCGGGTACCGTAGAAGGTTCTCCTGACCACGGGAACATGGGGGGTTGGTATCCCAGCACACATTGAAATGGAGTGAGGCCAGTGGAGGAATGTCTTAAAGAGTTTTGTGCATACTCTGCCCATGGTAGAAACTCGGACCAGCGATGCTGTTCACGACCACAGTACGACCGTAGATACCTGCCAATTTCTTGATTCAATCTCTCCACTTGCCCGTTGGATTGAGGATGGTATCCTGAGGTCAAGCTGACATTGATGTCCAGCTGTTTACAGAAAGCTTTCCATACTTGTGAGGTGAATTGCGTTCCTCTGTCAGAAACAACATCTTCAGGTATGCCATAAACTCTAAAAACATGTTGGAAAAGTGCTAGAGCGGTTTCCATGGCAGTGGGGAGGCCCTTCAAAGGTATTAGGCGGCAAGCCTTTGAGAAGCGATCAATGATCACAAGGATTGCTGTGAATTCGTTTGAAGGCGGTAAATCGGTGACAAAGTCTATTGAAAGGTGTGACCAGGGTCGTTGGGGAATGGGCAAGGGCTGTAGCAAACCGGATGGTAATTCCTTAGGTGTTTTGGACTGGGCACAGACAGAACAGGACTTGACGTAGTTAGCCACATCTTTAACCATGGATGGCCACCAGAATGAGTTTTGTGTGAGATGGAGTGTTCTTGAAATACCTGGATGACCTGAGCAGAGTGAGGTATGGACCCATTGTATGACCCTCATTCGGAGATTTGTAGGAATGTAGTGTTTGTTAGGAGGACAACCTTGTGGCATGGGTTCGTTCTGTTGCTCTCTTTGGATCTCGTCCATCAGATCCCATGTAATGGGTGCAATGATAACTGATGGGGGTAGAATAGACTCTGGTGTGGATTCTGTTTGTGGATGATCATGTCGTCTGGAGAGTGCATCGGCCTTGCTGTTCTTGCTACCTGGACGGTAAGTTACAGTAAACTGGAACCTAGTAAAGAAAAGTGACCAGCGTGCTTGGCGAGGGTTTAGTCTCTTCGCACTCTTAATGTATTCAAGATTCTTATGATCTGTGATTACCTGGAAAGGGTGGATGGAACCCTCCAGCCAGTGTCTCCATTCTTCGATTGCGGCTTTCATAGCTAGAAGTTCTTTATTGCCAACATCATAGTTGCGTTCAGCATCGTTGAGTTTTCTAGAAAAGTATGCACATGGATAAAGCTTGCCTGGCTGTCCGTGACGTTGAGAGAGTACCGCACCGATTCCACAGTCTGAGGCGTCGACTTCCACAACAAACGGCAGGTTGGGATCTGGATGTTTAAGGATGGGTGCTGTCGTGAAGCTGTTCTTAAGTTCTGTGAAGGCTTGGGTGGCACTCTCAGTCCATTTTAACTTTGTGGGTTTACCTTTCAGTAGGGAGGTCAGTGGTGACGCTGTAATACTGTAGTTGCGGATGAAGCGTCGGTAGAAATTAGCAAATCCTAAGAAGCGTTGAAGTTCCTTGACTGTAGTGGGTTGAGGCCATTCTGTTACTGCTGTGACCTTGGAATTGTCCATTTCTACACCATGATGGCTGACGTTGTATCCCAGGAATGAGGTTCGCTGGACATGGAATTCACACTTTTCTGCTTTCACATAAAGTTGATTCTTCAACAACCTTGATAATACTGTCTTTACATGTTCCTGGTGTTCCACTTCTGACTTGGAATATATCAGTATGTCATCTATGTATGCCACTACATACTTGTTTAAGATGTCCCTAAAGATCTCGTTGATGAATGACTGAAAGACTGCTGGTGCATTGGCTAGCCCATACGGCATAACCTGGTATTCATAGTGCCCCCTAGTGGTCAGAAATGCTGTCTTCCACTCGTCACCTTCTCTGATTCTGATGAGGTTGTATGCGCTCCTGAGATCTAATTTGGTGTAAATTTTTGCCTCTCTGAGCTGTTCAAGTGCTGCAGGTACTAGTGGTAGTGGATAACGGAATTTAACTGTGACATTATTCAAACCTCTGTAGTCGATACAAGGCCGAAGTCCTCCATCTTTCTTTTCCACGAAGAAGAAGCCTGCAGCCGCTGGGGAAGTGGATGGACGGATGAAACCGGAACTGAGGGCTTCTTCTATGTAGTCTTCCATTGCTTGAGTTTCTGGACGTGAAAGGGGATAAATCTTACTTTTGGGAGGCATCGCGTTGGGCAGGAGGTCTATGGCACAATCCCAAGAACGATGAGGTGGAAGCAGGGTAGCTTTGGTCTTGCTAAAGACTTCTTGTAGTTCTTGGTAACATGATGGTATGGTGACTGGTTTAGATTCAGGACTTTCAATACTCGTGGTTAGACAAGGCTTGGTAATTATGGTGCTCAAACAGTGTGTGTAGCAGAACTGTGACCATTGTGTAATCTCACCATGGTGCCACGAGATGACTGGGTCGTGAACAGATAGCCAAGGGTATCCTAGGATGATTTCATGGCGTGGGGAATCAATCACATAGAATGAGATGGTCTCCCGATGGAACAGTCCCACCTGAAGTTGCATGGGCAGAGTTTGTTGAATGATGCCATCTCCGATAGGTTTATTGTTGACAGCATTGACCTTGAGTGGTGGATTGCAGGCCTGTGTGGGGATGTTGAATTTTCTAATGAGGTCTTGATGGATTAAGTTCAATGCAGATCCGGAATCAATCAACGCTGTGAATTCAAAAGAATCGTTTTCAGTAGAAATCTTGACATTGGTAGTGAGGTACTTGGCAGTAAGGAGCATAAGATTGTCAACACTCACCCGGCTGCTAGCATAGGTGTTCCTCCGGGCCTTCAGTGGACATGCGGCGTTGAGGTGGCCTGCTTCTCCGCAGTAAAAACACAGATTGTGTAACAACCGTCTTGATCTTTCTTCCATAGAAAGCCTTGTAACTCCTAGCTGCATGGGCTCTGGGTTGGATTGAGCAGTAGATTGGACTGGGTATGAATTCTGAGGCATCTGCTGAATTCTCATTGATGGTAACTTGGATCTAGCGGGGTTATTGCGCATGAGGTTATCAATCTTGATTGCTAGTGTCACATATTCAGAGAAAGAGTGGTTTTCACCCTTGCATGCGAGCTCTGCCTGTAGCTCAACATTCAAACTGCGTTGAAATACGGCCTTGAGTGCCACGTCATTCCAACCACTCTGCGCGGCGAGCGTTCTAAATTCAACGGCGTAATCAGCAGCTGAATGGCGGCCTTGAGTTAACTGCATGAGCTGGGTTGAAACATCCTTGCCTCCCGCCGTATATTCAAACACGTCTCTGAGTTGCTGAACGAAATAAGTATAGGATGTTTGGAACAATTGATCAGTTTCCCAGACGGCCGCGGCCCACTCGATCGCCTTGCCAGTTAACAGTGACATGAGAAATGCACATTTTTTCTCATCAGAATCAAAATCATCCCCTTGATACTTGAAAAAGATTTCTACTTGACGGAGAAATCCTTTACATTGCTCTGCTGAACCATTAAATTTATCGGGTAAAGCAAAGCTTACCTTCTTTGGCATAGTGGGTGGTAGTGATCGTAAATACTGCGTGAGATAGTCGTTAGCCGCTTGCGCTTTGCCCAGTTGTTCTTGGTATTCTTTGAGGATGTCACTCTGATAAGCGAACGCGGCCTGCAGATTAGAAACTTCTGCTGGATTCATCGATGGCGAAGTATTATGTAATGACGCTGAGGCGGCGTTAGAATCCATATGCAGTCGTTTAATGTAATCCACAGCGAACAAAACCAAATCGACAGGCAGGTAGCATAAACGTGAGGCAGGCAGAGGTAGAAACACAATAAGGCAGTCCAATCCAAACAACGGAACAAAGGGGAAATCCAAGAGGCAGAAACAGAACTAAACAGGCAGTGGTCATACACAAGATAGCAAACAATGATGATATAAACGCTCGGTAAGGCAGGTAAACTGGCAATACTTCGCAATGGCCTGATAGCCAAGCCATGCTTAAATGTCCCACAAACAGGAAGTGATTCAAGAAGCAGAGGGAGCGGCACACAGTCAGTACTCGGGAGAGGGCTCCCTCTGCTGGCGTGACGTTACACTCACACAGTTCCAGTGGTTTTGTTCAAACTGTGTCTCTAAAACGTTCTGCTCTGATGTCGTTTGATGGTCATGACTCGTGACTAATTTTTTTTTTTTTTTTTTGCAGAACAGTGGATATCTCTCTTTCACACTCCTCCTATGCTCTCCCTCTCAGTGAAAGGACCGATTCTTTTCTCTCATTCCCGCTTTGAACGATTTCCATACATAACAGTGTGTTTCCAGGCAATGTCTTAAATTTGTCTGGACTCAGAAAGAGATTAACATTTATATTACAAAATATTGAGTCGACAGCACCTCTAACTTTCTGTCTGAACACTAGTGAGACTTCATAAACAGACAGTGTACTGCCGCTTTGAAAAGTTGGCCTGTTACAGAGAAACAAACGCAGGACAATGGAAAACTTTAATGACTTTGAGTACATCATGAATGATATAACAGACTATTACTTGGAATAATAAATACAAGATGTTAAATGTCCTCATACAAACAAGTTACCCATTGAACATATACATTTACAATACCTATTGTAAAAAAAAAAACGTCCAAATATTACAAATTCTGTGATGCATAGCCATGATGAACACGATTGTACTGTATGAATACTGTCCAATCCATCTGCCATTTTGGCAAAGATGTCTCGCAGAAACGAAACTGGGTCACATCATTCAATGGAAATATAAATTGCTTTTATGTGTTTGTCATTTTGGAACAATATTCCAGTAAGTAGACTGGACCACCCTCAGAAAAGTAAGCATAACCAGACAAATTGCTGTCATCATTTTAGTCTTATATTCAATGTTATCTCATTAGTTGTACATAAACTGCAGTTCTCGAAAACATTTTATTAAGTATTTTAGACACTGAAACATCAACATATTAACAGCATAAAATTATATGTATGAGCAAATTTAAAGTCAAGCAAATGTTTACAAATCTATTGAGGTTTACAGAATTTTAAATTTGCAGATTGATTTTACTGTTATTATATTTCTAAATGCATTTAACACATTTACGTAATTTGACATTTTAATTCTATACACACACACGTATATATATATATATATATATATATATATAAATAAATATATAGGTATAAAAAAATATATATATAAAAAAATATATACACACACACACACACAGTATTTGATCAAAATACATTAAAACAATATTATTGTTTAAAATAACGGTTTTCTATTTTAATATATTTTAAAATGTAATTTATTCCTGTGATGCAAAGCTTAATTTTCAGCATCATTACTCCAGTCTTCAGTGTCACATGATCCTTCAGAAATCATTTGGTGCCTAAGAAACATTTCTTATTATCAGTGTTGATAACAGTCATGCTGAAAACTTGGAAACAGTGATTTTTTATTTGTTTTTTATTTGTTTTTATTTTTAGGATTCTTCAATGAATAGAAAGTTCATAAAAATGTATAATAAATATGAGCAATATCAAATGAGCAGGAGTGTGATATGGCACAGTGCCACAGGTAAACGCAGCTGTAATTAACAGCTAAATAAATAAATACTTATATAATTACATTTGTGTCTTATATATATATATACAAACACCTATGAATACCCAATGCCTAAAACAAAATAAACTAACAAAATTCATAGATGTGATATGACAGTGTGGTACACCCTGATGAGTTGGAAATTAATGTGCTGGAACACACTCGTCTTACATATTGAGGGAAGGTCTTGATTTTACACATTCACATCACACACACGCACACACACACACACACACACACACACACACACACACACACACACACACACACACACACACTCTGTGACCACGGCTTTAGCAGAGCAATCAAGTTAAAGTTTGTTCAGTAAGACTCAGTTTACTCAGATAGGGTGTAGCTGTGTTGCCCATGGCAACTAAAGACATTATCATCACCACACATCATGAAAACCAGTCATCCAAGCAGTTTACCTACCAAAGAGTCTGAGGAATGAAGCTTTTTTTTTTTTTTTAAACCAAAGATCTTGACATATCATGACAGATGTACTTAGCTCAAATCCCTTTTACAGAAAGATATTCACTGCCATGAACAAAGTTAGGAATTGCAGAGACCTCATAATTCCACCAAGATCACTGATATTGTAGTGGCCAAAAGTGATGTCCGGCTTAAGAAAACCTTTATTCAAATATTATAAAAAATTATGGAAGCTTTGTTTATGCCAAGGAATAAAAAATAAAATAAAAAAATATAAAATATAAAATAAAAATATCTTTTTATCTTTTTTTGACATTTTTTTCTCAGAATTGTAAGATATAAACTTGCAATTGTGAGTTATAAAGTCAGAATTGTGAGATATAAACTCAATTGCAAGAAAGAAAGTCAGAATTGTGAGACAAAAAGTCACAATTAACTTTTTTATTTTTTATTCAGTGGCGGAAATAAAGCTTTTATACAAATGTGTATAGTCTTCATTTTAAAGTTGCGTAAAGTCAACCAATCAGATTAGAGCTGAGGCCTCATGTATAAAACTTTCCGTAGATTTCATCCTAAAAGTGTGTGTTTGCACAAAAGCTAGATTTTGCGTATAAAAGTTTTCAGATTTATAAAACCATGCGTATGCCAGAATCTGCACAAAATTTCCTATATAAAACCCAGTAAGCGGAAGATTGTGTGTACGTGCATCTCCACCTTGTCTCCTCCCCAAAATAACCATATATGGAGCTTACAACGACTAGTTTTACTATTCATAACGTCATCTGCATATAATTTCCATGCATATTCCCATCCACTTGATACCATGTTTAACGGTACAAGACATTAGGGAAATATGATACATGGACTATGTGCCATCACATTACATTGTTAAAAAAATCATTTAGTATCCTTGCCTTGTTTTAGAATAAATAAATCAAAATTGTACAAAATACTGTTCAGAGAAGAGTTATTCTCAATCTTTTCCACTGGCCAAATAGTATTTTTAATTGCTTTAAACTAATCAAATTTATGCAGTTTTGCATATAAGGTGAACATATAATTTTGGATGTTTAAATATTTTTAATAGAAACAGATAGGCCTTATATTTTGCAGTGTAAACAACTGTCTGACTCAGACGGAGTCAAGTGCGCATCATTGATCATTATTCACGTGAAAATATTTTCTCAGAACATGAGTTCTGCTATTTAGAACACATTTTAAAGTGGAATTATCATGCGCTAAGCAATCCTCGCTGTTGTCAAAACATTAAAACACAGCATGCCACAGGAAAAGTGTTCAAAAGCGGTGCATCCACTAATATTTCTATTTAAATTAATATAAAAAATGTTGTAACTTCTGGATAATGATTTGATGAAATTTAAGTGCTTAACTCCAATAATGAGAGTGGCATATTTAATCTAAATGAGCAATATCACACGAGTAGTTCTGCGGTATGACTGTATATCAGCATGGCTGTGATTCGGCCGTAGGTAATCACAGCGTGCTGATATACTGCCATATTGCATGGCTACGAGTGTGATATTGTGTTTATACAACAGTTTGACGACACGAGTGTATAAATAAATAAGAAATAACTTTTGTGCAGAACTACTTCCTTCCGCCACAGATTAAAATCTCAAGTTGACAGTTTGACGAAGGCTCCATTACTAATTCTAAAACGTCACTTTAGAACTAATAACGAAGGAATGTTGAGTCCCTCCATTGAAACTCATTGTATTTTGTACAGTATTATTGAGAGAGAGAGAGAGAGAGAGAGAGAGAGAGAGATTGCCTGAGCGAGCATTACCTGTGTCTGATATAACATTCATTCTTTCTTCAGGTCAAGGTCCATAATATTATATCCATTATAAAAATCTGTTTCCGTTGAGGAAAGCGATCTTTGTATTTCTCCTTTTTACAGTTAAGGGAATTTTGCATAACAGCACTAAAACAACGTCCTTTGTTTACAAAAGTCCCTGTCAATTTAAAAGTCTCTTGTGACCGACTCGTTCACTCGTAAAGTTTGCCGCACTAATGGACCCTTTCTCAATACCAAATAAAACATATTATTTATCTAAAATAATATTTATTGAACAATAATATTTAAACAAACAACAATAGCCATTATAAATGGCAATAGTAAATAAACACAATTGTACAATTCAGTTAAACATACAAAAGCAGTGCTTTACAGGATTAAGTTAAATATAGCATTAATATTAAATTATTAAATTTAACATTGCTCAATTCGATTTGCTCAGGAACAAGTAATACATTAATAAGACCAAAGATTGCCCATTTTATGTACCCAAAATGAATTATATCTCATGTTTAACCACTATAATAGCCAGCGGCAAATCCCGAAGCACTGGCCAAAATGAAGCTGTTCTCGGTGGGTACATGAGCAGTGAACGGCTGCTGGCGGCCTGTGCCCGGTTGCATACCTTAAGTGTAATTTTCCCTTAAGTTCGCCCTTATGTTTCCCTTAAACTTAAGGGTGTTGCAGAAAATAACCGTTAAGTATTACTTAAGGTTTTCTTTAGGTAAAACGTCATAAACCCTAAGAATTTCCCTTAAGTATATATTTTTCACTTAAGTAATCCCTTAAAAAACTATAAGTGTTGCATAAAGCCCCTTAACTGTCATTTCCCTAAGTATAACATAAGGTTCGAAAAACTTCACCTTAAGTGTTACATGGAGTGAGCAGGTTCAATCCAAGTCTTCTAACGAGACACGATCGACCGCTTTATATGATAAACAAATTGTAATTTAGGCGTTTATTCACATAAATGTCACATTGATGAAATTACATATGTAGCACATATGGTCAACGGAAGCGCAAACGTGCGTGCATCACGCGCAAAAACAAACCTCATTGGTTCTTGCGCTTGTGCGCACTTTCGAGCTTCCGAAACAGCCTTATTCATATGCATGTCTTTCAATGAATGGACATAAATGATGAGAGAATATTAAAAATATCTTTATTTGTTATTCAAATATGAATGAATGTCTTATGGGTTTGGAATGACATGAGGGTGAGTGAATGATGGAAGAAATCTCAATTTTGAGTAAACTATAAATTTGAGTTTCTCGTCTGGTCTTTCTCTTTCATATTTGGTTTTATTTTTTGTTTTCCTTATCCATCTTATGTTGTTTTCTGTGAAAACATGTCGTGATCGGTATTAACAAATAACGTGTCCGTGGCAACAGTAGAATTTTATAACGGTAAAAACCTGGGTTGCTGTCGTGAAACACTTAACGGTTTCCCTTGCCTAAGAGAACAGTTTAAGGGATTATATGCAACACCCTTAAGTCATTCCCTTAGTTAAGGGGAAATCACGCCTTAAAGGAACACTCCACTTTTTTTGAAAATAACTCTAGGGGAGTTGGAAAATGAGCCTAAACAGCTGAGTTTTACCATTTTCGAATCCATTCAGCCGATCTCCGGGTCTGGCGGTACCACTTTTAGCATAGCTTAGCATAGTTCATTGAATCTGATTAGACTGGTCATTTTTGAGCGAGATGCTAACAAAGAGTTTGGATATTTTTCCTATTTAAAACTTGACTCTTCTGTAGTTAAATCGTGTACTAAGACCGACGGAAAATGAAAAGTTGTGATTTTCTAGGCCGATATGGCTAGGAACTATACTCTCATTCCGGCGTAATAATCAAGGAACTTTGCTGCCGTACCATGGGTGCAGCAGGCGCAATGATATTACGCAGCGCCTGTGACCCCCTGCTTGCACAGGGAGCGTGCCTTGCAACCATGGAGACATTTGTGAGAGACGCTGCGTAATATCATTGCGCCTGCTGCACCCATGGTACGGCAGCAAAGTTCCTTGATTATTACACCGGAATGAGAGTATAGTTCCTAGCCATATCGGCCTAGAAAATCGCAACTTTTCATTTTCCGTCGGTCTTAGTACACGATGTAACTACAGAAGAGTGAAGTTTTAAATAGGAGAAATATCGAAACTCTTTGGTCATTTTTTAACGAGATGCTAACGGTCTAATCAGATTCAATGAACTATGCTAAGCTATGCTAAAAGTGGTACCGCCAGACCCGGAGATCGGCTGAATGGATTCGAAAACGGTAAAACTCAACTGTTTAACTCTAGGGGAGTTGGAAAATGAGCCTATATTCAAAAAAAGTGGAGTGTTCCTTTAAGTGTCATTCTTAAGGGAAAAACTTAAGGTGCTTTATGCAACCAGGCACTGGAGTTTGCATCTAAACAAATCTAAAACAGGCCCTATGATTAAATATGAGTCACATATTTCAGGTCTAAACAACTAAAAAACTGGTACAACAAGTGTAATATTTGTTAAAAATACGGTGGATTTGCTCGGCTGCCATGACAGTCGCTTTAAGCGGGGGTTATACAAACAATGAAAAGGAGGGAGTGCTGTTATCACTAGAATATCGCACGAGAACTATTCAGATTCGATCCATTCAGACCAATCAGATTTGAGAACCAGAAAGAACTGTTGTATAAATGTTATATCAGATGTAAAACAGTTTAAATCATTCTGTTTACTTCATTACTTCACTCACTCCAATAAAAGTGCACGTACGCATGGTCTAGAGTGGTGCACACATATTTACACCTATATATTTTTTTTTTTTATAATCCCCGATATATGAGTGGAAAATTGCGTACGCACAAATTGGGCATAGAACGTTTATACATCAGGCCCCTGGTGAATTCAGCCAGCTATTGCCATTTTTGTGTGCATTATGCACTAGATGGCAAGCGAACGTGTGCTGGGCGGTCCACAAGCGAGCCGTCAGACACTGAGACAATCAATGAACTCGGTGCTTGAGATTCCATCTGACTCAGTGTTGAGTATCTTTGTTAGTTCCTCTCGGTCAGGCTCCTGGCATGTTTACATAGCACAGCCTAGTGGGGGACGCACTCTGCCTGCCTCCCCCTGTTTTACAAGGAGCAAACTGATATAACACAGGCCTCGCAACATGAGCTACAAGCCCTGTGAGCAGTTAAGTGGTTGGCAGGATGTTACAGAGGTGTTCTTCACAAACCGTTGAGGGAGAGAAAGCAGATCGTGGACAACATCCCCTTTCACCAGCTCGCTTCCTGATCAAAGAGCTGACTTGATTAGCTGCATGTGAATGTGGTGTGTTTTAATGAACGCATTGGTTTAATGTCATAAGGACGCATCCCTCCAGAAATAGCATATGTTGATGTGCACACATGCATAATTTACGCTATGGGTGTTAGCATATGGTATAAATAGAGCTGACAATTAAACAACTACTGTGAGGACTTACTCTGTCAATGTAACATGTTAACCATTGTAACTACAATAAAACTATGGAAACATTGTCATTAAAAACTCATTTTACAATGAGGTCTCATTTGCATTCACTAACATGAACAATATATTTTTACAGCATTTACTAATGTTTGTTAATGTGAGTTAATAAAAATGTGCATTGAAGTGCTCCTATTATGCTATTTTAAAGCTTCCTAATTTTGTTTTGGAGGTCTCCTACAATAGGTTTACATGCATCCAAGGTCAAAAAACACTTTAATTTTCTCATAATATACATTGCAGCATCAACTCTTTCCTCATACTGTCTGAAACGATTCGGTCCTCCTTTCCGTGAGCCTACTCTGCTCCGATTGGTCAGATGGCCCAGTCTGTTTTGATTGGTGTACCACTTACAGCATGTGTCAGAAACCAAATGCCCATTGCCATATCTGAATTTCAGCTCCGGAGGCTTCCTCAGCACTTGTATACACAGTGATACGAACAGTAACGATGGCGTAGGTTTTACAGTATCAATTCCAGCCCGAGTCCTCATCCTTTGGAATGAATGCAAAGTGGATTTGCATTCGCAGCGCAGAAAACATTGTCTTCTCGACATGTCGAAAACACGAACAAAACTGTTCCAGGCCTCAGCTACAACTACAGTGTTTGAGGGCGGGTCAAAGTAGATGTTGTTCGAGGGCAGCCAATGAAGACCATAGGCTGGCATTATGCAAATCTGTTACAAACCTATGTAGGTTCGTGCAGGAAGTAATACTGGAGTTACTGACGACTCGTTTCAGGCAGTTCAGAATCAGTTCTTTCTTTTGGTCGATTTGTCACGTACTTAAAAATTTAAAAATTTTTACATTCACAAACAGCTATATTACACACTGTGAAAGGTAATATCCAAAAAAGCATATTAGGAGCACTTTTGAATTTTGTAGTAAATGTTGAGATTAACGTTTAATAAATGCTGTAGAAGTATTGTTCATTGTTAGTTCATGTTGACTAATGTATTTAACTAATGTTAACAAATAAAACCTTATTATAAAGTGTCACCAAAACTCAAATATTAATTGTCAAATTATCAGAGATTTCCAGAAGTAACAATAACTGTAGTGATTATGGTATTGTGGTTGAAACTAAGGTTACCATTGTACATTTTTGTAAGGAATAAGCCTCGATTTGGAAAAGATGATCTATGGGACTGCTAAAATTCAATATAGCACAACAATGACCACATACTTTTTTAGCCGCCTCGGTTCTGGGAGTGTTTTTCCCATCCATTTTCTCCATAATGATTTGATTCAATGAAGAATTAAGCCATTTATCAAACCAACCAGCTCCAAAATGAATTGCAAGGCTGTACTTAAAGAGACAGTTCACCCTAAGATTCGAATTTTGTCATTATTTGAGGTAGTACTATGTAAAAGAAAAAAAAAAAATAGTAAAAATAGTCATCAAGGTTAAGGATAAGGGCCAAAGCAGGTATCTGAGAATTTTTCTACAAATAATAAAAATTATTAAAATATCGGTAACACTTTACAATAAAGTTTTATTTTGTTAACATGAACTAAGAATGAACAATACTTTTAAAACATTAACTAATGTTAACAAATGAGACCTTATTGTAAAGTGTTACCAAATCATATAATCTGTTCAGCCAAACTAGATATGAATATTAAAAGGTAAGATCAGCAGTTTAATCATATTATTAGGCTATTGTTTTTACAGTCAGATACATAGAGCATATAAGGCTTAGTGATTTTTATATTTTCTTTAAAATAAGAATCTACTAACAAAAAACAACTATCTAATAATCAAAATGATATCAGCATGAGCAGAAAACAAAGTTACTAGGCTAACTAGTCTAACTAATTTTAAATTTATGCCAGAAATTATGATATCTCTAATATTTTGCAAATTAGAACATTGTTTATAATGAAATGCTCTTAACATTCTGAAATAATAATTCTAAAGGTAGACAAAAAAAAAAACTTGTGTAAAGGCGCCAAGTCATTAATCTGTCACAAACTTGGTTTAGTTTAGTTGCCCAGAAACCCCAGCAGCGCCCCAGCCCTTGGTCTTCGGTAAAGACGTTTAAGAAATATTCACCAATGGAAAAAATTTTGCCAACTTTAGCCACCTGTGAGCATAAATGGATTAAAATAGTTCTTCTAACACTGCTTATCTCATAGATTATATCATTAGCACAATAAAGAGTTGAAGGCATGACAAAGGCTTAATCCATTGAACAGTACAGCACTGTACAGCAACCAAAATAAAGACATCTAAAGATTTTGAATGACTGTCATTCTTAGTTTGATACAGCCCAGACATGCTCCACAAAAAAAAAGCAAAGCTAAGTGGCGTGAAACCAAGAAGTTTTACAAGATATTTTAAATAACACTTATATTCTGTTCTAAGAAAACTCTCTCACTTCTTCCAATCTCACAAATCATGTCAGCCGGAGGGTTATGATCAGTGCACATGACCCTAATCAGACTCAATAAAGTCTTCCTCCAAGATGTTTGGAGAGAGAAGGAGAGCAAAGCGAGAGCAAGACTTGGGGTCTAGTTCAGTATCTCTATGTCGTTTTCACACTGTGAAGCAGCCACTCTAGACTGTGACCACTCATCATGTTCATTAGGAAACGTGTGGTTATAATCAAGCGCTCTGTCACAGTAATGCATATCAGCCAACCAGAAATCATCCCAGTGAAGAGCTACTTTCCATCTTGCAAGTCGTTTCCACAACGGTGGACATGAGTTAAAAGAGGATCAATGGGTCTATTTGATAATGAAGAATGTACCAGAAATTGTGTTGACTTCAGCCAAGATGATTAAAAATTATCAAACTGTATTTTATATATAAAAATGTACCTCAAGGCGTCTGCATTCTGTGGAGCATTTAAGTGTTTTTTTGTTTTTTGTTTTTTAAACGTAAAAACGAACGATGTGTGAATGTCTCCAGTCATTCTGTTCTTGCCTGTAGTAGCAGGTACTTCAAGTCTAGAAAATCCATTAATATGGAATTTACATAATATAATTAAAAATTTGAATAATTTAATACATTAATACATTATATTGATGCCTCTACTTAAAATATAAAGAGTAATGGAGATGGAGATAATATAGTTTACATTTGGTGAACTACATTTCAAGCAGTTGAGATTTGCTATATAGTATATCGCCCCTATGTGAGTATGCTGTATGTGGATAAAGTTAGACATATATCCATTATTATATGAAAGAAAAAAAAAAAAAAAAAAAAAGAAGCAGACTCTCTAGTATGTGGTGTTATCATTGTAAGATAGTCTAGCCTGCGGATTACCAATAATGTGAAACAAAATATTCATTTATACAGATCTTTCTAATAAGATAAACAGCACCATGGCAAATGCCACATATCCATGGTTCACCCCAGAGCTGTGACGCCTCATTGTTTGGTTCAGTAATCTGTGTCCAAATTAGTTCCTCTTTCAGAATGTAAAAAGATTTGGGTGTGGAGCCAGTTAAAGTCCAACAAATATGTATGGCTATATTCCAACCCATTCTCACACCCAAGGTGTGAAAAGCTGAAGCACGGTCAAGCGCCTTTAGCATCACAATTAAGATGCTAAATGTACCCCTATATCGACAAACAAGGAATCGACTTTCAATTGCTTGCCTTATGCATCAGGTCAAGACTCATTTAATTCTTTGCATGCATTTGTAAAAGCAGAAATGATTTTCATACATAAAGCCTACATCCAATCAAAGCTATTGGAAGGCTTCTTTAGGCAGCAACTTTCGAATGTGTTTGTAATTTGAGCTTTTGGGTCTGTTCCTCACACAAAGCAATCTTTTGGCCCCAGAAGGCTTGGAATATTTGTAATTTTTGAATAAACCTGTACTGTAGTTGTATCTGCCAATTATATCCTGTGTTTTATATTGACAACTGGTTAGGGTTAGGTTAGGTCACACTGTCATGAGAAAAACAGATCTGAGTCACATATGAGCAAAAAATCAGATTTGGGCCACATTTGCCTGCAGTCTCAACGTAGCCCATTAAATGTAGTTCTGTTCTCACACAGTTCAGTTATAAACAAGAGTGACAACCGTATTCAACAACCAAACCACCTGGACTGTCACCATCTTTAATAATCACTGTGGTAACAGATGTTATTCACAGCTGTCATATAGAAAAGGGGCACATTTCTTTGTCATTGATACTGAAAGTGGTTTAGGCTGGTTTAGAAGGAAATGAACCAGCACAGTCACTCCTGAATTGCACAGTAGGGGTGGGGACTATTACAGATGACTTTCACTTTTTCCAAAAATCAATCTTTCTTCCAGATAACAGCCCTCTTACTTACTGCATGGCACACTTGTAGCTGTTCAGACATTCCAAAACTGACAAGCACCAAGGTGGGCACTCTGAGAATTCAAGGACGCAAGATGTTACAAGATTCACAATTCAGAAGAATGTAGTATTTTTGCCCACATTCTGATTTGTGCTACATTCTGATGAATTCTGGAATGTCCTCACCACTTTTTATTAGGAACTGCATCATAATACGGTTTAAATCCTACAGTAAAGGTATTTACAGTATAATGTTCTAAAAAAATGTTGTTCTTGTGAACTTTCTATTCATCAAATGCAAAAAAAAAAAAAAAAAAAAAAAAAAAAAAAAAATTCAAATTTGATAAGAAATGTATGCAGAAAATAAGGAACATTTGTGACGCTTAAAGGTGCAATATGTAATATTTTTGCAGTAAAATATCCAAAAACCACTAGGCCAGTGTTATATATTTCGTTCACTTGAGTACTTACAATATCCAAAATGTTTCCAACTATTTGTAAATCGTGAGAAAATTGCAATTTTAACAAAGGCTCCGGGACGTGTGAGGAGTCGCCTGTCAATTGCGTCATACCCGCGTTAACCCTCGGTCTGCGTCGGTTTCCGGTTTTATTTTGTAGAAACCATGGAAACACCAAAGACGCTTTAATATATTACACGTTTTAATAGACAAGGGAACAACTGTTTTGATATATTTATAGACAGAAAACGAATTGTTGTTATATAGCTCAACACGTTTAGTCTTATTGTTTAAATCAATTTCTTGATTTTTTTCGAGTACCATGCTTTACCATGCCTCAGGGAAAAACACTATTTTGTCAAATAGCTAACATAGCATAATCAGATGCAGCTTTATTTTTATTAACAGTAATACATAATTTTCTCCATCATACAATACGTTTTAAAATTAATGCCATTTATCAACACAAGACATCAAATATTTAATATGATATTCTAAAATTGATCAGCTTACTGCAGTGTGCAACAGCCAAGCGAACGCACAGAGTAACGTTATAACATCATTTTCAACACACTCAAATGTATCTAATATAATAAACAGAGCTGCGTTACCTCATACTCATGACCGGAAAAGCGGAAGTGGCGCCGGAGACTGTGGCATAATAAAAGTTCCGCTGTTCGTGAGGCGTGTGTTGTGCAATCGCTCCAGCGGCCTACAGTAACGTTAATAATCGCATCCATGAACATGATTTCTTCCCGACTCCAATCCCTATTCTTTTGCACTGTCCACTGAGATGAAGACCACACGTCCCAAGATTCCGCTCTAAAACTTGGCGTCATCAAGCTACGCCTTTGTTTTGAATAGGCTTCTAGCAACCTCTAGCGGACAAAATATTACATATTGCACCTTTAAATCTGCAGTCCGTAACTTTTTTTGGTTCATAACTAGCCAGTGTTCAAAACCATCTCTTTACCTTAGCCCGATCCGCACTGAGGAGACGTGCCGATGCACAACCCACGTAAAGATGATAATTTCACAAATAACTGCAATTGCAGGTTTCAAACAGAGATGGCAACAAAGAGGGGGAAAAAAAAAAAAAAAAAAAAAAAAAAAAAAAAAAATTACGGACTGCAGCTTTAAGACTGCTAAATAAATCAGCTTTTCCATCACAGGATGGATTATATATATATATTATATATATATATATATATATATATATATATATATATATATATATATATATATATATATATATATATATTATATATATATATATACACACACACACACACACGCAAACACTACTATTCAGAAGTTTAAAATATATGATGATATTACTAATTTAAACAATTTAATTTTGAAAGAAAAAAAGGCCAGTAAGAAATGGCAAGTACATTTTCTCAGCTCAAATAGTGGTGGTGATACAAACATTTCCTTTGTAGAAAGAGGGGAAAAAAAAGGAACTAGCTTGTTAAAACTTGATAATTGTGATGCTTATTAGTTCAACTTTAAAAGGTTAGTCATGTCATCCTTGTTTGGGTCATTAGAGACGTGTCTGGCACAGAGCAAACTGTTAGCAGTGCGACATTTAATCATAGCCAGAGATTTAGACAATCCTACGGCTCGTGATCATTATAAGCAATGGGCAGTCCTGAAAGATCATCTTTTGAAAAGGCTTTGACTTTTTAATGAGGAAGTAAATCATCGCAAAACACTGTACCATCATCACCGCTGAGTAAATGATGACTGTGGAAACCATAAACGGGCATTTTTCACAAAAGACTGAAATAAACAGCACTTTCAAAAAGAATAACCCAAACGTCTCACTTGGATACAGTGATTCTCAAAAGGCTGCATAAGAAAGCACACGCCTATTTTAAGATAAATTTCCCATTCTGCAACACCGTTTTACATCTAAGAGAAAACCTTTGGCTTTATCTCGCTTAAACAGCCTTGAACTCTGAACACATATTTCCATCAGAAAAGCTGGTATTAATGAAGTCACAATCTGTGCCATACCAACCATGAGCAAAGAGACACTGCCAAAAACCAAAGGGTGAAACGATCTCCCCTGGGGATTTCACCACTAAAATTCAATGTGCAAGGGTTTCTATGGCAACAAGCGACTCACTGCACTTAATGCAACAATGAACTGGAGTGACAGATAATGCGTTGCTCTCTAAATTTTAGCTGCTAATGCCCTTAATGAGTCTGGATGCCAAAATCAAAGAGGGAGCTTTGTGTGGCTGGCTGTCTTTGAATGGGACCTTTCCCCATACACACAGAGCTAATGAGATTTCAAATCAGAGGTCTACAGCAAAGTACAAACACTGTCTTACTCTGTTTGTGTGTGTTTTTTCTCTTTCCCTTCCTTCAAAATCATACAGATGTGGTAAAACTTCTGTGCTACGATATTAGTCGCCTGACCCACATCCATTTTTCACTCTACCAAGTGTATGGAATCTTGTTATCTAACAAGAATGACTTTCATTTTACCCCATATCACCGTCATTTTGCTCTTTTTCTTGGGGCATACATATAATATAATATAATATAATATAATATAATATAATATATGTGTGTTACGGAACACAGACTCACAACAACGTAGAAATGAATATGAGGCTTTAATGATAGTAGCAGGGAATGCAAACAAGCAATATATTTGACAAAAAAATGGTCAAAGCAGGATGGTAATATACAATGAGAATACTGACAGTTCTTTGGTTTGTAGATGGTTGGAGGAGATCGTAGCTGTGAGCAGCCGAGCACACACTTAAGTGGAGACGGCGGAATGAGGAATGAGTCCAGGGAATAGAGTCTGACGAGGAAGCCGCTGGAGACACAAAGGATCAGGGAGAGATGCTGGAGACACAGAAGATCAGGGAGACACTGAAGAAAGGTAAGTGCTGACAGGTAAATGAGTCCATATACAAACGAACGAGACCAGACCAGTGTTGCCAACTGCTTTCAATTGAAAGTAGCTAAAACTAGTAGCTAAATGTCACTAGATGACATCATAATGGCAAATTCATTGATCTATATAAATATGAATAGAGCTCAGTAGGCAAAATAAGAATCTAGATAAGGTTTGTCCAAGAAGTTGCTAGATTTGGCCCTAAACTTTTGGGAAAAAAGTCTCAAAAGGGGTGGGGAAATCACTAAATCTAGTGACAAAATCCCTAAATTGGCAACACTGGACCAGACAATGTGCTAGGGTGAAGTGTGTGCTTAAATGCTGCTGTGCTGATGAGGTGATGGAGATCAGGTGCAGGTGATTGCTGAGTGTGAGCAGGTGAGCAACAGGAGGGATGATGGGAAATTGAGTCCGGGGAAGGTGAGCTAGATGGTGACCGTGACTATATATATATATATATTAGTTGTCAACATTTGAAGTGGATCAAAACCTTTCATCAAAGTTTTCCTTAGTTCTTAGGACAACTTTGATGAATTTTTTTTGATCCACTTCAAATGTTGACTACTGTATATATATATATATATATATATATATATATATATATATATATATATATATATATATATATATATATATATATATATATATGAGATGCACCAATACTAAATTTCTCTGCCAATACCGATTATTCATAATGATATCAGCCAATACCGATATAGATAGTTGGAAAATAAATCTCTCCCAAATTATGCTGCAAACTATACAGGGAACCCCTATCATTTGGTACACTATAATATTAGAGGTTACAATTAACGACAGAGGTTTTATATTCAGCTGCTATTTATTATCAGATATAATAATTACACTCAAATAAAAACCTTCCTGTGGTAAATGTTACATTATGTGACATATTGTTCACAAGTTGTTTATTGACGTCTTTCCGCGGTTGAAACATAAATAAAGTGATTACATGAGACATGATACATTCCAGTAAGTTGTACTGTATCTTTCAACATACCATTTGATGTTCATGCATGTTTTTCGAGATATAACTTTCCACTTTTATTAATGGGGAAGAAAAGTCTCGCACTCCACGCAGCCACTTGATCTGCCGCTAGAGCGATCTGTCACGTCACATTTAAGAGTGTCAAAACGCCATTTATTGTTTGAGGAGACTTTGTTTCTTATCATTTGTGCAACAAAGCACACAGATCTTTGCGATTATTGGATGAGAGGTGCGCTAGAAATAATGTTTGAAAAAAAAAAAATAATAAAAAAAATAAAAAAAAAAGCAGACCTGGCAACCCTGGCTTTAACTACGGGTGATTTATAGGGTCAAATAGAGCCTGCTTTAACATCGCTGTTTTTTAAACTGTTAATGTGTTATTGTCGTGTTAACTAAATTCAACACAAGATAGATTTTCTTCACATATAGTATGAGTTGCTGTCTGAACACATTTTTCTGCACCCTTTTGATTGACTGGATATAATCGGCCCTGATCATAATAATAGTTTTTATCGGCTTTACGATGGTTGGCCGATACATCGGTACATCTCTAATATATATGGATGGATGGATGGATGGATGGATGGATGGATGGATGGATGGATGGATGGATGGATGGATGGATGGATGGATGGATGGATGGATGGATGGATGGATAGATAGATAGATAGATAGATAGATAGATAGATAGATAGATAGATAGATAGATAGATAGATGTTCAACTGGTACTAAGGGGCCCAAAGTGTGCCAAGAAAATATCCCCCACACCATTACACCACCAGCAGCCTGAACCATTGATACAAAGCAGAATGGATCCATGCTTTCATGTTGTTTATGCCAAATTCTGACTCTACCATCCTACCACCAATTTCTAATATTGTCCAATTTTGTTGAGCCCATGTGAATTGTAGCCTCAGTTTCCTGTTCTCAGCTGACAGGAGTAGCACCGGTTTGTCTTCTTCTGCTGTAGTCCATCTGCTTCAAGGTTTGATGCATTGTTTGTTCAGAGATGCTCTTCTGCAGACCTCGGTTGTAACGAGTGGTTATTTGAGTTACTGTTGCCTTTCAATCAGCTCGAACCATTCTGACTATTCTCCTCTGACCTCTGGCATCAACAAGGCATTTTCGCCCACAGAACTGCACATTCACTTTTTCGGACCATTCTCTGTAAACCTTAGAGATGGTTGTGCGTTAAAAATCCCAGTAGATCAGCAGTTTCTAAAATACTCAGACCAGCCCGTCTGGCACCAATAACTATGCCACGTTCAAAGTCATTTAAACCACCTTCCTTCCCTATTCTGATGCTCAGTTTGAACTTCAGCAGATCATCTTGACCATGTCTACATGCCTAAATGCATTGAGTTGCTCAAATGTGATTGGCTGATTAGGTATTTGCGTTAATAAGCTGTTGAACAGCACCTAATAAACTGACCAGTGAGTGTATTGATATAGATATAGATTTAGATACAGATATAAAGATATAGATAAAGATATAGATATACACATACATATAGCATCTGACAAATGCATAAAAGTAAAAAAATTACAAAATACAAAGGGAGAAATATCTAATTTTCCCTGTTGTTTTGCTGTTGTGTTTACTGAAACACCATCAACAGAGTAGGTGTAGTAGATGTAGAAGAATAAAAACATAAACAAACTAATTGGCATTTACAAAATCTTCATGACTCACATCCAAATGATAGCTTCATCATAATGTTTTTATAATGGAAATGTTATCATCTGTGTATAGCTTAAGCTCCATATAAGCCACTCGCCCGTCATTACATTCTACTTCTTCTGTGGTACGTGTGCTTCTCATATGGCAGTGACTCATAGCACACCTCTCTGAGTAGCTTACTCCTTGTAGTTTTTGACATGACACTGTGTAGAGATCAGTAAGCTCAGAGATCACCGGGGAATGTCTCAGCACTGCTAAATCATTTTGCTTGGTCTCACCTTGATGTATTTACGCGTCATTATTTTTTACCTCTCGCCTTCTCTCCTGATTTCTCTCCTTGCTCTTCTCTGCATTTAGGATGTGCTGGTATATATATTATTTTTGCCCATTCTTGGTTCCTATATATTGCTCATCATATATCTTGCAAAACTTCAGAAGGGAAAAATCTCAGCAATACAATCAGTTTAAAAAAAAAAAAAAAAAACTGTAACAGAACCAGCAGCAAAAAATGTTTAATCAGATTTCATAAAGCAACAGCTGCTTCACAGAAAACATGAGAGAGAGAGAGAGAGAGAGAGAGAGAGAGAGAGAGAGAGAGATAGAGATGGGGGGGGGGGGTCAGACAAACAGAACGAGAGATGGGGAGCACTTGTATTTGCATTTGCCTCAGAGGCAAAAAGCTAAAAAAAAAAATAAGATGCTGAAGATTGTACTTTATCATGACAAAATAATGGCTTTGTGGCTGTGTTTCTCATCTTGGCGGCTCTCTTCAAATCTGAGGAAATGGCCTGGCATTTGTCGCACTTAAGAGACGCAAATAAGACACAGAGATTCTGACTCACCTCTTTCCGTTGCTGGTATATATCTCACTGTTTCACGCTACCAGTTTCTACCAGTGTCAATAACAAGGTTGCAAACACACAAAAGATCAGTGATCTATCAAAGATTGAAGTACTATCACACAGCATGATAAACAATACGTAATTTTCTAATAAAACACAGTGTTGCATCTGGTTTAACAGGGGAAGAACCGGAGCCATTGTGCATTTTGATAATTAAATTAAGTGAGGCTTGCAAATTATTTTGCCAGGCTGACATGCATACAAATTAGCTTGTCATATTGTTTTAGAAATACACGACCATGCCAAATACCTTGTCAAACTCGAATAGGGAACAATATTTGAATTATTTATTGTGCAGACAAAACAAACAAAATCACAAGAATTTTTACTGGTTTTGTGGGTAAGCGTGCCTTAAAGCTTTGCATTAAATATTTAAAAGAACAGAAAAAAAAAACCTATGCAAGGACTTTAAGCTACTTGATATGTAGATATTAGTATATATCCCTAACAGAGTTGTGTTAGGGATCCCTAGCACTGTGTGTGTGTGTGCGCGTGTGTGTGTGTGTGTGTGTGTGTGTGTTTCCATGGTTACTCCCTCCTGAGAGTAGTTGTTCTTGCTAAGTTAAGGATGACAACACAGTGTATGTGTTTCCATGGTTACTCACTCCAGATTGTGGTTCGTCTTTGCAGAGTTATAAAGAGAAAGGATCTTTCTATGTGCACATTCATTCATGTGCATGTGTGTCTGCATATTTGCGTATGCAATGTCATGTGCTATGGGTTAGTTCACCCAAAAATGAAAATTCTGTCATTAAGTACTCACCCTCATGTCATTCCACACTCGTAAGGCCTTCGTTCATCTTCGGAACACAAATTAACCCTTTGACGCGTACGATCACACCGGTGTGATCGGTCTGGGCTGGTCCCTGGAGCGTACGATCACCCGGTAAAATCGTGTTCTGGGGGGGTAAAATCTGCATTTTTGGCAGGGTTCCCTGCACTCCAGAGGCTAAATATCATGTTATTTGGGGTCGTTTCAACCCGCAGACATGAAAAACAACAGTGTTAAAGTAGCCCAATTCCGCGGAAAAACTGCAGACTTGGTAACACTGATCCTTTCCATTATAATTGGACGACATTTTTTATTTATATCAGATACATTGTAAGTAACTGTAAAGTTTACTCTCTTCTTCTCCCAGGTAACCGACCACTTACTTCCATGCATTTCAATAGAAGCGGATGAACTCATGTGCTGTATATCCAACAGATGCGATTCTTTGAACTGCGGCGCCCATTGCACGTATAGCTATATAGTTATAGTTAACAAGTTTGTGAATATTTTAAATAAAAAGGAAAAATTAAATAAAAGCAAAACATCAGTCATACAGCCCTATTGCGGCTGCGGTGTGTCACATGACAAGCAATGACGCGTCACCATGGAAACAACAAAGTGATGCGTTCTAAATAACGGTCGCCTAGAAAAAGTCACGCTGGGGGATCAACCAGAATATTTTAAACTTACGTGTGAAAGGGTTAAGATATTTTTCATGAAATCCGAGAGCTGTCTGACTCCTCCATAGACACCACCACTTTCAAAAATGAAATAAAACTTTTTGCGCGTAAAAACAAAACAAAAATATCTTTATTTCAATAATATTGTCTCTTCTGTATCATTCTCCTACGTTGTTTATGTTCAGTGCTTCCAGGTTCTACGTCAGAACACCGGCTCATTATTGGCCAGCTCCTGCATCAGCCTCACACATTGTTGAATAAGGTTGTTATTTTTCTTTTGTTTTTGCGCACAAAAATATTCTCTTCACTTCATAACATTAAGGTTGAACCACTGCAGTTACATGGACTATTTTAACAATGTCTTTAGTATCTTACTGGACCTTGAAAGTGGTGGTTAAATTCCTGTCTATGGAGGAGTCAGATACCTCTCGGATTTCATTAAAAATATCTTAATTTGTGGTCCGAAGATGAATGAGTGTGGAATGACATGAGGGTGAGTAATTAATGACAGAATTTTCATTTTTGGGTGAACTAACCCTTTAACTGACATTTTGCACAAAAAGTTAGACTTAACTTTTGAACTGTAAATGTGCAGGTGCATTGTTCTCCTCACTCACTCTGTACCGTAGCAGTCCTGGTGCAGTTGTAGAGGATGGCGAGCTCTCCGAACACTTTCCCCGGTCCCATGGTGCAGAGTTTCATGCCCTCCTTGGTCACCTCCACCCTGCCATCTGAAAGCAATCAGAGGTAAATCCTTAAGTCCACTGATGATGCTCTGTTCATGAAAGTAAGCATGACAGTCTGGAAATGCATCCGTGCTGCCTGCCTGGATTGGACCGAGCCAGGCCTAATACATTCCAATAACAGTCTCATTTCATTAGGCCAGCAGACATGAGCAGAAGCTTCGAGGGGAGTGGGGGATGTGAAATGACTGGGAAAGGTAGGAGCTCTCTAATGTAATGGGCACAGGAAGAAGTAGGCCAGTGAAAAGAGGGGGGAAAAAGAAGAAAGGAGTGGAGGATTAGCAAAGTATTAGGCCTAAACTATTAGATGAGATGCAGTGAAACCATACTGAGAGGGCCTGGGACTGTTATTTCAGGATTAATGCGTAAGACACACGTAACTCCTCTGCGTTAGCTCATGGGAAATTCATCAACAGGCTTGGTTGAAGAGCTCATCTGTCACCTCATGCAGTTTTCGAATTATACCAAAGCTTCTGGGGGGGCAATACTTGGAATAAAGTAGGTCTGAGAAAACCCTTCATGCTAAATGCTGGCAACAGCAAGGTAGCAAGTAAAAGCAAAGATGTTTATGCAGATATTCACAATCTGATGTTATTCACATAAAGGCCCTGTTTCCACCTGGTATTAAGATGCGTTTTGGTCGATCAGATCACAAGTGGACGACGCTAAATACAGGTGCCAACGGGGTGTAAAACGTTTTGAGCTTGTCCACATTCGACCACTTCCAGAGGTAGCCGAAAACGCATTTGACCAGATTGCTTTCGTAGTGGAAACACTCATGTAGTCGAATGTGTTCGAACAGCCACCAACGACCGCCTACTCTCCGCCTACTGACCTAACACATAAACAGTATGGGAAGCGCGCTAGCCAGACGGGATTTAAACTTTGTCAGCTGAAGACCCAAGTTTGGTTAAAAGATGAAAAACATACCAATCTCATTCCTGATTTCAAACACGCACACACAGCGTTTGACGTGGTCTTACGGCTGTCAGAGCAGAAACAAAAGCTGCTGCTGCTCTCCATATGTTTTTCTGTCGTCTCCGGTCGTTTTCATATGTAAATTGCGCAAGCTTTTTTTGTCCATTAGATCGAAAGATCTGAAAAAACCCATACATTTACCCACCCATAGACCATCCCCTCGAAGAAATCAGGACAGAAGTGGTTGAAAGTGGACCAAAAAAGACACAAAAAAGATTAAAATGCCAGGTGGAAACGGGTATGTGTCTCCCTCGTCCACTTGTGATCCGATCGACCAAAACACATCTTAATACCAGGTGGAAACAGGGCCAAAAAGCATGCTGCTTCATGTTTTGTATAACACGGTGTCGCTGTCAGAAGTTTGGAATTAGAGATGCACCCGTCGACCGGCCATAAATCAGGCCGGTTTTTGCTCCAAACCGATCTCTATTCCAGACTTGTACATAAACTGCATTGCAATCATTTCCCAAAATGTAATTTGGTTGGAAATATTACGAAGTCTCTAAACAGGACGTTAACACAGGCCAGAGACGGGACACGCTGAAGACAGACGCAAAAAAAGAAAACACAGACGCTCCAGCAGAGAAAATATTGTACCAGGCACAGCAAGCTCACTGTTCGCGATGCTCGAAATACTAGAAGAAAACTATAAATATTGAATTGGGGGTGGGGGTTTATATGAATGTATCTCTGAAGGGAACTGACTGTCTTCAGAAAAGTTTCGATGGAATTTTCTTTTCCTCTTACCTCCATTCTGTATAAAATAAGTGCCCAAAGAAACCGCTGCTGTTCCATAAGCACCACCTACTGTCAGAGAGTGAATTTGCATTTTCATTCAGTCCGTCTGATAATTTCACAAATCTAAAGTTAGAGCATTCTGTTTTTGCTTTTAAATCTTGAAATGATCTAATTCAAATCAAAAACAAAAACAACTGCTCATGCTACTTGTATGTAGCATCTTTGTTTGGATCATGATTAAAATGCTGTGGTTGCCTCTAATTTCAAATGGCTACAGATATATTTTTTGTTGTTGTTGTTGTTTAAGGCCAGTTTGCCTATTATAGAGCAAATAAACAACAAAAAAAATTGCTTAAACAAAGAGGAAAAAAAAAAAAAAAAAAAACGGCAACCGGTATCGGAATTAGCCAATTTGCTTATAAAAAAAATAAGAATCGGCCATGAAAAATCATGATTGGTGCACCACTATTTGGAATAATTTTTGGAATAATTTTATGATGTTTTTGTGAGTCAAAAAAAAAAAAAGAAAGAAATATTACAATTTAAAATAACAGTTTTCCATTTGAATGTATTTTAAAATATAATTTATTCTTGTAATGGCAAAGTTGATTTTTCAGCATCATTACTCCAGTCTTCAGTGTCACATGATGGTTCAGAAATCATTTTAATATGCTGATTTACTGCTCAATGTTTTGCGGGAAACAAAATGTGGGAGCCATGATACACTACAAAACATTATTCCAAATTCTGGAGCAAGTAAGATAAAAAGGGAAATAATTTTATTCAGCAAGGACACATTAAATTTATCAAAAGTGATATTATTATAAGACATTTATAATGTTACGCAATATTTCTATTTCAAATAAATGCTGTTCACTGAACTTTCTATTCATCAAATAATCCAAAAAATAAAAAATAAATAAAATAAGCAGCAAAAAAAAAAAAAGAAGGTTCAGAATGATTTGTGAAGGATCATGTGACACTGAAGACTAGAAAAATGGCTGATGAAAATTCAGCTTTGCATCACTGGAATAAATCACATTTTAAAATATAGCTAGTCAAATCGAATAAAGTTATTTTAAGCTGTAATAATATTTCACAATATTACTGTTTTTGGTGAATTTTTGATCAAATAAATGCAGCCTTGGTGAGCAGAAGAGACTAGTTGTGTTTAATCAGCTGAAAACTAACAGTAAGGGTCCTCTCCACAGGGGGAAAAAAACATATATCTTCTTCATCAGACTTCTTGGTAGGCTAGTCTCCAGCTCTGATGCTATCAGCAAGGCTAATCCAAACAGGCTACAAATACACTGACCCAGAATCAGTTTGCTGTGGCTCTATTCTCCTGCCACCTGGGGTCTGTCTAATGACGGATCTGAATCACCACTGGTCATCCCGAGCTCTAACAGCACGAAACAAACACATCCACTTTAAGCCCACCATGAGCACCAGCCCACTGACTCAATGTGTAAATACAATGCAAAGCTCAGTTTAAAATTTACAATTTTTTCTTGAAGACGTCCTAAGTCCTATCAGTCGATTCTCACATCCTAGATTTTGACTATCAGGATTGAGTTAGAGGCTGCCGGACTGAATCAAGCCAAGTTGTAAGCTTTGGTCTGTAAGTCTATTATAAATAAAGGAATCATGTGGATTTCCTGAACACTGTTGTGGCTAGAAATACAGCACATGAAGTCATTTTATCAAAATGCAACAACTTGTGGATGGATAAAATCAAGTCACACACTCACTAAAAAAGTAATTACAAAATACTTCACAATCTGACACTGATTCATTGGATCAATGACTATAACAGCTGATTTAGATATAGTCAAGTGAAAAGCTACTGGTCAGCATTGGCAAGTTAAAATTACAGTTTACTTTATGGTACGCCACTTAGCTAACTACACACACAGGGCCTAAAATTCATGTTGGCGAGTATATGAAGCAGTTTCAATCCCCAGATAGCCAGTCTCATTTTTTGTGAATTCTAACAATGCAATGTTGTAAGAACATGAACGTGAATGACGCTCAAGACAGTTGACGGGCCAGCGCTGCATCCTCACTAAAGTTTAAGCCTTGCCGATTTAAATATTCAAGCGCAAGAAGACGCAAAAGGGAACTCAATTCGTTACTCACATGCTTTGTGGGAAGTTTAGTGTGCGTACACATCTGAAGTGAGACATTAACACAAAAGTATACACAAAAAATACCTGTCTCTACCAGTATCCTCCTAGTAAACACAGTCGGTTATGGCTTGAGTGAACGTAGACACTCAAGAAAGACAACGCATGTGTACAGTATCAGTATATTGTCTTAAAGTGACAGCAGCCTAATATTCCTGCTGCTTTCTGTGTTTTTAATGTTAATCACACAAAAAGAACAAAGAAAAAAAATCACTCACTGCTCTTGAATAACTTTTGAAACTTTAATAAGGATTAATCCCTGTTTAATTTATACAGTGTATAAGTGACGACTATCCAGTATTATTTTACATTTGATTACTTTATTCAATGTCTCTACCTGAAAACTACTCTTACTTGTCTTTAATAATGTTTTAAATTTATATTAGTTATATTAGGCTAGTAGTTTTAGCTGTGGTATCGAAAATGGAATAGAGAATTGTGAATTTCCACTGGTATCTAACTGGCTGTTTTTGCATAAACAGTTTAATGACCAGTAAAAAAAAATATATATATATATATATATACAGTATGATCCAGGAGTTAAAGTCCCCCTGTACTCAATAATTTTAGCCCTTAAAACTCATATTTGATCAACAAAATGACATATTTAAACGTTCTTTCCTGTGAAAACATTTCTTCATGCCTTAAAATAGTTTTAATGTAACTCTACACCCTTACTTCATTTAGTATACACGGATCGATGAATATGCTAATTAGCCCCGCCTCCACTCACTCACACAAGCTCAGAGATCCACTCGGTCAACTTACTGAGGTAAACGCTGCACAATGGTATCGCTCTTTACAAAGTCAGACACATAACAGTAATAAATATGATTAGCCTTTTGCTTGACTACGTTATCAGTCAGCTGCTTATAATGTGTTGCTAATGTTACACGACTCCCTTGCTTCAGATAGGTCATGGTTAACGATATGCTAAATCCTGCCGGCACGTTGACATGATTGGTTACAAAGTAGTTTGTTACGTAAGAAACACCAGTGATTTCAAACCGCGTTTTTGAAACTGTCTTTCGATCACTGCAGTTTAAAAGATAAAATACTCAGCAATGATGTTGACTTATGAATTTGCACAAGGTTTGTCTTAAAGCATATTAAAAACACCACATAGACATATAAACAACATTAAAAACTTGATTTTCACGACAGGGGGACTTTAAAGATATTTCACATAAATATCACACAAAGGAGATGTGTGTCAATGAACAAGTCGGCCCTGTTCTTCATCACTTTATACTGTACATCTGAGATAATATGACAAATTCTAAATCAGCTAATTGTCACGGACGGATGATGATGACGATGAGATGTAGAGTATCTTAAAATGCAGTGTGAACTTTATTAAAGGAACACTCCACTTTTTTTGAAAATAGGCTCATTTTCTAACTCCCCTAGAGTTAAACAGCTGAGTTTTACCGTTTTCGAATCCATTCAGCCGATCTCCGGGTCTGGCAGTACCACTTTTAGCATAGCTTAGCATAGTTCATTGAATCTGATTAGACCGTTAGCATCTCGCTCAAAAATGACCAAAGACTTTCGATATTTTTCCTATTTAAAACTTGACTCTTCTGTAGTTACATCGTGTACTAAGACCGTAATATCATTGCGCCTGCTGCACCCATGGTACGGCAGCAAAGTTCCTTGATTATTACGCCAGATTGAGAGTATAGTTCCTAGCCATATCGGGCTAGAAAATCGCAACTTTTCATTTTCCGTCGGTCTTAGTACACGATGTAACTACAGAAGAGTCAAGTTTTAAATAGGAAAAATATCGAAACTCTTTGGTCATTTTTGAGCGAGATGCTAACGGTCTAATCAGATTCAATGATCTATGCTAAGCTATGCTAAAAGTGGTACCGCCAGACCCGGAGATCGGCTGAATGGATTCGAAAACGGTAAAACTCAACTGTTTAACTCTAGGGGGGTTGGAAAATGAGCCTATTTTCAAAAAAAGTGTAGTGTTCCTTTAAACAACAACAAAAGTGTATATTTCCACATAATGATAATCCAAAACAAGAGAAAGCCAACGTAACAGCGTGTATGAACACAAACAACAGACAATTCTAAAGTTATTGTAATGACACTGAAATATTATTGCCTCTGGTTCAATATTGTTCTCCTGTAAGAATGAAGCTGCGTCTGGGACAGACTCGAGTATCACCTCGCAAGCCATCTAATCCTGTTTACGTTGCAAATACCTGCTCTTGAGCGGGTTTGGACTTAAGGACCTGTTGCTATGACAACAACTCAGATGAGCTTTGAAGAACAGAATAATCCAGGATTGTGTCAAATCATCAACAATTAAATCCAGCTAAATCCATTATCGACATGGAAAAATGGTACCCTGTTTTATATGACATCATAGGCTGATATTATTAGTTTTTGACAGGTAAGTTTGAGTCAAGTCGAAAGTAACAGCAACTTGAATGTCAAAGTCAAGTCTCAAGCATTCAAATTCAAAGTCACACGTTTTGAGTCCACTCTGACACCTGCACTACGGTAATACATCAAACCAAAGGTAGTCCCGTCACTGTCTCCTCTTAAGCGTAAAGTTTCATTAGATTTCCATCATGTTCTGATTCCTTTATCTTGGCGGGACAATATGAGGAATGAGACAGGGCACAAAAGCAGAATGTTGTTATCAGGGAGCTGTGACTATCAGCCTGTTTTCGGGCAGGTCATGCTGACTTGTGCTCTATTATCACTGCCTGCATCCGCAACCAAGGGAAATAACCTACTGTAACTAGGACGGAAAATGTGGAATGCTTTAGGGCTTGGAAACAACAAGATGTGCATGCAAAAAAATAATGCTGTATATCTTCCAAGCTGATGTTATAATATCTGCACCTGTTTAATGCTTCGATGAACTTTTTTTCATTTTCACATATCATACACTATTTTTATTTGCAGCTGTGGTTCCAGTGAAGAACCTTTAGCATCCACAGAATCTTTCTATTGCACAAAACAATTCTTGGTAACACTTTAGTTTAAAATATAATTCTCACTATTAACTAGTTGCTTATTAGCATGCATATTACTAGGATATTGGCTGTTTATTAGTACTTATTAATTCCTTATTCTGCATGACCATATTCTGCATCCCTTAATCCTACCCAATCCCTAAACGTAACAACCTTACTAATTATTAATAAGCAGTTTATTGAGGCAAAAGTCGTAGTTAATAGTTAGTTAATAGTGAGAATTGGATCCTAATCTAAAGTGTGGCCAGATTCTTTATTGTGGAAAAAAGGTTCTTTAAATTATTAAAATGTTCTTTAATAGGTTTTGGGCTATTTTGCTTCCATAACATGCATTATTTCAGACTAGTGGGAAGAAAACATCCAAAACACACATTTAACTGTTTATTTTAAAACACTTTATCTTTTTGAGTCTGTAGATTTCAATTACAATACACTTCAGTAGCACTTACCTACAGCAAACGTTTCAGTTTTATTCCTACATATTCTGAAGTTTTTTTTACAGAGGGGTTTGTTCATATATCATTCGCCTGATTTACAGTATATAACATTTTATCCCCCTGGCTGTTGACAGTATTTTCAGTAATAAAAAGAGGCCCAAAATCCGGTGTTGGACCTTACCTTGTGGATTAAATAAGTCTGTTATCTCATCTTCCTCGTTGTGTATTTGTATCTTACAACACAACGCGCAACATTAATAAACTGGGGAAGTATGATAGTTATTAAGTAACATAAGCTACAGTTTTAAAGCTTCTCCAATACTAAAAACGAAAAGAAATAAATGTGAAACAAAAATTAAAAATTACATAAATCAAATTTCTTCCTTAAATAGCTTTAATGTAGTTCACTATGTTTCGTAGTAACTTACAAGCTATAATTTTAAAGCTTTCCCAACACTGGTGCTACTCTATAGTAATTGGGTATGCAATGCCCTGTAAACAATGTGAGTTATCATCCTCAAAAAATGATGAAAAAAAGTGGTTTTGAAGAAAAGAGCATTTGAGGTGAGCTCTGAAAATTGACGATGATACTTGGACTAACATTCACCTTGAGGTCTATATATTAAAGCTGGTGTGTTTTATTAAACATAGGGTTATTCATTATAGAATAGGTTAAAGATCTACTGAGAATAGGCATCTTCATGTTTCTATATTATAAGATGTGATCTGTAATTCTCAGAAGTAGAGACAGCACTAAGTAGAGATAAAACGGTATGAAAATTTCATATCACAATTATAGTGACGTTATCACTGTATTATTAAAATGTGCTGGAAATGTTTAAAAAATACTGATACACAAATATTTATAGGTATTTTATCTGCTCTTTCATCTGTAAATAATTCTAGAAAGCTTATTATACAAATTTAGATTTTTAGAATGCACATTAGATTATTTTCCATTAAAATGGTTAAAACTTTGCATAAAAATTCAGCCAGATTTTTACACCGATCTTAAAATGTTAGACAGGCTGAATAAAACATGTAAATCCACTCTCTGACAGTAGGTGGCGCTTATGGAATAACACAAATAGAGCTTTCCCTGGTAACCTCTGTACACAAAGCAGCGCTGCAAGGGATGTTCGATTCCAGGTTTTTCAGAGTCGACTCGCTGTAATCAAATACGGTTTTAAAGATAATTAAAATATGAAACAGTAATATTAACCATCTGAAATTCTATAGTGGTTTATTGTCAAACAGGTAACCGTTTCATCACTACTCGTAGGATTCGCTTCACAGCATGCAGCACATTTCTGCTACTTCAAATGAGTCCACAGAATGTGTTAATGAATCCTCCGGTTGGAGGCCAATTACTCTGACTCACCCTAAACCAGCATGACTGAGACTATCAATCACCTTTACGTCTTTTATTCAAGGACAAAGGTAAGAGGACGCTTAAGGAAATAGTCCACATAAAAATAAACATTCTGTCATTAATTTATCACCCTCATGTCATGTTACCTGTATGATGTTAATTATAAAGCTCATGAGAGTTTCCTATATCTCGTCTTTTCTATATATATAATATTGGCCAAAACTGATAGTGAAAATATCATTCTCATGAGTCTTTTCAATGAGCCAGTTAATCTGATTCACAAATGAGACTGAACTGTTATTTCACAAACTGGACAGAACGATTCGTTCTCAAATTGGACTGATCTAGTTCTCAGTGATCTGGTCAAAGAAGCTGTAATGACTTAAATCGTGTCTCTTTAAAAAATTTGGACTAAACCGCTTAATTCAGGATTAGTTTTACGATCTCTTTATGAACTTTTTGAAGAGGCAAAGTGGTAATTGCGTAGACTGTCAATAGAGGGACAGAAAGCTCTCAGATTTTATTAAAAATATCTTCATTTGTGTTGCGCAGATTAACGAAAGTCTTACAGGTTTGGAATGACATGAGAGTATTAATGATAGAATTTTCATTTTTGGGTGAACTAACCCTTTAATATTGCGTACTGTTTTATAATAAGCTATACTACAATACACTGAGGTGAAAATAATATCTGCCACTATAGCATCTATTTGCTATTTACACTTATTACAAAGGAAATCACTTAGTGTAAATAGCATATATCGCTATTTACACTTATGCAGACCATGCATCTCACCGGGAAAGCGTGATAATTTCAGACATTCCGTGTGACCTGTGGCATCTCTGATGGTTTTGTGTAGGAGTCCCATTGCAGCGCTCTTAGGTTAAAGTGCCTATGTGTTGGAGGAATTCGAGGAAGAGTGGTGTTGATCGATGGAACGGCCACTCGTACTTTCAGTGTGTACTCAAACCTGTTTGTTTCATCTCACCCTGAACACATTCCCCTCTCTAGAGCATAACACATGCGAGAACAAGAGGGCAGCATCTCTTTTCTGCTCACTATTCTTTTTTTAATATACACCATATGTAGCCTTGCACATACATCTTTCCAGTGTATTCCAGTGCATTTCATACAGTAGAACAGAAAAGGTATGAACTTGTGAATGAGTTGTGCATCCGAAAGCCATGTTGATAAAAAAAAAAATAAAAAAAAAGGCTTTGCATCTAGGGCAGGACTTGGGTCCTTCAGCATGATAAGGGAATTTTCACTAGAAAAGATACAGCTCAGCTGGAGAAATACTCCTGTTCAAATATACCTCCACTGTGACAGAAAAAAAAAGGAAGAAAAAAATGGCTTTGTTAAGGTACTGACCATCTTTATAGGCTATCAGTTTTTAATTTATAGTACCTATAAACTCAATTTATATGTTCAGATTGCAATTTATATTTGAAAACAATGCACAAAATTAACCTGACAACAAAATTACTGTAAAAAAATTGTTGACATGGGTTTTTGACGTTTTCATCAATTTGCGCATTATCGTGATATGGATTAAAATTCATGAATATGAAAAAGAAATACTGACTAAATTTAAAGGACATTGTTATCAAACTATTATAATTATAGTTATTTATTGCTGAGATCCTCTTCTGACTTCTTAAAAGTTTAATGTTTTTGAAAGAAGAGTCTTATTGTTTACCAAAGCTGGATCAAAATACACTAAAAAAAAAAAATAGTAATATAGTGAAATATTACAATTTAAAAATGTTATATAAAACTATATATTTTTATATATTTTAATTTTTTATGTAATAGCAAAACACTTATCTGAAATGTAACATAACGTCCTCCCTGAATCTGTGCTTTTCTTAATTGTATTCTACATGTATGCACTTCCTCATAAAAGAAGTACCCCAGGGTTCTGTCCTCGGACCACAATTTTTTTATCTACTAGATCACATCTGCTAGATTCCTTAATTAAAACACATGCCTTTCTTATCAATGCTATACCCAATTCCACATCTCATATCCTCTTCTCTATCTCATATCTCGGCCGGTATTAAATTAGATTAGAATATGGACGTGAACTAAGGGTCAATTTTTGCAAGACTGAGCTCATCCTACATGACGTCCCTCACACAGTCTTTCTCCATCTCTTTTGAATGTCACACAGGCATCAATACCCAGTCTGTTTTTTTTTTTTTCTTCTTTTTCTTGATGACCAATTGACATTCAATGACCACAGTGCAGTCATTGCCTCTTTAAAGATTTCTCCTCCATTTGAAGACCATCTAAAATTGGTTCTTGCAATTGTTGTCATCAAGTAAAGTAATGCAATATTATGGCAGAGAAAACAACAGCTCGAACATTGTCTAAAAAGCTTAAACCAAAGCTAGATCTATGACCTGTAGATATATCTGCTATATTGGCTCATTATCTCAGGCAGGGAACACACAAATGAGCCTGTCAGCAGAGGCTCCAGCTGGACTCAGTGGTTTGGTTCTGGTCCAGCGATGACCTGTAGCTGTGGTTGATGCCAGGTGTAGATCTGACATCCACCAAAGGGGTTTATGCACCTCCTGGCTGCTCTACAGCTGATCCCAGCCCTTCAGACAGCCGGCAGCCCTAAATCACATGTGTCATCTGCAGACTGGCAAACATGGCAGTGAATTAAACCAGCTCAGCCTCTGGAAAAAAGCTGCTCCAGTGTCATGCTGCTTACGGTTAGCGCCATGGTCTCTTGGCTGTCCAATTACACTGGGTTTCAAATCTGGCAGGGCTGAACAATTAATCAATTAAATAACTGAGATTACAGCTGCCACCATTAACTAATCATTAAAAGTGATGATTACAGATTCCATTCCATTTGGACTGCGTCAAAAATGGGTTTCTTTACAGAAGTTGAGCATTGTAACCAATCACAGACATATCCATTGAGCACAATGCATTGGCGACTCAGAGATCATTAAATGTGTTTATAGGCCAGTATCATCAGTAATGATAACTGCATTCAGTAGTTCTTTAGCTAGTGTTAGAATCATTATTATTCTTGCACTTAAAGTATCGATATCTCAATGGTGTTAGACACTGCACTGCCATCTATTGACATGGATCAGCATGATCCTCTCCATTTTGTAAATTACCCTAATACTAATGAGTTTTAGGAACTTTGTCTGTCTTTCTGTCTTCTAGCTTCAGACCTTTTCTGCTTCTTCGGCTGTAAAGGTACTGATTCTCCCATCGTCTCAGCTGATGTAGCACGACAATAACTGTTTCATTTCATTTTTCAATTTTTGCACTTCGCATCACCGAACTACATTATGTGACTAACACATCTACAGAGGCGGCCAATGAGCATGAGGATTCTCTCCAATATTTAGTGATACATCATGGTTCACGTCTTTTCAACATGGCGAAATACATTAAGGGGGGCGCAACATTCCGAACCCACAACATTCATAATTAAAACACTATGAATACATGAGTATTATGAGTACAGTGTAAATCTCATGTGAGTGTCCACCATTTAGAGGACTCTTCACAAAAACACTATTTATTTCCTAATGTGAAAAACTTTTTTAAATTAGCACCAAACTATTGAATGTGAACACCATGATTACAAAACCACTGGAAAATGTCAATCATTTAGCCCTAAAATCTGGTTCTCTACAATGAAATTATTTTTCATAAAAATACACCATTGCATCTTCTAAAAAAAACAAGGTTTTATGGTGTATTAGTCCTTTCCAAAACTGCTTTTATTATATGATGTTACACAGGGATCAAATGAATAAGTAATGCTTTCAGAACCACTGAACCAAGCAAAGCAGATGTACTGTGCTTTACTACAATGACTGACTCCTACACTCGCTGCCATTACTTACAATGCCAAAGCAGAAAATTGCACTTACAAATCATAATCATGCCAGATTTCCTTTCGTTAAGTTGAGTTCAGGCTAACATGTAAGGCACAAACACACTTAGCACACAAAGTAAACATAATCACAAAGAGGACAATTTGCTTTAAACTCAACACTGCTCCACATCAACATTATGATGATAATTATGTTATAGAAAAGAGGTTTCCACATGGGCTTAAAAGCATATTCATAAATGTTTCAAAATCCAGCATTAAATACAATTATCTCTAGATGCAGGATGCTTTGTAATTTTGTGTGTGTGTGGTCCAGGTAAACCCTACGTTGCTTTCCCGGCGTAGGGTTTATCTATGCTTTCGCACCAGAGGAAAGTTTTCATAGTTCTATAACTATTGGCGAAAGTACTCGCTTTTTGGCATATTCACACCACAGGAACTGAGAATGATTTTACTTATACGAACACCTTTTTGGGGGACTAAATTAGCTCGTACTTAGGGTCTTACCCAGCAAAAAAAGGAACTACTAGTGATTTAAATGTACATTGATCGGCTGAACGCATGCAAAACACCAGCATCCGCCATTTGTAAAAAGCCATGTAAACACACAGTTTATAGCCTATATATTTACTCCACAAACTAACTCCACAAACAGCGATAGGTGGACCAACACCAAAATTTACACTAAGGAGGAAATCCAATGCGACTTCGAAGGGACCAATCGAAACATGATTATGTATTTCAGCTCAGCTAGCGACACTGGCATCAAGCACATGGCAAACGCTGTAATACTTTTTTGCAAACCATTTACTTTCTTTGTTTAACAGTTCTTTTTAATAAAGTATTAGATAGGACTGTTAAATAGATCGTAAACTGATGAAGACGAAGAATGGAAGCGCTGTGTGCTCAGGCTCTGACGTTCTCAGCGCCGTCAAAATAAAAGTCTCGCACAACCACCAGAGTGGCAGGATGTAAGTAATGGCTTAGTTTCTACTGGCGGTGCGAATGCAACCAGAGGCCCTAGGGGAAAATTTAGTTTTAGGTAGGTTTAGGGGTAGGGGTAGAGTTAGGGGATAGAATATACAGTTTGTACGGTATAAAAATCATTATGTCATTTGAATATGAAAACTCAACAGCTAAAATAGTAATCTCTGCAGTCAGATAAACCAAAAAGATAATGGTAAATTGGCGAACATAATTTTATTGTAAAATACTGCAAAAATAAAGTTATTTGGAATTAAAAAGCTTGAAGCTTGGAACATGATAAACTACATAGCCAACAAAATACTGTCCAGTAATGACTGAATGCAAAATATGCATAACCTATATAAAAAATAATGCACTTTTCAGAACTGCTTTTTAGAAGCACCTTTTAGAACCGCTCACAAGTTTTGTCTCACCCTGTAATGTTGCTCTTTATCCACAGGACTATGACATCCTGTATCTGAAACTACAGTGAGACGCCCTCACTTCCTTCCTTAACTGTGGGAGCTGAAGTACAGCCAATGCAAATCCAAATGGGTCCATTTGCACATTATCTGATCCGCGAAGAGAGAGGAGTCGACACTGGCTCGCTGATGCTTGTCGTGCACAAGTAAACAAAACGTCTGGAAATAATTCAGCAGTCTACCCCTGTTTTAGCATGACATTTCAAAGGAAGCCACTTATTTTTCATCCAGATGTTCATGTCAAACACTCTCAATCACATATTATTGTCTAGGATGATGATAAACACTTTGCTAATCCAATATGCAGTTCATAAACACATGCTGGCTATAGTGCAATAGACAAATGGGTGTTTCTTTAACTATGGACATTTTTGGCCCTCTAGATTCCCTTAAAACTCATTAGTTTAACTTATGTAGAATTATGTCATTTTTTCTCTTAAACTGTAATGAACATTTCCATCACCATCTCAAATCACCTTTTATTTGGTGATGGAATCAGCTGATTTATAATAAAATGGCTTATATTGTATTCCTATGGTTAACTATTAACTTTATCAGAAATATACAATTAACATTATTATTATTTTTACGTTTTATGCATAATTTGACAATTTAATATTGATTATAAATAATGTGAAATAAAACATGTTCATAAGTGATACGTCCATTGATATTATCAAGGTCAAAATTGTTGTTTATGGTGGAAATAATGCCATTACTCAGGAACATAATTTGTGTGCAAACTGATGAACCATTTTACATAGTAAATATTTAAATGGTTTATTAGTTTTAAAAAGTATATATATATTTGTAAAATAAGAAAAATTATAAAAGGGATTCGAAAAGTTGCAAAAAAAATTATGAAGACAGAGTAAAATGCTTCCAAGCCAGTTTTGACGTGACCTTAATTAAAAAAATAAAATAAAAAAAAAGTAAAAATCTCAGTAGTTCTACTAAAACATCCATATATAGTCAGTTTATTTTCACAGTTAAAAGCAAGTGCGTGCGACCACAGGGTCACCACTGAGATCATAGAAAGTTGTAAATGACAAATTTATGGAATCCATTTTTACAAATATATTAAAGTCAAATATTATGATTATAGCTACTTTAAATATTAAAAGGAAAAATAAAACCATCCCCATTAACTGTACATCCCCTGAGCATCTACTTTGCAATGCAAATAACATTAATATAACAATAATAACATTAATATTCACGCAGTAAATTTTACAAAAGCTCAGGACACTGAGATGCAAATCATTAATTTTATGATGAACATTTGCTCTTTGCCCTTGTCTCATAAGGAAGAAAACTGCTGTGACTCCTGTTCTGGGTGGCCAGGGATGTGGATACAAGAAACAAACACTTGCTCTAAACATTTTCTCCTTGCCCTTTAGCAAAGTACTTCATGTCTTGTTTTTTTGTTGTTGTTGTTTTTTTTTTTGTTTTTTTAAGGTATTGCAACATAGAGCTTCTGGCTGTTCATGGATTTTTAAATGAATAATTTAGTGAAAAATGAAAATTATGTCCGCATTTAATCTCATGTCATTCTGACCCTGTGTTTTGCATGTTTTGTTTTGTTTTTTATCTTCGTTGAAACACAAAACAGCAGAATGTCTCAGAAATCCAAGATAATAATGTTTATATTTTACATAATCATGTAGTTATGCCGGTTTTTGATAATCTAGTGAATTTAATACTTTGCAAATGACTGTTTTGACATTTCACTGTTTTTTTCTTTTTAGTTGGAACTTGCAAAAAAAAAAAAAAGATAAGATTATTCATAATTTAAATGAGTCTGAAATCAGAGCAAAAATAAAAATAGCAAAAATAGCAAATACAATATGTAATATATTACAAATCTGATTGATGAGCTGCATTTGAAGTCATTTTAATATAAAAATAACATAAAATTTCCATTATGCCATGAACTATGTATTTAATAAGAGTATATTCACATGTTCTGCACTTTGACTGATAAAAAGCAATAAATAAATCAATAACATAAGGTCACATTATTCATTTATCTGTCTTTATAATTTATCCTTGCTGTACTAAATTAAATTAAATTAAATTAAAAGCCTGGCCTGTGATCATTGTGACATTTGTATGAATAATACAACTATAATTAGCTGCATTTAAAGGTTAATATAAAATGTGGCAGTAAAATCTTGTTCTTCCAGCACTGAAAAATGTCTTCCTTCAAAAAAATATTCACTGGTGCTTTACAATCTCATAGTTGGACAAGGTCGAACATTATCTGAATAAATTCTTGCATAATAGTTTGTGCCAAATAATGTAGTTCATAATTGCACAGAGGTCACTGAAGTTAAATGTTTTAGTCTGGTTTCAAAAAAAACAGAAATAAACTGGCATCATCTCTGTCTACAAGCACAATGAAGAACATAATTCATAAAAAATGGGGATCTCTGTGAATACTAAAACAAGCAATATTCCTTCGGTTCCAGTCCGCCTGCCCTCGCTGACACCTCCAGAGCATTACCTGTAGCAGAGCTTCAGGCTAGATTTACCCTTCATTTGATTGCAAAACGTTCATGCCTTTGGATTTAACCTTCACATTAGTGGTGCCTGCTGTTGACAAAGTCTCTTTAATTGACACTTGATCCTCGAGTGGGAGGTCTCTCACATTGGCCCGAACAATTATGAGTCAACGCGAGCATGAAAAGCTGAGGTCAGATCTAGTACTGCAATCTAAAGTCCAGTCTGCAATATTCAACTCCCACATACCAACTCGCACCAAATGCCAAACACCGCCCACTTCGGTCTGAAATATTCCAAAATGATATCACATACTTTAAACACATCATAAAAGCAATCTACATCAAACCGGATCTATATTTTCCCATGAGAGTCTCTCAAAACTAATTCCTCTGTTTTGGATTTCTCTTGTTTGTATTAATTGTTTTGCTGCTGCACCCTAGGATCTGTTTCCTGCTCATCAACAACTTGTTAAAGGCTGAATGATTAAATTATTCAATATTACAGTATGAAAGCAGCATAAACTGATTGAGCCTCGTTCATGAAATTTTAACACACTGTAAAAAAAAAAGTTGTTTCAACTTAAAAATAGTAAGTGTTCGTGCTGCCTTAAAATGCATTAACTAACGTTAACTAATGGAGTTACCGCAAAACATTGTATGAGGTTGTCTTATCAGGCAATAGCGTGGCATAAAAAAGTAGTTTTCCTTAAATGCTAAAGGGTTTAAAGGGTTAGTTCACCCAAAAATGAAAACTCTGTCATTAATTACTCACTCTCATGTCGTTCCAAACCCGTAAGACCTTCGTTCATCTTTGGAAGCTCAAACATGCTGCGTAACCAATGAGGTTCATTCTCGTGTGTTACGCAGCACGTTTGAGCTTCAGGAAGAGGTTTGTTCTTGTGGGCCATTCAGGTTAAGTTAAGCTTCTGCTTATGTTCGATGTTTACATGCGAGTAAAAGCCTAAATTAAATCTATTCATCATAAAAAGCGATCGAGTCTCTTCAGAAAATTTGAACTAAACCACTCGATTCATACTTTCAGATCTCTTTATGAACTTTTTGAAGCGTCAAAGTGGTCGTTGCAAAGGCAGTCATTGAACGGATAGAAATCTCTCAGATTTCATCAAAAATATCTTAATTTATGTTCCGAAGATGAACAAAAGTCTTACAGGTTTAGAACGACATGAGGGTGAGTAATTAATGACAGAATTTTCATTTTGGGGTGAACTATCCCTTTTATACCTACACATTAACAATAAGACCAGGCTGGTAAATGAACAATGTTTACTCGTTTTCTGTGTTACCTGGACTAAGAAATTCAAGTCTATTTGTCAGCAAAAGTCCACCGGATGATGCAAAACACAGTAAAGCTCCGGGGCTTTCGTGAAAACTACAGATTATACTTCAGCATTTTTGTATCCTTGCCCATGGACAGTCAGATCAACAGAGGGTTATTAACAGATCTGTTATAGTAAAGGTAGGTTTATCACTACTCACTGGATCAGTTCACAGCCGAGTGTGAAGTGGCTGGGATGAGGATTAGCACCTCTAAATCTGAGGCCATGGTTCTCAGCAGGAAACCAAAGAGTGCCTGCTCTGGTTAGGGAATGAATCCTTGCCCCAAGTGAAGGAGTTCAAGTACCTTAGGTTCTTGTTCACGAGTGAAGGGATAATGGAGCGGGAGATTGGCTGGAGAATCGGAGCAGTGGGGGCAGTACTGCAGTCGCTTTACCACACCATTGTGACGAAAAGAGAGCTGAGCCGGAAGGCAACGCTCTCGATCTACCGGTCAGTTTTCTTTACTACCCTCACCTATGGTCATGAAGGCTGGGTCATGACCGAAAGAACTAGATTGCAGGTATCAGCGGCTGAAATGGGTTTCCTCAGGAGGGTGGCTGGCCTCTCCCTTAGAGATAGAGTGAGAAGTTCGGCCATCCGTGAGGAACTCGGAGTAGAGCCGCTGCTTCTTTGCGTCGAAAGAAGCCAGTTGAGGTGGTTCGGGCATCTGGTAAGGATGTCCCCTGGACGCCTCCCTAGGGAGGTGTTCCAGGCACATCCAGCTGGGAGGAGGCCTCGGGGAAGACCCAGGACTAGGTGCAGAGATTATATCTCCACAGTGGCCTGGGAACGCCTTGGGATCCCCCAGTCTGAGCTAGTTAATGTGGCTCAGGAAAGGGAAGTTTGGGGTCCCCTGCTGGAGCTGCTTTACTCTTTGAATTCTTGCACCCGGGAACAACACAAGTCAACACCATTATGACTAAACGTTTGCTAAGAAGTATTTCCCACTAAAGCAAGGCAGTATTTTACTCTGGTAAGTGTATCCATAGCAGACTGGTGGGAGTGGCCTTGGATGGCAACATGCCCAATGGATTATGGGTGTTGAAGTTTTCTTATTTGACAAAAGGGAAGACAACAGCCTTTTTGCCTTTCTTCTGTATAGGCAGCCAAGTTTTATTGAAAGCCCAATTAACTTGTTGAGTTTGGGGCTCTTTTTGGGTTGGATTTTACCCTAACAGTGATGTGGGGAACAGACAGAAATTGAAGTCAGTTTTATTTACTAAAAACCTTTCCATGGAGAAAAGTAGTAGTAGTTTGGAACAACATGAGTGTGAATAATGACAGAATTTCCATGATGGGGGTGAACTACCACAACATGCAACAAAATGTATGTACAAACCAATTAGAGGGAAAAAAAACAAGTGAGATTCTTTATGTGTTTTCACATTACTTATTACCTGGAATTGGATCTGTCACTTAAACAGTGAGATTCCAAGACAGACAGCCAGACCGCTAACATGTTTTCTCACCCTAGTTCACACATATTCTGCTCCACATAATCGAAACTTCAGACAATCTTACGCAGTACCCCATGCTGGGTTTGTGGGGCACAGTATATTAATGCGGATGTAAATAAACTACCCCGGGTGAGCATTCGTGGGGTTGCTACGCAACTATCGGCATGCAGTGACAGTTTGTGGCAGTTTGGCCGAAGACTGGTGAAACTGTTACTGGCTGTTTTCTAGAGCAGAGATCCGCTGCATCTGTGTCTTTCCAAAAGCAAATGTGGCAAGTCATGCTCTCAGTGTTCACATCTCACATGGCTAAGTATAGCTCAGTTTCATCATCACTTCTGTCAAGGGGGGGCTTTTCCTGTTCGGATCACACTTACTTGCGTGCTGGAAATGTAGTGGGTCTCGTGCCAACTCCTCACCCTACGTAAGCAGGAAAGGAGGTCATTATTTTACGTCACTGATGGTCATCCTGAAACATGTTTTATTATCCAGCACTACTTATCATTGGTTAAACTTGGCAGAACATCAGTGAATTCTAATAAAGCTTTAGTGTGTGACGCATGAAACCACAGATGACGGCTCGGAGATCAGCCTGATAACTAAACACTGGTCCTTTCTTAAACAACATGGTGGTGATTTTGTTGTCAGTTTACTTAAATTGTTATCGATTTGCCAACTGTTTGCAACACTTTGACTGTCTTGGAATATTTGCAACAGTCTGAGGTCTGTGTCAAAGCCACTATTAGAAGTGGATCGCCATATTCATTATACTTATTACTCAGATGTTTCCTAGCTGCTGTCAAGCCTTTCACGTTAAACAACTTATGGACTGAACAAACACGGGACACTTGATTCCTTGAATGTGAATTCTGAAAACTCTGGAATGTGTTTTGACTCACGATTATGAGGCTTGTTTTTTGTTTTGTTTTTTAATGCCATGGGGGGATGGGGGGGTTGATTGTAATTGTAAGTGTTAAAACTCAATAAAGAAAATATTTGGGGAAAAAAAAAAAAAAAGAAGTGGATCGAACACAAATAAATTCATTTTATTAAGTCAGAGGCTTAAAGTCACTTGGTACAAAACATTAAGAAATTATATGGATGCCTATCAAACTCCATATCAATATGGGGTTTTCAAGAAGCACCATGCAGGAAAAAGGCAAGACTTCAGGGGAAAGCTTTGATAAAGCTGTATGTCACCAAAACCCATAGTGTTTCTGTCAAACTTGGAGGTTCATGGTTATTAATCTGATCTGCTTGCACAAAGGTTACATGTAGAGGTGACCCACAGTCTGGAGATTTATTGAGATCATAACCTTTCCTACAATCTCTGAGCACAACTCACTTAACCCCAGCAATCTACTTGATTGGTTCTTCCGTTTCCAATTGTGTATTGTCAAAAAGGGCCAGCTAAAAGGATTAAAAGCTAAAGCTGCCATGCTCAAATGTAGACCACCATTATACACGCATATCACCAATACACACATGTATACACAAAGCAAAGAAACATCAGCAAGACATGCTGTTTGATGCAATGATGCAAATTTCCTCAGCAACAGGAAGTACAACATGAAGTAAAGTGTCTACTAGTAATGGACTACCAGAAGGCAGTTTGCTGTCTCCACTTCTTTTCTCTTCTCTACACCAGTGACTGCACCTCGAAGGAATCCTCTGTTAAGATCCTCAAATTTGCAGATAACTTGACGCTGATTGGCTTAATATGCGACAACAATGGATCTGTTTATAGGAAGGAAGTGAAACACCTGGTGTCCTAGTGCAGTCAGAATTTACAGCTGAATGCTCTGAAGACAGAAGAGATTTGGCTCATCACTAAACCAAAGTTCACACACACACACACACACACACACACACACACACACAAATATATATATATATATATATACACATACATACATACATACATACACACACACTCCTAGTTGGGTCACACTTTATATTATTAGGTGTCCTTATCTATTATGTACTTACATCAAAAAATAAGTACTTATTGTGTTCATATTGTATTGCAGAACACTTGTGCTGCTATTGAGGTGGGATACGGGTAAGGTTAGGGACAGGTTTTGGTGCTATGGGTAGGTTTAAAGGCCCTGATATACCTCAAACGAAATCGAAGAGCGAACTGATGTGACGTCATTTTGAGCAAAATCAGGCCAAAACAAAGATCGTTTTGGGAGTTCTAAATGGCTTGCCAAAGCAAACTCTCGGGAAAAGTTCGCTCCGGCTGCAAAACACCTTCGTACTACCATTGGTCCGTGACGATAACGTGATAGGAGGTGTGCGCTGAGGCTCCGCCTTCTTTCACGTGGAACTCTTCTCTGACTCATTTCATCTGTTGAGTCCGTCGAGGTAAGATCTCCGCGGGTGAAAACATGAACACACTGGATAGCTGCTTTATAGTAGAAAATGAAGTTGTACTTCTGATGAAATGAGGCACTGATACTCTTTTTCATGTTTGATACTGTAAAGCTGCTTGCTTTTAAGCAATCTATTGAATAAAATGCCATATAAATAAATGTGACATGACTTTACTGGAGTGCTAATTTGCAGACCTTGTGCTAACATACCCATGTTGTTATAATCAGATGCTTTTCTTAAGCTTTCTATAAAAAATGCTTGCTGTTTACTCAATCTAGTTGTGTGTTTATTTTGTTATCGAGAGGAAAGCGCGCAGCACATATTTACATATTCATCTAAACGTCGCTCTCAGCAGTGTGGGCAGAGTCAGATGTTCGATAACAGAATATAGCTGCTCACGTATTTCGAACTTCGTTTTACGAAGAATGGAAAAGAACTTTGCCGTAAGTATATCGGGGCCTTAAAGGTGGGTTAAAAGGTAAGGGAAGTGTCAACAGTGTAATTATAGATGTAATTACAGAAATTAATTACAGCTGTAATTACATGCAGGTATTACAGTAAGTATAGTGCAAAAACATCATGTACTGTATGTACACAATAAGTGCATTAAGAAAGAAACCTAATATAAAGTGGGACCGGGTAAACTTCTATATAGTGAACGGAAACTACAACAAATGTAATTTTTGCATTCCCATTTGCTCCTATAGCAAAAGAAAAAATCCACGATAGCATTTCTATGATTTTACAAAAGAGAAAAAATATTAAGAGATTGATTGCGTTGGTTAGAAAAGAGGAAGATAATCAAATTTGCTGTCACTGAATTCAAAGTAGCATGTGCACATCCAAAATAACTCAGGCAGGTGCTCGGTCAAAAAGAAACCTAAAATACAAAAGAACCGGCACACTGGTATTCATGCTCCCAGAGACATTTATTAACTTGCAACAATTCGACCACAAGGTCTTGTTTCCCTGACGAAGACCTTGTGGTCGAAACGTTGCAAGTTTAATGTCTTTGGGTGTATGAATAGCAGTGTGCCAGTTCTTTTGTATTTTAGCTAAATTTGCTGTCACTCCCTCAGCTGCTGTTTTAACTAGTTTTCTGTAACTTGATGCCAAAGCAATATAACACAAAGTAGCAAAAATATAAAAACAAAAATATGAAAAATGTATGATATTACTGGAAATGTGTCATCAGAGTCTTGTAGTAAAATAATACTATTCAGGCAACCCACCAACTAGTCAATATGCACATCTCTACTAAAGAGGAAGTAAGCCGTGAGAAAGTTCAAGAACTTCAACCTGCCAGTGGCAGTGATGGCCCAGTTCTACAGTGGCATCATTGAATCTATCCTCAACTCATCCATAATCATCTGATATGGATCTGCCATGGCACTGGATCCAAGCAGGCTGAAAATCATCAGTTGCAATCCGCCCTCCCTCCAGGACATTTATGAGTCAACATCTAGGAAGGGGGCAGTCGGAGAGCCCTCATGCCCCGCTCACCACATCTTTCAGCTGATGCCTTGTATGAAGCACCACAGAACTGTAAAAACAAATGTCCAGACACAAAAACAGCTCTTTCCCACAGGCAGTGGCCTTCATTAGTACTGCCTATTGCTTCACCACAGATATAGAACACTACAACACAAAGAGATAACAGACTTCAAGCACATACTATGTAGAGTATTACATAATTGATAACTTCCAGAAATATACAAAGATTAGCTGAATACCTCGATAATACCAATATAAAACTCAAGTAAAAGAACAGTAAAGAACAGATTAGATTAAAAAAATGCTTTAAAATCAGTTATTTATTTCAATATAACAACATCAATGGCCTACAATCGACAACAATCCATTTTTACAATCAATCAATTCAATCTGTCAGAGGTTAGTTAGACAATATAGCTAAATTTCTAAATCTTTTTAGTGGTGTCTGATATGTGAAGCTGAGCACAAAGAATCTCTAAGGGTTTTTCATTAACAGCTGTCAGATTAATATGTTACTAACCTTGAATTCTTTCACTTGCTTCCCAGAAAATCCGGTGACCTGTTGCTTCGAACACGTAATTGCTTCAAATTCAGACAGTTGTTCAACAAAGGCGTCTGTTTGAAGTTAATTCAGCATATTAATAAAAAATGAATAGATGGCAGGGATTAAGGTGATTTATATTGAATATCCCTTCTATTTTCTAGTCATTTAGTAGAAGTTTTGTTGAGCTATTGGAGCTGACTGTATAGGCCAGTTAAGGTGAACTGTGTTTCTTTAAGCATTTCTGTTTTTAAACAGGTTTCACAAACACTCTCCCCACCTGCCATTGGACAGAGAGTCCCACCCAAACTCACGTCATTGGTTAAGCCACTGTTGCTGGGCTGGTCAGGATGCTCAAACAAACAGAGATTTGTTTTGAAAGGAGAAGGGTCTGTCTGCATCCTGCAGTACTACAAACCACATCCCAGCAAGTTATGTCTACTACTAAGTACTAGTGCAAAGAAACAATCGAGGATGTCATTGACTGAAACAATCTTTTCAAGTACATTTTGTTTTATGTATGAAATGTTTGTAAGGCTAACATTGCTTTCTAATCTTATTAATCATATTAAAGGATTAGTTCACTTTCAAATGAAAATTACCCCAAGCTTTACTCACCCTCAAGCCATTATAGGTGTATATGACTTTGTTCTTTCTGATGAACACAATCGGAGATATATTAATAAATATCCTGATGCATCTGAGCTTTATAATGGCAGTGAGCCAATGAGTATGAGCTGAAGAAAGTGTTTCCATCCACATCCATCCATCATAAACGTACTCCACACGGCTCCGGGGGGTTAATAAAATCCTTGTGAAGCGAAGCGATGCGTTTGTGTAAAAAAAATATCCATATTTAACAAGTTATGAAGTAAAATATCTAGCTTCCGCCAGACCGTCTTCCGTATTCAACTTACGAAGAAAGTGTATACTGGCATCGTGTCAGTTAAGCTTTTTCCGTAAGTTGAATAGGGAAGGCATAGGACGTAGCGTAAGCTTTTTAAACTGCAAGAGTTTTATACTTTCTTCGTAAGAAGAAAGAGCAAAACTTGAACTGAGCAAAAACTTGAACTGAATTAAGCTGGATGATGACACTATTGTCTTCTGTAGAGATGTGTTTTAGCTGAATTGAATTTGTTTCATAATTAATACATTTTGCAGCATCGACACTGTTATAGACCCTTTTAGTGCCGATGTCAAAATTACGTCACGACGTTAGCTGGAGGCAAAACAAAGAGAAAACTGGAGGCGGCCAATACAAACCAACCCAGAGTCGTGGCTACAAAAGGAGCTTAAAATGTCATCTTGTTGTGTTGTTGGGTGCCAGAATCGATAAAGTAAAGGCTCCAATTTGAAATTTTATTGCATACCTGCTGCCACTGCCAGACAAAAAATGACGACAGCTGTGGTTAAACGCAATAAAACAAGTGGACTGGACAGAAGCGATCATCAAAAATGCTCACGTTTGCAGCGCACACTTGATATGTGAGGTTAAATAAACTATTGTCTTTTGTTGGTATGGATTATGGTTTGGTTACGTGTCTAAAGATTTCTCATGCATGCCCACCTAATCAGAAATTGGGGAACAAGTTAAGTAATTTCTCACATAACGTTAACTTTTTTAGCGCAAAAGTTAGCTAACTTTGTTAATCGGATTTTCTCCAGTCATTGCTAAAAAAAACATGCTAACAAAACTTGCTAGTAGGGATGCACCGATACCATTTTTTAAGGACCGAGTAAGAGTACCGATATTTCTTTTTTTTCTGGTACTCGCCGATACCGATGCCTATACATTTATTAATTTATTTTCTTTTTTGGTGATGTGGCAGTACAACACAGTGAGACTAATGAATGTAGGACAGCTTCTTTATTATTACTTCAATGAAAAAAGTAATAATTTTTATGTGCTTGTTACAAACTTAAAGCACAAATTTCACAATGTCCAATAACATTCAAAGGGCATAATTACCAAAGTCATAATAATAATAATAATAATAATAATAAAAATCAAGTCTTTTTTAACCTGCTTTTTAAAAAGTGCTAACCTAATATTACAGAACATATAACATAACACTGTGAACCAATGTAAACAACCTAGGGTGACCAGATTTCTCATGGTGGAATACGGGACAAGTGGGCAATATGACCATGATATGAGAAATTTTATTTCACGATATACTGTATATATACATTCATTTAACATCATTTGTTGTTTTATTAACATTTATGACAGACAAACATTTAATTAGGCTACTCTCCCTTTAAGAACGAATCCATGAATGTAATATACTGACACATATCCTGTTTTCACCCACCTGTTTACGTCCACTTAAGCCATAACTGACAGTATTTACGTGAGATACTCCACACGATGGACATTTTGACAACTATTTGTGCATTTGACCACTCAGGCGCAAGGAGAACTGATTGCGCGCTGTCTGAGAGAACTGGGATCGCGCGCAAGAAAGAGAGAGAGCTTCTGGTCTGTTATTCGGCGCGATTTGCATGTAGTTCGCAATGTGTCGGTTGTCAATTGAACAGAACTGAATCAACATTGAACTGACTTCAGCTGAGTGACTGCACTATTGAGTTCTGTAGAGCTGCATATAGCTGAATTAAACTTTTTTCATGATGAACTTTACACAGATATTGAACTGAAGTGAATCAACACTGAACTGACTTGAGCTGAATAATGACACTATTGTCATTTTAGTTCTGCTTTACAGCACAATTTAATTTAATTTGTCTCATATTTGATGAAGTTTTCATCATTGATTCTGCTATTTTCCTGTTTATTACTCTGAAACTGCATTTAAACAATCTGTATTGTATAAAGCGCTATAAAAATAAAGGTGACTTGACTAATGCCAAAAACGCTAAATGCATTAGTGACATGGACCACAACCAGTCTAAGGGGGTTTGGAATCAAATGAGAGGGCCGACACAAGGGCAAGGCAATAAATTAAAGGAAATTAGCATCTCTGTCGCCAGAGGCGACTAGCGAGACATATTCTACGGGGACAACAATACACCAGGAGGAGGTGAGCCGCCTGCAGAGTGTACATTACTGAAAGCAGAATGAAAGGTTTGGAGGTAAAGAGCATGCCTCCTGTGGCGACTAGCAGGGGTTAGTTTGGAGAGGAAAAAGTGGTTCATGGGCGCAGCACTGAGAAAAAACTCCACAGTAAGTGGCTCTACTTAACAGAATGGTACATCTGCCTCACTTCAATACCTATTCATAGCCCTTCACAGGATATTTCCACTCTATTTTTTGTAAATACCAAAATCCTACAGCGCTTAATGATGAATTTAAAACTTGACTAAAACATTTTGGAAGCAATCTTTTCCCTGCTATACCTCCAATGACCCTTGAAAATGTTAAAGCAAACCTAGTTGGCAACACTGCTAAAATTAGTTTGATTTGTTTTACGTCCATGCAATCAGTGGCCAAGCAGACACAAATCAGCTCAAGGGATATCTTTAAAGCTAGAAACCATCTTAATAATGGTTAATATTTTCAAAGTGCAACTTGGAGACCAATTTGGCACCATAAAGTCTTTTTTTACAAGGTTCACTTCACAATCAACGTCAGACTATTTTTCAGACAGGCCATAAGTGAACTTTTAAATGCTTCCAGAGACCGCTATAGCACAGAGGGTGGCCCTGTCTTCAGAAAACCCCTGTGGCGTCTGAAACCAACCATGTGGACGACTGATCACTTAAATAAGATTTGAATACATCTAGGACTTTTGTTTATGGTCAACAATACTAAAAGAGTTTTTTTTCACAAACGGCATACAGCCACGTACAGCGCTGCAGCAGAACCTGCGACAGACCATACAAAAATATAAAATGATAAAAGAGGAAAGAAATCTACATTATGTCTGTGAAAAGATCCAAGGTGACCATAAAACTCGCCATTCAAACCGGCCGCCTGGAGATGAAAAGCTAAAATGGAAGGGTATTAAATCAGGTTACTGTTATTACTCTTCAGGTTCAGTTCTAAACCAACGTTCAAACCACATCAGCCCTATTTCAGAGAGCTAAACATGGTTCTGTTCACATGTTGTTTGTAAACTACAGAAACAAGCAAACTAACCAAACCGACTTTTCAGGTCTCGTCTAATGTGGGAACCTGTTTCCTCTACTGTGGCTCTCTACAGAAAATAAAGTGATTTGTGAGCTACTACATGGAGTATTTCCTTTAATAACAGTCATTAATTAAAAAAAAGTGGGCCTGTGAGAACCATTACAAACTTTATCATCATAAAATCTAATTTGCAAGAGGTAATTAATCCACACAGAGCAAAACCAAACCCCAAACTGTAGCTATAAACTGCTTAATCGTCTAGAAATTTTAGGATTAGAAGGTCTTTTGCTCCAGAACTCCATGTGGTGACACATGAAATATTCCTCACATTATTCCACTTAAAAAAGAAACAGATATGAGAAACAAATTCACAGTGTCTCTTGAATTTTTGATGACAGGTTTCATCAACAGTCAGAGATTGACAGTAAGACTTTACAATATGGTCTCATTTGTTATCATTACAGTAGTTTACTACATTAGTTAAAGGATTTGTTCACTTCAGAATTAAAATTTCCTGATAATTTACTTACCCCCATGTCATCCAAGATGTTCATGTCTTTCTTTCCTCAGTCGAGGAAATTAAGAAAAATTAAGAAATTAAGGTTTATAGTCCATATAGTGGACTTCAACGGTTACCAATGGTTTGAAGGTCCAAATTGCAACTTCAAACGGCTCTACATGATCCCAGATGAGAAATAAGGGTCTTATCTAGCAAAACGATCAGTCATTTTCTAAAAAAAAAAAAATGCTCGTCTTGCACTGCTCTGCGATGCAACAACTTCACACATTATGTAGTCATGTTGGAAAGGTCACGCGTGACGTAGGCGGAAGTATCGACCCAGTGTTTACAAAGGGAACGTGCAAAGATTAAGTCAAATACCCTTTACAAACAAGGTAATAGAACGATGTCGGATGATTTTGAAGTTGGAGGAGAAAATGAGATGGAGTTTCTCGCCCTACCGCGGTACTTCCGCATACATCACGTTTGACCTTTCCAACGTGATTACGTAATGCGTGGCAGATCGCAGAGCAGTGCAAGATGAGCATTTGTGGTTAAAAAGTATTTTTTGCTAGATAAGACCCTTATTCCTCGGCTGGGATCGTGTAGAGCCCTTTGAAGCTGCACTGAAACTGCAGTTTGGACCTTCAAACTGTTGGTAACCGTTGAAAGTCCACTATATGGAGAAAAATCCTGGAATGTTTTCCTCAAAAACCTTAATTTCTTTTCGACTGAAAAAAGAAAGACATGAACATCTTGGATGGGGGTGAGTAAATTATCAGTAAATTTTAATTCTGAAGTGAACTAATCCTTAAACATGAACTACAAATGAAAAATACTTCTACAGCATTTATTAACCTTAATGTTAATTTCAACATTTACAGCCGTGCTGCCGTGGCCAAAAGTATTGGAAGTGACATAAATTAAAAAATAATCTACAAATACTGAAGCAGCAAACTTTGCAAAACACAATATTTGTCACTGCCAATACTTTTGGCCACATCTATACTAATACATTTCAAATACATACTGTAATCAACCTGTTAATATTAGTTAACACTGAATTTGAATGTACAGATAATCAACAACTGTACTTTAATTAACTACAACATTAACAAAGATTAATAAATGCTGTAAAAAAAATATTAACTAATTAACTAATGTTAACAAATGAGACCTTATTGTAAAATGTTACTGGCTGTCTCATGAGGTGAAATGAGGTAAACTGGGCCACTTTTTGACAGTCCATTTTACATGAATGCACCCTAAATAATTCTTGTAAATAATGCTAAACATGTATTTTGTTTAAATAATCAAAAAAGCATGTCTTATTCAAATTATGTATGGACAGTACATTTTCAGGATCCAAAATAAAGCAATGCACTACAGTGTATTGTATGGTTACAAAGTTGTGCCAAAGAACACATGGTAAAATCACAGTAATACATAGCCTCTTGTGGCCTACTGCCCTGTCTGTAAATCATCTGGTGCAGTAGTAAAACACAGTAAAATAAACATATACGGATAAAGCAAAGATACTTGGACATGACCTACCTTCCATGACATAGACCAGAGAGCCCACATCGCCTTCTTTAATGATACAACTTTCTTTATCATACTCCACGGGGTACATGCAGTCCACAATCTCCTGAATCTGAGACAGCTCCAGGTTCTTCATGAAGTCATTGTCAAGAATGGCCTCTTTGATTAGTTCTTTAGACCTGTGGATGACAAGGATGAAACTGCTTACTTTATAAAATCAAAAACAGATAAAGTCATTTTTTAAAAGCATGAGCAGAATCAAACTGAAATATTGGGTTCCTCTGACAGAACTGGAAATGAAGTCACAAATAGACTACCGCACCAGCGTTTAGCTCACTGACTCTTGAGAGATGAGACAAAACAAGCAATTTTACTGCAATGATCACTAGAATATTAACATGTTTTTTTCTCATTTTTTAAATTATCACTCACTCAGCTGAATATCCAAAGATAACCAAGACTACTCACTAAGCAATATGTAGGTCTATTCCATTAAATAGTGTATGGTACTAATGTAAAAATACACCTCTTTTATAAAGTTTTCTAGATGTATCCTTACTTTTTGTTGATACCCAGCTAATCAAAATATGTAAGAATGTTTTGCTACTATTCCCATTAAGTTATAAAAGTGTTCTCTGAAAGTTCAAAACATCCAGTTTATTAAAACATCTTGTGTTAATGTTTTGAGAACATTATTAAAGACCAGGGCTGCATTTCTCAAAAGCATTCTGAGCAAAGTTGATTGTAGACACCATGGATTGGGCTTATGATGCTTTTGGGAAACGCACACAGATAACTTTAAAACAACATTTATTTAATGTTACTGGAAGAATGTTTGTTCATAACTTTGAGAATGGTAGTCAAAGTTCTGAGGACTGTTATGGTTTGCAGAGAAGTGGAGAGGTGAGGATCTATTCGCAAGCAGTTTATTAAGATAATCCAAACAAGAAACCATCCAAACAGGAAGAAGAATATACTCCATCAGGGAAACATAACAGCTTTACAACTGACAAACAAAGACTGAAACCAAAGAAAAGCATGAGCAAAATCAAATTGAAATATTGGGTTCCACCAACAGAACTGAAAACTGAGTCATAAATCTCTCTTTTTTTTTCTTGAGATTCCAGACACCTCCATTCAACACCACAGCATGTGAGATTATTCACAGAAAAGTGTCAACTTATGAAATAATCAGAGAAAATCCCCCATAGCTGGGTTTGTGAATGCAATCAATACCTCACCACATCAATGGATGAATTCCTTCGTATAGAGTGCATCTTGGCTCTACGTGATGAGTCATTTTCATTGACAACACCACAGTTCATTTGACAGTGCTTGTCAGATGGCCTTGCTAGTGCTACTGCATTCCAAGTTCTCTTTCACAAATCTATTTTTAATCATGCAACGGGTAAATTTGATTATTCAATTATTGCACAAGCAGGTCTGTTTGTGGAAATATTGAATCGCTTTTCTCCTTTGATTAGAAATGGCAGCGTGGCAGAGATGATGGCAAGAAATGGACCATCTGTGCGAGAGTGCATGAGAACTGGAGTTCGAGGAGGACATGGGGCGGACAGATGACTGCTCAGATACACTGCGTTACTACCACTCACACACTCCTGCTGGGTACTAATGTCCCATGGGCGGATGATAAGACCTCGAGATCTGTGGATCTGCCTGGACTAATGACATTAACAATCAGCACGGTTTCTGATTCGTCATCCATGTGGGCACCAGCACTACAAACAATGGCGTTTTGTATACGACACTGACCTTTCACTAAACATAACTCACTGATTCTTGAGATATGAGACTAAACACGTTCTGTGATTTTACCGACCGTTTGGGAAACAACCACATTTCTGCAATGACATTCATCAGAGATGATAACTCTTTTATTTTACATCAAATTATGATATTACATTATCACTTACTCAGGCTACTCTGTAAGCAATTTGTAGGTTGATTCCACCCTTGCTTACTGGGGTGACGAGATACATAGCAGACTGTTGTCACTCAATGGCTGGATGTCTAAGTGGTGTCCGCAGAATAACATTGACAATTGGACAAGTTTTTGGGGCAGACCTTACACATAGTCTTAGAGTTGAAACTTGACTAACTGGGGCCCAGGTCAGGAAGCAGACAGATTGGTTAAACCAACTATCTGCTAGCCGCCTCACGTCACAGAAGTCCGGTTAATCTCAGCACATAGAGATTCCTTTAACCTAGATATTTGAATATAGAGACTGTGTCTGTTCCCCAAACTGGTAAATACAAAAAAACTCCCAAACCCATTTGAGGGTGATAAAACAGATATAATAAACAAATGATAAAGCTTCCCTGCTGAAAAATCATGCATAAACCATCATGGATTCCATGTTGGTGCAGGCTGGTTTATGCTGGTTAGTGCTGGTATAGTGCTGGTCTAGCTGGTGGACCAGCATATTCATGCTGTTCTCAAGCAAAAAGGAGCTGGTGAAGCTGGTTCACCAGCATGGTCTTGCGGGGTTGAGTCTGAGTAGGCCAGCTGTCTGTAAGCAAGCAGTGGTTTAGGGACAAGCATTGTTTTTGCTTATATATTTCTATATTTAACACATTCCTTTTGAAAGTAGAACATCCAAGCAGGGGACCAGCAAACCAGCATCCCATGCTGGGATCCAGCAAACCAGCAACCTGCATCCCATGCTGGTCCCAGAGTGCAAAAAATACCTTATGCTGGTGACCAGCGATGCTGGATTTTTCAGCAGGGTTGGCTTGCTGAATATTAGATCCCTTTCTACAAAAGCACTTTTTGTAAATTATATGATCACAGATCATAACCTAGATGTGTTGTTTGACAGAAACCTGGCTAAAACCAGACGATTACATTACTTTAAATGAGTCTGCCCTCCAACATGAGCCTCGTCTGAAGGGCATAGGGTGAGGTGAGCTGCAATTCATAGTAATATTTTCAGTATTACTCAGAGGTCTGGTTTCATAATTATTTTGAAGTGATGGTGCTTTTTATAACATTATCTAGTATAAACAATAAATCCCATTTAACTTTTGTACTGATTTTTTGTCAGAGTTAGTACTGGCTGCAGACAAAGTCTTAATGGTTGGTGAATTTAATATCTATGTAGATAGTGAAAAAGATGCAATGGTATTGGCATTTATACACTCTATTGGAGTTAGACAACATGTGTCAGGACCCACTCATTGTTGTAATCATACTTTAGACTTAATATTGACACATGAAATCGATGTTGATGATATTGAAATTCTGCAGCAAAGGAATGACAAAGCTCAGATCATTATCTAGTCTTGTGTATACTCCATTTAGCCAAGGCTGCAAAAGAAGATTAAGGAAAACAAACACAATTATTTGATACAGTGGCTAAATTAACAAGAAATAAAGCTTCGACAAGTTTGGATGTTTTCAAACAGCACAGCAGTAATAAATTTATGAATTTCTTTACTTGCAGAGACTGATACCATCAGAGAGAAAGTTATAACCATGCAACTGTCTACAGTATCTCAGCAGACATTCCATTACTTCCATTCATTCTTTGCTACAGAAGAATTCCAAGAATTCCATTCATTCTTTGCTACAGAAGCGGAAGAATTGTCTAAACTTGCTTAATCATCACAATAAACAACATGTATGTTAGACCCTATACCGACTAAGCTACTGAAAGAGATGCTTCCAGAAGTCATAGATCCTCTTATTAATATTATCAATTCATCATTGTCATTTGGATATGTCCCAAAAACTTTCAAGCTAGCTGTTATTAAACCTTTCATTAAAAAAAAACACAAATTGATCCTAGAGAATTAGTTCATTACAGACCAGTTCTCAAATCTCCCCTGTCAGTCAAAAATACATGTAATTATGTTCCTTCTTATAAAGAAATGGTATCTGCAAGGATTTTCAGTCAGGACTTAGACCATATCATAGTACTGAGACTGCTCTCATTAGAGTTAAAAAAAAAAAATTATTTGCTCTTATCATCCGATCATAGTTGTATCTCTCTATTAGTGTTACAGGATGATACTATCGACCACAACATTACTTTGAATAGACTTATGTTGGCATTAGTGGAATTGCATTGGCATGGTTCAAATTATACTTATCTGAACAATATCAGTTTGTAGCAGTAAATGAAGAGGTATCATATCGATCACAAGTTCAGTATGGAGTACCACAAGGCTCAGTACTAGGACCATTGCTTTTCACCCTTTTTGAGATATCATTAGGAAGCATGGCATTAGTTTTCACTGTTACACTTATGATACTCAGCTCTATATTTATTCACGGCCTGACGAAATATACCATATACCAAATATACTACATTTAATATGTCATATGAAAATATGTTTGCCTTCAACACCTATAATTTAAATTAATTTATTAAAGTGACTTAATTTCTATATATATATATATATATATATATATATATATATAACATTTTTTTGCAGATTGTTTTTAACAGTGTTGGCATTGAGTTGAAATTGAAATGTTGAATTGATAAATTTAAAATAATGCATCGATATATAAATTTTGGTTACACTTTATTTCGATAGTACACTTCAGACATTTGCAACTATATGTCAACTGACTCTCATTAGAGTATTAGTAGACTGTTAGGTTAGGGTTAGTAGAATAAGTTGACATGTACTTGCAAAGTTACTTATAGTCAGTAGAATGTCTGTTGTCGGACCATCAAAATAAAGTGTTAGCAGATATTAAGCAGACAGTCTACTAATACTCTAATGAGAATTAGTTGACATGTAGTTGCAAAGTTACTTATAGTTAGTAGAATGTCTAAAGTGGACTATCGAAATAAAGTGTACTCAAGAATCAGTGAACTGCCAAGCAAATACACCTCATGTAAATCGTGTTTGTCTGTCAGCCATACAGTTCAAGCCAGCTGATAAGGCGTTTGAGTGATCACTGCTAATAAAGGTTTAAATCAAACTCATAAAGACAGCATAGGATATGCACGATCATTTGTATGCATATAAATTCCAAGGGGAACATGAGACTGAAACTAATGGAACACTTATAGGATTATAAACTCATTTCATGTGTTGTTTTCTTATCCCCCGATTGTACAATTGTCTAGAGAAATATGGCCTCAATTGTTCCTTCTGTCTGACGCTGAATAGGGGATTAACGACAAATCATTCCACGTTTCATACTTGATAAAGACCTTGCAGTGAGATAATCTATTATTCACACACAGACATGGGCAGCCATTGACCAACAATAATGAGAAAAAAAAAAAAAAAAAAAGACAAGGGGAGAGGGGAAACAGAAGCCAGATAAGGATTGATCACTCAAAATGGTACAGGTGCAGGTACAATATGTAAATATAAGGAACAATGTACTGTGTTAATATGAAGTATTGACCTGTATTTCGAATTACACATTGCATTGTGTCTGTAAAATTAACAGATAATGTCCTGGGAGAAAATTATCAGGTCTTTTTCTGTTTGGATTTTTTTCTTACAGTGTGATGCTGTACCATTAACTCACATTCCCAAATCAAATATGATATTAAATGCCATTAACAAAACAACGGTATTACAATATGATTGCTAAAGCATATCATGGTTTCCACAAAAATATTAAGCAGTTTTTAACATTGATAATAATAAGAAATGTTAAACCAAAATAAGTAGAATAGATAGGATTTCTGAATTTAAAACATTTTAAAATATATTCAAATAGAAAACACTTTTATAGTTATAGTAATATAATTTATATTTATTATATTTAATATTTAAAAAAAGTCACACAGGCATTTGGTAGGGCTGCCCCCTAATAGTCAACTAAACGTTAGTCGACGAGAAGAGCTAGGAAGTGGCAAAGGAAGAGGTACAGGAAGTGGCGACGTCACGCAGTCTGTGAGGGTCAGATCCTTGTGGTAATTACAGTATGTCGGACAGGAAATCCAAACTTTCGCCTAATCATCGACCTCGAATATGGCTTATAATTTGAAACAAGTAGTAGCAACTTTACTTGGCTGCTCACTTGAATGTTAACCTAGATCTATTATTAGGCACACCAAGTGATTGTGTAAATTCACAATAACAACAAAACGTAATATAAATGTGCAATTAGTCGACTAATGGCTTGAATGAACGACTGCTAGTCAACTAGAAAAATCTTTATTCGGGGCATCTCTGATTTACAGAAATGAATGCAAATCATTGATGCAAACTTGATGAAAACTTCATCAAATTTGAGACTATTTCAAATTCATTATTCAGCTCAATTCAGTTCAGTTCAATAAATGTATAAACTTCATAATTTTTGATGAAACAAAATCAATTCAGCTATTTAAGCAGCTCTGCTGATTAGTGTCGCTATTCAGCTGAAAGGGATAGTTCACCCAAAAATGAAAATTCTGTCATCATTTACTCACCCTCAAGTTGTTCCAAACCTGTATGAATTTCCTACTTCTGTTGAACACAAAAGAAGATATCTTGAAGAATATGGGTAACCAAACAGTTAATGGGCCCCACTGACTTCCATAGTATGGAAAAAAATAGGGTGAGTAAATGATGACAGAATTTTCATTTTTGAAAATTCAACTATCCCTTGAAGTCAGTTCAGTGTTGATTTAATAACATTGCTGATTTTGCAAAATGTGTTTGATTCAACTATAAAGCAGCTCTACCGAAGACAATAGTGTCATTATTCAGTTCAATTTTTGATTCGTCAAATTTGATTTCATGTTGACAAAGTTTTCACTTAAAATTTGCCTACCCTGCTCCAAGCACCCAATGCGAAATCTTATCAGACCGTTGGTATCATGACCTATTTTGAATGGCAAATCACTAATCCATAAATCGTTTTCAAGTATTCCGCTTAGCAGATCACGATCAGAGCCCAGGCCACGTTCAAAAACACACTGACATGAATGAAGGCGGTCAATAATGTATCTTATGCTGTAACAGTTCTCATGGTAGAGTGCAATTCCTTCTTGTTTGCCTAATTTTAGCTCCTCAATTCCCAAAGGCTCATTTATAAGAAACAGTCCATGTTGGCCAAAACCTACACACTGTTCCAGAGGAAATTAACAGTGCTGACTGAAATCAAAATGATGCTTTTGAAAATAAAAAAAGAAGAGAATAACTGGTGGCATATTGTCAGATCGTTAGCCAGTGATCAATGTTAAACCCTGTTTCCTCATGTTAATTAATGCAAACTAAAAAGCCATCACAACCAACTTTCTCTTTGAGCTCAGAGATGCAGGTGGTGGACAGATTTCAAAGTCTTCAGAGATGGGCAACAGTACCGCTCCAAAGGGGTTACCATAGCAAAAAGCGCAGAAAATGCCACTTCGCAATTTTATCAGTCTTTGATATTTGAGGCACCATTATAGTGTCCTGGCAGGCCGCTCGGTGGAATGCCAGAGTGATTTTTAGGCCAGATGGAGCATGGCTTTGTTGAGCCACGCTGAATAACTTCAGATAGGCTGGCAGATAGTGTAGATTGGCACACTTGCAGTATGTGCTGCCATCTCCTACCTAACAGTCCTTCCCTCTCAGCATGCTTTTTACAGCTCTTAACCCACTCTCCACTCTTTTGTTTAACAAAGATTCATGTCTGCCCAGACACGGAGAACAACACTGAGCGATTTCCTTAAAAGGAGAAAATATGCTCTTTTGGTGGGAAGCAAGATGGATACATTCCGCAAAACTTAACAGGGGCCCCAGAGTGGGAGAGGACAATGTGAAGACACTCATGGTTGTTCACCGTGTCACAAACATTAAAACAAATGTCAGGTGTCCCAGCATTTGATTTGAAAGGTCAGTGTTGTGCATCAGTGCAATAAAGGACAAAAGAAGTATAAATGTAGCCTTTGTATAGTGTTTGTGCTTTAAAATATTCCATGGGGAGAATTATTGTTGCAGTAGATGTATGTTTGCTTCCACTATTTCTGTTCCCGACAAAAGCCAAACATCAATATTGCAACCAACCCGTTTCAAAAACTATGAATTAAAAAAAAGTTTATTACGTTTAAAAACAGACACAACCATCTGTGCTTGATGTTTTTTGCAAGCAATTATGGCATTAAGTACTTACCCCCATGTCGTTCCACACCCTTCGTTCATCTTCGGAACACAAATAAAGATATTTTTGATGAAATCCGAGGGTATCTGATCCACACATAGGCAGCAACATCATTGCACCTTTTGAGGTCCAGAAAGGTAGCTGAAACGTGACTACAGCGGTTCAATCTTAATGTTATGAAGCGACGAGAATATTTTTTGTACGCAAAAACAAAACAAAAATAACGACTTTATTCAACAATTTGAACCATTCTCATATGTAGTGAACTCAGTGCATGCTTCCTTGTTTACGTCCGAATGCCGGCTCATTATTGGCCGGATCCTGTGTCAGCATCACATGCATGCGTCGTGCTGCTCACGTTTTCAGCTTCGGCCAATAATGAGCCGGCATTCAGACGTAAACAACGAAGCATGCACTGAGTTCACTACGTATGACAATGGTTCAAATTGTTGAATAAAGTCGTTATTTTTGTTTTGTTTTTGCGCACAAAAAGTATTCTCGTTGCTTCATAACACTAAGGTTGAATCACTGTAGTCACGATGACTATTTTAACCATGTTTTTAACTACCTTTCTGGACGTAAAAAGGTGCAATGACGTTGCTGCCTATGTGTGGATCAGATATCTTCGGATTTCATCAAAAATATCTTTATTTGTGTTCCAAAGATGAACGAAGGTCTTACGGATGTGGAACGACATGAGGGCGAGTACTTAATGACAGAAATTTCATTTTTGGGTGAACTAACCCTTTAAACAGACAATATTAGGACAATATTATTCCCATTGTAAATAGCATTATTTAACAAAAATGTAGAAATGCCCTAGAGTGCAAAATGAGTCATCACTATCAATGGTTTGTTGTATAAAAAAGGTCAATGACAATTAACATAAACAACAAGATGTGCCAAATTCTAAGAAATGTGGTCTTGGTAGTCATGTAGGTTTCATATGGTTTTGGAAAAAGGGGCTATATGTAAGAATTTTCATTATTAATTAAGTTTTTATTTCATGTATTAATTGTTTTTTTTAAAACAATTTATTAGGTTGCCTATGAAAGCCTGTAGACTGATACATGAAATGAATGCTTATACAATGTTCAGGATAATGCCGAAAGAGCTTCTGCAAAGAAAAGGGATTAATTTAAATTATAGTCTCACATAGCCAGTTCTATATAGTCTATAGTCTCAAATATACTTTATTATAAAACTATCATGTCATCATGATGCCGGTGAATTGCAGCGCTGGTGCAAACATATCCACATCGCTATGATCAGATGCTTTCTTAACTGCTGTTTTCTCACTTCTGTCATTATTATTGTATGTTTATTTTTGTTATTGAGAGGAAAGCGCGCAGCACATATTTACATATTCATCTAAACGTCACTCTCGGTAGCGTGGACGGAGTCTAGATGTTCGTTACAAGTATATATCTTTAAGGGTATTTCCAACTTCTTTTTTACATCTAAGCAAAGATCGAAAAAGAATTTTGCCGTGAGTATATCAGAACCTTGCATCACATTCAGTCTCTTGTACGAGTGCGAGCATGAGCAATAACTTGCTGGCTGCAGTTCACTTAACGGCCACCAGTGTCACTAATAACAAGGGTTTCTGAATTCTACATATAGCCCCTTTAATCCAACCATCAAGTAAAAAGTAATCACACATTTACATCTTATCCATACACCTTGAATAAATGTGAGTGTACACAAATTAATACATTTTAAAAAAAAATCAATATTATATAATTAATAAAATATATATATTTTTTAATATTATGAATTATTTATAAATATCTTTATAAATATCATTAAATTTTTGAGTCACACCTCATGCCATTTTACATCAACTAATCTTGCCTTGTCATAAAAAGGTTTTTTTTTTTTTTTTTTTTTCTGCAAATGTAAAGGGGTCATGACATGAGAAATCTTTTAATCAATTTGCCTTGATTTTCCTTGTGACATATAAAGAGGTCTTTGTACCATTAAAACATCCTGCAAGTTTCAGAGCTTAAAACATCCTCCTCATTATAAACAAAGCATTTATTTAATTAAGCTCTAAAAATGGCTCATTTTGATATTTGGTGACCTGTGATGTCACACGGGCAAATCTATTTGCATATGACTGCCTCTAGAGCAAGACATCGACGAATAGTTTTTCATCATCACACCATAGGCCCCGCCCACTGGTATTCAGTTGCTTAACGGTTGACATTTGCCTACACTGGATGTGAGCCTTGCATCAAAAGCAAATATAACCCATTATCATCACTGATGCTGTCTACACTGAATACAGTATACAGATGCGCATTCAGGGCCCTATTTTAATGATCTAAGCACATGATCTAAAGCGCTTGGCGCAAGTGCACTTAGGGTGTGTCCGAATCCACTTTTGTTAGTTTAACGACGGGAAAAATGGTTGGCACCCGGCGTATGGTCTAAAAGGGTTGTCCCTATTCTCTTAATGAGTAATGGGTGTGTTTTGGGCGTAACATGCAATAAACCAATCAGAGTCTCATCTCCCATTCCCTTTAAAAGCCAGTTGAGCTCACGTCATGGCAGATTCGCTATTTACATGGTGGAATTTGCAAGCGGAAAAACTGAACGCTTCTCTAGTGAGGATATGGATCTGCTCGTGTGCGAGGTTAAAGCGTGTGAGCAGACCATCTACGGGAAAAGCCAAAGCATTTTTATCTTTATGCACACAATAATAATCTTTTACATTGTAATCCTTTAATATTTGGCATGTTTGTATGCTGCTGCGCGTCCCTGTGTGTGTAATAAGCAGAATGTACGCTCGTTGTGCACCCGCCTATAGGCGCATATTACTAACACGCTCTTTAAATAACAAAAAAAAATACTGCGCCATTGACTTTAGCAGTCTATTTCAGTTGCCTCAAAATAGCAACACGCCAACAATGCGCCTGAACACACCTCATTTTCAGACCAGCACGCCCATGGGCGCACAAACGGGCGCAAATGCATTTGCTATTTAAGCAACGTGGCGCAGGACGTGAAAATGATAACTGTGTCGGGCTGAAACTAGCAAAAACTTGCGCCGGGTGTATGATAGGGCCCTCAGTTTCTGACATATTCCACACACTTGAGTCTGTCGACAGGACAAATGGAAGAGTGAAAGAACATTTGCTTTGACGTGTCCAGTTTAAACAGCTTGTTTGCATCTCTGTACAGACTTCAGAAGGATCCAAGTATCAGAAACAATTGGATGGTTTATTTTAAATTAAGTTCCGGATCACGTTGAAGGATTATATGTTTGTTCGGAGCATTTTGTTTTGTCAGCGAGACACAGTGTAATGGAGAGTTTGCAAAGAAACTTGTTGAAAGATGAAGCAGCCAACTGTATTGAATCTGACAGCAGCTGCATCACAAACCATAATTAAATGATTTATGATTTCATAATGCTTTATCTGTAAATGACGGTTTGGATAATGTTTTCAAAACACTTACTCCTGTGCAATAGCGAGTGGGCGTTGATACTGTTTCCTATGCAGTGACGTTAGCCAATCATAATAGTGGCCATTTACTGACAAGCCTTAAAGTTGCCGCCCCTTAAAAACAGTTAATTTCAGAAAGAGGGGCAGAAAATAATTGTTTTAAGCATATATATTTGTTTATTTTATTTTTTTTAGGGGGGCATGGACATAAAAAAATCCATGTCATGACCCCTTTAAATGCCTTCAATTGGTCATTTTTATCACACTCAATGCTGTGAAAAACATGTTGTAAATAGAAACATTAAAGTATATCTAGGTACAGTGTTTCATACCCCTCTGTACATCCAGCCTTCCATTAATAAAGTAATAAATGTGAAATAAATAAATAATAAATGTGTAAGGGCATGAATCATCAAATGGTTTCATGCACAGTTATTGTTTTAGTAAAATTAATCTTGCATGTACCACCAGTATTCATGAATAACAGCACAAAGAATGTGATGTCTTCACAAAGATGGTAGGCATCTGGCTCTCGGCCAAAATCCAGCCAACAAGAGTAAATATTCACCAGACATAAACACAAGGAGTATTGAAATGCTCACAATCTGTGAAAAAAGACAGAGTGTAGGGGAAGATAAGTTGCAGAAGAAATGATGGCACTGCTGGTGGATAAGGGAGGCTTTGGATAATAGAGATCCAGCTGAGGAGAAGATGAAAAGATTCTCAATGGTGCCAAGAATCTACTCTGCTTTCCAGTTGTGTGCATTTCATTGCAGTTCATGTTTCACTGAACATGTGTGTATTTAACAGCATATGATTTTAAGTGAACAGTAGGAAAATTAACATGAATTTCAGAATTTCTTAAAACTTCTGTTGTCCCTTTGCTTCAATGACAGCAGCACTCGGTCTGATAGGAACAAAACCTGATGTTCTCCAGCTTGATTTGAGATGTTCCGCTTCAATGGAAGCAATCAAATCTGACCGTCTGTACAGAGTCCACATGATCAATGTCACAAATATGCTTATTATATAGAGTTTTTGATGCAGAATCTTAAATAATTATTCTTCATTTTACATTTTTACAGTACATTTTTCAAAATCCTAAAACATCCTGTTTATTTCCAGGTTTTGGTTCCCAGATATTTAACGTGTTCTCAAACTTTGCGTTTTTGCACATTATACTATTCTAAACAAAATGATGTACCATATACCATGTCTTCTGCACTGCCAAATGAAGCTCATTTGCCATTTTGCATTTTACCATAATTTATTTATAGTCTATGCAATGCTGTATTACTACTCACACGTCTGGTTAGATGCTTGCACAAGCACAATAAAGTTGAATCTAATCTAATAAAATATATATTATATATTTTGAAATGCACAAGTTCTCTTCAGAAAACACTGTGCATGAACTATATAATCTGCATTTGAATATTCACTTTTTTTCTCCCTTTCAAAGTTGATAAACAGAATCAACAGGTGGACACACCAGACTGGCTGTCTGCCTATATTCACGATACATCACATTAGGAGAGTAACGAAGGCATGGTCGGAGACAGGTTTGATGGATGGTTATGATTATGCTTGTGCCACAGAACTCAAGGTGTCCTAGTGACCAAGATCACTTGCATAAAATGAGAACAGCTCAATTGCATATGCATAATGGCATCAGTAATGCAAATCATCAGCACTTTATTCTTGTTAATTTTATGGACCCCTTCAAAACAACATTGATCAGATATAAGTGGCACCTACTGTGGGCTCTTTGGGTAGAAAGGCAGGGTGACATGACTGAGGTCGTGAATATCAAAGGCTGTAGGTTCGGCTGAGATCGCCTGTCTCTTGGTCCTCTGCTGCTCTTGAAGGACACTCTGCTTGTGGACCTGTTGCGTTGCCGGTCTTATAACTGATCGGTATTTGTCTAACTCATTCTGAAGCTTCTGGATGAGTTCATCTTTCTGGTCCAGCTCCAACTCCAGTTCATCAATAAGCGCGTCTCTCTGTCTCAATTCTTCAATCTTCTCCTGTAACGCGTACTGGAGATCGCGTAAAGTGCCCATTTCTCCCCACAGTTAATGATCCGCAGCCGTTACCAACTTGGCGAACGGTCAGTTTTCGGTCATGAAATTAAGACAAACCGCTTTTGCTCGTATGTTCCGTGACAACGTCTCCAAAATTCGCCGCGCCAATCCACCGGCGTGCTTTCAGATTACTTATACCGGAGGAATGAACGGGGAAACACCCACGGCGTCAGCAGACATCACATTCGGGAGACGAAGTTTCACAGGGCATTAATTTTTTTGTCCAAATACGTCAGTCGCAGCTGTGGAGCGCGTCGAGCGCGAGTGGAACGCCATGAGCGCGCAGTGAGAGCAGCATGCTCGTGGATCCCTGACGAGCCAATGGGGAAAGACTCGAGCGCGCACCTGTAACAGCCGCTGAGAGCTTTCAAGTGCGCTCCCTTACACCAGCACTTGAGCACATTTAAACAATATTTTCAATAACAGTTCCTTTACAGTAATCAAAGCGAAAATTTTCCGATCTGAAATTTAATGTCTTTGTTGTTGTTGTTTACCGATTTACACCTAAAATGTGCAAATCAGGCATCAAATTAAATACACACATGGCCACAGAAAATAGGCAGAAAATGTGCCACCTTTGTATTTTGTTGTTTTCTCATCGATATCTCAGTGGTTAGTAGTTTGCAGACCTTTTTGTGAAAGGCTTATTTCCTATTTCAAAAAACACTTCCTGAACTAAACATGCGTTTTACATTTTTTAAGATTTATCACTGTAAAAAGGGATTCCAGCGTCGATTAACTGTAGATACATACAATTTCTGTCAATTTTACTCTGTTTTTGTGAGTTTTAACTTATCATCTGTTATTGAATTCCTTCAATATCAAAGAATCGCTGTCATTAAATAACAGAAGTGAAAATTACTGTAGGAAAATTACTGTATATGACCAAAATGTCACGTATACTGTACAAAAGAATTGTTGGTTTAACTTAAAAGAGGTTACCTGGTTGCCTTAAAATTTTGAGTTCATTGAAATTAAAAATTAGAGTTAATACAATGAAGGCGATTGGTTTAATCAACAAAAACTCAAAATATTATGTTATCTGAACTGCATTAATTATCTAAGTTGATTTGACAACAGAGATGTTGTTTTGTTTTGTTTTGTTTTTTTACATTGTCTACAGACAGAAGGAATCCATCACCATTTAACACTGTTGGAATTATTCTGCTTGGGATCTTTTTAAGTTCATATATTAGTATCTCACTGATGTGCATTTACTGCAGCCTCTAAATACAACACTAATGATGTCCATGTCCACAAAGCTTCTGTGGCATTTGTTTACACCACCTATGCAGCTATACTTCTATACTTCATCAGTGCAGCACAAGCTGTATGTCCAGATGATGCTCTGGAGTTCCGCATGATTCCTCTCCACAACCCCTGACATCATCTGGATCCTTCCCATTAACACACAACCAGCTGGTGCTCCATGTCACCTCATTAACTGCCCCACCGTCTGGTTGAAGGGAAAAAAGCTAAAAATTTTACCCTGAGAATGAAATTGCTACACTTGTCTGCCCTCTGTACACTTGCTGTGTATTACGCTATCAGAAAGCCTGTTAGAAACCCATGGAATCCCAGAATATTATAATTGCAAATTATCATTAAATAAAACTAAAATTACACATATATATATATATATATATATGAAGACTTCAGATGCAAAAGCCTCTAAGTGCCATCTGAAATTTTCTTCTTAAATGAGTGTTTTTATCAAGCTTGTATGTTTAGGTTCAGTAATTTCACTTTAATGGCAATTAATAGGTCCCTTTCATTGCCATTAAAGTGAAATAACTGAACATAAACATACAAGCTTGATAAAAATGCTAATTTTATAAGAAAATTTCAGATGGCACTTAGAGGCTTTTGCATCTGAAGTCTTCATATATATATATATATATATTACTGGCAATGTGTGAAATCCGGAATTGTATAGAATGCCTAGGGAATACATAGAATGCCTGAAGTTTGTAGGCAAAGTATGATGTATGAATGGTTTATATTTCACACATTTCCTAGGCATTCTATATGCCAAAGGGCCAGCCGGCTTGTCATTCTGTATGATACCTAGGTAATGTATAGAATGCCTAGGAAAAGCATGCAACATAATCACAAAAACCAGACATTTCATTCTCTGCCTACAAACTTCACACATTCTATATATTCCCTAGGCATTCTATACAATACCTGCTTTTCACACATATATAATTCATTTTATTTCAGCTAGTTGCGAAGGCAACATGTATCATTTCCGTTTACTTAAAGTTGAAGTACTTACATAACTAAAAAAAAAAGACTAATAAAAAATGACAAAAAACACAACAAAATTACTAAATTGAACTAAAATAAAAAAGAAAGCAGATGTAAAAAAAAAAAAAATCTAATTTAAAATATTACAAAACCTATAATAGTATATCAATGATAGTAAAATAACAATGTAATTTACAGCGTGCTCTTTCTCGACTCGTACTGTCTTGTTTTGTGTGAATCTTTTTAATTACATCAGGAATTCAGTTGTGACTCACACTGGTGTTTTCCTCCATGTGTTAAATAAAATAACAAAAAATTTTGAATTTTGAGTGTGAATCAAAACTGAATTCTTGACTAAAATAACAAACAATACTGCTTCAAAAGGACTAAAGGATATATATATATATATATATATATATATATATATATATATATATCCTTTTGTACACTCACATACACACACACACACACACATATATATATATATATATATATATAATTATTGAGGTAAAAGATGCTATATGGCAAGAACACAGAATCTTTTAAAATAGGATCAAAAGCGCCCTCTAGTGGAGAAAATCTGCAACATACCCAGAGAGAGGTAAATAAAGATTTAACACAAACTGCTGAAAATAGCACAATTCTGCAATAAAATCAGTAGCTGAAAAGATTTGCTTTTTATATATATTATAATATGCAGATTAAGCTGTAGAAATCAAACTACACTTCACTACACTGTACAACATTTTCTTGTTTTATATACCATTCTGTTAGTTTGGCAGAAAGCCTGTTAATAAAGTGGTTAATAAATGTCCTGAATCTTGAAACCCACAATGTAGCACACAAACCTCACAAGGGACATTATTCAGTATCTAGTCCATGCCTTCCTTTTAAATTATTTTCATGAGCACTGTCCTAAAATGAATGTGAATCTCATTTATCATGCATAGCAGAAAAGACCAATTAAGCACTATTGATGAGGCTCTGTCGTTCTCGCAAACCATTTACAAGAACTGGAGACCAGGCACAGATCAAAGTGTCTGAGCCAATGTGGACGTGAGAGATGTGATGCTAATGTGGAAGGCCTGAGCCTGTATCTGCAGGACAAGCACAGGAAAGATAACACACTTTCCATTCTCGAGTGCTTTTCAAGCAGCTTGTTGATTATATAAGGAGTTCTACATTAGAACACACAGGATCAGAGGAGAGGCGGGCAGTATTTGTCAAAGAGATCGCTTTTTATCAGTCACAAAAACCTGACTACTGAACATACAGTGTATATGACTGACGCTATATTAAAAATAAGAACAAATGGTAGATGTTATAAGGTTTAAAATGCTAATAATTTTGTGGAATATTATTACAATTTAATAGAACTAAGAAAGAAGAAATATCTAAAGAAATATTAAAAATATATAAAATATAATATGCTGATTTGCTGCTCAATAAACATTTCTTATTATTATCAGTGTTGAAAAATCTTTTTGCTGCTTTTTTTCTGGAAACTCTACTATTCAAAAGTTTGGGCTAAGTAAGATTAAATAATAATAATAATAATAATACTTTTATTCAGCGAGGATGCATTAAACGTATCAAAAGTGATAGTAAAGACATTGATAATGTTACAAAAGATTTATATTTCAAATGAATGCTGTTGTTTTTAACTTTTTTTGAATCCATATTCTACATATATTACATGTCAAATATATATTAAAATAGAAAACAGTTTTTTTAAATTATTATAATATTTCACAATATCAAATAAATGCAGTATTGGTAAGCATAAAGAGAAAAATGGTAGATTTAATTGAGATTTAATGTTAACATACCTTACATTTTATACATAACTTGGTTACATATATATTTTAGAGGAGCTTAATTTAAACCTCAATACACCACAGTATTTTTTTACCCCTAAATTAATAGGCTAGTACTTTTGAAAAGAAAAAAAAAAAAAAGTTTAAACTGAATAATATGTAATGAACACTCATGTGAAAGCTTTTTATCCTACATGGGGCGGGTCCACCGTCATGATGGCCGCCATCTTGAGATCACATGACACAGCTAAATACTTCTCACTCAGTAACTCTCTGTCACTTTTAATTATTAATATTTACACAGCCATAAATATGCTTGTATGTGGAGCGTTATAATGGCAACATGAACCAATAACATTTTCTTTTCATGATAGGTGTCAGTATAAAGCCCACTGCCGCATCAGAACACACAAAAAACAATACTGAGGCTGCATCTGAAATCACATACTCTATTATTTTAATTAAGTACTTGGTTAGTGTTAAAAAATAAAGTATGTTATATATAGTATGATGAATGTGTGTAGTATGAATGCAATCAAGATGTACTACATTCGCCATTTTGTCATTATCATGTGACTTACCAGCATCAGTTACACCACTTCACTGCACGTTTCAGAATCTCGCCGGAAGTAGTAGGTCATCCGGGTACTTTTAGCCAACTCTTTTATGAATACTGTGAATTCAGACATACTTATTTTGTCACATGCTATTTTACTATATAGTAGAGAAGTATGTGATTTCAGCCTGAGTGCAGCTTTCAGTGCCTGTTACAGTTTCCTCACTGCTTTAACATCAATCCTTCATGAGGTGATGACATTTTACTGACATCTAGTGGCTACTAACAGGAAGTTATTTTACTTTTCAGTTATTTTAAATGGCAGCCAGTAGTTAAAAGAACTATCAAGACTGCTTTTTACAACCCCAAACTGTACTTTATTATTTTCCAAAGCAAAATAAAAATGTAGCATAAATCTCAATCATATTCAGCAAGCCACAGCTCCCTCTGCCCGCTACAGAAGTTAATAAAGATATTCATTTACAGAAATGGGGTTTACTTATTCTCACTAAATGTGGGACATTTCACGTGTTTCCAGGTAAGGTTGAAAGTTATAATATATGAATCCTAAATATAGCAGTGAATATCTATGACAATAAATATTTAACAACCAGCATTAAATATTCAACAAGGTTAGGGCTATACAGAAGGCCTACTGGACATTGAGCAAGTGTGAAAGAGTGCTTTTAGGCCTAAGAGCATTAGACCAGATGTGAACTTTTATGTAAATGCATTATATTAGGCATTACGTACCAAGATTATATACGTTAGTGTCAGCTAATTATGATGCATAGCTTGAACACTTTAATGAAACAAAAAACTTAACCTACATTAAACCTGCATCTCATTTTATCCATTACAAGTTAGATGCAAAACTGCTGAAAGTAAAACAGAACATTTTAACCCCTAACCATAACCCACACTTCCAAAAATGGATTTATTCAACTTAATGACAATTAAGAAAGCAGAACCAGAAAGAACAAGTTGTATTTTAAAAAGTACTAAAACTTGAGAGAAATAAATAGGTCAGTTACAATACACTACTAAGTACTCAAAAGTAGGCTACTCATGACTCATTACTTGCTTCTAAGAACTGATTTCTCCAATGAATACTATGGTGATGCCCATCTGCAATACAATCAAGCACAGAAAAAGTACAATCAATCAAGTTTAGCAACCACTCTGCACCAGTCAACAATATGCTGCAATCTTACTTGTCTAACAATCAATTCATTCTTATACAGTAAAACATGGATTGACTAGTTTGACTCAACTGTTCACATTCAGTGCATGAAAACTGTTTTTGGGTGTTTGATACTAATAATCAAAAGTTTAAAGTCATTTTTCTCAGTTCCAGATAACATACTTGCCAGGTTTAGTATAGTATAGTAGCCTATAGTCATAGTCAATGTGACAAAATCTTGTATATTGTTTGTATAGTCACGTATAAAATTGTATTCAGTATCCCTGCTAACAGAGAACATTCTCAGAACTTCTCTAACGTTCTGGCAAGGTTGTCTCAAAGTTAATGGGAACGTTAGCAAACGTTCTTAGAACATATTTTTGTTAGCTGGGATAGTGTAGTGTAGTCACGTGTGAAAATCTAATCTTGATCTAAGTGTAGTAGTATAGTCACACTGCGGGGTAACAGAGACTCGACTCGGACGGAAACCATCCACACACAGTCTGGTGGTGACACCGATGCAAAAAAAAACACGTCTATAGATAGTAAATGAAGGGCTCTTACCTGTCCGACTTGGGGTGTTTGCGCAAAGCTTCGCTTGTCAAGGTCTGCGGTTCCGCTGAGATGCCCTGCGCGCGCCTGGTTCTGGGTCCAATAGCGCTCGGCAGAACTGACTGACATTTGTGCAGCTTTCTCTTCAGTTCATTCACCTCCCGCTCCTTTGCCGACAGCAGCCTCTCCATTTCTTTTATCCTCTCCTCTTTTATGAGCAGCATCTTGGCAAATTCTTCGTCTAATTCACTCATGTTTGAAGTTTGGACAGAAGAAGACTGAACGCAACTACCGCGGAATGATGTCTTAACTCTATCAGTCAAGATTCACTTTACCACAGAGCAGCTGCGCTCCGTGCGCACCCTTCCTGCAGACTAGGACGATTGTTTCATTGAGAAACCAATTAGATGTTCCTCTCCCTCCTTCCCCAGAGAGACCTGCTTATGGTCACTCCGCAAACGCTTTCTTAACACACAATCGAATCGAGCCTCAAACAGAGTCAATCATATATGATTGGTGACGTGCCTTAGTGTGTATATCCACTCAGACACATAAAGTACAGATGCAGGCTAGAAAGTCTTCTTGAAAAACAACTAGCTATAATCAATGAAAAAGTAATTTTATAATAATTAAAACAAACTATAGATAAATACATAAATAAAAATATTATTTAGATTTCAGTAATAATCAAAAACTACACAAACTACACTTCATTCATTCATCACTTCCTCAGGTCTACCCATATAGTTATGTAACCATCTAACCAGAGTCACTGATGCTAAATTTGTGATATTCTGAGTAAGTACAAGGGGGGAAAATGCTGCTTTAAATTTCTTCTTCTCTTATTTTACTTTATCCGGTGGCTTATAATACAGTCAATCTTTTTGCATTCAGTGAAAGCTGCTATTTCCAGCCTCTGAATGGAAACATCTCAAATATAATATGCATATTGTGGCCTTGGCTCACACCTAGTCATCCAAGAAAAGCAAAAGTTAATCTTTACAAAGCCACTGGTCTGTAATATGGAAAAAGATTTCACTGTTCAACCATACAGATGGTTAAGACTAAGACCTTAGTGCACAACAACTATGTTGCTGGGTCAGTTTTCAATTTTGACTTTATTAATTCGCAAAAACAACATAGCCCTTTTTGTTTGTTCAGTTATTTTTCTTCTCCGTCTGACTGATCAGGTCACCTTGACTTCTGTTCTCTCTGCTTTGTTTATGTCACACAAGGGAAAACCTGCTGTGATTCACAAAATTTGAGCATGCTTGGTTATCTCATCCCAATGAGGCAATGCCATCCGCAGCTCTCCAGGGGAAGGAGTATCAGCTTTCAGACAGACATTCAATGGTCTGACAGTCAATGGTCTTCCTGTAATGCATACGATTTCTCTCATCGAAACTGTAGAGCGTCCCTAAGTGAAGACAGGATGTTGCAAAATCAATGATGTTTATGTCATCGTGCGCCTCTACTGCGGGATTTATCTAAATGGAGGGAGGAGGAGACGCTGCCTGAGCTGATGTTGCTGAGAGACTGTGATGGAAAGGAGGGGGCTGGGAGTCTTAAGTACAGATTTACTCAATACGAATGCAGAAGAGCACTTAAAGGGATAGTTCATCCAAAAATGTAGTCTACTCACCCTCATGTCCATTCAAGTAGTCCATAGAACTTGTGCACTACATTTCAAGCATTTTGAAGTCATTTACGTAATAGAACTTAAATAGAATTTTGTTTTTAAACTTCTGTTTTAGCGGTAGCTCTGTATATTTCTATGGCATCGCTGTCAAGAGTGTTTAGCTAGTGGATTTACTTATTGTAGAGTTAACGAAAGTTATCATAAGCACGCTCATGTTTGAAGCAGATGTCATAACAAATGTCAGTAGACCGGGAAGATTTCATACATAAATCTGTAAGATCTTACCTTCATGCTGTGAAAACCCAATAAGATTTTTCCATTGGCTTTTGGTTTATTGCATAAAATAAGCTCTGTGACCAATAAAAGTTTGTTCATCATGATAATCTTCACAAATAAACACATCTTATGAATTGTGAAGCCTAAATATGTTCACCAGAATAAAAAAAAAAAACAAAAAAACAAAAAAACTAAACTTAGGCTATAAACTAACTACACTACGGTCTCATTACTTTAACATCACGACCATTAAAGCGGTCCTATTATGCTTGTTTACATTTTCAACTTTCTTTAGTGTGTAATGTTGCTGTTTGAGCATTAAAAAGTTCTGCAAAGTTACAAAGTACAAAGTCACTGAGTAATTGTCTATATCAGTAAGCACTGTTTCAGAACTCCCTGAAACACCTTGATTGTAGTCTTGAGTTTTCTTCCGAAAATTATATCTCATTTGAAAGGGGACCTATAATGCCCCTTTTACAAGATGTAATATAAGTCTGGTGTCCCCAGAATGTGTCTTTGAAGTTTCAGTTCAAAATACCCCATAGATAATTTATCATTTACCCCTATTTGGGTGTGAGCTTTAACAGCTCGCGCTTCGGTTGCTCAACAACAACAAAGCTGGAGAATCTCACGCAGCCAAAATGAGGATTGTCAGTAATGGTGTTCAGCCTTACATTGTTCAAACCGGAGTCAGACACTGATGGAGAGACTCAGGAAGAAGTTACAACTTTTAGAATGAAACTGGACGTTTCTGAATGGTTAGTGGATAAATTTATGTAGTTGCTGTGGAGTTGATTCTCATCGTCTAGCATGTGCCGTCATGTTAAACTTTTGTGTAAATCCAGCATTGAATTGACCCTCGTTTGTGAAGCAGTCCGGCATAAAATGACGGCATGGCAACAACACTCTACTACAACATCTCTTCTTGTTACATGTTCCCGGGGGCAGGGTTTATGTAAATTTCAGGGTTAGTGATGTCACTACCCGGGAAGAAGCACGTTGTAGTCCCTACCAACCATTTGTTGTAGTCCTTAAATCTTAAATATCTCTATCTAGAAAATATCTCACTCTGTCAAGTCAAGTCAAGTCAAGTCACCTTTATTTATATAGCGCTTTTTACAATGTAGATTGTGTCAAAGCAGCTTTACATTGATAACTGGTACATTATTTGGCTGCACAGCAGCTCTTAAAGAATAGTGTCAATGCAGGTAGATCAAAGCACTGTTGAATATCAAATGTCAAGTCAAATGTCAAGTGTCCCCAACTAAGCAAGCCAAAAGGCGACAGCGGCAAGGAACCCAAACTCCATCAGGTGACATCAGGTGGCAGACAAGTGGCAAATAGGTGTTTAAATGGAGAAAAAACCTTGGGAGAAACCAGGCTTAGTCGGGGGGCCAGTTCTCCTCTGGCCAACAGTGCTTTGTTACGATTCAGGTTGCCATCGTAAGTCCAATAGGATCGCAGCATTCAAAGTATTTATTCCAGTTCCATCCAATTGAGGATCGTATTCATCACGCCGGTATGGACGGTTGTTGAGGAACTGTGTCGTGGCTGTCGTGTCGATGAGGCCCTCACAGTGGATGATCTAGTTGACTCAATCTCTGCTGATACTTCAGGGCTGCGTTGTGGTCGTGTCAAGGCGCAGGTCCTCGGTCTCACCTGGATACGGCCCGGATCCGGTTGACTACGGTGAACCTCGGGATAACCAGAAAGACTAATGTTAGCGTAGATGCCATTCTTCTTCTGATGTAACGAGTACATCATGTGTTATAGGAAGTGTTCCCGGTTCCGGCTGACCTAATTTTGCAGCCTAATAATCCTTTAACGGATTTGAAAATATAAATTGGTAATGTGTTATGTGTATGCCAGGTTAAAGAAATGCGTTGCTTTGCACTGAACTTTGAGCGTCGTAACTTTGCAACTTAACGTTGTTTGTGCTCTAACAGCAACATTACACACTACCTAAAGTTAAAAAAGTGAAATCATAATCAACCACCCCTTCAAATAATTCCCACCCAAGGCATAGGCTATGCAAAATAGGGGCAGGGCTTGCTTGAGTTGCATTTAGTAGTGTGTTGAAACTCGCAGTTATGGTAAGGGGCGTGAACATGCTCAAAGCGCTTAACCAATCAGCCGACCAATCAGAGCACATTGCACTTTTCGGAAGGAGGGGCTTCATAGAGACAGGAACTAAACAGAGCGTTACTGACAGAATAGAGGAATAGAGTAAGTGCAATAATGTAAAATATATGAAAAATAATGATTTTTTTTAACATTCAAGTGTAAAAATCTTAATCTAGTAGAAAAATCAAGACCTTGAAAAGGGGCATAATAGGTCCTCTTTAAGCTTCCAACAGCTTTTTTTGGTCTTTATTTAAAAAATATTTTTCCTTGAAAGTTTGAGTTAGAATAGTTAGCAAGAGCGTGATTATAAAAATAATGAAGATGTGAAAGCGGACTAGTGCATTGATGAGTTTTCTTATTCGGTGTGATGGTGTTTAATGTTCATGACAACATTTGTAGTCCCATTTAACCAATTATTAGAAACCACATTTTCAAAACAAGTAAAGGCTTTAAAAAATCACAAGGGAGTATTACTGATGTATTTTATATTGTAGAATAAAATGTAAAAATACTTTGAGCTTGTTGTAGCATCTGAATCGATCAAACACACACAATTGTAAAAGTTACTCTTCCAACCCTTCACCCATGCAGGCCCCATAATGTCTGGCTTCGCCACTGAGCACTATCACCCTTCTGCTTCAATCACACACTTCAAAGACACTCGGTACATTGATTGCCCTCTATACAAGAACCAGACATGCAGCCCATAGAAATCCACTAATTCATTGACAAATTTGCTTAAATGAAGGAACATGCATTTCCCCAGTACATTTTGTGTATTATTACTGTTTGTATATTGTTCTTTTGTATATTGTATAGTGTTATGAATGCATGACGACAGAACTACTAGATAATGTATTTCATCTAGGTGATGTTTAATATCAAATTACTCCTTGTTTAATGACTCACACTTTGGTGGACACCATCTCATAGAACTGTACATTTGTTATATTTATCAGAGTATAAATGGACACAAACTTACTAGTTTACTTCCCCCATGCAAATGAACTCACTTTCAAACAAAGGAAATCTCCCGCCAGAGAATTGCACCTTTCTCATTGGTCAAGCCAAGACTCAAAGGTGTCGACTTTCTGGAGAGTTCAAAAAGCCCCCACGCAGATCACACTTAGTCTTTTCTGGTTCTTCTCTTTGTTCCTGCTGATACTACGGATTGCTGTCATGTGAAATCCCACCCGGTCCCCGAGCCGGGCTGGCAAGCCTCACTCACTTCAAGCCATGCGCAACTTCCTCAACCACAACAGGGTCAAATTAACAGCACAAAGTTTGTCATCATTTTCTTCATTCAACGCAGAAGATAGGCTATTGATTAGAACTTCAGCACCATCAGACCGAACCATCAAGGATTTCTCCTGAGCCTGCAGATCCAGACGCTCCTCAACAGCTAAGACATTTGCAAGTATCGTTTGAACACTAAACAGCGATTTAATATTAAGATTGTGAACCCCTTTGTTAACAAAGTTGCTTTAGAGTGAGAAGCTGATGGTTCTTCCAGCTTGTTAAATGACTCTTTTCATAGCCCCTTTCCCCATCTCTCATTTCCTATGTATGCGTGAATTGTATGTCTGTGTATGTGTTTAGTCTAGCTATGTGTTCGTGATTTAGTTAAATAAAACTTGTGTGCACATTCTTGTGAGTTGATTCTGATCTGCTTATAAAACCAATGTCCCTGATAATGATTAAGATCACAGCTACGAGCTAAGAAAGCGATATTTTTCTGTGACCAGGGAAAATACCCTTTCTGAAAAGTTAATAGACGATCAATACTTAAGTTAATTGATTGTAATATTAATTCAGCTACATCAAGTTAATTTGATTAACTGATTCAAATATTTATAATTAATTATAACGAGTTATGATTAATTATTCATATTTCCCCTTTTGAGCTAATTCGCTACATTATATTATACCACAGACCATATTTCAGACATTTAACCAAAAACCTACTCAAAAAAATCCATTGGCTTCAGGAAGATGGAACCGGAACCAAACTCTTTGGAGCTTGACAGGCATGTATGAAATGTTGTTGAATGCAAGAAAGCTGCATGAAGATTCTTCAAATATTCTCCGCAGTATATTAAAGTGAGTGAATAATGACAGTTTTTGAACTATTCCTTTGTACCCCAGAAGAGAGTTGAAGACAGAAATATTGCTTCAAGTCACCATGATGTTGGCACTGTTTGTTATTTTGCAGTTTTTCAATGGGACTTCAATGACATGGATTTATTTTTAGGATACCATCTTCACTCTGATCTCCTGTGGTGGAACAGATTACTTCCTTGGCTGTTATAATTGCCAGGGGATGAAACTCGTCTTTTCAACACCTCTCTCATCCGCTGAAGCTGCAGAGCTCGGATCTTACTCCTGCCAGGATGTGATTCTCAAGTGCCCTCATACAAATTCCTGGAGACTGGACCCAGCTGACAGAACACACAGAAGATGATGCAGATGATGAAGATGATGAAGAATAACTAAGATTTGCATTTATCTGATCAAATATTATTACAATTTGAAAGAACATTTTCTATTTTATTATATTAAAACACATAATTTATGTTTTATTAATATTAAACACATTAATTCATGTGATTTTCAGCATCATTACTCCAGTCTTCAGTGTCACATGATCCTTCAGAAATCATTCTAATATGATAGTGTACTTTCTAAGGATGTGTGTGTCATGTGTCTTGATGCTGTGCCAATATTGTATGCAAAACAATCACGCCAATAACTCTGAAATTCAAATGTAATTTTTCGCCTCACAGAGCTAAGAAAGAACAAATGGGAGGGCAACAGATGGTCATTCTAATCCTAAAGCAGCAACTCCAAAACGTTACTCAGCCCTCAGGCTGTAGAGATATTCAAATTCAACAGAGGTCCTTGAGTGCCTGTCTCACCCCCACCACCGTGTCTATATCCATGGAGCGAGTGTACGGATGAAAAGGTCAGGGCACTTGTATCAGACTGGTTTCGACAAAACAATAAGAAGCTGTCAGGATAGGTAAGCTCCAGTGTGTAGCACCAGGAAAATGGGAAGAACCTCTTTATATGACATATCATACATCAAATGGTATATCTTATAAAATATTATGAATCAGAGCTGGTACAATTTTGGAAGATGATGTTAGGTCAGCTTCATGATTTAATGATTATCAGACATAATCATTAAATCATGAGGGTGACTTACGAATTTTTAGCTAGTCTTTAAAGGGACACCCTTGTAAAAAAAGATGTGCCTAACTATATTGAATGCGCACTTCAAAACTTCAAAAAAGCTGTACTTGCAGATAATATAATGTTATGGGCACTAAGGTGTACTTAAAGACAGTCATGACTATGTTTCTTAACACACTTAAATACACTTCTTAAATGTTAACTTTGTACAGTACATTTTAATCATCGTTTCTTTGTCATGCTTTAAGTACACTTATTTTGATGTGTTGACTAACATGCTAAAGCACATGCTAAGTACATGATTACAATTTTAACTGTAATATCTTATTTGATAATATCTGTAATGTCTTATTTGATATTACATTTAATGTATTTTTGATGCCCTAAATTGCAACTTTATCATTACATTAAAGCATATTTTAGGTTACCATAAATGCTTGTCAGTACATTTAACAGTACACTTTAATTATATTTCAAAGGCAATAGAAGTAAATGAGTCAAAATCTGCTAAGGGTTAATAAAGTAATAAGCCCCAAGAAGCTTCACGGGGCTTATTGCTTTTATAAAACGGTTACCACACAATACAAATTTTAAAGCCAAAAAATATGTATCAATGCAACTTCATGAAGCTTCCTTCCGCTGGAAAAAAAATAGTCCCTGACCATGAACGGCAACAGAAGTTACATTTATTATGCCATTAGATGGCGGCAAAGATTGTCTTTATGAGCGAGTCACTCAGTCGCAAAGACTTTTATATTGAAACTTGTGAACACGGAACAAAACACAAATGCTTTAACTAGAGCTGTCAGTGTCAGCAGGGTACGGGAAAACCCAATAAATGTTAAAAGGACAAGATCGCAGCAGACATTCAAATGGATTTTTTATTATGAACATAGACTGACCTGAAGGAAAATGCTAAATTTGAATGCACTAATAAATTACCAAATAAATTTGGTAATACACTCGGTCACTCGATATCTCTCTCCCAATACTCTTCTACATAATGCAGTAGCCTAAGCTTCAATGAATAAAATCAGTAGAGAACAAACATATGTTTACGTTGCTAAGAGTGGTTTCTAGCAACATACACACTCAGTGGCGCAGCGATACTTATGTAATGCGGTCAGCTGTATGTTTTCGGGAATTTTACAACGGCTTCGAACGCGGCTCAACCAATCAGAATCAAGGGCTGGAAATATCCGTTTTAAAATATATATTACATCGGCATATGAGTCAAATTATATAACTACGGGACTCGTCTCAAGATCACTCATTTAGTTCATCTATTGCCACAATTGTGATAAAAAGATCAGCCAAAAATAGAAATTTATTAAAAAATATTCAAACCACAAATTTTTGAATCAGAATGCGTAGTTCGGGCATAAAAAAATGTCTGTCAAATGTTCACTAACCTGGCAATGTTTTTCAATTGGATTGGCATTTATTCTCATGCAGTGTGAAGTATTTCTCTCAGTTCCCTGATCATTCCGATTCAATTTCAGCAAGTGAAGAGCAAATTTATACTCACGTGCATTATGTATTATGTATGTTATTGTCTCTGACAGACATCATGTTGAAGCCACTCAGGCCGTCATTTTCTCCCTCTTCTCAGAAAGCGCTGACGCATTCAAAACATCCGTGTGGTTTTTTCAGGAAATGCGTGTACTCGCTGGACCTCTGCTTCTCGTAAATACTACCCTGTATTGTGCACGTAATTTCTTGACAGACATCTAAGTTGTCATATTCAAATGATGTGGATTTGAAAACAGATGGATCATAAGGTAATAATTATTTATTTCATAGCCGGCAAGTATTCAGTGAAGTGACTGATACCTGTGAGTGTTATGCTGATGTATTTAGTTCTAATATTCCAACCGACAGCCAGCCTTTTTTGACGGATAGCCCATTTTTGACGGACGTAATAACATGTGAGGGGTGAACTATGTTTGATTTTTGGGTAATTATAAAATGTGCTAGAGATATCCTAAATGCTTTTTATGTAGTTCATTATACTTATTTTACGGAATGAAGTTTATTTCGTGGATTTCATGTTACTCAAAGACTGATATGTTTGGCTTGTCAAAAATGTTAAATTCAGCTGTCGCACATGCATTGACTTTTGTAAATCAAATAAATTAATTACTAGGAAAGGAGTGGTTTTGATGCACAAAGTTGTTTTTGCCTCTTATAACAAAAATATTTTATTTAAACCCATGAAAATGCAGATCCTGTTGTAAATAATAGTGAAAAATCACTTTTTAAAACTGTTGTTCTATTATTAATTAATTTTGACTCAGTGTTCTTTCAAACCTGTATGATAATATTTCTTCTGTGGAACACAATTAAAGATATTTTGAAAGATGTCTATATAAAGAAACTGTTTTGGACCTAATAGACTTTCAGTGTATGGTCAAAACAGTTCTGAAGTTTTTATTCTTTGCATTTGTATTGTTGTATAATTGGTTAATCTGTGATATTTGGATCTTGTGTTCGCTGTATGGATTCTCAGGGCAGAGTTCCCTCAATTTAGATTTGAGTAAGTAGAAACTTTTATGTGTTTTCCGGTCTTCTGCATTTCCATGAGTATGAATGAAAGTAAATTCCCAAAACTCATGGTATTGACTGTCAGGATGGTTAGGATGCTTTAACAATAGTGAGGATGCTCTTCATAGTGACACAAAATCACTACTTTTTAAAGAAATCTACCAGTTGAATATGTAGGCTCATATCACTAGTTGGTTCAAGTGGGTCGTTGCTTTGACTGCATTCAAAGGCAAAGGTGAGCAGACATAGGTGGAAACAACAAAAGCGAGTATGGGAGAAGGTAAGAAGGTACAAGGGTTATTCAACCACTATACACTAAAAAAAACAAAAACAAAAAAAAACCCTCTATATTTATCATACCTACTGTCAGATAAAACAGTATATTGATGCATATATTACAAACCAGGCAAAAGCAGCCCAGTTCTCCTCCAGACCTCAAATGACGTTTGCTGAAAATAAAAATAAAAAAAATGTTCTCTTTCTCTCTTTATTTCTACAAATAAAAAAATAAATTGGAATGATCTGTTTTTATGTTAGTGTGAAAAAAAAAATCACACTTGCGCTGTTAGAAAATGGACAAAATTCATCCTCAAAATCAGAAACAACGCTGAGCACACATAGACAGAAGTGAAGTGGCACACTTTATTAAAACATCCACAATGCAAAATGATCATGCTCACACACACACAGAATCCATGTGCTTTATTTGCTCATTTGTTATTGCTGTTCAGTTCATTGCATTTTGATGTTCATGTCGTGTATTGTACTCAGTATGTAATATAACTGTTCATTTCTGTTAATTTTTGTTCTGTTTGTTTGGTAACTGAAGTGTAGATTAAATTTGTAGAATTATATGAAAAACAGATGTTTGAAATAAACTCTGAAGACTCCAACTTTTCTCTTTGTAACATCTTGTTCAGGTTTAATTATAATCATAATGTAACATTATTGAAAAACTGATTTTTTTTTAAACTTTGACAAAAAGTAATTTTTATTGTTATAACTGTGATTTCCTAATATGTAGATATGAATCCAACTGGAAAAACTTGTGAAAAGATGTCTTTCAGTAAGTCAAATAGTGGAGCTCTGCAGCCATCTACTGGTTAAAGTGATAATTTTTTACTTTTAAAACTGCATTTTCCAAAAGATAGGCAAAAATCTTACACTAAACCATGTCAAATTATCCATGTTATCCCCATGAATGAAAATTAGAAATGTGGGTCTTTTATAAAGTGAATTTTACATAAAAAGCGGTTTTTGTATAAAAATCTATTTAAAAATGTTTTTTTATTTATTTATATAAATTTAAAAACTATAATAAATCCTCCAAAAACTGCACAAATGTGGAGTAAAAACATTAATAAACTGAGTAAAGTGTTGCCTTTACTCAACACGAGTGTACACCCCAAACGAACAGCACATAAGGGTTAAGGAAGCCACCTTTTGAAACAGATCTCTATAAGCATGCTGAGTTAATAATTCACATACGTATAATGCACTAATGCAGTAGTGAAGAAAATTTCAAAAATCTAAATAACCCTTTCTACTATAAAGAACCTTTTGTGGAATGGATGTTAAAGGTTCTTCATGAAACCATATGCCAATAAAAAGCCTTTATTTTTTAGAGTGTACTATACATTATGCTGATATAATTGCTCTCAAATAGATTTAAAATCACTTATCTTACATTATGGCTTTCTTCTTATCATCTTGCCTATCAGCACACATGCAGCATATTAAGGTATAGTTAACCTGAATTTAAATCAGATAAAGGTGAGGTATTTCCATGCTGATCTGAATCGAGAGAACCGAAGTTCACTCCCAGCTGATCTCCCAACAATCATGTCTGTAATTGAGTCTTCTTATGAGGGAGCTAAATGTATTAGTTAGAATTCCAGTGGGAAATGCTTCTATTAGCTACAGTACACTATGTCTGGGCACAACATCAGCCTGGCAGAAAGGACTGTAATAAACAGCCGTTATCCTCCGCTTATTCACCTGCATGGTGAATTTCACTATGGCTAAGTGAAAGAATAATGCATGTAAGAATACACAGTATACACAAAACAAATGACAGTCAAATATGTTCAGAAGAAGTAGTGTTGGTTTTCTAATCTATGTAAATATTTATTGAACAATTATAATATAATTATTTTGGACATAATTATTCATTACCACCCATTTTACAGAAGTAGTGTTCAAAGATTAACGTTTTAGCGCAAACATTTTGGTAATTCCCATCTTGCACTCATAGTGTCAGAGATGCCAGCTAATGATGCAAGACACACTGGACACTCTCACTGGAATTCATGAGCACTGCCTGTTTAATTTAGAAAATAGTATAAAAAACACACTTTATCGAAATGGAGTTGTGTAGAGCTTTATGGTGTGTGTGTGTGACAATGACTGTGGGTGGCTGCTGACAGAGCTTGAGTAAAGAAAGCCCAATGGACCAAACAGGAATCAATACCACTCAGTAAAAGAAGCTTTTTAAGACTCAATAGCTCTAATGCTTTTTGCTGTGCTACATATATCCTCTTTGTTACTATCTGTGGAACTGTTTTAAATATGTCTTAGACAATGTCTTTCCACAGCCACATTTGCATTTAAAGAGGCAAAGAGTTTCTGTATAGAATGAATAGACAGAAGTACTGAATGAATCACCATTCACACCTCTGACTGACTGAATCTGACATAATCAAAAATAATGCCCCACCCCCCTCCCCATCCACCCCATTTTTGCACAAGGGGGCGCCATTATTTATTAAATATAAAAGCTAGCAGCTAGTCTTCACTATTTACTAAATGAAAGGACGCCTCCTTAGTTAATACACACTTGGTGAACTTCACTATTGGACGTTAGTTATGGCTATATTCATGTGAAATTTAGGTCAGCAGATGCTATATAGTACATAGTACAGAGCAGAGTTTGTCCTGAGAGCACAGGGACCATGGGATCACTTGCCCATATCAAAGTCAAACAAACAAGTCGGTATAGCAAACAGTGGGCCATGACAACAAGACATCAGCAGTAGCATGTTTACTTTATCAATACCTGGGGTTGACTGGAAAGAACGGACAATCTAGGAGTTAGAAACAGAAAAACGTGGCATTTGGTCAGTGTTTTCAGACGTGTGAATGAATTTTCAGACTCTGAAAAGATCCTCAAAAATGATGATCACTTGTAATGGTTCTGTTTCTAAAATATAAAGGCATATATTTTCCTTTATTTTTATTTATTCTGTGAGAAAAATCGTGATATTATTATGAGATTATGTATATGCATGAGCATTCAAAGGTTTGAGGTCAGTAAGATTTTTTAATGTTTTTGAACATTAAAAGGCTGTTGTTATTTGATCAAAAATATAGTAAAAGTTATTTTGTGAACTATTATTACCGTTTAATAATAATATTTTACTCTTATTTATTTATTCCTGTGATGCAAAGCTGAATTTTCAGCATCATTACTCCAGTCTTCGGTGTCACATGATCCTTCAGAAATCATTCTAATTTTGGAGCTCAAGAAACATCTCTTATTATTTTCACTGTTGAAAACAGTTGTTCTGCATAATATTTTTGTGGAAACTGTGATGCAGTTTTTTTGTTGTTGTTGTTGTTGTTGTTTTTAGGAAAGTTCAAAAGAACACCATTTATTTTAAATAGAATTTTAGTTTTGCTGTCACTTTTGATCAATTTAATACACTGTTGCTGAATAAAATAAAACTTTTGAACAATACTATATATACTAGGGCTGTTCAATGATAATCGTGATTATCATGTACAAAATAAGAGTCTGTGTTTACGTAATATATGTGTGTTTGTTCTGTGTATAATTATTATGTATATATATAAATAAACACACATTCATGTATATATTTAAGAAAAATATCTTATTTATATAAAATGTTTTATATAAATATATATATATATATTTATACATGCATATATTTCTTAAATATATACATGTATGTGTGTATTTATATATACATAATAATTATACACAGAACAAACGCACATATATTACGTAAACACAGACTCTTATTTTGTACACGATAATCATGATTATCGTTGAACAGCCCTAATATATACTGACTTTGACAGCCCTAGTATGTATACATTTTCGAAAACAGTTTTCATTTCTCTCGCTGTCAAATGTTCCATGGACTCTCTAGCACCCCCCCCCCCCCTTATACAAAACCCTTTTGTGTAAAATCTGTTTAAGATACAATGGCGACTTATGGTGCATTTAATCATTAAATGTCACCTTACGAATAGAATATATCAGGACCGTCAGCGGTAAGAACAACTTTGAACATTGTCCCGGACCATGTGGCGTGGGGGTCCCAGAAAAACATGTCTATATACTGCTGAATTGCTGGGGCCCGCCTAATCTCAGGCCCCTTAAATTCATGCGAATATGTTAATTTTCGATATATTTGTCCATTCATTTGGTCGTATGATCTGCAGAAGGCTGAAAACAAGAGATCCTTAAAAGACATCAAAACCTATTAATATTTGGGTCAACAAAAGAGCAATTCCTTTTGCAGCATGATCTCTGGTTCAGGAGGCTCCCTGCTGTAGGTGAACCGTGATCGTGCTGTTCCTGGTCAAAGGGCTGGCCTACAGCGAGAGGCAGAGATAGAGCTGGTTAACGTTTAACCACGCCGGCTTGTAAAACAGCTCTAGGACAGTGAACCTTTGGAGTTTGATATGATGTGATTACAGAATCACCCCAGTGACACGTTGCCAAATTCAGCAGAATGAGGGTCTGAGTCTTCCGGGAGGTGATCTCTGAAATTGCTCAGGTAAGTTGCATCTTTATTATCAAATAGTGAGACATAAGGAGTCTTTTCAGGTATTGGCATTAGAAAACACTGTGCTCGTCCACATGGCTCTGTTAATGCTTTTAATTGCGCAATGCAGTTATTCATTTTGTATTTTGCAACTGTCCAGTATGATTGTAAGGACACTGTCTAGGCAAAATACTATAATACAAAACGGGTCACCAATGAATTATACACATTAATTTGACGAATTATGTAAATATCACAGTTTACTTATAGGAAAGATAATTAAATTATAAGATTAAACAGTGCAAACTCTATTGTGATAGGCTTCATCTGTGTTTATAATGCAGAAACGAGCCACTCATCACCTTTAACCTTTCTTCAACTGTGACATTTCAACATATGTACTTGCAAATGTTAATTTCAGTATTGTTTTAAGGAGGTGACCTGTGACATAAGCCCAAAGCTAATCACTGCTGTTACTAAAATGTTTCAGCATATGGTACTTTGTCATCATACGGTTTCATTAAACACTGCCATGCTGACTACAACCTCACAGATGGTTTTAAACAGTAGCAACATATGACATTGTTCTTGATTTATGGTCTTAAAAGCTTAAATACAGAGGCAGGCAGCTAATGTTAGGGTTAGCGTTAGTTGCAATTGAAGTGCAATAACAAATATTATATTCCCTGTACCTGTATTGCAGTTTCTGTCCAGCACAATGGCCTTCAGAACAAGTGTATTTAGCCTCAGTCAACATGGGCTGAAAAGCAGCCAGAGATCCAGGCATGATAAGCGCACGTCTAGTTATCTTGTTTATGCAAACGGTAACCAGGTTGTCCAGGAGAGAGCGGTGGATGGACTGCAGACTAATGGAGTCCTTTCCCAACTGTCTTAAAACGCTCTCTTTAATGGATTCCTAATGCTCAGCCATCTCTCTTATATCCCTGATGTTTGAGCTACAAGAAAACTGTCCTTTGTGATTTTTGGTCTCATGCACTGTATGGATTGAATAAAAGGCAACATTCACCAACTGCAAAAGCGTGCAGTAATAGCATTTCACTCAGTGAGTCATCTGTTACAAGTCTTTTCAGTTTGGATAAACCCTCTGTGCTTTGTGCAAGCTATTGAATTTGTAGAGGCGAACACATTAGCGCTGTCACTGCTGGTTAGATTTGTTGCATTGTAGAATTAATGAAAAGAAGAAATAGACAAAAATTCAAAAGTGTACACAGTGGCATCATGCACCTATTTTTAAAGGGGCACCAATGGCAATCTTTGCTCACTTGAATGTCCTAGGCAAGATAAGACTTAAAAACAGTATATTGTAACTAAGTGCTTCTTTTTAAGTGTGTAGGCCTAAATGTATTAGAGTACTGGTATAATTTGTGTTTGTATATACAGTAGTGGCCAAAAGTGATGTCCAGAGAGGATATTTGTTTTTAATGACTCTACAAGTTCGATTAAATCATCAAAATATGTTATATTTTTTTAAATATGTTAAATATAAGGAAGGAACAAAACTTGGTTAAGGTATTTATCTGACAAAATTATTTGGCAAAAAAGGCAAACTACAGCTACAGGTTTTAATAAGCAAAAGAAGAAAAAAAAAAAAACATGCACTGACTACAACATAATCAGTTATTAATATTTTGTTGGTTCTCTCTTGTTTTTGCATGTGTTCATAATTTCTGGCCAAAAATTATGTTCGCACAATTTGGCATGTTTCTTTGCGTTATCACAAATAAAACTTGACTCTAAGCACAGCTATGCAATATTCGTACAAAATCTTTAACACATTTTTTATAATATTTGAACAAAGGGTGAATATGTACATTTTCCTAGGCCGGACATCACTTTTGGCCACTACTGTACATGCATCCTTCTATATATGGATATAAAACCAAATGGAGGCCAGCTAACAGCTTTCCTTTGTCTTGTTTGAGCCACTTACAGAGAGACAGAGATCATGGTATCATCATTGCTGCCATGATTACATCCAGATGCTGAAGAGCTTTTGAAAATGACGAGCAGTCTTGTCACCTTTGACCCCTATTCTCTACTCACCATCTTTTGTTGTCTTCAGCATCTCCCTTTGATCAAGTGAAGCTGAAAAAGACAAAGACAAATAGACACTCCACTGATGATTTTAAAGACCTGTGGCCGTGTGATTCAATCACGCTTGATAGCACTCTGATCTCAAAAGCAAGAATAATCACAAAGGAGATCTTGTTAATATTAGATCAAGATAAATGGGGATTTGTGCTTACATTTTGCTTAAGTCTCCTGCTTGCCCTATTTTTCTCCTTAGAAACAGAGCTTAGTAATCTTGTGTCTACATCGGGTGTCTGAAGAGATCCCAACCATGTCTTAAATTGTGCTCAGATTTGCTGTCTGTAATCAAAAGTCATAGATTTAAATGTGAACTTAGCATAAAATGGTCAGAGCTGCTATTTAGATATTCTCATAATTTGATTTCTCCTCCTAAGGAGAAACATTTATGACATACTGTAAGTTACTGAAATTAAAGTGATAGTTTGAAAAAGAAGATATTCTTTTGTCTTCTAAAAGAGTCCCTGTTTTTGTCCATACAGTGAAAGTCAGTGGGCTCCAATGTTGTTTTGGACCCCCATTGACTTTCATTGCATGGCCAAAAACAGTTTTTATGTTCCACAGAAGAAAGAAAGTCATACAGGTTTGGAATGACATGATGACGAGCGAATGATGACAGAATCTTCATTTATGACTATCCCTTTAAAGTCTTCTGAGCGCTGAGCTATTTATATAGTCTGAGCAATCTTTTGATGTAATAATAGAATTATGCTTTTTTTATTTTCTAAGTTCTCATTGAGGGAAGACATTTTTATTAGATGAAAAAAGGTGTGAAATGAGGGCAGGGCACAGATGTCTCCTCTTGAAACATATGTGACTCAGTGATCGTCTGCTGTTTTGATTTGCTCTCTTCAGTTAATAATTACACCTAGGTCCTTGACCTGGAGGTGAGGAAAATGTTTCTTTCCCCACTTTTCTTGCCAACACTGTCCAGCAGATAAAAAGCCAATATATACCCAAAGCTTTCTTCATACAGTTCAAACAGACTTTGATCAGAGACAAGGATTAAATGAAGATGTTACATGCCTATATTAAGACTAAATACACACATTTCCCCTCCACCTGGATCAGATATTTTGTGATTTTGTATATTTTTGAGTTTTTACACAATACATTTATATATGAATGAGAAAAATGGCTATTTAGTAATGGATCAGACTTGCTCAAAAGGGCATGGTTAGGACAACTTACCTTTGAACCTGTCCGTGAGCAACATGTCTTGGCTTCTTATCATGTTCAGATTTAAAGCAAGAGTATGCTATCTTGCCCTGTCATTTATGTGTGTTTGAACTTTGATTTAATTTCAGTGAGCACCCCTAATTTTGCTGATTTATTGCTGATAATCACTCACAATGGAAACCAATCAAAAATGTGGGGATGGACTGACTGGCACGCAGAAAGAGGCTGCGCTGCGCACTCTGATCCAGCGCACAGGATATCACATACACCAGGTAGGAGTTACCACAGCCTCAGGTAACAGGCCAGGTGCCACTGTGGGATTATGGGATAGAAACACTGGCTTAAGTTGACTCTTACTTGAGAAATTTGAGACTGAACTTCTGTGTCGCTGGTCTATAATATCCATATCCATAATATCCATCCAGAATATCCAGATATTCTGACAGTATATCTGTCTGGTTGTCTTTAGCAGTTTTTTTGTATGTAGTATAGTGGCACCATCATGTGGTGGAAATGGAAAAACTCCTTCCTTTCCATCTGTAAAAAAGCAGCATATGTCTGTGGATCAGCTTTGTCCATCCTTGAGGTCACCATAATCATTTATGTTTTTGCTTAGTCCTTGTGGTGATCTCAGTGTGCACATTAACTTGTGTATTAGATTTATCACAGTTGTTTTCTCTCCAGGAAAATGGCCAGAGGAGATATGGTGGTCCACCTCCTGGCTGGGAAGGCCCACCTCCAGAGAGAGGCAGTGAGATTTTTGTGGGAAAGCTTCCTCGAGACCTCTTTGAGGATGAACTGGTACCACTCTGTGAAAAAGTAAGAGGAAAAGTGGTCAACAAAGATAATTTTTAATAAATCACTTAAAATAAATCTAAAAAACATTTAAAATTAATAATGGCTTGCACCAAATAGAAGGATATTGCAAGTCTGTTCCCGCCTCAGAATATAAATAAATCAATAAAAATGTAATCACAACTTTATATCTTGCAATTGCAAATGTATTAAATTTTATATTTCATAAGGTGACCATTTCTTATTTTAAGAATTTTACAAAAAAAAATTTTCACTCTGAGGTGGAAATAGGCTTTAATATCACATTTAGTGTAGCTTTAAAAATGTTAAGCTCACCTGTCTCTGCAGTTTGGCAAAATTTACGAAGTACGGATGATGATGGACTTCAATGGCAACAATCGAGGCTATGCATTTGTTACCTTCTCCACAAAACAAGAGGCTAAGAATGCCATGAAACAGCTCAACAACTATGAAATCCGGTGAGTCGGTGTTCAAAGTGGACATCTAGTGGATGAAGCATTTTGTAACCAAAAAAAAAAAAACCTGATGAACAATTCTCACACATCTTCACAAAGGAATGGAAGACTTCTGGGTGTGTGTGCAAGTGTAGACAACTGTCGTCTATTTGTGGGCGGCATTCCAAAGACCAAAAAGAGAGAAGAGATCCTGGCAGAGATGAAGAAGGTGACAGATGGCGTCATGGATGTCATTGTTTATCCAAGTGCTGCTGACAAAACCAAAAACCGAGGTTTTGCATTTGTGGAGTATGAAAGTCATAGAGCTGCCGCCATGGCCAGGAGGAAACTGCTGCCAGGTAAAACTCAATACAACAAATAATTTAAGTTATATACATCACATATACTATAATAGTACATTACTTACTATTATAGTATAATATTATACTATATCCTGTATAATATTATACTGTCTTGTCCAAAAAACACACATACTGTACAGACGTTTTTCAAAGCAATCATCAGCTTCCAAAGCTAGACAAGATTTTATTGATTTCCCTCAGGCTGAACTCATGTTGAGTGCAAAGATACTTAGTTCATTGCCCAAAGGAGATGAGTGAGAGATAAAAGAATAGCCAATGACACAGATTCACTATCTCTTTCCAGGCAGAATTCAACTGTGGGGTCATCCCATTGCAGTCGACTGGGCTGAACCTGAAGTAGAGGTAGACGAGGACACCATGGCCACAGTGAAGATCCTCTATGTTCGCAATCTTATGTTGCCCACTACAGAGGAGACCATTGAGAAAGAATTTAACAGCATCAAACCTGGTGAGCCATTGAAACAATAAAAATTCACTTTAACATTCTGGTCTCTGGATATAGCCTAGGTCGCTCCTTCTATGCAAGTCTTTGGGATTTTTTTTTTTCACCCGTTATATCATCTGCCAGGCGAAAATCGGAAGTGCAATCACTTAGAAAAGTAATAGCATTCCCCAGCTGCATGAACTGAGGTTTCATTCATGTTTATAGCTTAAAAAAAAAAAAAAAAAAAAAAAAAAAACTATTCCTATGAGTATTAAACTTTAGTTAAATACTCATAGGAATAGTTCACACAAAAATGAATATGTCATCATTTATCTGTCATCGCCCTCATGTCGCTCCAAAGCTGATTTTTTTTTTTTAATGAGGAACATGAGAAGATATTTTGAAGAATGTCAAAACAACATTTAACAGCATTGTTTCAAACAACATTGGACCCCACTGACTGTACGGACAAAAAATTACTCATTTTGTGTTTTATGTTAGAAAGATTGTTATATAGGTTTGGAACGACACGTGGGGGAGACAATTTGTGGGAGAACCATCCCTTTAAGGTTGGGTTCAAATATTTTTTGAATAATTATATTTATGATGCTTACCTTGGCAAGCACCAAAAAGAACCTGTTTCTGAGTCTAAAGAAATTCATTTGTTTTGTGATTTCATTTAAATATTTAGAGTGTTTGCAAATCTACAGGTGCTGTTGAAAGGGTGAAGAAGATCAGAGATTATGCCTTTGTTCATTTCTCTCAAAGAGAAGATGCCATCAGCGCCATGAACGCACTGAATGGAAAGGTGAACCTAACTGAAATCTTATCTACAGGAAAATCGAATGATTACGAAATAAGGCTGTATTAAAAACTCTGACTTCCCTTCAGGTCATTGACGGTTCTCCCATTGAGGTCACGTTAGCCAAGCCTGTGGATAAGGACAGTTATGTACGGTACACACGAGGCACAGGGGGTCGTGGCGGTACTCTGCTCCAAGGAGACTATGCTTACACTGTGGGCCAAATGTACGACCCCTCAGCTGCCTACCTAGGGGCACCAATATTCTACGCCCCCCATGCATACACAACCATCCCGAATCAATTCCGCTTCCCCAGTACCAAAGGGCACATAAGTACCAGGGGGCTGGTGCGCACACCCTCTGTCAGAGGTGGGTAATTGATTCATTTGCTGAAATCTGTTCTAGATGCAATTTAAGGTGTGACAATCATCTCCAAACAATTCTCATTCTGTAATTGTTAATCAAGCTTGTGAATTATCTGCTAAAAATTCAGTAGTTCTTAATGAATATATAAAATTGTTCTGATTAAAGACCAAAAAGATCCAATTTATATCTAAAATAAAAAAATAAAACAAAATGAATACAGGCATATTAAAGTCAACATGAAAAACATTATATTCTACATTCATAATGTGAAATGGCATATTAAATGAGAGAAGAAAAAACAACAGGAACCTTATTGGTTGAATGGAATCAATGTGTGTGTTACATACATGTACCTGAATGGAGCCAGGTGGTTGGAGGGAATAAAAAAAAAAATAGTTTTTATTGTATTTTAATAAAAAAATACAAAGTATTTATTTTATTTGGAATAACATGCACTGATGAATTGTGCACAAAAAGATCAGGAAGCAAATTGAGTATATTTTAATTTCATGTTGACTTTAAAGAGGCCAAATTACTTGGTAATGAAAGATCTTTACATAATGTTTCATTACGGCAGTTCAAATGTATGATATTTGCATCTTCTTTGCATGTGACCATACAGTAAACATGATATATTCTGTTAAACTGTTCTTGATAGTTTGCTTGTCCCATCTAGCATTTGAATTTGTTATCCATGCCTGCATATTACAGTCCAGTGAAAATAATATATTATTCTGAATGGATGGGGTACAAAAATCAAGTCTGTCAAATCTATCAAAGTTATAATCAGACAAAAGAATCAAAGATGCAGCTTCTGTAATGTGCTGGCTTGGAATATATCTTTATGATGATCAGTTTCTATGAGTCTTGATCGAAACCTGGGTGATTTCTGGTGATTTGATTCGACTTAATGCCTTCTTGCATTCCTAGAAATTTACATGAATGTACCTGTAGGGGCTGCGGGCGTACGTGGTTTGGGTGGGCGAGGATACCTCGCCTATGCAGGCGTGGGTCGTGGCTGCGCCACATACCAACTCAAGACAGACAAACGCCCTGAAGACAAACTGTATGATCTTCTTCCTGGCATGGAGCTCACGCCCATGAACCCAGTCACTCTGAAGCCCCAAGGCATCAAACACGCCCCACAGGTACACTCATAACCTCACTGAAAAGATCACTTGTGGATTTTAAAGGAGGACGTTTTCAAGAAACATTTCTCCAAGGACCATTTTGCCTGTTTTTCCAGATCTTGGAGGATATTTGCCAAAAGAATAACTGGGGGCAACCTGTTTACCAGCTTCACTCTGCTATTGGACCAGATCAGAGGCAACTGTTCCTTTACAAAGTCACCATCCCTGCTCTGGCTACTCAATATCCAAATATGTACGTCATAACCTCTGCTTCAACCATACTCGCATTAACTGTGTCTACCTAAAACCTAGTGAGCATGAAGAACATGAAGGCTGCTTCAAAGTTGAAAGTTATGCTACCCTCCAAGATATCTCATTACCTCAGAAACTCACCTTTGATGCATTCACATTATGTTGGAATTACCATCATTTTGTTTCTGAGTTATAAAAAAAAATCATGTCTGAGCTTTAAAACTTAATTTTGAATTCACCACAAACATGTCCCTCCTGATCGCCATTTTTAATGTCATTTTATTATAGCCAAGGTAATAGAATATGGTGATTAGTGAAATTAATGAATTGTATAAAGTATTTTCATCAGTAACAATTATGAACTCAGAGTAGAATCTCAGAGATATGAAAAGTATCCAAATGAACTGAAGTGTACCCATAAATTAACACTCTTAAGTCAGATAGGACATGTAGCAATGCATGGACACAACACTTCCCAGTTTCTGTGAATATAAACTTAATTTATATGGGATAGTTCACCCAAAAATGAAATTTCTGACATTAATTACTCACCCTCACTTCATTCCAAACCCGTAAGACCTTCGTTCATCTTCAGAACACAAATTAAGATATTTTTTGATGAAATCTGAGGTTTCTGAACCACTCATAGGCATCAATGTCATTGCAATTTTCAAGGCCCAGAAAGGTAGTAAAGACCAGTGTTGTGCAAGTTACTTCCAAACTGTAATACATTATAGATTACTTGTTACTGTTATTTAAAAGTAATTCTTTACCTTACAATATTACTGTCTCAGAATTGTAATGCGTTACATTACTCCTGTATTACTTTTGAGTTACTTTCACCAAAATAAATACAGAAGTAGAACTTAACTGCAGAGCATTTTACATCCAGTAGAGGGCGATATGATGTAGCATAATGACTGTGGGCTATCCAGGCTACTTACAATATATAGCTTATAATTGGCAAAGTGAAGGCTCAAGACAATGCAAGAAAGGATGACAGACAGAATCACAAACGATCCAAGTCTGTTAAAAGTATGGTAGAGGTATAAAGTGATTATCTGACAAACTCGAAGTAATGCGCATACATCCATCTTGCGAATGTACAGTCTTCTTCTGCCATCTTCACCCATTAGCCGCTTTTCTACTGGCCAGCGCGAGCACAGAGGCCGAAATCATGCCGCGTTTCCACTGTCGGCCCATTAGCCTCGCGGCACTCCTGTAAAACCCGCCCTAAACACGCCTTCACTGGACTACGTCACACAATACAAAGTTACACCAGCGAGAGGGAGATGAATGAAATAAATCGCTAAACAAATATATCAGAAGCTGTCATTTAGTCTTTATTTACAAACTTGGACACCACACGCAGCTATTGACTGACCACGAACAGGTAATAGAACTTACTTGTGGCATTTTTCATTCGTTAAAGTCCACTTTCTAATAAAAATTTCCTGATAATTTACTCACCCCCATATCATCCAAGATGTCCATGTCCTTATAGTGGACTTCAATTGGCCCCAAACGGTTGAACGTCAAAATTACAGTTTCAGTGCAGCTTCTAGCGAAACTTACGGAACGAATGCAGCGCCAGTTCTGTTTTTTCCGTAAGTTTAATAGGGAAGGTGTAGGACATTCAGCGCAAGCTTTTTGAAGAATACGGAATCGCGGTCTGGTGGAAGCACTTGTGATGCGATCATTTGTGTCTATAAAGCATATACATTTTCATTTTTTAAGAAAATGACCGATCGTTTCGCTAGATAAGACCCTTATTCCTCGTCTGGTATCGTTTAAAGCCCTTTGAAGCTGAACTGAAACCGTTTGGGGCCAATTGAAATCCACTATAAGGAGAATAACCCTGGAATGTTTTCATCAAAAACCTTAATTTCTTTTCGACTGAAGAAAGAAGGACATGGACATCTTGGATGACATGGGGGTGAGTAAATTATCAGGACATTTTTATTATAAAGTGGACTAATCCTTTAATGTCTCGCGGTCTTGCTGTTTTTTTTGTTTTGTTTTTTTTGAACAATTAAATTTTGGGCTTAAAGTGTGTTGTAACGCAAGCCTTACTGAACATGTACCGAGTAAAATATTACTGAAAATTGATTAGTAATGCCTTACACTAATGCGTTACAGCAAAAAGTAATGCGTTACTGTAATGCATTACTTTTGTAACGCGTTACTCCCAACACTGGTAAAGACATCAATAAAATAGTCCATGTGACTACAGTGGTTCAACCTTAATGTTATGAAGTCGACTGCGTATATATATATATATATATATATAGGTCTCCACTCATGCTGATTGGGTAGACATGTTGATTGCTGACTGCTGGTTGGAGTGATGTGACGATTAGTTAGATCATTTGAATGCGTTCCTCCCAAACTTTGTTAATAAAACATAATTTAAAGAATGACAGGGAAGAGAAGAAATTGTTGAATAAAGTTATTTTTGTTTCGTTTTTGCGCACAAGTATTCTTGTCGCTTCATAACATTAAGGTTGAACCACTGTAGTCACATGGACTATTTTAACAATGTCTTTACTACCTTTCTGGGCCTTGAAATTTGCAATGACGTTGATGCATATGGGTGGTTCAGAAACCTCTCGGATTTCATCAAAAATGTCTTAATTTGTGCTCCAAAGATGAACAAAGGTCTTACGGGTTTGGAATGACATGAGGGTGCGTAATTAATGACAGAAATGTCATTTTTGGGTGAACTAACCCTTTAAATCATCTCTTAATCTATACAGTATTTTTCTCAACAACATATACAATATATTTATACATTTTTAGCAATTTTACCACTGTTGCTCTCTGTATGCCCAATCAGACACCCGTTCACCCCCGCCAAGCTCTGTGCATCAATGGATGAGGCGAAGCTGCATGCGGCAGAACACACTCTGCAGATCCTTGGTGTTCAGACAGAGGGCGCTGACGCTTCCGCTGCTGCGGCCGTCGCTGCTGCATTCCCAGGTATGTGAGGTCTGTAAGACTGATGCTTATTTTACTGTGATCCTAATTCTGTTATAATGTAGTATATTAACTGTAACCACTCTCTTTTTAATCATTACTTTGTTTTATAAATTAAGTGGTCATCTGCATATGTATTGTAGGATTAAGAAAACAATTAAATATATATATATATATATATATATTTTTTTTTTTTTTTTTTTTTGCTTTTCAACAGTTATTTTGCTCTAAATCTTTTCCTTTTGGTTTCACAGGTTATACAATTGCCAGCACCACTGCTACCCAGCTGAAACAGGCTGTTTCTTTGGGTCAGGACCTGACTGCCTATGCAACCTATGAGGGTTACCCGGCCTTTGCTGTGGCAGCCCGTGGGGATGGATATGGAGTGTTTTAATACCCCTAACTAACAGTCTCAGTCATTTTTGTGTTAATCTGTTCTATGTATTCTTTCGTGTTTATATGTTTAGTAGTGATTGTTCAGAGTTATAACTTTATTTCTTCCCAAGTGTTTTATGAGCATTTTTGCGATATTGAAGAATATGAGTCAACTTTTGACTTAGCTCAGGAAGAGGGCAACCTGGGGCTGGTTGCATAAACCGCTAAGACTAGTCTTACAAGTTAGACATCAAATTTTTGTCTTTAAGGCTGTTCATAACTTTTTTTAAATCAGTTACATAAAAATATAGATTGGCCTACTTGGATACCAAAAACTGACTGCCTGCCTCTTGACTAACTGCTAATGGATCATATTAGATCTTAAGACACCGTCTTGACATAATGGCTATGTTTATGCATCTGGCCCCTGAAGGCTGTCCACAACTCAATCCCAAATGTTTTTAGGAAAATGTCATGTTTTATGTTTTATGATTTATTGCTGTTTGTCAAGGCATAAATTGCCTTGATTAAAACATTACTTGTGTCATAATTTGTGGTCATCCAGAATGGTGACCCAATCAAATCTATGATTTTTACTAGCTTTTAAATGATCTTAATTACTGAAATTTAGGCTGGACCCTTATTCAATGCTGCCTTTGAACGATTGCCTTTAACACTGAATCATTACAATTAAAATAGGTAATTTTGAAACACACAGTAAAACCCTCTTGTGCTATGGACTTTTATCCAGACATTTACTTTAGTAATCTTTGGTATTAAGTTGTATTTAAAGTAGTTTGTTTTTGTGTTGGTTTTCTTTCAGTATTTACATTAACACCCAAGTACAGAGAGTTTTAACAGATCATATGCTTTCATATGTATCTGCATGTTTTATGATTATTTTCGATATGGGTGACACTTTGTATCTGGTTCTTTATTAGTAGTTTTGCTATATTTTATAAGATATTTACAGGCTTGCTACTAAAATTTCCCACTTCATTCTTTTTGTAAGTGGGGAATATGAGAGCATTGTTTAAATAGGGTGAATTCAGGGTGATTGGGACACTTTTTGCCATTGAGATAACTTGGAAAAAATTGTCCCAATCAACCTGAATTCACCCTACACATTTTTGTTAAATATAAAGATGCCTTACAGGTGACAGTATTAAAGTTTGTGTAGCACTTAGAACTTATTTTTATACCTGAATTCCAACTCTGTTTATATGAACTTTGTTTTTCGATCATAGACTGTTTGAAATAATTTATTGTCTCGGCGAACTGGAGGGAGAATTGGACGGGCATCGTCAGGAAAAAATAAGCTGAGAGCTTCATAGTGCTACAGAGTAAGAGAGTTGTGAAAATATAATTCCAGTAAATCAACTAACCAACAAATAAACCAAATTCACTTCTAAACGTCTACTGTTGTTTGTTTGTTTGTTTGTTTGTGTGTGTGTGTTATTTGTGACAGGTTTTGAAGTGTCATGAAACCCTACAACACATTTTTTAATATATCATGTACAGGCTGCACATTTGTCAAAGGTAGGGTTTTTCGTGTTCTGTCCCGACTGGAGCTGTCCCCGGAAATGTCCCCGTTTTACAGCTCGTTCCAAACAACCCGCAAATACATTGCAAAAAAGCCCGCAGCAGCCTGTTGGTTATCGGAGCAATCGTGTAGTGATTATTTTCACCAACAGAGGGAGCTGTGCAGCTACACTTGGTCGCGCGCGCGCCGCTACTTCATGAAGAACGTAACCTGGATCAGAGCAGAGCGTCATTATTATCAATTATAAAAAACATCGTTAACGGTTTCAAGGTAGTAGTAACATACTAACTATTCATGTTAAATTAAAATAATACTGTTTGTATGTGTTTTATAACAGGGCCTCAACAGGGTGAGGGATTGTTTGATCAATTTTAAACGTCCCTAGAAGTTCCGCAGTCACAACGCATCATTTCCACACACACACGTCTTAACTATATCACGTGGTGAAGGTAGACTCAGATATGAATATATAAAAATAAATAATAATACACTTGCAACTTTGTGCTTAAAATGTGTCTAAAATGCAAAATAATAGTTAAAAATAGTTAAAAGTTTAAAAAAAAAAAAAGTTGTATAGGGCCTAGAGTATAAACAGCTTGTGAAAATGAAAACATTAAATTCAATAATAAATGTTAAAAAATATTAAATGCCGTTTTATTTATCTTATCTTTTTATATTTATGTTGTTTTATTTTTTGTAAAGTGCTTTTGTAAAGTTATACTTTTGTTATAACATAATAGGCATATTGTTTTAACCTGCTTTTACAATGGTTAGGCCTACTATTAATAGTGTAATAGTTTTGGTGAATTGTTTTAAAACCAGACCAAAAAATCCTAATAATAAAACTAAACCATAATAATTATTAATGTAATAATAATAATAATAATAACTAGATGAGTAAAGTTCGTAGATAAACTTTAAGTTGGCTTGAAAAAGCCTAGCCAGAAAGTTTGGAGTAGTTTTAAAAGCTTGAAGTTTGAAGCTTTTCAGTTTGAAATAGTTTAAGTTTTAGTTTAGTAGATTAAAAGCTAGCTAGTGTGTGTGTGTGTGTGTGTGTGTGTGTGTGTGTGTGTGTGTGTGTATAGATAGATAGATAGATAGATATTAGTTAGACAGATAGTTTGTTAGATAGATAGATATTAGTTAGATAGATAGATATTAGTTAGATAGTTAGATAGTTTTTTAATTATTAGATAATAACAAATGAGATTTCTGCGATATTTGGCCACTCAAATAGGAAATGTCCCCGGTTTCCATTTCAAAAATCTGGTCACCTTAGTCAAAGGGGCATTCAGTAGGCTAGTGTTTTCATAGCTAGCGTTAGCATCGCTGTTCCGATACCACAATGGTATTAGACGCTGCTGTTTTTTATGTAAATTACACTGACTAGCGAGTTTTAGAAAGAAGAAAACACAATAATTAACCCCCTTACCTGTCCAACAAAAAGCTGCAACTTGGGCATCACTACTCCATCATCAAATATTTCCGTAACGATGTTTACGCTCGTGTTTTGTCGCTTTTTGTGATCCTCCCGTTGTCTCCGCTGATGAAGCACGATAATAACTGTGTCCCATACCCTATTTTTACTCTTCACGTCACCAAACAAACGCTAAAATTGTATCTACAGAGGTGGCGGCCATTGCAATAGTATAACTGGCCAATGAGCATGAGGACCCTCTCCAACGTTTAGTGAAACACTGCAGGTCACGTTATTTCAACATGGCGAAAAATATTAAGGGGGGCGACCACCACCATGTATTAAAACACTTTTTAAAAGCTATTATAAGTAACCTAGATGTTAGATGAATCCAAAAAAAAAAAAAACCATTATTTCTTAAAGGGATAGTTCACAAAAATTAGAATTCTTCATCATTTACTCACCCCATGTCATTCCAAACCCATTAGACTTATTATTATTATTAATGGTTATTCTTCAAAACACTTTTTTTTTTTTTTGTTATATTGAGCCATTTTGTTCTCCGCTTGCAAGGTACTTGCTACTTTTACAAAACAATACTGCATAATTAAAATAATAGGGCACAAATTCAAATTTATAGGCCTACATGATTTTATTAAATACATTCAGAAGACTTACCAACATAACTTTAATAGTTTGCCTCTATGTGTGCTCTACAGTATTGTGAATACTGTATATTGTGTATTTTAGCAGTAGAGGCCAATCAGAAGACTGGAACAGATAGACATAGGCTACTTTACCAAACAACTATTTCACCTTAGAAATAAAAAGGCAGAAATGTCAATGTTTGTGCATTTGACATATACTCTTGTTGCATATGAAAGTTTACCTTAGCCAACAACATTAGTTTACAGATTGATACTGTTAACTGAGCACTGAACAGCTAATATTTCTACAGCGTCTAATATTCTTCTTCAGTGATACACTGATCAAAAGTAGTAAAAACTTCTGGTGACTTTGAAATCATCAGAAGTGCCCACATATGGTTTGATGATGGCGCTGTTATCCATGGATTGTTTGTAGTGTCCAAAGTGTTGAATCCGGTAGGTTCCTGTCTGCGCTGTGAGCGGGATGTGCCACTCCACTTTTGACCGACTCCGGCCAGCAAGTCCTTTTTCCCAGTGAAACCTGGTTACACACACATACACAAAATAAATCTTTGCTTTTATATTATAGTAGACCATGTATGTATGTAATTTTTATTATTTATCCCTGAACATTTTTGCGCTCTCCCTCTGTGTGACAAAGGTTTGGCTCTAAGCTTAGATTCAGCGAAACTGATATCAAATAAATCAACAATGAATCTATAAACTTTGAAGCCATTTTCTCAGTTCCAGTGTTACTGACATACTTGCGTTTTGCTTTTGCAAGGTATGTCAGTATACATGCACAGACTGTCGAATCTACAATTCCTATAGGATCATACATGGATTTCGGCCTGAGGATTGAATTGGCTAATAAGTGATAAGACCTTGACTCAGCGTTTGCCTTATCGGGGGACAGACCTTGAGAGATGATGTCAGCTTTGAGACGGCTTCATTAACGCAAGCTCAAAGTAAAAGTATAGAATGATACAAATCAATATGATATAAACATTAACCATTAGTATTTAAAAAAAAAACTTCAGCATGTACTGTTTACAGTATGTAGAAACAACATTACCTTGTTTCCCATGATGCATCCGTGTGAACTATTTCCCATGTGTTGGTGTTGTTGTGAAACAGCTCCACTGTGACAAATGTCGTATCTCTCTGATATCATAATCACCAGAGATTAGTTATATCTCATGTATAAAAGAGCATGTTTTGCAAAGGATTACTGTATGGTTATTGCTACTAAAGAACTCACAATATCTCCAGAGTGTCTTGGGTTTCCAGCAACAAATGTAACAGATGCGATTTCTCCCTTTAGAAAAAATAAATCACATAAATCTTGTCAATTTATAATAGCAAGCTTAAAGGGATAGTTCACCCAAAAATGAAAATTCTGTCATTAATTACTCACCCTCATGTTGTTCCAAACCCGTAAGACTTTCGTTCATCTTCGGAACACAAATGAAGATCTTTTTGATGAAATCTGAGAGCTTTCTGTCCCTCCATTGACAGTCTACGCAACTACCACTTTGAAAAAATAAAAGAAATTTGGAAAATTTGGTCTAAACCATTTAATTGATATGGATTAGTTTTACGATCTCTTTGTGAACGTTTTGAAGCGTCAAGGTGTCAGTTGCGTAGCTGTCTATAGAGGGACAGAAAGCTCTCAGATTTCATCAAAAAGATCTTTATTTGTGTTCCGAAGATGAATGAAAGTCTTACAGGTTTGGAATGACATGAGGGTGAGTAATTAAGGACAGAATTTTCATTTTTGGGTGAACTATCCCTTTAAGTATGTTGCAAGCGTAGCTTTCAGTAGTTCACTCATTTCAGTAAAATTTCAGCGAAATTTTGCAGGCAAGATCCATTATCAATAGTGTAGTGATGTTTGATGCACTGCCGACACAGAAGTTACTTTCTGCGTAAGGGAACTTATTCGCCCTCTTGCGAAACTTCTGAACGCATGGATTGATTCCTATTAAAATGACTGGATTTCGCCCACAAAATTCCGTCAAACAGCGGTAAATGTGACCATACCTTTACTGCGTGTACATCACAATTATTGACCTACCACTTTATAGACAGGGTTAACTTGCTCTAAGACATCACCAAAGGTGGTGTTAACTGGTGCTACATCTGCCACGGGGTCCTTCACTTGATTAAAAAGTTTGTCTTCATCGAAGAAAGGGGGTTCGGGACCCTTGGGCAACTCTGCTATTGTTCCCTGTGGAAGATTGGTTCATTCGTGAGATCAGATCATTTCAGTACATCAAAAAGTTACAAATGACTGCAAGGCAATGGAAGGTGGAGAGTTACATGAGCAATAGCTTTGGCCAGTCCTCTGTAGCGCTGGATATAAGCAGAGAGAGTGTGAGGGCCATAAATGGTGGATGCGCCCTCATATCGCTGGATCTGTAAGAGCAGAAGAAAACCATTTGAAAAGACAGTGCAAATAACGCAGTCTGTCATCTCGTTTTGACATGTTTTTGTACCTTGGAGCACTGTGTTAAAACCATGACTTTATTACGATGGTCAATGGTCAACTAAAACTGAAGCATATATACCTGATACTCTTCGTATGTAGTGATGTAGTGGGTGTAGATGTTGCAGAGACCAGCGACGACCACCTCTGCATTACTGAAAGACTCTTGCACCTCCAACTCCTATTAAAGTCATGTGATGCATGTTATTAAACATGTATTTAGCATAACTGAATACAGTAAAAAGAAATAATAATAATAATAATTTTAAGAATATAATTCATATTCAGATTCATAAATGGTGTCAACCTGTTGTGGCAGGTTTGATTCCATTAAATATTAAATATATTGAATATATTAAATATACGAAAAGGAGATTAATGAGATTGTAGTTTTATTTATGTTTTCACTGCTTAATAGTTTTGTGGAAATTACACTACCACTCAAAAGTTTGGGGTGAGTAAGATTTAAAAATAAGAAAGAAAGAAAGATTGATTGATTGACAGTAAAGACATTTATAATGTTACAAAAAAAAAATGTATCACAGTTTCCACAAAAATATTATGCAGAAAAAACTGTTTTCAACATTGATAATAATAACCATTATTAATAATTGGGCAGCAAATCAGCATATTAGAATGATATTAAATGAATATTAGATAAATTCAATTCAATTCAATCCAAATAAAGTAGAAAACAGTTATTTTAAATTGTAATATTTCACAGTATTACAGTTTTTGATCAAACAAATGCAGCCTTGTAGAGCGTAAGAGACTTCTTTCAAAAAACATTAAAAAAAAATCATAATTAATTCCAAACTTTTGACTGGGTGTGTATGTGCAGTTCTCACCTTTTTGACTGCCTCCCGTATCCTTCTCCCTGACATGGTTCTAGAACATTGAAGACAAATTAAGTTGAACAATATTGGCTGGTTATAGAGCCACTTTTTCCTATATTAACACAGTTCCTGCTTTTGCGAATCAACAGAACTCACGTAAATTCTCCAGGGACTGCAACTATGGCTAAAGAGCCAATAGTGATGATTTGAACGTCTACAATGGCTGGATGCCAAGGGAGGGGTGAGTCCATCTGCATGAAAACACCAATCACTGTTATTATTATTATCTTATGAGTTCTTTCCATTACCCATTGTCATGCACTGTGTAAAAAGTGCCTGGAGTGCTTGGCACATTGTTATATGCTAATAAAGATTTTATTTATGAGCACTACTTGTCCTCGTACCTCCCCCGTGCTGAAGAGGATTGGTTTAGGATGATGACAATCTGTGGTCTCGTTGGATGGTGGTCCCACAAGCGCATCTCTTATGCCATCCCAGAAGGGGTCTCCATCTGTATCCCCTGGTCACAAGAAAAAATAACCATAATTATAAAATATGTAACCAACGATAAAAACTGGCAAAGTACTTGCCAAGTTTGTGACATAGTTATATTTGTCTATGAGACTCATCTCCTCACCTTGTATGAAGTTGAATTCGCCTCCTCCATCAGTTGTACCAGCGGCAAAACTGTGACCCAGAGCAGGTTTACACGTCCGTCCCTGGTGACAGAAACTGTGTCAGCATGAAGTTTGAACAGTTTTCTGGTTCTACAGTGTGCTTCTGGTTCAAAGGGTGCTTCATCCAAGTATAAAATCAGGGGTGTGTACACTTATGCACATAGTTATTTTTCTCACTGAAATGTGTCACTTTGGTTTTCAGTGGCATTGCATAGGTTAATTTTTACATTAAAGGTGCAAACGTTCTATAATTTATCTTTGTTTCATTTTTTACATCACAAAAACCAACTGTTTTACCAGGGGTAGCACTTTATTTTACAGGTACACTGTATACAGGTCTACAGACAGCATCAGTGACAATCAGCTAACCATAGAAGATAATTTTCACTCTTTAGTTTGGAAAAACAAAAGAAAATTGTGTTTTCGGTGACGCACTTACAATTTCAGTCTATGAGGCAAGACATTTTGGAGGATTAAAAGCAGAATTACAAGGCTTGTATTTAATGTTAAAAGTACTTCAAGGAATTATGCAGTATGTGTGATTTTTTGATTTTGAAGTTGTATAAAATTGTCCTTTTGAGGTAGCAATACTTGTTTAGATTAACTTATATAATTCCTGTGTGTGAAGTTTGTTCAATGCAAACAACTCTTTATGGATCATTATGTCACATCCCTTCCTAGTATCCTTTCATGGAATTTACGGTAAAGGTACAGAGTTTACAGGAGTTGGTAAGTGTCTCACTAGTCACACTAGTCTTGTTCTTACACATATAATTCTAAGTCTAAATGTATAAAGTCAACATGATTGCAAATTGACTGGATTTACTTTAAAGAGGACCTATAATGCCCTTTTTACAAGATGTAATATAAGTCTGGTGTCCCCAGAATGTGTCTGTGAAGTTTCAGCTCAAAATACCCCACAGATCATTTATTACAGCTTGTCAAATTTGCCCCTATTTGGGTGTGAGAAAAAACACGCCATTTTTGTGTGTCCCTTTAAATGCAAATGAGCTGCTGCTCCCAGCCGCTTTCCAGAAGAGGGCGGAGCTTTAACAGCTCACGCTTCGGTTGCTCAACAACAACAAAGCTGGAGAATCTCACGCAGCCAAAATGACGATTGTCAGTAACCGTGTTCAGCCTTACATTGTTCAAACCGGAGTCGGACACTGATGGAGAGATTTAGGAAGAAGTTACAACTTATAGAATGCATCTGGATGTTTCTGAATGGTTAGTGGGTAAATTTATGAAGTTGCTGTAGAGTTTATTCAACTCATCGATTAGCATGTGCCATCATGTTAATCTTTTGTGCAAATCCAGCGTTGAATTGACCCTCATTTGTGAAGCAGTCCGGTGTAAAATGACGGCATGGTAACAACACTCTACTACAACAACTCTTCCTCTTCTCTAAAGCAGCCCAACATGCCCCTCACCCCCGTATTTTGTGCACAGGAATCCTGTACTCACTGTATGAGTGGAGTTTAATGGGACAGTCTCATCGGTCATGTTGACCCACTGATGTGCGCCGTAAACCGGCCCGTGCAACTCCTGCTTCGCACTGCTGTACAGCTCCTGCAGAACAAATTCACTAGGTGAAGAAACACACTCATGCCACACTGATACTCATCAGGATCAAGTAATATGACAAGTGACACACACCTTTGCTTTTTTATACATATTCTCTCCTATGATCCTGGTGCTTTCATACATGTCCTCACCCGGTCCAAAAGCTATGCACGTTTTTTTCTGTTGAAAGTCACATGTGAATTAGAACTGGTGAGTGAATATTTCCAAGTGTCTACAATCATTTTGAAATACAAGGTTGAACTTAAAAATATAATAAATAATAATAAAAATAGTGATCGGTGACATTGAAATATTGTTTCTGGAAATACCACATTAAAGCAATCCTCAGTTTAATTTGACAGTAAATGGTGCACAACCCTGTTGATATACAGTACAGTACGTATATAATAATAACTCACGCCACCAATGGGACAGGAGCTGTTAAGGTAGTCACACTTCTCTCCTGTGTTCACACAGACAGGGCCACGAATGTTGGGAGATGAATCTCCAAGATTACTGGAAGAAAAGCCGGCAACAAAAGGACCCTGGAGGTAAACAGACCGTGACATGTTAGCGCTGCGCTTTTCACACTGTCCCCAACTCAAAAAGCCTAATAAAGATAACTGCCAACATAAGCATCAGAAATGTTCTCTTCTGTTTTTATAATAACAGCATTAATTAACCATCTTCATTAAACAGGTTTACAGCATTCTCATGGGAACTATTGACTTTATTGAGTGGCAAACGCCCATGTGTAAACTTTGAGTAGATTACAACTAATAAAGACAATCAATTAACCTTGAGCTCAGAGGGAGAAGGACTAATTAAAAGGTTGACCTTTTACCTCACCGGGTAGAAAGCCAATGTTTTTCTCCTGCTCGAAGGCATAGGAGGCATAGCCGAGGTTGTCCGAGCTCACCATGCGATTGGTGTTATTCATACTGACAGGATGGACAGCAAACCAGCTGCGGGCAGATGCAAAACCAATAAATTGATTACCAATGCAGTAATTATCAGTGCATTTTGTATATTTGGCAGAAGTCAATTAACTTGAAGACCCTAGGATCTTGTTTGCAATGAAACTTGTGATTTTCTGATGTAAAAGATATATCATACCTGAGCAACCCCATACCATCCCCATCCAGATCTGTGAATTTCATGATGACAATCTGCTTGTCTGTGTTGAATTCATATCTGGGTTGGAAACAGAGTCATAAATCAACTTGTAGTGACTTTCAGCTGTCAGAAATCTGTACTGTCTCAGAGGCGAGTGTTGTTTTGTGTAGCAAATATGTAGTGGTTTTGAAAAAGTTAATGGCTAGTTGTCACATTTTATTGTAAAACAATTTTGATTCAAAACAATTCATGAAACCACAAAAATGCTAATGTGACAATAATATTACAACATACAATAATGGACCGTTTTCATATTCCGGGGTTCTCAAAAGCGGACGTCACTGTAGTTGGGTTTAATTTCTGTATGGTGAATGGAAACTACAAAAATATCATTTTTGCATTCCTGCTTGGTCAAATAGCAAAAGATCAAATCCATGATAGCATTTTCATGACTTTCCAGAAGATGGATAAAATGAGAGATTGATTACATCGATCAGAACAGTGAAAGATGTCAAATTTGCTGTCACTTCCTCAGCCGTTGTATTAGAAACACTCACGCAGCAACGTTAAGTAGTTTTCTGAAATTTAATGCCAAGGTAAGAAAACACAAAGTATAGTATTATAAATGTACATAATTTTTTTTTATTTTTTATTTTTTATGAAAATATAAAAAAACTTTGCTAGATTTATGATGTTAATAACTGGAAATGTCATCAAAGTCTGAAAAGGGTCCATAAAAAACATGTTTTCGTAAAAAAACAAAAAAACAACAACAATAAATTGTATAAAATTATAACGTCACAAATGTCCAGCCTGTTCACTTTTTGTTTTATCCTAGAACTATTACAAAAAATCTAAATATACTAGAATTTTAATTTAAAAGACAGATTTATACTTGTTTAGAAAACAAGTCTAAACTTTATTAAAGTCACCGGAATATATGTGTGACAACTAACCCCGTCTATGTCTTGTGCATTATTATTATTATTATTATTTTAAAGTTATATTTATGGGCTTTTTGTGCCTTTATTCGGAGAGGACAGTAGAAAGCAGACAGGAAAGCACTGGGCAGAGAGAGGGGGGCGGGATCGGCAAAGGACCTCAAGACAGGAATCAAACTCGGGTCGCTGTAAACGCATTTGCGCCATATGTCGGCGCACTAACCACTAGGCTATCAGGACCAACTGTCTTGTGCAGTATTTACAATTAATTTCCATATTAAGATTTTTTCAAATGATTAAATATTAAATATCAGAATTTGACATAAAATGACAGTAAATTAATACTATTAATACTATTATTAATACTAATAATATTACTATATTATAGGTAACACTTTACAATAAGGTTTAATTTGTTAACATTAGTTAACTACATTAGCAAACTAACAATGAACAATACTTCTACAGCATTTATTAACCTTAGTTAAAGGTAAAGGATGGTTGTAACCAAACAGTTGTGGGGCACCATTGACTTCCACAGTATTTTTTTTTTTTTTTCCCCCATACTATGGAGGTCAGTGGTGGTCTTCCTTTGTGTTCAGCAGAACAAAGAAATTCATACAAGTTTGAAACAACTTGAGGGTGAATAAATTTTGGGTGAACTATCCCAGTTATAAGTTGTATCAGTTAACAGTAATTAATGCACCATGAACTAAAAAGAACATTTTTATTAACTAGCATTAACACTTGTTAATACATACTGTAAGAATATATTGCTCATTGTTAGTTCATGTTAACAAATAAGACCTTAAAGTGTTACATATAATAATCATAATAATAATATTAATAGTAAAAGTCAGTTTCTGACACTGGTGGGATTTCAGTTCCTTTAAACTGCAGCTGGATCAATAGAAGCACTTATCAGTAAACAAACAAACCTGTTTCTCTCCTCCTCAGGGTTGTTCAAGTATGAATGTGGGCTTCTGTTCAAGTTGCTGTCGACTAGTTGTCCTTTATTTATGAAAATTCGCCCAGGTCTCAAATTCCTATGAGCTATATCAATACTCTGACAAAGAGGATAGAAATCATTTTCAATGACATGTTAAAGGCACTTACATGACTTAACCTAAAGAGTACTAAGCATTATATAGGCTAACATATCATGAATGTATTTCAAAGGAGAGTTTGCCAGTAAAAGCATACCCTGACTATTCCACTGACGATGGCTTGTATAGACGGCTTAATATAGCCTTTACTGGTGATCATAAAGAGTGTGTACTGGAAATAGCCACCCATGCCTGAATGAGTGTGCGTGCCACTCATGACCACATTGTCCTGTCTGTAAAGGTCCCCGTATTTCGCCTTTAGCTCTTGAAGAACCTAAAATGGTATGAGACAATGACAAATAAACAGATGCAAGGGATGATCATAAGGAGAAAGTCTAGTTTGAAACACATGAATCAGATTCTTAGATTTGGAAGATCCTTGTATTAATTTTGTTTATACAAATTTCTACCAAAATTTGATTTAATGATTCCAAAAATGTCAAGTGGTATAACATATTAATAAATAATAAATATTATATATATAGGTGGTATAGCTATCTAGAAATATAAGGCTTTTTTTAAACAGGACTATTATGTTTTGTTTTTTTTCCCCCCTCAGGGTCCCTCAAAAAACTGCCATAGAAAAGATATTATGTATATATATATATATATATATATATATATATATATATATATATATTATATAAACATATATATCACATTCATGCCATTTCACATGCTATTTCTTTGTAATTTGTCCAGTTTACTAGCAATTTCTGAGTAAAAATTGATTCAAAGTAAATTCTGCTAAATTTATCAAAATTAATTTTGACATTTTTCATTTTTGAAATAACTTAAAGACACAATATGTAAGATTTTTAGATTAAAATATCCAAAAAACACTAAAGCAATGTTATATATTTTGTTGCATTGTGTACTTACATTATCCCAAAGTTTCCAACAATGTTCAAATCCAGAGAAATAAGCAATTTTAACCAGGCAGGACACGGACCGTGTAACTGCGTCACGATTTCCAGTTTTACTAATATCAATCTACATTACTGCAAAGTGCAACAAGTCTCTCATAGCAGCCACTGAGCGAATGCACTGAGTAGCATTATAACATAACTTTCAACACACTCAAATGTATTTAGTATGATTGTTTTAACCATGTAAAATGGTGCTGCATTACCCCACATACAAAGAGCGGAAGCCAACAACTGCAGCATAAGCATAATAAAAGCTTTGCTGAACTCAAGATCAGTGTGTATCGCATGTGTCTTTCATTAGCAATTGCTCCAGTGGACTCATTCCTCTCCCGTGGCTCTCGGCCCGCCCTGCTTCATACCACTGTAACGTTAGTAAAACTTTAATACATTAGCTTATCCATGAACATGATTTCTGCCCGGGTCCGTCGGATTAATTTCCATCGGCTGTGGAGGTGAAGACGACAACCCCCATGATTCCACGCTCATTCACGGCATCATCAAGCTACGCCTTTGTTTTGAATAAGCGACCACTAATGGCGAAAATTACATATTGTGCCTTTAATAGAGAAAAAATGACCATCATAATTGACCCATATGCAATTTTTCATAATGGAAGTGCTTTATATTTAAGCATTTACCTTGAATACAGAAGACCAACCCATAATAATGACACTGAATGTGGCAGTATAGTGTGCACTACCTCTAGTCTCAGTCTCTGAGAGACCATGCCGATGTCTGCAGTGACGAACACCACTCTTTTACTGCCGTCATCCACAATGAAGGCTCTACTAAACAGACGTGTGTGGATCCCTCTCGCCGTCTGGTCAGTATTAGCATAACCCATCTTTTCCATGGAGAAAAATGCAAAAACATCAGAATTCCCAACAATCATAAAGGCCTTATCTGTCCCTTATTATTACATCTGATCAATGGACAGCCATAAACATTATCAGACTCTAACAACTGATGAATATCAACTTCCATAAAGGCCTCACCAATAATCAAACAGAACAGCTGGCAATAGATTTGCTTCGGAGTAAAATCAAATGATCAAAATTTAAGAAATCAACTAAACAGAAAAAAATGAAGAGAAATGAAACTAACCATAGGCAAATCAGCCACAGGCCCGGTGCAGTCTGCCCGACCCACACCGATCAGATACGGGTTCTCTAGAGAATTTCCTGTGGAGGTCGGTTCCTCTGGAGTCACTTCTTCTGGTGCAAAAATAATTCAAACCGGACACAATATGATGTTTTAATAAGCTTATGAATGGAAAAATTACAGTTGGGATCCAAAATCTAAGACACTTGCTTATATTTTATGCACTCTCCGACAAAAATTATTGCTCAAGAAAAATACATTTTATGGATTAAAGCTCATAAACATTTGCCACTAGAAACAAACGGAAATAACCCATTAAACATTAAAGTATTATGCAATCATTTAAGACATTTCTCCTAATATAGAACCTTTTTGGCATGAAGGGATATTTAAAATTGAGTCTATAGCACCCCATTGAACCTTTATTCTAAAAATGCAATTAAACCAAGTGTACTATTTAAAAGAATTACTTTAAAACATGTAATTACGTTTTTCCGAATCCAATTTGAGGGCCAAGACCGCAATAAGCCCCACTGACACTGCGGTCATCAGTAGAAAGAGAACTATGAGCGAGATCTCCAGACCGTTGAGATGACAGCGCACGGTCTTACGTGCCATCCTTCACTGAGACACACAGGACATATACTTGTCAGGCAATACACAAAACATGGTAAGACTTTATTTTCCAGTGTCCTTGTTACACGTTACATGTAGTTACTATAGTAATAACTATAAATTATGCATAATTACATGCAACTAACCCTAAACTAAACCTTATTCTAACCTTATAGTAAGTACATGTAGTTAATTAATATTACTCAGCACTTAACACTGTAACAAGGACACCATAAAATAAAGTGTAACCCAAAATATAAACGCACTAAATCAGATCAGATATGTGAACAATGCTACTTAAGCACAGTGTACAACAACTGAAACATAAATAAATATATAATGCACAATGATTTACTGTGACTTTTGATCAATTTGTGCGTGTATTAATACCAGCAACATTCCCGTACAAACATTACACTATCAAATAATGGCGTATGCATAACAGGTAAAAAATTCTCATGATCTACGTGGAAAAACTACTTACATGTGTTATTCTGGGTCCAAACTCAGTAAATGTTGTAGCAGAGGAAACAAATGAACCAAGTGTGGAAAAAGTGCACACTTATAGTGTGTATAGCGAACAAAGGTGGTGTTCTCTTCATCATTTATAGCCGTGTTTAATGTTGACAATGTGAAACCAAACTCTCAGATTAGATTAGATTAGTTGCATAACTCTTGAGATACCAAAGACCATATCAAGACGTTCATTTTAACCACAGAGGGAATTTTCAGTTAATGATAAATGTCACAAAAAAAATCAAATGTATTAATTCAGAGTAAAAAAAATACGTATAAAACAAATTTAGTGCTGCTTGAAAGTTTGTGAACCACGTGCAGAATCTGTGAAAATGTAAATAATTTTAACAAAATAAGAGAGATCATACAAAATGCATGTCATTTTTTTTTAGTACTATCCTGAGTAAGATATTTTACATAAAATATGTTTACATAAAGTCCACAAGACAAAAAAATAACTGAATTTATAAATATGACCCAATTCAAAAGTTTATGAACCTTCTTAATACTGTGTGTGGTTACCTGGATGATCCCCGTTTTTTTGTTTTGTGATGGTTGTTCATGAGTCCCTTGTTTGTTCGGAGCAGTTAAACTGAGCTCTGTTCTTCAGAAAAATCCTCCAGGTCCCAAAAATTCTTCAGTTTTCCAGCATCTTTTGCATATTTGAACCCTTTCCAGCAGTGAATGTATGATTTTGAGATCCATCTTGAGCATCAGTGAATGTTTGAACCTTTTTTAATAGTTGTGTTTGAGTCCCTCAATTGTCCTCATTGTGAAAAGATGGATCTCAAAAATCATACAATCACTACTGGAAAGGGTTCAAATATGCAAAAGATGCTGGAAAACTGAAGAATTTTTGGGACCTGGAGGATTTTTCTGAAGAACAGAGCTCAGTTTAACTGCTCAGAACAAACAAGGGACTCATGAACAACCATCACACGACAAAAAACGGTCATGGATCATCCAGGTAACCACACACAGTATTAAGAATCAATGGATCACAAACTTTTGAGCGGGTCGTTTTTATAAATTCTGCTTTTTTTTTGGTCTTGTGGACCATATGTAAACATTTTTTATTTAAAATATCTTACTCAGGACAGTACTAAATAAAAAAATGCATTTTGTATGATCTCTCTTATTTTGTTAAAATTATTCACATTTTCACAGATTCTGCAAGGGGTTCACAAACTTTCAAGCAGCACTGTATATAAAGATATACCTATTTTCCCCTCAAAAAGTTAAATCTGTGTTTCTGAATGCTTTGATTTCTTCAAAAATTTGAAAAAAGAAAAAAGAAAAAAGAAAAAAAAGGGGGGGGGTGGGGTGTGGGGGGGGGAGTGCCAGAGGGGATGTAATAAATAAAACAAATAAAAAACATTTTTGCTGTGGGGAAAAAAAATGGTTTAGTTCATTTATGGTTAAACTGCACATTCAAAATCTGAGGGTTTTTTTCCCCTCACATTTTTTGGTATATATGCCCCGTGTCCAAAATTAACATTTGCCAAGTGCCAAATGCAGGAAACAGTTGAATTATAAATAAACTGGTGAATAAATAAAGGGATTTTTCGGTCATTATGGAGTTTTTTTTTTTCTCTCTTTTTTTTCATTATGGTCATTATGTTCAGAATTGCAAGATATAAAATCGTAATTCTGAGAAAAAAAGTCACAATTGCGACTATATCTTGCAGTTCTGACTTTATAACTCGCAATTGTGAATTTATATCACAGAATTCTGAGAAAAAAAAAGTCAGAATTGCGAGATGTAAACTCGTAATTGTGAGAAACAAAAAGTCAGAATTGTGAGATAAAAAGTCACAATTACCTTTTTTATTTTTTATTCAGTGGCAGAAACAAGCTTCCATATGAAACACTCCAAAAATAAAACAAAAATAAAACTTAATTGTGAGTTATAAAATCAGAATTAGATATATGTAAGATTTATGTCTTTTTTCCCCTCAGAATTGGACTTATAAACTTGCAATTGCGAGTTATAATCACGGAATTCTGAGAAAAGTCAGAATTGCGTGATATAAATTCGCAATTGCAAGAAAAAAGTCAGAATTTTGAGATAAAAAGTCACAATTATCTTTTTTTTTTTATTCCATGGCGGAAACAAGCTTCCATAGTTTCATACCCAGGAACAACTTTCAAGCATGTAAGCATAAACCTTTAGTTAAACTTTAAGATAATGAGAAACATTGATAATTTTGACAATTCTGACTAAATATTCACACAGTCACAAAAAAATAAAATTAAAATCAAATAATCATGCAAAGCTGTTTTGTGCTAATTGTAATTTATTTGTTTGTCATTGGACGAACACCTCCTACTATTACGTCACAATATAGCAGCTTGTTGTATTGGGTGGTCAGTGGGACAGAACATCTGTTCTGGCTTGCGGAAAGGATGGATCGGGTCACATTGTTCTTTTCATTCAAACAGCCTCCAGAGACCTGGAGTTCAATAAGAGCAATAAAGCACCAGCTGTCTGACAAAATAGGATTCCAGATGGAAATACGCAACAAAGACATAAATAAATACATTCCGAAAACAACATCAGAGAAATGGTCATGGTCAACGAAATTAGCTTTGCTGACACTCTCATGGAAATACTCTTTCAAAGCGAGCAGGATTGTTACATTCGGGCAATGAGGTGAGTTCTGTTTCAAGCATATGTGGTTCGCAAAGGGTGGTTACAGCACGACCACCCTGAATATAGTCTAAAACACTGAAATTGTCTTTGAATGAACATAAATAGATTATTACAGTTGACTGCAAGAACTATTAAGGCACTGAGGAGCATGAGATTATCCAATATCCCAATATACATCTTCTGTAGCTCTCGAAGTAAAAAAACAATAAAGAATTAGTTCAAAAAATACAAATTATATTCATATAAACCTTCTCTGACAGCACATGTTGTTTAGCAGACGACTAGAAAAATGTACAAAACTGATTTATGTTACTCAGATTTGCAATATTTAATGTGTCAATAAATTGCTTACTTGAGTTAACAAAAATATCTCGAGAAGATGGCTTTGTGCCTGTAAACAGGGGCAAAGATACTTGGAGACACTTTCTTTCTCCACTTCTCATTTAGCTTGCTGGCTCATTTTTAATGCATTTTTATTAATGTAGGATGATATTACAGGCCATCGCAAGCCCAGAAAACCACTTGCTTATCACTGACCATGGTTTCTCTATTGTTCCTAGCCCCATACGTGCTAGGTTTTACATCCAAAAACCAATCCTGTGAGGACATCACAAAGGAATGAGAAGCTTTGGATGACTAGTCTGTTAGTTAAAGGGGTTAGCTACGATGTCAGGCTTGTTCCGGCACTTTGGGCACATGTTTTGGAGACCATCTTCCAAAATGGACCGTTTGCACGTCAGTCAATCCGAGTCTATCCGTGTGTACTTTACGTGGCCCCACTGCAGCGATCGCCACGAGAAGGGCTTCTGGTAGCTGCGGGGAACGACGGCTTTAACGTTGCTTTCCAGGTATCGAAAAAATCTGTACCACCACACATGGGTGAAAAAGTTGGTCTGGGATGTCTCTTTGAGCGCCTAAAACAGATGCAGATGGTTAGAGGTTAAAATACAATACAGGTTAACAAAGGGCTCTGGATGGAAATGTTGACCTCAAAACAGGCAGACGTACTTGTTGGTTAGCCATGGTGTGATACCACCAGAAGAGACGTGTGGTAATGAAGTAGGCCACAACGACATCAATCGTGTAGTGGTCATGAGCAAGAAGAATGCAGAACACTCCTATTGCACACAAAGCCCAGCAGCCCCAGTGGTACCACCAGAACCGTCTAGGAGAATCTGTCAGGTGCAAGAAAATTAGGGGGTGTTATAACAGAGAATGTTAGAATGCTTCTTTTTTTTTCTCTCCATTAAACTGAAGAAGTAAGTTAACCACAGGTGTAGTTCATCACATTAACTCTAATTAGATCGAGTCCATCAACACCCCCAAAAAACTTCACTCTGTAACATTAGCCGGGTTTTTTTTTATATGCTGTTTATTGTTGATGATCGCATTATTTTTTTTATAAGAGATTGTTCGTTTCTGCTTCTTTTTTGCCTGTGTTTTCATCTTGAGATACTGTACACTTCCAGAAGATGTGTCATAGCGCCCCCTAGTGTATTTCAGCGAAAACACAGAAAGCCGTAAAATCTCGTCAATGGCAGGGAAGCGTTTTGTCATAAAAGACGAGATAACTCGTCAATGGCGGGGAAAGAGTTAACTATCAACAAGATCCAATGACACTGACAAGCACAGTGTCGCAAGATTTTTTGTCTACATTTTGAATAATTTTTTAATTCATAATGCATTTGGGTCCGTTTTAACCCAAAAGAGATATGTAATTTGTTTAAAAAAAAGAATAATTTTTAGTACAGGAACCAAACTTTGCAAATGAGACAAGACTATCAAAATACATCATTTATATTTTAGATTGTTTAAAAGAGTTTTTAAAGGGTTAGTTCACCCAAAAATGAAAATTCTGTCATTAATTACTCACCCTCATGTTGTTCCACACCCGTAAGACCTTCGTTCATCTTCAGAACACAAATTCTGATATTTTTGATAAAATCCGATGGCTCAGTGAGGCCTGCATTGAAAGCAAGTTAATTAACACTTTCAAATGCCCATAAAGGTACTAAAACATATTTAAAACAGTTCATGTGACTACAGTGGTTCAACCTTAATATTATGAAGTGACGAGAATACTTTTTGTTGTTTGATCTGCCTGCATTCTTTAAGAGCTGCCAAAATTATATACCAGTTATCACTATAAAGCTGCTTTGACACAATCTGCATTGTAAAAAGCCCTATATAAATAAAGGTGACTTGACTTGACTTTTTGTGCGCCAAAAAAAAACCAACCTAAATAACGACTTTATTCAACAATATCTAGTAAGGTGCGATTTCAAAACACTGCTTCATGAAGCTTCGAATCTTTTGTTTCGAATCAGTGGTTCGGAGCGCCAAAGTCACGTGATTTCAGGAAACGAGGCTCCGTAACGTCGTAAGTGTTTCGAAATTTCAATGGTTCACGTGACTTTGGCAGTTTGATACACGCTCCAAACCACTGATTCGAAACAAAAGATTTGTAAAGCTTCGAAGCTTCATGAAGCAGTGTTTTGAAATTGGCCATCACTAGATATTGTTGAATAAAGTCGTTATTTTGTTTTTTTGGTGCACAAAAAGTATTCTCGTCACTTCATAACATTGAGGTTGAACCACTGTAGACACATGAACTGTTTTAAATATGTCTTTAGTACCTTTCTGGGCATTGAAAGTGTAAATTAACTTGCTTTCAAGGCAGGCCTCACTGAGCCATCGGATTTTATCAAAAATATCTTAATTTGTGTTCCGAAGATGAATGAAGGCCTTACAGGTGTGGAACGACATGAGGGTGAGTAATTAATGACAGAATTGTCATTTTTGGGTGAACTAACCCTTTAAGAGATATAACCATTTTTAACGCGGGTCCATTTTGACCCAGGTATCAACCGAGGCTTTGCACATGATGTTTTGCAGACTTTTTTGTCTCTAAAATACTTTTGTAAAATATATTTAGCCTCTTTTCCATATCTCACACACACTTTTGGGACTGAATATTGTTGATAAACAAACAATTGCAGCATGAAAATTTGATAATCTTTTTCATCTGAAAGTGAAAGTCTATACAAGTGCAATGGATATATTTTGTTTATATTTATGTTGTTTTGTTAGAAAAAGAATATGTATGTTTCATAAATTTGGACAATTTTTGAGCAGTTCAAAGGAAATTAATTAAATTCATTGATTTCAGTTGAATTATAATAATAATAATGATATATTCAAATAAATTTCTCATGAGTATTGAAAAAAAAACAATACATGTTTTTCCTATAATTCATATAAAATTTTAACTTTCAAAGAATGTTTTAATAAAAAAGGGTTTAATATAGTAATAACATGGTAACATGGATGTAACTTTGAAATTGCTATGCATTCACTCATTTAAGAGAAGTTGCTGATCAGATGCAATATAGTTAGTTGACAAATATTGAGTTACACTTGCTTTATAAGCTTTTGTTCCACCTGATCCAAACTGACCCTCAAAAAATGCAAAATGTGTGTGCTTAGTTTGAATGCATTATAAGGGTTGAAAGATATACCACTTACAAATTAAACTTGTTAGGTGAATATTTTGCTTGAAAAGTGTTTGTGCTTAAAACACACGCCAAATTAGATTTATCGTTATCTAATGCAATACCATTCATACATTTTTAAATGTGTCTTAATATCCCAGTACTTTTTGGTACCACTGTATAATCAAAACTTGCGTTTAAACTGTCCACTAGGGGCCGGTGTTGTCTCAAATTGTTCACTCACACTCCTTCATGAAGAGATAAGTGAGGGTGAGCATGACTGTATGGCCACTGTACAAGTAGTCGCCACACAAGTTATGAGAGCCTGTGATGGTCAGACCCCCTCCTGCGATCAATTTCATCACCCGCCGCATCCGAGATTCCCAGTCACCATACAGCTGCCAGAAAAAACAAACAAGCATTAGCATCATGACATTCCCCCATAATACCTAATCTATTTTTATACACTTCTTGACCCAATGTGTTTCTACAACCTCAGCATATGTTCACGTCGAGAGCATAAAACAACAAATAACCCCTTTGAGACCCAACATAAAAGCAACAAGTGGCTCCTAGAAAGCAAAGTTCTTGGCATTTATGTCTAGGCTTTCTTTCAGCAAACGCCTTCAACAGGAAAGCAGGTTCTAACAAGAGTGAAAAAGTTGCTGGGCTTGATGATAAATGTTTCCTGCATGTCCCGTGGTGTGGATTTCCTGCCTTGCGTAGCTAGTATGTGTTCACAGCATCTCATCAGCCACATTTAGTCACACACAGAGTTACGAAAGGATCACCAGTGGATTGTCAGCATAGCAACACTAGAGCAGCAACACTGTAAACAATCACTTCACTTATTACATTAATATTGCTCATTGTTCTAGTGGGTGCAGTATTTTCGGATTCATACAGTCCGGAAAAAGGTCCACTGGTGGGGAAAATAGTTCCACTTTAAATTCTTTGAGGAAAATGAAATATTTTTCCAAAACATTTTTTTTTTTTTTTTTTAATAAACCAAAACTCCCCAAAAGTTTGTGTGGCTGCACTTTAAATAAACTTAAAAAAAAAAAAAAAAAAAAAAGTAAAATGTTGCATCTTTTAATTAATCAATGGATTGTGTTAAAATTAGATTCCTAATTTGATTCAATACAATTCAAGTAAAAATTAAAAATTCATGTAAAACAGTTAACCTTTAACATTAATACTTCTGACACATTAAAAAGTAATATATATATATATATATATATATATATATATATATATATATATATATATATATATATATATATATATATATATATATATATATTGTGTGTATATATATTATATATATATGAACTGATAAAAATGTACACCTTAAATGCAGCGTACATTTCCTTGAATAAAAGTGCCTGCCAATTTGGATAAATGTAAATACTCCCAGAGGTTGAGAAACTGATATAAAATACATAAAAACACATTTTTGCATGTCTGTGCACCAGTCTTTAACCGTGAAATTTGCAGGTCAACTTGACCCGCTAACATCATAGTTACAACAAAAACTCCATATACACATTCACATTGACACCTCAGGTTGTCAAAACTTTGCATCGTTCATGACTCTAAATGAGAAATAGTCGCAAAATTTATATATATATATATATATATATATATATATATATATATATATATATATATATATATATATATATATATATTAAAAAAAAAAAAAAAAAAAAAAAACCTTCCTGGGTTAACCTGGGTGGCAATTGACCCAAAACATAACATATATAGGGTTGGGAATCGAAAATAGATTCCAATTCTGGAATCAGATACTTGAGGTCAGAAATTGGACATTTGTTATATAATTTCAATTCTGCTTATCAAATCCTGTGTGCACATTATAATGTGATTTTAAACCATTTAAGAGCAAGAAGATTCGAAAGAACTCAATTCGGCACTCGCACGCTGTTTTCTGTTCTGGGCACATCCAGAACGCGTGCACAAAAGGCCACCTCTCATATAGTGCACGAATACTGAATTGAGCTCTCTTTCACGTCGTCTTGCACTTGAACGGACAAATATACACAAAATCATGTCAAAATATCCTCATAAACACAGTCGATTATGCCTTAAGTGAACATAAACAGAAAGAAAACGCATGTGTAACAGTATATTGGATCCGTGCATTAGGTCTTAAAGTGACAGCAGCCTAATAAACCTGCTGCCAATCAAAGAATAAAAGACAAAGAAAATCGCTTACTAAGCTTGACTGAATAACTTTTGTAACTTTAATGAGGAATAATCTATATTTTATTTATAAAAAGAAAACAATGCGGTATTATTTTACGTTTGATTTCATTTGTATTTATTTGTGCAATTGCTAATTTGCTTATTTGTGCTTATTGTATTACTGACTGTATACTTGTCTTTAATAATGTGTGAAATTTATATTAGACTAGTTTATTTGTTAGTTGTTCTTTAGGCTGCTGATTTTTGTTCATGGTATTTAGCTGCAAAAGAATGTTTTGCAAAAAGACACAGAATAAGGATGTCTGATATCTAAAAGTTTTTTTTAAGAATCAGAAACAATAAGCAGAATCGGAATTGATAAAATTCAAACAATACCCAACCCTATGTATAATTATACACTAATTCACACCCCCACATTCCCGGCTGTATCCATAAGGAACTACTAACATTATATTAACAGGATGTCTACAACAATAAGCAGAACCCATAAAAGTACTATATATTAGGTACCAAGAATCCTATCAACATATTTCTGACGCTCTATCCCCCATTTCACCCTCAATATAAATGGGTTGCCTGAACATATTAAAAGAAAAACAGATGAAAATAGCACACTTCACATTTTCCATGAGCGACCTCTCTATTCAATGTGAAATATGTCCCTTTGAGACCTTTGCTCTAAGGACATTTATAGAACAGTCACAAATTCCTTACATCAACGGTTTAAAACATAGCTGGTCACCTGACCCATCCTGTTACATGAACTGGAATGGTCCTGGGATGAAAATACAGAAAATAAAATGTAAATTCTAACAATAAAAAAACATTTTGTAATCTTTCCTACAAGTTACAAGCATCATACAGTTACAGTATCAATCATTACAAGAGCTAGGAAAATTACATGGCCTTTTTTACTCTTGTAACTGAACTCAAATTTTTGACACAAAACTGATCAAGAACATTAAACAGGATCAAAAAAAAAAAAAAAAAAAAAAAAAATCATAAAATAATTATACCCAACAAGAATGACAGCACTAGTCGCTGCAGCACAGAAAACACACAGTCTAATGTTCTCCAGTTTGTGCACAGTTCTTATATTATATGAATAGCGACATCCAGACATCAAGATTTTCACTGAATAATGACTTCAATTTCAGGTTGTTTCTCACTAAAAACTGGAATATAATCTTGGAATATTAGGCATGAGTAGCATGGACGTTTATTTATGATTTTTTGCATGGTTTAAAGGGAGTCACTATTCTCTGTCAATATGGAAAAAAAATTTGGGAGAAAAAAAAAATGTTTTGGGGAAACTACTCCTTTAACTGGCCAACATGCCTGCCTAACATTGCAAAGTTAGTTGTGCTGATTATGAAGTAACCATGTTAAAAAGAAAACAAATAATATGGGAAAAGTGTGAATTTTTTGTTTTGTTTTTACCTTTGGAGAGCATTTGAAGTGCATGCCAGGCACTGGAAGAGTAGTAATGTACATGGTGATGCACCTGTAGAGGTAGAGTGTCCCGACGATGAAACAGAAGCGTCGACCAACAATTGATCTGTGGAAGGAAGATGTGGTGATAGATTCATATTAGTGAACTACAGTCATGTGTATGGAAGCTTGTTTCCGCCATTAAATAAAAAATAAAAAAGGTAATTGAGACTTTTTATCTTACAATTCTTACTTTTCTTCTCGCAATTGCGAGTTTATATACATCACAATTCTGACTTTATTTCTTAGAATTGCGAGATTTAAACTTGTAATTGCGAGTTATAAAGTCATAATTGCGAGATAGTCGCAATTCTGACTCTTTTTCTCGCAATTGCGAGTTTTTAATCACGCAATTCTGACTGTATCTCACAATTCTGACTTTTTTCTCAGAATTGCAAGATATAAACTCACAGTTGTACTAAACAATTCTGAGAAAAAACAGTCTTTTCCCCCTCACAATTGCGCATTATAACACGCAATAGCGAGTTTATATCCCACAATTCTGACTTTATAACTAGCAATTTTTACTTTATATCACGCAATTCTGACTTTATAACTTGCAATTCTGAGAAAAAAAAAAAAAAAGAGTCAGAATTGTGAGATAAAAAGTCGCAATTACCTTTTTTATTTTTTATTTCATGACGGAAACACACTTCCATACATTTGTTTTACAGATTTTCATTTAAAAAAAAAAAAAAATATTATATATATATATATTTTTATTTATTTATTTATTTTTTTAGGAAATAATTACACTAACTTTAATTTAAGTGAAAATTGTATTTAATTGTCATATAAATAGTCAAAGTCTAAAAATTCTCTACACTGTTTATAAGCCAAATTTAATTTATTATGTATTTCTACTGAATTTGGTGTGAAAAATGCAGGTTTTGTGAGACTCGTCCATTAACAACATTTATGAAAGAATCTCAAACAAGATTCTTCCCACTTAGAAAACTCACTTGTGTTTTAAGAGACTCCACTGTATAATCCACAAGACCATCAGAATCATTCCGTTGATCTCGCATACAGAGAAAGCCCACTCCACTCGGTCAAAAAAGTCAAAGAACTTGTCAGGGAGTGGTGGAGTTGCCTCCTTAGGAGGCACACGTTCATGGACCACAGAAATAATGATGGTGGTAAAGACGAAGCAGCACAAGGCATAGACAAGAGCCACGAAGGTCTTTCCCCATTCGGGAGGGAACTGCGGAGAAGCTGGCTCTGGAATGGAAATCTGCACCAGTTCCTTGTGGAAGCCATTCACCATGCCATTCGGCTGAGCCTTTCCGGCACTCCCAGCATTCCCGTTATGATTCAACACCATGTGCCCATTGACATGTCCATTCTTGTGGACATCGATGTGATGCTCGATCTTAAGAGTCTCTATCTTTTCCAGGAGCAAACGACCACCGTCTGAAGTGACCCTGGAGAGGGATGCTCTCTTGAAGTCATCCGAGGTAAGATTTAATAAAGCCTGTCCGTCGTAGTTTTGCAACAGTTCAGAGTATTCCTGCAAGCCCTGATCGGTCAGCCAGAGCGAGACCTCCTCCTCTGACCACGACTCTACTTTATTCATATCAGCCCTTGAGCTTGTAGAAACGTAATGGAGAATCCGACATAGGCACACACTGCTATGAAACACAAAGTCCTTCTCTGACCATGCTCATTACAAGGGAAGCGCTCTGGGGAAGTCTGGCTCACAACTTCCAGAAGTTCAATCCAAATATGACGCACACCTACAATCTCTTCATAAATGTCTGTCCTGTAAAAGAAAGGACAAAAGAACATTTATTTTTAAAGCACTCCACGTTGAACTTGTTCAGACATCTAAATACACAGACATGCAAAGCATGCTGGACAAACAAATAGCATGTTTTTGTCCCACATTTTCTAATACGCATTAACAAAGGGTTAATGTAGCAAAAATTCAAAACATTTCCATTACTTGAAATAAAATAAATCTTAAGCTACATTTCTCATTTTTATTTAGTTGAACTATGTACTACATAATATATATAATGATATACTAAAACTGAAAAAAAAAAAAAAGAAACACACTAAAATAACATTGCTTTTCCATACTTGATTTCACACATACATTCAGTAAAAAGGACTGGAAACTAATACTCATTGCATTTAAAACTAACTTTCCACATTTTAAAATAATAGTAAAGTCATTAAAAATATAAAATAACACAAAAGGAAATATGTGGTGACCAAGACATTAAAAAATGACAAGTATCAATGAATACATGATATTTTATTTTAGTCTTGTCAAAAATTCTTCAGTTAATTTATGAGGTGAATGTTGGGATGCATTTAAACAGTTCTGAAAAAGTTCCCATGCATGCTGGACACTTGCTGACTGCTTTTTCCTTCATTATCTGCTCCAACTTATCCATTAAAATATAAATACATTAAGTCTAATACATTAAGTGTTTTCACTAGTTTTTACGTGTACGTTAGCAAATGCAATATTCACAGTTACAAGAGTACAACAACGTATAGTAAGCTATGCAATATGGCAAAATCAGGACAACAGTTAAAAACCACTTGTAACTGTACTCACGAGTTTCATTTTCCTCCCAAGTTCAGCATAATTTACTGTCAGAGTACAAACTCCTTAAAAGAAACTTTTCCAAACTGCATGACATTGGAGCCGTGCAGTCAACACAGCAACCGTGAACTGTTACAACCGCCTGCAATATTTAATCCTCTTGTATTTACAAAAAGAAGCACATTTAGTTCTCAGAACAGATGAGAGCTGGAGCAGAAACACACCGATCAGGACCACATGTCTCGTCTGACTGCAAGGATTCCAGGAGCTCTCGAGTGTGTTTCCACGGGTGTGGCAGGACTGTTTACATTACAGCAGTAGGGGGAAGGGAACGATCTATCATGGACAACATCTGGCTTGCATTAGTGAATGAAAGTATCTGACTGAAAACTTTTTATTAACCTACACTTTATAAAAAATAAAAAAAATAAAAATTGAAAAATTAATTTTTTTTAATTTTTTTTTTTTAGGTAAAGCAAAACCCTAGAAGGGTGTTCTGGGTGGTTGTCTACTGGCCCAAGTCAAAAGGGCCTTCCCTAAGTCTCTATGATAGTTTTTTCATTAGTGTGAAATCAAACAATAATTAGCAAATAATTACCTGTTTAAGACCCCAACTCCATGATACTGCAGTTCCTAGATATGGCTTTTTCAAATATTATCTATGGTATTTTTCCACCCATATTATCATCTGCCATGTGAGGTATATTATAAATGTCCATACCACAAACACATGGTTTGCATTACTTACACTTAAGTATGTAATAATAACAGTGTTAAGTTTGAGATATATTAACAGTGATGCTTGACTTAAAGGGTTAGTTCACCCAAAAATGAAAATTCTGTCATTAATTACTCACCCTCAGGTCGTTCGCCCATCACTAGAGGTGCATCCCAATTCGTGTACTTGTGCACTATTCTATGACGTTTTTAAGTACAAATAGTGCGAGTAGTGCGTTCACGCAGAAAATCCCAAAAAGAAAAAGTGCACTTTAAATACCCGGATGACGCACTAAATTAATGGAAAAAACGAAGTGTGGAATGTTGGACACTTCATGCACTCAACTGTCACAGCTTTAGTTACGTTGCAGAGGGGGAGGGGCTATCAGACTCTGATGTTTAATGACAAAATAAACTTATAAAATTCATACACTACATGGATGAGTACATAGTGCTTAAGTACATAGTGTATAAGTGCATAGTGTATAGTGCGTCATTTGGGACGCAACTTAGATATTGTTGAATGAAGTCATTATTTTGTTTTTTTGGCACACAAAAAGTATTCTCGTCACTTCATAACATTAAGGTTGAACCACTGTAGTCACATGAACTGTTTTAAATATGTTTTAGTACCTTTCTGGGCATTTGAACGTGTTAATTATCTTGCTGTCAATGGAGGCCTCACTAAGCCATCGGATTTTATCAAAAATATCTTAATTTGTGTTCCGAAGATGAACGAAGGTCTTACGGGTGTGGAACGACATGAGGGTGAGTACTTAATGACAGAAATTTCATTTTTGGGTGAACTAACCCTTTAACTAAAAATATTATAATGATAATGTAATGATATAATGAAACATACATACAGAATAATGATACATAAATAACTAAACACATTAAAGTCACCATGATATCAAAATGGTCAATTCTTATTTTTTTATGGAATATAGCAGTGTTTAGTATAAATGATTTATTCGTGCACATATATTTTTTAAATTCATTCACTGTTAAAAATTCAAGTGCTTTATTCAAAACAGCTTCCCCACCCTCTCTTTTCTTCTTTGATGACATGTTTTCTAGTTTGAGGGCGGGACAACCTGTCAATCACACGAGATCACACAATAACAAGCCACCACCATCCAATCAATTCCCGATGGGAAAAAAATCAAGTGCCACCCTACATGTTTTCTTTTTAGAAAAGCCGTTTCTCTCGGATATACATCACAATGGGGAAGAAAAGATTATCACAACTTCCGTTTCATGACGACTTTAAAGTCAGCATGAAAGGAAAATTCACCCTACCTATTTTTAAATGCATGTTAAAGATCTTAATTTGAACAATTTGTCCATGCTTTTTGGTTTTTTTTACTTGACCACGCAATATTTAATCAAAATGTCATAATTGAATCTTCCGAAGAAACGATGACATATGCAGGTCTTCTCCAATCATTTAGTGCAGTTAAACTCCGCCCCTGCTTTCATCTGCCTCCACTTTTAAATGCCACGCCCACATCTCAAAGACCAATCAAACTGTTCCACAGAAGCAAGTCCCCGTCCTACTTTTTTTTTTTTCTCAATAATCATGTGCACTCGAATGTACATCACAATAAGAAAGAAAAGATCTGTCGCCAATTCCAATCTTGCATATTAGCATGAAGCCCGGTCCACATTGCAGATTATTCTGGACAAGAACAGGCTACTTAGACAGGCAGACATTGTTTGAACGACATGTAGTAAAGTGACCAATCACAGTTCATTTTGTATTTACATGCTTTTTAAGGTTTATTTGTCTGAAAGTACAATAATAAACCAATGCGGACAAAAACATGCAAATGGTTGTATATTTGAATTCACAGAACTTGTGAACTTGTTTCCAGTCGTAAATCGAAATATGCACAAGAAATAATTGGAGGGGTCCTTATTTCTAAACACTTGCGATGGCCTTCCTTCCTGTCATCATCTTGTTGCTGACTGCAAGCTATACCACGCAAAAGTTGTTTTAGCCATGCGAAACCTTCCCCATTTTGCAGGAATCAGTAAAATAATATTAGAAGACTGGGGTTAATAGAAGTACAAAACTTTATCAATTGTTGGAAATGACTTTGCAATGCAGAGCAAATTAAAATAACAGAAACTAGTTCATTTGCACAAACTTATATCAGAGTGTAACTGTGGTTTCCTGTTACATTCTCACTCTTGCAAGCAACCCAGTATAAAATAACCAAGCATGATGAGCAAGATCAATGCATTAAGTCAAAACGATGGCAATATACTAACATCCCCACTTTCTTATCACCACTTTTTTTTTTTTTTTTTTTTAAGCAGCTATCCAGAATACCTGATTCTGACTGGTCATGGCATTTTGAGCATATTCTTTTTTTTGGAGTCCAACTCTATATTGGACTGCTGTCATCATATTTTCATGTATTTACTATGGTTTACTACCAAATGTAATTAAAATGGCCTTGGACGGTTTCAGTATGCATTTATATATTTATATTAACGTATATGGTGGGCATAAAACCTTTAAAGGGGTCATGACATGAGAAATCAAATTTGCCTTGATCTTTTGACATAAGTGGTCTTTGAGCCATTAAAACATTCTGAAAGTTTCATAATGTCCTCCTCATTATAAAAAAAAAAAAGCATTTATTGAATCAAGCTCCAAAAATTGGCTCATTTGGATTTGGTAGGATTTGTGACGTCACATGGACAAATAAATTTGCATATGACTGCCTCCAGAGCAAGACATCGACGAATAGTTATACATCATCGCACCATAGGCCCCGCCTACTGGCGTTCAGTCATGGCTGACTTGCCTACACTAGATGCGAGCGCCGCAACAAAAGAAAATAGGACGCATTATAATCACTGAAGCTGTCTACACTGGATACAGAATACAGATGCACGTTCACTTTCTGACATACTCAAGTCCTTGAGTCTGCTGACAACAGGACAAATGGAAGAGTAAATGGATGCATAAAGGAACATTCGCTTTGACGTGTCCAGTTTAAACAGCTCATTTGCTCATTTCTGTAGAGACTTCAGAAGGATCCCAGTGTCAGGAATAAGTGGATGGTTTGGCGTCATGGATCTTCTCGGAGGATTATGTGTTTGTTCGGAGAATCTGACTGCAGATTTTGTAAACGAGGCACAGTGTAATGGAGAGTTCGCAAAGAAACTTTTGTTGAAAGATGAAGCAGTCAGCTATATTGGATCTGACAGCAGCTACATCACAAACCACAAGTAAATAATTTCATAATGCTTTGCCTGTAAATAACAGTTTTGTATGGATAATGTTTTCAAAACACTTACTCATGTGCAATAGCGAGGGGGCGTTGATACTGTTTCCAATGCAATGACATTTGCAAATCCTAACAGTGGCCATTTACTGATTCTAATACAAATTAATATTGTATTATAATAATTGCAAAAACAACTAACTTTTTTATAAACCTTGCAAGTATTAATAAAGTATTTTTTTTCTAAATTTTTACTAGAAGATTAATGACATAAAAACTTATTCTGTGCGGCTTTTTCATTTAATTTAACTTACAAAATGTGTTTTGAATGACCCATGTACAGAAGCCTTTCCTCCACACACAGAGGGGTAAAAGGAGTGAAGATAACCAGGCTTAGAATGTGACAGTTAATGTCAAACACCAGTGGTTACCACTGAATAACAGCTTAATAAAGTGATCAAGACTGATTTAGTCCGTCTCTCTATAGTCATGTGATGTATCTGCATATGTCATGCGTTACATTAAGTGCTACGCAACCTCTGAGAAACAAGGACAAACTACAGTCCAGGATTGTGGGAGGAGTTTTCAGGGCCTTCAGACATTATTTCTAAAACTCTGAATGAGTAACCCATTTAAACAAGCAGTCTACCGTTACAATGTGATAATGAACTAAAAGTACAAACCAACCTAAAGAAATTTCAGTTGCCAAAGCAAAAGATAACATCAAATGTTTATAGGTTTGAATTTACAGTTTCATGAGACAACTTCTGAGTTCTGAAAACACAATGCTGAGAGCATTTATTCCTCGAATGAACTGTGTATAAAGATGACTGCCAAATACATAAATATCAGTGGGTAACTAAAAAGGGAAACTCTTCCGCAGCTAAATAAAGATAGAGAAGTTAGAGAATAGAAAGTCTGTTCACATATAAACTCTTTAACCATCATCATCATTTGAGCCAGTCACCTGCTCAGAGTCACATAATCTCATGTGCTTCTTTAGAACATTAACTGATATGAGCAAAGCTATACATTAACTCTAGGCATTAGTTTTTCCAGAACAGAACTGCTCAGCTGTTCAGTGACTATAACAACAGTGGCGGAAATAGAGTTTTATACATGGGGTGACCAGGCTAACTCAGGGGGTTCATATACCATGACACTGAACAATACCTTTCTGTATTACTAGCAGAGATGTAAACAGATGAATGTTAGGCTACTGGAACTCTATTATTTCTCTTATCTGATTAACCATCTGATAAGCAAAATACCTAACGTTAACTTACAGTGACTTCCGTAAAAGTTGTTCAGGAAACCTAAACCTTAAATACTTCAAACAGGGCTCAAAACTTCTGAGTTCAACTTAGATTCAAATTAGTTCAAATTATATAACAGTTTAGTGCTGTCGAACGATCCGCGATTAATCGCATCCAAAATAAAAGTTTGTGTTTACATTATAAATGTGTGTGTACTGTGTACATATATTTTTGTGTGCATATATAAATACACACAAATGCATGTTGTTTATATTTAAAAATATATTATCATTTATATTTATATATAATATAAATATACAGACACTACACACGTAAATATTTCTTAAAGGGTTAGTTCACCCAAAAATTTAAATTCTGTCATTAATTACTCACCCTCATGTCGTTGCACACCCATAAGACCTTCGTTCATCTTCGGAACACAAAAAGACATATTTAAAACAGTTTGTGTGACTATAGTGGTTCAACCTCAAAGTTATGAAGCAACGAGAATACTTTTTGTGTGCCAAAAAAACAAAATAACAACTTTATTCAACAATATCTAGTGATGGGCGATTTCAAAACACAGCTTCATGAAGCTTCGAAGCTTTAGGAATCTTTTGTTTCAAATCAGTTGTTTCAAATCAAATTTCGACACACTTATGAAGTAATGAAGCCTCGTTTTTCTGAAATCACATGACTTTGGCAGTTTGATACACGCTCTGAACCACTGATTCAAAACAATAGATTCGTAAAGCTTCGAAGTAATTAATGACAGAATTTTCATTTTTGGCTGAACTAACCCTTTAAATACATGTATGTGTGTGTATTTATATACATAATAAATATACACAGTAGACAGACATTTATTAATCACTTGAGAGTAGGGACGTAACGATGCATCCGGAACCGGTTGAAAATCGATTAAAACGTGACGATTCAAGTGGGTTGAGATGCTAAATGAATCGCGATTCGGGGGCGGGGGTTTGTATGAATGTATAGCTGAGGGGAACTGAATGTGTTCAGACAAGTTTAGATGGTATTTTCTTTATTTCTTACTTCCATACAATGCATTTTAAAGTAGTTTTAGCGCGCAGTGTTGCTTTGTTTACAGCGGTAACCATGCGGTGGCTGTTCCATAAGCGCCACCTGTTGTCAGATAGTGAATTTGTGTTCTCATGCAGCCAGTCTGCTGTTATGAAGTTTTATTTCAGCATAATTTCACAAAGCTAAAGTCTGAACATTCTGTTTTTGCTTCAAATGTGAAAAATTATACAATCTAATTTTAATTAAAAACTGCTCATGCTGCATGTATGCAGCATCTTTGTTGGGATTGTGATTAAAATGCAGTGGTTGCCTCTCATTTTAAATGGCTACAGATAGTTCAGCCTGTAATAGAGCAAATAAACATCTTGTTCATGTACTCATATGAAGAGATTTCTTATATTTGTATTTATTTATTTATTCATAAATAATTTCATAATAAAACTTACAGAATTTGAAAGCTGACACTTTGTTTCATACCAAAATTAACCTGCACTGTCTTGTCTGTCAGCGTGTTGTCTGTGTCCTCTTTGCTCTGTGATGTTTTTCACTGCGTGAGATCATGAGGACAGAATTGTGTAGTCTCGTGGTGAATGTGTGAGAGTTGGCAGCCCTGCTTCAAATAGGCTATAATGCACGCCAGACAAGAAGTGTGATGCTGCACACAAAACATGTCGCGTTTTCAAGCTAAAGGCTAAAATAAGTGCTTCTTTTAGTAAGATGAAATGTAAAATGAAACTGCAACTAGCAAAATAAATTTTGGCGTGGCCAATCAGATGTCAGGGGTGTCCAGTGCCACCCCAGACACCCCTCTGGTTCTGCACTGTATAAAAACTATGAAAGAATAATCAGTTTAGTCACATCCAGTGTACAAACAACAAAATAAAAATGTTTATCTATTATGAATTTATAATTTCAGTAATGACTCACTGCTCTAACTGAAGGGCATTGATGACACTTTTGTCCACCAAATCAAAGTCATGTAGTGCATATCAGATAAAAATCTGATAATTTGATATTTTTGAGACAAGGCAAGGTTAGCTCAGGTTATAAAATGCCATGTGGTAGGATTGCCCTAAACCTTTTAAATCCAAATATTTATGAATTTATTCTTGAAAATGCTATGACGGGGTTGAGATCAATTTATATTTTTATTACTAATTACACATTTTTAAATATGATGGTTTCATTATAAATATGGTGATTATCTCTAAGGTGGACATGCTAGTTTTTACCCCAAATATTTTTACATATTTTTTTTTTTTTATTTGATTACTTTAAACAAAACTGAAAATCATTAAAAAGAACTGTCTCAAAATATATTTTGTAATTTTAACAATTCTCATTTGCTATATAAATCTAAAAGATTTTAAAACATTACATATTAGATCAACTCAACACAGATCTTTAGGTTTGAGCTTGCATTCGCATCAAAGATCAGCCAAATTTCCTGGTGTATAGTGAACTGCGGATGTTTAGAAAAGTGCTGCGGTGAGTTTCTGTGTCATCTAGTGGTTTCGAAAAAAATAAAAACACAATGCACATTTAGTCCTGTTGTGGCCTAATACAAACACTGTGTGGAATACTGTTTCCCCCACAATACAATGTGCTCAACTAGACCCTCCATTTCCAGTGTGATGGATGAACCGGCAGTAAGGTTTATTATATATAAAATATATATGCGTGTCACTTACCAGTACAGCATGGTGCAACGTCAACATGGATTTGATTACCAGGTAAAGTAAGAACTGATAAAATTTAAAAATGTACCTTGAATGCAATGCAAGTTGCTTTGTATGAAAGAGTCTGCCAAATGCGAAATTGTAATTGTAAAATAAAACTGTCCACTGTTTTACTTACTATTAAAAAATTACTAAATAGTAAGCAGTAGGGCTGGGCGATATGGCAAAAAAATAAAATCTCGATTTTTTCAGAACGATAGACCGATTCTCGATTTCGATTTTTTTTTAGCCTACTGTTTAACTACTGTTTTAAAAAAAAAACTTAACTACAATATGATTCAAGTAACATTTTCTTTATTAACAATCTGGTTAAAAAAAAGTTCCATTCCAAGTGCACCACACCTGAAGTGATCAACATGGTGTAAATGTAAAACAATTTGTTAAATATCTTTGCAGAAAATATGCCTGAAATATGAAGGCAAATGTTGTAAAACACATTACAAACGTATCTTAAACACATCCTATATACACAAATAATATAAAATAAGAAAAATGCTAAATATTTCTTAGCCAAAAAGTAATAGCAATAAATAACACCAGTAATAGGCTATTATTAACAGCAAATGCTTTGTAAAAACAGAAAACAACAGCAGTTTTCAGCCTGTCACCATCATGTAAACATGAAATATCAAACATACAGTACTAGTCCTTTACAGGTGTTTGCATTCCCTTGCGCTATTTGTCCTATTGTTTTTATGTTTGGCGGACATGTTTAGGTGTTGCACTTGTGTCTTGCGTCTTTTGCAGCGTCTCGCCCATGAAATGGCATTCTAAAAACACGGCAGTCAAGTTAAAAAAAAAAAAAAAAAAGTTAAACTCACGTTTAATAACTTTGCCTTTTTTCTCATTCCACTGCCTGCGTCTCATTTTTATAACGCAATAACGCATTTCTGAATGAACAGCCACTTAAAAAAAATAAAATAAAATCGAGGCAAAACATTAAATTCGAATTAATCGAAAAAAATCGGAAAAATCGCCCAGCCCTAGTAAGCAGTATACACTACATACACAGGGCTCAACACTGAGGATTTTTTATACTGGCCCAGTCGTAACAATGGTTCGAATTATTACTTGCTCTGCCAAAATTTTCACTGGCCCCACATGAAATAGACCTAGTTATTGTTTCCACTGTTTAATAAATAGGTCATGACACCAAAAACTAACCTAACTCATATAAATTTCAAATATGGTTAAAAACAGGTAAACAGTAAGTAATAAATTAAGAACAAATAATCAAATTATGAACAACAACACAAATAAATAGAATAGAACCACGGTACAAATGAAATAAACAGTGCTTTTTTAGGTTTTTCAGGCAGGTCTAACTGTTTTCAATTGAATTAAATGTAAAATAACTCTGTCTTCACTGTATAAATTAAATATAGATTAATCCTTACTAAAATTGCAAAAGTTATTCAGTCAAAAGCAGTGAGTGATTTTTTTTTTTTTTGTCTTTTGTTGTTTGATTAAAACAAACAGTAGCAGGTATATTAGGCTGCTGTCACTTTAAGACCTATGCACGGATCTAATATACTGTTACACTTGTTTTATTTCTCAAATGTTTAGGTTCACTTAAGACATAATAGACTATGTTTACGAGAATACTTGCCAATACGGGCATTTTGACAATTTTGTGTGAATATGTCTGTTCAAGTGCAAGCAGATGTGGAAAAGAACTCAATTCAGTATTTGCGTGCTGTCTAAGATCCGGCTTTCTGGGCACATGCATGCTTCGGGTGTGTACTTTTACATTTATGCATTTATCAGATGCTTTTATCCTAAATGTCTTACAAGAGAGGAACAAAGCAATTTGTCAAGGAGCTAACTATATTTGTAATATACAATGTGTGTGTGTAAGTGTAACTGTAAGTGGATTGTTTTAAGGGTGTGGAGTGTTTAAGTGCTTGTGAAAGAGGTGCATCTTCAGCTGCTTCTTGAAAGATGTGATGGTCTTTGCAGTTCGGATGGAGGTGTTGCACACAAAACACTTCTCAAACGGCCTGTGACTACGTAATTGAGTTCTCCTTCACATCTTCTTGAGCCTGAATGTTTAAGGGGATAGTTCACCCAAAAATGAAAATTCTGTCATCATTTACTCACTCTCAAGTTGTTAAAACCCTGTATGAATTTCTTTCTTCTGCTAAACATAAAAGATATTTTGAAGAATATGGGTAATCAGTTCATGGGCCCCATTGACTTCCATAGGATGGGGAAAAAAAAAAATACTATGGAAGTCAATAGGGCCCCATCAACTATTTGGTTACCGACATTCTTCAAAATATCTTCTTTTGTTTTCAGCAGAAGAAAAATTCATACAGGGTTTTAAGAACTTGAGGGTGAATAAATGATGACATTTAGGGTGAACTATCGCTTTAAATTGGCAAGGCTTAAAACGTGTGTAGTGACTGAGACAGATCAGACACAACTATTTGTTATATTCCATAAATGATCAACCAGACCCTAACCTAATAAACAAACTAAATGTCGGAAGTACCCCCAAACTGCAACCAACACGCAGATGTAGAACAGGGCATGTATTACAGAAAGATCCGAACTTTAGAATCCTATCTTAGCTTTTGTCCTAAATCAGGTTCTAACTGAAATTGCCATCGGTACCAAACAGATATTACAGAATAACATTTCTCTATATGGGCCGATTTCAAAACACTGCTTCATGAAGCTTCTGAGCTTTATGAATCTTTTGTTTCGAATTAGTGATTCGGATCTCCTATCAAACGGCTAAACTGCTGAAATCACGTGACTTTGGCACTCCGATTCACTGATTCGATTCGTAAAGCTCTGAAGCAGTGTTTTGAAATCGGCCCATATAGATATTGTTGCAAAGTCGTTATTGTGTTTTTTTGGCGCACAAAAAGTATTCTTGTCGCTTTATAATATTAAGATAGAACCACTGAACTCACATGAACTGTTTCAAATATGTTTTTTGTACCTTTATGGATCTTGACAGGTGCAGTAACATTGCAGGCCTCACTGCGCCATCGGATTTCATCAACAATATCTTAATTTGTGTTCCGAAGATGAATGAAGGTCTTACGGGTGTAGAACGACATGAGGGTGAGTAATTAATGACATTATTCTCATTTTTGGGTGAACTAACCCTTTAACTTTAGGATATCCCCACTGGTGTCCTAACTTTAAACGTTTTTGAACGACAACGGTAAAAATCACATTAAAATAGCTTTGATTGAGAATGCCGTTACATTTATTAATTATAGGTGGAAGACCCAGATGATGTGCTGTGCTTTGATGGCAAAATACTTGACAATGATGACAAAATACTGCATTTTAATGACAAAACACTACACATTTTCGGCAACTCTTGCCCACTCTCTGTCTCTGTCTTCAAGGTGAGCATAGGTTTACAACTCAAAAGAATGTAGAGCTTCACTATAAATTCACTTTGAAACAGACAAATGTACCCTTTTCCTATACAGTCCATCCTAATCCTATACCCTACATATAATCACTTGAGATATGTACAATCATGTATCCAATTTTCTTATATAATCATGATTTAAAATATATATATATATATAGTAGATTGTGATATTAATTTGGCTACAACTTAATTCTTACAGCTGACAATTAATTATTCATATTTCCTTTTGAGCTAATTTGCTACACATGCAAATGATAAACTTTCGTGACAATGCAACACAAGCTCGATCTGTCTACTATCCCAAGCAATGTTCACGCTGGCCCCCGGTCATCGGGCAGTGCTTCTTGTTAAGCCCTGCATACAGTATTAGTAAGTAGTCACTGACCTACACATCTGCACAATAGTTTTATTTAAACTTATCTTTGTCCTATTCACAAACCACTGACATGCAAACAAGTTGAGCTCACACTACACTAAAAAATGCTGGGTTCAACCTTTGGGTTAAATTGGGTTTGTCCATATTTGACCCAAATGTGGGTTGAAACAACTGAGCATTTTTTTTTTAGAGTGTATGCGGTCAGACAAAGGCTTCTCTCAGCACCCTCACGCTTCCTCTCATGTCACATTCTTCAATGATCTGCTGTTTCCCCAGATGGCTACACTACCAGTGAAAAGTTTACAAACGTAATCATTCTTTATACATTTTAGAATAATTGTAAACTTACCAAAACTACTATATAACAACACATATGGAAGTATGGGAGTTATATAGTGACAAATGTTCAACCAGAAGTTGCCACTCTTTGATTCTAGAGCTTTATGTTCTCTTAAGCAGCTTCACAAGGTGCATCCTGGAATGCTTTTTAAACAGTATTGAAAGAGTGCACATGTATGCTGGACACCTCTTGGCTGTTTTTCCTAAGTAAAACAGCCAATTCATTCATGTAAGGAAAAAAAAGATCACATGTAAGTTTAGGGAGTTGCTTCACTCCTTTATCCAGTTGCTTGGTTACTCATTATAAAAGTACACAATCGGCAACAAGGAATAAGTGATATTTCATCTGAACTTACTCATAGCATGTATTTGCAAAGCAGTTGCTATAACTACTGCTGGATTTATTTTAGAAATGACGCCAGGTTCTTGCTTGAGTACAGCGCACACATGACTCTTTCCTTATCATAACAATCAAACTTAAACTTTCTGTAATAAGTAACCTAATAAAAACGCATGCCTGATTTATTTAACCCATGTATAGAACTCAGATGGCCTTTGTTAACCGAGGTGGTTTTAAGTTACTGAACAGCTTCTCCTATGCAAAGCAAACAGAAGGTGTTGAGACTGAATAAAGCTGCCATCTCTCTAACTCCCACCGGTATTGTGTGTCACTTACTCACCTGCTTTATCTAGGTTTATACAAGAATACGGGGTACGTTTTGATATGCACACTGATCTTAACAGAACACCGTGTTGAAAAGATAAAAACGAGATTTATTGTTATGATACCTACAACTGTGGCCACAGAAAGGGCATAGCATATTTCGTAATCAACCAAGTTTTTAGTTCTCTATCCCAATGTTACTGTCTGTGACATTAAAGGAGACTCAACAGAATTAAATTCCATCATCATTTACTCACCCACATGTTGTTCCAAACTTGCATGACTGTATTTGAATATTTGCCATTCATCAGTTGATTAAGTTCACAAAACTGGTCTGAAAATGTTCATGAATTAAAATGAGCTTGTTCTCAAGTATGACTCACTGATCAGGTCTCAGTGACTAACAGATCTCACTGGAGGAGGAAATTGTTTTAGTGAATATCGATTTAAATTTTGATCTGTTTCTCACATAAATCTATCATATAGCATCAGAAGACATGAAATGTGTTTAACTCTTACAGACAACTTTTATGATACTTTCACAGTGCTTTTTTTTAAGGGTGTCATAATGCCTATTACCAATCACTGGAAGCAGTATTGGCCGATACCGATCGCCGAAAAAAATACTACTACATGATACATAAAAGGCTTTAAATAGACCCACTGGGGTTATTCAGCTATTCTTAAAGGAACACTCCACTTTTTTTGAAAATATGCTCATTTTCCAACTCCCCTAGAGGTAAACAGTTGAGTTTTACCGTTTTCGAATCCATTCAGCCGATCTCCAGGTCTGGCGGTACCACTTTTAGCATAGCTTAGCATAGTTCATTGAATCTGATTAGACCGTTAGCATCTCGCTCAAAAATGACCAAAGAGTTTCGATATTTTTCCTATTTAAAACTTGACTCTTCTGTAGTTACATCGTGTACTAAGACCAACGGAAAATGAAAAGTTGCGATTTTCTAGGCCGATATGGCTAGGAACTATACTCTCATTCCGGCGTAATAATCAAGGAACTTTGCTGCCGTACCATGGGTGCAGCAGGCGCAATGATATTACGCAGCGCCTGTGACCCCCTGCTTGCACAGGGAGTGTGCCTTGCAACCATAGAGACATTTGTGCGAGACGCTGTGTAATATCATTTCGCCCCTGCACCCATGGTACGGCAGCAAAGTTCCTTGATTATTACGCTGGAATGAGAGTATAGTTCCTAGCCATATCGGCCTAGAAAATCGCAACTTTTCATTTTCCGTCGGTCTTAGTACACGATGTACAGAAGAGTCAAATTTTAAATAGGAAAAATATCGAAACTCTTTGGCCATTTTTAAACGAGATGCTAACGGTCTAATCAGATTCAATGAACTATGCTAAGCTATGCTAAAAGTGGTACCGCCAGACCCGGAGATCGGCTGAATGGATTCGAAAACGGTAAAACTCAACTGTTTAACTCTAGGGGAGTTGGAAAATAAGCCTATTTTCAAAAAAAGTGGAGTATTCCTTTAACAACGTTTTTAAGTATAAGCAACATGTGCAACATATATATTAGGGTTGGGTCCATAGACGATGCCATTGTCCATCGGCGATAGCAGATGTGATTCGTGATTCACCCCGCCTGCTCGCAAAAAAAAACATTTTAATTAATTACACTATATCGCCCAGTGCAATGCATGCTTTCAATTTCCGCACAGTTATTTCAAATAATTACTTTTTTTTTTTTTTCTGATTAGGTTATAATAACAATGAAGTTGTTCCCGATCACAATACAAATTACATTCAAAACAGTTCAATGAACACAATTTAAAAAGTAAAGATTTTATTGTACAAAAAATGCCAAATGAATTAAGGGCTACTAGATTTAGACTATTTTACACAAACTAAAACACTGATATTCAAATATTCAATTACCTCCAACCTGCTGATGGGTACATATACATGAACATAAATAAAAATGAATAATTCTGAATATTGTGAAATGGCTGAAAATACAGTTTCTCTGTTTTGCAATATATCACCCATGGCAAATCATCATAATAGATTTCAAAATCTACAAAAACTAGGATGTGAAAGGTCAGTTAAATGCTCAACTCTAAAACTATGAGTCAGAATAAGACAACAACACTGCTGATGGGGAAGAACAGGCCTCAATAGATCCATTGAGTCTCTGAATCACTCTCTGTCTTCTTCTAAACTCCTCGACACACACATTCCATAAGCTGAAACTTCATTAGCATTACCAGCAAGGCTTGAGTTCACACTAACAAACACAAGCATAAATTTGAGCAGTTGAAAAAGTCAGATATCAGAGTTGGAGGGGCTTCTTTCAGATCTCTGCACACTCGACTTCAATGACTAAATGTAACACAGAGCAGTGAATCAGTCAGAATTGCACTTTGTTTTACTTGTATCAACAACCCTCACACACACACACTACATTACATGTAACTACAAGTTTTTGTTCCCACCCTGCCTTGGTTTGAAAAATTGAATGCATTTAAAAAAATAATAATTACTGAGAAAACTGCAGTGTCTATCCAGTTTGATGGTTTTCTTTTCTAATCTTAACACACTGTTAGCCCGGATTTTATATTTAATTAAACATATAATTACAATATACTTAAAATATTAATTTTGATTGCATTACTTATACAATATATGTATATTCTACTAATTTGTGGATATAATTTGAATGTGTTAATAAATTTAAGTTAAAGGAACACTCCACTTTTTTTGAAAATAGGCTCATTTTCCAACTCCCCTAGAGTTAAACAGTTGAGTTTTACCGTTTTCGAATCCATTCAGCCGATCTCCGGGTCTGGCGGTACCACTTTTAGCATAGCTTAGCATAGTTCATTGAATCTGATTAGACCGTTAGCATCTCGCTCAAAAATGACCAAAGAGTTTTGATATTTTTCCTATTTAAAACTTGACTCTTCTGTAGTTACATCGTGTACTAAGACCGACGGAAAATGAAAAGTTGCGATTTTCTAGGCCGATATGGCTAGGAACTATACTCTCATCCGGCGTAATAATCAAGGAACTTTGCTGCTGTACCATGGGTGCAACAGGCGCAATGATATTACGCAGCGCCTGTGATCCCGTTTGCACAGGGAGCGTGCCTTGCAACCATGGAGACATTTGTGAGAGACACTGCGTAATATCATTGCGCCTGCCTAAACCCATCTAGAGTGAGGATGGTTTTGGAAGGATGTTTGGTGATGGATGAACTGACCAACCTCAGGACTTCTGTGTCCTTTTTTCGAACTGATTTATGCCCTGCACCTGGACCCTAACTGTATGACAAATACTTTATATTTTATTCAGCAGGTAATGCTCAATCTAGGAAAATGTGAGCTGGCACCTAAAATTGAATACTGCCAATATTGTGAACTCAGGAATGTAACAAACTATATAGTTTTGATGCAATTTGTTGTGATTCTGAGATAGACTATTCATGTGCTTAACAATGAGCTGATTTGTTAAAACTGTTTTTTCATGTTTTATAAGGAAAATGTTTTCAGGACATGTTTTGTTGTATTTGGAATTGAATTAAAATAAAACAAAAAATTGTATGAATTTACCTTTATTTGCTTTTTTTCTTAATTTTCTAGTATAATAAAACAATTGATATAAATTAACTTTCTTAGTACATTGAACTTAAATATACTATGTGTAATAACTACAAAGTAATTAATATTACAAAACATTTTAAGTTAAATGAACTCAAATTATTAAGTTCACATTACTTAATTTTTTTTAGGGCAACCAGTTTCCTCACATTTTTTAAGTAAATTCAACTCATCCGGGCTAACAGTGCATAAACAAGAGGGATTTTCCATTGTCTGGTCCTTTAGTGCCGGTGTAAGGTTTCAAGATTGGACCTCATTCACTCGATAAGAGTGTTTGTGGAGAGGCGGTGCCTGCCCTTTCAACTCTGAGAGCCTCGGGAACAACAATCATTTCACCACAGGATATATGTATCAATTACTAAAAATATATTTATTTAGTGAAGGTGATGTACATCATTTTTTAAATAATATTTTCTCAATGCCTTGCTTTTGCTTTCCATTTGCATTTTTTATTTTATTGTATTTGTACTTTTTGTAATTTTCATCATTGATCATATTTTTAATAACAGTAAAATAAATATTTTATATATTGTTATTTTTATATCGTTATCATGAAATAAAATTACTGTCATTCTACTTTTATTAAAGAAAACTGGTATTTTGTTATCTTGTAGAACTGTATTTTTTTAACAGAGAATATACTTTGGGTGTACTTCTCAGTAACTTGCAAAACAGTCTCAAAAAAACAAATGGAAAAAAAAACATTTGTGATAAGATGGTGGATTGTGGGCAAGACTGAAAGAATCTGTGATCTGATATATTTGCCATATTGCCCAACCCTGGCCTGAAGTTGATTCTATTTTTGCCACATGTTATGTGCTGAACTATAAATATACTGAAAATGCATTATAAATCTATTCATCAATCCAATATTTTGCAATATATGCTTTTATGAAGTAACAAACAAATTAAATATTCATCAAAATATTAATTGACTGAAAGCTCTATGTGTAGGTTATGTATAGGCTTATGCACTGCTCAAGCATGAGGTCTGAAACAGGCTTTACTTCACCTTTAAATATTCTAATTCTATTGAACTCCATGAAAAAAAAGTCTTAATTCACTAGTTCGCACTTACATATAATCAGATAAGGTATGGAATATGTGTATTTGTCATGCTGTCCAGGGAGAGGGCTCCAAGCTCGGAATTTGGCCCGAACCCAGAGTACTCCCCCATCCCTGGATAGGAATAATAGAGAATGAGGAGCTGGGGTGGAGGAGGGATGCTGGAAAAACTGTTGTGGAATGGAGGGGGTCGGCTCTTTAAATGTGTCTCCTCTTGTGTTCATTGGTAAGATTATCTGAACGTGCTCCTCCCGAACTTTGTTAATAAAACATCATTAAAACTGAAATTGTGTTCTATTTTGCTGCTACTGCTTCTGTACCACATTGCTACTGAATACAGCACCATGTCAAAAGAAATTTCTTCAGACAATACTTCCAGACAATAACTAAACATTTTTATATTGCACTATTCTCTCTGGTTGCACACTAAAACTAATTCAGAGTGACTCTTATGAGCTGGATACTTTTAATGATGGTCTTAGAACTCATTATTGATTTAAATGAGAACGGTTTTATTTTAAAGAGTTAAATGCTTTTTTACATTTTCAACTTTCTTTAGTGTGTAATGTTGCTGTTTGAGCATGAAAAAGTCTGCAACTTTACAAAGCACAAAGTCACTACAAAGAGAGTTATTCTTTATATTAGTAAGCACTGTTTTATAACTTCCTGAAACGCCTTGAGTTTTCTTCCGTGAACGACCACATCACAATATTCCTCATTTAAATAATTCCTTGCCCAAGGCATATGCAAAAACTCCTGCTTGAGTTGCGTTAGTAGTGTGTTGAAACTCACAGTTATGGTAAGGGGCGTAACATTTCCAAAACACGTTTAAAGCCGTTGACTAATCACAACACACTAGTCCAGCCAACCAATCAGAGCACACTGAGATTTTCGGAAGGAGACATGAACTAAACAGAGAGGCTGTGTCCAAAATTGCATACTCTCGAGTAGGTACTTATTTTAAATAAGTAATTACTTCACGACCGCAGAAAGTATGTTCTATATTGTATGAATGTGTGTAGTAGGAATGTAATCTGGACATACTACATTTGCCATGTTGCCCTTATCATGTGACCTACCAGCTTCAGTTACGTCGCTTCACTGCCATTCACAAATCTTCTCCCATGGCCTCATGGGATAGTAATGTGTCCATCATATGTACACTTCAGAATCTTGCCGGAAGTAGTAGGTTATCTAGGTACTTTTTGCCTACTCTTTTATGTGAATTATACTGTGAATTCAGACATTTTGTCACATACTGTTTTTCGCCTACTATACAGTAGAGAAGTATGCGATTTCGGATGCAGCCAGTTACTGACAGACTGGGAAGAGAGGTGCTGCAATGTAAAATATGTGAAAAATTATGTTTTTTAAAAAAATTCAAGCATGAAAACCTATTCTAGCAGACCCCCCAAAAAAATTTAAGACTTTGTAAAAGGGCATAATATGGTCTATTTAATAAAATAAAATAGTAAAAAAAAAAAAATGTTGTAAAGTAACGTGATTAGGGGGCTTCTTTCAAAGTACTCAAAGAATTGGACGGAATCAGAATCACAAAGTAGAACGCACAATTGTTAACTTCCCTAAAACCGTCAACCCTAGTACTTGTTTACATGTTCATTGATGTTTAACAAAATGGCAATTGACCAAATAAATAAAAGAAAGAAAGAAGGAAAATTTAAGGTCAGTAATGACTGGAAAAGACTCTCAGATAAGTGAAGAACCAGGAACACACACCAGATGTTATTTATCACATCAACACAATGTTTGGCTCCACTCACATAAGGAAGCAATCGTAAAACAAAGGAAACTTTACTTGTTAGGGGAAAATGTCATGCAATAAACTGCATTAAAAAAATAAATAAATTAAAAAAAAAAAAAAACCTTCAGGCTTCATTTAGTTAAACATTCTCACTGACATCTAAAGATTTTTCCCTCTATAGCAGCATCAAGATAATCATTCTAAAAATTACTGTAAACCACAAAGTAGAGTTATTGATCTGGCTGAGGAATTTCCCTAATGTAAAACAGCAGATCTCTAAATATACACAGATTACTACAGATTTTCTTATTAACTGAATTCTAAACATTTGCTTGTTTAGCAAATGCTCGTCAGCTGAGAATCTTGTGATTTTCAACGCAACTAAAAAAAAAAAAAAAAATGTATCTGGCTCAGATTTTAATAATTTTGTTAAATTATTGAGATTATAACATCTAAAATTTGTCATATATATATATATATATATAAGTTTTCAGTTTTTAGTTGAGAGGTGTCGTGTAAACGGCCCCTGAAATTTGAAATTTTTTAAAACATATTCCTATAATCTTGATTTATTTAAAACTTCAAAAACTTAAATCATTTTTTCAGTGCATACCATATGTGGAATTCTGCAACACACACAAACACATCTCATGCTTTAACTTGACTGTGTCAACGGCAAACTATCTACAGACACACTCGACAGCACTATACTTTCCACAGTAAAAGTCTATATTAGGAGCACGAGTCTCCATGTGCGCAATGCGCATGTCTCATACTTTCCATAAACAGTCTAGAGCTCTTCTTTATGTAAGTGTCAGCAACTTACCACAGAGAGAGACCGCACAGGAAACAAAAACACAAATTTTAGCATGCGAGCCTGAGGTGAGGAGCCACAAACTGAAGCATCATTAAGGCGGATGGATACTGTAAAACTATTTTTGATAAGGATCATCTGAGTGCTTACTGATTTAAACTTGAGGTTAGAACATTTGTCTTGAAGGTCACTCTGTCCTCTTTATTTAATAACAACAAGAAACAGCAACAACAAACAGCTTTATGCAAAGCTGAATAACTTTCCGCAAAGAAAACATTTCATTTCACATGCAAACTGCACATTTTCATATTTCAGAAGTTTCTAGCTGAACCCTCTGGGACTGAAGCCCAGCTGCTGGCATTGTGTTTTCAGTGACTTCAAGAGCACGCACATGCACCTGAGAGACATCCAATTATCCAGAGATCACCAGAGGCTCCAGTCTTCCCACTAGCTAATAAATGTCTCCTGCTTAATCCTAATTACATTTAGTCATTAGTCATCCGAGAACGCCTGCACTGAAACCATCTAGACAAATGCTGCATTATGTCAACCTACAAAACCTGAAACACCCTTTTCTTCCCTGAAGCATATGGTTTTCAGTATATTCCAGTACACAATCATGCATCTAAATACACACGTTATACAATGTTATCAAAGATAAATTATTCAAAAACATATTAAAATGCACAAAATTTGATTTTTTAAAATGTATTGACCATTTAAAATTTTATTGCGCATACCTATTTTTACATTTTTATGATTATCTGGTAACACTACAATAATAGCGTTTATCAAATTAAAATTATTTACATTTTTTTTTAAAGAATTTATTAAAGGGTTAGTTCACCCTTTAATAGCAGAATGACGGGAGAGACGAATATGTTGAATAAAGTCGTTATTTTTGTACACAAAAAGTATTCTTGTCGCTTCATAACATTAAGGTTGAACACGTTGACTATTTTAACGATGTCTTTACTACTTTTGTGGACCTTGAATGTGGTAATTTCGCTGCTTTTAATGGATGATAAAAAAAACCTCGTGGATTTTATCAAAATATATCTTAATTTGTGTTCTGAAGATGAACGAAGGTCTTACGGGTTTGGAACAACATGAGAGTGAGTAATTAATGACAGAAATTTCATTTTTGCGTGAACTAACCTTTTAATCTAGGTTAATGTTTTTGATACTATTGTTCAGTTAATTCATGTTTGTTCATAATACATTAACAAATAAACTAAACTACAGTTTTTTGTTAGTTTCTGATACTTAATGCATGAAGCTAACGTTGACGAACTGAACCTCATCGTAAATTGTTACCGATTATCTTTTCCATCATCTAGCACTCACTTAAATTTCATTTTTAATAACACCAATAATTTTATAACCCTTTAAAATATCCTTTATACTTAATGTTATGATGCCTTAACTCACTTGTAGCATTTAAAACTATTTATTTGATAGTTTTTTTTCTTTGGACAAAATTGTAGCTAATTGAAAACAAAATTTTTAGTTTCAACATATCGGTCCATTCATACATCTTTGTAAACTTTTTTGTACTTTTTTTTTATGATTTTAGAGTAGTTAAATCAGATTTTGGGTTGAAAATGTTATATAAAAACTTAAACAAATTACACCAATGTGAAAACAGCTACATTCACATTACAAAGATTAATATTACAGAGTTCCCACAAGACTACGACCTTTCCAGGAGAATCACAATTCCCTGATATTGCCAGATTTTCCATCTACAATGGCATGGCACAGTAACCTGTAGCCAAGGCCTTACATTTCCAACGAATTTATTACGGGGAGAATCAGAGTGCCTTTGGTCTTACCTCAAAGTACCTCAGAAAAAGAAGTCCTAAGATGCTAGTAGGCTAACATTGGCATCATGAATAAGATTACAACCTTTGAGGTCACAATATCATCCCTACCATTCAATAATACAACATAAATAATAAAACATTTCCACGTCGTACATACATGTCATGATGAATTCGCAACAGATGGGACAACAACATTAAACCAGCAGCTCTAGCATGCATCAGGGCAAAAGCAACTGTAAGCATTCAGGGCAGCAGAAAGTTGCGATGATCAACAGATGATGAAACATTGTAACCGCTGTAATCTCAAACGACGTTTGAATGTTCAGGCGGTTACATTAAAACGCGCTCGGCGAATACAGTGAATAGATTGTTTAATGCAGCCGGAAACCTACCAGAAGCGCTCATCTTCACAAGCCCACAGGATGCGTGTGCTTTGAGATTCATCTTGGAGTAAGTCGCTGTGAAAGCGCCTGAAGACGTCTTGAAGAAGCTCCGCTGCTCTAGGCAGCTCACTCAGTACGCATGTGTTGTGTTGGGAGTTGCATAGAAATCAATTGGTGAAGTTGATAGATTATTGGTAACAGAAGCACGTAAGTCACAGATAGAGTTTTCTAGGGTTTGTGTGATCACTGACCACCCTGAAGGCGGGGCGAGACCTCATGTTTTTGGGTGGGTGGATGGGTGGATGGGTGGGTGAGTGGGGGGGATGAGAATGGGAAAATCGAAGTTGTGCCATATTCATTTCACAGTTAATGGGCTGTTGTTTGCAGTTGAATGCAATTATTGATTGTTTTGTTGATTGCTGAGAAAATTACTGCCATAGGCCGTGCCCTTAAATGACTTATTGCTTTATTCTTTTTGTATATAAATAATATATATAATATAATAATAATATTGTATAAAAATAAATATATCAAATACACATGGCAAGCATACAACACACGTATTGACGTATTATGAGTAGTAAACAGTATGACGCTCGTATGCCGCATTTTAAACACTCAATTGAATTATTTTCATTAAATACTTTAGATTATGTCTTTTGTGTCAATTGCGCCACCTACTGGTCAAGAGAACTGTAGAGATATTAAAAAACAAATAGCCTATATATTTATGTCTACATTGTGCATAGAAGTTTCTGGACATGTCAAATTAAGTGTCATATGATAATTATTAATCTCTGTAAAGACTCTACATGTAGCCTACTAGTTTTTTTTGTTTTTTTGTTTTAAATATTATTAAGGAGCCATATTTACCTCTGGAATTGATTTTAGGGGAATTTTATTTTCCTCCGATTGCATATTCCAATACACGATCTACTATCCAGTTATGGCAAATCATTAATTATTTATGAAATTAATTATTTATACATTTAACTTAACATCACAAAAAATATTGAAGTAGCTTTATGGCAAAATGTCATATTTATACAAGATTACGTTACATGATTTGTGTATATATATATACACAGATATATATATGCACACATACATATTTACATAAATAAATAAACTACATAAGGGGAAAATGAAATAAAAACTATTTTAATCAAGAGACTTTTATTTTGAAAAGCAGTGGCCGTGTCTTAACTTTCGGTGGTGTTACTGTAGCAAATAGTGATCACTTGTACTTTTCGTTTGCTGAAATATGGCTTTTCAGTGTCAGAGGGACAGTTATATGCAGGAGGTTTGTGGCTTTTTTTTTAGATTTTATGACATTTCAATATATGTGTAGCGCCAGAGCAGTGTATGAGGAGAATTATTTGAATGTGTGAACACTGAATGTATTATTCAATGACAGCACATGTCCAGCCGTGACAGCTGCAGAGATTGCACTTCTCCGCATACAAGTCATGTATAATTATTACACATGTTGATATTAATCAAGAGTGTAAGTTTAATGCTGTATAAAAATGCATTTGTCACGTCAGGACTATTTAGGTCAGCTACATATACATTTAACCAAAAAAATCCATGTCCATTTTGTTTGTCAACTTGCCTTTTACAGTTGGACACGTCTGTCGTGTCTTGCGTGCCTGCAGAATTAAAACTAGAGAGTAATGGAAAAAAAGAAAAGCTGAAGGGCTTTAATGTGAAACTGAAAGACACGATTCTGTTTCCAGAGGGCGGAGGACAGGTGAGTTTCCTTTCTCTAATCTCATGCCTTGCAGGTATCAAGATGCAATGTTTGAACAATCCCAGAATATATATTTTTATTGCATGAGCTTGATTTTGAGATTGATGTCTTTTCTTCATTCCCAGCCTGATGATCATGGGACGGTCGGAGGTGTCCCAGTCCTGCGTGTGCTGAGACAGGGTCCAGATGCAGTGCATTTCATCAGCTCTGCTTTGGAGGAGGGTCAGGAGGTCCACATCAAACTGGACTGGGAGCGAAGATTTGACCACATGCAGCAGCATTCGGGTGAGGAAGGAAGGAATGTGTATGGGAGAAACCTACCTTTTATGACTCATATGATATTGGAGATTATAAAGCTCATATAAAGCCCAAAGAGGGGGGAAACACCTCAGTTTTTAACAGTATAGCAGACTACTTACATAAAACGCATATAAATATCAATCATCTCTCTATGTCTCCCAGTAATATGTCTTAAGATGATGTTTAAATGCTTAGTTTTATGACCAAAGCTCTAGTTTTTTTGGGGAAGCAAAACATATAATGCAATGTAAAACAAAGATGATTGACAGATTTACAAATAAACATTCCTCAAAAGCATGATGCATCATATTTGATACTCACATTTCAACATGATTTTTCTAAAAGATTATGTATGGATAATCAAGTAAACCTAAGTCGCTTCAGTCCAGTAGGTGTTCATCTTGAAATAGTACTAACAATATAAAAGCTATTCTTACATTTATTTTCACAACAAATTCACAGTTTCACAACAAAAATACACATGTGCCATGACCTAAAGTTTTTAAAATTATACTAAAAGACCTTTTACATGCTAAAAAAGTGTAAACTATCGATCAGATGACAGTAGTAGATTGTGTACGACCATTAATAATTTAGAGACCTTAGAAATTTGCTAATCAAATATGATACAGTAGGATTTATAGGGTTAAATAAAGCTCAAACTGATTTTATTGCATGCTTATTGTCTTTTTTTAAGGTCAACACTTGATCACAGCTTTGGCTGATGCAATGTTTGGATACAAAACTACCTCTTGGTAAGAGCTTTGTTAGGATCTATTAAATGACTTGGAAATAAATTAGATTTTTCTAAATGTTAAAGCATGCTGGTTATGAATATGAATGATACAGGGAATTGGGACGTCAGCGGAGCAGCATAGAGCTGGACACGGCCTCGGTGAAGCCTGGGGAAATGGAGGCTTTGGAGGCTGCTGTGAATGAGAAAATCCGTGCACACATTCCGGTCACTGTCAACCTTCTGTCCATTGATGATCCAGCTGTGGAGAAGGCATGTGTGCAACTTCATAAATCTTCTTTTAGTCTTTATTAGAAAGCTCAAATACTGCATTTACCTAAGCAGGTAGATAGGAATGCAAGTGATGCACTTACAAGCCAAGACTAAACAGGCTTTAAAACAGCAGATATCTTCTGATTATTACCAACAAAACATGTTACATTTTACACTTTAAGTTGAAGAGCCTAAAGTCATGTAACTACTGAATTACCTTCAGTAATTCAATGTGTGCAGTAATAATGAAAAGATTAACATAGATGTAACATAACTTATCATATATTATCTGTCATATTCAAAACTGTAACAACTATAAAATGCACTGTCGTTTGAAAGTTTGGGGTTGGTAAGATTTGTAATGTTTTTGAAAGAAGTCGCTTATGCTCACAAGGCTTCATTTATTTTATAAAAATACAGTAAAAACAGTAATATTCTATAGCACATGGTCCTTCGGAAATCATTCTAATATGCTGATTTGGTGCTCAAGAAACATTGCTTATCATTATCAGTGTTGAAAACAATTTTGCTGTTTAATAGTTTAGTGAAAACCATAATAATTTTTTTTCAGGATTCTTTGATAAATAGAAAGTCTTTACTGTCACTTTTTAATTAACTTTTTTTAACAGGTGAGAAGCCGTGGTCTTCCTGACGACCATGCTGGACCCATCAGGATCGTTGACATTGAGGGCATAGATGCCAACATGTGCTGTGGGACTCATGTGTCCAACCTCAGTCACCTACAGGTCAGTACTTGTGTCCTTGTCTAGCACAATTTAGGTCATCCGCCAACTTAATCTGTGAGCCATAGTCTTACACAGACAAGGCTTAAGCCTAGTCTCAGACTAAAATGCATGTTAGAGCTGTTTTAACTGAAAGCAACTTGCACTGACATATCTTAAAATATGTCAGTGCCATTGTTTTGTCTTAAGATGCACACCTGTAATGTTTTTTTTTTTTCTAAGGCACATTTATAAAAGATACTTAAAGGGATAGTTCACCCAAAAATGAAAATTATCCAATGATTTACTCACCCTCAAGCCATCCTAGGTGTATATGGCTATCTTCTTTCAGATGAACACAATCAGAAATATATTTAAAAATATCCTGGCTCTTCCAAGCTTTATAATGGTAGTGAAGCGGGCCGAGGTTTTGAAGCCCAAAAAAATGCATCCATCCATCATAAAAGTAATCCATACGGCCACAGGGTGTTAATAAAGGCCTTCTGAAGTGCAGGAATGGGTTATTGTAAGTAAAATATCCATATTTAAAACTTTATTAACTATAATAACTAGCTTCCGGCAGATGGCCGTACGCATCAGTTTGCGGCGGAAGAGTAACCTCTGACCTGATGCTTGACGTAATGACGAACGTGGAAGCTCAGATGATAGAGCAAAACAAAACACCGGTCACGAATTTGAAGTCTAAAATGAGAAATTTTAAAGTGAAATGTTGGAGAATTTCGATATAAGAGAGGAGGAGCTTGAGTTTGTTGCACAGCCATATTTGTTTGAACCGCAAGAGGCGTCTAAGCTTACGATACTCCTACATCCTGCGTCATACATCGCGTCAGGGGTTACTCTTGTGGCGCAAGTTGACATGCGCAGTATGCGTACAGTCATCTGCCGGAAGCTAGTTATTTTAGTTTATAAAGTTCTAAATATCCATTTTTTTCTTACAAAAACCCAAGGCCTTTGTTAACCCCCTTGAGCCGTATGGATTATTTTTATGGTGGATGGATGCATTTTTTTGTGCTTCAAAATCTGGCCCCCCCTTCACTACCATTATACAGCTTGGAAGAGCACGAACATTTTTAAATATATCTCCGATTGTGTTCGTCTGAAAGAAGATAGTCATATACACCTAGGGTGGCTTGAGGGTGAGTAAATCATGGGATAATTTTCATTTTTGGGTGAACTAACCCTTTAAATGTCCTAATTGAACTAAGGCCTAATCCTGGCTTAATCTAAGCCCTGTCTGTGAAACCAGGCCATTGTGTATTATTCAGTGATGTTCTGCTTTTTAATCATTAAAAAAAAAATGTGTTTACATGCTCATTAGGTTATAAAGATTTTGGGGACCGAAAAAGGGAAGAAGAATAAAACCAACCTGATTTTCATAGCGGGCAACAGAGTGCTAAAATATGCTGAGAAGAGTTACAACATTGAAAAATCTCTGACCGTCCTCCTTAAGTGAGTTACTCTCCTTAGAATCAGATGACCTGTCTGCTTCTCCTCAAGCAAGAACTAACATTTGTCCGTGTGGTCTATTAGGACAGGGGCTGATGAGCATGTTGACGCCGTGGACAAGCTTCAAAAGACGGTCAAACGTCTTCAGAAGGTAAGTTACTGTAGAACCTACTGTGTCAGTAAACGATTAATATTTCACTTTAGCAATTATTAATCATTACCCTGTGTGTTCCTGTGACAGAGTAATCTTATTATGCTGAGGGAAATGGCTGTTCTGATAGCGCAGAACTTCAAAAGCAAACCGGACAGAGGAAACTTCTTCAGCTTACACAAGTGCGTGATTAACTTCTCCTGTTAAAGCCTTTAGTTAAAGTTAGCATGAAACCGAAGTTGTGGTAGTCTTTTCTTCCCTATTGTGACATACAGTCAAACCAAAATGTATTGAGACACCTTGAACATTTCATTCATTAATACAGTTTATTCACTATAGTTAAAAAAATAGTAAAAAAAAATATGACAAGATCTCAGAGTTAAACTGTGTCCGAAAAAATTAATCTTAATTATGTCAGATAACACTTAAGCAAAACATGGTCAGGTCAAAGTGTCTGAATAATTTTTGGTTCCAAATTTTTATCAATTTTACTGGTAGTCCACTGTATGAAGAATTTTTGGGTCACAGTTTACTTTATTTTGCTATCCTCACTTACATAAATGAACTATAGTGTCCTGCACCCAGTAGTAAAAATATATCAAAAATGTCTGAATAATTTTTGGTTTGACTGTATATCTGAGTGAAACGGCTTCTCGAACAAGAAAAAATGTAGGGCGGGGCTTGATTTTGTCCATCGGATATTGATTGGATCATTGGATGGTTGTGGTTTGCTATTAGATGATTTCATGTGGGAAGAGAAGAGATGTCCCTGCTAGAAAGAGATTTTGATTAAAGATTACAAGGAGACATCAATTAAAAAAAAAATGATGTACATAAGTGATTTTTAATAAAACTGCAATATTAAATAAATCATCAATTTCAGGGTACGTTTACACGACAACGATGTACTAAAAACGCAAAAGTTTTTCCTTTTCTTTTTTTTTTGTGTACAGACAACAACATTGTCAAAATGATCCCTGTTCACAAGGATCCGTTAAAATGACTAAAACCGCTGTATTATGCTGCCAGGCCAGTAGTTGGCGATGTCACTTTGTAAAGAAAACACTACTCGCGTATAGACACAATGTTGCGTTTTTGTAGTTTACGTGGAGACGATAACTGTATCGTTTCCAAAAACTTGCACTTTGAAACCTGATTTCAAAAGCTTCCGTTTTCAGGCCGCGAAAACGCTGTTGTCATGTAAATGAAAGGCCAAAACGCATAAAAAGTTTTCTGTTTTTAGTTGAAAATGGTGTTGTGTAAACGGCCTCTATTTTCATGGTGACTTTAAAGGTTTATGAATGAATAAAATCAGCAAGAAATGCTGTTCTCAACCCATTCTACTTCCATGACCTGATGTATTTCCAGATGAAACAAGATATTCAACATGAAAATAGTAGGGCAAGATTGAAAAGTTCAATCCATTTAGCAACTTTTCTGCCTTTTGGTGATATTTTCACAGCAAAGATGGTGATAATGAGTTCATGAACATCATCGCAAATGAAATTGGATTTCAGGTGAACCACATCTTTTATCCATGGAATAGAATGTATGTGCAGTGGTTGATGTGCAATTTACACTCTCATTGCTGTGCTTATGTAGGACACAGTGATCTTCCTGACCGTGGGTGAGGAGAAGGGTGCAGGACTGTTCCTGCTCGCAGGACCTGAGAATATTGTCACTGAAGTGGGACCTCGGTAAGACCAATACTAATTCAAGTATTTTCATACTGGCAATGTTTTTAACCCTGTTAAGTCTGACTTATGAAATAATAGTCAGGAAAATCTAATATTTTTGAATGGAACAATTTATTTAACCTTTAGACAAAAAAAAAAAAAAAGGTTTTGCGTATGTGTTTTTGTTTAGCATCGGATTTGATGCATCAGGCTTTTAAGGCTCATATACTATGATATAGTGAGAATATGGAGCACAAAACACATCAATTTTAGGCCCAAACTGAGCAAAAATATTAATTTTATGCAGTTGCTGATATTTATAATATATGGCCAAAATGTACACTCTAAAAATGCCAGGTTGTTTCAACCCAAATTTGGGTCAAATATGGATAAACCCAGACGTTGGGTTACATTTTTAAATAAAATTTTTAACCCAACGGCTGGGTTTATCCATATTTGACCCAAATTTGGGTTGAAACAACCCAGCATTTTTTAGAGTGTAAGAAAGAATATATAACAGTATAGCAGGCGACTTGCATAAAATGCATATAAATATCAGTCGTCACTCAATATCTCCCAGTAATATGATATTTAAATGCTTAGTTTTATGACCAAAGCTCTGTAGTTTTTATTGTGGAAGGAAAACATATAATGCAATGTAATACAAAGATGATTGACAGATGAACAAATAAACGTTCCTCAAAAGCCTGATTGATCATATTTGATACATTTTAACATGATTTAAAATAAAAAATAGTTTATGGATTAGTAAGTTGCTTCAGTCCAGTAAGTGTTCATCTTGAAATATTACTAATAATATAAAAGTTATTCTTTCGTGTTTCGTTAATGTTCATTATTTAAAGGCCTTAGAAATGTGTGTATCAAATATGATACAGTAGGGTTAGTTATATAGTTATAACCCTATATTAGATATATAGGGTTAGTTACATTTTTTTTTTTTTTTTTTTTTTTAATGCAAGTGTCAGCTTAAACTGGCCAAGGACCGCCTACTTGTGACTACCATATCCCATATAGTTGATGCCACAATAATAAACTGGCATGAAATAAAAGAATTCAAATTACAGTCACCGTAAGCAGTTGTAATTGAAACATGCACCTCATTTTACAGACAAAACTCAGGGAGAAACAAAAAAACAACATTTACCATTCTTCTGTCTAGTTTACTTGCTACGAATTTTGTTGCTTCTGCTAATATTCCTTAGCTTTAGAAGTATTTGCTTTATGCACCACTGCCTGTCAAGAGAATGATACTGTAATAAATCTAATTGAATTGTTTTCCCCAGGTTGCATGCAGAACTATGCTGTGTAGTGATTCTTCCAGTAGGTGCCACTCTTCTGAATGAAATGCTCCTCTGTTTGTGTCATCATGTGCAGGGTGTCAGAGCTGCTGCAGGGTAAAGGAGCTGGAAAGGCTGGACGTTACCAGGGTAAAGCCAACAGTCTGGTGAAGAGGGCAGAGGCTGAGGCCTTATTGCAGGAGCACAGCTGCAAACTCACCGCAGGAGAGGAGTAAAACGACACATGCTGACATACAGGTGCATTGATGATGATCCAGACTCTGTCTACACCGAACACATGCAGCATGTTGTGGCGCATCAAAACTAGATATTTCATTGGTTGCAATGAAACTGTCTTCATGGAAGTGCACAATGTGTCGCAAGACATCATGATGCACCTTCAGTTAATACTTGATAGATGCTCCATTTCTGCTTTTGATTCACTGCTTAACTACTCAAGCCATTTATTTTTCCTGTCCATCCAAAATAACTTTTTTTATGTTGTGATGTTTTTGGTCTCTGGCCTTCATATTTAAATCATTTTATTAAAAATAATAATAATACTTTACTTAAAGCCTTTATGTATAATGCATTATAAAGGTATTCATAATGTGTGTTATACCGCATTACATTTTTTCATAAATAATTGTAACCAAAATTTAATTCATTATAATATTTGCAAATTCCTTGTTACATGTGAAACTGGTTGTCTGTCATGTGTTTCAATGCATTATACTTTCTAAAGGCTTAACATTAATGTATTATAACTGTGATTACAATTGTTCAAGAGATCATACAATGCATTATAAGGTGCATTATATACAACGCATAATTAATGCATTAAAAATATTTTTATATTGTATTATATAAAAGGCTTTACCTACAAAATTTTAACATGTAAAGTTTTTTCATTATTCTTAAAGGGATAGTTCACCTAAATATTAAAATTCTGTCATTAATTACTCACCCTCATGTCGTTCCACACCCGTAAGACTTTCGTTCATCTTCGGAACACAAATAAAGATCTTTGTGATGAAATCTGAGAATTTTCTGTCCCTCCGTTGACAGTCTATGCAAACTACCACTTTGACACTTCAAAAAGTTCATAAAGAGATCGTAACACTAATCCATATGAATCGAGCGGTTTAGTCCAAATTTTCTGAAGAGACACGATCGCTTTATATGATGAACAGATTGAATTTAGGCTTTTTTTCACATATAAACATTGATCAGCGAACTTAAACAGAAGCTCAACCGAATCTGCTTCACGCGTGAGACAAACCTCTTGCAGAAGCTCAAACGTGCTGCGTAACACACGAATGAACCTCACTGGTTCTCGCTTGGATCAAGCAAACATGCTTGAGCTTCCGTTTACCACAACTGATGTGTGCGTTGATAAATGTTATAAAATACTGTGAATAAAAGCCTAAATTCAATCTGTTCATCATATAAAGCAATCGTGTCTCTTCAGAAAATTTGGACTAAACCGCTCAATTCATATGGATTAATTTTACGATCTCTTTACGATCTTTTTGAAGCATCAAAGTGTCAGTTGCATAGCTGTCAATGGAGGGACAGAAATTCTCAGATTTCATCAAAAAGATCCTCATTTGTGTTAAGAAGAAGAACAAATGTCTTACGGGTTTGGAACAACATGAGGGTGAGTAAATGATGACAGAATTTTCATTTTTGGGTGAACTAACCCTTTAAATAGCCCATGCAAATTCAGTTTTTAAAACAGTAGGAAACAAAATTATACTCTCAGGCTTACAGCTGATTGGTCTGTAAACATTTGTAGACGACAGCGTCGACACGTCCATTACAGACAAACTCAAGCCACTGTGGTAAGATACAACTTCAGTTGCTTCCAGTTTAGACACGGCTAATAATTTTGAGAGAGTGTAAATTGGAGTACTACTGTATGTATGAGTTTACAAAAACATTGTCTTAGTTTGATCAGAATTAAATTACTCCATGGCATATGAAGTTGATATTGTATTGATATTTTTTTGCTTTGTTAATTTGAAGTAATGCACACCCTTCATAAATTACCATGATTAGTTGATTATTTGTCAGCCATTGCACTGGTTCTTAGTACAGATTGACAGAAAATACTGAATTAAATGTATTTAACTGTGGGAAGGATAGGAATAAGATGTTGAGACAGCATTTCTAATCTAAATAAATAACTAAAAAATATATATGCTGCGTTGAATCATTTCAATCAATCATCATGTGTTCGTAGTTCACCTGTGCTGGAAGGGCTGGGAAAAATTACAACTGGGAAATGTATATTTAGAGCCAGTCGGTCGTTTCGGTCTCAGGGATTCCTAGTTTTATTTTACAGGGCTAGTGATCTCCAGAAGTAAAGCTAGTTGAAGACTGAAAATGTTCTTTTTAAATAATAAAAAGTGCAATGCTTTGGGTTGCTAAACATATGGTTCTCTGTCCTACTGTACCAAAAAGAAAACTTGTAATAAATAATCTTCAAATGCACATTGTTTTTGAGGTTATTGATGTACAGTGCATATCAAATGAGGAGCATGCTTGTCTCACACCTTGTTTTCTTGAAGATGATTTGGTTCATCAGATGGGTGTTGATATGAAGTGCTTTTGGGTACTTAATATGCAATATTCCATCTGAAAATATTTTAAACTGTATTTTAAACTTTTTCCCAATTATTATGCAGCATGCCATTTTTATGACCTCATATTAATGACTAGAAGTATGAATTTGGTTTACTGCAACACTTTGCCTTGTACATTATATTTTTACACTTTGCCATATATATTTAACCTGAAAGAAAAGAAAATTCTGGACAAGACATATTTTCAGTGTTTTATTAAAAATGACCTAAAGAATTTCCAAAAAAATAGAATATTACAGAAAATACATCCAAAAAAAAAACAAAAACAAATACACATCTTAGGGAGGACAAAACTTGTCCTCCTATATATACTGTAGTTTATTTTATTATTTCAGTTCTCAAAAAAGAACTTAACACTTCTTTTGTCAAATACCAGACCTTTTCATCTAGATCCAAAGGCACTAAGGGCACGTTTACACGACAACAATGCAAGTTTTTCCCTTTGCGTTTTTCACATACAGATGACACAGATCACATACAGATCCCCATTCACACGGATCCACGTAAACGACTAAAAACGCTGTATTCTGCTGCCAGGCCAGTAGTTGGCGATGTCACTTTGCAAAGAAAAGCTACTCGCCTATCGACTGAACACATAATACGCGTGCGCGTGACATCACCGTTTTCACAAATTTGCGTTTTTGTAGTTTACACGGAGATTATAACAGAATCCCGTTTTCAAAAGTTTGCGTTTCAGGCCCCCAAAACACGTCGTCGTGTCGTTTTAACAGTGTCACGTAAACGGCCCCTAAGATATAAAAATTCTAAATTCTAAAATTCTTCATCTCACACATCACATTACTATAAACAATACATGCACCATAACAGTGCTTAACTTAAACTCTAGTTATCTGCATCGCCTAGTTAGAAAACACAGGCAAGTTGTTCATCAGGCAGCGTTCCTTCGACTGATAGGATGAACTATGGAAAATGTGCTAGTCTGAAATACTGTAAATAGTTGAGCAGTTGCTTATAGTCTTGTACAGTTCTTTCCCAGCTTAAAGCTGTTTCTTGCTTTGTAAACCGAGGGCTCCGGACACGCAGTACGGGATGATACTGACAGTGGCGAGGGGAACGGTGGCGCTCTTGCAGAAAGACAGCAGGTAGAAGAGGGCAGCCGTGTGTGTGGGAGGCTTGATGGAATCGAAGAGATGCAGCAGAAACAGAGAGGCGACGATACAGGCGATCCTGACGCGAGCGCTGCTGCTCTTCTTGTTTTCCGTGTACAGTGGGGAGTGAAGGCCGAGTCCCAGACCGAACAGGGTGCCCATGTTCCTCAACAGGCTGGCGAATGGCGTGGTGTCCAAATGGACCCAGGCTGGATTGACACACCACCTCTGGGCTTTCTCAAGGGTCCACAGCAGGTCCACACCCAGAGTTTTCAGGAGCACGTACAAGCCCACCGCAAAAGAGAGCAGGAACAGCGTGACGTTGAAGTAATGCTTTAGACTGGCACTGTAGATCCATTTCTGTCTGTTAAAGGCCTCGGCAACAATCATGCCTGTAAAGAACAAGAATAAATAAGTTAATTGTACTACCTCAAGACTTTTACACATTTCTTTTGTGCTCCAGTAGCTCAACTGGTACATAACTTGTCAAAAGTTTGGAATAATTACAATGTTTTAATGTTTTTGCTCACCAAGGCTACATTCATTTGATTAAAAATACAGCAAAAACAGTAATATTGTGAAATATTATTACAATTTAAAATAACTGTTTTTTTATTTGAATATATTTTAAAATGTAATTTATTCCTGTGATGCAAAGCTGAATTTTCAGAATCATTACTCTTCAGTGTCACATGATCCTTCAGAAATTGCTGATCTGATGCTTTTATTGGTGCTCAATGATTACTAATAATGGTTCTTATACTGAAAACAGTTTTGCTGCTTAATATTTTTGTGAAAACCATAAGACATTTTTACAGGATACTTTGATGAATAGAAAGTTTTCATCACTTATTTGAAATAGAAATCTTTTGTAGCATTATAAATGTCTTTACTCTCACTTTTGAACAATTTAATGTGTCCTTACTGAATAAACTTATTAGAAATTAATAATATATATATTTTTTTTATCATTCTTATCCCAAACATCTGAATAGAACAGGTTCCAAAAACAGTTCAACACTGATAATAATAAGAAATGTTTCACCAAATCATCATACAATGATTTCTGAAAGATCATGTGACACTGAAGACTGGAGTAATGATGCTGAAAATTCAGCTTTGCATCACAGAAATAAATTAAATTTTTAAATATATTCAAATAGAAAACAGTTCTTTTAAATTGTAGAAATATTTCAAAATATTACTGTTTTTACTGCATTTTTGATCAAATAAATGCACACTGTAAACCCGAATAAGCTGGCAAAACTAAAAAAAAAAATTGAGGTAATCAGTTAAATTGGGAAAACAAAGCATTAAACACTATTAAATCTCCCACTTAACATCGATCTTGTACAAAAAAAAAAAACATTATATAACACTTAATTTTAGCATTTATTCTCCCTTTCGAGTGTTATGGCAAAGCTTGCTCGGAAATAGAAATCTCAGTCCAGTTTGAGGAAAATTTAAGTTTGTCTAAATTAAAAGAAACAAGTTCATAAAACTCAAAACAATGAAACAATTCAGATTACTTAAAATGTGTCAGTTTTGTGAACTCAAAAGAAAAAGATAGCTCTAAATACTCATAAAAGTTAATTTGATTGAACTAATTTGTTTAATTAGAGTTTGCCCTACTCAAACCAATTAATTATTTTGAGCATTAGGGTTTACAGCAGCTTTGATGAGTATAAGAGACTTATTTCAAAAACATTACAGATCTTTTTTATTCCAAACTGTTGACTGGCATTTTGCTAGAAATGCCAAGGTCATGGGTTCAGTTCACAGGGAACATGTAATCTGCTGCACTCAGCAAGTGCATTTTTAAGTGGACAATTTTAAGTTTCATCTGTTGATAATGATTTTGCGAGATTCTTACCTGAAATAACACCTGCAAAAACTTGATGGGGGAAATGAGCAGCGATGAAGACTCGAGAGAGGCATACACAGACCTGGACCGTCCAGAAGAGTGTCCAAAGTGAACCACGTAAGTATCTGAGTAAGAAAAACAACATTTAAACATATTGCAGAAGCAACTATCTATTTTGAAACAAGCTTCTAGTGATGCAAAAGTAACCTAATTGTGCTAAAGATTGACTTACAGGCTCTTGGACGATGATTTCTTCTCTTTGCTCAGCATTATGGCGAGGATGGAGGTGACCAATGCGTAGTAAACACCAGCAGCACCCATAGCGTGACCAGATGGACTGCCTGCATCAAGAAGCAGATAAGTGATCAAAGTGGTCTTTTGATGTATGATGAAACAGGTTTTAGGAGGACAACTGTGGTACTTCTAGAAGAGAAAGACGCACCTGGGCCAGTCTCACAGGTCATGGGATACTGCTCAATATGAGGTGCTGAGCTGTTGATGTAGTAGGAAGTCTCGTGAACCCACCAATATGGACGTTCTCCAAACAGGATCCTTGAATAGATGAATCAGCAGTCATTTTTTTTGTCAATTAATGATTTAATTTGACATTTTTGGTTGCTTTGCTTACCATTTAAATACCAAATTGAGCCAATCTCCTATCACAGCCACCCAAATAAGCTTGATGCCGACTGATTCTTTCAGATGGAACCAGATGGGAAAGAAGATGAAGAAGGTGTTCCTCAGATCTGCCGCGAAGGAGACGAAAAGAAACCATCCTTGGGCATCTTTGTAATGGGTCTGCAGGTATTGGGTGCTACTCACCCCGAACCCGTGCACTGTATCCATCACAGCATTCATCTTTAGATGTTCTCTGAGGCAGAATGTGTTGCAGAGCTAGTCAAGAGTGACAGTCCTCCACCACCTGCCTGTGGTTTTTATACTAGCAGGCCCACCACCACAACGCATGGACAAACCGATCTTTGAACCTTGCACATGTGTAATAAAACACAGAGTGGAACAGAAGAAAAAAACGCTAGAGTTAAGAGCGTGTTTGTCCTGTCAGAAGAGATAACGTTCAGGAGAAAAAGGACGTAGAAAAGACGTAGCAGTGAATCATTGAACTCATCTGCGACCTCAAAAACACATCCAGCCTCAGTCAACATCTGTAATTGTATTTTATATATAAATATGTTGAAATTATATATATATTTGAAATTATTTTAAAAAGTCTACATCTATTTGCACAATTTATAAAATATAAGGTTATGGGTGATTCTTGAAAAATAAATAAAATAATATTTTTTTACATTTTACATGAAGAAAATGAAGCATATTTTAGCACCAATAAGATTTGCATTACGATATTATTTCCCAAAGCATATTTATAAAAAAAAAAAAAAATAGGACAACAATTTTTCTAATTTTTTCTTTTTTCTATTTAAATTGGGGTAATTTACAAATACCACCCTAAAGTATATATACTTTGCAATTTAAATAATTCTTAATTTAAAACAAGATATTTGTTTGTTTATTTTTATTATTTTTATTTATTATATTTAGTAGTCTGTTTGAGTTTCTTTCTTTTTTTTTCTTCTTTTTTTTTGCCAAAACAAACATGTGTTGTGATTAATCTATAGACCTACGTCATTTTGACTTTTGAGAAACTAGGGCAAAATTTTCCCCAAACAAGAAGGGGAATCCTGTTCAGAAGATGATCTCAGAACCTATCACTCTCAGACAGGCATTCATTTGGATGCTTACATAAGCAGTTTCTGATTTGCATTGAATTGCTTGTTTACGTGTGTTACGTAAGTACATCAATCATCAAGTTGATCTGTGATGCTTAAATGACAAACTAAACTGTAATCAATGCAAGTCTTTTTCTAGCTGATATTTGTGGTGTTTGTTCAATTATATTTTCCTTGATCAAATATATTTACAGACCATCTTTGCATATAACAAAATAAACAGATACATTGTCAAGAAAATGTAAGTGGTGTACAAAACTCTATGCAATGGTGTTGGATTGGTCAAAAAAAAAAAAAAAGGGTCACTCCTATTGGTGCATCCGCAATCACAAACCATCTGAGTAGTTACTACATTTGAATTTGAACTTACCTCATGAATGTTAAAACTATATTCTATATAGAATGAATATGGGTAGCATAAATGAAATTCGGACATACTATATCCACCATGTTGTTACTGTTACGTGACCTACCAGCGTCAGTTGCGTCGCTTCACTGCCATTCACAAATCCTCTCCCGTGGCCTCATGGGATAGTAAAGTGTCCTTCGAATCTTGGCGGAAGTAGTAGGTCATCCAGGTACATTTTCGAATACTATTCGAGTACTATTTTTACTATTTTCGAATATTATGTATTCGGACATACTACTCTTGGCGTACTGTTTTTCGCATACTAAAGCACATGTAATATTTTTAAATGTACAAAATTGCAGCTTTATCATTAGAAAATTGTGCAATTACAAATATTTTTGAATACGTCACATATGTGTTTCAATAGATATGACATTAAAGTATAATTTAGTCTACTATAAATGATTGTCAGTACATTCAGCAGTACACTTTAACCATATTTCAAACACAATGGAAGTAATTATGAAATACATGATGAAAAGATGTACTTAAGTCCTACTTAAAGGGATAGTTCACCCAAAAATGAAAATTATCCCATGATTTACTCACCCTCAGGCCATCCTAGGTGTATATGACGTTCTTTCAGACGAACACAATCAGAGTTACATTAAAAAATATCCTGGCTCTTCCAAGCTTTATAATGGTAGTAAATGGCGTTCACGATTTTGAAGCCCAAAAAATGCATCCATCCATCATAGTAATCCATACGTCTAGGTTTTATAAGAAAAATATCCATATTTAAAGCTTTATAAACTAAAATAACTAGCTTCCGGCAAACGACCGTACACATACTGCGCAAGGCAACTTGCGCCACAAGAGTAATCCCTGACGCGATGTATGACGTATGATATAAAAGTAACGTAAGCTTAGACGCCTCTCGCGGTTCAAACAAATAGAGCTGTGCAACAAACGCAAGCTCCTCTTCTCTTATATCGAAATCATATGACATTTCTCTTTAAAAGTTCTTGTTTTAGACTTCTAATTTGTGACCACTGTTTTGTTTTGCTCTATCCTCTGCACTTTCATGTTCGTCATTGCATCATGCGTCAGGTCAGAGGTTACTCTTCCACCGTAACTCGATGCGTATGGTCGTCTGCCAGAAGCTAGTTATTATAGTTTATAAAGTTTTAAATATCAATATTTTTCTTATAAAAATGCATCACTTCTCTTCAGAAGGCCTTTATTAACCCCCTGGAGCCGTATGGATTACTTCTATGATGGATGGATGCACTTTTTTGGGTTTCAAAACCATGAGCGCCATTCACTACCATTATAAAGCTTGGAAGAGCTAGGATATTTTTTAATATGACTCTGATTGTATTCGTCTGAAAGAAGATAGTCATATACACCTAGGATGGCTTTAGGGTGAGTAAATCATGGGATAATTTTCATTTTTGGGTGAACTAACTCTTTAAGTGGGTCAAAAAACAAATAACATGCAATCAAGCATCCAAAATATTAAATTCAATTTGCGCTTAAGTATATTATTTTAAAGTTATTTCCATAATAAGTACCCTTTTTTATGTATGCTAAAGTGTACTTCTTTTTCACAAGGGAAGAGCCCAATGAAAATTAAAACATCTGTTTGTAAGAACACAACACCATGAAGCACAACAAAACAAAACAAAATGTCACAAGTCAGAACACGAATGGATCAATAAATTTGTCCGTATCATTAATTCCCTTTCCCATTTACAGAGTGACAAAGGATCAAAAGCCAGACCGATCCATATCATTTTCGTTAAATGCGTCACTTTAAGATGTCCTCATAGTGACATCACACCTCATGAAACCAAAGACAAAACTAATCAGTGTGTCCACTCATCATTTTATCAGTCTTTGCCTCATCAGCGTCATCACAGGTGAAAGGTCATGAAATCAAGGGCCCCTGAGTTCTCCAGCCAACATGCAAACAAAACCAAACCATCTAGCCTTGAATAAAGTCCAACTAGAACAGAAAACTGGGGTCCGAGTTTAGACGAAACCTGGCAGGCTGCCTTCGTATGTCCAGTTTGATCCCTATCACTCCGCCTTGTGTCTATCCTCCGTCCGAGCGCATTTGTCCAGGGTGACCGTCCCGATCTCAAGCTGCAGAGATGGACCTGCTTCACAGCTGGGGGGTGAACCTAGCTGTCCATTTGCAGACAGAGTACCGGGACTATGAGAATCTGTTTCAGTGGGTCTCCTCGGTGGCGGATCTCCACACCACGTTCTTTGTGTTTTTCCCCATTTGGTTTCATCTGCGCAAAGACGTTGCCGTTAAACTCATCTGGGTGGCCGTGGTTGGAGACTGGCTAAACCTCGTCCTGAAGTGGTGAGATGCTCTTTGGTTTGCGTATTCTTAAAAAAAATCACTTAACTAGGAAATATAATGTGACAAGATTATGCTGTTACATAAGTTGCATTATCAGAAATATTGACCCATTTTATATTAAAAGTCTTTAACTACTAGTATGCACTGACATTTAAATTAAGGATGCAATACATGTCTTTACAATGTACTTATATTACAGCTGTAATTAATTTGTAATTAATCTGTAATTAGACTGTTGACCCTTCCATTACCCCTTAAACCTAAATTTTTTATATATATTTTTTTTTAATTTTTTTCTATTAATATTAAACATGCATTATGTAAGTTATTATTTATTAAATAAATATTATTTAAATTAAATTATTAAATTATGTTCTATGTTATCTTTGTGCTCCTATTCTCCCTCTTCAAATATAATATTTTTATTATCATTATTATTTATTTTATTTTTTTTGATGATGATGATGATGATGCAATTTAATATGTTTTTGTGATATATTCATAGGGTGCTTTTCGGTGAGAGGCCGTACTGGTGGGTGAATGAGACTAAGTTTTACGGCCCTATAAAACATCCTGAACTGCAACAATTCTCCATCACTTGTGAAACTGGACCAGGTATATTACAATATTTATTGCACAGCTATCTGAAATACTTGATTTTGATTGGTCAATCACAGCTTTCTATGGTCAAATAGTTTTGTACTATGACTTGACCATAATCTCTCGTTTTTCTCTTTCTTCTCACACAATAAAATGTATTTAAACTCAAATCAGTATTTCATGTCTGTTTATTCATTTATTTTGGTAAGTTGTCATTTAATAAGCAGAATAATATACAATAAATCGGTCAGTATTGCTAAATAGAATTTACCATTTTTATTTTGCAATAATAACTGGCTCACTGTATATTACATCCCTTTCTACTTTATAATTGATTATGCTATGAATGAATTACAGCTCCAAATAACATTATACCGGTAGTAATTTAAGCAAGGTTGCTGATCTGATCTCTCATGTGGAAATGGATCTGGCTTCTGGTTATCGTACTGTTCCAGTTCAAGGGCCGTCTTTGAATGAAGCCACACATATTACTTACTAGTAATATTACACACATTGCTGGCGAGTATCCATTCATTCTTGACCTGAGTTAGTACTCTCGACCAATTAAATTGGCTCATAAATAGCCTGATATTTTATCTAAATGGCTGCTGGTATTTTCCCTAAGCTGGTCTTATCTGGTTTAAGCTGGTTTTAGCTGGTTTCCCAGTCTGACAAGCTGAAAAGTGCTCAAAACCCTTCTAAAATCAACCAATAAACCAGCCTGAGAAACCAGCAAACCACTTTAGGCTTGTTTCAGCTGGGAAAGTTCCTGAACAGATGTGTCTCTGATCAAACAATTGTTTTTCCACACATTCTCTGATTTGTTTTTTTCTGTGATCTGTAACGATTCATGTCTGTTTAACCTTTGCCCTGTGTTCACCAGTGTTTTGGGTAACACATTACAAGTAATCAGATTACTTTATCAAGTAAATAGTAAAGTAACGCATTTCTTTTAAATTTGCAACAAAATATCTGTGTTACTTTTTCAAATAAGTAATGCAGCAGAGGCGTTGTGTGCGCTGTGTAAACAGAAAGGTTATTCTGGTATTGTATCCAATTCAACCGTACAAATGACTTTAAATAAGCATCACATTTGTTTCATTTTTTGTTCTTATTGCTTAAGTATAAGTGTTGAAGTTCATTCTTCTGCGTCCTATTTCAATCCAGAATAGCAGCACAGCTGAAAGGTTTGTTTGAGCTGCGCCCTCTATTGTACAGGTGTGAATTTGAGGCTTATTCATTTCACTTTTGGTGTGAAAAGGCCTTTACATTTGCCAAAAGTAGAACTTTTTTTGTTATTAAAAACAAAAAAGCAAACCCTGCCCAAGTGAGGAAAAAGTAAAGTAATCCATTACTTTCCATAAAAAGTAACTAAGTAATGCAGTTAGTTACTTTTTTAAGAAGGTAACACAATATTTTAATGCCTTAACTTTCCCCAACACTGGTGTTCACCACAATGCTTGTTTGGTTCTCGTTGATCAGGGAGCCCGTCGGGTCATGCCATGGGTTCTGCAGGAGTTGGGTATGTAATGGTTACAGCAGTGCTTTCCATTGTTGCTGAAAGAAAAATGCCTCCTTTAAGTTATAGGTGAGTCTGAGAAAAGTAGATCTGTGCCTAATCATCTCAAGAAAATAACTGTTTTAAGGTCTTAATACCCTTAAAATTATACAGTAATGTTTGCTTTTAGATTTTTACAGTTGATGCTCTGGATGCTTCTGGGTTTGGTGGAGTTACTGGTGTGCATGTCTAGAGTCTATCTGGCAGCCCATTTCCCACACCAAGTTATCAGCGGAGTTATTTCAGGTAGATGTCTTCTTTTTTCGTTAGTTGGTCAATGGCATAGAATGTCCATGATGGAAAAAAGGAAAATATTTAAAATGTGCTCTTTGCATTCATGTTGGTTTAAAAAAAAACTTATATACAATTTTAAAGAAAATAAAAAATGTAATGACTGCAAAAATGTCATGTGGTGTAACCAAGAAATTGTGTGTTTACATCACATATTAATCATTATTTTCAAAAATGTTTTGTAATATTTATTTATTTATTTATTTTAACAAATATCATGAATTAGTAATTCATAAATATTACATTTTTGGGAGTCGCACCACATGACAATTTTCAACATGAACCAGTGTTATTTTAGTATCATTGATATACTATAATTATTTTTTAATATTTTGAATTAGTTTTTATTTTTGTATTTTCCATTTTAGTTAAAGTTTTAGTAATTTTGTTGTCCATTTTTATTTATTTTGTATTTTAATTTGAGATATTTTACTATATCAAATTAAATGAAAATGAGAAATGTTGCTTTGGCAACTCACTGAAATAAAATAAGTTTAAGGTTTTTAAAGTTAGTTCATGTTTATTTTATTTCAAGTAACAGTTTATTTATGTTTTAGTTTTCATTTTAGTTATCTATAATAACCCCGACCTGAACTTTTCGTATAAGGTCACCGGGTCAAGGTCACATGACTGCGTATTCGCAGTCATTTGGAAGCTAAAAGTTTTCAAATAACAATAAGCAGTGAAGCAGTTTTGTTAAAAAAAAATATTTTTTTCCCTTAAAAAATAATAAAGGATTATGGCAAACTACTCAAATATTTCCAAGAATTTCATCTTATTAATGAGCCTTTTTTTCTCGTTTATCATGATATTAGAGCAGTTGTACCGCCCATTTTTGGCTTTTTTAACTTTATGTCCCATATAATATCAAAATGATTTTTATTTGAGAAATTAAAAACATGCTTATCATACAAGAGGTGTATTCAAGTCATTATACTGTATGTACGAATTACATTTTTAATGTATTTCTGAATAAATTAATAGATCCTGGAAAAAATGAGCATCTCTAAATTCATTTTACAGTGCATCAGCATTTTATGTTGCTTCCAGATGCTCTGACAGCTGTTGGTCTTTTATTTCCAGGTATAATTGTAGCAGAAACATTCTCCAGAGTGCAGTGGATCTACAACGCAAGTCTGAGAAAGTACTTCAGTGTCACGCTGTTCCTGCTCTTCTTCGCGGTGGGCTTCTATGTGCTTCTGAAAGCTCTGGGTGTGGATCTGCTCTGGACATTGGCAAAGGCCCAGAAATGGTGCGTCAATCCAGACTGGGTCCTTATGGACACCACCCCCTTTGCTAGCCTGTTGAGGAACATGGGCACCCTGTTTGGTCTGGGACTTGGTCTTCACTTGTCACGCTACAATGAAACAAGAAGCAAGAAACACAGCAGCGCCTCTTTCAGGACAGGATGTATTGGTGTATCATTGGTGTTGCTGCAGCTCCTGGATAAGATGACGTTTTCCTTGAGCAACCAGTTACTTTTCTACCTTCTGTCATTCGGCAAGTGCGCCGTAGCTTTGGTGCTTCCCACTGCTCTTGTTCCTGGAGCGATATCTTGGATTTCACAAAAAAACAAACATGAAAAGTACATGTAGTGCAATATTCGTGCAAAACTTTGGTGAATGGTAAACCATAGAGTTTGACTGATACAGTTTTGCATCGCAACCGATTTTCAAGGCAAATGCAATGGTTCAGCAAACATTTTTGCTGGGCACTCTTTAGAAAATACCTCAGATGGCATGTACAGGATGGGTGGATACAAAATATCATTTTTTGAACTGTCCTGTGATTTTAGTTTTTTGTATAAAATGGTTCCATTCTCATCTATACTGATAAGAAATTCGGTATAGGGACTATTTTCACTCAGAAATTGCTAGAAACAATTACAAAGAAATGGCAAGTAACACATTGAATTGATGTGCAATTTTTAAGCAGAAAAACTAAAAATGTTAGGCTATAAAATGTGCTCCAATTTCTTGATTTTTCAGAAACTATTAAGTATGAAACATTGGTCTGCATTATGAGACATTGAATTGAATTGTTGTCAGAGGAGAACTTTTCAAGATGTTCCTCCTCTCGAATCCTTTCACATGACTATGATGAATGACTGTAATTATCACTCAGATCTTTCCAAGATTATTTGAGCTTGTTGTTGGCAAGTCTCTGCATATCTTGTTATCTGTGAATGGGTCTAAAGGAGGCTGGCCCATTCACTAAGTAACTTTCATTCAGATCTTATGTTCAAAGGTCCCTCAGTCATGCTCTGTACATACAGTATGGCTGTACATTGTTCCTATGACTGCTGTTATAGGGATCATTCATCTTAAAGCGAGTTATTGCACCATTCAACGATATCATACTTAGAATACTTGGATCTATACATTAACGTCCTACCAAAAACTGGCTTTAGATAAACAAAGAACAGATTCTACACATTAGATTAGATCCATTTAGAAATGGATATTTAAAAAAAATATTAGTCACATACATTTTATATATATATATATATGCATACCATTGCTTTCAAATCGATTAATTGTGATTAATCGCATCTTCTATATCTATCTATCTATCTATCTATCTATATATATATATATATATATATATATATATATATATATGGATATTTTTAATCACTCAAATTGATTAATTGTGATTAATCGCATCATATATATATATATATATATATACAGTCAAACCAAAAGTTATTCAGACATTTTTGATATTTTTGATATATTTTTACTAGTGGGTCAGGACACTATAGTTCATTTTTATGTAAGTGAGGATAGCAAAATAAAGTAAACTGTGACATATTATACCCAAAAATTCGTCATACAGTGGACTACCAGTAAAATTGATAAAAATTTGGAACCAAAAATTATTCAGACACTTTGACCTGACTTTGTGTTATCTGACATAATTAAGATAATTTTTTTTCTGACACAGTTTAACTCAGTTTAACAGTTTAACTCTGAGATCTTGTCATATTTTATTACCATTTTTTTAAACTTTAGTGAATAAACTGTATTAATGAATGAAATGTTCAAGGTGTCTGAATAAATTTTGGTTTGACTGTATATATATATATATATATAATATTTGTGATAAAAAAATATCCATTTGTAAATGTATGTATATATTAGCTGTGATTAATCATGATGAATCAATTTGAAAGCACTAATATATATGCTGTCAAATCGATTAATCATGATTAATCAAATCTAACATAAAAGTTCTATCATTACATTTATATATATGTGTGTGTGTGCACACATTTATACATGCATACATATATATAATATATATAAATGTAATGATATATATATATATATATATATATATATATATATACACGCATATTATGTAAACACAAACTTTTATGTTAGGTGCGATTAATCATGATTGGTCGATTTTACTATATATAGCCCTTTTTTTTTTTTTATTAAAAAAAATACCATTAAATTGTATTATATTATATACTGAATTTAGGTTTTAAGTACCTACATGCAGTACTAAACCAAGAATATCTCTTGGCATCTTTTTATGACTTTAATTATGGAATACTGTCTCTGGGATAGGACTATAATTCTTTTATTTTTATCCATTAACAATGCGATTGCATGCATGCATGTCTTTCAGTTTACTTTCAGATTACTTTAACCGCACATGATGTCGCATAAGGAAAGAATAAATGTTTACAGTGTGGAGACGTTGTTTGTTTCTGTTTTACTTGTGCATTTAAAACTTATCACCAAAGCCTCTGTTAATTTTTTCCAGATCCAGTAGGCACAGTGGCTTCCTACGTTAGTGAAAAGAAACAAATTAATTCATTAAATTTGGTTTTAGTTCTTTTATAAAGTTTTTCTTTAGATTGTGTTTGGTTTGTTAAAAATGTTTGTTATAATAAAATGTTTAATTTTTCTGAAAAACATCCATATTGATTAATTTTCCTCCTGAGGACTTCTTTTAAATATTAACTTTCTTTGCCTACTTTTCTCTAACCTCTTTTACAGACGTTTAAATTTTGTTCTGTGGGGTTTGTGATGGGCGTAGTAGGCCAAAGTGCAGAACATTTTGTTTATGCGTTTGGTGGCCTGGAGAATCTGTGGCCCGTTACATCACAGACTGCACAAACATCCTTATCAATGTTTTTCACTCCTCACTGAAGGTTACAGGTTGAACGTGTGCCACACAGCACTGTTCTGTCCCGGACAATGCTATTTGATCATTGGCTGTAAAAAAAAAAAAGTATATTTGACACAAAAATATTCAAATATGTATTCACACTCATGTCATTCTTAAAGGGTTAGTTCACCCAAAAATAAAAATTCTTTCATTTACTCACCCTCATGTCATTCCAGACCCATAATACTTAATCGCTCGATTCATGTAGATTAGTTTTATGATCTCTTTATGAACGTTTTGAAGTGACAAAGTGGAAGTTGTGACAGAAATCTCTCAGATTGCATTTAAAATATCGTCCATTTGTGTTTCGAATATGAACCAAAGTCTTACGGGTTTCAAATGACATGAGGGTGAGTAATTGACAACAATTTTTCCATATTTGGATGAACTAACCCTTTAACCTGTTTGACTTCATTTCTTCCGTTAGATGGTGAAATGTACTTCCATGCACCCTTGTGGAAAGAAGTAGACTTTAGCATACTTTTAAAAAGAGTACTTATGGAAATAATATACTTAAGTGCGAACTGAATGTAATGTTTGCAGAAACTTAATTGCATGTAATTTTACGATTAAATGAAAATGTATTATAGGTTAAATTCATATTAAATGCAGTAAATTTTACTTACGAGTGCTTTTTGACCCTCTATTCTCTTTGAAATATGGTTAAAGTGTACTGCTGACATATTTAATGGTAAATTGAAATATACTTTAATAACATTTTTATTGAAACTTGTATGTCTTGTATTTAAATCAGTTTTTGTAATTGCACATTTGTAATGAAATTGCAGTTAAGAACATTTAAAATATCAAGTCTTTACCTGTGCTTTAGTATGTTAGTCAACACATCAAAATAAGTGTACTTCTTTAAGAAAAACAAAAGATGATTAAAACATGATTATTTAAAATAAACTTATTACAGTGCACTTTTTTAAAAAGTGTTCTTAAGTGTGTTAGGAAGCATTAGGCCCCGTCCAAATATCAACACTTGCGATTTTGGCCACTTGAGAGCACTTGTACACGAGAGGAAGTAAGTGCCCAAGACTGTCCCTGGTCTAAAAAATGCCAAAGCGCAGTACATTTAATGCACACGAAATACTGCTTCGAGGTCTTTGAGGCTAAGCGTATCCCGTCATTCATCACGTTCGGGAACTTGCATGCCTAAATTTTACGTCATGTCTTTCCAGTGTAAGTTAAATTAATTCGATGTTACATATTTGGTTGTAAAATGTTAAGTTTTGCACATTTTATTGGAGCAGAGACTGCAGAGATTACACTGTGTTCCAAATTATTATGCAAGTGACATATCAGTAGGATTTCAGTACAATAAACATTCAGATTTTAGTTTTTCTAAGAAAGTGTTTGTTTGTTTATTTATCCATGTCTTTTTAGATAACTGGTATCAATCTCAGATAAAATAATTTGCCAGGTCTATGGAAACCCTACTTAGAGGTTGTTCCACATTATTAAGCAAGTCACAGTTCTCATGCAATATGGAGAGGAAGAAAGATCTTTCTGAAGATGAAAAGAATGAAATGGTGCAATGTTGTGCAAAAGGCATGAAAACTGTGTGAAAACTGAATGCAGATTATCGAATTATCATAAGATTTGTGAGTGATTTAGAGCACAGCAGAACTCGGTCAGATAAAGGCTTATTAGGGAAAGTTCCTGTCAAAAAAAATAATTGTATTAAAAGGGCAGCTATAAAAAAGCCAGTGTTGAGCAGCAAAACAGGTATTTGAAGCTGCTGGTGTCTCTGGAGTCTTGAGAACCTCTCCATGCAGGATGGCAGTTGTGCGTAAAGATGCATTTTAGCCACCACTAACCAAAACTCACAAAGAGAAACATTTACAGTGGGTGTAGAAATACATGAAGACTCATTTTTAAATAGTTTTATTCACTGACGAATGCCGTACTACGATGGATGGTCTAAATGGATGGATTTCTGGATGGTTGGTGAGTGGCCACCACGTTCCAACAAGACTGTGACGTCAGCAAGGAGCTGGCGGGTGATGATTTGGGCTGGAATATTGGGAAGTGAGATGGAAGGTCCCTTTGGGGTCTCTGAGGGTGTCGAAATTAGTTCTGCAAGATATGTGGAGTTTATAACTGGCCATTTTGCTATGGTATAAAAAGAAGGATAATGCCTTCTGAAATACAATGCACTATGCACTATCCCATGCTGCAAAAAACACCACAGCAATAAAACTGTTTGAAAATGTATTTCTACACCCACTGCAAATGTTTCTCTTTGTGAGCTTTGGTTAGTGGTGGCTAAAATGCAATTTTACGCACAACTGCCAGCCTTGTTTGACAGAAACTTTCCTTAATAAGCCTTGACCGAGTTCTGCTGTGCTCTAAATCACTCACAAATCTTATGATAGTTCAATAATCTCCATTCAGTTTTCACACAATATTAGTTGTTTTCATGCCTTTTACGTAACATTGCCCATATAGTCATGAAAGAGTTTTCAATTTTAGTACACTTAAGTGGCCTTTTATTTCATAAATATTATATTATATACTGCAAGTACAGTTTCTTAAAAATATACATTTAAGGTTTGAAGTACACTACATGTGCACAATTAAGCACACTTCTTTTTCACAGCAGCATGTACTGTAGTAAGTTTAGTTCCTAATGGGTCAGAAGCTTTCAATCTTCAAAACGTTTCAAAATGCAAAAGAACCAAAATTATGATCTGTGAACAAATCGTAAAGACTCATTTTGTGAATTTGGTTACTTTAAATCCAAAAGTATACTTCACTTTTTCCGCATACGCGTGGGTCAGCGTATGCAGCGCGCACTGCCAGATTTTTGTTACCACACTTACTTGTATGCGCAGGTTGCACACAATTTATTTTTTGCCGTAATTAGTTCATCCACAACGACTGAAACAGCTGTATTCTCCTGCCAGGCCAGTAGTTGGCGATGTCACTTTGTAAAGAAAAACTACTCGCACATGTGCATGACATCACAATTTTCACAAATTCACATTTTTTTTAGTGAATAACAACCTAAATCTGGGTCTGTTCCTCACACAAAGCTATTGTTTGACTTCAGTTGACTAGGAATATAGTGCACAAGTCAGATTCACAAAATTTATGATATTTTTATGTTGGTTTTGTGTCCTTAAAAGCTTCAGTCCCCATTCATTGTAAAAGAACGCCCAGCATATTCTTCTAAATGTCTTCTTTTGGATTCCTCAGAGGAATGAAAGTCATACAAGTTTGGAACAATATGAAGGTGAGTAAATGATGACAGAATTTAAAAATGTTGCAAGAAATCATGATACTCTAGCACTGTAATCATGTGATATTTTCCTTTCACCCAAGTAATCATTCTCTCCTTATCGTTTTTTATCGCTGTTGTACAGTCTTGAGTGGGTCTCTTCTTCTTTGTACGCAGTGATAAACAAGATTTGGCCAATGGACTCCTGCTCGTACAATGATACAAAGAGTCAGTTTAAAAAAGGTTAATGACTACTTGACCTGTTTTCCGGTTCATTGCATGAATGATCTATAATAAACTAGCAAAGGCCTTTCCACACACACACATACTCGCACAGACTTACAGGTCCATTTGGCCTAAATCGAGGGGTCACCTTTGTCGGCTGACGTAGTTGCTGAAAGATGGCACAATCATGCTGCATAAGAAGAGTTGAGCAACAGTTGTCCATGCGTAACAGTGAACGCTTGTGCTAACAGACCTGCTGTGCTTGCAGGAGCACAGGCTGGTCAATGGACAAAAGGTGAGTCTATTATTTATTCTGTCTCTTCTTCTTGGATTAAATATAAAACTATACTTATTTAAGACAATAAATCGCATGTTTTGTGAATGTATGATCATTTATTAGCATCAAGGCCCCAAAAAATATTTGGACAATTATACAAATAGATTTGCATTATATAACAAAATAAAAACAAGCAAGCACAATTTTAATACAAAATATTTATAAAGGGTTAATTCACCCAAAAATGAAAATAATGTAGTTTATTACTCACCCTCATGCCGTTCCACACCCGTAAGACCTTCGTTAATCTTCGGAACGCAAATTAAGATATTTTTGTTGAAATCCGATGGCTCAGTGAGGCCTGCATAGCCAGCAATGACATTTCCTCTCTCAAGATCCATTAATGTACTAAAAACATATTTAAATCAGTTCATGTGAGTACAGTGGTTCAATATTAATATTATAAAGAATATTTTTGGTGCACCAAAAAAACAAAATAACGACTTATATAGTGATGGCCGATTTTAAAACACTGCTTCATTAAGCTTCGGAGCGTTATGAATCTTTTGTGCCGAATCATGATTCGGATCGCGTGTCAAACCGCCAAACTGCTGAAATCACATGACTTTGGCACTCTGAACCACTGATTGACACAAAAGATTCATAACACTCCGAAGCTTCATGAAGCAGTGTTTTTAAATCGGCCATCGCTATACAAGTCGTTATTTTGTTTTTTTGGCGCACCAAAAATATTCTCGTTGCTTTATAATATTAATATTGAACCACTGTACTCACATGAACTGATTTAAATATGTTTTTAGTACATTAATGGATCTTGAGAAAGGAAATGTCATTGCTGGCTATGCAGGCCTCACTGAGCCATCGGATTTCAACAAAAATATCTTAATTTGCGTTCCGAAGATTAATGAAGGTCTTACATGTGTGGAACGGCATGAGGGTGAGTAATAAAGTACATTATTTTAATTTTTGGGTGAACTAACCCTTTAATGTTAAGTTTTGCATTATAAAACAATGGATACTGCTAATAATTAAGTCAAATGTATTTGGAGACTTGGTAGTTTTCGAACAATCACCTAGAGACTGGTTGAATAAAAGTTTGATTGATTGATTGATTGATTGATTGATTGATTGATTGATAGATATTTAAGGTTTGATTGATTGATTGATTGATTGCAGATGCCACTTGTACACACAAATATCAGCACAAATACATATCAAAATACTAAAGCATCACAGATAATGTAGAACATTAAAGTCTTTAATGTAGAAAACATACATTTTATAGCATACGAATATACATAAGCAATTTCCTCAGTTGTATTTATAACAGCACAAATAGAAAATAAATATGCAACTAATTTTGTTTCTCACAAAGGAACAATGATTTGTTTTGCAAGGAAGTCAAGAAAATCTAAGGTAAACATGTGACAGTTACATATTACATACGGTAAGTCTAGCTCACAATGCCAACAACAGGTTTATGTTTATATCCAACAAAACCCAAAATCTATTGCAAGTTTATCGGGGCAGTGTGAATTGGCTTTTACTGCATTCATAACATTTAGAAAAACTGGACCGTAAAGATCCATCTGTGACAATGGTGCTCCACTCAGTCACTCTGTGAAGAAAAAAAAAAGTGTCCTGTGATGACTTCAAAACTGAAATGAAATTACTAAAGACTGCATAATCATTTGATACTGTTTCTGGTACTTACAAGATCATCCAGGTCATCCATGGCAGGTGGCTCTCCTTTGTTCTTCATGTCATTAAGCATCTGCATTACAAAAGCCGTTACATTTTATAGAAAATGTAGGAATTTATTATGATCGCAACATGCAACATCCCGTGACAATAAGTGAAATGATAACAGTATCATCCAGAATGATAATTGCATCACCCAGATTAAGAGACTTACATCCATATATTGATCATATTCTGCCATGCCATCTTCCTCCTCATTTTCCCAGTCCCTCCAGTTATCAAAGTCTACTAACAGCCATGCTGGCTGAAAGGGCAAGGAAAGAGAGCTCAGAGGAATGAAATAGATAGATGGATTGAATGACAGAATGACAGACAGACAGACAGACAGACAGACAGACAGACAGACAGACAGACAGACAGATAGACAGATAGATAGATAGATAGATAGATAGATAGATAGATAGATAGATAGATAGATAGATAGATAGATAGATAGATAGATAGATAGATAGATAGATAGATAGATAGATAGATAGATAGATAGATAGATAGATAGATAGATAGATAGATAGATAGATAGATAGATATATAGATAGATAGATAGATAGATAGATAGATAGATAGATAGATAGATAGATAGATAGATAGAAAGATAGATAGATAGATAGATAGATAGATAGATAGATAGATAGATAGATAGATAGATAGATAGATAGATAGATAGATAGATAGATAGATAGATAGATAGATAGATAGATAGATAGATAGATAGATAGATAGATAGATAGATAGATAGATAGATAGATAGATAGATAGATAGATAGATAGATAGATAGATAGATAGACAGATAGATAGATAGATAGATAGATAGATAGATAGATAGATAGATAGATAGATAGATAGATAGATAGATACATACCTTTGCTAGATCTTTCTGGAGTCGTGGCCATGCCACATTTTCCTTTACTTTCCTTATTAAGACATTAATTGTTCGGTCAAAGACCTTCTCCCTTGAATCCTAAAAGAGCATCATCCACAAAGATATCATGAATGAAATTTCATTTACACATTTCATTTATTTCATGCACTGTGGGTCAAAAAAACAAGCCTGTATTGTCAATAAAACACAATAATATGTTTAAATGTCTATACATTTACTATGCCACCTGAATTAAATATGCACACGTACTACAAACTTCAGGGTTTATATCACAAAAAAGATGGTAAGATACTTACAGATTTAAATACGCGGTCATAAAATTCAATCTCATTGTAGATATTGTTGTCATCCACATCTTTACAGCTGGAAAAAAAAAAAAAAAAACATGAATTATTATTATTATTACTTTAGACATTTCCTTCCTTGTAAATATAGCTCAATACATTCTTTACCTGAAAGTTTCAGTGCCCAAAAACACCTATTTATCCATCATGTCAAAATCCCAATGTCTTATTTTATAGCTCAAATGTTGCTCTTTGTTTAGCTCAGGAGACTTAATGGAGCTCTCAATTGTGTTTCATTCAAGTTTCACTCAGATGTTTCTCCTAAAATTCTTTAGGATAAATAAAACAATGCTATTGAGCAATAGAGCGTTCAGCAAGAGTATAGAGCTATAAAATGAATGTGAATAGTATAATACACATATTACTATAGTAATTTTGAGAAGCAAGATACACTCTTAAAAATAAAGGTTCTTTAATGTCATTGATAGTTCCAACTTTTAACATGCATGGAAACTTTTCAATGCACAAAAGGTTCTTTACACTGGAAAAACAAAGTTCTCTGGATTGTAAAATGTTCTTCACACTAAGGAAAAACGGGGTTTTTTTAAGAGCTGTTGACTGAAAGGTTTTTTGGGGAAACAAAAATGGTTCTTCAATGGCATCACCGTGAAAACACCCTTTTTGAACCTTTATTTTTAAGAGTGTATGTAAGCAAAATTCTGTATTTGCTTTGTATTTTATCTCATTGCTGTGCCTGAAAATCACTTCAGTCTGAATTTCCTATTGGATATTATTAAAAACAGAGAAACACAAAACCAACATAAAAAGAAATAAATATTTGATATAATACATACTGGAAAATATATAATTTTCTTACCTCAAAATAATTTTTGTGTCCTGAATATCTACCTGAACATCTTTTGGGTTTTGAACCACAAAGTTGATTGTGACGTACTTTTTCCGGTCGTACCACAGAGTTCTGGCTGGTTGACTAAAGAAATGAAAGAGCCAATTTAAGCAAAGTATTTCTAATTTGGTTACTCTTTAAAAACAGAACTTTCTGATCTAACATGATGAAACCATATATTTTAAGTCTAAGTTCAGAGTTCATTGTGAAAATCACATGTACCCTTCGAGAAGACATCAGCATGCGGCTTCTACCATTTCAAATAAGCACTCATGTTCACACCTACCAGTCCTCTGGTCTCACAATTTTTGGCATCTTGACTTCTCGTAGAGTTGATGTAGTTTCTGTAAATGTTTTAAATTATTTTCCTAACTTTTAGAGAAGACAGAATTGACTAGAGAGAGCTCAGTGTGTGTCTGTGTGGCTGGCTGAGTGATTGGTTCTATTTTTAGGATGGATGGTATCAGCTGCTAGGAGAGGAACATACCACTTCACCCCCACTCCCCTGCTCTTCCCATTTAAAGGAGGTGGTGGAACACTCGGGAAAATCACTGTAGTTTCTACCCTCACCCAGACCGTGATATTCCCTTTCACACAAACCCTCCCTCTGGTGAGAATCTGAGAGAAACAGATGCAAACCCCAACAAACATTTATTTGAGTCTTAGGGGCCATTTACACAACAGCATTTTCAACTAAAAATGGAAAACTTATGTGTTCATTTACACAACAACAGAGTGTTGGGGACCTGAAAACACAAACTTTTGAAAATGTGTTTCAAAGTGCAAGTTTTTAAAAAGGATACCATTATTGTCTCCGTGTTATCTACAAAAACGCGAATTTAGGAAAAAGGTGATGTCTTTTAGACACATGTGTTTCTTTACAAAGTGACATCGCCAACTACTGGCCTGGCAGCAGAATACAGCATTTTAGTCGTTTTCGCGAATCCGTGTGAACGGAGATCATTTTGACAACGTTGTCGTATATGCAAAAAACGCGAAGGAAAAACCTTTCAGTTTTTAGTACATTGTTGTCATTTAAACGTACCCCGATGCAAACATCACAGTAGCTTAAAGGAATAGTTCACCCAAAAATGAAAATTATTGCATGATTTACTCACCCTCAAGCCATCCTAGGTGTGACTATCTTCTTTCAGACGAACACAATCAGAGATATATTTAAAAATATCCTTACACCGTGTCCTAACCAGACGTGACGCGATGCCGCGACACACGATAAAAGGTATCTTTTCCATGTTAATCAGAGTTTTTGTCGTAACCAGCCGCGACAGCGACAAGCGACGATTCAATTTTAGAAATGGTTTCTATTTCTATGCGACGTCGCGGCTGAAACAGCAACACAAAGTATGACAATGATAATCTCAGGTACTGTTTATGTGCTTTATTTAATGTTAAAAGCATCTAATGTGAGTTTGAATATCATTCTGTGTTCCCAGCTTTTTAAGTGTAATGAAAACAACACTGGCTAATTCACATCAGATCTTGAAAATAAATAAATAGGCACAAGAACGTTCAAACTGTCAACTCAATTCGAACAAACAAGTGTATTCTATGACAAAGATTGGTTCAGTCACTCAGTATGTACTTTAAACAATGTTTAAATGGTGTAATATTTATGAATTTTACTATGTACTTGCCCATTTCATTGTGTCTGCTGTGCTCTTGCCGAGAGCCCGCCCACACTCTCTTCTGATTGGCTGTGGTTTTTGATTGATTTTGTCACTTCTCATTGTCGCGTCGCATCTAGTGTGGACAGTCAAATTGCTCGTCGCTGGAATCTTTTCGCATTGCGTCTGGTTAGGACACGGTGTTAGTCATCCAAGGTTTATAATGGTTGTGAATGGTAGCCCAAATTCTGAAGACAGAAAAAATGCATCCATCCATAGAAAAATGAATCCATACAACTCCAGGGGGTTAAAAAAGGCCTTCTGAACTGAATCGATGCGTTTGTGCAACGCGTAGTATGTCATGTCATTATGTAGAACATCATGGCATTGTGTACTACGTCGCGGAAGTTAACGTTTTTTGGACGTATGTTGAATGCTTATGGCTGTCGTGCCGGAAGCTCGTTATTTCAAATAAGGATACTTGTCTTACACAAATGCATTGATTCGGTTCAGAAGGCCTTTATTAACCCCCTGGAGTCGTATGGATTCATTTTTTTATGGATGGATGCATTTTTTCTGTCTTCAGAATTTGGGCTACCATTCACAACCATTATAAACCTTGGAGGACTAAGGATATTTTTAAATATATCTCTGATTGTGTTCGTCTGAAAGAAGATAGTCATATACACCTAGGATGGCTTGAGGGTGGGTGAACTTTTTGGGTGAACTATCCCTTTAAGGGCAGTTTACACAACACTGTTTTCAACTGAAACGGAAAACTTTTTATGCATTTTGGCCATTCATTTACACTGTGTTTTGGGGGCCTGAAAATGCAAACTTTTGAAAACAAGTTTCAATATGTAAGTTTTTGAAAACGATACCGTTATAGTCTCCGTGTAAACTACAAAACACGAATTTGTGAAAATGGTGACGTCATGTGCATGCGTATTACGTGTTCAGTCTATAGGCGTGTAGTGTTTATTTACAAAGTGAATGGCAGCAGAATGGCCTGGCAGCAGAATACAGCTTTTTTAGTCGTTTTTGCGGATCAGTGTGAATGGGGTTGTGAAAAGTGTGAAAAGGTGTCGTCTGTACGTGAAAAATGCGAAGGAAAAATTTTTCTGCTTTTAGTACATCATTGTCGCGTAAACATACTTTTAAAGCCCATAGTTTTTTTTTAAATAAAGAGTTAAAACACAATTCAGTTCAATAAACTTTACACAGATTTTGTCTATATCTGTTTTTCTTTTATTTGTGATCAGAATCTTGCAGATATGAAGCTGAAAGAGATGAAAGGCAGAGAGTGTGAATGCCTTGAGGGAAAAGAGAATCCTTAAATTGAAGGGGGAAAATGATTGGATAAAATCATTAACTTCTTTGCATTTAGTTTTATTCTTGTCACAAACAATCGTTTTGTTTGTTTATTTGTTGTTTTTTTCCCCACATGGACTGGAGAGGTTAATATTAAGAGATTCCTGTGTTTTCCCTAGAGCTGATGTTAATGAATCCAGTTTCATGTCAGTGATGACGGTCTCATTTTAAGTGGGGGTCCTGCAGCGCCATCTGTAGATTGTGTGCATTAAGTCAATGTTTTGCAATGTAAAATGTACATCATTTTTATAATATTTAAACAAATAATGAAAACAGAGAACAGGAAAGGACATGCATGCAAACAGCAAAAAAAAAATAACATGAAACTAATAAAAATGGCATTGTTCAAATGCAAATATCAGTCAATTTAGCTTTGTGCACATAATATCACATGAAACAGAATGTTTGGATTATTTTAAACACATTTTTCGCATAACAACTATTTATTTCTAAAACGTGTATTTGTATAAACAACTTAGAACAGTAGTATATTCTCTCTATATAAATTATCTACAAAATTTTACTTTTGGGGATTGAATCATTTTGTATACACTCTAAAAAATGCTGGGTTAAAAACAACCCAAGTTGGGTTGAAAATGAAGAAACCCAGAAGTTGGGTTAAATGTTTGCCCAACCTGCTGGGTAGTTTTATTTAACCCAACTATTGTTTAAAAATTACTATATGGCTGGCTTAAAATAAACCTAAAATAGGATGGAAATTAAAAATCAGACACATAATTATTAGAGGCAACAATAATAATCAAAATCAATTAATAAGCAATTTAATAAATGTTTATTGTTCAATTATTATTCATTAAACTTATTAATAAATGTCCATTTATTAATCATATTAATACATTTTAGTTTCCAATATATTTTGGGTTCATTTTAAGCAAGCAATACAGTAATTTTAAAAAATAGTTGAGTTAAATAAAACTGCCCAGCAGGTTGGGCAAACATTTAACCCAAATGTGATAAAAGGGGATTTTACCTAGGAAACATAGGCTAACGTTACTAAATTTAGGTTTACAATGAACTGCACCACTGCTTTGTGAAGATGAAATTTACCTAGAAGACAAAGCTACAATAAAGTATAATCAAAATTAACGTAATTTGAATTAATATCTAAAAGAAAAAATCTTTGTCTCTGTAATCTGTACCAATATGTTAAAACATAAAAAACAATGGACGTTCCTCACATTGGTCGGCGCCTTAGCGTCGCCATGTTTTTCATTTCTACGTCACATCCGCTGTGGTTCAGTGTGGCGCGAGTCGCGAGAGAGTGAACAATTGGCGAGAACAGAAACACACAAACTTATGAACACACTGCTGCTGTATTATATCAGATAACACATAACAAATATACCCGTTTAACAAACGTGTGAAAAGGACAGCGGTTGGATTTATCAAAGGAAACATGCCGCGGAGAAAGGTGAGAGAAAATGCGAGAATTGCCCAGTCGTCTCAGCGCGCGCTAAATGCTAGCTCAATGTTTATTTACATTTTCGCACAAATATAGTTTTGTTTTCTATTAATTTATTGAAACTATTTGTCAACGCTATTAGCAGCTAACATTTTATCGCATAAGAATCGAAAAACGCCAAAGTGCTTCCTAAATGGCGTGTTTTTAAACAGATAATGAAGCTATTAGCGGTTTGGCTGTAAAACACAACCCAGACTGCATAATAGTAAAATGTTTTTGTTTGATTTTTTTATGCCATATGTATGTTGTGTGAGTGTTGTTGGTATCTTTAATCATTATTTTTATTCTGATTTGTTTACATGTGCATGGTGATATAACTGTGTTGACACCCTGTTTGCAGAGAACAGCAGGCAGTAGTTCAGACGGGACTGCAGATTCTGATGACTCTGGAGACCATGAGAAGACCGACAGCTCCCATAGTGAAGCCAATCAGCGCAATAACACCCGTCTGACCCGAGCGTCACTGCGCCTAAGCCAAAGCTCTCAAGGTATAAACACACAGCTGATACATTGCTTTCTCATACAGTATTTGTCAGTAGATAACTCATAAACTATCAGACTTGATGCCTTTCTTCACAGTACCAGTTGTCCAACACACTTCAGAAACTGTTCACTTTGGGTGTGTTCACACTAGGCAGGTTTGCTTTGATTAAAACGAACTCTGGGTGCGGTTGCTCTGTTAGTGCGGTTCATTTGAGTAAGTGGGAACCTTGCCATCCAAACTCTGGTGTGGTTTGACTGGAGTATAATCGCAACATAGACCAAAGACATCTAAACAAACCAAAAACAGGACGTGATGTCACAAGATGTGACCCTAAAAAAGAAAATACTGATGGATACCTGGTTTTTCTCATCATAGTTGCAAAGTTGCCCATTATAGTTCGGTACGGGTGTTGGAACTGTATCTTCGGAGGAATTCCTGGTGCTGTTTTGACTCCTTTACACATTTTCTAAGCTGTTTGTGAGTTCTCAGCTGGTAAAAATACCATGTATGCACATACAATGAGCGCATTTATCCCAGCACACAGAATCATTTTGGATGTTCAGTAAGTTCTGTTGAAAAATATACATCATAAAAGCATTTTTTTTTTTTTTTTGGATGGATGGATTTGTGGATTCACTAATTAATCCGAAAATAAATTCTAATTTTATTTCCTGTAATTTATTCTCCCCCAAAAAACTTAAATGTTTTCTATACATTTTGCAAAAAATAAAATCTAAACATCACAATATAAATTGCAGACAGCTTTTCAATTTTCTTTTAAATAAGAACAATTAAATCAAATTATCAAAAGGGACCACTTTTTGCAGAACCAATACAACTTAGGGTATGTTCACACTTGTTGTTCAGTTCTTTTGGTCCGGACGAAAAAAAGAAGATAATACGTTTAGTCCTGGTTCACTTAGTCATTTTTAAGAACCTAAAGATACAAAAAAAATAAAAGTATTTTTCGATGGAACTTGCTGAACATCCAAAACAATGCTGTGTGCTGGGCTAAATGTGCTCATTATATGTGCGTACGGTACATATGATAGCATTTTGATCAGCCGAGAACTCATGAAGAGCTTATAAAATGTGTAAAGGAGTCAAAACAGCAGCAGGAATTCCTCCGTTGCACACACGAACAAAGTCTGCTGCAAGGAGATGGCGTTTCTGACGCCTGTCCTGAACTGTAATGGACAACGTATCTCCTATGATGAGAAAAAACAGGTATTTTTCCACATTCTGTCCTTTTTAGGATCGTGACAACACGTACTGTTTTTGGTTCATTTAGATGTCTTTGGTCCGTGTTGCATTCATATTTCTGTCGAACTGCACCAGAGTTAGTTTGAAAGCGGACTGAGACTCGTCTTTTCAGGGGTCCTGGTTTGCTTGTTTGGTGCGCACCAGGGTTCGGATGGCAGCGTTCACACTTATTCAAATGAACCGCACTAACCGAACAATCGCACCAGAGTTTGTTTTAATTGAACCAAACCTGCCAGGTGTGATCACGTCGTTAAATGACTACATTATAGATGAAAATAAAGAAAAACAAAAGCACAAACTAAGTGTTAAATGTTATGACACTATATTGTTTAAGATCACACACATTCCTAGGAACTCATTGCTGTAATGTATTTTTCCTCTAAATATATTTTATTATAATTAATGAAAGTTACTGTTCTTATTAAAATCCCTGCTGCAAAGCTTTATGTATTATGTTTAATATCTTTACATATGTTTAGTAGGGGTGGGACAAAATATCGATATGGCGATATATCGTCGTCCTTCTCTGTGCGATACGAGAATCGATATGCTGTGCCAAATATCGATATTTTAATTAATAAAATAAGGCGCTATAAATAGATTTCTGTGCTCAAAGTGTTGCTACTTCAAGGCAGCGCTCAACACATGAATGAGGGAAACATGAACATAAGTTAACTAGCCTAAGAAAAAGAGGTTTTTGACAGGATGGCATACAGCAGTGTGAGTAAAATAAATGCCCCAGCCACGTTTAAGTTCAAAGTCTTGACGCACTTTATACCATTGACGTGACAAACGTAGACATCTTTTGCGGTCTTCACCGAGCGTTTAGATATACACGGGAGTGTTTTAAAGCATATTAGGGATCCGCTGATAGACGCCTGCTTTCGAACGCTCCCGTGTATATCTAAACGCTCGGTGAAGACCGTCAAAGGGTCTGTTTGCACCTGGTCACTTCATGCATTTTCTCTGATCGGATAGCTATCCAATCGTGAAAAGACCAAGTCTAAATGCCCTCCGAAATGCATTTGGGACGGATTTAAATCCGAACGCTCAAACCACTTCAGGAGGTGGTCTGGGACGCATTCCAGTCAAAACTGTCTATGCATCAATCTAAATGCATCTGGTTGTTGAAACCACATATGTAAATTTTACTTCTCCCAAAAATACTAAAACTGAAACGTGTAAGAGTCAGATATGACAGCGCTACTGCATCACGCATCGCCGCAGATGAACAGCTGAGTATCTCTTCAGCAAGCTGACGCGCAAACTGCCGCATATGAAAGTGAAAGTAAGTCGCAGACGCGTAACACACAATTACCTTCGTTAAAAGTAATGAGACCTTACCAGTGCTGTTGCCGCTCTCTCCTATTGCGGTCTTTGATTTTGAAGTTAGCTGATGGTCAATAAAATGCACCTCATATTTGTTGCTTTCAGTGACGTGAACTCCATTAAATCTGCATATAGTGCGGGAACCGAAGATCGGATTTATCTGTTTTGCGGATAAAGAGAGAAAACCTGCACTTAACCTTTTCACTGCGTTTTGTTTTCATAGTTAGATATCGTGATGTATCATTATAGGATTGTCTAGCAATATATCGATTATCGCAGAATCCCTGAATCACGATATTATCGTGAGCCATGTATCGTGATCGTATCGTAACGTGAGGTACCCTGCGATTCCCACCCCTAATGTTTATAAGAAGTTAATTCTGTTCCTGATCTAGATGCTCCACCGGATGTGAAGCAAGCAGCAGAGAGAGACGAGTCTCCCCCCAGGACGCCCACAGGAAACGCCCCCTCATCCGAATCAGACATCGACATATCCAGCCCCAATGCATCCCACGATGAGAGCGTGACTAAAGACCAGAAAGACTCTGGCAGCGATCCCTCTCATCGTCCAAAACGCCGCCGCTTTCATGAGAGCTACAACTTCAATATGAAGTGCCCCACACCTGGGTGCAATTCTCTGGGTAATTGCTCTTCAAATTAATTTCCTTTTGCATTTGCTTAATAATCAAATTCAGTGCTAATGGTTTACAAGGGCTTAATTGGAAAAAAAACAATGTTCGCAGTGTTTTAAAACATTTCAAATTTCACTGGATTGTTTATTATGTTCAAAGCTAAAATCTGTATATTTTTCTGAATTTCTTTTGTACAGGACATTTAACAGGGAAACATGAGCGACATTTCTCCATATCAGGATGCCCTCTCTACCATAACCTGTCAGCAGATGAGTGCAAGGTGTGTTAAGCTCAAAGTGTACTTCGGTTGTTATTTGCTATTATTTAATTGTATCTTTTGGCCACCTTCTTGGATTTAATGTTTTATCATCTTAAAAAAAACAACATTTTGTTCAACCACTAAATTGCATTGATCATTTAGCATAAGCATGTGTGCTTTATCCTTTTCTGTATTGTTTAGCACTTTCTCTGTTGTTAATCTTTGTTTGTTTTTCATCTCGATCAGGTGAAAGCCATCGAGCGTGAGAAACAAGAGGAAGAGCGCAGTCAGGGGCAGAATGAGGAGAACAGACACGCTACTCGACATCAGGTTCTCACCAAACAGATGTTCGCTCAACACTAAACAAACATCACACAAGCGTGTTAATGCCTCTTAAGTGCATGCATGCTTTTGTACTAAAAAGAGACACTTGCTTGAAGTCCTAACGTCAGCAGCGTGGTCCCTTCCATTTTTAAAATGAGTTGTGATTGTTTGCAAGCCATAAATTCTGTGGTAACCACAGTGATGTTATGACTGATGAGCTATGCATAAAGAGCTTTATCTAGATGAGACACAATGTACCTTTCAGTAAAAGTGAGATGTAATTCATTTGCATTGCTTTTCCACAGGCACCAACTCCAAGACAGGTTCGATATAAAGAGAAGGTCATGGAGATGAGGAAGAGGAGGGATTCTGGCCTGACAAAAGACCAAAAAGAAAAGTATATGGTAATGGTGCTCTCTTAGCGATTTACTAAAATATCTGTATATTAATGTGTTTGTGTGTTCATGTAGGCTATAAAGTGCTGCAATGATGACGTATTTTTACAGGCCAGCCCGGAAGTTACAATCAACCTGGCTCCCCCAGACTTTTTTCCGTTGGCTTTTAGATAATTGCAGAAAATAAGCTCTGTCACCAACAAAAGTTTGATTTATTACCCATTTTATACACCATCATAATCTTCACAAATAAAAATAACTTTTATGAATTTTGAAGTCTAAATACAATTGGCAGAAGTAGAAAGCTAGATGTAGGCTATAAACTAACTGCACCATGGTCTTATGAGATTAACGTCACCACCATTTGGCATCCGACAACTCGCTCAGTCTTTATTTAAAAACATTCCCTGAAAGTTTGAGTTTTAATAGTTTGCCAGAGCTTTTAATCTCCCTGAAAAACTCTTTAGTCCCATTTAGCCTTTTTAAGACAAGTAAAAGGGGGTAATACTGATGTACTTATGCAGTAGAATAAAACATGAAAATATCTTGAGCTTGTGTTCACCACAGAACTTATTTCAGGCATTTACCAAAGACCCATAAAAAAAAAAAAAAAAAAAAACACTGAAAATCGCAGGAACTTATTTCTGGGTTTTGGCCTAAAAAATGCCATACATTATGCTTTGGTATTAGGGATGTCACGGTGAGGAAATTGTGACAATACCAGTGTTTCCGATAACACCAGGTGGGAGTTGAGGGGGGAGGTATTGTATACAAGTTGTGGGTCGCTGTCAATATGCGGGGTATTGATATGCGCACTCGCTTTTCACTTTCCTTTTTGAATTCGCAATCACAAGTAATCTCTGTACAGAAAGTGGCGGAACTGACTGCACATTTTACAAGATAAGATATTTGACGATGTTAAGTATCAGTTGCGCACTAAGTCCTCCGTCATCTCTCCTTACTCTCATCACGTAATAAGTAAAATCTGACTCCTGTGGAGTATATGGAGCAGAGCAGACGCTTTCAGTTTATAATTGTAGTGTCCGTTGTCCAACTGAACTAAATGGTTTTTATTTCTGTGAAAAAGCAAAATGACAGTTGGGCGGTTCCACGGCAGGCAAATAATGTATTCGGTGTATGGTCGAACACTGTGTAACCACAGCAAGCCTATTGGGTGTAATTATGATGTTTATGTTTGTGATTCAACAACATCTGTTCATATTTGATGTATCAGGAGCACAGACAGACACATGGCACAACTCGAGAACCACTGCTGGAGAACATCACCAGTGATTATGATCTGGAGCTCTTCAGAAAAGCTCAAGCCCGTGCATCAGAGGATCTGGTATGAACAGACATGCCACGCACTTCACACTTGAGACTGCAAACTCAAATCAACTGATCACGGGAACAAAATTTACCCTTTGGCTTGCATCCCATCAAATTATAAATAAATGAAAGTTGAAATAATTCACTGACATTACAATGTGGTTATGTAATATATAAAGCGCTTTTGTTGAATTTAGCAAAAATATTTATATGATGGTATACTGTTACTGTTATATAAAATATATAGAGTTTTACTGCCAAAGTTTTTGTGTTACTTTAGCTGAATTAGCGGTATGTAGAAATTTGATGTCTACGGTTTTTGGTGTTTGCAGGAGAAACTGCGTCTGCAGGGTCAGATCACAGAGGGCAGTAACATGATCAAGACCATCTTGTTTGGCCGTTATGAGCTAGACACTTGGTACCACTCTCCCTACCCTGAGGAATACGCCCGTCTGGGGCGTCTGTATGTCTGTGAGTTCTGCCTCAAGTACATGAAGAGCCAGACCATCTTGCGCAGACATATGGTATAAACTCTAACTTCCTACTTGCTAAATATATTTGGAAGGAAAGTTAAGTTTGACATTTTCATTCCCATGTGGTATATGCAGGCCAAATGTGTGTGGAAACACCCTCCTGGTGATGAAGTCTACAGAAAAGGTGCCATCTCTGTGTTTGAGGTTGATGGGAAAAAGAACAAGGTGAGGAATTAATGTGAATGTACTCATTGATCATGATTGTATGTATGAAAAGGGGTTCTGGATGTGTTTGTTGCTTTGTGAAATAGACCATTTCCCCTCTTATATGAAATTGTAGTCTGTTGATGAGTGTTGTTTGTTACATATGAAACTGATATTTTTCTATTCCTGTCCTAACAGATCTATTGCCAGAACCTCTGTTTGCTGGCCAAGCTGTTCCTGGACCATAAAACACTGTACTATGATGTGGAGCCTTTCCTGTTTTATGTCATGACTGAAGCTGATAACACAGGCTGTCACCTCGTGGGATATTTCTCAAAGGTAATGTGGTGCTTCAGCCAGTGTATATTGACTTAGATGATTTGAAATCCACAAAAACATTATCACTTAACACATTTGGATTTAAGGCCAGTGTCCCACTAGCCTTTTTTGACTGATTTTCAGTCATGAGCCTCATTCACATAGACCGAAGTCTCTGCTGAGGTAATGGTCTGTTCCTCATAGAACATCACACTGGCTTGAAATGATTTGAAGCCAGTCAGTGAGGTGTACTCTTGTGGCATTGACCTTGACCAGTGAACTTCACATTTAAGAACTGACTAGCCTTTATCCCTCGGATCAGATTCAGATGTCTTCATCAGAAAACAAATCCAAAATATCTCTGTTTATCCATGCGTAATTACTAAACCAAGCATTTTTTTAGCTTCTTTTTATACACCTAAAATTAATGTGTATAACTTATTAGGGCTGCAGTATTAATCATTTTAATCATGATCACGATACTGGCCCGCTGATTAGTTATCCTAGTTTTTTTTTTCCCCCCTCTTCTTCTCCAATATACACATAAATTAAAGCAGAGGCAAAACAATTTATGAATGTCTTTCCTCAGTGAAGTGGAGGATGAACTTTCCAAAACAACCATGAAGGGACAAACACAGTACACATTCAAAAGGGTGAAGTTAGTCCATAAACTCCATTCTAATTCAGTCTATTACAACCGCTATTTCAACGAGCATCACATAAAATGTGAATGTTTTATCATCTTAATCTGTTCGTTTTACAGGCCCCAAAACCTGTTGGTAGCTGTAACAAATTTGACTAAGTTGATAAGTGGAATGCTGCTTTAAACTAAGGAAGAAATGTTTGATTATAATTTCTTTATGATCCTTGTATGTTTTCTGTTCTAAATATGTGAATGAGGATCAACTGGTACAGAGTGCCAATCTAAGGGGCTAATTATTATACCCCGTTTTTTAATTTATTTATTTATTTATTTTTTTAAAAATCTGAACCAGGCTACGGTGTTTTGTGGAGGTACTAACCTGAAGAGCACTTCACCCTAATTGTGTGTTGAAAGTCTCATAAACCAGCAGATCATGCAAATATAATGCTACGTTTATGATCAATTTTGAGAACGTTAGCCTGTAGTGTCTTTGAAGTCTCTGGCTGGATCATAACATTGGCAGTTTTCATTGAAAGTGCACACTGGCTAAATTGCTTCTTTTTATTTCTGCAGGAGAAGAACTCATTCCTGAATTACAATGTGTCTTGTATCCTGACTATGCCACAGTACATGAGACAGGGCTATGGCAAGATGCTGATTGATTTTAGTGAGTACCTGTGATACATTAGGGCCCTGTCTTAAAAAAAAATGTTATTTCACATCCTGCCCAATGTTGTCCGACAAACAATGTTCATATTGAAGGCTATGAAAACAAATATAGTGAATGTAACCATGTAGGCTATGCTATATATTATGTGCAAAAAAAGGGTTAAAATCACATTAGATTCTAACATTGTAACAACAGTACAATCTAAAAACAAAAGAAAAGCAGAAGTTACAATCACTAAATTAAAAATGAAAATGAATAAAAACAAAAGCACAGACTAAATGTTAACTGGTAAAAGGAACACACATTTACTTATCTGAGCTTAGTAATTGTATTAGCCTACATTGGATTACCCCATTATAGTAGTCATACTGCTATCATAAAAATACACTTACTTGTAGATTTTAAAAATGGACATATGACACGCTTAATGTCCAACAACAAATGTTTTAGCAAAATGTATATTTTAGTCAGAATTATTGTGCTATGTCTATTTGGTGCGCATCTGTACGGAGGTGCTTGTACACTGAACTCTAGTTTAGCAGAGACTCACTTGCATAAGGCTCGTATACTCCAGACAGAAAAATTGAAATATTTGCAAGACTTTCTAACATTTACAGATGGAGAATATACCTGTGAAATGTAAGTTATGCACTGAGGAAAACACCACATCTCAAACGCATTAAACAGTGCAAGTATCAGAGCACCTGACAGGGCAGGGCGCTTTAAACTATACGTGTTAACTATATCTTATGAGCTATTTTGAAGCCCTTAATGTAAAGCATGTCTAATGTTTAGGACAAATTGGATGATGCACTTTCCGCGCAGCAGCTCACTCCGTGTCCATTATTTTTCAGATGCGCTCGTAATATCAAACTACTGTATATCGATATAAACGGTATTGCCTCATCCTACATTGTTTATAAAAGATATATATCTATATATTGTACAAACTCAATATACCACCCTATCTGTTATATTTGTACGAGTTTGCTATGACAATTCCCATTCTTTTCCCATTCTGAGTCTTTAAATAGCATCATACAGAGTAACGCCATTACCTCTGGATGCTGTTATTCCTCAACACGTGCATCACATTCTTTGTTTGGCATGGTTCTAGGTTACCTGCTGTCGAAGGTTGAAGAGAAGGTTGGTTCTCCTGAGCGCCCTCTGTCGGATTTGGGCCTCATCAGTTATCGCAGCTATTGGAAGGAAGTTCTGCTGCGGTACATGTACAACTTCAAGGGCAAAGAAATCTCCATCAAGGGTAAGATAAGTTGGCCCTGCCACACAAGGGAACATTTGTAGGCATATTCACTATGACATCCCTGTAAAATCTATGCAGGTTTAGCATTGTTTTTTGTTTCCTCCTGTTCAGAGATCAGTCAAGAGACTGCAGTGAACCCTGTGGACATTGTCAGTACGCTGCAGTCACTTCAGATGCTCAAGTACTGGAAGGGGAAGCATCTAGTCTTGAAACGACAGGTATCAGGAATATGTTTTTCTTTTTTTTTAAAGCACACATTTACTGCCTACTTTTTTTTTATTATTATTATTATTATTATTATTATAGGACTGCTATTTTCATAGACTGTTGATTAAGATTAATCTTGCAATTATTTCAATCCGATTTAAAAAGTAAAAGATCTTAAATTGAAAACAAAAATGCTAATTTATTTTATTGGGAAGTTTTTTTTTTTTGTTGTTTTTTTACATTTAATAGTAATTACAATAAAGCTTCTGTTCTTGCGGAAATATTGCATTAAATACATTTTAATTACACTTTTTTTGTTCAACAAATCTATTTTTAAAAAAAATAGTGTTCACATGCATGAAATGTTGGAAGTTGAGATGAAACGGTATGAAAATTTCATATGACCAAAATGATCACGGTTATCAATATTATCACAGTATTGTTCAAAAAGTGTCACTAAAATCATTTCACCAAATTTTATGTTGAAAACCAACAAATAATATTAACTATGCACTTTTTATTGCATAAACATTAAAAAATAACTAACAATGATGGCCGGATTTTAAATGAACTAAAAGTATTAGTTGGGTGATTTACAACATAACACGTTATCTACTAACACATACTAAATGTTCAAATACAGTTTTGTCAAATAGTTTTATAAAATGATGAAACTCACATTTCAGCCTTTATATCATTTTTAAGAAAAGTATGATGCCCCATAAACAATTTTACATCTGAATTGTTTAAATTTTTAGAATGCACATTAGCTTATTTTCCATCTACTGGTTAAAATTTACAGCAAAAATCGAGTCGATGTTCACATTGATCTGAACAAAAACATCAGACAGGCTGAATGAAAATGCAAATCCAATCTCCGACAGTAGGTGACACTTTTGAAACAGCAGAAATAGAGCAGTTTCTGATAACCTCTGTAAACAAAGCAGCTGCGCTTATAAACACTGGTTTATTGGGCTTTACACGGAGAGAAGATGAAATGCAGTCAGTTCCCCCTTCCTGCATTCATAGAATTTATTCATACATTGTTTCATATAATTTCTCTCAGCGCTCTGCCCTCCATCATGTTTTCACACAAAAGGAAACCATGCTGCACCTGCATGAGACTGTTGCTTTACTTTGCTTTAATGATGAACAGTATTCACTGTGTTTTTTTTCAAATCGCCAAAATTAAATATGGTTTTAATGACAATTAAAATATGAAATGGTGATACTGACCGTCAGGAATTTTTATCGTCAAACCACTAACCGTTTCATCCCTAATTGGAAGTTCAATGGCTTATCCCTTTCTTTTAGAACATGCTTTTTTCCGAAACTGAAATACTTGAGTGATTTTAAAAGGGTAATTTTATAGGAAGATATTGCTTGTGTGCTGAATTATGTTTTCCTGCTGCAGCTTGCTCCATTCCGCACTGAATGGTCCTGATAAACATTTTATTTTATTTATCAATTAGTAGTTTCTATTGCATTATTATGCATTATTATGGTGGTTAACAGTACATTTTAAGGTACTGCATATATTGGTATATTAACATTTTATAATGATGAAATATAAGGTTATAAGATGTAAATTTTGCAAACACAGCTGCTATTTTTTTCCCCATAAGTTTAACAGGATATGTGTAAGCTTTTTTTTTTTTCTGTGACTTAAACAGTGACTCTCTTTTTGTTTCTGAATGGCACAGGACCTGATTGATGAGTGGAAGGCCAAAGAGACCAAAAGAGGCAACAACAACAAGACCATTGACCCCAGCTCTCTGAAATGGACCCCTCCCAAAGGAACCTAACGGACTTACATGCTACATTTTACACTTAACTGCCGTTAAATCTTTTTATGACTCCATCAATGTCTTTTGCAATGGCTTCAGCTATGTCATTTTTGTCTCTTTTTATGTGCTCTTTGTAACTCTGGAATCTCTCACATTTGTTTTATACACTGCTATTTATTTTTTGAAGTCTCAGAATTTTTCTCCAGCCAAAGTATTTTCTTTGCCCCAGCATATATTTTAAAATTAGAAGTATTTTGATTTTTTTTAAAAGCAAAAAATAGTTTCAATCAATAGAATGTAGAAAAAAATGAGGCCTTACAAAAAGACTTTAGATTTACATTACACATTCTTCATTTTCTTCAAACATTGTTTCTTTGTTTGTTTGTATTGAAAGATTTGTGAAAATGTTTTCATGTAAATCAGAACAGGGGGAAAAAAAACTGTAATTTTTGATAAATACTTTTATTATGTCACATTTAATATCTAAAGCAAGACATTTACTTGATTAAAAATGCTCCCAAATGATGTTCTCGTTAGGTATAATGTTGGTTCCAGTGAAGAGTCAAAAATAATTGTATTCTGATACACCGAGGCTAGTGAAGTCTGTAACACAGCACTGGAAAATGTCATCAGTAGTACTGCAGTCTGTCCCATTCCTCTTGAAGATCTGCTGTGAGAAAAACTTGATTTCAGATTCATAAACTTCTGGTTCATTTCATCATTTTTGCATAAATACAGTTCTTATACAGTTCTTTCAGTGTTGTACCTGTTTGTTTGTTCAAATCTGCTGATTTGTCCATTGCTGTACTGGTTTCTGGGATTGTTCTTGTGACAGCACCTGCAGATTAATATAATCCACATTACACCAGGTATAAACATATGCAGCATAGAACCTTGCAGTACTAAGTAAAACCGTAGTTTTTGTCAAAATTAATTAGCACCTATTAGACATCATGTCTAAAAAAACAAAACATGTATTGCTGGTGTAAGCAGAGCCGTGTAAAGCCATACCTCCTAAAGATCTCTTGCCCATGAGTCCCACAAACATATCCCCCTTATGCCCTTTGAGGAAACAATGTAAGAGTCTTTAAACCAAGATACGATATTTAGACAATGGCAAAAATTAATCTGTTGAGATGTAGATGGTCATGTTATATATACTATTTAGTAGTATTTAATTCAGATAAGTGAATTTACTCACTTCTTCGTTCCATTTTCACAGGCTGGAGGACTCCTAGAACAAGGGAAATAAGATCATGTATATACAATGAGGTCAAAAATGCAATTTAATTTTATTTTTTTTCATTGCAAATTGTTACCAGCATAACTTGAGTAAAAAACTGAATTGGGCAAGGCCTTCTGAAATAGTGCACTAGAATTTTAAATATTCAAAACCTAATTTAAAACTTAATTTAAAAATCTTAAGCTGCTGAAAATCTTTTTAAAATAGACTCCACTGCATTCTGTTGTAATAATTACAATGTGATACACATACATACACACATATACATATACATATATATATATATATACACACACACACACACATATATATATATATATATATATAAAATTTCATTGCAAATTGTTAGTATAATTTGCGTAAAACGTAATAGGGCAAGGAAATTTTACACACAAATACAGTGAAATCAAAATTTATTCAGACACCTGGAACATTTCATTGATTATTATAGTTTATTCACTATAGTTTAAAAAAATGGTAATAAAATATGACAAGATCTCAGAGTTAAACTGTGTCATAAAAAAAATTATCAATTTTGTCAGATAACACTTAAGAAAAACATGGTCAGGTCAAAGTGTCTGAATAATTTTTGGTCCCAAATTTTTATCAATTTTACTGGTAGTCCACTGTATGAAGAATTTTTGGGTATAATATGTCACAGTTTACTTTATTTTGCTATCCTCACTTACATAAATTAACTATAGTGTCCTGCACCCACTAGTAAAAAAATTATATAATATATATATATATAGTGTCTGAATAATTTTTGGTTTAACAAGAGCAAATCTTAAGTCTTACCGGAGCGTTTTCCCATTAACCCATAGAACTGATGAGATTTGGATCTCTTAAGTAGACTGGCCACTTGACTGGCTAGTGTCTCGTCCACTGGTTCATCCTGTGTTAACAACCAAACCATTTTGACAGTGAATGTCAAAGGAACACTGCATATCATTTTAGATGGAAAAAAAACAAATTATTCTTCATTCTTTTAGTACCAACATTTGTAATGGATAGAAATAATAAATAATGATTACTTACATAATGAACAACAAAAAATGTATGCAGAAAGCATTACTCACCTCCCAGTTATCTGAAATCCAGTGGTCTCTGTTTAGAGTGAAAGACAATCCTTGAACACTGTAGGCAAGAGCAAGTATGGTGAGCATTAATGCTGAGAGTTTCCAAATCTCCATAAGGACCAAAAATGTGTAATTACGTAAGTATTAGAATTGTTTAAAACACTGACAATGAGTTTAAAAATACAAAAGAAAAATGTTTCTCAGATAAGAGATTTTTTCCGTCAGTATAGTCTGTCCAGCTAGCAGGAGGTTCTGCTGAAATCTGAGGTCTTTTCTGTTAGTTGCGGCTGCATTTATATCCATACGGCTGCCAACCCCCTCCCTGCTCTGAGATACCAAATCACCCTCGTCACCACCGGCTCTCTGTCATAATGAATTCATATAACGAATACCACTTAAAAAATAAACAAAATAAAATAAAATAAAGTACCACTTGACTTAAGTGATCAATGACTTCATTTTTTGATCCAGGATTAATCGACCCATCACACGTCAACGAAAATGCAAAATAATTCATGAAAGAATGATTTATTTTTTATGTTATTTAATCCATTATTTGGTCCTTATTATTATTATTATTATTAGGGATAACCAAAGTATTTGTCAGGTAGCTGTGTGTTTAAAGCTGTGTCTTTACAGACAAATCTTCCTGCATTAACTCTCTCAGAGCTCCATCCAAGGATAACACTACCTATTATGAGATCAATCAATCCAACCACCACAGGAAATCATTAAAAACAACTTACCTGTGATCGAGGATGACTTCTCAGTCCCGTGTTTCTTGTCAATATCCCGGACGAGCCCCCAGTTATTTTTTAGGTCCCTACGAGCCCCCAGCTAATATTAGGTTAAAATTGGTAGATTATAGAATCATGGCTGTATAAAAATATAAACAAATAATGAATTCATTAGTATTTATCAGTGTTGAGTAACTTTTAAAAGTAATGCATTACAATATTGCATTACTCCCTAAAAAAAGTAACTAATTGCATTACTTACTTTTTATGGAAAGTAATGAGTTTCCTCACCTAGGCTGGGCTTGCTTGTTTGTTTTTTTAACAACAAAAAAATTTTGGCAAATGTAAAGGCCCTTTCACACCAGAAGTGAAATAAATAAGCCTCAGGCTGAAGGAAATGCAAATTCACGCCTGTACAGTAGAGGGCGCAGCTCAAACAAACCTTTCATCTGTGCTGCCATTCTGGATTGCAGAAGGACAGGATGCAGGAGAAGAAAGTTCAACACTCTTACTTCAGCAATAAAAACCAAAAAAATTAAACACAAATGTGATGTTTATCTAAAGTCATTTTTGCTTAGTATGGTTGAGTTGGATCATAGAAAGTCAGCAGCAAAGACATTGGTTAATAAAGTGAGATTAAATACATAAAGTACATTTTTGTTATTTAACATTAAATTATTGCAGGTTTGCATATATTCTGAGTTTGCATTTTGATACTGAATCTGTTTTTGTGCAAGTGAGATGAGTAAACGCATGCTCACATTTACTTAAAAAGTAACTTGAGTTACTTATTTGAAAAAGTAACTCAGATATTTTGTAATTTTAAAAGTAATGCGTTTTACTCATTACTTGAAAAAGTAATCTGACTACATAACTCACGTTACTTGTGATTATTAGAAAGTACACTGTTGGATAAACAGAGCAGTAAAGCACACTTATACTGTACGTTTAAGTGTACGGTCACATGTTTAAAATGACATTAGCCATTATTTGCCTTTATTAGCCTTTTTCTTTGTTTGTACAACATACATAACTAGTATAGAGGATATTACCAGTTTATAATTATATTTCTGAAATTTGATCTTTGTTTTCTGAGCTAAACAAATTGACTAAGGTGTCTATGATACTATAACAGGGTTCGGCAAACAATCCCTTCTGTTGCGCAAGTAGTGTTGACTACTTAAGTACTTAATTGTTCAGTAAGTTCTTTTCACATATAAGATCCTTGTAAGCAAAAGACCATTGCTTGCAAATGAGCCTGGATTTACAAAGTCAGTAAACTCGAATTGTTCAAGGAACTGTTTGAGGAACTACTGCTTACAGTGACTTGTTTTACCACTTAGTAGTATGTGATTTGTTGAAAAGTGATTTAAATGAAGTATTCTGTTGAAAAGTGATTCAGATGGTTTAAAATGTCAGTCCTATGTATCATCATTTGGCTTTGTTTAAATGATTCAGGTTTATGTGGAATAATATCTTCTGGTCAGTGTCTGTGATGAAACTCACTTGATTGCTAGCCACTACAGAGCAAGACCTTTTTAGATCATAGACTCATGCTGAAGGTTGAAATGTGAGGGTTTCTTCTCTGAGAAAGGCTTTTAACATCAACGCCGTGACCTGATGATGGTGGTTTCGGTGTAGAAGATAGAGGCACAAGATTGATCTGTTCTTGTTTAAAAGAATATAAGGGAATTGCCTGAAAAAAATAACTGTATCAATGAATAGAAATCACACTATGGCACTATGAAATGATGCACTTCAAAAAATAATTTACTTAGTATTTTTGTCTTGTTTTCCAGCAAAATGACTTAAGGTATTAAGTCTTTTATTTCTTTCTTGAAAAATGTATCAAAATGAAGTGAGTCTATGCTTAAAAAAAGAAGAAAAAAAATCTGCCAGTGGGGTCAGAAAAGTACACATTTTTTTTTCTTACCCCATTTGGCAGATATTTTGTTCTTGTTTTAAGCAAAAATTTAATTTTGATAAATTTTTTCAGGGAAACAAATGTTTCATTTTGCTTCTCAAGTAAATGTATCTTGATTTAAGAAATGATGAGATATTTATACTGGAAAACAAGACAAAAATACTGAGTAGGAAAATAATTTTTTGCTGTGTGAATGAAATGGTCACTTTTATGGCAAAAAATAATTAAATACACTGTTAAAAAGAGGTTCAATATAGACCCCTAGGGTTCTTGAATCAATTTTAAAGAACCCTTTATGCCAAAAAAGGTCCTATATAAGGAGAAATGTCTTAAATGATTGCATAATACTGTCATGTTTAACTGTGATGTTTTTTTCTAGTGATAAAGAATGTTTACGAGCTGCTTAATTCGTAAAATTTTATTAAAATTACATTAAAACAAAATCCATAAAATGATCCCATGATGGGAAACTCTAAAAGGTTTTATATATGATGTGCCTCACAGAACCTTTTGTCATCTGTGTATGTCTCCATACAGTGAATATAAACTGGTATCAAAATTACGTCAGTGTCTGAGAATCCTCCCAGAATGCATTAATTGTGTTTCTTCGAAGCAATTAAAATTCAGTTATTAAGTACTTCAAAAGATTGATGCATTGTTTGTGTTCATCTGACAATTAGATTTAAAAGTTGTTGTTTTTTATTCCAAATGACTAACGTATCAGGCATCGCAAAAACACCTCTCATTGAAACCTAGATGACACACTGGATTTGTGCTCTTTGATCTCACCACAGGTGCTTAACAAAGCAAGAAACCAATTTTCGATAATTTCACCTGAACTCCACTCATGCGCTTCCAAGCCCACAGAGGTCTAATGTTGAGTGCTGAATCAAAAAGAATCAGAGGCTCTTCATTAGCATATGAAAACTGCTTCATTCAATGGGGTCCGACAATGCTGACACCATATTACCATGTTATACTCAACTGTTTGCTATATTAGGCAGAGTTATAGGATGGGATATACCATTGAAACCAGTTTATCAGAATAAGCCTACGACATGCACACTCGAAAAAAATTAGGCCTAAATTTAAGATTAATGTATTTGAACTGCATATAAAATGTCCATCCATGTTTTAACATAAACTAATAAACAACTTAATGTGATGCATATTTGTCAGCCACACATCATGAAACGGATAAGATTTCTGTAATAGTACTAATAAACTGAAAGCGTTTTAAATACACAGTAACCAGGTTTATGTGTTTATCATCATTAAATTCAGCTGATTTAAATCTCATACATTTTAACTAATTACATATTGCTTGTTCCACAGCTAGCCATATTTCAACAATGTTCATACTCAACTATTTTAATTGATTTCACAAAGAAGATTTTTGCAGATTCTAAGCAAAACAAACAAGCAAATGGTATTTTTGAGTGCAGAAATCTTTCCAGTTTCTTTTATGTATGACTGACAAAATTTGCATCACATTCAACGGGATATTTGTAGAATTCAGAAACCCTTGTTATTAGCGACACCGGTGGCCGATAAGTGAACTGCAGCCAGCAATTTATTGCTCGCGCACACGCAACGTACACGAGACTGAACGGGATTCACAGCGCAGTTGTTTTTCGTTATTTACTTAGAAGTAAAAAGAAGTTGGAAATACCATTGCAGCGATATAACGAACATCCAGACGCCATCCACGCTGCTGAGAGCGACATTTAGATGAATATACGTGTTGCGCGTTTTCCTCTCAATAACAAAAATAAACACAACAAAAATAACAGCAGTTAAGAAAGCATCTGATCATAGCGATGTGGATATGTTTGCACCAGCTCTGCAATTCACCGGCATCATGTCGACAGATGAGGTAATTAAAATTACTCTGTTATGATAGTTTGATTATATTTGAGACTATATAGACTATCTGGCTAGGCCATATGACTGTAGTTTGAATTAATCCCTTTTCTTTGCGTTACACATTTACATTACAATACAGAATAGCTTTTTCGGGATCCCTTTAAGCATTCATTTCTTGGTCATAGAACGGAAGAGAGGCTCTCGTCTCGGGAGCGCTCGCGTAAACGTCACATCCTTTTGATTTTCTCGGCAAAAACGTCCCGAGCCCTTCATATAAAAATCAGTCTACAGGCTTTCACAGCTGCATCCGAAATCGCATACTTCCCTACTAGTAGGCGAAAAACAGTATGTCACAAATTCACAGTAGCTACTCATAAAAGAGTTGGCAAAAGACCTACTAATTCGATGGACACTTTCAGGCCACTGAAGTAGCTGCATCCAAAATCTCTAGTAGGCGAAAAACAGTATTTGGCAAAAGAAGTATTCACAGTATTCATAAAAGAGTACGCAAAAAGTAGGCTACCGGTTTATCTGCTGTTTATGTTGAGATCCTGAAGTTTGCATAAGATGGACACTTTACTATCCTATGAGGCAGGCCAAGGGAGAAAAATGAATTTGTGAATGGCAGTGAAGCGATGCAACTGACGCTGGTAGGTCACATGATAAGGGCAACATGGCGAATGTAGTATGTCCAGATTACATTCATACTATACACATTCATATTATATATAACATACTTTTTAGCGGTCGTGAAGTAATTAATTATTCAACACAAGTACCTACTCAAGAGAGTGTGCGATTTTGGACACAGCCAGTGACTCAACACAACTGAAGCTGGCAGGTCACGTGATAAGGGCAACATGGCAAATGTAGTACATCTAGATTACATTAATACTACACACATTCGTACTATATAAAACATACTTTTCACAAAGTAGTTACTTATTCAAACTCAGTATCTACTGGAGATTATGCGATTTTGGACGCAGCCATAGCTGTTTGCTTTAACAGTGCTATTCAGTTATAAATGTACAGGTTAATGGTTAATGCACTCAAAAAATAGTTAAGCCAATAGCATATAAAGTATCCTCCATCCATTTGGATTACACTATTTTAGCATAAACTAATAAGATTAAAGGGACTATATGTACGTTTTGTAGGAAGTGGGGGAAGATCTCATTTTTAAGTTTCGTTACAAGCTGTTCACACATTGGCAATAAAATGTGATTAATACTTACATATAGTCCCTTTAATCTTATTAGTTTATGCTAAAATAGTGTAATCCAAATGGATGGAGGATACTTTATATGCTATTGGCTTAACTATTTTTTGAGTGCATTAACCTGTACATTTATAACTGAATAGCACTGTTAAAGCAAATGAAATGTCTTATTACTTATATAGTAATCCTTACACACATTTTGAGGTCAGCTTTTCTGCATTCCGCTCTCTTGAGGAGTATCGTGCTCTTGTTGGGAAATCGTGACTGGGAATCTCTCTGTCTTGATTGCATCTACTTTGACCCTATGACATTTCCTGGAGGTCTTTCAACTTCTTTTGTGCATCATCTGATTGCTGATATTGTTGCTTTTAATAGATGTGAGGAGACATTCCTTGCCTTTGTTGCTGTAGTTCAGCTTGTCCTGTAATTTCTGAGTTTAAAAAAAAAAAAAAAACTCAAGACAGTCGAATCTGAGTGCAGTGCAGGTCTAGGTTTGCATTGATAGGTGTGGAACAGTGTGTGCTGGAACAGGTTTTTATCATCCTTTAAAATGGATCGTGTTCAGTTTCTATGTGAGACTGAAAGCTATCCAAAATTTTAAAGACTGTACCAGCACAGTTCGATCAGAGTATCTTCTGTTAACTCAGTCATTTGAGTGATGACTTGCAAAAGTAATTCTTTGGAAGTTCTTTGAAATATGAAGTTTGTTCATTAACCGTTCATGGGGTTTTTGGGGAAATAATTAGCTACAGTCAGCTAAACAATCCCATTGGAAAGTAAAATCACAAATAAAATGTCTTTATCCCTCCAAAGCCTATTTTATCATATTTGATACAGACCACTAAATTATCAACATGATCAATTATTTTTGCTCAAAAAATCTACTACATGCCTTCTGTCGTCTGATTGATAGTTTATAGTAAAAGGCCTTTTAGTATAATTGTAAAAATGTCCACCTTCAGGTCGTAGTACGCCTGTCTTTTTGCTGTGAACGTAAATGTCAGAGTACATTTTTTTTATTGATATATCAGTATACTGATATAGTTCTATTTTAAGATGAATACTTACTGGACTAAAGCCACTTGGGTTTACTTGATTATCTATGCATCGTTTTTTAGAAAAATAATGTTAAAATATGAGTATCAAATATGATTCATCAGACTTTTGAAGAACGTTTATTTGTTCATCATTGTATTGCATTGCATTATATGTTTTGCCCCCACAATTAAAACTACAGAGCTTTGATCATAAAACTAAGCATTTAAATATCATCTTACTAAGACATATTTCTGGGGGAAATAGAGTGCATTTTATAAAAAGTAGTCTACTATACTGTTATAAAGTTCTCATTGTTTTATATTACAACCTGAATTCCGGAAATGATGGGACGTTTTTTAAATTTGAATAAAATGAAAACTAAAAGACTTTTAAAATCACATGAGCCAATATATTATTCACAATAGAACATATATAACATAACAAATGTTTAAACTGAGAAATTTTACAGTTTTATGCTCAAAATGAGCTCATTTCAAATTTGATGCCTGCTACAGGTCTCAAAAAAGTTGGGAGGTTATGAGTTTCTGGAGTTTTGGTGTTGAAATTTGGTCCCATTCTTGCCTGATATAGGTTTCCAGTTGCTGAAGAGTTTGTGGTTGTCTTTGATGTATTTTTCTCTATAGGTGAAAGATCTGGACTGCAGGCAGGCAAATTCAGCACCCGGACTCTTCTACGATGAAGCCATGCTTTTGTAATAGCTGCAGTATGTGGTTTTGCATTGTCCTGCTGAAATACACAAAGCCTTCCCTGAAATAGACGTCGTCTGGAGGGGAGCATATGTTGCTCTAAAACCTTTATATACCTTTCAGCATTCATAGTGCCTTCCAAAACATGGAAGCTGCCCATAAGCTGTTACAAGTAGTTCACACATTGGCAATAAAATATGATTAATACTTACATTTAGTCCCTTTAATCTTATTAGTTTATGCTAAAATAGTGTAATCCAAATGGATGGAGGATACTTTATATGCTATTGGCTTAACTATTTTTTGAGTGCATTAACCTGTACATTTATAATTGAATAGCACTGTTAAAGCAAATGAAATGTGTTATTACTTGTATAGTAATCCTTACACACGTTTTGAGGTCAGCTTTTCCGCATTCCGCTCTCTTGAGTATCATGCTCTTGTTGGGAAATCGTGACTGGGAATCTCTCTCTTTCTTTTCTTTTGTGCATCATCTGATTGCCGATATTGTTGCTTTTAACAGATGTGAGGAGACATTCCTTGCCTTTGTTGCTGTAGTTCAGCTTGTCCTGTCATTTGACAGTTGAATCTGAGTGCAGTGCAGGTCCAGGCACTGTAGATGATGAGATTTGCAAAGCCTTTGCAATTTGACGTTGAGGAACATTGTTTTTAAAGTATTCCACAATCTTTTTACGCACTCTTTCACAGCTCTGCCCATCTTTACTTCTGAGAGACTCTGCCTCTCTAAGACATCCCTTTTATAGCTAATCATGTTACAGACCTGATATCAATTAACTTAATTAGTTGCTAGATGTTCTCTCGGCTGAATCCTTTCAATATTTCTTGCTTTTTCAGCCATTTGTTGCCCCCGTGCCAACTTTTTTGAGACCTGTAGCAGGCATCAAATTTGAAATGAGCTCATTTAGTGGATAAAAATATAAAATTTCTCTGTTTAAACATTTGTTATGTTATCTATGTTCTATTGTGAATAAAATATTGGCTCATGTGATTTGAAAGTCTTTTAGTTTTCATTTTATTCAAATTTAAAAAACGTCCCTACTAGGGGTGAAACGGTTCTCGGTAAAAAATCGAACCGTACCGTTCTGCTCACTCGGTTCGGCACACACTTGCACCGCGGTTCATCTCATATCTGACAAAGCATACGCATCTATAATATAGTTTGTAGAAAATAAATAAAACAGACAGAGAGAGTTAGGCTAATGTATGTTTCTGTCAATGGATACGCATTCTGGCTTCCCCTAAACTTTGTTCAGTGCGAGTGTCGTATGCTCTATGCGCTATCTGCATTTAAACTAAACTTATTTAAGCCTTGCCAGTTTAAACATTCGAGTGCAAGGCGCGAAAGAGAACTTACGCGTGGGAAGATTTGTGCACTCATCCGAAGTGCGTGTACAGCGCGCAAATATTGAGGTCTCTTTCAAGTCTTGTGCTTGAACGGACAAATTCACACAAAATTATGTCAACATGCCCGTCTTGGTGAGTATCCTAGCAAGCATAGTCGGTTATGTCTTAAGTGAACTTAAACACTCGAGAAATAACGCATGTGTTCAGTATCAGTGTACTGATCCGTGTGTTATGTCTTAAAGAGACAGCAGCCCTTGCATTCCTGCTATCTGAATGTGTTTTTAATGTTAATCAAACAACAAAAGACAAGGAAATCACTCATTGCTCTTGACTGAATAGTAACTTAATAATTAATAATGATTGATCTTTATTTAATTTATACAGTGAAGATTACATGCAATGTTGTTTTACATTTTATTAGCTACTTTTTTCAATTTCTGCACCTGAAAACTGGATTCCTTGAAAACCTGAAAAGCTTTATTTGTTTGTATCTTTGCTTTACTGTATTTATTTGTGCTGTTTGATTATTTGTTTGATCACTAAAACAAATTCCTAGTATGTGTAAACATACCTGGCAATAAAGCTCTTTCTGATTCTGATTCTGATTCTGATTGTTCTTATTTTCTTTATTTTTATTTGACAGTAGTAATTTTTTACCTGAACATAGCACGTACCGAAACCGTGAGCCTAAAACCGTGATACAAACCGAACCGTGAGTAATCTGAACCGTTGCACCCCTAGTCCCTACATTTCCGGAATTCGGGTTTTACAAGATATCAGAATTTCATCTTGCTTTTTGGCCATATAGATAAATATCAGCAGCAACTACACCAGTTGTCATATTTTCGCTCACAGGGCCTTTTTTTCTCTTCAAGTATGAGCTCCATATATTCTCCTACGTATGTCATAGTATATCTGCCTTAAAAGCCTGAAGTATCAAATATGATAGGCTGTACATGATGGCATATTTAAAAAAAAGAGGATGGACGTGTTGGACATTTTTATAGACTGTGTCTATGCAGAATAAAGACAGCAACTCTGCGGGCAGGCCCTAGGCTCTCCAAATGTCTTCTTTGTTAAAGGACTCTGTGTTAAATCATTGCGCTCTAATCCTGTGATGACAGATTCACCGTCAGATTGGCTAAATGCCAGTTTGTGTGTGTGTGTGTGTGTGTGTGTGTGTGTGTGTGTGTGTGTCCTACAGACTCCATTTAATGTCCTTCTAGATTTCAAGTCTTATTACTGTTACTTTAATTGTAGCAAATTAAGTCTGCGATCGCAGATCTTGATGTTATTTGTTGTTTTACTAGCTATTGGAGTGTAGCAGCACAGAAATTATTATGGCTGATCTTTTTGAAATTTGACAGGCTCTCAAAGATGATCACTTAAAACCAATTCAATCCATATAAACACTTCATGTTTTTAGTCCCAGTCATTAGAATGAGAAGGACTCGCATGGTTGAAATACAAAATTATGTATCAACACTTTCAAAGGGGGCAACCATAATTCACATTCACATTAATTTTAATTCATTTAGTTTTTAATTCATTTCAATATAATATATTCATTTAATTTATTTTTTTTCTGATTTAATATTAGTGTCATTATCCAGCTCTTGTAACCCACTTGAAACCTTTGATAAACATGTTCTTCAGTTTAGTCTGTGAAAAACACTAGCCTAGATTTAACAGAAAAAAACATATAATGTAAACAAATAAAAACCACACAATATATTTAGAACAGACATGATGTACAATAAACACATGATTTGCTTGCCATTAGATCTACTGAACTGGTTGGTAAATCGTTTTTTTGTTTCGCTGTTAGAATGATGAGTACTTCAGCTTGGGTGTGTGTTTTGTGGAGGTAGGTTTGCTTTTATTTGTTTGAATTGACCAGATGGTATTGTTCACAAGATTTTTTGTGCCTTTCATGGAAATCAGACACCACTCAGATGCAGCTGTTGTGTACGAAGGCAGGATTGTAAACTCTTGCTTGGGGACAATTCCTGTCTGACAAGTTTATTTGGTCCTTGACCTTCCAAGATTCCTGAGGTCTCCTCCCATGGAGTCATCACATAACCAGGCAGAACGGTCTGAGCAACTTCAACCAATACCTTTTATCTCAGGTGTGATCCTACCAGGGTGAGGCCAGTATCTCTTCAGAGATGATACTTTCTTTTAGTCACGCAATTCGTCATTGTCTTGACTTGTGCTTCAATAATAGCAACAAAATTTAAAGGGTTAGTTCACCCAAAAATGACATTTCCGTCATTAAGTACTCACCCTCATGTTGTCCCAAACCCGTAACCTTAAACCGAACACAAATTAAGATATTTTTGATGAAATCCGAGGGTATCTGATCTACACATAGGCAGCAACGACATTGCACCTTTTGAGGTCCAGAAAGGTACTAAAGACATCGATAAAACAGTCGACGTGACTACAGTGGTTCAACCTTAATATTATGAAGCGACGAGAATACTTTTTGTGTGCAAAAACAAAACAAAAATAACGACTTTATTCAACAAATTCGTCTGTCTCCTGTCATACTGCTACGCTATTTTCGTTGCAGAGCTTCAGTGTTTATGTCTGAACGTGGGCTCACGCATTCGCCGTGCTGCTCACGTGACCAGATCCGGCCAATACTGAGCCACCGTTCGGACATAAACACTGAAGCTCTGAAACGAAAATAGTGTAGCAGTATGACAGGGGACAGACGGATTTGTTGAATAAAGTCGTAATTTTTGTTTTGTTTTTTTTGCACAAAAAGTATTCTCGTCGCTTCATAATATTAGGGTTGAACCACTGTAGTCATGTTGACGGTTTTAACGACGTCTTCAGTACCTTTTTGGACCTGCTGCCTATGTGTGGATCAGATACCCTCGGATTTCATCAAAAATATGTTAATTTGTGTTCTGAAGATGAACGAAGGTCTTATGGGTTTGGGACGACATGAGGGTGAGTACTTAAAGAAAGAAATTTCATTTTTCGGTGAACTAACCCTTTAGCACTGTCAAATACAAACTATTGATGTCCATAGTGATGGACATTTTTGGATCTGCATATTCTTGGATTATGTCACACTTGGATTATATTAAGTTAGATAGAAAGTTTGGATTTATGCATTTAACAATATCGCTACTGGAATTCCACAAGGTTCAGTACTAGGACCAATTTATTCATTTTTTTATTCGCACCAGATCACATGCTTTCTCCTGCTGGTAGCATAGTGGTTAAGTGTCTCAGTTGCCAGTTCAAAGGTAACTAGAGATTCACATTTTCAAAATATATATGCCTATGAACTTTTTAAAAGCAAAGAGAAAATGCTGTTGACTCCAAAGGCCATATTAATAATACAATTACAATAACATTTGCCCAGTGTTTGTCCCATGTGATTGGTCCCTCTGCTGTTGTTTAATGACAGTTTTCCTATATCAGTGTTAATAATTTTGCATTTTGTTACATTAGTTACATTCAGTATTTGATTTTTGTATAATAAATTTTTGGTACTTTTGGTTTTCATACTTTTGTATGGAAAAAGAAAAGGTGTCATTTCGGTCACCACTTGATCTGTAAAGTGTAAAACAACAACAATTTTGAACCACTGGATTAAATTTAAACTAATCAAAATATAACTGCAGTAGACTTCCAAATGGAAGTGCATTTCAGGCCACCACATGCAAATTAACCCCTCCATGCTGAAACTCTTAGCTGTATGCAAATCTCCCTCACATGCATCATGAAATGATCCTAAAAACTAAAATGAAAACATCATAGCTGCCTGTAAACATGCCTACAAATTTGCCCTTTGAAACTGGAGCTGTTCTGAGGTGACAGATTCTTATTCTGCCATTAGAGGGCAGTCTTGTCTCATTTATGAAACATTAAAAATGTCCTAACAGATCCCTGTTCACATCTTTTTTTCTTGGCAAGTCATGCTTTGTTTACCAACATTAACTTGACTTTAATCTCACATTTACCATTTCCTTTATATCTGCAGTTACCCTGTAATAACCAATCATTATCTTGCATAAAAGTGTGATTACCTGCGGCTAAAATATGAATGCTGTTGTAATTCCCAGTCAAGCTTCTTCTGTGACAACAGTGGCACCGACCCAACATTTTGATATATTGGACGTTCATGTTTGGACCATCTCCATACCTGTTAATAATAATAACTGTTAAAGGACGTGTAGAAATATACAACAATGCTTTCATAAGAAGATAAGTAGACAAATAAGTAGTTTTATATAGTATTATCCCTATGTATGTATGTATGTATGTGCACGTGGCTTATTTGTGGTAGTTGTTTGTGATTTTACTGGCTCCATAGTGTCAGCATGTCTTTATCCTCTCACATTCACAGGCCTTTCACACAAACATAAATGTACTGGACAAGCATAAATGTAGTCCATCCACACTTATATGTCACAAGCAACTCTTATCCTGCAGTTATTCTTAAGATTCATTGGATCTTTTTGTTTTTAAACAACCAATTCAAGCTGTTTCTCACGTTTATGTAATTTCACACCAAAAACTGATTTTTGTGTTTCACCCCCATTGGATAAAAACGAACTACATGATGTTATGTCAGATAATAGTAGCAAAATCCTCTCAGCATCATGTTATATAACATTCTGAGTTGCTAGCATGGCGCAGACAGACGCCTGAAATAAAGTCTTAGTAAGTCACAATAGCGGGCGTAACATCCAGACTTGCACAAAGCTATAAATTGTCAGCGAGACAGCGTGTTCTATTGCATTTTTGATCCCAAAGGCCTGATTCTCATGTTCCTCAAGTCTATTTTCTTTGATTTTGAGACCCATGGCACATTACGAGAAAGCAGAAGGGAATTTTGAGGCAGTAACATTTGTTTTTATTTCTTTTTTTTTTTTATCTCTTCTCTCATACTATTCATCAGGACAGCCCAGCAAACCTCTAGATCCTTTGAGACGGCTGTCATTTTTTTTTTTATTTGAATTTTTGTTGTCACATGAGAATACAACTTATTGATGCTGTAAAACACCAAATATAGTGCCTGAGAAACATTTGACTTGCATAAAACAAGTCCAAGAGAAGCAAGCATTTTCTTTTTTTAGGTTTCTCTCTTTTTTGAAGTAAATACTTAGTATACACTATAGTATATGCTATACTGTATTCTTAGTGTAGTATACTTCTAGTAGCACAATAACAGGTTTTACCGCTATTTGGAAAGATTTAGATTTTGCTTTGTTAAACATAAAACACTAATCTAATTTTAATATAATATAATATAATATAATATAATATAATATAATAAAGTGATTGATTTTAATAGTAATTTTACAGTTCTTATTAAATATATATTTAATTAAAAAATTGTATATATAATTAATAATTTATAAATTGTATAATATATAATTAATTGTATGTATATATATATATATATATATATATATAGATAGATAGATAGATAGATATAGATAGATAGATAGATAGATAGATAGATAGTTATTATTTTTCAGTGTGAAACCTACACTAAAAAAAAAAAAAAACATAAATAAAAATAGTCCACAATGTACTGTATTAATTTGACAGAATTTTCCGTATTTTTTTTTACAAGTGTTTTACCTGTATTTTGAATTTTGAACTTCATTGCGTTGTGTTTCAGGGTTAATGGAAAATTACTGGATAATGTCCTGGTAATTTTCTGCCAGTACGTTATCCGTTTTTTTTTTTTTTACATAATTATTTTTTTTACAGTGTATATACAGTATAATTTCAGTTTTGTTTTTGTTTTTTTCTGGTTAAAATTATTGGTTAACTGATGTTAACCTTAACCTTAACATGTTAACCTATTTTGGTTATTTCACATAATGTATTTATACGCCTACCACTTTATTAGGTGCCAACCAGCATTTTGTGCAGTGAACTGTTGCCAACTCAAACAAACATCAGTCATGGACACAATGACATTTTCTCACAGACATTGTGTGTTGATGTGGGTCCCTTATAAACAATAACCCACATGATCTGATATACACACTCGTACACTATATAATTAAGGGTGAGCTCTTTTGCCAACAACATAACGGTCATCACAAGCAACTATTTACCATTTTTAACAGGCGCTGACTTAAATTTGTAAAGATCGCTCTTAGTTGTGTATTGTGTTTGCCTGTTAGACAGCTGATCATATGGCTGCACACAGAAACCAAACCTGCAAGCTTGTTATCATGGTTATGTCCTAACATTTTTCCTTTCAGCAGTTTGAAATTACAACTGCATACATAATAAATGCAGTTACATTTTTCTTTAGTGCAATTTTGTGTGCTCGGAACACTCTGCAATGCTCTGCTTTGCATGGTCAAATTTGCTTACTTTGTCTTCCAGCCAATAGCTAGCAACTTTGGTGAACCACAGAGGTGCAAAAGCCAAGAGCATAATGGGTAGATTGGGAGTGTTGTACAACTAGATCTGCAAATGTCTGTGAGGAAAATGGCTATCAATTCACAATGTGGCATTGTGTCAATCACGTCAGAATAGATTATGATTTGACATATCCCTCATGTCTATTTGACCTCCTCTGTAATTATCAGATCTAGTGTGTTTTAATGCATTTACTGTTGATGCCACACAGCAGCAGTTTTTCACTGATTTTTACTTTAAGATGCTATTCTTTTATTTTGTCTTTGTGAACAGAATCACTTATGACAAGCTTTATCATTCTTTATGCTTTATTGTCACTTCTAGTGAAACTTGTCATGTTTAAATATACTTGTTATAATAAAGCTGCAATTTAGTACATTTAAATTTAAATATATTCAATACACACTAGTTAAAATGATAATCAATTACTTGTGCTTTAGTATGTTAGTCAACACATCAAAATAAGTTACATTTAATTTGACATTATTACAAAGTGCACTCAAAAGTGTACTTAATTGTGTTAAGAAGCATAGTCATGAAAGTGTACTCTCTTGAATTACACTTAAGTGGCCTTTTTTTTCATTAATATTATATTATCTGCATGTACAGTTTTTAAAAAATATACTTTTATGATTTGCACATTCAATAGAATTAAGCACACTTCTTTTTCACAAGGGTTCTCACATCAGCAGAATTTGGAGTGGCTATTTAAATAGCTTATTAAGTGGTTCTAACTTGTGGTTGACAACAGTTAGCTACCCACTTCAGTATTAATAGGAACCTGTGTTAACATTATACTGTTGCAGTGTTTGTCTTGCTGCTAGGCGGGTGTTGCTATGGACTGTTTAGTCTATTATAATAGGCCTGGATGTATGTCACAGATTAATATTCGATTCATATGCTGTCATTTAACTTATATATGTCAGTTGAACAATTAAGTTGCAGTTTCCATGAATACAGTAAATAATAGTCCTTTTTTTTTTTTTTGCAACAAATGGTCGGTGAAAGGAAGCAGCCTTTAGAAAATAATTATTGTAATTTGCAACTGTTACCAAATTTTGAAAACTGTTGGATATGTGTTTAAACCTTGATTTGTGTGTTTATATAATTAGCAATAAATATTAAATAAACATCATATTTAAATATACACAATTATAATATAATATTACAAATATAAAAAGTATATTTTTTAAAGGTACATTATGTAAAAAAAAAATTTCAAAAATTAACAAAATGTAAATAATGAGTCAATCCATCATCAGTCCTTCTTTCAAAATGTGCTTTTGCTTACCCTGATTCACTATGGTAAGACTATTATAAGCATTTATATTTTAGACCTGTCAGGATGGGGTTTGCAGGAAATTGAGTACAGTACCTATCTTGTCATTATGGAAGCTTGTTTTTCGCCATGAAATAAAAAATAAAAAAGGTAATTGCGACATTTTATCTTACAATTGCGACACATAAACTCAAAATTCTGACTTTTTTTCTCAGAATTGTGAGATATAAACTCGCAATTGCTTGTTATAATGTTCAGTTGTGAGGGAAAAAAGACTGGTGCTTTTTCTCAGAATTACGAATTTATATCTTACAATTCTGACTTCATAACTCGCAATTGCATGTTAATAAAGTCAGAATTGCGAGATATAAACAATTCTGAGAAAAATGTAAGAATTGCGAGTCAGTTTATATCTCTCAATTCTGACTTTAGTTGCAATCGCGAATTTATATCATGCAGTTCTGACTTTATAACTTGCAATTGTGATTTTATATCTCGCAATTCTGAGAAAAAAAGTCAGAATTGTGAGATATAAACTCATTATTTCGAGAAAATAAGTCAGAATTATGAAAAAAAAAAAGTTGCAATTACTTTTTTTTTTTTTTTTTGTGGCGGAAACAAGCTTCCATACATCATAGTTTAGTTGTCACATTGAGTGCGTAAGGTTTACATGGAGCAGCTAAATCTCAAACCTCCGGGGAATCATCCGTTTAAAAAAAAAACTCCGGACAGAGGAGTGTATGTCGGCGAAAAGAGAACGCGACAGAGCTCGTAATAAAACAAGAATCAACATTGGCTTGCCTTTCCAGAGATATTGAGAACTGAGGGATTCAAAATGTTGTAAAAGCTTCTTGGCGTAGGCATTTTTAGTACTCAGCAAGTGAGTAAGGTATTTTATTGAACAGATAAATTCTCATATGTAGCTGTCTAACAGAGTTCAGTGTAAAGCATTATCTATTGTAAAAGGTCATTTCATTATTTCACTATGGTTGTTGTAGCGCTGTGCTAGAATTTATTTTCAAGGAAGTACTGTGTCTATCAATGGATATAACAGTAACGTCTTCAGCTAGTCAGCTTGAGATCATTTCCATCTGAATATATCTCTGAATATCTCTTATAACTCTGAAGCCTAGTTGTGAATGTTTTATGAGCAGTAGGATAATCATATTCATCTGCACAGTCACGCAGAGCCAAAGCACAACCAAAACAGTGTTCTTCCACAAAATGCATGTAGTTTTGTTTTTCAGCCGCTAGAGGGCCGAAAGTTACATAGTGTACCTTAAATATAATTTTCTTTTGATGTATGTGAGTTTGATGTATGCACACAATGATATTTGTAAAAAATAAAAATCCTTCAGAAATCATTGTAATGTGCTGATTTGTTGCGCAGTAAAAAAAATTCTAATTATTATCAATGTTGAAAACAGTTGTGCTGCTTAATAAACCAGGATTTCTTTTTCCAGGATTCAGGATTCTTCAAAGGAACATAATTTATTCGAAATCTATCAATTTTGATCAAAACTGTCAATTTTAATCGCTTTACACTTACCACAAATGGCTTTTGAATGGTAGTGTACCACAGTTTCCACAAAAATATGAAGCAGCAAAACCTGTTTTCAACACTGATAATAATAAGAAATGTTTCTTGAGCAGCAAATCAGCATATTGGAATGATTTCTGAAGGATCATGTGACATTGAAGACTGCAGTAATGATGCTAAACTTGCAGACATTTTATGTGTTTACAACTAGTTAATTTTCATGTTGTGTTAATGGTATGTTGGATAATACATTATCTAACATACTATATGTAATAGTCCTCACAAACAAAAGAAAAAAAAAACAAAAAAAACACACAGGACACCTAAATGTACCAATTTCCAGAAACCTACCTGATAGCTAGCTAGGTATTGCTCACACGCACACACAAATTCACACAGAGTTTGATGCCATTGACTTTACGAGGCTTGTTTAATACATACGGTACATTTCTTCCCCTCCTCCGCTGCCTGCTGTATTTGCAGGCGGCTTTAGCGCCAGACACCCTGAGGCAGCGGTAGCGCCAGTGAGTCTTCCCACCTCTGTTTTTGTGGTGGGAGATGACATGTCGAAGCTTTGAAGAGCAGCAGAGGGAGGGAGGGAAGGACTGAACACATCACTCTGCGAGAGCACAGAAATGTCATGTGGCCAGCAGTCCGCCCAGATTCCCTCACTGTCTAAGTGGGCCGGAGAAATGTAGACAGGAAGTACAACACTCTCTCTCACACACACATACATGCACAATTAAAAACTCCTGAACACTGTAGTGCCATATTTCCATCATAACTACCCTCTCTGAGTTGTGCTGTTCGTCAGCATTGTTGTGAGATGCTACAGTCAGCTCAAAGCTATGCCAAAACCCACACCTAACTTTCAGAACTGCTGCAACACAGCACAGCTCCTTTAAGAGAGAGAGAGAAAAACGAAAAACTTGGAATGTTGAGTCTCTGTAAAGACACCAAACAAAAAAGAGAGACAGCACAAACAGACCCAGACGATCCACCCACCCGCAACACCTACACCAAAATAAATAAAGACACCAGGACAAACACAAAATCTTCTTAAGTATAGCACAATGCTTTCTGTGTATGTGTGCGAACGTGTCTGTTTGTCTTCGCACTTGTGAAGTCATTGTTTCAATTTGGGTATTTCTGGCGTTTGCTGGCATTCTTGTGGTTATGAACTGCCCCGACGCACTGAAAAATGATATAAAAGTACAGCCTGTGTATAAATTTGTATATTTATTGTAGCTCTCTGGAACACTTGATTCCAATTGGCCAATCGGTATTCTGCAGTCAAATATTTTTCTAGATTGATGCTAATCTGACCGTATATGCAAACAGTTTTCAACAGCTATTAGAATAGATTAGCTAATTAGCTAGCACTTTAGATACTGAAATGACTAGTTAACAAATGTAATAAAAATGGCCTTGGAGGACTTCAGTAAATGTTTTGTTTGTGGCATAACCACAGTGCGCTCTTATAATGAACGTTATCGTGTGTTGGTGTGGACGCTAATGGACCTTTTTCACATTTCCGGGTTCTCAGAAGCGGAAGTTGTCATGGTTGGGTAAACTTCTATGAATGGGTGAACGGGAGACGACAGCAAATATAATTTTTGTATTTCTATTTGCGCCAATAACATAAGAAAAAATAGGGAAAAAATATAGAGGGATTGATTACATTGGTCAGAAGAGAGAAAGATGTCAAATTTTCTGTTGTGTTAGAAACCTTGCAGCAGCATTGCTTGATTTATGTCATCTACTGATGTAACTGGTCCTATCCGACCCACTCCGAATGGGATTCGAACCTGCGTCTCCGGCATGTGGGACGGGTGCACTAACAAGGACGCTAAAGACCGCAGTCTCTAGCATACCCCTTGAGGCCAGGGGAGTAAGGTTTACTCCCACAGCTCTTATAAGCTTGCCTTCATTACACTCAGCCCCCTAAACCTCACTCCCATCCGGGTCACGGCACCAAATATAACCGGTCCTACTCAACCTGCTCCAAGCGGGATTCGAACCTGCATCTCCAGCATGTGAGACAGGCGTGCTAACAAGGACGCTAAAGACCGCAGTCTCTAGTGCGCCTCTTGAGGCCAGGAGAGTGAGGTTTACTTTCACAGCTCTTACAAGCTTGCCTTCATTACACTCACCCCCTAAACCTCACCCCCATCCAGGTCACGCCAACAAATGTAACCGGTCCTACTCGACCCGCTCCGAGCAGGATTCAAACCTGCATCCTGGCGTGGGAGGTGGGTGCCCTAACAAGGACGTTAAACACAGCAGTCTCTAGCATGCCTCTTGAGGCCAGGGGAGTGAGGTTTACTCCCACAGCTCTTACAAGCTTGCCTTCATTACACTCACCCCCCTAAACCTCACTTCCATCCGGGTCACGGCACCAAATATAACTGGTCCTACTCGACCCGCTCCAAGCAGGATTCAAACCTGCATCTGGTGCGCTAACAAGGATGCTAAAGACCGCAGTCTCTAACGTGCCTCTTGAGGCCAGGGGAGAGAGGTTTACTCGCACGGCTCTTTCTAGCTTTCTTCCATTACACTCACCCCCCTAAACCTCACTCCCATCTGGGTCACTGCACCAAATGTAACCCCTCCGGTTCTACTCGCCCGGCTCTGAGCAGGATTCAAACTGGTGTTTCCGGCATGGTAGGTGGGTGCACTAACAAGGACGCTAAAGACAGCAGTCTCCAGTGTCTTTCTCTAGCGTGCCTCTTGAGGCCAGGGGAGTGAGGTTTACACACACAGCTCTTACTAGCTTACTTTCATCACACTCACCCTCCTAAACCTCACTTCCATCTGGGTCACGGCACCAAATGTAACCAGTCCTATGTAAGCTTGCCTTCTTTACACTCACCCCCCTAAACCTCACTTCCATCCAGGTCACGGCACCAAATGTAACCGGTCCTACTTGACCCGCTCTAAGCAGGATTCAAACCTGCATCTGGTGCGCTAACAAGGATGCTAAAGACCGCAGTCTCTAGCGTGCCTCTTGAGGCCAGGGGAGAGAGGTTTCCTCGCACGGCTCTTACTAGCTTTCTTCCGTTACACTCACCCCCCCTAAACCTCACTCCCATCCGGGTCACGGCACCAAATGTAACCCCTCTGGTTCTACTCGCCCTGCTCCGAGCAGGAATCGAACTGGCATTTCCGGCATGGTAGGTGGGTGCACTAACAAGGCGCTAAAGACAGCAGTCTCTAGTGTCTGTCTCTAGTGTGGCTCTTGAGGCCAGGGGAGTCAGGTTTACACACACAGCTCTTACTAGCTTGCCTTCATTATACTGACTAGGTAATATAACACAATATATAACGCTATAAATATAAATTTTTTTAAAAATGAACATGAAAAAAATTACTAGATTTACAATGTCGATAACTAAGCATTAAGTTTTTGATAATAAGCATTATCAAAAACTGGGAATAATGAGATGAGATTATTGTATTCACCCTTCAACCATCGAACATTAAAAGGACACTTAAAAGTGTAAAAGCATTAACAAATTACTACCACAGACCATAAAAAAAGGGGTTAAGCATTCAACCCCTTTAAGGTAATATAAGTACCGTCTACTGGGTCTTCTTAGGGTCATACATGCATGTTTGCTTGTGGATGTGTGGGTACACCTGTACACTGAGACACTAGACAGAGGAGAGTCTGCAGCCATGCCACCAGCGCACCTCCTGCAGGGTTTATGTCCGCTTGGATCTCCTGTCTGAAGTGCCGACCTTCATTTAGAGACAGAGATTAGAGAGGAAGCCCTCTGCATCCCTCCTATAGAGATCAAACAGTGCCAAACCCACGTCTTCCATGCACTGCTGCAATCTAGGTTACAAGGAGTTTGTGCGCAGTTTGAACCGCACACTCCTAGACAAATAAGCCGCCAAACCTTTATACACAGAGCAGCAAATGCTCAGGCTACGTTTGGAAGGCAGTACTAGCATAGTGTATACTCTTTCTCTACGTTTCTGCATTTCACTTTTGCTGTAGTTTGTGTACTTCTTTAGCTTACACGTGTACTTGGTTGAAATGATAAATTGTTTGCAGTGTTTCTCATTTGTAAGTCGCTTTGGTTAAACAGGTGAAACAACGCAATATGCAAATTACATATTTGAAACCGTAGTTTGCTACACTATGGTCACGTGACCTTGTTGTCACTTTGCATTTTTAATCCATTTCTGTGTAAAAATGTCTTAAATTTATTTAGTCCGAGAAAGAAATGCTTTTAAAAAATGTTGGTTTATATATCTTCCTATTCATTAGTCACACAAATACGCTGTATATAATGCAGCAGTGTACATACTAAATACTGCAGAAATAGTAAGTAAGAGTAGTATGGTAGTATGCTATTCATTTTTTTTTTTTTTTTGTATATAATGCATTTTAGAAGACACATTGTTTTAAAGAAGCTTTACAGAAAATCAAAATAGTTACATTTTCTCATGAGATTGGGCTGGCTAATCCAAAAACGCTAACAAAACCCCAGAGAAAACGTTTGTGGAAATATGTTATAGATGGTTTCTGATGGACTCAGATACCTGTTTGATTAACTGTGGTTTAGAGCTGCTTTCATTTTGATTTGGCAGTGAGTGATTAAGGAGCTCTATTGGATGATCTCCAAGCTGTGCTGATTAGATTTTGATTGCCATCACCATCACTGCCAAACATTTTGATAACCCGCCCAGAGGAGGCCGGCAGTCTTGTGATCTCGGCTCACCATCGGCTCGTTGCATTGGGATTTTGCGTGATGGCTCAGAATGCAGAAAGCACAAGGAAGTGCACAGAGTTTCTTATCTGACTGAATCACTCTTTAACTGGCCACAGAATCCCAGACTGCTCTGTCTGCACCTGCAATTACTGCGAGTCTGAAGGTTCTTTAATCAGGATTTGGAGTGACCTCATCAGTAAACTCCATCATAAACAAGCCTCATATTTAAATGGCTTGTTCATAACAGTTTACTTTTCTTCCAACGTATTATTCTAAACGTATGCCTACGCAAGAAGCTCAGACGGTTCATACGGATGTAAAATCATTAACCGCTCTGAGACCTTCAACAGTTCGGTCATGCTGAAACAAGTCTGAGTTACACAAGCTAACCAAATGGACACCTTTCAAAGAGTTCAATTCATTTATTATAAATTCATAGCTTTCTTTCTTTACTTATTTATTTATTCTAAGATGTTATCAGTATTTATTTGTTTATTCATTCTTTCATGATAAATTATTACCATTGTTTATTTATTATAAATTATTAGATTTCTTTCTTTGCTTATTTATTTACTTATTTATTTATTCTAAGATGTTATCAGTATTTATTTGTTTATTCACTCATTCATTATAAATTATTACCATTGTTTATTATAAATTATTAGCTTTCTTTCTTTCTTTCTTTCTTTCTTTCATTACTTTATTTAAGTTATCATCAGTATTTATTTTTGTTTTTTTTATAAATTATTAGCTTATTTATTTATTCTCAGTTGTTATCAGTATTTATTTGTTTGTTTATTATAAATTATTAGCTTTCTTTCATTACTTTATTTATTTATTTAAGTTATCAATGTTTATTTTTGTTTTTTTATAAATTATTAGCTAATTTATTTATTATCGGTTGTTATCAGTATTTATTTGTTTGTTTATTTTAAATTATTAGCTTTCTTTCTTTCATTACTTTATTTAAGTTATCAATATTTATTTTTGTGTTTTATAAATTATTAGCTTTCTTTCATTACTTTATTTATTTTTTAAGTTGTTATAAATATTTATTTTTGTTTTTTATAAATTATTAGCTTATTTATTTATTTATTTATTCTGAGTTGTTATCAATATTTATTTTTGTTTTTTATAAATTATTAGCTTATTTATTTATTTATTTATTCTGAGTTGTTATCAATATTTATTTTTGTTTTTTATAAATTATTAGCTTATTTATTTATTTATTCTCAGTTGTTATCAGTATTTATTTGTTTGTTTATTATAAATTATTAGCTTTCTTTCATTACTTTATTTATTTTTTAAGTTGTTATAAATATTTATTTTTGTTTTTTATAAATATTAGCTTATTTATTTATTTATTCTCAGTTATTATCAGTATTTATTTGTTTGTTTATTTTAAATGATTAGCTTTCTTTCATTACTTTATTTAAGTTATCAATATTTATTTTTGTTTTTTTATAAATTATTAGCTTTCTTTCATTACTTTATTTTTTTAAGTTGTTATCAATATTTATTTTTGTTTTTATAAATTATTAGCTTATTTATTTATTCTCAGTTATCAGTATTTATTTGTTTGTTTATTTTAAATTATTAGCTTTCTTTCATTCTTTCTTTCTTTCTTTCTTTCTTTATTCTCAGTTGTTATCAGTATTTCTTTATTTATTCATTATAAATGATCAGCTTTGTTTATTTATTCTAAGATGTTATAAGTATTTCTTTCTTTTTTTATTTATTTACCTGACAAATGCAAAAGTCTACTTTAACTTTGTCTTTCTATACTCCAGATTAAATCCTAGAGTGTGTATTGTTGTGGAATTGCTATAGTGCTTGATTATGTCATTAAAGTGAAAGGGCCGTAGTAAATAAACATATTACACACATCATTAGTGTGAAAGGCTGTCATTAAATGACTGAGAGTCAGGTGAGGTGTCAAAATCTAACTCATCCACTCTGCCAGATCAGCAGTATGTAATTTCATTAGATAATTATAGCACTCAACAGCTTAACTATGACATACTACATCAGTTATACCAAACGCGGCACTCGGGCATGATACTTTACGTCTTGCCCAACGTGACGGCGTGCTGCGTTCGTTTCGGTTTGGCTCGGTTAGGTGAATTTGCCCATGAATGGAGCACCTGGACAAGTGCCTCAGCTTTAACAGCAAACAAAGAAACACTGAAGAAACCAAATGAGCAGAAACGACAGTTATAGATTCCTCGAGGGATGAGGGCCGTTAGGCTTTAACAATGTGTTAAAACCTTTAAAAAAAACACAAGCTGTCAGAAATGCTTATGAGCACATGAAAATATCCCCTCACAAGGGGGGTTTAAAAACCTCAGAAAACAAAATAACACCTCCACACCTCCCTCTTCCTGGTCTTTCTCATTGCGTCTACATTTTCCATGGCTGCTGGCCCAGCTGCTGAGAGAGCTGTTCCTTGAAGCCGCAGTGTATTTAGAAACAAGGTTGAGGGAGAGCGCCCAGGCTCCGTGCGGCAAACACAGGCCTCTCAGTTCTGGGCTGAGGCTTGGCAACGGACCTGACCAGAGAGGCCAGGCAGCCAACACTCCCCACAGCATGTGAGAGCAGGCCAAAGAATGAGCCGTGTGTGTGCGTGAGGGAATCTACCTCAGGGCAAGAGCTTCATAAGGTGTGCCAAACAGCAGAACCTGTCTGTCCTTGATTTATGCGCACAAATGCGTATGTGTTTGCCTGCATTACTTGTCCGGCTGATCTGCATTCAGAAAGAGTGACTGAAATAATTGTTTAATTCTTTGACCTGTAAACTTTACTGTAAAAAAATCAGAATTGTCCGAAAGTGCAATGTGACGTGTGTGTAAACACATGCCTGGGATTTTCGTCCAGTTGCGAGGCGTTCCTGCCCATGTTTTTTTAGTAGAGCCTTAATATTTGCTGCCTGTGTCAGGCTGTTGTGATTTGTCAGTTGATTTCTCGTTTTAGACTTATTTTTTTTATTTATTTATTTAAATTATTAACATTTTTTGTCCAGCTTTATTTATTTATTTGAAGTTGTTAGACATATTTATTTGTTTATTTAATTTTATTTATTTATTTATTTATTATAAACTTAGAATTTTTTCATTCTTCCTATATCTTTATTTATTATTTCTAAGTTGTTATCTCTATTTATTTGTTTGTTTATTTATATAAATAATCAATATTATTTCTTTCTGCATAGCTTTATTTATTTTTCTAAGCTGTTTTCCAAATTTGTTTGTTTATTTGTTAGAAAAAAAATGCTAATAATTTATATCTCTTTACTTTATTTATTTATTTATTCTAATTTATCATAATTTTTTTGTTGAAGTTGAATTTGTTTTATTAATTTTAATTAATTATTTATTTATTATAAACTTAGCATTTTTTCATTCTTCCTGTCTTTTATTTATTATTTCTGAGTTGTTATTTCTATTTATTTGTTTTTTTATTTATTATAAATAATTAATTTTATTTCTTTCTGCATAGCTTTTTTCTAAGCTGTTTTCCATATTTATTTGTTTGTTTATTTGTCATAAATTATTAGCATTCTTTTTTCTATCTCTTTATTTATTTATTTGTTTATTCTAAGTTATCAGTATTTATTTATTTATTTATTTATTTATTTGAAGTTGTTATACGTATTTATTTGTTATTTATTTATTTATTATAAACTTAGCATTTTTTTCAGTCTTCCTATATCTTTATTATTTCTAAGTTGTTATCCATATTTATTTGTTTGTTTATTTATTATACAGTTTTAGCATTCTTTTTTCTGTCTCTTTGCTTTATTTATTTATTCTAAGTTGTTATCAGTACTTATTTATTTGAAGTTGTTATATGTATTTATTTGTTTGTTTATTAATTATAAATAATTTATATTATTTATTTCTGCGCAGCTTTATTTATTTATTTTTACTAAGTTATCCATATTTATTTGTTTATTTGTTATAAATTATTAGCATTCTTTTTTCTGTCTCTTTGCTTTATTTATTTATTTTATTCTAAGTTGTTATCAATATTTATTTGAAGTTGTTATTCATATTTATGTTTATTTAATTTAGATGATTTATGTATTTATTCTAAGATGTTATCTGTATTTATTTATGTATTATAAATAATTATGATTCTTTTTTCTGCATAGCTTTATTTATTCCAAGTTATCAGTATTTTTTTTTGTTTATTTATTATAAATTATTTCTTTCTTTCTTTCTTTCTTTCTTTCTTTCCCTTTCCTTTTCTTGTTTATTTATAATTATTTTACAATAGTATACAGGTCTTTGACCCGTAAACTTTACCGTAAAAGAATCATTATTGTCCAAAAGCGTAATCTGACATGTGAGTAAACACATGCCTGGGATTTTCATCCAGTTCCTGCCCATGTTTTTTAGCAGAGCTCTCATATTTGCTGCCTGCGTCAGGCTGTTGTGGTTTCTCAGTTTTTGTTGTTTCATCTCCGCTCGTCTTGATATGCAGGGGTCTGGTTGTTGTAAAGCTGGAGGAGGGCCCACATGTGCACAGATTTGACCCATCCGCACAGGAAGAGGAAAGGGGAGCGTGTTAAATTAGTTCCATACGTTCAGCTGACAGTGAGGTCATTGCAATGCGTTACACGGGTGACAGTGTGTCACAGTTGGGGTGGTGGGTGGAATATCCGCCTTCAGAGACAATGTGGCTTTTGGGTGGTTGCCAGGGCATTGCTATGCAGTTGCTAAGGTGTTCGGGATGGTTGCTACACTGTAAAAAAAAAAAAAATTTTTGTAAAATACGTTTACATAATGCCTCCAGTGTCATTTTGTAAAAACCATTTAATTCATTTGGATAACGGTCGCTTCAATCCCATCCAGCTCATCCAACACGAGCAGCAGAGTTGTATGTAGTGCAGCAGGAATCGGAGTTCACTGATCACGTGACGAGATGACTGACAAGACCATGGCGGAGGATTTGTTGCATAACAGAGCCAAAGCGTCTGATAAATGTCTTATCTTGTAGAATTCGCGCTCAGCTCCTCCGCTCCCTATTCACAGAGTACGCGTGATCATGAAATCGAAAGCGAAAGTAAAACGCGAGCACGCATTCAAACGCGATTTCAATACCACGCGTTTTGAAAGCGGCTCCCTGATGCATGCAAATATCTCCCAATATAAAAGCTATCTTAGGCTGGGCTGTGTAGTTGTAACCATCTCTTAGTTCTGTATCATGTTTGAAGAAAAATGTAGTCTCTGTTTGCACTTTGAATATTGAGAGAGTACTTTGATTATGGTTGCACTTATTGTTTGCACTTAATAAGACTAAGAGAAAACTTTTATTACACTTGGGAATGACATTAGTGCTCTTTACCTTCACCACAACGTCAGTCAACTGTCAATAAAAAAAATAAAAAATAAAAAAAATAAAAAATCAGCTGTCTTGTAGGAATATCCTCCCCGGGGTCTGTATGTCTGGGCCGCAAAATGCAAAACCACTGAGAAAAAGAAATGCATACAAATAAACGGGCTTGATTTGTCTTCTGTGCCTTTGTCTGTCCGGCACGCTCAAGTCATCTGTGTGCCAAGCTGAGCATCTACATTTGGGTTTGGCTGTTCTTGTCTGCGAAAACCACAGGAAAAGGAAATATAAAGCCCTCTGAAAGCTCGACAAACATTGGCCTGAGTAAAAATGGCAGTAAAAATGGAAACATACAGTTTATACTAACATTTAAAAAGTTTAACATTCAGGCAGACTGCCTTTTTTGTGTGTCCTCTTTGTACATTGGTTTAGCTTAACTGTTTTCATAAGGAAAACTGTCATCATTTACTCACTCTTTTTGATAGCAGTATGACTTCCTTCCTTCCATGGAACAGAAAAACAGTTATTTATAACTGAATGTCCAAGATGCTGTTTTCCATGAGAGTGAATATTGACCACGGCTGTCAAAAAGATTTTCAATGCAGCTTATTCAGTCACACAAATGGCTTCAGAAAAACTTAGGCCCTGTTTACACCTGGTATTAAGAAGCATTTTCATCAATCTGATCACAAGTGGACGACGCTAAATACAGGTGTAAAGAGGGTCTAAAATGTTTGTCCACCTTCGACCACTTCCAGAGGTAGTCGAAAACGCATTAGACCGGTTTGCTTTCGTAGTGTAAACGCTTATGTGGTCGAACAGCCACAAAAGACCGCCTATTCTCCGCATACTGACATAATTTGTAAACATTATGGGAAGTGCGCTAGCCAGACAGGATTTAAACTTTGTTGGCTGAAGACCTAAGTTTGGTTTGAAGATGAAAAACATACCAAGCACAGTGTTTTCTCACCATTCCTGATTTCTAACATTCTAACTGATTTCCACATTTGGCGTGGTCTTGTGGCTGTCAGAGCAGAAACGAAAGCTGGTGCTCTCCGTATGTTTTTCCATCATATCCTTTCATGTTCATATGTAAATTGCACAAGCTTATTTTGTCCATTAGATCAAAAGATCTGAAAAAGCCCATACAGTTTACCCACCGATAGACCCTGCCCTCGAAGAAATCAGAACATCTTAATACCAGGTGTAAACAGGGCGTAAGTCAAGTTTAATGATACGCTTATGATGTTTTTTGGGAGTTTTTAATAGTCCCCATCCACTTCCATTGTATGGAAAAGAGCAGGATGAATATTTTTAGAAATATCTTCTTTTGTGTTCTACAAAAGAAAAAGGTGTCCAAGCTGACATGAAGGTGAGTGAATCTTCTTTTTAGGGTGTAAACAAAAAACAAACAAACATTTATTCCTTAAAAGTTTTAATCAGCATTTTCGCACACATTTCTATTGAAGCTTGTTTACGCCAAGAATCTCACAATTCTGACTTTTTTTTTCTCTGAATTATGAGTTTACATCTCACAATTCTGACTTTTTTTTTCCATCATGGAATAAAAAAATAAAAAAGATAATTGCAATTTTTTTAGCTTACAATTGCGAGAAACAAACTCCAAAATGTGATATATAAAGTAACGATAAAAGATAAAAAGCTGCAAATTACCTGTTATTTTTTTTTTCTGTGGCAGGAAAAAAAAGCTTAAATTTCCTCTCTTGCTTAACACACGTCACACATATAGCCTTGCTCTGTGTTCCTAGCTATATTGAGTGTGTCTAACAGTTTTGGTGAATGAGTGTAGAGTCTACAAGATGCTCCAGTGAGGTGGGCCATCTGGTCACTGCCGCCGGGCCCTTGAAGTGCTGTGAGAGAAGCCGCTGCGGTCGGCCATGGCGACTAGAGGTTTGCAGCACAGCACTTCCAGCCCTTGCGCTGACCTCAGAAAAGGAAATCTGGGTTGGAGAAACAGAGGGGTTGCTCCTGAGCTATTTCCAGAGCGCTCTGCCTATCCAGTGCCACCCACGAGATTCCATATGACAGAGAGAGAGAGAGAGTCTGAATTTGTGTGTCGAGTCCCTCAGTTTGTACTAATATTATGGCATTTTATATTAAGTGCACTTGCATATTGATTTTTTTATATTGATTTTGCTTTGTTAAAAACAGAATTTACAGAATTTACCCAGGTGGTTTATAGAGTCCATTAGTGCCCGACCACTTTTTCAGTTGCGGTGGTTCCAGAAGTATTTTTCCAATTCATTTTTCCCATAGGGATTTTAAAAAAGTCTTTGTTGAAGCGTTATAAGCCATGAACCAAGCCAGCCAGATCACAACATTACAAACTTTGATTCAAAGCAAAAAAGTATTTGAAAAATCGGACAAAAAGACAAGACTGTGAGGGAAAGAACTACAATCCCATGAAGCACTGCGAATGACATAATCAAATTAAATCTATTAATTTAAAATCATTGATTATTAGTTGTTGAAACAATATATTGTAAGTGTATTGCAAAATTATATGATATGCTGCTGCGGAGCTCGTGGGCTCGGCAAAAGTGCGCAATGAGGGAGCATATCACCCTCAAAGGGGCCTTAAAGCATCCTTCTAAAACCAAAAATGACAAATGGGACACCCTATAGTCTTGCAAGTCCGCAAGTGCACATGAAGTGTGCCATTTGGGATGGGGCCTGGGTGTTCTTTGCAATCTATTTTGGTGCAATTTGCTTGCTCCGACTGAATTTTCTGTACAGCATCATGGGTAATGTAGTTTTTCACCACAAATTCAGCAGTTAAACATGATTATTTTAAAAAGAATTTGAAATAATGTGAACAGATGGCTTCAACAAAAGCATATACTATCATACTTTGTTCAAAATCTATTTCCCTATGGAGAAAATGTGTTTTTAACTATATGACACCTGACTTGTTGTTGTTTAGACATTGCGGCTGTAGGTGGTGACAACTGTTTTATGAGCGAGTCACTGAATCATCAGTCAACCAATTCATTTAAAGACATTGATTCATTCAAAGACAAATCAGTTTAGCCAACTGATTTGTTAAAAAACATTGATTCATTCAGTATCGAAACAAGTGTGAGTGAATCATTCACTCAACCGATTTGCAACATTGGTTCATTCAGGAAGGAAACACCAGTGTTTCTGCTGTGGCTATATTAGGAACTAATTTCATGGGAGGAGCAAAATAGGCAAAGTAAGTAGGAATACTACGTCTAAAATGTAAGTTACTTAATATTAATTTGTTTACTGACTTTGCATAAAAGCAAACGTCATCCTCAATCGTGCAATGTGGCTGTGCTTCAGAACAATAGCGCTCTTGCTTGTGTGACATGTTTAATGAGAGTTAAAAGGAACAAGTTCCTGGTTTGTGTTTTTGATGGGGGTTCATAAGAAAAAAAGGCTGGAAAATAATGCTTTTGTGTGATGTAAGGACATCCCAAATTGCACAATTGCAAATGACCACATTGTCATAGAGTTCTTAAAAAGATGAGTTAGTGTACAATATTTTATTCTTATCCCCATTTTTACCCTTGCCCTGACTGTTTTGCTAAGTGTAGCCTACTAAAGGTTGTCATGCTCTTCATACTGAATATACTGAGACTCTGTCCTTTGTCGTTTCACTCAGTTACAATGTGCACATACTGTAACAACAAAACTACAAAGTGAGTTTCAGTAAGTAACCATAAATCATAAATCACAGTCTTTTTTTTGACGCCACGTTTTAGTCTGCATACCTTAACCGAAATTTGTAGGTTTGTATTTTCTTTTCCACGACTGTATAAGCAGTCGCTAGTCGCTACTGTTGATGGATATACAGAAGGGAAAATCATGAAGAGAAATATGAGGCTTGTGTTACAGAGCACGAGCTCACGATTCAGAGAGGCAGAACGTTTGGTTCGAATGAGCTCATGGGCATCTCTGTTTCAACAGACATCAATCGTATTCTGTGGTTTTGTGGTTACTTCTAAGAACTACCTTTTTATAATCAGTGGGAGTCTGACTGTGAAGCTGTAGTTACTTTAGAGACTGAAAAGGCTGAGTATGCTTTTTGACATAAACGTGGACTGAAGCCATTTGAACAGCAACTAAAGAGCTATTAGCATTAGGGCTGGATTGACAATATCAATTACTTGATTTGAATCTATCTTCATTTGATGAACCAATATCGGTTCTTAAATCCCAAGGTTAATATTTTGGTCTATGGTATTTTAGTTGATGCGTCAACAAAACTTCGCTAAACATTCGTGTTAACACACCTCCCATCCAGTAATCGCAATAATCTTTGTGCTTAGTTACTTTAGATATGAAACAACATCTTAGCGTTCAAATTCTGTCAATTTTATCATGAACTTCAAACAAAAAATGTAATTTTTGCTCTCTTTAATGTAGAGCATAACCGATAATCTCTTCCTCTTTACTACTAGTTATAGCATAAAATACATGAATGAACATTAAAAGGTATGTTAAAAGATACAGTACAACTTACTGAAATGTATCATGTCCCATGTAATCTCTCAATCAGGGTTGCAACTGCAGAAAGATGTCAATAAATAGCTTGTAAACAATATTGTGCATGTAACATTACATTTACCTCAAGAAACTCATTCAGTGTCCTCAATAGTTGGCTATAAAAAATAATTAGAGGAGTGTATATTTGCTTAAAGGGGACCTATTATGCCCCATTTTACAAGATGTAAAATAAGTCTCTGATGTCCCCAGAGTGTGTATGTGAAGTTTTAGCTCAAAAATACCACACAGATAATTTTTTACAGCATGTTAAAATTGCCACTTTTTGGGGGTGAGCAAAAACATGCCATTTTAGTGTGTGCCCTTTAAATGCAAATAAGCTGCTGTGCTCGGCCTAAGAGGGCGGAGCTTCAAGAGCTGATTCTCCGGTGTCAGGATTCAGTCAGGACGCACTATAATGTCAGAAACTGCGAATATATGCTGCATGGAGATAGAACAGGTATAGTTTAGTTTAATTACGGTTATAACTTATATTGTCTTCTTGTTTTTATCCACTATATTAGTACAAACCTGTTTACCGATGAGTTTTATGACGTTTATTGTACTTCACACAAAATATGAACCGTCCGTTTTCACTCTAGAAAATCACTGTAAGAGCTTAATAAAACACAGTGCAAGTGTGCATTAAAATATTATCCATAAACTCTCTCTCTCTCCCTTGCATTATCATCAATATACACAGCGAAGTACACAGAAACACTCGTTACAACTAACAGTAAACAAATATATAAAGACCTTATGCCTTTTCGGGTGGTGCTTAAATAAACTGGTAAACTTTATATCTGTAAATCAACTCCGATGAACTGTAATAAAGTGCTCTCACCTTTATTACTGCCGTATCCATTATCACTCTGGAGGCTGTAAGCTAGATCACGAACAGTTTGTACTGATCTATCCTTAAGTAACAACTTTTTACCACAACTTCTGTTTTGTATTGTCCCTTTGTATTGACATTCGTTCACAAAGTATGAAATGATTCGCGCAGACATAAACGAATTTCGGTAGAATTGAGGGAGCAATTTCTTCGAAAACAAAATTAATCCACCTCTTCTTCAGCGCATCAGATTTAGGGAGTAAATGGAGAGAGCTATGTGGATTAATCCATCCAGCTACAGAACAATTAAAACGACATTCTCGTCAGTGCAGCAATGGCGGACTGTGTACAACTCGCTGTGAACTCGCTCAGGGCGGTTCTATGTTAAAACGGCAGTGTCTGTCAACATTCGTGGGCGGGGCCTGTGGCTAATGTGACGTCACACTGCCAGGAACCTGCAAACAGCTTGTTTTGAGACACTGCTTATGATTTATGGGGATAAAAAAAAAAGGAGTGGTTGGATTTTTATCACTATAAACACACTGCCAACACACATTTATATCCAAACACCATGCAAAAGTGAATTTTGCATAATAGGCCCCCTTTAATATATGCACTATATTACATATTCATCATTATATTAATGATTATATTATATTTGTGATGTTTTGTTTAATGTTTTAATAAATGAAAACAAGTTTTTAATTCAGAATCAGAATCAAAACATGAAATCTTTGTCAATACCCAGCCTTAATTGCCATATAAAAGTTTAGACATTTCTAACAAAAGTTGTTTAGTTAATTTCACTGGGTGGTTAAACTGATAATAGTAGGCAGATGCCATATGTGACCCTGGACCACAAAACCAGTCATAAGGGTCAATTTTTTGAAATTGAGATTTATACATCATCTGAAAGCTGAATAAATAAGCTTGGTTTGTTAGGATAGGACAATATTTGGCCGAGATACAACTATATATACAACAATATAAATCTTGAATCTGAGGGTGCGAAAAAATCAAAATATTGAGAAAATCGCCTTTAAAGTTGTCCAAATTAAGTCCTTAGCAATGCATATCCACTCACAAAAATAATTTTTTGATATATTTATGATAGGAGATTTATAAAATATCTTCATGGAACATGGTCTTTACTTAATATCCTAATGATTTTTGGCATAAAAGAAAAATCGATGATTTTGACCCATACAATGTATTGTTGGCTATTGCTACAAATATACCCGTGCAACTTATGGCTGGTTTTGTGGTCCAGGGTCACATGTTTGATTTGTGAGGGACAGATCTACAATTTGAAAATATTGAAAATACGGCCTTCCACAAAAAGACATTTTCAATTCATTGTCGGTGGAGCAATCAACATCCAGCAGTATTGACTGTACTTGTTTTATTTGCATGAACTTTATGTCCAGGAAGAAAATGTTATTGCTAGGGATGCACGATATATCGGCCATCATATCGGTATCGGCCGATATATGTTCATTTTTAATGTTATCGTTATCGGCGCAATAAGAAAATATTAAAGCGATAAATAATGGATTATTTCCTTCAGCTGAGACACTTCAGATGCGCACTGTCTGCCATGAGGGTTTTGAATTGCTTGAAATATGATTGGAGTCACTTCAAAAAGGAAAATACAGTTAAGTTCAACATGTGCAGCACAAATCTGTCATATAGGCAACATAAAATTATAATGATATAATATAACCTCATTATAATTGTGTGCTTGGGACATGGCCTTTAATGGTGAGACTTTTGTTTTTGTAATCAGGCTCAAAAATTATTTGGATTTAGATTTATCGGCCAATATATCGGTTATCGGCTTTCAAATATAAAAAAATTATCGGTTATCGGTATCGGCCAAAATTTTCATATTGGTGCATCCCTAGTTATTGCACAGAACCAATAACATTTTTTTCCATAACACAGAACTTTCAGACATTCACGGATGTCTCAGTTATGTCTTGTGCAATGTATCAACTTTGTCTTTGATGTTGCTAATTAGAAGACAAAAATAGACCCAATTGAGTGAACTGTTGACAAGTATTTTGTTTAAGGGATGTTTAGATGTTTTTACTGTTTAAGTTTTTTTTTCTTTTTCAGTATACCAGCCATAATCTGCATCAAACCAATGGCAATGATCATGGAATCATGGAAGTCATGGAAACCAGAGGCTTTTGGTTTCTAAGCATCTGTCTAATCAATCAGGAGCCACCTCGCAGCTCAAAGTCCTGTGCGAATGAAGCAGGCAAGCCACCCAGGAGGACCTCCAGGAAGTCCTGTAAGTCTCCGGATGGAGAATTTTAGGTTAAAGTTATTTTAGGTAGCTTTGCTTTAGAGGAAATTATAGCAGCAGTGGTAAAACGGAGAGAGGGGGAGAAAAGGACAGGCGGTCAGTAAAGTGTATAATTTTCTCATTTCTCTCATGGAGGATGAGGTATTCCTCGAGAAGGCTTCATTAGATTTATGAAGCCTCTTGCCCAACCCTCTGACCCCAGATAAACAACGTCGGACTTCTTTAGGCTGTGGAGACCACAGTGGGGGGGCTCGGTGTCTCCTGCTGTAACCCTTTCTGCATGCTTGCGTACGTTATCTACACTTCATCTCGTATTGTAAAACTGTCAACACTATTCACCAGTGCAACCGTTTCCATGGAAAGCTTAGAGGCCACAAATTAGCAGTTAGCATTATGTTAGCAACTGTTAGCTCGTAGGGCTGTTTTATCATCATTGTACTATAATTTTATGCAATGCTGCACAGTCATGCAGCCTGTGTTTTGAATTTTGGCATAATATCTCTTATCAACAGAAAATAATTTCCTGTATTTTTAAAGCAAAATCACTGTTACAGTAACAGTAAAAAACTCAATGCATATTTCTGCTTTTAAACCATGCAAGGGTCAGTTTGCTTCCATTCCAAGTGCCTTACTGAAGCTGCTACTTTTTGTTTTTGTAAAAAAAAAAAGTACAAATAGCATTTATTTTCATAACGTCATTATGCCCCAAATGTTGTTGCTAGAGCTTAAGTTATATTGAACCTGGAACATTCCTTGATCACTTAGCATCATTATGCCGTCTTTGTGTGTCTCTTTAAGCTTTAATCATGGACTTTAGAGGGTTTACGTTCTGTCTCTTTTACAGCAATGTTATGCAAAAGCGGCTTCTTTTTGGAGATTTTCTCAGATTTTTATTCAGATTTTGCTTTGATCTCCTTGACAGCTGGAATCAAGCTCTTCAATCTCTCGAACGCCCCTGAAAGTAACGTGAATTTCACCATTAATCTAAAAGAGAGGCCGAGGTGTGGCCCACCTTAGCAAATATGTTCAGAAACACTGACCCTGGTTTCTCATGCAGGCGACATTAGTTTGAATCTGGCTCACCACAATTCCCCTTCTTCTCCTAATGAATTTGCACTAAAATACAGTAGATGTTGGGAAAAGTTATGGGAAGTGTTTTATCAAGCCTCTTAAAAATAGTTTTATTACATATTTGATTTTATGGTTTGCTGCATTTTACTATGAGCATTTAGCATAGTATTTTTTTCCAGAACAAACCTGTGATACATTTTTCGCCATTACCCACCATCAGTTGAAAACTGTTTCTTTAGTTTAGGAGATCATTTGTTCTGCTGAACACATTCCACTCAGTTACTTTAACAAGTCTTTTCTCCATCCCACCACACACTGTGCTATGCTATTCCCAGTAGCACATATATAAAACAGCAGTGAATGACATTAATAATGAGTACTGATGAATAATGAGTCTTTGGCTCTGTTCCAAACCTAGAGAGCTGCCTTTGACTGATTTAGAATGCTCTACATAGGCAACAACTCAAATAGTGGCACACAAACAGTGCTCTGCATTTGAGACTTGACTAACAAATGTGTTGCAGGGATGGCATTTTTGTAGGCCAAAACACTGTAACGATTTTAGCACTTTTGGTTCCATCGTCCTGAAGTCAATGGCTTTTTGAATGGGTTTTTGGTTAAAGAAGACCTATAATGCCCAATTAACAAGATGTAATAAAAGTCTCTGGTGTCCCCTGAATGTGTCTGTGAAGTTTCAGCTCAAAATACCCCACAGATCATTTATTATAGCTTGTCAAATTTGGGTGTGAGCAAAAACACACCGTTTTTGTGTGTGTCCCTTTAAATGCAAATGTGCTGCTGCTCAACAACAACAAAGCTGGAGAATCTCACGCAGCCAAAATGACGATTGTCAGTAACAGTGTTCAGCCTTACATTGTTCAAACTGGAGTTGGACACTGATGGAGAGACTCAGGAAGAACTTACAGAATGCATCTGGATGTTTCTGAATGGTTAGTGGATAAATGTATGTAGTTGCTGTGGAGTTGATTCAACTCATTGACTAGCATGTGCCGTCAGGTTAATCTTTTGTGCAAATCCAGCGTTGAATTGACCCTCGTTTGTAAAGCAGTCTGGCGTAAAATGACAGCATGGTAACAACACTCTACTACAACAACTCTTCCTCTTCTCTAAAGCAGCCCAACATGGCCTCACCCCCTTTGTTGCGTGTTCTCGGGGGCGGGGTTTATGTAAATTTTGGGGTTTGTGATGTTACCAACCCGGGAGGAAGCTCATTGTAGTCCCTACCAGCCATTTGTTGTACTCCTTAAAAAGCGGATGAATCAGAATGGTGGTCACGTTGAAGTGTTTACCATGGTGTAGTTCGTTTTTAGCCTACGATTAGCTTTTTACTTCTGCTGAATGTATAAGCTTCAAAATCCATAAAAGTTGTGTTTATTTGTGAAGATTATCATGATGGACAAAACATGTAAGAATCATAAACTTTTGTTGGTAACAAAGCTTATTTTCTGTAATAATCCAAAAGCCATTGGAAAAATCCTATTGGGTTTATGTTGAGGGAAACTGGTGAAGCTAACTTCTGGGTTGGCCTACAAAATTAAGTCATCACTACACCGCTCTATAGATGTTGATATTAGAACTTTCCTAAGCTAATGGCGAAATCCTCTACCATTATGTATGTCCTAACCAGAGGCAATGCAATAAACATGTTTTTGTCCTAATTTGACTTTCAGTTCTAGCCCCACCCACTTTGGTCCAAAATTTCACTACTTATACCTTTGCATTATGTCAAGTTGCATTAATTGCATACAAAGGTCATGTAGCTAGACTATTCATATTGCATCTCATTAGGACACATTCTAATAAGCATAAAAATGGGATTAGCTTCTCTATGAAGGTTACTTGCAAAATTGCCTTAGAAATTTGACTAAAAAGGCCCAGATCTTAGGAGTGGGAAGCACTTGTATGATGCCTTAAAATGTTGCCTATGTAGGCAGCTCACTAGGTTTTGAAAAAGAGATGAATGAGCCCCTGCTGTAGGGATTGTGGAGAGAGAGAGAGAGAGAGAGAGAGAGAGAGAGTAGGGGGTAGAGCTGGTAATTATGGGCCCTGTGCTGCAGCTAAACTGGCCTGGGCGGTCTCTGGAGCCAGTGGGTCTGGCACAGGGAGGTCTGGCCACAGACCCCAGTGGTGACGGCACAGAGTCTGGGACGAGTCGCAACACCAGCTCGGGTTTGGAGCATTCCACACATAACCCTCCTCCTTCCTCTTCTCTCATCCCAGCCCCTCCCAGCCGTACCAGACAGGGAATTCTGATGCGTGTGTGTGCTTTTTTATGAACATTTATGTGTGTGTTTTGGCATGCAGGTGTGGATGTTTTATGCATGTGTACATTGTTTTTTGCATGTCTGTTTTTGAAGACTGTGTCACGTGTTTCTTGGAATTTAGACTTGCTTGATTTTTATTGAGCCTTTTCTGGGACAATGACGGAACAGAACCATACAAATGGATTCTTTTGAAGTCAACATGAAATTGCATTTGCAAAACATTATTAACATTCTGTAATGTGTAATTTCTGAGGATGTTCAACTTGATTTCAACATGATAAAATGTAAGAAGGGACCTGGAATTGTTTGGATGGTGAAAATGATGGTATAGAAGGGGAGTGGTTTAAAAATAAAAGGCCTTGGTGACATTAGCTGAAAAGGAAAATAGTTTCAGAGGCTGAGTCAGTTATTTTTATGCAAAGGGGACCTTGTGCCTCTTTTCACAAGATGTAATAAAAGTCTCTGGTGTCCCCAGAATGTGTCTGTGAAGTTTCAGCTCAAAATACCCCACATATCATTTATTATAGCTTGTCAAATTTGCCCCTATTTGAGTGTGAGCAAAAACACGCTGTTTTTGTGTGTGTCCCTTTAAATTTAAATGAGCTGCTGCTCCCGGCCCCCCATTCCAGAAGAGGGAGGAGCTTTAACAGCTCACGCTTCAGTTGCTCAACAACAACAAAGCTGGAGAATCTCACGCAGCCAAAATGAAGATTGTCAGTAAAGGTGTCCAGCCTTACATTGTTCAAAACAGAGTTGGACACTGATGGAGAGACTCAGGAAGAAGTTACAACTTTTAGAATGCATCTGGATGTTTCTGAATGGATAATGGATAAATTTATGTAGCTTTGAATTGACCCTCGTTTGTGAAGCAGTCCGGCGTAAAATGACGGCATGGTAACAACACTCTACTACAACAACTCTTTCTCTTCTCTAAAGCAGCCCAACATGGCCTCACCTCCTTTGTTGCATGTTCTCGGAGACAGGGTTTATGTAAATTTTAGGGTTAGTGATGTCACTAACCCAGGAAGAAGCTTGTTGTAGTTCCTACCAGCTGTTTGTTGTAGTCCTTAAACAGGATTCTATCTCCATTTGCATTGAACTTTCAAAGGTTTCTTTGAGCTGCACCCTCTACTGTACAAGCATGAACTTGCCTGAATTTCCTTCATCCTGAGGCTTATTCATTTCACTTTTGGTGTGAAAGTGCTTTTAAATTTGCCAAAAATATTAGTCATTAGTTATTAAAAAACAAACAAGGAAGCCCAGTCCAGATAAGAAAAAGTAACGCAAAAGTAGTATAACACATTACTTTCCATAAAAAGTAACTAAGTAACTCAATTAGTTACTTTTTTAAGGAGTAATGCAATATTGTCATGTATTACAATTATAAAAGTAACTTTCCCCAACACCGCTAATAACAGTATCCAATTTTGGACACAGCCTAGGATGTGCCTTATAGCGAATATGGTCAATTTTGATACAAGTAGTATGTGTCCAGTGATATCTTTATAACCTTGTTGTGCAAGTCTGATGTGTGGAAATGGGCATTAATGTGAATATTTTGTTATTTTTTAAAACCATTCTGAAGTTTAAGTGTGTGTGAATGCTATAAAATGTAGAGTGCAGCAAACCTGTGCAGCAGGTGTATGGGCCGTGAAGCTTGGTTTCATTCTGCACGTCAAAAGCAAGATCAAACGAGGCAGCCCGTCAACAGTTGTCTATGCATGCACAGCTCATAGAATTCTCATCAACACCTTCTCCATCCCATAATACCAGAACACAGACACATTTTTCATCTTATTCTTTAAAACACGTGAGCGTGTGGAAAAGAATAAAACACAAAAAACTCAGTACTGCTGAGGTATTCTCAGGTTATCAGAGTTTACTGGCATAGCAGTTCCTCTCAAAGGCAGGATAAACTTCAAGGATAAGATTGAAAATCCTGCCCATAACTTTCTTCTCTGGAGATCTTCTAGACAGGCTCATCATCTTGAATCCATATTCTTTATTAGGGCTGTGGCATCATGGTGTAGGAAAAGAAAGACTTCACAGCTCATGGTGGGAGAGTAGGAGAAAACATTGTGTAAACTGGACAGATAATATCTTGAAAACTTTCCAACAACATGTTTCGTACACGTCAATGAGGGAGAAGTGAATAAATAAAGCAACCGGCAGTAAATTGTGCACAGCGCACAGCTCAGAGTACACTGTCCTTAGTTCAAGCACATATTTATGCGGGTTACACCAGCATGAGTCAGTGATCCGTATCATTTGTTGTGGCAATAGCAGCAACACTTCAGTCCTTTCAGTAATATATTATATTTTGTGGTTCATCGTCAGGAGATCTGATGACTATGAAGAGCTATGTGGTATTATGTACATATAAATATTGTTTTTATTTGTAGCCTAGTACACAATGCAGAGAGAGAATACATTTTTACACTAGAGCAGTGTTTTCTAACTTTTTTGTCTTACGTACTCTGAAAGCTCCATCAGTAAGAATCCAGAAATGTGTTCTTTTTAACAAATATTATGCAGAATCTCATTTAACTTTATTATCTGTACCATTTTCGTTGGCAGCATAAGTCTTTTAAAGAAAAAAAACAAAAAAAACAACACATACCAAGTGTAGCACATAGACTGATTCATCCATCCCATCCATTTTACAAACCCCTTGTCCTGTGTATGTCATGGGAAATGGCACATATATTCCAAACAAACAGATAAAACTTTACACACATTAGTTTATTTTTACTTTCCTTAAAAAATTAACTGTAATGAAAAAGGAAAACAATGAGATTAATTCTTTTTCCCCCTGTTTTATAAGTTTAACCAGGCAAAAGTAGCCCTGAAATCCACTTAAGTACCTCTGGTTTGGAGTCACTGCACTAGGCAACATGTATCTACTGTAGCACTTCAAATGAAATGAGACTCAGCTGATGTAGTCACGTACCTTTTCGTCTCTCAGCACATTGTGTGGTCCCACTGATATAGAAAAAGGTTGCAGTGGAACAGTCACGAGGCTGTTGGTAAAATGGATTCCTTACTGCCTATGTAGAGGAAGGAATTCTTGAAAACAACACTGGAAGAACTGCATTGCACTGAATCACATTAACACACTGGCTGCTTTCCCCTAGTGCCTACAGTCATTATGGTCCAAAGATTATCTATTGTGAATGAGTAAACAGTTAAATGTGTTGTAAAATGTCAGACAATGTGTGTTTTGTTTTCATCAAGTTGTGAAAATTAATTAAAAGATGCCGGGAGCTGTTGGTGGGGGGGGTCTTTGCTTGCCAAAAGATTTCGCTATCACGTTGCATTTTGGATATGTTTGCAAAAGAGGGATCAATTTAAAAATAATAAACATTAGTATAGTGTACAACAGTACAGTGCCCCTCAAATTTAAACTGTATACTCTAAAAAATGCTGGATTAAAAACAACCCAAGTTGGGTTGAAAATAGACAAACCCAGCAAATGGGTTGTTTTAAGCCAGCGGTTGGGTTAAATGTTTGCCCAACCTGCTGGGTATTTTTATTTAACTCAACTATTGTTTAAAAATGACTCTATTGCTTGCTTAAATTGAACCCAAATTTATTAATATGTTTAATAAATGAACATTTTAATGAATAATAATTAAACAATAAACATTTTTTAAATTGCTGATTAATAAATGTTCACCTTTTGATTATTATTGTTGCCTCTAGTAATTATGTGTCTGATTTTTTTTTTAATTCCAACCTATTTTTGGTTCATTTTAAGCCAGCTACATATTATTTTTTCAACAATAGTTGGGTTAAATAAAACCGCCCAGCATGTTGGGCAAACATTTAACCCAACCACTGGGTTAAAACGACCCAATCACTGGATTTGTCCATTTTCAACCCAACTTGGGTGGTTTTTAACCCAGCAATTTTTAGAGTGTATTATTTTATTTAATAAGGAGTTATATTTTGCTTACAGAGACATTTTTATTACATTAATGCTAAGAAACATTATTTTAGTAGTATAAAGAAATGAGTATAAAGCAGTATAAAGAAATGAGGATAATTGAAACTACTATAATAAACATCGATATGCATTATGGTAATTTGAAGTGAAATGTGCTTAAAGGGATAGTTCACCCAAAAATGAAAATTCTGTCATCATTTCCTCAGACTCAAGTTGTTCCAAACCTGTATAAATTTATTTGTTCTGCTGAACACAAAGGACGATATTTGGAAGAACGTTTGTAACCAAGCAGATCTCGCCCCACATTGACTACCATAGTATTTTTTTTTTTCCTATTATGATAGACAATGGGGGGCAAGATCTGATGACAGGTAAATGATGACAGAATTTTCATTTTTGGGTGAACTATCCCTTTATTTGTCTCAAATCTTAAAAATAAGCTTAACTTGTATGCAAAATATAATTTATTATCTTTTCTGGGGGGTGAAATGTTTTCAAGGGTCTGACTCCTGGACAAATTAACCCTTAAAAAAGTCTAAAAGTCTCCCGATAAACTTTCATTATTTTGTTTGTGGACGTCTCTTGGCAACCAGTCGCATCTTTTTAAGGAAAGCAGTTTGAGGATGCTGTAGGTACACACAGCACTCATAAGCACCTAAAATAAACTCTTACACTGGCAGGCGGATGCCACAAAAAAAGAGTCCTTGTTTCTTTTTTCATAAGGTCCTTTATTTTGACAGGAACAGGAGAAATGGGTATTTATATCTCTGGCTGTGTGCTGTGGCCTCTCCACAATTACAGACTGTTCATCCCAGACTCTGAAGAGGGAGGGACAGAGGGATGGAGGGAGGTATAGCAAGATGAAGGGAGGGGGACAGCGGGACAGGAGAGAATGCTGTGGGGACATTAAGGGAACACCTCTAAGTCTACCATACTTTCTACATTGAGATTTCTTTTTTATTATTGAAAATGAATGTATTTATTGAATTGAATGTATCAATTTTTTTAAAGGGATAGTATGTATATATATATATATATATATATATATATATATATATATATATATATACACACACACACACTGTGTTCCAAATTATTATGCAAGTGACATATCAGTAGGATTTCAGTACAATAAACATTCAGATTTTAGTTTTTCTAAGAAAGTGTTTGTTTGCTTATTTATCCATGTCTTTTTAGATAACTGGTATCAATCTCAGACAAAATAATTTGCCAGGTCTACTTAGGTAAATGGAAACCCTACTTAGAGGTTGTTCCACATTATTAAGCAAGTCACAGTTCTCATGCAATATGGGGAGGAAGAAAGATCTTTCTGAAGATGAAAAGCATGAAATGGTGCAATGTTGTGCAAAAGGCATGAAAACAACTAATATTGTGTGAAAACTGAATGCAGATTATCGAATTATCATAAGATTTGTGAGTGATTTAGAGCACAGCAGAACTCGGTCAGATAAAGGCTTATTAAGGAAAGTTTCTGTCAAACAAGTTAATTGTATTAAAAGGGCAGCTATAAAAAAGCCAGTGTTGAGCAGCAAACAGGTATTTGAAGCTGCTGGTGTCTCTGGAGTCTTGAGAACCTCTCCATGCAGGCTGGCAGTTGTGTGTAAAATTGCATTTTAGCCACTCCAAACCAAAGCTCACAAAGAGAAACATTTGCAGTGGGTGTAGAAATACATTTTCAAACAGTTTTATTGCTGTGGTGTTTTTTGCAGCATGGGATAGTGCATAGTGCATTGTATTTCAGAAGGCACTATCCTTCTTTTTATACCATAGCTGAAAATGGCAAGTTATGAACTCCACATATCTTGATGAAGTCATTTTAACACCCTCAGAGACCCTAAAGGGAACTTCCATCTCACTTCCCAATATTCCAGCCCAAATCATCACCCGCCAGCTCCCTGCTGACGTCACAGTCTTGTTGGAACGTGGTGGCCATTCACCATCCATCCAGAAATCCATCCATTTAGACCATCCATTGTAGTACGGCATTTGTCAGTGAATAAAACTATTTAAAAATGAGTCTTCATGTATTTCTAAACCCACTGTAAATGTTTCTCTTTGTGAGGTTTGGTTAGTGGTGGCTGAAATGCATCTTTACGCACAACTGCCAGCCTGCATGGAGAGGTTCTCGAGACTCCAGAGACACCAGCAGCTTCAAATACCTGTTTGCTGCTCAACAGTGGCTTTTTTTATAGCTGCCCTTTTAATACAATTAATTTTTTTGACAGGAACTTTCCTGAATAAGCCTTTATCTGACCGAGTTCTGCTGTGCTCTAAGTCACTCACAAATCTTATGATAATTCAATAATCTCCATTCAGTTTTCACACAATATAAGTTTTTTCATGCCTTTTGCACAACATTGCACCATTTCATGCTTTTCATCTTCAGAAAGATCTTTCTTCCTCCCCATATTTCATGAGAACTGTGACTTGCTTAATAATGTGGAACAACCTCTAAGTAGGATTTCCATTTACCTAAGTAGACCTGGCAAATTATTTTGTCTGAGATTGATACCAGTTATCTAAAAAGACATGGATAAATAAACAAACAAACACTTTCTTAGAAAAACTAAAATCTGAATGTTTATTGTACTGAAATCCTACTGTTATGTCACTTGCATAATAATTTGGAACACAGTGTGTGTGTGTGTATATATATATATATATAATTTTATTATTTATTTATTATTTTTTTTCCCCAACCCTCATTCTGACCCTCTGTCTGAAATTAACCGTTTTTAAGGCCGGCTCCTTTAAGGCTTGTCAGTAAACGGTCAATGTTATGATTGGCTAACATCATTACATAGGAAACAGTATCAACGCCCACTCGATATTGCATGTGAGTAAGAGTAAACCGTCATTTACAAACAAATCATTATGAAATCATTTACTTACTGTTTGTGATGCAACTGCTGTCAGATTCAATACAGTTGACTGCTTCATCTTTCAACAAAAGTTTCTTTGTGAACTCTCTAATACACTGTGCCTCGTTTACAAAACAAAATGCTTCGAACAAACATAGTCATCCAACGAGGCCTGGGGTCCATTCTTCGTACCTTGATTAATACATCTAAGATGATTTGACAGTTGCCAGATCTAATCATAATAATGATCTCTGGCTAATTTGGTTCTTCAAACGAATTTGCGGATTTGATTAAAATATTTGGATTAAGTTGTCTGAGATTACTGCACATTCTTGTGTTCATTGGAAAGGGCAGATATATTAGATACTCGAAACCATGATCAGCAATGCAGCGATTTGCTGGCAGCAAGACGTAATGACATCATATTAAAAAAGAACATCACACACCTGACGAAAAATTTCTGGACCTTTGTATGGAAACTATGGAAGTTTGTTTCCGCCACTGAATAAAACATAAAAAAGGTAATTGCGACTTTTTATCTCACAATTCTGAGAAAAAAGGTAGTCTTTTTTCCCCCCTCAGAATTGGACTTTATATCTCCCAATTGCCAGTTTATATCTCACAATTCTGAGAAAAGAAGTCAGAATTGCGAGAAAAAAAGTCAGAATTGTGAGATATAAACTCACAATTACGAGAAAAAAAGTCCGACTTTATTTCTCACGATTGCAAACATTCTTTCACTCTTCCATTTGTCCTGTTGTCAACAGACTAATGTGTGTGGAATATGTCAGAAAGTGAACGTGCATCTGTATATTGTATTCAATGTGTAGACAGTGTCAGTGATTATAATGGGTTCTATTTGATTTTGACTCAACGTGACGTTCTCATCCAGTGTAGGCAAATGCCAGCTGTTAAGCGACTGAATACCTGTAGGTGGGACCTATGCGATTATGAAAAACTGTCGATGTCTTGCTCTGGAGGCAGTTATATGCAAATATACTTGCCAGTGTGACATCACAGGTCACCAAATATCAAAACAAGAAACTTGATTAAATAAATGCTTTGTTTATAATGAGGAGGACATTTTAAGCTCTGAAATTTGAGGATGTTTTAATGGTACAAAGACCTCTTATATGTCAAAAGATCAAGGCAAATTTGATTTCTCATGTTATGACCCTTTAATTCTGTGATACACAAAAAGGTAAATTTTGAAGGATCTACTGGTTACTCTTCAGTGTAATTACAATAAAGGACAGACTGGAGATTTTGAACTTTGGAAAGGACATATCTCTTCATATGTCCTTTATAATATGATCCATGTACTATGTTCCAAGTCGTATGATAGCTTTGTGTGAAGAACATCCTTACATTTAAGTTGTTTTTTTTCTGATAAGCTGTCATCTCCATTGCAATGTTAACCGAATCAGTGAGTTGAACTCAAGAACTGAATCGGCTCAAATCATGTACTAATTGATCAGACATGTTTTATGAATTTTGTCAACTTTGTCAAAAGAACACTTAATTCAACACTTCATTGTAACATTGTCAAGATTTTCTCCCTGTTCTTTACACAAAGCTGTCAAATTGCTTCAAAAGACTATGGTGTATTGACTAGAGCACTTTGATACTTTTTTTTATGATGCTTTTGCTCTCGTTTTTGAAGTTTGAAACCAGGCCCTATTCATTGTAGTTGCGTAGAAAAGAGTACAATCCTTTACCATTTTTTCTTTTGTATCATACGGAAGAAGGAAAGTCATACAGGTTTGTTATGAAAGGTTTATTTTGAATGATTTGCCATGCTGTTTATTAATAGCAAAGAATTCTTTACTAGGCCTTGTTTACGACTATTTAAACCTCATGTACACTACAGATTGAGGACTCATTTTACAAGAGTCTGCTTTACAAGCATGTTTCCACCAACAAAATATACTTGTAAAACTGGGTACACCTGTAGTTGGCATGTGAAAATGGCTGATCAGCACACCTCTGGCAGATAAAAGAAATTAAATTCTCACATCATGATCATTTGATTTTTGTAAAATAAAAAGGTAACTCATTAATAGAAACAGTACAGTATATACACTGGCAGTCAATAGTTTAGAATAAGTAAGATTTTTTTTATTGTTTTTTTTTTAAGAAGTCTCTTATGCTCACCAAGGCTGCATTTATTTGATGAAAAATACAGTAAAATGATGTCAAAGCAGCATCATTAATGTCACATGATCCTTCAGAAATCATTCTAATATGCTGATTTGCTGCTCAAGAAACATTTCTTATTTTAATCAATGTTGAAAACAGTTGTGCTCATTCATATTTTTGTGAAAACTGATACATTTCTATTCAAAAGTTTGGGGTAAGATCTTTTTAAAAAATAGAAATGAATACTTTTATTCAACAAGGATGTATTAAATTGATTCAAGTGACACTAAAAATATGTTACAACAAATTCAAATAAATGCTGTTCTTTTGAACTTTCTATTATTAATTGAAGAATCCTGAAAAAAAATGTATCAGATTTTTTTAACATTGATAATTAGAATAATAATATTAATAATTGAGCACCAATAATAATTGATAACAATTGAGCAGTAAATCAGCATATTAGAATGATTTCTAAAGGATCATGTGACACAGAAGACTGGAGTAATGATGCTGAAAATTAAGCTTTGCTATCAAAGGAATAAATTCTATTTATTATAAAATATAATAATATTTCACAATGTTACTGTATTTTCCATCAAATACATTTCTTTCAAAAACATGTACAAAGAAGATTGCAGGATACCCTTTTTTCTTTATCTATTTTTTAAAGGATGTTTGACTTCTAGTAGAAATATATTTTATTAGATATTTATTTATTATTTTTTCATTTTAGAAGAAAATGATTTATGTTGTGCATGTCTTTTATTACATTATTAGAATTAACTTGTGGCTGAGGCCACCCCTCGGGTTTGCACTGAGGACGGGTGTATGTCTTGGACATTGAGATCCTGCCTTGGTTTTGTATGATGGTTTTGGGGGCGTTGAAGAGGGCTGATGTATCCAGTATGCCTGATGTTTTTTCAGGGGGCTGTGGTTTTGCGGTGCCTGAAGCCAGGGTGGTGTCTGAACCACCTTCTCTCCGCTGGCCATGTGCCCGGTGTCCCAGCTTCACTAGCGCTCCACCTCAACTATGTCACTGCAGCCAAGCCCGTCTAGGGCAGCCAAGAAGATGGCGTGCAAAGCAACAGGAAATACAAGACAGCCTTGTTTATGAGTACAGTGTGTGATGCAATGCTGCCTGCACTGGACCAACTGGTGCCTTTGAGGCAGACATCTTTCAGTGCTGCTTGTAGCGTCTGCGCTCGCAGCTGCAGCGGGGATTAGAGAAGACCCAAATTTCACCAGTAAAAGTTTTAAATGTCCTTAAAGGACCATATTGTGTTTTTATATAGAGCTGTTCAGTTTGTAGTCATAAAACCCAGAAGAGAATTAGCGTTTTTGAGCCAAGGGTTCCCTAGGGAGTTCCCTAATGGGTTTTTATGGTAGTGTTCGATTTATGGAGGGGAAAAAAAAGGTCAGTGTTGAACATAACTAGAAGAGACATTCTTTGTTTGCTCGGGTTTACAATTTCATTTTCTGTGCTTCAAAAATGTAGGCTGCTAAAACATGGATTCCAACTACCACAAGGATGTGAGTTTATGTGGGGTAGGGATAGTTCTGTCATCATTTACTTGCCCTCAAGTTGTTCCAAACCTGTATGAGTTTTTTCTTCAGTTAAACACAAAAGAAGATATTTTGATGAATGTTGGTAACCAGATAGTTGACAGTAGCCTATGACTTCCGTAGTGTTTTTTTTTCCTACTATGGAAGTCAATGGCTTCCGTCAACTGTCTGGATACCAACAAGAAAAAAACTCATACAGGTTTGGAACAACATAAGGGTGAGTAAATGATGACAGAATGTTCATTTTTGGGTGAACTATCCCTTTAATGAGTCGTCCTTGTAACATGTAGCAACTTGTTGTAAACTTAAATGTTTTTGAAGCACACAATGGTTTCAAAACAAACATTTGTATGAAACTTATATGTCTTTGAGTAATGTTAACAAAAGTAACATTATATAACAAAATATAACCTTATTTTAAAAAATTGAAAACTGATATTCTACAAACCCTTTCAAAATTACAGAGGAAGTGAATTGTTCTAGCCTACAAATTAACTCTACTGAACTCTATATTGCCTTGTGGTAAACTGATCATGACTTTAATTTCTTTGAGCTGCAGGTAAAGCATGTAAACATGTAAAGCATGTATCCTGTAACACTCAAGGAAAGTTTCAGCAGTCTAACTATATTCTCATGTAATGGTAATGTTCTTCCTTATTCCTGCATTATCTGAAACCGATATACAGAACGACTCTATTGGGAGTCTTTCAAAGGCTTAATGGGGAGTCAGGTTGCGTTTGATATCACTTTCTGTTTGTGAGACGGATGGTACTTTGTGGAACATGTGTTTATGTCTCAGCAGCAGTCTGTAACCTACTAATGGTAAAGTATTGGCACAGCAGCTCAGACTATTTGCTTTTTGGCTCTTTTGCAATGCTAATATTTCATCATGTGACACCTACAACTTTGTTTGCTCATCTTTTTTTCTCAGATATGGTTGCCATAGCAGCATAACAAATGATTTTAATATCTGCCAGTCAAGATAGGTGTCACACAATGTTTGAAGGCACCGCATCATAGTTTTAAGAGCAGAAAGAAAACAAGGTAGAGTTGTTTCTAAATTTAATATAAGTTTGGAACTTATAATATAGAAGTTCTAATATAGCAGAATGGAAAACAGTCAATATATTTACAGTGTTGACCCTTCTTCTTTATAACCTCTACCATTCGCATGCTGGATATCAGCTTCTAAGCCAAATCTTGAATGATGGCAATCCATTCTTGACTTATTAGTGCTTGAGTTGATCACAGTTTGTGGACTTCTTTCTTTTTGAGGATTGACCACAGGTTCTCTATGGGATTAAGATCCGGGGACTTGGCTGGCCACGGATCCAAAATTTCAACGTAATGATCTCCAAGCCACTTCATTATCACTCTTGCTTTGTGACAAAAAAAATCCTTGGGAGAAGTTGCTGGAATCCTTGGGAGAAGTTGCATTCGTAGGACGTTTTGATACCATTCTTTATTCAGGGCAGTGTTTTTGGGCAGAATTGTGAGAGAACCCAGACCCTTGGATGAAAAGCAATCCCACACATGGATGTTCTTAGGATGCTTCACTGAGGGTTCAGGAACGCCTCATGGTAGCATTCAGCTTTTCTTCTCCGGACAATCGATTTTCCAGATGTCTCAAACAGTCGGAAAGGGGCTTCATCAGGCTTTGCATCAGTCTTATGCTCTCCAGTCCTTGTACTTCCGGCAGAAAATCAGTCTGTCCTTGACGTTTTTCTTGGAGAGAAGTGCCTTCTTTGCTGCCCTTCTTGACACAAGGCCATTGTTCAAAAGTCTTGGCCTCACTGTGCATGCAGATGCACTAAAACCCACCTGCTGCCAATATTGAGTAAACTCTGAACTGGTGGTGACACGATTCCTTAACTCACTCCTCAGGAGGAGACGGTCCTGGCAACACTCTGGGACGTCCTGAAGCCTTCTTCACTGCAGTTGAACCTCTCTCCTTGGAGTTCTTCATGATCCGGTAAATGGTTCTTTCAGGTGCAATATTCTTTGCAGCAAATTCCTTGCATGTGAGGCCATTTTGATGCAAAACGATGATGGCTGCACGTCTTTCTTTGAAGGTAACCATTGCTAACACAAGAACACAATGACTGGAAGAACTTCTTCCCTCCTTTTATAGCAATCAGTCTGCTCGTATAATCCTATCAGAATGATAGAGTGATTTTACCTGACAAGTACTTATGATACTATGATTAGTGAAATGATGTTACCTGGTCATGTTGTGCCAGCCAATGAAGCTTGTGAATCAACACCACTGAAACAACAACTACACAAACATGACGGTTCGGTACGTACCTCGGTATTGAAGTCACAGTTCGGTACGGGTTCGGTACGGGTTCAGTACAGCAGGGGTGAGAAAACTAAACATAAAATTGCTTCTTTTTTTTTTTTATTAAACAGTGGTTTATTGAACTAATTGTGTATCTCTCTTTAAATAAATTCAATTATAATTAACATATAATTAACATTTTCTTAAGGTTAAAAAAATATCTCAGCTAATGCTGTAAACTATATACAGGGAGCCCTTTCTTAAACATAACTATTATATTAAAGGTTACAATTAACAAAAGAGCCCAAAATATTAAATTCAGTTGCTGTTTATTTTTAGGTATAATAATCAACACTCAAATAATAATAAAAAAGTAAAATGTAAAGGCAGGTTTTAACTTCTAAATCTAATTATAAAATTATTACTCCAATTCATTCTTGAAATATAATCATTTACACAGTTACTGTCATAACTTGTTTTCATGACAAATTTATTCAAACGTATTAAATAATTAAGACATTACTAACAGGTAAATATAACTAATATATAAGCTAATATAGTGCATATATTTAGTAAAAAAATTCTCTAGTTAACTAACATGCTGTGGACAGTAAATGACTTGCCCGAGGTAAATGTAATGCTACTTGAGATTATTTAACAATGTCTTTCTGCGGTTGAAACACTGGTTGAGAGATTACACGCATATCTAGATCATCTGTTCTTCTTCTTCTGCGCTTTTTCCTGTTGTGGCGGTCAGCAAACAGTGTTGCATTACCGCACATGCCCCCTTCTGGATTGGAGTGTGGATCGCCTGTGACTGACATTATTCGTCATCTAACTACATTAACTGAACCTTGACGTCCATACCGTACAGTACGGGATGAATACATGTACCTTTACACCTCTAATACACACACACACACACACACACACACACACACACACACACAAACAATTATTACTATTTTTTTAACTCTAATTATAAAAATACATTTATTTATTTTAATTTTACATTCAATATGATTAATATACTCTGCAAACCCCCTGTTTGGTTAACCCTGTTGTGTATTGTGCAGTAACAGTCAAATGCATCTCATAAGGCCACTATATTTGAAGGGCAACAGATCGCTCCTCAACCACTTGACATGAAGACAAAGTGTCTGTCTTTTGAGAAGTGCGTTGTCACTTGTTTTTTTTTCTCTCTTCCTGCTCGCTCTACACTTGAAACAGATCAAAGGTGGCACCTCCTTCACCTGCCCCTGGAATCCACCTCCTCCTCCATCTATCAGCATGTCTTCTCTCCCAGCGCATGGCAGCAGCCCAGGCCGGATCAGGCCTCAGGGGAACGCACCGTGATGGACAGGTGGCATCGCTGATGCCATTAGATCTGTACATGTGTGTGTTTACATGTGTGTTTTTGGGATGGGGCTGGTTGGGAATGGGAAGGGGGTGAAGTGGGAGAGACCAGGGTGTGAGCCTGTGCAATCAAACAAGTCACAGCTTCACTCAGGTGGTTTTTCTGATGTCTGCGGTTTAGACAGGGCGTTACGCGATGTTCACGAGAAAAAACAGAAGAAAAAAGAGGGATTCAGCATGTGTCAACACGCATACCTGTTGCCGTGCAGAGAAGGCCCTGAAGGCACGATGGGAGTTTCTCATGAGTGTGACGAGCCAAGCCCAGACAACAGGCCTGCGAGAGCACTATGCTCACCTGAGCCACACTGGCTTAGAGTGGCGTCAACCACCAACACCTTCACATTCTTCTAGGGTTTTTTTCCCTTCTGCATCATGTTTGTGTGGGCCGCCGCTGACTGTGGCTCTCTCTAGAGGTCTTGTTTTTCTCATGAGTTTGTGGGTGGTAGTTAGAGAGCCAGTTCTTAATGCTCTATGATGTCTGTGTGACTATACAGTATTCTGCACGTCACAAAGAGCGGATAATGCGACTGGCACCAAGCACTCACCATGATTGTCACCTTCATAATAGAATATGAGATATGAAGGCTTAGAAAACTTCTGCAGTCAAATTACTGTGTTGGCTATTGGGTCAGTGACGAGATATGTGTGCGTATGTGTGTGTGCGTGTTTCTGTGATTTATGAGGACAGGTATTACACTGGTATTATGACGTAAACATGAAATATGAGGACATTTCATGAGTCCTTATATTTAAAATAGCTTTAAAAACATACTAAACAATGTTTTATTAAAAATGTAAAAATGCAGAATGTTTTCTGTGATGGGTAGGTTTAGGGGCAGGGGTAGTGTAGGGCGATAGAAAATACGGTTTGTACAGTATAAAAACCATTACGCCTATGGAATGTCCCCACTTTGATAGTAAAACAAACCTGTGTGTGTGTGTGTGTGTGTGTGTGTGTGTGTGTTTGTGACATATTAGGACACAAATTTGTATAATGACATGGGTATGACATAGGTATTACAAGGAGAGGGTGACTTATGAGGACATTACCCCATGTCCCCATTTTTCAAAAGGCTTATAAATCATACAGAATGAGTTTTTGTGAGAAAGTAAAAATGTGCACAGTTTCCTGTGATGGGTAGGTTTAGGGGCAGGGGTAGTGTAGGGCGATAGAAAATACGGTTTGTACAGTATAAAAACCATTACGCCTATGGAATGTCCCCACGATTCACAAAAACAAATGTGTGTGTGTGTGTGTGTGTGTGTGTGTGTGTGTGTGTGTGTTAAAGTCTAGGGTAAAAAACAGAAAAGAAAAGAAAAAAGACTAATTAAAAGTCTGAAAAAATCAAGTTTGTTTTTAAATTATTAAAAAATTAAAACTAAAATTGTTAACATTATATTTATTTATTTATTTATTTATTTATTTATTTGGACTGTAAATTTATTGTTACAAATAAAGCATAATTTAAAAAAAAAAAAAAAAATCCCCCTCTTCATACACCCAGCGAAAGTATTAATAATAATTGTAAAATGTTTGTTCACCGAATCAAAGTCATTTCAAGAAAACCATAAAATGGAAAGTTATATCAGAAAGTTTTTTTTTTTTTTTTTTAGATATTTATAGTCAGATATTTTACCATATATTTATAATCTGATATTTAGACCAAATTTCAAGTGGAATAACCACCCCAAAATCTATTGAAATTCATGATAATTGAAGAATACTTTGAAATGTGTATTTTGAAATAATGATTAAGATTTAAGGATTTGTAATGCAAACGTTTGTTGACAAGTGGACTGTGTATAACGGCTAAAAAATAGTATACCAGCAGTCAGTGCAAATTCCAATTACATTTATGCATTTGGTTGAAGCATTTATCAAAGCGACTTAGATTACAATCAAGGTCTATTGTTACAAGGTACGCAGGTATTCCCTGAGAATCGAAACCATATGCTGTTGCTAGTGCCATACTCTACTTTTAGAGCTACAGGAAAGCCCAATTAGCCTTATGTGATTTGTTTGTTAAATAGATCACTGTGAATCATAGTTAACATTTTCATATGTTGATTTATAGGAAAATCCATTTTATACAATGTTCTGTTTCTGTTAATTCTTTGCTTTCTGACACCCTAGTGTAATTATTTGAATTAGAATCCAAATCCAAATAGAATCCGAACAGGTCTAAGTGGGCAAGTCTGCAAACTGGACCAGACTTTATGCCATACTTAAAAGCCATATTAACAAATGACTGCATGTACTACAGTTTAAGAGGTTAGATTTGCAAACAGAGCAGTGTGCTGGCAGACATTCTGAAGGCATATGAAAATTATTAGAGGCCTAAATTAGATCAGGCAAGAGTTCAGAATTTGTTATGTAGTTTATAGCCATAAAATTTGCCATAATTCATACCAAAGCTAAGCACATAAAATACTCTAGTAAAATGCTGGTGCAAACCCACCGCAGCTTACAGCCTTACAGCCACATCTGCGATTAAGAGGGAGTATTCTGTATCATTTCCGCATCCCGACTGGCATCAAAGAATCATCGCTCTGTGAAAGGTGAAGCTCAGAGGCGGATCTCTGGCGTTTTGTGTCTGATGTTGCATGACACACAATGGGAATGATTGCAGCTGTCTGTTATGACAAAGAACGTGAAAAGGTTGCACAAGACAGACAGAGATAGAAGGAAGAGGCTGTTTGCACATTCCTGTACCCCTCCTTACCTGCTCTGTTACGTCTGAAAGGTCTTTTACTCCGCCGACAGCTAACAGACACTGACGGCCACATTCATCAATGCTGCGATACCGATCTAACAAATGAGAAAAGGGAAATGAGAGCCAGTACAGTAGGTAGGCAAAAGTGTCTGGAAGGGGGGGACAATAATTAGTTTTAGGTTACAGGCCCCGTTTACCAGTTTTGTCATTTGAATCACAAAAGCTGTAATTAGGTTGTAATTGCCTTGCCGCGAGTTGTCAATAATTTACATTAGTCTGTGTTTTGGCGCATGTGCATGAATGCAATGGATGCATCCATTAAAGTAAACCCTAATTGAAGGACAGCTGATATGATAATTAAGATAAGCTAGTTGCAGGGCCCCAGGTGCCAGTTTCTGTGTTAACACTGTGATACAGCAGGTTCTTCCAGAGCTGAATAAGTAGAAGTATCTCCATTGAACATAATTGCTGACATTGTCGTTGCGGGGGTTTCTCCCATTCAAAACAGTGACATGCTGTTGGGTGATAGTGTTGTATACATAGATATAGCTTGCTTCAGGCACTTGGTGCTTAATGGCTTTTAAGACGACACGTGTGCATTTATGTGGCTTGATATTTTAATATGAGTTGTTCTAAAGAATAAATGTGTTTGACTGATAAAGTCAATTGATTTATTGGATTAGCTGATTCAGGCAGGACGGTTGTTTGAGGATTTTATTTCAAAAGAAACTTAAACCTGGTGCTTGCACACTGTACAATTTTGCAGTTTATGAGACAAATCATAAAAGATTTATTTTGCTGTTGGCAAAATCGACAGTCTTCGCTTAGTGTGACTTGCCAACCCAATCTCATGAGAATTCGTAAGTGGGTTGTTGACATGACGTGGCATTTTCACTGTCGCACATGACAAAAATGAATATAATTAGTATTGACATCATTTAAAATGCAGTAAATGGCTAAACATTTCTTTGTTTTACATGGACCTGTTGTTAAAAATACTGCTTCGTTATTAGATTTTTTTAAATTTTTGAGCCTAATATCAAAATTGTCCTATGGTGTGACTGTCTCAAGTATGGTTCAATAAATTACAACTTTTATAAATTAAAAAGAAAAGCATAAAAATGTTAATAAATACCTCAGGCATAAATTTACAAGTGTCTATTTTAGTAAATGGCAATCTTTTTTTTCCTCCTAAAAGCGTATGATCTTGATACATTTTGTCACAGAAAACTATGTCCTCCGGTGTGACACCATATCCTGATATTAAATTGGGCAATTCCACGGACAAATTTAATTATTTGAAGGACCCCATTCAAGGTCATGTTACTGAAGCCCCTTGTGAAGCCCATGACATGTGCACATGGCTAGTTCTTGTCTCAGAATTGTTCAAATATTTAACTTTTTTGGAACCACTGTAAAAGTGTTAAGTTTTGTTGTCCATTGGAGTGACACCCCTAAATTATATTTTTTAATAAAAAATGTATGTTGAACTACATAATCATGGAAAATTATGCAAATGTGTCTTGCTAACTGCTAATGACAGGTTAGCTACAAATAGCAAGGCCATTAACTGACTCAAAAGGCTGAAACATCCTATGGTGTGACAGATAATGTCCACTGGTGTGACACCTTTTCTGTCACACCGGAGGACAAAGATGTCACACCAGAGGACAAGGTCTCTTTAAAAAGCATTTTAAATAATTAAATAAGATTGTTCAACTCCTTTTTTTGATCATTTTCAGTCTACTTAAATGCAATAATTACATTGAATAAAAACATTTTCTGATGTTTTGCAGAAAATCCGTACTGTTATAAAGTGTCATGAAAATAAGCATAAAATGTGATACTACTTTGTTTTTGAGAGAAAGAATTGAGGGAGAGTGGGAGGGAGAGGACACGGAAGTATAGGGAGAAAATTAACAGGGATCCACGTAGAAGGGAAAAGATCCTAGAGAACGACGCAAAGAAAAAAAAAACGAAATGATGCCCTAAAAGGAGCAGATGTATACTTTAAAAAATGTGATTTTTAAAAACATGGTTGATGATGTAACAAAATTAAATGTTATTTCTTCTTTAACAAACAAATTAATTACATTAAAAAAGATTTTTGGGTGTTAAAGTTTCAAAGATATTTGCTCTGTCGAGGAGTCACATTTCATTTGTTTTGTTTTTTTTTTTTGTTTTTTTTTTTTAAATTGGTGATATTGTTTGTATCAAAATTAAATTTTCTTTCTTCTTTGACACATTCAAGGTTTAATAAAAATACTTTCATGTAATACCCCTCACTCTTTTTAATGCAATAACTACTATTTTTGTCCTTTAGTGTGACGATGTCCTATGGTGTGACACACATAAAAGAACCGCAGATTTGTCTTTATCTCAAAAATATCTTAAAAGAACAGTTGAGTATTACAGTAGGGGAGGTATAATCATCACTCATCTTAAAATGATATAATTTTCAGCAGTTTTGAAAGGATGACAGCAAAATTTGTCTTGTATTTATTGAAAATATCCAACAAGTCCAACAAGTCGTGGGGAAAAAATGTTTTTCATAATTTCATATTAAATAATAGCACCATATAAAAATAAGTGTCTAACAATGAAGATAAATCTCTCTCATGCTATTTGTATATTATTAAGAGTTTTTTTTCTTAATTTTTGCTATGTCACACCATAGGACACATTAACGTTACAGTTCAGTAAAAATGTTAAATAAAACAGTGAAAGAATTGATAAAGTTAGTGACCCCTCATATTTTCTCAAACATCAGACTTCGCACTAGAAAAATATATGTATTTTTTCTTCAAAAATGGTGTTTTACAAAAAAAGCATTTTTTACTGCCTATTTGTCAACTACCCAAGTATAGTTCTGTCATGACAACTCTCAGGAGACTGGTATGGTAATAGAGATTGGCATGGTAATGGATATGGCAATGTTAATGTATTTGGTCTTGGCGGAATAGATCTGCTACACTGCTGCTGCTGCAGAGCAAGTACCGAGACTTGCTACTGCCAATACATTCACAGACATTGCTGTGAACATGTAAGACATGCTGCTGCTGCACATATAACATACATGATTTAACCCCCGTAGCAGATCTATACAGGTGGGGCTGAGGAAGGTGGAGGGTTTCTGAAAGCGCGCTGCATACTGCTAACAGCAACACTACCTGTATTTGTTTAAATGTTGAGCCACAGCTCATTGGCCGCTGATGCAACAGTAACCAATCAGCTCTGCAATGTAGATAATGATGTGATCGCTACTAAGGCTGCACGATTTATCGTGATTAAACCGCACGTGATTTGGCAAAGGCTGCGATTATTTTATGCGCAGCTTGTCAGAGCTGTACGGCTCTGTGATCAGTAGTAAATGCTTCTCCATCTGAAAGCCAGAGGGCACTCTTGCGCAGAAACTCAAAATATGCCCTGCTGCAGAAGAAGATAACACGTGTCATATCACTGTAGCTGAATAAACAGAAGATTGAAACGTTTTGATTGATTAAACATGACTAATAAACACACGACTGCCTTATTCTGTGTAAGAAGCCTCATCATCTCACAGAAGGACGCTCAACTGTTGTTATGAAGTGAGTTTGGAGTAAAAACATGTTATTAAATGTTGTCTTTTGTTGGACAAGATGTTAATAAATGCTTCTCATGTCTGGAAAGATGTTTGACGCGTGTTGCTTTTTCAAATGTACATTATAAGCAACTCAAACTAGCAGTGCTTTCAGATGGATTAGCATTTGGAGCCATAGTTCATTGACAAGCTGAGCATAAAAAAATAATCGCAGCCTTTGCGATTTCATAATCGCACTAAGAATCGTGTTTAAGCGATAATCGCGTTTAAGTTCAAAGTTATTTTTTTATATAGTGGGATAAATCGTGCGGCCCTAATTGCTACCAAATGAGTTTAAGACCTCTTAGCCTGCGCCATCTAGAGTTTCATGCCAAAACTAGCTAACAGTTGGCCATTTTATATCAATTCGTACAATCAAACTCATATGAAAATGTACGATATTAGCTATGATATAAGCTATGATGTGTTGTACAATCTGACATGAAAAATGTTACAGTTTGCTTTGGCTTTCTCATCCGAGTCAATATTGACTAATAGTCTCTACATTCTGCTTAGGCTTACAACGCAGCCCACTTTTCATGATCTTTCATGACTTTTCACTTTTAGCCCACTTTTCATGATCCAATTCCCAATGGATTAAATGAAGTCCCAACCTCCACTTTTTCTTGTTGAATATCCTGTTTTAAATTTGCAGTCACATCACATTACGGAAATATAATGGGTTGAACTGTGTTTCATGTTGACTTTAACCTAATTATGTTTGCCAACCTAACATTGTCTCTTAAAATATACAGTATATATATATATATTTTTTTTTTTTTCCCAGAGCAATAGCCCTTATACCATTGGTACTGGATGATTGTTTTCCTTGGTACTTTTTTGGTTATGGAGATCAGCTTCTCAACAAAGAGAGTCTGCACTGAATCTTGAGATTAAATTCATCCTGTCAGAGCACATTTAAGTGCCAAGTCAAAACACATGGTGAAAACTGTGCATAAAAATGAAACTGCATTGAAAGTGCCACTTGAGTTGGGAGTCAAGAACAACAGCATCAGTGTCGTCCTGGTGTCTTAGGTTTCCAGCGTGCCACACATGGGCACCAAGCCATAAAGTTTCTCTCACGCGAACAGTTGGCTGTTCCACATGGCTCACTGGCTTAACAACAGGAGCAGGGTGTTGTGGCATTAAACATATCATTACTTCACTTGGAACTATCAGGGTGTCCTTACAGCACGATGCAGCAGCTTCATTCATACCAACTACAGTTTGGATTTCCACCATTCAGGCATGTAAATTTAGGAGCAACTTAAAAATTTATATCTCAGATAGCATGGCTTCTGTTTCCACACGTCTAACTTTCTACAGAGTTGTCAGACAAGCTGACAAAAAGATTTTTTTTTATGTATGTCATCAATATTGGATTTGGTGACCTTTTTTACCACCATGATCAGCTGTGACAGAGCACATAAGGTCAACCTGGTGGTTGTAAAGAGCATCACTGGTCAAAGAGGTGACGCACTTGTCTTGTCAAGGCACCGTAGGTGCTCATTGGCTTCAGCTCTGTTGTGAATAAGCATGTGATGTGGGTATTAGTCACGCTCATGCTGCTGGCCTCTATAATTGATGAGTGGTTTATAGCTCTTCCAGGACAACCGGAGGATTTATGCCCTCCCAGAACGGGCTGCTGCCTCACATCTTAATTAAGTAAATGGAGACAAAGTGCACATGAGAGCTTCTGACCGGGGCTGATGCCTTTTCAGCACTTCACAACTCTTGTCTCACCTCATCCCTTAATATGTCTCCACTTGAGCATTGTCCTGTCTATTTTACTAGACCTTTTTCCTGATTTCTTGTCACTTGCATTGTTCCATCTTAAGCTTGTAATATATGTTGGGATATAATTATGGTTTCAGAAGGCACGTAACAAGATGGACAGTTTTATAGTTTAAAATTTGACATTATGAGCCTTGTGCTTAAGCTTGTAAAACTTAAAGATGCTTCACAGAAAGGGAATTTCATACTGATATCTCTAAAAATATCCACTTTTAAATTGTCATTTGTTTACTATAAAAATAGTTGATATTTTAAGTTGATTTTTTTTCTCTTTCTGAAAAACCTAGGAAAACAAATCATAAAAATGACAGAATTTAACGTTCTTAGAGTTCACTTCTTGAGCGCATGATTATGTCATTGAGTTTATTTATTTTAAAAGATCATTACTTAAAAAATGGAAAAAGTATGGAGCCCCTAAAGGGACATTGTGATAGAAAAAAATATGAGATGGGAGAAAAAAATTAAAAACTTGCGTTCACTCGTAAAATACTTGCGTTCCCCCGAGAAACTTTGCGTTCAATCACAACACTTTTGCATTTCCTCAAGAAACACTACGTTCGCTCACAACACTTTTGCGTTCCCCTGAGAAACATTGCATTTGCTCACAGCTCTTTTGCGTTCCCCTGAGAAACTGTTCGCTCACAACATATTTGCGTTCTCCAAGAAACATTACATTCGCTCACAACAGTTTTGCATTCCTCTGAGAAACATTGTGTTCGCTCACAACACTTTTGCATTCCCCCATGAAACATTACGTTTGCTCACAATACATTTGCGTTCCCCCGAGAAACATTGCGTTCGCTCACACTTTCGCGTTCCCCTTTGAAACTTTGCATTCGCTCACAACATTTTTGCGTTCTCCAAGAAACATTACGTTCGCTCCCAACACTTTTGCATCCCCCTGAGAAACATTGCGTTTAATCACAACACTTTTGAATTCCCCCGAGAGACATTACGTTTGCTTATAGCACTTTTGCGTTCCCACAAGAAATTTTGCGTTCGCTCACAACACTTTTGCGTTCCCTCGAGAAACATTTGCAAGAATGCAAAACACTTGCGAGAGAACGTGAAAGCATTAAAGGGTTAGTTCACCCAAAAATGAAAATTCTGTCATTAATTTCTCACCCTCATGTCATTCCAAACCCATAAGAACTTCGTTCATCTTTGGAACACAAATTAAGATATTTTTGATGAAATCCGAGAACTCTCTGACTCCTGCATAGACAGCGATTTAACCAGTACTTTCAAGGCCCAGAAAGGTAAAGACATTGTTAAAATAGTCCACGTGACTACAGTGGTTCAACTTTAATTTTATGAAGCAACGAGAATACTTTGTTTGCACAAAAACAAAACAAAAATAACGACTTTATTCAACAATTTCTTCTCTCCTACTCAGTTGATGTAGTGAACGCAATGCAGCTCTTCCGTGTTCTACGTCAGTACACTGACTCATTATTGGCCGACGCTATACATGTGATTCTTTAACATATTATTTCCTCCCATCTCATATTTATTTCCATCACACACCATGTCCCATTAGTGGCTCCGTAAAAAAAAGTCTGCAAAGTCCTTTGACTGCAAAAACTTGTTTTTCACTTCAGTAAAATAATTCTCCATTGAGGTGAGACAAATTCAACTTACAGTTGAACTGCTTACACACAAAATCCTTACTTGTCAAACAATTTCTGAAACCTGACACTCAAACACCAGAACCACACACCAAATCTGCAAAACCATACACTAATTCTCGGCCTTCGACTCTATGTAACACACAAAAATCTAACAGGAAGTATCTTGATTTCCTTTTTCAAACACAACCGTTGTTTCTGTCCAACTACACATGGTTGATGTATTTCTTTTCTTTCGTACTGTGTAATACTGTATTCACAAGCACAAATGCTTACAGTAAAAAAATAAATAGTTTGGTTTCAATCTTGCTTTCATGCTTACCATGAATTTTTCAACATCTCCCTGCCAATTACTCTCAATCTTGTACAGAAATGTACATAGGAGCTCATGAACGAAGAGCTTTAGGTTTTGAATAACTGTGTGTATATGATATATCCAAAAATAGAATATTATGGCAAAGGTGTTTGCAACGTAAGACAAATGTTTGCTTTTGAGATGTGTTTGTAATATTTTGAATGCAGTGCTTTATTTTGCAAGAGATGTGAAGCATTTTGCATTTTGTGTGTGCAATTATTGGATTTGTGTCTAAAGTTTTGAAAAAAAGAGGCAAAGTTTTGAAAATGCATGTAAGCAGTTGAAAAAAACTGTAAATTATGATATTTTCTAGAAATACAAGTGTGATTATCTTACACAACCCAGCTGAAGTAAATGTATGTTTAATTTTTGCACTGATTGTCTTATGGACTTTAAATATTGTTGCTTATCTAGTGTTGACATATGCAGCGTGCCACTGCCAAGAATGACTGTGCAAATGAGAGGTGTAAGGCCAGAGGTCTTGAGCTGGGCTAATGGAGAATGCTGTAGTGGTCCAGTGTTACTGTGAATTATTGAACATGATCAGGTTTCCTGCGGTAACACTCTCTCACATGATGGAAAGAAAGCCAACACCACTAATCCCGGCACTTTGTGTGTCGACTTCAACATGCACATCTTTGCATCTGAGTGTTTGCTTTAGCAAGTTTGTGTTCTTCAGTGTTTGCTTTTTTATTGTATGGTAAGATCTACTAGATCTAAACAAATCAGATTTGGATGAATTTTGTCTGCGTATGCTAATGCTAATGTGTACTTGTTGAACTTAGAGTAGTAGCGATTATTAATGTGAAGACATTGCGTTTGAATTATTCAGCGACTAATGCTAACTACAGGTCTTATCAGAATTATCGTAATTACGAGATGAGCTAACCGAAATTATGTAATCAGACTTTCTGTGAGTCCTGACTTTCTAAGTTTGGGGCATTTCAGTTGGTGGAATTTAATTGGTGTTGGTGATAATTAAAGGGATAGTTCACCCAAAATTAAAAATTCTGTCATTAATTACTCACCCTTCTGTCGTTCCGAACCCGTAAGACTTTGTTCATCTTCGGAACACAAATGAAGATCTTTTTCATGAAATCTGAGAACTTTCTGTCCTTCCATAGACAGCCTAATGAAAGCCTAAATTAAATCTGTTCATCATATAAAATTATTGTGTCTCTTCAGAAAATTTGGACTAAATCACTCAATTCATATGGATTAGTTTTACGATCTCTTTATGAACTTTTTGAAGACTCAAAGTGTTGTTGTGTAGCTGTCAACGGAGGGACAGAAATCTCTCAGATTTCATCAAAAAGATCTTCATTTGTGTTCCGAAGATGAACGAAGGTCTTACGGGTTTGGAACAGCATAAGGGAGAGTAATTAATGACAGAATTTTCATTTTTGGGTGAACTATCCATTTAAGTAATAATTGTGAATGTTGACTGACTGTACAATTAGTTTTGTGTACTGTAAATGACGATTAGTGATATAGCTAGTAAACGACATGTTACGAGGCGACATGTTTGTGCTACAAAACTACATTTCCCATCTTTCTATGCGACCACACACAATAAAAAAGTGCTTAAATATTTAAAGTATCAATTATACATCTAATGAGCATCCTTTTCTATTATATTAACAGCTTTAAAAAGCTTCAGCAAATAAAATATAGAAAGAAATGCAACACATTTTTTTAGAGCAGAATCACAGTGTTTTATGTTGGTGGCTTAACATAAGAGTGTTGTTCCTGTATGTGAAAATATTTTTTATTTTCTTTAAAATTCATTTACTTATTTGTAGGCTATTTTATGGTACTTCATTCTTAACTGCTTTGTTGCATTTGTTTAGCATATATATGCAATTTTATATAACTCGGGTCATAATCTTTTATTGTATGCAATCTCTGGGTATTACCAGGTACTTACATTCCCACACATCCATAAGGCAAGTATGCAAATTCTTTACAACTCTTCAACACTCCCACTGTTTACTGGCATCACAACCTATGGGTAAACATTGGAGTAGATTTTTCCTCCTGTCAACCATCCCCAAATACCTTGTATCCTTAAATAGTGAGTTGTAACATATGTTTTCAGTCAGACTTGTTTTTTAAAAATGTTTAATTGCAGTGTTTACTATATAAATCATTCTAACGGTGATGAGATTTTAAGAGTGTCCTTTTCTGAAAAATTTAAGATGAATGAATAAAAAGGGCAGAATTTAACATGTGCTTGACAAGTTCATGTCATGCATTTTCCTCCTGTCCACCATCCCCAAATACCTTGTACCCTCAAATAGTGAGTTGTAACTTATATTTTTCTGACTTGTTTTGGAAAAATAACATTTTAATTCCAATGCAACTTTTTTTTCCTTTCAGTTCTACAAAGACAGGTTTCCCCCTGTCTGATAACTTTGACACAAACAGACATGTTGAACATGAAATCTTAAAGGATTACAAGGATTTCCCTTTTGGCTGCAAAGGTTTCTGTCTGTAATTCAACCGAGCGCTTCTTTTTATTAGCATGCGGTGTAACAAGAGGGTCTAAGCATTCTCACACCACAGCGCAATGGAAAATCCCATCCCATTCTATGTATTTCCCTTCCAGTGAGGTCATCTCACCAGCCTAACCACAGCTCACCCACTCCAGAGAGTGACAAGAAGCAGAGAAGTCCTATTTACACATGGCTTTTTGAAGATACACCGCTTGGTGGCAGTGTTGAGCCAGTATCAGTCTGACAGACCCCCACCTACCCAAACACAGCTGTATGCAGAACATAACCACTGGACAAACCCAAACTCTTCTTTGTACAGTTAATACAGTGGGGGATATTTGCATTGAGTTTGTGGACTTATTTTTCTTTCTTTTTTTCTCTTAAATTTCTCTATACCTACTAACTTTTTTTAAATATCCCCGCACTTTAAATGATTGTCACTAGTCCTATTGTCACCTGGCAATAAGAGGAAGTATTGTTCCTGTTCTTTCAACCAGACTTACTTGTCACTGAACCGTATCCTGTCTTTAGCTTCTGGGACTGAGTTGAAGGATGAGACGTCTCGAGAAAATATAATCTCCAAAGAGATAAATAATCAATCATCGATCTGCCAAACAGGGATTCACTGGTGTTGATGGTGGGTCATCATCGCCTGTGGGAAAGCTGCTGAAACAGTAATACTTCCTGATGGGAAACGATACCACTGTCAAACTGACTCATGCTGTCTGTACAGCCACATATACTGTATTTTATTTAAAAATTTTATTTAAACCATTTTAAATGTAAGTGTCACATATCAAATTGGAGATTTGAATAATATAATACAATATAATATAATATAATATAATATAATATAATATAATATAATATAATATAATATAATAATACCAGGAACAAAGCCTTTTTTAAATGAAAACAAAATGAGCTGAATTAATATGGTCCATTTTTTAATGAAAATGGTTCATTAAATATTTAGTACAGTACATTTTAATATTTAGAGAGCTATTTTTTTCACTCAAAAATATAACTAAATTATAATACTGTATAGTCCTTGACTGTGTAGTCAGTCACCGTTCAGGACACACGTTGAATAGAATAAAATAAAACAGAATAAAACAGAATACAATAGAATAAAATAAAATAAAATAAAATAAAATAGAATAGAATAAAATAAAATAAAATACCAGGAACAAAGCCTATATTAAATAAAAAAAAAAGGCCTGAAATTGTTCATTAAATAAGTAGTATTTTGTAATATTTATACAGCTTTTTTTTCCCCAAACAGTATCAATAAATTATAACACTGTATAGTCCAAAATCTTGCCTGTGAAGTCGTTCACTTGTTGAAGCTCTTCTATAAATGATATGTAATCCCTTAATTTGTTTACCTAAATATTTAAGCACCCACGAGTGTTTCTTTGATATTTATATTACCAATCATTAGTTTGTTTTTTTATATCTATAATTATAGCAATGTTGACTTCTCCTATTGGTATTTCATGGAGTTCTTGGCTAGTTCTCGCTGCACTAGTAGGTGTTTAGCTGGAGGGAAATATGTTTCCACCTCAAGGGTCTTTTGTTCCACCTGCGAGCTGAAGGAGTCAAAGGTCACCTGCACCTGAGGCCAGGTCCAGTAAACAAAAGCTTTCTTTTCTTTTTATTCTATTCGCTTTTCCAAACAACCACTTCTTGTCACGTGCACAGAGGACAAGCACACAATGGCCTGACTGGAATGTCACAACAACTGAACCTGCGGCCCTAGATGGGGGTCGCTTAATGTGAAGTTTTGTAAACCCTTATTTATGGATCACAACGGTTTCAGCATGAGTTCTGTGTTTATTCATTAGGAAGTTAAGAGGTATCATAATTTCTGGCTTGTCAGAAATGTAATGGGGATCCTTTAAATGCGGCCCATTGTTTTCAAGTCAAGAGCTGTGCCAGATTTCACAGGTTACGCAATTTTGGAGGATTTCGAATGTTTCTGGACGGGTTCCCTTGCATTTGCACCCACTGAAAGGAAAAAAGCTCCTTCCTCCCGGCCTCTTCCTGGTTCCTCAGCTCTGCAGTGGGTCTTCAGCCCATCTGGCACCAAGTCAAGGCCAGCAGATGGGAGTCTTTATCCCTCGTGTTGTGGGTGTCAGGCAGTTGGCCTGTGGAGAGCGGCGGCGGCGGCAGATTCAGCCCTGTCAGATTGGCCCCTGGTGAGAGACAGAGCCGTTGATCACAATGGGCTCAGGTTGTGCCTGTTCAGACACGAGTCGACCAGGTGAGGGGGGTCTCAGAGGCACAGCAGGTATTGAGCCCAGCCCTCTTGACCCTCTGTATTGCTCCCCACAATAAGCCTTCCACCTGGGACGGGACACAGCAGGTTCCTCACACTTCCCACCCTTCTGCTCTCAGAAGCGCGCGCTCTTGCACACCGACCGTTCACCGGCGCCAGCTGTATACCTACTCAGAGTCCTGGAAGTGACTGTGATGAGATGAGGTACTGCTTTTCCCACAATTCTCCTGCTAGATTAATAATTTGTCATACTGAGAAAATGACATGCCTCTAAAATCAGACTAAAATCACATACTTTTAGATGGGTCCTATTTAGGGTTGAGAATCGAAAATCAATTCCAATTCTGGAAGGGGATACTTAAGGTTAGGAATCGGATACTAAAAAAAAATTCAAATTTCGACTCCTCTTATCGATTCCTTTGTATGCATTTTAATATGACTTTAAACCATTCAAGCGCAAGAAGACTCGCGCGCTGTTTTCTGTGCTGCGCACATCCAAAACGTGCGCACAGACAGCCGCCACTCAAACTGTATAGTGCGCGATACTGAACTGAGTTCTCTTCTGTGTCTTTTTGCACTTGAATGGACAAATAACCACAAAAATATGCCAAAATATCCTCATAAACACAGTCAGTTATGTCTTAAGTGAACGTAAACAGTTAACAAAGAAAACAGTGTAACAGTATATTGGATCCGTGCAGCTCTTAAAGTGACAGCAGCCTAATATTCCTGCTGCCGTCTCTATAATTAGATTAAAGGGTTAGTTAACCCAAAAATGAAGTTTCTGTCATTAAGTTCTCACCCTCATGTCGTCCCAAACCTGTAAGACCTTCATTCATCTTTGGAACAAAAATTAAGATTTTTTTGATGAAATCCGAGGGTTTCTGAACCACACATAGGCAGCAACGTCATTGCACCTTTTGAGGTCCAGAAAGGTATTAAAGACATCATTAAAATAGTCCATGTGACTACAGTGGTTCAACCTTGATGTTATGAAGCGACGAGAACTTTTTGTGTGCAAAAACAAAACAAAAATAACGACTTTGAACCATTGTCATACGCAGTTGAAGTAGTGAACGCAGTGCAGAGCTTCCGTTTTCTACGTCAGAATGCCAGCTCATTATTGCATGCGTCGTGCTGCTCACATGTACAGCGTCGGCCAATACTGAGCCGGCATTCGGATTTCATCAAAAATATCTTAATTTGTGTTCCGAAGATGAACGAAGGTCTTACGGGTTTGGGACGACATGAGGGTGAGTACTTAATGACAGAAATTTCATTTTTGGGTGAGCTAAACCTTTAATCAAACAACAAAAGACAAAGAGAAAATTCACTTACTGTTCTTGGTATAATTGTAATTTATATTTTATTTGTAAAGTGAAGTGTTATTTTACATTTGATTACAGTTTCTGTACCTAAATACCTGAAAATCTTAAAATAAAAGTTTATTTCAATCGTATCTTTGTTCAGTTGTATTTATTTGTGCGATTTGCTAATTTGATTATTTGTTCTTTTTTAATTACTGAGTGTTTACATGTCTTTAATATTGCTTCAGATTTATATTAGTTAGGCTAGTTGTTTTTGCTATGGTATTTTTAAACCATAGGCAAAAGTTCCTTGTGCAAATGTTCTTTAGCCTGTTGATTTTTATTCATGGTATTCAGCTACAATGAAATGTTTTGCAAAAAGTCTTAAATAAATGTGAATGATATCCAAGTTTTTTGGGTTTTTTTTACCTTATTGGAATGGAAATTAGGAACAGTGAGTACTGTTTCTGAACTCCCATAATAGGTCACCTTTAATATAATCTAATAAGGATGCAGACAGGATCCAAAATAAAACCTCACCAAGTGCCAAATGCAAGGAAAAATTGGCGTTAGTGAGTAAACATTGGCTGGTAATGTTAAAAGGAACAACATAACACATCAAATTGGAAGACGTAACCTAAATGAGGCGAATGATACAAATCAAAGACAAATAAACTGTCTACCAAAGAAAACATCTGCTGTGTCTTATATCGACTTCAGTGGAACTTCAGTCAAGTGTGATGGTAAGTATGTGGAATATTACTTGAGTTAAGGCACCAAAAACAATATATTAGGAACAAAATCACTTCTCGTCTTTGTGTATTTGTGACAGTTAAAGACAGAATGAGACCATCACACCTAATATATAATTCTGTGATTAACACAATGACACAAACACTACTAAAGGCCCGTTCACAACAAGGACAGTAACTAAATTAAAAATTGTTCTAAATATAAAAGAATAGCAGAGTCCACAGCACAATTATAATGATAATGGCAAAGAGGAACAATATCGTTGGAGTTTCCCTGCTGATCAACGATAAAAATATTGACCGCCATGGCAGTACATATAGGTACATATTTATGGCTAGTAAAAACTACGCTCAATTCACTCACCATTGCTAAAAGTTATATTTTTGTCATTTTTATTAATTATTTTTGTCATGTAGTTTTTTATTAATTAATTTCAGTTTTAGCTATTTTAGTACATCAAGTTAAACAAAATGAAATTGAGAAATGCTGCATTGGCAGCTATAGCTGAATAAAATGTTTAAGTTTTTTTATATATTTTATTTCAGTTAATGTTTATTTTATTTCAAGTAAGAACCTTTTTTATGGATTTCTAGTGTTTTAGTTTTAACTTAAGTTTTACTATAAAGATCAATTTACGTTTTGCATTTTTGTCAAGTCAACCACTGGCTTTTGTTTGTGTTTTTATATATATATATATATATGTAGGTACAGGAGGAAATGCCTGCAATGATACTTTGTGTTTTGTGGCCTGTGTGCTGGGAGGATGCGTTCGACCAGTGTGACTCAACAACATATGACATGTCAACGTATTTATGAGGCGTTCCCAAAACTTCTGTCTGTTCTGACTCACTTCTGACTGAACAGCTGCATGGCTAGTGTCATATCAGACCTCAGTTGTCTTTCTAACTTGAATTATGATAACAGTTTATTATGAACCTTTAGTTTAACATTTTCCCTGTATTTAGACTGTTGCACCTAAACATTTCCAAAAACCTCAGTGCTTGGCACAGCGTTCCTTCTCCTAAATAATGGTGCCCTTGTTTGTGTGTATTGGTTCTTTGCTTGCAGACTCTGCACTAAGTCACCTCCGCTTGTGGTTGTTCAGGGCATCGTTGGCATCCCGTGTCAAAGCTGAAGTGTTTGTTGTTTTATATGACTTTTTTTTTTAAGACTCTCAAGGATTAAAAGTAAAGAGCTGCTCCCTGTGTGCCGGCACCCTCAGGCAGGACTGGAGCCTTTACACACACACACCCCAGTCACGCAAGCCGACATGTACACGCAGTGCCAGAACAGCTCCTCTTGGTATTTTGCGGTTACTGCCTTTGTATTAATATATATATATATATATATATATACACATTTGCAGTATGTAAATATATGTAAATATTGGTAATTTCGATATTGCAAATATTTAAGCAAATATTTAATGTGTGTGTATGTGTGTGTGTATATATGTATATAATATATATATATATATATATGTATGGGTCATTGACGAATAATAAAACATAATGGAGATATAACTAATTTTGAAGTTTTATTAAGTGTTAACAATGAGATTATGTGGTTTTTATAATCAATTAATGCTGCTTTTGTCATTTTTACAAGATGGACAAAATTTGTCACCAAAAAAGTCATTCGGTTTAACCAAAATTTTGGTTTTACCGAATGACACTTTTGGTTATACCGAATGACGATATTTTCAAAAAATGCTAACAGGCTGATATCTAGCTAGCTAGCTAGTCAGCTTGCTATCTAGCTAGCAAAAGAACAATCAAACATTTTTTATTTAGTACAAGTTTTTAAAATATTACAACATTTTCCATGTTTTATAGCGGTTGTACCGAATGACCTGATGTTTCGGGACATGCGTATGAGCAAGTGAAGACATGAATTTCTTAAATAGTTAAAAGAGAGTTAGTTACTTTGCTTCACGACCATGTGGTCCTTTGCAGGTGTCTGAATGATGTTGCATCCTGTCACATGATATTGACCGCATGACTTGATCCAAAATGGTCCCTTTATATTGGTTACTCCAAATGACATCAATGAAATTCATTTTTCCGGACATTCTTTCTCATAACAAAGCAACGACTTCTACACATAATTTTAATACCGTTTTGCACTATGTTGATATATGATGTTATAAAATCATGCCAGAATAAAAAATATTTACATTTATTACATTTTAAGATATTTTAATCACAAATGAAATGGCTGTATTGGCCTATGGACGGTTTATGACCTTTTGACACTTCAAAATCTTTAAAATTCCTTTATATGTAGCAAAATATAATTAAAATATTTTGGATTCAATAAAAGAGATCTAGTTGTACTACCTTACATACTTTGGATGTCATATCTTTGTTTTTTATTATTATTAAGGACTTTGGACAAACCTGGTTGAATATCCTGTTTCAATCATGACTAGATGTGATTATGAAAGTAAAATGTGTTGTGAATATTTCATGTTGGCTTGGAATGAGAATGAAAGTTTATTATGCAGTTATTTTGGAGAGTGTAGTTCTCTCATTAGCATTTATGAGAGGGAATGTGTGAGCGGTCTGCTGTGTGCTGCCTAATTTAATGGCGCATATTTTGGTATCAAGATAGATCCTCCTAACTGTCTTCTCATGAAATGATGTCACCTGTACTCCAGAATTAGGCTTATGTTTGTAAACATGTGGGTGGTGCCACCATAAAAAGAATATGGGAGTGTTAAGGCATTTGTTACTGTCCGACAAGTGGCCTGTCAGTTGAAGAAATTACGCTGTCATAGGAACATATATTCTCTCCACTTTTGTTGTGGCACTTATTTTATAGATTGTACCACTTTTGAAAAATGTTATTTTGCAAACAGAATGTAACTGAGCAGGAATGTTTACTCCCATATTTGTGAGTCAATAGAAACTGGGCTGGTCGGGTTCTTGAGACTACAGATCCTAAACGTTCTTTGGAAGATAGCCGGGCTGTGAATGTGTGCCAGCTGCACAGTTTGACAGCAAAGAAACAGGCTGGAGGGCATTGCTGAATGAGAAATATGAAAGATGCCGGCCCTTTCACCATGACTGCCATGACACGTTGTACCATAATAACAGTGTTTTTGCCTCGCTGCTGTTCTGAGCCTGCACATCCCACATAGTTACCACTATTTAATATTTGTCTTGTTTGTTTACTGGGTCAATGACATGACACTCATTTTTTTCTGTCCTGACCTATCTATTCATTTATTTAAAAAAAAAAACACACACACACACAAAGAATGCAATTTAGTACATATACCTCTAAAAAGCAATTCAGGGGACCTGTTACCACAACTTAAATAAATGCATGGTTGCAAGTTAAAAATTCTCATTTATTGTTTTAATTAAATCTTTTAAGTTGCAAACTTTATTTTGTAGAGTTCTGTTGACATGATAATGTTGATCATTACATCAACTTAATATCGTTTGTCATTTAAACTTGTTAATTGGCTTTTTAAAAAAAATAAATAAAAAAATAGGTTGTAGTAAAAAAAATTTGGGTTCACACAAAAATGAAAATTCATCATCATTTACTCACCCTCAAGTTGTTCCAAACCTGTATAAATTTATTTGTTCGGCTGTACACAAAGGAAGATAATTGGAAGAATGTTTGTAACCAAGCAGATCTCGCCCCCCTTTGACTACCATAGTAGGAAAAAAATATACTATGGTAGTCAATGGGAGCTATGGTAGTCAATAGCTCTTCTATGATGAGAATGTTTTTTGTTATTCGTGCTGAAGCATAAAATAAAACATGTTAGTGTCCATAAATCATAATGATAAACAGCTTCATGATTCTTCAAAACAAAACAGAAAGTGGTTGTTTATTAGAGAAAAAAACAGCTTAACTTTTTATTAATATTTTTTAAAATTGTCTGCAAAGTAAAGTGCGACCAACTACGTCATGTAATCCAACATCCAACATTCAGAAGAAAAAAACATAAAACAGAATGTGACATACAGATATATATATTTATATCATTTATATATGAATACAAACACTAAATTTCTAAGAATTTTGGACATTTTGGAAAGATTTTTTTTCCCTTTTCTATTTTTGTGAGCACTCTTATATAGTATGTCCTATAAATTCTGAACTCTTACATAACATAGAACATTAAAGATCTCTGTGTAAAGTTTTTTTTAAGCTTTTTGATGTATTATATTTGATGCAATTTGCAATGCAGCCTCGTGAATCCTATGTTTAGCTTATGTAGAATCATATCTGTGAATACAGTGCATAATAATTTTTAAAAAAGCCCGCTTTCCGTGTACTTTTTCATATTTTTAGCGCTGATTGCAGTGGAAAATCTGTGTAATCCTGCATAGTGGGTTTGAATTTTTAAAAATGGGGGTTAAATGGAGTTACGCTCTGATTGGTAGCTGAAAGTGACGTCAAATTAGCTGAAATATTTAATAAAGAAACACACAAAGGGTGTGCGATACATAGAATTTAGCGAATGTCACGCATTTGAATTCTGCAACATTTCGTTCTGGCCCACGTTAAATTTAAAGTACAGGCTGCAAATATTGGATAATTGCCATGTTTGTTCATTCTAGAACACCCAGAAAGCTGTAATGGGAAACAACAGTTCATGACCCTTGGTAACTAATGGATTCAGGAACATTCTGTAAATCCTCCTTATGTAGATCTCGTCACTCACTGAGAAACAAAAGGTTTTCTGTAACACTCATCAGTTACACCCTTCGGCTCTAGCGAAGTACATGAGCGCCGACACGCCGTGCCAACTGCCCAGCCATCATCACACCACTGACAGACTGAATCCTGGCCGAAAGTCAAAATAGCAACAGCACTTTGTGGAGTGACATAAGAGCTGAGGACAAGGAAATACAAAATATAAATCCCCCGAATAGCCAATCCTTCACGGGCGAGCCAACAGGTTGTCCCTGCTTGTGCCTCTCCCAGGTGTGGAGCCAGGTTTATCCCTTTTCTAAGGCTTGTGAGAATCTCCTACATGCAATTGGGTTTGCATAGGGAGGAGCCGGTTAACCTGAGGGCTTGAGTTGTACTTTAGGGCAGCGAAGTTCTCCACCGATACCCGAGCGAGTCTGTCGGGGGTTGTAATGGAGTCCGCTGGCCTGCACTGAGTCACGGTTCCTAGCAACAGCGTGTCGCTTTTATGATTGACAGGAATGCCCCGGAAAACAGGTCATGGTGAGAACCAGACACAGTAGGGGGAGGTTACCTTCAGAACACCTCAAACCTGTCGCGGCATGCGCAAAGTCCCTTCCAAGGTTCTTCTACCATGTTTTATAGCGCTTTGTGAACTTTGGTCTCCATGTGTGTTCAAGGAACGAAGCCCATGACTGCCGTAGAGTGCGTAAAGTAAGGCTAGGTTGAAAATAATGATTTCTCTATTTTAATCGATTCTCATTTTGATCAACCAATATTGATTCTTAAATCCTAGGAATTGATCTTTTAGTCTATGCTATTTTCAGTTGATGCATGAACAAAACTTCACTAAACATTATTTGTAGCATGCCTCGCATCCAGTAAATAACAGTAAGCTTTGTGCTGTTACTTTTGAAATGAAACTTTCTGTTAATTTTATTATGAAATTTAATTAAATATCATTTTGGTGCTCTTTAATGTGGAGTGACAGATTGCTATAGCCACCTAAGTTCCAGCGAAGAAGAACTGATCATCTCTTCCTCTTTACTACTAGTTGCAGCTTGAAACAAACATGAATGAGCATCAGAATATACACTGCCTGGCCCAAAAAAAGTCGCTGTTTGGATTTTAATAGGCAAATACTTAAGAGTCTATGGATGGATCATTATAACAGTGATTATTATGTTTCTAGCATGTTATATTTTTTGCAACGTTTCTTTTAACCCTAAAGGAAGGAATGTGTAGCTTTTCATTTCTTAAACAACCATGTAGGAAGACGTATCATGGCTATATTCAGGATGACAATGTCAAGATTCATGAGGCTCAAATTGTGAAAGAATGTTTGGGAGGGAGCATGAAGAATCATTTTCACACATGAATTGGCACCTCTGAGTCCTGACCTCAATTTAATTGAAAGTGTTTGGAATGTGCTGGAGGAGACTTTACAGAGTGCTCACCTCTTGCATTGTCAATACAAGATCTTGACCAAAAATTGATTCACCTCTTGATAGAAATAAATGTTGTGATGTTATTTCCATCAAGAGGAGCATCAATTGTTGGTGAAGATCTTATATTGACAATGCAAGAACATTTATTTCCATCAAGAGGTGCATCAATTTTTGGTCAAGATCTTGTATTGACAATGCAAGAGGTGAGCACTCTGTAAAGTCTACTCCTCTCCAGCACACCCCAAAGACTTTCAATGAAATTAAGGTCTGGACTCAGAGGTGCCAATTCATTTGTGAAAATAATTCTATGCTCTCTGAACCATTCTTTCATACAGAGCCCTGCACATGACATGCAGGAAAAAAAAGTAAATTGTGCACACGATTTACTAATTCGTTGCCTCGATTTACTAAATCATGTGCACGATTTACTATTTCATTCCCTCAACTTGCAAAATCGTGCACACGGTTTACATTTTCGTTCCCTCGATTTACTCAATTGTGCGCACAATTTACTATTTCGTTCCCTCGATTTGCTAAATTGTGCGCACGATTTACTATTTCGTTCCCTCGATTTGCTAAATCATGCGCATGATTTACCATTTCATTCCCTCGATTTGCTAAATTGTGCGCATGATTAACTATTTCGTTCCCTCGATTTGCTAAATTGTGCGCACGATTTACTATTTCGTTCCCTCGATTTGCTAAATCATGCGCATGATTAACTATTTCGTTCCCTCGACTTGCTAAATTGTGTGCACGATTTACTATTTCATTCCCTCGGTTTGCTAAATCATGCACACGATTTACTATTTCGTTCCCTTGATTTGCTAAATTGTGCGCATGATTTACTATTTTGTTTCCTCGACTTAGTAAATCATGCGCACAATTTATAAATTGAGGGAACGAATTAGTAAATCGTGCGCACGATTTAGCCTACAATCTTTTCCCTGCATGTCATGTGCGGGGCTCCGTACTTTCACAATTTTAACCCTTATGAATATTGGCATTGTCATCCTGGAATATGGCCATGATACCATGATACCGCTTCCGACATGGTTGTTTAAGAAATTAAAAGATACACACTCCATCTGTTAGGGTTAAAAGAACTGTTGCCAAACGTAAAACATGCTAGAAGCATAATAATCACTGTAATAATGATCCATTCATAGATTCTTAAGTATTTGCCTATTTAAATCCAAATAGCACCTATTTTTTTTTTTTTTTTGGCCAGGCAGTGTATGTTGAAAGATACAGCAGAACTTAATGAAATGTTTCATGTCTCATATAATCACACAATTAGTATTTCAACTGCAAAAAGATGTCAGTAAAACAGCTTGTAATGTCATGTAACATTTACCTCGTAAATTGACTAGAAAAAAATTGACTCTAGAGAGGAGCATTTTGATAAATATATGCACTTTATTATATATTCCTTATATTTGTGATTAACCTGTTCTTCAGTATTTAATGTATGTTTGAATAAATTCGTCTTAAGTTTTTATCACAGTATTTGTTCAAAAACAAATTGGAGTACAAACATAATTGTGTCATTAAAAACGTATTATTAAAAACTGCCTTATGTGCAATTTAGATGTTTGTATACAGATGAATCAGTTATAATTTTATATGAAAGGTTAAAAATCATTTTAACCTTTAATGTTATAGTAATATACCAACTCACAGAGTTCTCTGTATAGAATTTTTTTCCTTGAGAAAAATTGGCGTACTGAACCTGATATATATTCAAATGAATATAATCAAATAGAATCAAGATTGGAACTAAATCGAATCGCAAGCTTGTGAATCAAAATCAAAACGAATCGTAAAATTTGTGTCTACCCAGCCAGAGCGTAAAGCTTGACTCGGGGCTGCCCGGCATCTGTCGGCCCCCATACGGCGAAGTTCCCAGCACTGGAGACGCCAATTGAAGCCAGACAGCAATTAAAGGCTGTCTTACTCAGTCCTCAGAGATGTTCAAGGAATCAGCCACAACACCCTGAAACCATGGGATTTGTGCACCTTATCACAGACTCTATCTAATGACTTGTGGAAGGTAGTGGAGGAGTAACCACATCTAATGGCCTCCCCCTGCTTCCCCTATGTGGTAGTGCTGCAGTTCACGTACAGTGTGCAGGAAGTGATTAAGTGGGCGAGATCAAAGACACTGGACACGATAAACATTCCTCCCTAGGACGAGTCGCTTGGGGCAACAGCTCGCTTCCTCCTCTCTGAGACTTCCACCACAGCACACACATTGTCACCACATGACCATCCAGGATGTGTAGAGCGTCTTTGTTGGTGCATTGAGAGTTGTGTGAGGGTGAGGATGTAGGGTGTTTTTGTGAATGGGTTTGAATGGAGTAGAAAAAAGGTAAAAATACTGAGGACAGTCTTATCTGAGGGACACTTCTTTAGCGTGGGTCATTGCTCTCAATACACATAACTTAGGGTCTGTCACACAGATCTGCTAGGAAGATCTAGATGCTAAAAAAAAAAAGACAATAATATGTCAATTTTCATGGTTCCAATCCTAATATTGCAATGAATATGCTTTATGTATGCCAGGGATTTCTATTTAATTATTTATACAATTTCAAGAAAAGTAACAGAGTGGAAAGTAATAGAATTGAACTGAAGAGCTAATGAAGGCCCATATATGAAATCTATTTTCCCCAATTTCTATTTGATTATTTATACAATTTCAAGAAAAGTAACAGAGTGGAATGTAACAGAATTGAACTAAAGAGCTAATGAAGGGCCCTATATGAAATCTATTTTCCCCAATTTCTATTTGATTATTTATACAATTTCAAGAAAAGTAACAGAGTGGAACGTAACAGAATTGAACTAAAGAGCTAATGAAGGGCCCTATATGAAATCTATTTTTCCGAATTCCTATTTTATTATTTATACAATTCAAGAAAAGTTACAGAGTGGAACGTAACAGAATTGAACTGAAGAGCTAATGAAGGGCTCTTTATGAAATCTATTTTTCCCCCAATTTCTATTTGATTATTTATACAATTTCAAGAAAAGAAACAGTGGAACGTAACAGAATTGAACTGAAGAGCTAATGAAGGGCCCTATATGAAATCTATTTTTCCCCCAATTTCTATTTAATTATTAATACAATTTCAAGAAAAGAAACAGTGGAACGTAACAGAATTGAACTGAAGAGCTAATAAAGGGCGCTATATGAAATCTATTTTTCCCCAAATTCTGTTTTTTTTTTTCTTTTATATTTTTCTGGATTCCATTTTATTATTAAAATTAAATTTTAGTAGACGAAAATTATGTCTAATTAATTGAAATCATGAAACTTTTACAATTTAGCAACTATTTATTAAAAGTTTTTAAATAGAAAGAAAAAAAAAGAATTTAAGTAGCAGTTTAATATTCACAGACACTAGTTCATATCATGATTTTATTAATTGTACAGTCCTACTTTTGATTCATCCAGCCAAAATTTTCAAAATTCCATAGCATTCCATAATATACTGTAAATTCCATTTAAATGACTGCATTCCACAATTTCATCCGTGTTTATCACATTGCGGAAATCATAGGGCCCTATCCAAAGTTAGCCATTGCTCAGTGAAGAATTGATTTAACTTACATCAGAGTGTCAACTTGAAGTTAATTTTGAGATTTTTAACCATCTTTTAAAATTTTGATAATATAATCCAGTTTTCTGGAATTTCATGAAACAGAAGGTAAATTAAGGTAAAAAAAAAGAAAAAAAAAGCAACTAATAGCACAAAACAAAGGCTATTTCAGCTGTTGTTTTCCCGTAAAAAGGTTGTCACTTCCTGGAGAATGATGTCATTAAAGGAACTGGATTTATTCATTAAAAGGATTATTTCAAGGAATGGCAATTTCCTTGATAATTTAAGGAAGTAGTGACACCTATGAAAATGTAAAACAATATATATATATATATATATATATATAAAAATACACACACACACACATTATATATATATGTGGTAGAGACTCCTGGAAAATATTTTAATAATTTGCCATTTTTCATGTTAGTTGAAAAATAGTTTAGTTCAACAGGGGCATGGAAAAACTGGAAACGTCCATTTGAACCAAAGTAGTTCAAAATTCAACCCATTTCCAGCTTTAATATTTTATCCAGTATATTATGACATATGATGGGGACATGGTAATGTACTCTTTTGTAGGGATGACTGATTAATGTCCCCTCTAGTTCAAATAAACCAGGCATTGTCTCAGTTTATAGGGATATGTGTTAGTGTGTGAGTAATGGGACAGCCTGTGTTAGGCACATAACAGGACCTGAAGCCTGCTAATTTCACACATGGTTCTGTTGCTGTTCTACAGCTGGCCTGTTAACGGACTGCCATTGGGAGTTTATTAATCAGACCAGCTGCAGGTGTGTGCATGTATGTGTGTGCATTTGTGCGTGTGAACCTGCGTGTGTGTGTGTGAGCTGCTAAAGGAAATGCAATGAGGGGAACCTCTCTATTCAGATGACGTCAAATAGTTTAGAGCTAAACGTTATCACAAGTTGAAACTGGAATCATTTGAAGGTGTGGCGATGGTAGTGGGAGTGTTAAACGAATTGTACCTCCTGTGCATTGGGAGTGCTGCTTGTTTTGGTTGGATTTTTTTTTTTTTTTATTATTGTTTTGGTGTTATTGTTTTGTCTTTAGTTTTATTTATTTGTTTGTTAAATTGTTCATTTAAGGCTGCATGCAATTTTACACTAATAGACATGTATCCTAACAGATGTTAATATATATATACGTATGTATGTATGTGTGTGTGTGTGTATATAACACTTTTTTTAACAAAAATGAAAAAAAAAAATGAAATTTATGTCATTGAATATTAAAATATATTCACCATACAACTGAATATATTAAAGCTGACAATGATGGTAAATAGTAAAAATATCCTATTAATTCATGTATTGACTATCCGTAAAACAGGTTGAATGTAACAGTTTAATTAAACCTTGAGAAAAAAGGGTCTTTGACTCCTTATTGGTTTCTGTTATGTGAAGTGGAACTCCCTCCATCCACATGCGAAAAGAATCCGTCATTCCTTCAACTTCAATGGATGGAGGATCACACAAGCCCTCAGTGATCTGAAAGAGACAATTATCTACAATTGAGCTCTGTCAGGAAGAACAAACCTGCCCTTAATAAGCTGTGTGTGGGGGTGCTTTGCTGTTTCAGATAGTCGAGTGTCCTGTCCAAAGACAACGGCCCAGGTGAGTGACGAGGTTGCCCCTCGGCTAGGGTCCTGAACCCCTCCTCTCTCTCCACTCTACATGCTTGGGTGATCACAGGTAAAGGCTGGTTTGACTGGGCCAAAATCCAAATTGTCCTCTTACTTGTGTCTGTTTAATGAAGAAACACCACTGGAGGACAGTGTCTGTCTGATCTAAATGACCCACAGCTCTTTGTAGGAGCATCACTTGACCTTTCCACAGCTTTTGAAAAGCCTCTTTTGTGCTGCACCGATGATCATTGGGAGCTTTTTGAACTGTAGGATTGTGGTGCTCTCAGTATTGTAGTACTCTGTCTCTAGATGTAGCTTGGGTCCCTATGGGATTGTTTTCTCCATGTTATCATCTACAATGTGAAAATTAGGGATGCACCCATACCACTTCTTCCAGAACTAGGCAGATACCGATACTTTAATTTTTGGTACTCGCCAATACCAATACTGATACCTGTATTTTCATTGCATTTGTAATTTTTAAACATATTAGGTAGAGAAACCAAAAAAATATGAATCATATTCATTGGTTTAATTTGTTTAGCAAATCTATATTTCCTTAGCCTATTTTCATGCTTAATTATGCCTGTTAAAATGTATTGTACAAGTTTCTGTTACTTTCACTCTACGTTCATTCTATTGCTCTGTCATATTTTATCTTTCATTTAATAGCACAGGGCATATTTAGAGCTGCTTCAGCAGGGCTCAATAGAACAAAGATACAAATGAAATAGTGCTTTTCAGGTTTTCAGGTACATAATTTGAATAAGGTAATTCAATGTAAAATAACACTACATAGTCTTCACTGTATAAAATAAATGAAGAGTTTAGATGCAAAAGCCGCTAAACGCCACCTCCGTCAAAAATGAGATAATGATATTGAGTGAATGCTCTCCACACATAGTATACGATCATTAAATACTTTCGCTTCAAATCCGCTAAATACCAGCATCAGCCCATTCAGAAATACCGGTTTGTTGGCAGAAACCGCTAAACGCCACTAGCTTTGTCAGCAAAAGCCTCTAAGTCCACAGAAGAACCAATCGGAAGACGCAAATCGAATCATATGATTTCAAGATGAATGACGGTGTGCGTATGTGCATACGAGCTACAAGTTTTTATCATGTTTTGTCCATCGTACAGTGGCAATGACAGGATTTCGCGAGTAGCAAGTAAACACAACGGTGTTCCTTTTGCTGCTGTAAAACTGACAGAAACGGACGTTTTACTATGACTTGTTGTCCAAAGAGGTGGACTTGGAGGTTTTTGCAAAAAAAGCTTAGCTTTTGCAGCAAAAGACAGTCAAATTTGTTAAATACAAATGAGTTGACTAAAGCAACATTTTTGAAAATAAGGCATTTCAATAACTGACTGATAACCTTTTCATTGCCGTTAAATTACTGAACCTAAACATAGGAGTCTGGTAAAAAAAAATGCTCATTTAAAAGAAAACATGTCAGACGGACTTTGAGGTTTTTGCATTTGAACTCTTCAAATATAGATACATTTTTATTAAAGTTACAAAAGCCATTCAGTCAAGAGCAGTGAGTGATTTCTTTGTCCTTTGTTGTTTGATTAAGCAGCAGGTTTATTAAGCTGCTGTCACAGACCGAATGCACTGATCCAATATACTGTTACACAGGCGTTTTATTGTTTACGTTCACCTAAGACATTACTAACTATGTTTACTAGGATACTTGCAAAGATGGGCTTTTTACGTAATTTTGTGTGAATATGTCAGTGCAAGAAGACATGAAAGAGAATTCAATTCAGTATTCAAGCGCTGTCTAAACGCGGCACTCGCGTTTCATATGTTTGCACACAGTCAACTTCTTGTTGTAATAATGTAGGGAACATCCTCTCTTTACCGTCAGTTAACATTAGTAATATGTGCCTTGTTTTACTTTATTTGCTACTGACATATCCAACCAAACTACAAACTTTCCAGCGAATGTCTGTGAAAAAGGGATGTGCGCTCGACAAGCTTGCGCGTCTATGCCACTGCGCATTCAATCCACAACGTGTTTCGCTTATCAACTCGCACACACCAGCTATATAGGCGTGCTTATTTAAATATTGAATATTGTTTAACATTCTATTAATATGATACATTTGCTTCTCTGATATATCCATTTTGCTCTCTTTTTGCACTGTTGTCGCTGTTTCTTCGATGTCACAAGCACAAATGAGTACAAGTACACAAATGCAGTATCGGGCCTATCGGTGCATCCAGCACTGCATCCAATTTGTACGTATTTTACAAGGTGGCTAATTCGTACGACCTCACTTGTACAAATTCGTACGATTTGTCTAAACCCCAGGGACGGGTAGGTTTAGGGGCAGGGTTAGGGGTAGATCATTCGTACGAATTCATACAAATCATACGAATTCAAAGTGAGGTCGTACAAATTAGCCACCTCGTAAAATACATACGAATTACAGTGAGATCGGGTTGGTACATCCCTAGTGAAAATCATAAATATGATCACTCACCTCAACAAGCTGTATGATTCATGTCCACAGCTCAAGACACATTATGCACCAAAGTTTAATACTTAAGATCAAAGGTTTCCTCCAGTATGAGGATTAATAATACCCTTAACAAAACTCTTAATTATATGTAAGAATCTGTGTTCTGGGTTGTCTTATTGCATTAACAGCTTCAGAGGCACTGTCTACATTTGATATTCTCCAGTATGATTCTTGGCTTGGCTGTAAACTTTGCTGTAGCTTTCGCAAAGCAGAACAATTAGTTACGGACAGTGTGTCACAGGAGACACAATATTTCACGGACTTTTCATGCGCTCTCCATTATCAGTCCAATTTAATTAAGTGTGACATGGTTTGGACACAGTAATTCTCAGGTGGTCTCCATTTCATTCTGGAAGGAATAGTACCATGACTTATTGTGTCTTAGTTCCAGTTTGCCTTTCCTTGACATTTTCAAATGTATTCCTCCGCTTCAGATGGAATAAATGACTTGGCCGTAGGCAAGAACGCTAAGAGTTGGCCTTTCTCTAACACTACAAAGCTGTGCTGTCATTACATGCAGTGCATCTGGAGAAACAAACAACACAGATTGCACACGGGCCCCCGTGAGGCAGAGCGGTTCCATTCACGGATTACAAATTAGAGCTCGTTTTGAATGATTATCAGAGCAAATCCACATATGGCTTCTAGAAAGGTCCTCACTGACTTTCTCCGTATGCCATTAAAAAACATTTAATCTGATAGATTCATTTGTCTTTGTGTCTGGGCCGGCAAAGTCAAGGGCAGGCCGGAGCGCTCCAATTGGCCGAAGGATCCGTTGACATCACCAGGGGTGAAAGGTTGAGCCAGGACAACTCTGCAGGTTCTGGGGTGCCAAGTTTTGTGTTGAGACTTTCCAGGTGTGAAGGGTTCTCCTTGTTGTTCTTGGGCTTATTTGAACATCTGTGCCGGACTACCGGTCAGGCCCAGCGCTCTGGAACAAATTCAGTCTGAATCTGGCTGCAAATTCCATTTAAACAAGAGGGTAATTTAGCAGAAGAAAGTTTCAAGGCGGACATGGAAGGTGATTTAGGGATTGGCTATCGGAGTCCCAAATGCAGAGGGTTTCCTCTTCACACCCCATCAAACTTTAGATAGTGATCTGGAACTGGCTTTAGATTATAACGCCAATGCTAGTTTGAGAAATCCAGCATAATTGCTATGGAAAAATAAACATACCTACAAAGAGTCATTGTATTTTTGTTTAGAAAATGTTATGTATCATTGGTACACTTTTAAAAATAAAGGCTCTTTATTATGGTTCCATTAGAAACCTTTTACATCCATGGAAACTTTTCATTCCACAAAAGGTTCTTTATATAGGAAAAAGGTTTTTTAGATTTTTAAAATGTTAAGAAAAAACACTAAGAAAACAAATGGTTTTTTTAAGAACTGTTCACTGAAAGGTTCTTTGGGCAATCCAAAATGGTTCTTCTATGGCCCCCCCTTTTGAAACATTGAAAAGTTGGCATGAAATGGAAGTTGCGATATGCTTTTCTTCCCTATTGTGATGTATATGTAAGTGAAACAGCTTCTCAAACAAGAAAAAATGTAGAGTGGGGAATTGATTGGATCAGATTGGATGGTTGTGGTTTGCTATCTCATTTGAGTGACAGGTTGTCCCGCCCTCGCATCAGTAAACACATCATCAGAGAAGAGAATATATGGCGCTGTAAGAGGAAGGGGAAGTTATTTTGATTAAAGATTATGAGTAGGGCTGGACAATTAATCGAAAAGTAATCGAAACCGAAATTCAGAACCTCTAACCGACGTAATTTTCCCATGTCGGTTATTTCGTTTTTTTAATCCTGTTTAATACTTTCCCCTTAAAAACATACTACCGCGTGTGTAGTCACGTGACTCCGCCCTGTCCAGTGAGCGGCATGGAAGCTACACGGTGGCAAACACACAGAGACACGTGAGCGGTGAGCCCTGAAGTGATATAACTTTCACTTGCGTCTTCACTAAACTTTGTCAGTTGTATGTGTTTTAAGGCTTTCCAGTTTGGACATTAAAAAAAAGATTTTAGACCATCGGATGTGTATCATTATATTGAGCTACTGCGCTGATGCATTGTGACACACAAACACTCATACAGACAGCTCGAGCATCACGTGAAGATCGCGCGCACAGAGGAGCGCAGAAACTCGTTATCAACGCTTTACTGTGATTTATCACTAAAGTAGCTTAGAAACTCAAAAGTTATAGCATATATTTTTCTACTTTTGAAGTAACTACTTACAACACAGCTTCATAATTAATAGAGAGACGGTATGACGAATTCACAAACTCAATCGCTCTCATTAATGCATTAAAATAAATGTACTAGTCTGGTACTGTGCTAATTTATCTTTGTCTGATTTACAACGAGCAGAAATCTGTTAATGTTACGAACCACAGATAAAATAACTGCTGAAAGTGAGCTATGTCAGAGCACTCTTTCATTAGGAAAAAATATCCCACCTAGTCAAGCATATTTACAGTACAAACCTTGAAAGTGAACGAGGGCAAAAATAAATAAATATTAATTCATTAATCGTAATCGAGGTAAAAAGTTCAATTAATCGAGATTTTGATTTTAGGTCATAATCGTCCAGCCCTAATTATGAGGACATTAATTTTTTTTAAAAAATAATGACATGCCCAGATACATTTTTTATAATAAATACTGAAATATTCCATTTAAAAAAAAAAAAAAAAATGATTATTGTCAATTTTGATTTCATGGTGACTTTAAGAGTGAACAGATCTTTTTGCAGTGGTGCATGCAGGTGTGGAAGCCATTTCTTCTGGATTTGCAGAGATGTGGTTTTGCGCCACGCACACTACGTTCCATCTGGATGTTCAGTTTTGGCCAAGGTCAGAGTTCATGCTCCTGAAATGACAGTCCCCACAGCCCTAAATTGGCCCATTTATTTTTAGTCTAAACAGGGCAATCCAAGCTATTAAAAGAAAGGCCGACATGAGGCGGTGTGTTAATTGCAGCTGGTCAGACAGCACTTTCTCTCCTCAATTGCTGCCATATGTTCCCATCGAGACATGTCTTTTCGATCACCTCCTTTGCATCCCATTCACTTTCACTAGGAAATATTTTGAATATTGTCAAGTTGTAAAAAATCTGTAGATAAATATCGCTAAAACTTAAATATATAAAATCTTAGTTATATCATAATGAACAAGTAGCCTCATTTTAAAAATGATATTCTTGAAAAGGTTTATTTCTTAGAAAAAAATTATAAAAACGTAAAAACTTTAATCATAATACATAAAACATATGTATGTATATATATATATATATCAGAGAAAACGCCTTCATATCCTGATGTCCAATACATACATATATATATATATATATATATATATATATATATATATATATATATATATATATATAAAGGGAGGGGTTTTGGGATTTTTATCCCAAATTCATGCATCTCGCTCATCTATGTAAATGAGAAAGCCTTGTTATTTCTATGCTGGCTATGAAGCGGAACATACAAATAAACCAGTTATCACAGCTTTAGCACTGGAAAGTATCAAAGGATTATGGATGTCTGTTTTGGACAAGTAAAGTAATTGGTTTGATTAGAGCCTGGTTTTGGACAAAGTAATTGGTTTGATACAGGCCTGTTTGTGGTCAGAGTTAGAGTGAAACAAACAGCATCATCATTAATGGTTGTGGATGATCGAACACAAGGTGAGCTCTGTTAAATATATAACGGATTCTTATGAGGTTTTTGGCAGGTCCACATGGAATTCGCAATACGAATTTCTACAAAACTGGAACAGCCGACATTCACTCCCATCTTCTGCCCCTTTTGTGGCTGTTTATTAAATGTTTTTAGCTAATTTGATTATGATTTGAGAAATTGTCCACACAAAAAATCAGCATTAAACATATGTTGTATCCCAGAATTTGAGATCTTCTGACCTGGAGGCATGCAGATGAAAGTATACACTTGGTTTAGTGATTTTTGAACTTGCACAGCTGATGTTATCTTCTACTTTAACTGCGTAATGACCTCTTTATTTTACGCAATGTCGTTTGGGACTTAGTAATCGCAGGTTTGTAGTAATGTGCACTTGACTTTAACAGCCAAACTTTCTTTCAGAGCTTCTGGCTTTCCTCCAGTTGGCCAGATATTCTCGCTTTCCTCTGTTTTTGTTCACTTTTCGACTCGTTCCTTATTTTGTATATGAAAATAAAACATTGTATGCCATGTTCATTTCAATGCATCTCTGAATGAACATTTATTTTGAGTGTTTGCATGAGAGAGAATATGACTTAAACTACAAGCTCCGAGGTGCTCTGGTTTGTATCAAGCCAGTGATGGGTGGACACCTCCAGCCCACCCGCCTTGAACCCACCTGATTTGACTGATTTTCCACCTTACTTCCTCATTAGTTGTTTTCATCTGGAAAGCAGCAGTTCCAGACGTGAAATTTATCATTGCCAAGTTACACTGGTCTACGATTTGTAATGGTTGCCTTTGCACATGCAAAAAGTGGGGCTGGTTTATTTCACAGACTTTGAGATATACAAAAAGTGCACCTGCAAGAACTACTTTTCTCACTCAAGTATGCAAGTGTGTTTGGGCTTACTTTTTGCTTTTTTTCTAATTTATTTTCAGTAGAAATTATATTATTGGCATAAAAAATTAAGTGAAAAATATATCTAACTTGATTTTTTTTAGTATATTATGTTTTGCTTACAGCATCACTCGGGATGACATAAGAAAACCAGATGATCCATGTTGTCCAGCATGATTTGAGAATTTCAATACGGTCAGTGTCACAAATTTGCTTACATTTGATTAGTGACCTAGAAAAAGTGCAGAACATTAAATTGTCAGGGTTATGTTAGATTTCATTGTGTTTTCATTCATGTGCCTATGTTTCTTGTGTTTCCTTGCAGTTTAATCTTGTTAATCCCTTTATTAGTTTCCTTGGTTTCTGATTAATTACACCTGTGTCTCATTTAGTCCCCTTGTTTGCTTCTGTGTATATATACTTCAGTTCACTGTCAGTTATCTTTACTTTGATTGTGTTTGTGCTGTTTTGTATTCCTGTGTATTCTCCTGTGATCTCCTGTGTGCTGGTTTGATTATTAAAGACGTTTGAATTAGTATTTTTGGGCGAACTATCCCTTTGATTAATCTGCACTTGACTTTAACAGGCAAACTTTCTTTCAGAACTTCTGGCTTTCCTCCATTTGGCCTGATATTCTTGATTTCCTCTGTTTTTATTCACTTTTCAACTTGTTCCTGTTTAAAATCACCAATGTAGTCTCATACTGTTGGACTCCACTGTATATGGTGCATTATGAAAATGTTACATTGCTTAATAATTAATTACTGCTGTTAATCATTGGCTAATGTGAATTGCACTTTAGTGTTGCACAAAGGCATAAAAGCATGGTGATCGAATCTATTCATGAATAGGACTCTGAATATACTGATAATATACTACTACTCTTTAACCTCAAAAGCTGCCATCTGTTTGAGCCTGCCATTTACACCTGGTCACTTCATGCATTTTCTCTGATTGGATAGCTATCCGATTGTGAAAAGATAAATGCTTTTGAGATGGATTTAAGTCAGATCACTCAAACCACTTCAGGAGGTGGGTTGAGACGCATTCCAAACTAAACTGGACCGAGTGTAAATGCATCTGGGGTAACACTTTATTTTACAGTGTCATTGTTACACATGTTACATGTAGTTACTGTAGTAATAACTATAAATTATGTATAATTACATGCAGTTAACCCTAAACTAAACCAAACCCTCATCCTAACCCTAACCCTAACATGTAATTAATTATTATTACTCAGTACTTAAATGTATAATTACACTGTAACACAGACACCTTAAAATAAAGGGTAACACTTTACAATAAGGTTCATTAGTTAAACATTAGTTAATGTATTAACTAACATGCACTAACCATGAGCAATACATGTGTTACTGTATTTACTAATCTTCGTTAATGTTAGATTACTAACTTCATTGTTCATTATGTTAGTTCACAGTGCATTAACTAATGTTAACAAGATTTTAATAATGTATTAGTAAATGTTGAAAGTAACATTAACAAAGATTAATAAATGCTGTATAAGTGCAGTTCATTATTAGTTCATGTTAACTAATGTAGTTAACTAATGTTAACTAATGTAAAGAAACCTTATTGTAAAGTGTTACCAAATAAAGTGTAACCGCATCTGGTTGTATAAACCAAATATGTAAATTTTACTCCTCCCAAAATGTTAAAAAATAAAAGTATGAGAGTGTGTTATAGGCTATATGACGTTATAGCCAGATATGACAGCGCTACTGCAACACGCATCTCCGCAGATGACTAAAGCAAATGAAACTGAATGTAAGTCGCAGACGCTAATCATCTTCACATAATCACACATAATCATCTTCATTAAAAGCAGTAAGGCTAAATTATCTTACCAGTGCTGATGACGCTCTCTCTCCTATTGTGGTCTTTAATCTTGAAATTAGCTGATGATAAATAAAAAAACGTATTTATATTAGTGCTGTCAAAACGATTAATCGCAATTAATCACATCTAAAATAACAGTTTGTGTGTGTGTATGTATATTATTTATATATATATATATATATATATATATATATACACACACACTATATTGCCAAAAGTATTGGGACACCCCTCCAAATCATTGAATTCAGGTGTTCCAATCACTTCCATGGCCACAGGTGTATAAAATCAAGCACCTAGGCATGCAGACTGCTTCTACAAACATTTGTGAAAGAATGGGTCGCTCTCTGGAGCTCAGTGAATTCAAGCGTGGTGCCGTGATAGGTTGCCACCTGTGCAATAAGTCCATTCGTGAAATTTCCTCACTACTAAATATTTCACGATCAACTGTTAGTGGTATCAAATCAAAGTGGAAGCAATTGGGAACAACAGCAACTCAGCCATGAAGTGGTAGGCCACGTAAAATCACAGAGTGGGGTCAGCGCATGCTGAGGCACACAGTGCGCAGAAGTCGCCAACTTTCTGCAGAGTCAATAGCTACAGACCTCCAAACTTCATGTGGCCTTCAGATTAGCTCAAGAACAGTAAGTAGAGAGCTTCATGGAATGGGTTTCCATGGCTGAGCAGCTGCATCCAAGCCTTACATCACCAAGTGCAATGCAAAGCGTTGGATGCAGTGGTGTAAAGCACGCCGCCACTGGACTCTAGAGCAGTGGAGACGTGTTCTCTGGAGTGACGAATCACGCTTCTCTGTCTGGCAATCCGATGGACGAGTCTGGGTTTGGCGGTTGGCAGGAGAACGGTACTTGCCTGACTGCATTGTGCCAAGTGTAAAGTTTGGTGGAGGGGGGATTATGGTGTGGGGTTGTTTTTCAGGGGTTGGGCTTGGCCCCTTAGTTCCAGTGAAAGGAACTCTTAATGCTTCAGCATACCAAGACATTTTGGACAATTTCATGCTCCCAACTTTGTGGGAACAGTTTGGGGATGGCCCCTTCCTGTTCCAACATGACTGCGCACCAGTGCACAAAGCAAGGTCCATAAAGACACAGTGGCCTGCACAGAGTCCTGACCTCAACCCGATAGAACACCTTTGGGATGAATTAGAGCGGAGACTGCGAGCCAGGCCTTCTCGCCAACATCACTGCCTGATCTCACAAATGCGCTTCTAGAAGAAAGGTCAAAAATTCCCATAAACACACTCCTAAACCTTGTGGAAAGCCTTCCCAGAAGAATTGAAGCTGTAATAGCTGCAAAGGGTGGGCCAACTCCATATTAAACCCTACGGATTAAGAATGGGATGTCATTAAAGTTCATGTGCACGTAAAGGCAGGCATCCCAAAACTTTTGGCAATATAGCGTATATATATTTACAAACTTTTATGTTAGATGTGATTAATTGCGATTGACAGCACTAATTTATATTCATTTTGCAGAGACAGATTTATGTGGCCAAGTGTAAATTGAAAACAAATCAGATAGATAAACAGGCCCTTTGTGATAGTAGCTAGATTTTGTGGCATTTTTAAACTTTATTAAAATAATGAATATTAATTATTTAATAAAATGTGAATTGAATTATATTAATATTACACATGAGTTTTATTAATATTAAATTCATTTATTTTAATATTAAATATTAATATGTTTGCATTAATTTGATGACAGAAATTTTGAACGGCAATACACAAACTTAAGATTTAAAAACAATATCTCACTTATCTCTTGTGCTCACTTACTGACTGCCTAAAATCCTAAATCCAAAAATAGCTCCTGATTCCGGAACCTTTTTCCCTCATTAACCCTCTTCCTGAGAGTATAATATAGGTGTTTCAAGATGGTGGGTTTGGGCAGGGTCAGGTGGGTGGGCTAAGAGGTCTGCTATTAAACTGCCCGAGGCTGTGCCCCCACCCAGCTGTCAGTCAGAGTGATAAAGCCCAGACACCCAGTGTGCCCCATTACCATGTGGTCCCTATCCAAAGACCCCTATCACTGCATAGCCCTATTACTGTGAAATTTGGTGAGGTTATCTCATTCGTTCAGAATTCGTTCTTTTTTTTTCAAACTGCTGACTGGGATCTAATTTCCTGTTTATTTATGTGGTCCTCGGTCTACAGAGTCATTTTTTTGTTGTTTTCTTTTGTTGTTGCTGTTGTTTTGTTATTTCCTCTGTAACACAGTTTGATTTTACTGGAGGGCGATGCTTGAAATGTGCTGTGCACATGTACCTACAGTAAAGACACGGATTCAAGATGCTTTCCCACCAATCCACTCAGCTCATTCTCACTTATGTCCTGTGAACTTTGTGTATAATCAAAAATAGTTTGTCTACTAATCACTGGCCATGATGCTAGTAAAGTATGCATTTGGGCAAACAAAATTTAAAGGGATAGTTCACACAAAAAGGAAAATTATCCCATGATTTACTCACCCTCAAGCCATCCTAGATGTATATGACTATCTTCTTTGTCTGCCGTCTGCCGGAAGCTAGTTATTATAGCTAATAAAGTTTTAAATATGGATATTTTTCTTACAAAAACCCATTGCTTCGCTTCAGAAGGCCTTTATTAACCCTTTATAATGGATTATTTTATGATGGATGAATGCATTTTGGGAGCTTCAAAATCGCGCCCCCCATTCACAACCATTATAAAGCGTTGGAGAGCTAGGATATTTTTAAATACATCTCCGATTTCGTCTTTCGTCTGAAAGAAGATTTACTTAAGGTGAGTAAATCATGGGATAATTTTCATTTTGGGGTGAACTATCCCTTTAACACATATTTCAAAATAAAAAAAACAAAACAAAACAAAAAAAAAAAAACATTTTAAACCTCTTTGACTATCAAAATTTAAACATTAAAGCCATCATTCCCAATTGCTAAGGTTAGTAGTGAAGCAATTATTGCTAGAAAGCCACATTTATGATCAGTTTATATTATTTTCCAGCACAGATATTTTATAATTAACAGGTTGGACATCAATAACATCAAACATCATTAGATCTCAAGTGTATATACACACAAGTTTTACTGTTTTTACTGAGTTATTGATCAAATAAATGCAGCCTTGGTGAGACTTGATTATTCCAAATTTATCACCGGTAGTGTATATATAATGTATTTGGACTTTCGTTGTGTTTTATAAAGAAATCACAAAACAAGAGTAGTTCATTATGATATAACAACATAGCTTTTTGATTACATCAGTGATATTTATTTAAAGTGCCTGTCACTAATGAGTGTTTAAATTAGGCTCACCCCTCATATTTACGTAAGAAACAGCTGGAGTGTTTGATAGGAGACTAGCACCCCTCCAGTTTTATAGCTAATCTCCCTGAGAACTTAAGGAGTGGCAAAAACACAAAAATCAGGCGTCTCTTCAGGCATTCCCGAGTCCACAGGGGGCCATGGGTTGGGTTAGAATGACTGGCAGGCCTAGATTGGTGATTCGGACGCAGCATTGTTTCAGAAGGGGCGGGTACACAGGTGGGCAAGTCCCGGTTTTGTTGTTGTTGTCATTGTTGACGAGGCTCAATAAACATTCCAGCCCTCAATGCTGGAAGGTAACAAGATGGCAGAGTGGGGGAGGAGTGGAAGAACTAGGGGAAAAGTAAGGTTTTCAAATCTCAGAAGCTCAAAAAACAATAGAGGATGAACCTCCAAGCCATGTGACCCCATGGGCTCTCGCACTCATTGATGCATGACAATGAGAAGGCCACTGTGCAGTCCGTTGCCTCGGGCTAAGCCACGGACTGAGGTCCAGGCCAGGTTTCCGTCGAATATTTGAATGTGCAGTACAAAGATTGGCGAGATCTGTGTCATCTGGGCCTACCGCCGTCCCTGGTGTTACTGGAGCACAGCGTGGCCAGAGTATAATAACCCATGACATCATGGATGCAAAATGATGGAGGGTTGTGATACCGAAAGTTTAGGGAGTTTTTCCTCTTCGGTTGCAGGCTGCGGCAGCCACACCCTTCCTGACCACAGCTCTGAGGCCCGATAGAGATTTTTCTGTAATCCCTAAAGCCTTGTGCTTTGTATCCAATATTTAGTTGAAGGGGCAGATCAGACCTACTCAGCTTTACCTGTACTAGGTGGACTAAAGCCTTACCTGAGGATAGATGAAGAAAGACAAGCTATTGTTTTTGCTGTCTTTGGGATCTCCTGCTTTAACACCTGTAGGCTGCTGTGTACTGTATGCATTTGATTACGTATGTTAAGAAACAGCTGAATTCAAAAGAATCAGTTTGGTGCCTTGGTGTTTGATAGAAACTTTGGGTGCACTTAATGAAGCCTGTATACTATAATGAGAGGTGTACTTGTCACTTTACCAGGGCTTGACATTAACTTTTTTGCTCACTAGCCACTCAGCATTTTCACTGGCCACAATTTTGACATCAATACATGGGGAAAAACTGCTATATCGATATTTTTATTATTATTTCATAATTTGGCAGCAGGTACAGTACTGTGCAAAAGTCTTAGGCCACCATTAGATGTTGTTTTAGCAATTGGATAATGACCATATATAATTATTTTTCAGTCTCTTTATTAGAATTTAACCAGAAAATACAGGAAATTTGTATGCAGTATTAAAAAATCAGGGAAAAAAAACAGCTTCTATAGGCTAAAGTGGCAAGTATTTAGTGACCTCCCCTTACAAATGAGCAATAGCCTAAATGGAATGGAAAAGGACTGGAAGGCCAAGAAAACTTTCAAAATAGGGTGAGAAGTTTCTCAGAGTTTCATTTTTGAGAAACTGGAAGTCCAGGAGGTCACACTAAATACAGATTTTTGCTTAAAGAAGCCATTTTGTTCTGAATGTTTCTATCGTAATACAGAGACCAAAAAATAAATATGGATGGTCATTAAAACATTGCTAAAACAACAAAGCTGGTGGTGCTCTAAGACTTTTGCACAGTACTGTATATTAGGCTGCTGTCACTTTAAGACCTGATGCACTGATCCATTATACTGTTACACATGCGTTTTCTTTCTCAGCTGCTTATGTTCACTTAAAACATAACTGACTGTGTTTACGTGAATACTCACCAAGACCGGCATTTTGACATTATTTTGTGTGTATTTGACTGTTAAAACACAATAAGCAGTGAAAAAGAACTCAATTTAATACTGAGAGGTGGCTTTATGTTTGCGCACTTTGGGTGTGAGCACAAAATCTACGGGAGTGAGTAAAATTATGTGCAATACGTGCAATCCCACACCGAAATTCAAGCCCTGTAACACCAACAATATTCATCCGGAGCAAATGAAATGGGGAGGCGGGTTTGTGTGTCAACTCGCTGTATATGAGACAGCGAGAAAGCGCAGCATATATCGTGTATCTATTCTGTGGAAAATGAGGAAAATGCGGAAAATGAGTATTGGAAGCATTTCAGATATTTCAGGATTAGTATGTATCAAAAAATCAATATTTTTGACCACTACATTGCACTTAGTTTATTATTTCAGATGCCTTTTTAAAAGATTACAATTGAAAAAATTTATATATTATATATACAATTCAACCTACCAAAGTGGCTAGTAGGAGTGACTGCGTTACACGCCACTGCTGAAATCCACCCGCATTTGGCAGGTTGGCGGGTGTTAATGTCAACCCCTGCACTCTACTTTCTAAATATGATATTGGGGGATTTGTAGATACTTTACGCGAGCACATTTTTAAATTTTCCCTATTTTTATCAAGCTTACTGTGCTGACAAGCCAATTAAGTTTAATTCATGCAGCTTTTACTTTGCGTTTTCCTGCGTTTTACTATTACCACGCATTCTTGTGAACAGACATTATTCATTAGGCTATTTGATGATGACACAATATTTGTGTTTTTTAATAGTTATTAATAAAACACATTTGCTGGTAATGGCTGATTCACATGACTCAAGTGTGCTCCAATGTAAACTAAAAAAAACCATGCTGATGAATTTAAATTTTAACACTTCCAGTAGATTGATTTTAGCATCTTATATAGTCAGGACATTAAGGGAAAAAAGCTATTAAATTAATAAAAGTTTGCTTTAAAATACTAAATTAGAAAACATTACTTTAGCACAGTACACAGACTTTTATAGAAAGTCTTATCAACACTTTTCCAGACTCTCAGGCATTTCCTTTACTCCATGATCAGCATTTCTCATCAACAACTTGGTGTTCTTTGAAGGTTTTGCCTTTGTTTGATGGATGTGTTTGAAATACATGCTTACGTGAATGATAAAGAGAATCTCAGAAACTCTTGGCAGTTCAAACCAGCAGAGTCCATCAGTTTTGACAAACCTCAAAGCTGAATTCCCCAGCCTAAATTGCCATGGGCTATACAATGTTCAAGGTTCAAAAACATTGTTCTTTCTATTACTCTCTCGTGTAATTTATGAACTCTCTCTGGCACAGATACATTAATGGGATCTTGAATTGTTAATTCACACAAACGTGTGAAAACAATGTGATTGCGTAATACTTGTTGCATTGCAGCACTCATTCCTGTTCCTTTGTTTATTTCTGCAGGGACTTGTTCATTTGGGAGGCACAATCGCTGTAGAATTGAATTTTGAGAGGTCGTAATCACCTGCAATGTGGGGTGAAACAGAACCGTTCTGCATCATTTCACTTTTTTTCCCTACCAATTTCAAGATTTTAAAGCATTAAAAACTGACTGCTACAGTAAAGTCAATCAGATAAGAGTTTTTTTTGTTTTTTTTTTTCTGTCCTCCTTGAAAATTATAGACAGAGAAGCATTTCTCCAGCAGATTTTAAGTTACCCTCTGTTGTTTTTCAAGTTTGGCCCTTGGGAGCTGATAATGGGTAATGGGGGCTGTGTTAACGTGACCAAAAGACGCCGAAAGCTTATCAAGCAATCTCGCTGTAGCCTTACTTAGAAAGAGGAAAAAGACAAACCCTCTGGTTACATCAGAGACATATCATGATGGTAAACACAGGCAACATTGCGAAAGAGAGCTAAGACCCTGATACCACACACATACTATTGTTTATTTGCTAACACAAAGATTTTGATCCATGTCCCTTGTTGTCTTACCTCAAAAGTAGAATCAAGTAGATGTTTGCAGTAAACCAGCTTACAAGTACTGATATGAAAATGTTACATTCACAGTCCAAGCCATTGTAGGTCATCTTTGATTTTGCCAGAAGCATCTGTGTTTATTTCTTTGTGCTAACCGCTGAATTAGCCCTCGTGAGATTGAGAGGTGACATATGTCAAGGGGCTAACAGCCTACATGTGGGAGAGGAGAGCAGCAAACAGGTGTTGGGTTTGATTGGAATAATTATCTTGGGCAGAACACACCTGTCAACCCCTTCATGTGGTGCTTGAGTGTTCGGGTAGTCCGTGTACTGTATCTTTGTGTTGAAAATTTGTCAAGAAATCAAAATTCTTCAACCAAAGCAAGAGTGGAAGGACTGTAAGTTGGTTAAAGGAATATTGTTTAATACTTGTTAAGCTCATTTAGGCATAATGTTCATTACCACACAAATTAATTTAGACTTTTCCCTCCTTTAAGAAAAGCAAATGAGGCCAGTCCATAAATGTTAAAATACTCCGTTTCAACAGTATAGCAACAAGACATATACAATATGCATGTGTATTTTAGTGTGGAAAACTTGCTTACTAACCTTTTCTGTTTAAATTTATATCAAATTTTACAACTATAGAAGCTTGTTTCCACAACTGAATAAAAAGTTAAAAAGGTAATTGCGACTTTTTATCTCACAATTCAGTTAATAATAACTTTATAACTTGCAATTGTGAGAAAATGTCAGAATTGCGAAATGTAACCTCGCAGTTGTGAGAAAAAAAGTCAGAATTGTGAGATAAAAAGTCGCAATTATTTTTAAATTGTTTTATTCTGTGGCGGAAACAAGCTTCCTTATAAAACTCTAAAATGACTGTAAAAAGAACTTTTTACAGCTCAAATAATACACAAGTTTTAAAGGGGACCTATATTGCCCCTTTCATAAGATGTAGTATAAGTCTCTGGTGTCCCCAGAATGTGTCTGTGAAGTTTCAGCTCAAAATACCCCACAGATCATTTATTATAGCTTGTCAAATTTGCCCCTATTTGGGTGTGAGCAAAAACACGCCGTTTTTGTGTGTCCTTTTAAATGCAAATGAGCTTCTGCTCCCGGCCCACTTTCCAGAAGAGCGTGGAGCTTTAACAGCTTGCGCTTCTGTTGCTCAACAACAACAAAGCTGGAGAATCTCACGCAGCCAAAATGACGATTGTCAGTAACGGTGTTCAGCCTTACATTGTTCAAACTGGAGTCGGACACTGATGGAGAGACTCAGGAAGAAGCTGCTGTTTTAGAGCGCATCTGAACGTTTCTGAATGCTCAAACAGCAACATTATACACTAACTAAAGTTTAAAAAGTGAAATCATAAGCAAGGACCTCTTTAAGAAAATAATTCATTTAAGTAAAGCTTCACATTTCTGCTTTTAAATCCTTCAAAGAATTTCCCCATTCACTTCCATTGTAAGTGCCTCACTGTAGATATTTATCTTTTTAAGGAAAAGGAAGTAATCAACATTATGCCACAAATGCTGTCAGTTTGCTTATCTTGTACTGATCCTGGAATATTCCTTCAAGGCTTTTATATTCATAGTTTTAAGGATACCCAACCAGTTTTTCCAACCCAGGCTCATTGGAAGAACATGTCTGGGGTGACATTACTGAAAAATGATATTACGTCGCTTCTTGTATGTCTCGCGATACTTTCAAGGTGAAATGTCCAGTAAGTAGCATTAAAAACAAATTCAGTTTTATCCAAATGAACATGAATCTGGCTACATTTTATTATGTTGGTTATTGTATGTATCGCGGCAGTTCGGAAATGAAATGTCCAGAGAGTGCTGCTGAAAGTTTAATGCTCTATCATGTTTGAAAATAAACTACCTTCCCTAAACCTAACCGATAGTGTTAACAAAAGCAAACATGAGATAAAAGTGCATTGCTGAAGCACCATGCCATTTTAGCTTGGTTCTACATGTCTTTGAGCTATTTTTTCATCACTCCTCTTTCATGGGACTCATATCAAAGCGCTCCGCATCGCAAGTGCAACATTGTACCATGTGAGCTACCAAGCAGATTAATTAGAAAAGCCATATTTATGGAGCTGGTTATGTGATGCAAATATCAAAATGTATTAGATTTACAAATCATGTAATATGTAAAAAGTGTTTTAAGGTCATAACAGTTTGTAATCATAATTTGTGTCAAAAAAGAAATAAAAGTAATTGGTGTTTTACCCTAATAGTACCAATTACAGCTAAAAACTGCAGTCAGTTGTAGATATAGGTACGTTTTTGTAAAATGTAGGTAGAAAAAAACGTAGAGGCACGTTTTTCCAATGAACCTATGTTGAGTTTTTCTCAGCCCAAAGTTCAAATCAGTATCTTCCTGATTTGGCAGTTTGTGGCTTTCCATCGTTCTTTTTAAAATGACACCCTAGGGATTTTCTTCACGCTTTTTCTCTAGAGTACCTACCTTGTTAGCAGGCAAACATATTATCTCATTAGTCTTGTTTGTGGTTTGTGGCTCACTCTCTCTTAGTGTCTCTACCACATCCTTTTGTAATCTCAACAGAACTTCCCTATTGGTAGATCATTAAGCCTAATCAAAAGCCACAAAGGCTAGCCACATTCCTCTCTCTTTCAAACGTATCAAACCTGTCAACGATAATAAATGACAGCTCCAAATTTGTTTTAACTATACAGCATGTAAACCTAAGTTCTTCTATAACCCTTCTCCAGCATTTCAATTACAGGAAAAGTGCAGGATCTATTCCTCCATGCTCTATTCCACCCATGAGGTTATGTTTATGAATTAAGCGCGCTATTGTGCGATAATGATTTCTTGATCTATAATTGTGTTGACTCAAGAGGAACAGACAACAACAGGTCCCACAACTCAAGATAATTTGTCTCACATGCATCCCCAGTCAGCATCACAGAGAGACCATTCACAAGAACTTGTGGGAAAAACAGGTGTTGGAATGATGTAAACATATCCCAGTTTGCATTGCCTTTATCGACAGCCTCTTTAAGGGACAACCCACTTTGTCTGAGTAACAGCAGAGCCACGCGATTATGGCATTAACACTCGGTGGTTGCACAGTAAATACAGCGCAACCATTGAGATGGGCAAATATGGATCTTTGACGACTTGTTCCCACAGGAAAGTAATCCAGCTCAGTGAGATGAGGTCTCAGTGGCTCTACTGTATGTGTTCTGATGTTTGTTTCATACAGTGGACGTTCTCAGGAGAGCCTTTGCGCTGTTTAGTGGATTTTCTCAAAGTGCTTCTTTGTTGACTAGGATTATATCCCAGTGCACGTTAGAGGAGCTATTATTCCGAATGAGCGCTTTATCTTTACCCAGTGGAAGCTGATGATTGGCAGGCAATGGCAAAGCACACCAAATTATGTTTCTCAGATTTTGGTGTTGCTATACGGATTACACAGTCAGCTGAATCTTGGCATAATTCCTCAGTCTAACTCCCTTTGCGTTCATATGGCCAAGGTGGCACCAAAAGTGTTGTGCTTATTCTGGTTGAAATTAGGGTCCAAAGGAAACGCTCTTACAGAGTCTCATAAGTCAGGTCCCGTGGAGGGATAGGCAAGAAAAAGGGAGGATTTTTTTCTTAGACTACATAAAGAAAGACATATAAAAAGGAATGGTTTTGACCAAAATCTATTTCAATGCTTCAAAAATACTTTAGTTTCTTTTTGTAAAGCCTGATTTATATAACCAATCCAAGATGACATTATAACTTAATGTCCATTTCGGCCCGTGATGAAGAGAGCAAGAATGACACATTAGGGAAAAAAAGAAAAAGAAAAACAAAATAATATGTACAGTATATATACACTACTGTGCAAAAGTCTTAGGCACGTCAGTATTTTCACCCCCCCAAAAATGGTTTTAAGCCAGTTGTTTATATCTTTTGCTGTAGTGTGTCAGTAGGAAACATCAGTTCACATTTCCAAATGTTCATTTTGTCATTAATTGTAATAATCCAGTGAGATTTTTGAATACACAAGGAGTCTGACAACAGCCGGTGCTTCGATCTGATCTCACCATCATCGAATTCATCTGTGATTACATGATGAAACAGACAAACTAAATCCAGAAGAACTGTGGCCGTGTCTCCAAGGCGCCTGAAGAAACCTTCCTGCAAAGATACAATACTGTGAAGAGTTTTAGGCATTTGTGTAAAAATGCTGTAAAGTGAGGTTGCTTTAAAAAAAAAACTGTCATAAATAGATTTTATTATCAATTAACTTCTATTAACTAAATCAAATCAATATTTGGTGTGACCAACCTTTGCTTTTGTCCAGGTACACTTGCGCATTGTTTTTCAGATAGCTTTGCGGGAAGGTTTCTTCAAGCGTCTTGGAGACACGGCCATAGTTCTTCTGGATTTAGTTTGTCTCAGTTTCATCTGTTTCTTCATGTAATCACAGATGGATTCGATGATGGAGAGATCAGATTTCCGTGTAGAGCACCAGCTGTTGTCAGACTTATTGTGTATTCAAAAATCTAACTGGATTATTACAATTAATGGTAACACTTTATTTTAGGGTCTTTTAACTAGTTGCTTATTAGCATGCATATTACTAGAATATAGACAATTTATTAGTACTTATTAAGCACATATTAATGCCTTATTCTGAATGACCTTATTCTACATTCTTAGTCCTACCCAATACCTAAACTTAACAAGTACCTTACTAACTATTAATAAGCAGTAAATTAGGAGTTTATTGAGGGAAAAGTCGTAGTTAATAGTTTATATGTGTTCTCTATACTAAAGTGTTACCCAATTAATGGCAAAATGAATGTTTGGAAATGTGAACTGATATTTCCTACTGACACACTACAGCAAAAGATATAAATAACAGGCTTAAAACCCTTTTTGGGGGGTGAAAATGTGCCAAAATATGCATTTTACATATGCATACTATAATTAGTCAATACACAATGCATCCTCCACTAGATACTTCCTCAGTTTGTGAAGCCCAAGCTTTATTTGTGACATCAGACGATTTCAAAACATGTCAGAAACAAGTCAAACACGTTGTAGAAATATATAGTTTAAACCCCAAAGAGACATTTTTAATGCATAACATTGGTGAAGCAGAAATCTACTGTCATTCAAACTGCAATGGCAATTGTGGCAAATGGAGGCTTGGTTCCCTTCTATTCTTTTCTAGATCTATTTTTCATATTTGATGCTCCAAAAGCTCTTACATTCATACAGTCAGGATTATTTTTTAATATTGTGACCAAATCAGACCAAATAACAACATGAAAACATTTTTAATTTTTTTAAATTTAATTTTAATTATCCATAATGGTTAAAAAAAAATCAAAATTTTCATAACTCGATCTTCTGATCTTCCCTTTGTTGCAATCAACAGCAAGCTCAGATTCAGATTTGCCTCCAGTTTTCAGTGCAACGCCCACATTTCAACCGATGAATAAAACCAAATCCCTGCCCTACTTTTTTTTTTTGTTGTTGTTGTTGTTTGATAAGACTTTCACTTGGATGTGCGTCACAATCTGGAAGCAACGCTCTGTCTCTACTTTAGTTTCATTACGACTTTGACGTATTCCTGTGAACTTTGTGGGCAGCTTGTTGCAGTTAAATATTTTCTGTTTGGTACTTTGTAGTAGAATTTCCAATACAGATCATACTTTAGACCACTGATTACCTAGCGTTTAGATACCAACTTAGTCGTAAGATGATACTTTAAAGGGGTGGTTCACTGGGTTTTTTCTAGGCTTGATTGTGTTTATGGGGCGCAGTTTAACATGTCTTAATGCTTCGTTTTTTTAAAAATGCTGTATTTTTCATATATTTTACCTTTATTCTACACCGCTGTTTCCATTGTCATTTGAACGGCCGGATTGACTTCCTGATTCTATGATACCACTCCCTCCGAAATACGCAATGTGCTTAGATTGGTTAGCTGGCCCAGTGTATTGTGATTTGCTGAAGCGTCCGGAAACGCCACGCCCCTTACCATTAGTTGTTACAATTTTTTTTCGTTTGTATTTGTGTCAAAGTGTTTAGCTGTCACTTGTAAATGTTACTGCTGTTTGTTAGCTTTCAATATACGGTTTTATCCTGATTAAAGTTTTACTGTAGCCGAATACATGACTGAGTAGTAGCATTTTTGTAAAGGTATCGTTTAATTTATAGCATGAACAACTGTTTGTCTATGAACATAGAAGTTTGTTGGTGTTTGTTGGCGTTTGTTGGAGAAGTATGCAATAGAATTTAGCTAACTGGCTAGCGAAACAAAAACGCGTTGGTCTTTGTTTACATCCTTGATGCAACCAAAAATAGCAACATAATACGTTTAAAAGACATGTACAAACAATAAAACGTACTTACAGTTAGGGGCCCATAAACAGCAGCTTCTGCTTTTAAAGTGGGAACTGCTTCATCTTTCAGTAATAGCCTTTGTGCAAGTCCAGCATTGAACTCGTGTAGATTCTGGAAGCTGTCTTCCGCGTAGCATCCAGTGTAGACAGTGTCACTGATTATAATGGGTTCTATTATCTTTTGACGCGTCGCATCGCACCGCTCGCGTCCGGTGTAGACAACTCTTCCCCTTCCATAATGCCGCGCGACATGGCCTCGCCCACTTTGTTGCGTGTTCCTGGGGGCAGGGTTTTGCAGGGTTTATGATGTCACCAACCCGGGAAGAAGCTCGTTGTAGTCCAAACGGGTCATTTTTGTAGGCATTAAACTGCCAATAGACAATATCTCCGTTTGCATTGAACTTTCAGCGCTGTAACTTTGCAGATACTGTTTATGCTCAAGCAGCAACATTACACACTAACTAAAGTTTAAACAAAGTGAAATCGCAATGAACCACCCCTTTAACACTGTAAACTTTCTATTATTAAAAATTCAAAATAATACTTTTTAATTCCAAAGAATCACCAAGTGTATCCTCTCTGGATTAAGTAATCCTTTCTGTTTTACAGTTGCTCACTATGTGTTTCAACCACAGTAATTTTTCATAATGACTGATCTCAATGCATGCATGTAATCATATCTACAGCATTCACTGTGAAACCCGACTCTAGAGGGATAGAAAGTTCTCTGCATTCCTGCTGATGTGTGGGACAGCGTACCACCCCAACTGGCTGCATGCCTCAACTTCACCTGAGGTGCAGGCAATAAGAGAAACATGCTTTGATCTGCTGCCCCACCCATGTACAGCCTCTTCCAATGGATTAATTCATTACTGGACCAGTTGATGGCCCTGGCCCACCTCTTCAAAGCATGGCCATTTAGTTCAGCTGAGAAACTCTATGTTCTGAGACTGACTTTTAAACTCTCGCCCTCCCTTGGGCTACATGACTGGTATTTAGCATGAAAGGTTAAAGTAAAACACCTTCAGTTCCTCGTGTTGTGGTGTTATTATTGTAAGAGCAGACTTTGCTTCGTTCCCACGGGTAATAAACTTCAATCAGCTGGCTTTCCAGCTTCAGTACAGTTTGGTGGCTTTTTTAACTTTTTATTTTCTATCATTTCCATTACTTTTGTTTTTAGGTCTGCACGACTTCACAGTGGTGGCTCATTTTTAATCCTTTCCCCCCCAAATGCTCAGTAACTTTTCAGATCTTGAAGTTGGATTTCATTCAGTTCTACTGATTGAACCATCAGTCAATATTTCTACAAAAAAGACATCTACACTCCTAAAAATTTCACATCAATGCAATAGAAGAATCATTTTTGGCTTCCCCAAAGAACCTTTCAGTGAAAAGTTTTTAAAAGAACCATTTTCAAGTGTGAAGAACATTTTAATAATCTAAAGAACCTTTTTCCACTATAAAGAATCTTTTGTATAATGGAAAGGTTTCATGAATGTTATGAATGGAACCATCAATGCCAATAAAGAACCTTCTTTTTAAGAGTATTTTTTTAGAATATAGTTTTTTTTAAAGAGTTTTTAAAAATAAAAAAATGGTTCCAAATTCAACAAATATACAAATTTGGGTAACACTTTATTTTACAGTGTCATTGTTACATATGTTACTATTGTAGTTACTATAGTTATAACTATAAATTATGCATAATTACATGCAACTAACCCTAAACAAAACCAAACCCTAATGCTAACCCTATAGTAAGTACATGTAGTTACATAATATTACTCTGTACTTAAATGTATAATAACAGTGTAACAAAGACACCTTAAAATAAAGTGTAACCAAAATTTGCCACAATCTTAAAAATCTAGTTACATTTAGTGAAATTCAGGAAAACTTGCATGTATGCCAGTGTTTCCTGCAGGCGACAGCGATCACGGTGTCATGTCTGATTCATGAACAAATGATTCTTTTTAAAATGAGTCATTCAAATGGATTCATGAAACAGTCTCGAACTTGCATCACAGTAAATCAGACTCAGTCAGCGAATCATTCAAAGCCATTACTGAATTGACAACCACAAGTCGGTTCGTGATTTCATCCGATTCTGAACCAAGAATCATTACTGTGATGTATATTTTAGGTTTGTTAGTCTATTTATCAACTGTTTAGTCATATGACAGTGTGTAAGTAAAGATACATATTCACAACAGAGTTTTGTTTTTATAAATGAATCATGCTTTTTTTAAGAAACATTCAAATATTTAACAAAAAATAGGCTTTTGATGGAGCAATTCTGAAATATGTCAACTGAATATTGGCTGATTTGGCTCCTAAATCTTTTGTTTTAGGGGCCAATGGCTCCTTAGTCATTTTTTTTTTTTTTTTTTTTATCTGGAGTCGTGCCTAAGAAATACTGTTTTTTCATCTTGCTGTACTAATAGAGCTTTTTGTCCCGATTGCCTACAGGAAGGCACAGAACAAATTGTATTCTTAAACATGGATCAAGTTGTGTGGAATGTCTTAACCTCAGGCTTCTGGACCACAGTTCGGCATTGAGATGTGCACCCCCCTCAATCTCACCCACGCAGACCCACATCACCCATAACACTTGCCAAGTCTGATGTCAACCCCGCTACACACAAGTCCCCAGGCTCATGTTCCATTTCTGTTTTGACACCAGGCCCTAATTACTGATGTAAATGATTGATCACCTAGATTATGCTGCAAGGGTGGATGAAGTCTTCTGCCTATCAAGTGAGACTGAGTCTGCTCAACTAGTACAGAGGTAAACAGATACCTGGCCCATCCTAAGAGATGGGAGATTAGGTTCTGAGCACCTGCAAATTGGACCAAAGGCTTTTCCCATTAGCAGACACTCCACTGGCCACAGTACCCGCACAGGTGTTGGAGGATATCTGTGGCCCTTTTGTTCACTCTAATCCCACTCCATTCTGCTCTCTGGTTCTCTCCTCCAGGTCTAAGCCTTCTTTTTGACACCTGAAGGATTTGACCATTGGCAGGTAAACTCAAGCACTTTTGAAATGTGATTTGGCTAATTGGGTTTGGAGTGGAGCGCTGGAGTGCCTTTGGGGAAATGCTCCAGATGGCTTCGGTCACAGTTCAGCTGAATGTCTACGACCACAGCATCTAAAGAAATGTGAGAGATTTCAAAGTTCAAAGAAATTTCAAAGAAATCACTACCCTATCTTTACCTTTATATTTTCAGATAGGTGTAAAATGCAACACCATCTTATCATAGTACATTTTTATTAAAACTCCTAACTAGGTTTATGATTGGTTTACTAATCGCGACAAGATGGTAATTGGGTAATTTCGGTTTGCTTTTCCACTGCAGTTTAGTACCGCTTCAATGTGGGTGGGATTATAGACTGATCGTTATAGTTGCGCCGCCTCTAATGCCGTGGATCCGCTCCTCGGCTACCAATGAGTCTGCACCTCATCTACTGACCACGATACAGCCATTTCTTTTTTTCAAGTTGAGTGCGACAGTCATTTAAAGCAAGTCGTTTCGCGAACAAATGATTACTGTTAATGACTATTTAAATCTAGCGGGGTAGGTGTCTCGTGTTTCAAATCCAATGACGCTGGTAGTGACGATTCTCTCTGACCAATCAGTGATCTGCAGTGTTTACACGTCACATTTAGTATCAGTACAGCCAAAGACTATAGAATAACACAAGACGTGTCACTCGTATTGTTTTGAATGGGAGAATGTGCAACGCACAATATGGCACAATAAGTCCCGCCTTCTAAATAAGAGCCAATCGCCGATTGGTAAAGTCATCGCGTCACTGCAGCGGCCATTAGAAGCTCCGGTTCTTATAGAAACAGTCAGACGCGCGCTTCCTATAGAGACGCGCAGTTAGGACTGCGCATGCGCATTAGCTTGATCTAGCCTGAAAAAATGTCTTTTTTTTTGTCATGATTCAAGTGTTCCGAAACAAAATTTATGAGACAGTTGTTGTTAGATTTCATTGGTGATTTCAAATATTAAATTTATCAAAAGCTTGGCAAACAGCTTTAGAGAATTTGATGTTTCCCCATTCAAAGAGATAGGAGCTACACTTGCATGCACGAGAGGCGTTTCAAAGATGGCCGCCGAGTGAAATGACTTGTCTTAAAGGGACTTTGGTACAGCACGTTTGGAACCTCCACCGAGGTGGTACTATTTAAGCGAGCCGTACTGTTCCGTACCGAACTGTCCCATGCAGCGGAAAAGCACCAAAAAGTGAGCCAAAGTGAGCCGTACCAAACCGTACCATGCAGTGGAAAAGCGCCAATAGTTTTATGATACACTTGGACCTATTAAACATTTTAATTTAACTGCAGTAAGAATGACATATATGTAAATGTGAATGGTTCACCTTTGGTTACTTATTTGGAAACCAATTCCTAATGTTTTAGGTTTTATGTTCTTTTTAGATTTTATTTTTTAAAACCATAGCCTAACATACTCAAAACATTCTGGTAACCAAAATTGTTAGCTGGGGGTAACTAAAATTTAAGCAGATGTTTAGTCTCATACTTCAATTCAATATGATTTTTAATTGAATTATTTACATGATATGCTGATTAATTAATAAAATAAATGGCAATTAATTGCATTTATAAGTAATTACCCCCATTTGAAGTTTAAAATACATTACATTATTGTAGCCAATCAATAAATTATTGAATTTACAGTGTCTTTAGATTGATTATTATTATTATTATTTTCATATAATTAAAGCAAAGTTCTGCCACAGCAATTAAATTTAAAATAAATGTTTTTGGTAATAAATGTTTTTTTTATTATTATTTATTTATTTATGCATAGTTTAGCTACAGTCTTCATTGTTCTTTCCAGCGCTGTCAAACATTTATATGACTTTTTAAAAAAGACAAATTATTTAATTACTGAAATTGAAACGTGTTTGAATTTTAAAGGGGACCTATTATTTCCATTTTTACAAGATGTAATATAAGTCTCAGGTGTCCCCAGAATGAGTCTGTGAAGTTTCATCTTAAAATACCTCACAGATCATTTATAAATCCATGTTGTAAATAATCTGACTACAGTCAAGAACAGGCTGTTTTCGTGCATGTGCTTTGAGCTGCTGTGCCCCGCCACCTCTCTACGATCACAGTTCCTCAATCTGTGCCAAATATTAACAAGACATCTGCTTGGTTTTGATTATCATCTATATCGCGATCACTCTCACGGATAGCATAGTTTTTCTTTCATCATTAAAGTTTATTATTTCCATGCGTTTTAAAGCTATATCAGTTTAAACATCTAATGGATGGTTTTCTGAGCGCACTTATCTGAAGCACACACACATACAGCTGGCTGTCAGACGTCAAGTCTCGTGAGTAACTTCTCTTTCACATTTTTTGTTTTGTTTAAACTGTCAAATACATACAAGGTTCTGTCAAAAACACACACAGTTCACATAAACACAATCAGTTATGTCTGTGAACGTAAATAGCAGGCAACGTTACAGAAATCGTATGTGTATATTAGATCTGTGGTGCATTCCCTTCAAAACTAAAACTAATCCACTGCGTTCAGCGGCTCAGATGTAGGTAAATGAAGACTGTTATGTTCACTCTTACATCCAACAACAAAACATCTCAATTTCTTACCAGACATTGTTGTCGCTATGGCGGACAGTGTACAGCTCGCTGTGGGCGGAAACTATGGTAATACAGGACTGTCAGTCAGCGGTCATGGGCGGGGCCTGTGGCTAATGTGACGTCACATTAGCACCATGGCTAAAAAAACAGGTTGTTGGGAGAAACTGCTTATGATTTAGGGGGATTAAAAAAAAAGGAGTAGGTGGATTTTTATCATTATAGGGTGGTTGTGTACACACACTGCCAACACACATTTATGTCCAAACACCATGCAAAAGTGAATTTTGCATAAGTAAAGTTGAGTACAAAGTTCTTCTTTGAAAAATGCTTCAAAATTGACTATCTTAATTTTGTTACATGGTTTCTGTATTCGAGTACTGACAGCAAATGGAGAACAGGCAGAAGAAAAAATATTACAAGACTAGCATGTATGATAGCATGTTCTGGATTATGACAACATATGACAAATCTATCTTCTATCAACCCACACCCCATCCTTATCCCAACACACACACACACACACACACACACCCTAAAGACAGCCAGACTTGAAACCCCCATTCATCTTAAACAGATATGAAGACAATCTTGCCAGTCTTTCTCCTAGGGGCCAGGCGAGGTTTACCTCAATCTTCTCATTTTCCCAGACACACATGGCCCTTGCAGCTGCAGTCCAATTGATCTAGGTGCTGCAGGGAGATAAATTGGAGGGGAAATGGCTTAATTGACTTCACTCTCACTGCTGGAATGCAATAGCGCTTTGTTACCCGCCATTGAGGCCAATTCTTCACACGTTTAGGTTGCTCCTGTTATGCAGTCAACAAGAACTTGAATGAATTTGCTGTTTATTGCTTGCTGATAATTTAGCAGCAATACTGTTAAAAAAAACCCATTTTCAGTAAATAGTTCTCAAAAGAACCAACCTTTTAATAACCCGGAGAACCTTTTTTCCTCTTTAAAGAACCTTTTGTTCATTTAAAAGGTTCCATGGATGTTAAAGGTCCTTCATGGATCCACAGATACCAATTAAGAACCTTTATTTTTAAGAGTGTATCCAACAGGTGGATTATCTTCTAAACTTGTTCAATAGCACCTCAATTAAAAATTACTTTTTTTCTGTTAAATAAAGTGTGCAGGTGCATCTCTCAGGCTTCCACCAGTGGGCTGGCTAGATAAACAGGCTCGGGTCATGACTCCCAGAGCTGCATAAAGATGAAAGAGTTAAACAGGCAGACGTATGTAACCTGTGCAGCTTTGATCTTCTTCAAAGGTCACTGATCCATTCACATCAATCTTCATGTGACCCTGAGCCACTGTAGAGGGCGCTGTCTTTCACTTCAACAATAGGTCAGTTCTTTGTGTGGACATATTAAAATGTGACTGTGGAGCCATGGAGATCACAGTGAACAGAGTTACACCGACATCATAAAAGATCAATCGGTGCAGAACTCTGAGTTTGCTGCACATCTAAATTTGCAACTAACAAAACACTATGGCTCTGTTCCTAAACCTAGTGAGATGCAATGCATTCTACAGCATAAATAGACGGCTTGCTTTAAAGGCATACTAATAGAAATAGAAACCACATAAAATGCTTTACATAAGCAGAAACCGCTTCATATAGTACATAGAAAGTTAACAGCAGACTCAAATGAGTGATTTCAATAGAGTTTGGGGATAGCATGCTGCTAAGTTAACAATTATTAAAAATTATTATATTGAATTGACAATATAATTGGATTGACACCTCCAAATGCGGGTGGATTTCAGCAGTGGCGTGTAACACAGTTAATTTTATATATAATATATACATTTTTCAATTGTAGTCTTTTAAAAAGGCATCTGAAATAATAAACTTAGTGCAATGTAGTGTTGTCAAAAATATTGATTGTTCGATATACATATCAATAGAGAAATATCTGAAATGCTTCCAATACTCATTTTTCGCAGAATAGATACACGATACCAGCTGCACTTTCTCTCTCTCTCATCTATCCGACAGCGAGTTGACACACAAACCCGCCTCCCCTCACTCATTTGTTTCATTTGCTCCGGATGAATATTGTTGGTGTTACAGGGCTTGAACTTCTCCGTGGGATTGCGTGTATTGCGCATAATTTTACTCATTCCCGCAGATTTTGTGCTCACATCCAAAGTGTGCCCATATAAAGATGCCTCTCAGTACTAAACTGAGTTCTTTTTCGCTGCTTATGGTGCTTAAACAGTCAAATATACTTTGTGAAAAAAAAACTTTGTGAGTATTCTTGTAAACAGTCTGTTATGTTTTAAGTGAATGTAAACAGTTGATAAAGAAAACGCATGTGTAACAGTATAATGGATCAGTGCGTCAGGTCTTAAAGTGACAGCAGCCTAATATACCTGCTGCCAAAGTATAAGATAATATTGAAAATATCTATATGTCAGTCTTTTTCCATGGTATCAATGTCAAATTTGTGAAAATTCATGAGTAGTTGAAAAATGTCTCCCAATTCGTTTAAACCTCAGTTTAATGTGAGACCAAGTATTCACTATAGGGTTCAAATCTGAATTCCAGGACAAGGACAAAACATCAAACAGCCTGATGGACTTGTTCTCAAGCCACTTCATGGTTGTCTTTGCAGTTTGGGCAGGAGCTTTGTCTAGTTGAAAAATAACATCCAGTCTTTCTTCTTTAGATAACAACTTTTCTTTTGTGGGAAGCAAGCCATTCTGCAACATTCTTCTGTACTCCAAAGCATTAAATGACTTTTCGCAGTGAAGTATCTCACCAGCAGCTAAAAAGGCTCCCCACACAATGACACCTCTTCCTCCATGCTTCACTGTGTTAGAGATCCATTTATTATTATATTTCTCACAAGATTTTCGAAGACACCGCTCTGGATCATCACCATGCAACTCGTGTTTCACTGTGATTCATCACTCCACAGACAACTTCCCATGTTCTGCCAAAACTCTGAGACAGCAATGGCTTTTTAAGTAGAGCATTTGCTTAAATTTTGCTAATTTCCTGACCAATAATTTGTGGTTAAGACAATTAAAAGCCTAGGGTTTAGCCATTTTGGGCTCGTCCCATTTTTTGCCCAGGATTGTACATATGCTCTCAGACTCTAGTGCTTAAAGTTTTAAAGAGTGTGTATTTACAAGTGGGAAGAGACGGATGTCTCTTTTCTGTCTTCGAGGTTGTCTGAAGCGTGTCTCATGACATTCAAATATGACAGCAGCAAAAATGTGGACCCTTTGAAGTCAGCGGTTGTCCCTCAAATGGGCAGACAATCCGACGCTTAGCAGACACAGAAAGAGGAGCAGAAGGAAGGGGAATAGCACCACCTCTCTCCTTCCTTCTCTTCTTCCGCCCAGGGCCCGGCAACAAGCTTTCAAATATGACAAGCTCAACTCCCCCATGGACGCTCCGTCACAAAGCTGCCTAAGGTTACAGGAGATACCTTTAACATTGTGATTTATTTTCATTGTTCTGCTTTACTTGTTGAAAGAACATTTTGCCTCTGCATTTAGCATTATGGTGCACATGTTCTCCTGTGGTTTACAGAATGCCTTCACGTGTGTCATATACTAAGCATAATCTGGACATTTCTTTTACCACCTTTGGTAAATTGAATTGAATGTTGAATTTGATTTCCGGACCTAAATTTGGGTGCAACATGCTTATTCAATTTGTGTATTTTTCCTTATATGTCAACACTGTCAAATACAACAAGCACATATGCTGTCATGTCAAACATTCATTATAAAAATTGACAAAATTAGCACTCAGCTTTGAGAATGAATTGAGAATTGAAGGTGGTTTGAAACTGTCAGCTCCATCTATTAAAGCTGCAGTCCGTAAGTTTTGCCTCTTTGTCGCACATCGGTGTGGATACTGTACTTCAGAATCAAAGATTCTACGTTTTGGAAGTTTGACCAAAATAAGAATTTTTACTGGAAAATGTCATCTGAACAAATAAGTAACATGTCTGCCACTTTTGTTCTGACCAACTGAGAAAAAAAAGCATTACAATAAATCGCGCTGCCAGTGGTGATCAAATCTAACGATCGCTTAGCTTGGATCACGTCAAATCTCCAATTGTCACTAATGATTGTCATTTGGACCTTTCTGGATTACAATCCGCCATCAGAATGACAAGTTTAATTATTGCAGCTGCTGTGAGAAAAGGCTGTAAATGATCCATCACCAGCAGCATCCTCCACATGCCATATAGCCTACTTGCTGGGACTCCTTCTTTATGTAAACAGACGTGACGCAATGACGCAAAAACGAACGGCTGCATACTTGAATTTCCCGTGGAAACCTACCAGTACCACTCTAATTAGAAAACATTATTACAAGCTTACCGTTGTGAATCGGGCTAAGGTAAGGAGATAGTTTTGAACACTGGCTGGTTATGTACTTGCTCAAAAACTGATTTTGGATCATTTTAAACCAAAAATGTTACGGTCTGCAGCTTTAAAGAAGTTCTGACAGTGATATGCAAACTAATCATATTTTGCATATCAAATCGTAGTCATTTGTTGGTCATTTTTCTGATGTTATAGATACTACTGGGAATCTAAAAATCCCAAATAATTGCTTAAATGATGGAGCTGACATCATGGTTGTGGCATGAAATATGATTACCTAAAGCATGATTACATAAAATTATATATAAATCCCACCAGAGTCTGCATGACCTCAGAGCAGTTTTAAAAAAATGGGCATTCAGAATGGGGACTGAATCTAGTACTTATTACTAGATTTTTAAATGTTTTCTAAATGTCTGATGGTGTTAACAAAAAGTATAAACACAGATGTGAATGTATTTTAAAATGGCATCCTTCCTGCTGTCAGGACATAGGTTTATTTTAAAAATTTGTATTTTTATTTAATATATTAAATAATCACATTTCAAGTCAATATTTGCTGAAAAAAAACTAAATGAAGAAAATGTACAGTATTGTAGCAGACGAGTAAATGATTGAATAAACATTACAAAATGTATCTTTGGAAATCAGTATTTTGTTAGTATTATTGACTATAAGTAAATGAAATATTAATTAAACAGCTCATAAACATACTTTATCGCTTGAAATAATTAAATAACCTGTTAAACATGAAAATATTATGCAATTATTTAAGACATTTCTCCCTATATAGAACCTTTTTGGGGTTCTTTAAAATTGAGTCAAGAACCTTAGGTTCGACATTGAACCCCATTTATTTTAAACATAGACTGATTTATGCTGAAAGTTTACAGGTAATGAGCGATAATATAATATTATAACTTTAATAAAATAAACAGAAAATAAAGTAAAATGGTACATTTGTCTGAAGTACATTCTAGTGATCATCTCTGATTAATTGAAAAGTGAAAATGTTGTTATTTTCAAAAATGGAACAGATATGTTGTCCCATATCTCAGTGATCTGATAACCTGTCCACACCGCTCCTGTGTTATTCATCAGGCAGCAGGGACAGCCCGGGTGCTGCGAGGGCCATTGTGTGCCATTGTAGGTCACAATGGAACTTAACACTTGACAGAGCCGAGGGACTTCTTGTCAGGAGCTGAACTTGATCCTGGTGGTTTGTTTCTATTGAGGAGCTCTGGAGAGAGGGATTTGACCTTGGGGCAGGCGCTTTCTCAATATTTGATTCGTGGGAGTGAAAGGATGGAAAAATCATATTCGTTGATTAGGTGGCGAGAGCACAGGGTGTCTCGAGATGTCTAAAGTATCAGTTGGTCATAGAGAGGTGTTCGTTGTTGAAACTCAAATAAGTGAGAATGTCTTTCTCAAGTTTCCCATGCAGGAAGTGCTCTTGTTTTGCTTGGACAGATGTCAGGTCCGCTGAAGCTGGCCGTACAGATGGACTAAGCCGAGATGGTTAATCATAATGCTCTGCGGATGCTCTGGGCATAGTAGACCACAATACCACGGGCTAGGGGAGGTCACGTTACCGAGGGGTTAGGTAACCTCAGAAGGATAATCCCTGGACCTGGTAAACCGGTCTTTAGAAATTCCCTCTCTATACCTGGCAACCTCAGGCCTTGTCGCATTGTCTTTTGATTGGATGTGCATGTGCTCTGCTCCACTCCCTTGGGATAAGCCTTCAACTGTAGGCTGGACCGTTTCTCCTCCCGTCTGCCATCCTCATGTCCTTCATTCTGCAATGGACAGCATTCTGGTTCAATTAGAGCCTCTTAAAGGGATAGTTCTCCTAAAAATTCTGTCATCATACTCATGTCGTTTTAAACCTGTGACTTGACTTTCTTTCAACCCAGGCTCACTGAAAAAAAATGTGCCTGTGGTGACATTTCTGCAAAATGGTATTACGTTGCTTCTTGCACAATTCGCAACGCTCTCAAAGTGAAATGTCCAGTGAGTGGCGCTAAAAGCGGGTTCAGTTTTATCCAAAACAGATGAACGTTACGGAGCCCTGCACATAAAAAAATAGTAGGCTAAATCTTGCACAATATTTATAAATCGAGGAAACGAATTAGTAAATATGCCCACGATTTATAAATCGAGGGAGCAAAATAGTAAATCATGCGAAATTATGCACACGATTTATAAATCGAGGGAACAAATTAGTAAATCATGTGCATGATTTATAAATCAAGGGAGCATAATAGTAAATCATGCGCATGATTTATAAATCGAGGGAACGAATTAGTAAATCATGCAAAATCATGTGCACGATTTATAAATCGAGGGAACAAAAAAGTAAATCATGCGCACGATTTATAAATCGAGGGAACAAAAAAGTAAATCATGTGCACAATTTATAAATCGAGGGAACAAAATAGTAAATCATGCACATGATTTATAAATCGAGGGAACAAAATAGTAAATCATGCGAAATTATGCGCACGATTTATAAACCGAGGGAACAAATTAGTAAATCATGCACACGATTTATAAATCGAGGGAACAAAATAGTAAATCATGTGCAAGATTTATAAATCGAGGGAATGAAATAGTAAATCATGCGAAATCATGCGCACGATTTATAAATCGAGGGAAAGAATTAGTAAATCATGCGCACGATTTATAAATCGAGGGAACAAAAAAGTAAATCATGCGCACGATTTATAAATCGAGGGAACAAATTAGTAAATCATGCAAAATCATGTGCACGATTTATAAATCGAGGGAAAGAATTAGTAAATCATGCGCACGATTTATAAATCGAGGGAACAAAAAAGTAAATCATGCGCACGATTTATAAATCGAGGGAACAAATTAGTAAATCATGCAAAATCATGTGCACGATTTATAAATCAAGGGAACAAAAAAGTAAATCATGCGCACGATTTATAAATCGAGGGAACAAAATAGTAAATCATGCAAAATCATGTGCACAATTTATAAATTGAGGGAACAAAAAAGTAAATCATGCGCACGATTTATAAATCGAGGGAACAAAATAGTAAATCATGCAAAATCATGCGCATGATTTATAAATCGAGGGAACAAAATAGTAAATCATGCACATGATTTATAAATCGAGGAAACAAAATGGTAAATCATGCGCATGATTTATAAATCGAGGGAACAAAATAGTAAATCATGCACATGATTTATAAATCGAGGAAACAAAATGGTAAATCATGCGCATGATTTATAAATCGAGGGAACAAAATAGTAAATCATGCGAAATCATGCGCACAATTTATAAATCGAGGGAACAAAATAGTAAATCATGCACATGATTTATAAATTGAGGGAACAAAATAGTAAATCATGTGCATGATTTATAAATCGAGGGAACAAAATAGTAAATCATGCGAAATCATGCGCACGATTTATAAATCGAGGGAACGAATTAGTAAATCATGCACACGATTTATAATTAGAGGGAACAAAATAGTAAATCATGCAAAATCATGTGCACGATTTATAAATCGAGGGAACGAATTAGTAAATCATGCACATGATTTGTAAATTGAGGGAACAAAATAGTAAATCATGCGAAATCATGCGCAGGATTTATAAATCGAGGGAACGAATTAGTAAATCATGCACATGATTTATAAATCGAGGGAACGAAATAGTAAATCATGCGAAATCATGCGCACGATTTATAAATTGAGGGAACAAAATAGTAAATCATGTGCAAGATTTATAAATCGAGGGAACGAAATAGTAAATCATGCGAAATCATGCGCACGATTTATAAATCGAGGGAAAGAATTAGCAAATCATGTGCACGATTTATAAATCAAGGGAACAAAATAGTAAATCATGCGCACGATTTATAAATCGAGGGAACGAAATAGTAAATCATGCGAAATCATGCGCACGATTTATAAATCGAGGGAACAAAATAGTAAATCATGCGCACGATTTATAAATCGAAGGAAAGAAATAGTAAATCACGTGCAAGATTTATAAATCGAGGGAACAAAATAGTAAATCATGCGAAATCGTGTGCACGATTTATAAATCGAGGGAACAAAATAGTAAATCATGCGCACGATTTATAAATCGAGGGAACAAAATAGTAAATCATGTGCAAGATTTATAAATCGAGGGAACAAAATAGTAAATCATGCGCACGATTTATAAATCGAGGGAACAAAATAGTAAATTATGTGCATGATTTATAAATCGAGGGAACAAAATAGTAAATCATGTGCAAGATTTATAAATCGAGGGAACAAAATAGTAAATCATGCGCACGATTTATAAATCGAGGGAACAAAATAGTAAATCGTGCATGATTTATAAATTGAGGGAACAAAATAGTAAATCATGCGAAATCATGCGCACGATTTATAAATCAAGGGAACAAAATAGTAAATCATGCACACGATTTATAAATCGAGGGAACAAAATAGTAAATCACGTGTATAAATCGAGGGAAATCGAGGGAACAAAATAGTAAATCATGTGCAAGATTTATAAATCAAAGGAACGAAATAGTAAATCATGCGAAATCATGCGCACGATTCATAAATCGAGGGAACAAAATAGTAAATCATGCGCACGATTTATAAATCGAGGGAACAAAATAGTAAATCATGCGCACGATTTATAAATTGAGGGAACAAAATAGTAAATCATCCGCACGATTTATAAATTGAGGGAACAAAATAGTAAATCATGTGCACGATTTATAAATCGAGGGAACAAAATAGTAAATCATGTGCAAGATTTATAAATCAAAGGAACGAAATAGTAAATCATGCAAAATCATGAGCACGATTCATAAATCGCGGGAACAAAATAGTAAATCATGCGAAATCATGCGCACGATTTATAAATCGAGGGAACAAAATAGTAAATCATGCGCACGATTTATAAATCGAGGGAACAAAATAGTAAATCATGCGCACAATTTATAAATCGAGGGAACAAAATAGTAAATCATGTGCATTATTTATAAATCGAGGGAACAAAATAGTAAATCATGCGAAATCATGCGCACGATTTATAAATCAAGGGAAGGAATTAGTAAATCATGCACATGATTTATAAATCGAGGGAACAAAATAGTAAATCATGTGCAAGATTTATAAATCAAAGGAACGAAATAGTAAATCATGGGAAATCATGCGCACGATTATAAATCGAGGGAAAGAATTAGTAAATTATGTGCACGATTTATAAATCGAGGGAACAAAATAGTAAATCATGCGCACGATTTATAAATCGAGGGAACGAAATAGTAAATCATGTGAAATCATGCGCACGATTTATAAATCGAGGGAAAGAATTAGTAAATCATGTGCATGATTTAACAAATCAAGGCAACGAATTAGTAAATCATGCACACGATTTATACACCAAGGGAACAAAATAGTAAATTTTCTTTTTTGGGTGAACTTTCTTTTTTATAAATTTTTTTTTATGCATTTTTCATTTATTCTAAAATAATAACTAAATGCAATAACAATTTAAACAATATATAATATTGGTAAACTTATGTTCAGCTTTTCTTTTTAATCGTCAACATATTTTCATATTTTCAGTCATCAAGCTTGTACACACTGGTCACAGAGAGACACGAAGATGTACCTTTAATTTCCCCAAGCTGATTGCTCCCTAAAAACCACCACAGTCATCATGTTTTCAGGCCATTTCAAGTTTGATTTTGACATGATATAAAGCGTGATAAATAAATGGCTGAGTTGTTAATTAGTCTTCTCATTAACACCATCATTGTCTTCATTCAGGCCGATTCGAGAACACGCACTAAAACAAGAAGCGGGATTTATCGCACAAACCAATCATATCCAATCATAACCGATCATATCCAATCATAGCACGATGGAGGCATTGCCTCCTCTTGTGACTTTCCCCCATTCATTCTCAGTTACCCCCCACTAAACCCAGCGCACGCATTAGGGGATCTGTTATAAGTCAATGGGTTCAGGGGAGGCACTAGAGACGCAAACTCCTCCTGTAACTTCACCTGCGGGTGTCGCAGTTGGACTGTGTTACTTTATAAAAATGAGTGACTTTTACAATTTTTAATGACACATTAGAAATATTTGTTATATATATATATATATACTGTGACATACCTAGCAGCTCTCACAGTGTTCTGTGGAGTTGTGTTTCATTGTAAACTCTGAAAGGCCACCTCTCGTCTCAGTACGTACCACAACATTCCTACCGCCCTGTTTTCGGTGACCTCAACTGAACTGTGCCCATCTCCACCAGCTGCACCAAAGCGTCCCATATGCATCTTCTAGACACCCCCAGCCGCTGCAACGCCCCCATCACAGCTCTTAGCTGATCTGAGCTCATTTCTGAGCACTTTTCTTTTTTGTGGTCCATGGTGACATTTACAGTGGAAAAAAACCCAAACCCCCTCCCCAGTGTTGTCTCGTCCTCTGGAATGTGTCTTTTGCTCTGCTTGAGTGTCAGAAAACAGCTCAATGGTGCTTCTGCACCCGCTCGAATTCAGTTTTCCTGCCATCCAGATGTGAATGTTTAGTGTGTTAAATAGAATTCGGTCTGTCTGTCAATCACGTTCTGCTTCTTTCTCTATTATTTTTTCCCCCATTATTTCTCTTCTTTCTGTCCTTCAGTTTGCACTGATGTGTAATTTGATAATGAAATTAAGTCTGAGTAGGATTTAACTTTATTTTGTAGCTATTAATATATATATATATATATATATATATATATATTATTATTAAATGGGTTTTGTTTTTGAAAAAAATAAAAGTTGTAACTACTGATGTCATAGAGATGTGTAATGTTATTTAATATTAACTAACTTCTATGCTGACATTCTGGACGAATTATCTAATTAACCACTTACAGTAGCAGTCAAATGCGAACTATATTACACCTGGTTCTCTGTTTTGGAAATGGTGGTCGCACACATAGACGGTCATTTAACAGTTGGTCAAGTCATTCGTGCAGAGAGATTCTAGCGCCTTCCCTCACATTTCTGTCTGGCAGCAATTACTCTGGTGATGAATTCAGAGCCCAAGCCAAAAACCAGACACACACACACATTTGCAATTCCCACAAAAAGCAAGAGAGGCTACTTTTCAATGTCTGAATGATTTCCTTCTGTGTATGTTACTCTTTTGACTACTGCAGGTGTCCATTGGCTTTTCTTCACTTGAATAAATGAAAATATGCATTTAATGAGCTTGATGTAACTAATAAAATGTTTCATTGCAGTAATACAGTGTATCAGGTTCATTCTTTCATATTAGATCATCATTTTGACTTTACACTACTTACACTAAGTATGGAATAAGTATGTTTTGAAAGAAGTCTCTTATTCTCACCAAGATTGCATTTTTTTGATCAAAAATGAAACATTTTCCCCCAGGATTCTTGATTAATAGAAAGTTCAAAAGAACAGCATTAATTTGAAATAGAAATCTTTTGTAACATTATAAATGTCTTTGTTGTCATTTTTGAACAGTTTAATGTAAACTTGCTGAATAAATGTACTCATTTCTTTTTTCTTTTCTTTTTTTTTTTTTTAAATATTACTTACCCCAAACCTTTAAACTGTAATGTGTCACAGTTTCCACAAAATAAAATTAAGCATCAAAAACTGTTTTCAACATTGATAACAATAAGAAATGTTTCTTGAGCAGCAAATCAGCATATTTAAATGATTTCTGAAGGATTATGTGACACTGAAGACTGGAGTAATGATGCTGAAAATTCAGTTTTGATCACAGGAATAAATTATATTTTTAAATATTTTAAAATAGAAAAGTTATTTTGAATTGTAATAATATTTCACAATATTACTGTTTTTACTGTATTTTTGATCAAATAAATGCAGCCTTGGTGAGCAGAAGAGACTTCTTTCAAAAACAAAAAAACATAATTATTCCAAACTTTTGACTGGTAGTGTACATTAAGCACAGTTTTAGGTTACCAGATTGATTGATTGATTGATTGAAACCTATTACTTTAAAGCATCTTTTAGAATTTAGAAAATTTTCTAACTTAAAATGCACTTAAGAAATTTTGAAAGTAACAAAAATTATGGACCATAAATAGACGAAAAGACATTTCAGTGTCATATTTGACTGATCATAAGTCTTGAATTTTATATGTCGGTCTGCAAGAGAAAAATGACCACAAAATTGAACTTTATGGTTAATCAGTGATGAAAATACTATTTGGATTAGACAGACTTTAACTTGTCAACAATACAATTAAAATTTACTATTGTTTTCTGCCTTCTGCGCATCTCTTTTAGCTTCTATTTACTTCATTTCACAAAGGTAGACGTGTTTTATAATAATTATACTTCAGATTCTTCTCTGTCATCGTCTTGCTGTCATTTTTAACCATTTAATCCGTTTTGAGTCACTTTGTGTCTTTTGCGCATCGGTCAGTGCTGAGTTATGCTTGTTTGAGGAGTGGCAGCAAACGGTTCTTTGATTTGAGGTAATTATCTCTTCTCTCAGGGAGTGCTGGCAACTCAAACTGCATATTTTGCACAACTTTGAAACATGACTTCTAGATCAATAATTTTCTAGATCTCCCTGTGAATGATCACATGCAAACCCCATGCCAAGGTTCCTGCCAACATACAAACACACAAACGCAGCATCAATGACCTCTAAGATGAAACGGCGAGGTGCCGTGGAGTTTAAGCTGTCTACACAAGAGGAATGAGACCCGAGGGTGGACCACAGAAAACAGTCCCAGGTCTTCAGTAGCCTGAAGCACAGATTAACAGTCTTTATTCTACAAAGCACACCTACCTCTTCCTCTGACCCATAATCCCCCCTGGCCAAAACCTGAGTGGAAAAAGACAAATCCTGTTGTAAACATTGCTGTTTGCAAGACCCAAGCACGTACATTACCGGTCAAATGTTAGTGGAATAATTAGGATTTTTAAAAAATGTTTTTGAAACATTTTGCTGACCAAGGCTGTATTTGTTTGATGAAAAATACAGGAATAATAATAATAATAACAATAAGTTTTATTTATAAAGCGCCTTTCCCAAGTCGCACTAAAACAGCACATACACAGCATCAAACAGAAGTATGCATCATATGGTACATAGATATACATATACACATACAGTATACAGTAATTAAACAGCAGGACACTAAACAGGGGAGGGTTGGAAGTACTGTAAGAAAAGATAAGTTTTTAGTTGAGATTTGAATGAGGATTTGGTGGCAGTATCACGAAGATTAAGAGGAAGAGAATTCCAGAGTTTCGGAGCCACTTTTTTTTATTTCAAGGTGTCCCCCAAGGCTCTGTTCTTGGTCCACTTCTGTTCAATATTTATTTGTTACCTCTTGGTCCAACCTGATCTCACAGCAATTCGTACGTATTTTATGAGGTGGCTAATTTGTACAACCTCACTCGTACGATTTGATTCGTCGCTTACATTTCAATCTCATACAAGTTCTATTACCAAGACTGCATTCTACAGTAAAAACAGTAATATTGTGAAATATTATTACAGTTAAAAGAACTGTTTTCTCTTTGAATATATTTTAAGATGTAATTTATTCCTGTGATCAAAGCTGAATTTTCAGCATCATTACTCCGGTCTTCAGTGTCACATGATCCTTCAGAAATCATTCTAATATGCTGATTTGCTGCTCAAGAAACATTTCTTATTATTATCAATGTTGAAAAGAGTGTTTGCTGCTTAATATTTTTGTGGAAATTGTGATACATTTTTTTTCATGATTCTTTGATGAATGGAAAGTGCAAAAGAACAGCATTTATTTAAAATAGTTATATTTTGTATCATTATAAATGTCATTTGTGTCATTTTTGAACAGTTTAATGTGTCTTTGATAAATAAAAGCAAGTTTTTTTTTAATATTACCCCAAACTTATGAATGTTAGTGTATGGTTTCCACTAAAATATTAAGCAACAAAAACTGTTTTTAACATTGATAATAATAAGAAATGTTTCACCAAATCAGCATATTAGAATGATTTCTGAAGGCTCATGTGACACTGAAGACTGGAGTAAAGGTGCTGAAAATTCAGATTTGCATAACAGGAATAAATTACATATTAATATAGAAAACAGTTACTTTAAATTGTAATAATATTTCAAAATATTGCTGTCATTTTACTGTATTTTTGATCAAATAAATGCAGCCTTGATGAGCAGAGGAGACTTTTTTAAAAACAATCTTTAAAAAAAATCTTAATTATTCCAAACATTTAGTGTAGAACCACTGGAAATTTTGAAGCAAGTTCAGATTTTATAAAAATATGAAAAATGTAGTAAAAATGCTAATAAATAGTGACAAATTTACTAATATTGAAAAAACACAGAGCAATATTTCCAGCAGTGATAGAACACTATTGTGCAAACACAGTTGTGAAAAGGTGACATGAGAACTGGCAGAAAGATGGAGCCAGAGGGATAACGCACAATTGATTCGAATAAAAAGGAATGCTGTCACTCCGCATCACTGGACAATGATGGACTTAACATGACTTTAGCACAGTCCAAGATGCACTCACACACTCACACATGTACCTAGAAACGCTTTCGATCTTTTCTCGTGTCTCACACATGCACATTCACAAAGACGTGCGTGTGCAGGGCAGCAGACGCCAGCCAGTCTGGGCCACGTTCTGCTGTATTGTTATTAACGTTCAGTCTCGTGTGTATTAAGGCACGGTGAGGACACATCCCTGCACTATGACTCCAGGGCTCCGCTTTGTTCTTCTCCGTAGCACAGGCATAATTACAGCCTTAAAGAGCGTCTACCTTTCCTTCTCACCCTCTCCACTCTATCCCACACCCCACACCATAACAACAGGTATTCACAGGGATCTGCTCTGACTACAACTTTGTTCTCAAGTTCACTTTGCTACATTGTACTCATACATGTTATTTGTCAAATCATTACAGTTTGCAAAATCATCAAGGTCACCATTTATGCAGATTTCGTTTGATGTTTTGTTGTATAAAGGATGCCAGTTTCATTTATTTTTAACTTATGTTAATGTGTATATATTAGTGCTGTCAAACAATTAATTGCGATTAATCGCATCCAAAATAAAAGTTTGTTTTTACATAATATATATATATGTGTGTACTGTGTATATTTATTATGTGTATATAAATACACACACATATATTTAACACAAATATATTATATTTATAACTATTTTGGATGCGATTAATCATTTGCACGGTTTTTTTTTTATGTTTTTGAAATAAGTCTCTTCTGCTCACCAAGGCTGCATTTATTTGATAAAAAATACAGTAAAATAATTTTTAAAAGCAATATTTTGTAATATTATTACAATTTAAAGAAACTTTTTTCTATATTAATATATTTTAAAATGTATTTTATTCCTGTTATGCAAAGCTGAATTTTCAGCATCATTACTGTCTTCAGTGTCACATGATCCTTCAGAAATCATTCTAATATGCTGATTTGCCACTCAGTTATTAATAATGGTTCTCATCATTATCAATGTTGACTGCTGCTTAACATTTTTATGGAAATCATTCATTTTTCCAGGATTAATAGATTTATAGCATTTATTTAAAATGTATGTAATGTCACTTTTGATGAATTTAATGTCTTTCTTTTCTCAATAAAAGTATTAGTTTCTTTTTAAAAAACTCCAAACTTTTGCATGGTAATGTATCACGGTTTCCACAAAAATATGAAGCAGCATAACTGTTTTTAACGTTGATAATAATCAGAAATGTTTCTTAAGCAGCAAATCATCATATTAGAATGATTTCTGAAGGATCATGTGACACTTAAGACTGCTGAAAATTCAGCTTTGATCACAGGAATAAATTACATTTTAAAGTACATTCAAATAGAAAAGAGTTATTTTAAATTCTAATAATATTTCACAATATTACTGTATTTGTGATCAAATAAATGCAGCCTTTTTTCAACAACATTTAAAAATCCTAATTATTCCAAACTTAGTTTGCATCCCAAAGAATTGCAGCAGAACCGACAAACGTCTTCTCCAAATGAAACTGTCATGCTGCATCCTCACTGTAATTTCTGAGAATGTGGTTTAGCCTTGACAATTTGTGGGTATGTTTTGGTCCATTGAGCTTGAAGACCATGAGCTGCCATGGCTTGGTTCTCAGCCCACTGTGGTCCCCTACGGCCCCGGGAAACTCCGTTGCTAAGTGAAACATGACCAAAATGAACAAGTGGCACACCAGCACTTCAGCAACATATGGAAGTTGCTTTGCTTTAATGATCATACTCTGAGACAGATGAAGAGGGAGGTATTACTGCACAGTGAGTTAGTTATGATGCCTGGGATTTTCAGTGTGTGATTAACATTCACATGCATTGCAGGTCCTTTTAGAAGGATGTGAGATCCTGGGCAATATTCGATGTCAAAACTGGCCACTGTCTTTACAGGATGCTCAGAACAACAGCAAAGAGAAACGATTCATCTCTCTTTTTTGCTTACTTTGCCTGGTGCTTGTATTGCATGCATGCATTTACTGTAAAAGTCTTAATTGTTACTGATTTTGGGTGTGCATGTTTTTTCAGGCATTTTTGTTTTTTTAAATATCTAGAGAAATGCACAGTTCACTGCAAATAAGTCTATAACTCTCTGTAATTTCTCAAATATATCTCTTTGAAATGAAATTCCCATATTTGGATGCTACAGATTAAAGTACTACAGAAATCTACCACTTATCCCTAAAATGTGTACATTTTGTGCATAAATTTGTTGTCGTAATCACATGTTCTTTTTAAAATAATTGTGCCATCTCTCCAATAGCCAGCTTCCCTATTTTCATTTGAATTCAAAATGGTAAACATATACATTTTAATTCAGAAAAGCAAACAAAATAGGAAACCAAACATGCTCTAACTCTAAAAAAAGATACTGGTCTGTGTCCATGGGTCCAGTAGTAACTACTAGAAAGTGTCACAACAATACTGATGATATCTGATATTTCTATTTTTTCTTGTGTGGATGGTAGGCTGGTAATATTAGGATATTATGTCATTTAACACCCGTTAACTGATCACAAGTCAAATTATAAACCAAACAAGAGATTTTCATTTCTTTTTAATTTTTGATTTTGAGACCTAAAGCATCTGACACCTCATGTGGTCTTATATGATAATCATTTTACCCCCGTGGTTCATTTGTAATTGGTTAAAATGACTGTGTTAGTATTCACCCGTCTATACTCCTCGCTCTCCGCTAAATAACCAGGCCTTTAAAAAAATGAAACAATATTACTTCCAGCAGTCACTACTAATAATATAACAGAAAATGTCAGATTTTGAATAGGAATTCTTCATTGTTGTCAGTGTGTCTGCTGTCACGTGCTCAAAGGCTGTATGAGCGGGATCAGAAAGCGCTTTGATGATCCTCCCGCGTAAAACATCAACTGCACTTTTACTTGTTGTTCCAAGAAAACGCCAGGTCACAAAATGCTAGACAGCATTTTTTAGAATTATTTTATTGTTCGTTATATTCATATTAAAGTATATTGTTATCCTCTTCACAAATTGACATATCCTAATTGAATTTTAACTTTAGATTTTATACTGCTCGCAATTCTTGTCAGTTTTTAGAGTTCTTCAGAGTTTGATCCTAAAGATAGATTTGCACTCCGTTTCTTATTTACTTCATTCTGGTTATATATATATATAGGCCTATATAGGGTTTCAGCTTTAGATGGCTGAGTGCGAGCTTGAGGTCACGGGTTTATATCTAGCTTGGTTACTCTTTAAAAAATTAAAATAGTCATATACAATTCTTTGTCAGTGAATGTATTTCTGCAAAGTATCAGCGTTTTGTGATTTGCACAGTCAGATGAGCGAAACTGCTGCTCTGGATTAGGTGGTTCTTCAATTAAGGGATCTTTTCTGTCTCGTTGATGATTTTTAAGAAAATCTGTCTATTATTAAATAATGTATTATAATACTTTTAAAACATTTTGTTGTGTTTCTTTAATAACATTTTCCTAGTTTGTGTAATGAGTGTTTGAAAGGTGAAATTTACCGGAGTTGTTCTATTTTCGGCTTGTTTCTCGGACCTTTAAACTTAAAATCAGGTAGGCTAAATTATATACTTTACACTTTTCTTTCCTAAAAGCACACACATTTTCAGCTCATTTTATATCTATGTGTTCGCCTGTATTCAATTCGTATTTTCTATGGAAATAATCGCTGCCCACTATTGTTATCACAATCACACCAAATATTTTAGAGAACAATTCAGAGTTTCTTCTTTTTGAGCGATGGAATGTGTGTACTGGAACAAACAAAAACTGGACTGGAGGTTATGGAATGGATTAACAAACAAACTTCCAATCATATTAGTTTTCTGAGTGGAAGGCGGTGGAACTCCGTTCCGGCCCAATGTCACACCGGGCGAAATCCACTCGATTAATGAAACATTTTAGAAGTAATCACTGTATACATCTTCACTCACTGTACCCAAATGTTTTCAGTAAGCATTAAGAGAGATCATATAATCACATTTTAAGGTGGCTGAAGCCCCCTAAAAACACACTGACATGCATTAAGAGAAGTTTCAGCTTAATAGTTTTCTTTGTTTTTAATTATACTTTTTTATTTTTATTTTTTTTTTCGTTTTTATTATTATTTCATTTGTTAGATCCTGGCAAGTTGTCACATGTAATTGTAAAATTGAAGATATAATATAATATAATATAATATAATAATATGGCAGGATTTCATTGTAATAATTTACCCATATAGTGTGAGATCTTGCTCTGCAATTGGATCGCGTTGTCACAAATAGCCTATGTGTGTACTATGAATTGCGCCTTTTCCCTGTAATTTCCAATAACAGTGGAAATTTCCAATAGCCAATCTTTTTAAAAATAAATATTATTTATTATTAATATTAGGAATTATAATATTGTAAAAAATATAATATTTTGATTCTTAATATTTTAAAGAGTGACTACAAGCCCGCGTCTCAATGACTGCGAAGTTGCATATAAAATATAAAATAATTTTTGTAAATATTTTACAGCTCTCTTTCTGTTGTGGTTTGTGCAAAATAATTTATGTAAAGGTCGTGCTTAATTTGAAGATCATTATGGTTTGACATGTTCGATATCAGGGCTCAGCACAATTCGATAGCAAATGCTCATCAACTTCATTTAGCTCTCCCTGGTGTCGCGTGACGCACCAATCAGCGCGCGCTCTCGCGGAGCTCGAGTCAGTCAGAAACACACAGGACCGCGAGCCCGAGGTGACTTTAGATATTGCGCGGTTTTGTCATGATTTAAGAAAGATAAAATCGTATTCACCTATGAGATTCATTGCAGTGTCTTTGGGGAAATACGTTTTCATTTAAAAGTTCGTCGTTATTTTTCTTGCTCCCGATCATTTTGGGATGGATCCGGTTCAAGGTCTTTTTCGTGCGCAGTGAGCCTTCAATGCAGCACTCAGACCATCATCGGGCTTTATGGACTTGACTGTTAATGATGTCTATGAGTTTCATGTCTGATACGCTGAATAGTCCAGATCCTTCGAAATCAGCATTTTTAGAGTTCGGCCACGGACTTACAAGCAACCAGCAGCATTTATCCGGATTCGCACACAATATTTACCCAGTACATGGATTGCACTCAGGCGGACATCTTCAGCACGATGGTCCCTACCCTTCCACCGCTTCCCATTACAGCCGGCCGCTGGGATACGCCTACCCCGGGCCGGTGAGCGCTCCTGCTCCGGGTGCTTACGTGCCTTACCAGCCAAACAACCACAGCAGTACTTTGGCGCACACGAGGGCTGAAGAGACGAGTGAGTATTCTCATAAAACGTCCAACTGTTCGTCACTGTTTCCTGAAAGATAGCCTACGTTCGTCTGCTTTTTTGCCATTTATAATCAAGTTCACAACAACGTTTGCTAATCCATTTTTTTGTTTATATACAAAATGCAATGCATACTTAAACTTTATGCATGCATCATTATTAAATTAATATCTGATATGGATTATGCCTAAGACATTTTTCTGCATTTGTACCAGTAGCTAATTTAATGCACAGTGTATTTTAAATAAATACCAGATTTAGCTAAAAAGAAAGAAAAAAAAAAAGGCACACATGGTGTAATTAATTTTAAAGACCAAGGGTAAATCAGTTGCAAATGCTAAACACAAAAGTCTGAGTATTGCACACAAGGTTCTGACCTTTTGTTTTAACGACTTTCATTCAAAAACTGTTTTTCTTTTTTTAAACTTATTGGGGGATTCGTGTTTTTAAGTTTGGTAAACCTCGTTTTCCTGGTAGGCCTCGAACTTGATTTAAAAACGATTAACACACCGTGTCGTAGTTTAGGTATCAGTATGCATTGTGATAATTCTTAAAAACAATTTAGACTACTCTAGGAGAAATTAAAATTAATGCACTCATCATGTCTTCAACAATGCCATTAATTTCGACGATATAGCCTAAATATTGCACATAGTTCACATTTCAGTAATTCATCAACACTAGAGCAATACACACAACATTTGCAGAAAGCTGAAGTAAATCCATTGTTAAAATATGTTGTTATACATGCATATAAATTATAAATAATATTTTGTACATGCACCGAAGGTCTAGCGCTGTCGAAATCGATGTCAATTTTGCAATAGCCATATAGCGAAGAAGTCTTTCAGATATAGGCTATATATTTTTTCAACAATGATATAATTGTAATTCTTCCAAAGATAACGATGTTGTGGCTTGTGTAGAATGTCGCTGTTTGCTGTTAGGTTCAAGTTTAGGCTCGGTAGGCCTGTAAACATGACTTTAAAACGAGGTTAATTATGGTTTGCCGATCTTAAAAATGATGAGCTATTAATGTTCCCTCTAAAACACCTGATAAATCTCTTATTTGGCTATTGTAAATCAAAAGACAGTTACAGCTTTTTAGTGTGACATAATTTACGACTTTTCTCACAGTTAAGCAGGGTTAATAACCTGCTTGTTTGAAGACTTATCCTGAGCATTTACTATGTCATAATGCTGTCGTTTTATTTCATCTGCATGCCTGAAGACCACGAAAAGCCAGCGGTCATTGAGAATGGTGAAATTCGCCTTAATGGCAAGGGGAAGAAGATCCGCAAACCGCGAACCATTTACTCCAGTGTTCAGCTGCAGGCGCTGCACCAGCGCTTCCAGCAGACCCAGTACCTCGCGCTGCCCGAACGCGCCGATTTAGCCGCGAAACTGGGACTCACGCAAACGCAGGTAAATGTCTAGCATTCTCACTTCAGTTTATGACTGCAACATGGTCTTCTTGATTCGGTATGAGGCCTAGTCCTGACTCCTTAGTTAATTTGGCAGGACGAACTGCAAATTTTCTGTTGAGGAGAGCAGATGTGAAACATACATTATATGAGAAGTGGATTAGTCTATACAGTATGATCTGTTGACGCACCTCATTAAGATGGCGTCGGTTTTATGGAATTTGTCATATGGGCGCTGCTCGTGTGCCACAAGAAAACAATTAATTTCGACCAAAGAAATGTGAATTTTAGATGTTATTTGTTTTACATAGAGTTGCTCCAAAAATAGGATATTTAAGCCTCAGGGATACCATTGCGTTAGAAGCAAAATGTCGAGACAAGTGCATTTATATCAAAGTAGTATAGGCCTAGCACTAACACCCTTACAAAAGAAAACTGAAACTTTTGTTAGGTTTGAAATTATTTGGTCATTAAAAAGTACTTAGTCCATAATCCATGTTAATGTGATGAACTAGGCTTCTTCACCTGCGTGAACTTGAGGGGAACTGACTTCATACATCCACTAAAAACGCCAGTTAAGTCATTTCAAAAGTGAAGTTACTTCTGTGATAAAGGTCTAGTGCAATTTAACTGCAAATGCCTGTTAGTTTGATATTTTTATCGAATGCAATAATATTCATTCTTTTTTAAGTGTGGCTCAAGAACTTTTTTCAAGGCCACTTTAAAAGTAATTATGCAGAGGTGAGGCTTTAACTCAGTATCATACTGGATGAACAGTCAAATAAGACCATTATGAGTCAGTCATGACTGGTTTCTGAGCATTTATGTACTTTGTGTCATGTATACGCAAGTAGGCTGATTTGTTTCTCTATTGTCAAAGCTAAGTGAGGATTTCGTTTAATCCAACCTATACTTTCATTTTTTAGTTAGCACACTAGCTTTTGTGTTCTTAGTCTTTACAGTATGAGACAATATTTTTTTCCTAGTGCTTAAGCAGTTATCCCAAGTATTATTTATTTTTGATTGATTAAGCCTCATGCATAATAATACATATCCAACTGTTTGCTCATGATGGATTTAACAAAATACGGTCATTTCTGGGCCAGTGAATGAGATAAATGAGCCTAAAGATTGTGTTGATGAGTTTTAGGACTGGACTTTTCACTAGTGTATTTTAGCAAAAGACATATGCTATCCCATTTTAAATACTCTTTAGTATCTTTTTGTATACATTCCCTTTGGGATTGATTAATAAGTCATCTATATGTCTATACTTGTTATGTTGATGTCACACCCATTAATGAGTTCCTGTAGGGTGGTGTTATGGACATAGATTTATTTTTATAAATCCCTCCTGTTGACACGCACAAACCAGAATGAACAGTAAAATATTAATGCATGCATCAGTGTTTGTGTGTGGAGAAAAATGGAAACCTACCATAAGCCTGGGTGCAGCCATATTGCCGATGGCATACACAGCATAAGCCTTCCCATTATGCTTGCTCTGTTTTTCATTCACAGCTTTCCTTCTTTGTTTCTTTCCCTCCCTCTTCATCTACGTTACACACTTGCCGCCCTGAGTGTGACAGGTTGCTCCTCATTTTTGGCCATGGAGAATGAGTTCAGTCTGTCTCACAGCTATAAGGGGTTTCCTGTCTGATTACGCCTCGGTTTTCATCAAAGCGCATCAAAGTGAAGAACGCCTCTCACATTCACCTCAGACGGTGGTTGCAAATCAAACCTACTGTTTGTGAATACAATGTAACTGATACAAAATGTACCTGCAGTATTGGTGGCAACCATGTGAAATCCAGAGCATGGCTGCCAGTTTCCATTTGATCCATAAACGTGATTGAAGGCACATAAACAAGTGCCACACAAGCGTATGCTTTTGGCTTTTCCAAGTCCCTCCTTACACATATAACATAGGTCTGGAATCCATCACCTCACCATAAAAGCTGTTTGGCAAACCGATCTTTGGAAATAAAAAAGAAAATCCCTTTTACATGTGTTTATTAAATCTGTTGACAGCCAAACTAATAACATTGTGTAAAAACCCATTGCATAGATTTCGATTGTCTGAGGTTATGGAAACTCCGTTAGGTGGGCTCTCTGAGTCAGCCTTTCAGCGTGGCTGGTGTTTTTCATGCAGGCGCTCAGCTGAATTCTTCCAAAGGCACAGTTTTGGGTCTCACTAAGGTGTTTCTAAATTGAGTACACATTCTGACAAGGGAACCATAAACTCCCACATCATTAAGGACACATCTCTAACATTTGTGCATGAATGTATTTGCAGTCAAATAAATACAGTTAAAGCTATAAGTTATATTATAATGCCCGGACACCTACACCGCTGTAGCCTTCTGGCCATAAAATTAAATCATAAATGAAGATTTTTTAAAGCTTAAGGCAAGACATCACAGGTAAATAATAGATATCACCATCCTTCCCCTGTTCATTCACTGTACATTAAGACAATTATATTACAAGTTTTTTTTTTAATGTTTAAATATGCAAACGAGGCATTTGCAGTACAGAAGCCTGAACATTGGATAAAGCCAGGTTCAGAGTTTATTTTCTTGTTTCATTTTGTTGACACTTTGTTTTACTGTCAACAGCAAGAAAAAAACTCACCATGTTTTTAGGAATAAAATGTTATATAAATCAGGCAAATTAACATATATGAACAAAGACCTTCTGAATATAGATAGGAATAAAACTGTAAAGTTTGTTGTATGTAAGTGCTGCTGAAGTGGAGATTTCTGGCTCAGTGAATGAGAAAAAAAAAACTATTTTTAAATTAAATTTTTACCCCAATGGTTTGGTTTGTCCATATTTGAACCAAATTTTTGTTGAAACAACCCAGCATTTTTTTAGAGTGTATGTATCGGAATTGAAATCTTTAGACGCAAATAGATAAAGTGTAATAAATTAAACACTTAAATGTGTATTTTGGATGTTTTCTCACTGTAAAACCCGATAAGTTTAAAATACTCAATTTTTGTAGACACCGATTACCTCAAAAAAAAAAAAATTAAGTAAAGCAACTCAAATTTTTAAAGTAAACAATAATCATAAATAACAATTAGGTCAAACTGAAACATTTTAATTTTAATTTTAAAATAATATTTTGTCTGCTGTACTTAAAACTATTGTTTACCTTACATAATGTTTCTCATTTTTCAATTGTTTTGATGCAGTGCTTGTAAAACCCGATAAGTTCAGAATACTCAAAACATTTAAGTAAACAACTCAATGATTATTTTAGTAGAACTTAAAAAAATTGATTTTGTACTGCACAAACTCGCTAATTACTATTTCATTGAAATATTGAATAAACTAACACCTAATCTTTATGGTTAAGTGTTAGTTAGCAACAGCACACTAGCATGTGCTAATGTAACCATCAATGAGACTATCACTATTTTCTTGCTGCATGAACTGTTAATCAACATGCAGTATATATAGCCTTGAAGTTTCACAGCCTATTCTCGACCTATCCACAGGCACTATCTTCACCACGATGGTTACCCTACAAAACTTCAACATCACAGAAACACCTTTAAATACCAAAATAACAGAACATTAAACAATAACACATCTTCCCCTGTATTGATCTTGGGCAAAATAACTCAATTTCAACATTTATTCTCCTTACACAGTGTGACACAAAGCATGCTGGGAAATTGAAATCTGCCGCAACTCAGTTTAATGTTGAATGGATTAGAGCAATGACGTGACGTGGATGATGTCACTTTATGTTGCTCAGTCAACTTAAAAATAATAATTTAAGTAAAAGGGTTTACTCAATACAAAATAAAACTAAACTCATTTTAGAAAATGTAATTAAAGTTGTATCAATGATTTAACAGACTTTAAGTGCAGTGTACTCAATCTTTATAAGTTAGTAGTACTGTCCACGTTTACAGTGTGTCTAAAAGATGGAAGCTTAAATTTGAGCAGTGCATGAAAAAACTATGGTTTTGCTAATATTTTGTTAAATATTGCCTAAATCATCAATATGTTCCTCCTCCATGCTAAATGTATTCCAAATGGTTCTTTTATCAAAATCTGCCAAACAAGCTCTCTGGAAGTCATTTCAGTTCAACTAAATTTAAATGTATTTTTACGCTGTGATTGTTGTTGTCAGACACATGCTTCACTGCCTTCATAAAAATGGCAGGGCGGAACAATTGCCGAGCATGCGAGTAATGAAACACAGCAGTGTCACTGAGTCCATATCTGCAAAGACTGTTCAAGCTGCCTCAATATCATAATGAAAAAATGGTGTTAGAAAAGACCACTGATGCCTTGATTGCTAGAAAAATGTGGCCTCAATTGTTGCACCATTTAAGATGTATTTTAATGTTCTTTTTGTTTCTATTCTGTTTACTCAAGGTGAAAATATGGTTTCAAAACAAGCGCTCCAAATATAAGAAGATAATGAAGCATGGGTCCAGTGGACCTGAAGGAGACATGCTCCACACCACCTCCTCGTCCTCTCCTTGTTCTCCGGGTCTGTCTCAGCTCTGGGAGGTCTCAATGGCCAACAAAGTGCCACCCATGCACCCAAGCAGCTATATGAACAATTACGGGCACTGGTATCCCCCACACCACCAGGATCCTCTGCCCAGACCTCAGATGATGTGATTGAAAGCGGAAAAACAGAGCCAGAGAGACTCTATTCCGTATTGACACCTGCCAAACCTGTGATGGTGCTTTCCTTTACAATGTCCATCATGTGTTTTATTGCTTGGTGTGTTTGAAAGGACTGTTTTACTATCTATGCAAGCAGATTACATTTATTACACTTCAGTAGCTTTTTGACTTTTTCAGATCTTTTACAATGTGCTTGAAATAAAGGATTTATGAAAGAATGAATGTGCTGCTACAGTATGTTGTGAATGATTTACAGAAATATTCAGAATATTGATAGGCTACTTAAATTTCGATGTCACCATAACCATATCAGGTAATATGGAGGTAATAACGTTTGTTCTTATATTTAAAACAGGTCTGGTATGCGATAGCTTATTCAAAACAATATAAACGGCAATTTGAATATTATTATTTGTATACAAGTAACAATAATAATAAATAATAGTAAAATAGATTTATTACATGATGGCCTTTAAATAGTAGCGTTATGGAATAAATTGCGCAAAAAATAGCACAAAATTATGATCGAAATGAAGGAGAGATTCTTGAGATTTAACGAAACCGTTGTAACTGCACCAATTACATCACGACATCACTTATAAATTCCCAGATTTATGTGTTCATGTTCTAGAGATTTAGCTTTTTTCTCTTTGTCCAGCTGAGCAGACAGGAGGTTGAGATTTATGAATTATGATCAAGGCAATGGCTGTAAAATGAGCTGTTTTATTCTTCTCAGACCAGGATTTTTGTTTTTTTAGTATCATGTTGTCACCTGAAGCGCATGTTATTTTCTTGGTTCGTTTGTCTTTGCTTATTATTTTACTTTAATGGATGAATGGAATTGTGAATTAAGGCATATTTGTTGGAAATTTCTGATATCAAAATCACTACATTGCCTGTTTGTTAAACGTTGCATCCATAAGAGAAAATCAACAAAAAATCTTTCAGGTCCGATTTAAATTAATTTAGCTTATTTATATTGCTCCAAGGTTTTATTTCAAATGTAATTGCTCTGCAATTTTTTGCAGAAATAAATTGCGCGAGAATGCGTGCTGAATATATGAACAACAAGAAGCTAAATAGCGAATAATATCCATAATTATAAGATGTCCGTGTTTCTATTCAAATAGCCTATATTATTTACTCAGAATCATAGAAATAAAATGTGGTCCATGTGATGATAAATACGCTATATTTAGGCTAGTTATCGAATTTCAAGTGCAAGATGTTGTGCATCAAATCAGCAAACATCTGCTTTTCCACATCTTGTGTTTTCCTCCTTTCTTTCTAAAGTAACGGTAAAATAATTCAATGTACTGATTGAGTGGATGTCGTGATGTCACCATGATAAATCACCACAACATTCAATCACGTGCAGGATGGAAATTAGATGTAGCCTACTGATATGTACATTTCAGCGCTTAACCTAAACACAGTGAACAAGAAGATTCATTTAAAGCGTCCCGCGTTACGCTGATGTTCATTTAATGTCGTTCACAATGATTTATTGCGTGCTTATTCCTACCAGGAGACACCTTTCGTATCAATGCGTTTAAAGACATTGAAAAACACGACGCGACTTTTTGTTACAGGATATGCTAAGTCTAACTAGCCTGTTTTAGGCCTTGTATAAAGCGACAAAAAAACGCATCAATATTAAAAGCAATCTACTACCAGGAGACATCTTTCGTATCGATGTATTTTGCGTCTAAAGACATTGAAAAACGTTTTTGTACATATCATGATAAGTCTAAATACAGTTTTTTAGGCCTTTTACAAAGCACAGCGACAAAAACGCCTCAATATTAAAAGCAATCTAAGGCCATTTGTTAGCGTAGGCTACCAATTATTGAACCGTCACAAAATAAAGGGTTCTGTTTTGCTCTGATCCACTGTAATAAGATGCCACCTGGAGGAATGCGGGGTCCACTTGACCTGACTTTGACCCAGCTCACTCAACAGGGTCTTGTCTAAACAGCCTTGTTTAAACAGGCATATTACAAAGCATCTCTGTCATTTCAAGCCCTTTAGACACAATTCAGCATGGTGTGGGGCTCTTTCAGCATGAAATAAATATATTTTAATCAATCACAAGCTTAAATTTCTGAGTGGATATTTTATTATATTCAGTATTAAAACAATGCCTGTCACATGCACCCCTCATGCAAATAAACAATAATGACAAAATTCTTCCTGCCTGAAACTCTAATATCAAGTACAATAATAGGCATTTATGAGCTTCTGCGACATCTGGGGGAGATTTACATGCGACGAGTCCCACAATCAGTTATTTTCTTACTTATTTACATACTAAACCATCCTCATCTCAGCAACACAGCGCTAATTCACTTACCTTCTCTCGACAGGTAACAAACCACGCTGAAAAATCCACCACACTTCTGTAAATGGAAGCCATCTCTCCGCACTTAATATTCCAAAAGTATGGAATGATTTTAACCAGCACATCTTTATATACTCCCATCCCTGAGTTTGATTTGTGGAGTTTATGCTGCTCCGTTCAGATGACAGTCATGGGAAGAGAAGACAAGTGTTTTTGAATGAAGTAGCGAGCTCTCACAAGGGAAATTATGGGCAATTTTACATCTCGAGATTAGAATAATGGGTGCTCAAGTCGGACAAGCAGAGAAAAGGGGCTTTCAAACAGGGCAATTACGTGGGAAGCTGATTTGGGAGAGCACTAAAGGGTGATGGGAGTACAAGGGGATGAGATGGACTGATAGTAGTTTAAGAGATTTCCAGCACTGGAGGTGCCTGATGAGTTTTAATTGTGGCGCATCGAAACGCATCTTCGGTGCAATTCGGAATGGATTTAGAGGCCTGGAGGAGATTCGAAGGACAAGGATGAAAGCGGTTCCCGAAATCGTCCCCGGTTTCTGAGGTGAAAGAGAGTTCAGTGGTTCACAGCTGTCAAGAAAACCTCTCTCATTTGATGGTATTTACATTTGGAGCAGAACGATGCTGCTGAGTGAAGCCTACGGACTCGGGCTTTGAGCGGGTGTCAGGCAGCTGCCCTCTGTCTTTACATGGCAACATATGCGTGTCCCAACCACGGCTGACCTCCCGTTCAACCACCCCAGAGGCCTCCGGTGCCATTTTTTGGATACGGTTTCTCGTCAAACACGTAAAGATTGGCCCTGCCTATCTTTATTTAGGTGTTGCGGTGCATTGAATCTTAGTATCATGTTCAAGTTCAACAGTTCAGGCACGGACGGAGCACACAGGGCCGAGGGCTTCTCGTCGAGGTGACCATGTCAGCCCACACACCCAGCTTTTGGGTTTCTCTGAGTGAGCAATGTGTCCCAAGACGACGCCATCTAGATCATAGCCTGTAATTGAAGGCCACACACCACGAACAAGCCCAACGGAAAACAGATATGTTACATATGGCCCAACTTCAACTGCAAATATTGTATCAAACAGATAGCAGCCGTTTCTTGATGGACCCTATGGCATAACTAGACTCAGATGAAAGTGGTAAACACATTAGAGGGGATAAAATGTCTAAGGGTTTGAGCTATGGCAATTGTACACAGATGACGGGATTATCATGTTTTAAAGAGAACTAAGTGGCCTGACAGGTTTTAGGTGTGAATATGACTCTTTCTTCTCTATTGGAGGTAGAGGAGTAACCCAATCGCATGCTACATTGAGGCGGGTATTATAAGATCTACATGACTAATTCCACAGCTATGAAATGCCCAGAAATGACTCACAGTTGACCAACCAACCATCTTAACCATCTCTATCTATCATGACATTAATCTAACTACTGTGGCAGCTCACTTTTTTTTCTTCTGTCAGCATCAGCATCCACATCCACCTATGCTTTGAATTTCATAGCAGTATTTTTGGATGAAAGCACTGGTCACGCAGATGGAGTGTTTCTGCTTCTTGTTACTAAAGCTACAACGGTTCTGTAAAACTGAATGAAGATTTCATACTGGAGTACCGGAGAACTGTTTGGCTTGTCCTAATGTTTTGTCCTAAAGCTTTTACCACGAGGTCCCATGTGAGTGGCCACAAATTACCCATATTCAAATTCCCTAGAGAATGGTGGATATATTTACATAGGCCCAATATGTTTAATAACCAACCATAAATACGATTAAAAAAAAAAAAAAAAACGATACCATAAAAACCGATAAAAAAAAGAAGAAAAGACAATCTGTTCTAATGAATAAATAAATATCATACAGGCCTATTTCAATATTGAAACTCCAATCGTTGAATGGATGATGAACTTCAGCATTAGCGGTTAGTCGTATGATTTCTGCATGAAACCAGATTATTTATGGTTTCTGTGGTTCAAATTATGGTTTTGCACCCATTCCACCTAAAACCAGAGGGCGTGTTGAACGACCTACAAACGTGAGTTAAGTCTGTTTTCTGTTTTGCACAAATAATACGCCGAGATTTTTAATAACTCTTTCATCATATAGCCTATTAGGAGACCTTCCCTTTTACCAAACTATAAAATTTAACTAGATAAAGCACATGGTGTTCCAGGTCTTCAGACAACACCTAACAATTACAATTTTCTGAAGGTCTGAGATGCATAGTGTCTGTTTTTGATTATGTTTAATTGACATTAGTAATTAAAACACAGACGCCGAAAGTAAACAAATTGTCTGCGACGTTAAAAGCACAATGAATGACGAATGAATCATCTTTACGCAACACTGCGTGCTATCAGTGATTGTGAATGCAATTATGCGCATAAGAAATACAGGAAAGATGTCTTTGTCGTTTCGATCTTCGAAATTTTTGTCAAATCGTAACACTTTATAATATGTTTAAAAAATTAACAAACATTATCAGTAATAGAATTATCTTAAAACCTTGCTTCTTGCATTTTCATTTACATTCATAAATGAATGTAGCCCTGCATGAACTGATATGATTTAATTAATGATAATATTTAGTTTAGTTAGCCTACTATAAAGTGTTACACAAAACGTTTATGGTCAGTTAGGCTAATTATAAAGCGCACAAAACGATCATTGTCTATTTTTACATTTTAATTGTATTATTAGGCTACATTTGACACTTAAAAAGTCTTTGTATTAGAGCCTTATGACGGATAATATAATTTTTTTCACACCTAATTTCTGCATGGCGTTTTGGCATCAACTGGACGATTTCTGTCCAATTTCCTTGAATAAACATCAACAACACATGTTTTCAGTAGGACTTACAGGAATTAAATTCTTCCAGAAAACATCTGATGCTGGTAAACTCCAGACCACCATAAATACACCAACCTATAGCAGATACCTGAGACTGCGCGAAACTTTTCACAGTTTTTTAAAATAAACAAAATGGACGCTTGCTATAGTTTCGCTTGGCACGTGAATCTTTGAGCAGATTAAATTCATCAGATATTATCGGTTATAGCTATATTCAAAGTAAAAAATACTATTAGGTTTGAATGTACATTAACTGTGAATCTGTTAAAGTTTTTTATTTATATCTGTCAGGCTACATATTTATTCCACGTTAATAGGCCTACATTGTTACAGAAAGTCATACCGACCGATGATAGGCTATATGAAAAAGAAACCAAAACCGCAGGACGGCGGAATCTGAGAGGGAACAGGTTAAATGCCGCTTTGAAATACCATCGAGCTGTAATTTGCATATACCTGTAAACCGCATGGGGTTTTTCTAGGCCTCGACTGATGCCTTTGTTTGCCCTGCCTATTCTTGTTGTGACCGACTATCCCTAAAGCTCAAGGCTTTATTTCAGTAGTCACCCCCTCCTTCGCTGTAGTCTATCTTGTTATCTGCCAACAGAATACTAATAAAATCCAGTGACTCCAACATGTCTGCTTGCCTGTCGCCTCCTACAGCCTCTTTGCACGCAGACCTACCAGGCTTATGCATGCAAACACATCACAAAATAACATCTGTCTCATTTAACCCTTTCCTAAGACCCGGAACAAAGCGATATCACTGCAAGCTTGATATTAGTAAATCATTTCAAACAGAATAAATATGTGCACAATGGCTGCTTTTTGTATTATGAGGGTAAGCTGTGGCATTAAGCAAAGAGAGTAAATGAGGAAATATTTTCAATTCGCATTTATTCAGTTTTACAGAATAGGCCTAACAATCAAACTACTTACAGGAATATAAAATGGTTCGAGCACCACCGTGAAATCTTTCGAAGTGACACGAGTTTAGTGGTTCTGTTTTATTTAAACACATATGTACAGCTTTCAACATTTTGTACAAGTCTATATAACTTATGTCCTGAGTCTCTGACGCACGCGACACCAGCCCACATTGTGGGTGGTGTGGCTGATAACTACACAATTGGGGTTTAATCATTCTTTAAAACGTATTTTAATATTCATCTATCAATGAACAAAACATGAAAACAAAGGAAGTCATAAAACATAATAATTTAAAACCACTCTAAACTTCCTTTACATCGTTTAACCTACACCTATGTGCATATGAAATAGGTCTGAGTAGCCGGGACACATTGAAACATCGTTATTATACTACTGTTATTTCAACACAAAGCATTCATATCAACAGATATGCGTTTAAACAGTCCACAAAATGCCACCACAAGTGTGCCGTTCGACCCCAGATACTCGCGGAGCATCTCTCAGCTTATTTCTGTGGAGTTTTTCAAAAGTCTTTTTCCCTCTTATATTAAACTCTTCCATCAGTGTCTGTTAATACACGGCCCCCACGCTCTGTGGTGGTCCTGGGTGGTGCACTGGATGCTGTAAATGTGATCCCTGCTGGTACCAGTGATTGCTGTAATCTTCCATGTAGGGGGGTGTGGAACTGAGGGGTGGCTGGGGGATCTGCCCCCGGCTGACCTGGCTAGAGTGCGCGCTATTGTCCCAAACAGCCGGCGATGGAGGGGAGTTGCAGGCCATGGAGTCGCTGGCGTTCGGGCTGTGCTCCAGCGGAACCTCGCCGTTCTTGTAAAGTTTCTTGAACTTGGATCTCCGGTTCTGGAACCAGATTTTGACCTGTTCAAAAAGAGAAAACAATGTTCACGTCAGATTTCTTTCGGACATTGTAAACAATATTAACGCATTAAAACGAATCACTTAAATTTAATTGCTTACATTTTTCAAGCGAAAAGCGATAAAGTTTATAGTTATGGTGTGTGGGGGTTTGGGGAGGTGTGTTCAGATACCCTTAATAAAGGTTTGAAGTTGAAACCCCAACAAAGGAACAAAGGGATATTGGTAAATGAAGACCATGCTATTTTTGGCCTTCATTTCAGTGTAATAAAATAGAGTTACAAGTCAAAGCAAGTACTTTCGGCATTTGTTATAAGCCCGAACGGAAGTCAAAGGAACCATAAAAAGAGTTGCTCATGTGCTTTTGATATTATTTTTGACTATTTGTATGTATAAGTTAACCACAGATTTACAAATCAATAATATATGACAAACACTTCAGAGTTTAAAAGTCTTTGACGTTTACCTCGACAGACTGTGAGGCAGATCTTTAGGCTACATTTATATAATTTAGCAGACTTTAAAATCCTTTATAAAGCTGAAATTATTTAAAATAGTCATGTATAATTTGCACACTAACTTTGAGTTAGATTACCATCGAAGAACATCGATAAAAATATCGTTAAACGGATAGAAACAATGTTGTTAATATAAAGATGAAATTATTTTTTACAGTGTAAATACTGGCCGTATGATTAGCTTATATAGATAACCCGTCAATTTGTAATAGCCTATAAAACTTTCCATAGCCTAACGATATCGTTTTGGGAAAATTTACGAAATAAAATTATTTCCACACATCTTTTTTTTTTTGTTTGTTTTGTTTTGTTTTTTTGTTTGTTTTTTTCTGTTACAAAACATTGCAAATAAATAATTATTAATTTATTAATTATGATGGTAAAAAACGAGCAATAACATTTCAACACATGAGCCATCTTTTATGACCTGATAAGACTGCTGCTTGCTTATCCTTATCTCAGTGTGCTCAATGTCAGCGATAGAAGTGCAAGAAATCGCTTTAAGCTGTTAACACAATGTCAAGTGGCAGACAAGTAGGTTAATTATGTTAACAGTATTATAAATGAATTTGAGCTTCAGTATTACCTGTGTCTGTGTGAGTCCCAGCTGTGCGGCGAGTTCAGCTCGCTCCGGCAGCGCTAGATACTGCGCCTTCTGGAAGCGGCGCTGCAGTGCGGCGAGCTGGTAACTCGAGTAAATGGTGCGCGGCTTGCGGATTTTCTTGGGTTTTCCGTTTACCATCCGAACTTCAGTCTCTGGTTCCTCTTTGACTGGAAAGAAGAAAATGATAGACCGCGTTACCTCAAAGTATAGGATTATTTCAGGACCTAAAAGAAAACCGTAAACTGCTTGGTTTCATTTTTGGAACTAAAACCCAAAACATTCTCGTTAAATGGTTGAACAAGTATGCTTCTTTAAAATTAAATAAGCGACATGAGTAAAATGATAAACGTATGTCAGCTCAAACGCAATATTTGAGCATAAACAGGCTATAGCCTAGTTAAAACATCTTCAAGGAATGGCTGTGTCATGTAGCCTAATTTTTCAGGCCTACCCCAACAATAAAATATCGTGACATCTAGCCTGAGCAGCGAGTAATAATGATTAATCGTGTTACAGTCGCAATAAAAATGTCATAGCCTAATTGTTTTACAGCGACCGCAAGTCTGTTGTGATAAAGTAGAGGCAACTTTCTACCCTTCTGAAATATATTTTATTTGAACTATATGTCAATCCTTTAAATTATGACTTAAATGGTTTAATAATACAGAGTAAAAACAACCAAACAAGTAAACAACTATGAATTATTTAGCCTATATTTATTTTTCTGAAGAGAAACGCGAACTTGCGTTTCTCAAGCCGCTCACAAACACAGTTTTATGATCTTTAGAAAATGCTTATTTTATACCGATATTAAGAAGACAAATCCAGCCAAATTATAAACGCATAGGCCTATAGCCTACCTCTGGCATATTCTCTCGATTAAATATCTCACCTGCGCTTTGCGGTGGCGTCTGCAGGTCTCTGTTGTAATGTCCGTATTGTCTGTAAGTATTGCTGTAAGGGTACTCTGTCTTGGTGGGGTAAGGTCCGGCTGATGCCCCCATCCCAGACAGATTAAACTGGTGATATGAATTCATCTGTTGAGGGTATGGAGGACTCTGGTAGTATTCGTGATGGCTGCTGTAATAACCCATATCTGTAGCCGATGACTCTGGAAGAGTCGGAGAGTCCTTAGAAGTCGGATGGCAACTCATAGAGCCCGAAAGATCGGTTGAAATACCGGGTATCTTCCTGTCATATGTCGGTCCACTCATCCTTTAGGGGAAATAAAACAACGATCGTCCACTTTATTTCCAGGGCAGACTTGAGCGAATCATGCAGACGTTTAAGTTCAGGACGATGCCTGTAACACAAAATCCTCGATGAGCTGCTTTCTCTAACTCCCTCGGTTGAAGCACTGAAGGTAATGGTAGAGATCTAGTATGAGAAACTCTGAATTATAGGGCATATGGGTGGACGCTTGACTCCTATTGGCTCCTCGCTTCTGTTTTTTTCTCTATCCAGCCCTGAGGGCGAAGCAAAGACTCTTCTCCGCCTCGCGCCTTAACGTCTCCAAACTTCAGCATTTGGGGATTTTAGATGTTATAGTGATAATGAAATATAGTAGAGCTGTAGAGTTGTTAGTACAACAAAAGTAGGCTATGCATGTTTTCTTGTTCCATTAAAAAAAATCCATGCTTCACTGCATTAAAATATCTAAATAGCGTAAACACCTATAAATATAAATAGCCTTTATCGTTTTAATTCTGATAAAAAGTACATTATATTATTTAATGTGACTGAATCAATATTAGATTACATCAAAAAAGTTTTTTTTTAAGAGTATGGTATAAGTTTTTTAAGAGTCAGGTAGGAAAATTACACAGATATCTACACTCTTAAAAATAAATGAGGGGGAAAACAGTTCCACAAAAAGTACTAGTTGTATTTTAAAAAAATGAACTGGTGTTTAAAGAACCAAGACTTCTCTAAAGAAACTGCAACGTAACATCAAGACCTTTTTGAACCATTTGGCTAACTTGAGAACCTAAAACAGAAAAAAATGGATCTTTCCTGAACCAAAGGTGCTGCAAAAAATCATTCAGGAATTTTTGTTTATAATAGTGTCTGTGTGGAAGGCCAGACGTGCAACGTAAATGCATAAATCATCTTTATTTTCGCTTAAATGTAGGGCTGTCAGTCACTATACTGTTGGAGACATTTTGATGTCATCAGTTCACTTCTTTTCTGATTCAGAGTGGCTGCGGTGAAAGAAGCTGGAGGAGTTTATCTGCCCCACTGATCACCCCCGCGGCTCTCACTTGTGTACCCTCTTTATTATGGCAAGGCGTGGTACCAGAAGTATACGTCTTACCCTCTTGCACCCAAATAACCTTTATCAGCCGCTGACCTATGAATGCAAACGTGGAATAGAGGACGAACTGTTTACTGCTCCGCGTTATTTATTTGTCAGTATGCAAATGATGTGCACATGAACGCGCTGTCTTACGGTAAACGTGCTCCTCCATGTGTGAACTTCAGCCGCAAGACATCGGTTTGTCACATACCTGATGTGCACCGTCGTGGCATGTAGTCAAATTCCATGAAGTCTTTTGAAAGACATGCAAACCGTTCTTGAGATCTGGGACTTATTGTGCAATGTCAGTGTCTGGTATTAATTGGTTTTATTAGGCATTAAAATCAAATTTTAAAATAATAATACATTTATTTAAAAATAAAAAACCAAACACATTTAGTCAGGCCTATTTAAAGCAAATCGTCTCTGCATAATGGTTCAAAACAGTGAAATTATCACCATCACTTTTTTTTTTTTTTTTTAAATTAGTATGTATACATTCTCATTTAATACTAAAAGCTACATTTAACTGATGCATATTGTGACATTACTATTGTTTTGTAGTAGTTGTACAGTTACTGTTCAGGCATGCGCTGAGCGCTGAGATTGTTTTTGGTCTGATACTGCCTCCTTGTGGTTGTAGTGCAAAAAAAAAAAATAGTTAGAAGAACTACATTACTCCTTAAGCAGAGGAGAGTGAATTATTATATGAATGATGCAGTTTCCATTATAGGCCTGTATATTGCAGGAGAGTTTTGATTTTAAAATCAAAATGCACAGTTTGAAGATGTCCTGTGGCTTCTCGCACCAAGACTTTAGCAGCAGATCCTTCAAGTCCTGTAGGATGCGAGGTGGAGCCGCCGTGGATCGAACTTGCTGGTTCAGCACATCCCACAGATGCACAACTGGATCTGGGGAATTTGGAGGTCAGGGCAACACCTTGAACTCTTCATCATGTTCCTCAAATCATTCCTGAACAATGTGTGCAGTGTGGCAGGGTGCATTATCCTGCTAAAAGAGGCCACTTGGAGGTACCTGGTCTGCAACAATGTTTAGGTAGGTGGAACGTGTCAAATTTACGTCCACATGAATGGCCGGATTCCCAGCAGAACATTGGCCAGACCATCACACTCCCTCCACCATACGGTGTACATTTTAGGACATCCTCAAACCTCAGTTATACAACGAAAAGACGTCATGCCTCAGACTAAAAGGCTTCAGTCACTGGACAAACCGGCATCGCGCCTCAGACTGAAAGGCTTCAGGTCTCAGGAAAAATGACGTCAGGTGTCAGGTCTTGTACAATTAGGCATCAGACGAAACTACCTCAGAATAAAAGGCTTCAGATGTAAAGGCATCGGATGAAACAGGCTCAGACAAAAAGGCATCAGACCAAAAGGCATCAGTTTTTTTGTTTGTTTTTTTTTTGGCTATGTTTTTTTTTTTTTTTTTTGGTGTGTGTGCTTGCATGTTAATTGTGTAGAATCTATCTATTGATGGTATTCATGTAGGCTATTTATGTAATCCCTTAGCAATGTTCTTTATGTTATTGTTATGCAATATATATATATATATATATATATATATATATATATATATATATATATATATATATGGGGGAGGCGAAGGCAAGCTATAGGCTACATGATATTTTATTCTTACAGCTTTAATTAAATATTACACTGGTTAGGTTCTATACAGAAAAGAACATGGTGATTTTCACATTGGTCTGCAGAAAAACAGCAATTATCTGAATTAAAATGTAATCGACTCTCTGACAGTAGGTGGCGCTGGAACAGCAGAAATAAAGCCGTTTCTTTGGTAACCTCTGTACACAAAGCAGCTGTGGTTATAACAACGTCTAATAGCTCGAAAGATTTTTTACCTCCCTTATGAATATTAACCATGGTTTTACTACAAATAAAACAAAAAAACATGGTTATTGTAGTTAACCGTGGTAACCACAAATTAACCATGGTTTTGCTACACTATAGTTTATGGTATTTGCACTAAAACTGTAGTTATACAAATAGTATCAATCCGACAAAAAAAATCATAGTTACCACACTTTTACTATAATAAACCATAGTTAATTTTCATAGGCTAAGTGTTCACGATAGTTTGCAATGCAAGCTAGTTGCAATGTAGCTAACTTTTTATATATACAAATAAAACTATCGAATAATACAAATTTACAAAATAATTCGATATAGGCTATTTTATACAACTTAGTGTAACATTTAACAGTTAGAAAACTGCGTGCATGTGACGTCATCCAAGATGTCCATGTCCTTCTTTCTTCAGTCGAAAAGAAATTAAGGTTTTTGATGAAAACATTCCAGGATTATTCTCCTTATAGTGGACTTCAATTGGTCCCAAACGGTTGAAGGTCAAAATTACAGTTTCAGTGCAGCTTCAAAGAAATTGAATTCCCATTAGAATTCCGGCAGTGTAGACGCTGCTAAGTGTATTACTGCCCTCCACAGGTCAAAGTTTGAACTAAATTGTCATATACAATATGACATAGCAATATGCTAGTGCAAGTATATAAACAATTTAGTTCAAACTTTGACCTGTGGAGGGCAGTAATACACTTAGCAGCGTCTACACTGCCGGAATTCTAATAGAGAAGAAGAAGAAGAGCGCTAGTTCAAAACGAGCGTCTATGGTAAAACATATATATAATTTTTTATTTTTTTTAGAAAATGACAGATCGTTTCACTAGATAAGACCCTTATTCCTCGTCTGGTATTTAAAGCCCTTAGAAGCTGCACTGAAACTGTAAATTTGACCTTCAACCATTTGGGGCCAATTGAAGTCCACTATAATTTCTTTTTGACCGAAGAAAGAAGGACATGGCATCTTGGATGACATGGGGGTGAGTAAATTATCAGGAAATTTCTTTTTTTTGAAACTGGACTAATCCTTTAAGTCCGTTTCATCTGATGCTTTTATGTCTGATGCCTTTTTGTCTAAGGCCGTTTTGTCCGAGTCCATTTCGTCTGATGCCTTTTTATCTGAGTCCGTTTCGTCTGATGCCTTTTATTCTGAGGCTGTTTCGTCCGATGCCTAATTGTACAAGACCTGACACCTGACGTTGTTTTTCCTGAGACCTGAAGCCTTTCAGTCTGAGGCGCGATGCCGTTTTGTCCAATGACTGAATCCCTTTAGTCTGAGACATGACACCTTTTCGTTGTATGACTGAGGTCTGAGGATGTCCTAAAATGTACACCGTACCACCGGCTTGTTGTCGTCCCACAGTGCATCCTGGTGCCATCATTTCTCCAGGTAAACAGAGCACACGTACACAGCCGTCCACGTGATGTAAAAGAAAACGGGCCTCATCGGACCAGTCGACTTTCTTCCTCTGCTCCAAGGTCCTGTTCCGAAGCTCTGTTCCCATTGTAGGAGCTTTGGATGGTGGATTGGGTAATCATAGGCACTCTGATTGGTCTGTGGCTATACAGCTCCATACGCAGAATGTGATGCACTGTGTGTTGTGACACGTTCCTCCCATAACCATCATTAAAATTTTGTGTGACTTGTGCCACAGTAGACCTTCTGTTGGCTCAGAGCAGACGGGATAGCCTTTGTTTCCCTCATGCATCGTTGAGCCCTGTCGCTGGTTTGTGCTTGTCCCTCCTCTGACCACTGTTGGTAAATTCTCACCAATGCTGACCATGAACAAACCACAAGCCTTGTTATTTCACAGATACTCTGACTCGATTGTCTTGCCATAACAATTCGGCCCTTTTCCTTGTGAAAGTCGTTCAGATCTTTAATGATGTTTTATTAACAAAGTTCGGGAGGAGCACTTTCAAATGATCTATCCAATCATCGCATCATTCCAACCAGCAGTCAGCAATCAGTAATCAATATGTCTTCCCAATCAGCATAAGTGGAGGACATCATAAATACGCAGTCGACTCACCGTTGTTCCTTGACAGTTTTTCAGCAAACAGTTTTCCCTCCACCACCCAGTCTCCTCACACTCGCCTGGTTATCTTCCTAACCAGAATACGGGGGGAGTACTCTGGGTTCGGGTCAAATACAGAGCTCGGAGCCCTCTCCTCGGACAGCACGCCAAATACACATACCATTTACTTATCTGAAATCCTGTTCATTTCTCCTGCATCCAATACTCTTGTATAATCAGCAGGTGGCGCCAGTAACACAGATTTTATCTGTAATCTCACCTGCACCTTTTTTCCATGTTACTCTAAGCCTCAATTTTAATGCAGGAACTATAAATTATGCTTTAACAAATAATGGTTAATAACTATTACCTTAATAATAATAAATAATGAATTTTGCTTAGCAATTATGTGTGCATGTTTGCATTTTAAATCAAAACCTTTCTGCAAAGTAATGTTATTTTATTTTTTATTATTATGAGCACATTTATTATATTATACAAACTTTTTTTTTCTTATTTGTTCCACTATACATGTGATTTCCCCTCTTAACATTGGTTCATTCTGGCTGGTTAGTGGAAAGACTGTTATCTGACACACGCCTGGAATGAGACTGGCAGACGATTAAAGATGCATTGTTCACACTTGCCCTTTCTCAGGAAATCAGCGCTGGGCATTTCACTGATATATCATGGGCTATGAGAGTCAGAGTTCAAAATGACACAGACTCTTTTGAAAGTCTTGATGGAAGCTCTTGTAGACCTTCTTTGTTTGATGTTCGAAGTGTTTAACCCTCTCATTTGTGGCGTGGCCAAAGCATTGAAGTCTTTCGGGGAAGTCTGCAATTACAGGATGAGTGTACAGTTCCACTGGTCAGCCAAGTTGAGCACAGTCTTTTGTTGTGACGATTACAAATGGTGCCGTCTTTCCTCAAAGTGCGTAATTTCCATTAAGCGCTCCCAAATCCACCGGAAAATGCGCACAGCTGCGGCTTAACACACTGCCTTTGGCAGGTAATGGGTGTTAAATTATTGTTGAAGTAAGCGGTGATGTTCAGATAAAAACATCGTTACAGACAAAATTGCATACTCTCTTGAAGAGGTAGCTACTTACTTTGAATAAGTACATTGCGAGCGCTAAAAAGTACATTCTATATATTATGGCTGCATCCGAAAAACTTAGGCAGATGACTAGTTGCCTCGATGCCTTTCTAGGCAATAACTTTGCAGGCAGCGTTTGCGCGCGAAGCTACCTCACGATTTCTAACAGACGTCTGAGGCAGCAGTTAATGATCTACAGCAAAATAGAGCGAGCTTTGGTGACAACTATGCAAATATTTAATTAATATAATAGTAATTTCTCTCTAGAAATGACATCAGAAGTGGAAAACGTTGGTCAAAAACGTACATTTACACACAAACTGACCACCAACCGCAACTTCCAGACGCCATCTTAGTTTTTAGCTAAGAAGTGTGGCATATCAAAGGCAGCTAAGTACACATCTATGCTGCCTTCAAAAATCCATCAAATGAAGGTGTCTCAGGAGACCAGAAGTTTAGCTACCATTGGATTCAGATGTGCCTTGATGCCTTGGAATGCATCCTCCGAAGGCAGCATTTTTAAGTTTTCGGACGCAGCCCTTGAATGTATGTAGTATGAATGTAATCCAGTTGTACTTTAGCCATGTTGTCATTATCATGTGACCTACCAGCATCAGTTGTGTCGCTTCACTGCCATTCATAAACCCTCTCCCTTGGCCTCTTGGAATAGTAAAGTGTCAATCGTATTCACACTTCAGAATCCCGTCAGAAGTAGTAGGTCATCATATTACTTTTTGCCTACTCTTTTATGAGTATTGTGATTTCGGACAAACTTTTGTTGTCGCCTACTGTTTTTCACCCACTATATAGTAGGGAAATATGCAATTTGGATGCAGCCAGTGTCTGACAGAGTTTTAGAAAAATAAAACTTTCTCCAAAGTACTTAATATATGCATGAAATAGATTAGATCACTATGACTAAGTATTAGTTAATTCTAATGTAAATGTTTTATGCATTTGTCTTCATTTATACGTATAGCCTATGTGTATTAATGTACGTATGTGTGGCCTTTTCAACATTTCCTTTTGAAATATGCATTAAAAATGTGGGTGAACAAGTGCACATGTTCATACTTCACACACTAACTAATGAAGGTAGGATGAGAGGAGAGGAAGAGGAATTTAATTAAGGTTGGAGAGGCTGACAACAACAGCCCTCCCACTTGTGATTCTTTTCTCTCTCCTTTTGTGCGTTGCAAAACCAACTCAATTTCTTTGAGAAAAAAACATCAGAGAGCACTCAGAGATAATAAAGTTCAAGGTTGTCTACATGCTTTCAAGCACAGACCGAACAGCAGGAGCTCTGCATGTTTTCAAGAGGCCTTTCAGTTAGTATCAATTATGGTGAAGAAAATTGGGAAATGTATACAAAAAAAATGTGAAATGAAATATGTGAAGTAATAGTTTGCCATTAAACTTTTTTAACTAAATTAACCAAATTATAAAAACAACAATAAAAATTATTGAATGTTTAATTTTTGTTTAATGTTTAATAGAAATCAAATAATATAATATTATTATGGAATAACATAGTCTTTGAGAGCACAATAATGAGGAGAAACATCTGTAAATTCCATTCCATTCCCAAATAAGAAAATTGGGAATTGGGAAATATATATATATATATTCCCAATACTATATACAGGGAGCCCTTTCTTGCAATTACTATAATAATAAAGGTTACAATTAAAAACAGAGCCCAAACTATTAAATTCAGTTGCTATTTACATTATTTTTAGATATAATAATCAACACTCCAAGAAAAAAAACAAAAACAAATGGCACATAAGGCAGGTTTTGCATTAACTTCTAAATCTAATTATAAAATTATTTTTCAACTATTTTTCTACTCCAATTCATTTTTGAAATATAATCATTTACACAGTTACTGTCATAACTTGTTTTCATGACAAATTTATTTAAACATATATTAAATAATTTAAGATATTACTAACAGGTAATGTAAATATAATGAATATGTAAGCTAATATAGTGCATATATTCAGTGATATGCTCCTCTCTAGAGTTCATTTCTCTACTGAACTAACATGCTGTGGACACTGAATGACTTGCCTGAGGTGAATGTAATGCTACGTGAGATATTATTCTTAAGCTGATTTAATGATGTCATTCCGCGGTTGAAACACTTGTTGAGAGATTACATGTAAATATATCTATGCAAAGAGTCTGCTCTTCTTCTGCGCTTTTTCCTGTTGTGGCAGTTAGCAAACAGCGTTGCATTACCACGTGCGCCCCCTTCTGGTTTGGAGTGTGGATCGCCTGTGACTGATTGTATTCGTCATCTGCACTGAACCGTGACATCCGTACTGTGACGTTTCGTGACGAATACATGTACCGTTACACCCCTAATATATATTTATATGTCTCAGCTATGCTTCCAAATCTGAATACTGTTTTTTTAAAGTGTTTTTTAAAGAATTGACATTTTTTTGTTTCATTCATACTATAAGGTAGTTTGAGTCCACAGAGGGTGTTGTAATGCTTGATGTGGGAGGCCATTTTGGGGTTATGAGCTTAGTGCATAGGGTGTTAAAAGAAAAGAAAGGAAAAGCCCCCAGTAATACACTCCCAGAGGACCACAGCTGTCGAAGGAGTCAGTTAGCAAATGACTGCCAGCTGTGGCTGGATGTGGTGAATGAAACTTTTGCGTGATGCCGTAAAAACTGACTTGCTATCAAAAACTCTTTGGCTTTCTTACCCACATGCACATAAATGAATGCTCACTAGCATTTACCACCTGTTAAGAGTGATCTAATGATTTCTCATGAAGTTTCCGCATCTCGTGCCTTCATCTTTAGCCCCTTCACAAGTACAGCTGACCTCTGACCTTTAGCCTTACATCCTCTCCTCCAAAGGGATCCCAGTTCACAGCAGGTGCAACTCAAGTCCACACAAATATACTGCTACATGTTCTTCTGCAAAAATACATTCTGCGGAGTATGTTCCATTTTTTTTAAGATCATAAACAGATTTTAATGAGTTTGAGTGTTTGGGACATTGTTCAGACCTTTAGAAGAGACACACGTGAGATTACAAGAGCACTTTAAAGAAGAAGAGAAAAATCTCTTCATTTGCTCCCCATTGCTCTAATAAAACAAATGAGATGTTGAAGAGATATTATGAGATTTTTCTTTTGGAAAAGAGCTGGCTTTAATAACATCACAGGCAAAATGCTCACTCATTCCACTGCCTTCGCAATTTTATTTAAAGATATTTGATATGCGACTAATCTGAGAGTCTATTTACTAGAAAAAAATATCACATTGCTTCTCTTCGGCAAGAATAGGATCTGCTGTGTAGGATCAAGCTCTTGTAGGGCAGCGTTTTCTCAATGTGTACGTCTGTTATATTCTCTGGTTTTCCAACTAGTATCTGTAGGAATAGATGGCACAGAAGCAGTTGGTTCCTCTGGGTAACAGGAGCGTGCTTCACAGGAATGTGTTCATTTCGCAGGACTGACTTATTCTGAACTGTTGGACAGAACAGCTGTGGTGGGAGAGCCTCAAAGGAAAGAAGGGGGTCCCTCTTTTGTTAATGAACTCTGTCAATGCATTCAATCTCTTCTCATTTTTTAGCACCTCTCAAGCCTTCAGCAGCTACCATGGTGGCATTTTGTACAGCAACTGTATATTGAAGATCTCAGTGTTCAAACATTTTATAAACCAATTAACAAAACCAGTGTGCGTGAATCAATAGTAAGTCTACACTTAAAAATAGAGGTCCCAAAAGCGGGTTTTTACAGTCATGCAATAGAAGGACCATTTTTGGTTCCCCAAAGAACCTTTCAGTTGAATATATCTTTAAAGAACCATGTTCATCTTAGGCCCGTTTACACTAGTGCGTTTTCGTTTTAAAATGCATAACTTCTGCTACGGATACGCCTGTTGTTTACGCTACTTCGGTGTTTTGATAAAACTCAGCAGAGCCCGTTTTAGTTTGAAAACGCCGGGGTTGCATTAGTGTAACCGGACCAAAACTGAGACTTTTGAAAGTGATGGCGTGGCTGCCCACGTTTGCTCTGCGTATCCTTGACGACCATGTAAACAATAACATGGAGCCTGAACTACAATCTTTGCTGACTTTGTCATTTTTAGCAGCCATTGTGCAGTTAAACTCTGCATTTTTTTTAAATACTGCAGCTACCTACATGCGCAAGAGGCAACTGTTTACACTTGTACGCACATGCCCAGTGTGCGTGAATGGTCAAGTGACATGTGTTTTCGGTCGTGTAGTGTAGACGGAGATTGTTTCTGAAACGCTGTGGAAACGCCAGTGTAGACGAGGATCGTTTTCATTTTAAAACGGCATTTTAAAACAAAAACGCACTAGTGTAAACGGGGCTTTAGTGTGAAGAACATTTTAATAATCTAAAGAACTATTTTAGAACCTTTTTGCACAATAGAAAGATTTCATGGACGTTAAAGGTTCTTCATGGATCCATTAATTCCAATAATGAACCATTATTTTTAAGAGTGTATAAAAATAATTAATAGATATGAAAAATGTGAGATATCTGTTTTGATATATGAAGGCAGTTAGAAAATTCTAAACAAGTCTTTAAAAAAATAAATAAATGCCTTAAAAATTGTTGAAATGAGAATGATTTTGAGCATTGAGATGGACATTTAGTTTAGTTTCTAAAAAGCAATACAAAAATCAAAATAAATATTTTATTATGTTTAATTTTAATGTTTACATAATAGTAATAATAATAATAATAATAATTGTTGTTGTTATTTCACAATGTTGTGCAGCATTTTTTTTTTTTCTTAAAAAAAGACACACAAAAAGCACAATTGGCTGCAGATGAGGAAGTATTACAGTCTAAAGAAGTGTCTGTTTCCTGTAAAGATAATGAAATGTGTTATTTGAAGAGTGTAAGTAACGTCTGGCCTCCCAGACTGCCCTGTTGTGTTTGCGGTTGTGCCAGGCTTTGGCCTGTATTCTGCTGTGCTAATGAATGGGCATGTAATGATCTGAAAGAGAGATTCAATTGAGTGTGAAACATGCAGGTTTGTGGAGTTCTCAAAGAGAACAAAGACCTGCTCAAACACTCAACTCTTTCGGTCTTTCTTTGTTAAACGCACTTCAGAATCCTCAGGATTTCTCAGACCTTCAATCTACTTTTGCTGAAACTTTACCTCAAGCATTACAGAAATGAATATGGAATTGTCACTTCAAAACAAGGCCAAATATCTGCTTTTATGTTCCATGGATGCTGAACTTTCTTTAAACTCCCACCCATGACATTTCCTACTTAAAACAAACCAGTAAAAAGATTCATTGAGATTTACTGCAGCTTTCCCATGCGCAAATGATAAATAATGCACTGGTGCTATTGTGTTAATATGAAGGAAGTTTCCATATTGATTTTTTTTTACAAGTGTTTTACCTGTATTATGAATTACTCATTGAGTAGTGTTTTAAGGTTAAAGGAAATGTCTGTAAACTTAAAGGATAATATCCTGACAGACAATTACTAGTATCTTTTCCATTTATTTACGGATTTGTGTTTTTCTTACAGTGTACATTTAACAAAAATGTGAAAACAAATTAGAAGACAAGATATCAGCTCAAACAATCTGTGTAGAAGTAAGTGGAGTCTCTGCTTCAAGAAAGTGTTCTTTGCAAAGAAACAAACACCTCAGTTTTGCACTTCGTCACTGTTTTTTTTTTTTTTTTCAAATGAAGGTCAGACAAAATCTCAGTTGCCTTTGTTATCATAAACAACAGAGCGTGCACAACACGATGACGTAGTTCAGGTTTTATATTACTATGCCCTAGTCTGTAAAACATTGCCCATCAAATAAACTTATCAAATCAAATAATATATTTCATTATATTTAATAAGCAATGATAACTAATTTGAAATCTTTTGTACATAACTAAAATAAATAGGATGACTTAAACCACACACTCATTCATTCCATATGAAATGATAATGACTATAATTCATTATGAATTTATTCAAAACTTCAGTCCCTCTTCATATTAAAGGGTTAGTTCACCCAAAAATGAAAATTCTGTCATTAATTTCTCACCCTCATGTCGTTCCACACCCGTAAGACCTTCGTTCATCTTCAGAACACAAATTAAGATATTTTTGATGAAATCCAATGGCTCAGTGAGGCCTTTATTGACAGCAAGATAATTAACACTTTCAATGCCCAGAAAGCTACTAAAGACATATTTAAAACAGTTCATGTGACTACAGTGGTTCAACCTTAATGTTATGAAGCGACGAGAATACTTTTTGTGCGCTAAAAAAACAAAATAACAACTTTATTCAACAATATCTAGTGATGGGCGATTTCAAAACACTGCTTATTGAAGCTTCAAAGCTTTACGAATCTTTTGTTTCGAATCAGTGGTTCAGAGCGTGTATCAAACTGCCAAAGTCACGCCCCCCAGTGGTGAACCATTGAAATTTCTAAACACTTATGACGTAACGAAGCCTTGTTTACTGAAATCACATGACTTAGTTTGATACACGCTCTGAACCACTAATTCGAAACAAAAGATTTGTAAATATATTTCATGGTGTTGTTATCTCTTGGTCTTTGAGGCTTTAGCCGATTTCATCATTATATTATATCAAATTTTGCATGAGATCATGTCCTTCACAGTGCCTACACTTCCATCCTTCTCAAACCAAAGACCCAAACAGCATTGATCACAGAGAGGGGGTCGTAAATGTACAGAAAATGGGCTGAAACAGTGTGATGTGATTTCCTCACACAGTTCTCACAACCTGTATCACATAACAGGCCCCTATTGTCCATATCTGATATGTTAAACACATGTATAGCACACACCCAGAGTTGGGAGCCAGTGGGAAAAAGCTAGAGCCTCAGCTGTTAAACCAATATATATAGGCAATATATACACGCACAAATATTGAATTTTTCTTTAAGACTCACAGTTGGTCAAAGAGGAACACAAAAGCATTTCTCTTTGATTATCTTAAAAACTATCTGATAAAGATGGTTTGAACCAAAGCACAAACTATTTTCCAAACAGAGTATTATCTTCCCCGTGCAGAACACTGTAAAAGCTTCAAAGCTCTGAAAACACTGCTGACATTTTTTGCGGTCTGTACTTTGCCATTGCTTTACTTCCTTTTTGTTCTCAAATAAACGCATGAACTAAGCCGGAAGATGTGGGTTAGACATGTCAGAACAAGAGCTGTACAACCAACATAACCATGAGTGCTCATAATAAATGATGGTTGCACACTTATTAATTGTGAGGTGTCAGATTCTCAGTTCCTGTAAAGTTGCTTTAGATTTGATCACTGACTCAATCAAGGGCATCATTTTGGTGCAAGACTGACTGACTTGCCGACCAATGGCAGACAGGGTAAATATTTAGGAAACCAGTCATTATTTTTGCAGTACTGTTTGGTGGTGCAGATATAGGGTGTCCTTGACCTTAAAGGACTGAGCTCTTTGTTTGTCCCACAATGACTGTTACATTGTCAGTGTTGAGCTGTCTTTCGCATACAAGTATTGCTTTCATGGGCCATTCTCAAAATATGGTGACAAACCTGTCTTTTGAATTTGAGTCATGAAAAAATGTTCAAATAGTCAGAAAGTAATGTAAAAGACATCAAATATTTGAGTCAAGTGCCTGGAAAAACCTTTGTCTCCTTCATCTGGTATACCACCTTTATGGCATTTACTGTTTGTCTACATGCATATGTAAAAGCTTTTTGCAGAAGATTGAATTTATTGTCCCTCATTTTTAGCCTTTAACAGTAACCATTCCTCAGCAACAATACAACCCGAATTCTGGAAATGTTGGGACGTTTTTTTAAATTTGAATAAAATGAAAACTAAAAGACTTTCAAATTACATGAGCCAATATTTTATTCACAATAGAACATAGATAACATAACGAATGATTAAACAGAGAAATTTTACACTTTTATCCACTAAATGAGCTCATTTCAAATTTGATGCCTGCTACAGGTCTCAAAATAGTTGGCACGGGGGCAACAAATGGCTGAAAAAGCAAGACATTTTGAAAAGATTCAGCTGGGAGAACATCTAGCAACTAATTAAGTTAAATGATATCAGGTCTGTAACATGATTAGCTATAAAAGGGATGTCTTAGAGAGGCAGAGTCTCTCAGAAGAAAAGATGGGCAGAGCTGTGAAAGAATGCGTAAAATATGTGGAATACTTTAAAAACAATGTTCCTCAACGTCAAATTGCAAAGGCTTTGCAAATCTCATCATCTACAGTGCATAACATCATCAAAAGATTCAGAGAAACTGGAAAAATCTCTGTGCGTAAGGGACAAGGCCGAAGACCTTTATTGGATGCCCGTGGTCTTCTGGCCCTCAGACGACACTGCATCACTCATCGGCATGATTGTGTCAATGACATTACTAAATGGGCCCAGGAATACTTCCAGAAACCACTGTCGGTAAACACAATCCGCCGTGCCATCTGCAGATGCCAACTAAAGCGCTATCATGCAAAAAGGAAGCCATATGTGAACATGTTCCAGAAGCCCCGTCGTGTCCTGTGGGCCAAGGCTCATTTAAAATGGACTGTTTCAATGTGGAAAACTGTTCTATGGTCAGACGAGTCCAAATTTGACATTCTTGTTCGAAATCACAGACGCCGTGTCCTCCGGGCTAAAGAGGAGGGAGACCTTCCAGCGTGTTATCAGCGTTCAGTTCAAAAGCCAGCATCTCTGATGGTATGGGGGTGCATAAGTGCATACGGTATGGGCAGCTTGCATGTTTTGGAAGGCACTATGAATGCTGAAAGGTATATAAAGGTTTTAGAGCAACATATGCTCCCCTCCAGACGATGTCTATTTCAGGGAAGGCCTTGTGTATTTCAGCAGGACAATGCAAAACCACATACTGCAGCTATTACAACAGCATAGCTTCGTCGTAGAAGAGTCCGGGTGCTGAATTGGCCTGCCTGCAGTCCAGATCTTTTTCACCTATAGAGAAAAATACGTCAAAGATGACCACGAACTCTTCAGCAGCTGGAAACCTATATCAGGCAAGAATGGGACCAAATTTCAACACCAAAACTCCAGAAACTCATAACCTCGATGCCCAGACGTCTTCACACTGTTTTGAAAAGAGGAGGAGATGCTACACCATGGTAAACATGCCCCCGTCCCAACTAATTTGAGACCTGTAGCAGGCATCAAATTTGAAATGAGCTCATTTTGTGCATAAAATTTCTCAGTTTAAACATTTGTTATGTTATCTATGTTCTATTTCCGGAATTCGGGTTGTATTAATACAACTCATTTAGGCCATAAAAACTCATAAACAAGCTAGATTAGATTTGCATGCTTTGTGCTTTTTTTAATCCAGAAGTTGCCATAATGTAAAGTTTCTCTGATACAGCAAAGTGAAGCAGTAAAGGTCACACTGGAGCTGGAAAACTTGGCAGGGCTTTAAAAGAACTCAGTGTCGTCCTCCCCTGACACACATTTGGAGAGCGCTGCGCGCATAGCAACCAGGGTCTCCATGACAACAGCAGGCCTTGTCATCTAGGTGCGGACAGGAGTGAAGCCACTAACCGAAATTCTGAAAGCGTTACGCACAGCAGACTTGCTCAGTGAATCTGCACGATAATGGATTAAATGAACTTCATCATTGGTTTGCTTCTGAAAGATCTGAGGTCAAGTAGATCAAGATATGTTTTATCAGTAGGATTATTTGCTCTTCCACCAATCCAGACAATGTTTGCTTTATTATTGTTTGAGGAAACCGCAGTCTGTCTTTCTTTTACTAGACATTACTATATGGAGTGCTACAGTTGGGTTAAAACTCAATTCATTTTCTCCATAAGGAAATTGATTTGAAACAATAATTTATAAACCTTTAAAGACAAACCTACTTTGTGCTACGAGGTTATTGACCCTTAAATGTATGAATGTTTAGCCAATCATTATTACATATTCGGGTTTTTAGAAAACCCAGATTGAACACGGATGGATCTCTACCTGTCGCGATAATACAAAACTCTCCTGATATTAGAGTAATAATTACAGAAGAATAAAACAAAGCATATTTTGTTACCTTTTGGAGCTTGGAAGGGTTAAGTTGAGCAGATGTGTTATACCATCATCACTGTCATTGTCAGAACTCATTTCCCAGTACATTCAGCATCTGGCTCATATTCGCGATCTCAAACATATTCTCAAAACTATCATTTTCAACATCTTCAAAATCAATATTTTGATCGCTGAAAGCTTCTTCACCAGATCCACCATCAAGGGACAGTGACACTAATATTTGATTGCGTTCAGTACTTGCTCTGCAGTAAATCGCTGAGCCAAATTCAAGTTTTGCTGATGATACTTCCTATTCTTTTGTTTTCTGCCTGCAGTAACTATGAGTGAAATGTCTCTTCATCATTGTTTATCAGACATTGCCACCTTGTGGAATAAAGGTGAATTGCACTTATTCAGTCTTATTCTTTATGCAGAAAAAAATATACTTACACTGTTACACACTTCGGGTCATTAGCGACCCTATAAATTTTTTACAAAAAAATGGATGAGGAAACACATTCTTTTATCGTTTTATTTGTTTTTTCATGTTATATTTTTTATAATGAATTGATTAAGGAATACTAAGAAGGTTGACGTCTAACTTTAAAAAATGAATGAGGAGGGTAGTGAATGATGTCCCAGGTCACTAAAGCCCTGAGATATGCATTTAAGGGTTAATTGAGTATTTGCTTCTGTTGAAGCCATCAGCCTGCATTATTTCAACTTATTTTTAAAATAATCGTGTCTAACAGAAATTCCTGGTGAAAAACTACATTACCCATGATGCTGTACACCAATCAAAGAGTCAAAAAAAGCAACACACCAGAGACGGTCCGTGGATCTACCATTAGAGAAAGTGTAACAGATAATTTGGATCACGTGTGCCTTGATAACCAATCACATTACACCCTTGATGTCATTGAATTTCATGAATCAATGAGAAATGAGAATCCTACCTGTCACACAATTGTTTTAGTAACCCATACTCGGAATTTGTCCTCTGCATTTAACCCATCCAAGTTAGTGCACGCACATTAGGGTGAGTAGTGAGTAGTGAACACACACACCTGGAGCAGTGGGCAGCCATTTTGCTGTGGTGCCCAGGTTTGGTGCCTTGCTCAAAGGCACCTCATTCATTTCCTGCCGGTATTGAGAATCGAACCCGCAACCTTCGAGTTACCAGTCTGACTCCCTAACCATTAGGCCACGACTGCCCTCCAAGTGGCTTTGAACATGCTACAAAAGCTCCGCCCACTCACATGAAGCACTGCAAACGAGTTGATCTCCCTATGCTCTCAAAATACTGAAATGTTTGTATATTTTATAATAAACTAAAAATATTTATACATATAATCATATACATTTTTAAATGAGTAGTTTTATATTTTTTTCATCGTTTTTAATTCAATTATGCTGTTCGCAATGCTTCATGGGATTGCCTTTAAGTACACAGTCTTGTATCTTTGTCTTTTTGTCCGGTTTTCAAAAGCTTTTTTGCTTCAAATCAAAGTTTGTAGTGTTATGATTCACCTCGTAGCTGATTGGCTTGGTTCATGGCTTATAACTTTTAAAATCAATATGGAAAAATGAATGAAAAAAATACTTCTGGAACCAGGGCTGCTGAAAAAGTGGGCGGCCACTGTTGAACTCTATTGTTAGCTCGCATATTTACTGTGGCAATGAATAATTGCTCCGACTCGACTACCTTTGTCAGCATTCATACTCTTTTGTTAGGACAGTGTTTGCCCACTGTGTTTACACCAACTGAAAAAGTCTAAAACGGATTAACAACTGATAACCCTTAAAGACCTGAAGATATAGACATAGGCCATGGGGTTCAAGGGTCAACAGGACTATGCCGTTTAAGAACTACGTAACAAGCCTTAAAGTGATCAGAGATCAGATTTCTCCCTCTCAGGTTCATTTATCTTAAGTGGCTAAACTGATCCCACAGAGAAATGGCCCTAAGGTAATGTCTATTCAGCCTAGAAGAGGTTTGGGCTAGAGAATTCCTCTAATCATGTATCTAGAATTTAAAGGAACAGTTCACACAAAAATGAAGTTTCTGGTTTTATTTAATCACCCTCATGGTGTTCCAAAATCATATGCTGTTATATATATATTTTTTATTTTATTTCATGTTGGGTTATGAAATCTGTGAAAACCAGTGGCTTAAAGCAATGGTCAGATATTTCAGGATTTCTTTTGTTGCCTGTTTTCAGACTTTTTTTTTTTTTTTTTACAGAAACTTGGAGTATTGATACATTAAATCGACCATTATTGTGATACCAGAAGTTTCAAGAACTGTATGTTGTTCTGTAAAAACAATTTATTGAGGGGGGAAAAAGGACATACGATTTTAGTTTACATCTTGATTTGTGATTTTTAGAAATTTAATTTAGATTAAAGTTAGATTATTTCAATATATTAATAATAATCAACATACTCTCATTGCAATTCATACCTATTTTATGATTTGGTGAGATGGACATTCATGCTTATTTTTTTTAAATAGCGTACGTTTCCGTAAGAATCCCATTGTAAAAATTCATATGAAATTACCACCTTGTAAAATTGTTACGTTTTCTCATGAGATCAAGATGTCATTATTTATTCATTTAGATACTTTTTAGTCATCCCGTGGCCCCCTTGGAAGTTTGTTGAGGCCCCCTACTGGGCCCTGGCCCTGTGATTTAGAATAGCAGTAAAAACTTTAAATCTTATTAAAACGCCATGAGTGTCAGCAAAAAAGTCCATGTGGCTCTCTAATCATTTTCCAAGTTCTTAGACCAGTTTAACTGACAAAAAATCCTGATATTTATACAAATGTCCGGTAAAATTGTGATGGCATATAGCCATTCCACCATCCAGCACTTCACACTCCAGTCCAGTAGATGGCAAAAGTGTTTTCCTCATACAATTCTATCATATAATTTCAGAAAGAAAGAAGTCTTAGGTCTGTTTACAAATATTCGGCATGAAATTTCAGTTTCAGTCATTCGTTCAATTTTCACATGCGATTTGTCAGTTCTGACCAATGCGTAAATAATGGTATAGATGGACCGAATGAAAATGCAGTTTGATTCTCTGACAGTAGGTGGTGCTTATAGAAAAGCCAACATACCCTGGTTATAACAGCAATAGTATGTTCATAAGCTCCACCAAGTTGTACTGTTATGTAAAAGCAGCAGCTCTGGACATGTGACTAAATGGACAAATCTTATTGGTTGTCCAGTGTTTTTCTTAATGTGATGGAAAAGAGATTAGAACACTATAAAAAAAAAAATCATATTGATGGCATGCTTATGTTTGCATCAGTCTGAACAGATATATTAACAGCTGTTCAAACTAAAATGTTTACTGAATTTAATTTTTACACTGAACATTCGCCTTGGTGTGAACAGGCCTTTATATTGCGGTATTGTCACTTTTTAATCTGGTGTTGTATGAAAGTACCTGAAAATAAAAATAAAAAACTACTTTTGTGTTCCTTTTGCAGGTGTATAATAACAGTATTTTTATTTTAAAGGGAAATTTGATTTTTTTTTTTTTTTTTAATATGTTGGCAAATGGCACTGGCCAATTACTTTGCAAAGAACAAGTTTATGAGTTAAAAAGAGACATTAAAATGTGAAATATGGGAGCTTTAGGCTATATTACTCATTACATCCAAGTATGTACTGTGGTTAGACTCTGCGGTAAACCCTAGGGTACTAGGGGGCTTTGTTTCCAGAGAGCAGTCAGACTGGTGTTGGTTTACTTATAGGGTCTGGGCCTGGGAAACAAATTCAACTGACATGTCTATTGTTACAGCACTGCTAATACAACAAATAAAGGCAGGAGACACATCTATAGAAATTTACAATAAACCTATTAACATATTGCTACTAATATCCCACTTCTTATCTCTACCTTGTCGTGGAAAAAATAAAGTCGGCCGACTAAGTTTTCTCAGTGTGTTCCACACCGTCGGCTGAAGTTGGTCCTCATCGGCTTTTTTTTCGAATCGGCGTCGGAGCTCGTCGGTCAGTCGGGCCATCTGATCATTCTGATTGGCTGTTCAGCTACTGCCACCTGCTGGTACAGAAAGGCATTTCTTCTTACACAGGCGCAGAACGGACGTGCTACTTGGCGGTTTGGTGTGTTACGGCAACTTTGGACCCAGACGCTGCCGACGTGAGCCAACCCCGCAGTCTGCTTTCATCGCCACTAGTTCGTCGGCGTCGGCTTGGTGTGTTCCGGGCTTAATTATGATATGGCTGATTTGGAAAAACAAAGAAGGTGTCTTTAAAAGGTTTTTATTCTTGCAAGAAAGTCCAATCAAACATACAGAGATGCTCTGCAGTGTGAAGAGACAAAAGAGGAAGTCATAGTCTTATAGGCCACCCAGTCCTCCACAGTGGATGGGTGAGGGCTTCTTGTTAATCAAACAAAACAACTCTTTACATGGTATTTAGTTTACGAACAGAGCTGCATATAGATTACACAAGGTTGAGCCTCAAAAACACATTTATCACAAGACAACCAGAGGGGTGGATATTGACCCATTTCTCGCCTGTCTGGTTTCGGTTCCTGTATATTGAACAAAACATCCTGCACAATGACAATTTTAAAACTTTACACTATACTTAAAATTTTCCATCTCAACCTACAATGAATTCACAAGTCATTTGTGTTGCAAAATCTCATTAGCTGTGTAATATTCACACTCATGGATCCAGCACAGCATTCCCTTCATGCATATGTAAAAATATTCTTGTCATGGACAAGAGTAATATCTGTGTCCACAGAGAGAACAACCCCTACTAGATTTACAGAGCTCACAGTGGAGCACGTAACATCATCTGTCAGGCTGAATAGACTGAGATATATATGTGCGGTTGCCTCAGGTGTGGTGCAGAGCTGGAGGGAGTGTATTGAGACCATTTTTACAAGCCTGTATGCTTTACTGACAAAGACACTGGAAATGCAAAGCCAGGGGATCATGGGGGAAAATGGAGGCAATCAGTCACTAAAACTAGATTTAATGTGAGTGGTGCTTGCCATGAAAAAATTGCTGCCATAAGGTGGTTAGAAACATTTTAGTATTTTGGAGATCAACTCAATTACGTCATTTGCAGTGCTTCATGGGAGTGGGTGGAGCTAAAGAGCTTTTTTGGAGCTTGTTGCTTTTTTTTGACTGTCTGATTGGTTTAACACAATCTCATGCCAATTCGTAACTATTTTATGTTTTGGCAAATTAATGGCTAATTTGTATGATTTTGTCCAATTTCATTCATATTTTTTTGTACGATCTGCTTACTCCCCAGTAATGTTCATATTTAGGGGTGGCCCTTCATACTTACTTTTTTGTACGTTTTTTACGATTCACAATGTATGAATTCATACAAAATCACCACCTTGTAAACTAGTAACATTTTCCTGTGAGATTAAATTTTTTGGTTATTTTATCATCTGCCAGTCAAAAATCATAAGCATAATTGCTCTGAAAAGTAGAACACCTCTCCTTAACAAGTTATGCAAATTCAGGTGTTATGTCTTTATGTCTGTAGAACAAATGTATGCACAAAAATAGTGGGACCTATTATGACCCTTTTCACAAGATGTAATATAAGTTTCTGGTGTCCCCAGAATGTGTCTGTGAAGTTTCAGCTCAAAATACCCCACAGATCATTTATTATAGCTTGTCAAATTTGCCCCTATTTGAGTGTGAGCAAAAACACGCCGTTTTTGTGTGTGTCCCTTTAAATGCAAATGAGCTGCTGCTCCGGGCCCCCTTTCCAGAAGAGGGCGGAGCTTTAACAGCTCACGCTTCGGTTGCTCAACAACAACAAAGCTGGAGAATCTCACGCAGCCAAAATGAGCATTGTCAGTAACGGTGTTCAGCCTTACATTGTTCAAACCGGAGTCGGACACTGATGGAGAGACTCAGGAAGAAGTTACAACTTTTAGAATGAAACTGGACGTTTCTGAATGGTTAGTGGATAAATGTATGTAGTTGCTGTGGAGTTGATTCAACTCATTGACTAGCATGTGCCGTCATGTTAATCTTTTGTGCAAATCCAGCGTTGAATTGACTCTCATTTGTGAAGCAGTCCAGTGTAAAATGACAGCATGGCAACAACACTCTACTACAACAACTCTTCCTCTTCTCTAAAGCAGCCCAACATGACCTCGCCCCCTTGTTCCCGGGGGCAGGGTTTATGTAAATTCTGGGGTTTGTGATGTCACAAACCCGGGAAGAAGCTCGTTGTAGTCCCTACCAGCCTTAAAAAGTGATTTCTGTAAAATAAAATATCTCCCTTTGAGCGTCCTAACTTTGCAGATGTTGTTTATGCTCTAACAGCAACATTACACACTGACTAAAGTTAAAAAAGTGAAATCATTATCAATCACCCCTTTAACAAGCACCACTAATTTACCCACTGTATTTCAATCTGGCTTTAAAACCTGTTTGATATGAAAATCTGCTAACACTTTATTTTAGGGTCTTTTAACTAGTTGCTTATTAGCATGCATATTACTAGAATATTGGCTGTTTATTAGTACTTATAAAGCACATATTAATGCCTTATTCTGCATGACCTTATTCTACATTCTTAATCCTACCCAATACCTAAACTTAACAACTACCTTACTAACTGTCAATAAGAGTTTATTAAGGGAAAAGTCGTAGTTAATAGTTTATATGTGTTCCCTATACTAAAGTGTTACCGAAAATCTTTACCCCAAACATATTTTCTGGAGTTTAAGAGTATCTCTGTAGTGTGATCAACTTGGCTTTTGCCATTTACAAGGCACCAACTGTACTTTGCCATTTCCATTTTTTGCCAAAAATATTTGAGTGTTTTCATATTTCCCTAAATGGATAATTCTAAAAGTCTACTGACTTCCATGGGCCTGCAGTTCAAGGCTTAAGGATAATCCAAAAAGGTCCAAAAAGCACATCTACAGGGAATATAAATTTAGTAGCAAATAAAAAAATAAAAAAAACTTTTCCAAGCCTTTTTTTAATAGATTGAGATCTGCTTGGAGACTCATATCTGCTGCTGTGTTTTCCCATGAGCTGGAGTCTTCCACCCTGTTACAGAAGCTGGGGCAGCCTGTCATTTTCCTGTGATCTGCTATCTACAAAGCTATTATTTCAGTTCAGAGGGTGAATTCTTCCCCCCAAACCATCCGCACCTCCATCCCCCACCTCCCTGGAAAAAGGGAGGAGAAACTCCAAGGCATGACAAGGCAGATCAGAGTGAGAGAGGGTGCAGTGTTTTAAGGTCTCTGACAAGTGGAATCAAGCCTCCCTGGTCCCAAACACACAAGCAGGCGAACGTAATCATAAAACTAAGATGAAAATGTCTGGTAATAATATTATTTGAATGTTGATTCATTTCAGTCTGGTCTATGTTCAGTCAGTTCATGCTGTGATGACCTGGGGTCAGTCGTTGGTCTGTTTTGAGAATTGCTTTTATCAGGACTGCTGTGTGACGGCATTTCTGCTCCAATCAGCTCATCTGAGGGAGTCAAGTCTCGATTCGCACGAGGAGCTGAACTAACGCTTATTATGAGCAGGCTGGTATTCAACTAGTTAATCTTATGTGAATCTACATTGAATCTTACTTCTTTCCTGAATTTATTTATTTATTTATTTTTCAGTTTTAAATATGTTTTTGAGAGGGATATATTTTTGCTAAGTTTGTGCCATTTAAAGTAAATGGGTGAATCTTACAAAAAAAAACTCTAAAAAAAACATCCAAAAATAAAAGAAAAAATTCTAAATGCTATTATTTTATATAATACAGTTTTGCTTGAAAATGCAGCCATTTTAGGACGATTCCATTGTAATATGTTATTTACAATTATGCACATTTTCATTAGATCAATGCCGAAAAATATTTATTTTTCATTACCTTAATTTAAAAAAGAGTATATTGAATTCTAAAGTATTTATAAGGTCTCATTTGTTAGCATTAGTAAAAGCATTAGTTAACATTAACTAACTATGAACAATATATTTTTACAGCATATTAACCTTCGTTGATGTTAGTTAATAAAAAAACGAATTGTTCTTTGTTGTTCAGTTTTGTTAGTTTTTGTTTGTTCAGTGTATTAATATTAACAAATAAAACTTTTGAATTTAATAATGTATTAGTAAATGTAGGAATTAACATTACCTAAGATTAACAAATCCTGTACATGTATTGTTTATCATTAGTTACTAATGTAGTTAACTAAGAAATGAAACCTTATTGTAAAATGTTACCTGTAGCCTACTGATATTATACTGATTTTATTTTAGGGGGAAAATAATCATTGTTATTATTAAGGAATGTGCGTAATTGTCATGAAAATAATTCCATTAACTCAAAAAAGTAACTTCACAGTGCTAAAATAATCAGATGTAATTTCTTAGATTTTGTTGTTAAATGTGACTTGGACATGTTCTCGAGAGATTCACCCATGCCACTGTGGTAAAATTTGAATAACAAAACCTTGAAAACAATGAAATCTTATGTACAGCATAGCAAAACATGAAGGCTTGTGTGTAACAGTGTGTGTGTGTGTGTGTGTGTGTGAGAGAGAGAGAGAGAGAGAGAGAGAGAGAGAGAAGGGGGGGAAGGAATTTTAAGGACTCTCTCTCCTTATCTCCTTATAATTTCTAGTCCTCTATTTGTGGAAGAAGCAGGACTGGTCAAGTGTGGCGGGCAGCGGCAGGTCTGAATTCGCTGTGAGGGACGGGTGTGTGGAGGCGGGGACCAGAGAGCAGCAAGAAACACCTTACAGCTCAGTGCCAGAGAGTGAAAGGAGACTCTTACCTATGGCGTGTCATTGACCAGTTCACTCTTATTGGCTTTGGTTGTGCAAGTGGAAGAGAGAGAGAAAAGGGAATATTAAATATGGCTGGAAAGTCTCTCCACTTGTGCGTATTCGTAATCTACGCGATTCAAACGAACACTGGATTTAACATTGACGTGCAGTTCCCGGTCATCAAAGAGGGAAAAACCAAGGGCAGTTTATTTGGATTTTCTGTTGCATTGCATAAACAGACCCAAAAGACAACGAAGAACTTGTAAGTACCTTCAGTTGCTTTGCGGAATGATATTAGGATACATTATGTCGAAAGTTGTTTGTTTTGAGCTTTCTGAGCTGATCTAACACAGACTATAATGAGGAATACAAATGACGACACATATTCAACATCACAAACCATTTATATATTTATGCTCCTTGCATGTATTCATGTCATATGAATTAATATCTAGTTGTGCGAATGCAGCGCATCTAAATAGACAAAAAACACAACCTCTCTTTCGCACCTGCAGCGCTAGTGATGTCTGATTCGCGAATCATTTATTCGAGCCGATTCTGCTGAATGATTCGGTCGAACTGATTCGCAAAGCTTTCGTTGCCTATTCTGTAGGCTACTTTTGTATTTTGCTTATTCACTGCTGTTGGCTATACGATAAGGGATGATTCAAGAGTAAAACTAACATGGTAACAATAAAAATCTCTCGAGTAGGCTATTATACTACTAAATATCATCATTAATAATATTGTAAACAATACTGTAGCTGCCTGATTGCTGATTTCTAGCTGTTCTTAATCACGTGCGGCACCTCTCAGCCTATTGTGCAATGGCAGTGACATCAGTGCCCGCCGTTCAAAACTCTTTCCCTGCGTACCGCCACAATCGGAGCCTTAGGATTAGCCGTTACAATTTTTTGGCTAAAGGTTGCAGGCTTGCCTTCCAGTGGCTTTTACACAACATCTATTGTTCTACCTGTTAAAACAGTAATGCGGCACATTTGCTGTTCGTAATGCCGTAAATGAGTTCTACCTGTCGCAACATTCCCTACCTGCCTTCTCTTAAAAAATACATTTTTATCAAGCTAAAATCTACATATAGTTCCCAACAAAAGTATTGTTTAGTGTAAAACATGCTGAAGATTAGCGAACATGCTGTTGATTAATTAAATGATTAGCTATTTCCCCACAAAAGCTGTTTAATCAGCATAGTGAAGCCTCTCATCCATTGACATCCATTTAAAAAACGGCCTCTGGTCTCCTTTCCTGCGTAACGTCAGAGGCGGAACGTTAGCATAGCCGTTACGCTTTTTTGGCTAAAGGTTGCAGGCTTGCCTTCCAGTGGCTTTTACACAACATCTATTGTTCTTCCTGTTAAAACAGTAATGCGGCACATTTGCTGTTCGTAATGCCGTAAATGAGTCCTACCTGTCGCAACATTCCCTACCTGCCTTCTCTTAAAAAATACATTTTTATCAAGCTAAAATCTACATATACTTCCCAACGAAAGTATTGTTTAGTGTAAAACATGCTGAAGATTAGCAAACATGCTGTTGATTAATTAAATGATTAGCTATTTCCCCACAAAAGCTGTTTAATCAGCATAGTGAAGCCTCTCATCCATTGACATCCATTTAAAAAACGGCCTCTGGTCTCCTTTCCTGCGTAACGTCAGAGGCGGAACGTTAGCATAGCCGTTACGCTTTTTTTGGCTAAAGGTTGCAGGCTTGCCTTCCAGTGGCTTTGCGGCAACCTCTCAAAGCATCAGTAGCTACTGATTCTTCAGTGAATCGGATCATTGAAACGAACCAACTGGATAAAATGAATCGCTACCGCGAAACGCAACCTCCTTTGAGTGTCCTCAACTTTCACAAGCTATTTACTCATATACAGTATTTATTTTCAGTTATATTACCTTTGAGTTGTCCTGTTTTAAATTTGTGACAGAAATTTGAAAGCCTGAAGTTAACTTAAACTAAAATAGCCTACCACCATGACACCTTGATACTACTACACTCTAAAAATGCTGGGTTGTTTCAACCCATGTTTGGGTCAAATATGGACAAACCCAACTGTTGGTTTAAATTTTTAAATTACATTTTAATCCCATATTTGACCCAAACATGGGTTGAAACAACTTAGCATTTTTTAGAGTGTATTGTTGTTTTTTCTGGAATGATACCATGGTAAAAGCATATATTTTTTGGGTAATGACATTGGCATTAAGTAGCATGTAGCATACAACTATCTTAAATAATCATTCAGCACTATGCAACAGTGTATGTCACAATACTAATATTAATATTGTATACCATCCCTGTACCATGGTACCACCACTGTACATTTCTGACCTGTTATACTTATTAGACTCATGTAAAAATTGCTCTATACTTTAACACAGCTATAATTGACAGCTTTTTAAATAATACTATAAAGGGAGTACAAACTCTTTTTGTGAAGTATATCAGTTTACAATTTCTACAATGTTCTAGTTACTCTGCTAAAGGTCATTTGAATCCAAATCCGGTGAAATAGGACGGGTGTTAACGCACCAGCAGACGCCAAGAACAGTCAAAACAATAGGACTGTGTAGCTGGAGAAGGCAGGACAGTAGAGTACTGCGACTTTGAGATCATTGCATTATTATTTTCCTTGTTATGAGAAATACCTGCAGATTTTTAGACTAATTTTATCTTTGCCGCTGGCTATGCCAAAGAAAAATACACCAAGACATGGATTTAAAGCCAGCTGTGGGCTGTGCTTTCACAAAGACAGGAAACAGTCTTTCGGATATAAACATTACATAATCTACTTTCTTTAGGCTTTTACAGTTGTTATAATAAGATATTGTCTGCTGTCAGAAGTGTTTTCTTGCTTCAAAGTAGCTATCGTCAAAGATATCTACAGGTTTTGTTCGGCAGAGCTCTGTCATTCCCTCATATCCTGTGCCGGTAAAACCTGTTGCCTGCAGAGACTGTTTATGCTCCTGATAAACCTATTACCCTCTCTGTGGTTGCTTTCAAAAGGAAAACTCTCAGCAATGGCTTGCTGCTATATATCAAAGCATGTTGTACCAGAATTACTGACATAAATACGGGTCAGCACCTCGCTTTAGTGAGAAAATGTATTGAATGTGCTGTATGTAATTGTCGCTGATGTATTTTTTGAAGCTGTCAGTTATGCCTCTGTTATGGGATCATAGGGAGTTCCCCCAAATAGCTCTTTCCTTATTTGTGACTTCCTGCTAATTAAGAGCCTATCATCTAGTTTCATCTATACAAGCCCTGAAGAAAGCACTTCAAAGACCTGTGGAATCTCCTTTTGCCAATGACGCTGATTTGAAAGTAATCACCTAAATCACTTCTCTTTTTGACCTTTATGTTTCATCAAGCTGTTATAAATTCACCACTTAATGCAGTGTTATTGTTGAAGGACTGGATCGATGAGCTGTGCAGTCTGGGGAGCGTGATATTGTCCAGGCTCTGAAACATGAGAGTGGGCCACATGGTCACAGTGATTGCGTCCATCACTCAGGCGTGTGCTACACTGCTACAGAAATGCCATTTTGGATCTTTTAAGAAGGCTAGACGGGCAGATGCACGGTTAAAGAAGACCCAGCTGTGTTCACTTTAACTATCTGCCAGCCACTTAAATAGACCCTATAAGATGCTTTACATGTTATTAAACCGACAGAACGCCGGCTCGTGAAAGGCCAGCTAATAAAGTCAGTGCAGTGAACCTCATCATTAAATTGATGTCCCAAATGTAATTTTTTTTTTTAAACATTATACACTCTAAAAAATGCTGGGTTAAAAACAACCCAAGTTGGGTTGAAAATGGACAAACCCAGTCCATTTAGTTTTATTTAGTTAGTTTAGGGTAGTTTTATTTAACTCAACTATTGTTTAAAAATTACTGTATTGCTTGCTTAAAATGAACCCAAAGTATGTTGGAAATTAACATTTATTAATATGTTTAATGAATAATAATTAAACATTGAACATTTATTCAATTGCTTATTAATAAATGTTCACCATTTGATTATTATTGTTGCCTCTAGTAATTATGTGTCTGATTTTTAATTTCCAACCTATTTTGGGTTCATTTTAAGCCAGCCATATAGTAATTTTTAAACAATAGTTGGGTTAAATAAAACTTAAATAAAACATTTAACCCAACCGCTGGGTTAAAACAACCCAATCGCTGGGTTTGTCCATTTGCCCAACTTGGGTTGTTTTTAACCCAGCATTTTTTAGAAGTTCTTTAAAATTATTGAATTTAAAATTAAAGTTCTAAATTCTGACTTTATGTATATATCATTATATTAAAAAATGGATCAAGAAATTATAATATTGGTAACACTTTACAATAAGGTTCCATTACGTTGGTTAATGCATTAACTAACATTAACAATGAGCAATACATTTGTTACATTATTTAGTTAACAAAAATACATCTGTTCATTGTTAGTTTATGTTAGCTCAGGTCCATTAAATAAAATTAACAGATACAACTTTTGATTTTAATAATGTATTAGTGAATGTAGAAAAAACAAACATCAATTAAAATTAATAAATGCTTTATTATACGTATTTTTCATTGTTAGTTGATGTTAACTAATTGATTTTTTTAAGCTCATTTGTAAAATACCATGGTAGAATGTGTATATATGTGTATATATACATTATATATACATTTAAAAAAATAATAATAATAATTTTTTTGGTTTATTTTAGTTTTGTTTTTTTCATTGGATGAATGATTGGATGATTTTCATTATTGTGCTATAGTGAAGAGCACGAGATTTATTTTTAGGATTATGATACTGACAATTTGGGATAAAATATGCTATACAATATAAAATACTGTTGTAATTTAAAAAAAAAAAAAAATGCATGAGGGCATTGATGCATCTTATGAAAGAGATCTAATCAAATTTCTCGTTACTGTAGGCTACGTTTGTCTAAGCAGGACACTTCCCAGACCCCTCTCTTCTCTCAGCATATCCCTGGGAGATGGAATGTACTGGCTCAAAATGAAGCTTTTCAACTGAAAAGAGACGAATACATTTCTCTGCTTTTCTAAATTTTACAACCAAAAACCAAATGTCTGCACTCTCTCACCACAGAGACAGGAATTAGATCTGGTTTTAGTTGAGCATGAGGAGTGTGATGATTTAAATAATGCAGGAGTGGGGTGTGATCACCTACTTACACCATGCATTAACACTGCTTTTACAGCTTTTAGTGTGAAATGGAGACATATATGCTAGGAAGAGACAAGGGAGGTGAAGGATTTGCCTTTTAGGGCTTTTTAGGGAATAGTATGGTGTGCCCCACTCAGGGTTATTATCATTAACCAAAAAAAAACAAAAAAAAACATTTTTGTTACTTGAAATTAAATAAACGTTATTTACTATATATATATATATATATATATATATATATAAGAATTTATATATATATAAACTTTTTAACAGCATATCTCATTTACTTTAACTTGAAGTACTAAAATAAACTAAAACAAATAAAAAATGAATAAAATCTAAATAGATATATTTTAAAAAAAATAATAAAATAACAAAAACCTGCAACAAATTACTAAACTTTAACTAAAATTAAAGTGAAAACAGAAAATTGAAAAATAAAATCTAATTAAAAAAATTAACTATGATAGCATATCAATGATACTAAAATAACACTAGTCCCACTTATAGAGAACCATCTTCATATCATAAATGTGACAATATATAAGGAAATTGGTCCAAATGAGAACATAAAATGAGCATTTGCTTTTTATAAACTTGATTTTATTAGGGGACGGTCTTCATCTCCTCAGGTATGAATCACATCATTATTCACAGTCATTCATGCCTCCGCGCATATGGCCTTTCTAAACAAAAACTTACAAAGTTTAAATCAATATGTTGTTTTAAGTGAATTAGTGATGATTTTCACATCATTTTGTAACAAAAAACTCTACTCTACAAGATCCAGTACTCAAAAGTCTATGTTTAGTATGTGTTTTATGGCCTTATTTCAGTGACTTAAAATTTTAGTTTTTTCAACAACCACACATAAAAATTATTTTCTCAAATTACGAATGTTGCTCACATATTATTGTAGCCCAGTTTGTGCTGAATACAGTGTAATCAGACTTTAGCCATCAATATGTTTATAAGCAACTGAAAAAATCTCAAATGTCAGGGCAACTTCTCCAGGGCCCAAAAACCCCCTCAGACCCCAGAGGGTTAGGTATGGATTGGATCATGAGAAGCAATTAATTATATTTTCATTAAAGATACCACAGACAAACATTTCTGTCTTTGGAATAAAGTGCACCAATGAATCATGTACAGTAAGTCCAGGAATATTTTTGTAAGAAAGTAAAAGGAGTCATTTTTAATTTCAGGTCTGCTAGAGTAAACTGTTTATATCCCCACTTGATCCCTTTTCGGAGATGGCAGCCTTTCAGAGCACAAAACAAATATATACCCCTCTTACGACCTCTTTAAACAGCTCATTCAGCATGGAGTGCCCAATGGTTCTTTATGTTCTCTTCCTGTGCAGAAGCTAGTGGTGTTGTGTTCGGCTCTTTGATTGGTTCTTCCAGTCTTCTGACCCTGTGGAATGCTGAGAATTCCTCATCCTGCCCTGCTCAAGTGGACCTGCCAGGTTGCAGGTTGGGACAGGACCAAGAGCTTGGGAACCTCTCAAACAGAGGAGGATTACAGCGCTATTAGAGGCCTACAAACCAGACAGGCAGACATGCACAGTCATTTGGGCCTCAGAGTGAGATTTTATTAAATGCTGTGCTTTTGTTTTTTGATGGAGAATAAGAACAGATCAATGGGTCTGATTCCTCTGAGTCACACATTTAATTAAATGAAGGAAAACGTGTTGCTGAGCCAGCCCTTAACTGTCTGCAAACTATGGCTCAAGGAATTGTTCTTTCATTCGATAAGCATGATCTTCTCTTAAAATCTGTTATTGAGAGTTTAAACTCTTTGGTAATTTTAAACATTCGACTCCCTCAAACATCACTCTTGCTGCACAAATAATTCAAATAGTCTTTTCCTGGTATTTCATTCTCAGCTCCCACAATCCTCACTGGCATACCTCCCTCATTCTGATTGTTTATGTAAAATTAATGAGCTCTAGAGCAAATGTTTGCATGGACTCTTACATTCCCAGGATTATACTTTTGTGTCACTATATTTAAATGAGAAAAATGCGTATGGAAGACTTTGTTTATGAGTGAATAAACAGAGAATGAGCTGTTCATGGTGCTTTAGTGCTTGGCATGAATACGTGAGATTTGGCAACCCTCCAGCATTCTCATTTTTCATCCCGGCCGTTACACTGTTTGATTCAGGTATGGGTCTTTCAAAGCCCCAGCTGTGTGCCATGATGAGACCCTGTAGGATTTTGCACTGATTTGTTGACTGATGAGCCTGGGTCTCCATTGATTTGTATGCATGCAGTGACGATGACATTTATCATTTAGACATTAGAGACATCACCAGAATTGAATTCGTTTTTTGCCAATTCTATTTTTACAAGCAATTAATAGCCTTCAGAAACAAATTTTAAAGCAACAGTTTGTGCATAAAGGATCACTTGTTCACCCTCAGGTCATTCCAAACCAATATGGTATTTTTTTCTTCTGTGGAAAATATTTTTTTGATGAATATCCTGTCCTCACTTTTATGTACAGTATAATGAAAGTGAATGGGAATGTGTGCTGTGAAGACATCGAGTTGTCATTTTTGGGTGAAATATTCCTTTAAATGTCAGAATTTGGACTAGCATAGAACCTGAAATTATTAATTAATTGCTGATCTGGAATTACTTCCTACCTGATGAATAATTAAAAACGTTGACCAATCAAAATCTATCAGACTTTAAAGCCTGCAACAGTGCGCTTAGAGTAAACATAATGTTTTAGTCCTTTGGTGTGGACGTAAATAGTTATCATTACAGCTATCGTTATAGTTTCCATTATCGGTGTGCAGGACTGGCAGTTTCATATTAACTGCCAGTTTATTTTCATCTTATTCAGACCCGAAGAATTACTTTAGTCTTCTAAGAGATGATACATTATAATGGTAACAATTTTGTGTTACAAAATAACTTCTTTCTGTTTTGAAATTGGCCAGACAACCATCTATTGTTCTAATAGAGTGTATTATAAATAATAACTAGATTTCATTTAAAAATGTGAGTTGTGCTTGTCCATTTAGAATTGCTTTGCTGTGGATGGTTGCTAGGGTTTTGCAGTCGTAATTGTTCTAACTGTTGTGGGACAGCTGAGACTGAAGTCTGTTTTACAGATTATCTCAAGTTAAGCTGTAAATATCTGGCCATCAAAAGACCCCAACTGGGAAGATCATGAAGTCCTCACCATTCTCATCAGGGAACTGGCTTTAATTTGTCATCCTGAGCAGATTATATCAGATGAGAAGGAGTGAAGGTGTGTCACGGATAAGTGAAAATGGTCACCTAGGGAGCTGGATACGTCTGGTTGTTCGCTCATCATTACTCAGTGCTCTCAGGAAACGTGATACAAAAGACCCGCACCTTTCAACACGTACAGGAGAATACAAATTACATGACCCCAGAGACCAGACACTGTTCACAGAACAAATGCATCATGAACCATCAGGCTATTTTGTTCCACATTTGATTAGAATGAAATGATTTAGGGACTATAATGGTTTATTAAGATGTTAACAGGCATGTACTGTTCATAAAACATGTTCTTTTCAATAACACTGTATTGGTGTTCTTCAGACATTCTGGTTTGGATTTGTACATTTTTAAATCTCTAACCCCAAAGGTGCAGTCATATTTTGCTGACAAATGTCCATTCTCAAATATCTAAACATTCTCTTTTCATGATACATTTATTTGAGAAGTAATAACAATGATAACATAACTTAAGATATTAAGTCGTCTTGTTTTATGAAAAATGAGTGAGTTTATGTTTAAAATTACAACAAATATCTGCCAGTGGGGTCAGAAAATAAAACAAGATTATTTTTCAGACATTTATTCTTGTTTTAAGCATAAACTTACTTAATTTTGAGAATTTTTCTCAGTAAAGAGGACTTAATATCTTAAGTAATTTTGCTTCTCTAGTAAATGTATCTTGATTTAAGGATATATTTAAATATTTGTACTGGAAAACAAGTCAAAAATACTGAGTAAGAAAATCAACACTTTGAACAATTCGAACACTTTGCGAAATTTGTGTGGGAAAAATGTTTCGCCCTCATGTGAAATTCCCATTCGCGTGGATTATTATTTAAATGACTGGATTTCACCTACCAAAACTCACTGAACAGTGGTAAATGTGTCCGCAGTTTAAGTATTAAACTTTTTCAATTCATTTTAATTGATCCATTTAACATACTCAGTGCAAACTTTGATTTGTAGATAAAGTATGCATGAAATCTACAGTAATAATTAAGTAAATATTGAGTTAGATTTATCAAATTTTCAGAATACAAAATGTAACCAACAGGCATGTCATAGTACCATTTGCATACTGAATAACGATTGGCCTTTTTTTCTTACAGTCATTTGCATACTGAATTATGATTTAAAACTTTATGTGTATTCCTTTGCTGTATTGTAAACACTGCTGTTTCCTTCAGGACGTGCAAATCTAGTATGTTGATCCTTCTAGCATGTCGGTTGCAGCACAAGTCCATAGCCAATGTCTCTCATCGATATTTTTCTCCTTTTCCCACTGTTTGCAAATTAGAGCAAAGACAACCGCGTAATCTGCAATTAGTTGTGTAGAGCGCCCACCAACATGGCAGAAGACAAAACACTGTCTTTAAGTGTGTGTAGGGTCTTCAGGTAGCTTATTCAGCATGTTCATCCGAGCACTCCCACCTCTACCAATAAGCGAGCAATGGTGCATTCAAGACAAATTAGCTAAACAACAGTCAGCAGCTTTCAGAGAGTCAGATTTAGGTCTCCTACAGGGAAAGTGAGAGGTGCTGGATGTGCTTTTCTGGGGCCCCTCAGCATGAGCTTCTGATTTGTATGGATTAGAGAACTGCAGCTGAAGATGTTCAGGTCACCATGAAATGTATTTTGCTCAGGTCATTGTGGTCAAGTCACAGTCAGACTTCTGACTATTGACATAATGTCTGGTCCACAACTGAAGCTTATTCTGGCCAATAAAGACTTGAGACTGACATGAAAACTGACTACTCAACTTTATTTATATAGCACCATTAAAAACAACAATTGTTGACCAAGGTGCTGTACATTATATCAAGTATTATCAACATTTAGCACCACGTACAACGTAAATTTCAACACAGAACAGACCAAACACAGCACAGATCAGCTAATTAAAAGTCCACGAAAAAAGATACGTTTTGAGTTTTGTTTTAAAATCGTGCAGTGTAGAGGCAGTTCTAATGGAAACAGGTAAGCTGTTCCAAAGTTTTGGTGCAGCAACGGCAAAAGCACGGTCTCCTCTCAGTTTCAATCTAGCCCGAGGAACAATTAACAGTCTCTGGTTGGATGACCTAAGAGACCTTCCAGGTGTGCATAATAAATCGGAGATGTATACAGGAGCTGCTCCATTTAAGGATTGAAAAACCAACAATAAAACTTTAAAATCGATTCTGTAGCGAATTGGAAGCCAATGTAGGGATTTCAGAACCGGACTAATGTGCTCTCGTTTATGCACACCAGTAAGGAGCTGCATTTTGAACCATCTGCAGATGGTTAAGAGATGCTTGGTTAACACCCACATAAATCGAATTACAATAGTCAAGCCTTGTTGAAATAAATGTGTGGATCACCCTGTCAAAGTCCTTAAAAGAAAGAAATGATTTTACTTTAGCTAGGACTCGAAGATGAAAAAAAATGGTTTTGACTACTGCATTAATCTGTTTGTCACATTTGAGAGCATTATCAAAAAGCACACCCAAATTCTTCACTAGTGGTTTCACGCATGAAAGCAAGGGGCGCTAGCAGCTTCTGAAGGTTCAAAAACTGTAATCTCAGTTTTGGCTTCCTTTAGGTGGAGAAAATTTAGGGACATCCAGTCCTTTACATCCTCTAGGCAAGCCAACAGAGTATCCAAACCCATGTTATTTGATCCCAGGGGCAGATAGATTTAGGTATTGTCAGCGTAACAATGACTAATCACAGTTTGTTTTTTCTAAATACTGTTTTGAAGCAGTAGAAAATAGTTTACAACACAAATAATCTGACTAATGACTATTTACACTGCACAATTAATCGTATCTTAATCATGATCACAGTGTGCCTCTCTTGATTACTTGTGCATAATTTGCCCACTGGTATTTACCCTGAATTTTTTTTTTTCTTTTCGCTTTGACATTTCCATTATCTTGCACTAGTAACAAGCCTCTGTGAGTTTATATGCTTAGGGTTCCCAAATATCAAAAATCCCCCAATCAAAGCTTTTCTCTTAAATTGAAAAATGTTGCGCAGAGTGTTTTACTTAATCTTCCCAACCTGGTAATCATGCACTCTCTCTGTGCTGCAAAAAAGACTAAGACAAAAATGTATGTTGGAGTTTAGCGATCTCCATTGCGATATTCTGCTCAAAAGAATCTGTAGTACAGCCAGTCTACGGCTTTTCACACTGCATTTAACCCCGGGTTATTGTCGTTCTAAACACCCTTTGAACCTTGGAGAAACGTTTCACACTTGTAATTTAGAAGCAAGGTTAGCGCTGCTTTTTTAAAACCCTGCCCTGGAGCTTTTACGGTTAAACCAAATGTGCCAAACGTGTGCAGTGTGAAATGAAGCAGTGTTAGAATGTTATGACTAGATTCTTAGCAACCCACAACCAATCTCGTGCCTTGTATTCATGTGCTTTGGACAGTCATGGCATGTTGTATAGCCTATAAACAGTCATTTCTGCGTTTCATTCTTAACTTTAGAGTCCAAAAAATCCATTCAGAAAAGAACTTATAGTACAGTCAGCAATGTGTAACATGACAAACTGTGCCGCTAAAGCCTTTGTTAGCAGGTCACTGGGCGGTATACTGGTTCATATGGTATACCGTTTTCAATTTCGAGACCGATATGTATTTTTCAAAAACCACCATAGCTGAAACAGCTGCTGTATCTATTCAATGGCCATGAAGCGCAATGCAGAGCGTATAGAGAGCGGACTTATATTAACTGCATACCCTTCTTACACTGATGGAAACAACTTTATTACACAACAATAAATAACTCACAAAACGATCTCTCTTTAATACTGCAAATACCATGTAGAGCCATAAGATTTCCACGATGCAGAAAACATGGATGAAATCACAGAATCCAGTCACAAATAGAACTTACTGTATAAAGCGGAACGTCACAGAATTTGGCAATTTTTGGATGAATAAATCAAAAGTATTACTATGTTTAACCCATCCAAGTTAGTGCACACACATTAGGAGTAGTAAGTAGTAAAGACACACACTGCAAACCGTGGACACACACACTCAGAAGCCATTTTTCGCTGTTGCACACGGGGAGTGATTGGGGGTTAGGTGCCTTGCTCAAGGGCACCATAGTCATTTCCTGTCAGTATTGAGAATCGAACCCGCAACCTTCGGGTTACTAGTCTGACTCTCTAACCATTAGGACATGATTGCCCTGAAACTGTTATGGAATGCCGTACACTAGACAGATTTGCAAGTGAAATGCTGTCGAATGCTTTCTCAAAGTCAATGAAATTGACCACGAGAAGATGTTGAAATTCAGCACACTGTTCAGCATATGGAATACCCAGGATTAATTGTTAACCCCAGGTAAATTATAAGCAGTGTTAAAGGCTTAGAATGACCCAAGGTTAACTATTTAACTAGTGTGAAAAGCCCTTCTGTGTTCCTTCACGAGGCCGCTTGTGCTGTTTGCTGCGACTAAAGGCCCTGATATACTTCAAGTGAAATCAGGTCTCCTTGATTAATGTGAGAATTATTAATTGAGAAAATATGGCAATTATTACAGAATTCCAAAAGGATATCTAGGACCATTGATAATCATTGTGAGACATCAGTTAATATAATGTTATAATATCTGAACAGTGTTTATACTATATTTATTTTTAGCTATTTTTTTCAAATCTGTTTGTGGTGGGGGATTCTCTTCAGGATGTTAAATTGTCTATTGGAGGTGTTTTCATCTCTTCTCTTTATGGTTGCTGATGGCGTGTTTGATGAGAGATGTCTTTTCCTCTTTGTCTCTTCTATTAATGGCAGCTGGTGCCGCTCTGACAGGGTGTTTGCCTGCTGGAAAAGCCACTGACAGATATGTACAGACACACACCTGAGAGACACAACAACAGCAGCTCTCAGGTGATTAAGGATGTTGATAGTGTCTAGTCAACATTGGAACTGGAGCATCATTTCTATCTTACTGCCTATCTGGTGTTGTGGAAAAATTCTTTATTCCTTTAGTGGTGAGAAAGTAATGACACTCAGGAAATGCCTTAGTTGATTTTATCCTTGCAAGAAGTTTGTTCAATGCAGATACAGAGGTTATCTGCAGAGAAGGACACCCTAGCCTAGTGCGGTCTGTCTTATTGTTCCTTGTTACCCCAAACCAATCATAAAATATGTTACCATATAAGGATCAGACGAATTTAAATAAAAACAGGGGCCTTAAGCTTATCAGATGCCCTGTTGCACTTCAAGCTCTCTAGACAAACACATTCGCATTTTGCCTCATTTCCTTTGTTAGTTTTAGAAGTGTTTCTTAAAAAAGAACAGCACAACAGAAAACGAGTATCAATACATCATATTATAAATCAAGAGAATAAATTATAAACAATAAAAAAATCCCAATACGCTGGTCATCAATTATCTACTGTCCTTTTTTCAGTGAATATTCAGTTAAAATGCTGTAATGATGATCTCGTTGCTTATGTCAAACGAAATTCACCTTGTCTGAAAGTTGAAAACAGTTTGAAGAGAGATTTGAAGACTGGAGGTTAAATTTTTAGTTAAAGAGGTTAAAAACTTTTACCTTTCTTCATGGTTGCTAAAGGGACTGTGAGAGATTACTAGATAGTTGCTAAGGTGCCTTCACATGCTATGGTAAATCTCCTACTTCCCACTTCAAGTCGTGATTACGAGTTTGTCGCGTTCAAGTGCTTTGTTGTTGGAAGGAACAGGAATCGGGAAACCAGGTTTATTCTTGCCTATTTATTGGGAAAATCTTATTAAAGTCAAAATGATATTTACCGTCCCATTCATTGACAACTTGCTTAGTATTTTACTTTTTTTTTTTTATGAATTTATGAACAGTTGTATGGCAGTAATGTTGATAGATGCTCCATAGTCAGGTTGTGACTCTCCTGCACAGAGTAGTAATTATGCCATTTACAAAAAGCTAAATAGATTAAGGACTTTGTTCCCGGCTTGTATTGTCAAATTCAATATGCCATCTGAGTGGTTGTATTACCCTGTTTACGGTATTTGTGCAGAAATGATCATCTGGTCAGCGAGGAACTTCACTGAATAATCCAATCACCAATAATCTAATTCATTGATCAATCTATTTATAGAAGAAAATCAACATCTGAGCAGAGAAGGAGTCCTGGCCTGACTGTGTTTTCGGCTATTTTAGGCTTGTCTGACTCTTGTTGTGCCAGTAGTTTTGTCTATCTGTCAGAGCTGTGTCTGCCCTTCAGGCTAATTCATAAAGTAAGAGCAAATTCAAAGTGTAGGTTGATATAAATAGGAAGTACAACAAATACTTCTATGATGATACTTTAAGTGTAAAATCAAATATGCAAAAACATAAAATGTTTTTTTTTTTTTGAAAAACTTATAGCCTACACATTACAGTGTAAATTTGGGATAACATGAAAATAATGAAAAAAGTAAAATATTTTGACGTGTTCTGTCAAGCTTGCAAATCACCTGATCATATCTCCATACGGGCATAAAGATTACTGATCCATCTCGATCAGACGTCTATGCTCATTCTAGACAGATTTAGTTAACGTAACTGCAGTGGAATCAGTGATCTTGAGCCATGCAGGTTGTTTGGGTTTGCCTTATCACAGCAGCTGCAGATTAAATGTTTGTGGACTGACTGGACGAGACACCGGCTTTGCATAAAAATTCAATGCATTTTCCATCCTGCCCCCTGTCCACCATTGTCCTGATAAACAAGTAGTTCTGCTCCAAACTCATGCCATTAGTTGAGTCACAAGTTGCTATGTTGGAGCAGTTTCAAACATTATGTCAGAGTATCTGCTCTGATGAGTTCAGTAAGGATCAGTAAGTCTGTCACTTTGTCACAGGGCTACAATACCAGCCTAGTGTTACTGGAATTTCTAACTTCAATACAGTACCTTGAAAAATAGTATTGAAAATGAGTTGTGAAAATGTTTTAAATGTTACAGTTTCAATATGTATAGAAAACCCTTCAACCTACTATTACTTTAACTAGTTGCTACTAAAAATAAACCACCTAACATCGTCCAAAAGAGTGAACAGCTTTACATCAGGCCTGTAAGTCACACTAAGCTAAAATGCATCACATTAGGCCAGTGTTGCCTGTTCTTAATGTCAGTCTCACAGTTCACTAAACACCCCTGCTCTCAGATTAGCATAGCATGACATGCCCTAATTCCTCTCAGCATTACTGGGACAAACTGAGGTCATGTTTTATGTTTCATTTTTCCACAGACTGCTTTGGTTGATGGCAAAAGTTAAAGGAGTTTCCATTGTTGCTACATGTTGCATTATTCCTTTAAAGGAATCTGTGGTCATATTACTCACCCTCATGTTGTTTAAAACCTGTATGACTTTCTTTGTTCTGCGGAATATAAAAGAATTTATTTATTTTTTGTTCATACAATGAAAGTCAGTGGGGTCCCGTTTTGTTTGGACTTCAGCATTCTTCAAATTATATGCTATGAGTAAATGATGACAGAATTTTAGGTGAACCAACCCTTCGTGTGCTATCGAAAATGTCCTACTTCCCACTTCTAAAGTCATAATTACGAGTTCAAGGGCTTTGTTGTCAGAAAGAATTGTAATTATGGAGGATACCAGGTTCATTCTTGCCTATTTTATGGGGAAATCATATTAAAGCCAAAATGTATAGAAGATATTTAGTCAAAATCCAATTGTAAATAAAATGTAGCATCTGTTTGTTGGCAAAATAAACATTACCCGTGCTATAATATACATTCACCACGCTATTTAGATGCTGACATTTCCATAATTTCAGTGAAGTAAATGCTTTTGCTGTGTAAAATACATACAAAATACATCAAATGTATATATATATATATATATATTGGGGGTTAGGTGCCTTGCTCAATGGCACCTCAGTGGGTTCGAGTCTCAATAACGGTAGGAAATGACTGAGGTGCCCTTGAGCAAGGCACCTAACCCCCAGTCGCCACAGCAAAATGTCTGCCCACTGCTCTGAGTGTGTGTCCACGGTTTGCAGTGTGTGTGTTCACTACTTACTTCTTTTAAAGTGTGTGAACTAACTGGATGGGTTAAATGCAGAGAACGAATTACGAGTATGGGTTACCATACTTGGCCTTCACATGTCACTTTACAAAAAAAGTGTAAGGCAACATTGCATCATTAGCCTATTATAATATATATACCCCAAGACTTGTGATAGGTGGTTTTATACAGTAGGTGATGTCAATATAAGTGTGTTCGACTTGAAGCAGCACTGCGCAGACTGGTCGGTGTATGACATCGAAATACCGTGAGAGCGATTAGAGAGCACCAGCACCACTTAAAGTCAAACACACCTAATGGCTCCTTGATTTGCCATGTGACTTTGTGATCATGTGACTTACAAAACCCAATATGGCTCCTTGATTTGGTATTTTAATCAGGCAGAAATGTTTCTGGACTTCTATCCCTTGTTGTTTTTCAGTTACCTAACAAAACATTTTTACAATTTACAATGTTACTGCATACCAATAGCTTTATGTGAAAAATGCAACCCAGACTCATTGCAAACTTGCCTATGACGACAAATTCTGCAAAATATTATGTTACTTTTCATGACACTTTCAAAGTTGTTATGTCTAGTGAGTTGTGCTAAAAGCATGTTCAGTTTTATTGGAAACAAATGAACGTGAATCTGGCCACATTTTAATAAGCTGGTTGTTGTACATATCGCAGAAGTTCAGAAATGAAATGTTAGGTAAGTGTAGCTAAAAGGCTAATGCTCTATCACGTTTGAAAATAATGTACCACCTACACAAAACCCTACCCTAAACCTTACTGGTAGTGTTAACAAAAGCAAACGTGATATAAAAATGCATTTGATGAAGCAGCCATGCCATTTTAGCTTGCTTCTACAAGTCTTTGAGCTCTTTATCGTGTCTTGTGTTTCACAAGTGCAATGATGTATCATGTGAGCTAAACTTGTGTCCTTTTTTTATTAAACAGTGGTTTACTGAACAAACTGTGTCTCTGTCTTTAATTTCATTCAATTATAATTAAAATTTTCTTAAGCATAAATAATCTATCTCTGCTAATGCTGCAAACTATATAAGGAGCCCTTGCTTGCACATTACTATAATATTAAAAGGTTACAATTAACAACAGAGACCAAACTGTTAAATTCCGTGAACATTGTTTACAAGCTGTTTTATTGACGTCTTTCCGTGGCTGAAACTAATTGAGCGATTTAGGGCTGTAGCTAACGATTATTTTGGTAATCGAGTAATCGTTTGATTATTCTAACGATTCCTCGAGTAATCGCGCCAGAACTCCCCCTCCGGGCGCAGGCGCGTGCGCTGAGCCAGATGCATTCAGTGCTTGGCATTTATCACAACTATTCAGTGTTTCAATCCCATGATGTTTATTTTAGGTTTCAGATATTTAAATACACATAAGTACTAGTAACAATACATTTAGAGTTTGTAAAATATACACTGATGTTTATGGAAGCTGCACTAATAATCCTTTCCATTATAATTTGACAACGCGTTATATTCATGTCAGATACATATTACATACTGTGAGTAAGGCAAGCAACTATAAAGTTTACCCTGTTCTTCTCCCAATTCACCGGCCACTTACATCCATCTGTGTATTTCGAAAGAAGTGGAAGAATTCAACTGTAAATCCGACAGATCTATTCTCCTTATCGTGGCATAAACAAAACATGGCGCGCGCATATAGCTCAACTACTAACGCGATCATTATAAAGGTGCTTGCACAACAAAACACATTCACTTACACATATGGCTTAAAAATAAATATTTAATAGCAATAACACAATAAGTAAAGTATGAAAAACAAATAATCGAATGCTTTTATTGAACAAAACTGTCAAAATACACAATGTATTGAATTGTACTACTAATGTTCTTTATGTATTATAACAAATGCCTGCAGAGGGCGCCAGTGGCCTGACGATTGTTTTTACAGTCTAAACGCGATCTAATCCTTGTTTAATATTGGCTTACAACATTTATTTCAACTGTCCAATTAATCATTAATATTTGGCCATTTCTTTATGACAGAAATGCTACAACCACTGTAATTTCTTGAACAAGAACATGTGGACTTAAACGAGGGCTTAAACTCGCAACGAGCAGTTAGCACAGAAGAAACATACTGTATAATGTATTCTCCTGCGTTTGCTAAGGTTTATAGATGACTTACCTTACAAATCTGATTAAATGTCGCACATTGCGTTTCCAGATGAACATTAAAAGCAATCCAAACTCACAGCATATGCAGAGATGGAGTTAGAAACGTGCTACTCATGTAAATAACAGTTTACATGAAGCAGCATTTACTGTGAATGGAGCCGCATGAGACGCACGTGGATAACCTACACGTATAATTACAGCGCATATTAAACCAGCACATACATTTATTTAATTAATTCACAGCCTTTCTAAAGTCACAATAGCATTATGCTTTATTATGATTTTTAAACGGGTTTAATATCGTGCAGCCTTAGAAAACGGTCTAATAATGAGTTTCATGGATTCTCGTCCGTGGAAAGCGCCACTTCCGGTATTTTACCGGTTACTCGACACGGGCAAATTTTTAAAATCGAGTATTCGAATTTAATCGAGGAATCGTTACAGCCCTAGAGCGATTACACATACATTTCACTGTATCTTTAAACATACCTTCAGATGTTCATTCATGTTTATTCTGTAACTAATAGTAAAGAGGAAGGGATGATCTCGTTTACTCGCGCTCCGCGCTGCCGCTTGAACTGAGGTGCATACAACGATCTGTTACGCCACATCCAAAAGTGTCAAAATGGCATTTATTGCTTGAATTTAGTGATAAAATGGACAGAATTTGAAAGAAGATGACACTTTGTTTCTTATCAAAAGTAACAAATCACAGAGCTTATTGTGATTATTAGTGGTTGGGCTACAATGCATTAATGCGCATGCCCCCTTCAGGATTGGAGAGTGGATCGGCTGTAACTGACTGTATTTCTCATCTAACTGAACTGTACCGTGACAGTTCGGGACGAATACATGTACTGTTACACCCCTACTCTTTATTAACCGATAATCCCTGTAATCATAATTTGTATGAAAAGGAATAAAAGTTTTTGGTGTTTTACTGCCACTAGTGTTCATTTTAGCTGGAGTCTGCAGTAAATTGTATGTTTAGGTGTGTTTTCGGAGTTTTGCAAAAACGCAAGTAGAGGCACGTATTGGAAAAGCGAGTCACCAGCAGAGCTTTTCTGCTGTTTTTCAGTTATTTTCTGTAAGTGTTCCTCCCTCTCCTCTGCGGTTTGCTCAGTATAAACACTAATGTAAGCAGCAGGGTATCGGTGCTAGTATGAGACAGGTACTCTAAGTTTAGGGAGGAGAGTCATTCCTACAAAAACCACTGACAAATATTAGGCATGACTGATTGCAGGTTTGGTTCAGCACTCTCACCTGTGAAAAATTCCTGTAATACCATTTTACTGTGGGGATCTTGTCTGAACATGAGCAAACTGCACTCCGCAGCTTTAGCTGGTGGCCATAGTCACTATATCAGTGATACTCAGAATGGAATATCTTCCACAGACGTCCACTAGAAAGTCACCCTACACTCTTGCTTTCCTAAAATAAGGAAGGATCTCAGATAGTAGATACTGTACCTCAGTTTGTCTAAGAAAACCAGACACTCTACTCTACTATCAGTGAGGCACGGGCTCGAGTTTTACAACTCTGCAAGTCCAAACTGTTCTTGCTAAGATTACTGCAGTGACACCTGGTGATAGAGAGTGTCCTCAGGGCTCAGAAACAGATCCCCCTCTCATGACATCATTCACACACTCTCAGAGCAGAAGCTGAATTCTTTGCTCCAAGGGAAAATATGTTGCGGTTGGCAGCACAGAAGGAGAAAGTTAACATTGAAACAAGGAAGGAAACTGTTACTGTTTAAAAACACAAATTGGTTCTTATTAAAAGGTTTATACATAAAGAAATTAATTTAAAATCATGTTCAGCAAAATGTTAAAACTGTTTTAACATTCATATCAGTACTAGTTCTTTGATATTGTCTACCCAGTTCTACTATTTGTACATCTTACAGTTTTGCAATTTTTTTATTAATGAAGTTTTTCTAAAGAATGTGCAAAACTCAATGCTATTGCTAGTTTTTAATACTGAATTTTGAAAAACAAATTTGTCATGGTGATATATCAAAGCAATCTGCAAGATTTTCTTTCTGTTTTAGTTCAAATGTTTTCACTGCTTACTATGTACACTTACCGCTTTCTTGCTACCTAGCAACATCATAAAAATCGCCCTTCTGTGAAGGCCAAAGCAACGCATGACTCTAAAGCCTTGAGTCATGTGAAAGAGCCTTTAGCAAACACTATTAAAGGGGACCTATTATGCCCCTTTTACAAGATGTAATAAAAGTCTCTAGTGTCCCCAGAATGTGAAGTTTCAGCTCAAAATACCCCACAGATCATTTATTAAAGCTTGTCAAATTTGCCCCTATAGGTGTGAGCAAAAACACACCATTGTTGTGCATGTCCCTTTAAATGCAAATGAGCTGCTGCTCCCGCCCCCCTTTCCAGAAGAGGGCGGAGCTTTAACAGCTTGCGCTTCGGTTGCTCAACAACAACAAAGCTGGAGAATCTCACGCAGCTAAAATAACGATTGTCAGTAACGGTGTTCAGCCTTACATTGTTCAAACCGGAGTCGGACACTGATGGAGAGACTCAGGAAGAAGTTACAACTTTTAGAATGAAACTGGACGTTTCTGAATGGTTAGTGGATAAATTTATGTAGTTGCTGTGGAGTTGATTCAACTCATCGACTAGCATGTGCCGTCATGTTAATCTGCATGGCATGGCATGGCAACAACACTCTACTACAACAACTCTTCCTCTTCTCTAAAGCAGCTCAAAATGGCCTCACCCTCTTTGTTGCATGTTCTCAGGGGCAGGGTTTATGTGAATTTTGGGGTTTGTGATGTCACCAACTAGGGAAGATGCTAGTTGTAGTCCCTACCAGCCATTTGTTCTAGTCCTTAAAAAGCAATTTCTGTAAAAGAAAATATCTCCCTTTGCATTGAACTTTGAACATCGTAACTTTGCAGATGTTGTTTATGCTCAAACACCAACATTACACACTAACTAAAGTTAAAAAAGTGGACCCCTTTAATAAATGTTACGTTCAGCTTGTTAACATATTTGTGTCATTTGCTTTTTCGATACCTGTATAGGTCCAAAACCAGTGTAGTTTTGTTCTAGTATGTTATTAGATCAAATGCCATGGTGGCAGGAGTTTGGTTACAAGATGTCTCCGCCACTTTATTGAATCGATTTATCCTCAGTTCATTCTCATAAAGCATGCAAGAGAGGAGGAGAGAAAATAAAAGGATAAACAGTCTTCTCTGCACCTTTCGTTTCAGGTCTGGGCTTGTTTGCCTTCTCTAATCCTTTTTTTCTCCATTGTTTTTCTAGGCCATTCACTTCAGAATTTATTCCCTACGGTCATGTATTTAGGTATATTTTTGGTTTGTGTGCTGGGTTTTATCAATTGGGATCCAAATCAGGAACTATACAAAATTCTGGTTAGAGTCGTGATGAAATGAAAGTAGCGTTAGATCTTTTCTTCCATATTGTGAAGTACCTCTGAGTTCAATGATTAATGAAAAAGATTAAATGTAGGGCGGGGACTTGGATCGGTGCATCGGTTGTTGATTGGATGTTGAGATGAGGGTGTGGCACTCAAAAGTGGCAGAGTTTAACCACACTAAATGATTGGAGAAGACTTAAATACATCACCAGAGAGAAATCTATCATTTTCACTAAGATCCAGTTAAGACATTTTGATTAAGCATTGCAAGGTCAAAAAAAAGAAAGAAAGAAATATGCATAGATGAATTATTCACAATAAGATCTATAATATGCATTTAGAAAACAAATAGGATGAATTTTCATTTCATGCTGACTTTAAGCCAGTATTCTGAGAAAAGACATTATATTCTTCACTAATTGTATCAATCAATGTAAGTCTTTCATCCAGCATTTGTTGTTTTTCTGTAGGCTTTTAGTCGGGGCGCCTCAAGAGAAGGCCCAGTCCCAACTCAGCAAATTCAACATTAATGAAACTGGAGCCGTGTATTATTGTCCCGTCACTATTGAACAGGATGACTGCAGGAGGATGGACCTCATCAGTCCACGTAGGTATTCATATGACTTATAAAACTACGCTTAAAAATGAAAAAATAATTTGAAAATAAAACTGTTTTAAAGTTTGGAGTCAGTAAGGTTTTTTAAGTCTCTTATGTTCACCAAAGCAGCTTTATTTGAGTAAAAACAGTAAGATTGTGAAATATTATAATAACTGTTTTCTATTTGAATATATTTTGAAATGTTATTTATTCCTGTGATCAAAGCTGAATTTTCAGCATCATTACTCCAGTCTTTAGTGTCACATGATCCTTCAGAAATCATTCAAAAATGCTGATTTGATGCTCAAGAAACATTTCTTATTATTATTAAGGTTGAAAACAGTTAAATATGAATCTCTGCAGATGCTTAATATTTTTGTGGAAACTGTGATTCTTTTTTTTTCAGGATTCTTTGATTAATAGAAATAACAGCATTTATTTGGAATATAAATCTTTTGTAAAACTATGAATGTCTTTAGTGTCACTGTTACTTGATCAATTTAATGTCCTTGCTGAATAAAATTATTTATTCAAAAAAAAAAAAAAAAATCTTACTGACCCCAAATGTTTAACTAATAGTGTAGATGGTTTATTTATGATGTCATTTTAGCTTTAGAAGCCAGTTATCATTCACAGTGTTACTGTAACTCAAAGGGCTAATGGCAAATATAAGGGATTCTGTTCACAGATTTGATAATGCGTCTCACATCTACATATCACTCTAAAAATAATAATCTGGAGGGCTCAGACAGCCCTTACTATTTCCCAAAATCCCCTGCTCCTGTTTTGGATGTAAGTGAATGTTAAAACAAGCCTCAACACAGCAACCATAAACCAGTCTGCGGTGTCTCACTCCATGTTACAGACCTTTGCCTGCGTTTCTAACCTGCTTTTCTCTCCTCTATCAGGTCAAAATGATTGGCTCATGTTGCAGGCAGGTATTTAGTTCAGAAATAACATGATACATTCAGCACAGGAAGTCTGTGCAACCTGAAAGTTAAGCTGTTTGAGCAGAAGCAGAGCTAGTCTGACATACTCCAGTCTGTTTACAGCATTTTAGTAAAACTTTAAAAAATATGGACTTTTCTTAGCTTAGTACTTGTTAGCTTTTTAGCGTTAATACTGTCTGTGTTGGATACAAAAATTAATGTTAATTAATGTTACAAAAATTAAAAATACCTTACCAACCTAGCACTAGCATTGACTATAGCACTAGCCACTTCTAATTTTGCTTCAGAAAATTGATTAAAGCACGCAGAACCTGATATCTTTTGAATTCATGGGTAATATTATGGCTTTTTACAAGACTAGCATGTATTGTTTTCATCACAAATGTGTCACAGCTTTCAAATTTCCTATGTTCCTCAGTGTTCATGCCCTGCAGCTAACAGTAAGGAATTCCTCTTGTGAAAAAGAAATGCACTTAATTGTACTGAATGTGCACTTTAGTGTACTTCAGATCTTAAAAGTATATTTTTTAAAAACTGTACTTGCAGATAATATAATACTAATAAATTAAAAGGCCATTTAAGTACATACTCATGACTTAACGGGTAATGCTGGGTACACACTAAAAGATTTTTGAAAACTTATAAGATTTTCAAAATGTGAGAGACCACAAATATGAGGACAAAAAAATCCTAGATTTAACCGTTTTGCTCCTATAGTGTGTGGTGTACCGTGATGTGACAAAGACAGCACACCACACACAAACAGATTTTCAACGACTGTAAACAAGGGAAATCTCGCAAAATCTCGAGACTTCAGAGTAAACATGACAGGCGATAGACAGGAAGAAATTGCATTGATAGTGTTTGGAATGATTTTGGTATGTTTTACTGGAAATGTTGTATAAACACTTGTGCTGCCACAAATCGACAAGCTGATCCTCCATCTCTGCTGTCCAAATCCATTTAACTTCGTGCTGCGCTATGACTGCGTTTGTTATGCTTTCGTCTTCTGTCAGCTCACTTTCTGATTGGATGTTGTTTCGTTTCACGTGATAATCTCCAGAGCGTGCGCGGCTGCGCGCATTTGTCCTCGGGGTTCCCCCCACACACCAGGATTTCTGATTCGCGATTGGGGGACCTCCGATGTTCTTCCAAGCAGATTCAGTCACTCTTAACACACCTCACACCACAGGAAAATCTGATAAGATAATCTGTAAAACCATCAAGATAATCGGGACATTACCTAGGATTGTCGGAAGGGGAGAAATCGACCCAAAATCAGCCCAATAATCTTGTGGTGTGTACCAGCATTAGTTCACCCAAAAATGAAAATTATCCCATAATTTACTCACCCTTAAAGCATCCTAGGTGTATATAACTTTCTTCTTGCAGTCAACCACAATCGAAATTCCAAGCTTTATAATGGGAGTGAATGGTGCCATTTTTTTTAAGCCCAAAAATCCATCCATTCATCATGAAAGTAATCCATATGGCTCCAAGGGATTAATAAAGGCCTTCTGAAACGAAGCAAATCTCTTCGCTTCAGAAGGCCTTTATTAACCCACCTGGAGCCGTGTGGATTACTTTTATGATGGATGGATATGCTTTTTTGGGCTTCAAAATCTCAGTTACCATTCACTCCCATTATAAAGCTTGGAAGAGCCAGAATATTTTTAAATATAACTCTGATTGTGTTTGTCTGAAAGAAGAAAGTCATATACACCTAAGATGGCTTGAGGGTGAGTAAATCATGGGATAATTTTCATTTTTGGGTGAACTAACCCTTTAAGTGCACTTTGTAATAATGTCAAATTAGGTGTTTTACTTTAAAGTACATTTTAAAGCATTATGTTTTAATAATTTTTTGTCATGCTTTTAAAGTACACTTATTTTAATACTAAAGCATGTGTAAAGTACCTGTTTATAATTTTAACTATAGTGTGTTATTTAATATTAATATTTTATATGTACTAAATGAACGGTTATCGTTACAAATGTGCAATTACTAAGTACATGACATACAAGTTTCAATTGAAATGACATTAAATTATATTTTAGTTTACCATAAATGCTTGTAAGTACATTCAGCAGTACACTTTAACCATATTTCAAAGAAAATAGTAAATATGAACTAAATATAAAATTAATTCCTAATTAAGTAGATCAAAAGTACTCTTAAGTGTAACTAATTGCTTTTAATATAAATTTAATCTATAATACATTTTAACATAATTGTAAATAACATGCCTGAAAACATTCAGTATATTCTTTTAAAGTATGTTATTTCTCTAATAAGTACTTTTTAGAAGTATACTGAAGTGTACTTCTTTTCACAAGTGGCTACATGCAAATGTTATTATTATTTCTGTTTGAGAATCTCTCTCAAGCCCACAACATGAGCACTGTTCCGTCATGACCTCATCATTCAGATTTTGATATAATGAACTACTCTTTGCAGGCAGACTGAGGGAATAAAATAGCTGCTATCTGATGGAGTTTGTTTCTCTTCTAGCGCAGTCAACGGAGATGGTGGAGGGCATGTGGCTGGGAGTGACCGTGGCCAGTCAAAGGAACGGAGGACGTGTGCTGGTGAGATGAGATGCATCTTTGGTTCCCTTTTATTTTACAATAAACACTTTACTTGCAAAGGCAAGACCAGTGCTTAAAATTCACAGACAAAATTGTAAGTGTCGGACCCCTCCTCCAGACTCAATGAGTAGGTCAGATTCACTCAGGCCACTGTTCTTCAGTTTAGTTCAAACCCTGCTTTTACACACCTGCCTGTCATTTTCAAGTAAGCTTGAAGGCCTCCATTAGCTGTTTTAGGTGTCTATGGTTAAAGTGGTCATCATTTACTCACCCTCAAGTTGTTCTAAACCTGTATGAATTTCTTTCTTCTGCTGAACACAAAAGATGAGAATTTAAAGACTATATGTGACCAAACAGTTGATGGGCTCCATTGACTTCCATAGTATGGGAAAAAAATACTATGGAAGTTAATGGGGCCCATCAACTGTTTGGTTACTGACATTCTTCAAAATATCTTCTTTTGTGTTCAGCATAAGAAAGAAACTTATACAGGTTTAGAACAAATTGAGGGTGAGTAAATGATGACAGAATTTTCATTTTTTCATTTTTTGGGTGAACTATCCCTTTAAATTTATCAAAAGTAACAATAAAGACATTTATAAGGTTGCAAAAGATTTCTATTTCAAATATATGCTGTTCTTTTGAACTTTCTATTCTTCAAAGAATCCTGAAACATTTTCTGAAGGATCATGTGACTGAAGACTGGAGTAATGATGCTCAAAATTCAGCTTTGCATCACAGGAATAAATTACATTTTAAAATATGTTACAATAGAAAACAGTTATTTTAAACTGAAATAGTATTTTACAATTTTACTGTTTTTACTGGATTTATAAGTAAATGCAGCCTTTTGGTGAGCATAAGAGACTATAAAAAAATCGTAATTATTTCAAACTTTTGAATGATAGCATATGCAATTGTGGTCAGAAGGTAATAAAGCGGATACTAATCATGAACTAATGTTCATCTCTTTGTTCATGTTGGCAGGCATGTGGCCATCGCTATGTAAAAAAACTGCTGGGCGCTGAAGAACAGCAGCGTATGGTGGGAAAATGTTACGTGCGGGGCAACGACTTGACCTACGACCCTTCTGATTACTGGCAGTCGGACACTTACGAGCTGTGCGACTTCAACTATGACCAGAACCTGGAGGGCATGTGTAACATGGGCATCTCAGGGGGCATGACAGAGGATGATGTGTTCTTTGGGACCCCTGGCAGCTTTGTGTGGCAGGGTAAGTAACACAAGTAGTATGGGAAAATCAACAAATGATTCATGTGGAAAATGTACTGGTTCTTTAGAGTGTGTCAGCTCTCCGTTATCACATATAAAGTGGGTCATATTGTTAATAAAAGGGATTCTTCTGTTTATAGGCACTGTCCATATGAAAAGCAGAGACATCAATTCAGATTTTGCCGGAGATGCCAATGAAAGAAGCTTCAATATGCTTGGCGAGGACAGGCTCAACATCTACATAGGTATGTAGTGTGATTTTTGGTTTTGAATCACATCATGGTAATGTTGGGGAATAACTAACTAAAAGTAACAGAACTACTGCATTTTTCAGTAGTGTGCCAGTAGCTCAGCGGTTTTCGAAATAGAGCAACTACACTATACCTACTTTTCCCAGTGAGTACAGCTGTAATACAACAAAACCCTGTCTGATTAATTTTCGTGAATCGGTTTGTTCAGACCATTAGTTAAAAGTGCCACATTATGCTTTTTCAAATATTACCTTTTGTGCAGTGTGTAATATAGCTGTTTGTGAATGTAAAAGGTCTTAAAGTGAATGTAAAAGATCAAAGTGCACGACAAATAAAGTTATTGTCTCCTAAAAGAAAGAATCGATTTTGAACTGCCAAAATGAGTCGTCAGCAATTCCAGTCTCACTTCCTGTAACAATGTAACAAATTTGCATAATGCCAGCCTATGATCTTCATTAGCTGCCTGTGAATAACGTCTGCTTTGACCCGCCCTCAAACACTGTAGTTGTAGCTGAACTGGAAGAGTTTGGTTTGTGTTGTCGACATGTCGAGAAGATGCTGTTTTCAACAAATCCACTTTGCATGCACTTCCAAAAGAACGAGGACTCATGCTAGAATTGATACAGTAAAATCGACCCCATCGTTACTGTTTGTATAACCATGTGTCAAGTGCTGATGAAGCCTTCGGAGCTGGAATTCAGATATGGTAATAGTCGTTTTGTTTCCGACACGCACTGTAAGCGGTAGACCAATCACAGCATACTGGGCCGACCAATCAGAGCATAGTAGTCTAGAGGGAAGGAGGGGTTTAGAGAGACTGAGTCTTCGAATGAACCGTTTTCAGACACTTTGAGAAATTAGATGATGCTGCAATGTTTATTTTGAGAAAATTAAAGTGCAAAATTAGGAATGTTAAAAAATGGCATAATAGGGGCACTTTAAATGAAACCATTAAAAAATAATTCACTGATTCATATGAATCTCTTTGCAGTTTTCTGCATGGTATTTTTTCTGTATAGCAAAGAGTATAGCTTACAATAATTTTATCAGTAATTTTTATGCATTATATAATTAGTATTTTTGTTTGTACTGTTAGTGTTTAGTGTTAATTGATCAATAATTATACAACAATCTTTCTCAGTATTTTTATATACATTACAGTGCTTTATTATTTAGTGTTGTTAATTGAGCAACAATCTTATAATTATATCAGTAATTTTTATATAATTTATAGTTTTTTTGTTGTTGTTAGTATTGAGTGTTATTTTATCAACCATCTTATAATAATTTGATCAATATTTTTATGTATTAATTATGCTGTCTTTGTGTTTAAATTTGTATTTAAATAACTAAGAATTAACAATACTTCTACGGCATTTACTAATCTTAGTTAATGTTAATTTCAACATTTACTAATACATTATTAAAATCAAATGTTGTATTTGTTAACATACACTGTGAACTAACATGAACAAACAATGAACAGCTGGAATTTTATTAACTAACATTAAAGGAACACTCCACTTTTTTTGAAAATAGGCTCATTTTCCAACTCCCCTAGAGTTAAACAGTTGAGTTTTACCGTTTTCAAATCCATTCAGCCGATCTCCGGGTCTGGCGGTACCACTTTTAGCATAGCTTAGCATAGTTCATTGAATCTGATTAGACCATTTAAAACTTGACTCTTCTGTAGTTACATCGTGTACTAAGACCGACGGAAAATGAAAAGTTGAAAAAGTTGAAGAGTCAAGTTTTAAATAGGAAAAATATCTAAACTCTTTGGTCATTTTTGAGCGAGATGCTAACGGTCTAATCAGATTCAATGAACTATGCTAAGCTATGCTAAAAGTGGTACCGCCAGACCCGGAGATCGGCTGAATGGATTCAAAAACGATAAAACTCAACTGTTTAACTCTAGGGGAGTTGTAAAATGAGCCTATTTTCAAAAAAAGTGGAGTGTTCCTTTAAAGTCCACTGTAGTCAATAATTTTATCCCTTAAAACTCATCTTTGATCACCAAAATGACATTTTTAAATGTTTTTTTTTTTACTTAAAAAAAATCTTCATGCCTTAAAATAGCTTGAATGTAACTCTACACCCTTGCCTCATTTAGTATACCCTGTTCTATGAATATGCAAATTAGACCCGCCCCCATCACTCACACCAGCTCAGAGATCCACTCGTTGACGATCATGAGTTGACGTGATTGGTTACAAGGTAGTTTGTGACGTCAGAAACACCAGCGATTTCAACCTTATTGTGAAGTGTTACTAAAATAAAATAAAATAAAATGATAAAATAAAATAATCAAATAAAACAAAATAATAAATGTAGCATAACTTTTTCCTTCTTTCTCAAAAGAGTCACTTGACTGTAATTGAACTTTACAGTGGTTAGACAAGTTTCTTCAGTTTCTTCACTGCTGGTCACACACAGGAGTTTGAGAACTCATCTCTTTCTCCAGGTTACTCTGTGCTGGAGGACATGAAGTTACTGGATCGCTCTGAGTACACTGTGGTGACGGGGGCTCCCAGAGATAATTTCAAGGGTTCAGTGATCCTGGCAGAAAAACAAGATTTGGTTCTGAACCCACTGATGACGATCCCAGGGGAACAAATTGGGTCGTACTTTGGCAGCTGTTTGGCGGTTACGGACCTCAACAATGACGAGTAGGTCACTGTTTAACTCAGTCACTGTGTTGTTTGAGCTGTAAATGGCTAATCTGTTAAAACTGTTTATTATTATGGTAACTTAGTATTTGATGTTTACTTTATATCACATCAAATCAAGTATACATATTCAAAAAAACACATATCTCAGTGTTTTATTTTTGTTTTTTGTCCATACATTGAGATTCAATGGGATTCAATTCACACAGTTTTGTACTAATAGTGAAACTTGGCAATATCACTGTTTGCATATCCAGTAATCCGTTATCATCATAGAGACTGATCTGTCCAACGCTTCACTGAGTTTTAAAGTGAACTGAAAGGAAGTTGACCAAAGCATGTCTACTTTCCCCATGTGCCCTTGCAAACATCCTGTTGAGCTTTATACTTAAGCATGTCAACAGATACACGGCTGACTGCACTTACATGGCAGCTTTATCATTCTTTGCTAAAGCTTCTATGAAAATAAACATTAGTCATTTAGACATAACATGTCATTTGTGTGGTTGCATGCTGTTGTAGCTGGAACGACCTGATCGTTGGTGCGCCGTTCTACTTTGACCGCAACGAGGAGGAGGGAGGGGCAGTTTACATCTTCATGAACGAGAACGGTTCCTTCCAGCAGAAAGCCAGCTTGGTTCTGAAGGGTAAAAAAGGCTCAGGGTTTGGATTTGCTGTTGCTGCAGTGGGGGACGTCAATCTGGATGGGTTTCAAGGTAGTATAAGTAGCTATTATGAATATGCAGTTGTTTGAAAACAATATTTTAAAAATGTATGCTATCATAAAATATGATCATATATATAAGCATAATGTATCATGAACATGCTCAAAAGTACAAAAAGTTCAAAAGTTTGCAGTTTTTTTTTACACGAATGTGATACTTTTATTTAGCAAGGATGCATTAAATTGATCAAAATGACATTTATAATGTTAAAAACGATTTCTATTTCAAATAAATGCTGTTCTTTTGAACTTTCGATTCTTCAAAGAATCACAGTTTCCATAAAATATGAAGCAGCACAACTGTTTTCAACAGTAATAATAATAATAAAATGTTTCTTCAGCAGAAAATCAGCATATTAGAATGATTTCTGAAGGATCATGTGACACTGAAGACTGGAGTAATGATGCTGAAAATTCAGCTTTGATCACAGGAATAAATTACACTCCAAAATATTTTCAAATAAAAAAACAGTTATTTTACATCACAATAATATTTCACAAAATTACCGTTTTTACTGTATTTTTTGGTCAAATAAATCTTACCACCTACAAACTTCTGAATGGTAGTGTGTATGCAGAAATATATAATTTCCTGTGATTTGTTTTATAGTGCTGCCATCTGGAGGCCATGGAGAGTTAATCACGTGTTCTGGGGTTTGTGTCTTGTTTTGTTCATTCAGATTTTGCTGTTGGTGCTCCATTCCAAGACTCTGGGAAAGTCTTTATATGGATGGGAAGTCAAAATGGAATAAACAAGGAACCCAGCCAGGTAAAGCAAAGCATCATGGGATTTGTATGGAACAGCTTTATTTAAAGGTGCCCTAGAATTGACATTTTACAAGATGTAATATAAGTCTAAGGTGTCCCCAGAATGTGTCTGTGAAGTTTCAGCTCAAAATACCCCATAGATTTTTTTATTATACCATGTTTTAACTCTCTATTTTGGGGTGGAATTAAAAATGCTCTGATTTGGGGTGTGTACACCTTGGCTTTAAATGCTCATGCTCCCCGCCCCCAAGCTCGCGACTCCATTATACATTGCATAAACAATACTGAAGTTCACAATATAACTCTCAAAATGGATCATTACAAACTGTTGGTGATGCAACATATCAGATCACGTAAGTATGGCATGTATTTTGTGGATGTTTGCTAACATTTGATTCTGAATGAGTTTGATAGTGCTGCACGGCTAACGGGGCTAAAGCTACACACAGTTGGAGAGACTCGATAAGAATGAAGATGTGTTTATGAATTATACAGACTACAAGCGTTTTCGGGTTAAAAATGAAAATAACGACATGGCTCTGGTCTCTGTGAATACAGTAAGAAACAATGGTAACTTTAACCACATTTAACAGTACATTAGCAACATGCTAACAAAACATTTAGAAAGACAATTTACAAATATCACTAAATATATCATGATATCATGGATCATGAACAGTTATTATCGATCCATCTGCCATTTTCGCTATTGTCCTTGCTTGCTTGCTTCACAATACCTGCAGAACATCTGATGATTCGGCTGTGCTGCTCCACGACCATAATACTGCCTTGAACATGGGCTGGTATATGCAAAAGTTGGGGGCATACATATTAATGACCCCGACTGTTGCGTCACAGTCGGTGTTATGTTGAGATTCGCCTGTTTTTCCATGGTGTTTTTCACGCACGAAATTTACATATTAAGGAGGAAACAATGGTGTTTGAGGCTCATGGTATGTCATTTCCATGTACAGAACTCTTATTATTCAACTATGCCAAGGTAAATTCAATTTTCAATTCTAGGGCACCTTTAAGATTTTGGAGTGACTTTTGTACAACTACCTACTGTTTCATAACCCTGTAATCATACTTATCATTGTAACACAGTAATAGACCATAGATCAACAGTTGATCATATCTGACATATCTGGACCATGAGAATAAGAGCAGGATGATTTACTGTACTGTCTCTTAGGTTATTGAGGGGAAATCAGTAGGTCCCAGTGGCTTTCAGACATTTGGCTACTCTCTCAATGGAGGAATGGATATGGATGGAAATGATTATCCTGACATTCTGGTGGGCTCCATGGACGACCGCATCGCTCTCTTGAGGTTCAGTCTTTTAACAGTGTTTTGTATATATAGATGTTGATATTATTGTGAGGGATTTTGAACGTTTGAACTTTTTCCAAACACTGACTGGCCAAAAAAAAAAAAAAAAAAGGCATTGTTTGGATTTAAATAGGCAAATACTTAAGAGTCTATGACTGGATCATTATTGTTGTGATTATGATGTTTCTAGTATGCTTCCATCAAGAAGTGCATCAATTTTTGGTCAAGATCTTGTATTGACAATGCAAGAGGTGAGCACTCTGTAAAGTCTCCTCCAGCACATCCCAAAGACTTTCAATGAAATTAAGGTCTGGACTCAGAGGTGCCAATTCATGTGTGAAAATGATTCTTCATGCTCCCTCCCAAACATTCTTTCACAGTTTGAGCCTGATGAATCTTGACATTGTCATCCTGGAATATAGCCATCACATCGCATCAGTTACGCTTTTTTCGTAAGTTAAATACGGAAGGCGGTAGATATTTTACTTTATAACTTGTTAAATATGGATATTTTTCTTACACAAATGCATCGCTTCACTTCATAAGGCCTTTATTAACCCCCCCGGAGCCGTGTGGAGTACGTTTATGATGTATGGATGCACTTTCTTGAGCTTCATACTCGTTGGTCCCGTTCACTGCCATTATAAAGCTCGGATGCGTCAGGATATTTATTAATATAACTCCGATTGTGTTCATCAGAAAGAAGAAAGTCATATACACCTAGGATAGCTTGAGAGTGAGTAAAGCTTGGGGTAATTTTTATTTTAAAGTCAACTAATCCTTTAAGTATTTGCCTATTTAAATCCAAACATCGACTTTTTCTTTTTTTCTTAGAAATAAATTGTGCCTACCAAAGGATTGATTGATTGATTGATTGATTGATTCAGTTAGTTATTTAGTTATTGTTGAGATAGTTTAGTTATATTTTATGTAATTTATAATTATTTTTATTTAAATAAAAACATTATGATTAAAAACAACATTTATTTATTTACTTACATACATACATACAATAATAACAGATAGCAATCAGCCAGTCAGCATTCAGATGAATACCAGATCCCAAATAGATATGTGGTTCCTGCATGCTTGGAGCGCCCCCTGCTGGTCACAAGCGTTTAACTAAATCAATCTGTTCTGCAAAATAACCAGAATATGTGATGTTTGATTGGTTGTTTTCAGGTCGCGTCCAGTCATCCACCTCTCCAAAAACTTTACAGTCGAGCCGAAGATTGTGATTCCAAGCCAGTGTGTTAATTCCTGGTAAGAAGACAATGTTTCAGGCACATGCATTTGATTTTTCAGTATGCATTAGCTTTAAAATTATTATTTTATACTTGTCACGTAGTACCATTTAAAATAATTATAATATGTTATTTTATAGCATAAAGGTGAAGGTGTGTTTCAGTTACAACCTCAGCAATGGAAACAAATCCTTCAAGAAGGAAATCAGTAAGTGGAAACCCTGATTCAGGAGTGTTTCATCTGTGTTTTATTGGATTAACTGCACGCTGTTTGTTTCTCCCTGCTTCAGCTGTGAAGTACACAGTGGACGCTGACCAGAATCGCCGTGGCCCCCGAGTCCGTTTCCTTGACAACAAGCAAAGCACAGTTACACGCCTACTCTCTTTCTCTGCTCCCGCATGTCAAGAGCTGGAACTTAGTGTTAATGTGAGAGACCACCTGCTCGGACCACCATGCACATACAGTATACACACACACACACACAGGATATGCATCTGTTTGTATATATATATATATATTCAAACAGATGCAAGTCCTGCATTTAGATAGCCGTAGTAAGGTATTTAATGTCTGATAATAATAATAATAATAATAATAATAAGTAGATAAAAAAGTTTGTCAAGACAAACTTTGATGTTGGCTTGAGAAAGTTTGAATAAGTTTTAAAAGGTTTGAAGTTTGAAAGCTTTCAGTTTGATGTAGTTTTGGATTTTAAAGTAGTTTTAAAGCTTAGTTTGAAGGTTTTGAAGGCAATACAGTCTATCAGATAGAGAGAGAAAGATAAGGTGTTTTAGCATGTTAACATGTTATAACACATTGCGAGCATGATTTAGCACATTGCTAGCATGTTTTAGCACATTGCTAGCATGAATTAGCATGTTGCTAGCATTAATTAGCACATTTCTAGCATTTTGTTAGCATGATTAACGTTGTTAGCATGTTTTAACATGTTGCTAACATGAATTAACATGTTGCTAGCATTAATTAGCATGTATTAACATATTGCTAACATGTTTTAGCACATTGCTAGACATTACCAGTGATAAATATTGTGATGAAGCTTAAATACTCTATTAGAGTTATTGTATAAAAGTTTGACCTCTTAAATGAAAGTCCATAGAACTTTCATAGTTTTTATCACCCGTTTAACGAAAGTCGTATAGAATCTCAGAAGAATAATAATATTAGCATGTTGTTAGCATGTTGCTAATGCATGATGTAATGCAATCTAGCATGAATTAGCACATTGCTAACATGTTTTAACATATTGCTAGCATGAATTAGCATGTTTCTAGCATGTTTTTTCATGATGTTAGCATTAATTAGCACATTGCTAGCATGATTAGCATGTTGTTAACCTGATTAGCATGTTGTTAACATGTTTTAACATGTTGCTAAAATGAATTAGCATACTTTTAGCACATTGCTAGCATGAATTAACATGTTGCTAACATGTTTTAGAAAACGAAGCATGTCCTACGGTAGTTGCTAGGCATTGCTAGTGATATATATTGTGGATGAAGCTTAAATACTCTATTAGAGTTAATGTATAAAAGTTTTGGCCTCCTAAAGCAGTGGACACCAACCGGTCAATCGCGATCGACTGGTAGATCTTTATCACTGTCCCAGTAGCTCCCGAAAATAACAGAAATATGAGTACAAAAATACATTACATTTCTCCAGTGTCTGTACTGTGTTTTTGTATTTATTTTTCTGTTATTTTCGGGAGCTACTGGGACAGTGATAAAGGTAAATAGCCCACATCACGCCTGAGTCTGTGAACGGCCGTTAACAAGAGGCCAGAGACGCTGAAGACGGACGCAAAGAGGAGAAAATTCTGTAGCAGGCAGAGAAGCTCACTGTTGACGAAATATAGGAAGAAAATATAAATATTGAATTGGGGGTGAGGGGTTATATGAATGTATCTCTGAAGGGAACTTGCTGTCGTCAGAAAAGTTTTGATGATAATGGCATTTTATTTTCCTCTTACCTCCGAATAAAGTAGCTATTTAGAAGCGCAGTGCTGCTTTGTTTACAGCGGTAACCAAGGAAACACTGTATCACTGCTCTTCCATAAGCGCCACCTGCTGTCAGAGAGTGAATTTGCGTCTCATTCAGCCTGTCTGCCGTTTTTGTTTCATGCTTTTTTTTTTTTTGTATGTAGCATATAATTTCACAAATCTAAAGTCAGACCATTCTGTTTTTGCTTTACATGTTGGAATTAAATCTAATTCAAATCAAAAACAACTGCTCATGTAACGTTTGTAGCATCTTTGTTTGGAACGTGATTAAAATGCTGTGGTTACCTCTAATTTGAAATGGCTAGATATTGTTTAGGGCAGTTTGCTTGTGATAGAGCAAATACTATAATATAATATATATATATATATCTGCAACCAGTATCAGAATCGGCCAATTTGCTTGTAAAAATAAATAAATAAATAAATAAATACAATGGAATCTGAATTGGCCATGAAATACTAAAAATACTAAATACAATCTGGGCTGTCTTTTTCTATTAATTCTTCAATAGGTAGATCTTGTCTTTCATAAAGGTCGAGGTCAGGGATCTTGGGCTTAAAGTTGGTGACCACTGTCCTAAATGATAGTCAATGGGACTTTTTATAGTTTTGATGACCTGTTTATTGAAAATCGTTAAGTCGGATCAGTTAGAAAAGATATAGAATAGAATCTCAGAAGAAGAAGACTATTAAGTTTAAATAGCATTTCAGTATGTTGGCTTTCTTAACCCAACAAAACTAAATTGAATGATAAATGTATATATTTATTTTATTGATCATATATCATATTTTATTTAATATATATTTATAAATTAATGAATAAATAAATGTATTATTATTATTATTCTTTTTAATATCAATAACGCATTTATTTATATTAATTTTATAATATATTTTGTATACTTTATATTTATTTAAAAATAAATGATTATTATTATTATTATTATTAACAGTGATAATCAATTTATTTATTTATAATAATAACAGATGAGTTGTACAAGGAGGAAAAGCAGCCAACATATATAAAATGTCTATAATGCATACAGAAAATTTGCTTAGGATACCATAAGAAACTATTCAGTAGTATGGTAGTATGCAGTTCTGAACCCGTAATCTGTGTTTAGTGAATGCAAAAAAGTTTTTCTTTCTCCGCTCTCCAGAGTCCTGTGAGGGACAAACTTCAGCCCATAGTGTTCACATTGAACGTGTCCCTAAATGAGCAGAAAGCAGCAGCACAACAAACATTACAGAACCTGGACTCTTTCCCTGTGCTGAGCGGCCAGCAGACCCTGACAGACAAAACTGAGGTACAAACCAGTCTGCATTTCCATCTCAGCAGAACAGAAACCTCTGCTCGAAGGTTTATGTTGATGTGAGTCTTGAGAGTGCTTTGCTGTGTTTTTCCTCAGATTAACTTTCACAAGGAGTGTGGCGATGACAACAGGTGTAGCAGTAACCTGCAGCTGAAGGCCAGATTTGCTGATGAGAATTACATTCCCTTCCCAAGGTGAGGATTTTAGATGAACAAAGATGTATTCAGAGATGTAGGTTCCACATCTACGTTTAGATGTCTTTTGAGTGAAATCACTTATTATAATTTTGGCAGGCTTATCCATTAAATCTAATGATTACTGTAAGGTTCATGTGTGTGTGCCATGTAAAAAATGTTCAGAATGGAATAGTACTGCATACTGTGTAGTGTTTACTACATAGTGCCTAGACTGCCCACTATTTATTAAAAACATGTTTGGTTATAGTTTTAATAAATAAAGTCTGAAATCTGATTATATTATATTATATTATATTATATTATTATGTTATATTGAGTGTAATGTACAGTTAGCCATTCTCAATTGCAAAATAAAGTATTGGCAACTTACCAATATTTTATTTTATTTTATTTTATTTTAAAGGGTGTACTGTACAATTAGCCATTATTATTATTATTATTAGTCATTATTGCAAAATAAATTCTTGGAAACTTACCAAAATTATTATTATATTATATTATATTTATTATATTAGACGTAATGTACAGTTAGCCAGCCATTATTGCAAAATAAACTTAGCAAAAAATGCATTAAGGAGTTTTTATTTATTTATCATCTGAGAAGAAACATACCACAGGAGAGATATGACAGAGATATGAAATTGAATAAAAATAAAAATGATCAATAAATAAAGTCTGAAATCATTGTATCTACATTTTATTTTATTTTACAAATTAACTAGTCCTCCTTAGAAACTAATGTTTAAATACACATGGAAAATATGGGATGTGCTGGTTTGTTCACAGTCAAACGATGGAGTTCAACAGTAACATTAAGAAGCTAGTGATGATGGTGGAGATTACTAACATGCCAGATGAAGGCAGGCAGGCCGAGGACGCCCATCAGGCCATGCTCAACATCACCATTCCCCCCGCACTCAAATACTCAGGCGTGCGCACTCAGGTGAGTCCACATGGGGGCGCTGTTTCACAAAGAAGATCTCTGTAATATCTCAAACGCTTGTTCTTTCTTGAGCTATGAGAGAGCAACATCTGAGCAATACAGTTTTCCTGCATCTCCTGTACAATTTTCCCTTTGCATTGTTTTCATAATAAGTCATAAATAAAACACTTTTGAATTTAAGTTCCTGTTAGAGACTCTTTCTAGTTAATATTATTAATGCTTTCAATGCTGTTCTCAACTCTCTTGGTTTGTCTTCATTACAGTCTGGGTTTGATATTGAGTGCAGCGCAAACGAGTCTGTCATATGTGATCTGGGAAACCCATTTAAAAGCAATCAGAAGGTAGCAGTCTGTTTTCTTACTGAAACATGTCCATTGTTTGACCTTTCTGAAGATTTGCATGTACATAAAAAAGCCTCTCTGATGACTCATTCTCCACGGGCCATTTGAATGAACTCAGCTAATCAGAAAGTACAGCTGATATGTTTTGCTAATTTGTTCTCTCTTTTGATTTCCGTCTTCACAGGCCTCGTTGATAATCATCTTTGAGACCTCTGGTATAACTCTTTACACAGAAAAGATTGAATCTCGACTTCAGCTCTCCACGTACGTATGTAGTAACTGAGATGGTTTCTGGTTTATACAGTATACAGTTTCCCCTCAATGCATAGTGTTGAACAAATTGTTCATAAAACACATTTCATTTCTGCAGGTCCTTTTCTGACTGTTAAGGTTACTGACTGAATGGTATTTGTGTTTGTCTTCAGTATAAGTGAACAGAAGGATCTTTATCATGTTCCTGTCACCATCAACGTGAAGAACACAGTCCTCACTACCTTTTCCTTGTACGTACTTTGATATATTGTTATGTACATTTACAATGAATGATGATTCATACAGTATGTGCATGCTAAACAAAGGCCACATACACACTGCAGATAATTTTGGTTGTCGATTCACCATTTAGTGCTTAATCCTGTTCTGTTCACACACAGTTCAGTAATTTATAGGAGTGACAACCGCATTCTTCAACCTAGAAAGCTTTTCTAATATTAACGTGGGTCCTAAAGCTCTAATCATAACCCTTCTTTTTCCAGTGATATTCCTCTGAGCTTTTCTCTTTTGTAATGTCTCTCAGCCATTACTCTTTCTACAGTCTTTCTTCAAATCTCCCTCTTGTTCACTCTCTCTCCTCCCCCATCATGAGTGGACATGCCCCCAACTGCTGATTGGCCACAAGTGTGTTGTGCTGCTCAGTTCGATCCACTTTCAACAGCGTTTCTAAGAAATCACTATTCCTGTCATGTGCAGAGAAAAGCCAGTGATTGACACGTCCTTCAGTGGCAGTGTGATTGGTGAATCTGCCATGAACAGCACCAGTGATGTGGGGAGTCCGTTGGAGTTTGTGTTCCGTGTGAGTGTGGCATTATAGGTTTGTTTGGACACACACCAAAAATGATTTTTATTTTAATGTATGTGGCTCAAATCATTTCAGTTATTTAATCTCAATCGTTTTCCTGTGACTAACAGTGCTAGTCAAAGCATTTGTCAGTTGCGTCTTGTTCCGTGTTCACAACAATTCAGTCTTTTCAATGTAAAAGTCTTCGCTACAGACTGACGCACTCATAAAGACAGTCTTTGCCGCCATCTAATGGTGTAATAATGTAACTTCTGTTGCTGGTCACGGTCAGGGACTATTTTTTCCAGCGGAAGGAAGGCTTTTATTGAAATTTTACTTCATGAAAGTTGCATTGATACATATTTTTGGCTTTAATATTTGTATTGTGTGGTAACCGTTTTATAAAAGCAATAAGGTACTCGAGGCTAGTGCTGTATCGTGAATAAGTCATGGCTGAAGTCATCCGCTTCGCGTCGTGCCTAACAACGGCCTTCAGCCGTGACTTATTCACGATACAGCACAGCCTCTCGTACCTTATTGCTTACTTAGAAAATAACTGTTTCTAATTAATGTATTTTAACATGTAATTTATTCATGTGATGCAAAGCTGAATTTTCAGCATCATTACTCCAGTCTTCAGCATCACATGATCATTCAGATATCATTCTTTCGTTTATTATTTATTATTATCAATGCTAAAACAAAGTGCTGCTTCATATTTTGTGGAAACTGTGATATAGTTTTTCAGGATTCTTTGATGAACAGAAAGTTCAAAAGAACTGCACTTATTTGAAACAGAAATCTTTTGTAATATTATAAATGTCTTTACTGTCACTTTTGATCAATTTAATGGATCCTTGCTGAATAAAAGAGTATTTTCTATTAATTTCTCTCAAAACAAATTAATTTCTTTCAAAAGAAAATATCGTATTCATTGTAGTTGTAAATATTTTTGGCCATTTAAACAGTGAATGAGAAACAAAAGCTTAGTTTATAATCAGCTCAGTATTCATTGCCACATTAAAATTAATAAATTAGGGCAGAAATGTATTACTATTGCATAATAATGTTCTACAGTTATAATGGACACTTTTCACAGATGGTGATGTGTTACCACAGTTATAAACATCACAAATCTAGTAAAGTTTTTAATATTTTCATTTTTAAAAAATGTAATATACATTTATAATACTAGACTTTGTATTATATTACCTTGGCAGTTAATTCCAAACATGAATTAACACTGCTGTGAGGGTGTTTCTAATACAATGGCTGAGGGAGTGACCGCAAATTTCATATCCTTCTCTGTTCTGACTGCTGACCGATATTTTTTTACTTCTTTTGGAAAGTCACAGAAATGCTATCATGTATTTTTTTCTTTTGTTCTTTTGAGCAAATGGGAATACAAAAATTATATTTTTTTTGTCGTCTCCTCTTCACCACTATAGAAGTTCACTCAACTATGACGACTTCTGCGTCTGAGAACCCTGGAAATTCAATATTTGCAATATACAATATTTAATTGGTGCAGATTCCCAAAAAACAACAGTGGAAATCAAAAGTAGACTGAAACCACATCTAAATGGACTAAAATGAGATCTGAGCCCACTTTTAAAGGAATAGTTCACTTAAAAATTAACATTCTGTCATCATTTCCTCACCCTTATGTCATTCCAAACCTGTATGACTTTCTTTCTTCTGAGAAACACAAAACAATATATTTTAAGGAATACATACAATAGAATTCAATGGTCACCAGAACTGTTTGGTTACCAGCATTCTTCAGAATATCTACTTTTGTTTCATACATGTTTGGAACGACATGAGGGTGAGGAAATGATGACAGAATTGTAAGTTGTGTGTGAACTATCCTCAACAGCTCAAATGTAAAAACACTAAAATAGTTCATTGTTTCCACTTTCCAGGTGCAAGTGCTGGGAGAACCTCTGGGAGATTTGGGAACTCTGATGATTGACTTTGAATGGCCATTTGCGGTAACCAATGGGAAATGGCTGTTGTATCTCACAGAGATAGTGATCAAAGGAGCGTCGGAGTCACGCTGTGTCCCACCGGGGAAGATTGTCAACCAACTCAACCTCACAGTGAGTCTGAGGAAATAAATACAGCAGCCCACAGTTACTCGTTTACAATTTCATTCGCTCCATTCAGTTTTCATCTCTTCCAGTTGTCAGAGCAAGGTACTAAACGACCTAAAAGAGAGGCGGGATCTGCGTATCCCCATGCAGAAGCTTCTGTTACTGTCCTGGCTCCTCGTAAAGTGTCCCATTTGCTGGTGAGGCAGACGTTTGCTCTCTGAGGAGTGATTTTCATGGTGCCCCAACAGTTATTTCATCATCCGAATGTCTTTTATGTCTGTTCAGGCGTGTTCAAAGCAGACAGCCCACTGTGTGACCTTCTCCTGCCCGCTGCACAACATGTCGACTCAGGCGGAGATCAAAGTCAGGTCACGTGTGTGGAACGGCACCTTGCTAGAGGTTTGTACAGTAGCTGTTCATCAAGTATTCTTTGTCATGGTGCTCACTAAATGGCTGTTGGCATCTCTGTGGTTTTCTCGCAGGATTACGCCAATGCCTTGCGAGTGGAGGTAAAGGGGCAGGCCACGTTGAGACTGCAGACAGACAAACCGGCCATCAAAATGGACAACCAGACCAGAGAGGTCAGAGCTGTTCACATTAGAGTTAACCCAATAATGATTTATTTACTCACCCTCAAGACGTTTCGTAGTTCAGAATCTCCACAGACTGTCAAGCTTCAAATCAAGAACTATAAAAGCACCATTAAAGTAGTCTAGAGCAGGTGCTTTCAAACTGGGGTCCGGAGACCCCTAAGGGACCGCATGGGAGTGACAGGGGTCAGTGGGAAAGTCAGTGGGAAAGTGAGTGGGAAAGTGGGGGCATCTAAAAGATTGAAAATGTCTACTATCTGGATGACTCGTGCGCTGTCTTCTGAAACATCTTGAAATATAGTGTACAAGTTATATTGACTAGAGTTTAAAAGACAGCTTCGCTGATTTTTAAACCGCTTTATATTGTATGTTGGGAGTATATGCAAATGAACCATGTTTACTTGTTCTCTGTGTTACCTGGACCAAGAAATTCATGTTTATTTGTCAGCAAAAGTCCACCGGATGACACAAAACACAAAACTTTTGACGGCTCAAGGGTTTTTGTGGAATCTACAGATTATACTTCCGCATTTTTGTATCCCCGCCCACGGACAGTCGAATCAACAGAGGGTTATTAACAGAACAGTTATTGTAAGAGTAGGTTTATCACTGAAAATTGTACCGTACTATGGCTACTCTTTAAACAGCATTATGGTAAAAATGGAACAATATGGCAACAGCTTTATTACCTGTACATGACTGTGTTTTGCTTTGGGAAGTTGGGCGGAACTGACAGAACTGCAGTTTCTTTCAGTTTTTCCCCTTCGTTTGGCCTCAAACACCGTGTTCGTGGTCAGTTTGAAATGTTAACTAGAAGGTTTTTCAGATTTTCCATCGCAGTATTCTCTCCATATTTACGATTGGACTAGATCCCGAAAGTAACTCCCTGCTGCTAAACATTTTACTCTTTGAATTCTTGCACCCGGGAACAACACAAATCAACATCATTATGACAAAAAGTTTGCTAAGGAGTATTTCCTACTAAAGCAAGGCGGTATTTGACTCTGGTAAGCATATCTATAGCAGACTGATGGGAGTGGCCTTGGACGGCAACATGTCTAGTGCATTATGGGTGTTTAAGTTTTCCTACCTATTTGGCAAAAGGGAAGACAACTGCCTTTTTTCTTTGTTTTCTCTAGTCAGGTAGCACCGATTTCAATTTTTTTCCCTCCTAGTTTTAGGCAATTTTGCCAGCGGTGAACTGCCCCTTCAATATTCAGTAATAAATAATATGAATATTATCGATTTGACTGCACTGACATTATCGAATGAGAACATAACTTGAACTGAGTTGAGCTGGATAATGACACTATTGTCTTCTGTAGAGCTGCCTTTGAAGTAGTTTCATTTTCTTTGACAGCTTTTGAACATTGACAGCTTTTGAACTGAACTGAATCAACAGTGAACTAAATTGAGCTAGATAATGACGCTATTGTCTTCTGTAGAGCTGCTTTACTTCCTGTTTATTACCACGAAGCTGCCTGGAAACAAAGCATATTGTATAAAGCACTATATAAATAAATGTGACTACTGTTTCTGAAACAGTTTTGAGAGCAAATAACATTGTTACTAATGTCCAGCTGCACAAGTGCCAGCATATTTGATAAGAGAGCTGCAGTAAAAAGGAAGATTTTTAGTAAATAATGACATAAATTGGTTCAGAAAACTTGGAATATAGTCATATGGACTACTTTTATTGTGCTTTTTGTGTATATTCCATTGGTTTGGAATGACATGAGGGTGAATACATGATGACAGAATGTTAATGTTTGGATGACCTGATCCTTTAAAATATACACAGTGTATCTCCTAATGATATGGCTGAAAGCTCATCTATTTTGAATGTCCCTTTGTCTCTGTAGTTTTCAGTAAACATTGACCCGGTGCTGGGAGAGGAGTTGCCGTATGAAGTTCCTCTCTGGATCATCATTGTTGCAGCGGTTGCAGGGATACTGTTATTAGGCATCATCAGTCTCATTCTGTGGAAGGTATTTGTGCTCTTATATTTGGTCTACATTCCCTCAAAATCAAGGAATGTCAAAACTTTTTTCCCATCATTTAGAATTATCTGAAATCCAGGTCACAACTGGGCTGGGAAGTATTATGTTATATACTCATGAGATGGTAAAAATGTGATACAGACTAGACAGAATTTAAATGATCGGTCACAGGTGTGTGCTATTTTACAATGGCATAGAATATGGCTCATCTGGTTCATCTGATCCATCTGAGTTGAAGTCAGTGATGGGGGTAACGCAGGTAATGAGTAAAGTAATGGATTACTTTTAAATTTACAACAAACTTTCTGAGTTACTTTTTCAACTAAGTAACGCAAGTTACTTTGTTTTCCCATTTATTGACTGACACCTCTCTTGCCTCCATGTTGAGAGAATTTCCCAAACTTTTGAACGATAGTGTATACCGTTACATAAAATTACTCTTACCATGAAATTAGATTTTGGTCATCCCATCCACTTTTAGGCATTTTTTCCAAAACATTTATTTATAAACCATAACTTAACCAGGGACAGTTAATAGACTCATATGACAGGACAGATTTAAACCACATGCTTGCAGTCCATGAAATTCAATTTTACAGCACACCCTTGATGTGAAATGTCACCGCATCTTGTTATTTAAATTAGTAATGAATGTCCCGCCTTGGGCTCCGCCCCTCCTCCACAGTGCGGTTTCTTCCGACGGGCCAGCAGGAGGGAGATGTATGAGGCCAAATCCCAGAAAGCAGAAATAAAGATCCAGCCCTCTGAGACAGAGAGGCTGACGGAGGAATACTGAGCCTGCGGGGGCCCGTGGGCCGCTATGGCAGCACCATTAGGGTCCTTCGGTAAAGCAGAGCCATGATCTCTCCCTAGTTAATATACGCTTTTTCTGACTTTTCACTTTGCAAGCCTGTTACTCACCTCCTAATTCCGTAATCCCTTCATTGCCAGAGTCAAATAACAATCTCTTCTTTTCTTATTCTGTCTATCTTGCTCAGTAACTTAACCCTTAATATTCACACAAGTAAAATGAAGCTCAAATGGGAATCTCAATGCAATTTTTTTACATTTTACATTTCATTACATTCTTTTGTCCACTGTAATTTCAACTACTCACTAATGCACTTTAGTGCCTGCCCAGTGTTTCAGTGGCTTTGGTTCCAGAAGTATTTTTTCCATTCTCTGATTGGTGGAATTTTTTGTATAGCAAGATGGGTAATGTAGTTTTCACCACAAATTCTGCTGTTAAACACTATTATTTAAAAAATAAGTTAATAATGTGGGCTGACGGCTTCAACAGAAGCAAATACCATCAATTAACAACCTCGCAGCTCACAAGGTTTATAAGTTATCCTTAAAAATCAGTTTCTCTATGAAGAAAATTAAAGGAGTTTTTACTTCTGGAACCCGACTGTTGCGTTCTATTGAATCATAAAGATTTTGTTTTTTCTATGATCTTTAATTATGTTTATACATTTATTCAGTGTTACTTGTTTACTTAAAGAAATAATTCACCCCAAAACTAATATTTTGCCATCATTTACTCACCCTCGTCATTCTGACCACATATTATTTATTTTCTTCTGTGAAACACAAAATGAGATGCACAATTTCCAAGTTGCTATTTTATTTAAGGAAAGTGGATTCAGATTTTTACTGCAAAGCTCCAAAAATGGCAAAAAGCATCATAAAAGTATAATAAATATGACAAATGTAATTTGTGCTTACATTTAATTAAAATTTGATGCCAGACAACTTTTCTTGTGTCACATAAACAAATATAGCACAGCAAATTTGAACAATGCAAATGAGAAACGAAGCTGTGAAAATAGGTTTTTCAGTGAATAACAGTTTAAATTTTGGTCTGTTTCTCACAAATTTATCAAATGACTTCAGAAGATCTGAAACATAGTACACAGGTCATGTGAACTATTGCTTTTGTGAAGCTTTTTCAGAGCTTTGCTGCATAAATCAGTCTACTTTCATATGGAAAACACCTCAAGAAAATAATACAGGGTTGGAATGAGGGTGAGCAAATGATAAAATTTAAATTTGGGGGTAAATTATTCCTATTAAAGTTTTATTAAGAAGCATATCCGTCACTCTTACCTGAAATGTTTCTTTCATTCTCTGTCTGTCTTGAGCAGTGTGGTTTCTTCAAGAGGGCTGTTTACTACAGGATAATGCCAAAGTACCACGGTGTGAAAGTATGCAAAGAAGAACGCTATAGGTGTAACTTGGCCTTTCAGCCTGAGCAAGAACTGAGCAAGAAACTCTGGGTCACCAACTGGACAGAAATGCATGAATATTACTACTGACCTCCTCACCTCTCTCCGTCCAGAGCCAGGGGAGCGTGATGATTGGAGGATGTCTTTTATTAACCCCGGATAACTCAACGGACACTGGACACTGGCGTTTGAAGCTGTCATTCATACGCAGTGAGCTATTGAGAACATGTTTTGAAATGTCTGTTGGTCTGTGTGCAATATCATGTTTTGTAGACCATTAAACCACTTTCAGCAAAGCCAGATTGTCTGGGACACCTAGTAATAATTAATTGATTTATTTGATTATTTTTAAATCTTCATGAACATGTAAATATGTTTTGGTTTCAAGCGTGTGCTTTATTGCATTATAATAGGTTTTTAATATAATCAAGGTGATATACTAACTTTCCCCCTTATGTTGAGGACAGAAGGTGTCTGCTATAGTTTACCTGCTAAAGCAGTGGGTCATTTTTGCTCATTGACATTTTCCATCATGCTATAACTGATCTGAGATCAGTTCTCATCAAACAACACTGAGGAAATAGACGATTTCCAGTTCTGCTGAATTTAATTGCATTTTGTTTAGATGCTCATTTTGCAACACTGTGTAAGTTTAAGAACTGCTCCATTTTTCCCCAGCTACTTACTCCCATGGAGGAAGACTCTTAAAAATAAAGGTTCTTTATTGGCATCGGTGGTTCCATGAAGAACCTTTAACATCCACTGAACCTTTCCAATGCACAAAAGGTTCTTTAGAGTGGAGAAAGTTTCTTCAGATTATTAAAATGTTCTTCACATGAAGAAAAAAATGGTTCATTTAAGAACTTTTGACTGAAAAGTTCTTTGGGGAACCAAAAATGGTTCTTCTATGGCATCGCTATGTAAACCTCCTTTTGGAAACTTTATTTTTAAGAGTGAAGACTACAATGTCTAAGGCCCCGTTTTCACTAGTAAAAACAATGCTCGTCTACACTGGCGTTTCCACAGTGTTTCAGAAACAATCTCTGTCTACAATACATGACCGAAAACGCATGTCACATGACCGTTCATGCACACTAGGCATGTGTGTACAAGTGTAAACAGTTGCCTCTTGCGCATGTAGGTAGCTGCAGTATTAAAAAATGCTTAACTGCACAATGGCTGCTAAAAATGACAACAAAGCCAGCAAAGATTGCAGTTCAGTCTCCATGTTATTGTTTACATGGTGGGCAGCGAACGTGGGCAGCCACACCATCATTTTCAAAAGTCTGTTTTCAGTTTACACTGAAACACAACCCCGGCGTTTTCAAACTAAAATGGGTTTTCGAAAAGTCTCCATTTTTGAGGGTCGAAAACGCCAGAGTAGTGTAAACAACAGGAGTAACCGTAGCAAAAGTTATGCGTTTTAAAACGAAAACGCACTAGTGTAAACGGGGCCTAAGTGTATAAAATGTTTGCCCAAATCATCATGTTCCTATCATCATTAGTTGGGTGAATCTCAAATGAAAAAAGAAAAGAAAAAACGATATATTTCAGTCATGATAACTCTCGGAGTGAATTATTTGCATTTATTTGCATGGGACATGGAATGTAAATATGCTTGATTTTGCTACTCTGCTGCTGAGCAAATACAAGAATTTGTTCAGCTTAGTTAAAATAATATACATAAAGGACATGCTACTGTAAGAATATATTAAAGCAGATTTCTACAAGTGGTGCTGGGGAGGAGGAGGGGTAAAGTTTTCATAATCGCGCAGCAGGGCGATCGCAGGCTAGGGCGAAATATATGGTTATGTGGATGAAGATGTACAACTGGTTGGCTAATGCCACAGCATTAGAGGAACCAATCAGCGCTCGAGTTTCATGACTGAAATATATATATATATATATATATATATAATTTAGGATATTTTGTTTTTGCATTGTGATTCAGTTTTAATGACAATTACAGTAAGCACAATTACATTTAATCAAAGCTGACATGTAATTAGTCAATAAAATATACAGTCCTGCCCCAAAGTCCACTTATTGGTTGAGCCAATGTTTATTTTTCTTTTGATTTTGTGGTGTAATACGAGTAAAAATTGTTGTCGGCTTTTGTGAGAGTCATTCAGTTATTGTTTATTCATTTAGTTTAATGTATTTTTGTTTAAGATTATCTTTGTCTCTGCTGTGTCAATTTGTATTGTGGTGACCCTTTTTTGCAGAGGAACAACTTCAAGAGAACTACTGTCATGTTGGTGCGATTCATTTTACAAGTGAAGAATGTAGATTTTATGCTTGAACAAATGTTATAATTTCTATAAAACGATGTACTGCCAAGCCACATGGATTGGAGGTTTAATTTCAAAAACAGCTCAGATAAGTCCACTTTCAATAATGAGTATATATTGTATCAGATGGTATAAGATTGCTTTTATGGTGATATGGAGTAAGTTTCATATTTTAGTGGAATTTGCTATAATCAAATGGTGGGTTAGAGTGAAAAAAAAAAAAAAGTCTAAAAAGAGTGGGTTAGAGTGTCAGAGAGAAGCCTATATTGGTTGGCTTGTTTAGTTGTTATTAAAAGTATAGAGTTGGATACTAGAGCAGATTGGGTTAACCACTAGACTTCATTACAGTCTGAGCAAATAAAATGACACAGAGTGACTGCTTGTATACTTCAGACCTGGGTTGAGGGATGAGAAAATATACTGTATGTTCACAGAAAAAAAAAAGGCTTTTTTTATACTGTACTGATATTAAAATATTTTTAAAAACTGAAGGTTGCTGTTGTAATGAAAATGTTCCTGCGCTCAGACAATAAACAAAGCCAGAATGTCTGTATAATCTTTATATTCTATAAAGGTTTACCAGTAGAATCAATCAAAAAATGCACACAGTTAAGACTATACAAATAATTGAAAACAGCAGTCAAACATTGACATTTTTTTACAAATAAATTACAAGTCACTTTTCATTGCATAGTCAAACAAATTTGACCAAAAATAATAAATATACATTACATTCAAAAAGAGGTGAATCTTGTCAAAAAGTAATGACTGCATGGTAAGAATAGAATTGTTTTCTTTTTGAAGAATTTTACTTAAGCTCCATCTGAGACATTGATTTGTCCTGTAAGCGTTTAGTCTTCCTGTATCTGTAGACTAAGAAGACGATGCCGAGCAGGAAGACGATGCTCAGAACCAGCAGTATCCATTGACCCGCTGCAGCGCCTGCCTCATCCACACTCAATCCCAGGAAGTTGACTGCTTTCGGCTTCTCTTCCAACACGGAAGTGACTGAAACAAACAGGTAAGAAGTGTGGGAGCATTTTGTTAGTGACATGGTAGTGACATTGTTTACATTTTGGAGAAAAAGTTGGATAAACCTTGGGACTTGCAAACACATGAAAATAGCTAGTAGTCAAGTAACACTGAGTTAAGAAAAATAAAAGGAAATTGATTGTTTCTGGATTAAAATTCTCAAATACTACAATAAACCTCAAATGATTTTAAAATCAAAGATTTTGAAATCGGTGCTACCTGACTAGAGAAAACAGACAAAAGTGTCTGCAATGGATAGGCTTGACCAGAATCAAATACCGCCTTGCTTTAGTAGGAAATACTTCTTAGCAAACTTTTAGTTATAATGATGTCGACTTTTATTGTTCTGGTTTGCCAGAATTCAAACAGTAAACATTTAGTGGGAGTGAGTTATTTTCGGTTTCCAGTCAAGGATCCAGCGCATTGCAGGCAGTGCCTAAAGGAAAAGAATCTAAAAAAAACCTATTAACTATTTTAATATAAAAAAATATTAAAAAATAATATTATATATAATACAAATTATACTTGTACAGTACAAAGTTAATTGAAAATTGGATCCTTATGAAAAGCTTATGAAAGACAGCTTTTTATGTATTTTATAAATGTATTATAGAAAGGAAGTTAAAAGAACTGGGTAGGGGACTAGTCCAAAATTTTGGCAAATTTCACTTTTTAGCACTCAGAAGTATTTACAATATTTAAATGGAGTGAAAAAGCACAATAAAAACACAATCCAAAATTTTATAACTACTGAAAAATTGAGTTTTTAATGCGTTTTTATAATTACAATCAGAAAAGAATGTTTCTCTATTAGAACAATCACCTAATCCAGTGCTTTAAAATTGTGTTGGAGCTTGGAAAATTGTAGCTGGGATTGGCTAACTAACATCTGATGATCAAGAAATAAGTACAATTTTATTCTGTTCCAATTCATTTGACTGAACTTCGTTCCAGTTTCCCAGCAAAAGCACGTTTATTTTTCAATAAAACACTAGAGTGGTAAACTAACATTTGGATGTCGATTCATGAACTCCACGCTTACTTTTGTACGGTGTCCAGTCATACTCTGGCCATCCCAGGACATCACCGTTCTTTTTGTTCTCCGCCTCCAGCCACTCGATGAGCGGTTGGAAATACTCCATCAGAGGCTGGACAGACATTTTGGGCTGGCCAGTAATCAGAGTCATGGCTTCAGGCCATGGTTTACTGAAGCCCATCTTCATCACATCCCTGAGAAAAGAGTAGAGAGCTTAAATTCACATGTTGAAAATCTATCAAATTTCATTACTTCATTACTCTTAGTGCTTGTAAAAACTGGAAAATCACTCAGTGATTTACTGACCCCAGGAGTTTCCCTGCTTCTTTGGACTGGTAGATATCACAGTTGTGGAGCGGTGCTGGCTGACTGGCGGCTTCACACAGGGCCTTGTGCAACTGGAACTGAATTACAAAACTCACAAAGTACCTATTGGAGCCAAACCAATAAACAGTCAATCCAAAGGCTTATGTTTTGTGTAACATGATAGATGCAAGATATTTTCACATTGGTGATTTATTTTATCGTCTACCTGACATAGGGCACATTAGCTGGGATGTGGAACTTTGCACCAGGGTCGAAGTCCTCCTCAGTGCGTGGTACAGGTGGACACAGTCCCTGGTACTTCATTCTGTTACAATAAAATACACAAATTCAGCTCTGGTAAAAACTTTACACATTGCACAATTTACATGTTAATATAACTGCTAGCAAAGAACAATAACAACTAGGGGTGTAACAATGTTTAAAAAAACTAAAGTGTATTTTTTGTTGTGGATGTCCCAATTGAGACAGGATTTGCAATTTTCACAGAGTTAAATGAAATGTTCATGTTATATTTTGGTTGCATTTGTGAGTTAATAAAAATGTAACTGGTTGTGTAAAATAAGCAAATAATATCGTAACATGGATCTAATCAAATCGTAATCATATTGCAGCATGTTTTGAGTTATAGGCATATATCATATCACTGGCTAAGATGTCAGATCGTATCAACAAGGATGTCTAATCAATTGAAATTGAAATTTTTTGAATGTGGTAATTTATTAAAATCAATAAACAATAATAGTGCCCTATGATTTTTTTAAAAAAAATTTTTATAATGATTTAATACAAATTTGGTTAAACTGAACTTTTATTTTGGCAGGTTGTAGTAAAGACCTTTGAGTTTCTGTGTGTATCTGACAATATGTATAATTTCAAAGGCTGCGCCCTCCAAAAGTTGCTGTCATGATCATGTCTTGTTTAGGGGCTGTTTACACAACACTGTTTTCAACTAAAAACATAAAACTTTGTATGTATTTTGGGTGTTCATTTACACGACAATGGCGTTTTGGGGACCTGAAAATGCAAACTTTTGGGTTTCAAAGTGCAAGTTTTTGAAAGCTATACCATTATCGTCTCCTTGTAAACTACAAAAATGCAATTTGTGAAAACGGTGACGTCATGTACATGCGTATTACGTGTTCAGTCTTATAGACGCAGTAGTTTTTCTTTACAAAGTGACATCGCCAACTACTGGCTTGGCATGAATAATACAGCGTTTTTAATCGTTTTCGATTCTGATCTGTGTGAACGGGGATCGTTTTGACAACATTGTCATCTGTATGCGAAAAACACAAAGGAAAAACATTTCCGTTTTTAGTACATCGTTGTCGTGTAAACGCACCCTTAGAGTTCACACAGAACGCATCTTTGCGTCTAAAAACGCAAGACGCAGCACTCGGGAATGGTTTTAAAAAAAAAAAAAAAAAGCTTGTAAACAAAAAGCTTGCAATGCTTGCCCCGCCTCTGAGTTCTTCTGATTGGTCCACTGTTTTGGAACTGACATTGATGAGCGGCGCTGCGTGTAAAAGTTCAAATTCTTTTAACTTGACACAGCATCTTAAAAATGCGGCACTCATGTGTAAGGCGCTTCAAGAGACGCGAGACGCGAGCGTAACGGTCATGCACGTCCGTCTAGCGCGTTTACATAGAAAAACAATGGAAAAGTAGCGCATTGGAATGGAAAAACGCGTTCTGTGTGAACGGCCCCTTAGTTTCATTATCTGGTTCTGTTTAGTTACTTTGTCACTGTTTTTGTTTGTTACCATGGTTTCTAATTAGTTTCGCACCTGTTCCCTGTTATGTTAATTATCATCGTTGTGTTTATAAGCTTCCAGTTATTCCTCATGAGCCGTAAAATATTGTAATTTCTGTCTTTTAAACATAATGGTTACTTTTCTGATCTAATCAAAAAGTTAATTTGTTCATGTCCTCATATAGTGAGACGACAGATGCTGAAAACACCATGAGCATCACGCATGCTTGAGTACGTGTAGTAGACCAAACTGCGCCGCTCATTCACACAGAGACACGCAGAACATGCAGACTTCCTATTTAAATAGTCTTTTTGCGGTTTAATATTCACAGACACTAGTCTAGATTTTGATTACAGCCATACATTTGATCTAAATTTGCCAAATTCCGTATTGTACAGTTAATTCCATTTTTATGACTGCATTTCGCAACACTGAAACCATAGGGCTCTACTACCCCTTTAACAGCGTGGATTAGTAGAAGAATGGTCACCTCAGGTTCCACCACTCTTTGTTGTACTCTGAGCTTGAGGTCCTTCCATCAAATACTTTCCACCTCCACTGGTCCATCAGGTAGCCGAAAGGGAGGAAGGCAATCTTATCCAAGGCAATGCTCATCAGGAAGTTGATGGTGCTCTCTACAGACCAGTAAAAATCACTTAGAGTTTGGATTGGCATTTAACGTATATGTTTTGTTGCAAGATTCATTGCGGATGTACCTTTATTTTCCTCCACCTTGTCCAGCAGGCCAATGCTCTGAAGATGTTTAGGTGTGGAGACTGACAGGGCCAATACGTCACCGATGGCCTCGTGGAATCCAGGGTTGGCGCCATCGCGGAAAGAGATGGGTTGATCCTTGTACTGCAGGAAGTACTGAACATGGCCCATCTCATGGTGCACAGTGATGAGGTCATCCATGGTGACCACTGTGCACTGTTTGATCCTAGAGATGGAGGAAAAGGTTCACAGTGAGGTTCACAAGATAACAGAAGGAAAGGCTAGAAAGTTGTTATTTCAGATGTCATTTCAGCTCTAACATCCCTTATCAAATGAACAAGAGGAGTAGGTGAAATTCTAGTTTGTCTGGCCCAGGAGACATCTTAGGACACTTCATGAAATATAGGCTCTGTCTAAAAACTAGCAAGATTCATTGTTGTTTACTGCCTATAGGCAGCGATCAAGACAAAATCAAACACTCTACTGTACATAGAAACTTTATTCATCATACAAATAACGCTCCACATCCGAAGTGCATGAGAGACTTGAGAGACATTCCACTATTTTTGAAAATAGGCTCATTTTCCAACTCCCCTAGAGTTAAACAGTTGAGTTTTACCGTTTTCGAATCCATTCAGCCGATCTCCGGGTCTGGCGGTAGCACTTTTAGCATAGCTTAGCATAGATCATTAAATCTGATTAGACCGTTAGCATCTCGCTCAAAAATGACCAAAAAGTTTCGTTATTTTTCCTATTTAAAACTTGACTCTTCTGTAGTTACATCGTGTACTAAGACCGACAGAAAATGAAAAGTTGCGTTTTTCTAGGCCGATATGGCTAGGAACTATACTCTCATTCCGGCGTAATAATCAAGGAACTTTGCTGCCGTACCATGGGTGCAGCAGGCGCAATGATGTTACGCAGCGCCTGAAAATAGTACCCAGCTAACTCTTCAACTACACAAACTTAGCGGGACTATTTTCAGGCGCTGCGTAATATCATTGCGCCTGCTGCAATTTGGATGTTTTGCAATTTGGAGTGAATTTTTGGATGTTTTTGGACCAAACTTCACGTCAAAAAATCTTATTGGTTTTAACATATGGTATCACAGCATTTGTTACTGATTATATCACACCTTTCCAGCAACCATGCCGGAGTATGACCGTCTTGCTGTGATATGAAGCACATACCTGAAGTCTTTGCGGTTGTAGAAGTCCCAAGCAGAGGCATGGCAGACCACTTCACGGCCATCAGTTGGCTTTTCCAGCATGGACTTGCTCCAAAACTCAGGAGGCATGGGCAGAAGATCCAGAGAAGTAAAGAAACGGTCCGATTCCTCAAACATCCGCTTGGGGGTCCAACCCTGAAGAACCAAGGAGCAGTTTACTAGATAGAAACCATAGTTTATATAGATAGAAATCAATGAGTGCAATCTGTGTCCTTCATTTGTCATTGCACAGTACTGTATAAAGTCTTTACCAAAAAGTTTCAAGAAGGTTGTCTTTTGTTTTAGGAAATATTAGTTTAAATTCCCAAATGTTTATTTTCACTGTCTGAATATTGATAATCCAATGACATTTTGTATGCACAAGGAGACATAAAATATCTGTCTTACCTATTTGCCCTCCATGTAAACAAGATGCTATTTGTTACTGTTTACACTTGGTGCAAACAGTATCTACCACTATTTGCACTCAGTGTAAACAGCATCTACCTTCTTACGGTACATGCAAATAGCCGCTGCTTTCAGAGAATGACACACATGGAACTTTTTCCAAGAGTTCAGACTGTGTCATCTGGGAATAGAAAGAATGTGTTTTCAGTTTTGATCTTACTTGGGCAATCATGGCTGGGGTGGCATCCACTTGTGTGGCACCAGGGTATGGAATGACAAGGTCCATGATACCAGACCACGTTTGGGCCCACATGTTTCCTGAGAAAAACCGAGCAGAGAAAAACATGAGCCAAATGAACGGCAGGATGTGAGAGATGTATCCCTGACCACTGGCACTGGAGGAAACCACTGGGCTTGGAATTCCAAGTCATTTAATCTCCAGTCATGTGGAACCATTGCATACACACAAACACAAGTACACACAATTTCCCACACGTGCATACCCAAATGCAGGCACTAATATGTACACACACAGACACACAAACTCACACAGTCACGCTTGATGATTTTGAATGCACATTAAATCCTGTCGATTCTTTTGGAGTTGCCGCAAACAACTACAGAATATCAATGTAAACCATCGAGAAAAAAGAAGGAGATCTGGATAGTACTGAAATAGTGTTGATTTCAGCAAGTTACTGAATCTGTATCTAGTTTTCTGTGTTTAGCCACTTCTGTGAAAGAAAGCTTTGGGTTTAAAGAATTATGGTTGCAGGACTAGAATTGATTCAAAAATGTCTTTTGAATTGCTGAATTGTAGTAAAGGTAACAAGTATGCACAATTCAGATTTGGTTTTAAAGTTACCAGAAAGCTGCTGTTTTTCAGATAATGAAAGTCAATGCTGACTGCAACTGTCAAGCAAGATATTCTATTCTGTTTTTATATGGATGATGGAACGCGATGATGGAGTCAAAAAATATAAGTAGTTTGACACATTAACAGTTAGTTACTGTATATCAATTAGGATAAATAGGCATCATCAGTCAAAATCAATTATGTTCGAATTTATGTTTTGTCCAACACAGTCTCGTGGCGGTTTGTGACTATGTTTTGCTCAAATTGGTGGCTAATTCGAATGAATTGTTCAATCGCATTTGTATGTTTTTGTACGATCTGCTATGCCCCAGTGACGGTTATGTTTAGAGGTGGACCTTCATGCTTACTTTTTTCATGCTAACTTTTTTTTAAATCATTATCTTGAGCAAAATAAGCAAGTTGACATTCAGTACAATCTATATCTTTCATTTCGAATATATACAACTTTAATTTACGTATTTTAGTTTGTCAAAAGCTTTAAAGCACCATTTTTGAAGAGTGTGCATGTGCGTACATGCTCTAGTATGTTAGAAGGAGCCAATAATTAAATCTGGAAATAAAGCAAAATTATTTTAATTATTATTTATTTAATTATTAGTCCTCAGATGCCATAGCCAAAAAATCTGGCATTAATTCAATTTTAAACAGATTAAGCAAAAAGAAGTTATTACTCCACCATCTGTGCGACATCATTAACCAACGTGGTTTGCGACAATACAGTTTCGGGAAACAGTCGCGACTAGCTAGTAGATTTCTTGGTAACACTTTATTTTAAGTTGTATGTGTTACAGTGTAATTATACATTTAAGTACCAAGTAATAATAATTAACTACATGTACTTACTATAGGGTTAGGGTGATTTAGGTTAGTTTCATGTAATTAAGCACAATTTATAGTAATTACTATAGTAACTACTATAGTATAGTACTATACTAGACTAGTAGTAACTAGTTACTACTAACGTGTAACAAAGACACTGTAAAAAAAAAAAGCGTTACCGATTTCTTCAACAATGCATCGTTTTATGGTAGTAGTTAAAGGCACAATATGTAATTTTTTGCCGCTAGAGGTCACTTATTCAAAACAAAGGCATAGAAGCGCAGAATCATGCGAGACAGCCGGTGGAAAAGAATCTGACAGGACTCAGGCAGAAATCATGTTCATGGTTGAGATTATTAACATTACTTTAGTATGAAGCAGAGCAGGGCCGAGTGCTGTGGGAGCGGAACGAGGCCGCTGGAGCGATTGCTATTGAGAGACGAACGCGACACACGGCTCAAGAGCAGCAGAACTTTTATTATGCCACAGTCTGGTCAAGCGTATGTGGGGTAACGCAGCACTGTTTATCATATTAGATACATTTGATTATGTTGAAAATGATGTTATAACGTTACTCTGTATGTTGTTCGCTCGGCGGCTGCTATGAGACACGTGTTGAAATGAATAATAATCAATATGTAATCAAGAAAACAAGATTCAAACAATAACACTAAATGTGTAGAGCTATATAACAATGATTAGTTTTCTGCTTATAAATATATCCAAACAGTTGTTCCCTTGTCTAATAAAACATATAATATATTAAAGCGTCTTTGGTGTTTCCATGGTTTCTACGAAATAAAACTGGAAATCGAGGGTAATGATGTCATTGATAGGTGATGCACGGACATGGTCCTGGTTAAAATTGCTTGTTTATCTGGATTTAAACATTCTTGGAAACATCTGGGATAATTTAAGTACACAAGCCAACAAAACATATGACACTGTTATAGTAGTTTTTGGAAATTTGAATCCAAAAATCTTACATATTGTGCCTTTCAGCAGCGAGTTAAGTTGTTGTACGGGAAACGCACCCCTAATTGGTAGACATTACAGATAACATGTAACATGTATTACATATGGTTGGTAAGACACTTTCTAACCAAAGCATATTGCGATTAAAAAATACAAATCATGTTACTGTGAATATTTCATCTCTCACCAAGCAGATGAGCTGGAATTGGTCCTTTAAGGTTGATGCGTTCTTGTCCATATTTGTTGAACAGGGCCCTGCGCACATAAGCATGAACGTTGAGGTAGAGCGGTTCTAGATCTTTCCACAAGGCCTCCAGATCCTGTTCAAAGGTGGGGGTCTCATACAGGGAACGCCAGAATGCCCCGTTATCCGAGTGACCTGATATTGGACAAACAATCAACATTTAGAGCGTCATTCAACAATCTCTTGAACTATTCTTATTGTGAGTCAGTCAGTGTTTGTTGTCACTTGGCTATAGTTTGTAAACTTTCAAAATGTAGCCTGAAAACTAAATTCACTGTCCTCCTTAAAAATTAAATATCTTTCTCCAGCTGTCCTGTGTTGCAAGAGATCTTCATACAAAAAGTGCTTTATTTTCAGGCATTTACCATTGCTCTTTGCAGCTAAGTTGGCAAGCTCCACGTATCTCTTGTAGCTGTTGCGGAGCTCTCTGCCCGAGGCATTACGCCAACCCTGCCAGGCGAACAGCAGCTCATCATAATCCCTGGACTCAGCCATGATCTTATTCAGATCTGGAAAACAAAACACAAACACATCAAAAACAGAGCATAAGGGGGGTTGGAGTAATCAATTTGGCAGGCTGTGATATGAAAAACAGACTCTATAAGCACTTTCATTGTTCACTGTTCCACTACGAACAGTTTGCAGTTAGTGTAACTAACAAAAACACAGTGGGTTTTTGCACAGCATGTGCATAACTTTTAAAACATCAAATAAAATCTTGTATAAAAGTAGCTTGTCGTTATGTGCTGACTTTCACACATTATTTTATATAGCATACTGTAATTCATGATCAAGATTTTTCAATGTCTTTAAAAGAAGTCTCTTCTTCTCACCAAGGCTGCATTTAATTGATCAAAAATACAGTAAAAACAGAAATATTATGAAATATTATTACAATTTAAAAAAACGTATTCCTGTGATGCAAAGCTGAATTTTCAGCATCATTACTCCAGTCTTCAGTGTCACATTATCCTTCAGAAATCATTCTAATATGCTGATTTTCTGCTCAACAAACATTCTTATTATTATCAATGTGTTGCTTAATATTTTTGTGGGAACCATTATACACTTTTTCAGGATTCTTTGATGAATAGAATGTTCTAAAAAAAGCAGCATTTATTTGAAATTTAAATCTTTTGTAACATTATAAATGTCTTTACTGTCATTTTTGATCAGTTTAATGTGTCCTTGCTAAATAAAAATATTGTCTAAAAAAAAACAATCTTCTAAACAGTGCAGTAAATCTAGTAAAAGTTAACTCACCTGGATCCAAAGACAGACAATTTGATTTATCCTTGCAGACTGTCGCTACGCTGTACAGGGTCTCCATGGACGCTAGCAAATTATTGTACTATGAACATGAAAAATATGAAGAGGTCATATTTTAGTCTTTCAAAAAGCACAAGTTCAGTCTTTTCAATACTTCCATTTGTAAAATCCAATAAAAAATCCATCCTTACCTCCTTGAGATCTTCTTCTGGAAGTACAGCTCTCTCAAGGTCACTCAGTTTCGTCAGGATTCTCTTCACCGACTCGTCCTGGAAGTCGCTGGTGTCGAACTTATGGGCCTCTAGTCCATAGATCTTTGTGTGATTGGCCATCTCCAAGTTTTTTTGCAGCTAAAGCCAAAAATTGCAGCATGAGACTCTTGAGAATGAATGTTGTTGTAGTAAACAGAGCAGTCTGGGCCTCACCATGATCTCCTTGTGGGCTTCAGTGATGTCAGTGTTGTAGGTCCAGGAGGCCTCAGTATAAGCGTTCCAGACCTCCTCGGCTGTGCGGTTGTATTCCTCCAAGAACTGTTTGGCCTGCATCTCATCTGTTATTTTACCTGAGGCTATCAAGAAAAAACATGAGGATTTGAGTTTTGCTCATTTTCTGAGGAAGCGAGCTAATATATAATGTAGCAGAACTGTAAAAGTTTAAATTTAAAAGTCGCAGCAATGGTTTAAAAAGTAGCCTAATTCTGTGGGGAAATATTGATGAGTTGTTCGTCTTGTTGTTAGAATGATTGTTTTGTACACCATAATGGATTATAAAGATAATAAACAGGTAAGATTTCTTCTAAAAATCAATATTTCACATCCCCATCATTATGTGGTGAAGCCGTGTAATCAAATTTAGTTTTTTTAAATAAAATATTGCATTATTTATAATAAATTATTTATCTGTGCAAATTCATGAGCACTGTTTAATCAAAATTACTTCCCCTCCCTCTTGTAGCAACATCTCTTCTCTTCTCTGATGATGTTTTTACTGGTGCGAGGGCGGGGCAACCTGTCACTCACATGAGATTGACCAATAGCAAACCACAGCCATCCAATCAATGCCCAAAGGGACAAAATCAAGTCCCACCCTACATTTTTTCTTGTCCAAGAAGCCATTTCACTCAGATATACGTCACAATAGGGAAGAAAAGCCTATCACAACTTCCTTTTCATACCAATTTTAATGAAGATAGTCTGCATATGGTCTTACCAATGTCTTCAGGGTAGCCTTCTGGAACCGGTGGCACCCAATTAAAATCAGGCCAGCCCAGCGTTTCTCCTGTTTTCTCATTCTGTTTCTGTAGCCAGGTAGTAACTGGCTCAAAATAGCTCATCAGGGAACTGGCGTCCATTTTGTTAGTGCCCAGTGCCTCTTGAAGCACCTCTGTCCAAGGCTTTGAAGAGCCAGCCATTAAGACTTTCCTTCAAAAAGCAATCAAATAACACTCAGTCGATATCTAGACTTTCCATTCATGGTGATGATAGAGTGGTTTCATCCAAAGCAGTCGATCTGTATAATCAATACTTACTGTAAAACAGCTCCAGCCTCTTTCGATCTGTAAATATCACATTTGTGCAGAGGTCCAGTATGTCCAGCCTCTTTACATAGTTTCTCATGGAACTGGAACTGAAGAATGAAGCTCACAAAGTATCTAAATGAGAAAAAAAATAGTTAGCCAATATTTCTCTGTGTAAGACAACGGTTATTGATTGCTTATTTATCAAGGGAAGCTCATGATAAGAACCCAACCTGATGTACGGTGTGTTTCCAGGAATGTGATATTTTGCTCCAGCATCAAAATGTTCCTCTGTACGTCTGATTGGTGGACAGATGCCTTGGTATTTTGTCCTAATAAAAGAAATAAAATATCAATCAATTCAAGGAAGTACTGTTGATTTCGGGTTGGTAAGATTTTTTTAATGATTTTGAAAAAAAAAGTCTCATCACATTTTTGGATAAAAAATACAGAAAAACAGCAATATTGTGAAATATTGTATTGAAATATTGAAATATTGTATAAAATATATTATAATTTAAAATAACTGTTTTCTATTTGAATATATTTTAAAATGTAATTAATTCCTGTAATGCAAAGCTGCATTTTCAGCATCATTACTCCAGTCTTCAGTGTCACATGACCCTTCAGAAATCATTCTAATACACTGATTTGCTGCTCAAGAAACATTTCTTATTATGTTGAAAACAGTTTAATATTTTTGTAGGAACGATGATACATTTTTTCAGTATTCTTTAATGAATAGAAAGTTCAAAAGAACAGTATTTAGTTGGATTAGAAATCTTTTGTAACATTATAAATGTCTTTACTGTCACTTTTAATGTGTTCTTGCTGAATAAAAGTAGCAATTTCTTTTTCTTTTCTTTTTTTTTTTTAAATCTTGCTGGCCCCAAACATTTGAATTATAGTGTATGTAGAGAAGTAAGCAAAAATATGTTTTTGATAATTTAATTATTTAAACAATTTTGCACAATTTATTTCTACTCGTAAATTGATCATTACAATCAAAGTTTTTGACATTATAGTTTTGATGTCTCAAAAAAGAAGAAGAAGAAGAAGAAGAATCTACAGACATCAGTTTAAAAATATTAGTTCAGTAAGTGGAAAAAATATGAGATGAGAGGGGAAAAAATCGAAGCTTTTGCGTTTATTCACAAAACTTTTGCGTTTCCCTGAGAAACTATTGTGTTCCCCCAGAAACTTTGCATTCGCTCGCCAAAAAGTTTCTTAGGGGAACACAAAGATTCGAGCACAAGAGAATGCAAAAGCATTGACATATCATTTTTCCTCCCATCTCATATTTTTTTTCTCACCATGTTCCTTTAAGCCTAAATTATAGGCCTACTTCACTTTTTACGTGTACGCGCGGGTCAGCGTACAGTGCGCGAGACGCGAATTTCGTCATCAGAAGAGTACGCGTATACTGTGGTCGCATATGCGTATTTCTTTTTTCTTTCTTTTTTTTTTTTTTTTTTTTTTGCAGTAATTAGTTTATCCACGAGGTGGCAACCGTGCCCTGAGGCCTTCGATTCGCAAGGTATTTGAATAAGAACTGCATAAACAGACCAGAATGCATGCAAGTTACAGCGACAATGGAAGCCTACATAGACGAGATATTGTGCTAAGAAGTTATAAGTAGCCTCATTTGTACAACTCTAGCATGGAAAAATACAAAGATGTTTACATGGGTTGTAACTCGTGGCGAGAGATTGCTTAAAACTGCGCATGCGTCGAACGCCTATGTATGCGCATTGCGTATGAGTCAAATGAAGTATACTTTCCAAGGCTGTGCGTTCGACTGTGCGCGTACACTAGCGTACGTGTAAAAAAAAAAAAAAAACGAGGTATACCCAGGGCTTTATGTGGCTCCGTCGTTTACCTTTCAATATTATCATGAACTGCTGATAACAGCACAAATGATCGATTTCTGACCACAATGATCCATTATGAGACGCTGGTTTTTACCTGAGGTACCACCATTCTGCATTGTAACGTTCAGGCGGTGTTCGTCCACTAAAAACACCCCAGCGCCACTGATCAATAAGGTATCCAAAAGGAAGGAAGGCGATCTTTTCCAAAGCCATCTTCAACAGGTAGTTGATGTCACTCTCTATGGAATTTCAAATATTTCATCAGTTTATCAGAGGTTTACACTATACTGTAAGTATCATTCTGAACATCTTTCGCCTACCAGCATCATCAGTCACTTGATCCAGAAGGCCAATGGTGTTGAGATGTTTAGGTGTGGACACAGAAAGAGACAGCACGTCCCCTACGGCCTCATGGAAGCCAGGATTGGCTCCTCTCCTGAAGCTGACCGGCTGGTCTTTATACTGGAGGTAATACTCGACATGGCCCATCTCATGATGCACGGTGAAAAGCTGCTCCATAGTCACAGTGGTGCACTGTTTGATTCTAAACAGAGTCAAAAACAAACATTTAGCTGTTTATTACACAATAATACATTTGATGGTGATGTCATTTTTATATTAAAATAATTCTACAATCCCATTTTGAAACTAAACAACCCATTCGTGGGTTGCTTTTCCTGAAAAGCTTAACAATGTGATGCTATCAAAATGTTCTGTTTATTTGATCATTCTGACCAATCAGAAACAGCAGCGTTGACTCAACCAATGTCATGAGTTTGGGACAAGTGTTTGGGAAACAGCCAATATTTTTGCAGCTTCAAACAGAATTACAGTATGTTTGTTTGACTGGCTTTACTGGGCTTGACATAACAACATTGGCTCAAACAATTGAGAGAGTGAGTTTGGGGTATGAGTTCTTTCTGAACAATAGGTAAGATGGGAGGAGTGTTTTAAGCTTGTCGGAAAACAGCATTTTTGCCTTTTTTAATTTTTCAAAAATATAACACACTCACTAGTTTGTATATACATGCATAAGAGTAATACTTTTTTTTTTAATGTAATGAGAATCTATAACAAACTGTCATTTCCACCTTATTACATTTATGCATTTTGTAGAGGCTCCAAAGTGACAAAAAAGGACAAAAGCAATTCATCAAAAAAGCCAACAATATTCATAATCTCAAATGATGTAGTGTGTTTAATACCATGGTGGAAATTTATACAATTTTTAACATATTTGGAATACCATTAGCCATTCTTGAGACAGCTAATTGGCAACACTTTACAGTAAGATCCCATTAGTTAGCATTAGTTAAAGGGTTAGTTCACCCAAAAATGAAAATTCTGTCATTAAATTCTCACCCTCATGTCGTTCCAAACCTAAAAGACTTTCGTTCATCTTCAGAACACAAATTAAGATATTTTTAATAAAAATCTGAGTGATTTCTATTCCTCTATTGACAGTCTACGCAACTACCACTTTGATGCTTCAAAAAGTTCATAAAGAGATTGTAAAACTAATCCATATGAATTGAGTTGCTTAGTCCACAAAATCAGAATCCTGTGAGGAAACACTGATTTTTATGAACTTTACTCCAGCATAGTAAAACAAAGTTCCTTTTAAGTCAGTAAAGCTGTTAACGCCAAATTAATATGCTTTAATCACGGTTGGAAGACCTCATATCAATCACAGAGAATCCCACCAGCAAAAAGAGTACAACAGTTTTTATAGAATAGGAGCATAGCAAAGGTAACAGGACATATTACTCATCATCACCACATCATTTTTCTCTAATATGACTGATTCTACATAGGTGCAAAATCAGCAACCACGTAACTTCTCTTTTACTAGCAAAGCAAATTTAGATCTGCCCAAAACATGGGTTTATTAGTTGATTCATTGATTACTCAATATGTCATGGGTCTATTAGTTGTCTAGCCATGACATGTCCCTAAGTTTCATTTCCCCTTTTGTTATATTCAGATATGATTCAGACACACACTGACTTTGGCTCAAGGTTTGGGGACATTTAGGTTTCTAAAGCATATACATGTTAATCCTGCAAGAAAATAAATGTTAGTTATGATTAATTTTAAAATTCTATAACAAATATTTTATCTGGAGCATTAATGTTGGGACGTGTAGGTTGTTGCAAGCGACACGTAACTTGAAACTATTCCATGGAAATCCCCCCCCCCCCCAATGGAAAGTTTGGAAGACTGTTTTAATGTGATCTTCATATTACAAAAAAAAGCTGAAATCTGTTCTTTTTAATAAAAATCTGCCATTTTGCTGCAATATGAACCACTTTCCTGTGACATGATTCATGTACCTGAAGTCTTTGCGGTTGTAGAAGTCCCATGCAGAGGCATGGCAGACCACTTCCCTTCCATCAGTTGGTTTCTCCAGCATGGCCTTGTCCCAAAACTCAGGAGGCATTTCGATCAAACCCAGAGAGGTGAAGAACTCCTCAGCCACCCGGAACATGTGAGTGGCGTTATAACCCTATGGGTACAAATCACTTCATCACTCTCTGGAGGACTCAGGATATGATCTAGTCACTGAGATATAGTTCTGTTAGCTTACTTGAGCAATCATGGTGTCTGTCACATCTACATTGGGTTTGTCAGGAAAAGGGACCATCATGTTGTAGACGTTGTTCCACGTTTGTGACCACATGTTGCCTAACAGGAACCAAACACAATGAGAACATCACCACGAGTATCTTAAACACTTACTGTTATATATGATGAAAAAGATGTTTCACTTTGTTTTGATGGTCCCTTTAACACATTCTGTTGATCATAAGTAACATTGCACCTACATGTCTACTAACTCTAATTAGTGTGTTAGTAGAGTATTAGTAGACTGGTAGGGTTAGGGTTAGAATAAGTTGACGTAGTTGCAAAGTTACTTATAGTCAGTAGAATGTCTGTTGGGGGAAAGAGTTAATAAAGAGTTATATTAAGCAGATAGTCTACTAATAATCTAATGAAAGATAGTTGACAAGTTGGAAAGTTACTTATAGTCAACAGAATGTTTAAAAGGGATTATCAAAATAAACTGTTACCAAAAGATGCTTCACATATCGGTCTGAATGGCTTTTTTCTGTCAAAGTGGGCAATTTATGGCCAGAATAAGCTAAAATTTTGACCATTTTATGCTGTATGTCAAAAGACTGGCTTTGTGAAACTAGTTGCATAATTACAGTAATAATAAACCAATAAACCTTTACCCTTGTGAAAAAAGGTGTGCTTAATTGTATTATATGTGCACTTGTAGTGTACTTCAAAACTAAAAAGTATATATTTTTAAAAAATAATGTACTTGCAGGTAATATAATATTAATTAAAAGGGCCACTTAAGTAAGCAATAAGGTACGAGAGGCTGTGCTGTATCGTGAATAAGCTGTGACAGCACTAGCCTTGAGTACCTTATTGCTTTTATAAAACGGTTACCACACAATGCAAATATTAAAGACAAAAATATGTATCAATGCAACTTTCATGAAGTAAACTTCCACTAAAAGCATTCCTTCCGCCGGAAAAAATAGTCCCTGACCGTGAACAGCAACAGAAGTTATATTATTATGCCATTAGATGGCAGCAAAAAATGTCTTTATGAGTGTGTCAGTCAGTAGCGAAGACTTTTACATTGAAAAGACTGAATTGTTGTGAACACGGAACAAGACGCAACTGACAAATGCTTTGACTAGCGCTGTCAGTCACGGGAAAACCCCTTAACTGTTAAAAGGACAAGATAATACATCGGACATTTAAACAGATTTTTTATTATGAACATAGGACTGACCTGAAGGGAAATGCTAAATCTGAATGCAGGTAATAAACTTGCTCACTCGATCTTTTTCTCACAACACTCTTCTACATAATACAGTAAACATCACTGAACAATATCAATTGAGAACAAACAGTTTACATTGCTAAGAGTGGTTGCTAAGGGTGTTGTGTAGTGATACACAGAACCGTTGGGTGAAGCGGTCATAGCCGTGTTTTATCGTGAATAAAACACAGCTATTGACCAATCAGAATCAAAGACAGGAACTAACCGTTCTATAAGTGTAATTAAAGATAGTACACTTTCATGACTACTTAAGTACATGAAATGTACTTGATTATAACTGCAGTGTGTTATTTGATATTACATTTCATTTAATATTTTTAAATATGCTAAACTGCAACTTTATCATTACAAATGCGTAATTGAATAAATAAATAAACGACATACATGTTTTAATAGAAATGACATTAAGCTATATTTTAGTTTACCATAAATGTTTGCCAGTACATTCGGCAGTACACCTTAACCATATTTCAAAAAGAACATTAAGTGGGTCAAAAAAGCACCTGTAAAGTTCAACTAATTGAATTTAATATATATAATGTATACATTTAAGCTAGAATACATTTTTATTAATTGCAAATAGCATGCAATTTAGTGACTGAAAACATTACATTCAATAAGTATATTCTTTTAAAGTATATTATTTCTGTAACAAGTCCTTTAAAAAAGTATGCTAAAGTGTGCTTCTTTTTCACAATGGATAATCATCAAAAATATGTATTTTTTTCACAATCAATCTGATAGGGCTGAAACGATTAGTCGACATTATCGACAACGTCGACAATAAAAAATTGTCGACAAATATTTTTGTTGTCGAATAGTCTTTTGATCTCATATGACCTATTTAAGGGCCTGCAATAACGCGGTTTGACCAAGGGGCGCTGTAGCGCAATACTGTAATGCAGCTCTCCCAGATCGAATCCAATAGAAGAAGACACGGTGCTTCGGAGTGCATAGTGCAAACGAAGTCAAACCCCTAAAATATGGGAGTTTAACATAGTATAAAACATAACAAACATAACGTTTAGCATAACTACAAAAAATGCTGTCATGCAGGGCCACCAACTCTCATTGAAACTCACTGTTCTCACGCCACACGTCCATTTTCTCACGCAGTGAAAGATACATAGTAGAGCAAAGAGGACACAGACAACGCACCGACAGATGAGACAGATCAGGTTACTTTTGATATAAAACAAAGTCTCAGCTTTTAAATTCTGTCAATTTTACTACGGGATTCAAACAATATATGTGGTTTTGGCACTCTTTAATGTGGCGTGACAGACCGCTGTAGCACCTCAGGTCAAGCGGCACGTGAACCTATTATCTTTTCCTCTTTTCTGCTATTACAGCACGAAATAAACATGAATGAACATCAAAAAGTATGTTCAAAGATACAGTACAACTTACTGAAATGAATCCATCTCTAATGTAATCACTTAATCAGAGTTTCTACCGCAGAAAGACGTCATTAAAACAGCTTGAAAACAAATATGTCACAAAATGTTACATTTACCTCAGGAAAGCCATTCAATGACCATAAACTCGATAGTTATAAAAAAGAAGAAAAAAAGAAGAAATTTAGAGAGGAGCATTTTCAAAAGAATATGCACAATATTACATATTGCATATTTTTACTTATTAAAAAGTTCCCAGACTTAATAAAACACAGTACCAGTCATTTTAACAGAATTTTTTAACAAATTCATTAAAAATACACTTTCAAAAGCTGAAGAGATTTCCTTGTTTTATTTATTAGTTAAAGTATAACTCAATATTTTAACTAATTGCTAGTTGAATAATCGAACAAAGCATACTGATTAATCAGTAATAATCGATGATTAGTCGATTAATCGCTCCAATAATCGGTAGATTAATCGATTATCAAAATAATCGTTTGTTGCAGCCCTACAATCTGACTCACCCAGAAGGTGGGCGGGGATGGGACCCTTGAGGTTGATGTATTTAGGACCATAGAAGTCGTAGAGCTTCCGGCGGACAAAGGCGTGCAGGTTTTGGTAGAGAGGTTCCAGCTGTTTAAACAGATTCTCTAGGTCTTGCTCGAAGGTTGGAGAATCATACCAGGAACGCCAGTATTCTCCTGTATCATTAAAGCCTGAGAAGAGCAGAGCAGAAAAACAGGGTGTCAGATCTTTCTTTCTTTATCCCCCGCCCCCCAATTTATCCAAAAGAATTACTCGCTCACCATCCAGCTCAGATGCCTTGTTGCTGAGCTCCACAAACTCAGGGTAAAGGGATCTAAGTGGGACCCCTGAGGAGTTGTGCCAGCCCTCCCAGGCATACAGAAGCCTCTTATAGCTTCTTGATGTAGCCATGATTTCTGTGAGCTCTAAAAGACATATAAATAAAGTAAATGCATTATAATAAGTGCTAACTGAACAGTAAAACAGTATCTGAGTCTTGCAAATGAGCCCCAGGGGTGTTTGTTTACAACAGCGTTCCGGATTTTTTGTGGCTCACAAAAGCTATATCAGGAAAAAGCCTTGAAAGGAAGCTTTTAGGAGCAAAGGATACAAAACATGTTGACTTAAGCTTTGTATCTATTAGCCGGATCCATTAAGTGGGGATCAGACGCAGCAGGCAAGAGTTGATAGACATTAGAATTTAGTGTTGTGTATTCACACTGGATCAGATTTACTACTGCTTGTTTGTGGCTTTTTGGTGTACGTGCATTTTGAGATGGGAAACAGCACAAATCCGTTGCAGTTACACGCAAGCATGATCACATGAATGAAACTCTGTTAAAACTGATGAAAAACAATTACATTACTCAAATGTTTTGATTATACTGAACGTATTGAGTTTTACAGTGTAGAGATGTATGAAGAACAGCTCACAACGAAATCACTTTCAATCCAAGCAAATTTCTTGTTGAGCAGTGCTGCAAAATTGGTTGACCAACTTGAACTAACTTGAAATATGCATGGGGAAATATTTTACCTTCATGCGAAATTTCCGATTGCATGGATACCTATTGATACCTATTACCTTTCAGGAACAAAACAAATGGCTGTCTTTGAGTCATTGAATCATTCACCACTATGTGTTGCTTAGAGATTTTGTTGGCTGAACAAAAATGAATAAGTTACTTAAAGGGTTAGTTCACCCAAAAATGAAAATTCTGTCATTTATTACTCACCTTCATGTCGTTTCACACCCGTAAGACTTTCATTCATCTTTGGAACACAAATTAAGATATTTTTGTTGAAATCCGATGGCTCAGTGAGGCCTGCATAGCCAGCAATGACATTTCCTCTCTCAAGATCCATTAATGTACTAAAGACATATTTAAATCAGTTCATGTGAGTACAGTGGGTCAATATTAATATTTTAAAGCGACGAGAATATTTTTGGTGCGCCAAAAAAACAAAATAACGACTTATATAGTGATGGCCGATTTCAAAACACTGCTTCAGGAAGCTTCAGAGCGTTATGAATCAGCGTGTCGAATCGTGATTCGAATCGCGTGTCAAACCGCCAAACTGCTGAAATCACGTGACTTTGGCACTCCGAACCGCTGATTCGACACGCTGATTCATAACGCTCCGAAGCTTCCTGAAGCAGTGTTTTGAAATCGGCCATAACTATATAAGTCGTTATTTTGTTTTTTTTGGTGCACCAAAAATATTCTCGTCGCTTTCAATATTAATATTGAACCACTGTACTCACAAGAACTGATTTAAATATGTTTTTAGTACATTAATGGATTTTGAGAGAGGAAATGTCATTGCTGGCTATGGAGGCCTCACTGAGCCATCGGATTTCAACAAAAATATCTTAATTTGCGTTCCGAAGATTAACGAAGGTCTTACGGGTGTGGAACGGCATGAGGGTGAGTAATAAATGACATTATTTTCATTTCTGGGTGAACTAACCCTTTAATATTAACATCTTTTTGACCCTTACTGACACACATCAACAAAGTGTTGGGAGCGTTTCTCACCAGGCTCCAAAGACCAGCATTCCTCTGGAGTGGGACACACCTTTGCAGTTGAGTAGATGCTGTCCATCTGGCTCAGAATGGTATTGTACTGAGAAAACAAAGAGAGCGATCAAAACACAATCCTGATGCGTCACCAACAGCTCTTTCCTCCACAGCTTCAGTGGTGTATGTCAATTCACCCTCTCTCTTTCTGCGGTTTGGAGATTGGCGGGTCCCAGAACATTGATCTTATTGATGATTTTCTTCAGGTCTGGATTAGTGAAGGTCTCCAAGATAGTTTCAGGGAATGTAGCCTTTGCTTTTTGACCCCATGCCTCTGTGAATGCCTGCTCCTCCAAAGATGCAGACACCTGCAGGAACAGTGAAGAGAGTCTGATTATTCCATGCAAAATGGGTCCAATCATTTTTAATGAGACAGACTCTTATTAAAAATCAATTATTTTTCACAGAAATATAATGAATATTTCTCATTTGAAAACAATTAAGGTTTGTGCAGTATAAAAATCATTATGTCTAGAATGTCCCCATAAAACATGAAAACCCAATGCATGTGTGTGTGTGTATTCATTAGAAAATCTTTTCCTAAAACAACGCTAACTTTCAGCTCAGTAAGTGAGTCAGCAGATGTTGATTTAGTAATCGATTCTGTAATTGATTCGGTTCAGTGAAGGATGTCAGACTGATTCAAACCGGTAAGTTGAACTATTGATGGAATTAGTCATTAAATGAAGAGGCTCATGTAAGTAATTTATTTGGGAAACTGACTACCCTAGTCGCACTATATGTCTTTGTTTCACTAACCAGAACCGGCTCATAAGAGTCATTTTTTCGTGAATCGAAATGCACAATTCACTATAAAGAACTGACTCATAAGATTCATTTGTTCGGAAATCAGACGACACTAATCGCACACTGAATGTTTTTGCTTCACTAAAAAGAACCAGCTCATAACAGAAATGTATTCGTGATGCACAGTTCATGTTTTACTGTTTTGATTCACTAAACATTACTGGTTCGATAGAGTCATTTTTTCGTGAATCGGAATGCAGGTTGTGTTGTACTGCGTGTTTTGCATTCACTATAAAGAACTGAATCATAAGATTAATTTGTTCGGATATCAGAAGACAAAAGAACCGGCTCAAAAGAGTTTTTTTCATAAGAGTAGCGGGAGAGTACAGTACCAATACCACTTATTTTTCAACCCCTCTTCCTCCTCCATTTAACCAACTGGGTCTGTTCTGGTATGTAACCCCCACTTTTCATGATTATCAATCCTGATAGATAAAATCAAGTAAGCAAATCAAGAAAGATTACAGAGCAAATGCAATTTGTTGATTCATTCTGTATATTTCAGTAAATAATAGTAATGTGTGATGCTCTAGTGGGAGAACTGTGTCATGTTCCCATATCTCATTCCCTCCCCATGATTTTCTGTTCTCTCGGTGCAATCTCTGTTAATAATCATTTCTGGCTCTTGCTCAATCCTAGAACAGTCTTGAGTTTCTTGAGTCTTGTTGTAATGTTTTCAATAAGAGCTTGGATTGCTTTTGCAGCAACAAGGGATAGAAATGGGGTGGCTGAGTTAGCATCATCCATCAATTTATCCTTTGAATCCTGACAGGAACTCATTTCTTTTGTGAAAGCACCTGAAACAATTCAGGCTGAGGTATAAAGCACATGCTAGCTTGTCGGTGACAATGGCTTCGCCACCACTGTGTGCATTTTAAGATACTAAAGTAGGGTGCGGGGTGAGGATATAAAGCTAAAGTTGGATGTTTGTCCAAGCATTGAGCTTCTCAACAGAATTTCTAAGCTTTACCCATGATTTACATGTTACTAAAAGGGATAGTTCATCCAAAAATCTTCATGTCCTTCCAAACCTATATCCACTGCTTTCTTCTGTGGAACACAAAAGAAGATATTTTGAAGAATGTTGGCAACCAAACACTTTTAGTGACTATTGACTTCCATATAGACTAAAAAAATTAATTCATAAAGTTTTAGAACAAACATGAATGTGGGCAAATGATAACAGAATTTAATTTTTTAGATCAGCTATCCCTGTAAGACAAATAATCATGACATATTTTTCAATGCATTAGTGGAGCTCAGCTTACTGAAGTTCATTACAATTGGACTTTCCATGAACCATGACTAAGAAACAAGCATGTATTGAAAGTGCACAGTCTATTCAAAAATAATGTTTCATGCATAGCTTTTCAGAGGCGGCAAAATGTGATTTTGCATCCAAATTGAATGTGATGAGATAAAAAGACAGTGTACTGCAAAGTTAATGAACTGAATTGTTCTCATGAGCTATAGCGTGCAAAAGCACACCAGTTAGTCAATGAAGCGATACGATCGGTCATTTTGCGAAAAAAATGTAAACGTATATGCTTTATATAAACAAATGATCGCCTTCCGCCAAAACCGTACTTTCGTATTCTTCAAAAAGCTTACGCTGTATGTCCTACGCCTTCCCTATTCAACTTACGGAACGAACGCAGCGTCAGTTACGTTTTTTCTGTAAGTAGAATAGGGAAGGCATAGGACATACAGCGTAAGCTTTTTGAAGAATATGAAAGTACGGTTTTGGCGGAAGCACTTGGAAGGCGATCATTTGTTTATATAAAGCATATACATTTACATTTTTTTCGAAAATGACCGATCGTTTCGCTAGATAAGACCTTCATTCCTCGTCTGGTATCGTTTAAAGCCCTTTGAAGCTGCACTGAAACTATAATTTTGACCTTCAACCGTTTGGAGGCCATTGAAGTCCATTATAAGGAGAATAATCCTGGAATGTTTTCATCAAAAACCTTAATTTCTTTTCGACTGAAGAAAGAAAGACATGAACATTTTGGATGACATGGGGGTGAGTAAATTATCAGGAAAATTTTATATGAAAGTGAACTAATCCTTTAACCATGGTTTTGTCATAGTTAAACTATGGTTTTTGTAGCAAAACCATGGTTAGTTCATGGTTACCATGAAGTAACTACAAGAACCATTGTTTTTTAGTTTTATTCGTAGTAAAACCATGGTTAATTTTCGTAATTGGCACGCATGTGATTCACGGATTAATTTCATGTTTAACCGCCATAGACTGAAAGTTTATGGATGGACACATACAGACAAAATTAATTCTAAATACCAGTCTCGGCAAGTGTTCTCGTGAACACAGTCGGTTATGTCTCAAAAGAAAGAGAGCAAGAGAAGGATGTATATCATTATTTTGGATCCGTGCCTTCGGTCTTAAAGTGACAGCAGCCTATAAAACTTGCTGTTGTCTATATGTCATTAATGTTAATCAATCTTAAAAACACAGTTTTAACAAAGATTAATCTATATTAAATGTATACAGTGAACATAGTGTTATTTTACATTTAATTACTAATAAATACTAAACCTCACTTTATTTGTACCTTTGTTAGGCTATATTGTACATATCTAGGCCTATGCTTGTAATTTGTGTATTTGTTCTTATTTTTTACTGATTGTTCACTTGCCTTTAATAATGTTTGAACTTTATTAGTTAGGCTAGTAGTTTTTGCTGTGGTATCAGAGTACTTAAAGTGGGCTTTAACTATTAAATGGAAAGCAAAGTTACCCCCACCCCCAAAATATATATATATTTTTTTTGCTGATCTGAAAAATGATCCGATCCGTGACTCAAAAACTGTAATACGATCCGAACCGTGAGTTTTGTGATCCGTTGAACCAATAATTCACATACAAATGATTCAAATGACTCACAAACTCATGAGTTACCGGTTTGAACAAGTCTGATGAATCCACTGAATGAACTCAGTGTCTTGCCTGTTTCTGAATCAAGATCTGATTCATTTGCTGAACTGCGAGTTCTCATTTCTTTTAGTGATGTCTGTGTACTGAAATAATGCAATATACAATAACTAAATAACATCAGTGCAACATCCTACAATATGCATATAAGTGCCAACAAAAATGATAAACAACTATTTGAATAGAATATAATCAGATATGATCCATCACAAAAAATTTGACCAGAAACTTTACCTGCAAAAAAACATATTTGTAAAAATATTTTGCTGTACTTATACATACATTGTGTTATTGAATTTAATTTATTCTTTTGCTGTAAAATATAAGGCATTTTTCAGTGCAAAATAATTTTATAGCAATAAATACTTTTTAAAAATATTTGTATATACTAAGTTACAGTTAAAGTTAACAAATTAACAGGATTTAATCTAGCATTTTTACATTCTTTTTCTGTTCAAATTCCTAACGTTTTTAGTGTACATTTTTCTTAAAGGTTTATTGTTTCCTGGTCTTGGGTGCGTCATGCTTTTTTGATGTTTTACCATGTCCTGCGGTGGACCGTTTGACCCCAGCATCCCTTCTCTGTTATGATAACCGCAGGGCGCATTGGCCCTGTCACAGCGGCTGCACTCATTAGTTCATGGGGTGATGCCTTTGTTGACCCGAGTTGAGATGAGCTCCCTTCCACAGTTTTTTTTCCCTCCATCACTGATTAACAAGCTGGTGACATGTGCATTTATCTCTATTATCTCTCATCCTTCACTTGCTTGTTCACACTCTGTTTTCCTCAGAGATAAAGACTGCTAGCTTCTTGTTTTTCCACCTCTTCTTCCAAGGTCCCATTTGTTCTGTCATGTTTATGCAAGAAAGTGATTTTAAGTCGTAATAGGGCGCAAGTTTCAAGGCTTGACATAAAAAAAAAAGTAAAATAATATCTTGTGACTGATACTATCAAAAGGGTGATGAGCTTTAGATCTCAAGCATGTGCACTTGGCTCTGAATCATCCATGCAGACCTCCCTAAACACTTCCCGAAACACTCTCTCTAATCGGCAGATGTTTGATGGGTATGAAATGTGAGTTTTCAGAGCAGATTGTACTCGTTTTCCACCTCATTGTGTCCTTGAAGGATCCAAACAGTTTTTAAAGATGCCTGCATGTGCGCTTTCTGAGAGCTTTATTTTTAGAGGCTAATTAAAAGACTGATTCTGTTTGATCTGATGCACTGACTGCCCTCACTCAATACACAAGGGAAAATTATGGGCTACACATGGCCACTTTGCCACAGAAAGCAAGTAGAGAGAGCGAGTGCTTCTAATGTATGGGAGTGGCATGGCAGTAAAGCGGATTGTGAAATTGGCTGCATGAAAAATACAGACTCAAGGGACACATTTACATAAACAATTCTGATTTTTATTTCCATAGACATTGGCACAAATCAGATATTTGGCATCTGATTTAGGTCATTTTAAATGTGGTTCTACTGTTGCACAATTTAAAAAATAATTCAGTGACTTTATAAATATCACAAAAATAAGTATCTTTACTACCTTAATAAAATCTCTGAAAAGTGATCGATTATGATAAATTACCAAAATAAATGCCTAAAAATTCAACAGTTAATTTCACAAAAAGAAATTAGTATGTTGACTTACAAATTATATTTTTTAGCTATACTTAAATATTTATATTTATATTTTATTCGTAGTAAAACCATGGTTAATTTTCGTAATTGGCACGCATGTGATTCACGGATTAATTTCATGTTTAACCGCCATAGACTGAAAGTTTATGGATGGACACATACAGACAAAATTAGTTCTAAATACCAGTCTCGGCAAGTGTTCTCGTGAACACAGTCGGTTATGTCTCAAAAGAAAGAGAGCAAGAGAAGGATGTATATCATTATTTTGGATCCGTGCCTTCGGTCTTAAAGTGACAGCAGCCTATAAAACTTGCTGTTGTCTATATGTCATTAATGTTAATCAATCTTAAAAACACAGTTTTAACAAAGATTAATCTATATTAAATGTATACAGTGAACATAGTGTTATTTTACATTTAATTATTAATAAATACTAAACCTCACTTTATTTGTACCTTTGTTAGGCTATATTGTACATATCTAGGCCTATGCTTGTAATTTGTGTATTTGTTCTTATTTTTTACTGATTGTTCACTTGCCTTTAATAATGTTTGAACTTCATTAGTTAGGCTAGTAGTTTTTGCTGTGGTATCAGAGTACTTAAAGTGGGCTTTAACTATTAAATGGAAAGCAAAGTTACCCCCACCCCCAAAATATATATATTTTTTTTTTTGCTGATCTGAAAAATGATCCGATCCGTGACTCAAAAACTGGCCACTTTGCCACAGAAAGCAAGTAGAGAGAGCGAGTGCTTCTAATGTATGGGAGTGGCATGGCAGTAAAGCGAATTGTGAAATTGGCTGCATGAAAAATACAGACTCAAGGGACACATTTACATAAACAATTCTGATTTTTATTTCCATAGACATTGGCACAAATCAGATATTTGGCATCTGATTTAGGTCATTTTAAATGTGGTTCTACTGTTGCACAATTTAAAAAATAATTCAGTGACTTTATAAATATCACAAAAATAAGTGTCTTTACTACCTTAATAAAATCTCTGAAAAGTGATCGATTGTGATAAATTACCAAAATAAATGCCTAAAAATTCAACAGTTAATTTATTTCACAAAAAGAAATTAGTATGTTGACTTACAAATTATATTTTTAAGCTATACTTAAAGGGATAGTTCACCCAAAAATGAAAATTCTGTCATTAATTACTCACCCTCATGTCATTTCACACCCATAAGACTTTCGTTCATCTTTGGAACACAAATTAAGATATTTTTGATGAAATCGGAGAGATTTCTGTCCGTCAATTGACAGCTACACAACTACCACTTTGACGCTTTAAAAAGTTCATAAAGAGATCGTAAAACTAATCCAAATGAATTGAATGGTTTAATCCAACTTTTCTGAAGTGACACGATCGCTTTATATGATGAACAGATTGAATTTAGGCTTTTATTCACATATAAACATTGATCAGCGAACATAAACAGAAGCTCAGCCGAACTTGCTTGATGCGCGAGAACAAACCTCTTGCGGGAGCTCAAACATGCTGCGTTTTTTTTCTCTTCAGAAAATTTGGACTAAACCACTCAATTCATATGGATTAGTGTTATGATCTCTTTATGAACTTTTTGAAGCGTCAAAGTGTCAGTGATTTCATCAAAAATATATTCATTTGTGTTCCGAAGATGAACGAAAGTCTTATGGGTTTGGAATGACATGAGGGTGAGTAATAAATGACATTATTTTCATTTTTGGGTGAACTATCCCTTTAATTATTATTTCGTGTGTTTTTGAACAAGATTAATATAGGAGGTGATATATTAATGTTTAATGTTATTTTGCCGTTTTGGGATTACCATTGTGTCTGTGGTTCGGTCGAGGACAAGCTAAGAGAAATGAATACTGTATAAACTGCATATTGCTTTATATTAACTCTTTCCCTAACATTGATGGAATTTTCAGGCATGTTTCCATGTTTTCACTCTTATACAGTAGGGGGTGCTGTTACGCATCTTCTGAAAGAGTACAGAATCTCCTGATCAAAACACAGGCGAAGAAGTAGAAGCATTGCTTATGCACATGTAAAATAACATGATCATCAAATATTAAACAGACATAGTCTTTGCCAAAAACGTGATTTTCTCAGCTTTTTGTCCAATTTTATGAAACTTTACCCACATTCAAGTGTTGATAAAAAAGAATGCATGAAGTTAGAATAAAAAAAAAAAATGTTTGTTTGTTTAAAAGCAGAGGCTCTGTTCTTTGTTTTAATATTTTGCATGTTCAGATATTCATACAACAAAATAATCTAGGGACCATTAAAAGGGTTAGTTCACTCAAAAATGAAATTTCTCATTATTTTTGTTTTGTTTTTGTGCACAAAAAGTATTCTTGTCACTTCGTAACATTAAGGTTGAACCACTGTAGTCACGTTGACTACATGTTAATGATGTCTTTACTACTTTACTGGACCTTGAATGTGGTAATTTCGTAGCTTTTTTATGGGAGATAAAAAACCTCTTGGATTTTATTAAAAATATCTTAATTTGTGTTCCGAAGATGAACAAAAGTCTTGCGGGTTTGGAACGACATGAGGGTGAGTAATTAATGACAGAAATTTCATTTTTGGGTGAACTAACGTTTTAAAGATTTGTGAAAATGATCGAAAATGCTGCCACTGGCAGACAACTTTTTTAAAAAACACTTGCAGGGGAAGTGTTAAAATTTACAAATAAGGGGAGAAAAAAATTACCATCATATAATATTCCTCTCCATGCCATTGTTTATGCATCCATGTTAAGTATTTGTAAAATTATCAAAAGAAAATTTCATTTGAAATGTTTACGCACCTAAATCTGCCAAAAAACAAGGTTTTATCATAATAATGTAATACAGGAGTTTTGACTCGTATGCATTTTATTTGCTTAAAACTATTCTTTATTACTATCATCTTGGGTGCCGCCATATTTGCATGATATCATCCACTGCATCATGGTTCATTTGAAGTTGTGGCTTTCAGCATGAGTATCCAGTTACAAAGTTCAAGTGACACACTGTTGCACTTTAACAAGCTGCTTGGAAGTTGGAAATTCCAGCTTTCTCCTCTAAAATGGCATTTGCACACATAAGCTGCTTTTCCCTTGCTTTATACTAAATCACTGCAGTCCTCAGCATCAGCATATGGTACATTAGCATAACCTCCATCATGCATCTGTTGAATACACAGCACCAAGATGCCTATGGTCATGATGACTGCGAAACCAAAAATACTTGCTCCAGCAACCATGATCGGGTGTCCTGTGACTGCGCTCTCTGTGGAATGAGTCCGACGGGCGTGTTGCTTTCATACAATCCTGCTTTATCTTCATACGCAGTCAGAGTGAGCCTCGCTCACAGCAACAACCTGGCCTGCCGCCTCCAATAGAGATGCCCGAAACGGAGGCTCTTTGATCACCTCGTTTGATGTGTTTGAAATAATAGACATCACACCAGGCATTGCTCAGGTTCTGCCCAGCTTTCTATCAACTTTTTCTGCGGCCTTTATTGTTGAGGTTTCGTTCAGATGTTGAGCAGCGAGTGCGGTGCCAGCATCCATTTGAAAAACTGTGAGCGAGTGTTGAGACAGCTGTGAAATAGTGTTGAGACAGCTGTCTGAAGGAGGCGTGTGTATGTGTGGGAAGAGCAATGTTGACCACCTCACCTCTGCATTGATCACACTGGCATTCATTGTTTGTTCACGTTAGCTCAGTTCCATTAAATAATCTTGAGCGATACAACTTTTGATAATTTTGATAGAGCATTATTTAAGTTTACTAAATGCTTTAGGAGTATTTTTCAGTGTTGGTTCATGTTAACTGGATGGATGGAACCAAATGGAACCTTATTGTAAAGTGTTACCATTTTCTGTATTGTCAATATTTACTTATTTTTACACTAAAATGCTGGGTTAAAAACAACCCAAGTTGGGTTAAATATGGACAAACCCAGCGGTTGGGTTAAATGTTTGCCCAACACGTTGGGCAGTTTTATTTAACTCAACTATTGTTTAAAAATTACTATATGGCTGGCTTAAAATGAACCCAAAATAGGTTGGAAATTAAAAATCAGACACATAATTACTAGAGGCAACAATAATAATCAAAAGGAGAACATTTATTAATAAGCAATTGTTTAAACTTATTAATAAATGTTCATTTATTAAACATATTAATAAATGTTCATTTCCAACGTATTTTGGGTTAATTTTAAGCAAGAAATACAGTAATTTTTAAACAATAGTTGAGTTAAATAAAACTACCCAGCAGGTTAGGCAAACATTTAACCCAATCGCTGGGTTTGTCCATTTTCAACCCAACTTTGGTTTCAACCCATGCTTTTGGTTTTTAACCCAGCATTTTTTAGAGTGAAGAAGTGAATTTAACAACATTAGAATATGGTATGAAAAATGGATACTAATTCTGAGATATATTTGATAGTGTTTTTAAAGTATTAGAGCTAATAAAAATGAACTTTTAGCAAGTTTTAGATGATGTCCAAGGTTATTAAATGTACACTCTAAAAAATGCTAGGTTATAAACAACCCAAGTTGGGTTGAAAATGGACAAACCCAGTGATTGGGTTGTTTTAACCCAGCTGTTAGGTTAAATGTTTGCCCAACCAGTAATTAAAAATTACTGTATTGCTTGCTTAAAATGAACCCAACATATGTTGGAAATTAACATGTATTAATATGTTTAATAAATGAACATTTATTAATAAGTCTAATGAATAATTATTAAACAATAAGTATTTATTAAATTGCTTATTAATAAATGTTCACCTTTTGATTATTATTGATGCCTCTAGTAATTAGTCTGATTTTTAATTTCCCACCTATTTTGGGTTCATTTTAAGCCATATAGTAATTTTTAACAATAGATTTTAACAGTTTTTAACAATAGGGTTAAATAAAACGGCCCAGCACGTTGGGCAAACATTTAACCCAGCTGCTGGGTTAAAAACAACCCAATCGCTGGGTTTGTCCATTTCCAACCCAACTTGAGTTGTTTTTTAACTCAGCAGTTTTTAGAGTGTAGCATTTACAGTTGATTCTTTTCATTTTATTTTCTTCAAATGAACAATTTATTGGTTATGGGCCATAACAATGTCCATAAAATTATTATTGGCTTATCTGAATATCATAAATCAGAAAAATGATCTGTTAGCATTGCATAACATGAATGGGACTTTTACACTATGGAATGCGCAACACTTGACATCCCACAGGAAAGAAAATCCCAAATGGGATTTTAGCATCTCAATTACTTCTTCTTGACAGCTTTGATACTGAACAGAGAGCAAATGGAGACTTTTGTGCAAGTCTTCTCAGATTCTTCTTTTGAAAAACCGCCCCAGTTATTGCCTATTTCTTTATAGATATTCAGAGGAAACTCAGTCTCTTGCTCTTCAGTCAGATGTCAGAGATCTCAACACCAACTCAAATGTTTCTCATCAAATTCTTAAAAAAAAAACCCATTTTGAGCTATGCTAACCACATTCATTTTAATTCAACTCTATTCTCTTACTTACTGCTAATTTTTTTTCTGAAAGTTGCTAATTCCTAAGCTCTGAAATAGTGGGAAAAATGATGACTGGTGGGAGTATTGTAATGATTAGTCTTGTCATTTAACTCAACTGTTAAACAGAATGTTATTCAGTAATCTCAGAGGTCTTGGTCCTTCCCTTTAGTGAAGCTTTGCAAGAGTCCTTTAAAACTATAAAACTATAAAAACCACTGGAAGACATAAAATGTGTAATGCTCTCTCATGAGTTGTTTAATTGTTACAGGCTGTCCAAAGAGCCGTTGAAATGGCTGATTCATCAGTCCCGTATGCAAAACAGGACTTCAAGCAGAATTACACCAACGGTACCACATGGAAGTCAGTCGTGAATTACATTACATCAAGTTTTGGCAGTTGTACCCTGTCAGACTGGAAGCAATGTTACTGGATGTCTGTAAAACACATTGACTTTTACCTGCAGCTGGGAATTGTGTTCAGTCAGGTTGGTGTTGTAGTTCCAGCTGGCCTCTGTGCTGAAGTAAAAGACCTCCTCGGCGGTTGAGTTGTAGTCGCTCACGAACCTCTCAGCCTCTGCCTCTGTCGTCTCATAATCCCCCGGGATCCACTCGGGTTTCAGAGCCGCGCTCATGCTGATGAGAGTCAGCAACACTACTGCCCGGTGCATAATGGACTACAGCTGCGACGTGAGGAATGGGAAAAGTGCAGGAATCAAAGTTCCCGGAGGAGCCGTCTTCACACACTCACTGCTGGATGCTCCCGTCAAGTGGTTGTTTCCTATCTCTGTCCTTCTCTCCCCCTTCCCCCTGTTAATCAGGCACAGAACAATCACAGTCGGCTCTTTTAAGTGCCAGTTTAACCCAACCCACCCTCTCTCTTGGAGGATACACACAGTTCCTTGCATTCTCTCTTTTCTGTCCCTCCTACTTTCTCCTTTCCCCTTCCTCCTCTCTCCCAGGCTCTCACTCTACCTGTCTCTTTTAACTTCTACTGGACACCCAGTTCTGATAGAAAGAAAAATCATTTCTTAACATCTCAGTTGTTTTTCCAAGACAGCAATGAGATTCTCAGACCCTATAGTAATTTTGCATGCTTTTCATACTTCTTAACAGTGTCTCAAAGTATGTTGAGGTTTCTCAAGATCCCAAAGTCTGCAATCAAAATTCTTAATATGAACTGATTTCGTCTAAGAACAAATGATCATTCATTTTATGGCTTTGTATTCTTACTGTATGTCAGCAATTATCTCATTCTCATATGTGTCTATTTTTTATTAAAGTGACATTTACTTTTATTGTATTGGCAAAAAAACAACTACAACAACGTGAGGGTGAGTAAATGATGACAAACAAAAATTAATTTTCACAAAAAAAGTGCTTTAATGTATTGAATGTGCACTTGTAGCGTACTATAAATCTTAAAAATATGTTTTATAAAAAAAAACTACTTGTTGGTAATATAATTTTATTAATGAAATAAAAGGCCACTTAAGTGTACTTTTAAAAAGTGCACTTTTGGGGTCTTTTTGACCCCAAATGATATTTGCTGAAATTAAAAAAAAAAAGGTTCCCTACATCTAAATGGCATTAGACTTGATTTTGTGGTTGACACTTGCTACAGTAGGTCTACAAACAAAAAAATGACTTGGAATGATATCTGGTTATATGTTAGCATGAAAAAAAAAAGTCCCTCTAAGGATGTTCTGGGTCTCCCAAAACCCAACATTGAAATGAATGTTCCTCCCACCCCCACCCCCCAAAAATCATCCATGGGAGACTATAAAAAATGTCTTTTGTTACATAATTTGTCCAAAAAAAAAGAAAACACACAAAAAATGAAGAGGCAATACCACAACACATCCCGCCACCCAAAAACCCACAAAATCACTGATGAGTAGGGCTGGGTATCGAACTCGGTACCAAATTTCGATACCTCCAAACGGAGCAGGGGAGAGTGGGCGGAGAAATGCTGTCGCTGTCTCGTTGAGCAATGTAATAACGTTGCGCTACATTGTTATTTATATCTAAATATATAAAACTATGCGCGTGAGAGAGACCCTATGTGCGAGAGAGCGAGTGAATCAATGGTTTATCTCCGAAAAGGACGGGTGAGAGTACCGGCTGTTTATGCGAGCAGCCGGTTCACTACAGTCACTCCAGATACCGTGAACAGCAAAACAGAAGTGCCGCACTGCCTGCACAAACAGCGGGACGCGCAATGTTTTTAGACTAGTTATATGCAGGTACAACACACAGCAGCGTTACATCAGCGTTCCTCAGGTCTATGGAAACACGCGACCGGTTCAATTTACCATAGGAAATTTATGGTTTATAAAGCTTTTTAACAGTTATCGAGGTTGAGCCAAAAACCTAGGACTAGTTCGCCAAAGTAGGTTTTTGAAATAATCTCCAATATTTAACGAAGGATTCGATGGACAGCGGCGGTCCTAGAGGCAAAGTTGCTCAGAATGAGGAGTTCTACCATGTGGTGTGAATGTCGTGGGCGTGCATGAAAAATCGTGCTATACAAGACCCTTTACGCATGTGAAAAACGCAAAGGCGCTCCCTGGTGGCTGATTTCTTTCGCATTTCTCACAGGCCTCTAGGGCCGTGAGTCAAAAAGCGAGTTTCGTTCCGATCGGCCTCCGTTAACCTTGTCTGATTACTGCTCAAAATTCATTGGCCGATGGCGAACAAGTTTTTTGAGATATGTCAGTGTCCTCATAGACAGTCATGGTACCTCGGACGAAGACACTGCATGCCAATTTTTAAATAGATCGGACTAACTGGGAAGTAGTTATAGCCGTTTTCATGTTTTTTTCCTGTTATAGCGCCACCAAGTGGCCAGTCGCCAGGTCCTTTTTCATGCCACCACAGAACGCGCATGATTTATAGATCGAGGGAATGAAATAGTAAATCGTGCGCAAGATTTAGCCTGTTTTTTTCCTGTATGTCATGTGTGGGGCTCCGTAGGTTTCAGCGCTACACGCTTGAACCCTTAATTTAAAAAAAACTTGTGAAAAGATGTATACCCATGAGGAAATGACAAATGAGCCATTGAGTAATGCAATGAAGCCATCTATAGTTGAAGCTATAGTTGAAATGTCATGTTATTTTAATTTTAAAAGTGTTTGTTCTTCAGTTGATGGCAGCAATCTTCCATTAACCATGGCACATTGTCCATGCTATCTCCATGAATGAAAATGAGAAATGTGTATCTTTTTTAAAGTGAATTTTACATAAAAAGTTTTTTTTATAAAAACATATTTAAAAAAATATTTTTAATTTATTTATATAAAATTTAAAAAATACCTTAAATCCTCCCAACACTACCAAAATGTAGACTAAAAACATTAATAAACATTAAAAAATTACATTATTATGTTATAAAATCACATTTTATTGTCTGGGGTCTCTGGAGACCCCAACATTCTGAGTGTACATCCCAAACGAATAGCTTACAAAGGTTAACAATCTATAGTCATGCTTTAAAGAAGTACACATATTTTAATGTGTTAACTAATATACTAAACTACCCAATTATAATTTTAACTGTAGTGTATTATGTGATACTACATTTAAAGTTAATATATTTTAAATGTATTAAAGTGCAACTTCATCATTACAAATATATAATTACAAATATATTTAAAATATGACATAGAAGTTTAAATGGAAATGACAATAAAGTATATTTTAGTTTACATAAATGCTTATCAGTACGTTCAGCAGTACCATATTTCAAAGACAATAGATTATGAATTTACATAAAAAGACGTACTTACGTGGGACAAAAAAGCACTCTTAAATGTAACAAGGAGAGCAAGGAAGGAAGGCAGAGACAAGGAACTAGTACAGAATATTTTACAAAACAAACAAACCAAAACTGCAAGGAAACCAAGGAACACGAAGGGCAGGAATACCAAAACTGACAAACTACACAGCAAACACTAGGACTTATATACACAGGGAAAACGAGATTAACAAGACAACTAAATCAAACTAAACATAAAAGTCCAAACAAGAAACTACTAACATGACAGAACCTCCCATTTAAGACAAAACAAAAAGAGTCCAGGAGGGTGGTGGAGTGGAAGCGGACAAGGGGGAGGGATGGAGGGCCAGGCCCGTCATACGGAAGTGGACCCGGAAACCCAGTTGGAGCAGGGCGCCAGGGCAGACCCGGAGTCCAAGACAGGTCTAGCAGAGCAGGGAACCAAGGCAGAGCAGGAAGCCGGGGCGGATAACTGCAATTGCAGGTTTCAAACAGAGATGGCGACAAAGAGGCAAAACTTACGGACTGCAGCTTTAATTTAATTACAAATAAAATGCAATTAACTATCTAAAAACATTCACACTTATATTATTTTTAAGTATATCGTTTCCATTATAAGTACTATTTTTACTTCTTTTTCACAAGGGTTTCCTCTAATGTTATAATGCTTATTCTTTTTTAAAGACTTAAACATTACTGTACTGCTGCTGTTTCTGTTCTAGACAATCTGGCACACTGAAGTGTTATGTAGCACAGCTGCCAAGCTCTGGCTCTTCAATCACTGTTCAATCAGTGATTCTTTGGAGAGAAGGAGAAAATTGCTTTCTGTTCACTAAGGAGGTAAATCTTAAAGTGATGGATAATAGAAACAGGTGGATGCATGTTAAAAAGCTTCTTGCACTACAAATACCCATGATTATTACATTTGCATGTATAGCTCTGAACAGTCTTTTCTTAGATTAGAGAATGTCAGGTATTTTAATATTTATACAAACTGAAACCTGTTCTTTTGGTCCACTATAGCAAAGTCCCTATTAGGCAAGTCAGTCATCTTGGAAGCCATCTTGGCAACGTACCATCTTGACAATGTTTCTATCTAGGCCGAAGGGTCAAGGTTTAGTTAGTTAGGACAGGACAGTTAGCTCCAGTTAAAAAAAAAAACAATGTTTTTGAGAAGTTGTGAATAAAAATCTGATTATTAGAGTGTTTTTACAAAAAAATACTTTTTCCAACCTTTCTACTTCACAATTTCTCTTTTAATTTGATGTATTACTTGCTGATTCTCTGTATTCATTTGTGAAATTTACTAGCAATTGAAAATTGTTTCTGCTGTACATCAAATCTGTCATTTATCTCCTTTGACCACAATTCTTAAAGGGATAGTTCACCCAAAAATGAAAATTCTGTCATCATTTCCTCACCCTCAGCCTGTTCCAAACCTATATAAATTTCTTTGTTCTGTTGAACACATAGGAAGATATTTTGAAGAATGTGGGAAACTGAACAGTTTTGGGGCACCATTGACTTCCATAGTATTTTTTTTTCCTACTATGGAAGTCAATAGTGCCCCAAAGCGGCCTGGTTACAAACTTTCTTCAAAATATCAGCAGAACAAAGAAATTTATACAGATTTGGAACAACTTGAGGGTGAGTAAATGATGACAGAATTTTCATTTTTGGGTGAACTATCCCTTTAATGAGCAGTGTGCAGTATTCTGACAAAATAACTTTTTTTTACGAGCATCAAAAAATAGTAAGGCTCTTTAAAAATCCTTGATAATCACTACTGAAATGTTAATGAAGGTTCTGTCATAACAGGGCTTGGACACAATGATGAGAGGAGAGTCAGATGAACAATGAACAGGTACATTTATTGTTAGAAGCAGCTGGAACACAATCCAGTGAAGGTGAATAATGAAAAGCAGGAGAATCAATAACAATAGAGTCTTTGAATGAATATGCAGATGATAACTGGGTTTGTCTCACAGGGAGTCCAGGCATACGCACACACAAGGGAGCAGACGAGAGAATGACTTGAGGGCAAGGAATACAGGGTTTGTAGAAGATCACAGAAGCTTATGGCAGGATATTCTCTGATCATTTTCCAGGTAAACGAGTCTGTATTCTCTTGACAAGGCCAGATAATGACTGGTGGCGTGTGAATGTGTGTGTGTGCTTGTAAGGAGGGTTGATGAGTGACGGGCGTGCGTGGTTAAGTGCCATGGAGTATCATGAGGAATGCAGTCCGTTTTTGTGGCCGTTGACGCAACAACGTTTTCAACCAAAAAACTGAAAACTTTTTAATGTGTTTTGGCCGTTCATTTACACGACAACAATGTTTTGGGGACCTGAAAAAGCATACGTTGGAAAACGGTACCGTTATCATCTCCGTGTAATGTCTATAAACATGCGCATTTGACGCGAGTGCTCTGTAAAATAATGCGTATGTGCGCAGACGTGAAGTCTTTCTTTAATTTGAAAGTGACATCGCCAACTAATGGCCTGGCATGCATAATACAGCATTTTTAGTCATTGTTGCAGATTCTTGTGAATGGAGATCTATACAAAGAAAAAATCTTTATAAACTTTTTAAAAAACTTTTAATTAATTAATACCTTGAGCTAACTTTGACAGCCCTGGGAATTTTCCCAGGTTGGTCCAGTTACTGCACATGTGCATCTACAGTACTTCCAACTGGCTCTTTTAACTAAAAGGCGGGACTTTCATTCCTACAGCCGCCGTATTGGTTGCTGGGATTTCTTCCAGTCATATTTCTACAAGAGGTCCGTCTCCTCTTTATACTGTCTCTGACTATAGGAAACTGTCTCTCAGCATTGGAATGGAAGTTGTGGCATTGCATACCATTGCTAAGAAAATAACAGTGTTGCATTTTGCATTGGTTCAGCTTTAACAATATTGGTCTGAACTTGGCAATGTAGTGATATACATGCAGAAGAACACAGGGTGAGATGGGAAGATTGTACTGTGCAATCTGGGGGTCATTCCTGCATGTGACTTGGAGAACAAATCTCCATGTGTTGGGAAAGGAGAGGTGCCATAATCGCACATCCAGCTGAGCATACTAGAGAATCTGTCCGTAATCCTTGAGCAAACGATGTCATCCTCCTGGAATTTATGTGCTGTGCGCTTTTTTTGAGAGGATGGCTTAGGGCAGCTTATAGTGTCATGACCATGTCCAAGGTTCTTCACTGACTGAGCTAATGACTGTCTGCTCCTAAAAATCTGCACTGCATGACCTCTAGTGATGCTTTTGTTTTTTCTTTTTGGTCCAGGAAATCAAAAACTGTGAAAAATGAAGAAAACAGCATGGTACTTTAGAAAGTCCGAAATATCTTGTGCCAAGTACACTTGGCAAGTTAAACTTCATTACACACGGAGAATCTGAGCCTTCCTAATACACACTCACTCTGTTCTATCAGCTTGTTTAAGTGGAAAACAACAAAGTTGCCCTTTTGAGCGTTTAGTGTTTTCTTACAATTAGGTCGTTTCAGTCACAAAAAGGTGGTTGTTCACTGATTTACTCAAACTGCACTGAAAACAAATGGTGTAGGATTTACTTTGAAACAATTTTCACTAAAAAAAAACGATAGCAAATTTCACAAATAATTAAAAGAAATGGCAAATAACGTATTGAAATAAAGTGAACGTTTAAAGGTGCAGTAAGCGATTTCTGAGAAACCCTGTTGAAAGTGGATCAGTCTAAACAGCACAACACACCTGTAGCCAATCAGCAGTAGGGGGCGTGTCCACTCATGATGGGGGAGGAGAGGGAGTGAGTAAGAGGGAGATTTGAAGAAAGACTGTAGAAAGAGTAATGGCTGAGAGACATTACAAAAGAGAAAAGGTCGAATAGAGGTTGAATAGAAAAATGGCAAAAGCATTCTCAATCTGGCAAAATCATTTCTGATTGTATGGCATTGTGGAGATTTTTTAAATCAGGATGCATGTGTTTATATATTCTGCTTCTGCATGGTAGACTTAAAGAATGAGAATTGTCTGATTTAGTCAAATATATTATTTGTGATCTACACAAAAAAAAAATGTGTTTCTTCTCTAAACTAAAGATCTCTTTGCTTTTAATTAATGTAATTCTCTCAAATGTACAATCTACTAGATTTATGGAACTAAAATAATGGCAATTGTTTACTCTACTGCTATTCCTGCAGTTTCCGGATATTCTGCTGAATTTGAACCCCTGAATTTTTGGAAGTGAATTTGTAAAGCCAAAAATAAAATGGACTGAAAATGATCTGTAGAATATTATAGGTAGTATTTTTAAACAAACTGAAATGTGCGTAAAATGTTTTCATTTGAAATTTCACAGCTTAAACATACAACCATGTTGAATTTCAGCCCCCAAAAATGCAAGCCCTAAAAATTCAGTGCATTATAATGCAAACTCTGAAAATGCAATGCATTTTTTTTTTTTTCAATTAGTGCAATTCAACATGATTTTTTTGTGTCAAAGACATTTGTCATTGTTTTACTTCCATACTTAAATTGCACTCCTAAAAATAAAGGTTCCAAAAGGTTTTTTTGTTTGTTTGTTTGTTTGTTTTTCGCAGAGATGCCACAGAAAAACCACTTTTGGTTCACCAAAGAACCTTTCAGTCAATGATTCTTAAAAGAACCATTTTTTCTTAGTGTGAAGAACATTTTAATAATCTAAACCTTTTTCCACTATAAGGAACCTTTTGTGGAATGGAAAGATTCCATGGATGTTAAAGGTTCTTCATGGAATCATAGATGCCAATAAAGATCCTTTATTTTTATGACTGTATGTAAGGCAAATGTGAACCAATCAAGTACTCAGAAATGATTTTTGATTTTGACATAACTGAAACTAGTTCCAAGCATGCTTTGCATGGGATTTAATGCGGTGAGTAAAAATGTTGAAATTAAGTAAATCGTTTTTTTGTTTTTAATTTTTTTGGATAGACAGATATTCTTATTACAAAGTCTATATTTCCTCTAATTTATATTTCTAGCTATCACTATTTCCTCTCATTTTTAATATTTATACATGACAAATCACAGCTTAATCTGCCCATTTTCCACCAATAACTGATCTTACATCAGTTACCAACCATTACACATGTTTAAAACTGAAACATTTTAACTGTATTCATTTTGTTTAACTCAATTATTTAATTTTGGTTTTGGAGGATGTCAAAGTTTCAGGGTAAAAAGTTGCCATTAAGCAAAAATTAAAATCTAAACAGCACAAGAGGTTTTTCTGTGAATGGTTTCTCGGGATATATTGTTCTTTTGATTCTTGAACATTCTAAACGTGCATTTCTGCCTAACACAGTATAATGAAATAACTTTTCATGAATGTGCTGAAATGGCCTTCATATATCTGCCAACACAGGACATAAATTGCTCTTAACATGCTGACAGTGTTTTATTGGCCAAAAACACAGTGCTGTTAACTGCAACTGCTGATAAACTATCAAATTCAAAGGTGAGACTGATATAGTTAAATGACCTCTGACACCCTCATATACTTGCTGTATATTGATTTACTAGTAATTATATAAAAAATGAATTTATCATCTCACTGAAGACCTAATCAGTGTAGAAGGTCGCCAATGACAGTGAAGTCTGAAATAATATGAATAAAATATCTGACAAGTGTCAAAATCAGAAGGTTAAAAATCTTAGAAGCAAAAACACAGATTACATATAAACAGGGCTGTCAGTTTAATGGGTTTATTTAGTGGGAATAATAATAAAAATAATGTAATTAAAAATAAATTTATGTAAGTAAATTACTTTTTTTTTTTTTTTTAAGTTGATATTTTTGAAATGTCTATTCAATGAGTTCATCTCCCACTATGAATTAAATTTAAACAGCCCTATATAAACACACAACAATGCAAAGTCTTTCTCAAAAGATTATAAAACAGAGTCTGGCCTTGTATATCTCTAAGAGGAGTTACAGTTGCCATTCTGTTATCCATGTGATATGGTTGTTTACCATTAGTCTGCTGTCACATGTTAAAACTGGAACATGACATAAGCTTGTAACCAAACTAAAAAAAGCCATGGAGATTAAAACACGGTTCTGGTTAGCAAAATCTAATGTTATTATTGCAAAGCAGTAAAATACACAGGCAGTACAAATGAACAACATTGTTGCAGAAAAACACCACAACACTGCAATTTAAACCTCATTAGGGAAACAGGGATTTCCTCCCAAGTTCTTGTACAAAAACATACTCGTACATTTGAAGACAATATGTTTTTTATAGCTCTATGGGAGCAGTATGGGACTCAATTGTCAGTTTTCTCCCATTGTTTTTCCCTTAATGCTCTATTTTAAATGCATTACTGGGGGTATAGGCATACTTACACCATATATTCATTGCAAATATTCTTTCTTTTTGTTTTTACAGACAGCAGCCTGTTTTTGTTTTGTTTTTTGTTGTTGTTGTTGTTGTTTTCTTCGGCTGATGATGACAAGTGACCGTCTAATGAGTTTTCAGTCATGTTTTCTGAGGCTCTGCTGCCACACAATCCAGCACTAGAGTGGCAACAAAAGTGCTATTGGATGTCAAGATGTTGTTATATTTATATTTTAAAATAAAAGTTTATGAGCCCTTCGTGCTACAGACATAATCCTAATCTTATTTGAAAATCTGCTAATGTTGTACAGTGTAAAGTTTAGAAACACCTTAGGCTTTTACATTATGAAAGACTTTCTAAAATGCTGTTTGAACTTTGTACTTAAATAAAATAATCCTGAAAAAAAGTATTAAAAAAAATCAGAAAAATATTACACAGCATTGATATTGTCAACATTTCAACATTGATAATAATCAGAAATGTTTCTTGAGCAGCAAATCAGCATATTAGAATGATTTCTGAAGGATCATGTGACACTGAAGACTGGAGTAATGATGATGAAAATTCAGCTTTGATCACAGGAATAAATTACATTTTAAAATATATTTAAATAAAAAACAGTTATTTAAATTGCAATAATATTTCAGAATATTACTATTTTTGCTGTATTTTTGATCAAATAAATGCAGCTTTGGTGAGCATAAAAAAGCTTTTTCAGAAACATAAATCTAACAACCCCAAACTTTTGAACGATTGTGTACATTAAAATATATTTACAAGTAAAAAAAACAACTTAGTTCTAAAGCATCTCTAAATTGTTCTTATAACAAATCAATAAATCAGTCAGTAAAACTATAAAGTTGTATGAACTTCAAAAAAGAAACCTGGAAGAATCAGGCAGCTGCCAAAGGGACGTCAGATTGTGGTGTTTGTATATTGCCTTTATTTGGCAATCAGAAATAAAATCATTATTGCCGCTCTTCAATGATAAATGCAAGTTACTTTAATGCATGCATGCAATAAATGATAACAATCCAACAGTCCAAAACCTTACTTTTACCTTATTATCTTTACAAACTTTGGAGCACACTTGGTCATGTTTCCATCCCATTCCTCTCTTTCTCTTCCTTTGGTTTCTAGACTCTCATACTACTGCATCTATCAATAATGTGGCAAAAACTATAATCTACTAATTCTATAATATACTTCATTAATACACCATCCTGGTCTTATTGTGCACTATTCATCAGTCCACATTGTGGTATGTTATTGTTATGGTGTGGTAGCCAACACACCCAAAGAAGACTTGGAAAATCAAACAAAAATCATCTTTATTTAAATAAAATAACAGGAGATCGCTTGAGAATAAATAGTTGAAACACAGGAAAACCGCCAACCAATGCAAACGAGAACCAATAAGGAGTGACTGAAACACTTAAAACCAAATCAGTAACTATGACAACAAATGAGAAGCGGGAACAAAGGGCACAGGAAAAAACACAATACAAGAAAATACAAACATAAACCTAACAGTGTCACAGGTGCTCATATATAAGTAGCGCACGAAGACGAAGGAATCAGGAAACAGTCTTTAACATTAATGTAGACAGGACAAAGGAACTCAGGAAACACAGGATTACAAAAACTCAACCAAACAAGGAACTAATAGGCCAGTTAATTAGACAACAGGTGAACAGAATGAATAATCAGACACAGGAAAACTAAGGAAACTTAAGAATGACAAAACTGAACATAACTCTGACAAACAGTAACGTTGACTTTTCACAATCCAGTTAACTTTCATTTAGTACCAACACAATTCCATATCATGTAGGCCTACGATATTACCACTTATGGAAGCTTGTTTCCGCCACAAAAAAAAATTAAAAAAGGTAATGCCGACTTTTTATTTCACAATTCTGACTTTTTTCTCACAATTGCGAGTTTATATCTCGCAATTCTGAGAAAAGAAGTCATAATTGCGACATATAAAATCGCAATTGCGCGTTAACTCACAATTGTGAGATATAAACATTTCTGTCTTTTTTTCTCGCGATTTATAATTTTTTTCGCAAGATATAAACTTGCAATGGCGAGTTATAAAGTCCAATTCTGAGGGGGAAAAAAGACTTTTTTTTTTCAGAATTGCGAGTTTATATCCCACAATTCTGACATTTTAACTCACAACTCCTACTTTATAACTCGCAATTGCATGTTATAATGTCAGAATTGCAAGATATAAAGTCACAATTCTGAGAAAAAAAAGTCAGAATTGCAAGTTTATATCATGCAATTGACTGTATACCTCTCAATTCTGACTTTATAACTCACAATTGCGAGTTTATATCACGCAATTCTGAGAAAAAAAGTCAGAATTGCGAGATAAAAAGTCGCAATTATACCTTTTTTTTTGTTTTTTATTCAGTGGCAGAAACAAGCTTCCATAACCAGTGCATAAAGAGAAGAAAAAAATAGCTGCCAGTAATAAAAATATTCAAAATAAAAATAAAACAAAACTACTGTAAAATTTATGATAAATGAAAAATAAATAAATTAAATGAAAAATAATCATAGCAAAATAAAACTATTATGAAATGGATGATAAATTAGGAATAAAATGAATAGTTACATTTTAAAGAGTTTATTCCGGATAGATAACCTCAAGTAGTTTTTTTCTTGTTGAATATCATGTTTCACTCAGAAATACATCTTATTAGTTCACTTTAAAAATTGACTTTTGTTCATCTTTGGAACAAAAATGAAGATTTTTTGTCCATCCCTTGAAAGTCCACTTTTTGATGCATGAAAGTTTTGGTTGTGTGGACTTTCAATGGACAGACCAAAATTGTGAGACAGATATCTTCATTTATGTTTCTGAAGATGAACAAACGTCTAATGGGTTTGGAACAACATGACAGTATTTTCATTTTTGAGTGAACTGTCCCTTTAAGGAAGTAAAATGGGTTGCAAACTGCATTTCATGTTGACTTTAACTCCATGTCTTTATGTAAATAAAGAAAAACTTATTTTATGCAATAAATCTGTTGATCATCTGCCTGACTTTGAAATAAAGCTAAAGTTGCAGGTACATGAGCATGTGAAATGAATGAACTTTACACAGAAGCCCTGTCCACAAACACATCTCCAGCTCACATTGTCTTCTGCTGGTAATTCAATTCTGTTGCTGTAATGGAACTCTGTGGAGTGTGTCAGAGCTGTGATTGCTCACAACATCCAATCTGCAGAGATAAGGGAAGAGCTAGCTTTGACTGAGCCGGGGAAAACCCACGCAGGGTTCATCTGATCGGCTTTATAAAACATCTCTGGCTTATTTCTTCAGTTTGTGTTTCACTGTCTTCTTCAAAGGTCTCCCTTGATGCTCTTTAGTTCTTATTGGCACAGCCCAGATGATTTTATCGCTCAAAGTTCTTTTTCATAACTCAAGAGACTTGGTGATCTCAGTTAAGTGTCTACTTCCTCAGATTGATTAGGAGACATTAAAACTAGACAGAAATGAGACAATTGTTGTCATACAGTCAAATCTGTATTTTGACTGCAGATTTTGGTATCTTCGCAAATCTTTTGAGGAAAGATATCTCTTTGATACATGTGGATACATATAGAAGCTTGTTTCCACCACAGAATAAAAAATAAAAAGGTATTTCACAATTCTAACTTTCTTTCTCGTAATTGCGAGTTTATCTCACAATAATACTGAGAAAAAAGTCAGAATTGTGAAATATAAACTTGCAATAGCAAGAAAAAGTCAGAATTGTGAGATAAAAAGTCACAATTACCTTTTTACTTGAGAGTTGACAGTTATAAACTTGAAATTGCAAGAAATAAAGACAAAATTGCAAGATATAAACTTGCAATTGCAAGAAAAAATCAGAATTGTGAGATATAAACTGACAATTGTGAAGAAAAAAAATGTTTGTATTGTGAGATAAAAAGTCACAATTACTTTTTTATTTATTATTAAACAAGTTTCCATAGTTACATGTGAGATTAGGGTTTTTTCTAAGCAAAAAAGTTTGAGAAGCAGGATACATAAAGTATCAAAACTCTCCGACTGCTCTCCATTTAATCTTGTTATTGTCTGGACAAACAATGTAGAGAGCAAGATATGATTTTTTTCTTGCATGGGAGTCTCCTGGTTATGTAAATAATTACTAACAATCAAGAATGTGTATATCCATGTGAATCCAGGTATAAAGGGAAGGCTGAGGTTTGTTTAAGACGTATTACGTTGATTTCAGTGAACTGGCCATATAGAAACTTCAGTAACAGCTTGTTCAGACTCCCGTGCAGCTCTCTTGAGTGAAAACATAAATGCTCATTTCTTCTTCCCAAAGTGTTTTTGGAAACCCTGGGGCTGGCACGAATTTCCGCTGTACATATTCCTCTTAAATGAAGTCATCTCAGAGCAGTTGTTGGCTCTGTGCACCAGTGTTTTCTAGTATGTTAAACTCATAAAACAGCATGGGTTCTCACTGACATTACGAGAAATGTGATTCAGTATATCCACCAAATGTATATTAAGCCAGTAGGAGGGATTGCAATGATATGTCTTTAATGTGCAACCCTGTTTCTCATTTGCATCGATCAACATGTAACTACAAATCTATCTATAAGAGCGCTTCTCAACTAGTTTCAGTTGTATAGCAATCCCACTAACATAACACCCAGCTAACAAAAATACAGTATGTTCTAAGAATGTTTTGCTAACGTTCCTATTAAAGGGGTCATGAACTGCATTGTTTTATTGTTTTATAATGTTTCCTGGGGTGCACTTATAATGATAGTATGCTTTTTACATCAAAAATTGTCATAATTTATAAATAAAAGGCATTTTTCCTACCCTGATTTTAGCCCTCTGATTTGAACGCTCTGTTTTAAGGGGCGTGTCTGCTGTGAGACTTCAGTGTAAACACCCACTGCTGTGATTGGCTAACGTCTTTCCATTTGAAATACCCACGTATTACTCTCTCTTTTAGCGCGTTTTTACAGCTCTCAAGGTTAACTAATCGTGAAAAGTGCTGCATTACATTTAGATTTATGGCATTATATTTAGATCGTGGCATGAAAGGTTTCAGTGATGAACAGCCGATCACAGACATGTTGTTGAGCACATAAAAGCAGTGATCTCATCATTGCAACTCAATTTCTGCACACTAGCAAATGCTTTCATCATCACTAACAGTGCAAACGCGATATAATTAAGAGATTCGTTGAATAAAATGGAGGTTTTGCTCACTGATAAACTCGCGCTGTTTGATTGACAGCTTCAGCGCACGCTGCTCCAACAAAGGGAGCTTTCTTTGATCGCTTTCTTTATATAATTTAATCACCGTTAAATAACAGATTATTTTCATCCTACTAAAAGAAACAACGTAAGTTGACGTTTAGTCACTGGTTTGATTTACTGACACATAGACAAAGAACATCTGACTGTACATGAATCATTACATATCAGATCAGCCATTAGAATTAACACAGTTACTAACATGTTGTCGCATTACTGTTGAGTCCAGGCACTGCACAATATTTTGTAATCCTCAACGGCATGTTTATTGCTTGGTAGCTCGATCCAGTTTAGCACCACGTAGGCCTATGTTACTTAGGCTACCTATTCTATTGCATGTCATGCGCGAATCGGTGGGCGGGGCTAAACAGTCAGTGATGAAGTAGGTGTTGATCTTCTTCTGCGGAGGCGGTGCTTGCTGCCCTTTGACGTCATAGATCCCCACTTGTCGTTCGCTGGGTCTGGTGTCAATAAAAGCTTGTATTGGACTAACAAGGAAGTTTTCAGTTCTGAAACTTACAGGATATTCTTATAGTATGATGACCTCTTATATGTCAAAAGCTCAAGGAAAATTTGATTTCTCAGTTCATCACCCCTTTATGTTATAAAAACATTACTTCTAAATGTTCTCTGAACATTTAAAGGGGGCCAATTATGTCCCTTTTTACAAGTCTCAGGTGTCCCCAGAATGTGTTTGTGAGGTTTCAGCTCAAAATACTGTTTTGGATTTTGATGTTGATATTGCTATTTACCTGTTCAAATAGGATATTTGCTTGTTTTTGCCATATATTAATGATTGCTTTACTTTGATACTTGTTTGATTTATTGCCATATTTTAATGATTGCTATGATGTGTTATCTACTTTTGAGTAATACTAAATATGCTTGCAAAAAATGCTAATGTTGTGTAAACTGCAACTCAGAATGATGTTGCATTCTGGTGTAATAGAGACAAGATGAAATGTGTAGAATGTTGTGAAGAAGAGGAAGAGTGCTAGAAGAAGACGACAGCGTAGGCGACAAAGGAAGGACATCCGGCTTAGTAAGCAAGAGATACAGAGACTGATACGCCTACAGCAGGAAGATTGGATCATAGACATTGATCAATTGATGAGTAATATGAAGTTGGAATGTCCCAAAAATTAGTATAAAAGTCTGAGGAGTAAATGGCCTCCTCAGATGGTGCCTGCATTAAGCGTAGAAGGACACCTGATACCCTAATGAGGGGCGCCTAACAGCATCTCCAATATTGCTGGGTAAAGCTAGGATATAGAGCTTTTTAGCTTAAGCTGATTTAAGATTTGTTTTATTTTGCATTAACTGCTTTGTATTGTAATCAATAAAAGAGATCTTTTATTGTTACGTTTGCCTTCCGTGAGATTTTACTTATAACTACAAACTGAGCCTCGACAAAGAACAACCACAAGGTAGTCTTCTACGTCATTCCTGAAGAACTTCTTATGGTTTAGACTAGATTTGACTTCCCTTACCCTACCTGAATAATCCTAGGGTTAAAAGGTGTACTATAAATGGTCACACCAACTAACATGGCGCCCAACGTGGGGCTTGAGGTTTTTCGGTTTTAAGTTGAAAGTGTAGAAACCACATTGAAGAGCTGCCTGTAAGACCCACGTAGACCAATCCAGAAAGGATTTGGTTAGATACTAGTCTAGAGAGACTTAGTATATCCCAGTCCAGAGAAAGGACTGAAGGGCCAGGAAACGGGATCGCTACCCGTGAGACCTAGAGAGGGGTCTAGAGGGGCTATTGAGTTGAAAAACCTGTAGTAGGGGACGCCCTAGTATGGCAGGTAAAAAAGCTCAGAGAAAATCCAGTAATATCTTAATTCAAGCCTACATCTGGGGAGACCACCGGGTAAAAGCATGGGAGAAAAAGGCCTTAAGGGCAGAGACCTCGGTCCAAGAGATAGAGCCAGGTCAGATACTTTTATGGTTACCAAGCCGAGATGGATTGCAAAGAGGTAATTTTCAGGAATCTGAAGTTGTTTTAGCAGTCATGCAGTGGGCCATAGAGTTAGGAAGTCACTATGGACAGGAAGTGGCTATCCAGTGCAAAACCTCAGAGTCAGAGGGCATTATGAGCACAGTGCGTAAAAAAACCATGGGGAAAACAAAGCTGTATACTATGAGTGGAAAAAATTTAAAGAAATCTCAGGGTGAAGTTCCAAATATGGAGAAAGTTAGGATACACCGGGAAGCAATGACAGACTTACAAAATGCAAATGAAATCCTTCTTACTTTACCACCAGAAGAGGATGATAGAGATAGTGTTATAACCATAGCAGAACCGTACTTACCTAGGTCTGCAGTCACAGAAATACAGTTACAGCAGATAATGATCCGGATCTATGAGGGTTGGATGGAACATACATCTGAAGGCATGGCAGTAGTGTATGGAAATCCACAGATGATCAAAGAATTAGGAATAGCTGGAGCAGTTTTTGGATGCTTAGGGGAAGATACTCTTAAAGAGATAGAGAATATGAGAATCAGATTAGGTCCTCAGCAGGCAGGAACCATACAAATTTTTAGAGGTTATCCAAAATGGAATAGTGTGGCACATGTAGTACTTATCGTTAGTAGTACACAGACGTGTACAGAAGAACAATCTGGAGAAGAGACTAGATTGTTAATAAAAAATGTAATTAGAGAAGCTAACGACAGAGGTGATAAAGAAATACATGTCCCCAGTAGTCACAGAACAATGTCTGGAGGGACTCGTAGCTGGAATAATAGAAATCTCCCAAGAAATTCAAATGACTATAAATCTCCTCGTTAAAGAGAGAGATCAAGAGAAAATAAAAAATATTGTTAAACAGCAAAAAGAGAAGTATGAAGTAAAGCCAAGGCTAGCAGAAAACATAAGTAAGTTGAAACCTACTGCACCTTGGGAGGAAGATCTTGAACCCCAAGAGACAGAAGATCAAGGGTCACAAAAATGGCTGTCAGATTCTATTGAGCAAGACACAACAGAAGAAGAGACTGACAGACAAAGTAGCGAGTCATCAGATAACAATCTTAGAGAAGTAAAGTTACGTAATAAGGGGGCAGGATAGCTTGAGCTCAGGAGGGTGTTACATCAGATAAAGAACGATTGGCCTGAAGTAAACATCAAAGGAGTTAAATACAAAAACCCAACCAGCAGAGAGAGAGGTAGATCATTAGAACGAAAGTGGGATCGAAAAATAATTGAAGGACGCAGTCTAACGTATGGCCAAATGAGGTCAGCTAGATCCCCATCAGTCAAAAGCATAGCTAAGGCAGAAGGATGGTCAAAGTCTGGAAAACAGGCTATATTCCAGGAAGGTTATTCCTATATGAGGAAGGCAGTTGGAGAAATGGATAAAATGTTAAAGGCACTTAAAAAAGAAAATAGGGAGTTACAGCGGGCATTACAGGAGCCAGAATCCGAGGATAACATAGACAGCGAGTCAGATACAGATGGAAGTGACAATTGGGAGGAGGAGCCCAGAGTACAGGCTAGGAGAGTCAGGATTAGAGCATCCACACCAATTCCAGTGCACAGAACAGATCCTAGATATCTCACATTTAATTCCTCAAAAGAGCCAAATGAAGAACAAGTAGACTACCAGGCAAAATTATTAGAATTAAATTTAACAGAAGCAGTTAAACAGCAGGTAGAAAAGACCATAGCAGTTATGAAAACCGCATTATGAAAGCAGCGGAAGCTGCAAGACTTAAACACTCAACTACGCGGTTAGTTCACACTTGTACTGGCCATGCAATTACAGCCGAGGCCTTAGAAAAGTCCAGACAACTCACAGGTACAGAGGATAAGTATGCCCAATGGAAAAAGGATTTGATAGAAGCCCAAAAAGATGGTGTGCCAATTTTGAGTATGTGGCTTTCGATAAAAGCCGACATCCCTCATGAAGATAAAATCAGATTGTTACGAGAAAATAGGATGAGGTTGGCCTACTGAAGAAGAATCTCTGTGATCCTCGTGTAAAAGAGGAGTCAGACCAGTTGTTTTTGGATATATCAGGAATTAAATATTTGGTTGACACGGGGGCGGAGATATCAACAACAGTAGAGCCTATAGAACAGACTGGAATTATCCATGTCCAATCATATGATGGTGAAGTAAAAGAGAAAAACTTAGGTTACAAACATGGCATAAAAATGATCTCAGGTACTGAAAACTTGCTAGCAGCAAAAGACCTTAAGAAAATCTTAAGACTAAAAGAAGTGAATCAACAGGAAGAATTATCTAGAATAGAAAAAGGAATGATAATATCAAAATTGGCAAAAGCAGAAATAACGGAAGCATTACGTAAAACGCAATTTGGAGAGAGTAAGAATGACTGTGGAAAGGTTAGTGAAAAATATGCACATAAAATTGAAGGAGGAATACATAAACCTCAGAGACAATATCCTATTAACAGGAAAGGATGGGAAGAATTCAAAGGAGCTTGAGGAGCAAGGGATAATACAAGAAATCAAAGGTGCCGTAACTAATAGTCCGATACAATTAGTCCCCAAACCAGATGGAATATTTAGATTAGTGACCAATTTCAAAGCATTGAATAGAGTGACAAAGCCAGACAGACGGTACTTAATTAATGCTAGAGACACGACGGAAAAAATGAAGTCCGGAAAACAATACCCCACAGTTCATTTATTATACCATGCCCAAAATGCCCCTTATTGGGTGGAAGCAAAGACACGCTGTTTTCGTGTGTGTTTCTTTAAATGCAAATGAGCTGCTGCTCCCCGCCCCCTATCCAGAAGGGGGCTGTGCTTTAGGTGCGTTTATGCCATTAGTTCTCAACCTGGGGGCCGCGGCCCACTCAGTGATCCTCCAGGGGGGCAGCAAGATAACTTCAAATTAATTTAAATATTTTAATATAATTCATTAATTTTATTATTAATACATTAAATTAAAAAATGAGCAAAACACTACCTCTCTCGTACATATTCTGTGATTGTTTCGGAGCAGCCCAAGCCATTTCTCATTGCGCTGTGTGAAATACAGACTGAATGGTGGCTCAAAACACCCAACCCCTTCATGAACATATAAAATACGCAAACTCTCTCAGTTGGAGAAAGAAAACCAGTGTCGCTAATACAGTTTTGATGGATGATGATTGTAACAAACAAATCCTACTTGTACCATGTGACCTTGTACCACCTGACTGGTGCAGATTCATTTAGTTTGTTGATAGTTTTGCCATAAGAACGCAAAATTCCCAGTCCGAGGACGTGAACAGCTCCGAATAGATCACCTGTTGTCATCTCGAAATTACGGTATTGGCGTGAACGCAGCATTTTACAGCTCATGCCTTGGATGCGCCAGCAACAACAAAACAGGAGAAACAGCATAGGGCAGTTTCCTCAGATTGCGGTTTTGCATTCCACTGCGCTGCTTTTCTATTATTTTCTATGTAAACGCGCTTTTTTTTTCTCCCATTCGAGGCCATTCACAATCGACACCTTGCGTTTTTCACTGTCCGCGTCTTGTAACGCAAGGTGTGGAGATGCGTTTTTTTTAAAAGTTAAACTTCTTTTAACTTGAGTGCTGCATTTTTAGAACGCCGTTTCCTGTGAAAGACGCTGTAAAGATGCAAGACGCGAGCACAACAGTCTCCATGATTATATTGAACATATTTGAACATATTTTGTTGATCCTGGAACAACATTCCTGTCCAAAAATTTTGTCTTAACCCTATCCCTACCCATAACTTATCCCTAAAATCAGAGGGAAATGATAGGTGAATAACACTGATGTAGAAGCACCTAACCCTGGTTGTAAGCCTAAACTTGACATAAACTGTAAACTTGTGCCTCAAACCTAATTGGTTGATTGGAATGTGGTACTTAGTGAAATCACGCTCACCCGAGTGTAATGGTCAAGCACGTCCGTCTACAGCAACAACAGAACATTTAGATTGTTTATCTCGTAGCTGAGACATTCTTGTGTAGCTGCTCTAGCGAGGACATAAACATGGCAGACTGTGTACAGCAGGGCTCTTCAAGTAGTTTCATTCAAGGGCCGGATTATCAAATCAAAAAGTTGAGGTGGGGGGGGACTTATTGGTAAAAATTATTTTATTAATTATTAGGCTTAAATGAAAATATTCTTTAACCACAGGTAAAACCATACATGGCTACCCACTACCACTGTCAAATGATATTATATTATGATATGTTATATAGGCCTAAAAAAACAGGTACAAACTACACCTTAACAAAGACATGAATTATATATTCCCCTACCCACCTAATAAATATTGCAATATAATTGGCTATAACATAGTTTTCAATATAAATATTCCACATTTCCACAAACCATGGTAATTTACTACAGTTCATTCATGGTAAATGTTTGTAAGGGTGGTGATTTTGGGATTTAAAAGTCTTCTATCTTCATTCATGGCACGTTTCTCCTGTTTTCTTCATCAGTCTTGTTGGGAATGTTGGCTGTTTCATCCGATTTAAAACTAGTTTAATCATCGAGTGATTTGAGGTTTGTAACCGAGAGGTGTGTGTCGATTTGAAACGCTAATCTCACTTGATGTCACAACGCTGTTTAATAATGGTGACCGGGAATAAACGCAGCTCCTTTAAGCTTTCGTTCCGTTATCCACTGGGCCGTGCTGCGTAGTTCAAAGTAAACTATTGAAACACATGAAAACAGCACTATTTGTTCTGTATTTGTTGTTATTGACCGAGAAACAACTACAGATGATTCAGAGACAGAGTGGTCCGAACGAATCCAAATCGTTTCAGATCGTTATGCAAGCGCGTTTGGCCAATTCACGGAAAAGAAAGTCGACAGAAATACGGGACATGCATAATAACTGCTGAAATATTCGCACGGAAAATGTTTCTCAGGTCAGTAGGAGGAGCGTGCATGGTACGAACAGTGTGTATATAGCCGTACAGCTGCGGCCACGTATCTAACCAAATTTAGCCGCACAGCCAGGAAAAGAGGAGGAGGGAGATTGAGGTGCCGTAGGCCGGATGAAGATGATTGGCGGGCCGGATTTGGCCCGAGGGCCGCCAGTTGACGAACCCTGGTGTACAGCTCACTCAGGGGAGGAGCTAAGCTAACAGGGGAGATTCCATCAGCAGTCATGGGTGGGGCCTGTTACATTGTGATGTCACAATGTATAGAAAATGCGATCGACTCATTTTGAGACACTGTTTATAATTTATGTGGAATATAAATAAGCCATGGGTGAATTTTCACCATTATAGGGTGGTTGTGCACACTGCAGACACATGTTCAAATGCCATGAAAAATGAATTTTGCATAGTAAGTCTCCTTTAAAACAAACATTTTTTCTTGGTTATGCAAATGTTAAGAGAACATTCAAAAGTACCAAATATAACATTTAAAAAACTTTAGATGAACAACCATCTAAAACATTTCAGGAAAAGACATTCCATGAACGAAATAAATTTTTGTGCTAATGTTTTGAGAACATTATTAAATACCAGATAACTCTGAAAGAGCGTTCTTTGAAAGAATATTAGTATTAGCCATATAACCAAATGACAGATGAATTTTCTCCAAAATACCCTTGTTTGGTCGACGCCTTTGACGTCAACAGTAATAGATATGGGAAATGTTTTCTTCTCCCTTTTAAAAGCTGATATGACCATATCAAAACAGAGCGTGACCAGTTTTTAGGGAGGCCTAATGTCTAGAGAGAGCTATCCGTTAGCATTCCCATTCATCACAATTGCATATGCTCGGCTGGGAGAGGAGGACCCACTGAAAGTATGTGATTTGAAACCTTTTTGAGCCAATCACTTGAGCTCTAAATGCCATGTGACTAATCAACTGGAAAATTACATAATGACGACAGTGATTGACTGTTGGCACCACGAGAACACACAACCCTTTCAATAGTGACTATCCTGAACAGCAAGAGAACAAGAAACGTTTAAGAGCCTCCAATATTTAATTTAATATAAGATGAAATATTTACGATTATATGTTGTTTGTAAAAAAAAAAAAATGGTGTTAGAATTCATGGCCATTTTTTGAATGTCTATCACTGAAGAAATATCAAAATTGGACCAAAAAGGACCAAAAGTAATTACATTTAAAGGTCAGACGGATCATTTTTCAGCACCCTTGAAGGGCTTTTCCCAAACAAAGGCAATATTGTTTCAGGATGGATTTCTTTTTTTCATTGAACTCTCCCAATAACTCTATATGCTGGACAGTCTTCCTGTGGAAAGGATTTTCCCTCTCCTGGAAGAAACAGCACTAATGATATTATTCACAAAGATCTAATATATAATATATAATTTTGTATATAGTTAATATGCAGACAGGAGGCTGATATGCTCTTTATCCTGGATGAAAGTGCTTTGCATGCATAACAGAAATTGACAATATTTGCCCCTGTGGTAAAAACGTGATGCACGTAACTGGCATGCAGATAAGCGATAATGATAACCAGTTATCATATAACCCCAGATGCACACAGACTTTGCTCATGAAGTATCAATCACAGGGGCAAAATATGGTTGGTAATCTGTTAGATCTCAGTTCATAATAGCAATAGCCGTTCCTATCAGAGGCATCATTAAAATGCACAGCTCACAATGACAGGGTATTAACAGCAATATAATAATTTTAAAAGTATCTGATCAGCAGTTGTTTTATCTGTGTTGTATCAGCAAGTCCGTTTACTGAGTAATTATCAGAGTTTTATGGTTATGGAATAGGTCACTGTTTAATAGCATGGTTAAATATTTATTATTTGGTTTCTGAACAAACTAGCTATTAACAGACCCAAATGCATTTTAATACACTAACATGTGAAAGAAGGGAAATAGTGATTTCCACACTAACTGAACTCAAATAAAGGACCTAATACACTTTGATAGCTGTATTGTGGCCTCTTGTGGCCACACCAAGACATTCATTATATTTTTGTCTCTCTCTTTTACAGTTTTTCTCAGTTGCTTTGGCACATTTCTCAGATCAGAACTGAAATTCTCAAAACTTGTTCAACCACCACATCATCTAGTCTCTTGTGCACATCATAAAAGCAGTTTCTCATTCTTTTGAACAAATTGCAAATGCTTTAGTACATTCATGCAATTGATTATGTACAACTGTCTGCTATTTCCTACATTATCAATTGCTAATGTCATGTTGCTCAAAATGTATTATATGGTTCTCTGTTGAATAGTCTTACCCCTCAAAACATCTAGTTATTATTTCATCGCACAAGTCATTAAATGCAAAATGGTTGACCTAGTTATCACAATGTGTATATACAAGTATATTATCTATACATTTCTATTAGACTTTTGTAAATGTGTCCTGAATTGATGAATTTTGCAGGTGAATCCTGAATTTCACTAATGTATTCAGGGGAATGTAAAGCATTAGATCAACCAATGACCCAACCAGTTCTCTAAAACAGCTCAAAGATGCATGTCATGAATCTTCAACTGGAAAGCATATATAGACAGAGCACAACACAAGAGTTTCAATTTCTGATAATGGAAGAACAACATGGAAACAAACAGGGTCAACAGCTGGAAAGAAGAAGAGGAGTAAGGATGTGTGGTAGAAGGGTAGGGAGGCAAAACAGAGGAAGAGGTAGATAAAGCAAAAGGGGCGTATGCACGTTTCTGGTGAAATAAGGACCACTGTTGTAAACAATGTTCTCAATCATGACCTTACAATGGCTTATGCGGGTCTAAAGGTGCAGCTGAATGTTTGGGGAAAAACCTTTTCCTCAATCATTCAAGTATTTCATAGACATAATAGGTATATATTTCAGCAATGTGCACTGCGCTCTAATATGGTATGCATGCTATAATCTTAATATTACAGTAGCATTTTTACACTTACAGGAGCATATTACACTTGCTTTACACTTACAGTATAGTAGGCTAAATGAACTTTATACAGATACATACTATATCACACACATACACATGAATACATATATACAGTGTATGTATATAGTCTTGTCTTTTTCATTTATATCAAGGACATTTTACAGTAATTTGTTGACAGACCAACAGTAAATACAAAACTGATAATCCTGTCCAGTCTTTTGCAATCAGTCTCCCATATACAGTAATGTGTCCATTTGTACTGTTAAAATTGATATATGCCATACAGACAAAGTGCAGTCTTGTGCAGTTTCAATCACTGTCATAAAAACTGTAGCCATAGTTTACATCTGAAATATTCATCACTGTTATATTGACAACATGGCTAAGCATTTTGACTATCTTGTTCGAGAACAATGACACAAGGACTTGTCATTCTGATGGCACTGATATGTTCATTGACATAAATACTTGCTTTTGAGAGATGAACCAAGGATTTTGAGCAGGTTACAGGCTTTTGCAGGTAATCCAATATGTTGTGCTGTTTGTACAAATTGTTTTGAGAAATGAACGTACTGTTTTGCAAATTTTAAGGATGATTCAAGAAATGTGCCAAAGCAACTAAGAAAAACTGTAAAGGGATAGAGTAAAATAATTAAATTTTGTCATTATTTAGTGAAGAATGTTGAGATTGTTCTTTCCTATACAGTAAAAGCATACAGTTACCTGGAGCTGCCAAGCTCCGAAAAGGACAAAAGTAAAAGCATAGTAAAAGTAGATAGATAGATAGATAGATAGATAGACAGACAGACAGACAGACAGGTAGATAGATAGATAGATAGATAGATAGATAGATAGATAGATAGATAGATAGATAGATAGATAGAGACTGATTGACTGATTGATTGATTGATTGGCAGACAGACAGATTGATAGAGAGACAGATAGACAGACAGACAGACAGATAGATAGATAGGCAGGCAGACAGACAGACAGACAGATAGATAGATAGGCAGGCAGGCAGACAGACAGACAGATAGGCAGACAGACAGACAGACAGACAGACAGACAGATAGATAGATAGATAGACAGACAGACAGACAGACAGATAGTTCATCATATCCTGTAAAAACGGTCTGCACTAAAGATTATTGTGAGATCTGAAAGTGTGCTTTACAAACACACCTACTCTCCCAACATGTTTGTGCCTGTCATCTTCACTTCAGTCGCTCACTACTTCACCTTAGTTTTGTCTTACCAGAGTCAGTGAAGAGGAGCCACAACCAGCAGCATACATTATACTGAAGCTCTGAACAATGAGAGACAACAACTGTAAAGAATGCATAGACAAAATCCTTCAAGAGGCTCCGATGGCAAGAAAAGCTCTTCTAGACAACCACAGCAATCTGCACAGGGTGGCCGATTACTGCCAGAACAAATACCTCAGTGTGAGCCAATTGTTTATTGTTTTTCTATACATCAAATTTGCGTTAATAAGATTTTATGTTTGTTTTTTCAAGCTACATTCTCATAAATAGAGTATTTTAGAGATTTTACTTGATATTATGTGATCTTATGTTTACATTAGGCCTAAAATATAAATAGTATGTACTGATATAAAAATGCTGTACGGCACTGTAATAGGCCTATTTACACTACACTCACTGGTAAGTAGTCTAGTATTTTTTATAATGCATGTGAATGCCACTTCTTGTAAGGGTTTTGAGTGGATTTAACTTTATTTTATTATTATTTGCAAAATATACAAGTATCACACTAAAAGTGGAATACATTTCAAAGCTCCATCTCTATTAATTATTCACATAAATAACTGAAAACACCTTTCTTCAGGCTGGACTCTTTTCCAGTCTTCAGCTTTGTGCTGTTTGTATTGAGGGCATACATGCCTAAACAAGGCTGTGGTATGTATTCCTAGAACTCCATGAAAACTGTTCTTAACATGTTTATCTAGGAATCCATCTCTGTATCCTGGAGGTCTGTTATATTGGCAGCAGCATTTTTGCAAAATATTCATATAATTTCATTTGCAGTTCTTTAATATTAAAGGGTTAGTTGACCCAAAAATGAAAATTCTGTCATTAATTACTCACCCTCATGTCATTCCAAACCCGTAAGACTTTCATTCATCTTCAGAACACAAATGAAGATCTTTTTGATGAAATCTGAGAGCTTTCTGTCCCTCTATAGACAGCTACGCAACTGACACTTTGACTCTACAAAAAGTTCATAAAGAGATCGTAAAACTAATCCATATGAATTGAGCGGTTTAGTCCACATTTTTTGAAGAGGCTCGATCGCTTTATGACAAACAGATTGAATTTAGGCTTTTACTCACATACTATATAAACATTGATCAGCAACCGAACCTGCTTGACGCTCGAGAACAAACCTCATTATTTCTTGCAGAAGCTCAACACACTAGAATGAACCTGATTGGTTCTCACACGTGTCAATCAAACATGCTTGAGCTTCAGTTTACCACAACTGATGTGTGCATTGATGAATGTTTATATGTGAATAAAAGCCTAAATTCAATCTGTTCATCATATAAAGTGATCAAGTCTCTTCAGAAAATTTGGATTAAACTATTTAATTGATATGGATTAGTTTTACAATCTTTTTATGAGTCAAGTGTCAGTTGTGTAGCTGTCAACGGAGGGACAGAAAGCGCTTAAATTTCATCACAAAGATCTTCATTTGTGTTCCGAAGACGAATGAAAGTCTTACAGGTTTGGAACGACATGAGAGTGAGTAATTAATGACAGAATTTTCTTTTTTTGTGGAACTATCCCTTTAAGGATTATATTCAAAGACCGCTCCCTTTACAATCACTAAAAAAGCTGTCACTCATCTCAGTTAATCACGATCTCACATTAAAATCAATGAAGATGTCTACACTGTACAATGAATCTCTTTCTTACATTGTGTCTACACTTTGTAAATGAGATTGGTCATTGCATTCAAGAGATCATCAAACATTCCTGTGATTGGCTACATTGTTCACCGCTGCAAAAACACGTTGTAAAGAGAAACATTTGACGTTCTCCACAGCGAAAAGGAGCGCTTGCCAAATCTGTTTCATCAATATGATATTATTACAGCATCAACTGAGGGTGCTTTTGCTTTCGTTTGAGGGTGCTCTTACAGACTCCAAACGTTTATACAGTATAGTGTGTATTTATTATATTTATTTAGACATGCCTTGATACTTTATACCTCTATATATACTGTCTGCAAAGTTAGCATTTTTCAGACACAACACACTGTTCTGTAATATATTCAAACTATAGAATTTCAGACCTTGATTGCATGGTTGGAGTTCTTTCAATCTGCTGTTGTTTATAAAAACTTGGAAGCGTTTGAATATTGAAAATGATTATTTACCTTTAGGTGCAGGACACCAGAAGTGTCATTGAAGAGTCCAAAGCTCTCACCACGCAGGCCCTGGCCAGTGTCACATACCAGATAAACAATCTGGCCACATCTTTGCTGAAGCTTTTAGATGTGCAGACGGTTCAGCTAAAACAGATGGAGTCCTCCGTCAACATGCTGACTCTGGTGAGCTCCGGTTATCATTTTAACAGAAAGCACCAGAATCTCATGAAATACAATGCCAGTCATTATTAAGGGAAAGTCAGGACAATGCTAGAAATATTAAACACTAGTGTTTGCTCCTGATTAAAAGACAAAATAGCCTCTTAATGTCAGTATTCACATTCAGACAGTTAGCATGTACAAGGAGAAAATTGCCCGGAGAGAGATCGGAGTGCTGACCAAACAGTCGAAAGTTCCCCGGACACAGAAGATGGTTCCTCCAGCAGGAGGACTGGAGCCATTTCGTGTGTACAGACGTGTTCCCATATCTTACACCTGCCTGGACAAACTGGGCCACAGCCACTGGGAAGGCAGCAAAATTGTGAGCAAATACATATATATAAACATAATGCTTTTTTACTTACACTGCTGGTTGATTCAATTAAAAAAAAAAAAAAAATTAGGCATGTTTTAATGCTGTTCATTTGCACTTTTTATTCATCAAAGATTTGAGGGGGGAAAATGTATACAGTTTCAACAAAAGTTTTAACAATGATAAAAAGAAATGTTTCTTAAAGGGATAGTTCACCCAAAAATGAAAATTCTGTCATCATTTACTCCCCCTCAAGTTGTTCCAAACCTGTATTAATTTCTTTGTTCTGCTGAACACAAAGGAAGATAATTGGAAGAATGTTTGTAACCAAGCAGATCTCGCCCCCCATTTACTACCATAGTATTTTTTTTTTTCCTACTGTGGTAGTCAATGGGGGGCGAGATCTGCTTGGTTACAAATATTCTTCCAAATATCTTCCATTGTGTACAGAAGAACAAAGAAATAGAATTTTCATTTTTGGGTGAACTATCCCTTTAAGAACCATTTCATCATATTAGAATGATTTCTGAAGGATCATGTGACACTGAAGACTGGAGTAATGATGCTGAAAATTCAGCTTTGCATCGCAGAAATAAATTGTGTTTTAAAATATATTAAAATAGAAATCAGTTATTTTAAATTTTAATAATATTTCACAATATTACAGTTTTTACCCTATTTTTAATCAAATAAATGTAGCCTTGTTGAGCATAGGAGACTTCTTTCTGTAACATTACAGAAAACTTAGTGATCCCAAACATTTGAAAGGTAGTGTATATAATGTATAGTATTTACTGATATGAATTTTTTTAAATAATATTTATATATAAATAAAATATCAGTAAAATACTGTATATATATATACTATAAAATACTATATATATTATATATATATAGTATTTTAATGATATAATGATTAATGATATTTTTTTAAATAATATTTCAATATATAATGTGTGAATGATGTACTTGCCTCTTTAAAAGGGGTTTTAACTGCATTTAGATTTATTCTATTTTTATTTCTATTTTTTAAAAGAGTCATAAATTTATTGCAACCAAAATACGTAGAAACAAAACTATTTGGGAATATCTTTTTACTGTTTGTAATAGAATTTAAAATATTTTAATGTTTTATTAAACCATTTGCACAGTATTTTTGGCCTAAAACCCCTATTGATGATTTGATTTATTTATTTCAAATTATTATGCTGATCTGTGACATTGAAGGAAGAGGCAAAAACCGAAACAGACAACGAGGACTCTATCCAACAACTTGGCACACAGCTGAGCCGCACCTTCAACTGGTAGGCTATGCAATAAAATGGCTTTTTCAATGAACTCAATTTTTTCCTTTGTCTTCAGAAAATCTGATGTATTTGCTGTGGTTTCAGGTCTTTTGTGGGTATCGCAGTTCCTCCTCCATCAGTGCCTGACTGGGTGGGTTCTAGCTTCGCGGCTCGTCCTGATCTCACTCCAGCTTCACCGTCTCCTTCACTCAAGTCTGACCGCTCCCCATCTCTACCTCCATATGCCTATCCCGACCTGTCCATGCTGCCTCCTCCACCTCTCCCAGATGATGAGATGGGAGACGCTCCACCCCCACCCCCTCCTCCCTCTCCACCTCCACCTAATTCTGTGTATGGAGGCTCTTTGGTTCCCCCTCCACCACCTCCACCTGGTCAAAATACCTCAATGTCATCAGCAAATCCTCCACCACCTCCTCCTCCCCCAAGTAACATGGCTGTTCCACCTCCGCCACCACCTCCTCCTCTAGGCAATGTGCCTATTCCACCTCCTCCACCTCCACTTCAGGGCAAAACGACTCCTCCACCTCCTCCTCCACCTCCTCCTAGCTCTGCCTACACTGGGTCTTCGCTACCTCCACCACCACCTCCACCTCCCCAAAATGCCTCCATGCCACCACCACCTCCTCCGCCTCCTCCTAATACTGGAGGAAAATTTGTTCCACCACCTCCTCCTGCACCACCACCATTTTAAATATTGAATTTCAATGTTAATTTTATGCAAAAGACTGTATACATAATAAATGTTATGAATATAAATGCTTATGGTATAAAACATTAAATAAATGCAATGTTGTTTTGTATTAAGCATATTAAAGTGAGTAATATTAGACTTTTTTCTTATTCTTTTTATAATATCTACTCATATATATTGTAGGAAAAAAATACATTTATTTAATTCTGTGATTAAATATTCAAAAAATTATTTTTTATACTCAATTTCAAAGCTGCTGTTACCAAATATGCAACAATCTTATGGAAACAAAACAAAACAAAACATGCACTGCACTGAAGGTGGCAGCACCGAGTCTTTACAATATGTCAGCCTATTTGAACCTGAACTGTTCAGTGCAGGTAGAGCATTATATTCACATCGGTCGCATTCGTTATTATGGAAGTTATTAATTATGTATGACATATTTTTTCGTGTGCATGTAGTTAACCGCGTTATATAGTACTATATGGGGTTTACTGATATCTATAGTAGCCTATAGTTTGTTTGTCATTGCGTAACAAGATACCTACACTGTAAAACCAAGTGAGCTGCCTTCCTAGACATATTTTGGGCATTACCATACGCGACGAGTCCTCCAGGGGGCGCCTGTCGGCTCAGATACAACATTGAGCTGTATTAAAATCTCTGAACGTTGTTTGTGTTTAGTCAAATATAGTGATCTCAAACGACTGTGATTTGTCCGTCGTGAACAGCTCTGAGAAAAGTAAGACCATGTGACAACGCCGTTTGTGTGCTCTTTCAGCAGCGGACTGGACAATCATTTAGGCTAATAATAACACTGACAAACTTTAAGCGGAATTCATTTGAAAATACACTAAGTAGTTAAACTAGCAGAATACAGTGGAACAATCAGGTTCTGGAGGTAAAAACTGAGTTGAAGCAAAGTCCCTTTAAGACTTCTATAGTCTTTGGTTGAAGCCAACAGCCCACATTATCAATTTTTTTTTTTTTAAATAATCATGTTTAACAACCAGATTCCTGGTGGAAAAAACTACATTACCCATAATTCTGCAAAAAATCTCCACCAATCAGAGAATAGAAACAAAACAACTCTTCAGCACCCACTCACTCCACTGAAGCACAGAAAATAAAAATCTTTCTATAAGCTCTCAAACTTTAAGTGAATAGTTTTATAACTGTCATTTGCATTTCGATTGTCTTTCACAGTGCTTCATGGGATTGTAGTTCTTTCATTCGTCTTGTACCTTTGTCTTTTTTGTCTGATTTTCAAATACATTTTGCTTCAAATCAAGGTTTGTAGCTCATCTGGTTGGTTTAGTTCATGAATTTTTTTCAAAATCTTAAAGGGAAAATTTAATGGGAGTGTATTTTTCCAAGTATTTCCCAAGAACGAAGGCTGCTGAAAAAAATAGGGGTGCACTGTTGCACTCATACACATATAAATAGATTTATTATGTTTACGGTTGCACTCTGTCATTATTCTGACTCAACGTGACCAATAAGAGACAAGTTCCGGACCACAAAGCCCCGCCTATTTCAGGACTCGCGTTCTTGCGAATTGACAATCCGTTTCTTTTATTTCTGTGATTTTGAGACACAGCCGTATATTGACAGCTCTGTGCATTAACAACCAAAGACACCCGAGCTGAACAATTTATTCTCTTCTAATAGATGTTATAGAAAGCTTTTAACGGTGGAGATCTGCGCCTCTTTCCGGCCTTCATGTCGAGCATTTGGAATAGTGTGTATTCCACATTTCCCACTATCTGCCTCTAGCTTGTCCATGTCGGTCCGGCGCTTCTCGGGGCTCATGGAGAGCTCCGGGTCTGCCGAGCCGAGCAGGGAGCTGTTCGAGGCCTGCAGGAGCGGAGACCTGGAGCGGGTGAAGAAGCTTGTGTGCCCGGAGAATGTGAACAGCAGGGACACGGCGGGCAGGAAATCCACCCCGCTGCACTTCGCTGCGGGTGAGTGCGACTGCGGCTCCTATTCTATTCTATTCATTTTACTTTCTAAAACAAGATTCTGTTTTCTATTTCTTACAGTATATTCTATTAATTTATTTAATGTTCTGTACTATGATTCTATGCTATTTGTATCATCGTCAATAATATCTTTTATTACTGTACAATTTGTACTATATCCCAAAATACAATTGGATTTGCATATCATTAATAATTAATCAACTACAAAAGACACAAGCTTCTAAGCCTATTTATGATCATATATAAGGTTTTTGAAATTAATGAATTACATTTTTTGTTGATGTTAGTGTAAATGTATAATTAAGTTGGCTACTAAGAACACCATGTGCTTTTGTTATTTCTGGAACACTTTGAAATCACATATTGCTATCGTTATTGCCATTGAAATTTATTATATTCACATTGAAATGCAGCACAGAGACTGTTATAATATATTTACACTAAACTACATTACAATAAGGTTCCATTACTGGTTAACTAACAATGAGTGATACATTTGTTACAGTATTTATTCATCTTTGCTAACATTAGTTCATTGTTAGTTTTCACTGTTAGTTCATGTTAACTAATGTAGTTAACTGAAGTTAACAAATGGATCCTTATTGTAAAGTGTTGCCTAAATACTTATATGGTTTATATATAGTTTACATAACTTTTATAGTTTAAGTGCAGGGGAGTCTTTAAATAATAAAATGATAAGAAAATATTCTATCATAATAATTAATAAAATGAAAAACTAAAAAATTATTCATTGAAAATAATTAATAATAAGTATTTCATTTTATTAATTCATTAATTATTAAAAAAATAAAATGTTTAATAAATAAATTAAATTATTAATTTAAAATCAAAATAATAAAATGGACTATGGCTCTCTTGTTATACAGAAATGTGTACATGTTATGTATTCAGTAACATTATTATGGCTAACGTGAAAAATGGACTACTGTTTTGTTGATTATAAAGGGAAAAAATGTTGAGTCATCTATCATAAAGATAAGTCTTACATCCCATAATTTTGATAATTGTAATTGTAATTATTCTATTGGACATGTTATCAACACAAATACACCGATGAGGCATAACATTATGACTAGGGCTGGGTAAAAAATATCGATTTCTCGATTTTAATCGATTCTCATTTTTACGAACCGATATCGATTCTTAAATCCCAAGAATCGATTAGTCTAGTCTGTTTTCAGTTGATGAATGAATTGTAGCGCTCTTCCCATCCAATAAATGGCAGTAAGCTTTGTGTTTTGATACTTTTGATATGAAACAAAGTCTCAGATTTCAAATTCTGTCCATTTTATTACGAAATTCAAAAAATAACCGTTTTGGCGCCATTTAATGTGGCGTGACAGATGGCTGAACTGATCATCTCCTCCGCTTTAATACCAGTTACAGCGCGAAATAAACATGAATGAACACCCAAAGGTTTGTTGAAAGATACAGTACAACTTACCGAAATCGTATCCTGTCTCATGGAATAGCTCAATCAGTGATTCAAACGCGAAAGACGTCAATAAAACAGCTTGTAAGCAATGTCACGTAACGTCACATTTACCTCAGAAAAACCATATTCAGTGACCATAACTTGTTAGTCAGCTATAAAACTGAACTCTAGAGAATAGCATTTTGCTAAATATATGCACCATATTACACATTCGTTATAATTTATAATGTTCTTCAATATTTAATGCATGTTTGAATAAATCCGTCAAGTTTTTATAACAGCCACCATTTAAATAATGTATTTCAAAAAACGAATTGGAGTAGAAATATAATTACATAATTGTAAAGTTAGTATTTTAACTTTATTATTATAAAAACTTTTACTGATTTAAGGATAACTTCCACTAATTTAAGTGTTTGTATACAAATCCGTTAATTTTAACCTTCAATATTATAGTAATGTACAACTGATTCCCATGTATAGTTTACAGAATCAGTAGAGAGATTTTTTTTCCTTGAGAAAATTTGGCATGTAGCTGCTGTTCCTTATTTATATCCAAAATAATCGATATTGAATTGAATCGAATTTAATCGAAATAGAATCGAATTGCAAGCTTGTGAATCGAAATCGAATCGAATTTTGGAATTTGTGTCAATACCCAGCCCTAATTATGACCACTGACAGGTGAAGTGAATAACACTGATTATCTCTTCATCACGGCACCTGTTAGTGGGTGGGATATATTAGGCAGCAAGTGAACATTTTGTCCTCAAAGTTGATGTGTTAGAAGCAGGAAAAATGGGCAAGCGTAAGGAATTGAGCGAGTTTGACAAGGGCCAAATTGTGATGGCTAGAGGACTGGGTCAGAGCATCTCCAAAACTGCAGCTCTTGTGGGGTGTTCCCGGTCTGGAGTGGTCAGTATCTATCAAAAGTGGTCCAAGGAAGGAACAGTGGTGAACCGGCGACAGGATCATGGGTGGTCAAGGCTTATTGATGCACGTGGGGAGCGAAGGCTGGCCCGTGTGGTCTGATCCAACAGACGAGCTACTGTAGTTTAAATTGCTCAAGAAGTTAATGCTGGTTCTGATAGAAAGGTGTCAGAATACACAGTGCATCGCAGTTTGTTGCGTATGGGGCTGCATAGACACAGACCAGTCAGGGTGCCCATGCTGACCCCTGTCCACCGCCGAAAGCGCCAACAGTGGGCACGTGAGCATCAGAACTGGACCACGGAGCAATGGAAGAAGGTGGCCTGGTCTGATTAATCACGTTTTCTTTTACAACACGTGGATGGCCGGGTGCCTGTGCATCGCTTACCTGGGGAACACATGGCACCAGGATGCACTATGGGAAGAAGGCAAGCTGGCGGAGGCAGTGTGATGCTTTGGGCAATGTTCTGCAGGGAAACCTTGGGTCCTGCCATCCATGTAGATGTTACTTTGACACGTACCACCTACCTAAGATCATGTACACCCTTTCATGGAAACGGTATTCCCTGGAGGCTGTGGCCTCTTTCAGCAGGATAATGCGCCCTGCCACAAAGCAAAAATGGTTCAGGAATGGTTTGAGGAGCACAACAACGAGTTTGAGGTGTTGACTTGGCCTCCAAATTCCCCAGATCTCAATCCAATCGAGCATCTGTGGGATGTGCTGAACAAACAAGTCCGATCCATGGAGGCTCCACCTCACAACTTACAGGATTTAAAGGATCTGCTGCTAACATCTTGGTGCCAGATACCACAGCACACTTTCAGGGGTCTAGTGGAGTCCATGCCTCAACGGGTCAGGGCTGTTTTGGCAGCAAAAGGGGGACCAACATAATGTTATGCCTGATCGGTGTATGTTCCATTGTCATTATTTGTTAAATGGGCAGTCAAAAATTGTATTGATTGTTTTTATTGTTTGAAATTGAAGAAGTTCCCTAAAAATCCTAGCATTGCAGTGTAATGTAAGTGTTGGTCCTAATGGAAGCGGGCTATCTATTAAGCCTACAACTCTGTGACGGCCCGCTTTTCTGTGGCAGGTTTTGGCCGTAGAGATGTGGTGGACTACCTCCTCCAGAACGGTGCTGACGTGCACGCCTGCGATGATGGTGGTCTCATCTCGCTGCACAACGCCTGTTCTTTTGGTCACGCCGAGGTCGTCAACCTGCTTCTGCAACACGGGGCCGATGCCAACTCCAGAGACAACTGGAATTACACCCCACTCCACGAGGCTGCCATCAAGGGCAAGATCGACGTCTGCATTGGTAAAACATGGTGCCTCTCGGACCTTCTAGTTATAAAGTTTGCAGTGTAATTTCCATACATTCATAATAACTTGTTTTGATGATATAAGTACATCTAACATGGATCTCATTTGCATGTTGAATGTATAATGTAACTGTTTGTCATTGGTAGTTTTACTGCAACATGGTGCTGAGCCAACGATCCGAAACACTGATGGAAGGACAGCGCTTGACCTGGCTGAAGCTTCCACCAAAGCTGTACTGACCGGTGAGTGACTCTTGAAGCTCTAGTCTGCAGTCTGATCGAATGTAATCAGAGAGGAAGACTGGATGCTGGGAAATGATACAAACATAATATAAAGTGTGACCAAAAAAATGAATAAAGAATACCAGTCACATCGTTCTCCCCTCCACCATGTTTAAAGTTTATGGCCCGCCCAACTCGAGAAATTGGGTATCAAAATTATCCCCAAGCTTCCCAGTGTTAAATACTTAAAATAATTCCGATAGCACGTGAAGGCAGCATTTGTTTATAAGACTGTGTCCGGTAATTGCCAATTTACTCAAGGCTGACATGTTCTCCTGGTGGCTTCGCTTTTCATTTGGTCTCAAATGAGATTTCCATTTATGTTAATACACTTCATTCTTTCTTAATTCTAGGTGAATATAGAAAGGACGAACTCCTCGAGAGCGCAAGGTAATAACAATTTAAGCTCAATATTGTTCAGGAGGCCTGAGGAGAGATGAATATTGCTAAGCTAAATTGCTGTCGTGACTCGCATTGTTCTTTTAATTGACTTGCCGCTCAATGCTTTTATACAGAAGTGGAAATGAAGAAAAACTGATGAGCCTCCTCACACCATTAAATGTGAACTGTCACGCTAGTGACGGAAGGAAGGTGATTTATTAAATTATATTAGCTAATGTTGCCTCAATATCTGTTTGACAGTAGGATTGTTTATGTAAAACCATCCTCAGATGTTTTTAATATTACTGAGCCACTCAAATAAAACACATAAGCCAGACATTTCACGTGTAATAGGTCCAGGTTCTACATGCATCTTAATTTAAATGAATACTTTGCATATGTGTTTCTGAATGGATTGTTTGTTGGTTGCAGTCCACCCCTCTGCATCTGGCTGCGGGATATAATCGTGTGAAGACAGTACAGCTGTTGTTGCAGCATGGAGCCGACGTGCACGCTAAAGACAAAGGGTGCGATGTCTGTCTCCAGTGTGACTTGAAGTGCTGTACAAGTTAAGCTCTATGCTGTCAGTTAGCACAGAAATAGATCCCCTTCTGTTTTAAAAAAAACAAATAAAACTTTTGTTTACAGTAATGCACTTAAAATGGACGTCTGTGGCTCAAGATGCTCCACAGGCATAATTCCAGTCTCTTTTTGCTGGATTTATCACTTTTACAGAGATGCACAATATATCAGTACCATAATGGCCTCTACTGATTCTGCAGCCAATGAGATTGCTGGTTCAGTGTTCTGCTGCGCGCCATCAGAGTTCCTCTGAAACCCTCCACCTCCCCCAGCACCACCTGCCTAGATCTGCTATGGGATTTATGTATGCCTATTCATGCAGCAGCAGTATATCTTACATGCTCACAGAGTATGATTTTACATGATGTCATGATTATTACTACATATAAATTCAAAATTACTACATATAAATATTATTATATATTAATTTATTTAGATATTGGTCATAACATGCAAAAATTATCAGCCTACCGATATCATCCAGAATTTTAATATTGGTGCATCACTAGTTGAAAAATTGGATGTAACTTTGAACAGAAAAGTTTAAAGGGATAGTTCACCCAAAAATGAAAATTCTGTCATCATTTACTCACCAGCATGTTGTTCCAAACCCGTAAGACTTTTGTTCATCATCAGAACACAAATTAGGATATTTTTAATGAAATCCGAGAGATTTCTGTCCCTCCATTGACAGCCTACGCAACTACCACTTTGACGCTTCAAAAAGTTCATAAAGAGATCGTAAAACTAATCCATATGAATTGAGTGGTTTAGTCCAAATTTTCAGAAGAGACTTGATCGCTTTATATGATGAACAGATTGAATTTAGGCTTAGAAACATTCATCAACTCACACATCAGTTGTGGTAAACGGAAGCTCAAGCATGTTCGTTTGACATGCGAGAACCGTGTTAGGCAGCACGTTTGAGCTTCCAGAAGAGATTTGTTCTCGCGCATCAAGCGGATTCAATGAAGGCAGCAATTTTTGAGCAAGTACATAACCAGCCAGTGTTCAAAACTATCTCCTTACCTTAGCCCGATTCACAACGGTAAGTGTGTAATAATGTTTTCTAATTCCACTTTTCCGGTCATGAGTATGAGGTAACACAGCTCTGTTTATCATATTAGATACATTTGAGTGTGTTGAAAATGTTATAACGTTACTCTGTGCTGTGAGACACTTCTTGCACACTGCAGTAAGCTAGATCGATTTTAGAATATCATATTAAATGCTGGATGGCTTGTGTTGATAAATTGCATGCAATTAATTTTAAAACGTATTGTATGATGGAGAAAATGCTGTATTACTGTTACTAAAAATAAAGCTGCATTTGATTATGCTATGTTAGCTACTTGACAAAATAGTGTTTTTCTCTGAGGCATGGTAAAGCATGGTACTCGCAAAAAATCAAGAAAATTAGATTTAAACAAAAAGACTAAATGTGTTGAGCTATATAACAATAATAAGTTTTCTGTCTATAAATATATCAAAACAGTTGTTCCCTTGTCTATTAAAACATGAAAATATTAAAGCGTCTTTGGTGTTTCCATGGTTTCTACAAAATAAAACTAAGGGTAACGCGGGTATGACGCAATTGACAGGCGACTCCTCACACGTCCCGGAGCCTTGGTTAAAATTGCAATTTTCTCACGATTTACAAATAGTTGCAAACATCTGGGATATTTTAAGTACTCAAGTGAACAAAATATATAACACTGGCCTAGTGGTTTTTGGATATTTTACTGCAAAATTCTTACATATTGCACCTTTAACTTTGAACCCAAAACATTTTGATAAAAACTGTAGTCAGGAACAAATCTTCTTTCATTATTGTACTCACTAAACCTATCTACACTATCTTACACTTGACCTTGTGTTTACAGTGATCTGGTGCCTCTTCATAATGCCTGTTCATATGGTCACTATGAGGTAGCCGAGTTGCTCGTAAAGGTATTCACACGTTTCTTGTCTGCTTTCTTGTTCTAAGTTCTTTAATTTTAGTTGAAGTGATAACTACACTCCATCTGTTCATTTTTCTGCAGCATGGAGCCTGCGTTAACGCTATGGACCTGTGGCAGTTCACACCTTTGCACGAGGCAGCCTCAAAAAATAGAGTGGAGGTCTGTTCTCTCCTGCTCAGCTACGGGGCCGACCCCACCTTCCTCAACTGCCACAACAAGAGCGCGATGGACCTGGCCCCGACCGCCCTGCTGAAAGAGCGTCTGGCGTGTAAGTATGTGACTGCTACTAAGATCAGCTCGCGTTTTGTTTGCTACCTAATTGACTGACGGGGTGTCGCTCTCTGTTGCAGATGAGTTCAGAGGTCATGCTTTGCTGCAGGCGGCACGTGAGGCGGACATGGCCCGCTTTAAAAAACACCTCTCTCTTGAGACCATCAACTTCAAACACCCTCTAACCCAAGAGACAGCTCTAGTAAGGCTCTCTTTCTCATATTTATATATTTTTTTTATTTTTATTTTATTATGACATTTTCAAGGTAAGATTTTTTTTTGTTTTTGAAAGAAATCTCTTATGCTTAGCTTGCATTTAGTTAATCATAAATACAGTAAAAACAGTAATATTGTAAAATATTATTACAGTTTAAAAGAACTGTCTTCTATTTGAACGTATTTTAAAATTGCTGTGATGCAGAGCTGAATTTTCAGTATCATTACTCCAGTCTTCAGTGTCACATGATCCTTCAGAAATCATTCTAATATGCTGATTTGCTGCTCAAGAAACATTTTTTTTTTTATTCTTTATTTCTTAAACAATTTAGATTTATAACTATTTACATCAGAGCCCAAGATCCGCCCACATTCATAAGATACCGAGATAAGAAAAAAGGAGAAAAAAAAAAAAAGGAGAGGGGGAATCATTGTTTAGAGGTCAAGAAACATTTTTGATTATTATCAATGTTTAAAACAGTTGTGCTGATTCATATTTTGGTGGAAACCATAATATATATTTTTTTAGGATTCTTTAATTAAATAAAAAGTGCAAAAGAACAGCATTTATTTTAAATAGAAATATTTTGTAACATTATAAATGTCTTAACTGTCACTTACAAAAGTATTATAAAAGTAATGAAAGTTAAAAAAAAAAAAATCATACTGACCCCAAACAGTATTTTTTTCTGAAATTTAAGCAAAAATATTTTCTTATTTATGATCACAATTTATTTAAAAGAGTCAAAAAATAACTAAAAAGCATATTTCCAACTCTTAAATCCTATTGGATGAGCCACGATTGAAAAAGTTAAAAACATAGCTGATATGCACACACCTGTGAATGCTACATTTAACCACAAACCATCTAAACAAGTGAATAAAAGAGTTTTCTGTGTCTTTGATAGCATTGTGCCTCCACGTCACCCTATCCCAAAAGAAAACAGATCTGTGAATTGCTGCTCAGAAAAGGAGCTAACGTCAATGAGAAGAATAAAGAGTGAGTCAGTCACGTTGTTTGTATTTGCAAAGGGTGTCTTAATAATTGTGTGTCATATCCTGTAATGGCTTCTGGATCTCTATATTTCACACAGCTTCCTCACATCTCTGCATCTTGCCGCTGAGAAGTCCCACAATGATATCATCGAGGTATTGGTGAAACATGAGGCGAAAGTAAGTGAGATTTTACAGTTGCCATAAAACATACACAGTTATACATGAGCACAACAGATGTTTTTAGCATCACAGTTATTCTGTCAACCTTTAGTTATGCCATCAGGAATAATAAATACATAAATATGTGATTCAACACCTAACGAATTTAGAACTCAAATGAACCAACAAATTAACAATTAATAACGAATGATTCAACAACTACAAGTATATCCAGCCTTACCCAGATACATACAGTACACACACATTTACATTGTACTCTATAGTACTATACTATATTGCAAATCTAAACTCCATAATTGTTATATCATCAAAAAATGTAAACCATATTATTGCACAGCAATTTATCAAAAGATAATATATAGTACATCCTACATTACCTGCATACATACAGTACACTGCTGTAAAGCAATATATACTATATAGCAAATCTCGGCTGCGTGATTGTTTATATCATCGCAAAATATAAATTGTGTTATCGCAGAGTTCTCTATATAAAATTGTATATATATTATATCCAACTTTATTTGCATACATACAGTATACTCATGTATGTCCAACTTTATCCGCATGCATACAGTATACTAACCCTATATATATATATATATATATATATATATGAGGCAAATCTCAACTGCTTGATTGCTTGTATCGTTGTAAAATGTAAACTATATTTTATCCCAGCTCTAATCTGCTAAATGAGACTATAAGGCATGAAGATATTAAGATATTATAAAAATCAACATCCAGATTTTTCCAGAAACTTGTGATTGAACATGAAATCAAAATTAATTTTTCTAATACAGATTTCATCAATACACAATCCAGTGACTTCCCAAGTCTCGCCTCCTACATGTTTTATCTTGTTGAATATCCTGAATATCTTGTTTCAAATCTAGAAATACATCAAATTATTTTGATATGTCCCTCAGTTTGTAAAAACAAACAAAAACCGTGTTCACAGTAATGCATTGGTAGTCTATGGTTTCCCGTCAACGTGTTGTTGTGATGTGCAGGTGAATGCGGTAGATAACCTGGGTCAGACAGCGTTGCACCGCGCGGCTCACTGCGGCCATCTGCAGACCTGTCGCATGCTCCTGAGTGCTGGATGTGACCCGCTCGTCACCTCCCTACAGGGCTTCTCACCCTCCCAGCTCGCCAATGAAAGCATTCAGGAGATACTGCAAGGTGACGCTTTAGTTCAAAGTCACTATTTGCTCACCCTCATGACTTTCTTTAAAAGCAGAATGTTTAAACTGATTCAATCATTATACATTTGTTGTATGGAAAAGATCAGCATGAATTTCTGTTTTGTTTACAATGGTATAAAGTCATATTGGAATGAGAACAATAATAAAAAATAAAAAAAAATTGGATGAAATAATCCTTTAAAGTGCCCCTATTATGCTTTTTGGGATTACCGTTCATGTAGTGTGTAATATGGCTGTTTGTGAATGTATAGGTCTGCAAAGATCAAAGTGCACGGCAAATGGAGTTATTGCCTCCTGAAAGAAAGAACCGATTCTGAACTGCCTGAAATGAGTCGTCAGTAACTCCAGTTTTACTTCCTTCACAAACCGATGTAGGTTTGTTATAAATTTGCATAATACCAGCCTACTGAGCTGGAATTCAGATATGGTAATAGGCGTTTCGTTTCTGACACGTGATGTAAGCGGTGGACCAATCACAACAGACTGGGCCATTTGACCAATCAGAGCAGAGCAGGCTCACGGAAAGGAGGCATTTAGAGGAACTAAATTCTTTATTAAACTGTTTCAGACACTGAGAAAAGAGGTGATGCTGCAATGTATATTATAAGAAAACTGACGTGTTTTTTGACCTTGAATGCATGTAAAGCTATTGTAGGAGACCTCCAAAACATAATCGGGGCACTTTAAAATAAACACAAAGCACATAAACATAAAAACATTCTCTTTTTTTTTACCTTGCTTATTGTTACTAAGTTTGTTTTTATTCCTAGAAGGAGCATTTACAGGCAACTCAGATACAGACAGGCAGCTGTTAGAAGCCTCCAAATCAGGAGATCTGGAAGTAGTGAAGGTGAGGGCTAAAAAATACACCAAACAGTGTGAACTGATCAATTTTTGTTCTCCATGTAGTTGTGAAATTTTAATGAAGATGATTATACCAGATTCCAATGTTTGGACTGACATGTTTTTTTGTTTTTTTTACCTTCCCCGTGTGTAGAAGCTCTGTACTCTTCAGAACGTGAACTGTAGAGACGTCGAGGGAAGGCAGTCCACACCCCTGCACTTTGCGGCGGGGTACAACCGTGTAGCTGTGGTGGAGTATCTGCTGCAGCACGGAGCCGATGTGCACGCTAAAGACAAGGGGTGAGATGTCAAAAATGTGGAGTCAACAGAACAGAGAATTTCAAGCATTTATGGATTGAACTCTGCTGACTGCAGCACCACAGCAAAAAAAAAAAAAAAAAAATATATATATATATAGATATAGATATTTTTCCAGGATTCACTATGAGCTTGGAGTCTGAATGTAATGTGATAAGTCTATTTACTATGAAATAATTACTATTTCACTTGCTGCATTTTCTTGATTCGGTTATTTTAAGGAGGACCTATTATACTTTAATTTTCAACTTTTTTCAGTGTGTAATGTTGCTTGAAAAAGGTCTGCAAAGTTACAAAGCACAAAGTCACTCCAAATGGAGTTATTCTCTATCAGTGCGCACTGTTTCTGAACTCTTCCTGAAACTCCATGATTATAGTCTTGAGCATTCCTCCGGGAACGAACATGTCACAATGTTCCTCATTTAAATAATTCCCGCCCAAGGCATATGCAAAAAGGGTCGGGGGGGTGGCGGAGCGAGGCCTGGTTGAGTTGCATTAGTAGTGTGCTTTCGCCATGTCCAAGAGACGCTGTTTTTTCCACCCCGGATCTAACGAGTTTAGTGTAAGGGGCGTGACATTTCCAAAACACGCTCGAAGCAGTTGACCAATCACAACACACTGATCCAGCCGACCAATCAGAGCACATTGCGCTTTTCGGAAGGAGGGGCTTCATAGAGATAGGAACTAAACAGAGCGTTACTCACAGACTAGGATGAGAGGAGCTGCATCAAATGTCAAATATGTGAAAAAATAAAGTGTTTTTTGAACATTAAAGCATGGGAACATATTCTAGTAGACCCCAAAAACAAAATCAAGACTTTGAAAAAGGGCATAATAGGTCCTCTGTGATGAATCAGTCAAAATTATGTCTGAATGAATTAACGTCTGACTCACTTTTTATGGCAACTTATTAAAGTTCAGGTCAAGTCAAGCTCTTTATTGTCATTTTACAGAATGTTTTTGTACTCCGCAATGTTGCAGCATTAAAATAATAAAAAAAATACATCAAATATAAAGAGACATAAAATGTTTTGAAATAACACTCCTGCAAGGGTGTTTCTAATACAACGGCTGAGGGATTGACGACAAATTTCACATCATTCTCTCTTCTGACTGCTGCAATCAATCTCAATATTTTTCCCTCTTTTGGAAAGTTTTGGAAATGCTATCATCGTTTTTTTTTTTTTTCTTTTGTTGTCATATTTGTTGTCATATTCTTTTGTTTTTCATATTTGTTGTCATGTCCTGTTCACCACTATAGCAGTTTACCCAACTATGACGACTTCCGCTTATGTCTCTGTTTTGTGCTACATAGTGGCCTGGTCCCCTTGCACAACGCCTGTTCCTATGGGCATTACGAGGTCGCTGAGCTCCTCGTCATTCATGGTGCTGTGGTTAACGTGGCCGACCTGTGGAAGTTCACCCCACTGCATGAGGCGGCCGCCAAGGGCAAATATGAGATCTGCAAACTGCTGCTTCAGGTATTGAAGAGCTCAGATTGAAATCAATTGCTCAGTCTTTGAATTGAAATAATTGCTATTATCAATGGCAGCAAAGTGGTGGAGGAAGCACTGTGTTTAGTGCTGTGTTCACAACAGCATAACAAAGTAATTCCTTGACACAGCATGGTGCCGACCCGACCAAAAAGAATCGTGATGGAAACACCCCTCTGGACTTGGTGAAGGATGAAGACACAGACATTCAGGATCTGCTCAGGGGTGACGCAGCACTGCTGGATGCCTCTAAGAAAGGCTGCTTAGCTCGCGTTAAAAAGCTCTGCACTCCAGACAATGTGAACTGTCGAGACACGCAGGGACGTCACTCCACCCCGCTGCACCTCGCAGGTAGGTGTGGGTCAGGGTGTGATGCTTTCAGATAATACTTTACATAAGTTTCACTCTTGACATGAACGTGTCTCTTCTAGTGCTCGACCAATAAGGGTTTTTATAATGGCAGATGCTGATACAGATATCTTAGAGAGCAGGGTGGCCGATGTAAACATTAAATATGTATCGTAAATAACATGCACAACATTTCTGCAATAAAACAAATATTATATATAATATTTACTAAACTATTTTAAAATAATTAGAAATGTATCAATTTGAAAGGGTTAGTTCACCCAAAAATGAAAATTCTGTCAATAATTACTCACCCTCATGTCACTCCAAACCCGTAAGACTTTCGTTCATCTTCAGAACACAAATTAAGATATTTTTGATGAAGTCTGAGAGCTTTCTGTCCCTCCATAGACAGCTACACAACTACCACTTTGACGCTTCAAAAAGTTCATAAAGAAATCGTAAAACTAATCCATATGAATTGAGTGGTTTAATCCTAATTTTCTGAAGAGACACGATCGCTTTATATGATGAACAGATTGAATTTAGGCTTTTTTCACATAAACATTGATCAGCAAACATAAACAGAAGCTCAACTGAACCTGCGTAACACACGAGAATGAACCTCATTGGTTCTCGCACGTCAAGCAAACATGCTTGAGCTTCTGTTTACCAAATCTGATGTTTGTGTTGATGAATTTTTATGTGAATAAAAGCCTAAATTAAATCTGTTCATCATATAAAGTGATCGTGTCTCATCAGAAAATTTGGACTAAACCACTCAATTCATATGGATTAGTTTTACGATCTCTTTATGAACTTTTTAAAGCGTCAAAGTGGTAGTTGCAAAGCTGTCGATGGAGGGAAAGAAATCTCTCAGATTTCATTAAAAATATCTTCATTTGTGTTCCCAAGATGAATGAAAGTCTTACGAGTTTGGAACGACATGAGGGTGAGTAAATGATGACAGAATTTTCATTTTTGGGTGAACTAACCCTTTAATATACAAGTATAGTAGTTGCACAGTTGATTTAAAGGCAAAACCAGAACCTGGAGACCTTTTTAAACACTCTAGCTTTGTAATGCCTGCTACATTTGCATTTAGAATCAGTTTATCGCTGGGTTAAGTGCAAATAGTCATTAAAAAGTTGACTTAGTCTATGAAGTGATGCTTTCAGGTGCTAACACTACAAAACTGGTAGCACTGTATTTTACAGTCCTGTTCACCATCTACACACTATGTGTTTATTATAATATTGTAATAACTAGGTAGTAACCCTGAACCTACCCTTAAACCTAACCTTAACTCATGTAATTTCCTTATATTACCCAGTACTTTCTTAGGTAAGAACACTGTAAGTACACCTAAGTGCACATACTGTAAAATAAAGTGCAACCACAAAACTCTACAAAACATGTTGTGTCTTAGGGTTCATGTGCTCAAATGAATAAATAAAATATCTGAAATATCAAAAAATTGAATAAGTATATTTTCATGTTGGTGGTGTTTGTTTTATGTGTATGATTAGCTGGCTATAATAATCTGGAGGTGGCTGAATATCTGCTTCAACACGGGGCAGAGGTGAACTCTCAGGATAAAGGTGGTCTCATTCCTCTACACAATGCTGCATCTTACGGGGTGAGTACTGCTCCAGTACATGTCAATTAACATGATCAGCTATATACTGTACATACAACAACCCCTACTCAAAAAACACTTTACAATAAGGTTCCATTAGTTAACATAACTAATAATGAGCCATTGTTACAGTATTTATTCATCTTTGTTAACGTTAGTTAATAAAAATACAACTGTTCATTGTTAGTTCATGTTAGCTCAGTTCCATTAAATAATATTAACAGATACAACTTTTGATTTTAATAATGTATCGTTAAATGTTAAAATTAACATCAACTGAGAGTCTGAGATTAATAAGAAGTATATTTCAATGTCAGTTCATGTTAATTAGTATAGTTAATTAATGTTAATAAGTGGAACCTTATTGTTTCCAAAAAAAGATCTGTGAGGAAAAAAATTAATTGTTTTCATGACTGAAATGTCAAAATTTGATGCATTTCTTTCGTAGTGGTTTGTGTTGTATTTCATTGTGGCTCTTTTCTAAAATCAATCTTTTTCTTTTTATAAATAAATAATTTATAATTTAATTATTTATTTAAAATAAGCAAAATTGGGCATTGTTAATGTATTTTATACAACATTTCTACTCTGCTTGATTGGTCAAGCTACATTCTAGCAGTGTTGATATTTTGCAGTTCTGTGTTCAGTAATTAGCGTTTGTACAGTTTGTACATTGTATCCAAACTGTTGCAGTAGTTGAAAGCAAAAATTATAATTAAAAAAAATTGTTTGAAATGTCAGTTACATAGGGAATAATTGACGATGGGCTATGGAATGTTTGAAAAATAATGCACACCCGAGGTGGTATTGCGGCCACTATGGAAAGCAAGTTACACCTCTGGTTTTCATTGTTTTTCATTTATTCTACTTATACCACAGTTACCTCAAGACATTGTTCAAACATGGAAATTGTTTGTAATTTTTATTCCAACATTTGTCGTATTTGTTTGCTTGGTCAGAGTCTTTGTGGGTTTTGGTTCTTTTGCCGTTGAAGGCTGTAAGTTATTTCAAAAATAATCAAAATAATTTGGCGAAGACGTGGAACAGGCCTGGAACCACTTCATAGCTGTGCATTAAGTAGAAAATAATTGCACAGTTTAGAACGTCAACCAAACAGAATTATTCAACAGCCCTGTAGTATAAAGTTGTATAATGCTTTATACATACATGAATTTATCGATTAATCTATTATTTAATATATTAATAATAATAAAATATTGCTTAATTATTGTTAGGTCATATGTTTTGATTCAGATTCTCATGTGTTATTTACTCATATATATAAATGTAGTCTTGTTCCAAGCTTTTGGTCTTTATTGGTATGAAGAAAAACATTCAACATGCCCCTCTGGTTTCTGAACGTTTATTAACAGTTTTTTTTTTTTTTTGTTCATTTGATAATACAAATTTGTATACATGTTACTCCTTTCATTAAATAGAGTGCTGCAGAGATGACGTATTTCTGTAGGCCTAAACCTGGAAACGAGTTAGCATTTTAGCACTTCCGGTTCCATCATCCTGAAGTCAGTGGGTTTTTTGAATGGGTTTTTGTTCAAATACTTAAAATAATGTCTGTGGTGAACACAAGCTCAAGATATATTCACATTTTATTCTTCGACATAAAACACACCAGTAATATCCCACTCATATTTTTTTTAAAGCTTTTACGTCTTGAAAAAGGCAAAAATAGGTTGTCGTGAACATTAAAAGGATTAGTTCACTTCTGAATGAAAATTTCTTGATAATTTACTCACCCCCATGTCATCCAAGATGTTTATGTCTTTCTTTCTTCAGTTGAAAAGAAATTAAGGTTTCTGAGGAAAACATTCCAGGATTTTTCTCCATATAGTGGACTTCAGTGGGGTACAACGGGTTGAAGGTCCAAATTGCAGTTTCAGTGCAGCTTCAAAGGGCTATACACGATCCCAGCCGATGAATAAGGGTCTTGCCTAGCAAAACGATCAGTCGATGTTGGAAGCTTAATGGTGGTGGCGATGTTGAAGTCGAGCGACCGTGGTGTAGTTCATTTATGGCCTGAAGTTAGCTTTTTATTTCTGGCAATTACATTTAGGCTTCAAAATTCATAAAAGTTGTGATCATTTGTGATAATTATCTTGATGGACAAAACATGTATCATAAACTTTTGTTGATCACAGAGCTTATTTTTTGCAATAGTTCAAAAGACAAAGGAAAAATGCTGTTGGGTTTTTGTCGAGGGAACCAGTGTGATGTAAACCTCCAGGTTGGCTTACAAAAATATGTCATCATTGCAGCACTCTATCACAAAAGTCTGTAGTGTGGAAGTCAACTGAACATTTTTGGTTTGTTTCTGTAAAAATCAACCTTTTCCCATTTCCCAGATATCTGCAATCCTAAATTGCACATTTCTTAAATGAATAGTTCACTCAAAAATCAACATTCTGTCACCATTTTTCACCATTATGTCTTTCCAAACCTGTATGACTTTCTTTCCTCCATAAAACTCAGAAAGGGACTTTTTAAAAAATGTTTATAGTTTTTTGCTCTAAAAATGACAAAGAAGCACCATAAAAGTAATCTTTAAGACCTGTGCGCTATATTCCAAGTTATGTGTGAGGAACAGATTGAAATTTCACTGACAATCTTCTCCTCTTCTCCTCATTTTGCTTCAGCATTTTCGAATTTGGCACCACAAAACGGTCAGTCATACAGGTTTGGAACGACAGGTTTTTTCAGGTTTTATTTTAGGTGTGCAGGTGTTGTGTTCACCTCCTCATATTTCATCATAACCTGTTGGGGAAGTCAAAAATGTGCGGTGCCATTTGGCAGCCATGCATACAGTAGTCATATTCATGCAGCGATTTTCGCCAGGAAGTGAAAGAGACACCAACCCGAGAGCACGACTGCTCCATGTGTTTCATTGCAGCATGTGGATGTGGCCGCTTTGCTCATCAAGTACAACGCATGCGTCAATGCCACAGATAAGTGGGCGTTCACCCCTTTGCACGAGGCGGCGCAGAAAGGCAGGACCCAGTTGTGCACGCTACTTCTAGCGCACGGGGCTGACCCCACGCTCCGCAACCAGGAAGGCCAGTCGCCGCTGGACCTCGTGACGGTATTCACTCTTTGTGTGTGCTTATTGGACAAGCCACATTGGGGAAAGAAGATCTTTCTCCTTGTCGCCATTCGCTTATCTACCGTTCTGTTCATTTTCTGCACTTCTGATATGGTTAAGCCTTCTCAAGCCAAACTTCTTTTAATCAGGCCAGGGAGAATTATCTCTTAGTTAATTACGTCATAAATCTGTCTGTTTTATATGGTTGGTACGTTTATTCAGTGCTTGAGGAGGCTTACTGATCATTCCATACAACATTGCCTGAAAATACTCCACATTTGCACAAGCAGTAATCTCTGGAGTGGGAAAATATGCCTGTCTGATGCCTGGAGGAAGATATTTAAAGGGATAGATCAATCAATAATGAAAATTCTGTCATCATTAGTGCACTCTCATGGCATTCCAAACCTTTCTTCTGTAGAACATAAAAGAAGTTTTGAAACAAGCAGCCTGAACATTCTTTAAACTAAAGGCTGATTTATACTTCTGAGTCAGACCTACGCCGTAGCCTCTACGTTGAATGGTTTTCATTTATACTTCTGCATCATTGTCTGCATCGATTTTTCTTTTTGACCTGAGGGAGGGGTTCTAGCAGACCAATCACATCACTTGGGGTCCATGTAGAATCGATGCATTGTTAAATTTTTGGAGAGGTGCATGTCAGGCTACGCTATAGGCTACGTGTGCTACACACAGCCTATGACGTAGCTACGGCATAGGTTCAAAACAGAAATATAAATCAGCCTTAAAGGATTAGTTCACTTCAGAATTAAAATTTCCTGATAATTTACTCACCCCCTATGTCATCCAAGATGTTTATGACTTTCTTTCTTCAGTCGAAAAGAAAGGTTTTTGAGGAAAACATTCCAGGATTTTTCTCCATATAGTGGACTTCAACAGTTATCAATGGTTTGAAGGTCCAAATTGCAGTTTCAGTGCAGCTTCAAAGGGCTCTACACGATCCCAGCTGAGGAATAAGGGTCTTATCTAGCAAAACGATCAGTCATTTTCTTAAAAAAAATAAAAAATTATATACTTTTAACCACAAATGCTCGTCATACACTAGCTCTGCGATGCGCCACGCAGTGCATAATCGTGTTGGAAAGGTTATGCATGACGTAGACGGAAGTACAGAGCAAGTGTTTGCAAAGTCGAACGGCCTTTACAAAAAAAAAGGTAAAACAACAATGTCAGACGATTTTGAAGTTGGAAATTTTTTGGTACTTCCGCATACGTCACATGGGGAAAAATCCTGGAACGTTTTCCTCAAAAACCATGATTTCTTTTCGACTGAAAAAAGAAAGACCTAACCATCTTGGATGACATGGGGGTGAGTAAATTATCAGAAAATTTTAATTCTGTAGTGAACTAATCCTTTAAAGCTGCAACTAATGTTTTTTTTGTTTTGTTTTTTCAATATATTTTTGAATAATCAATCTAATGATTATTTTTTCCCCCGATAAATCTATCAATTATTTTCTGATTAGGTAATTAATCCTTTGGTTAACTTACCAAAAAATAATAACTGTATCTTTCGCCATTAATTTAAAAAAAAAAAGGTCAAAGTTTTCTCATAAAAATACCTACTTCATTAAAAAAAAAAATTCCCAGAGAATAAAAAGACATTAATTAACATTAGACATTAGACATTATTATTAATACAAATTGTGGCCCATGAGTCCAAAATAGATTCAGCCCAGTTTGGCTATTAGACACAATTTTGCAATCAGAAATGCATTTTTTTATTTATTTGTATTTATTTAATATTTCAGGAACATGTCAATGTTTTTTAAGGAAAATATAGTCCCTCAACTAATGCTGTAAAATATACAGGGAACCCTCTGATTTGCTACATTAATATAATATTACTGTATAGGTTAAAATTAACAATAGAGACCAAACTATTAAATTTAATTGCTATACATCAAATATAACACTCAAATAAGACTTAGTTGTAAACAAACATTTATACTTTAATATTTCTTTTTGTGTTACATGGTAAACCCTAGGTCTGCACAATACAGCAAAATATCACAATATTCTGAAATGTACAAATTGTGATATGCATATCACAAGGGCTTAACGGAGTTATTTTCATACTTCAAAACATTTCGAAAAGTCAAAGTTTTTAGGTTGACGCAGAAAGGGGAGAAAAGGGAAAAAGAGTATATCAGTGATATTAAAATAACACTGGGGTGAGTAAATGATGACAAAATCTTCATTTTTGTGTGAACCATCCCGATGCATGCCAACAGCTTGCTTATTTGAAATTAGTTTTCACTGGTCTTGTATACAAATTTTTTCTTATTTGCATTTTTGTTCCTGAACTCACGGTCTACATGCTTGAGATCTGACTGACACTCACATAAGTTTGTGTCTAAAATGCGAGTCAGTGTGGGAGACCTGCAGTATTGTTTGTCTCACAAAATTTGTTGTTACTTACATCGGGACTTTCTGACATCGCGCTGCCTCTCTCTCTAGGCGGACGATGTCCGAGCCCTCCTCACGGCAGCCATGCCCCCCTCTGCACTGCCGGCATGCTATAAGCCTCAGGTTATCAGCGCCTCGACATCTGTGGGAGTCGTGCCGTCGAGTCCCACACCACTGTCTTCAAACTCCGGTATGGGCGGCCAGTCTGGGACCTTTCCCGAGATGACCACACTTCTGCCACCTTCTGGAGCCGAAGGGGCCGTAGGCATAGAGGCGAAAGAGGAGGGTGGGTTTATTCAAGATTCTTGCTTGTAGCAAACATTTGGTGACTACTAAAATCTTTCTTTAAATAACCCATTGGTTTTTCAGGTCTCGCTGTAGAGTTGAGTATCAGCCAGTTCCTTCATAACCTGGGCTTGGAACATTTGCTGGAGATCTTTGACAGAGAGCAGGTACTTTCTTCTGTTTCAATGTTCATTACAGTGTTGTAGTCAAAACCAGCTCATTTGAGTCCAAATCCAGGCGGAGACCTCAGTAGTTTGAGTCTGAGTTAAGACAGAGTTCACAACAAGACCAAGACCATGAGTTTTAGACTTGGAATCAGAGTGCAACACTGGTTTATCATCCTACAACCAGTGTTGGGGAAGCTACTTTCAAATTTAGCTTGTGAAACTAAAAGCAAAACAGTGAATGGGGTTTTGAATGAATTAACGAGATCACAATATCAAACCTGAACAAGTAAATTTTACTAAATACAACAATAACACCCTAATTTATCTGTATCTAAATAATTTTTGTGAATCTTCTGATTTACATGAACTGTCCGAAAGAAACAATTCACTAGAATGAATTAGACTTTCCTTATGTTAGAGAGAAATGCTAAGGATGAACTGGTTTACTAGAATGAATCATACTTTCCAATGTGACATAAGAACCATGTAGGATGAACTGACTCACTAGAATTAATTGGCTTTTACAGTGCAACATGTGGGAGAGATAAAATTTTACGATGAACCAATTTACTAGAATGAATCAGACTTTCCAAAGCAACATATGTGAGAGAGAACCATTCAGGATGAACTTATTCACTAGAATGAAGCTGACTTTTCAATGCTACATATGTGAGTTTATGATGAATCAATTCACTAGAATGAATCAGACTTTCTAATGCCACTTAGATGAGAGAGAATTGTTTGGGATGAACCGATTCACTAGAATGAATCAGACTTTCCAATGTGACATAAGCGAGAGAGTACCGTTTAGGATGAACCAGTTCACTAGGATGAATTGGCCTTTACAGTGCAAAATGGGAAAGAGAAAATGTTATGATGAACCAATTAGAAAGAATCAGACTAGAATGAATCAATGCAACATATGTGAGAGAGAACCATTTAGGATGAACTGATTCACTAGAATGAAGCTGACTTTTCAAAGTTACATATGTGAGAGAGAACAGTTTGATGAATCAATTCACTAGAATGAATCAGACTTTCTAATGCTACTTAGGTGAGAGAGAACTGTTTGGGATGAGCTGATTCACTAAAATGAATCAGACTTTCCAAAGTGACATATGTGAGAGAGAACCATGTAGTATGAACTGATTCACTAAAATTAATTGTACTTTCCACTGTCACATATGTGATAGAGAACCATTTTGAGTGAACTGATTCATTAGAATGAATCAGACTTTTTAATGCTACTTATGTGGGAGAGAACTATTTAGGATGAACTGATTCAGTAAAACGCCACTTATGTGAGAGAGTACCGCTTGAGATGAACTGATTCACTAGAATAAATCAGAGTTTCTAAAATGACAAATCTGAGAGAGAACTTTGTAGGATGAACCGATTCACTACTGTACAGTACAACCTATAGCAAAAGCTTAGACTTAAATATTTGTAATCTGTTCATCTTTATTTAATTTCCCCCAAAATACATGTTTTAGCTTCAGAACAGTGTGAAATGTTGAGGTACTCTAGAGTGACAGTCCATTAGTCACGTGCTTGGTTTGTGCCGTTAGATAACTCTCGACGTCCTGGTGGAAATGGGACACAAGGAGCTGAAGGAGATCGGTATCAACGCTTATGGCCACAGACATAAGATCATCAAAGGAGTGGAGAGACTTATTAGTGGACCTCAGAGTAAGAGCCTTTTCTCCCTTCATCTACAACAGTTCATTTGAGAGAATACTTAATTAGAGATTGGGTTTAAAGATCACTTTGATCTGTTTCCACTAAGAACTCTGCTTAACGTTGGATCTTTTTCTCAGGACAAGCTGCTTTTTTTAATGGTATCATAAGTTTATTTATCCTGAAGTCAGCTTTTAATGTTAAACAATGTTATAATGGTAAAAACTAATGGTATAATTTGCACTTAAATATTTATATCACCATCACAGGTTTAAACCCTTACTTGACCCTAAACACGACCAACAGTGGAACAATACTGATAGATCTGTCTCCAGACGACAAGGAGTTTCAGTCTGTTGAGGAGGAGGTACATTTTCTAATTTTATGAAGTTTTGTACTGATTTTGTTCATTTGTTTATCATCTCTCTCTTTGAGCTGCATCTGCCTCTGTCCCTTAGGGATACTTAACAGAACTGCAACTTTGTTATCCATAAGTGCACTAGGAGAATCCATTAGATGTACATGTTCAAGTGGCTTATGAAGCCATACAAACAAGTACCCTTGGACAGAATGTGTAGAATAATTATTAAAACATCAAGGACGTACTTTGTTTACTTTTGTTCTCTTGTGTCTCTGAATAGATGCAAAGCACAATAAGGGAACACAGGGATGGCGGCCATGCGGGTGGAATTTTCAACAGATACAACATTGTGAAGGTAAGAGATTTGGAAGTCTTCATAGTTAGTGTTTTCTTTTTTTATATTAGGCTGTTTTACACTTTGGTTGCTTTGTTTCCACACCGCTCCCCTACCTCTGCAGGTGTCTTTTCACATTGTATTACTTTCAGGATTTCCAACAGTCATGGTAAACCCAGAAATTGTTTTTCCTTGGCTGGAAAAATCATGTAAATTAATAAAATGTCATATACCTTGAATGCAATGCAAGTCCCTTTGGATAAATGCAAATAAATGTACATTTTTGTAGTTTTGATAAAGTTTTCTAGTTATGTGCAATATGTCTTTGTTCTTTTTTTCATGTGAAGTAAAAGTAGTAATGTGAATCGTTTTTTTTAGTAGTTTGGTTGAATGTCATCACTAATGGTTCACTTCAGGAAAATTACAGCAAATACTTTTATGTCCAACTGAATCGAACTCTGACGTCAAACAGATTTGGTTCCATACCAAAAACTGTGGCGTTACGATGCCCAAGGCCATTTTTTATGGTTCTTTGAAGAGATACTCATCTTACTACAGTTCAAAGAGGAAAGGTGCGGTCACATCACAAATTTTGGGGAAATTTGCAGGCAAAAAAGGTCCGTTTTACATTGTTAATAGTGTGGCGATGCATGAAGCAATATTCACACAGAAAATCACTTTCAAACAAAGCAGCTTTCTGTTGGTCAACACAGCGAATCTGTGAAAAACTTGAAATGTTTCTCCTTCATGCAAAATTCCAGATCGCCTGAATTCCTATTGAAATGGCTGAATTTCACCCACGAAAATTTGATGAAATACAAAGTTCTGTCATGAAACTCTAGATGGTGCAGGCTGATAGGTCCTTAAAGGGTTAGTTCACCCAAAAATGAAAATAATGTCATTTATTACTCACCCTCAGTAATATTTAAAAAACATATTTAAATCAGTTCATGTGAGTACAGTGGTTCAATATTAATATTATAAAGCGACGAGAATATTTTTGGTGCGCCAAAAAAACAAAATAACGACTTATATAGCGATGGCCGATTTCAAAACACTGCTTCATGAAGCTTCAGAGCGTTATGAATCTTTTGTGTCGAATCAGCGGTTCGGAGTGCCAAAGTCACGTGATTTCAGCAGTTTGTTGGTTTGACACGCGATCTGAATCATGATTCGACACAAAAGATTCATAACGCTCCGAAGCTTAATGAAGCAGTGTTTTGAAATCGGCCATCACTATACAAGTCGTTATTTAGTTTTTTTGGCGCACCAAAAATATTCTCGTCGCTTTATAATATTAATATTGAACCACTATACTCACATGAACTGATTTAAATATGTTTTTAGTACATTAATGGATCTTGAGAGAGGAAATGTCATTGCTGGCTATGCAGGCCTCACTGAGCCATTGGATTTCAACAAAAATAAATAAATAAAAAAAATCTTAATTTGTGTTCCGAAGATGAACGAAGGTCTTAGGGGTGTGGAACGGCATGAGGGTGAGTAATAAATGACGACATTTTCATTTTTGGGTGAACTAACCCTTTAACTCAATCTGCTTGCAATCACATTGTTCCCTATAGCGCACAGCTGATTGGTTCCTGCTGTGTCAGTAGCCAATGAGCTTGCTGCTCAACCTTCAAATACTTGGACAGCGTCCGCTGTAGCAGTTTGCAGCGCTCTTTCAGAAACCCTCCACCTTCCCCAGCTCCACCTGTATAGATCTTCTTGTATGCTATTGTACAGCAGCAGCATGTCTTACTTGTTCACAGCAGCGTGTCATGTATGTATTGGCAGTAACAAGTCCTGTACTTGCTCTGCAGCAGTAATAATGAACTGCAGCAGCATAGCAGATCTATTCCAACAAGACCAAACATATTAATATTGTCATATCCATTACCATGCCAAACACTCTGAGAGTTTTTATGATAGAACAACAATAATTGTGACTGCACCTTAAGACTTTAACAAGAAACTCTTGGTATAATAAAGAAAACACTTTATAACATTTTGTTAACATTAAATGCATAAGGCATGGTGAACTAACAATGAACAATACTTTTACAAAATTTATCCAGGTTAATGTCAATTTCTACATACATTTTAAACATTTCAGGTTATATGAATTATTATTAACAGACATGATTTAAAAATGAAGAATTGTATATTTATAAATTATTATTTAACCTAGATTAATATGTAGATATATATGTGTGTATGTAATATATGTGTAGAATATGATTTATTGTTGCTAGTTCATGAGTTTAGTTAAGTCGTTCATGCCTAATGCATTAGTTAACTAATGTTATCAAATTAAAAAGTGCCACTGAAATCTTTTCTTTTTGGTCCCAGATCCAGAAGGTGTGCAACAAGAAGCTGTGGGAGAGATACACCCATCGCAGGAAGGAGGTTTCTGAGGAGAACCACAACCATTCCAATGAACGCATGCTGTTCCATGGTGTGTGATCTGTCTATCCATCCAAGGACTGGTTTAAATGACTCATTCATTCACTGTTATTCTCATTAGGGCTGTAACATCTAATAGATAGAATTGATAATTAAAATAATCAAAAACATCCACCAGTTATGTCACAACAGTTAAAAACTCATTTCTATGGACAAAATGCATATAGAAAACAGCAAAGGAATCAGAGTGAGCTGCTTCTGGAAAAGTGCACAACTCAAGTTGTCCTAAAAATGAGATTTTGTCATATTAAGCACTTAAAATAAAAGCATATAGTTTAACGCGGCTTGACAAATGTGAGTGCTGTTTAATGCATTAGAGACGCGTTTTTCTCACTGCATAACTTACATACGGTTGTATCCTTATCTGTAAATGTTAGTAAAAGTATTTCCATTTTGCATAAAGGCTCATCCTTTATCAGAGTATAAATGTAAAATGTTCATATGTTCCTCTACCTTGTACCAGTTAACATTTAGTCTGTGCTTTCTGTGCTTTTTAATTTAGTGATTTTTAACTTCTACTTTCAAGTAGAACGCAGTTTAAATTTAAAACCCTTTTTTGCACATAATGTTTAATTGCACACAGCCTACATATATAGATACATTCACTTTATTTGTTTTCATTGCCTTCAAATTGCATATTGTTTGGGCAGGATGTGGAATAACAATTTTGTAAATAATGGATTAAGAATAATTTATGGTTAATTAAAAGAAATTTTTGGGGGATTTGGGATTTTACTCATTTGATTATTCGATTAATCGAAGAAATAATCGACTGATTAATCGATTATCAAAATAATCGTTAGTAGCAGCCTAATTGTGATCAATCGAATGCTTCTGCTTTCCCAGGTTCACCGTTTGTAAATGCCATCATTCACAAGGGCTTCGATGAGAGGCATGCGTACATTGGGGGAATGTTCGGGGCCGGGATCTACTTTGCGGAAAACTCTTCCAAAAGCAACCAGTATGTTTACGGAATAGGAGGAGGAACAGGGTGCCCTCTTCACAAGGACAGGTCATGTTACGTGTGTCAGAGGTGAGATGAGATCCCGTTACAGCGCATGGAGGCCAGGGCTCTCATTTAAGTGGCTTCACGTTTCCCAGCACAATGTGCAGATCTAAGTGTTTTTACAGCAAAGTGTTGCCTTGTGGTGTTCTATTCCAAAACCTTGAGAAGAAATTGATTTCCTATTTCCTTTCTAAAGTGCTCATGCTTTTGATTTTGGCTCTGTCTACCTATCCCAGGCATCTTCTGTTCTGCCGTGTGACTTTGGGAAAGTCCTTCCTTCAGTTCAGCGCTATGAAGATGGCCCACTCGCCACCAGGCCACCACTCAGTCACTGGCCGGCCCAGTGTCAACGGTCTTGCTCTGGCTGAGTACGTCATCTACAGAGGAGAGCAGGTAGTACAGCAACAGGTCCAGAATTGGCATTCTCAACCCATTTTAACAGGTTAATGAGATAAAAAGTGTAGGCCAGATTTTTTTGCAGTTTACTAGATCGAGAAAGTGAGTGTTTCATACTAGAATAAAGCAAGTACCATTCACAATTTCTTCACAGAATGTAAAAGTCTAGTATTCTAAATAATATTGCAAATATTTTTACAAAAATAAACAAAATTTTCCCATAATTTTGTTATTTGGTAATATATACACTTCCGTTCAAAAGTTTGAGTTGGTAAGATTTTTTTTCTTCTGCTCACCAAAGCTGCATTTATTTGATCAAAAATACACTAAAAACAGTAATATTGTGAATATATATATTTTCTTTTTTCAATTTAAAATACCTGTTTTCTATTTGAATATATTTTAAATGTAATTTATTCCTGTGATGTCAAAGCTGATTTTTCAGCATCATTACTCCAGTCTTCAGTGTCACATGATCCTTCAGAAATCATTCTAATATGTTGATTTGCTGCTCAAGAAACATTTCTTATTATTATCAATGTTGAAAACAGTTTTTAAGCAGTATTTCTGCTTAAAAAACTGATGATGATGATACAATTTAATAGGATTCTTGGGTGAACAGAAAGTTCAAATGAACAGCATTTATTTCAAATAGAAATCCTTTGTTTCCTTATAAATGTCAATTTTTATCAATTTAATGCTTTCTAATTGAATACAATTAATTGCTATTGTTTTTTTTTATTATTAATTTCGTACACACACACACATTCTGTCATGGGAAACTAACACTGCTTTTGTCATTTTGCATCCCAAGGCTTATCCAGAATATTTGATCACGTATCAGATCATCAAACCGGACGGTTCTTCAGATTAACACACAGCAGCTGAAACACAAGGGTCTTTCCATCTCAGAGGAGAGAAACTGCTTGTTTATTGCATGCAATTTTTTATACAATGTATAATGTTATTCTCTTCCTACAGCTGTCTGCTTTTATCTCATTTACAGCAACTTATTAATCAAATGTCAGACAAACTGGCCTTACCCGTTCATTCACTAACACTGGTTACAAAAGGTGCATTTCCTTTTCTTATCCTTATCCAACCAAAGTTTACTTATTTATTTTACAAAGACAATTGTATATATTTTGTACTAATTAATTTATTGATGTTTGTATCATAAGAAATCTATGCCTGAGATGTAAATTTTTGCCACTATCCTGCAGTTTTACACAGTGTGAGTACAGGGATTTTTCTGAAGGTTATTTGGTGGCATCAGACCAATTGAAAAGCATCCAGTTTTCAAGATAAAGATTATTTGGCAGAACAGGATGAGACTTAATCCAAATATCAAATTATCTTGCAATGTCTTCTTGTCTGCATTGTTGCCCTCCAAAAAAGTATGAATTTAACTTTCAAAAAGACTCACAGAATGTGTCATGATGATGCAAAACTTGTGTTTAATTGCTGAACTGCTGAACAAGACAACTTGATATTAGCTTCATTCTCAGTCTGCAACGTATTGGGTGCTTGAACGAATAGTTTCTGGGTTTTGATATGAAGATGCTGCTTTTCTGTCACAGTAGTTCAGGAGTATTTATACCCTGTTGTGCATGAACATGTCAGTTATTCCTCTTGTAATGTCATGTTGATGATGTGTTACTTTGTCCTACAGACAACAGCATCAACAACAGTAGGATCAAATAAAGAGACGCTTTTTATCAATCTCTGATATTGTTTCTGTCGATATCACACAAAGTGAACCTGTTCCTCCATCTCAATGCAGCAGTCATTTGTGAAACTAACAAATGGCCAACAGGGGGCATTATTTTGCTTTGGGTGAAACTGAAAAGCCAAAACCTTACAGAGAGACTATGATGGTATCAGGGATAATATATTCATGTACAATGGTATTTACATGACATTTAAAAAGATACTTATAGCATGGTAATATATACTACAGGGGCAGAGTTTGCCTTTTTGGTGCAAAGCATGGGTTAACTGCAAGCTAACCTTCTGCTTCAATGTAGAAACAGAAAAGTACAGAGAAACTTATCATGACATAAATGGGTTTTTAGCTACCGTGGAAGTTTTTTAGTTTTTTCCCCCCCCACATGATAAATGTGAGTAAACAACATAACTTGTTTTTTTTTATAGAATATTGCAGTATTCATGTGCCCTGTTATCTTTAATCATAGCTTCCCCTCCCTCTTTTTTTTTTTCTTTTTTCTTTTATTAAACATTTACTTACAGAGTACAAAAGTGGGAAATAAGCCATAAGAAAAGAGACATTTGAAATGAGAAAGAGAAAAATATTAATAAAAATAATAATAAAGAAAGAAATGAGGAAATATCGATTAAACAGATCACATAAACATAAAAAATCCTCCCCACAACACATAAAATAACAATATTAAATGCGACATCTCTTCTCTGATGACAACCCACCTGTCACTCACAACCAATCAAGTCCCGCCCTACATCTTTTCTTGTTCGACAAGCTTTTTTTTCTGTTCGAGAAGCCAGAAAAGACTATCAACTTCCGTTCCAGACTGTAAAATCACGGAAATCGGACCTGTTTAAAATCCCTTGCTTTAAACTGTAAGTAGGCCTATTGCGCTTTGCAAATGCAGTAACTAGCCAACATTGAGCTCAGGAAAAACACGTTGCTAATCCCGGTGAATATTTGCATCTATTAGCAAGCTAGCTGCTTGAAAAATTTACATTCAGTATGAAACAAAGATGGCAGTTTAGTCAATATCTCAAAACATTCAGGTAAGACCGCTCAAACCTTCTTTGTGACGCTTTGTATGACCTTTTACAGGCAATACATTGGACATGACAAAATATGTCATTCAAATTCATACAAAATATTTACGTTTGTGTTGGAGATGTTTTCGTGAAAAAAGTAATGAAAGAAGCAGCCTGTCAAACAAAACCCTCCCTTGAAAGCAAAGAAGCTTTGTCTGCACTTAACTGAAGCACTCCCTAGAGTGGTGAACTAACTGTAAGGCACAATGGCTATATAATCATGGATTTCAGTAAGTCTCCATTCACTGTTCACCCAAACTTCGGGTCATATCTGCAACAGTTTTGATAAAGACATAAGGCTGAAGCACATGAGAGTCACTGGTGTCGTATCCACGTGAGATACTCTGTCAGGCCCTGCAGAGCAAAACTACTTCAAAGTATTGCCGAAGTCTGCAGTAAGTGCCAAAGATACACGTATGAGTTCAATTTAAGAAAGTTTAGGATGTAAATTGTACATCAAACAACAAAAGAACTATGTTATTTCTGATTTTTTTTAAAAAAAAAAAAAAGTTTTTTTAAAAGGGATTGTTTACCCAGAAATGAAAATTCTGTCATCATTTAACTACTCACCCTCATGTCGTTCCAAACCTGTGAGACTTTCGTTCATCTTTGAAACACAAATGAAGATATTTTCAATAAAACCTGAGAGATTTCTGTCCATCCATAGAAAGTCCATTCCACCGAAAATCCTCTAAGTTAATAAAGACATTGTAAACATAATCCATATGAACTGAGCCATTTAATCCAAGTCTTCTGAAAAGACATGATTGTATGATGAACTGATTTAATTGAGGCTTTTATTCACATGTAAACATTAATCAGCACACATACAGTATTTAGAGAGCTCATCAAATATGGTAAAAGGAAGCTCAGTGTGCAAGAATCAATAACCCTTTAGATGCAACACCTCTTGAACACATAAAAATAATACTGAAAGGCAACCTCCAAATTACTAACATTTGTCAACCACTTGGGAGATCTGACTTTTCTTGATTTCTTTATATATGCTGCCTAAATGTTTTGTTTATGGGGTTCTGAACAGTATGAATTTTCCAAACATGGCAATTTATCCACTAATTCACACATAAACAACCATTTACTGTATTTGACACTTTTCACAAATATGGTACAAAATAAGGGAACTTAAAATAAAATAAATGTCAATACCCTCAGAAAATGTTGATCATCAATGTCACGAGAGCTGATTTATTTAATTATTATTCATTTTCGACCCCAAATTTGGAGCATCTATGGACGGCTGTGTGATTTGCAAATGTTTGATGCAATAAAAATCAAATAAATGTCTGAATTAAACAGACAAATGTTATACAGTTAATAAAAATAAGTAAATAGAACTATTACAACTATTACTATTTTTTTGTTTGTTTAATTATATCCCATAAATGAAAGTTTGTTTGTTTTTTAATTTCCCCCAATAACTTCAGTAACAGAGTTTAATGATTGAGCTTGGTGAATGGTGAATTTGTGTAAAATTAAATACTCCAAATCATGTAACATCTTGGAAGTCACAATTTTAAGCAATATTATTTATTTTCTAATGGTGAAAATTATGTGGTAAGAAAGAGGGTGGGGCAGTTAAATGTTATGCTTTAGGTAATTACATTAAAATTATATTAGAAAATGATATTGTTGTTATTATATGTGATATTATCTAATAGTTCTCAATTCAAACAAAGATATGACTTGTTTATGGAATGTGACATTTATTACATTGACCTTTTTGTTTGTCTCATAATATTTTGGACTTTAATAACTGAATGTATGCACATTGTGTGCAATGGCATGTGTCAGGCTGTTGACAGTATTCAGTCCAGAAGTTTTATGAAGCTGTCTGACTGTCACAATGCTCATGTTATTCACTCAAGGACATATAACAGAATAACAGTGCTGCCAAGCTGTCCATCTGTCAGGACAGTAGGTAAGCCTAAAATGTGCCTGTGGTGGTACTACTGCTGCTGAAAACACATTCTTTATTGCTCCTAAAGTACTGAAACTAGAGAGGTATTTAATGCTCGCTGAGGCTGCATTTATTTAATCAAAAATGCACTAAAAACAGTAATATTGTGAAATATTATTACAATTTAATAATATGTGTATTTTAAAATTTATTCCTGTGATGCAAAGCTGAGTTTTCAGCATCATTACTTCAGTCTTCATTGTCAGACGATCCTTCATAAATTATTCTAAATGATGATTTGCTGCTCAAGAAACATTTCTTATTATTATCAATGTTGAAAACAGTTTTTGATGCTGAATTGTTTTTGTGGAAACCGTGATACTCTCCACCATTCAAAAGTTTGTGGTAAAACAAAAAAAAGAGAAAGAAATTAATACTTTTATTCAGCAAAAAACTATTTTAAACATTGTAAACCCTAACGCTCAAAATAAATTAAAGGCACATTTTAGGCTTACCTACTGTCCTGACAGATAGACAGCTTGGCAGCACTGTTATTCTGTTATATGATTAAACAAATTAGAGATTAACTTTTAGTATTTAGAACTTTCTTTTTCTTCTGAGTTCACAAAACTGACACATTTTAAGTAATCTGAATTGTTCATTGTTTTGAGTTTTATGAACTTGTTTCTTTTAATTTAGAAAAACTTAAATTTACCTGAAACTGGGCTGGGATTTCTATTTCCCAGTATGCTTTACCACGACACTCGAAAGGAAAATAAATGCTAAAATTTAGTGTTATATAATGTTTTTTTTTGTGCAAGATTAATGTTAAGTGGGGTATTTAGTGGTGTTTAATGCTTTGCTATCCCAATTTAAAAGAGTTTCTGTTATGTGGGGTTTTTGGGGGGTTACCATCATGGTGAAGAGTGGAACATGGGCTTAGTTTGAGAACAGGTATTTCGTAAATGTTCTATATTGCCGTACACTTTCAGCAATTGGTATGCTATGCTCATGTTATCAAAGCATTATATTACCAATTAGCATTTGCTGAATTAGCTAGTTATAGCTAGCTAAATTTACACTACTAAAAAATATTAAGATGTCAGTGCATCAGTACGAATTTGAAATCTGCCAGTTCTGTTTACTTAAACTTTGAATTTCTTAACTTAAAAAAAAATGGTGTAACTGATTACCTCAAATTTTTTGAGTTTTGCCAACTTATTTGGGTTTATAGTGCATAACAATAATAATAGGAAGAACCATTATTAATAATTGGGCACATATAATGATTTATAATAACCGAGAAGCCAAAAAAGACTGGAGTATTGATGCTGAAATTTTATCTTTGCCATCAGAGGAATAAATAACATTTTAAAATACATTAAAATAAACGGTTATTTTAAATTGTAAAAATATTTCACAATATTAATGTTTTTGCTGTATTTGTGATCAAATAAATGCAGCCTTGGTGTGTATAACATATTTCTTTAAAAAATCTTAATGATTCCAAATTTTTTAATTGGTTTTGTGTGTGTGTGTGTAGGCCTATGCTATATACTGTATATATCTTTTTCTCTCACAATGTCAGATAAAAACCTTTGTTTTCCAAAGCTAGCTAACTAAGATAGATGACTGACCTGGCTTCATGCAACTAAAATGTATTTTTCTTTTCTAGGCAACATATGTTGTAAAGTGTCTATTGATTTGCCCAGAAGAAAAAGATGAACATGGCACTGAGGATCCTTCTTTTGCTGTCCTTTCCCATCATGTACTATAGAGAATGATTCGACTGAATGGCGAACCATGAAGCAGAACGCTGCCATTTCATACGTGACCTCCAGGTGTGTGTCTGTGTGTGTGTGTTTCTCTGTCTTTGTCATTCCAGTCGAATGCTTCTGACAGCACACCAGATTCAGACTGTTGATGGATGGATTCGTCTCTACTGCTAATGGAAACTTATTCAGTTCACTGAAATAAATATGTAATATTGCAAGCTTGATTTATTTCTTTATAGGAGTAATCAGTGTGCATATATGCATATGCTAGTCAGACAATCAGCCTACGCTTTTGATGTATAGCTATTAGAGTGGTAGTTACACAGACAAATGACATCCTCTAGTGTCCTCACCCCTTCAGATAGCAATATGAATACAAAGAAGGCTATTGAAGTCACGTCTCTCTGTATTTATCTTCTTCTCTCAGTCCTGAGCTTCCTTTTGTTTGGTGATGAGAAGACTGCAAGCTTCATTCACAAGTTAATTTGTTCCTTGCAATTGACATATTCTTTCCTTATCACAATATTTACTCCCATCTGGGCTGTGTGTGCTGAGCTGAGGAAACGTAGCTTTTTGACTTGGAAACACTTAGTGAAACAAATAAAACACTTGTTTGGGTGATCTGAACACACTGGCGTTCTAAAGAAATATTAAGCCTGAAACATACAGTACTCTAGATATACTTACAGTTCAATTCATGTTTGTTTTGCTCTGAAATGTGTCAGAATCAAGGAGTCAAGGTTTGGTTTATTGGAGTTACTAGATGCTGTCCCAGGGTGCAGGGCGTTTGGATATGTAGGTGGGCAACTAAAGTCAATATGAGAAGAACTCTGCAAAAAATGTTTTTCTTAGTATTTTTGTCTTGTTTTCTAGTAAAAATATCTAAACCAAAATCAAAATCAAAATACATTTACTTGAGAAGCAAAATGACTTCAGATTTTAAGTCTTGTTTTCTAAAAAATGTATCAAAATTTAGAAAAAGAAACTTAATTCAAAGAGAAAACGGGAATTTTCTTATCCCGTTGACTTTAACGCTTCAAAATTTTCATAAAGAAATTGTAAACGTAATCAATTTGAATCAGGCAGTTTAATCCAAGTCTTCTGAAGAGACACAAACTCTTTATATTATGAACAGATTTAATTTAAGGTTTTAAGCCTAAACATTGATCAGCACACATACTGTATATAGACCTCTCAAATATGGTAAACAGAAGCTCAAACATAAATTAACCATTCGGATGAATCATCAATTTCAGACCTTTTTGCAAACCCTTTTGACCAATTAGATTAATTTATGCGTGATCTGGCCTTGATAGTTCTGATTCTAAACAGCAGATAGAAAATGCACATGACATGACTGCTGAAATATATCAGTGAAAATGATTCTCAGGTTAGTAAATGAAATCCCTGTTGTCAGACAAGGGTTTAAGTGGACTAAATGATCAGAGAAGTTTGTTGTTTTAACCGGAAGGTCCAGATATGAATTTTGATTAAAGTCGGCATGAAACGGACACTGCGACAGTCTTTTCTTCCTTGTTGTGATGTATATCCAAGTGAAACGGCTTCTCGAACAAGAATGTAGGGAGGGACTTCATTTTGTCCATCAGGAATTGATTGGACGGTTGTGGTTTGCTCTTGGTCAATCTAATGTGAGTGACAGGTCGCGCCAGTAAACATCATCAGAGATGTCGCTGCAAGAGGGAGGGGAAGTTATTTAGGTTAAAGATTACGAGGGCACATGAATTTATAAAATATAATGATGTGCACGGAAAAATCATTTATAATGAATACTCCAATATTCCATTAAAAAACTGTCAATTTTGATTTCATGGAGAAAAAACATGGATGAATTGTTCACAATAAGATCAATGGACCATTTTCACAGACTGTGATGATGCATTTCCACAGTTATCAACATCGCAAATCTAGTAAAGTTTTTCTTTTTTTTTTTCAATTTAATACACATTTATAACGCTATACTTTATGTTATATTACCTTGGCAGTAAATGACAACAAAAAAAAAACACTGCTGCAAGGGTGTTTCTAATACAATGGCTGAGGGAGTGACAGAAAATGTTACATCTTTCTCTCTTCTGACCAAGGTAACTGATCTCTGTATATTTCCTCTTTTGTAAAGTTGTGGAAACTCTATCATGAATTTTTTTCTTTTGCTATTGGAGCAAATGGGAATACAAAAATGATATTTGTTGTTATCTCCCATTCACCGCTATAGAAGTATTCTGACAAATTCCACTTTTGAAAACCCCAGAAATGTGAAAAGGGTGCGTTTGGGGAAAAAATAATAATAATTTCATGCCGACTTTAAAGTGCCGATGTAAAAAAACAAGACACTGAAAACAGGCAAATGATGCAACAGTCAAAGGCGTCTGTCTAGTTGGCACAGGTTTATATATAGGGGGGAATATTACAATGGAAAAGCACATTAATAAACTTAAATTTTACTGATTCTGTTGCGTGCAGATGGATTGAGCAGTGTCCACCCTAGATAACATATAAATCCCAAATATTTAATTGAAGTATTTATAGCGTGAAATGGACTTACATTTTTCCTGTCTGCTGTCACTTAAAAAAATGCATATGAAATGGAGCGTCCATGGACAAACATATAAGATCTTTATTTTTATTTATTTATTTATTTTTAATATGACTTGAATGTGTTCTTGAGATTCACCCTGGTACTCTCTGTGACTCGATGCATGCTGTGAGACATCATCTAACTTCTCAAATCTGCAGCACAGGTCCAATAAGCTAAAATTCCTCCCTTCCACCACTTGTTTTGTTATGTTGTTTTTTACTCTTATATAATCACATTTTTTCTGGGGATGTTGGGTAGGAGGATGTAACTAATTGGAATGTGGGTTGCCGTGTGGCCCACAAGGGATCAGCAAGCATCTGTGAGTGTCGTTTCATCACCGTTATCAGTCTTCCCGACGGATCCGGAGTCGCCTTTCTGTGAACTGCTTCTGGGTAAGTCCCGTTGACATGCAAATGTAGGAGCGAAATAAAAGTATAAAATCCTCTGACTGTTACTGGTGAGACGAGGGAACTCTGCTGCTGTCTTGAAAACCGTATGTTATATGGATTAACATGTGCAGGTTTCTGTCAGGCACACACCGCAACAGTAAATAATAAAACAATGTTTTGTATTATAGACTGTACTTATAGACTATTATTTATTAAACCTCATGATCATGTTGTTCCAAACCTGTATGCTGTTTTTTTTTTTTCTTCTGTGGAACATAAAAGGGAATTTTCAACACTTTTTAAAATCACAAGTCATAGTGGTGGCTTTCAAGAGTGTGTGTGTGTGTGTGTGTATATATATATATATATATATTCCAAGTAACTATATTGCAGAAGTTTAAAGGGATAGTTCACACTAAAGCCCTAAGTATACTTCACATTTTATGTGTACACAAGGGTCAGCGTACAGCGCGTGTGATGCAAATTTGTCATCAGAAGAGCGTTTTTGTACGCACAGGTCGCACAAGCGCTTTTCATTTATTTCTTTTTTTTGCAGTAATTAATTTATCCACAAGGTGGCAACCATGCCCTGGGGGTGTCGATTCACAAGGTAGTCGAAGAAAACCTGCATAAACAGAACAGACCAGAACGCATGCAAGCTACAGCGACGATGGAGACTTATATAGACGAGAGATTGTGCAAAGAGGTTAGAAAGTACCCTTATTTGTACAACTCAAGCATGAAAGAATACAAAGATATTTACATGGGTTGTAACTCGTGGTTTGCTCAAAACCGTGCATGCATCGAACGCCTGTGTACGTCAAGTGCATATGCATAAAAAACGAAGTATAACCAGGGTTTAAAATGAAAAAAGTCATAATTTACTCACCCTGGTGTTGTTCTAATGCTGTATGCCCTTCTTTTTGGACAAGGTCAGGATTTTTGTTAAATAATACATTAAATTTTGGTTTGTTTTTCACCAAACCCTATTGTATACCCCCAGAAAACATTTGGAATATACGGCACGTGTCCCATGGGATCAATCTGCGATACTTTTGCATCTTTTTTTAAAAAGCTTGATTCTGGTCGCTATTGACTGGCATTATATGGACGAGCGCAAGTGGGAACATTTTTAAAAATTCTTCTTTTGTGGTCCAAAAAAGAAAGCCATACGGCATTAGAACAACACCAGGGTGAGTAAACAATGACTTAATTTTCATTTTAGGGTGAACTATCCCTTTAACATTTTTATTGAAAATCTTCTTTGTCTCATAGTAATTTTATCATGTAAAATTAATATTTAAGATTTGGCACCAGGCACTAATCAAATCTATGCATTGGCATTAACTTCAGTAACAATAATTTGCTCAAACTCACAATAAATAATAAAATTCAGGAACACCACAGAACCGCAGCTGTAAGATTAATGTCTTCAGTAAACAATAGATATTCTTCACCGAGATTCATCACAGGACGAGATGATGAAGTCATCCTGTGTCATTCCCAAGTCTGAAAGAAACTTTTGATAGAAACTCCAATAATACACTTGAATCAAACGATGATTAGAATTCAGGTAGCAGCACCTGAGGTTCATTTGCATGAGAATAAATGCAGTGGGGAGAGAGAAAGAAAGACAGAGCCTGACCTGATCAAAATCAAAATACATCCCAGTGTGCATCAGATGTGTTTAGTATACAGTATTACTCTTGTGAAAGGAAGGGTTCAGCATCAGATTGGTTTGCGCGTGGGTGAATAGCATGAAAACAGGGTCACCTTATAAAAAAAATTAAAAAAAATTAAAGGCAGTACAACGAATACTATCATTATGTACAGATGCTTCAAAATTTAAATAATGTTTTTTTTTTTTATTTTACAGTAATGAGAACACATTTTGCATTGGGGCAGTGATGCATGCTGAAAAATAATGCAAAACATCTTTATCTTTAGAAACATTAAAATAGTGCTTATTTTCTAATATATATATATATGTATATACACTGTAAAAAAAAATTTTCATGATTTATCACATTTTTTCTTTTGTCAAATCAACTTGAATAATTAAAGTTCAGATAACATACTATTTTGAGTTTCTATTGAGTAAACCAATCGGCTTGTATTTAGTTGAACTCAAAATTTTAAGGCAACTCACTTTAAGTTAAACCAACAATTCTATTTTACAGTATGTATATATATATTGTTTTGAAATATGATGTGAACATGTTCTTGAGATTCTCTGTGACAGTTATGAATTTTGCACTGTGCGTACAGCTCCAGGTCTTCTTGACCTTTAAGAGGATGAAGTGGCATTTTTAATAAATAGCCTTCTGTACAGTGTGGGAATGAATTTTAAGCATATTCTTGGTGCTCAATTTGCTGCATTCATTTGCAGTGACTTTTGTAAATGTTCCTTACTGCAGTGTTAAAATCTAACATATACATCACACATCAGCCATTGACCTTACCTTTGATTTACCCTTTCATTTGCATATCTTCTGACATTTATTCGGAGAGATGTCATGTTTTGGGTAAATAAGTCACACATGCACAGGTGTTCAAAGCTTTAAAGGTACAGCACACTTCACTGCACTTTTGACTGCAGACATTCTGATATACAGGAAAGGAGAAGGTTTTTTCATTACATGTTTGTTTAACAGAATTATATTTCAATGCTGGTCATATTTTATGAAAGCACACATGGAATGAATAAGTATTGCTTCAAATGAGTCTGCACTTGCTCAAGCACAAAAGCATATTTTGCATTTGTAGGGCAGAAGTTTAGGACACTGACTGGGGAGCGTCTCCATATTCCAAACCCTCTAGCAGCACCAACAATTATAATTGCACATATTACTTGAACATAATGACCCAGAAACAAAATTGAGTGTTTATTTCAAGGATTTTTTTTTGTTTTTTTTATCTCCACTTGTAATTCTGCTTTGTTTGGTTTTGCTGAAAACACAACAAAATACTTCAAAATACTACATATTTCCTACTTCCTCAAACTCTTCCTACATTTTTTCACTGATCTTCACCAAATTTGGGTTAGATCATCTTGAACCATGTAAGTTATTAAGAACTGTTTGTACCAAATTGCTCTTATGTAACACATCAACAAATTTGAAAGTGTCATAACACGTCCTACATATATAACTACATATATATATATACAGTCAAACCAAAATTTATTCAGACACCTAGAACATTTCATTCATTAATTCAGTTTATTCACTATAGTTTAAAAAAAATGGTAATAAAAGATGACAAGATCTCAGTTAAACTGTGTCAGAAAAAATTAATCTTAATTATGTCAGATAACACTTAAGCAAAACATGGTCAGGTCAAAGTGTCTGAATAATTTTTGGTTCCAAATTTTTATCAGTTTTACTGGTAGTCCACTGTATGAAGAATTTTTGGGTATAATATGTCACAGTTTATTTTGCTATCCTCACTTACATAAATGAACTATAGTGTCCTGACCCACTAGTAAAAATATACCAAATATATATAAAACGTCTGGTTTAATTTTTGGTTTGACTGTATATATATATATATATATATATATACAAACAGTTCTTTCTGGTTCTCGAATCTGATTGGCTGACAGCCATGCGATATGCTAGTGATAGCACTCCTGCCTTTTCACCATTTGTGTCACTCCACTTGAAGCGACTGTCAGTGCGGCCAAGCGAATCCACCATATTTTGTACAGTATTATTGAGAGAGAGAGAGATGTCGATGTCCATAATATTATATCCATTATAAAAATCCCTTTGAATGTCCGCTGAGGAAAGCGATCTTTGTATTTGTCCTTTTTACAGTAAAGGGAATTTTCCATAACAGCACTAAAACAACATCCTTTGTTTACAAAAGTCCCTTTGAATTTGAAAGACTCATTCGCTCGTAAAGTTTGCCGCCATTATTACACACTAATGGACCTTTTCTCAATAGCAAATACAACATATTATTTATATAAAATATAATATTTATTGAACAACAATATTTAAATTAACAACAACAGCCATTATAAATGACAAAAGGAAGTAAACACAATTGTACAATTCAGTCAAACATACAAAAGCAGTGCTCCACAGGATGTAAGTTAAATATAGCCTTAATATTAATTTATTAAATTTAACATAACCCAGTTTGATTTGCTCAGGAACAAGTAATAGATTAATAAGACCAAAGATTGCCTGTTTTATACACAAAATGAATTATATCTCATGTTTAACCACTATAAAAGCCAGCGGCAAATCCCCGAAGCACTGGCAGAGATGAAGCTGTTTTCGGTGGGTACACGAGCACTGAACGGCTGCTGACGGCCTGGAGCTCGCAAACGTCCAAAAATGTCTAAACAAACTGTAAAATAGGCGCTATGATTAAATATGAGTCACATATTTCAGATCTAAACAACAACATTCTCGCTTAAAAAACTCTTAAAACTACAGTTCGTGGAACAACACGTGTTGTATTTGTAAAAATGATGGTGGATTTGCTCGGCCGCCATGATAGTCGCTTCAAGAGGAGTGATACAAATGGTGAAAAGGAGTGCCGTTATCACTAGAATATCGCACGGCTCTCAGCCACTCAGATTCAGATGTGTGTTTGTTCTCAACAAAAAATTCCTCGGGTCACATTCAGCCAAGCCACATAAAAGTTGCACATTGGATTGTTGATTGTTGTTCAACACCATTCTCCAGAAGAAAAAAAAAAACTTTACAAACTTGCTGAAGATATCAAACTATTCTGTATGTGTCCTTGCCACATGAATTTGCTACATACTGGACAAAAGACACTTTAAATATTGGTAAAAAAAAAAAGAAAATAGAATAGTTCTTCAGCTACAATTCCTAAATTCACCATGAGGGATGTTATAATGAAACAAATCAGCCTAACAGATACATTCTGAATAAAGGAACTGTGAATGTCTGCATAACTGCATAAATATTTATTTTTTCCTATGATTCATGCCATGGGGTGTTTTCCATTGAGTCTGGATGGAATAATATGAATGCATCTGTTACTGAAATTCCCTGAGCACATCCTCATTTGGCAAAGAGCTCTATGGTGTTATGAGGTTTTAATAAGCTTTTATATTCTGTTATATATTGTGTTTACACGATTCTTAACAATAATAACTTTGAGGGTGCTGGGTAAATATGAAGTGCCTATAGACAGCAGATGCATCAATGCTCACAAGGGCTTTTCAACTCCAATTTTGCCCCTGTATTGGGGATCATGCACTTCCAAATCCATTACAGACCCAGTGCTGTTGGAGTGATGAGAGGGCTCTGACTTTATTATACTTCCTCCCATTCAGTTGCCTAAAATTCTTACACAAACAGTGCACTGCAGTTTTAAAAAACTTGTTTGTGCATTTTAAAGTCATTCTTTTCAATGAATTATATAGTTTTTGTTTACTATAATATGAATACTGTAGTTATAGTCCAACATGGGGAATCTGCAGATTTAGAATCTGCAATTAATTTGAACAGTTTACAATAAGGTCCCATTAACACAAGTTAATGCATTAACAGTACAATACATTTGTTACTTTGTTAAAGTTAGTTCATAAAAATACAACTGTTTTTAGTTCATGCTAGCTCAGTTCCATTAAATAAAATTAACAGGGGCCAGTTGTTCAAAAATTTTAATCTGGATCAGAATGATCTGGATTTGGAAATCCCATGTTTTGCTATCCAGGATCAGGTAATGCATCTTACTTTCCGGACGGTTTTTCAAAGCAAAATTTGATTGTATCACCCTGATCCAGATACACCAAATCTGGATTACTAGGGCTCTACAGAGCCCCTAAAGGGACATGGTGATAGAAAGAATATGAGATGGGGGGAAAAAAAAAACATTTCAATGCTTTTGCGTTCTTCATAGCGTTCACCCAAGAAACTTTGCATTCGCTTTCAAAGAACTTTTGACTGGTTCATCTCTAATGATTGTGCCAAAGTAGTTTACAAACAGTGATAAAAAAAAATAAAAAAAACACTTTACATTAAATATATTTTTGTTTGATATTTACAGCTGTTTGGGGATTATTTTATGGCACCAAAATCTCTTTTTTACTTTACAGTAGGTTACTGAAAGGTTAAATATTTAGCCTAATGTCTACTTCTAATTTATTACTTTAACAGTTAAACTAATCAAGAGCAAAATAAAAAATGTGTATGTATAAAATGATAAAAATGTTGTATTTTTTGACCAGTTTTAAAATTTTATTACATTTTTGTTCCTGAAACCACCCTTCTGATGGGATCAGTATAATCCAGATTTTTTGGATCAAAGGTATCCCAATATTACTAAAAAGTTTTGAACAACACAAAACCAAGATTGGAATTTGTGATCTAATCTGATTTCAGAATCCTTTTTTTCCCTTTTGAACAACCCATTTTCAAGAGTTGATCCAATTAGATAGCCGAAATCAAATCAGATTACTTTTGAATAACTGGCCCATGATGCATTTTTTTTATTTTAATAATGTAATGTTGAAATTAACATTAACTAAGATTAATAAATGCTAAAAGTATTTTTCATAGTTCATGCTAACTAGTGTTGTTAACTTGTGTTAAATGAAACCTTATTGTAAAATGCTACCTTTTTAATAATATTATAATTCTAATAATTTTTTTTCTTGAAAACATGTTGCTTATGAGGTAAATCAGAATAGTATGAGTTAAATACCACCATCATTGCTTTAATATTTACCTGATTTTTAATCAAAACAAGCATTTTCCTCAAACAAATTGTGTCAAAATTCTTTTCTTTGCTGTTCACAGCAATTTCAGAGGCTTTCAAGCTATTCCTATTCCAGCCCAAAAGAAGCCGACATATCTTCTGCCATATGGACATGTTTTTTGTGTGTCTGTGTGTGTGTGTGTAATGGACGTAAGAGCTGTTTGTGTAAACCTCACTCCCCTGATCTCAAGACGTGCTCTAGCGACTGACGCTAGAGACTGCGGTCTTTAGCCTCCTTGTTAGAGCGCCCGACTCCCATGCCGGCGGACCTGGATTTGAGTCCCACTTAGAGCAGGCGGTTCGAACAGGAGGGGTTACAAGTGCGTGTGCGTGTGTGGTGTCATTTCAATGCCTGGCATCAAACTGCATACATGTATTAGACTCTTAGAAATCAATAAAACAATTACCACTTTTTAGATGTGAAATAAATAATGTGCCCTGAAGGACTGTGGAGTGACCACTCACATTGTATTTACTCGTATTTTCAAGGGTTACTGTAAGAGATGGTCAAAACGCACTGTCAGCAAATAGACAGTTCACCTACACTGTGTGAAGGTAAATTTAGCAACCAATTACTTTTGTTCCAGCTTTTTATTTCTCCTTGTGCTTGTTCCTAAATCCTTCCTCGTCACATGCAGTCATTACCTTGAGAAAAAAAATGGTACTGCAACGTGAATAATTCACTGAACTAATAGCTTTTTGTCTAAGTTCAAGAGTTTACACAGGGCATTGTGCCCTTAAAGTTTCCATGAAGATTACTTGTGTGTGCGTGTGTGTGTGCGTGTGTGTGTGTGTGTGTGTGTGTGTGTTCGCGTTCGCCTTTGCAGGTTTCATTGATTAGAGGCTTGAAATTTCCTTTATCTTCTTTTTTTGCTCCCAAGTGGCTCCTATTACAGCATACTTCATCTCTTAATAGCTGTGGTAATTAAATGAGCAATTATCTTTAACAAGCCTCTCCAGATTTGCATCTAAACACAACAGAGACCCACTCCAAGCTTTTTTCTGCATTTTGTTTCAAGTCCTTTAATATAGCAGAAATGTATTTTCTGGTGAGCGGAAAAACCCATGTTTTGCTATCCAGGATCAGGTAATCCATCTTACTTTTGTGCCAATTTTTTAAAGCAAAACAGGACTGGATCACCCTGATCCAGATACACACTTTTCCGGATGACCAAATCTGGATTACCAGTTCTCCAAATGGGGTTACATTCACAATGTTGGCTGCTAGCTATGAAAAAAACAATAGGTAAAAGAGTCACTGTGGGTCATTTTAGGTCTTTTATTTGAAGAGAAAGAAAACAACATAAACAATCAAACATCCCCTTCCATTTGCAGTTTCCTTTAAGCAATCAGACCCCTACGGAAGCACTAAAGGGACATGATGAGGGAAAAAATATTTAAATGGGAGAAAAATTATATATTTGAATGCTTTTTCGTTCTCTCGCAAAAGTTTTGTGTTCCCCCAAGAAACATTGCATTCATTTGCAAATAACTCAAGTTTTGAGAGTGAACGCAAAGTTCCTTGGGAGAACACAAAACCTTGGCGAGAGAACGCAAAAGCATTAAAATTCATTTTTCCTCCCATCTCATATTTTTTCCCCCATCACCATGTCCCTTTAGAGTTTCCGTAGCCCCTCATGTGATCCACAACTAAAACAAATACTTGCAAAAAGGGATGCTACTGTTAGAAACAACTTTTGACTGGTTCATCTCTGATGATTGTGCCAGTAGTTTTTAAGTGATTTAAAAAAACACTTAAATGTAAATATATTATTTTTGTTTGAAATTGGGGGATTATGTTATTGTGCCGAAATCTTTTTTTTTTTTTTTTTTTACTTTACTGTACTGAATAGGTAGCCTAATGTCTATTTCTACTTTATTACATGATACAAATGTTGCATGTTTTGGCCAGTTTTATTAAATTTTTGTTCCTGAAATCCACCCTTCTGTTGGGATCAGGATAATCCTGAATTTTTTTTTATCAAAGGAATCCCAATCTTACTAAAAAAAATTTAAACAACACAAATTGACGATTTGATCCAGATCAAAACTAAGATTTTGTGATTTCAGAATCCTTTTTTCTTCTGAACAAGATTTGATCCAATCCGAAAGCTGAAATCCGATCAGATTACTTTTGAACAACTGCACATAAAATAAGATAAGGATAACCTCACCAATATAAAGATGTGTTTGTATCTCTTTCAGTGGTGGACTCCAAAATTCCACACTGAAAATCTGGCATTCAAAACCTAATAAATACCTCAAAATAAACAGGAATTTGTGGATTTTGAAAAATCATGGTGATTCTCACATTCTTTTTTTTCTTTTTTTTTTTCATTCAACTCTTCATTCAAACTGTTGATAATATTATTTCTTATAAAATTATCATTTTGCATTTCTCACACTTTTGGACCCCAGCTTTCAATTTCTTCGAGCTTTGAAATGAGATTAATGATATTACTTTAATAAAATTACAATGTTTTATTCTAAAAGAAATTTCACCCTTTTTGACAGATTTAGGACTGCTGAAATTGATGAAGGCTCAAACAAAATATTTAGGCCTAAATTTAAGATATATATTTGAATTGCATATAAAATAGCCATCCATTTGGATTACACAGTTTTAACATAAACTAACAAGCTTAATGTGGTGCATATTTGTCAGTCATACATATGAAACGGGTAAAATTTCAGCAATAGTGCTAATAAACTGCTTAGTAACCATATAGTTATAGTTATACAATTTCATACATTTAAAGGCCCACTGAAGTGCCTTTAACGCACAGCATTATAGAGGGTATGCACGTGACGTCACCGCTGGCCGTTGTGACTGCGGTTACACCCAATGATTGATTTTCAGCATGAATGCCGCGAAAAACACACAAAACACATTCAAAATGGGAAAGAGCTTTGCGATTGACTGTACAGATTGATTTGACAAGAAATCTGAGGTACATTTTTACAGAATGCCGAAAGCTACAGAAAAGAGAAGCAAATGGATCGCTGCAATTCACAGAAACAACTGGACTCCAGGCAGCGAAACCTGGATTTGCAGTTATCATTTTGTGTCAATATGTTGAATTTTGAGGTAAAATCATACTCTGTATATTGTATTGTTATATATTGTATTTACAATCTTAATATTTTGCATAATTAGATGTTTTTAGTTTACACTGATAATCGTTTGTTTTACTCGCAGTTTCCCCTATTAAATCCAGTCATGTGGCAGGCTCTTAGTCCGGCTGAGGGAGCGTGTTCAACTGAAACAGGAAGACAGGGCGGGACATATGGAACAGCTCCTCCCCTTTTTTAAAATAGCCAATAGCGTTTCATTCATATCACAGCTCAGCCAGAGCCAATGAGCTCGTAAAACTTCAGTTTCCTTCTAATCTCTAACCGTTTCTCCTCATAATCTCCTCCATATCACTTTAAAATATAGTGCAGAATTCAAATGTGTCCGATATGTTTTGTGGTCTGTGCAGACTCGCGGATATGATCCGCTCTGTGCTATCATGTTTCTGGATCGGAGCAGACTGCTCGCGCTGCGGTTCGCGTGAAACCAGACTTCATTCGCCTCAATGGAACGCATATTTACACTGTCTTAATTGTTCCCTATCCCCTATATAGTGCACTATGTGCCATTCACCATGTAGAAAATAGTAAACGTGTGAACAAATGACCGATTTCAGCCGCAGCTTCAGCGTCTATTTATAATGTAGGGGGCGGGACGCTTTAGAATCTAGAGAGCATTTGATTGGACAGAAGATCTGATGAGAATCTGAAGTGTGTGGTGATGTCATGAAAATCCATGCTCCATTTTAGCAGAAGTGAGAGGCTGTAAGTTTTGAATGCCTATATCTCCTAAATGCAAATTTTGTCATTGTTTTGAAACACACCAGCTCATTCATAACCTTAAGGCTAACATATTCATACTAAAAGCTAAAAAAATTACATTTTGATTTTAGGGGGACATTAAACTAATTAAATAGTGCTTATTCCACACACAGCTACAGCCATATTTGAAACGTTCATACTTTTTAACTGAAAAAAAAAAATGGTTTCACAATAAACATATTTATTCTGATACTTCTGTTTATGTTTGAATACATGCATTTTGAAAATACGATTATTCAAATAAAATCTATTAGATGCAAATAGCTAATAAACTGTTTCATTTATGTATGATTGACAAATATGCATTACATTAAGTGTATTAGTTTGTTCCCATCTAAAATGATGGGAATTTTATATGCAATCCATATGCATATATCTTAGCCCTAAGTATTTTCATGAGTGCACGAAAAAATAAAATGAGGTCATATTTATTATGATGCTATAAATAGGTTCGTGTGAAATGAGGTCAGACTCAGCACTCCTCGATTTGACCCGGAATCCCACAGCAGTCGCTCAGTGCAGTGAGTGTGGAGGTGAAGGGCATCATGTCCAGGGAAATCTCCATCTCTCCCTCCTGCTGCTCTAGCGCAGGCAGCAGCACGTTCCTTTGGATACGAGACGAATCGGACGCGATCGAGACCTTGTCGAAAGGTAAGTCCATGTGACCGGGGACCAGAACCAGGCGCTGAGGGCTGGAAACACCCTGCGCGTCCTTGTGGAGCAGAGTGGTGTCGTGATGGTAGGACACCAGCTCGTTGGTGAAGTTCACCGTCTCCACCGCAGAAGACGCGCAGAGTCGGTTGCAACCCAGAATAGTACTAAAGGCTTTGCGGAAATCCGCGTTGAACGCGTAGATGACCGGGTTGAGCGATGAATTGGCCCATCCGAACCACACGAAGATGTTGAAAGTGGTGCTGCTCACGCACAGAGAGTCTCCGAGAGTGTCCAGGTCACAGAATGGCACGATGCAGTTGAGGACGAAAAAGGGCAGCCAGCAGAACACAAACACCCCCACGATGATGGAAAGTGTTTTTAACACCTTAGTTTCTTTCTTAAACGTGCTTTTCAGCGACTGTTCGCTCGCGCAGTCGTGGTTGTTCTGCATGTGTCCGGCTGCCCTTTCCAAAGTGGAGATCCTTCGGATCTGCGTTTGTGCGATCCGATAGATCCGTGTATATGTTCCTATCATGATAATAACAGGGATGTAGAAGCTTATGAGTGAAGATGCTATAGCATACGTCCTATTTAAAGTCGCAGTGCAGTCGTCCGAATGAACGGTGAGGTTTAAAGGCGCGTTATGATCCACAGCCCTGTGCCAGTTCATTCTGACAGGGATGAAAGAGATCAGGACAGAAAGTGTCCACGCCATCCCGATCATTACAAACGCCACCCTTTGGGTCATTTTACGCTCGTAACGGAAGGGGCTCGAGATGGCCCAGTATCTGTCCAAACTGATGATGCACAGGTTGAGTATAGACGCCGTTGAGCACATGATATCAAAAGCTATCCAAGTGTCGCAGAAGCTCCCGAAGAGCCAGCAGCCGGCCACCTCAGAGACAGCCTTCCACGGCATGACCAGAACAGCCACGAAAAGATCCGAAACCGCCAGGGATATGACGAAAAAATTAGTGACTTTGGATCTGAGGTGTCTGAATTTGATGACGGCGGCGCACACGAGCGTGTTCCCCAGCAGTGTGGAGAGAATGAGCGCGCAGAGAGCGCAGCCCGTCAGCGCGCGGACACCCACGCCGGAGCTGTCCCTTTCAGCACCATCGCTCTCCATGGGGCTTTCTCTGGACCCAAATCAAATATATCATATTCAGGTGGCTCCTCACGTCACCAGTTTCTCTGTTTCCCGCTGAAGCTCTTTTTCAAAAGCTCTCGGTATCTTCTTTCTGCAAATTGACATCGCGTTCCCTCTGAATAGTGCGTATAAGAGGGAACGATGCACTCTCGCTTCTGGAAAAAAAAAAAATTGAGTTTGATGCTATATGCAGTGCCACAGAGAGAGAGAGACAGAAGGGGTCGGTTCAGTAGGGTACGACATAACTGAGTTCGTTCACTGAGTTGGAGATAAATAAGATAGAAAGCAGCTCATGGAAACATGGGCTCTCTGACCATACGCTGTAAAACTGTAAATTGTTTGTAACTGTAAAAAAAAACTGTAAAAATGCTACAGGAAAAAAATGTAAATTTGTTATTAGTAAGTTTAAGCAAAAAAATAAGTAAAATACTGTTAAATATACATTTTTTGGAAGTAAAATTTGTTATTAATTTATTGTGAAAGCCCTAAATTGACATCTGTCTGTCTGTCTGTCTGTCTGTCTGTCTCTCCGTCCGTCCGTCCGCACGCCCGTCCATCTATCTATCTATCTATCTATCTATCTATCTATCTATCTATCTATCTATCTGTCTGTCTGTCTGTCTATCTATCTGTCTGTCTGTCTGTCTGTCTGTCTGTCTGTCTGTCTATCTATCTATCTATCTATCTATCTATCTGTCTGTCTGTCTGTCTGTCTGTCTGTCTGTCTATCTATCTATCTATCTGTCTGTCTGTCTGTCTGTCTGTCTGTCATAATGTTTTGAACTAAATGTCCAGTTACACATTTGCTCGCTTTTAAATGTTTTACAGTTTTTCTCAATCTCTTTGGCACATTTTTCGAATCAGTCTTAACAGTCTCTAAACTGTAAGTCTCTATCGCATGTCTGCAAAATGTAGTTACTCACCCAAAACTTTTCATTCATGCTATCTGTCTGTCTGTCTGTCTGTCTATCTATCTATCTATCTATCTATCTGTCTGTCTGTCTGTCTGTCTGTCTATCTATCTATCTATCTATCTGTCTGTCTGTCTGTCTGTCTGTCTATCTATCTATCTATCTATCTATCTGTCTGTCTGTCTGTCTGTCTGTCTGTCTGTCTGTCTATCTATCTATCTATCTGTCTGTCTGTCTATCTATCTATCTATCTATCTATCTGTCTGTCTGTCTGTCTGTCTGTCTATCTATCTATCTATCTATCTATCTATCTATCTATCTATCTGTCTGTCTGTCTGTCTGTCTATCTATCTATCTATCTGTCTGTCTGTCTGTCTGTCTGTCTGTCTGTCTGTCTGTCATAATGTTTTGAACTAAATGTCCAGTTACACATTTGCTCGCTTTTAAATGTTTTACAGTTTTTCTCAATCTCTTTGGCACATTTTTCGAATCAGTCTTAACAGTCTCTAAACTGTAAGTCTCTATCGCATGTCTGCAAAATGTAGTTACTCACCCAAAACTTTTCATTCATGCTATCTATCTATCTATCTATCTGTCTGTCTGTCTGTCTGTCTGTCTATCTATCTATCTGTCTGTCTGTCTATCTGTCTGTCTGTCTGTCTGTCTGTCTGTCTGTCTATCTATCTATCTATCTATCTATCTGTCTGTCTGTCTGTCTGTCTGTCTGTCTGTCTATCTATCTATCTATCTATCTATCTATCTATCTATCTATCTATCTATCTATCTATCTATCTATCTATCTATCTGTCTGTCTGTCTGTCTGTCTGTCTGTCTGTCATAATGTTTTGAACTAAATGTCCAGTTACACATTTGCTCGCTTTTAAATGTTTTACAGTTTTTCTCAATCTCTTTGGCACATTTTTCGAATCAGTCTTAACAGTCTCTAAACTGTAAGTCTCTATCGCATGTCTGCAAAATGTAGTTACTCACCCAAAACTTTTCATTCATGCTATCTATCTATCTATCTATCTATCTATCTATCTATCTATCTATCTATCTATCTATCTATCTATCTATCTGTCTGTCTGTCTGTCTGTCTGTCTGTCTGTCTATCTATCTATCTATCTATCTGTCTGTCTGTCTGTCTGTCTGTCTGTCTATCTATCTATCTATCTATCTATCTATCTATCTATCTATCTATCTGTCTGTCTGTCTGTCTGTCTATCTATCTATCTATCTATCTATCTATCTATCTATCTATCTATCTGTCTGTCTGTCTGTCTGTCTGTCTGTCTGTCTGTCTGTCTGTCTGTCTGTCTGTCTATCTATCTATCTATCTATCTATCTATCTATCTATCTATCTGTCTGTCTGTCTGTCTGTCTGTCTGTCTGTCTGTCTGTCATAATGTTTTGAACTAAATGTCCAGTTACACATTTGCTCGCTTTTAAATGTTTTACAGTTTTTCTCAATCTCTTTGGCACATTTTTCGAATCAGTCTTAACAGTCTCTAAACTGTAAGTCTCTATCGCATGTCTGCAAAATGTAGTTACTCACCCAAAACTTTTCATTCATGCATCAAAACCTACTTATTGTGTCAGTAAATTGGCTAATGCCAAAATAAAAAGTATTTTTTCATTGTGTGAGCCATACTGGTCAAAATGTTTAGATGTTTTTTTCACCATGGAAATACTTGTTATATAAAAATGTCATGTGTTTTCTACTTTTTAGTTGACACTGTCTGTTTTCTACACTATATTTGTAGAACATAGAATATTCACAGTTGCTTGTTCATTTTTACATATTCTATTATGTCTTCCCCTAACACCACACATTCTTACATATCTTGCTCTTCCACAACAAGCATCTGTGTATTTTCAGTTTAATATGTAACACATTTCTACAAAAATAAACTGCTGTTGCTGTTTATGGATTTAGATGTCCACAAATGTTCACAAATGGCAGTGATTGTGCAAACTCCAGCCTGCTTCCAAACCTGATTGGTTGATTGGTAAGATTGTGGTTCCTATTTCATTACAATGGCAGGCCATTTGCCAATATAGCAGACATTACAAACATTCCATGTCATAGGAATTTATTGAAATATACATGCATGTCTGACAGATTTTGATAACTGAATGGATCATTTGCTTGTGATGCCTCACACGATGAAAGAATGTTTAGAAGTTGTGAAGAGTTTGGCAAGTTCACTGAGAATCAACTCATCAGTTTTGATCAACAAGCCATGTGCATTTAGTTATTGTGCATATTGTAGACTATTGTACTAACTCTTTTGCGCACATGTGCCAAAACACATGCAATTTGCTTAAATCAATAAGAAACTCAAATCTGATGTGAACAAGAAACTAACTGTTCAGTGATCTGAACTTATTGTTTTGAGAGAAAAAATCTTATTCGAGAATTGAGCCAAAGTGATTGAGAAAAACTGTAAATTGGACTTGCATAATTCAAACATAAAAATATTAATTACGATATTTGTTATAGCCAAAATAATTGATATTTATGTATTTTATCTTTTACAGTTGTGCTGTTTCATGATTTATTTTGTGTTTCACAATGGCTTTTTGCATGCAGGATTTTAATGTTACGGACAATCTGTGTCTGGAGTAAAAAAGGGTTACAATTATCCCAGTCTTCCCTAAATGTTTTTGGGTGACTGAAAAATGACTAATTTCAGCCTTCTGTTGACATTTGTGTGCAATTTAAAGTTGATAAGCACAATTTGATGTGGGATCAACAAATAATTATGTAGTTGTGCAATCATTATTTCTCTGTGTGTGTATACTGTGTACAGTAAACAGTATAATATTTATGTAGGCTGCGTCATCTAAATGCGTGTTATTGAATGTTCAGCAGGGGGCGCGTGGAGTCTCCTGTTACTAAATCATCAAATGACGTCACTGGAATTTCAAGATGGCCTCGGATCACGGTCAGGATACGGACATCTACCGGTCTGAGTCAGGAAACCTTTTATGTTTTAACGGGGATGTCTATTAACTCACGTTATTTGCATACTATTAATATTTACCCTGTTGATATGTTGGAGGACAGTCTAAATAGGTGTCATGAGGAAAGAAGTGCGGAGTCCGACACTGAGCTGCAGCGCTTTGGCTGTCAATCCACAAGAGGATTTTGAATGAGATGGAAAAGACTGAGGATGGACCAGTACAGATATATTTCCTTTATATGAGAGCAAACTGAGATAAAATATTCCTCATTGGCTGGTTTAAAAGGGGTGTACTGTAGAGGTCATTCGTGCTACCATCAGGAATTGGGCTGCGGCCGATGGGTATGTATGTATGTAAGTCTCTTGCTGTAATATTGTGCATTTTGACAGTAATGCAGTAATGGCTGTGTCTTAAAACATTACTGAGCTGTCTACCTAGACAGCATGTATGGGCTTCTTACATGTTCTGAATTGAGTTTTTATCCAGACGCGCCTGTCATGCCACAAATTATTGAATAAAACTTGATTCAGATGCTTAGCTAACGTTAAGCTGAATCGAATCTTCGAATCAGACGTTACAATCGCGATTATGCTTAATCGAATGCACGGATGGAACGTTCTATCATGACCCAAAACACTATATCGAGTATTCTAAACGTGATTATGACAAAGCTGAATTCACACATTCCAAACTGTTATGATGTTCAAAAAAATCAATCGGATGTACCAATACAATGTTCCAAATGGAATTATGATGCAACAAAATGCTGAATCGAACATTCCAAACTCGACTCTGCTGAATTGAATGTACGAAACAAACGTTACAAACGCGGTTATGATACTCAGAATGCTGAATAGAACATTTTGATGTTCAAAAAAATCTGAATTGACCATTCAAGTCCAACAATGCCTGAAAATACTGACTCGAATGCTCAAATGAAATGCTTTATCATGCCCCAAAATACTGAATCGAACTTTCTAAACATGATTATGATGTTCAACGAAGCTGAATTCACACATTTCAAGATGTTAGATATTCTAAAAAATCTGAATCTGATGTACCAATACAATGTTCCAAATTGAATTATTGCAGCAAAAATACAGAATCGAACATTCTAAACTTGATTCTGCTGAATCGAATGCTCAAACCAAATGTTACCAACGTTGTTATGATACCCAAAATGCTGAATAGAACATTGCCAACATTTTGAAATGTTCAAATGAAAATACTGAATCAAACTTTTTAAACATGATTATGATATTCAACAAAGCTGATTTGGATGTTCCAAATGGAATTCTAGTATGATGCCCCAAAATAGTGAATCAAATGTTCCAAACACACTGATGATGTTCAAAAATACTTGATCAGATGTTCTAAATGCATATTTAATGTAATGTTAAACTTTCTATGATGCCCAAGGACACTGTATCGAATGTTCCAGACATGCATCCTAAAATGCTGTCTGCTTGGTAGACTGCTTGGCAGGACTTGAACCAGTATTTTACTGTGTATATTTTGAAAGCACCAATTCATATTTATTTTAGGTTATCCACCCAGTGTGGTCCAGAAGTGCAGTGTCATCGTCTCCGAGCATAGTGGGCATTCAGTAGATTCACCTGTGAAGCTGATGGTGGAGTCATCTTCCTCTGGAGACAGGGGTGCTGAGGAAGGCAGACCACCTCCCTGCATCTCAGATGCTACAGACAGGCAGGAGAACATAATTCAAGGCATGTTCTCCCATTCTGGTACAACGCAGACAGAGAAAAACCAATCGCAGAGAAGCCAGGACCATGAGGTGCCAGAGTCATGTGATAAAGCACAGCATCAGACCAGTACCCAGCCATGTGGCACTAAGCTCCCAAATGGACATGCAAGCCTCAATGCACATGAAGGGACTGAACGCGACTTTACTAAGTCATCTAATCCTACAGGAAGCTACTTGAATTCTAAAGAAGACCATATGATGGCAAACGGTGAACTGTCGGCAGACTCCAAAGGCGGTGCCGTTTCTTCTACATCTATGATAAACCTGTCACACTCAGAAATAACTCTACCACCTCAAGATGGAGCTGAGGACAGATGTTCAAATACCCAGGATTCAGTGTTCAAGTCAATGCATGGCGAAGAAGGAGAGCTGTGCTCGTCAGCCAGTCCGTCAACTCCAAAACACTCTCTCAGGACGTTTTCCTCTAGCTCTTTCTTCAACACTGACTCTGCTCCTCTCAGTCCAGACGATGATGAGACCTTTTCCACATCGGATACACCTGATGACTTAAGGTTTATGGACGTGAGTCTGAATTCCAGGAACACTTATGAAATCAGCCGTCGTCAGAGCGCCCCAGACAACATCCCTGGTGTGTTGAGTGTTGCTGCCGCAGATCTGACTCTCAGCCAGAGGAAACACGGCATCTCTGAGATCTTTAGCAGGTATTGTCATGCTCTACAATTTTGCTTTATCTAAGATACCTTATAGAGAATCGCGATGCATTCGGAAAACCTCAGAATTGTTCCACGAATCGAGATGAATCGATTTATTCTCCCAGCCCTACTTTTGACAACACTAATATATATATATATATATATATAATGTAAAAAAGCATTTTCTACACATATTATTTTTCATAAATGTCACATTGACATTTTACAACCTGAACTAATCTTGCCTTTTCATAAAAAGGTCAAATTATCTGATATTGATAAGAGACTTATTAACCTTTTCACACAGTCATAAGGATCTACAGGGGTCCTCTCTATGATGTAATTTCCTGTTTTTCTGCATGTTGAGTGCAATATTAATAATTGCAAATATTAATAATTAAGCAGTGAATATTTTTTCTTTTGTGGAATGAGTTTGTAAAACTAGATTGTTCATTTAAAGGAATATTTTATCACAAAATGAAAATTTTGTCATGTAATCACCCCCTTGTCATTCCAACTCTGTATTATTTTCTTGGTTGCATAAAATACAAAAGGAAATGTTAATAAGCTATTCTTTTCCACTTTCACTGCATGGAAAAGTGCAGCTAGGACATTCATAGGACATTTTCTTTCGTGTTTCATAGAAAAAGAAAATAATATGACATAATGATTATAAAATGTTATTTTTAGCTTGACTGTCCCTTTAAACTGTCATTCTTAAAGTCAAGTCTTTTCAAGAAAGGAATGCCTTTGTTCAACAGGTTTCTAAAAAGACAAGGATTCTATCTTCTTCCGGTTACTGAGCCGAATGGAAGCTTAAACTATGAATTTCCTCATATTTTATGACGCATGTTACGGCTGTCGTAGATCTGATCTCAGTCTCAGCAGCTTTGCTTCTGGCAACGTCTGCAAAAGAGGAACGTTCTTTTAAAAATTCATGCTTCGTGTTTGCATAATCCTTTATGAATAAGCTTGTGCTTTATCTCAGTTCACAGGCTATAGTGGCATTCCTCTCAAGTCATGTGCCACACAGTTAGTGACTAGTACTATCAGGGTTATCTTCATGCTGTGAAGCCAAAAACCACATCCAGAACTCGCTTGGGCACTTGCACTTGTTTTCAGTGTATTGTCTTCAGGTTTTGACAGATGCTCTCTGATGATCTCTTTGGCAGAAGTCTGTTCTCCAGAAAGCAGAGGGAGGCCCAGAGTGTACCAGGATGGAAACTCTTTGGAAAGGTCCCGCTGAGAGAGAGTCCCCCCAAAGACTCCAAAACCATACAGCAGGTCTGTTCACACCTCATTCATATTGAGAGTGGCTGTAAATCTAGATCAAGCATTTATGGGAAACTAAAAAATACTTTAATGTCATAAAATTTCTGTGTTATGTATTTAAATATATTTGTAATGCTGAAGTAATATTTTACTACATTTAAAATATATTAACTTTAAATGTAATATCAAATAACGCTTAAAATTATGATCAGTATGATAGTCAACACATCAAAATAAGTGCACTTTAAAGCACAACAAAAGATTATTAAAACGTAATGATTAAAATGTAAAACTTTTAATTTGACAGTGCAATTTTTGAATGTGTACTAAAGTGTTCAGGAAAGTAGTACACTTAAGCGGTCTTTTATTTCATTAATATTATATTGTTTTCAAGTACAGTTTTTTTTTTTAAATATGCTTTTAAGGTTTGAAGCGCACATTCAATGCAATTCTTTTTCACAATGGCTGCCATACTTTATTTCCTGTTAAATATTGTTCACAGTAATATATAATGGAAGACTTTTATAAGAAGAGCATGATCCAAAAACAGTTACACATTTGTTGGCGAGGAAGTGAAACATTACATTGGTTTAAATCACAGTGTACAAAGAATAATCTGATCCTTGCTATATCACCGAAACCATGAGACATCCATGATTCAAACCGCATACTGAAGAAAACATTTGTTGCATCTTTTATGTCTTCTGAACAAATTTTAGCTTAGTGGAACATTTTCATCTGAAGTCTATCGTTTTTTTTTCTTTTCTAAAACTCCATTAGGTGACATTGAGGGAATATTCCTTGCACAAACATACATATGGGAAAAAAACGTGTGACGTGTAGTTTTACTGAGAATCAGATTCAAATTCTATTTGTCAGTGAGACAAAAAAATTGTATGTTTATATATTATATATAATATATAATATATATATATATATATATATATATATATATATATATATATATATTTAAGAAAAACAACTTACACATTTAGTTTCAGGAATAATAAGAAATATACTGTATAGCTGGTAAATTTTCTCACATTTGAAAGTTGTGGGGAAAAAAGTTAATTTTGGACCGTGAAAGAAGGTGTTTTAAACAAGCATAAACTTGTGAAGCTTTTGCTAAATTGGAGTTCTGCTTTTTTGCTGCTGTTTTTTAAGCAGGCAGAAGACGACTCTGCCAGCCATGCATGTCTAACCAGAAACAATTCGGTTCATCTCACCAGACCTCTTTGTGCTGGTTTCACTTCTGTTGTTTAGGCAAACAGTACAAGCTGTGCTACCTCTAGGTTCTCTAAGAGACAGTATGTTAGTCTATGTGCTGTTGCCTGATCATATGTTTGGGTGGAAGGTAAAGTAGGAACCGAGCTTGGCCTAGAAGCCTGTCTGCAGCTGTGAGTCCAGCTGTCTCGGCACAAAACCTTTTAGTGTCTGTGTTTTTAGGAGAGTGACTGTGAAGGTCATTTAGAGGTCAGCTCATGTTTTTAGGGAGTACAAACACACGTCCAATATTTGTATGTCGTGTTTTTATTTAATGCACGGCCTCACGCTATCTCTTCCCTGCTTATCTTCTCTCACACACACGGTTCTCTACACGTTCTGTTAGATTACTAACAGCCAAATTCCTCATTTCCTTCTGTTTATTGCATTAAAGGAGACCAATTATGCCCCTTTTTACAAGATCTAATATAAGTCTCAGATGTCCCCAAAATGTGTTTGTGAAGTTTCAGCTCAAAATACCCCACAGATCATTTATTATACCATGTTGTAAATTCCCATTTTTGAGTGAAAGGAAAAACACGCTGTTTTCGTGTATGTATCTTTAAATGCAAATGAGCTGCTGCTCCCCACCCCACTTTCCAGAAGAGGGCGGAGCCTGTACAACTCGTGCCTGGGATGCTCTGCCAAAAACTCACAAAACATCTGTTTGGTTTCGATTGTCATCTCTATCGCTGACGGGATATTGCAGTTGTTCGTCATCATTATTTGCATGCGTTTTAAAGCCATAACAGTTTAAACTTCTGATATATTCTGAGTATTAAACTGATTTCTCTTACAAGTCTTATTGCACTTAAACTGTCATATACACACAGCTATGTCAAAAACAAGTTCACAAACACAGTCGGTTATGTCTGTGAACATAAACAGCAGGGAAAGAAATCGCATGTGTATATTAGATCTGTGTATTAAAGGGACAGCAGCATAATAGTACTTACTGCTGTATATGCTGTTAAGATGAACCAAACAACAAAAGAAAAATAGAAAATCACTCACTGCTCTTGATTGAATAACATTAGTAGCTTTAATAAGAATACATTTTTTATTTGAATGCTGCTGTTAAATGCTTTGGCGAGGAGATAAACATGGCGGACTGTGTACAGCTCCCTCAGGGGAGGAGCTAAGCTAATAGGGCAGATTCCGTCGCCAGTCATGGGCGGGGCTTCACAATCTGGAACCACTAATTTGGAGAGACTGTTTATGATTTATGGGGGATTATAAAAAAAGGAGTGTGTGGATTTTTACCATTATAGACTGATTGTTTACACACACTGTGGACACACATCTGTGTTCAAACACTTTATAAAAGTAAATTATGCATAATAGGTCCCCTTTAAACTTCACACAAACAAAAAGGAAAAATGGATCCAGTCAGAATAAAGCTTATTCAGTAAACAGCAGATGTTGCTGTCACGACTTATTGTGCTCTGCCAAACCATGTCAGTATAAACTTTAAAAGCACTTTTTAAACTGACACCAGTCCAGTCAGCAGTTTTGAAGCAAAGGCCATTATTTCTGGTTTATGTTACTGTATTTCTGTCATTTTGCTTTCTCTTCAGGAAGGTAACCCAGGCAATCTCACATCTGTATCTACACCCAATCTCTTAAGTTCAGGGGTATGATATTTGGTTTCTAAATGAGCTCTCCTTCATTCTCACTGTCTCTTCTGTGCACGGAGCCGTACACCTTCACTTCCCATCGGTCATTTCAACCACTCTCACGTCACGTGACGCACCTGCTTGACTAGTACTAATCACTGTTCATGTCGAAAGGATAGTTCACCCAAAAATGAAATCATTTACTCACCCTCATGTCGTTCCAAACCTGTATGATTTTTTCTTCTTTCTTTCGAACACAAAAGAAGATATTTTGAAGAACGTTCACGCTGCTCTTTTGCATACAGTGAAATCATACAGTGACCAGAGACCTCCTGTCAAGGACAAAAAAAGAAAGAGTGGTCCATATGACTTGTGTGCTCTGTTCTGTGTCTTGTGAAGTTGTAAAATAGCTTTGTGTAAGGAACAGACCATTCTTCTGTAGTTCGTGTAGCTCTCAAATTATTCAAAGTTGATGCATTGTGATTTGACTAAAGATGTTTTTTCTACGCTACATCTTGACACAACATAATGTGTCTTGCTCTTAATGGCAGTCAGCCTCCTTTTTTGTGTAATGGGACAAATATAGTTAATTTTTTTTTTTTTTGACGTGAGAATATCAATACAGTATCATGTGGAAAAATATTGGAATATTGATTATTGTATGGAAAAGAGCTGTGTGAAAACTTAAGGGTGATCAAATGATGACAGAATTTAAAGTTTGGGTGAATTATTGCAACAGCTAACATGAACTAACAAAGAACAACACTTTTACAGCATTAATTCTGCATTAACCCAATATATTTGTAATATTTCAAGTTATATTAAATAATGTGTTATGAATAAACAATGTAAAGTATTTATATTATAAATATAAGTTTACAGTATTAAATTAATATATTATTTATAAATTAACATACATTAATAAATGCTCTAAAATGTGTTTATTGTTAGTTCATGATATCTAATGCATTAACTAATGTTATTGAACCATATTGTAAAGTATGATCCTTTTAAAGGATTAGTTCACTTCAGATTTAAAATTTCCTGATAATTTACTCACCCTCATGTCATCCAAGATGTTTATGTCTTTCTTTCTTCAGTCGAAAAGAAATTAAGGTTTTTTTGAGGAAAACATTCCAGGATTTTTCTCCATATAGGGGACTTCACTGGGGTTGAAGGTCCAAATTGCAGTTTCAGTGCAGCTTCAAAGGGCTCTACACGATCCCAGATGAGGAATAAAGGTTTTATGTAACGAAACGATCGGCCATTTTCTAAAAACAATTTATATACTTATTAACCACAAATGCTCATCTTACACTAGCTCTGCGATGCGCCACACATTACGTAATCACATTGGAAGTACCGCGGTAGGGCGAAAAACTCCATCTCATTTTCTCGTCCAACTTCAAAATTGTCCGACTTCGTTTTTTGTAAAGGGCGTTTGACTTAGTCTTTGCACGTTCGCTTTGTAGACACTGGATTAGTACTTTCGCCTACGTCACGCGTGACCTTTCCAACGTGATTATGTCATGTGTGGTGCATCGCAGAGCTAGTGCAAGAAGAGCATTTGTGGTTAAAAAGTATATACGTTTTTGTTTATTTTAGAAAATGACTGATAATTTCTTAATTTCTTTTTGACTGAAGAAAGAAAGACATGAACATCTTGGATGACATGGGGGTGAGTAAATGATCAGGACATTTTAATTCTGAAGTGAACTAATCCTTTAACCTACTCATTTTGATTTTGACATTTTGATTAAACCAGAAGGTAGAAAATTCAAGTTTTGGAAGAATCAGTATGAATGTGTTAGAATGCAAAATTAAATAATCTTTTGTACATTTTCTTTTTCTAAAGTAAAAAATGTGGGGGAAAAATGTAAATAATTTTTTTTGGGGGACAAAATAACCTTTTTGAAAATAAATTTTTGTACATTTTATTTTTGTGATTAAAACAATGTGATAAACTTAACATTTAATGAAAATATAAATTTTTTTATAATATACTTTGCTAAAAATTAACTTTCTTTTTTCTTTCTTTTTATTTTTTTTTTGTGAGGCATATGACAAATTAACCAGATCAGCAGAAAACAATCTTTGCTATTGATCACTGAGTCTGAACATGTAAATATGCAGCTCTTATTATGAAGCCTAAATGATGTTCTTCTGATATCAAGCAGTTGAACTTTGCATGATAAACACCAGTTAATCCTCTATTCTCTCCTCTCTGACTAGTTTCTTTCATCACCCATTTTTCTTAGAAATAGAGCCCCATTTACATTACGTCCATTGACATCTGTAGAAGCTTCTCAATCAGATGAGGAAGAGTCTTTGTGCTTCTGTTCAGTCAGTAATGATAAATGGGGTTGAGTTTGTGCTGTAGGTGGTACAGGAAGAGAAACCGTACCAGCTGAACTGACCATTCTCAGGAGAGCCGTGGTTTAGCTGTGGTTTTTACACAATTCCTGATAACATGAAACATCCTGGTGTCCTCACGCTTCCTCAAATGAACAAACACCCAACTTCCACATGCCCGACCTTTCTCTCCATGGCCGTAAACATCACACACAGTGCTTCATACCATGCCAGCCCCAGCCTCACCATCGCCTTGATCTTCACACGCCTGCCACCTGCCTCCATAACTCTCACGAGCACATTCATGCCATATAAACACTCTCCTTTCATTCAGCTCACAGCGGCCCCACGCATTTGAACTTGACCTGTTGGTTTTCTCACAGGAGTACGAGGCCAAGGTGTCTAAATCCAGCCAGAGTCCCTCCCTGCCCGCCCAGGGCCGACGGAAGAACCTGGAATTCGAACCGTTGTCCACCACGGCGCTCATATTAGAGGACCGCCCCGCGTGAGTATCACCATAAAACCATTAAAGCACAAGATAAAAGCTATTTCTTCCATGTTAAGATGTGTTTTTGTCCTAACCACCTGTAGTTTGTAATAATCTGTTGATGATAAAAGATGAAAAATCTTTCTTTAGCTATACCTGTGTTCACAATATTGCATACTTCTATTGTAAATTTTTCAAATTTGCAATATTTTTTTTTTTTTTTTGCTTTTTGCCACATCTGCCAATGGCCGGTGACTTAAGAAAATTTACCAGCCAAAACTATTTTTACCAGCCACAAAACAAAAACAGGCAGTTATGTCACCAATATTTTAGATACTAGTGAAAATTCACAATCCTCTATTCCAATTTCGATACCATGGCTAAAACTACTAGCTTAACTAATATAATTTTAATAGCCTACATTTTTAAAGACAAGTAAACAGTCAGTAATAAAATAAGAACAAATAATCAAATTACAAACTATAGCACAAATAAATATTAACAAACAAAGATACAAATGAAATAAACAGTGCAGGTCTAACAGTAGTTTTTAGCTACAGAAAATTAATAAAGTAGTCTAATCAAATAACACTGCATAGTCTTCATATCCTTTTGGTAAACATTAAAAATGCAGACAGCACAGCAGCAGGATTATTAGGATGCTGTCGCTTTAAGAGCGAATGCACGCACAGATCATGCGTTTTCTTTCTTAACTGAAGACATAATGTTTACTAGGATACTCGCCGGATACTTCGGTGCTTGGCAAGTTTTAATTTTAGGCCCTGAATATATCGCTAGGCTATAATATAGTTTACATTTTGTGACGATATAAACAATAAAGCAGTTGTAATTTGCTATATTGTATATATCACTTTATGTGAGTATGTGAGTGTACTGTATGTACGGGGGTAGAGTTGTATATACAGTACTTACACCCCTAAGCAATTTAATTGAGGGGTTAATTAAAGATAGTCATGGCATAATACTTATAACACAGTGTATATATTGCATCATATCTTTAGTCATCTAGTGTGCAAACCAAAGACTACTGTGAGAACAAATTCCATTGGATGCTAGATAATGAAGAAGAAAACCTTGGGAGAAACCAAGCAACAACAGTTCTCCTCTGGCAATACACTCCAACAATAATGTCAATAATTAAGTAGATATGTTACAACATTGATTCAGCTGTAAGATTATGTTTTGGGAGTCTTTGAGGTCCATCCTTGATTGAACAGTAGAATAAACCCAGGTAGATGATTTGTCACCTTCCCAACTTGTGACGTTCTTTCGTTAGGTGCTCAGGATACATTGAACTGCGTTACATATATCCTAGCAAACCTTGAGAGGCTCATCTTTCCCAAACAATGGGCTATAAATAAGACTTAGCACAGACTGGGTTGTATTTCACCATGCAAGTCTCTTCAGTCCCCAAGTCCTTATTAAGAATAAATGACCAGCGAAATGTGAGCGTGTCAGCCAAACCATGAGATAAACCAGCGGTGAGGCATTTTCCAGAAACTTCTAAGTGATTTTTTTCTGAAACATGTCAATGCTAACAGGTTGCTAGACTGTGCATTTGAGACATTTAATTGTCTGTTTTTTTGTGACAAATGAAATCATTGGCTTCCTTCCTCAGGAATCTCCCTGCTAAGTCGGAGGAGGAAGCCCAGCGCCACCGTCAGGAGTATGATGAAATGGTGGCAGAGGCGAAGAAGAGAGGTACATTTGTACACTGTAAAAGAAAAAAAAAAAGTTTTTACAAAATGTTGTACATAAAACAAAGATTATTGAAGTACGTTTTACAGGAGAATACTATTTTTAGTCCTTTTACTTCAAACTTTCATGTTTAATTCTCTTTCTATGTACTTATTTGAGAAATTTACTAGCAAGTGAGTGAAAATTGTTTCAAAGTAAATTTTACATCAGTTTTTATCAGTTTACCAGGTTTAATCAATGTATCTGAATCTCATGAAACCTACTGTATCAAGAGCATGTCTGGATCATATTTCATCCCAAAACCAGATGCTTTTATCCAAATGAGAAGCATCACAAGTATTTTATCAAAGATGAGTTAACTATGGTTGCAATACCGCAATGCCAATTTTCAGGAGTAAGTTTGAGAAGTTCGTCTTGTTACCGTAATAAAAAAAAAAAAATCAGTACTATAATTAGAAGAGAAGTAAGTTTGAATTATTGAATATTTATACATTTTGATGGTCATTATGGGATTTAAATAATAAATACCTTTACCTAAATATAGAAAAAATACCAGTTTACAGAAATGAGAGTTTGACAATAATGGGAATTACAGAAAAAATATCTAAAAGTAAAATAAAGCGTCTGTAGGGACTGTGGTAATGATAATTTTGGGGAAATGTGCTTAATTATCCTAAAAATAATGTTAAAAATTATGCAAAATAGCCTTTATTTTTATACAAAGTGCTTTTGAAATGTGGGGTGAAATGTGACCCAGACGTGTTTTCGAGAGATTCACGCATACGAAACAGTGACACACTAGTGTATCTTTCCCAAAATGGTCCCAAAAATTAAATGTAGAAATGTGTGATTTCATTTAGTCAGAAATGTTTTTGGCACTGTCTTGCCTTAAATTTACAGGGCTCCTACGCAGTTTGGAAAAGTATGAAAATTTGAGTAATTTCCAGGTCTGGACGTTCATTTAATTCAGTCTGAACTTTGCTGCTTGGTGATCGTGCAACATCAAACGACATTTACAGTATCAAACTGATGTGTCAGAGATGAATATATGCAGGTTATAAAGCGTTTTAGGTTTATTCTGATTAGGGCTGTCACGATTCCTCCATTAAATTGGAGTAAATTCTCGATTGCAATTTAACCGTGTCGAGTAACCGGCAAAATACCAGTAGTGCCGCATTCCACGGACGAGAATCCATGAAGCGCATTATTAGACAATTTTCTAAGGTTACATGATGTATTAAAACCATTTAAAAACCAAACTATGGCAAAATGCTATTGTGAATTCACAAAGGCAGCTATTCAATTGAATAAATACACTATACTGCCAAAAGTTTTGGGACGCCTGCCTTTACGTGCACATGAACTTTAATGACATCCCATTCTTAATCCGTAGGGTTTAATATGGAGTTGGCCCACCCTTTGCAGCTATAACAGCCTCAGCTCTTCTGGGAAGGCTTTCCACAAGGTTTAGGAGTGTGTTTATGGGAATTTTTGACCATTCTTCTAGAAGCGCATTTGTGAGGTCAGGCACTGATGTTGGTGAGAAGGCCTGGCTCACAGTCTCCGCTCTAATTTATCCCAAAGGTGTTCTATCGGGTTGATGTCAGGACTCTGTGCAGGCCAGTCAAGTTCCTCCACACCAAACTCACTCATCCATGTCTTTATGGACCTTACTTTGTGCACTGGTGCGCAGTCATGTTGGAACAGGAAGGGGCCATCCCCAAACTGTTCCCACAAAGCTGGGAGCATGAAATTGTCCAAAATGTCTTGGTATGCTGAAGCATTAAGAGTTCCTTTCACTGGAACTAAGGGGCCAAGCCCAACCCCTGAAAAACAACCCCACACCATAATCCCCCCTCCACCAAACTTTACACTTGGCACAATGCAGTCAGGCGAGTACCGTTCTCCTGGCAACCACCAAACCCAGACTCGTCCATCGGATTGCCAGACAGAGAAGCATGATTCGTCACTCCAGAGAACACGTCTCCACTTGGATGCAGCTTGGATGCAGCTGCTCGGCCATGGAAACCCATTCCACAAAGCTCTCTACGCACTGTTCTTGAGCTAATCTGAAGGCCACACGAAGTTTGGAGGTCTGTAGCTATTGACTCTGCAGAAAGTTGCCGACTTCTGCATGCTGTGCCTCAGCATGCGCTGACCCCGCTCTGTGATTTTACGTGGCTTACCACTTCGTGGCTGAGTTGCTGTTGTTCCCAATTGCTTCCACTTTATGACACCACTAACAGTTGACCGTGGAATATTTAGTAGTGAGGAAATTTCACGAATGGACTTATTGCACAGGTGGCAACCTATCACGGTACCACGCTTGAATTCACTGAGCTCCAGAGAGCGACCCATTCTTTCACAAATGTTTGTAGAAGCAGTCTGCATGCCTAGGTGCTTGATTTTATACACCTGTGGCCATGGAAGTGATTGGAACACCTGATTTCATTGATTTGGAGGGGTGTCCCAATACTTTTGGCAATATAGTGTATATGCCCTGCGGGTTTAATACATGTATGCGCTTTAATTATTTACATGTGTCTAGGTTACGTGCATCTGATGTGCGCATGTGTTATAATACATAATGTACATACAGTAGGTTGATTGCTTATATTATGTATTTTAACAGTGTCATTCTATAAAACCATATGATTACTTGCTTTTAATACTTTATTTGAACCAAACATTATTGCTTCATTGTTATTATATATGTATTTTAAGTCATTTTAAAGTCTTAGGTCCACAAAAAATATCCGATTACTCGATTAATCGTCAAAACAATCGATCGATTACGAAAATGATCGTTAGTGACAGCCCTAATTCTGATGTTACCGCATGTTATCAAGCACGTTATCACTTTGAGAAAACAAATAAAAATAAAACAAAACAAATATATTTACAGGTGATTGTACTATATACCAAATAGAATGCTGAAAATAATGATGTATGAACCCTTTATGTTAAATATGGTCTGAAAATCTACAGAGAGGTTTGGAAAATTTGAGTCGGAATGTGTAGGATCCCTGATTTGAATATGAGGTCATGTAACTGTTGTTCACAGAGCTGAAGGAGGCTCAGAAGAAGAAAAAGCAGATGAAGGAAAGATTTAAACAGGAGGAAAGCATCGCTAATGCAATGGTGGTTTGGAACAACGAAATCCTTCCCAACTGGGAGAGCATGTAAGACAGCCGCCCTTCACAATCACCACCTGTAATTATAACTGTGATTACCACATTCGCTCTGTTGCTAGAACTAGAGCTGCATCATATTGCTTGCTCCCGACAGAAAATTCCAAGAAATACTAATACCTAAACGTAATAATAAAATAGTTAAATCTATTTTATTATGCTGTATTCACTGCTCTGTGTTGTGCGTGTTCTTTCAGGCGTGGCCTGAGGCGTGTGAGGGATCTGTGGTGGCAAGGTCTTCCGCCCAACGTGAGGGGTAAAGTCTGGAGTCTGGCCATTGGGAATGAGCTGAACATAACCTCAGGTTTTATTTTATTTTGGCTCTGTCTTTTCATGTTTCAGTGAAGAGTCACCTTTAAAGATGCGGTTAAGCCCAGGATTAACTAAACCTTTTGGGCAAACAGTCTCTCTGAAGTATGTCATTATGCAGTATTCACATGAATGAATGCAAGACTGCACAGTGCAGGTTCGCCTGCGGCGATTTTTAACCTTTTTTGTAACAAAAAAAATCCAAAAGATATTTGGATGAGTTTCCTTCTGACACTCCCAAAAGAGAATGATTTCTACATTTAGGACTTTCAGAAGTAAAAGTTGTAGTTAAATCTAACATAGACCAGTCATTTCTTCTGCTTTTTTTTTAAGGTTTGATGATTAAAACTGTGATCTTTGTTCCTCTCAGATTTGTACGAGATCTTTCTCTCGCGGGCTAAGGAGCGCTGGAAGAACTTCAGAGACACAGGCAGTGAGATGGAGTCAGATGGTACGCCTTTCTTTCCTCAGGCGGCCCACTGGAGCATTTTAGACACAAAACTCTACTACAATAAGACTGACAAAATTTGATTCATTCAATTGATTCATTGAACCAATTCACAAATCCATTTCAGTTATTCATTAACGAATCAGTCTGAATTTGAATGGGTTTCATCCAGTAATCACAAACTGACCAAATCTGAATTGGTTCAATGAATCTGTTGAACCAATTTGCAAATTGGTCTGAATGATTCATTACCGAATCATTCTGTATTTGAATGGTTTTTAATAACCCATTATGCTTATCCATTTATCCGCAAACTCACAAAATCTGAATTGGTTCAATAAATCAGTTGATACAATTCACAATTCAGTCTGAATTCATTAGTGAATTTGAATGGGTTTTAACAATTCACTATGCTTGTGTAGTAATCACAAACTAACATAATCTTCAATCAGTTGAACCCCTTCATAATTTGGTCTAAATAATACAATAGTGAATTAGTCTGGATTTGAATGGTTTTTAACAAACCACATTTCTTAGTATATAGTAATTGCAAACTGACCAAATCTGAATTCATTCAGTGAGTCAGTTGAACCAATTTGGAATTTGTTCTGAATGATTCATTAGTGAGTGAATCAGTCAGAATTTGAATGTTTTCTCAGCAATTTATTCAGTGAATCAGTTGAACCAATTCACAACTCTGTCTGCATGATTCATAAGTCAATCAATCTGAATTTGAATCTACTGTGCCTATTCAGTAATTGTAAATGGAAAGTTCTTGGAAAAGTCATGGAAATTCATTTGTCAGGAAGTGCAACACTGGTATGTGTCTGTATGCAGTTCTCCCCGGTCGCCTTCCTCCTCAATTGATTGAAGTAGCAGTTATTTCCTTCCTGTGCTGCAAGCACAGACTTGCTAATCACGTTAATTCATGTTGTTTTTGTTTTCCACTACGCCTTTCAGCTTGTGTACTCTATAAAATGGTGTTTTATTAGCCTCAGCGCTTCGTTCTTTGATGCGTCATAATTAATCTGTTAATAAAGCTGTTTTTTAATACAGTTTGAACACAAACACATCCTCCCTTTCACATCTGGCCCTCATCACAACACTCAGACTGTTTTGGCCGCTTTTACCCTCCAGCAGTACGCTTCAGTAGATCCTCTGGGACTAACAAACACCAGACGGGGCCGTTTTTTCCATGCCAGTAATATTCTGTAGGATATCACAGGCTGATAGTGATGTACTGTAGATATACACTACCATTCAAACCTTTGAAATAATTACGATTTATTTTTTGTTTTTTTATAGAAGTCGGTGGTCACCAAGGCAGTAAAAACAAATTTAAAAACAGTTGTAAAATATTATTATTATTACTATTTAAAATAACTGTTTAAAAATATAATTTTAAAATGATGGCTGAAATTTCATCATCATTACTCCAGTCTTAAGTGTCACATGATCCGTCAGAAATCATTCTAATATGCTGATTTGCTGCTCAATTATTAATAATGTTTCTTATTTTTATCAATGTTGAAAGCAGTTTTTGCTTTTTAATATTTTTGCAGAAATTGATACTTATTTTTCCGGGATTCTTTGATGAATAGAAACAGAAGAACATTTATTTGAAACAGAAATCGTTTGTAACATTATACATGTCTTTAGTGTCACTTTTGATCAATTTATTGCATCCTTGCTGAATAAAAGTATAAATGTCTTTTAAAAAATCAACATTGATAATAATAAAATGTTTCTTGGGCAGCAAGTCAGCATGTTAGAATGATTTCTGAAGGATCATGTGACACTGAAGACTGGAGTAATGATGCTGAAAATTCGGCTATGATCACAGGAATAAATTACATTTCAAAATATATTCAAATAGAAAACAGTTGCTTTAAATAGTAAAAATATTTCACAATATTACAGTTTTTTTCTGTATTTTTTGATCAAATAAATGCAGCTTTGGTGAGCAGAAGAGACTTTTCAAAATAATCTTAATTATTCCAAACCTTTGACCGGTAGTTTAAATTCAATCATAATGGAGCAAAATCTCTCATTGAAATTCTTGAGATATAACATGATATTTTCACATAATTTGGAAGTATATTTACAAAACTCAGAGAAATGTAAAACTAAAGTTTATTAGAGGTGTTTTGGAGTCGGCCATCATTATGTGGTTGTGTTTGTTACAGTGGACAGTGCCGACCGTGAGTCCAGTCTGGATCTGATCAAACTGGACATCTCGCGCACATTTCCATCGCTCTTCATCTTCCAGAAGGTACTGTTTGCACTCTTCCTCTCACTGTTGTTATGGTATCAGTTTAACTGTAACTATACAGTAACAGTAATAATATACAGTCAGCACTACATGATACTGTAAGGAATGAATGTGACTCATGTTGGGCTCTCTTCTGTTAGGGTGGGCCATACCATGATCTCCTGCACAGCGTGTTGGGCGCTTACACCTGCTACAGACCTGACGTGGGATATGTGAGTGATCACTGGCACAATATTTATGAAGATCTTTTGTGTTCCTCTACTATCTCTCATCTGCATATTAAAAACACCAGCTCTGTATATGCTATTGTTCAAAAGTAAGATTTTTTTTAAAGGATTAGTTCACTTTAAAATGAAAATTACCCCATGATTTACTCACCCTCAAGCCATCCTAGGTGTATATGACTTTCTGATGAACACAATCGGAGTTATATTAATAAATATCCTGACGCGTCCAAGCTTTATAATGGCAGTGAACGGGACCAAAGAATATGAAGCTCAAGAATGTGCATCCATCCATTATTAACATACTCCACATGGCTCCAGGGGGTTAATAAAGGCCTTCTGAAGCGAAGTGATGCGTTTGTGTAAGAAAAATATCCATATTTAACACATTATAAAGTAAAATAACTAGCTTCCGGCCAAACGGCCATACGTACTACTAGTATTACGCTACGCCATGACGTACTACGCTACGTCCTACGTTATACATCATGTAAGTTATACTATAGACGTAAGTAGAATCCGTATGGCCGTTTAGCTGGAAGCTAGTTATGGATATTTTTCTTACACAAACGCATCACTTTGGTTCAGTTTTTCTATTTGAATATATTTTGAATTGTAATTCCTGTGATGCAAAGCTGAATTTTCAGCATCATTACTCCAGTCTTCAGTGTCACATGATCCTTCAGAAGTCATTCTAATGTGCTGATTTGCTGCTCAAGAAACATTTCTGATAATTATCAGTAGTGGTCGACCAACAGCAACAGTTTTTTTTTTTTTTTTTTTTGGCTGATGCCGACATCTTAGAGAGCAGGATGGCCAATATAAAGCTGATATACTATATGATATGACACTATTTAATTTAAAGATAGTAAATACACATGCATAACAATCGCTGAAATGAAAATGTATTATACTATTGTACTATACTATAATACTATTATAGTATTTTTCACAAATAAAGAAAACTATGAATAAATAGGAAGTAAACCCTGCAACCAACAGTCAAAAAAAAAAGAAGTCCCTCTTCTGACACATTGGCCAAACTGAAAAACGCCCAAAAATTAAAAAAATGCCAAGTATCAATACCAATATATCGGTCGACCACTAATTATTAATGCTGAAAATGGTTGTACTGCTTATATATGATTTTATTAATTATCATATTTTTTTTTTTTTTTTTGTAGAACAGTGATATATTTTTTAAGGATTCTTTGATGAATGGAAAGTTTAAATGAACTGCATTGATGAAAGAGAAATCTTTCAAATCATAAGAAATCTTTTGATCAATTTAATGCATCCTTGCTGAATAGAAGTATTAATTCTTTTTTTTTTTTTTTTTTAACTGATTAGTTTAGATGGGCAAAACTATGACTGTAAGTGAGTTGTCATTGAGTCGTTTCTAAGTATGTCCTTATGAAAGCCATTAGATGATGAAAAGAGCAGCTGTGGAATGACTTTATTTTGGCTGCAGGTTCAGGGCATGTCCTTCATAGCCGCTGTGCTGATCCTCAACCTGGAGGAGGCCGACGCTTTCATCGCCTTCGCCAATCTCCTCAACAAACCCTGTCAGATGGCTTTCTTCAGAGTGGACCACGAGCTGGTACTGTCCCTTCACCAGCAATGTTCAATAGATCAGATTATTTACATGATGTTGTGAAGGAATGTTCCTTGTTCAGAACAAGACAAGCCGACAGCATCTTTTTTTGCTGAGTTTTTGCTTTACAGACTTTAAAGGAGGGACAAGACATAATTATTTTGCATCATAATCAACAGCTTGTTCATGTCCATAGATTTTAGTTTTGGGTGAATTGGTCAAGTGGGTTTTCACACATACATAAATTGGAAAGATGTTTTAATTTTGTGTCTCTTTTTTATTAGATGCTGAAGTACTTTGCAGCGTTTGAGGTGTTCTTTGAAGAAAACCTCCCCAGACTTTTCAGTCACTTCCAGAGTTACAACCTCACACCTGACCTGTATCTGATAGACTGGTGAGTCCATGAAGAATCTTCTGATGAAGGAAAACACTTTTTCGATACATTAAATATGATAAAACAAATTTAAATACTAAGCTTAATGTGTAAATGCATATATACGAGTAAGCGTTAGGGGTGTGCGATATTGAAAAATTGATTTCCTGATGCATTTTTGCCTTTTATAAGGGCAATTTTTTTCTAACCTTATTATAAGTACGGATTTGACATAAAATATGATGCATGCATTTTATCCATACATTCAGTTAGAATAATAAGACACTGTTACCAATGAAATGAAATCAGTATCAACAAAATGCATATTTGCACTGCAGAAGTGGCACAGAAGCTGCATCTAAAGCAGTATATGCATAAATAATTGATTGTTTTAATTGATTGATAAAGATTGATAAAGAGATTGTTTTAAAAATATTTTGAAATATTAAAAATAATAATAATAGAATATTGAAATAATGATTTAAAGAAAAATGAAATTACACTTTAAATATGAAACTTAAACCACCAGTAGGTAGCTGCAAGTCACTGTCTTAATGAGTGAGGCATTGAGTTATTTATTCAACTGATTCGTTCAAACGGCTGATTCATTCAGGGACCAAGCAAGTGATGTGCTGCGTTCAAAATCGCATACTGTATAGTAGGTACTATGTTTGGTTTGAAACTACGTCACAACCGTTAAAAAAGTATGTTCTATATAGTATGTTCTATAATGTATGAATGTGTGTAGTATGAATGAAATTTGTACGTACTACATCTGCCATGCTTTATTGTCATGTGACCTATGGTGTCAGTTGTGTCGCTTCACTGCCATTCACAGCTCCTCTCCTGTGGCCTCATGGTCATGGGATAGTAAAGTGTCCAGCATATGTGCACTTCAGAATCTCACCGGAAGTAGTAGTAGGTCATTCGGGTACTTTTTGCCTACTGTTTTTCGTATACTATGTTTTCAGACATGGTTCTCTGTTGGCGTACTGTTTTTTTGCATACTATATAGTAGGGAAGTATTCGATTTTGGGTGTAGTGACAGTCTTTATGAATAGATCATTGAATCATTAATTCATTAAAAAAAATGCTGATTCATTCAGTAGCAAAACACCACTGTGTGTTACTCAGAGATGCACAAGAGTTCGCGGTTTCTTTATTTTGAGCTATTTTCGTTTGCAAAATGGAGCAAAAAAAGACAATATTGTGTCAAAAATGTAACAATATTAACTTCTTGTTTACTTAACTGTATCTATCACGTTTGCTATCATTATGCTATGCTGATATTTGGGAAAAACGGCACGCTAGTGATGCACGGATCAGCTCAAACGTCACCCGAATCCACTTTAAAAAATTAATCATCTGCACGCCATTTTGTGTATATTTTATTTAAAACTGTTGCGCTATTAAGCAATAGCCTATCTCAGTGGTTCCCAAACCTGTCCTGGAGGACCCCCAGCCCTACACATTTTGTATGTCTCCCTATTTCTGACACACCCATTTCAGGTCTTGCTGTCTCTACTAATGAGCACATGAGTTGAATCAGGTGTGATAGATGAGGGAGACACAAAATGTGCAGGGCTGGGGTGTTCTATATCATGTCCACTAGGAGGTGCTCTAGGTGAATGTTTTCCTTTATTGGTTTTCCCTGAAGAGATATGCTGTTTTTGAAAAGTAAGGGTGATGCATGACTTCATTGCGTTTTACTGTGAAATGAGAGTTTGTGTCTTTATTAAAAAAAAACAAAACACATTCATGATTTATCTCTCATCCCCCCGCGACCCACCCGCAATTAATTGGAATGTTATTTTTTATTACCCGACCCACCCGAACCGCGGATATAACCGCAATCCACGCATCACTACAGCACACTTGTGTGAAATTGCTTAAAGTCGGCATGAAACTGATGTTGCAATAATTTTTTCATTCCTATTGTTACATATATTTGAGTGAAATGGCTTCTGGAACAAGAAAAAATATAGGGCGGGACTTGATTTTGTCCATCGGGAATTGATTGGAAGGTTGTGGTTTGTTAATTGGTGGATCTCATGTGAGTGACAGAACGAGAGTCTGATTCTGTTCCATTCAAAGTCAGATTTCTGATCATGAAGGCTAAACAGAACACCTGATTGCATTACTGTAGTTTTTATTTTCTTTATGTACATTTTTTGTTTCCAATTTGTGTTTATAGGATCTTCACCCTCTACACTAAGTCCCTGCCGCTGGATGTGGCGTGTCGGGTGTGGGATGTGTTCTGCAGAGACGGGGAGGAGTTCCTGTTCCGTACGGGACTCGGAATCCTGCGGCTCTATGAGGAAGTGCTCCTGCAGATGGATTTCATCCACATCGCTCAGTTCCTGACCAGACTGCCGGAAGACACACCGCCCGAACGCCTCTTCAGCTGCATCGCCAACACTCAGATGATCAGCTGCAACAGGAAGTGGACACAGGTCAGTTCCTGTCTGAGCCGGTACAGCGATCAACCAGTGGAATTTGTTTATGAGAGAAATGCAGACAGGAAATTAAATGCAAATATATTCCCTGCTACATTTTGCTCTCTTTAAACATTGTTTTGCATAATATCTATTAATAGATACCTAGTAAAATGAATCCGTGTGAAGTTGTTTTGAGGAAATGATAGAATTTTCATATCTTTGTGATGATGAGTATAGCTCCACCTGCAGGGAGTTTTATTAGTCTGCTTGTGATTTGTGTGGCGTTCCTTATAACATGCGTTATCTTTTTTCTCTTCATCAGGTGTTTAATGCCCTCATAAAGGATAAAGAAATGGAAAAAAGCAGCAGCCCTTCAGTGAAAAATTCTTGAACTCTCACCAATTTTATATTTCTATTATTTTACTCAAATGAATGCATTAGCAGAGAGGATTGTATAAAACAGCGGTTTCAAGAAGTCAAATGCAACGTACAGAAAAAGCTAAACTTGGATTCCTTTGTAACCACATCAGTATTACTGAAGTTAAACTTTGTATGAATTAAAAATATAAGCTTTTCATGAGAAAATATTCCACCAGCTTAGTCATGTACTGTACCAGATACCAGCATCAGGCTTTTTTAATATTCCTCCTTGTTTAGAGGAGTCAACTGGTGCATTTGAACAAATGTGCCGACATGCATACCATTAGCTCTTTTTGTATGCTAAAGTTTGTTTTGAAGGAGATACATTCAGAGCCTGTTTAAAGGGCTGGTTCACCCAAAAATGAAAATGCTGTCATCATTCACTCACCCTCATGTTGTTCCAAATCTGTATGGGTTTTTTTCTTTTGTTGAACACAAATGAAGATAATTTGAAGAACGTTGGAATCCAGACAGTTGACGGTAGCCATTGACTTCCATAGTAGGGAAAAAATACTATAGATGTCAATGGGTGCCATCAGCTGTCTGGTTAAGAACATTATTTAAAATATCTTCTTTTGTGTTCAACAGAAGAAAGAAACTCATACAGATTTGGACCGACACGAGGGTGAGTGATGACAGAATTTTCATTTTTGGGTGAACTATCCCTTTAATGCACTTGAGATTTTACCAGTAGAATAGAATGGTGGTTCTGAGATTTTACAAAATGTGATGTTTTTTAAATGGTTTTGTTATGTAGAGCAAGACCATACTGAAGTGCAATAGAAATTGTAAAAATAAGTCTGATGCAGTTAATAGTGCAGGAATAATGCATATAGTGTGTGAGGTATTCAGAAGCATTTTGATGAAGAATTATTGCATTTTCACTGTCGACACTCTATTGTTCTTCTTTTAAAACACTAATATGTAGCCTAATTTTAAAACTAAATCTTATGTGTGACAGTAGAGCCCACAAGCTCTATATGTGAATAATGCATTCAGGCATTTGTGTACTTAATGTACATTTTCTAAAATGAACTGACATTTGCCAGTTAAAGAATAAGAATGTGTGGTATAATAATAAAATTTGAGTCATTTTTGTGTGATTGTGGGCTCAATTGTTTGATGAAAAGCATTGTTTATCATGGATTTTAACCCTAATATCTAGGGTCTCTAAACCTTTTTCGATTCGGTGATGTATCTTGATGAAAAATGTAAATTGTATCATTAATTCTTGGTTTGTTTTCTACACATTCCTGGTTTTATTGTACAGTTTTCATACTCGTGTGAAGATAAATTGTAAATAGGTGAAATATTTGACACCACAAAATTCAAATGTGCAAATAAATTTAAAACTACAATTGTAGTTGTTCTGTTTTTTTTTTTTGTTTTTTTTTAATTCAGTGTGACTCAAATACAGTGTATGTGTTCTCTTTTAAACACAAACACATATCCAAGCAACATACACTGAAAGAGAATAAATAAATTACAACAAAATAATTACTTACAAATGATAAACACTGACATGTATAAAAGCAAATTAAAAATTGAATTAAACTCACGGGGGTTTAATCAATATATACTGCAACTAATTTAGAGAAAGATTTAGCTGTTTTACAAATAATTTCATAGAGCGTCTTCTCAGCGTATTCCTTCCTCCAGATCACCAGGTGGCGCTCAAAGGTAACGTAACGTTTGTCCCTCCATTCATCTAATATCTACCTTAGTTTACTTCCGGTCCATGTGGTACATGTGTGAAGAGGGGATACATGCACACTTTTTTGGATTAAATTGATTTACACATTTGAAACGTCATTGATAGTTGAGGCGAATCACTCATCAAAATGGGCCCGGTAAGTTATTTTGTAATTCTAACACAAACGCGAGTGAGTTTAATATCACCAGCTGCTGTTAGCCATAATGCTGAGCTTCAGTGAACTGCTTCAGTAACATTAAGTTCAGCGTGTGAGAATGACTTCAGATTGAACAACCCTTGTTTTTCATATATTATACTAGTCTACTGGTCAAACCTCTACTCTATCATATACTGTACTAGTGTAGTCCCGGCAGTATCATATCAAACTACATTTTTCAACCCCTGCTGTATTTTTTCATCATACTGTACTAGTTTTACCCCTACTTTATCATACTGTACTAGTGTAAACACCTGGTGTATCAGATCATATATCATATATATCATAACATAACATATGTACTAAAAGTTAACCTCTAGCTTTGACAGAAGTATATATTTATTTGTGTGTGTGTGTGTGTGTACATTATATTTTTAGGGAATTCCACAACATTACTAAACATATTCACTTCTACATTATACACCATTTATTTTTATATAAAATAATACAAATATTAAAAAAAATGATTTTATACTGTTTTTCAATTAATGCTGCATTTAAGGTAAAAATGGACAAAAGTGTTTGAAATCCAATGATTTAAAGCAGATTCATTTCCCAACCACATTTTACATTTATTTCCCAACTTACAATTATTAGGTTCTCCATTTGGATATATTGAGACATAATCAAAGACTACTTATTGTCAACGTTTACATTTTTTCGCTTTAAAATATTAATTTGAAGTGCAAGTTTGCACACATCACATTTGCTCTGTTACAGTCACACCAGTTTATGTCTATTATGCACTCTTGATGTTTTAGAGTCTAACCCCTTCATTGCTGTTTTTTTGTTTGTTTGTTTTTGCATCAGACTAATTTGTAGTAGTCCCCCCTCCCCCGCCCTAAAAAAAATGCTATGTATTTTTCACATTTCTCATTCATTTCCTTTGACAGTCATTTTTGACTAATGGGAACACAACTGTGACTTTTTTTTTTTAAATGACTTAGCTATGGAAGCTTGTTTCCACCATGGAATAAACAATTTAAAAGACAATTGTGACATTTTATCTCACAATTCAGACTTTTTTTCTCACAATTGCGACTTTATATCACACAATTCTGACATTATAACTCACAATTGCAAGTTTATATTATGCAATTGTGAGAAAAAAGTCAGAATTGTGAGATAAAAAGTTGCAAAATCATTTTTTATTTTTTATTCAGTGGCGGAAACAAGCTTCCATACTTAGCATTTTCAAATCATGTCCACAATTACTTTTTGTTCACACAGCCACAAAAATCACCAAATTTCGTTCCATTCCACTTAAGTACAACATTTAAAAAAAAGAAATCAAAAACATCATAACATTTTTGGTCTAAAACAACCAAAGATCACCTGAGGGTTAACCGCTTTTATACTGTAGCATATACACTGCTGGTTAAACTTGTATTATATTGTAATACACTATGTTAGTAAAAACTCTTTTTTGGCATATTTTACTATACAAGTCAGCCTCTGAATTCTGTTGTGCTTCATCTGTCATATATATAAAGAACTTATGTCTTATTATATGTATAATTGTACACCAGCATGCATCATTTAACTGTACTTTAATGCATCTTTCACCCAAGGCTTCCAAAAAGAACAGGAAAAAGAAGCCTAGCTTCAGAAAATTGCTGAAAACCAGCAATCTGAAGCTAGAAAACAAACTGAAGAATCGTCAGTTTAAGCAACAGAGCTCAGCTAAGAAACAGCGCAAAGAGCAGCGGAAACTCCGGCAAGCCATTACTGATGTCTCCCATCAGACCCTCAAACCCCTGGAGCGCTACAAGAAGAAACCAGGTGAAGGAAACTGCTTTCTGATGATTTTCATGAACTCGTGCTCGGTGTTGAGACAGTGTTGTAATGTTGATGTATTATTCCAGAGGATGAAGAAGAGGAGGAGGAGTTCCTGGAGTCTCTGCCCACTGATATGATGGATGAGGATGACCTTGAACAGATCAAAGCCATGGCGCAGAAAGCTTCCTTTCTGACTCGAGACATCTCATCATGGTAAGCAGCAGTCTTTAAAACATGCGCTTTGATCCTCTTTATCAAATCATGTGATGTTTTTTTCTTCTTAGACTATGTACAGAGTGATCAGCTGATATTTGAGTATGAGTATGTTCTTTTTCCTTCACTTTTCTTTTGTGGAAACATATAGTGCTCCAGCACATGCCAAAAAGCGTAAGTCCGAGCAGCCGGTGGAGAAGTATGAGAAGATGCCCAGGAAGATGCAGCAGAAGGAGGAGAAAGAGCTCATTCACCTGCTGCCCATCAAAGACAAGAGCGGCCTGATCCCTCAGTCCATGGAGAAACCCGGTGTGTGTCGTCACATGACTCTTCAGTAAATGCTGTAGTGCTGGAGAGGATGTTTTGTGATTAACTGTGCTGTTTGATTTTGTCCTCTAGTTGTACCTGAGGCAGAGGAAGAGGAAGAGGAGGAACCGAAGGACCAGGATGAGTTAGAAATAGGTTGGTGTGCATTTCTCATTTCTTCAAATGCAACCCCTTGAAATTTCTTTCATCTTAAAGGGATAGTTCACCCAAAAATGAGAATGATCCCATGATTTACTCAAGGCTACCCTCAAGCCATCCTAGGTGTATATGACTTTCTTCTTTCAGACGAACACAATCGGAGTTATATTAAAATGTCCTGGCTCTTCCAAGCTTTATAATGGTAGTGAAGGGAGATTTTGAAGCTCAAAAAAGTGCATCCATCCATCATAAACGTAATCCATACGGCTCCAGGAGGTTAATAAAGGCCCTCTGAAGTGAAGCGATGGGTTTTTGTAAGAAAAATATCCATATTTAAAACTTTATAAAATATAATCCCGGCCGTACACGAGTCTAGTTCACGGAGGATGTGTCTTTGACGCAAAATATTTACATAAAAAAAAAAAATATATATATATATATATATCCCCCTAAGATGATGATAATAATATAATAATAATATAATTGAACAACACATATTTAATCTTTTTTTAGTAAGTGTTTTATTTTGGTTGTTTTTATTTTAAAATTATTTCATTAATTTGACATTTTTGTGATTTAATTAATTTATAGCAACTCATGAACAGGGGGTTTAGGACATCAAATCAATACTTTTAAGCAAGGATGCATTAAATAGTTTAATAGTGTCATTAATAATGTTACAAAAGTTATCTATTTCAAGTAAATGTTCTTTTGAACAAAATAATACAATTTCATTTCAGCAATTGTTTTGCATGTGTTTTTATATTAAATAGTGTATTATTATAAATATTGGCCATACTGCTCTCTAAGATGTCCTCATCAAAAAAATCACTGTCGGTCGACCACTCTTGATAATAATCAGAAATGTTTCTTGAGCAGCAAATCAGCATATTAGAATGATTTCTGAAGGATCATGTGACACTGAAGACTGGAGTAATGATGCTGAAAATTCAGCTTTGATCACAGGCATAAATTACATTTTAACATGTATTCAAACAGAAAACAGTTAATTTAAATTGTAATAATATTTTACAATATTACTGTTTTCACTGTATTTTTGACAAAATAAATAAAAGAGACTTCAATATAAAGAGACTTCTTTTCAAAAACAATAAAAAAAAAAAGTGTATGCATTATTTTACATTTATTTATGTAGGTATAACTTTTATTTTATTTTATTTTTTTTTAATTATTCAGTGCATCTTTTTGATGGTATTTTTGATGATTCTAACTAATATCAGAGGAGGAACCAGAGATTGGTCCAGCGCTCACTCCTCAGGAGCAGCTAGAGCTGCGGACTCAGAGACTGATGGAGAAGAAACTGCGCATCGCAAGTCTGTCATCAGCGATACTCGCAGATCCACATGTTAACGTAAGACAGTGCTTCACAATGAACTTCTGCATAAGATCTGTTCTGTTGTTCCATGTATGATGATATTTCACACGTGTTTCAGATCAAGAAGCTGAAGGAGTTGAGGGCCATGCTGATGGAGACGGACCCGTGTGTCGCCGTCACTGTCAGAAAGTTAGTCATGGTCTCCCTCATGGAGGTGTTTAAGGACATTGTGCCGGCATATCGAATCCGACCTCTGACGGAAGCTGAGAAAGCCACGAAGGTACAGTGCCTCACTTTTAAAGGAGTCATATTATGAGATTTTGTTTTTCTTTCGGCATTTCTTGCAACTGAGCTGCAAAAACAACTCATTTGGAAATGCTCAGGTGTCTGATGGCAGACAGATGTATATGTTGTCACATTACTAGCTGAACTTAGATGCTTAGTGGGTGTTTAGAAACTTGCTCCAGGTAGTGACGACAGGGTTCTTAAAGGGTTAGTTCACCCAAAAATGAAAATTCTTTCATTTATTACTCACCCTCATGTCGTTCCAAACCTTCATTCATCTTCAGAACACAAATTAAGATATTTTCAATGAAATCCGAGGGTATCTGAACCACACATAGGCAACAACGTCATTGCACCTTTTGAGGTCCATAAAGTTAAAATAGTCCATGTGACTACAGTGGTTCAACCTTAATGTTATAAAGCAACGAGAATACTTTCGGTGCCCAAAAACAAAACAAAAATAACGACTTTATTCAACAATTTCTTCTCTTCTATGTCAGTCTCCTTGACACTTGCGTTGAACTAACCCGTTAAAAAGTCTTAAATTCGGTTTGATCAAATTTAAGGTCATAAAAAGTCTTAAATATCTGAAATGGTACAACAAAAGTCTTTATCGTTTTAAGAGGTCTTAAATTTGCAGAAGGAAATAAGGAATCACAAAAAAGGGAAATTATTAAACTTCAAAAGGCAATGGTTTAATTAAATGCGAGCGATGAACGTTCAAAGTCAAATGGTGCTGAATCGTGGTTTCAAGCAGTTTTTTCGATGAATTATGACAATGTTTACTTTATGGTGTTTATATTGTAATATGTTGTAGATGGTTGTAAGAGTGCATATTTTATCTCCCTTGTCTTTTTGAACGAGCAGCTGGGAGTAGTAACATAGACATTTAATAAGAGTTAGTGTATTTTGGGCTTGTTTATAATTAAAAGTCCTGCATTATGCTGAAAATATTTTTCTTTTGGTTACTTAAACTGCATCTGGCATTTAGTTCAACTTAAACTCTTGTAGCTTCTCTCAAGAGCGACATTATTTAACGCCATTATTTATCACGTTCAGTATATAGACTTTTGTTGGTATCAGCAAAATAATTTGTTTATTGCCTTTATTTAAACATTAGCGTATGAAAATTTGTATGTAGTGATATATTGGCATATAAACCAACTTCAGTACATATGTATATATTGAATAAAACATTTTAAACATGCAGTTGCCAGTTACCCTGTTTTAAGTAATAGATTCTGAGATGCATGATTTATTTTAAGATTTATTTGTGCAAGCCTTAAAAAGGGTCCTAAATTTGATAAAACTGGACGAGAAAACAGGACAGAGACTAATTATTAGAATTAAATATGAGTAAATCTGCCAAATATTGTGGTGTTTTTGGCTTTGTATTAATATTTGACTGGAGTTTATTTTTTTTTAGTTTCCTTGTCATTTTTATCTGAGAAAAGGGCATTTATACACACAGTAGCAAAAACTGACCTGTTTACCTCTGAGGGTCATTGAGAGTGAAAAATGCTCATTAGACCTAATCATTTTGGCACAAGAAGTGGATAATTGGACCCCTGAGAAAATGAAATTATTAAATTACTAGATTTAAATATCTTTTATGACCCATTTAAGCATCTCCCTTTCTTCTCCAGGTGAAAAAAGATACGCAGCAGCTGAGAGAGTTTGAGGAGGGTCTCGTCAGCCAGTATAAGTTTTACCTGGAGGATCTGGAACAGACAGTCAAAGGTAGATCATGTGATCTGTGCTTTTAACTTCTCGTTCATCCATTCTCACTATCCCGTCTGACTGATCTGATGCTGTTTCAGACTGGAAGCAGAAGAAGCAGAAGAGAAGTAAAGCCGTGTCTCTTCAGTGTTATAAAGGTCTTGCTGAAGTGGCCATCAAGTGCATTTGTGATCTCCTGGTAGCTCTGCCGCACTTCAATTTCCACAACAACATTATAGTCATGGTGGTGCCTTTGATGAACGACCCCGTCAGGACGGTCAGTCTGCTAGCAGTATTTGCTGGAAAAACTCAACATTTGGAGGTTTGCATGTGGGTAGTAATGATGTGATGTTGTGATTTTGTGTTCAGGTATCTGAGATGTGTTGTGAAGCAGTCAGGAAACTGCTGAAACAGGATAAAATTGGTCAGGCCTCATTAGCAATGGTGAAGGTCATCTCAGGCATGGTCAAGAGCAGGAACTATAACGTCAAACCAGAGGTACAGTCATCAAACTGTGTTGAAGAACATTGTTTCCTCTATACAAGCTTTACCTCATCTGACCTTGCCATAAACATAGTTCTTACAGAGAATTATTAAAATGGACAGTTTACTTAAAAATTGTAAACAGTTTTAGCTTTACTTTCAATTAAAGAACATGGTCAGATTTAAAACTTGGGTCCCACTTTTATATTAGGTGTCTTTGAATACTATCTACTTGGGTCAAAAAAAAATGAATCATTAGGTACAGTGTGCTTATTGTGTTCATGTTCTAATAAAAACAATTTTTTTTTGGTTCCCAATGACTTCCATTCTATTTTTTCTCCATTAAATGGAAGTCATTGGGAACGGAAACTGGTTTCCAGCATTCTTCAAAATATCTTGTTTTTTTTTTGTTTTTTTTGTGGACTATCCCTTTAGGATGTGATGTGCATATGGCATCTTGATGTTGTTATTAATGATGTTTTGTGATATGAATGCACAGGTGCTGAAGTCTCTCCTCTGTCTGAGGATAAAAGAAGTGGACATGAAGAAAGATACTGAAGCCACTGCGCCCAAAAAGAAGTTCATGTCGTTTAAGGAGAAGAAGACAAGTTTGTCCAGGATGCAGCGGAAGGTCTGAACTGAGCCGAATGTTGTCACATAAATGTCATGATTTGAAGTTGTGGAATGGTTTAGCTACGCTACCCACCAACCACTAACTGCAACTAGATTACCCAATCAGAGAAGCCGAATTGGTAATGGGAGATTTGTTCAAAAGTTTAGGATTTTTTTTAAATGTTTTTGAAAGAAGTCTCTTCTGCTCACCAAGGCTGCATTTATTTGATCAAAAATACAGTAAAAACAGAAATATTCTGAAATAGTTTTACTGTTTAAAATAACTGTTTTCTATGTGAATATTGCCGCGTTCCAGGCAACCCGTAAGCCATGTTTTTCAAACCTTCTACCCGTGAAAGTGCACTGGAACGGCAGTCAAACCCGTGACTCCCAGTTCTGCGCTCCGACGTCACATAGCCCGCGAAACAACAATGGCAGCCCCTGCGGTGTTTATGCAAGTGGTATACGGTGAGAAATAGACTTTAGGACATTATAACAAATTAATAATAATATAATAATGATAAATAATACACACACGATTATGTATTACAATGTTATGTGTGAAATGATTGTAAGCATAAGCCCCGTGCGGTCCGCCATGCTGGTTTGTTTACATGTAGCTACCACAATTCCTTGCGCACAGGCAGTTTGGTGTGACTTGCCTGGAACGCTACAAAGTCGTGAGTCGTGGTTTGAAGTCGTGACTTACGGGCTCAAAAACCTGCCTGAAACGCAGCATTAATGTTAAAATGTAATTTATTCCTGTGATGCTCAAATTAATTTTCAGCATCATTACTCCAGTCTTCAGTGTCACATGATCCTTCAGAAATCATTCTAATATGCTTATTTGCTGCTCAAGAAACATTTCTGATTATTGTTATTAATGTTGAAAACAGTTGTGCTGCTTCATATTTTCATGGGAAATGTGACCTTTTTCAGGATTCTTCGATAAATAGAAAGTTAAAAAGAACAATTTATTGAAAATGGAAATCTTTTCTAACATTACTATCATTTTGATCAATTTAAGGCATCCTTGCTGAATAAAAGTTTGTTTCTTTCAAAGAATCTTACTCACCCCAAACTTTTGAAATATTGTCTATTTTTAAATATTTTATAATAAATTTAATTGTTTTTATACTTGCTTCTATACCTTTTAATCAGTAGTTTTGTATTGTAATATTTAAGAGTTGGTAGGTTTGGTACTTTACTCTTTATATCTTTTTTGAAGAATTTGAAATGTGAAATATATGTGAAATATACTTCCTGAACCTGTTTTCTGGTATTGTTGATTTAAACATTTTCCTTGATCTCCTTGTCCTCAACAGTGGAAAAAAGCAGAGGAGAAGCTGCAGAAAGAGCTTCTAGAAGCTGAGGCTTCAGAGAGCAAGGAGAAGAAAATTAAATTGGTGAGTGCGACTAGAGTAGATAGAGAGCGTTGAACAGTTCCTTTTAATGCATGAATATGTTATTTCATATTGTGATTCGTCCATCTTTGTTTCCAGCACACAGAGACGCTGAACATTGTGTTCCTCATCTACTTCAGAATACTGAAGAAAGCTCAGAAGTCCATCTTACTGCCCTCTGTTTTAGAAGGTCTTGCAAAGTAAGAACCACATGGTGTATAACAGCTTTATTATAGTGTTATTACACTGTAATAAAGCGTTTGGGTCACATGTTTTTGTTAATGTGAATAACATGGTTCAATCTGTTTCCTGAAGATTTGCTCATCTTATAAACTTGGAGTTCTTTGATGATTTGTTGGCGGTGCTCTACGGCCTCATCATATCGGGTGTAAGTATTTCAACCAGGATCAGCTGCTTTATGATTTGTTAGTGTAAAAATGTATGCATTAACATTTCTGCATTTTCCTTCACCCAGGATCTGACGTATCGTGAGAGCCTTCATTGCATTCTCACATCCTTCCACATCCTCTCAGGACAAGGTCAGTACAGCCGCAGCTCTGGTTTCACAGACATCCTGCCCTCGCTGAGCTAATATACGTGTTTTCAACAGGTGACGTCCTCAACATCGACCCTTTGAAATTCTACAGCCACTTATACAAAACCCTGCTGACGCTGCACGCAGGTAAGATCTCCAGTGTCTCTTTGTTCTGCCGATGTGCAGTGACACAGGGTTATTTAATATGAGCAAGAACATCCTGTCACTTACACACTTTGGTGTCCCAAACGTTAATTTTTCAGTATTAGATGCAGAATTCCCATTAGATGGTACTTATGACAACCCTACTAAGTCAGTACTGAAATTTTAAAAATGTGGCGATACCAGCATTTCCCTCTAGCATTTTGAGCACTATCAAATGGATTCTTAAGCACCTCTGATTGGCCATTGTGTTCACATGCTCATCAGATATGTCTGTGATTGGCTACAATGATCAATGCTTCAAAAACATGTTGTAAATAGACATCTTTGACGCTCTTCACTGAACACAGATACACACGGGAGCGTTTGAAAGCAGTGGATCTGTCTATCAGCGGATATATTAGGGATCCGCTGCTTTCAAACGCTCCTGTGTGTATCTGTGCACATGCAGCATCTTTTTTTTATTTTATTACTGATACTTTGTACCAGTTTCCCTGGAAGTGGATATTTTGCTCTCTTGAACACATGGAATGGAAACGCTGCTTTATTCTCAGATGTTTTGTGCAATATTCCAATTTTTTGCACAAGTTTAATTTCGCAAACATATCTATTGTCTTGGATTGGCTGCAGGAGGTGCGAATAAAGACACGGCGATCGTTCTGCAGTGCTTGGACGTGATGCTGACCAAACGCAGGAAGCAGGTCACCCTGCAGAGGGCGCAGGCCTTCATGAAACGACTGAGCACGCTCGGCCTGCACGTGCTGCCTGACTCCTGTGTGGGCGTCCTGGCAGCCAATAGGATGCTGATGCATGTGAGCCAGTGCTCTTCCTTTCTTAATTAAGCTAATGGAGGCGTTCGTGCTTGAGGTGACTGTATGAATTATTTCTCTGTTGTGTTTGTGTAGACCTTCCCTAAGTGTGACATCCTGCTGGATAATGAAATGCAGGGCAGTGGTGTGTATCTCCCAGAGCTGGATATGCCTGAATACTGCAACCCCCAGAATACGGCACTGTGGGAGCTTCACTTACTGAAGGTGAAACACAATGATGTTCATTCGCTCATCCCATTGGTTTATTACTGACAGAGAAGAACAGAGCAGGAAATTAAATTCCCTTTTCCTTTATTTCTTATTTCCTTTGTTTGGAATATAAGTTGCAGCAGCACATTTCGGATGATTAAAAAAAACTTATTCTGGAAAATATGATAAATCAGTTGTAGATGAAGTACACAAATCAAGTACTCGAGTCAAAATACAGATAAAATATTACTCCAGTAAAAATATAAATAATCCTTTTCAGTTTTACATGAGTAAAAGTACAAAAGTACTTGATTTTTCCAGTGCTTGGCACATTTTAAGTCAGAGAATCATCCTTACCGGATCATTGAATCAGTGATTTAATTCGAAAACGGTCCAACTTGGGAACAAATCATTTAGTGCTGTTTGTGAACTAATTCAAAAGGTTTATTGAAAAGAAGTGGACATCACTATCACATCAGAGCAGGTGATTTCTTCAGTTTGAAATGAGTAGCAATATTGTTTTTTTTATAAAATGTAATGGAGCAAAAAGTGTGATATTATGCTGTGGAATGCAGTAAAGTAGAAGTTTCCCAAAATAAAATTACTCTGATAAAGAACAGATACTTCAATGTATAGTAGTAGCAAACTATATATTTACATTACTGGCCATGATTTTTCTACTTGCTAGCAGGTGTCAGGTGGTATTATGAGTCATGAATAGTTTTGGTCCTTCTGAATCATTAAATTCATTATGATTCCCTATTTAGTGTAGATGTGTTTATGGTGCTTTCAGAAACATATTAAACTCAAATTGAATATCACATAAAAATAATTAACTCTTTCCCTTCCATTGATGGAATTTTCCGGCATTCCATGTTTCACTGGTAGAGGGCGCTATTACACATCTTCTGAAAGAGTACAGTATCTCCAGATCAAAATATTAGTGAAGCAGCAGCAGAAACTAGCGATATGTGACCCTGGACCACAAAACCAGTCATAAGGGTAAATTTTTTCGAAATCTGGAATCTGAGGGTGCAAAAAAATCAAAATATTGAAAAAATCGCCTTTAAAGTTGTCCAAATGAAGTCCTTTGCATTGTATATCCACTCACAAAAATACATTTTTTATATTTATGGTAGGAAATTTACAAAATATCTTCATGGAACATGATCTTTACTTAATATCCTAATGATTTTTGGCATAAAAGAAAAATGAATAATTTTGACCCATGTTGGTTATTGCTACAAATATACCTTTGCGACTTATGGTTTTGTGGTCCAGGGTCACATATAAGCTTTGCTTATGCATGTATATGCAAAATAACTTGATCAAACATTCAACAGCATATAAATCAAAATTTCCTAATATTTCAGGATGAGCTTATAGGACTGTGAAGCTTTAGGGGTGTTGATGGACTCGATCTACTCCATCTGTGTTTTGATCATCATCATTCTGTATAAATAAAATTAAAAGCTGGTGGGAAAGAGTTAATAATAATTAAATAACTAAATTAATTATTATAAATAAAAATAGCTTGCATTCAACATTAGAATGCGGTCTTAAATATTACTTAAAAGGCAATTTTGTTCAAACAAATAGTTGTTGGATGAACATGATTCCTGATTTAAATGGCGGCAATTGCTTCTTTTAAAAGCCAGATGACATGGATTTATTTGTTGTGATCTGTTATTTTAGAGACACTATCACCCCGTGGTGAGGAAGTTTGCTGCTCATCTCATGAAAGGTGCTCCTAGTGAAGGTTCAGGCGCTCTCAGCATGGAGCTCAGCAGAAGGTACAGAGACAACAGACACATTTCCATCAGCTGATGGTGTTTCAAGATGAATAGGAAGGTTTTCATAGTATTTCTGCTGTGTAGGACTCCAGTACAGCTGTTTGAAGACTACAGTGTTAAAGACATGACCTTCAACCCACCTGTTGCAGGGCCTCCCTCAAAGAAAAAGGTCTTTTTCCATTTAACTAACAATGCTTTCATTTTTTTCTGTTGTGCAATTTTCTTTTCTTAATTGTTCTTTAATTTTGTGTTGCAGGAACATTTCACAATTGGTCATGCGTTTTTAGATCCAGACCTGAAGACACAGATTGATGCTGCTCTTCAAACCGAGAGCGAGCAGACGAGTCTAGACTTTACATCACATCATACACCACAGGAAACATGAATGAATGCACATTAAGGCCTGAAAGTTGGGAAATGCTATTTTCTATCCATTTGTGTAAAATAAATGCTCCAAGATATCATCTGATTTTTTTTTATTGACATCATTTAGCATATGCACTGATGTAGAAGTAGCCGTTTCACCAAAAATGGGTTTTTCAACATTATTTATTGATGAAAGTGGTTGATTCGGTGGTTTCAAGTAAACAGATAACCCAATATTGACATCACAATATTGACGATACATTCCTATAGTTTTACGTGTGCTGAAAACCATCACTAGTAGAAAGTTCAACATGTTTTAAACGCCAAAGAGACTATCAATGCAATAAAATAACAGCATTGTCACGCTAAAAAGTTTTTACAATTGCTTGTTCAAAACAAAGTAATGGTAAATATACATTGAAAACATTTAAAAGATGCTGTAGTGTACCACACAAATAAAATACACTTTATGGTGCCTACCTTCACTTAAAATGTCAAAATATTTAATATCTCTCAAGACGATTCTAAAAATTTAAATTACAAAAATACAAACATTATACATTCATACAGTATGAACAGACTGGAGGAGCATTCATGCCCTTCAAAATAAATTAATGCAGATTTCATAATTATGTACTCTCATATGTACACTAGTATCTGGAAACGTACAGCCAACCTGGGCTATAACACGCAATTATGAAAGATTTCACTTCAAGAAAGAAAATGGACCACTTAAAGTTAAAAACAAAGTTGAAGACCTTTTCAACCAAAAAGAAAGTTAAACAGGGGATTCAACTGCTATGCAGTGAGTTTAAAAATCACATGAATGTATTATAGCGAAATTTCATTTAACACAAATAGGAAACAATAAAACGTATTTATTACGGAGGTCATATGGGATATAAACTACAGAAGCTTGTTTCCACCATGAAATAAAAAATAGAAGGTAATTGCAGTTATCATCTCACAATTCTGACTTTTTTTCCTTAGAATTGTGACATTACATCTCAATTCAGAGAAAAAAAGTCAGAATTGCGAAATATAACTGACTTTATATCACGCAATTCTGACTTCATAACTCAATTCTGAGTTTATATCACGCAATTCTGACTACAACTCACAATTGCGAGTTTAAAATCTTGCAATTCTGAGAAAAACAGTCAGAATTGTGAAAAGTCGCAATTACCTTTTTTTTTTATTTAGTGGTGGAAACAAGCTTCCATAATAAACCTCAATTTTACTGATACTTTAAAATATTTCAAAAGTGACGATGATAGATGTCAAAGGAGCCATTTAATATTGAGGGTTCTCTGTAAATGCAAGAAAAAAATATTTGAAAATTGCACTGCAGTGCAAAAAAAAAAAAAAAAAAATTTTTTTTCCTCGCTCTAATGAAAGAAATCTTAATATACAGTAACAAAAACTTTTAAAGTGGCGTTTCTTCAAATGCTTGTTTTTCTAATACTGTAAATAGATTTGTGGCCGTGTATAGAAAGGTACCGCTCTACATCTTGCATTGTTTGCTGTTGGTCATTTAAATGCAGTGTGATCTACAGGTACAGGACATGTGCAATGAAAGCCATCAAATTCAATTAGCTGCTAAAATATGCAGAACAAATCTGCCTCGCATCCTTCGAAACATCTTGTGTGCATTTGCTCTAAACTCTGAATAAATCTCACCATACACATAAATAAAATCTTAAGATTCGCTAAAAAAAAAAAAAAAAAACTATAGTGTGATACTAATGTGCTGGAGGCATTTTCATGCTTGATTTAATTTCAGCAATCCAAAACAGGGATGTAAATAAAGTATTAATCTTTCAAAATAGCTGGACTTAAAATAATAATAATGTGCAAAACCACAAAAGAAAATGAAATGCATATAAATGCATTCATGACTTACAGTACTGTTGAAGTAGGACAAGAAGAAGAAGAATAGAAGTGAGGAGAAACTGCCTTCATCTGACATCCATTTACAACAACACAGGCTGCTGAACTGACTGAACCCTTCCACGACCCATCAGCGAGCCCAAATCACACCCAGGCCACTACACGACTGTGAAAGACGAGCACGAACAGCTGTACGCTCTCCATCAGGCTGTACTGTGTCTTCCTGAAGCAGCCCGAACCGTGTGAGAGGAGTGAACACTAGAGGTGCTGCTCTGGCTCTGGACTCATTTATGCAGCTTCCAGTTCCACAGCAGCGGGAGGGACCAGCCGGAGGGGGCAGGGGCGCGACCGCCACACTGGGACACGGGGTGTCCCGCACACAGTCTCTGAGAGCCCAAGCGTCCCTCGGCCATCCAGGTCTTCAGCCCCATCGACAGAGACTCTAAAGAGAGACAGGCGGGAAGATTCAAGTTAGTTGCAGTTGCACAGCATGTCTTCAACAGCCAACCGTCACACATTTTTACAATCAGCCTGATGCTGAATACTAAGTGGATCATTCTAGTCCTGGATGCTGATTGGTTAAGAGAGTACCAGCTGTGTTAAATGACAATATAACAGCTGATGACCACTGCACTCACAGAGAACATGCTCTGTTACTGTTGATATCTCATGGATGCCACTCAGTGAATTTGCTTAATAAAATTACATTAATAAATTTGTGTCCTCAATATTTTTATTATGTGGTAACTTTTGTTATTACACTGTTCAAAAGTTTGGGGTCGGTAGGATGTTTTAATGTTCACCAAGGCTGCATTAATTTGATAAAAAATACAGTGAAAAAAGTAATATTGTGAAATATTACTATTTAAAAGAGCTGTTATCTATATTTAAAATGTAATGTATTCCTGTGATGGAAAAGCTGAATTTTCAGGGTCACATGATCCTTCAGAAATCATTCTAATATGCTGATTTACTGCTCAAGAAGCATTTCTTATTATCAGTGTTGAAAACAGTGCTGCTTAATATTTTTGTAGAAATAGTAATACAATTTATTTCAAAAGAATAGCATTTTCTATTAGTAGGGCTGTCACGATATCAGATTTTTCACACCACGGTTATCGTGGCCAAAAGAATTCACAATATCAATATATCGCGATATCTATAGAAACCTTGAAAAAAAAACAAAAAAAAAAACAATGTTATCAGTCAAATTCATTTTACTTTGTCTTTTTCATTTTTTTTTTTAAGCCAATGAATCATACCATTGCATACAACTACACTTAAGGGTAATCAGATACTGATAAACAACTGATAAACACAAGGCACAATTATTTTTATTTTTTGCATACTGTCTTTAGCAAATTTTTATGAAGGAAGACATGCATTTAGTTTATCTGATTTCAAGCTGGAGTAAAAAACACTGCCTGAATGTATCCCAAAGAACTGAAAAGACTTTCTGATGTACATTTTAAAGACCATGCTATGTGATTTTATTTAGAGGCAGGAATTATATTATTTTTATAGTATTCTAAATGCATTCTATAGCATTATAAATACACATTATCCTTACGAAAATAACCAAGATGGCTTGAACACAGACAAACCATATACTGTCAAAATGGTGTCTTAATTCTCCATGTTAAATCACTCAAAATGTCTCTATCTGCATTTTAAATGCACATTTCACACGGATTACATATGTAGCCTATTTCTTTTCATTTCGAATTGTTTCGTTTAAAAGTATGCCTAGACATTTCAAGCTTTCTATAGATATATTTCTCATGTCTATGAGGCAAGTAGCCTATACGCTGAGTTTCGGTTCATTTATGAGACGCGCTCCAGTTCACATGCAAGTGATCGCGCCGGCGCCTCCATTATATTGTCTGCTATATTTGCTTCTTATTTATTAAATCCAGGCAATTGGTTGATGAAACACTGATTAAAATTAAGATACAATTTATAAAAAAACGAAAATCACTTTAACGAAAGGCTTTCTACAAAACAAAACTTAATGAAGTGGTCAAAATCATGTCTGACCCACTCCATGTCTCCCAATATATTGCGCATCTTATGATGTAGCTATCCTATGTTACTCGTGTGGTTCACTTTTCATAATCAACATAGATGAAATTAAAAAATAACATTATAATATTTAAAGATAAATATGAAACTAAAAACGTTTTTGCTCACATGCTCTGCTGTGTAGAGAATCTCCTCTGTCTTATCAGATGACATGATTTTGCACAGCAGTAGCAGCTGCATCATCTGTTTTATGTCAGATGGCAGCGTTAAGGTGCAATACCGCCACCTATTGTTCTTTAGGATGTCAACCAGGTACTGGCGCTGGATTATTTACGTGTCATATTATCATGTGTATTATTCATTTTAAATATTACGGTTATCGCGATGTATCGTCACACCCTTAATTAACACGATATAGTTTTTTTGTGTTTTGAATATCATGGTTATCGTCAATACCGGTATATCGCGACACCCCTAATGTCTATACTGTCACTTTTGATCAATTCCTTACTGAATCCTTACTGATCCAGTGTTACTCGCATGAAAAGCGGGTTCAAAGCAGCCTCCACGTCTGTTTTCAGTTTTTCCGGCTTAGCTCTCTCCAGCGCTGGGAAGCTTTTCTAATATTAACGCGGGTCCTAAAGCGCTTGCCCAGTCATAAACCTTCATTCCAGTGATATTCTTTTGAGCTCTTTTGTATGAGGAAAAAAAAAATGGATACCCCACCTTTAAGGTCCTAAGGTCTAATTTTCACAAGCTATAAGTTTGCAAAACATTTTCTGACTGAGTGATTAACACCAGTGACGATATTGTACGCCTCATTCATTCGCGGCAAATTGAAGGTGTCGACCCTGATTGAGGTCTATTAAATCTTGCATGCCATTAATCACTTTTCACTGCTAGTAAAGACATGGTGCACTGCTCATTAATAAATAGGTAGCATTGCTCAACTAGCAGTTACCTCAGCACTTGGAATCACTAACAACTTTGCCTAAATCATACCATCAATAATGTTTTCTCCAGGCCCAGTTGAATGTGTCCAAGTAATTAGTGTATTAGATTTCAGACTGTTACAGTGTTAATGCTGGCTGCTGTGTGTTAGTGTCTAGTACCTGGTGGAGCTCCATGCACTGCACACACACACTGCAGAGAGTTCCTTCACTCCGAGGCCTCGGGCAGAGGCACCATGCTGGGACATGCAGCCTTCTCCTCCTTACTGTGTGCCGGCTCCTGGGCCGCCGGGCCGTTCATGCTCGTGTTCACAGTCAAGCTCCGACTCCGACCCGTGAGCTTCCGTAGCTCGCTGGCAAAAGACACGCCCTTACGCTTGTCCTCGCGGGCGATCTGAAAGACGGGTCACGGAAAAACAAATGCCATTAACTTACTGAAATTAAGAGAGAAGAAGTTAATTATTTTACTAAGCAAGATTGTTCATGCACCAGTGTGATCTGGTCTAAATAAGTCTAAATAAATATTGCACAATTTTTGCACCAAAAATGAATATTTGTATTGTATTGTATTTGTATTGTATGTTTCTTGAGCTATTGAAATTTATATACAGCATTTTGTGACCAAGGAATTTCCAGGACTTTTCAAAGACCTTTCCAGTCATGTGATAAAACAAAAAAACATTTTGATTCAGATCAATTCATTAATGCAGTGATTCTCAACCAGTGACTTAGATTATTTTTAATATAATAACACTATTTAGTGTTATAAATAATTTAACTCTAATCTAAATTAAAATGCCAAGTAAAAATAATTAAATGAATATAACATTCCCAGCTTCTGTTAATACAAAAAAGTTTGAAAACAAGCAGTTGGGAAGTCAATAATGTGAGACACTTCTGGGAGGTCATTATACCAAATCATTTTGATGACAGACTTTGGCTCAGGCATTTCAGGATGACCGAACTAACATTTGAGATGCTGTGATGAGATTCGTCCGCTGGTTAGTCCAGTTATCCAATCACATCCTCTGTTGATGCAAAGTCACTTGAGTTTTTTGTTGCGCATCAACAGATTTATTTGACTATGATTTCCATCATAGTTTATGCACATCTTATCATCAGATAAATTTATCTGCCTCAATTGAGTGCATAAGTTATGCACATCTTGACGTTTCCATCCAGCGTTTTCTTTATGCAATTTCCCAAAATGCGTGTAAAAATAGGTTGACAGAAGCATAGCTATTGATAATAATAAGAAAAGTTTCTTGATCAGCAAATCATCATATTAGAATGATTTCTGAAGGATCATGTGACACTGAAGACTGGAGTAATGATGCTGAAAATTCAGCTTTGCATCACAGAAATAAATTACATTTTAAAATATATTCAAATAGAAAACTGTTCTTTTAAACTGTAATATTTCACAATATTACTGTTTTTACTGTATTTTTGATCAAATAAAATGCATCCTTGGTGAGCAGAAGAGACTTCTTTGAAAACATAAAAAATCTTTCTGACCACAAACTTTTGAACAGTAGCGTATATATCAGTTTTGGGATAAAGATGCATTCATAGGCCCTATTTCCACCTGGTATTAAGATGCGATTTGGTCGATCGGATCACAAGTGGACGATGCTAAATAGAGGTGTAAACGGAGTATAAAACATTTTGAGCTTGTGAGCTTGTCACTTCCAGAGGTAGTCAAAACGGATTTGACTGGTTTGCCTTCATAGTGGAAACAGCTCATGTAGTCGAATGTGTTCAAACAGCCACAAAAGACCACCTACTCTCCACCGACTGACCTAACGCGTAAACATTATAGGAAGCGTGCTAGCCAGATGGGATTTAAACTTTGTTGGCTGAAGACCCAAGTTTAGTTTGAAGATGAAAAACATACCAAGCACAATGTTCTCTAACCATTCCTGATTTCTAACACACACTCACAGCATTCACCATCGTCTTGCAGCTGTCAGAGCAGAAATCAAAGCTGCTGCTCTCCGTATGTTTTTCCGTTGTCTCAGGGCAATCATATGTAAATTGTGCAAGCTTATTTTGTCCATTAGATCAAAAGATCTGAAAAAACCCATACATTTACCTGCCCATAGACCCTCCCCCTCGAAGAAATCAGGACAGAAGTGGTTGAAAGTGGACAAAAGAGACCAGGTGTAAACGGGAATCTGTCTCCCTCGTCCACTTGTGATCCGATCGACCAAAACGCATCTTAATACCAGGTGTAAACAGGGACATAGAGAAGCAACAGAAATGCATCATTTTATTTTCAGATGTTTGTTTGCTTGTTTTTCAAGCTGGTGTTTACCTGCTCTTTGAGCTTGAGGATGAACTTCCCGGCTCCCTTCCACCGGCTCTGAGCCTGGAACACACACTCGTGGTCCTGCAGCACACGCTGGCACGCTTTAGCTGAGGATGATTTCTTACTGCCCGCATCTTTGGTAACCTCCTCCATCAGGACGTAGTCACATGGGTTAGGGTTGCTCAGGATGCTCAGAGAGTACTTGGCTTTGCTCAGAGTCTACAATAGACCACAGCAGCTTAGCTAACTTGATATCAACATGACAGAGATGAAACCTTCCAGTACTGTTACAGTGATTCTCTGACCTGCTGGATGATGTCCTGGGCTGTGCTGTAACGGGGGGCTTTGATGACAGTGTGCGGCTGCTCAGGAGAAACATCATGAACCTGCACGAAGAACGTGTCCTCCTCTCCGCTGCTCACCTCCTCCACCCCCTCCGTCACTAGATTCTTTTCATTGAAGTTTTGCTATGAGCCACCAGGAGGAGCAACAGATCAAGAATTAAATCTAAACGAAAGTAATGGGTGTGGATCTTATGAGGTCTGTACAGGTCATTCCTATTATGAGTTACATTTCCATTATCCTAATACATTGGATAAAAAAATAAACTACACATTTTCAAAGCTGGAAATAATTATGGTTTTCTTTCGGTTCTGTTTTTCAAAACATCATGAGTTGAATTTTGAATAACCGGAGTGAATGTTGTCATTTCTGTAATATCCAGGTTTTTCCTTTACTTGAAATAAAATAAACATTAACTGAAATAAAAACTTAAACATATTTTTTCATCCAGTTTCTAAGGCAACATTACTCAGTTTTTAGTTTAACTTGATATACTAAAATAAAATGAAAACTCCAATAAAAAAGTGAATAAAAACTATATAGATATTTTTAAAAAACTTTAAAAAAAACTAAAAAAAAAAAAAATACTAAAACTTTAAAGTAAAATGGAAAAGGGAAAAATAAAAATGAATTCAAAATATGTGAATAAAAACTATAATAGTATCTCAAAACTAAAATAACACTTGTCATATCGCTGAGTGCTTCTAACATAAAACCTAAAATATTTCTTAATAAAAGGTGACAGTTTGTTTCTTCAAATTTTCTTTAATCAAAATTTTTCAAACAAAACATGTTTTCTTGGGAATATGGTATTTATGGCATTGTATATTGATAACCAATTAAAAGGTTTTTGTTTACTTTCCATCTTGTTAGTCATATCTCTAATAGAATGATTTCTGAAGGATCATGTGACACTGAAGACTGGAGTACATTTTACATTTTAAAATATATTGAAATGGAAAACAAATGCAGCCTTGGTGAGCATAATTGATGTTTTTCAAAAAAATCTTTACGATCCCAAACTTTATTCATCTTTCAAAAGTTGAAATGGTACTGCATAACAGGAATGACCCTTAGAAATTTAATTAATGAAAGCAAGCACAATCTGGGAAGAGAGTTGTTACCTCTTCCCTGGTTTTCAGGCATATTCTGCCCACATATCCTTCCTCCGGCTGCCAGCTGTGAAGAACTTTCAGGAGCCGTTCATCGTTCGCTAGGGGGCGCTGCTGAGGCACTTTCTTTGACTCGCTCTTCTCCTTCGAGAGAGGCATTCGCTCCTCCATCAGGAAGTAGTTGAAGGAGGTAGTCGGAAACAACTGGCAAGAGAGAGACTATTTCAGTGCGCGTTTATGTGCTGAGGAATGAAGAAAATGTGAACCAGACCGGTAAACACTGGAGTGAACACTGCTTGTTCCTAATGAGAGAATGAATGACAATCATTCTCCAAAAGGAGGACAGTTCGGCAACTGGCTGTACTTCCAGTGTTAATCCGAAACATAATTTCAGAACTCATAAAAATCGATTCTCAGGAATTCCAAAAGAACTCTGAATCCCTGATAGCACCACACACAGAGTGCTTACACTACTTCATTTACAGTAGTTGAGCGTGTCCTCTCACAGAGCCCTCAGATAGGCTGTCCAATGCACTAAACAGTGTTCTGGTGTGTGCTAACCTAAACTGGCTCGGTTCAGTTGTGTTGACACTTACAGAGTCCAGAAGCTGTTTGGCCGTGGTGTATTCATCAACGCACATTACAGTGAAGGGTTCGGGGCCTGGAACTCCATGCACTGTCACTTTGTGCTGCTGAGCGGCGCGTCTTTCCTCCGTGCTGAACAGCTGACAGGAAAAAAGGGAACAGAGTTCACATTTTTTTTCACACTCCAAAACTTAAGACATATAACATGCTGTTAAACAAAAGAGCACATTCTTAATATCGTTTCAGAGCTATTAAACAACTGCTGACAGTTTAGATAAATAAAATGATTCAGTCATACTGTGTATACAGCCAGGGTGTCATGCACCTACTGTATTTTATTTTTTTATTTTGTGGAGTCGACACCAGTGGTGAGAAAATATGTGACCAAAAAGAAAAACGTTTTAACTGTACACAAGTATAACACAGTTTCTGCCACAGATTTTAAACACTTTTTACCAATGATGTTTATAATAATGTATCAATATACAGATAGATATAAACCTTTTTGTCCCCCCTGTAATCTACTTCACTGAAAAATCGGAAATACAGTGTGTGTGTGTGTATATACACACACACACACACACACACTATTTCCTAATATATATATACATATATATATATATATATATATATATATATATATATATATATATACACACACACACACATATATATATACACATATATATACACACATATACATATATATACATATATATACACACACACATACATGTTACTTGTTATACACTTTTTTTTCCTCAGTATTTTGGCATATTTTTGCAGTTTGAATGGGCATGGCACTTCTGTATACAGTAGCATGCCTGTCTTTATGATTTCCTGTTTTTAATTAAACTAGGCTGCACTCGGATGACAGGGACTGAGGGAGAGGAATGCAGCACATTCCAGAGTTTTAAAAACATTGGAAATATTCGCACAATGTTTTCTCAAACATACTGTCTACTCCCCTGTGGGACTGAATGGCACGTATGGAGGATTCATTAATGTAAACTGTTTTATTTCTGCTGTCCAGTTCCACCAGTACTACATATAACACAAATATGTGTCTGTGATCCTGACAACTGTGTGGTTTATAAGCGGGTTATGATTGCTGTCTCACCACAGACGCCGGCAGCGGTCCTCCGGTGGGACTCTCCTCCGTTCTGCGGCTGAAGATGAACAGACTCGAGACCTCCAGAGCCTCGTTGTGCAGGTTCCTCAGCTGCAGGTGTCGGTAGCCTGGAATAATCAACAGAAACCAAATGAAATATATTGGACAAAGGGAAACTTATCAATTGAATTAAGAAATAACAACAACACAAAAAACATATTTTCATTTAATGCAGTAAATGATCAAATGGAGTAATGTGAAGGCCATTATTAGTATGTGATCAATAAGTGATTGTCCAACAACTGTTGACAGACAATAAAAAAAAAGTTATAATAAATATTAAAATGCATGTTTTATTATATACTGTAATAATTTATAATTAATGCTAAGAAAATGTCTGAATAAATGTTGAGAGATATATATATATATATATATATACACACATATACATATACATACATACATACACACACACACACACACAGTATAATGTATACAGTATCATTTATATTCAGTAAGAATTGTTTTAAAAAAATAATTTTTAGCAAGGACGCATTAGATTGATCAAAAATGACTATTTCAGATAAATGCTATTCTTTTGAACAAATGAATCCTGAAAAAAAAGTATCACAAATAAAAGTTTTCCATAAATATATTAAGCAACTTTTTTCAACATTGATAATAATATTAGTGCTGTCAAACAATTAATAAAAGTTTGTGTTTATATAATATGTTTGTGCACTGTGTATATTTATTATGTAAATATAAATACACACACATGCATGTTTATATTTAACAAAAATATATTGTTTATATATAAAATATTTATACTTATATATATATATATATATATATATATATATATTATACACACACATACATACAAACATACATACACACATGTAAATGTTTCTTAAATATGTAAAAATGTAAATATTTCTTAAATACATGCATGTGCGTGTATTTATATATACATAATAAATATACACAGCACACATACATTATGTGTAAACAAACTTATTTTTGATGCAAATAATTGTTTGACAGCACTAAACATGATAACATTAGGAAATGTTTTTTGAGCAGCAAATCAGCATATAAGAATGATTTCTGAAGGATCATGTGACACTGAAGACTGGAGTAATGATGCTGAAAATTCAGCTTTGATCACAGGAATAAATTACATGTTAAAATGTATTCAAATAGCAAACAGTTCTTTTAAATTGTAATAATATTTCACAATATTACTGTTTTTACTGTATTTGTGATTAATTTTTTGTAACTATTTTTGATCAAATAAATGCAGCCTTGGTGAGCAGAAAATCAATTTCAAAAACATTAATAAAATCTTTTAGTGTAGAGTATGTAAAATGTACATTCTAAAAATCACAATGAAGAAAGTCAGTTATCAACCAATAATCAGTACAGCAGTGATTAAACTATGCTCCTGTAATGAGTTTTCTACCTGGTTTGAGGGTTTTAAGGGGAAGTATCCGCTGAGCGGTGACCTGCGAGCTGTTGTTCTCCACTACAGCAATGCGCAGAAACGCCATATCCTCGAAGTGCACGTGGAACAGGAAGTGCTCATTCCACATGGGATTGAGTGTGTTGCGGTGTATGGGCTTGGTGCGGAAATGGCAGTTGTCTGCCGGCATACCCAACACCTCCACTTCCACACAGGGACTGCCGTTTGAGTTACCCGGACACACGTTCTGCCCTGAAACAATCTGTGTGCACATGAATTCATAAATGTCTGTTAGATTAGCTGGAGCAGCCGAAAGCAGTTTTAACACTAGTAATATGGGATACTCAGGGCTCTTACAGTGACAGTGTAGAGCGTAGGGGTCATGTTCTCCAGGTCTCGGTCCAGAGGGTAAAAGTGCTGATAGAGGGGGCAGCTTCGCTCCCACAGGACCGGAGGCTTCAGTACATAACCACAGTGACCATTAGCCTCAAACAGAGCTGCGTTCAGCTGCATTGGCAGGTCTAGAGGAGAATATACCATCCACATACAATTAGCATTTTTAAAAAAATGACTGAATTCTTGAAATCTTGTTAGAATAATGCTCATCAACATTATATCTGAATTATATTTATAGATAGTTGACTGATTTGGTATAGCATATTTAAATTAAATGGTAGCAATAAGAAATTAAAGGATAGAAACCAAAAATGAAAATTTGTTCATTCGAGATTCATTTACTCACCTTCATGTCATTCTAAACCTGTATGCATTTCTTTCTTCATTGGAAAACACGAAAGAAGATTTTTGTGTTCAGCAGAAGAAAGAAATTCATACAGATTTGGAACTTGAGGGTGAGTAAATGATGATCGAAATTTAATTTTTGGGTGAACTAACTTTTTAAAGCACCAAAACCAAAATTCTTCAAAATATAATTTTTTTTTTACGTTCCACAAAAGAACGAATGTCATACAATAATGACATGAGGGTGAGCAAATGATGACAGAATATTAATTTATGGGTGGACCATCCCTTTAAAACAAAAATACATGCATTTTATGTAGTAAATGTAATATGATTAAAAATGATTAAAAACAAATACTGCTGCTTTCATGGAATACTACAAAATAAATGGTAATATTTAAATTATTATTTATTGGTTTACTTCAAATAAAACAGTACATTTAATTACGGATCTATTTAAAGCGAAGCGAATGACACCGGAAGCCTCGCACATTCAAGTTACAAATGGTCGTGCCTGATCTTTCATTAAAAATAAGATGGATAGCCTGATTGACCTGGTCAATATATCAGTCTATCACTATCATTCACACAGTGCTGTTGAAACTCAGGGTGGTGCAGCTGAGAAGATTACGCTCTTTACCATCAGTCTGATAGTTGAGGGCGACCAGCTGGATTCCATGCAGCCAGAAGATGAGAGGATTGGGGTTGGCAGAGTCGATGCGCGTGGCCGCAGGGTACGTGCGGAGCAGCTGGCAGCTGGTGTGCTGGATGAGTTTCTGGGAGTAGCGACGACATAAACGCTTTGCAGCGTTCTCGTTTACAGAGGAGATGTGGTAGCATTTGGGTGTGCGGATGATGGAGCTAAGAGAGGTGCTCGGGCTCAGCGTCAGCGATGTTTGTTCCTCCCAGTTCATACGAATGCCCTCCAGACTGGCTGCAGAAGAACAGAACATTCCAGATCTGAGTTTTGGATTTTGACTTTAAGTTGAAACAACTGGCAAGAACCTAAACCTTTCTTTCATAGAAATTGTTTAAAAGTGAAACCAAGCACTATGAGACAGTTAAATAAATATCTTATGCGAGGCTGAGTCACATCCGCAGTTTGGCGCAGAGACAAATCAGAGCAAAGAGTTTAAAGAAGGGGCAAGTCTGAAACTACAAATGTGTCCTTATCACCCCTGAAAACATTACAGCAAGGTTTAGGGTTTTGTTTGAGGAACAGTTCACTTAAAAATGAAAAGAATGCTTGTAGTTCTAAACTTTTATGACTGACTTACTTTCTTCCACAAACACTTTAAACAATGATTACACTGCTCTTTTCCATGCAATACAGTGAGTGAGCAGAGTTATTTCTTGGTTGGCAGTAAATGCTGCTCCACACGAACTTTATCTCTGCATCTGCTCTGAGTTTATCACTTTAACATGCATTTGGGAACACGACATGCACCAACCATCTTCCCGTACTTGTGATAAGAAGCGCTTGTCAACAAAAGAGAAGATCTAAGGGTTTACTGAGTTTTCTGACAAAATAAAAGTCTAATGGTTTAACCTTTGATTAAATGAAGAGCTTAAGCTTAAATGACAGCCATGCATATTAGTATTGTAAATTTACAGTTGTAATGTAAAATAAAACAATACTTTTATATTATTTTTTTTAAATATTTATTTTTTATTTTACAGTGAAATATAATAGTAATATTTCTTTTGTTTTTATTTGTAATTTTTATATTTTCTTTTAGAAGTAATACTACTACTAAATAGTGTATATATGTGCGTATATATATATATATATTCAATATAATATTATTATTATTAATACTATTATGTTTATAATTATTATAATGAATTATTAATAATTATTTATTATTATTACTATAATTAATACTAAATAGTGTATTTATATATAATATATATATATATATTTATTTATTTTTTTTTTTTTCTGCTTTGCAGTAAGTTGTTCACAAGCTGCAAGTGCAATAAAGAGATGCTTCATCGCTGACAAACGATACAAGACATTTGCAAGTTTTGTTCACTAAAATGCATTGTTGGTAAATATCCACCTCATCCAGCACTCTTTCTTTGTTTTGCAAACATTTGGCAACTGATTTGGCGAATCTGGCCTCAGTATTTCTGATTCTAAACAGCTGATAGAAGACTTATGACTTGATTGCTGAAATATTATCAGAGAAAATGTTTCTAAGGGTGCCATACGGTAATCTTCATTGTCAGGCAAGGATTTATTAGTTATATTTTACCAGAGCACAGTGGTATTTCATGCCACAGTAAAAAAGGGTGTAGTGATGTTCCTGTGACATTACATTTATTCATTTATCAGACGCGACTCGCAAATGAGGAATACAACAAGCAATTCATCAGAAACACAAGTGCTAGAAATACAAAGTTTCAAATATCATCCGGCATAAAAGTATCATAAACGTGGTCTATACGACTGAAGCTTGTTATTTTCCATTAATTGTAATGGCATGGAAAAGAGCGACCAGCACATTCTTCTTCATTTTTTCTTTCATGTTCTATGGAAAAAAGAAACTCATACAGATTTGAAACAACATGATAAAAGATGCACTTGATGGAATGGCTGGAAGTTCACATCAATTTAAACTTTGAATTTTCAAGAACCACTTGCCCTCCAAAAGTGCTTGTACTCAAAAAGTACATGCTTGTTTTCTCAGACAGTCAGTCCCTGGAAATATTCTGTAGAAAGGCATTTTTATGTGCTTTCGAGGGACTTCAGTATAATGGAAAACTTGAGAGCCCTTTTCCCATGGGTGCTCTAAGTGGGTGTTCTATTTCCTGCGTGCCCTGTGCACAGTTCCGTGCAAAGCCGAGGCGGCCGTACCTTTCCCTGGAGCTCGGACCAACGTCACGGGCTCCCCGGGGCTTCCGCGAACAGGAGCACTGCCAAAAATGGATTTCCGACTTTTTCTGTCTTTTCCCCTTCCAGAGCCTGACGGAGAGAGGGTGGAGAGGCCTAGTTCCCACGCACACAAACACAAACACATATGTAAGGTCATGGCTGCAGGGTATACACTCCTCCAGAACTCAAGAGCTTGATACTGTTTGTTTGTTCAAGACTCGCCTCTGGGACTATTACAGTTTCCAGCAGAGCCAAACACCTGAATCTAATCTACCCGCCATTTTTCACAAATTCAGCAAATTCTACTGCAGTTTACATGAGCATTGTAGCACAAATATGCAAGAGATGAAGTGTTATTTATTATAAATAAAAACGGAGTATAAATTTGTAGCTACTCAGAATAAAGCTTGAGAGGCTAGATTTGTAAAGTAGCTTTCCCAAAACAGACTAGTCATTCATCAGGAGGTTGCATATACTTCGGCTAGTGAACACGGTGGGTCTGCGTCAGTTTGTTGTGGACACATTAGAAGGGAACTGCACATAAATCTTACATGGTGATGCACCAAAATAATTTTTTTTCACCGAAACGGAGTTGTATATAAACTTTAAATTGCGCAAAATCCATTTTTGCGCAATTTAAAGCTCTGTCGATTACAGAGCTTTTTCTCGTGTCAGACCCAAACTTTGGAATGATCTCCCTCTTTCTGTAAGGTCATCAGAGTCACTACTGAAATTTAAGGCCATGTTAAAAGCGCATCTTTTAAAGACTTCTTGGGCATCTTCATGATGGGTGTTTGATCGTTACCTTGTCTATGCCTCTGTATTCCTTTTATCTTTGTGTTTGTATATTATTCATGTTACTGTTTTTTAGTCATTGTGAAGCACTTTGGGCAACAACTGTTGCATTAAATGTGATAGATGTAAGCAATAACGTACGAGAGGCTGTGCTGTATCTTGAATAAGTCACGGCTTAAGGGCGTTGTTTGGCACAACGGGAAGCGGGAAGACCCCCTTCAGCCGTGACTCATTCACGATACAGCACTAGCCTCGAGTACCTTATTGCTTTTATAAAACGGTTACCACACAATACAAATATTAAAGCCAAAAAATATATGCATCAATGCAACTTTCATTAAGTAAAATCACTAAAAGCCTTCCTTCCGCCAGAAAAAGTAGTCCCTGACCGTGAACAGCAACAGAAGTTACATTATTACTTCATTAGATGGCGGCAAAGACTGTCTTTATGAGCGAGTCACTCTGTAGCGAAGACTTTTATATTGAAAAGACTGAATTGTTGTGAACACGGAACAAGACGCAACTGACAAATGCTTTGACTAGCGCTTAGAAAAGGACAAAAGGACAAAATATTGCAGCAGACATTTAAACAGATTTTTTTATTAACAACATAGAACTGTCCTGAAGGAAAATGTTAAATCTGAATGCAAGTAATAAACTCGCTCACTCGATCTCTTTCTCACAATACTCTTCTACATAATACAGTAAGCTTCAATGAACAATATCAATTGAGAACAAACAGTTTACGTTGCTAAGAGTGGTTGCTAAGGGTGTTGTGTAGTGATACACAGAACCGTTGGGTGAAGCGGTCATAGCCGTGTTTTATCGTGAATAAAACAGCTATTGACCAATCAGAATCAAGGACAGGAACTAACCGTTTTATAAAAATAAATAAATAAATAAATTAAATAATTTTTATATCAACTTTTGAATGATATAATTATGTATCTACTCCAATTCATTGTTGAAATATAAACATTCAAAACGTTTCAAAACATACATATTCAAACATACATTAAATAATGAAGACAACAGGTTAAGTTAAAATAGAATGAATATGTAATATAGTGCATATATTTAGCAAAATGCTCCTCTCTAGAGTTATTTTTTCTAGTTAACTGTCGAGCTATGGACACTGAATGGCTTTCCTGAGGTCAGTGTTACGTTATGTGACATTGTTTACAAGCTGTTTTACTGACATCTTTCCAAGTTGAAACGATTAAATGAGACATGATACATTTCAGTAAGTTCTACCGTTTCTTTCAACATATCTTCTGATGTTTCATGCTATAACTTTGTACCGACTTTGTTTCATGTCAAAAGTAATAGCACAAAAATTATTATGATTATTGGATGGGAGGCACACTACAAATAATGTTCAGAGAAGTTTTGCTCACGCATCAGCTGAAAAGAGCATAGACTAAAAGATCTTGGTTCATCTAAATAAAGGTTCATTTAAAATGACAACGCAGCCCTAGCCCTATTTGCCTGTTGTAGCTTATCCACATTGAGCACATAAAATAGACACTGACAATAAAAACACGCAACTGAAGAAGTGCTAATTAAATGTCACAGTTTTGCTTAATTATTTCAGCCCTCCAAAACGGTTTTGAAAATTCATTTTCGGACAAATTCTTTGGTGCATCACTAATCTTGTGTTTCCCAGAGACTGACAGAACTATAAACTTTCCTTGATGTGGTTGTGTAATAATTAGATGAGATGGAAACCTGGGAATTTGATAGCCTGACAGTAGATGACCAGATCAGAGAGTTCTTGAGCGATCTGTCTGCTCTCCTTCTCATTCTGGGGCAGGTAGAACTCCTCTCCTAGTTCCATGTCGAACATCTGCAAGGGCACACAAGTACAACCATCACAGATCATGTCTGTATTCAGGTTCAAAGGAACTCAAAGGTTCATCGTTACTGTTCTGTACTGACCTTTCCTTTGCTTCCTGCTTTCTTAAACCGCTTCGGCATCTCATCATTGGACTCGTACTGAAGTTTCTCAGTGGATGACTTGCCTTCGGGTTTGTCGTCCAGAATATTGTCTGCAGAAAAGAAAAAGATTAAGAAACATCTCTACATAAAGCCAAAGAGAATTTTCTGGTTCCAGCCAAAACAAGTGATTAAAAAAAAATAAGAAATGAGAACAATTTTGTCTGAATAAGAAATAAAAACTTTGCAAAGCACATAAAGATGAAGCCGTCATATTTGAAAGAAGCCAAAAAAGACTGACATCAATAGTGTAGCCTGATGTGCAAGTATGTATATACTTCTTAAAGAGATAGTTCACCCAAAAATACAAATTCTGTCATTTACTTTCAAACCTGTATGACGTTCTTTCTTCTGCTGATCACAATAGAAGATATTTTTTGAAGAATGTTGGTAACCAAACCATTGCATGGACAAAAAAAATAAACAAACATACGTCAAAATTCGTCGAAAGTCGTGCAGATTTGGAAAAACACGAGTGAGAGTAAATTATGACAGAATTTGCATTCGAGTTAACTATCCATTTTAAATCAGCATGAAATGGAAATTGCATTTTTTTTCTTCTCTATTGTAATGTATATTCAAGTGAAAAAAAAAATTAAGGGCGGGACTTGATTTTGTCCATTGGGAACTGATTGGATCGTTGGATCATTGCTGCTTGATAAATGCTGTGATCTCATGTGAGTGACAGGTTGTCCCACCCCCATTATTTGTATTAATGGATTTTAGGGCCCATGTGCAATTTGTTAGCCTTTATTTAATTTGAGTTAATTTATTTTTGGGACTATGTGCCTTTTAAATATGTATGTTTTTTATGATTATATGTACTATTTAATCTTAGCTGTTGTGGTGATTAATTTATTATTAGTTGGGTGTTGGTCTGTTTTATTGTCTGTAATTGTTAAGTGGTGTGTGAGCTACTGGATGCTTGAATTTCCCTAAAAGGGATGAATAAAGTATTTATTTATTATTTGAAAAAAAACAAAAAAAACAAAACAAAACAAAAAAACAATCAGAGAAGAGAATGAGGGCATTCATGAATTAAAAAAATAATAATGATGTGCATGGATAAATCATTTATAATAAACACTGCAGTATTCCATAACAAAAAGAAGAATTGTCAATTTTGATTTTATGGTGACTTTCAGATTTTGGTCATGATTGACAAAACTGAAAAATGGTCATCACAGGACCATTCATTCCGCAGATGTGCAAACCACAGATACTGTCGGATCTTCAGTCAGGCCAAAATTCATCACAATGACAATTATTTGGTCATTGGTTGATGTCACACAAAGCAATCTAAAATTAATATTTTACCTTATGACGAAACAATTTTTGAAATTTAACTCCGATGGTAAAATCATGGTGTACCCGGCTTAAGAAAGCAGGTTGAGTAAATGCCCAGCATTCCCCTGACTGCACAGACTCATAGCGGAGTCTCTGGGGAAGGCCGTTTGGGAAAGAACAAAGTCTCTTTTAACAGAGAGCAGCGCAGGGCATGAGAAACCAGATGGCTTTGTTTTTCCCCCACCGATGAGCCAGTGCCGCAAGCAAGGTCGAGCCATTTTCAAAACACCAACAATGTGGAAGAAGTGAATGTGAAAGCGAGTTTGGGTTGTTTTGTTTACACACTGTACCACCCAACTTTATACTCAGAAAATGCTGATTTATTCACGGCAGAGCAGACAGCACACACCTGAAGGATCTCAGACACAAGCACCATTATCCTGCTTTGAGTGCAAGCAATCGCAGCAGAGTCAACACACTGGCAGCTTTCAGCAGTAAAAGCGACACACAACATCATGGCACACATTTATGGGCAGTTGACATGACATTTTTACTGTCTTCAATGAAAAAAAGCCAGTAATTTTCACTTAAATTTTCATTATTTGGCTGGACAACAAAAAAAATAAAAATTTTGTCCAAAGTTTTCAGCAAGTAAAATGTAGAAATTGAACTGTAGTGACCAATGAATTGATATATAATTTGGGGGTCTCCTAATTTTAACAAATGACTGGTCATGAATTTTAAATACCTCACAAACCCGAGAAAAAAAAGACACCTTTCCTAATATAAAAGCATATTTGCATTTTTATCCTAAAGTTTTAAACAATATTTGAAACCATATCCGTTTGTCAACCACCCACATATGCTCACACACAGTACATTTACCTTCCTGGCCATAAGAGGCTGTGGAAGCATTGAGGACATCAGCTACGAAAAAGGAGAAAAAAAAGAGTGAAGGGAATTAAAGAAAGAGGAGGGCGGAGGGGATGGAAAAAGGTCAGCATGCTACAGAGTGAAGGTGTCATCGTGAGAACAGTAAAAGTTCGTGAGAGGGTTAGTGAACAGAACAGAACAGAACAGAAAATTCCGCTCAATTAATTCAACATTCAAATAATCGCAATGGATTCGAGTTGAAATAAAGGACATGTTAGCATGTCTGCTTACCATCAGACAGTGATTCATAATCATAGTCATACTCGTCTTCCTCCTCCTCTTCTTCATCATTGTTTCCCAGGGACGTTCCGCTGACTGTGCCGTTGTTGGCCTGGGCCTGCATGTGAGCCAGTTGATGTGCCTTTTGAAACAGAGGAAAAGTTCAGAAACTTTTCAAATATTCATTCTTGATTTGTTAAATGGATGCTTCATGGACTCAGTGAAATTTGTTGATACTAAAAATGTCTAACAGTTAGTCGAAACCACATTAAAGCTGTGCAGATTTCTGCAGAAAGTCCATTATTTACACAATTCCACACATTCCCCACCATTTGCATGTTTGTTTAGTAAATATTTTAGCTAATTTGATTGTGCTTTCTAATAAAGTGTAGTAGTACTTTCAGCTCAGTTAAGGACATTTTAAAATGTTTAAATGCATTTTGCAGATGTTCCTCTAAAATCAGTGCAGAGACTCGAGTCAAATTTATTTGTATAACGCTTTTCACAATATACATTGTTTCAAAGCATTGTTACAGCAACTCCATACTGTTATGTCCATAATGCCTTAATGCCTTAACATAAAGCAATATTAGGGCAAGACATTTATTTTAAGCTAGTCTCAGATCAAATTTGATTCATTTTAGTAATGCACTGAAATTTCAAGAACTAAAAAAAATTTTTAAAAATGAATTTTTGGTTTCAGCTGAAATGATTTTGGAGGGCCTCTTGATATAGATTTTAATCTATCTTAATTTTGATGAACCGTGATCGATTCTTAAAGACCCCCTGCGGTGAAAATCAAGTTTTTAATGTTGTTTATATGTCTATAGGCACAGACAAGTTAAGGCTGCTCTCTGCCTGCTCAAAATTCAGTGTAAAGATGCAATGCCGTATAAAAGCCATACTTAATTATGCCTGCTCTGACCCACCTCAACCCCAAGTATCAAATCATACAGTTGTAATTGCTGTGTAAATGCATTTATGCCATCTCTGAGCAGCATTAAACAGTCTGTGTAAATGCCACTTCAGAAGCGTGAATGTGGTATATGTGGTGTTTTTAATATGCTTTAAGACTAACCATGTGCAAATTCATAAATCAACACCATTGCTGAATATTTTCTCTTAAAAACTGCAGTGATCTAAAGACCGTTTCAAAAACGCGGTTTGAAATTGCTGGTGTTTGTGATGTCACAAACCAAAAATTGGTTACAAACTTGTAACCAATCATGTCAACATGTGGGAGGCCTTTAGCATATCATTGACTATAACCACTTTGAAATATGGGAGTCTCAAGAGAAGCCAGGTTATCCCGGTATATTTTTCTGTTGATATGAAAAATCGGGTAGATTTAGCAATATAGCGGGTGAATGACGTATATTACGATGTTATGATGAACTATATGCCTTTCTCAGTTGTTCAAAGCGTTTGTAAGGATACTGATTGTTAGAAGGCAGCTGTCTGACTCTGAGATGAAGAACGGGAACATGGTTTGTGTAACATTAGCAACACATTATTAACTGTTTGATAATGTAGTCAAGCAAAAGGCTAATCATATTAATTACCATTATGTGTCCGACGTTCTAAAAGCGATACCATTGTGCAGCGTTTACCTCAGTAAGTTCACCGAGTGGATCTGTGAGCTTGTGTGAGTGAGTGGAGGTGGGGCTAATTAGCATATTCATAGATCCGTGTATACTAAATGAAGCAAGGGTGTAGAGTTACATTCAAGCTATTTTAAGGAATGAAGAAATTATTTTCACAGGAAAAGATGTTTAAATATGTCCTTTTGTTGACAGTTTTAAGGGATAAAATTACTGACAAAAGGGGGAATTTAAATCTCAAGATCAACCTTTTAGTCTATGCTGTTTCCTGTTAATGCGTGAACAAAGCCTCACTCAACATTATTTGTAGCATGCCTGCCATCCAATAATTGCAATAAGCTTTGGGCTTTGTTACTTTTGATATGAAAAAAAGTCTCAGCTTTTAAATTCTGTCAACTTTATCATGAAATACAAACAATAAATGCCATTTTGATGCTCTTTAATGTGGCATGACAGATCGCTTTAGCTGCCACAGTTCAATTCGGTGCATCACTAATTCATATTGCACAAAAAAAAAAAAAATGGCAAGAGCTTGCCAAACTGGGCAGTTCCAATTTGAGTGTCTGGCTGCTGTGATTCATTCAGATGAGATTTTGTAGAAGGATAGCTGGCAAGAAGTCTAAATTGTGTATAAATCAAATAGTCCTGAGATCAGTTCTGTGTTGCACCCTCTCATCTACCTTTTGTTTGAGAATGTCGACTGGAGCTTGGTGAGCTTTCAACTTCTTATTTTTGAGGAGGATCTTCCCTCGGAGCTGTAGAGGAGATGGAAGCAAAGGCTCATCCGCAAAATCACTCTCAAACAGGAACTTGGTCACCAGCTTCTCTCCAAACACCGTCTGAAGAGCAAAACATGAACAATGTTCACCTTTCACAGGACACAGACTCATAAAATGAGCAGGTCAAGAACATCTAAAGGAATCTAAAGAGCATTCTGACATAGTGTAAAAATGTACAAAGTACCTTGAAAATCTCAGCCATTTTGCGTTGCTGTGGTAAAGAGCAATGGTTTTCAATGGACAGAATCACAGGCATCTCTGAGTTCACAAACGCTGCACGACTGATGGCCTCGACAACATCCTACAGACCACAAGAGCCGTTCAGTCAACAGAAAACATACATAAAATCAACAGAAGTCTCTTTAAGCATTGATTTCTAAACAGACCTTGAAAGGAATCTTAGTAGTGAGAGTATGTCCATGGTAAATAACAGGCATGCCGTCGTCCCCATCCCAGCAGTCCAACTCAACGCTACGACAGCCCTGCAGCAAAACCTGTGACAGAAGCTATAAGTCAGGCATCATTTACGTGCTGTTTTTTTCCTATGTTATTTACATAGCTACATTCACATGCAGGTGACATCTACAGAACGGCATGTGAAGCAGCGATCGTCAAATATATTTATGGAGTGCATTGTGAGTCGTTTTTCGCCTTGGATCAGGTTCAGGATAAACAGAGAAGTTCGGCTGAAGATGTACCTGGCTGTAAAGCTCCACTGAAGATTCTCCCTTCAGCTGATGGCCCGTGAGGTATGTGTTATGAGAGGACTCGATGTAATAGTACGAGAGCGGATACTGGAGCTCATCCAGGTTCACTTGAGACTCCTCGTTTTTAGAGGCAAAGTTGTCCTTGTCCATTAGAAACCTTCGAGAGGCAGATTCATTTTCAGTCATGTAGCAGAGATTATATGAATATAGCATATTATCCAAATCTCCCAAAGTATTGTGTTTCCGAAACTTCTGGTCCACATTATTTTGTCAAATATGTTTAATAAATCCAAACCTGGCAAATCCTTCAAACGACATCCACCCCATCTGACGCATGTTTGAAGAAGGCTCAAATTTCTGAAGAAACAAAAAAACAAATTAAATGTTATTACATTGGCATGCATATCATTAGATGTCTCATAGTGATTTATGAGCTGGTGAGCTGCTAATATCGAAATGTCAGTCAACGACTCTTATTCTTAATAAAGGAAGAATCAATTGTCCATGTTGTTAATGGTAAATGATGACCCACTGCTGAGAACTTTAAAACCGTGCCAGACCCTTTTGACAGAAGTTTGAAACAATTTTCTTTTTTGACAATAAGTTTTCACATAAATAAGGAAATTCAGTCAAGACAAAGTTTAAATGTTGGCTTGAAAATGTCTTTTCAAGGTTTAAAACAGCTTAAAAAGTTTTGAAGTTTGAAGGTTAGACACACAAGACAGATACATTGACAGTGCCAAGTTTGCTGCACATAGCTTGAAAAGAGAAAAATCATTATATATATTTTTCCTGTAATCGTCTTATTTATTTTTAAAAAACAAAAGGCATGTTCTTAATGACATCCAGAAAGTGACCTTTTTTGTGATAAAACAACAGCACAAATGAACAAGCATTAGCAGTGGCTTTGACGAATCCGGTGATGTTTTATGGTATTAGCTGGTTTGCATCACTTTAAAACATTCAATGCTGTTATATACAATTACATAAACAAGTACAACGATATAAAAATTTCCAAAGATGGTAAAAAAAAGTAAACTTTAGATCTTTATTTCAATCCAAATTCAAAGTTTAAGTGCCGAATTTACTCAAAATGCATTTCTTAAAATCTGTAAATCACAACACAACCATATTAATGTGCTTCATAATAAGAGAGACCTTTGTCAATTTCAGTAGGTGTGATCAGTAAAGTTTATAAAACTCTGGCTTTCAGGGAGTTCTTCTACACACCTGTATGATGCTGAGGATCTCATCATAGCTCAGATGTTCTCCCTGACAGTTGACCAAGAAGTCATTGAGCTGAGAGATGGCCAATCCCAGCACACCCAGCGATGAATTCTCCACTCCAGTGCCATTGGTCACAATGCTTGCAGCTGCAATGGCATCTGAAATTTGCTTCTGGTTTTCAGACATTTGCTGCCGCGTGCGGATAAAAAGGCCCAGGTCAGAGCCGTTGCGAGTTAGGAGATCTGTGAAGAGATCAGCTTTGTAAAACCATCCTACCTCATCAGTTACAAAATCAGGTTTAAAAATGACTATTATTCACACATGCCCACCAAGATCTGGTTGTAGTCCCGTAAGTTTGTCGTCAATCCTCAGTGTAGTGTAGAGAGGAACAGAATCAGGACCCGAGCGACTACATGGCACGGCGTAGGTGTCGAACAGTTCCTTCAGATCCTTGCGACTGCGAATGCTGGACACACAGCAGACAAACGGGAAACTTTCAACAATCATCCAGATTCAAAACACAAGCTGTGTATTTGGTTAGAAGGAAAGGTGTGTTCTACCTAAAAGATTTGAAGAGCTCCACAAATTCAACAAAGCTCATGATGCTGTCAGAGATCATGAGTTCCTGGAAGCCCCTGAAGCAACCTTTCCCTCGTCCATGCCAGCTCCGACTGCTCCAGGCCCTGAGACCACCAAACACAGCAAAACAGCTCTGAAAACTCTGAAGCAAAACAGCCTTTACTACAAGTAATCCAATTTATTCTTCACCATGCACAGATGCACTCATGTCACTGAAACATCTGTGAAAGACTGCATCACTTTAACGTAAGCTTAAACATGCATGCGTATGACATGTGAGAACCAATGAGATCTTGTATAGTTACATCTGAAAGTATCTTAAAAAGAACAGAATCTTGTGAAGCCTGTGTTCTTTCTGGGAATGCACTGAATTTGTATTTTCTGCCTTACCCTGGCTGACTTTTAGAGTTGCTGGGGAGAATGGGGGAGGAATGGGGGCGTGTAGGGGTGGAGATGTTTGTGCTAAAGGAGCCAGAGGAAGATGAGGAAGAGGACAAGGAGGATCCAGGAGACTGGCCTTTGCTGTTGGATAAGGAAAAGGGTCCAGGGTGGCCAGAGGTACTGCAGTCCTCTATGGAAACATTTAAACATGCAACAATGTACCTGATCTCTGAAGACATTCACAACACAAAACCAATTATTTATACTCTCAAGTATCTAAAACAGTTGAAATACCATCCTCAACATTCTTCTACAATTGTGTTTTAGTCCAATTAGCTGTCAATAAAATGTTCAGTAACACTTACCAGCCTCTTCCTGCTCGACACTTTCCAAAGGGTCAGACTCTCTCCTCCCTAAAGTCTCCTTACAGCTCCTGGTCTTGCGTGAGATCATCTCATCATCTGTTCCATCGCCACTGTCCCCCTATGAACAGGACGGTGCATTAGCCAAGTGACATAGTTAAGCCAAGACAGCCTTTGCAGGCTCACGGTCTTCCTCTTCTTACCCTGACTAAGGTTTTCTTCTTCTTTTTGACATTGGAGTTGATGCCCAGCGGACTATTTTTCTGGACTGAGTTCTTCTCTGCACTCTTGCTGGCGGATCCAGGGCCGCTAGTGCCCATATTCCAGCGTCTCCCACCAAACAGTTCAATAGCATGGGCCAGTGTGGGTCCCTCAAATCTACCGTCCTCCTAGAAAAAGGAGTTTTACAGCAATGTAAAAGCCATCGTCAATAAAAAAGGATAACAACAATGAATGGAATTTAGCTTTCAAAAAAGAAAGCTGTGCCTTAGCTGACCAAAGGTTAGCAGAGTTATGTTAAAAGGAAACAGTGGAGGGCAATCATAGTCAAAAGTGAAATGTGTTTGGTGTTGTGAGAACTTCAATATAGAGTAATTCAACACTGAGGAGAATACAACATATGTGCAAAAATCTTTATCTAAAGGCAGTCTACGGCAGTTTAAGCTGGTTCGGCTGATCCATTAGCATGGCCAAACTGGTGTTCAACTGGTTTAGCTGGTCAACCAGTTGATCTGCCACCCTGATCAGCTGACAAGTGCCTTAAACCCTTCTAAAACTATCAAACCAGACCAGCATGACCAGTGGAAAACAGCTCGGTGGCTAGCTAGTGTAAGACCAGCAGGCTTTTTTTATAGCATAATGAGTGAGCATAACATGAAACATTCATTCTGTTAGCTTTAATGTTTTTAAATCACATTCAATCATTTTAAGATTGCACTTTATTTTACAGAATGTGTACTTACAGTGTACTTACCTAAGAACATACTGGGTAATATAAGGTAACTAAAGGGGTTAAGGTTAGGTTTAGGGGTAAGTTCAGGGTTAGTAAGTAGTTATTACCCAGTTATTGTAATTAGTGTAATAACTACATTGTATGTACATGGGGAACAGGACTGTAAAATAAAGTGCTACCCATTTTAAAAACATTAGCAAAATCCTTACAATAAAAATCTTCCATAGTGTTGAACTATTTCAATTCTAAACAGAAACTTGGAATGATCGGTCTATTTGTACTGTGTTCTCACTTGGATTAATTGCATCTGCTAAATGAATAGATGTAGATGTACCTGGTACAAACTAACATACTGCTTTCGCAGCCATTGCAGTCTCTGGTCAGGAAATTTCCTGATCTTCCTGATGGCACTGAGCAGCTCCTGGAGGCCCTTGTGCAGCATGCGTGCCGTGTGCTTGGGGGCCACAAAGTGCAGGAGCCTGTTGTCTGTGGTGTGAAGTCCATAAAGCAGCGTGACACCATTTTCGCCAGGGTTCATGTTACACAGTTTGTGCTGCAGGCACACATAGTTAACATCCACTCCAGGGTGACCCATAAACACAGCCTTCACCACGTTAAGGTCCAGGAGTCCGTCGGACAGTCCACAGTGCACAGGTTGGCCCAGGGGTAAGTGGTCTGGGGATGGTGGATGTCCCATGAAGCCTCTGGCTCTTCCACCTGGGCCGCAGCTACTGTGGGGCTTGGACCAGGTGAGGAAGCAGTTATCGGGCTGTAGACGAAGGAAGCAACGGGCGGTGAGATGGGTCTCGGGGTCGTAGTGGATGACGGTTGCTCCCTGGAGCAGGAACTGGTGGATATCTGGCTGAAGTGAGAGCACGTACCAAGGGATGAGCTCCGTACCGTGGCTAAAGGGTCCATTCACCTCTTCTGTGGTCTGGAGGTCTATGTCCTTAGCCAAATCAAATGGGTCCCCTTCAGAGTCTGAGAGGTCCCCTACTAAAAACCTGAAATAAAAATGACATGAAGCAGGTGAAGCAGACATAAAGGATCAAGTGACTGAATAAATAGAACTCTGCCTGGAAAACTTCTCACTTTCTTGGAAGAGGTCATGCCATATTAGTCTTGTAAAAAGGAGTTGACAGGCGCACACAATATTGACGAGCACTGTCTACCTATGACACACAAATTTAGGGGCCGTTATGTAATATAATACAATGCTACGAGTTAAACTGCTTTAATTTGTGCACTGTGGCAGAGCTGGCATCTTGATCTTAAAGGTGGTTGTGGTTTGGGTCTTATTTACTCTGTCTTGGTCTGGATATGGGTTTTGGTTTGTGGTCTCAGGCAAGACTGCAGTCTATTTCCAAAGAGTATTAAAGGTGATAATTACCTCAACCACAGGTTTGTACTTGTATTACAGTGTATTACAGATGATTCACAAGAATCCCATGGCTTTTAATGGCTACTTAGCCTGAGTGTTCTAAATGAATGCTGCAGTATATTCTTTATAATTAAATTGGACAGTCTGGATCTTGGACCAGCAGTTTTTGGCTTGGGTCTTGGGATAAGGTCTTGGTCTGGATCTGGGCGTTGAGGAGTCTAGTCTTGATTTGGATTTAGGTCTTTGGTATTACTCTGGGTTTTCTGAGGTTGGCATTGGTCTGGGTCTTAGCGGGTGTGGTATTGATCTGGACCTAAGAATTGTGGTTTTGGTCTGTATCTTGGGTGATTGGGGATTGGTCTTGGAGAACATGGTCTTGACTTCAACTCTGCATTGTGGTTTAAGAGGCAGGAAATGCATGCATTTCTAAGTGCAAACACACCAAACCCATACATCTGAAACACTACATGTCACTTAGAGACCAATCCAGTTAGTGCAACCATTGAAACACAACTATCTGGCAACTTACAGGACACGCTCTGACCCAGGTACTTTCCTTGAGAGTTGATAGTAAGGAGAATGGAAGAAAGAAAAAGAAGGAAGTAGTTTGAGAAAGTGCATGGCTTCACACGGGCAAAATCTAGGGGTGGATCTGTACCCAAACACAACATGCTCAACTTTGATCCATTTGTGGTACAAAGTCAGTCCTGCGACTGGAACAGTTCTTGGGAGAGACGTAAAAAAAAAAAAATAAATAAAGTAGTATATCAAAGACTGATTGCACAAGATTCAGTCTCCTGAAAGATGAAAACACTAGAGTCTACAACACAGGCAATGAGATTCTCCAGAGACACAGTATTAACAACCGATACGTGCACCTTCCTCCAGATGACAAAACTGCTTCAGCGTTGAAGACAAACAGAACCAAAAACTCACTGCTTTCTATCTTCTAAGGAAATTTGGGATCTGTAATGCTGCTCTGTACATAGGTCCACATGCATAAACACTATCATGACAACAACATGTTCCACAGAGAAACATTTCAGCCAAATGGCAGGTTTTGGAGTCAACTTATAACTTGACAAGATGTTTAAAGGCTCAGAATAAACCCCAAGCACTTACTGTAGTTCCTTCGCTCTCTTTTAAAAATGATCTCAAGGTTGTCAAGGAAGGTGATTTAGTAGTAAACTGTAAACATTGAATGATATTTTATGGTGTGAATAGAATTTTACAGCAATCCAGCCATAACCTTCATCAAAACATCAAGTGCCCATTCAAGTGCCACATACTGTACATTGAAAGTCTTTTTATCAGATATGCTTTAGTTAATTTAAAGTGTTAGTTCACCCAAAAATGAAAATTATTCCATGATTTACTCACCCTCAAGCCATCCTAGATGTATATGACTATCTTCTTTCAGACGAACATAATAAGGATATTTGTCTTACACAAACACATCGATTTGCGTCACAAGGCCTTTATTAACCCCCTGGAGTCGTGTGGATTCATTTTTTTATGGATGGATGCATTTTATAGTCATAGTCATATACACCTAGGATGGCTTTAGGGTGAGTACATCATAGGACAATTTTCATTTTTGGGTGAACTACCCCTTTAAAATTAGGGTTTTGAAAAATATGAAAAGGACTTTTTTCTCTTTCTGCTGCTTTTGGGTTTGGGATTCTGTGTGTTCTTGTGGTGACAACAATATTAGAGTTGCTACAAAGTAATTTCCATTACTGGAAAGTTCCATTTTACAGTTCAGATGATTGACTCAATTAAACCTTTAAACATAAATGTGTCCATAAGCAACAATCGCATTTGTCAAATCACATACATTTAGCAGTTCCTTGACCAGTCAAGCAACTCCCATTGAGATTCATGGGAATGCTAGTCATTAAAGATCTCATTGGTTTACACAGATAAGTGTAAAGAAATAACCCAAACCTCTATGCAGAGTGCATGTTAAAGGTATTAAAACAAACTGTGAATGCCTCAGCATATAAGGATTAGACTAAACACATCATATATTTGCAAACAAGGTCCAAAATTAACTCACTGGTTTCTGCTCTTGTCTTTGAAGGAATTTTTGGGGGAAACTGTGATCTCTCGTGCTTTCTCCTCAGGCTCCTCTGCCTCCAAGCTTCGGTTGCAACTGCGAATTGTCTGCAGAATGTTACTGACGGTCGCCTCCTTGTCTGAGCTGTGGAGCCCATCGCTCCCAATCCTCTGCAGGAAGTGCTGCTGGCCGTTGTATTCGGTGACAAACTGTGAAAGGTAAAGAGGACTTCACCACAGAGATTCCACACAAAAAAAAAACTCCACAATTATGAACAATACGAGTAGATTTGTGGGCTTTTAAAAGCTTTCATGGGTGATTCAATAGTCACCAGAGTGACAAAATATCTAATTCCCGGCTGAATCATTCTAATGTGTTTTTTGTAAAGCCAGGAAGCAATTCAGCAGGGATATTAAATGTTTGATGAAAAGGTAATTGCTCCAGCTAGCCAAAATGGCTTCAAGACTATTATTGTAACTGTAAAAGACAATTAAATTTGACTGTGGTGATACAATTTCCTGTGTTAATCATCATCACTCTTTGAAAGCACCTAATCCTCACCTCAACAGGATCTTCTTGAGAATCAAAAGAGGGACGTAGTGCAATAATACTGGCTGCACCATCCAGAGCCTCACTAAGTTCCTTAAGGAACACACCACAGAAGGGCACCACTTTGCATCCTGGGATGTTGAGGGCACGGTTGACCACTTTCTTATACTCAGATGATGATTCGTGCTGGGCCATGGCGTCCTTTAGACCACGCATGGTCTCAATATCTGCCTGGTCCATGAACTGCCACATCTTCAGCACTTTGCGAGACCTGGGGAAGAATAAGTGGTGAGCAGGGCCGTAGGGACGTCATTTTGGGTGTCCTGATTGTATATTGTTCAAGGCCTCTTAACATTTTTGTGTACATGCCTGACACCACAGATGCTTAAGTACAACCTGAGTTATATTCTGGTTTAAGTCATACAATCTGTATTTTAAACCATTGTCCGTGACTCATATCATTCCAGTGTTTCTCTTTCCATACCAACACAAATGGGAAAAAAAAAACTGTCTCCAATGCAAACTCAAAGAGGTTGCTACTAGGTGTGTGACGAGATCTCGTGCCACAAGATCTCGCAAGAGTAATATGTGACGAGATTTCTCATAGAGGTGAAAAGCTGTCTCGCGATATTGCCATGACAGAGTGTGACGGTGAAATTAGGATAGAATATGCCACCTCTACGTTTACATTACGCCTCCACTGTCGTTTTGCTTTATATAGAAATAAAAACCATTTAATTCAGTTAGATAACGGTCGCTTCAATCCCATCTAGCTCATCCAACACAAGCTGCAGAGTTGTAAGTAGTGCAGTAGGACTCAGAGTTCACTGATCACGTGACAAGATTAAGTGATGAGATGACTGACAAGACAATGGCGGAGGATTCGTTACACAACAGAGCCAAAGCGTCTGATAAATGTCTTATCTTGTAGAATGCGCGCTCAGCACCACTGTTCGCGAAATCGATAGTAAAACGCGAGTGCGCATTCAAACTTGATTTCAATACCCCGCATTTTGAAAGTGGCTCCCTGATGCATGCAAATATCTCCCAATATAAAAGCTATCTTAGGCTGGGCTGTGTAGTTGTAACCATCTCTTAGTTCTGTATCATGCTTGAAGAAAGACTTGGTCTCTATTTACACGTTGTTGTTGCAATATTGAGAGAGTACTTTGATTACGGTTGCACTTATTGTTTGCACTTAATAAGACTAAGAGAACACTGTTATTCTTTTTTTTTTAATACTGTTTTTATTTCTATGATCAATTTGTGGAAAGGAGTTCAGTTAGGTCAAAAGTTGTAGAATCTCATAAATCATGTACAGTTCTAAGGTCTGAAGAGGCTCATATGAAATCATACAGGAGAGAAGCCAATCAATTGAGTTTGTTGTCTTTTACTGCATATGATAATTCATACTCAGAAAGTAGAACGACATTCAATACAAGATGATTAGTTAAAACATTGCCATTGCCTATACTGTCATTGAGGATTTCTTAAAAATACTGAAAAAATTGTCTCGTCTCATTCTTGTGAGCTAACTGTCTCGTCACACCCCTAGTTGTTACATCTTTTTTCAAAAGTGAAAATTGCACTGTAGAACATTATTAATTAATTTTAATATCTTTATGGTAAGCATAAAACATCTGATAGTGCTGAGATTTTAGTCACCTAAAACAAAAAAACAAAAACATCCCTCGGAAGTGGTAAGAAAAGCAAAGCTGGGTTAGAGAGAGCTTTGTAGAACATCCATAGAATAACTTTGAGTTGGGTTAGAATTGGGTTGCAGATTAATAGAAATACAAACATTGAGACTCATCTTTTCGCATGTTACAAATGTGCTGTCAAAAACAAATCAATGACTCAGGAATGTTCCTCACTTTGTTAAGCATCTTGAAATACAAACAAAGAGGACCATTTATTTATACAGGGCTATTTCTTTTTTAACCAAGCACTTCAAGGCATCATGCCATACCTGAGACCTGCCAAGAACTCCATGACCGCATTGTAATTGCCCATGTTCCAGGAGCACTTCGCCACATGGACGAGGTATGAGAAGACTTCTCTCTTCTCCTCCATGGACCCAGCAGTCAGGATAAGCCAGGTCACCCATGAGCTCACCTAAACACATAACACACACCTTATTATAAGGCCCTACTGACAGACGAACAACTACAACAGTCTGGAGAAAATGCTGATATACCATATCCTACTTACTTTTTTCACTCTTTCACTTTATTACTGTATAATCATCATCATCATCACATATATTTGGAAGAAACACTGCAGATTGTATAACATAAATCTCTAGATTTAAACTAAATCTAGAGTTCAAACATGATTTAATTTACATTTCCAAGAAAAATGAAGATTTGAGTACACATGTAGATTTGAGCCCACTGGAACCCGTAAAACTAACACAGATAACAGGAGTCGTTGATTGGGTCTAGACCAGGGGTGCAAACCTCAGTTCCTGGAGGGCCACAGTAATGGAGAGTTTACTTCAAACCCTGCTCCAACACACTGTAGTTTTCAAAGGCTGCGTCCGAAAGCTTAGGCAGCTGACTTGTTGCCTCGCTGCCTTATCAGACAATGACTTTGTAGGCAGCGTTTGCACACAAAGGTACCTTACGAAACTGATTTCGGTCAGACGTCTGAGGCAGCATAACGGTTTAATGATCTACAGCAAAATAGAGCGAGCTTTGGTGAAAACTAGGCAAATATTTAATTACTACAATAGTAATTTCTCGCTAGAAATTACATCAAGCAAGTGAGAAAGCAATTACAAGAAAGTGGCTGCAACCAACTTTGTCTACTCTTGATGACTGGGTGGACATAGTACATGATATTTTTACAGTGGAGAAGCTAACCTAGGCTTTAAGACTTAAGTCTCAGTTGTTTTCAGTGCTATGGAGAGTTTGGATTTATATATACATTTATATATATATTGGATTTGGATATATATATACTGTATGTATATTTTATATTATATATTTTATTATATATATATATATATATATATATATATATATATATATATATATATATATATTATATATTTTATTATATATATATATATATATATATATATATACACACATATACATACAGTTGTGCTCAAAATTATTCATACCCTTAGTAAATATGACCAAAGAAGGCTATGAAAATAAATTTGCATCGTTAATCCTTTTGATCTTTTATTTTAAAAATCTACAAAAATCCAACCTTTCATTGGAGAATAAGAATTTTAAATGGGGGGAAAATCTCATTATGAAAAAAATGTTTTTCTCCAATACACATTGCTCACAATTAATCATACCCTTTTATTCAATACTTTTTGCAACCTCCTTTTGCCAAGATAACAGCTCTGAGTCTTCTTCTATAATGCCTGATGAGTTTGGAGAACACCTGACAAGAGATCAGTGACCATTCCTTCATGCAGAATCTCTCCAGATCCTTCAGATTCCCAGCTCCATGTTGGTGTTTCTTCTCTTCAGTTCACTCCACTCATTTTCTTTAGGGTTCAGCTCAGGGAACTGGGACGGCCATGGCAGAAGCTTCATTTTGTGCTCAGTGACACATTTTTGTGTTGGTTTTGATGTTTGTTTTGGATCATTGTCCTGTTGGAAGATCCAACCACGACCCATTATATGACTTCTAGCAGGGACAGTCAGGTTTTGATTTTTTATCTGTTGGTATTTGATAGAATCCATGATGCCATGTATCTGAACAAGATGTCCAGGATCTCCGGCCAAAAAATAGGCCCACAACTTTAAAGATACAGCAGTATATTTCATTGTACACATGGGGTACTTTTTACCCCTGTGTGCACCAAACCCATCTTGAGTGTTTGCTGTTAAAAAGCTCATTTTTTTGTTTCATCTGAGATTCTGCATGAAGGAATGGTCACTGATCTCTTGTCAGGTGTTCTCCAAACTCATCAGGCATTATAGAAGAAGACTCAGAGCTGTTATCTTGGCAAAAGGAGGTTGCAAAAAGTATTGAATAAAAGGGTATGATTAATTGTGAGCAATGTGTATTAGAGAAAAACATTTCTTTCATAATGAGATTTTCCCCCCATTTAAAATTCTTATTCTCCAATGAAAGGTTGGATTTTTGTAGATTTTTAAAATAAAAGATCAAAAGGATTAACGATGCAAATTTATTTTCATAGCCTTCTTTGGTCATATTTACCAAGGGTATGAATAATTTTGAACAACTGTATATTTATATATTTTTATATATATATATATATATATATATATATATGAGAGATAGATAGATAGATATAGATATAGTGCATATATAACCCTATACGGTCAGATTTTGTTTAACAGAATAAAATAAAGACAGTCACTATTAGGTGACTTAGGGCAGACATTTTGCAAAAATTGGGTAAATAATGTTTTGCGGTGGGTTGGTTTTGGTGTTGGTTGGGTGTTCTTTGATATTTTTTGTTTGTTTGTTTGTTTGTTTTTTGCTTTATTATTTTCATATAGGGAATGTATAGGATTTATCCATGTCAAATGTATAAGAATATTTTGTTTCAAGTGATTTAATACTTTAATGTAATTAATAAAATAATTTTTGTGATTATTTAAGTGTTTTACATTGATAATGTTTGTATTTCCCTATATTGATTATTTGTTTTTGGATAAATTAACAAAAAAAAGAAAAAAGAAAAAAAAGAAACAGCATTCAATTGAAATTTGATGAACTGCTGAATAAAGGTATTTTTGTAATCTTACAGACTCTGAAGGCAGCATATTTAAGATTTCGGATGAAGCCAAATAATCCTGAAGGACTTGATTAGCTGGATCAGGTGCTTTTCATTAGGGTTGAAGCTAAACTCTGCCCGACTATGGCTTTCCAGGAATTGAGTTTTGCACCCCTGGTCTCTAGACTATATACACCCCCTCATAGTTAAAGAAATAGTTGATCTAATAATTTAAATTCTGCCATTATGTATTTAATAACACACATTTTGTTCCAAATCCTATATTACCCTGTACCAAACTGTATTTCTGAATTTTTGAAGAATATCCTTGCCACCCTTTTCTAAATAATAAAAGTAGATTATTATTGTGATCCATACAAATGCTGGGCTATATTCAAAGTCTTCTGAATTCATACAATTGGGGGGGAAAATCCCATCTCCAATGTTAATTTTTTATTTGTCAGCTTAAAACGGATAGTTCACCCAAAAATGAAAATTATCCCATGATTTACTCACCCTCAAGCCATCCTAGGTGTATATGACTATCTTCTCTCAGACGAACACAATCGGAGTTATATTAAAATATATCCTGGCTCTTCCAAGCTTTATAATGATAGTGAATGGTTCTCATGATTTTTAAAGCCAAAAAAAGCACATCCATCCATCATAAAAATAACCCATACAGCTCCAGGGGGTTAACAAAGGCCTTCTGAAGAGAAGTGATGGGTATTTGTAAGAAAAATATCCATATTTACAACTTTATAAACTATAATAACCAGCTTCCAGCAAACATCCGTACGCAAGTCGTCTTACGGCAGAAGCGTATCCTCTGACGCAACGTATTGATGAACGTGGAAGTGCAGAAGATAGAGCAAAACAAAACACTGGTCACGAATTAGAAGTCTAAAACAAGAAGTTTTAAATAGAAATGTCAGAGGATTTCAATATAAGAGTAGAGGAGCTTGAGTTTGTTAAACCTATTTGTTTTGAACCACGAGAGGTGTCTACTCTCACCTACTCCTACATCATACGTCGGGCCAGAGGTTATGCTTCCGCTGCAAGTCGACTTGTGGTTATTATAGTTTATAAAGTTTTAAATATGGATATTTTTCTTACAAAAACCCATCGCTTCGCTTCAGAAGGCCTTTATTATCCCCTGGAGTGTAGATTACTTTTTTGGGCTTCAAAATCGTGAGAACTATTCACTCCCATTATAAAGCTTGGAAGAGCCAGGATATGTTTTAATATAACTCTGATTGCGTTCGTCTGAAAGAAGATAGTCATATACACCTAGGATGGCTTGAGGGTGAGTAAATCATGGGATAATTTTCATTTTTGGGTGAACTAACCCTTTAATATGCAGAGAATGAAGTCATTTGTGGGTTGTTTCCCTTGAAAAGACTAACACTGTGTGGCTGAAATCAAAACATTGTTCTGTTTGTTTGAACATCCTGACCAATTGCATCCTAGCAATTGCATAACAACATGCTAAAGACTACTCAGAACACCTTAGCAACTGCATAGTTACGCCCTGGCAACCACCTAGAACACCCCAGCCTTGTGGTGGCGAGTCCTGTATGGTCAGTCACCACTCACGTTTTCTCTAAACACAAAGTCACAGAAAATGACCATCTCTAGTCCTGAGCGCTCATAACAGCAATCAGTTTGAGAACAAATATTTATGCCATGGCGTGTTGTAGCTAAAAACACCTCACAGAAAGTCAGTCAGTTACATAAACAGTTGTGCTGGGGTCCGGATGGTCAGGAACGTTTAATACGAGGGGACCGGTACACTGGAGCTCATGTCATTTTGCCAGCTTTCCACTGGACAGACTACTGCTCTTGAGTTACTGTGCAGGTCAACCAGCCAGCAGCGAACGGACAGCAGACTTGACACATTAAAAACTTACGTAAGTGTTGCCAGAGACACTGCACCCTGGAAAGGGCTTCAAAGGTGGCCGTCGATAAAGTGTTTGTGTAAGACCACAACAAAGACAACAAATCCTAGATTGTGTATGGACACCCAGTGGCAACACTTCAGGGATGTATGATGTGGGTTACAGCACAACCAAAATAACACAACACATTGCTGGGGCATTAATTAGTCCACAGGAAGCATTAAGGTAAAAGAGCAAACCAAATCCATCTAAAGGAGGAATCTGTGACTGGTTCACAAAGGACACTAGGATTAATGCTTGGAGGGATGACTTTGTGCTGTGATAGTATTACATCACATCGAAGCCTGTGATCTAGTGAACTCCCTTCTACCAGGAACGCTTCTTCTGATCAACAAGGCAGTGGATAAAAACTTTCAAGGAACTGCACTCAACGATGAAAGATGATTCCTTAGAGCATTACGCTACTTGACAAGATGTAAGACTGATTTCAAAGTCTGTCACAATGTGAAGGTCACTTTACTGAGTTGTGAGTCTTACATAATGAGCACTGCTGTCATGGCTGTAAGCATCTGCAAACCTTTATTTCACATGTTATTCCCAGTCACAACCTGTCTAGATTCCTGCTCTTACATGAAACATAACCAGCTTTGAAGCTTCAACATTTGACATTTTCATGTTTTAAGACTTAGAGTTCAGCCAAAATGGCAAAAACACATTTCACGTCCATTTTGTTTCTCAAAATCAAAACCAGCTGATCTAAAGACAAGCGTGTACCTTAGAGATGACATCACTTTCTTCGAACCCCATTCAAAAGGAGAAACACAATTTTCCTCTGGCACTCTTAGTATCAAATATTTAAGACAACTGCAATAAACTCACATCTGTTAGGATAAGTAGGTACTCATTGTGAACGTGAAAAGTTCCAAGTAAAACAGGCAATAGAACAGACACTTGAGATGGCAACTAACCCTTCCAACTATGACACTGTCATTCGGTGTCTAACTAAATTTTTCTTCAAAAGCCAAAGCTACTTTTCTGCCCTTCCATTTCCACTTCCTTTGGTATGAATCTGCACCATTAAAGAATGCTCACCTCGTTGAATCTTGTGACGAGATCTTCTACTGTGTTGCGATGGTCGTTCTGAGTGGGCATGATGGGGGCGGACAGTGAGGCTTTTAGGTGCGGGTGGCGTTTGTGGCACTCTGGGCTGCCCAGGTCTCGGGTGAGAAAGCTGAGGTAGTCAAGGGGGAAGACGCGACGGTACAGCTGCTGCTCCTGTTCTGTCAGGATGGTGGCGATCTCCTCGGGAAACTGGATGAGGTGCCGCAGATCAGCTAGTTCCTTACTGATGCCCGTCACGGCAGACGGGAGGATGTTGGAGTTGGCCATGGAGCTGCACAGCTGCCGTTCTGAGAGAGACAGAGACAGTGGAGCTTACTGAATAATATCTTTATGGACAGTTAACCGTCAATTCCTTTCTCTAACTGTAAAATCACTCTCCGACCACACTGTACCACTATTTTAATTTTTCTTAACATGAGAGAGGTTTGCAATCTCTAACATTTTGATTGACAGTAAAGAATAACAAGAACATATGAACCAGTCTTGCACTCAAAATTCAGTTGTGGTTTTGGAAATCTAATGGAGTAACGTTGGTTACAGATAGAGATCCACTGGTCGACCGACCGGTTTTTAGTTTTATTTTGGCCGATCTATATTCTGGACTTGCACACAAACTGCAATGCAATCACTTCCCAAAATATAATTTGTGTGGAAATATTACGATGTCTGTAAACAGGACGTTAACACAGGCCAGAGACAGGACTCGCTAAAGACAAATGCAAAGAAGAGAGCACAGACGCACCAGCAGAGCAAATTCTGTACCAGGCAGAGTAAGCTCGCTGTTCACTCAAAATATAGGAAGAAAAACATAAATATTGAATTGGATGAGAGGGTTTATATGAATGTATCTCTGAAGGGAACTAACCGTCTTCAGACAAGTTTCGATGGCATTTTCTTTTCCTCTTACCTTAGTTCCGTATAAAGTAGTATTTATAAGTGCCCAAAGAAAACGCTACAGTTTCATAAGCGCCACCTACTGTCAGGGAGTGTCTTATATAGCATAATTTCACAAATCTAAAGTCAGATCATTCTGTTTTGCTTTAAATCTTGAAATGATCTAATTCAAATCAAAAACAACTGCCCAACTTTGTTTGGATCATGATTAAAATGCTGTGGTTACCTCTAATTTCAAATGGCTACAGATTTTTTGTTTAAGGCCAGTTTGTCTGTTATAGAGCAAATAAACAACAAATAAATTTAGTTAAAGAAAAAAAAAAAAAAAAAAAAAAGTCAGCAACCGGTACCAAAATCAGCCAATTTGCTTGTTAAAAAAAAAAAAAAATTGGAATCGGCCATGAAAAACCATAATCGGTCCATCACTAGTTACAGAATGCAGAATCACTCTCTTTTATAACCAAACTGTATATGAATAGAACGGTACTGAGTACAGGACGAACAACCAGATTCTTCTGCTGTGTAAACATGGCCATTCAAATGGGGTTTGCCTAATGGGACTGGTTTAGTTTGCCATTTTAAAGACACACCCACTCCATTTCAAAATATCTATAGCTCACTCCACAGGCAACATTTTAAGGCATCATTGGAGTGTCTTGATTCAAATCTTGTTTCAAAAAGTAGGAAGAAAACTTATGCTACCTAAGACGTAGCCTAAGATACAAGTCTTAGGCTATATTCTAAGGTAGCATTACATGTATCCTTCAAAAATAAATCCAAGATGGTGGACAATGTAGAAGAAACATCGATTATAAAATCAAATTCATTATGTACTGGAAAGTTTAGCTAAAATGTAATTAAAACAGACTAGTTAGAGCTATTTATACAGCACACAAAGTTGCATTTGTAGAGAGTGGTCAGTAGGTTTTGGAACAGAGCCATTAAATGGGACATTTCTTACTTTTATAAATTCAATCAACCATTTTCACATCAACACACACAAATCAATATCCTTTATTTCCGCACAACAGGGTTGATGGTTCAGTTCAGTACAGCACAGTGCAAAGGAGGAAGATAAACACAGACATAGATAAACCAATCATAATACAATAAAGCGCAGTATTTACACAGTAATTAAAGAGAAGAGGAGAGTACCCGCAAAAGACAAAATAAATAACTTTGATAATGTATACTGTGTGACTGTGGCCTCATCAGTGCAGTCTAGTAAAAGTCGAAGACGCCATACATGCCAGAGTTGTAAATATCCACAATAACCCATATAACTGTGACACTGATGGACCATTTCTTAACATCACCAGGCACAGTCATCCTTCATTAAGCCTCAGTATATTTACATATCTCCACTGTTTCCTCCACTCTCGCTTGAGATTGTGATCAGAAAACGGTTATGCTGGTATGGTGCTCAAGGGCAGGTCAAGCAAAAATAATATAAATACTGTGAATCATGCTTGTCTGGATAGCATCAGCTGTCAAAAGCAGTGTTTGCAGACTCCTTCGGCTCGACGCGCCACCATGGCGACCGTCGGAACAGGAGGGGCAGAGTGAGAGTGCCGTTTGATTTGTGTATCCAGTCTGAAGCCTTCTGATAGAACATGAGGGTGTGTTTCTAGTACACACTGAGACTCAAATGCAGCATCATATCAAAACCACATAAGCTGTTTGGAATGATATACATTTTGGTGTTAGCATGTTGCTAAGCTAATGGCAATACTCTAAACAAATAATAAGCAAAAATTATGACACTTTTATCAAAACGGAATATAAGTAACAAGACAGTATGCTGTCTAGGTAAGCCGCTAACTAGCATACACATACGAACGCAGTCAAAGCCTTTGCAGTTGAGCTCAAAAACGCAATTATGAAGAGAATCAAACTACTTGGGGGAAAAAAAAAGTTTGAATAAACCTGAGCTGTTTCGTAACGTCCTTTATGTCGCATAAAATAGGCCAATGGCCAATCATGCTAAGAGCTTTTCTGAGGTGAGTTTCAGGTACATCGCAGCATCATGCTGTTGTCTCACATCCATTCACATTTCATTAGCCATCACATGCATCTGCCTTGTGTCCGTTTCTCCCCGCACATGGTATCTTTTGAAGCAAAATGGAGGGAAATGAATACACCGCATTAGGCTGTGAATTAGCTGCCCTGATCTTTATGCATGGGCCACTCACGATGCAGGTCTCAAAGCAGACAGGAAGCAGCGCTCATTTTGTAATCCTGCTATTGGGACATGCTGAGGTACATGTCCTGCTAAAATCATCCTTATTGATCATACATATGCTAGAACTGCACAATAAATTAGAAAAAATAATTGTGATTGCATTTACAGCTACTGCAATAAACAAATAGTGAAAAGTGTTGATTAAAGCATTGCATTTATGTGCAATCCCATTTTTGTCATAATTATCCAGGCCTATAACTCATGTTTATGATTCTAGGCATATGCAAACACACTCTGTAATATGCAATTAAATGGAAAAGCAGATATCTAAGAATTTATTTAGACGTGATGCTGATACAACTCATTAAAGGGTTAGTTTACTCAAAAATGAAATTTGTCATTAATTACTCACCCTCATGTCGTTCCAAACCCGTAAGACTTTCGTTCATCTTCGGAACACAAATTAAGATATTTTTGATGAAATCCAAGGGTATCTGACCCACACATAAGCAGCAACGTCATTGCACCTTTTGACGTCCAGAAAGGTAGTTAAAAACATGGTTAAAATAGTCAATGTGACTACAGTGGTTCAACCTTAATGTTATGAAGCGACGAGAATACTTTTTGTGCGCAAAAACAAAACAAAAAAACGACTTTATTCAACAATTTGAACCGTTGTCATACATAGTAACCTCAGTGCAGGCTTCCTTGTTTATGTCCGAATGCCGACTCATTATTAGCCGGATCCTGTGTCAGCATCACATGCATGCGTTGTGCTGCTCACGTGTTCAGCTTCAACCAATACTGAGTTGGCATTTGGACGTAAAGAAGGAAGCCTGCACTGAGTTCACCATGTATGACAACGGTTCAAACTGTTGAATAAAGTCGTTATTTTTGTGTTGTTTTTGCGCACGAAAAGTATTCTCGTCGCTTCATAATATTAAGGTTGAACCACTATAGTCACGTTGACTATTTTAACCATGTTTCCCACTACCTTTCTGGACGTCAAAAGGTGCAATGACGTTGCTGCCTATGTGTGGATCAGATACCCTCGGGTTTCATAAAAAATATCTTAATTTGTGTTCCGAAGATGAACGAAGGTCTTACAGGTTTGGAACGACATGAGGGTGAGTACTTAATGACAGAAATTTCATTTTTGGGTGAACTAACCCTTTAAAAGGAGAAAGGAGCCTTCATCTTGGACAGAAACAGTCTGGCTTATGCATGTTTGATTTATGTCCAGTGGAGTTTGACTTACAATAACATCCCTAGCATCTCATCTCCTAAGGAAAATAAATCATTAGTAGACAGTGCTTCTGCAAAATAACTAACCTGTAACTGCCTAGGTGGACAGAAGTCCTATATAAACCATACAAACATTATTACATACATTTGCTGTCTTGAATATGTAGGGAAGACCAACTGTAACAAACTAAATATGTTCAATCACAAAACAGTTAGAGTGATGACACTCACTTAAAAGCTTAGTAGAGTTCTCTCTCTGCCTGAAAAAAATTTGGATTGATTCACTTGAATCATATGCATTAAGGTAATCTGGTCTATTATTAATGCTACAGTTGCATTATAGATATATATACTGTAAATGCTTCCTATACCAAATGGTAAGAGGTAGATTTGCATTATTCATGTTATGAAAGCAATGCCCTCTAGACTCTTCTACAACCTCCAGAATTGTGCTTCAAATGAAGTCACAATAAAAAAGAATTCAGAATAACCTTGAGCACTACTGTATGTTTCATTTTTATTTAACAAATGAGTGAAAGCCTCCAGAACATCATAACCTTGCAAAATAGAAATCTCTTTCATAACCACGTGTGGATGTACCATCAAACTACACACTCATTTTAATTCATCTATCACTCAGTTTAGTATTAAGCTTGGTTTAGTATTTTAATTTAGGTTCAATGCAGTTAAAATTGCATTCATCAAGAGAGGACTGTACAGAAGAAAAAAAAAAAAAAAGCATATTAAAATAAAATAAATTAAATTAAATATTGATTACTGTATACCTGTCTGACATAAAATACTACTAAAAATCAATGCCACAACATTGTTTCTAGGGATGTTTTTGGCGAGTCTTCTTGAACCAACAACCCTTGGTCTGCTAAAGGTACAGTACATGGTTAACACTCTGAAAACAAACCCCAACACTTTAGTCCTTGACACCAGGCACTGGCCACCAGAACAGCACCATTGATACAATATTGAAAATAACTCCACAAGTGACAGCACTGCCTGTTGTTGTGTGTATGGTAGAGTTGAAGCGTCACTTACTGAGTATCCTGTAGTCCATCCTCTGCGAGTGGGAGTGTTTCATGGTTGTGGTCGCAGCGGCAGGCGGCTCGCTGACTCCCTGCTTCACGCCACAACGGCGAGAGGTGTTTAGCCACATTTCAACTCAGCCTGACTGCAGCTGCCAGCCCTCCACTACCACAAATCTGACTCGCTGCATATCTCACATACACACACACACACACACAGTTTGGCCACTCTTACTCCCCTCCCTCTCTCTCTCTTGTTCTCTCTCTCTCTCACATTCACTCAAGCTCATGCACTTACTCTCTCCATTGGCTGCTCCTTCCTGGCAGGTCATGTTACTCATAGATGAAAGCAACACATAGTGTTAAGTGGAGGGCAGGGAAATTGAGCACCCAAACATGCTCCCATCACCAGTAAAGAGCTCGGCGGTTTACTTGGGTAAGAGTCCAGTGAGAATTTGATAGGCAAACAATGACTTTATAGGCATTTGAGTCATAAATTTTGGTATGGGACTTTAGGGATGTGCTTGAATGTGATTGTTTCCATCATTAACCTTCCCAGCACATACTGAGAGAGACTGATCGAAGAACAAGAACTCACATGGTTTTATCGTCCACATGCAAGCTCCATTAAGCACAGATAAAAGCTTTCCGGTAGATCCAGGGATCGCATTTATAAACTCAAGGCCATTAACAACTGAAATCAATTTTATCCCTTAAGACGTGACAGTCATAGTTCAGTCCATACTTTCTCTGAAATCACTTACACAACTTCAATATCACAGTTAATTTGGCCTCTCATGTCTTTCCAAACCCGTATGACTTTTTTTCATGGGACACAAAATGAGAAATTTTGAAGAATGTATAGGAAAGCATTGCATGAACAATGAAAGCAAACAGTAAACTGGGGTCCAAAATGGCTCCAAAATGGACAAAAAGTACAATTAAAGTGCCATTACAGTTGCACACAAACTTTTCTACATATTTTGGATTCATTTTAAGCCAGCTATATAGTAATTTTTAAACAACAGTTGGGTTAAATAAAACTGCCCAGCATGTTAAACATTTAACCCAACCGCTGGTTTAAAACAACCCAATCGCTGGGTTTGTCCATTTTCAACTCGGTTTGTTTTTAACCCAGCATTTTTTAGTGAACTCTTATGGTGGTTTTTGTATTCTGAAAGTCCTTTGTAACCATCTAACTGCATTATGTAAGCAGCATGAACATTCTGTAAAATACTTCCTATAATATTCTCAGTTCTACAAAGTTCTACAGAAAAAAAAACCCATAGAGGTTTGAAATTACATGAGAGAGAGAAATAATGGCCATTTTCATTTATTTCATATATAAGTTTCCAATATATTATTTTAAATACTGCAATATACAAAAGATGGTAAAGTAAAATAAGTCTCATTTGACATAGAAGAAGATCTTCTGTTTCCTGCACATGAATTCATAACACAACACACGTCATCAGCACACTGCTCGAAATCTCAGTGCTATTTAAACACACCCCGACTGTCTTACAGAACCTGGGCTGTGCGCAATGCCTCACCTCCAGTGGTAAAGGTCTCAGAGTTTGCATTTTTCCTGTGAGCACAGAGCCGCCTCTCATTCAGCACATTTGTGAGTGACTGTGTTCTCCTGACCTGACCCGGCCGGCACTATTCCTGTCCACCTCCATTTCTCACCACTGAAACTCTGTTTGCGTGCTTCTGTATTGTTTTTGAGTATCCAAATTCTACAACACCACTCTTTATTTTATATTTCTCCTAAAATGAGTGTCCCTCTATAATAAAAACCTGCAAATACAACTGGAAATGGAGAAAACCACCTGTTGCTCCCATACAAAAGACGTTCTGGAGTGAACCTGACCCCCCTGTGGATGCAGTTAATAAAAACCTTTGCTGCTGCATAAATGAGAGATGAATCATAGAGATGGAGCCTTTGCAATGACACAAAAGCCTTACTCTTCAAATAGAACCAAACCCAATGACTCCACTGAAAACTGCAGGAAGCACCATTTTGGTGGATAAGGGACATAACCACTATATTTTCAGATTAGTTTTCAATCAGTACGAATGATCCAGTCATTGATGAATCGATTGCAGCTGGTTCAAAAAAGCCACTGCTAGATTATTGACCGGCACGAGAAAGAGGGACAGAATCACTCCGATTTCAGCATCCCTTCAATGGTTACCTATCAGATATAGGATCGACTTTAAGGCCCTATTAATATTTTTAAAAATTTTAACTGGTCTCGCTCCCTCTCATCTGTTAGATCTTGTTATTCTACACCAGCCAGTACACTTGGCCAATGAACTTTTGCTTCAGGTACCGCAGTCCTAAGTCAAGGAAAAAGGCGACTGTGCCTTTTCGATAGCCAGACCTAGTGTCCAGTTTTCTTGATTGCTTTGTACAGCACTTTGGGTTGCACTCGTGGCAGTAGAAATGTGCTTTATAAGAAACTAAACTAAACTAAACTATACCTTCTGTCTCCCCAAATCTTTAATGTTTGTTAGATCCTGGTGTAGAGATATTCAGATCCCTTTGGACCGTCCAATGTAAATTTAAGGGGTTTATTTAACCCATTTTATCATCCATCAGGCTAAAATTGTCCGTAAATTTTCTCGCTGTAAGTAAAAGAAAATAACTTCAAAAAGCTCAGGCCTCAATAATGACTTTTTTTGTTGGCTACTCATGCCAGTAGTGATTTTATTTTTAGAAATGCATTTTAAAGGGGTCATGAAATGGATTTTTGTATTATTTTATAATGTTTCCTGGGGTGCACTTCCAATGTTAGTATGATTTTTACATCAAAAATGGTCATAATTTAGAAATAAAAGGCATTTTTCCTACCCTGATTTTATCCCTCTGATTTGAACGCTCTGTTTGAAGGGGCGTGTCTGCTGTGAGACTTCTGTGATTGGTTGACATCTTGCAATTGAAATAAGTATTACATGGTGGAATCCTTTCGAATACTTTTACCACATTTTTGCTATTACAGCTTTTGAGATTAACAAATCGTAAAAAAAAGTGCTGATTATTGCATGATATTTAGATCTATTCCTATCACAATGAAGGTTGCAGTGATGAGCATTGAGCAGATGACAGACATCAGTGATCTCGTCATTGCAACGCAATTTCTATATTCTCACGAAATGCTTTCACCATAACTAACAATGCACAATACATTAAATACAGTAAGAGATTTACTGTGTAGTGTAAGAGAGTCATACATAATGGGAGTTTTGGCAAGTGTCCAGATAAATTCACGCTGCGTGATCAACAGATTCAGCCATTATAAAGAGAGTGTTCTTTGAAGTAAAAATACTAGGATTATTACTAGGATTATTGTCATTACCAGTTTAAAAAAATGAAATATATTACTTTCAGTTTGCAGGGTCCTTGCTGATTCCAGAACAGTTGATTCCTGATCTTTGAGCAAAAGTTTTTGGGCAAAGCCAGTATTGTATTGCGACTTGTTCTCAAAACAGTCGCTGGTAAAATGTGCAGTACAAATACGCAAGACAGCACTGACATGACTAGGACGTTCGTTAAAAATAAACTAAATATATTTTTCTCTGACATCGGGATCCTTCGGCAGCTTATGCAAACATGATGTTTTTCCACAGCCAGGGACAGCACAACATCTGCATGGCATCCCAATCTTGTTATTATCACAATCTTATTGTAAACAACTAGGCCTACTTTAGATCCACTCGCTGCTCATCAACTGAACATCAGTGGGCGGGGCTAATGATGTGATGATGTAAAAGTAGGTGTTGTTGTCTAGCTCCAGAGGCAGTCGTATGTAAATGATTGCGCCCGTGACATCACATGCCACCTCTGATCCAAACGAAGCTTTTGGCAAATGGCAAAAAAACCATTTTAAAAGGAAAAAAGGACAATATGTAAAACAGATTTCAGGTGCACAATGTTGCCATCTCCTAAAATAAACATGAGACATCTGTATGGGGTAAAAAAAAAAAAAATTAACCACCTGCACCATGGCCTCATTGGTTCATTCCCCAAAAACAAAAACATTTCAATGCCCGACCCAACAAAATGGTCTACAACTACAAATTGTAACCAACTTTGCTGCCCAAAACAGCTAATAAAGCTCAGCACACAATGAGATTTTTGGTGTCACTAAATTTGCAGAACATCTTTACCTCTCACTATGTTTTAAAAGCCCAAAAATGGTGAGAATGTCCATTGAGAGGGGCCAGATTGCATTTTGGCCCAGATGCCTGAACTTCCCATAGCTCGCGAGAGAAAAATAATGCTTGTGTATTTAATTATAAGGCCATGAATACCAGGGTCACTGACTCATGATCCCACACAGACGTCATGTCACCTGGAATTAGTCCAGAGCGCCAGCGCGTTCAAATCATTGAGGATCGTTTTACACTGACATGTCTCACAAAGGGCTTGAAGGTTACACTGCAAATGGATGAGCGCCAGTTGATAAGCTAATGCGGCCAGAATCGAATTAAAGGGAGAGCACTGTCTGACTTTTTGCAAATCAAAGCAGGCGTTTGAAGTGTGCTGTTTGAATTGGTTGGCGAGCCAGAGTGAAAGAGGCGAGGGTTGAGGAAGTCAGAGACAGACGCCCTTCTCCCCCGCGTCGGTCACGTTACACAGTCCTCGATGGAGGATAGATTTTTGGAGGATGATTTTCATTAGTTCATAACCTGCTTCTGCGGCGCCTGTAAGAGGCCTCCTCATAAATCATCTTTCAGCAAGCAGGACTGCTGTGTTCTCTTCCGAATAAAAGACTAACACTCTGAAACCACACAACAATAAAGCAAAGATTATATGAATTATCTTAAAAGAAAGAATTATTCTCGTGCAGAAAATATTATCTCACTATTATTGTGGTTGTAACAAAGTTTTCAACTAAGACTAGCTTCTACAATCAATGCTGAAAATCTTTCCTGAATGATTATAAATACAAACGCACAAATGCATTACTTTGAATGCAGAACATTTCTTTAAAAAGATGAAGTAGCTTGTGAATGATTAGAAAATTATTGTAAAAATTTGAAATATGTCGGAAATCAAGGCTTCTTCTAGTGTCGCAAGGCAACACTGGTGGGCTTGATCTGAGAAAACCAAGTTAGTGATCTCTTGGGAATGATCCTCACATTCCAATCAAACCAAATCTTTGATAATTCTGTCCAGAGGAACCACAAAGACCAAAGAAGATACACAGAGGAAAAAAAAAAAAAACAGCCTTTGATCTATAGAAATAAAACATCCACAAGGGACCCTCAAAGTTGTTTCTATTTTATCTGTTCAACCTGCATAGAAAGTATTGTTTGTTTTGGCTGTGGTTGTGTAGCATGCAGAAATTAGTGTCGGCCTCAGACGGATGCAACAAGCACTTCTGAAGAAGAACAAGCTGCTAGAATTGTCAGGTTAGTGTCGATACTCAAGAGTTTTGATGAGGTACCACGTAGCATGCAAATACAGTATCCATGAGCAACTGTATATTCTGTGTATCTACAGAGTCATTACATTAATATATACATTATACAGTACATTGGGATAGACACAAATTCTGTCTAGACATATTTCATGCTAATTTATGTGGTTGTGTCTATACGCTTTTTGCCATTAGCTGCCGCTTTGATGCATGTGAATCTATTATTGTGGCTAAGATTTGAATTAGCATCCATTAAAAAAAAAAAAAAAGTGTCAGTTTCATTCATTTTCAATAAATATCCATCAACAATATTTATAACAGTAGTGAAAAGCCATCGAAGATGGAAATGAATCAGTTTCATTTTGTTTATATCATTATAACCAGACAGAACATCAATTTAAAAATGACAACTAATTATTAAACATTAACATCCTGCATAACTTTAAAGGATAAGTTGGCGAATTTTTAACCAGCTTCATATTGTTACAATGTCGGAAGTATATGTAAATTAACAATGCGTACTCTTTTTCCATGTTACCTGCACCCAGATATCCCAGTTTATTAGTCAAAAAAGTCAGGTCATTTTGCGTCATCCAGCACCTTTTGACAGCTTTAGGGCTTTTGTTAAAACTACAGATCGAAGTTCAACATTTTTATAGTCCCACACACCAACAGTTGGTTTGACATAGGGGAAGTGCTCCAAAATAAAAATGCATTATTGGTATTGAATTTTTTTTAAGAGAACACCCTTTTCTCCATTTTCTCTAGTCATGTAGCACCAATTAAAAAATAAATAAATAAACGTCCCCCTTTAATCGTAAAAACACCAGCGTGAAGCTTCAATAAAACAGAAATCGGTGGGTTTCTTTACCTTTAAGCATTGGTCGACCTGTGGAGCCAACAGTGAAGCTGGGAAGAGAACTTCGGGCCCCGAGAGCAGCTGTCGCCTCCAGCAGGGCCCCGCTCAGATGAGCTGCAATGCTGGTTCTAGGAGGACAAGCCCGAAATCTAATCTGCAACGTGGAGACCGGCGGCCATGACACCGCTTGGGCAAGCAGCTTCCTGGATGGGTTCAGGAGATGGACCTCAGGACTCAGTGTAGGAACAACATGGCCAATCTGCAGAAAAGAGAGTCAATGAGAATCCATGTTAATGTTTGATTTTGTACAGTTAGGCAGAGAGACATGCTGTCTGAAGTTGGTTCTAACATAGTGGTTCTCAACCTTTTAGACTCCAAGTTCCCCTTTGTCCAAGACAATATACAAAGTCCCTATTATCAGAGCTGATATTTACCTCTGGTACTTCTGTTGTAATAAAATCAAAAATATGGATGTCATTTTGTTGTACATCTTAATATTTAGTGTTTTGTTTAAAATAAATCTTTTTTTTAGCATTTTATTTAAGGGGTCCTTGATTATGATTTCACTTTTTTAATTTTAGTTAGTGTGTAATGTTGCTGTTAAGCATAAACGACATCTGCAAAGTTACAACGCTCAAAGTTCAATGCAAAGTGAGATATTTTCTTTTATAGAAATCACTTTTTAAGGACTACAACAAATGGCTGGTAGAGACTACAACGAGCTTCTTCTTGGGTTGATCACAAACCCCAATATTTTCATAAACCCTGCCCCCGGGAACACGCAACAAAGGGGGTGAGGCCATGTTGGGCTGCTTTAGAGAAGAGGAAGAGTTGTTGTAGTAGAGTGTTGTTACCATGCCGTCATTTTACACCGGACTGCTTCACAAACGAGGGTCAATTCAATGCTGGATTTGCACAAAAGATTAACATGACGGCACATGCTAGTCAATGAGTTGAATCAACTCCACAGCAACTACATACATTTATCCACTAACCATTCAGAAACGTCCAGTTGCATTCTAAAAGTTGTAACTTCTTCCTGAGTCTCTCCATCAGTGTCCGACTCCGGTTTGAACAATGTAAGGCTGAACACCGTTACTGACAATCCTCATTTTGGCTGCGTGAGATTCTCCAGCTTTGTTGTTGTTGAGCAACTGAAGCGTGAGCTGTTAAACTCCTCCCTCTTCTGGAAAGGGGGCCAGGACCAGCAGCTCATTTGCATTTAAAGGGACACACACAAAAATGGTGTGTTTTTGCTCACACCTAAATCGGGGCAAATTTGACAAGCTATAATAAATGATCTGTGGGGTATTTTGAGCTGAAACTTCCGACACATTCTGGGGACACCAGAAACTTATATTATATCTTGTGGAAAGGGGCATAATAGTTTCCCTTTAAATAATGAATTAATATAATTACATTTAAATCATTTTAATATGGGGTCCCTGGAAGTTTGCTGAGTGTTCATAGTTGGCCTCGGCCCCCTGATTGAGAACCAGGTCTAATCAAATAAGCTCAATGTGTCAACTAGTGGCAGAACTAATCAACAGGCTGACTAGTCAATACAGCCTATAAAAGAAATGAAGGTTGCCATATAGCCTCTTTATTAATCTCTGACTTTGTGCCCTCTTGTGATTTAATTGCTGTAAGTGTGAACAACCCAATGAACCAATAGCAGGTTCCTTAATAATGATGATAACAGGAAGTTTAAAAAAAGAAATCTCTTCTGAACTAGTAATTGCTAGATGGTCTGCCCTATAAAAACAGAAATGGAGAGCAACAATCCCATATCTTCCCATCAAAATTATCCTGATTGTGTGAGAGTCATTTTTTGTGATTTGGTCATTTTACTTCTATCTTTGACGTAGCGCACATATCCTCGCTCTGCAGTGAGCGGCCATTATTTCACAATTACTGCTCGCAGACAGCATTTCTGCCTGCTGCTTCCAGGAAAGTCATTACAGCTGTTGTCTGTGCCCTTCCTCTGAAACGATTGACCCAGCTTCTTTGCCACCTCTCTCCCCAAACGGCACTGGCACTGATGAGTATTAAACCACTCTCATTGGATAAATGGATTCAGCGGCAGTGCTGCATTATATAGACGACTACCGGATGCTCTGAGATAAAACAAAGCAGCTTTATTACAAGGGACATCACAGGACCTTGAGGTTATTTCACTTAAAGTGTGTTTTTAATGTAAAATATATACATTAATATATATATTATATATATATACACATTAATATATATATATATATATATATATATATATATAGAATTTTGAAAACAGTTGTGTTGCTTAATATTTTGTGGAAACAATGATACTTTTTGTTTCAGGATTCTTTAATGGATAGAATATTCAACTAAACACCTTTGGATCTATGTTGAGCTCTAGAAAAATAATCAGCAGATGCTTATTTCAAGGGTGAGGTGGGTAACGTCTCTAATTGGACACAAAGAGCGTTTCGCTCTCCACTGAGGATAAAGGAGCTTATTGCCACAGCAACCAGGATGAAAGATTCTTGATAGTGCTTAGCAAGTCAATTGCTCCGTTTCTCATTTTTCTCACTTCAAACAAAGACATGACAACAACAACAAGAAAAAAAAAAAACTCAATCAAGACAGGGACTTGCATAATGAGGTAATGCTCCTTTGAAACGTGTTTATGGGGTTTTAACCAAGAAAAGAAAGCCTGGTTTCTTATACTCACGAAAAGAACGTCATCATGGTAAGCTTGAAAGGCAAAGAGAAACACATTTTTGAGTTGCTGCCGACCAATTACTGCACTTGATCTCTAAATATTTCATGTCACTTTGAGATTAGTCATTACATGAGTTAACCTTATTTAGAGCCCAAATAACCAATGGACTTGCATGTTCACAGTACATTATCATAAATTATAACTTGGCGTTGTTTGGTTGCAATGTTGAATCTGACTGGTTCAAAGACAGTCTATTCATTGCTGTAACTGTATGTCTATGTATTTTGACTCCATCCGTTGCACATTACTTCACCACATTCTTTGACACATTTATGAACTTTTGGTGCATCTCTATAAATGCAGGGGGTCTGCATTCATTTACAATACTTCAAAGATCGGACATCATTTTTCTTTTATGTATTGTAATTTGCATTGCAAGCTGTATAATGTGGATGAAATAATACTGTAGTAAGGCTGCCATCAGTCACTTACTGATGTAGAAACTGTGCAAACATGCAGGACTTCAAGTACAGCACCTGTAAAATGGGCCCCATTGTTTCTGAATGTTAAACTACAGCACTAAGCAAACTGTCTCCTTATCTGAAAAATGATTTTGCAGAATTGGCAGTCCTCAGATCCCCTCCCTGAGCCGTAGAGCCGTGGTCCTTTATAATTACTCTTTAATGGGATGGGTTTCCTGCTCTGCTCATGATAAAAGCTAAGTCTGCATTTGTTAGATCTTGAACTGGACCACAGGGACTAAAATCTGCACGTTTACCAGCCGGCACTCATTCTTTTTGGTTTCAAAATCAACAGCACAAATGCTAACAAGATACTCATATTTTCAGAAGAAAATATGGCTGGTTGTAGCGGCCACAGTCTTAAAAATATAGGGGTTTTTTGGGGGGTTTTTTTCAGTGATGCCATAGAACAACAATTTTTGGTTACCCAAAGAACCTTTCAGTGAGCAGTTCTTAAAACTATAAAGAACCTTTTGTGGAATGGAGAGGTTCCATTATTTTTCATAGTGGTAAAACTGATCCATATGAATTGAGCGGTTTAGTCCAAAATTTCCTGAAGAGACTTGATCGCTTTATATGATGAACAGATTGAATTTAGTCTTTTATTCACATATAAACATTAATCAACGCACACATCAGTTGTGGCAAACGGAAGCTCAAGCATGTTTGCTTGACGTGCGAGAACCAATCAGGTTTATTCTCATGTGTTACGCAGCACATTTGAGCTTCCGCAAGAGGTTTGATCTCACACGTCAAGCAGGTACGGTTGAGCTTCTGTTTTATGTTTGTTGATCAGTGTTTATATGTGAATAAAATCTGTTCACCATAAAGCGATCAAGTCTCTTCAGAAAATTTGGACTAAACCACTCAATTCATAGCATAGTTTTACGATCTCTTTATGAACTTTTTGAAGAGTCAAAGTTCCAGTTGTGTAGCTGTCTATGGAAGGACAGAAATCGCTCAGATTTCATTAAAAAGATCTTTATTTTGTGTTCCGAAGATGAACGAAAGTCTTAAGGGTTTGGAATGACAAGAGGGTGAGTAATGACAGAATTTTAATTTTTGGGTAGGGTGACCAGACATCCTGTTTTTCCCTGGACAGTCCCGTATTTCAGCTCTATTTTTAGTGTCCCGACTTAAGAAAAAAAATCATGTTTTGTCCTGCATTTCTTTCATAAAATTTCCTTACGACTGGGTGATCATAGAATGAGTAGTACAAGTAGTAGTAGTAGTAGTAGTAGTAGTAGTGTTCTGTCACGCGAGAACAGCCCAATCAAATTCGTTGTATAACAAAAGTGAAGGCAGGATAGGCGGAATTGTGCTGAATGAAGTGTGCGCTCTCCCTCTCTTTCCTTGCATGCGATCCCAGTTCTCTCAGACAGCACGCGATCAGTTCTCCTTGTGCCTGAATGGTCAAATGCACACATACAGTAGTTGCCAAAATGTCCATCGTGTGGAGCATCTCATGTAAATACAGTCGGTTATGGCTCAAGTGGACGTAAACAGGTGGGTGAAAACCGGATATGTATCAGTATATTACGTCCATGAATTAAAGGGACAATAGCCTAATTAAATATTTGTCTGTCATTAATGTTAATCAGTTAACAAAATATTTTAAATAAATGTATACATGGTAAAAAAAAAAAAAAAAAAAAAAAAAAACTACTGTATCTGAAAAACAAGTTTATTTAATTTGTATCTCTATTGTATTTGTCGTATTGTTGTAAATGTCCTTTTTTATAGAAATTTGTAACACATACATTATATATATATTATAGAAATAAAATCATATGCCAAAAATTAATATCTCATATTACAAATAAAATGGCCTTCAAATAAAACAGTTGCCATGCCAAATTGCTACTGTAAACAAAAGCTCACAACGCTTGCCCCGCCTCAGGGGGCATCTGATTGGTTCACTGTTATAGAACTGACATTGATGAGCAGTGCTGCGTGTAAAAGTTGAAATTCTTTTAACTTGACACGTGTCTTAAAAACGCTGCACTCATGTGCGAGATGCTGCAAAAGACACAAGATGCGAGCGCAGCGGTCATACACGTCTGCCTAGAGCGTGTTTACATAGAAAAACAATGGAAAAGTAGCGCATTGGAGAGGAAAAACAAGTTCTGTGTGAACGGCCCCTAAGAGTGCAGGTTGTTATAGTTTTTTTTTTTTTTTTTTTTTTTTTTTTAGGTAATCTGGGTGGTTACTAGAGCATTTCTAAATGGTTGAGAGCTGGTCCATGTCAAAACCATCAGCTTTGGAAAGTAATCACCTGGCATGCTTCAGTGATGCCAAGTGCCACAGTACTGCAGAACATGTCTGGCTCTAGAAATCCTTTTAATGTATGACACATTTCTCACTCTTTTCACTGAAATAAATGATCAAGCGTTGACTCTCTCACTGGCATGTCACCAGCTAACCACAGCACTAGCATGTGTGTGAGTCACCTCTAACTGCCCTGTGAAGATGGAGGTGGTGACAGTCTCTGGGCAGAACATGGCTTTCGGTTTTCGTAACATTCGTTGCGTAATATAACACCGGTTACAAACAAACCATTGATGTGTCAAATTCAGTTGTATTATTATCATCATCATGTTAACCAGGTCACAGTGTTAGTTTAGTATAATTGAGATTTTTGGTATTATTTTTTATTAATATTATTAGTACTACTAATGTTATTAATAATATTAGTTTATTAATATTTTGAATCAGTTTTTATTTTTATATTTTAGTTAGTTTTAGTAACTGTTTCATTTTTTATATGTATTTTTACTATGTATATAGTTTTTTTTATTCAGTTTTAGTTATTTTAGTACATCAAGTTAAACTTAAAAAAAAACAAAAAAAAAAACAAAAGTTGACAAAACTAGATGAAATAAATAAGTTTTTTATACATTTTATTTCAGTTAAAGGGTTAGTTCACCCAAATATGAAAATGATCCCATAATTTACTCACCCTCAAACCATCCTAAGTGTATATGACTTTCTTCTTTCAGACGAACACAATTGGAGTTATATTAAAAAATATTCTGGCTCTTCCAAGCTTTTTAATGGGAATGAATAGTAACCACGATTTTGAAGCCAAAAAAAGCACATCCATCCATCATAAAAGTAATCCATATGGCTCAAGGGAGTGAATAACAGCCTTCTGAAGCGAAGCGATGCGTTTTTGTAAGAAAATATTCATATTTAAAACTTTATAAACTATAATAACTGGCTTCCGGTAACTGCCGTATGCAAGTCTGGTTCTGGCGGAAGAGTGACCCCTGACACGACGTTTGATGTAGGAGTAGCATAAGCTTAGGTGAGAGCAGACGCATCTCAAGGTTCAAACAAATAGGGCTGGACAACAAACTCAAACTCCTCTCTTATATCGAAATCCTCTGATATTTCTCTTTAAATTCAAATTCTCATTTTAGACTTCTAATTCATGACCGGTGTTTTGTTTTGCTCTATCCTACATCATAGCATAATATAATACGCCATGCGGCACTAGACTCGTATACGGCCATTACCGGAAGCCAGTGATTATAGTTTATAAAGTTATAAATATGGATATTTTTCTTACAAAAAAGCATCACTTCATTTCAGAAGGCATTTATTAACACCCAGGAGCCGTGTGGATTACTTTTATGATGAATGGACGTGCTTTTTTGAGCTTCAAAATCTCGGGTACCACTCACTCCCATTATAAAGCTTGGAAGAGCCAGGATATTTTTTTAATACAACTCCGATTGTGTTCGTCTGAAAGAAGAAAGTCATATACACCTAGGATGGCTTGAGGGCGAGTAAATTATGGGATAATTTTCATTTTTGGGTGAACTAACACTTTAATGTTGTTTATTTTACTTTATTTCAAGTAACGGAAATGTCTTTTATGGTTTTAGTTTCAGTTCAGTATATTTACTATAATTACCTAAATGAAATCACTTTAATGTTTGAAGTCATTATGACATGATTATCTAAATCAGATTCCACTGAAAAAGTATTCATTATACAGACTTCCATGGAATCACTTTTGTACCTTTTGGGCCTCTCAGTTCTCGACCTGTAAAAGCTTCAGCGTTGACCCTGTCTTGATGTTCTGAGCTCTCTATAGCCACTAATCCAGCAGGTGCTTTGCAGAGAGTCACTGGTTGATCATCCAGCACAGGGAATGAAACTCTAGCTGGGAGGGTCAGTGTGTCTAGTCCGGCTCTGAGGCCGCAGACATGCAGGAATGGCCAGAATACCTTGAGAATGACTGACACACAGCAGCTGAATACAGTACTCAGCACGTCCAGTCCCTGCTGCCTTCAAAAACATGCCTGAACTGAAGTGTTTACAATGATGCAAAATATAATTGCATAATGTTCTCATTTTGAATCGGTTACGTAAAGAAATAAGGGTTAATGTGACTTTATATCTCATTTCAACTGTATATTTCGCAATATGACAATATCACTCCTTTTCAATCTTAATGAACATCTCACAATTGTGACTATATATTACAATATGATTTTAAACATCTCATTTTTAGCTGTATATCTTACATGGTGACTTGATATTTCAGTAAAGCGCAGAGATATACTGGGATTAAACCCAAGCCAAGTGGCGAAATTTTAATGGGACTATTTTTATTTAATTTTTATACTAACCATTGTATCTATTGTTTCTTTCTTGCTTGTAAAGCACTTTGAACTGCATTGATTTGTTTGGAAAAGTGCTATATAAATAAAAATTGCTTGCTTGCTACAATTGTAGCTATTTCTTATGTTATTTCACAAATAGCATTTTTCTTTTTTTTAAATCACAAACAGGTTTCCATTGTTACAACAGACACCATTACGTAAGAATTAAATAATTAAATTTTTACATAAACTATCCCTTTAAGCAATGTTTTTTATTGTGGCGGCATAAAATAAGGACTATAAGTATTTGAGGACAAGATGTCTCCTTTCACCCCATCTAAAATCTAATTTAGCTGACTGAACATTTAATTTGCATGATAAAGCTGAATATGCACATTAATCAAGCCCTCTTTTCATTTGTTCTGTACCCACTCTGTAAAAAGCCCATGACAACAGTGACACAGCCCACCTGACACGCATCTAATCAGTGTATTTACTCCACAGCCTGTCATATCCCGTATCCCGCCTCAACTGTAAAGCTGTGCATTAATCTACCACTAATGAACCGCAAAATGTCAGCATTGCTATTGACTGGAATTGGATTTGATTTATTCACCCAGAGCGCTTGCTGTCAGAGCTGCACTTGGGCATAATGACTCAGCACGGATCCTCAGGGTTGATACGGGGTGACCTGAGGATCCTTCTAGCACACTGAGAGCAAGGTCTCATGTGACCCAATGGCTGCAGCTGTCACAGACAGGCTAGGTGGAGAGGTTCAATGGAGTGAGTATGTAGGAAAGCGGCACATGCAGGGTGGTCTAGGGTTACAGTGAAGAGGGGCCAAATCGGGACCACAGCTCAGTGTGTGTATGGGAGTGTCTATTGACTAGCAAGTACAAGCTTTTCAGTTGCAGATGCTGATACTGACAATCTCTCAATTTGGTTGACCTATGTAGGAATTTCCAATTATTTTTTTTAAATTAAAACATAACTGTATCCAAGAAGTCAAAACAGACTAATTTTATGCCAGAAAAAAATATAATAGGAAAAAACAGAAAACATGAAAACTTTTTACTGATAACTCCATGATAAATTCTTACAGGGCTTGACATAACTTTTTTTGCTCGCCAGCTACTGTGGCTAGTGGTTTTCCAACGTTACTAGCCACTCAGCATTTTCACTGGCCACAATTTTGACATTGATACCATGGGGAAAAAATAGATATTTCTCATAATTTGCAGCAGGTATATTAGGCTGCTGTCACTTTAAGACCTGATGCACTGATCCATTATACTGTTACACATGCGTTTTCTTTCTCAACTGTTTACGTTCACTTAAAACATAACTGTGTTTATGTGAATACTTGCCAAGACCGGCATTTTGGCATTATTTTGTGTGTATTTGACTGTTTAAGCACAATAATTAGCGAAGAAGAACTCAATTTAATACTGAGAGGTGGCTTTATGTTCGCGCACTTTGGATGTGAGCACAAAATCTGCGAAAATGAGTAAAATTATGCGCAATGCACGCAATCCCACACCGAAATTCAAGCCCTGTAACACCAACAATATTCATCCACAGCAAATGAAACGAGTGAGTGAGGGGAGACGGGTTTGTGTGTCAACTCGCTGTCGGAGAGATGAGAGAGTGAGAAAGTGCAGCTGGTATCGTGCATCTATTCTGTGGAAAATGAGTATTGGAAGAGTTTCAGATATTTCAGTATAGATATACATCTAAAAATCGATATTTCTGACAACACTACATAGCACTTAGTTTATTATGTCAGATGCCTTATGTCAGAGAATACAACTGAAAAAAATGTGTATATTATATATAAAATGTGTCAAAACTCGTCAAGGTGGCTAGTAGGAGTGACTGCGTTACACGCCACTGCTGAAATCCACCCGCGTTTGGTGGGTTGGCCAGTGTTAATGTCTTCTGTTCAGTCCGTCGAGCCGTGAGTAAAAACATGCACACCTGAGATCTGCTTTATAATAGAAATTGAAGTTGTAATTCTAATTGAAAGCAACACTAGCCAAGTTTCCATCCAGTTTTTGCGCCGTTTTATTATCGACAAAGCAAATATGCGCAAAAAAATTTGCGAAATTTGCTGTCTCCAGGATGTTTCCATCCAGTTGGCCTTTTACCGATAAAATGGTGTGCGTAATGACGTCATTCCTTAAAAAATGCAGTCGCATACGTTTTGTTGTATTGCTAAAAAACGGCCCTTGAGCCGTTTCCGTACATAATTTTGCGTATATCGCAAATACGTATCTTTTGTATCCCATTTGTAAAATGTACAGAGTAACGAGACAACTGAAATTCATCAGTACTGCTTATTTTCACATATAATGTTATTAAATAGGAAATATAAGACGACAACGGTGAAGTGGAACAGCTCGTCTGACAGGACTTAACTGCCTTTATTTGATGAAGTGCAGGTTTGGACACGGAGCAGCTCATTTGTTCAGTATGCAAATATTTTTAGGGTCCATAAGACGACTGGTACAGCTTTCAGAGTCAACCACTTTATTTTCCTAATTTATTTGAGATAAAATTCTGTATTAGTGCACTTATAAAATTATTTCATTCACAAGTTTGTGATTTTCATTTGTCATGTAGCCTAGAACCGCTTCTGATCATGATATCGAAACAGACATTTTTCATACTGATTTTATAACAGTATAGGCTACCTTTATTTATTCAAATACAGAAGTAACATTTCTGTATTTTATTTTACCTTTCTTTTTGTCAGCGTTGAAAACTCCAGTCTTCCTTAATTTGACAGACATCCCACTTATTTTTGTTGAGCTGCAGAGATTTACAAGACACTATTTTGTGATGCACCTTTGAACTAAAGAGAAACTGTGCTTTTACGGGAGCAAGCACAAATGCGAACGCTGCATGTATAGGCTAATTCTGTCATGTGACACCACATTTATTTGCGTTAAAGCCCTCAAATGGCGTTTCCATCAGCTATATCGCTAAACCTTTTGAAGCGCTAAACCTTTTGAAGCGCTAAACCTTTTTTCGCAAAAAAAAATCCTTGGATGGAAACCTGGCTACTGATACTGCTTATGTTCAATATTGTAAAGCTGCTTGTTTTAAATCAATATATTGTATAAAGTGCTATAAATAAAGGTCACATGACTTGACTGGAGTGCTGAATTGCAGAGGTGTGAACACATACATGTCACTATGATCAGATGCTTTCTTAACTGCTGTTTTCTCACCGCTGTCATTTTTGTTGAGTGTTTATTTTATTATTGAGAGGAAAGTATGCAGCACGTATTTAAATATTCATCTAAACATTGCTCTCAGCAGTGTGGGCAGTGTCAGCATTCCGCTGCAAAGGTATTTTGAACTTATTTTTACCCCTAAGCGAAGAATGAAAAAGAACATTGCTTTGAGTATATCAAGGTCTTTAATTTGCCTCTGCAGTGAAAGCTTACTATAAAGTGACATAGTTTGAAAGGTGAACTTGTGAACTTGCCAATAAATCCCAGTAATTGTGTTCATGCTAAAACCTCACATTCCCCCCCTCACCGATGGCCTTCATTGTGTTAAAAGCAGACTATACAGCAGCAGCCCTCGTCATATTCCTGAGGGACATACAAATAACTTCCTCAATGCATTAATCATGTGTGACCCACATTCTGCCAAGAACAATCATCTGTTGGGGTTAGAATCGTGCCAGCACCTCTTTGATAAGGTTTCCACAAGAACAGGCCACAGTATGGAAAACTGTACAGGACTTCTAATCATTCCACTACATAGTAATAATGACAATGAGAAAGACAGAACTCTCTCCAAAATATATGTATGTCCAGTGTGCAAATCATCTGGTCACACTAATGAGGCATTATATTTCATACAGGTCTGTTAAACTGTTTATACTTTGTCTTTTTGTTCCGATTATGTTGTTCTTTTTTATTGTTTGTAAGACTGAAAGCAAGCTTTTAAAAGCAGGACTGACCAGCGAACAAACGGCTTTAAATTTCTTCACCATGACAGGTCTTTCATCCAGGCAGAGAGCCATCCCAAATCTCGTACTGATCTGAAGTCTTAAATGACCCCCCTCTCCCTCTCACTGGATGGATGTCTGGCCTTCTTCAGAACTGACTAAATATTTTGCATCCACGCCAGTGTTGCCTTCTTTTCCAGACAATGCTGGCTTCGGCCAATCACACATCAATTAATTCTGTTTGGATAGCCTGAAACACAAATATCATTGCTGATATAGATTTTCTTATTGTGAGAGAGCCACTGTTACATAAAGTATTTTTTGCATAAGCACCATGGCATTTATCAAGCACTCGAAAGTGGGAATATTATATCCCCCTATCTAGTATCCTACTAATAAAGCAGCCTCAGAAAGCATGAGGAGAATAATGTTTTCTTATGAGGAAAATCACTTATGGCAACATGACTGGACCGATACGCGGGTTCAAGAGCTTGTGGCAGAGTTCCAGTTCTAGCAATTTCTGCTGTTGTAAACGTGACTGTTTATGGTCCAGTCTCATTCACGAGATACCACCTGTCAAACTCGACGATCCTGTCTGAGCACTATACACCTGACGGCTAATTTTGAGAGAAGCTACTGTACGTGCAACATGAGAGGAACCCTATGCAATCCTGTTGTCAAAACAGTAGATGTTACCCACCATTTTTTGGCAAATATTGGCTTTTTGTTGTTATTTAGGTGAGGGTTTTTTTGTCCCTTAAAGTGGTCATGAATTAAGAAAAAAAACTTTTCCTTGAGCTTTTGATATAAAGGTCATCGTACTATAAGAATATCCTGAAATCTTCCTTGTTAGTCCAATAAAAGCTTTTATTGACACCAGGCCCAGCGATCGACTGATCCTGGAATGTGCATATCTATGACATAGATAGGTGAAACCCCGCCTCCGCAGAAGAAATCAACGCCTACTTCATCATTGCAACGTTAGCCCCACCCACTGGTGTGTTAGTGAGATGACTAAGAGAGAAGAGCGATACAGGACTAAAAATAACATTACCTTTCAAAAGATCCTAATGCTATGAATATCATTATTTACTTTCAACAATGTGAATGTCTCAGTTGAGCTTCATTTATTTGTAGGCCTATTTGGTACATTTCACTGTGGATTCTTTGGTAAATCAATCGCATTTCGGCGCAGGCTTTGCAAACAGACTTTTACGATATGGACTTGACAGTAATGCGACAACATGTAAGTAACTGTGTTAATTCTAATGTCTGATCTGATTTGTAATGATTCATGTACAGTCAGATGTTCTATGCCTATGTGTCAGTAAATCAAACCAGTGACTAAATGGTCACCTTCACATTGTTTCTCCTAGTAGGATGAAAATAATCTGTTATTATTTAAACGGTGATTAAATTATATATAGAAAACGATCAAAGAACGCTCCCTTTACAATAGCTGGAGCTGTCAATCAAACAGCGTGAGTTTATCAGTGACTGAGTTCTGGACTTGCGCCAAAACTCCCGTTTCATTCAACGAATCTCTTAATTACATTGCGTTTGCACTGTTAATCACGATGAAAGCATTCGTTAGTGTGCAGAAATTGAGTTGCAATGACGAGATCACTGCTTTCATGTGCTCTACAACATGTCTGTGATTGGATACAATGTTTATCATTGCAACCTTTCATGCCACTATCTAAATATAATGCCATAGATTTAAATATAATGCTATAATCAACACTTTTCACGATTAGTTAACCTTGAGAGCTGTAATAGTAAAAACGTGCTAAAAGTTTTCGAGAGAGTAAAATCACAGCAATGGCCGTATACACTGAAGTCTCACAGCAGACACGTTGAAATAAGAGGGCTAAGGGAAACAGAGCGATCAAATAAGAGGGCTAAGGGAAAAATGCCGTTTAATTCTAAATTATAACAATTTTTGATGTAAAGAGCATACTAACATTATAAGTGTACCCCAGGAAACATTATAAAACAATAAAACAACGCAGTTCATGACCCCTTTAATGCTAAGCAATTTCTACAAAAAAAAGGTACAGTATACAGCCTGAAACGCTTTTTCAACAAATGGTGAGTGGAGGTGCTTAACCTTCAGAACACGTTGGTCTTTTACCTCAAAAGGTCAAACTAAATAATATATGAGCTATTTTATATTTTATGAATTTTATTGTTTTTGTTTTTTTTAAAAAAAACCTTGTTATTTTGTCTAATACAAATTAAATATCTTTTTTCAGAAAAAGAAAAAGGAAAAAAATGGAATAAAGAACGGGTATCAGGTTGGCAAATTAAGACAAATACACAAACAAATATGCATGCCTAAATTTTAGATTTATGTTTTTGAACTGCATTTAAAATTTCTATCTTCTATCTATCTTTTTTATTACACAGTTTTAACATAAACTAATAAATGTAATGAATATTTGTCAGTCACACATAAATGAAACAGTTAATTATATTCATCAATCAAAATGTAATTATGCCAATATTATTGACATGATTTTAATTGTTACAGTCAAGAAGGTAAAGCTAGCTACTTTTCATGCCAGTTTAATTTTTAATTTAATTTATAATACGTCTCAAAACAAACAACGTTGGATTTGTGCACCTAATGCTTTTTTTAAAAAAAGCCTTGAAAATAAGAATGTTACATTTGTTAAACCCATCTGATGTGAGCAATAAAAAAATGTGATCTTCAGTTCTTAACCTTTTATGAGGAATGCTGGGAATGAACCATCCATCACTTCACTGCTGTCGCCACACTGAGAAACAATGGCCACCATACAAGAGCTGCTTATGTCTGACACGCACAAGACACCAAAAAATGCTCCATTATTGTCACAGACACACACATAAAGTGAACGGCTATGACCAGCACCACTGCGTGACAATACAGAGACCAGTTCCCACAATTCAACTGAACCACAGAGGGACTCTAAATCTGCACACTTAACAATGATTGCTGATAGTCTCCCTCATTCAGACCTCAGTGTGAACCTATTCAAATCTCACACTTCTTTGGGAACTCAAGACTCAATTAAATGGAAATGACGTAGAAAGTGAAAATCTTGCAGATTTGTTAACTGATTTTCACATTTCAATAGTGATTCTTAAACAATCCATGTCGCGTTCAGATTCAGCCTATGGTTAATAATAAACTCTGACAGACAGAAAAAAGCACAGCAGACATTTTAAAGCTGTGTTTTCTGACAAAATATGCAAAGTTTAACATTTAATATCAAACAGAAAAAGGAAAAAACCTTCATGTTACTCACTGAACTCCCTGCTAATCCACCTCAGAACCTTCAATTGATCCCTGTGCCCCTAAAAACTAGGTTCACAGCAGCTTTTCTTGTGTAAGAGTCACATGTGAGATTTAGCGTGGATGTGGCCGCAGGGCTGCTGTAAGCCTGGACACAGGTTCAGGCCGTTAAAGAGCGTTCAGTGACCCTGATGTCTTTGGAGGACTTGGTGCTGTTCTGGCACACGATAGAGAGAGGTGGGGCCGACCGCTTCATAATCTACTGTTGAATTTCACATGGGGCCGTCTCAACAAACCCCAGGACGCACTCCACGATCGCTTATCACAATTCCCTGGCCTGTGCATTTGTGTGTTTGGCTTTGTGCTTGCAGCACGTGTACACAAAATCTGTGCATGAGGTGAACGCTGAAAGAGAGAGCCAGAGATCACACACTATTTGTACAGTATGTTTATACTCCAGCCCAAGTCTGTTGAGACTGAAGGGATTGTTCACCCTAAAATGATGATTTGGTCATCATTTACTCACCCTAATGTTGTTTCATACCTGTATGATGGACTTTCTTCGGCGGAACATAAAAATGTGTTAATAATCTGTTACTGCCTTGTAACATACTGTTTTTTTTTTGTACTCCTATTCTTGCCAATCTCTGTGCATTTGACTACTTGTTGCCTTATTGCCATTTTATTATTTCTTATGTTCATTTAATTTTTATAATTTTTACCTACTATTATTTATATTTACAAATGCATCCAAGTAGCTGACCAGTTTTACATTTCTCTGACTGAAACTGAACACTGGGAACCAAACAACATCAGAGCCCACTGACTTTAACTAAAAAACACTGACCCATTTCTCAATTTTTTTTAATGTTCAACAGAAGAAAGAAAGTTGTACAAGTTTGGAACATCATGAGGGTGAGTAAATGATGACAGAAACTTCATTTTTGGGTGAACTATCCCTTTAAATTAAATAATGACCGTAATTTTGAAATTAACCTCTAATTTTCCCTTTCAATTCTATTAGTATGATCCTCTGACCCATTCAAAACCCTGTCAAAAGATATCATTACAGTTTCATGCCTCTGGTTTACCACAAATTAGTCATACACATGCATACAGAATGTTATATAATACTAAAACACACTGTATGAAAAAACAACAACAAAATGAATCAAATTCAATAAGGAGTGAACGGTTATATTTGTTTTAAAACTGGGATCTCTGAGACACCAAGTAATGTAACATTTTTCACGCATGTGTGATTAATGTTATCAACTTGACATTTCGATAAGCCGTTCTCGTAAGATTAGGAAAAGTCATGTCACATCACCCTGATGCTTCAAATGTTAAGTATGTTGTTTGAGATTTTAAAAGGGCTTTGGGTTAAAACAGAAGGGTTAAGAGCAGTGGATATCTGAATTTCCTCCAGTACTGTAAAGCTATAAGCGCACTGTGACAGAGCAAAACTGGAACTTATTAGGTTCTCTGCGGGATGCTGTTATCTCATCCTGTTTCTCATGATGTCACACTGAAACTTTCACTCCAAACCCTGCTCTGCAGCCTCACGACAGAAAGATCATGTTACTAACATCAATTACAACAAAACGCAAGCAGAACTAAGAGCAACGCTTAACTACTAAACTGTAGACAGTTAAAACAAAAGTCCATGCTAGTGAAAGTATGCAAGAAAATGTTTTAATATTCAAGACAAAAAAAAACATTGACCAACTTACTGTGTGCAAAAATTCCCATTCATGCCAGATGATCCACCGTCAACCATGTTCCCAAATAATGGGTAGTGTCTTTACATTCTTCCTGATGGACTACAGATGCCAAAGGAAGAGCAAGAGAAAGAGAGAGAGAGAGTGGGACAGAGAGCGAGCCAGTAGCAGTTTAAGTAAGACTGAAGGGATCATGTCTTGGGTCGGGTCCGGCTCCCCTTATTTGGATATGTGGCAAATGGGCCGCGGTAACGGAGGTAATGAAGCAGATACAATCTTACACAAGAGAAACGTCTTCAAGCAGACTGTGTCCCAATGACAAATGACAACTGCACTGACTTCATATTTACATTCCTGTTTATTTGCTTGGCAGACACCTCTTTCTGAAGTGACTTCTAAGCTTAAGGCATATTTTGTAGCATATGATCAGATCTTGCCTACAAACACATCGGCCAAATGAGAAGTTGTGAAACATAACGATGCACTCCAGAACACTTCGAGTAAGGGCAATTAAACAAAGATGATGACTGAATATAATCAGAGAGCATGCAAATTAGCAATTTCCCACATAAACTCACAGTACTCTTATAACTAAGGAGGCGAAAGGCTCAAAAATAAAGAAAAAAAAAAGTGATGAAAGCAGTGTTTCTACAGCATAGCTGTACTGACACAATTCAATACGTTTAAGCCAGCTGTGATGAAAATATAGGTATAAATGAAATTGATTTCTGTACAAAACTATTACTAATAAACTAACGACAAATACAAAACTAAGGACAAAACTAAGGACAAATACAGTGCTTTCAATTAGACAGACCAATGGGTCATTTCGTGTCAACTCTAAAAATTTTGATTTTGATCTTCTTTTTTTTCTTTTCTGGTGAAAGAAATACATAAATGAAGAAGAAGGCCAAAATATTAAATGTCACAGATGTACATTTACGGAGTAATCCACTATTTTGTAGAAGGGGGTCAAAATTACAATTTTCACCTGAGATTTGGAGCCACATTACAGGAGGGTAAAAATGACTTTTAAAAGATGGCAGCATCATTATTTTATTTTTACACAGAGATTGGTAGGTCTATTAGTAAAATCTGTTGACTTTAGCAATCTTTGTTGCATTATGTGCCAGTGGTGACAGTTCAAATTGGGGAAAAGCACTTCTTGTGTTTTTTGCCCCAAGTTTGCATTAACTCAAGAAGTATTAAAAGATATCTTAATACCCTTTTATATTTTGGTTTTTAACAAACATTTCTTTTGGTATCTTCATTTTAAAGGCCCCATATGGTACAATGTCAGAGATATGGAGATCTTAATGCGGCTCCATGGGTAAATTGGTCAATTGTACACATTTTCAGTGGCCAAAAACCAAATGTGGGTCCCTTTGCATACAGCTGATACTTTTTTCTTTTGAAGAGGAATATCTGAACAACAAATAATGTTGAAAATAGAAATGTATCGTTTTTTTTTTCTATCATCACAATTGCATAGAGTATACCTGACGTTTGCGTTCCTGTCACTCAAAAAGTATTAAAGATCAATATGATTTTAGATTCTGGTTCTTAAACCTTTCTTTTGAAATCTTATATAGTTCAGTCCCACACATATGGGGATCTAAATGCGGCTCCATGTCCAATTTGTTGTATTTTACCCATTTTCTATAGTCAAAAACCAAATGTGGTTCACTTTGGACACAGCTGATACTTTTTGAATTTAAAGGGGAATGTCTGAAGAATAAATGATGTTGAAACTAGAAATGTTACTCAGTAAATATCACAATCTTTTGTCGTTCTTTATTTTATGGTTTTATTAATTATTTATTTGAATAATTATTTTATTTGTTTATTACAATATTATAATAATCTGGTAATATTCATAATCATTTTTACCTTTTAAATAATATTTATTTGACCTTGCATGACAACATCACTTTATCTTATCTCTTATGTGTCTGCAAATTATCGGGCAGCTAAACCCTTCATTCTACAGACTACAATTCTTGTTTGTGCAATCATCTAATTAGGCAGTACAACAGCAGAACCTGTGTGTGTTTCATCTAGGGATTCTTGCCTGAAACCTGTCATTAACAAACGCTCCTTGCTGTTGCTATATCAACCTTATAAGCAGAGATCTCAAGTGAATTTCCTTGCAAGACAGCAGGTTACAAACACACCCTGAGCAGAGATGAAGAGAGACAGAAATGACACACTGTAACCTTACATTTCTGCTGAATGCATGGCATTAATACAGATTTTAAAGTGGTCTACATGACCTTTGAGATGATGTTCTTAATGAATGTGTGATTAGTTAACATTGCTCATCAGCAAAAGGACATCAAGTAGCACTCTGAAGTCCTTCAGGGGGATAAAAATGAAATGAAAGTCAAACTATAGCAACCATGATTTCCTAAGTGACAAGAGTTTATTTTGACAAGAGTGGTAGTTGTTTCACAATACATGAACAGAGCAGAAAGAACTGGAATATTCTCTCCATTCCCTCTATAGGAGGTTCAGAGCACTGCCAGTTACTGAAGTTGTATAACACTGCCTCCAAGTGGCATGGTTCACTGCAAGGCCAAACACATGGAGCCTGATGATCTACAACCTTCAGCATATCTGAACACAGTGGACTGAATTATTCTAGTAATGATGTTTTGTTTTTTTCCAAAACTACAAAAAATAAAGTTGTTTATGTTGGAGCAGCTGTTAAATGTCCAGCATACATGAAAACTACAATACAACGTCTGCTCTCACGGCACACGCATGCCGTGTGGTGCTCTCGTGAACGCGTGTTGGACATTAATATTTTGTAAATTAAGAGGTAAATTGTTTTTTGCGCAAACAAAGCACCTGCGTCTCTTCATAAAATTGAGGTTTAACCACTGGAGTCACATGGATAATGATGTCTTTACTACCTTTCTGGGGCTTGAAAGTGGTAGTTGTGTAGCTGTCACTGAAGGGACAGAAAGCTCTCAGACTTCATTAAAATATCTTCATTTGTGTTCTGAAGATGAACAAAAGTCTTACAGGTTTGGAACGACATGAGGGTGAGTAATTAATGACACAATTTTCATTTTTGTTTGAACTAACCCTTTAACCCTTGTGCTGTAAAAATCCTTTTCCTAATTTGGTGTTCCCGGTCAAAAATGAACAGCCTTTTAAATTGCTTGTAAAGCTCTCATTAAGCTAGATTATCACTAAATATTGGATTCAATCTTCTTGTCAACTTGTTTTCTTTCAATTAGCACAGGTTTTGGAAAAAAATTTTTGGAACTGATTGATCATATATCTCATTGATCTGAGCTTATGCACCTCAGTTTTTGAGTGAAAAAAGTTCACTCAAGCTTATTCAGTTAAAAAAACCTGAGGTGCATAAGCTCAGATCAATGAGGTCTATAATCAACAAGCTCCCAAAAGAAATACAAAACCTGTCCTAATTGAAAGAAAACAAGTTGATAAAAAAAAAAGAAGAAAAAAAAGATCTTTTGTGTTTGGGTGTGGGGGCAGGGGGATTATTATACCCTGTGTGAGTAAAGTCAGCAAGTTTTAGTCCAATGCGATAACATTAACTAGCATTAACTAAAAAGAAAATCCTCTCCGGGTCAAAATGACCTGGAAAACAACACGAGGGTTAAAATATTAGGCTAGATAATTTTGATTTAATCATTTTTACTTGTTACATTCCCATGCTTTCACTGTTGTTTCATATTTTTGATAACTTCACTATATTAATTGTAGAAAAGTATAATAATAAAGAATGAGTAGGTGTGTCTAGACTTTTTACTGATAGTGGGCACGTTCAAGCTCAAACCAGTGCGCAACGTTTTGCTACGGTTTCCGGGTTGAACGACATGTTTCCTGGAAACGGTGTGCAACGGTGTGCGATGGGTTTGAGATACCTTTTCTCTTGTTTGGTGGGTGTGTCAAAAATCTCAGCCCAATCAGCAACAACATGTACATAAAACCACGCGGTATTAAAGAGACAGCTCGCACAATGGGTATGAATGTAACATAAAAGTACTATACATATTTATATATTTTTCTATTGTATTTTGGAGTGACACTTTCATAAACTTTTCTATTCTCATCTGATTATATAATGATAAATATTACAATATCATAGCACAACAATAGTGATCATCAATAATGATAAGCCTAATACTTACAATAAAAATAATAAGGTAATATAGATCGTAACACAGTCTCGGAGGTAAGAAGTGGATTATCCTTCAGTGTTTGTCTTTTCATCCTGAAATGCAAGGCAAATGTTGGATCACAATAATTAGGAACCACAGTTTCCACAAATCCCTTCACTCGATTGGGAAGTTCTCTTTTATTCTGGACAGCAAGGGCAGCGACTGTAACATCAAGCGTATTTTGCAGTATTAAACACGCATTTATACCGATTTCATCAGGCTCCGAAAATTCTTCAAAAAGAACACAAAGAATAGCCTTCTCAGCTGCCATAGTTGCAACTCTTGCGTCATCAGAACAGGGTGTTCAACGCACCACCGTTTCCGTTTAAAAAACGTTTTGCAACGTTTTGTCAGGGCTGAACGCAGCCAGTGTGTGAAAGGTACAAAGAACATGTTTCAGAACACACTGACTTACATGCAAACAGAAATGTGCGTCTCACGTCATGTTGTCATGTACATGACAGGAATGCTGAGAAACAACACTGGTGTGACACTCTTACATCCGAGTACAGAGATTAGATGTTGCAACAAATATTTTTTTTTTCCAAATACCACACATAATTGAGCTCTTTAGGAAGCATGTTACCAGAGATGCACACCAGGGGGCAGAAATCAGCAACTACATTAGAAAGATTCAGTCTGTTGAATGCAATAGAGCAGAGGTGATCAACAGTGATATAGCACTTACAGTAGATTCACTGACAAAACATTACCTTATATTTCAAATGATTAGGACCATGAAATTACAGTATATTTTACACCAAAGTCAAGAATATTATATTTTGCAAAGAAAACTAAACCTAATTTTTTACCATTAAGATTTTTTTTTTTGCATCAAGACATTATTTTCATGACAATTAAACTAACTTTTAAACCACTTGGTCAAAATAACAAAAAAGATGCGATGTTTGTAGTATTTTTTCACATTACAGAGCAAATGGCGATGATAACTTATTTTTAACGACAGAAACAATCTTATTCCTAATGGAATATAAACAATTATTATTTTATACAATATTTTTATGTGGCAATATGGCACTATATACTGTCACTCTACAGAGAAAGAATCAGAAGAAATACAAATGTGTATTCCTTACATACAGTAAGGTTTGGTGAAAGGGAATGAACTCTTCCGAGCAGTGGAAAGCATGCGCCTTTGGCCTTTCTGAGTGTTTGTTTTTCATGACACACACAGAGTTCACTGCTGGGATTCCTTACCCTCCAGAGAACATGACAACAAACATGATAAAACTTGATTTCCATCCATTTTCCCAGCCTGACAGAGAAGATCATAAATCCTAGACTTCAACCATTACATGGTATTTGTTTAGTGTTTGACATGTAATTTAGCCTACTTGTTTATTTACTCATTTGTTTAATAATTCACTTGGTTTTATTATCATGGAATATGAATGTCCATTGTTGTCCATCATGTTGCGAGCAATTGATAAATAAAAATGTCACGTAGCAATTTTGGAAATATTTCCGTTTTTAAACCATGAAGGCGAGCCAGTGGATATCACACAAGCAATGTGCAAACTATGAGCTAGAGTTATGCAGATGAAGAAGTCTCAAACCCCAGTCAATCATTTACTACAGAAAGTGAAAGTAAAAACTGACCGAGCTTTTGACATCTGAAGCTGCATTAACGGCGCATATTGAGAGATGAATCTACTTCAACATGTTCTGATAATGGCATATAACTGTCTTAATTTATTTTCTTAATATTTCTCTTGTGGCCCATACGTAGACATTTGTATAGAAAGCCTACAGATAAAAATACTATTTTACATGGTCAGAGCTTTCATCCTACCAATTTAAAGAAGAGTCTTCCGATTAGTCAGTTTAAGAGGATTCGTAGGATTTGTACGTATAATGAAAGGTACGAAATGCAATGTAAAGATTTATGTCAGAGGTTTTATGAGAGAGGTTATGAAAATACTTGGATTAAAGAAGCTGCGGCACGATTTGAAAATACTGATCAGAAAGAGTGCCTTGCTCGAACAGTGTCAAAATCGACCAACAGTAGGTTGTCTTGTATTATCCAATATTCTGCTTTAAGTAATGAGTTTGCAAACATAGTATGTAAACACTGGCATATTTTAAGCTCTGACCCTTTATTGAGTCAGTGTTGTAAAGATCCTCCACGAATTGTCTATAAACAAGCCCCCAATATACAGCAAATGGTGGTGAGAGCTGACCAAGGGTCGGAACAATCTCTTTTCAGTCCCTGAGGGCAATTATAGATGTGGACAATGCGCACAATGTAATTTTACAACAAAATGTCACACTTTTAGTCATCCTCACTCAGGGAAACAGTTTAAGATTAAGGGAATAATTTCATGTAACACCAAAAATGTAATCTATATGATCAAATGTCCCTGTGGTTTGGCTTATATAGGTAAAACGAAGCGTTGTTTAAAAACGCGTATAGCCGAACACAGAAGTAATATACGGTTGAAGGACCAAAAAAATCCCACTGCCGTGCATTTTGACGCTTTCAAACATAATTTGCCGACTCTTCGCTATTTAGGCATTGAACAAATAAACGTACCTAGAAGGGGTGGTGATATTAATAAAATCTTATTACAGAGGGAAGCTTTTTATATTTACACATTAAATACTCTTTCTCCAAAAGGTTTAAATTTGGAATTTGATTTGAAACCTTTTTTTGTGATTTTTGTATATACTTGATTCTATTTGTTACTCGAGTTGATTGGATTATTAGTTTAATGAATTGTATCAGGTGTGATTGACCATGTTGATAAAATGATAAGAAATTGTCATCTTTTGATTATTTACTGTTTGTCTGACCTGACGAAGACCTTTGTGGTCGAAACGTTGTCTTTTTAATAAATTTTGAGAGCAGCAGTGGCAGTGTGCCGATTTTTGTTTTTTGACAGATAAATAAAGCAGCCCAGCACAAATCTTCATGTGCTCGTCATCTCCTAATTAGGACCCGAAACAGATAAATATTAGGTCTGCTTTTTTAAAAAAAAGAAAAGAAGCTATGGTATGAGAACGAGCAAATAGCGGGGAAACTGTATATTCATGCAGTGTGCGCGTGTCAAAAAATCTATTCAGATTTTAAGCTTATGACATATAAACGCACACGTCAACCCGATCACTTTATTTAGCGTTAAACACTCGTTCATCAATCGATGTCCATGAAAACACAGCTAATGTTTGGCACATTCAACCACCCTTCAAACAAATAAACATAAAAAACGGACTTGACAGCATCCCATTTATGCACGCAGCATGACAAAAGCTTGAAAAGACACGCTATTGTCTTTCAGTGGAGCAAGCCTAAAATCTGAGCTGTTGGTCCAGCTGGGAATGAAAGCAGCCTGTCATGCACATTCCTCGCTCCTCTAAATCAGAGAGAACGGCAGTCCACACCTTCCCAGAGTAACACCCTCAACTGCCAGCAGCCCTCTGAGGACAATACAAATGACAGGTTGAGACAAAACACCCAGGATGACCTCAATCAATCAAGGACAGAGCATTTCAGTCTGAACACCATAAAGAGGGAAACTCCTCAAGTGTGATAAAAAGGTGGTTTACTTCTAGTTTAGAGTGATTCAAAAGTCATAAGGTGTGTGACTCATTTGCCTTCAGGTATTTCAAAGAAATCTAAGTTACCGGACTAAATAACAAACTTGAATTACGGATTGGCAAAAAAATGGATTTGACTAAAATTATCTGCCTTTTCCTTTGTTTTTTCTGCTTTGCTTGGTTTAAGACTTGTTTTGATAGCTTTTTCATATTCAAATCCTGTTGGAATTAGGGATGAGCATTGATAATGCATTATAAATTATTATTATTATGTGTGATAAAGAGGTCACTATTTACTTTCTGAAAAGATCTAATGTTGTTTGAGTACAGCCATAAATAATCATGGAACGGATTCAGACAGTAGAAACATTCTTAAGTGATTTTACTTCATGTCAACATCTGCAGCTTTTCAGCCACACATTTATAAACACAGACAGTATAATTCAGTCCATGTCCAGGTGTATTTTGTGTCTGAAATCCATTCCACTTCTATAAGAGCTAATCAAACATTGAGAATGAGGTCACAGTTTGAGCAGAGCCCACAAACAGGATGTTCCTGAGAGCTCTTCTCAAAAGCACCTGCTTTCTCTGTTGACTGTTCTGTCCGGATTCAGATTCAGTAGACTAGATTTAACTAGAAGTGTTATTACACTCGGAAGCTTTAGCCTATCAAACACAAAACCACTTTGACCTCCCAGCTGCTTCACTGATACAGTTCAAGGTTCAAAGTGGTGATACTTTAATATACCTGCCAGACCTATAATCGATAATTTGGCTGATTATCTGCATTTGCTGATAACGGTTCCAACTGGGCGATTAGCAGAAGTTTTTGAGAATTTTGAATATATATTGGCCTGCAATGTTCCCTCTAAGCTGCGCGCGTGCGCGGCTGCGCACTTCTGATGCCGCTGCCGCGCAGAAAGAATAAATGCCGCGCAGAGGACAGACGCAGAACCGAAATGCGTGGGGAAATCCCTTTAATTGTAGTTTAAATGAGAAATAATTGCAGTGCTCTGGTCAACCGCTATAGAGTTATTGTCGCTATAGAGTTAGAACAGGTAAATGCGGTTTACAGGTTTCATTCATAAAAAGAGAATGATGTGAGCACGTGTGAGCGGGCCTGAGCCAAATCAGTCACGGTAAGAATACTGTCATGTTTGCGGACTAAATAGCTCAATACGAGAGGCAACGCAAAACGCAAAGACATGTGAAATAAAACGTCATCATGTTTTAAAGAAGAGTGGGTTAAGCGGTGGAGATAACGGATGATGGGCACAGAATGCTAACAAAACTGAGATATTACGAATACACACCCATCACAGGTGTTGCGTGCAAACTCAAAATACCTCAGTTACTTACCTCAGTTTAAATAGATTTTTGTGTGAGGTGTGGGTTTCAGGGATGTTTAGATAACTATTAAAGAGTTCACGTTAACTTTTCTTGAAAAAAATTGAGCTATGTGTTCAAATGCTTCAGAGTTTTTTCATATTATAATAATATAACAGTAAAACAAATTGAAGCAAACTGATATAAGATATCAGTTTAAATACTTCAATTATTTTTATATTTTATTATGTTATATTGTAAGCCTATAAAGCCTTGCCATTAAAAAGTTTGAAACCCCCTGATATAGAAAATCTTGGAAATTCAACAAACATTTAATTTTGATGGTTTAATGCTGTCTATTGCTAATAATTGACTGTACAAAAACACATTACGGTTGTCCCAAACCATCTCAGTGTAACTGCTCATATTATTATTATTATTATTATAAAGAATTGAACTGTCCTCCGAGAGATTTTTTTTTAAATAGAATTACTTGGTAAAGACTGATACAGTTAACACGGCACTGTTAAAAAAAAATAAAAAACCTAAAATGTGCTTAATTTAGTGACTGAACTGCTTGTTTTCAAAAATGCTTTAATATATCACTAAGTTACATCAAGGGTGAAATAAAATAGAAATGGTATTTAATTAAAGTTAAAAGTTACAATTGCATGATGAAACCATTTTTTTGTGTGTGTTTACGTACACTCTACAGGATTGGTATAAAGAATGTTTTTGCTCAGGTGGCCAAAAATATCCACTCAATAGAGAAAAGTTTTGCTCAGCAAGAAAAAAAATTAGAGGGAACATTGTTGGCCTGTATCAAATAATGACCCCATTTGAACTTGCGGCCTTACTACGAGCTCAGAAAAAAGGTACAAAATCTGTCACTGGTGTGATACCACTAAAGGGTGCCATATAGGTACATATCAGTACTTTAATGGTACATACAAGTACCTTTCAAAAAGGTACAGCCCCAGTGACATCTTTTATACCTTTTTTTCTGAGTGTATGTGTCTAATTTGTCATTTAAGGTTTCAGAAGTGTGCTCACGAACACCGCTATGCACCCTTGATTTTTGCTGATGAGAATGAAGTGATGAAGAAACTCCTCTAAATGGCTCATTGTGTCTTGAATTCTCAGAAACACAAGGCATACTTTGTGTGCAGTATCATGGCCACAGTGTCCCTCCCCCCAGCCTTGTCCTGTGTTTTGTTTGGCGTGTAGATGGACGCTCTGCTCACTGACAGCAGTGTGCTAGTGAGAGTTAGACTGGTCTTATCAGTACCTGCCAGTCTCTTCAAGGTCTGAATCAGGATATGATGTGGTTTGGGCTGTTGATTGTGAGGCTCTCTATAGGTGGTCTCTGTCTGTAAGGGAAATAACTATGAGGCTGGTTTACTTTGTGAGAATGAGAGGAATGTGTTGAGGTGTCACTCCACTTTTTTTCCCTTTTTCTTTTTTTTTTTTTTTGGATATTTGGAAAACTAAAAGTATCAATCTTAACTACAACTTTTTTCCAGTAATAAGCTACTTTTTCCAATAGTATTGGTACTGTTTTTTTCTTTTGTGACACTGTACTGCATACACAGCTTTACAGCCAAGCAAGCTGAGTGAAGCAATAAGGAAATATGCTTTCATAAAATGTCCTCTCTCACCGTTATGAAGCACTGGGAAGCCTGGCGCATTTGTGTGAATTTTAGTGCTGTTAGTGGTTAAAAAAAAAAATGATTAACCAATTATTATTTAAATTATTATTTATATATTAATACAATTTTTAAAAAAAAGAAAGAAAAAGATGATTCCTTTATCGTATATATATTATTATTTTTTACTTAATCTCCTGTAAGTTTATGTACTTTACAAACGGAGTTAAAGTCTAAGCAAACTCCAATCCATGCTGTTATTTTCTAACATGTTTTCCTTCTTCATTCTTTTTGGATCACTGACAGAACTCTTATCAGTGTTCATTAGTCATTACCTGTTAGAAGATCTCTGGCCCTGTTGTTCAGACTATCAGGTGCTAATCAGCCAATCACAAGGCAGTGTTTATCTATTCCCTTGGTGTAGCAGGCAACAGCTATTAGGCTCATTTCCTTTAATACCGCAGAGGGCTGTAGAAAATTCCATTTTCAACATAGTCTCTCTTTTCATAACAACCCAGACAACATTTTTAAAGTCAGCATGAAAGTGAAGTTGCGATAGTCCTTTCTTCTCTTATTGACACATTCAAGTGAAATAAGAAAAAAAATGTAGGACGGGACTGGATTTTAACTTTGGTAACTGATTGGATAACAGGAAGTTGGGCGTTGCTAACTAAATGGAGGCAGATCTGAATGCTGGTTTTGTCAGTCAGTTGTGGAGGATATTTAGGGGCCGTTTATGCGACATCGTTTTCAACTAAAAGGAAAACTTTTTATGCGTTTTGGCTGTTCATTCACATGAAAACAGTGTTTTGGGGGCCTGAAAATGCAAACTTTTGAAAACGGGTTTCAAAGTGCAAGTTTTTGTAAACGATGCTGTTATCATCTCTGCGTAAACTAGGGCCCTATGATTTCCGCGATGCAGAAAACGCGGACGGAATCGCGGAATCCAGTCATAAAAACGGAATTTAGTATATAACGCGGAATGTCACGGAATTTGTCACATTTTTGATGAATGAATAAAAAGACGGTCAGTACACAGTAGGCTACAATCGCGATATAGACTAGTGTCCGTGAATATTAAACCTTAAATAGACTATTTAAATATGAATCCTGCATATCTGTGTGCCTCTGAAATGAATGAAGCGCGGTTTCATTTACCTCACACACACATACACGTGCGCGCATGCATGTACGCACACACACTGAAGCACGTGCGACGCTCGCGGTGTTTTCATCCTCTGTCGCATGAGGAAATGAACGCACAACATTCATCTCCAGAGCCGCTCTGAAAGTCACTTCATCAGCATTTAACCGCTTCGTTTGAAAAACTATCGTCATAAACACTCTTGGCAACCCGTCAAAATAAAAGTTCGATTTAACTTGACAGAAACATATTACTGTTTTACAGTAGAATTTAGATAAATTAATTTAATAATAAATTATTAAAACCATATTTTTAAGGAATAATCTCAGTTTTTCATCCATGTTTTAATTTTAACAGTAAAGCTCTGTTGTGCAGCACATTGTTTGACAAAAAAAAGTTTAATTTCATGATTAAAAGATCAATTAAATGGTATGCGTTCATTTGATTGCCGGAAAAATTAAAATACGGAACAGAATTTCTGGGGGGAAAAAACAAAACAAAAAAACAACATTTTTTAAAAATACTTTAATACATTTTGTTGTTTTTAAGAATTCAATTAATTAGACATGCTTTTTGATTATTAAAATGTAATTAAACCATTAAAATGGAATCCAGAAAAGTTAAAACAGAAAACAGAATTTGGTAAAAATGAAACAGAATTTGAGGGGGAAGAATAAAACTTATATCATAGGGCCCTAAAAAATTAAATTTTTTGTTAAACTTTTAATAAATTGTTGGTAAATTGGATAAGTTTCATTATTTCAATTAATTAGACATGCTTTTTGATTACTAAAATTTAATTTAACCATTAAAATGGAGTCTGGAGTTCAGTTAAAAAACTGAAAAAAAAAAAAACGGAATCCAGAAAACTTTAAATGGAAAAAATGGAATTTGGGAAAAAATAAAACGGATTTCACAGGGCCCTAGCCAAACTACAAAAATGCGAATTTGCGGAAATGATGATGTCATGCGCATGAGTATTACATGTTCAGTCTATAGGAGTGTAGTGTTTCTTTACAAAGTGACATCGCCACCTACTGGCCTGGCAGCATAATACAGTGTTTTTAGTAGTTTTTGCAGATCTGTGTGAACGGGGATTGTTTTGAAACATTGTCATCTGTACGCAGAAAAACACAAAGGAAAACTTCCATTTTTAGTACATCGTTGTAGTGCAAATGTATCCTCAGACCCACTCTCCACCGAAACACACGTCATGAAGAGAACAGACATCGTTTGGAAAAGGGAGGGGAGGTTAACGTTTCTGATTAAAGATTATTTAAATCAAAGATTTTATTTAATCTTACACATTAAGTAAAAAAAAAAAAAAAAGGATGTGCACAGATAAATTTATAATAAGCACTGCAACATTCTGTAAAAGATTAAAAAAATTCCATTTTGATTTCATTGATCAATCCACAATCTGACCTGGTCCCCCGACTGAGCCTGGATTCTCCCAAGGTTTTTTTCCTCCATTTCTGTCATGGATGGAGTTTGGGTTCCTTGCCACTTTGGTTTACTTAGTTTGGGACACTTAATATTCTGCAATATTTTTGACTTGAATGCACTGACACTATTGGATGAGAACTCAACTGAGCTGGATGATGACATCACCGTTTTCTCCAGAGCTTCTTTAAAGATGAAATGAACTCGTTCCATAGGCCTAACTGATAAACTTCACACAGTTAAACTGAATCAACACTGAACTGATTTCACCAAAATAATGTCTTTTTAGAGCTGCTTTACAGCAGAAGTGAATTCTATTTGCATCATTGAATCTTTATTTTCCTATATATCACTGTAAAGTTGCAATGAAACATTCTGTACTGTATAAAGCACTATATAAATAAATGTGACTGGACTTGATTTGATTTTTGCTGAGTAAAAGTTGTAGAAAGAAAATCGATTTGACATTTATAATGAAAATTATAGATATCAATTGATATCTATAATTGTTTAGTACCCCCACCACCCCTCCCAATGTATATATTTAAGTAATTAAATTAATTTAAACGTGTGATTAGTCAACTATAATGGCTTGAATGAACGACTACAAAAATCTTTAGTCAGGGGCTGTGTGTGAGTTTGTCGTCTCCACAAACCTGGAAGACCTTCTGAACCTATATAAGCAGCAGACTTTTTTTAAGAAGGAAAATTTAAAAGATGAAAAAGAAGTAGTATGGAAAAATCAATCAATTATGAATAATTTAATGCCATTATGAGAATAACGTAATCATGTAATCAATAAAAAAGTAACTATGACTGAGTATTTTAAAATGTAATATAATCTAATTACAAGTACTTAATTTTTGGAATCCGATTATGTAATCCAGATTACATGTAATCAGTTACTATCCAGCACTCAGTGTTTCAACCGCGGAAAGACATCAATAAATTAGCTTGTGTCACTTAATGTTGTCACTTAATGTTGTATTTACATCAGGAAAGTTATCCAGTGTTCACAGTTGGTTAGTTACCTATAGAAAAAACACTAGAGAGGATTTAATTTACTGTTAATTGTATGTTTGGATAAATCTGACATGAAGACAAGCGTTTATGATAACTACCTATTAATATATCTGAAAATAAATAGCAGTTGAATACAATAGCTCTGTTGTTAATTTAAGCCTCTAATATTATAGAAATGTACCAAATGAGAGGGTTCCCTGCAGTTTGCAGCATTAGTTCAATTATCGGTATCGGCAGATACTGTATCACCCTGAATAATCGGCTTTTATTATCAGGGAAAATTTAGTATCGGTGCATCTTTACTGTATATTCCTGTACAATTCATTAACTGAAATAATGTTAATATACCAAATTACTAAAATCTGTTTCTTACCTTTATAATATACTGACATCCACTTTAAAACACAGAGGGTAAAGAGAAAACCATATGATGAATCAAAATTCATCACAAGCAGCTTTTCCACAAGCTGAAGTAAATACTAACATATAGAAGGTGCACAGTGTCCTTCTACAAAATACAAAACACCATCATGGGAACACACAACACTAAAATAATGCAATAAACGTTAATTTAACAACATAAGACGTAACATAAAAGCCTAATTTTTTTAAAAAAAAGAAAAAAAGAAATGTTATTTCAATGAAAAAAAACATCAAATGTGATTCTCACAAAGAGAATTCTGGGAATGTTTTTTCACTGAAAATGATGATATGACTTGTTATTTTTCACTTCCAAAAACTGTAGTTCAGTATTATAACTATAAATAACTATCTAACTATAAAAATTACATAAAATGTCCAAAAAGATCTATTACAGTTGTTCACCGAATATGATTTTTACTTTTAAAATTATGATAATTTTTTACAGGAGAACAAGTCATGTACAATCTCATGGCTGTTTGTATGAACCACAAACAGCACTGTGTTTGATGTCCCCTACTTGCAATCTCATAAGCTCCTTTGACTTCTCTGTGGTGTCCACTGAGACAACAAAACCAGGGGTCAAGGCCGGGGGAGGTCAGCATTTCAACTCTGCACTTCCTCCCTACTGCTGCTATAATCACAACGGAGACGATTAACAGATGCCTCTTGGATGCCATGTAAGGGCTTGCCTTTAAAACACACTGTTGAGTGGGAAGCTCTTTGCTCTGAGTGTCAACATCTGAGGCCGTGAGCAAACACCAGTAAAAGCTAAAGAACACATTAAAAGAACAAGCTCAGCTTAATTAAAAGGAGCAGTCTGTCATTTCATTTAAAGTCCAGATGGACAGGCAAATATGCCATGGGAAACTTTCTGAATTACATGCTCACCAGCTGTTGACCCCAGCAGTCTCACATCTGAATCCGAAAGGGTTACAGCTTTTACAAAACTTTGAGTCCTAACTTTCTGAATTGGGCCGTCTCAATTAAAGACTCATGACAGAGGCAAACAGGTACAGGTCAAAATTCAGTGTTCATAGTGATGGTGCATTTTATGTACTGTTGATAAACAGTTTTGAAGCTTGCCAGAAAATTAAACCCGTTTATGAAGCAACAAGCTTGTGCAATAAAAGTAAATTTCCTGGCAGTCTATTTGGCAGCCAGAGAATGGAAAAAGGCACAATTAAAGCATCAATTGCCCAACATGTAATTTTTCATCTGAACTTTGTTGTCTGAACTTACGGTAACACTGAAGTATAGGGAACACATATAAACTAACTACGACTTTTCCCCTAATAAACTTCTAATTTACTGTTTATTAATAGTCAGTAAGTTAGTTGTTAAGTTTAGGTATTGGGTAGGATTAAGAATGTAGAATAATGTCATGCAGAATAAGGCATTAATGTGTTTAATAAGTACTAATAAATAGCCAATATTCTAGTAATATGCATGCTAATAAGCAACTAGTTAAAAGACCCTAAAATAAAGTGTTACCGAACTTTCTAAGCAGGACAACGGCAAAATTACTTTTCTAAAAACTCTTGAAACCAAGGCCGTAACCATTTATTTTATTTAAAAGGAATTATAGGAATTTAAGGGAATAATGAAAAAGAAATAAGGAAAAAGTTCCAGGTCTACTGAAGTTAAGTAATTAATTTAAACTATTTGCAAATAAAAATATATTCACTATTATTTGTATGTCAACGTTTTTTGTCTCTTCACATTCAGTTATGAAATACATGAATCATGTCATATTAATCAAATAATAGCATGATTTCTATTCAAAACAGTGAAATTTCATAAAAATAGAGTAGTTTGCATCAGTGGATATTACTGTCAGTCGCTGAATATTTCAATCATAAAACACTTGTCAAATATTAAATGTTTAGCTACTTACTCGCCACATACTCTTTCACTGCTAAATGACAGCGTCACATTAGAATTCACACTCATCTTCTGTTAACAGTAAGCCCCGCCTTCTTTGATTTGATTGGCCAGCTCACTTATTCTGACAGTGATGAGCACTCTTAGACCGCTGAGGAAGACCAGCCTAAAAATTTAACTTTTAAAACTTTCTGTCATCCTAACAACAAACAGAGTGGTGCATAATGGAGTACAGCAGAGCAGCATCAATATTATCAAATATTGGGGGGGACGATTTGGCCATTTCTAATTATTGGGGGAGACTTATCCCCCTTAATGTCTATGGTGTTTACGGCCCTGCTTGAAACCAGAATGTCATAGAGACTTGCATGTTTGCGCTTTTGAATTGGGCAAGCAAGCAATATATACTGCAAGTATACACATTTCATAAAGCACTGTGTAACCTTAAACACAAGTTTAATAAAAAAATTCTAAGAAATTACACTTTGAACAACTGCTACAATAATGTTCTGTTAAATGAGTTCACACCTAAAAAGTTATTTACATCAATATACCGTATTACGTCAATATACGAGTTCCAAAGGACTTCAAATGCCGGTTCATATTCAAATTTGGACAATAAATAACCTCACTAACACTAAAGACTGTGTCATGGAAAGACTAGCCTAATAAAGCAGTCCTTAAATTATGCAAATCATAATGGCTTAATGAAATCAAAGGACATTCTCCATGTCACTAGCATAAGCCCTCTGGGATGTGATATGCACGTTCTATATTAGACTTATTTTGATTCAATAGTATTGAACCACACATCTCTTTTTTTCCTCTATTCACTAATCCCCTTTTTAACCCTTCCTTATTTCCAATATGAGATAACGCTGGGCCGCTCTCCAGCATGGTTCAGTCCAAAACCACACTGATGTTGACACAGAGTATCTGGGTCCAAAACAAAACCCCAATAACAAATCAGTGGAACACTAAACTTAAAAATGTGAAGAAAAAATGTTTTGGTCTCAAGAGTAGCAATGACTACAACAACACATTTATTTCTACATGCATTGACTCACCAACTCAGTGAACCCATTTTTCACCTATAAGAAATGAATGAAAAGGTGAAGGAGGCAGGGGTTTAGTGCCTCAAAGGGGCAATAAAGTCTTAATGTCTTAAGCTAGTGTAGCGAGAACCACTGTAACGCTATGCTCTGAAACAGAGGGTTCCACTGTCCCAGCCAGCAGGAGAAACCAGACAGCCCTTAACACAACAAGCAGTGGTTTTTACAAGTCTACTAGTAAAACGTCTGCCTTAGCTCAGATATAATACGCTGCATAATAGATCTGAAGTTCTGCTGAAACAGACAGCCGTCGCCCACTAAATCATCTGTCAGAAAAACCTCAAGCTGAACGGTTTTGTGTGTATCATGCACCGACTTAAGCTTTGTGAGCTCCAGGAAAAGGAATTTCCTTGGCAAGAAAGATTTCCTCCTATTGGCAATTCATCAAATTACAGGCAAAATTAAGTGCTGGCCAGTGTCCATTTGTTAAATAGACTGGAACTATTACAATTACCACTGAAAATTACCATGAAAAAATGCATCACTGTGGTTTACTCCTGCAATTTGGTACTGCAGCACTGCAAATATCATTTAGTCTCATACAATAAATTGCTTGTGATTTTTCTCATTTGTAAGTTACTGTGTATAAAATCATCTTGCTAAATGAATAAAAGAAAAAAAAAAGAAAAAAAATACACATTATATTACCAATTTGGTTACACTTTATTTTGATGGTCCCCTTTAGACATTTTGTTGACTATAAGTAACATTGCAACTACATGTCAACTAACTCTCAGAGTATTAGTTCAGTATTAGTAGACTGTTAGGTTAGTAGAATAAGTTGACATGTAGTTGCAAAGTTATAATGTCAGTAAAATGTCTGTTGGGGAGCATCAAAATAAAGTGTTAGCAGATATTAAGCAGACAGTCTAGTAATAGTCTACTAATACTCTAATGAGAGTTAGTTGACATGTAGGTGCAATGTTACTTATAGTCAACAAAATGTCTAAAGGGGACCATCAAAATAAAGTGTTACCAAACATTCTTCAATGAATTCAGCCAGACCATGAAGATCTAGATGAACGCATTGGAAAAAATGCAAACAGCAAAGCCAAGAAAGCCAACAAGTTAAGTAACATACAACCAGAGGAATATTATGAACACAATGCTGACAGATAATAAAGACGATGATGATAAAGACATGTCAAAAATAGACAGAGTTTAGGCTTAATATTTTTCTAAATGTACATCTTTCCCCACTGAAGATGAGCTTTTCTAGGAAATGATGGATGTAGCACCAGGGCTTTGGGGAGGCAGTTTGCTAAGGTGTTTTGGGGGCAGTTTTAGTGCTTTATTATGTGGAAAAAAACTCAAGTCTGATTACATAAGAAAAGTATTACATTAACTCTCCTTAACAAGCTGCATGATTTGAGGTATCATTCATGCCTGTAGCACTAATAGTTAAGAGTTTTGAAAAAGAAAGAACCACTAATTACACACCCAAGGACCAATCTAAGAATGCAGGGTTCAATCGCAATTATTTGTTCAGTGATTAACACACTTGATAAAACAGCAAAGAAATTCACTGTCATGCTTATTTCAAAACATGAGCTACAACCCAAACATTCAGTGCAGAAACTCTGGCACCAACAGTGAGAGAGGCACATTCACAGAGCTTTAACATAACACCTGAATAACCATCAGTTCATAAAGGAAGCATTCATACCAAGCAGAGCTTTACTGAAAAGAGAAATTGACCTTACCTCTGCATACTTGACCCCTGGGTAGATGAGAAGGGCCCTGGAAACCTGCAGCTGGATGGCCTGAAGCGCTCTGCTGTATCCTCTCGCCTCATGCGTGCGCCTCTCACCGAGGTGGCATGTTTTCCCACAAACAGACTCCCAGACTCTGTCGGAGATGCAGCCGGTGGGTAGAGTCCTCACTATAGCTCTGGTGCCTGTGCACACGGTCTTTTTAATTTTCTGGTTGTTCTTGAGATACCTCCTGACCAGGACAGTAGAGCGCTCTTTCTTGTTTCGCACAAACTCGCTGTCGGACACTGTGCCCTCACTGTCACTACAGTCCTGACTTGCAGACAACCTGAAGGGTGTGGACCTCTTAAGGCACCTGTCCTGAGAGCACATGGGTTTGGTTTTCCGGTTAAGCCTTTCCAGACTAGAGAATCCATTTTTATGACACACTGCACATACAAAGTCTATTCTGTCACGCATTTTGTTATTCGCAGCAGTGCCGCAGCCATTGGCGCATTGAGGGCCTTGTGGCGAGGATACTGGCACGCTGCTTCGCCTCAAATCCAGCCCACAGAACGGCAGGCTCTCCGTGTTTTGGCCAGTGACTAATTCCATCTGGCACAGTTCACCATCTGAGCCACTCAATGTTGGCCGTCCTCCAGCAAGGCAAGGAACATCAGAAGAAATCTCTTCTGCTTTCCTCTGCTGGGGCACCGTTCCCCAGCTTCTAGGAAAGCTATTCTCCGGGCAGCCTTCTTCGCTTTCCACTGAATCGCAAAACCCACACACCTGGCAAACGTACAACCCTTCTTCCCCGTGCCTCGCAGCCCCACAGCTGCAGTATTTGGACCTGTAGGTATTGTCCAAGCAATCCAAACTCTTAGACCTAGTATCCAAAGACTTTCGTATTCTACACTCTGTGCCCAGTGAGTCCTCCTCAAAAGGGTCAGACGGATATTGGACAGGTGTCTGAGGGGATTCGCTCCCAGGCAAGCCGTAGTTCCCAGTTATGAGAGCATCTCCATTACTTGCTGAAGTCTCCTTACCAAGACTCTTCACTCCCAGCACAGCGGAAGCCCCCTCGGAGGCCATGGAGCTCATGAGGCCAATATGCGCCTGTCTTTCCACACTAACCCTCATATCACTAAGCACCTGATGACAGATTCTCCTTGCTCAATTTACACGAGCACAAGCTTCTGGCAAACTATCCCTAGAGACGATGGCCTTGAGATTAGAGAGAGTATCTCTGTGGGTCTGTCAGAAGTGGAGGCTTTAGAATGACTACAGCAGAAAGCAACGGCTGCGTCTTCTCAATTTATTCGCCCCTTCCGACTTTAACCTCTTCTCCCAAGACCTCGAGGCTCAGAACACTAGATGAGAGGGGAACAAGAAAAACAAAATTCAATAAACAACTTCTCTTGCCACATAGCATTTTTAATAACCTGCAAATGTTCCCTAAATAAATGAAGAAAATATGACAATGCAAGTGGAAACATAAACATACTGTAACTCAACACACTGGTTTTACTTGGCATGGGCAAGGCAAGAAAAAGTTTCTCAATCCTTATCAAAGCCAAGCTGTTTTGTGTCTTGCTAGGTGCTATCTGGGGAAGTTGTTAAAAGTGCACTTCACCACAACCGAAACGTTGTTTAAAACACTTAAGAAATATTACAAGGACAGGATGCACATTCTGACAGCATGAAACGAAAATTCACATCCACTCAAAAAATATCTCCCTCTCAGGAAATCACACAGCTGTCCAAAATCTCACTACAGTCAGCAGCCCCCCATCCCAATAAAAATGCACAGGTCTCTGGAATGTAAAGCTTCGCTTGTAGGGGGTAGTCCGAATGCAATTAAAGGGGGGCATTCGCTGCATTGATTCTGGGTGAATACAGTCAGTCAGAGTCTTCAAACATGGCTCAGTTCTCACACCCACACAGTTGACAATAAATCACTAACACAGTGAGGAGTATTTCTTTCATAACTCAGCACTTGAGTGCTTGTAATCAGACATGGACTTGGTGAAAGAGAAAGGGTGTAAAAGACACTGGAATACTGCTAATAGTGCACAGGGACAATCTACTTCTCAGGCTGAATAAAACAATCAGTGACGACTGTCTACAAACACTACATTTTTATATTTTCTGAAGAAAATGTGTGAGTGGTGCAAAACTGAGCAATTATTAGATATGTTACTATACATTGGCAAGGACATTGCTAAGTAAGTTAGGGATGTTGCTGGTGGATCCATGCAGTTGCTACAGTGTTTTAAGCAGTTGTAAGATAAGGTGTTCTGGGTGGTTGCTAGGGTGTTGCTAGAGTGTTCTGGCTCTGGTCCCTCCTTTGATGCAAGTTTATGGGATTTCTGTGATTTTATCATCAGCTGGGGGAAAATCATAAGCTAAATCATTTAAAAAAGTAACAGCACACTCTCCTAAACAAGATTTAAGGTATCATTAATGTCCATAGATTTACACACCTGACCTAACATTAATGGAACATTTTCACACAAATTAAAAATGCTGTCATTACGTGTTGAGACAAACAATAACTAACAGCGTTTGCCATCACAGACATCAAATCTGGCATGACACATTCACTTTTAAATCTGAAAGCAAATGTGATTTTAGAACTTTTTTAAATTTTATCAGTGAATAATGTCATAAATTTTTTCTGTTTGCCACTTAAAACTATTTTATGACCTCAGAAGTCTTTGAATAAGGTAAATAAGACCACCATTCCTGTGTTTATGACACAGAAAGAGCATTGCTGTTTTTTTTGTTTTGTTTTTTACAGTAACTAAAGCGTCAGAAGCAACTAAACAAGTTTTGTCCTAATCTGCTCCCAGAAGAACATAACAAATGCATTCCTGCTGTAGTATGAGATCACCAGACAGATAATCCAGACACACCCTTCTTCTTATGATGAACTTTCATGTGTCCACATGACTTCATGAGGTGGTCTGATCATTAAGTGATGAGAAAATATTGTTTCTTTCATTTCACTTTTATTCTGGCCGGCTGTTCGGCAGTTGTTAAGCGGCTGATGGCCGTCCTGAGTGGTTGCATACTGGTTAAAAAGTCCATTCCCATGTTTCTATGAACTGCTGATCTGTAAAATCAGGTCTGATCATCAATGTGAAGGGCCATTTACACAACACCGTTTTCAACTAAAAACGGAAAACTTTTTATGCATTTTGGCCGTTCATTTACACGTCAACAGAGTTTTGGGAACCTGAAAAGGCAAGCTTTTGAAAACAGGTTTAAAAGCACAAGTTTTTGATGTTTTTACTGTTATCATCCCCATGTAAACAACTGAAACGCAAACTTGTCATGCGCATGTGTATTATGTGTTCAGTTTATAGGCGTGTAGTGTTTCTTTACAAAGTGACATTGCCAACTACTGGCCTGGCAGCAGAATACAGCTTTTTGCAGTCGTTTTCGTAGATGTGTGTGAACGGAGATCATTTTGACAATGTTGTTGTCTTTATGCGAAAAAAAGAAAAGGAAAAACTTTTCTGTTTTTAGTACGTCACTGTCGTGTAAATGTACCCTCAGTCTATATGGCTGTTTTAATTGTGCATGTGATGTTTTTTTAAAAGTAATACGAGGAACAGTAGGGTTGGGACAATAAATCGATTCATCTCGATTCGTGGATCGATTCTAAGCTTAGTTTTTAACAGCAGATGGCGCTCTAGGCTAGTTTTTAACTGCATGCTCAAATGCTCACGAAGAAGAGCGCTCGTGTGTTTGGCTTAGTCTGAGAATGTACTTGCACTAGGGGTTGTACCGACTAATCGACTAGTTACACACACAGAACGCATTTTGCTTTCAAAAGCGTGAAACGCGGGCAGTGGAATAGGGAAAAAAATGCAAGGTCTTGAGACGCGTTTTTTAAAAATTTAACTGATTTGAACTTGAGCGCCACGTTTTTAGAACGGCATGTCATGTGCGCGATGCTACAAAAGACGCAAGACGCGAGCTCAACGGTAATATACGCCCGTCTAGCGCATATTTACGTAGAAAACAATGGAAAAGTAGCGCATTGGAATGGAAAAACGCGTTTTGTGTGAACGGCCCCATATGTGTTCATTAATGAAGTCATTAGCGACTAGTCGACGTCGACTTTAATCACATAAATGTCGACTTTAAAAAATCTTAAGTCGTTCAACCCCTAACATGCACCTCAGAATGCTTTTATGACGCATTGAGATTAATGTAAACAGCCCACTGCGAACACCCTTGTAATTCGCTTCAACCTTTTCGAACTTTATGAATGATTATTTTATAGAAGGTTCAAGTGGTGTATGTATCGAGTTCAAGTACGGTCGTTTCTAAAGCACGCAGTGCCATCTGCTGTTAAAAACTAAGCTCAGAATCGATTCGAGAGAGAATGGCAATGCATTCAGAAAATCTCAGAATTGATCCAGAATCATTTCTCGATTCACGATGCAACGATTTATTGTCCCAGGCCTAAGCAACGGTAATAGTGATGCTTGTCTTAGCAAACACCACTAATTAAACTTCTAAAAGTTGTGGAAGCCCAGAAGTATTGCTAGCCTTTATTTGTATATATTACATTATGAGAGATTGTATCCAATTCATCAAGGTGATCCTTACTGATCTCATGGTCATGTACAAACACCCAACGTATCAGCATGCCTGCAGTAGGTGTTACAGGCATTTGTGCCCTAAAAACCTGAACTTGTCAAAGACACCTCTCACTTATCTAAACTATGAGCTGTAGCAGTAAAGAGGCGGTTGTGCCTCCAGAACGGTGGGTGGGTATGAGTGTCTGCTGAGGCATGAGGCCATTGTAACACTTGGAAATTACGGGAATTCCCACCTCCCCAAATCCACCTCCACACCCCTCCTTCTACCCTTCTTTTCTGAATCCAGCACAAACTAATTATCTGTGCTAGTTTGATTCTGTTCCTGTGCAACAGACGGCTACTGGAGCAAAGCCTCATTCAGACGTGGAACAGTTCATCTTAATATAACCAAGTTTATGTATGGGTAAACAATGGCATCAATGACACATACATGCAGGTTCAACCGAGATTACGACAATATAGGCTAACAGCCCATCATAAATGGAACTAGGTCAACTGTTGTTGATCTCTGACCAGTGTTATTAGAGTTAAGGCTGGAATACACTAAACGACTTTTAAAATATGAACAGATTTTAAATGCACTATAGGCATCATATACTTGCCAACTTTCTAAATGGTTACAGAGAAAAACTGGGCATCATGCACTAAACGACTGAGGATCACACACTGCCAACATTTACATAGTTCTGAAAACAACAAACCTACGCAGAAACATGCGTCTCATTGCTAGGAGATTTGAGTCTGCGTTCTGATGTAGAACACGGGAGCGCTGCACTCTCTATACGTAGGAGACTGACAGGGAAGAGAAGAAATTGTTGAATAAAGTCATTATTTTTGTTTTGTTTTTGCGCACAAAAAGTATTCTCTTCTTCATAACATTAAGGTTGAACCACTCTAGTCACATGAACTATTTTAACAATGTCTTTACTACCTTTCTGGGTCTTGAAAGTGGTAATTAAATTGCTGTCTATGGAGGGGTCAGAGAGCTCTTGGATTTCATCAAAAATATCTTAATTTGTGTTCCGAAGATGAACAAAGGTCTTACGGGTGTGGAACGACATGAGGGTGAGTAATTAATGACATAATTTTCATTTTTGGGTGAACTAACCCTTTAATAAAAACAAAAAAATCAGAGTCTGTTCACCTCGTACATTACATGATTTTCATGGGGAAAAAAAATCAACTCTGACTACCCAATACCTGCAGACTGGATCTGACTTTTGGCAACTAGCGTCAACTCAGCCAGACTGCAAATCACAGCAAAAAACAGAGCAAAAGTTGTGTAGTGTATTCCAGACTTTAAAACTATTAACATTTAAAAATTGGTTTAATTAATTGAAATAAAAGAAAATATAAATATTAGATGAACAACTTAAAATTAAAAACTTTGTCTTGGCAACTAACTGCAATAAACAAGTTTTTGTTAATGTACTAAAAATACTAAAACAAAACAAAAAAAAAATTGCAAAATGAAAACTACAACAACTTAAGTCTCAGTCTGGGGGCCTAAATATATTTATTTATCTATTTTATACCGTTTTATTAAAGAAATCTTTCAGCTTTATTTTATTATCTTCTTTAAAGCTGCAGTATGTAAGTTTTACCTCTTTGTCGCCATCTCTGTTTGAAACCTGCAATTGCAATTATTTGCAGAATTATCATCTTTATGTGGGTTGTGCATCGGCACGGCTCCTCAGCGCGGATGAATATAATGTTTGCTGTCAGTCACCGCATCGGTGTGGATACTGTACTTCGGAATCACATATTGTAGTCTTAGAAGTATAAGAATGTTCACCGGAAAATCTCATCTGAACAAGCAAGTAACATGTCTGCCACTTTTGTTCTGACCAACTAAGAAAAAAGTTACAATACCAATAAGCAATCACAATACACGCTACCAATGGTGATTAACGACCGCTTAGCTCATATCACATCAAACTGTGCAAATTATTATTACTGTTATACTTTCTCAAATTGTTAATGTTAACAATATCAGCATTGCGTGACTATGTGTATTTAGTGTGTATTAGCAAAGTCCCTTTAAGACAAGTCATTTCACTCAGCGGCCATCTTTGAAACGCCTCTCGGGCATCCAAGTGCAGCTCCCATCTCTTTGAATGGGGAAACATCAAATTCTCCAAAACTGTTTGCCAAGCTTTCGATTAAATTTCATATTTGAAATCACCAATGAAATCTGACAACAACCGTCTCGTACATTTTGTTTCTAAATGCTCGATTTATGACAACAAAAACGGTATTTTCCAGGCTGGATCAAGCTAATGCACGTGCGCAGTCCTAAATGCGCGTCTCTTGTGTCTCATTTCGGAGGCGCGCGTCTGATTGTTTCTATAGGAACCGGAGCTTCTAACGGCCGCTGCAGTGACGCGATGACTTTACCAATCGCCGATTGGCTCTTATTTAGAAGGCGGGACTTATTCCGCAATACTGCCCGTTGCACTTTCTCCCATTCATAATAATACGAGTGACGCGTCTTGTGTTATTCTATAGTCTTTGGTATTAGCGTCCGAAGTCTTTTACTTTTGACTACGGGTGAATCTCCAGTTGTCACTTATGATTGTCGTTTGGACATTTCTGGATTACAATCCGCCATCAAAATGACAAGTTTAATTATTGCAGCTGCTGTGAAAAAAGGCTATAAATGATCCGTCACCCGTAGCGTCCGGGACTCCTTCTTAATGTATACAGACGTCACGTAATGACGCAAAAACTTGTGTTTCCCGCGAAAACCTACCAGTACTACTCAAATTTAAAAAAAATAAAAAAAACATTACTACAAGCTTACCGTTGTGAATCGGGCTAAGGTAATGAGATAGTTTTAAACACTGGCTGGTTATGTACTTGCTCAAAAATTGATTTTGGATCATTTTTAATAAAAAAAAAAAAAAAAAAGTTACAGACTGCAGCTTTAAGCTGACAATTTGTAAAAATCATAAATGAAATCACTATATCACTGTGGGTATGTCATGTCCAAACATTATATAGGCTGCTTGGAAGAGACAGTCGTTGACGCTAAATCAGTGTTTGCTGTCATAAATGTACAGTTTGACAACCTTTGACCATTTGTGGGTGTGTCATGTCTTCTGGCACAGGCATTCTTGTTTTGCTACATGAAACTCAGGTGTGCCGTCATCCCAGATTCAATTTCACAACACAGAAAGTGTACATAACAATTCAGTAATTCAGTTCATGTGAAAATTTTCAAATTCTGAGTACTGTGTCATGTACTGAGTATTGTGTCATAACTGATCAAAGGTCTATGATTACAGGCTTGTTTAATGCAAAGCAAAAGATCCCATCTAATCGCAGGACAGTAACCAAGTACTATTTGCCTCCAGGTCTTTCTCAATTGAGTTCTCATAAAAGCAATGTGGCAAGTAAACTAAAGCAGACGAGTTTTCCATCTATTCAAATTTTCCAGGCTGGTAAATGAAAATGGATTGTGTGAGTTTGAGTATAAAGAGCCCAAACCCCAGGATCACTCGTGCAAGCTCAGGTTACAGAGCTGGTCAACTCAGTCACAGTACAGACTTTACTAGAACAACATAAGATTTCCATTAGAGGATGATTTCACCAAACTAGACTTGGGGGAGCCTGTAGAGGCAGAAAGGGGGGACAGAAACACGTCTCACTGTGCTTTTGGGTAAATGTACCTTTTACTAAAATATTTCCTCAATTTACCATCATCGTCACACACGATTTAAAAACATCACGTCTTTTACAGAAGCATCCTCTCTGTCACAGTCAAACTTTTGACACCTGCCTGAGCTCATTGAGAAGCACATTTCACTAACAAAAAAAGTAATAAAGTACCATAGTAATACCATATCCAAAACATGGTATTACCATGATATCATAAGTTTTTGTCATGTTAGCACTCTGGAATTCTTTGAAGTACGTTGGAGTACCGTGTAAATGTTATACCAAAGTATTTAAATACGAAATAAAACAACTGAGGTGAATGAAAACACGCGAGTCGCAAGGCAAACTGTCTTTCTTTCATTTCCAACTGTAACAATCCGACAACACAATCTATCAACTAACATCAAACGTTGTTTGACGTCCAACTGCAGCGTATTTACTAGATGATCACATAAACTCAGGATTTAACCTATGGATTTAACACAACAAACATAACATAAACACGTGCTAACGACAGGAGAAATGACTTACCGCTGCAGAAAGTCAAACCAGAAAACCGTCTCTCACGCGAGAAAGGGTGAAACTTCATCGTGGTTTCAGAAAATGACTGTTAAATTTGCAGAGCCTCGCAGCAGCAACCGTATTAAAAACAGCGTTGCGTTTAAGCTGGTGGAGGCGGGAAACTCATTCAGTCAGCAGCAGCAGAGCCGCTCGCGAGCACAATAGCTGATCTACTGAGGTGTCACTGCATAGGAATGTCTGAGGACTTTAACTCACGGTACCGCTCAAGAGACTGACACACTTCATTACTGTCAACAGCCACACGCATACACGCCTTCATAAATAGCCTACTTAATATTCACTTTCAGAAGTTACGGGACCTGATACCATAATACTGTTTCTTTTTACGCCACTTACCATGGTGCAGTCTTTGTATTTATTGAAATGCCTTGTAAATACTATAAGCTACGTGATATGGTAGTCATGTGTCTAATAGGCATATCACATAAAATATAAATATAAAAATGCACAGCAGTTCCGTCCTCGAATTCGATTGGCCGAGTGGTTTTCCAAAAGTTCTGATTTGTAGTGGTGGGCAGTGTTGGGGAAAGTTACTTTTAAAAGTAATGCATTAAAATATTGAGTTACTCCCTAAAAAAGTAACTAATTGCGTTAGTTACTTTTTATGGAAAGTAATTTGTTACGTTACTTTTGCGTTACTTGTTCTCATCTGGGCTGGGCTGTTTGTTTGTTTTTATAACAACAAAAAAGTTCTGTTTTTGGCAAATGTAAAGGCCCCTTCACAACAAAAGTGAAATGAATAAGCTTTAGGCTGCAAGAAATAAAAAATAACGCCTGTACAGTAGATGGCACAGCTCTTTCAGCTGTGCTGCAATTCTGGAATACAAAAGAATGGGATGCAGGTGAAGAAGTAAATGAGTAAATGTATACTCACATTTACCCTGTGTTCCATTCGGAAGGACTCATCCCTATGCCCTAATCCCTTCAAAGGGTTTACCCTCCGGAGTGAGAACTTCGAAGGGATGTAGGGGTCAAAAAAAACTCTTTTTGTTTGCACGTATTACACACAAAGAACTTACGCATTCATTTACTGTAGTAACATTATCAGCTACGGCCGGTCTTTTACGTTAAATATAATGTATATTGTGTCTATGTATTTGAAACATTTGAATGGACTGATAAAGGTAGCTGTAAAGTATTTTTGTTGAAGTACAATGTCGTTTTGACCATAATAATGTACTAAATCTAAATACTGTACCCTTCGAAATCCTTCATTCCGAAGAGCCCTTTGAAGTGGCCAGTTTTGAGCACTTCGGTTTGGAGCGACCCTTCAATATGACGGCCATGATTGTTTTCGAAGTGCCCTTCGGAGGGCGATATATCCCGTTTGGAACACACCGTTAGTCTAGAACTAGTCTATAACCATCATATTTATACAGCGCACACAACGCCTTTGCAGTTACTCCCGATTTCTCTCAGTATGGGGACAGGAGAAGTGTCAGTCAATAAATGGGAAAACAAAGTAACTTGCGTTACTTATTTGAAAAAGTAACTCAGATATTTTGTTGTAAATTTAAAAGTAATGCGTTACTAGTTACTTTAAAAAGGTAATCTGATTACATAACTTGCGTTACTTGTAATGTGTTACCCCTAACACTGGTGGTGGGTACTGTCAGTGATCCTTCATCCTTTCTGCAGGTTACAATGTTACACCAGTTGGTGGCGAAAGTGACTGTATTTATGAGTGAGTCATTGAATCATTCACTGTTTCGATTCGTTCAAACCACTGATTTGTTCAGTAACGCCGCTATTTTGATTGGTGACATGCAACGGCTACTCGACTTTGGCCTGTATTATGAGTGAGTCATTGAGTCATTCCACTGATTCATTCAAAGCACTGATTCATTCAGTAACGCCACTTTTGATCAGAGACGCGCAACGGTTGATTTTGCTTCGACGTTTGGAACTATTTTCATTGGTGGAGCGAAAACAGACAAAGTAACTGGCAAATGTATGCAAGTTACTTAATATAAAGCAATATAAAAGTTTTTGGACACAATCATTTTAATTCCACATTGTTTGACATTTACAATGCAAAGATGTTTACTAATTCCATTGTTTTTGAACATACCTTTCTCTAAAGCACCATGGAGTATCATTAATGAAGTATTATTACACTAGTAGGAATGCTGCATGGACATTATCTCGTTTTGGCTACATCTGAAGGTTACTTCCTTTGGCTCAATTGATAACATTGTTTGATTTCCTGTTGTGCCAAACTAGATTTATTGTACAATTGCTTTATTGGAAGACGATGTGAGCTGTTTACATGCAGATTTTTTTTAATTATATAGTTTATTCATTTTCTTGATGTTTGTAATGCTTTTGTGTATGCATGCAGTGGTAACCCAGACCTTTAAACAGTCCAGACAGAGGGGGTTTGTATCCAGTCCCTTCCACCACTTACTACTCTTTAAAAAATAACCTCAGGGAATATAAAATGGGCTATTAGGCAGAGGCTCATATAGACATATGCCAATGCATATTCATTTTATTTTAACCATGTGTTTGTGTTCTTGGCAGAATAGCAATGATTTTTCCAATTCTCAGTCCACAAGGAGGGAACTCTTATGCCATCCAGAAAGAATGTGCAATTCTTCCACTCCCAGTCAATCTGTCAGATGTAATCCTACAGCATGTGGAACTATTGCTTTCCGATTGCAATTCATTTAAAAAAACCACACAAGTAAGCCTTTGTATGTTGCAGTTCAGTGTGACAGTCTTTTATGTGCTTTTATGATGCACCCAAAGCACTTTTTGATGTATATTTGGATTTTGTGCAGTGATTTCTGATCATTCATTGTAATCGCATGGCTGGCTGTGAAACTATGAAGGTGTAATTTTGTGTTTTTATCGCATGTTTCTGATGATGTTTAGGAACAGATTATTAAACAAGGCTTCATGCAATTGTAAAGATTCAAATGAGGCTGGCACAGATTTGTACAAAAGTGATTGTACTTCATAATCTGTCCCTCTGTGGACCTTTTTTTTGTGTGTGTGGGAACATGCTGCTCAGCTTTTACAATGTCTTTCCATTCTAAACACCTGCAAGTGAAGGTTTTCATTAACTGAAGTCTCAACAATTAAATGTGTTGCTTGCTGATCTACAGTCATTGTTACCTCATGTAGCCAGCTGCATAAACTGCTTGGACTTGTCTTACAAGTTAGTCATCTAACTTTTTTCTTCATGACTAGTCCATTACTTTTTTAAGTCAGTTACATAAAAAGGTAGATTGGTCAAATTTGAATCTAAAAAGTAGAACTGATTAGCCTTGACTAATTGTTGGTCAAACTAATTAAAACTCAACATGCAACTTGCCAATTATCCGTTACACTGCTGCCCTCTACTGGATTGTAACGTCAACTGATCACTTAAATAATAAATAGATGCTGACAAATCAATTTTGAAAATGCTCACTCAAAGTGACTAAGCACTTTTAAGTAATGAAATCAAATCTAAGCAATAAGAATGCTTTTTATTCACTTTCTATTTTTTTATTAATCTCTGTAACATCTGTGTTATATGTGCCTTTGCAATTTATGATTTCCAATATATATATATATATATATATATATATATATATATATATATATACAGTCAAACCAAAATTTATTCAGACACCTTGAACATTTCATTCATTAATACAGTTTATTCACTATAGTTTAAAAAAATGGTCATAAAATATGACAAGATCTCAGAGTTAAACTGTGTCAAAAAAAATGAATCTTAATTATGTCAGATAACACTTAAGCAGAACATGGTCAGGTCAAAGTGTCTGAATAATTTTTGGTTCCAAATTTTTATCAGTTTTACTGGTAGTCCACTGTATGAAGAATTTTTGGGAATAATATGTCACAGTTTACTTTATTTTGCTAAATGAACTATAGTGTCCTGCACCCACTAGTAAAAATATATCAAAAATGTCTGAATAATTTTTGGTTTGACTGTATGTGTAATATATATATATATATATATTGGCTCACAGTTGGTAAGTGGTGGAATGTTTTAATTCACCGATAGACTAATTTTTAATGCATGCTTGACATGCAACAAACATCAGTGTTGTGCAAAATTCAAACAAAATAAATATTTTATAAATTTAGACAAAATATAAATATTCTGATACATTCTGATAGCCTGTATTTTCTCAAATAATTACATACTGTTAAAATGATCAAGATTAAAAAATGTCATAATGCGTCCGTAGCTACAACAATACAAAACTAATCATTTTTCCTCCCATCTAATTTTTTTTTTTTCTTCATCATGTCCTTTTAGGGGCTCCATAGTACTAATAATAAACATTTAAAAAATTCACAGTCCATTCATTCTGTACTGATAATGATCATGAAAATTAGAAAAATGACCATATAAAATATAACAAACAACACATTGTGGGGACTCATAAGTTCATATTTTAACATATTTGGCAAGATCAGACAACTTTTTAGATGTTACAGTAAATTCATTGAATTATACCATAATTCAAATTACAATCCTGTGTCCGGGTCCCATTTGCTACAGCTCAGATTTAGGGGTTTTAAAGGCTGTCTTAATTCAATTCTGAGTGGAGCACAACTGTGGCAACATGGCATATTTTGGCCACATCCAAAAATGGATAATCCTAATGCATTTGTTGTGTCGGTTAACTACGATCCACACCGCTCTAGCCGCAACATGCTCATTGTGGTTTTTAAAGTAATAGCCATATTTTAACAGTCTTCATTATACCCAACATAAGTGGCTGTGATTTTTTTCCCTTTTTTTTTTCGTTGTAGAATGCTGTCATTATTCTGCTGATCATGTTTTCTTTTGATTACAGCACATCTAAAGAGTTTCTACAGTATATGAATTTACATTTAACATTTTTTATTCCTTTAGCACAGTTTTATCCAAAATTATAAGCAATTAATCACAGACCCAGCACTATTATAACAATATTAAATGATTTGAATTAATATGGTTTTTCATAGAAGACTGACATTGATTCATTCGATATGCTATAAAAGTTTCAGAATGCATATTAAATGTGTTTTAGGCAAGACTATCTATCTTATAAAGGTGTGTAAACTTATAAAATGGAAACTGCTTAACATATCTTTTGTTGATGATATCAAAGTTTGTGTGCTCAAACAAATTATATGTCATTCTGGGTTTTGCGTAGGCCAGTCATGATCTTTTACACCAGACTCACTAAATCATTTGTACTGGTGACATCCTATGACAATAACTAAGGAGTTTTGTACAACCCATTCTACTGAAAATGCTTGTTTGAGGAGATTAAAGGGTGTAATTGAAATACCCAAAGCCTTTATTTAGAAGGGGATGTCCCACAATTTGGACCATGTAGTGTGTGTGTGTGTTTATTGAATCTCTGTTGATCTATCATTAACGCCTGCTGCTGTTATCGGTTGATAATGGAAAAGTACTGCATTGGAACAGGCTGTTCATGTCTACAGTTACTTACCAAACAGTGTGGGGCCTTTTGTTTGAGGATAAAGGGCAAAACAGCTTGTTCTTGTTAGAAGGTAGAAGGCAAACAGCCCTAGAAGGTAGAAGGCAAACAGCCCTAGAAGATTGGCGGAAAACTACAAAAAATTAATCTTAAATGATGCTGTGTATAGCATTTTAAAGAGCATCCCTAAATATATACACAAAGCATGAAGTGTAATTAAAATGATGACAAAATAATGAGAGAAAGAACAGAAAATCCACAAGAATGCAGCTGTAATCCTTCTTAACCACTGGGCAGGGGTGAGAATCACATGGTTGTAGCCTACAAAGTTTAAATCTTGGTTAGTACTTCCAGAAAAAAGACGCCGCACTCAACGAGGTAAGAATCTTTCATTTATTTAAACGGCTAAGTTCAAAAGTAGTATAAATATGCAAGTTGAAATCTACAGCAGGCAGTATTCAAATCAACAACCTTATCCAATAAATAATATGGAGGGATCTGCTCTTACATAAACGGATATTAAACGGATATGTCATCAGATAAATAAAAAAAAGAATAAATTTAAGGCAGCATGTCTTTAAATGCTGGTGCAGTATCAGTAAACCATTAAAGAGTTAGTTCACCCAAAAATGAAAATTCAGTCATTAATTACTCACCCTCATGTCATCCCACACCTGTAAGAACTTCGTTCATCTTCGGAACACAAATTAAGATATTTTTGATGAAATCCAAGAGCTGACTCCTCCATAGACAGCAATTTAATTACCACTGTCAAGACCCAGAAAGGTAGTAAAGACATCATTAAAATAGTCCACGTGACTACAGTGGTTCAACTTTAATTTTATGAAGCGATGAGAATAATTTTTGTGCACAAAAAGTTTTCTCGTCTTTTCATTAAGGTTGAACCACTGTAGTCACGTTGACTACTTTAACGATGTCTTTACTACCTTTCTGGACCTCAAAAGGTGCAATGATGCTGCTGCCTATGTGTAGTTCATAAACCCTCGGATTTCATCAAAAATATCTTAATTTGTGTTCCGACGATGAACGAAGGACTTACAGGTTTGGGACGACATGAGGGTGAGTAATTAATGACAGAAATTTCATTTTTGGGTGAGCTAACCCTTTAATAGTGACTTTAATAAAGATAAACTGACACAAGTCAGTGTAAAGTGCTTTCAGGTCAGTTTACACAAACGGTTTTAAATAAAACAGTCAAATTAAAATAAATGTAAAAGGGAAAACAAATGAGATGCAGTTCAGCTAACTGAAGAGACCCATTTCAGAGTGACTGAACTACAGAAGAACAGCCATTACTGATAGTCACGGCCTCTTGTAACAACTCACAATAACTCATCTTTGTGCCAAAACACATGTCCGATAAATAAATATGAGTGACTCATTTTATATCAGGCTAATATTTGTGCAGTAGACCTGTGTGTATATCTAAGATACTCAAGGACAGAGTTCAAATCAGTGGTTCAGAACATATCTATCACTGATTGCATATTCAGCTTTAAGCACATATAATTCAGATTTTTCAAAAATAAACTGTTCACCCTGTGTCGTCCTCTTAAAAGTAATGCCAGTTACAGTACATTGTCAGTGACAAAGTGCAAAGGATTTTAAAGGCATATTTCGCTCAAAAAATAAAATCCTGTCATCATTTACTCATCCTCATGTTTTTCCGAACTTACTTCCATGGAAGAAAAATTGAGATATTGGGCAGAATGTTCACGCTGCTCTTTTACATACAATAAAAGTGAAAGAGGCACAACAACCACTGACATTTGACATCATTCACATCATGTGGATGATGACAAACCGGGTAAATTCAGCAAATAACTTAAATTTTAGTACTGTCCTTAGACAAATTTACAGTGTGGCTTTGAATACAGTACGTATACCATATGTACTCATTTTATGGTGTTTTTCCATTTTTTTTCATTCCAGTCATTTAGGATTGACAGCTTATATCTTATAAATGGTTAAGGACACTTCACTGACCACTACCTGCATCTATAGTAGTCAACATTTGAAGTGGATCAAAACCTTTCATCAAAGTTGTCCTAAAACCTTCTTCCTAGGACAACTTAGTTCTTAGGACAACTTTGATTAACTTTTTTGATCCACTTCAAATGTTGACTACTGTATATAGCATTCAAAAACTAAATGAATCATTATTCTTACAGTATATACTAGAGATGCACCGATATATCGGCCAATAATCGGTATCGGCTGATAAAATAGTTTAAAAACAGCTGATAGTCAGGGCCAATATATCCTGTCAATCAAAAAAGGGCAGGAAAATGCACTGCATTTGGGCTTTGTGTAAAGAAAATGCTAAGAAACCAGTTTGATGTTCAGTATTATTAGAAATTATATGAATTAATAACATTCAGAAAGTTAAAAAATATTAATTTAATCTTAAGAATTTAATGTTTGTTAATATTAATTTGAGTAATGTGTTTGTTTATAACTGATACCAGTTACTCTGAAACAAGTTGATGAAATGGAGAGAATAAGTTTTTATATGCATTTCTTTCAAAATATAATTAAAAATATAATAATTAATTATTCATTCTAATGAAATTATCATTAATTTAAAAGAAGGTATAAAAGGCAGAACCCCCAAACTATCGGTATCATTATCAGTAGGCAGATATCACTCTGAATAATCGGCTATCGGTATCGGTGGAGAAATTTAGTATCGGTGCATCTCTAGTATAAACACGGTCCTACTAAATACTGAAAAGTCAAATCATTAAACTAATTAAATGAACACATAACTTGTATGGAAAAGGTCAACTCTGACAAAACATCTCCTTTTAAGTTCCATGAAAGAGAAAAATCATGCAGGTTTGCAACAGCATGAAAGTGAGTAAAGGATGATTGAAATTACATTGATTTTTACACTCACCAAGCTCTGACCAGCAGTCTATTATTATGTAGTTTACCATAATCTCTATATGATAAAGCAGTATTGTCTCAACAATATTATCTCGATTAAAAAATACCTGTAGCATCTTGACTAACAGCCCTCAGTTGAGGTAAGAATATCTACTTTAAGAAACTACAAAACTACTGAAAATACTGTAGTATACTGTACATACTGCATACAGTAAGGTCCTAAGAAAAAATTCAGACTTTCGATGTATATTATTACAGTAAAACAGCTTCTTTGGTATCTAATGCAGCAATTATTTGTAGGAAACATAAAAAATCTCTTCTCATCTCACTAGAATGTGAGATCAGCTCTTGTGTTTTGTGCTGTTATGCCACTTCCTTATGGCCACCCCACTAGTGCTGCAGATAACACACAGGGCCCCTCCCAGACTCCACCATGTGGGTTTGCGGTTAAGGAACAGGAACTGCAGGATGAAGGCCAGAACCACATCCATCGTCCTCATCAGTGCAACAGGTCCTGCTTTCTCAATCTGCAGTGCTTTGGTGAGGAACGCCTGCCCGGCTATACCGAGCAACCCGATGGCCATGAGAGTCCACCTGTCCCAGCCGCAGGACGGAATGGTCCATTCATCCAAGATGAACAAAACAATGATGCACTCGATGAGTCCAATGACTGCATAGTACCAGACGGAGAGGTAGTAATGAACACTTTTACCTATTTTTCTCAGAACAACCATAGTGCAAGCAGCTCCGACCGCCCCTGCGAAGGCAGCCACCGTGCCTTTGATGTGATTGGTGTAGTCTCCTTCGATCCCAGACAGCTCACCACCAAAGAGGAATGGAGGTCTGGCTATCAGTATGACACCGGTAAGCGTAAACACAGTAAAAACGACATCCCATATTGTGCACCTCTCTTTGAGGAAAATCCAAGCCAGCAAGGATGTGAAAACTGGATTACTGAACATTATAACCGTGGCGTCGGCTAGGGGCATCTGCAGAACTGCATAATACAACAAGATCATGGCGTTGGACCCCAGGAACCCTCTGAGGAACAGGTAGATTCGCATACCTCTTGGTCCCAAAAAGCCAGTTCTGAAAAAATGCAAAAGGTTATAAGCTATTCCCACATTGCAAAATTATATTGGATCCAATTACAGGGTCAAGAGAGTCATACTTGTAATAAAATGTAGATTCATACTTGTAATTATTAAATATTAATAGTTGTATTACAGATTCATATTTGTAATATATCAGATTCAAAATTGTATTATCGATTCATACAATATATCATAGATTTATACTTGTATTATACATTCATACTTGTAATATATCAGATTTATACTTGTATAGATTCATACTTGTATTATATAGATTCATACTCGAAATGTAGCATAGATTCATACTTGTTTTATAGATTCTTACTTGTAATATCAGATTCATACTTGTAATAAATCAGATTTATACTTGTTTTATAGATTCTTGTAATATATCAGATTCATACTTGTAATAAATCAGATTTATGCTTGTATTATAGATTCATATTAGAAATATATCAGATTCATACTCAAAATGTAGCATAGATTCATACTTGTTTTATATATTCTTACTTGTAATATACCAGATTTATACTTTTATTATAGATTCATACTTGTAATATATCAGATTTCTACTTGTATTATAGATTTATACTCAAAATGTAGCATAGATTCATACTTGTTTTATAGATTCTTACTTGTAATATATCAGATTAATACTTGTAATGAATCAGATTTATGTTTGTATGTTGTATGTTTGTATAGATTCATTTTAGAAATATATCAGATTCACATTTGTAATATATCAGATTTACACTTGTAATATAATTTATACAAGATATATCATAGATTCATACTTGTTTATAGATTCTTGTTATATATTAGAATCATACTTTTATTAGAATCATACTTGTATTAGATTCATACTTGTAACATCAGATCCATAATTGTATTAGATTCTTGTAATATATCATATTCATACTTGTAATAAATCACATTTATGCTTGTATTATAGATTCATATTAGAAATATATCAGATTCATACTTTCATCATGGATTCATACTTGTATTATAGATTCATACTTGTATTATAGATTCTTGTTATCTATCAGAATCATACTTGTATTAAAGATTCTTACTTGTAATATATCAGATTTATACTTGTATTATAGATTTATACTTGTAATATATCTGATTCATTCTTGTAATGTATCATAGATTCATACTTGTAATATATCATGGCCGGCATGACAAACAGCATCTGGAAGAAGCACCGAACCGCGCTGATTTGGATGGCGTGCATCCCCTCGATTTTCTTCACAAGAAGAGCCGCAGAGGAGAAGAAGACAGATGCTAACAAGCTGTACATGAGGCCCAGCCCCGGACAAGCTGGTTTCTTTTCTGTGGATGAATACAACAAAGCAGCTTAACATCATTTTGAGCGAATTAATTACATGGTGTGCGGATTGATTAATTATGGCCTGGTTTCACAGACAAAGCTTAGACTAAGCCAGGATTAGGCCTTAGTTTGAACAGGACATTTAAGTAGCTTTAAAAACATTACTGGTGTGCATCTTCAGACAAAACAATAGCACTGACATATTTTAAAATATGTCAGTGCAAGTTGCTTTCAGTTAAAACAGCTCTAACATGCATTTTAGTCTGAGACTAGGCTTAAGCCTTGTCTGTGAAACCGGGGGTAACTGTTTTATCTGCATAAATAAATATTTGCTGAGAAAAACCCCTAAATGAAGACAATTCAAATACAATACCCTTGTGACTAGGGTTGGGCACAATTCAATTAAAAATTTTTAATTGAATTGACCACAAACCACAGGAAACTGAACTGGAATTTTAATTTCTTTCTTTCTTTCTTTCTATCCATCCATCTGTAAGACCTATAAACTTCCAAACCTCTGTTTTTTTACTGACAGCTGAATTTACCAAAATCTTCACTTCTAAGCTTAAATTATTCCTCATATTATGTTTTTCTCTTTCCCACAATATTTTATTCATTGGAGCACCATATGAAAGCACTTTATTACCACAGTCTTTGTAGACAAACCATTTGCACAAACGATGGAAACGAGACATGAGAAGTACACACAGCGTGATTTGGCTTTGTGGGGTGTGATCTGAATTTTGATCTTGGAGTGGAATGAGATGGAGGGAGCAAAAACAGCATGAATCTCAACACACTGTTGGTGATACTGTTTAACTTTGACACAGAAACGATGACTCAAATGTGACGGCAATGCTTATGCAACCAAATGCAACTTTACTACCTGTCGGTGAGCTGAGCCCATGCTCAATCAGGATGTGTGGTTGCCAACATTGGACAAACGCCAAATTGTATCAAATGTCCCATGAGAACCTGGGCTGACTCAAAGATCATGGGCCCTGGAACATAACACATACCCAAAATATGGGTTTGGTTTAAAATAAACAACTTCACCAGAGCGTTTAGAGAGAACAGACTGGAAAAAAAGGACACTGTTTCCTGGTGTGATGCAAACATTTTTCCCACAAAGCCAGTACTGCTCATAATGACAAAGCATTTCTTGTTATCTGAGAAAATATTTTATTCCTTTATATCCTTTATGTAAAAGACCTGGTCACACAGAATCTCATTTAAAAATAGAATATGAAAAGCAGGAAAATTAGATACAATGTAACAGTGTACAGTGCCCCTTTACAAAAGTTACCATGGTAACCACGGTTTCCAACAACATACAATAGACTGCTACAGTCTGAAGTAAAAACCCCATTCATTTCCTCCATAGAGGAACCTGTTTTTGAACAACTGAACAAAATCAATAGTTTAATTTGTATTTTTGTCCAATTTTCAAATACTTTTTTGCTTCAGATCAAAGTTTGTAATGTTGTGATCCACCTTGTAACAAGTTAATTTGGTTCATGGCTTATCTAACGCATTAACGAAGGCTTTTATAAAATCCCTATAGGAAAAATGAACTGGGAAAATCCTTCTGGAACCAGCACCGCTGAAAATGTGCACTTTATTGTACTACAGTACACAAAACTGTAGTAACTTGGAATTAGCCACCACTGTAATTAAAAATACATTAATAAATCCCATATTAATTTATAAGACTTCAACAATATAAACTTTTTTGGATGACAGGTGGCTATAACCAAGAAACCGTGGTTTATTTTAAAAGCGGGAACAATGGTTACAATGGTAACTGTATGTAAGGGACTTGATACAATGTAACTGTTCTTGTCAGCTATAAAAAGAAGTTACCATGGTTACCCTGCCCTTTACTCCACAATTACTACAGTTAATAATAGCTTACTGTAAAACCATGAAAAATTGATGAGATCTCCTTCAAACAGATTAAGAAACATTCATTTCATTCATTGTTTCATTTTTATTATTTATTCGCTCAATTTTTGATGCCATATGGCTAATATAAAGTTGCTGCAGATTTACTGTAGTATCAATGGTATTTTAAAAAAGATACTGTAGTTATTATGGTGAATGTAACATGTTTGATGCCATTTATTCCACAGTTACTACAGTTAATAATAGGTAAAATCATGAATAGAGTTCTCCTTCAAACAGCTCAAGAAACATTCAGAAATCTGTCGTGTCGTTTAATTTTTATTTATTTATTTATTTATTTGCTTATTTAATTTTTTTTGATGGCATGTGGCTAACACAAAGTTACCACAGTTTTACTGTAGTATCGATGGTATTTTAAAGAAGAAACGATGGCTACCATGGTGAATGTACGTTACAGGTTTGTTACAACGTAACTGTAACGTAACTACAACTCTCAGATTTTACAAAGTAAACATAAACATAAAAAGTTACCATGCCAACCCTGCCATTTATCATAGATACTACAGCTATTGTTATTTAAATTGTAAAGTCATGGTACACTGATATGGGGTTCCGTTAAAACAGTGTAAGAAACTTTCTGACCTGCTTTTAATTTCTATTAATTTATTAATGGCAGGTCCATACCAAGTTACCGCATATTTATTGTAGTAGTATCAGTAATTATAGTAATGTTACAGGCGGAAACGACGGTTACTACGGTGAATGTAAGGGACTTGTAACTGATCTCGATATTAGCTGTAATACTTAAAGAGTCACAGAGGTTACACAGGTGTAGAAACAGAAACAGAAATAGATTGATCGTAGAACAATTTCAGGATCCGTAAGTCTGTAATGAACATCTTCTGATCGTGTTAAGAGTTTACATAAGTTTACCTTTTTCAACTGTTTTTGCCCCCGTGTCCTCCTCACCATCATTATCCTCCTCATCGCGGTCAGTGTCGTTTCTCTTACAGCAAACCGGCACACAAACCCGGTAAAAAGCGTCGCCGTTGACCCGTCGGCAGTTCTCTGCGTCAGCATCCGCATCTGGCACTTCTTCTGATCGAGTTCGCATCTTAATTTCCTCCCCAACGACCCCATCGTCAACTTTATGACAAAACACTCTGATGTCGTCCGCTGTATAAGGGACAACAGATAAATCTGTGTCATTATTACTCACAGAGCCATTGCGCTGTCTAATATCACCCATGACAGAAGAGAACAGCTGCTGGGCATACCTTAACCACGCGTCTTGACACACGGTTGCCTTCGGGTAGAAATGGTACCGAGCAACAAGTTAAATTATTAACCTTGTACAAAGAAAGAGGTGATTGCGTGACTCTGCCGCTAGAGGAAGACAAAACGTATTTGTGGTTGGACAACAATGACGTTTCAAAGAGTTTATTCTACGGAGTAGAAATCATTTTTGAATTCAGAGAATAAATGATGACACACTTATACTTGTATGCCCTTGTATGCTTGGTTCTTGATGTTTAGGTCATATTTTGCCAAGTAAAACTGTTTAATGAAAACGAAGCATTTTAGGACCTTTTCTTCTTTCATCTTAAAAGGTTAGTTCACGCAAAAATTAAAATTATGTCATTTATTACTCACCCTCATGTCGTCCCAAACCCGTAAGACCTTCGTTCACCTTCAGAACACAAATTAAGATATTTTTGATAAAGTCCGTTGACTCGGTGAGGCCTGCATTGCCAGCAAGATCATTTCCTTCCTCAATGCCCAGAAAGGTACTAAAAACATATTTAAAACAGTTCATGTGAGTACAGTGGTTCAATCTTAATATTATAAAGCCATGAGAATACTTTTTGTTCGCCAAAAAAACCCCCCAAAATAACGACTTTATTCAACAATATCTAGTGATGGGCGATTTCAAAACACTGCTTCGAAGCTTTACGAATCTTTTGTTTCGAATCAGTGGTTCGGAGCGCATATCAAACTGCCAAAGTCACGTGAACCATTGAAATTTCTAAACACTTATGACGTAACGAAGCCTCGTTTACTGAAATCACATGATTTTGGTGCTCTGAACCACTGATTCGAAACAAAAGATTCGTAAAGCTTCATGAAGCAGTGTTTTGAAATCGCCCATTACTAGATTGTTGATTAAAGTCGTTATTTTGTTTTTTTTGGCGCACAAAAAGTATTCTCGTCGCTTTATAATATTACGGTTGAACCACTGTAGTCACATGAACTGTTTTAAATATGTTTTTAGTACCTTTCTGGGCATTGAAAAAGGAAATGATCTTGCTGGCAATGCAGGCCTCACTGAGCCATCGGATTTTATCAAAAATATCTTAATTTGTGTTCCGAAGATGAACGAAGGTCTTACGGTTGTGGAACGACATGAGGGTGAGTAATAAATGACAGAATTTTCATTTTTGGGTGAACTAACCCTTTAAGGAAAAATATGGACATGGACCTATTTTTGACAGGTTTCAAGCATGTGCTTCACCCTCACTATACACAAAATTCATGCATCACGACAAAACAGGCTGATATTTTTCAAAGTTTTATTAGTTCTAACAAAAAAAACAAAAAACAAGTACTAGTAAACAACTAACCTTTCTTCCCACATTTACTTTTCCTCAAGAGTTGAGCTAAATCTAAGTTTATTGCATTCTGATAATTAAAAGAAGTTGTTGAATCAAGACAAGTTTCAAATCTATCACATCCAATGTGGTTAAACTGCTCGCTTTTGTTTAAAAAAGTTAAAAATGGCTTTTTACATCACTGTAAAAAATGTAAACAGTTTATTTGGCAGATTGTTATCACGTCAACAGCTAACTGATTTGACCTTTGTTGTTTCCTTATTATACCTCTTTAGTGACTACACGGCAAGCATGAGAATACGTTAACAATAGCTTTTGTTGAAAGGGACCAAAAAAACAGGAAAAATGAAAAGTGCAGAACAGATGGTGACAACAGAGAAAGACACAAAGGGCGTTTCTAGAGAGGCATTCATCTGGAATTATTATTATTAGCGCTAGGCTAGATCATGCATGTGTTTTCACAATAGCCAGGGTCTGGTTCTCTGCGCTTTCAATTGGCACCCTAACTGCTTAGGTCGATCATCAAGTGCTCGTAAATCTGTGTCTTCCCTTTAAAGCTGGAAGCCAGCAGGAACTCTCTGTTGTCAATGGACACCAGCGAGAATGCCCTCGGCGCCTGGACGTTGAGCTCCTGGAAGTGCACGAACTGGCTCTTCTTGGTGTCCCACTGATAGACCTGGGTTAGCGAGTAGTCACTGCCTAGGATGGCGTACTGCCAGTTGCCGATGGAGACGGGCTGGAAGACCATGGAGCCCCGCGAGGGCATTGTCTGTATCTCTGTGAACATAGCGCCGTCCCACTTCATCACCTTGGAGTCGCCAATGAAGCGCGTCAGACAGACAAACAGCTCCCCCTTCACCTTGAAGTGTTTAACGGCATAGACGTCCTCCATCTCTGGAATGTCTGTCCGCCTGTCGAACTGCTTCTGGCTTCTGCTCCACTGGTAGATAACGGGCCGCTGTGAGCTGCTAGACAAAATAAGATGGGGTTTGCCGGCGATATCAAGGTACTCGACGTCCGTGTCACGATACCAAGGATGGAGAGACTGGTGCGAGTAGAAGCCATTGCCGTTCCACTTGTACACCGTGGTGGAGCCGGCCTTCGAGCTGTCCGCTATCACGAAGAAGAACTCGCCGTCCACACGGAAAGTCTCAATGTCGTTGGGCTTCCTGATTTTCAGGATGTCGATGTCCTGAATTTTGATGAACTTATTGGCAGAGTTGTCCCTTTTGTAAATGTGAGAGCCGCCGAAAAGTTGAGCGACTATGATGAAAAGGTGGTTATCGATGACCATTGGCTTGCACACCACCGTGGAAGTGCCTGTAATGACAAAAAAGCATTCAAATTCAAGTCTCGGCATTAAAATGGTCCTTTTTAGCCACTTTTTGTAGGGCCAGAACAGCATTGCACTCTGGGTAGGAGGTGTGATGTGTGATGCTCACTCTCTATGGTGTCATAAGCTCTGAACTCCATGTTGACGTGGTCCCATTCCAAAAAGCTGCATTTTCCAGAGAAAGGCTGGGCATATACGACATACTGATCATTCCCAAACGTAAAGGACTCCACAGATAGGGACTCAAAAACAAGGGTTTTCTTTAAAGCAAACTCTGCAACAAACAAACACAGATTAGTTGATATGATGGTCATTTTTGGGGGCTTTTAGGTCATGTTTTCAAGCCTTTCTTACACATTTCCATCACTGACAAATTTATTAAAGGGTTAGTTCACCCAAAAATTTAATTTTTATCATTAATTACTCACCCTCATGTCGTTCCGCACCCGTATGACCTTCGTTCATCTTCGGAACACAAATTAAGATATTTTTGATGAAATCTGAGGGTTTCTGAACCACACATAGGCAGCAACATCATTGCACCTTTCAAGGCCCAGAAAGGTAGTAAAGACTTCATTAAAATACTCCATGTGACTACAGTGGTTTAACCTTAGTAGAAGAAGAAATTGTTGAATAAAGTCATTATTTTTGTTTTGTTTTTGCGCACAAAAAGTATTCTCGTCGCTTCATAACATTACTGTTGAATCACTGTAGTCACTTGGACTATTTCTTTACTACTTTTCTGGACCTCAAAAGGTGCAATGACATTGCTGCCTATGTGTGGTTCAGAAACCCTCGGATTTCATCAAAAATATCATAATTTGTGTTCTGAAAATGAACGAAGGTCTTACAGGTTTGGAACGACATGAGGGTGAGTACTTAATGACAGAAATTTCATTTTTTGGGTGAACTAACCCTTTAATGACTCCAATATAAACTGCTTGATTGATTATATTGTTGCCATATGTAAACCATCCTGTCTCCAAGCTCTAAACTGCTAAATGTGGGCATTTAGGTATTATAATCATGATTTTCCATAAAGCTGCTTCAAAACAATGTCTATTATGAAAAGCACTATACAAATAAAACTGGCTTTGGCAGTCATTCAATCATTTTATGACTCAGTTTTGTGGCTTTTAGGTCATGTTTCCCAGCCTTTCTTTTAGATATCCATGTTACCAAAAATGTATTAATAACTCCAACTTGCAATATACTATTAATATATGCAGTGCTATCCTCATACATACAGTGCACTGACATAAAGCAATAAATATTAAATACTAATGGATGATATATTAGCCAGGCCAATTAATCACATGACATTTGGTCATTTTGGGATTATTGGCATTCAATTTTTTTGTGCACTAATTATTTGCAATTTCCATTTAACAGTCTAGCATACATTTTACTTGTTTTCATTAAATTGCACTACATAAATCAGCCACCCTGCTCTCTAGATAGGGCAGGTTGGGATAAGATGCCCCCCAGGGCAAGATGACCCCCACCTTAATTTTTCTCCTGACAATAGATGACACAAAATCTTCATCTCAGCACTTTTGATGAATGGCTACACTATTTTTAATTTTGTCATTTCATCTGAATATCAACATATGTGAGATTTAGTCAGTTGAAACAGTTTTGAGGTTAACTGATCTAATTTTGTGTCTGTGGAAAATAGTGTTCTGTGGCACTGTATTATGTTGAATATCAATGTGTTTTTTGTTAATGAGGGATTTGTGGACACATTAATGTTTTTTGATTTGTGGAGTAAAAATTACAGTTTTTATTTTAAAGTAAAAAGATCAAATTAGACCATTGGGGTAAGATGACCCTCCAGAATTGGCACAGAAGGCCTCAAGTAGCATGTTGTTACTAGTGTTATTATTTTTAAATTTAATAATTATTGTAATTAATGGGGTTATTATTCAGTATTTCCATGAATTAGATGTACATTTCAGACATCTTTGCTTTTATTAAAACCTATAGGTTAGTGGAGTGAAATTATTCGATTTGCATTCACAGTGTTGCTATTATGACATATCTTCAATTAAAATATGGTCAATTAAATTAGTAAATATTCATATGCCTGTATATAAGTCTTAGAATAATTTTACCTTTCAGATGAATCTCTTTTACTGGTATTCTGCTTTGTCTGTCATCGGTTATTCAATTATTATCAACTAAATTGTCAAAATAAAGTTTATTTAGTATTGTAAATTAAAGACATAAATATAAAAATATTAATAAGAATTATATTAAAATTAATTTATACATTCTGTAAAAGTTTAATTGGGGGGGGGGTCAACTTACCCCAGTAGAGGCAATCTTACCCTCTTTTAATATTTGACATTTTGTGCGATAACAACGTAATTAGAAAAGTTTCTATTTGAAGTTTCTATTTATTTCCTAAAATAACACATTGGCTGATGCATCATCATCCTGCACATTCTAAACTTATATCTAAATATGTTACAATTTAAAAGTAAATCCACATTGTTCTTAAGGGGGGCATCTTCCCCCATCCTACCCCTCCATCATAATCACCAATGGCCACTATTTGAAGCTTTCGAGATCTATACAATCCTTGTACTCCCAAAGGGTTTTACAGATCCACAGCTTTACATTCATTGTCTTTCGGGAAAATTAACCATAAATATTGATGAATCTTGTGCACTGGGGCATAAACCAATTTTTAAGGTGAATACGTAATCCTTTTGCTGTGAATGCCTTTTATTTATACCTAATGCATTTCTAAGCATTTCATCAGACATGTCGGTTCAGCTTATTTGCCAGAATCTACTCAGGAGAATCCAGTGCACAATTACCTGCTGTAATGCAGTCAAACGACTGAGGCACTAGGTCATTGATCTTCCTGCCTTGATAGGCTGGAGGCCCACTGCAGTAGAACTGATCCACCGTTGCATTCGTGCTGTACATCCATTCCACCAGCCACTTCAACTTACAGTCACAACTGAACATGTTTCCTCTGAGATCCCTGCTCAGTGGATTTACAGATATGACATTTTAAATCACTTTTTTCTGGTATATTATATTACAAGAATGATGGACTTGAGTGGTAAAATACATACACTTTTGTCAAGGCATCCATTCCTTTGAAAATATCTTTGGGCAACGTCTCAAGATTATTGTAGGCAAGACTCCTATCAAACAAAAACATCTGTTAACGTCGACTAAGAATGAAAAATACTTCTACAGCACTTATTAATGTTTTAATTTTTCATTTCAACATTTACTACTACATTTTTAAGATCAAAAGTTGTATCTGTTAACATTAGTTAATGCACTGTGAACTATAACATGAACATGTTAATTGATGTATTAATGTTAACAAATGAGACCATATTGTAAAGTTTTACAAACTCTAGCATAATGACATATTTAAATAAAACAATAATATACCATTCAAACATTTGGGACTGGTAAGTTTTTTGAAAGAAGTTTCTTCTGCTCACCAAGGCTGTATTTATTTGATCCAAAATACAGTAAAAATAGTAATATTGTGAAATACTATTTCAGTTTAAAAGAACAGTTTTCTATTTGAATATATTTTAAAATGTAATTTATTCCTGTGATGCAAAGCTGATTTTTTTAGCATCGTTACTCCAGTCTTCAGTGTCACATGATCCTTCAGAAATCATAATATATTCAAATAGAAATCAGTTGTTTTTCAATTGTAATAATATTTCAGAATATTACTGTTTTTACTGTATTTTGGATCAAATAAACGCAGCCTTTTTGAGCATAAGAGACTTCTTTTATATATACAGTCAAACCAAAAATTACTCAGACATTTTTGATATTTTTGATATATTTTTACTAGTGGGTGCAGGACACTATAGTTCATTTATGTAAGTGAGGATAGCAAAATAAAGTAAACTGTGACATATTATATCCAAAAATTCTTCATACAGTGGACTACCAGTAAAATTGATAAAAAAAAATTGGGACCAAAAATTATTCAGACACTTTGACCTGACCATGTTTATGTGACATAATTAAGATTAATTTTTTCTGACACAGTTTAACTCTGAGATATTGTCATATTTTATTACCATTTTTTTTAAACTATAGAGAATAAACTGAATTAATGAATGAAATGTTCAAGGTGTCTGAATAAATTTTGGTTTGACTGTATATATATATATATATGTGTGTGTGTGTGTGTGTGTTTGTGTGTGACCCTGGACCACAAAACCAGTCATAAGTCGCACAGGTATATTTGTAGCAATAGCCAACAATACATTGTATGGGTCAAAATTATTGATTTTTCTTTTATGCCAAAAGATCATTAGGATATTAAGTAAAGATCATGTTCCATGAAGATATTTAGTAAATTTCCTACCATAAATATATCAAAAATTTATTTTTGTGAGTGGATATGCATTGCTAAGGACTTAATTTGGACAACTTTAAAGGCGATTTTCTCAATATTTACATACATACGTCAACGGAAATCTTATTTATTCAGCTTTCAGATGATATATAAATCTCAATTTCAAAAAATTGACCCTTATGACTGGTTTTGTGGTCCGGGGTCACACACATATACATATATATATATTAAAATACTTAATAGTAATTTTAATAGTTCTAAAACTTTGATATACTCACAGGTGTATGAGAGATTTCAAACCTCTAAAGGCATGGGGCGAAATGGACTCAATTTTGTTGTTTTCAATAAATCTGAAAGAGAGTGTTGCATTTATATTAAAATGGAGTAATAATCTAAAAAGACTGAATGATGAGAGTTTCAGACACAATAAATCAAACTCACAGATATTCCAGATGTGGCAGGCCTTGGAAAGCATCTTCGTCGATGGAGTCAAAAGAATTGGCTGTAAACAATCTAGGAAGTCATGGAACAAACAAAACAAATTCAAGTGGCTTCAGAGTTTGCATCGCTGGATATTAAGCAATGTTTCAATTGTTAAAAAAAAACTATAACCACAAAACACAAATATTTTCATATGAGGCTAGTGTTTAGCCCAGACCCATAATTAAATGCATACATGACAGTCAGCTTCATCATGATGAAGACAAAATAACAATAGCATTCCTGTTCTCCCCGCATATACCTTTCTGTTTTTAATCATATTGCTGAAAGACCCCTGTCACATGTAGTTATCTTTACCCTAGCACATGAAATGAAAAAATATTTTCACATAATCTTCTCATAAATTCTTTCCATATTTGTGCATTGGCAAGTTATTGCACAATCAGACCTAACACAGAGTGTTAAAGATAAAAGACTGGTTTTGTTTTGCATAATAGTGCCAAATCCAACCGTCAGATTTGCATTTTCTTTTGTGTGAGTTTACATTTGCATAGAAGCGCATTAGTTTCTGCCTTCAAGCCTTTCCAACGTTCATTTCTAAGGTTTGGTGTTTTATAAACGAGGACCGAGATGGTGTGATATTATAAAAGCAACAATGAAGCAGAGATTTGCTTATCACGAGGACAGGGCCATGTCCCTCACAGAGAAGCTGCATTGCATAATATTCACAGCAATTTAAAGGCTTTGAGAAATTAGACACGCTGAAGAATGTCCCCAAAACAGGGGGCGGGCTGTAATTGCCTAGAACAAACATTGAACCACTTAACATGGTGATCACCCCATCCTAATAAAGAATCCACACAACAGCAACAAAACAGATAACACTAACAGAAACTCACAGAAGCTGAAGGGATGGCGTGTGGAGAAAGCTTCCCCCTGCAATCTCAGTGAATCCAGACTTCACAAATGATCTGTTAGGAAAAGAATCAGTATAATCTAGAAGTAAAGATTATACAACACATACAAAGGTTCAAATGCATATTCAAAGACTTATCTTATTCATGCACACGATTGGTATTTGCATTGTATTAGTAAATGAATCAGTACTGCACTTGAATGTAAACAGTAGCAGGACACTTACAGTGAGACGACATCAGGAGGGAAGCTGTGTGGCACAGATCTCACATTTTCACACAAGGCGTTATCTTTGGTGCACGTGCATCCAGAGGGGCATCTAGGCTGTTTGCCTCTTCTGCTCTCCACTAACAACAGTGCTGTGGCAACCCACAGCAGAAAAGTGTATCCTCTTATGCTTCTGTTTGCATATCCCATTCTGTCCCGCTGTGTTCCTGAGTGCCGTGGGCTGCTGTGGTGTTTTCGGCTGGTGATAAGTGCTGGTCCGCTGGTCGACTCCCTTCAGTTGTGTCCGTGTGATGAATGTCTAGTCTCAGCGTGTCAGGCGCTCATCCAAGCGATTCGTTCTGCTATACTGAAAATATCCAAGCGGGCTCAAATTTCCTCTTAGTTACATGCGGATTTGGAAATTAAGCCATTTTTTGTCTAAATAAAAATCAACAGTGAAAAATGAAAGTGAAAAAAAAAAATTTCCTTGGCGACGCGGGTTCCTTCAGATCCTGGGAGAATCCCTCTTTTGCATCATGTTGTACCAGCTGCTATCCAATGGTGTTATTACTGTGAATGCGCATGAACCAAATCCATGAATAAGTGATAGTGAGAATATTCATGAGGCTTTAGAGAGATGCACCTGCGCCCCTCAAGCAATCAGAGCAAGAAATACTGTGCTGTTATATGCTTTCATTAAGCATTTTTTATTACTTTCTCATAGTGTTACTTTTAATAAAATATACTTTAATTACAGCATTATTCAAGCACCTTACATTTAGCCTATAGAGTGTGCATTATAATAGAAACCTATATGCTATTATCCATTAAATGTAATTTATATATATGAAATATAGAGACCCTGGACCACAAAACCAGTCATAAGGGTCAATTTTTTTGCAACTGAGATTTATACATCATCTAAAAGCTGAATAAATAAGCTTTCCATTGATGTATGGTTTGTTAGGATAGAATATTTGGCCAAGATACAACTATTTGGAAATCTGAAATCTGGGGGTGCAAAAAAAAATCTAAATATTGAGAAAATCGCCTTTAAAGTTGTCCAAACGAAGTCCTTAGCAATGCATATCCACTCACAAAAATATTTTTTTTGATATATTTACGGTAGGAGATTTACAAAATGTCTTCATGGAACAAGATCTTTACTTAATATCCTAATGATTTTTGGCATAAAAGAAAAATCAATAATTTTGACCCATACAATGTATTGTTGGCTATTGCTACAAATATACCCACTATATATTGCTACAAATATATATTGCTACACACACACACACACACACACACATATATATATATATATATATATATATATATATATATATATATACATATAAGAAGTCTCTTAGGCTCACCAAGGCTGCATTTATTTGATCCAAAATATAGTAAAAACAGTAATATTGTGAAATATTATTAGAATTGAAAAACAACTGTTTTCTATTTGAATATATTATGATTTCTGAAGGATCGTGTGACGCAAATTAAGTCCTTAGCAATGCATATCCACTCACAAAAATAAATTTTTGATATATTTATAGTAAGAAATTTACAAAATATCTTCATTGAACATGATCTTTACTTAATATTACTTAATACTTAAAAATCAATAATTTTGACCCATACAATGTATTGTTGGCTATTGCTACAAATATACCTGTGCGACTTATGACTGGTTTTGTGGTCCAGGGTCACATATATATCATTATCATATTATATATCATAATATATATAAATATATATAAATTTACAATAAGGTTACATATCTATTTAGCTTAAGCCTTTATTAAGTGTTTGTTTGTTTGTGTGTGTGTGAATACAAATCCATATCATGTAACAAAGAAACATCTATTGATCTATCTTTAAATAATTATATAATATAATATAAAATAGAACTATTGATCTATATAAAATAGATCAATGTTTCTTTGTTACATTCTATGAATTTTTCACATAGCCATTTGAGAACAGTAAGTCCCTGTCCTGATCACTCCAACTCTTCCAGTGCTTTCATTTTTAGCATTTTTCGGAATAAAGACCAGTTGTTCTGCATGTGAGAAAATGGCACTTCGCCCCCTTACCCCTCTAATTTCCAGTCACCGAATCTTTACCAATTTCTGATGAAAACAATTGTAAATTATGAAGCGAATAATAAAGTCTTTTTGAAACAAAGGACATCGGCAAATAACATCATATACAAGTCCTGTCACTTTTATAGGCTATTTTATCTATAACACATTCACATTTCGATCTCTTATTTTATTGCTAAAATACATAAATAACAATTCTTCAGACTGCACTGTAATATGATATTCACACAAACTGAGACAAAAGGATTAGCCTTAATTTTTCCCATAAGATGTAGCACAACTTGACCGGGCATTGTGCACACGGGAGGACGGGTCTACCTTTGTTTTTTACCACGTGGTATATACGTCATCATTTCGCGCCCGTCTGAGATTCAGCGGCATGTAAACACAGATGAGCGGCACGGACAAAACAGCTCTAGACCTTGTTAAGGTAGTTATAAAGCACAAGTTATGCACAGGAATATGAAGATTTGATTTAATTTGTGTGCATTGTTGTGCTGTGACGGCTTGCGTGACGTCAAAGTAAACATTATATATGTCTTAAATCGCACACTGATGATCCATGGCACATTATTTTTCTCTGTATTAATTATAGAACAGATCTACTCGTGCTGTAAAATGACAACCAATAATAAGTGTTAAATGTAGTTTGTTACCTTGAAGAAAAACACATGAAATAATAGCCAGAAACGATATTGAATCTTTTATACAATATCTATCTATCTATCTGTTTATCTGTTTATGTGTTGCTTAATATTTGAGAAAACAAGCTTGTATGGCTCATATAGTCTGATATAGTGAGAATATGGAGCTCATACTCGAGGAAAAACACCTCAGTTTTACTTAAAGGACAAAAATATGCAATTTGGTGCAGATATTGTTATTTACCTGGCCAAAAAGTAAAATGAAATTCTTATAGCATATAATTGAAATCAATTATTATTATTAATCAAATGGTTTTCATAACAGTATAGTGCAGTACTTACATAAAATGCATATAACTATCAGTAATTAGCATAAACTCTATATCTCCCAATAATATGTTTTATGAAAATAATATTTACAGATCAAAGCTCTGTAGTTTTAACTGTGGGGGAAAAACGTATAATACAATGCAATACAGTGATGACGGAGAGATGAACAATTAAATGTTTCATAAGACTTCAGAACTGAACGGACTGAAAGTGTTATTATAATTTAAATAAAACGTTGGATATTAAATAAAATATGCTATATTAAGAAAACTGTGTTAAATGTCACTGCATATTTCTATTGTGATAGCACATTGTGATATGCTGCTCATAAGCATTTTCACTATTATTGTTATTGTAAGTATTACATAATTCATCATATTCAACATAGTTTTATGTAATGATTTTCCTTGTTGGAAAGCCCATAAGGATGTTTCTCTGTTTTTTTCTTCTGATTTTTCACAGTCATTTAGAAACAGTAAAGTGCCTGTCCTGATCACTACAACGCTTTCAGTGCTGTCATTTTTACCATTTTTCGGAATGAAAGACCAATTGTTCTAGATTTCCTGTCACTGAATCTTTACCAATTTCTGATAATAGCAAGTGTGAATTATGACTCAAATAATAAAGCCAGTGTCAGAACTGACCTTCACATGTTGTTGACTCTGGGTGTTGTATTTCCTGTGCTGTGCTGAAGTGGCATCATGGCAGCTGACTCAGTGTATCAAACAAAAGTACTTTTCACCTCTGCTGTGGTCAGCTCTCTCTCATTTTCCTTTTCCTCCTGTACTTGTTTAGTAAATCACCATGTGGCATTTCACAGATTAACAAATATGTTTAAATGTTGTGCTTTAGTACCAGTAACCTGCACACTCTTGCTGGTGATTCTATGCATTGTGTGTAATCAATGTCAATTTGTTTTGTATTATGATCATGTTTTAGGTCCATGGAGGTGGAGGGTATGACTCTGATTTTAGTGATGATGATGGTGGTGGAGGGCAGTCCAAATATGATGAGAAAAGGTGAGATTTTGTTTTATATCACTAACAAAAAAATATCTGATTTCGGGTATCATATTTTTGGGCATAGCATCATGGTAAGTAAGTGCATGTAGTATCATGCTACATTAAATTTGATGCTACTTACATATAATATTTTCGATCATCTGTGATATATATACACACAGTACCGGACAAAAGTTTGGACACATTACTATATTTAATGTTTTTGAAAGACGTCTCTTATGCTTATCAAGCCTGCATTTATATTATTAAAAATACAGAAAAAACAGTAATATTGTGAAATATTATTACAATTTAAAATAATGGTTTTCTACTTTAATATACTTTAAAATATAATTTATTTCTGTGATGCAAAGCTGTATTTTCATCAGCCATTACTCCAGTCTTCAGTGTCACATGATCCTTCAGAAATCATTCTAATTTGCTGATTTATTATTAATGTTGGAAACATTAATTTTTTGTTGCTTAATATTTTTTTTATAACCTGTGATACTTTTTCAGAATTCTTTCATGAATAAAAAGTTAAAAAAGAACAGCATTTATTTAAAATAAAAATCTTTTGCAACAATATACACTACTGTTCAAAAGTTTGGGGTCAATAATTTTCTTTCTTTTTTTAAAAAAAAAAAAAAAAAAAAAAAAAACTTTTATTCAGCATGGATGTGTTAAATTGATAGTAAACACTTATATTGTTAGAAAGGTTTCTATTTTGAATAAATGCTGTTCTTCTTAACTTTTTATTCATCCATGAATCCTTAAAAAAGTATCACAGGTTCCAAAAAAATATTAAGCAGCACAGCTGTTTCCAACATTGATAATAACTGACTATCAAATCATCATATTAGAATGATTTCTGAAGGATCATGTGACACTGAAGACTGGAGTAATGATGCTGAAAATTCAGCTTTGCATCACAGGAATAAATTACATTTTATAATATATTCAAGTAGAATACAGTTATTTTAAAATGTAATAATATTTCACAGTATTACAGTTTTTACTGTATTTTGATCAAATAAATTCAGCCTTGGTGAATTTATGCACATATAAGCAACAGCAAATAACAGAATATAATTAGAAAGAATGTAATTAATTAGCATAAATAAGAGCTGGTCCTCTTGTGTGTTGTTGGTTGTAGGGCAGGTGAAGATGAGCTGTTACAGAAGCCATTCCAGAAAGGTCGACATACCAAGGTGGCCCATAAAAATGTTGCTGCCCATGAATGGGACAGGTACTGCTCACGTCCATCAAAATAGCAAAGTCTATAAAGTCCAGTATGTGTATACTGAAATAAAAATTTGTTTTTGTTTTTTTCCTGACAGAGAGGAAGCCAGAAACCGACGGCAACACCTGATATCAATGAACGCTGTATCCTGTCAATGGGCATTTTTCACAAAATTGTGTGACAGTTGCAGATTTGTAGCTTTTGAAAAGCTCTGTATTTCTTTGTGGCTTATTTTGCATTCTATGATTTCAACTTGTTAGACTGAGAGACAGAATGAGACTATGTTTTGACTAAAGTCTATGATTAAAATGAAGGCCTGTTCACACCAAGACCAGTAACTATAAAGATAACTATATCAGCGTCCACACCAGCGGACGATATTGTTCTGTTTATTATAAACACGCACTGCAGTTTTGTCGTCTGCTGCTTTAAATGCTCACGCTCTTTAAAGCAGGATGAATTCTGATTGGCTGTCAGTGTTTGTATCGTTCATCAGCTGGAAAAAATAGTTCTAAATAGTTGCTGTTTTCATTATAGTTGTGGTGAGGACTGTGTCTAGAACTGTATCTTTATTGTTATAGTTATCGTTGTTGGTGTGTGAATGAGTTCACCCAAAAATGAAAATTCTGTCATCATTTATTCACCCTCAAGTTGTTCCAAACCTGTAAAAATTTCTTTGTTCTGTTGAACACAAAGGAAGTTATTTTGAAGAAAGTTTGTAACCAGGCCGCTTTGGGGCACCATTGACTTCCATAGTAGGAAAAAAAATACTATGGAAGTCAATGGTGCCCCAAAACTGTTCAGTTTCCCACATTCTTTAAAACATCTTCCTTTGTGTTCAACATAACAAAAAATGTATACAAGTTTGGAACAACCTGAGGGTGAGTAAATGATGACATAATTTTCATTTTTGGGTGAGCTATCCCTTTAAGAGTGCTGAAAGTGTATTTTTCAGAAAGTTTGACCATAGTAAACAAAGTGTAAATAAGTTTTTCTTCTGAGTGGCAAAAAATCCTTAACAGTATTTTGTGAGTTTGAACGTCACAAGAAGTTTATCAGCGACTACATTCTGTATTATGGAGGGAGCGTTGAACACCTCAGACGATCCACGTGAGCAATCTACTCTCACTCTCATTAAAACTAATGAAAATTTGAAGGATAATGTGCAATTTTTCTGATATGAAATATATGATGAGTACAGTTAAGTGGTGCAGAAATTACACCACTTTCTGCGTGTGTTTCCATACACAGGTCTAAAGATAAGACCGATCTAGATGTGGTGAAAGAGAACCACCGTTTCCTGTGGAGAGAGGAGGATGAGGAGGATATGACATGGTAATGTCTGCTTAACTCTTTTAATTTTATTTTTAATCTTGACCTCTGCACAGTCCACCCTAAGATAATGTTTCTGAACTGTTTAGGGAGCAAGAGCTCGCAAAGAAGTACCACGATAAGCTCTTCAAGGAGTACTGTATCGCTGACCTTAGCAGATACAAAGAAAATAAGGTTTGCCTTTTCTTTTTTAACCCTGTAAAGCCTAATGTGTGACATAAAAGTCAGAAAATATTTAAAAAAGTTTGCATTAATGTAATGGGTTTTATGTTTTGTATCATATTTGATACATCAGGCTCATATAGTATGATATAGTGAGAATATGGAGCTCACACTTGAGGAGGAAAAACACCTCAATTTTATTCAGAGGCCCAAACCGAGCAAAAATAAGCAATTTGGTGCAGTTATTTATATAGCCAAAAATTGAAAAATATGAAATTCTGATAGCTTGTAATGTGAATCAATTAGATTTTTTTTTTTTTCAGTATAGCAGACTACTTACATAAAATGCATATAAATATCAGTTGTCTCCAAATGATATGTCTTATTAAGATAATACATTTAAATGTTTAGTTTAATGATCAAATCTCTGTAGTTTTAATTGTGGAGGCAAAACATATAATACAATACTATAATGATTGAGAGATGAACAAATAAACATTCCTCAAAAGCCTATATTGGATACTCAGATTTTAACATGATGTATGGATAATAAAGTAAACCTAAGTTGCTTCAGTCCAGTCAATGTTCATCTTGAAATATTACTAACAATATAAAAGTTATTCTTACATTTACTTTATAAAAATCTGTAAAGATTTCAGAGTAAAAAGACACATGAACCAAGAGCTGAAGGTGGACATTATTACAATTACACTAAAAAGCCTTTTACTTGCTAAAAAAGTATAAATCAGATGACAGAAGTCAATTGTGTACATCAGATTTTTCAGCTTAGACAAGTTTTGATCATGCTGATAATTTAGAAGCATTAGAAATTCACGTATCAAATATGATACTACAGGGCTCAATGTTTCTTATTTTAAATACTTTTCTGGGCATGTTATTTTTTAGTATCTTAAATGCTGTTTAATTTCTGTATTTACTGAATTACAACTTTTCTGTTACTAGTTTGGATTTCGGTGGCGCATTGAAAATGAAGTAGTTTCTGGAAAAGGTAAAACATTTTTTCTACTTCTATACTTGTATATTAAACTTTTAATGTTCACATACTTGAAGTATTCTGGCTGTATAATGAACAAAACAGGTCTGAAATTCAGAGCAGTATCAAAACAGCCACTAGGTGGTGATGCGGTTTTATCTTGTGTAAAAGAACATCTTCATCCTGTCCAAACCAGGGATGGACTGGGACTGAAAAAACAGCTTTACAGGTGACATGACAAATCGGGTCCTCCCTTGAAATCGGGTCTCTATCAACTATTAGTTAATGATTATACTAAGTACATACATTACATTCTTTTTGTAACTGAAATATTTGTACATTTAACACGTAATTTAACCCGTAATTACATTAAAATGATTGTGAAAACATGTAGGCTAAGTGTATAAACTAAGCTATCAAGCTAATCGGGTATCTGTATGCTATGCTAGTATAAAAGCTATCAGGCTAATCGGGTATCTGTATGCTATGCTAGAACCAAAGCTAACTAATACGGACATTAATGGTCATTATAATGTAGTTCAAACAGCATTTATCATAACATGATTTTGTAGGAATTGTAATCAGGCACTAAAGAGAGAATCTATTAAAATTTGAGCCAATGGGATCGCTTGGGGTCCTAACAGAGACCCGGTTTCGAGGGAGGACAACATTGATAATTAAATGTTTCTGGATTGGAAAAGAAAAAAAAAAGCACAGTTCATTTACATAATAAAATATTCAACATTTAAGTAAACTGATCAGATGGTGAAGGCTAACAAAGAACCCTGTGTTCAAATCACCGCTAAATACACTTATTTTTCCCTTTAAAATAGATATGGTGGCACATTTGGTTACATTTTTATTTTATTTGAGCAAATTTTCTCCAAAGTATACATTGAATATGTTGCATGATTTAGCTTGTTTTATTTATTTATTTTCAGTTGAATGTTCAAATGTCTTTCCAGAGTAATTTAATTTCAGATTATTATTGACAGTGACCTAATTGTGAGGGTTTGTCTGTGTCATAACACAAATCAATGATTTTGTTTTCTCTGGGTCATGGTTCACGGTTATGTTATCTAAGTAGGTAAACAAGGGTGAAGTACGTGTAACAATCATCAAAATTACACAAACAAATAGGCAGATCCATGAAGAGGCCCTTAAACGACTGATCTGGTCGCACGCTGTTACGCTTGTGTGTGAGAGACTAGCAAAGTGCTTTTTCTCTGACTGAGTCATGGACCATCTGCCATCAGGCATCACTCACACCCTGAGCCACAGCTTAACCACCGCCACACACACACACACACATGCACTAGTGTCAAAGGAATCAAAACACCTATTCTGGACAATTGCTATTTTACTATTATTTATGTATATACTGTAGTTCTCAAGCAGGGGTCCGGGACCCAGTAGGGGGCCTCAGCACAACTTCAAGAGGGCTGCAAGCTGGCTTACAATTATTTAAAATAAGACAAATTTTGTTTTAAAATATGGTAAAACAGCTGAAATATTTTTTATTTTAATTTGTTACCTAATCAACTTTTATTTAAGAATCTGAGTTTCCACAGTCTTTGAAAACCTTGAGGGAATTTAAAAAGTGTGTCATGTTTAGGCCTGCAAGCACTCTTAAAAAGTCATTCAGGACACCTGTTACCACAACTCAAATAAATTCATGGCTGCAAGTAAAAAAAAAACTAATTTATTTATATAATTAAACCTTTTAAGTTGCAAACTTATTGATCATTACATTAACATAATATTGTGTGTAAATAAAACTAAATTTCTGCTTTAATTGAATTAAAAAAAAGTTGTACTAATGAAATTGTATTAATGAAATTGTCTTGATAACTTTGGAAATTAAGTCAGTGGATTTCTAGTTTCCAGCATGCTTTATACTGGATAAGGAGAATGTTGAAATTAAATGTTATTTTATTTTTTATTTTAGTGAAGGGGAAGACCTGTTAATGTTTAATACTGTTATGTTTGACATTTAAAAGAGTTTCTGTAATGTTGAAGTTTTCATTGTGCTGAAGAGTAGATACATGACTCTATAAGCAATGACTGCGCTAATGCCAGTGAACAAATAATATCTTACTTATTCTTTAAATATACATGCTAAATAAGTTACATGGGTTTGAACTGAAATAAATAAAATTAATTGGTTCCAGGGCAACAAATCAAGTAGTTGGAGCAACTTAATTTTTTTGAGTAATCAACTTAAAAATGTGTGTTTGATACAAATGATTAAGTTCCTCTAACTCAGTATATTTTGTTGGTTGAACATAATTTAATGATGCAAATGGTTGTGTTATTTATTTATATACATATTTATTTATTTATTTATTTTTTTGAGCCAACACATTATTTTTTTTAGAGTAAGTGCCATTGAAATTAATGTCAATCTCTAAAATATTATATCAGGTGGAAATTGCTGAGAAACTGCTATTTGTGAGTAAAAAATAATAATAATAACCAGGGGTCCGGGACCCACTAGGGGGCGTAAGCCACAAGATGGCTTAAAATGATTTACAATAAGACAAAATATGTTTTATAATAAGGTAAAACAGCTAAAATGTTTATTTCTTAAAATATTTCTTATTTTACTTAATTAACTCAACAACTTTAATTTAAGAATCAGGATTTCTACAGTATTGGAAAACTTGGACACATTTTAAAAGTGTATTTTTTAGACCTACAAGTGCAAGTGAAATTAATAAAATAATAATATGTTCTAGATATTCCCAGCTCTAATATATTTTATCAGGTGGAAATTTCTGAAAAAGTGGAAAATCATTTAATCATGAACTATCACAGAGTTTAATTATTATTATTATTATTTAAAATAATTATTTAATTGTTTTTAATATACTACCATTCCTAGACTTCTGTCAAGTCTAAAAAACAAGCAGCTTTGTCAGCAGAAGGGGAGCCTTGGAGTCAAAAATGCTGCACTGCACTATTAGTAACTATTAATATTACTCACATTTAACATTAAACTTGGGAATGTAACTCGTCCCACACCATTTTGTCTACGGACATGAATGATACCTCAAATCGTGCAGCTTAATGAGGAGAGTTTATTGAAGATTTCACCTTAACAACATCCTTGCATCATAAAAGCCACTCACATTTTCTTTAGAGAATATGAAAATCATATAGGTCAATGCACATTTCATTAACAGCTCTAGCAACAACTTTTCTCTGCTGCGGAGGGACATTCTAACAGGTCCCTTTAGGAGTTCGTCATGAGGAGTTCCCATCTGCTGGGCATTATTTCACAGTGTAGTATATTGAGGGCATCCCTGAGACTCCTAATGAGGGCTAACCCTGATGCGTTTTGTCATTTCTCCAGAGACGCTGTTTGTCAGCTTCACTGGCTTTAACAGCTTCAGTGCTGCTCACGCGAGCTTAGTTACAGAGGTCGGCGTCGCATGTACGTCATCAGAGAGACGGGGTAATTGGGCATCACATTAACCCTTTAACTTAAACTTTAAAGGAGCCAATGAAAAATGCATTTTTATCTAGAAGGTATAAAGTTCTACTGTATGTCTGTTTATGATAAATATGCATTTATGATGCTTTACATGTGCAATACTCTTTCAGGAGCTATTTTTTAAAATAATAAACATGTTTTTAAGTCTTAGATACCTTGCATAATTATCAGGGTCCACATAAAATAAAATTTATTCAAAAAGAGTGTTTAGAAATAATATATCTGTATATTGGGGTCAATATAATATCAAGGCCATTTTCGGTGATTTGAATTCATAACGTTTTAAATAAACCTAGCAAATTTCAGTTAATTCAGCATTTCAAAGCATTTTACACAACAGGAACTTTTTTCACAACAGAAATACATGTTTTACTGTATAAGCAAGCACTCATTTTGACCTATAGCATACACTATGTAACTAATACTAGTTAAACAAGCTTAATTTTGATTTTTTTGTGGAATGTGTCTGCATTCTCAGTGTTTCTAAAAAGACATAGCTGCTACCTTAATAGTTATCTTATCTTCTACGTCAGTTTACTAGTTGCGAAACCGCATACTGTCAAAGTAGGTACTACATTTGAAGAACTTACTTGGCGACCAATAAAAAGTATGCTCTGTATGAATGCGATCCAGACATGCTGCGTCCACTATGTTGGCATTGCCATGTGACCTACAAATTCACTTTCGTTGCTTCCACACCATTTACGAATTCTCTCCCTTGGCCTTATGGGATACCTATTCAGCTGCTCATTAACACAAATATCTAATCAGCCAATCATGTGGCAGCAACCCAATGCATTTAGGCATGTAGACATGGTCAAGACGATCTGCTGAAGTTCAAACTGAGCATCAGAATTAGGAAGAAAGGTTGATTTAAGTGACTTTGAACATGGCACGGTTGTTGGTGCCAGACGGGCTGGTCTGAGTATTTCAGAAACTGCTGATCTACTGGGATTTTCACGCTCAACCGTCTCTAGGGTTTACAGAGAATTGTCTGAAAAAGAGAAAATATCCAGTGAGTGGCAGTTCTGGGTGTGAAAATGCCTTGCTGATGCCAGACTGGTTCGAGCTGATAGAAAGGCTCAAATAAACACTCATTACAATCGAGGTCTGCAGAAGAGCATCTCTGAACTCACAACACATCAAACCTTGAAGCAGATTCTCTACAGCAGCAGAAAGACACACCGGCTCAGAATTTGGCTTAAACAACATGAAAGCATGGATCCATCCTGCTTTGTATCAACGGTTCAAGCTGCTGGTGGTGTAATGGTGTGACGGACATTTTCTTGGCACACTTTGGGCCCCTTAATTAAGCATCATTTAAATGCCACAGCTACCTAAGTATTGTTGCTGACCACATCCATCCCTTTATGACCACGGTTTACCCATCTTCTGATGGCTACTTCCAGCAGGATAACACACCATGTCACAAAGCTCAAATCATCTCAAACTGGTTTCTTGAACATGGCAGTGTGTTTACTATACTCAAATGGCCTCCACAGTCACTAGATCTCAGTCACCAGCTCTAGAACACCTTTGTGTGATGCTATCAAGTCAAAATGGACCTAAATCCTTATGAGTAAAGTTTCCAGCACCTTGCTGAAACTATGCTACAAAGTATTAAGGCAGTTCTGAAGGCAAAAGTTGCAACATTATGATTTGATTCCATACATTATTGATTTCTTGTTTGACACTATTATTTGATGGCCAATCAGCAACTTCAGTCAGGCATATTAGACCTGTAGGAAGATCTCCTCTTTTTGACAAATTTTTTCCCACTCAAAGTAAGGTCTACCATACGTTTGAGACATCAGTTAAGGGGTAATCTGCATGTGCAACGTGAGGTTGATACCTCAGTCACTCTCTCTGCCGCGAGATCATCTGCCATCTACGTCATAGCTCAAGCCTTTCTTAAAGTTGCAACATGACATAATCCTTCAAAACAAAACCAGTTTGTATTACTTTTTCACAGTGCAAATTGAACACATTTTATCAAAGATATGGAAATTGCAAAAACATGCTTCCTGTTTCAACGTGGACTGTTTCACTTCCAGGACAAGAGTTTTTCTTTCCTAACAAGCTACTGAAAAAGCATTTTCCAAGAAACTCATTCCCAGAGAGGCTTTTCCATACAGAACATACCTGGAGGACCTAATAATATCAATCTCAGAAATGAGAGTGTTGTAAACTTTAAGCAGTTCACTTTCAAACAGAAGTGTGGTCAGGCTCATGGCGATTGGCCAAAGCCAATCCAGACGGCACACTGTCAGAGGTGTGGGAAGCCTGGCAGAAAAACTCCCCGATGACGCACTTTTCCCTCAGCTCCAATCTGGAGGATCCCCTTGTAAGCCTACTGGAGCTAATGTCAGCCTGCTGATAGCTGAGGTGAAATGCCAGGCCAAGGTCATGGGAGGAGAGTGGCTTTTGCTCTGTCTGTCTCACTAGCCGTTTCCTGTCAGTAACAGCCAGAGCCGTCGCTAGCGGGGTGAAAGGTGGTGACGATTTTATGGAGGCCAATGAATTAAACCCAGGGGGATCACCCACCCCCCCTACTCCCCCGGAGTGCGATACCCCAGCTACGGCTCTGGTGAAATCACATGCAGCAGTTAAAGCCCGTTTTCAGTTTGGCTTGTTGTGCACATACTTCACATCAAATTTTAGAATTATACTAAAAGGTGTTTTCTTTCTAAAAAAGCTTAAACTATAAATCAAACATCAGAAGGCATATAGTAGATTGTGTGCAACAGGTTTTCAGCAAAGTTTTGATCATGTTGATAATTTACACCTTGTCCACACCAGACACAAGCGGCGCGATGTGACGCGACAAAAGCAGACTGAATCCATTATAATTAGTGATGCTGTCTACACTGGATGCGGTGCAACATAACGAATTCCCCACAGTAAACTGATGCCCCGATCTATTTCTGATGTAGGAATCAGAATCAACCTGAGTTCACCCTACTTCAAGCCCTCGCACTACTTCTGACACAAATAACAAAGGGCTTGACATTAAAGGTGCAGTAAGTGATTTCTGAGAAACTCTGTTGATATTTGAAATCACCAAAACAAACACACCCCCATCCCAAAAGGATCACACCCCTATCTTTATAGCTCCGTCCCCGAATTCACAAACACCTTATGCAACACAGGCACCTCCCCCTAATGAGTGGACGCACCCCTTATTGCTCACTGGCAACAAGTGTGTTTTGCTGCTCAGGGTCCGATCCACTTTTTAACAGCGTTTCTCAGAAATTGCTTACTGCACCTTTAAAATGCTTAACGCCAAATGCGGGTGGATTTCAGCAGTGGCGTGTAACACAGTCACTCCTGCTAGCCACTTTGGCGGGTTGAATTTTATATATAATATATACATTTTTCAATTGTAGTCTTTTAAAAAGGCATCTGAAATAAACTAAGTGCAATATAGTGTTGTCAGAAATGTTGATTTTTCGACACATATCGATACTGAAGTATCTAAAACGCTTCCAATACTCATTTTCCACAGATACACGATACCAGCTGTGCTTTCTCACTCTCTCATCTCTCCGACAGCGAGTTGACACACAAACCCACCTCTCCTCACTCACTCGTTTCATTTGCTCCGGATGAATATTGTTGGTATTCGCCTCTCAGTACTAAATTGAGTCCTTTTTCTCTGCTTATTGCGCTTAAACAGTCAAATACACACAAAATAATGTCAAAAGGCTGGTATTGGCGAGTATTCACGTAAACACCGTCGGTTATGTTTTAAGTGAACATAAAACAGTTGAGAAAGAAAACGCATGTGTAACAGTATAATGGGTCGGTGCATCATCTTAAAGTGACAGCAGCCTAATTTACCTGCTGCCAAATTATAAGATAATATAAATATATATATATATATATATGGCAGTTTTTCCCCATGGTATTGATGTCAAAATTGTGCCTAGTAACTTTGGAAAACCACTAGCCATAGTGGCTGGTGAGCAAAAAAGTGAATATCAAGCCCTTTTCCCTACTAACAGTACGCCAATAGGGTAGTATGTCTGAATGCATAGTATTCGAAAAACAGCAGGCAAAAAGTCCCCAGATGACATTCATACTATACAGAACGTCCTTTTTTAACAGTTGTGAAGTAAGTTCAAATTAAAATGTAGTACCTATTCAGACAGTATGCAATTTTGGACACAGCGATGGTCGCATCCAGTGTAGACAGCCTCAAGCTGTTGCGGCACGATGCGACGCAGCAACTGTTGCATCCGGTGTAGACACGGTGTTAGAAATTTGTAATAAAAAATGATACGGTATGCTTTACTGGGCTTGATCATGACCTACAGTTTCTTTATATTCTATCTGTCATGTATGTTCGATGCAACTCACATGTGAATGTCCTGAATTACACAGGCCAGTTCTTTTGCGGTAACAAGCGCTGTGAGAATAAGGAGGGTCTGAAGAGCTGGGAGGTGAATTTTGCCTATGTGGAGCATGGGGAGAAGAGGAACGCCCTGGTGAAACTGCGTAAGTGCCAGAGCTGCACCGACCATGTGGCCGTCTAAACCTTGCATGCTGTAATCCCCTCCGCTCACAGGACACAGGGGTAGAGCTAAATCTAATCAGCGTGGATTTAGGGAAGCCCATGTCTGTGTTTGTGAGACTGCCTAGATTTTACTATTAATATAGCATGCTTACTGTTGATGAAGTAAGGACACTACTTTACCTCAACTGTCTACAGTGCATTAAAATGCCTTTTTAAATATTATATACTAAGTATAGTGTACTAAATTGGGGTCTAAAAGTCTGAAACTACATTGTAGATCTGGGATTCTAAATCTAATTTAAACCCGGAAAAAGCTTTTAGCATTCTGATTTAAAAAAACAAAACAAAAAAACATGAAGACTTAAAGGGATAGTTCACCAAAAAATGAAAATTCATACAGGTTTGTAACAACGTGAGGGTGAGTAAATGACAGGATTTTCAGTTTTGGGTGAAATATCCCTTTAAGTTCAGATCTATGCTCAAAACGGTGATGTGACATTTAACATTAAAAAAGAAAATTAGAAAAAAATAGACCCCACTGTAAATAGTTTACTCCGCTAGTTTTTGCCCAACCAATATTATTAAGACATTGCTAATGTTGCATTCACTGTTAAATTTGACCTAAAGCATTTTTAATTGAGATCAAATCAACTGAATTTGTTTCAACCCTTATAAATATTGATATATCACATTATTTTCAAGGTCTGTGTCCAGAGTGCTCCTACAAACTTAACTATCATCACAAGTAAGAGCATTCAAACATTACAAACACAATTGAATGTTCAGATATCTTTAAACTGGCTGGAAACCTTGATACTTAAACTCTGTTCTAGGAGAAAGGAAGTAACGGTGAAGAAGAGACGGCGATCGAAAGAGAACGTGGACAAGTCACTCATTAAAAAATCCAAATCGTCCCAATCCAGAAAGCACAAGCGCAAAGACAAACGCAAACACAAAAAGAGGCGCAAAGGCAAGCACATTTTCATTGCAAATCAAGCCTCCAAACATTTCCAAGATGTGGCTTGTTTGAACAGCATTCCACTGCATGTCTGTGCTTAACTTTTGTGGCGGTGTTTTGTAGTCTAGTTAAAGTCTTTAAAAGAGAACATGTCATGGATAATGATTTAAAGTATTTTGACACAAAAGAGTGTCTTTTCTAAGGCAGATTAAGCACATTCGCCAACTAATTTTTGTTGCCCCCAAATTAACACTTGGTTTAAATTCTAGGTTTTATATTGACAAAAGCTGTTTGTTAAAAAAAAAAAAAAACATTTTTTCTGTACAGAATACTCATCTTCAAGTTCAGAGGAGTCTCAGGGGTCAGATAAAGGTATGCACACACCTTTTTCCCCTCTTTCCCTCAATAATGACGAATGGCCCTCATCTAGTACCCTCAGGCAGAGAATGTACTCTGTATACCCTAATAAACATGTTCAGACATCTAAATCAACTCCTATATTCACATAAATCCCATTACAGAAGATGTTGGATGGGATCATTTAAATCCCTGACCTTAAAGGGATAGTTCACCCAAAAATGAAAATTATCCCATAATTTACTCGCCCTCAAGCCAATCTTCTTTCAGTCAATCAGAGTTATATTAAAAAATATTCTGGCTCTTCCAAGCTTTATAATGGGAGTGAATAGTAACCAAGATTTTGAAGCCCAAAAAAAGCACATCCATCCATCATAAAAGTAATCCATACGGCTCCAGGGGGTTAATAAAGGCCTTCTGGAGCGAAGCGATGCGTTTTTGTAAGAAAAAATATCCATATAACTTTATAGACTATAATCACTAACTTCCGGTAACGTCTGTCCGTGCGTTCACGAGAGAGTTGAGTTCCGGTGTATGACGTAGGAAGTAGGAGTAGCGTAAGCTTAGGTGAGAGAAGACGCCTCTCATGGTTCAAACGAATAGGGCGGTGTTTGTTTTGCTCTATCCTCTGCGCTTCCGTGTTCGTCAATACGTCATGCATCAGGTCAAAGTTCACTCTTCCGCCGTACAGAAGCCATTGATTCTAGTTTATAAAGTTATAAATATGGATATGTTTTTTACAAAAATGCTTCGCTTCAGAAGGCTTTTATCAACCCTACTGGAGCTGTATGGATTACTTTTATGATGGATGGATGTGCTTTTTTGGGCTTCAAAGTTTCGGTTACCATATTTTTAAATATAACTCCGATTGTGTTTGGCTAAAAGAAGAAAGTCATATATACACCTAGGATGGCTTGAGGGTGAGTAAATTATAGGATAATTTTCATTTTTTGGGTGAACTATTACTTTAAATATTATACTTAGGCATGTAACTCTCCCCAAACTCGGTAGTTCTTTTACTACAATACTTTCATAAGCCAAAAATCCTGATATGTGTCTAATGTGGTGTATGTTCCAGATGCAGAGAGTGAGGATGAAGAAGAAGAGGGTCCTTCAGAATCAGACCACTGGAGAGGTCCAGCTCCCACTGTGGAGGAGAAATCCCGGTGAGTATATCATCATTATGATGTATTTTACTACAATGTGGAGTATATACAAACACAAATATGGTGAATGTGTCTGTAAATCTTTCTGAAATAGTGCACTGACAAACCTGATGTGTCTGATTCTCTTTCAGGGAGGAAGAATTCGATGAGTATTTTGAAGACATGTTTCTCTGAGTCTAGGAAAGGAGGATCCAAAGAATCCCATTCCTACGTTTTTTTTTTCATATATACTTTTTTTTTTGTATGTATGGTTATGAAGTATGGTTTGATAACAATTTGGTGATTGTTATAATAATTGTTTTTTATATATAATTTTTACTGGTCCTCATTCAAGTAGAAATAATTGCATATGAAGAATCTTATACATGAATTTGCAAAACACATCAGACCTTATTCATAAAACATTACTAGAATTAATATATATGCACACAATGCAACAATTTACGTAACAATACTTTTACACGAGGCCTATAATGTTTACCTCTCAGATATTTATCATTGAGAGATATTTGGGTTTCCACTAAGTATAGTAAAAGATTTTACTTTTGCAGCAATGTCAATAAAAACATTGTAGGAATCCATAGAAACTTAGCTATTTATTGAGTTTACAATCAGACACTATCAAGTGTTTGTATCATCTGACCCATTAAATGTTGACAGAATGACTGATGTGCTGTTTTCACTGTCACTTTTGCCTGGGAATCACCAGCGCATTAGCACCAACTATTGGATTTCTGAAATAGACAGACTTTCTATTTGATACCTCTCACGTCAAACTCACATGGTCACAGTAGACTATCACACTGTCCAGGGCCTCAGATTTCCCGACGGTGGCGGCCAGCCAATCAATGTGAAGTATCAGTCAGGTGGGGTCAGAAAACCTTTTGTTCAGTCTGGTCTGTGTCTGTTACTCCTACATATAGACAGATGCCCATATGATTGCACTTCTGGTGCATTTCTGTATTTCCACAAAATGTAAAATGACAAATGAGGTGTAGTTATAAAAGTTGAACATGAAGCGATATTGTAAGATCCATTGAGAGAGAAAAGTCGTTTGTCTCGGCTGTCAGCCAATTACCTGAGCCTCTTTACCTGGGGATGATCCAGCTTTATTAGGTAATCCACTGCATGATAAAAAAGTCATGAGAGCTTCCTGACATGCCCTCTAAGCAACCTGACAGAACTGTGCGTTCACAGAGACCTCAGACTAACAGTAGATGTGGTCAAAGACTACTCGAAACTCCAGAAGCTCTGAATAATGTGTTTATTTGTTCACATGACATAATTTACAGTATCTTATATGTGCGGTAGTATTCAATAAATAAGAGGATCGGATATATCAGTTCCATGCTCACTCCAAAAGATTTTATACACAAGCCTAACAAAGTGTACAAACCATAAACCTGAGATGAGATTTACTCACTTTTGGCCTCTTCTGTCTGATCTGGATTTAGAGGGTTTGACATTTAAGTGCAGTCAGTAGTTCCAGTGAAGTTATTTAGACCGCCGTGGCCCCTGTTATTGGATTAAAGGCCTTAACTTATTTTTCTAACAAGCGGATGTTGCTTAAGAATTTTGTTAGTACATTTACTACATCTCTTCAGTGGTCATTTTATAGAGGCTATATACATTTGTTTGGTTGGTCAAATCGGGGGCTTAGTATTTTTCCTAAAGCAGAGCATAATGACCTATTTTTGAAATCAGGCGATATCAGCATGCAGCTACCTGAAATAAACAGTTTGTTCACTAGTTCAAACGTTACCACTGTCATCAAATTCTCAAAAGATCAGAAAAAGGAGACTTTGACCTTACGAATTGGGTTAGTGCCTTCTGCCAGAGGAGATATCTAGAGGCTTCAGCAGTCTGCTTTAAATAAGCATGGTATTTAAAGATTAAAACTGAGTGAATCTCAGGAGCTGCTCCCCCATCAAACTCACTTCAAATCCCCTTATAGGTTCAAGAACTGGCCGTTCCCTCTTGCCTTGTTACAGCATATGATGTACTTTCTTTAAATATTCCCTGACATCTTGTGCCTCGTGTCTCCATAGAATACAACTTAGAATACGTTTGGTATATACAAATATCTCTATGTTATCAATTGATATTCTATGTAATACACTCAATGTTATACTTTCGATAATACATTATGGTTAAAAACTATGTGCAATGCTTATAGGTATCATTAAATGATTAAAGAACAAACATCAAAGTTCTGGTCATAAATGTTTCTCCACAGCTGAAACGTTCCCAAATACATAATCCATTGACAAAAAATTAGCCGTTTCACCTTCTCAGCTTCATCTTCCTTAAAGAACAAAATAGAAAAGTGTTTGCATCTTTTAAGTATTCAAACGTCCTGTATCGTATCCATCCAAACACAACTGCGACAAGCAAACGCAAATGCAACAAGTGGTTAACGCTGCAAATCAAGAGATGTTTAGCATTAGCAATGCCATCGCCTCTTTGAGCAACTCAGTGTAAAAGACTTGTAGCATGAGATCTTTGTGCTTTCTACAAAGCTTTTGCTAATAAGCCATCGGCCATTTTCTAAAAGCTTATTCAAATGAGTTGGTTCTTCAACTCTAAACAAAGCAACTGATATGTATTAAAATGTTTTAGGTAGTTTAAAGGTGAAGTGTATAGTTTTATGGGATGTTAAAATACTTTCTCCCCTGTTAAATATACAGAGAAAGCTATAAGCGATCCATTTGTAAGTTAATTTAACCCAAAAAAGGCGCCATCAAAACAATAAACAGCCTGGCAACAGCAATGGTGTTTGTTTGGGGGCGGGGCTATCTGTTTGTTTGTCCAATTACAGATGGGGGGGGGGGGGACATGTTCGGGAAACTTGTTTGAAAACAGTATGTATTTTTCAATTCCCATTTGGTGGCACAGAAATTACACACTTCACCTTTAAATGGGAGTGAATTCATGAAAAGAAGAAAAATCAAATTGGAAGCTTCTAAGATCATTTTACAGAGAAGCTAAACACAACATAATTCAGGAATAGTTTGAGAATTATGCTATTTTGATAAATTAGTTACTGTCAAAAAAAGTTATTAATACCTATTGCTCTAATTCATAATGCCAGAACTGTTATGGACTCAAAAGCCATACTCAAAGTCAGCTCTTTATACAAACGTTCAATGTGCTATAGTTCAGAGTTGTGTTTCGGCCACCATTGTGTGGAAAATGTAGTAGTTGCATATGCATTACTTCCTCCAACATAGTTAGATGTGAAAAGGTACAGTCAAGGTGAAATCAACGATTAGGAACAAGCATGAAATTGTCTATATTGTGAAAATTAGCTGGTGCTCTAGGCTGGCACCCCATCAGAAAGACAATCTGACAGGTACAGTTCTTCCATTTCTGGTGAATGCCTACGTGTTCACTTGGAGAAGGTACATCCGAGGAAATGAGACAGAAAATGGAGGAAGCTGGTGAAAATGTAGTGATCCTAGGAGCACATTTCACCTCCCTCTACATGTTTGCCAGCTGGCCCAGACTTCTCTGTGGCTCTGAATTTCTGGTGGATGATGTTTAAAATATGGTGCAGGTTTTGGATTTCCCTCCCTCTCCGCCTCCATCCTCACCAGCTGCATGAGTGAAGAAAAGCAAAAAAACAGTGTAAGAAAAAATTCCTGTAGTTGACGTAACAGGTTATGTCATGTACGTTTGGTCCCCAAGGCTATGAGGATTAGCATAAGATATCCCATATACGATATATTAAAACGAGGCTGTGATAGATAGACTTTCAGGCTTTAAAAAAGCATGCGTGGTATAAAAGTCACACACACAGCTAGCTTTACCCTAGAAGCAATTCTTGCCATGTTCATATCCGGTTCCCTCATCATTTCCTTTCCTTTATCCACTATCCTCGTCTATAAAAGTGCCAAAAAGGACAACAACGGTACCTTTTTTAGCCTGCTCCTCTTCTAGTCGCTTCCGTTCGTTCTCCAAAGCGTCTACTTTTGCTTGGTAAATATCAGCCAGTTCCTTCCAGTGGACCCTGTTGTTGTTCAGGCCATCAAACATGGGAGTGATCTCTTTGTGGAACCTTGAAAATTCCTGTATGAGAAAAGAGGCCTGTTATTGCAAGCATTCGCAAGCCCACCAGTAATTGCCAATCCATCATTCCCTGTCAGAACATTTTAGCAATGTTGTGCTGACATTCCAGAAAAGGGCATTATGGACAGTCGCCCCAATTTCTGCTTACACGGATGTCTGTGCAAAAACCAAATTGATTCCAGCTTGACAGTTTGATGGATTTACCTTGTACACAAACGAGCACACGAAGTCAATGAAACCACACTGCATCTTCGGAAGTTCATCCGACTTGTTTCTGTCCATCATGGGCTAAGAAGAGATTCAAAAGATATATATTCTCATTCAGGCACTAGTTTTCTTACAATGCAACCTTTCTAAAACCAAAAGCAGAACTAGAAGAAATTGATCTCCACAAACTCACAATGGGTTGTTGATCTAGCACAGTCCTTTCCAGATCTCCCTGCTCCCAGAATTCAGCTGCCACCATGAGAGCCACCTTCAGAAAAAAGCGCCATTAGTTCACAATAACCCATGGACTGGATAATCCTGACCATGAATAACCACAGCTGCACATACTTTGCTCTGGACTTCCCATGGTTTGGTAATGGCAGACAAGTCGCAACCGGTCATCATCATTGCCCTGTTTGGAATCAAACAACACATCTTCATATGCTCAATTCAGTATTTTCTTTAAGTAGCAGGGTTCTACTGAGAAGTGATGCTTACATAATGATTTCCTTCCTAATGGGGTTGTTGGCCACATAGGCGATCGCTTCCTTCTCATCAGCCATTGGTTCGGTGGCATCAACAATCTTCTGGAACATGGTCCTTTTTCTGTTTTGGGAAAGAAAACGAGACCATCATCAGTGTGATATTTTCAAGAGTGACTCCACTTGAGGTGAAGAGATGCTCTTGAGCGCTTACTTGAAATACAAGGCCAGGTCAGTCGCAATGATGCAGACATCATGCAAGTGCTGGACATTCTCAAACTGGCGTTTCTGCAGACTTTGGAAAATATTAACATTCTGTAAAAGAGCAAAAAAAATAACGTTGGCCTGGTTATTGCTTTAAACTCTGGAGCACTTGCGCTTTGTGTCCTAACAAACCTCTTCTGCCATCAGTGTCTTGCTGTATTCAAGATGGTGCCTTTCCAAGATGGAGGATCCATGAAGCTTCGCCAGAGGCGATGCGCTCCTACATTGGAAATGGATTGTGAGCAAAATATCTTCCTTGGTTTATTGGAAAATATTAGTAGTAATACATATATACTACATTACTTTGTCTGGTAGAGATTGTTGGTACCCCTGTGGTCAATATCGTGACAGAATGCAGCCGCTACCATTGCAAAGGCATCAAGGTCTGTGTAGTATCTTCTCAGCTTTCCGGTCTGTTAGGCAAGCAAACAATATTCAATATTTTGACCTCTTTAATGGTAAATAACATGATGTGTGGACTAAAAACACTCACTTGCAGAAGACAGAACATGGTCTGGCCCACATTAAACCCATGCCTCCAGTTATGGTAGGTGATATCTCTGTAGCCCTTTCGTACGGTGTACATCCATCTAGTCAGGACCTGGTGAAAGTGTAGATGGCATTTAAGTTTCATCCCAAAAGTGAAGAAAGATGACATTTTATTGATTTCACAAACTGTTTCATTCATATTAAGTTGTAGCCAGGTCCATATTTTTGCAATGGCTGGAGAATATGTAAAACTCTGTGAATGGTGGGCATTTGATTTCTGTAGAAATCTGCTGAGCTTTCTTTGTAGATCTGGTTATTGCTAATCACCTGCCAAATAAACATAAGCTCTAGTAATAAGATGAGTGCTACTTGGAAAATCAGCTTTACACTACTCTTCTCAATCCATTCACTTCCATTCACACGTATGTGAATGCTGGAGACTGGAAATGCTTATTTTGTGCAAATAAGTGTTGCATTACGCCAAGTTCAAGTTTGGTGAGAATTTGTATCACGTGAAGACATGTGACCAAAAGAATAATGATAAGTAAGTCATGGCATGACCTCTTAGCTGAATTGAAAGAACACAAACTTTGGTACACTTTAGTTTAGAGTCCACTTCTTGCTATTAACTAGTTGCTTATTAGCAGGCATATTACTAAGATATTGGCTGTTTATTAGTACTTATAAAGCACATATTAATGTCTTATTCTGCATGGCCATATTCTACATCCCTTAATCCTACCCAATACCTGAAACTTAATAACTACCTGACTAACTAATAATACGCAGCAATTAGGAGTTTGAGGCAAAAGTCGTAGTTAAAGGTGCAATATGTAATATTTTCTGTCCGCTAGAGGTCACTAGAGGCCTATTCAAAACAAAGGCATAGCTTGATGATGCCAAGTTTGAGCGCGGAATCTTGGGACATGTGGTCTTCACCTCACAGCCGGTGGAAAAGAATTGGGATAGGACTCGGGAAGAAATCATGTTCATGGATGTGATTATTAACGTTACTGTAGTATGAAGCAGAGCAGGACCGAGTGTTGTGGGAGCTGAACGAGGCCGCTGGAGCGATTGCGCAACACACGCCGCGAGCAGTGGAACTTTTATTATGCCACAGTCGCCGGCGCCGCTTCCGCTTTTTCGGTCATGAGTATGAGGTAACACAGCTCTGTTTATCATATTAGATACATCTGAGTGTGTTGAAAATGTTATAACGTTACTCTGTGCGTTCGCTCGGCGGCTGCTGTGAGACACTGTTGCACACTGCAGTAAGATAGATCGATTTTAGAATATCATATTGCTAGATGGCTTGTGTTGATAAATGGCATGCAATTAATTTTAAAACGTATTGTATGATGGAGAAAATGCTGTATCACTGTTACTAAAAATAAAGCTGCATCTGATTATGCTATGTTAGCTACTTCACAAAATAGTGTTTTTCTCTGAGGCATGGTAAAGCATGGTAAAATCAAGAAAATTAGATTTAAACAAAAAGACTAAATGTCTTGAGCTATATAACAATAATTAGTTTTCTGTCTACAAATATATCAAAACAGTTGTTCCCTTGTCTATTAAAACATGTAAATATTAAAGCGTCTTTGGTGTTTTCATGGTTTCTACAAAATAAAACCGGAAACTGAGGGTAACGCGGGTATGACGCCATTGACAGGCGACTCCTCACACGTCCAATTGCAATTTTCTCACGATTTACAAATAGTTGCAAACATTTGGGATACTGTAAGTACTCAAGTAAACAAAATATATAACATTGGCCTAGTGGTTTTTGAATATTTTACTGCAAAATTCTTACATATCGCACCTTTAATAGTTAGCTAATAGTGAGAATTGGACCCTAATCTAAAGTGTGACCCATACTTTAAATCTGCAGCACTGCGGGAAAGTGGAGTAGATTGTATATTTTTTCATTTTGGATTTATTAATTGCAGTGTCTGAAGAATTTTTGCGTGCTCAAAGTCTACTGTGTTAATGTGGAAATGCTTGTAAAGTCCAGTCTCACCTCTGCTGGCACTTTAAACTTCTCCACCACTCCGAGTTCAAAGAAACAGCGAATGCCACACTTGATAAGGTCAACCTCAGAGAGAGGAAAGTCACTAAAACTAAATTCTAGCAGATCAACGTCTTTGGCTTCTGGAATGTTGGCTCTCTGTGTGTTAAAATACAGGTAGATATATTAAAAATCAATCATATCATTGAACATATCAGATCAATCTGTTCACTATGAATATATTGGTTTAGAGGGGGAAAAATCATACCAAGAGTTTGTACATTTCTTTCTGATCGCAGTCCTCAGGGTTTTGGTCAAACTTCTCCTTGGTGTTCTGACAAGACAAAAAATGTTTAGTCAACACTATAAAACAGACTGCAGTTTCTTACAGAATGATGCCTCGCTCACCAGAATCTGTTGGACTTCAGATGGAGTGGCTTTGGTCTGATACATGACCATTTCCTGTGCAATTTCTTTTTTCCACTCCATCCGGTTCAGTTTGTCATATGTGTCACAATTCAGTACAGACCATCCTAAGAACTGTGTTAGGGCCTGAAACGAAGTCCAAAAAACAGACATTAGTGTTGCTGCACAAGATTCATGGAGCCAGAAGGATGGTGAGCATCTGACTCACTTCAGTAATTTGTTCATCCTGCTCGTCGAATGGCTTGCCATCTTTTCGATTGAAGAAAGTGGCAATACCCACAATCTCCTCTTTCTTGTTCACAATGGGAAGGGACAGGACATTTTTGATGACGAAACCCGACTCGTCCACAGCTTCTTTCTGAAAAGTTGCAAAAAAAGGCAAATTAAAACGGGTTTGTTAACAGTATGATGACTGGAAAAATATTTAGTCACCTTGCCAATAAACTAATCAAAATTATGACCAAAATAAAGCTCAGTTTAAATCTATTTCGAAGGTAACAGGTTTGTGTCTATTTCAGGTGTGGATTAGGAATAATATGAGCTCTGAGAGGGATTTATCCCAGGATGGCTTACAGTACCTGGAATGTGAAGTAATCATCAGCAGCAACATTCATCATGTTACAAATCTACAGAAAGAGAAATAACACAAGATTTCTCCCGTCAACATACGCAAGAAGATGGCAAGTAGTCGTTTAACCCATTAAGTATCTCATTTAACTTGGGTTAAGTGGTTATTTAACCTGGTTATCAAACAACTTTAGTCTAAGTGCTTGCTCAAGGGCACAATGGTGAAAAATCAAACCAACCCTGAGCTGGTTTGCCACACTAGTCTAACATTATCAAACATTATCAACTGCATAGTTATGGATTTTGTTGAAGAAAATGCTTTGGACTTACAAAGCCATTTTCAGCCACGTAGGTGGGGAGGCCGCTAACAAGTGCCCAGTGGTCAACAGGAGGGGTCCTGGAAGCAGTAACATTCAAATTAGGGAGACTGGCAAGCTAGTATGTTATGGGCAAAAGTATGTGGACACCCAAACACTTCACCCATATGTGCCTGTTGAGTATTTCACTTCAAAACTATTGCCATTAATAGTGAGTTGGTCCTTCCGAACAGGTTTGTCTAGACCACTCTTGTCTGGACCGCACTTGGTGTTTAAGTTCATTAGATATCAACCGATTTTGTTTTTTATAACCAATGCCTATCCAATAACTGATATGCAGAACTGATATTTAATGATTTACTTCTGTTTTTGCTTAATTTCATCTTCATATCACAATAAAGACAGCATTTTGTTAATAACAACAGAAGCAGCAACAACAATATTAACAACAGGCAATTATTCCTGAACTGACCAAAGCATTTAAAGAGAGAAGGTCACATTAAAAACATACATATTAACATAAGACGGTATATTTTGATGTTAAATCCACTATTGTTTTATATAGAATTGCTCTGTAGTCTATACACTCTAAAAATGCTGGGTTAAAAACAACCCAAGTTGGGTTGAAAAAGGACAAACCCAGCGATTGGGTTGTTTTAACCCAGCGGTTAGGTTAAATGTTTGTCCAACACACTGGGCAGTTTATGACCTTTAAGACGAGTCATTTCACTTGGCGGCCATCTTTGAAACGCCTCTCGGGCATGCAAGTGCAACTCCTATCTCTTTGAATGGGGAAACATCAAATTCTCCAAAGCTGTTTGCCAAGCTTTCAAATAAATTTCATATTTGTAATCACCAATGAAATCTGACTACAACTGTCTCATAAATATTTATCCAAACACTTGAATCATGACAAAAAAACTATTTTTTAGGCTGGATCAAGCTAATGCGCGTGCGCAGACCTAAATGCGCGTCTCTTGTGCCTCATTTCGGAGGCGCGCGTCTGACTGTTTCTATAGTAACCGGTGCTTCTAACGGCCGCTGCAGTGACGCGATGATTTTACCAGTCGGCGATTGGCTCTTATTTAGAAGGCGGGACTTATTCCGCCATATTGCGCGTTGCACTTTCTCCCATTCAAAACAATATGAGTGACACGTCTTGTTACCATATGTCTGGCTTAAAATTAACCCAAAATAGGTTGGAAATTAAAATCAGACACATAATTACTAGAGGCAACAATAATAATCAAAAGGTGAACATTTATTAATAAGCAATTTAATACATGTTTATTGTTTAATTATTATTCATTAAACTTATTAATAAATGTTCATTTATTAGACATATTAATAAATGTTCATTTCCATAATACTTTGGGTTCATTTTAAGCAAGCAATACAGTAATTTTTTTTTTTTAAAAAAATAGTTGAGTTAAATAAAACTACCCAGCAGGTTGGGCAAATATTTAACCCAACCGCTGGGTTAAAACAACCCAATTTCTCGGTTTGTCCATTTTCAACACAACTTGGGTTGTTTTTAACCCAGCATTATTTAGAGTCTACAGTATTTAATGCAGTTACATCAGAAGTAACTAATTCAATTACAGAAAAATTAAGAGTAATCCCTTACTTTACTTTTTCAAGGGAAAAGTAATTCAATTACAGTAATTAATCACCTAGTAATGCATTACACCCAACACTGCTCATAAGCACTCTCATTGTCACCTGTGTTTTTAAACTCTCTGGGTTAAATGCTTATGTATAGGAAAAATAATCGATCGATCTCTAGAGTTCATCCCAAAGGTGTTCATTGGGTTCAGGCCTTATGCACAATTCTGTACAAGATTTGTTCTCACAGATATTACTCAATTAGCCAAGCCAGTTAGAAAATGGTGTCCAAATAGTTTGCCCATGTAGTGTGTGTGTGGCAGAATACATGATGTATGAGTAAATAATGTTCTTTTTATCTATAAAAAAAATGCTTACGGTATGACTTTGATCTCTTCTTTGTTTTCTAGCAGATAATCAATGATCTTGTAGAAGATGATTTCCTGTTAGAAGAAACAAAAATTTATAATAATCCTAGACAGCAATACTGACCTTGTTTACCGAAGAGAAATAAATTTGTTACCCTGCCATCAGGTGTCTTTGGGCCTTTGTACGGCTCCACATCTCCCAATTTAATCGGCCACTCATCGTAGAACTCCTAAACAATCAAAGCAAAGTCGAGCGTTTTATGAACCACTGATCAATGACCAAATGGAGGATGTTCACGGGACGTCACAAACCTTTTCTTTGGTCATGTCCAGGAGGCCGACAGAGTACCTCTCACACTGGAGGTAGGTCCTGACGGTGTACAGGGCCTTGTGAAACTGTCGCTCAATGTCTGTCAACTCTTCAAACACTTTGCTCGCAGACCATAGAAGAACCTGTGGCGGCGCTTTACAGTCAGAATCAAGTTTTAAATCACAGTCAAACATCATTAGGTGCTGTGGTCCATAGTATTACCTGGCTTCTTCTAGACTCCACATTATACATGTATGCAGTGTAATGCTGTAGGGCGATGATTGTGGCGAAAGTGATGTACTTGGTGAAGAGCTGAAAAAAAAAAACACATTTACTTAGTCACCATGAAATCAAAGTTGAAAACTCTTATTTTTTATGGAATATTGCAGTGTTTGTTATAAATGATTTATCTGTGCACATCATTATTGTTCATAAATTCATCTCTTGCAGCGACATATCTTCTCTTCTCTGATGATGTGTTTAATGGCGTGAGGGCGGGACAACCTGTCACTCACATGACATCACAGCAATAGCAAACCACAGCCATCCAATCAATTATTGATGGACAAAATCAACTCCCGCCCTACATTTTTTCAAGTCGTTTCACTCAGATGTACATCACAATATGGAAGAAAGGACTATGGACACTTCATGGTGACTTTTTTGGTACAGTCACGTTAGCATAATTTCAGCGGAAAAAGGTCAGTTGGATGCCCATTGTCAGTTAGCATAGAGATATGAAGCAATGCTCACACATTAGTCACTTTCAAACTGCTTCAAAAACTTTGTTGGTCAGTGCGCGACCAACTTGAATATAAGTGAAATCTGTATTGAGAAATCTGCATCTATGTTTTTCCTACGCCCCATGACCCTTTGTGTGAATTATGGGAGTAACTTAATATCCATTAAACGATAAACAATTAGCAAAAGGTTTGCTCTATGAACTCAATAATGAGCATTTTCAAAAACTCGTTACAATGAGAGTACAATAAAATTATTCTCCTCAGTCTTCAACCATTGAACATTAAAAAGAAAGTGTAAAAGCATTAACAAATTACTACAGCAGACCATGAATAAGATTATTTCCACAGCAATATTATGGATGTGTTAAATATCACTGCAGTAATATCTGTATATTATGTAACATAAGTTGCCTTAATCAAATTAACTGGAACATTGAGTGATAATATTTCAAAGTGATTTCTGTCAAAAAGGTCAATACATATTGCTTTAGAAACGTTTCAGTAATACTGCTAATAGGGATGAGAAGCGAAAATGAAAGATAATTACATTTTAAAGCATCCGTGTGAAAACAAACCTGGAAAGAGGTGTGAGGATTTGATCAGAAAAAATCTTGTTAGGGCCAATACCATGTCACACCAAGCGATTACATTATTCATACATTTGAAAATAGACCGTGAAGGAAATTTTAAAGCTCATTCAGTCAAACTGACGGAAAGATTATTTGTAGTGCAACCGTATGATTTTAAATGATTAGTTTCAGTTTTTGAGTAGAACTTCCCCATCCCCAACCCGGAAGAGCGTCGCCCGCGAAATTTTGCCGAGCAACGGTAAATGTGACGCTCGTGAAAACATAGCGAACAATCTGGTCATGCCGATTCAGAACAAATTTTGAGGTCAGTATCACATTTAATGATTTCTGCTTTACATCTGTATACTCATTGTGGATGTTTGGGGGGAAAAATCACATTAATGTCATATTTCAAGTAACGTTAGCTACTCATACTCACGTCTTCGTCTGCTTTGGAGAATTCATTTCCTCCTACTTTGTTTATTGCCATAACCACACCAAGTACGTCTTTGCCGCTCATGAGGGGGGCAGCCAGCATGTTTTTAGTGGTGCATCCTGTCTGCTTGTCCACAAAGTCACTGAACCTGGGATTCTAAGATACAAAAACAGGGAAGTGTTGTATTCGTTAATGTTCAATACAGCTGTTTCATGACAAATTGGTTTTAAATAGCCTATAGATCGGTTAAAAACTACTTAGCCTACTACAAAATATAGACTACATTAATCCCTCCGCCATTTTAGACAGTACATTCATGTGAAGACTCGTATTTAGAGTTAAAAATGAATTAAATGTTTATTTCCACAGAATTGAATATCATTATAAAGCTGTTTCATATCATTTGGTAACATTTTAAAAGCTTATATAACAAAATAAAGTAAAGGTATTTTGAATAATTCATATTATTTATACATAGCTTAGGACTATTTTTAAACCAGTTGTTGATGCATTGCTGAATACAGACATTTTGAATAACTACAGTGACAACTTAATTTTTACACAGCCATAATAAGGGCGACAGTCATTAATTACAATTACCTCTTTTAATAAGGTATTTGGATTTTTTCTCTTGTCACTGAGTCTAATTCTGCCTCAATTTACACTTCTGTATTATGTAATGAAGGTTAATACATTTAACCCTGTCTCAGACACTTAAGCTGAGGTTACACCAGTGTGCCATGCGTGATTAAACACCATGCTATATGAAAGTATCTTTAATTATGTTAATTTTTATCATACTATTCACATAATACTTTTAAGACCTTATGGGTATGCTGGATGATGTCAAATGTGTATCATGTTCCTTAGTTTTTTTTTTTTTATTTTCAGTTTAATCAATTTAATTTAGTATAAGCACAGCTTTAGTATTTGACATTTTCTCAAAGATTTAATATATAAATACTTTACAAATGGAACAAAAATCTTTGTATGTTACATTTCATTCAACACCTTTTTTTCTGCACACTTATTTAGAAAGCATATAAAGAGTAATGTTCACTTTCACATTTTCCTTTAATAAATTATGAATCTTAATTATAAGTAAATAAGTGCTGATTTGACAAAAAAAAAAAAAAAATCTGACTTTGATGTGGACAGTCATTTGTTGCTAAATAATATCAACATGCAGCATACTACCAGGAATACAGAAAATAAGCTGCTTTTCTGCAGGGGGTTGACTGATCTCAATGACCAGGGGACAGAAAAAGCTTAATCCTTTGTCAAACTAATGGTCGACGTTCAGGTAACAGACTCTCCTAAGAAGCCTAAGAAGCAGTTTTGCTTACAACCTACTGTATCTTTTTATAAACGATTGTGTGTGTAAAGCATATTAGAGATCTATAAATAGCGAAAACCCAATTTGTGGCTTGAGGAGCTCTTTCTCCCTGAACTAAAAATGACTTTCACTGCTGTATCGTAATGTAGTCTGGATGATTTAGTCATATTAATATTATAATAATATTTTTGACTACAATAAAACCAGTTTATTTAGACGTTACCACGTTAATAACATGTTTAGTGTGGATTATCTGCATAAATCATCATCTATTAGAAATATAAAAACACTGCTTAATGGCCTTTTTAAAAAATATGTTTTCTTCAATTTTGAACACAATTAAATTTAACACATTGCTAAATGCTATTTAAAAAACACTAGGATTTTACAGTGGAAATTACAGTGGCTGAACATAAAGAATAACTAGATGTTTTATGCAAAACAAAGAGGTTGAATTTTTGTTTAATAACAGTTTGATAATAGGCAAGTTTTTACACACAAAAAACTCTTGCTACATGATTTGTGGCATTTAAAAAATATTTTAAAATTTGATTGCAATCCTTAAAGTAACTGAAAAAAAGAATGCCTTAAAACTCTCTGAATTACCAGCAATATATATTAACCCAGCCAACAAAATGTTTTGCAATGATGTTCTCATTAAGTTATGAAAATGTTATTTCTGAATGTTCTCTGAACATTCAAAATGTCCAGTTTTTTAAATGTACTAAAAACGTTTTTTCTCTGTTATTCAAACGTTCCATTTTATCATTTTGCAAACATGATGGGAACATTACTTTTTAATGTTCTTTAAACGTTCTGAAACAAGTAGTAACTCATAAAAAAATCTTAGATGAACGTCCAACTAAAACAAAAAAAAACATCCACGAATGATGTATAGATAATGATTTTGTGCTAACCTTTTTAAAAACATTATTAAATACCAGATAACATTGAACAAACATTCTATTAATGATACAGAAAGAACGTTTGTTCATAACTGTGAGAGAAATTTTGCCAGAACTTTAGCCAAAGTTCTGAGAATGTTCCCATTATAAAACCTTACACTCAAAATAATTACTTGGTTTGAGTAGGACAAACTTAAATTAAACAAATTAGTTCAGTCAAATTACCTTTTATGAGTATTTAGAACTTTCTTTTTCTTTCAAGTTCACAGAACTGATATATTTTAAGTAAAGTGAACTGTTTCACTGTTTTGAGTTTTATTAACTTATTTCTTTTAATTTAGATGAACTTAAGTTAAACTGAAACTGGGCTGGGAGTTCTATTTCTTAACTTAAAAATAGTTTTGCAAACTTATTCGGGTTTACAGTGTATTAGCTGGGAACCCTTTCATTTTAATTTATTTTATTTTAATTTAATTTAATTTAATTTGTTATAAATTTGTTGTAAGTAATTGTTTTTTAAAATATATACTTTTTTTTTTCTTTCAATGTATGCTGCTTGGATTTATTATGTTTGTGTTGAACACATTTGTTTGTTATTTGCAGAATGTAATAAAGGTTTAAAAAAGAATAACAAGGAGGAGCTATGAAAGACACCTTTACTACTTTTACTCACCTGTTTGACATCAGGAACATTAACTGGTTTTTTGGTGGTTGCTATTTGACCAACTATGCCCATATCAGTAGGGAACACAATTTCAGACTGAGGGTTGACCAGGTTGGCCTCGTATTTCGAGGTAGGGGTGACATCGAAAAGAGACGTAGCGAGCTCAGGGATGCCATTTCTAGCTCGGCATATGAAATAGCTGCAGCGGTCGGCGTTCACCAGCATACATATCCTCTGCAGGACCTTGTGCATGGCCTTTTCCATAATAGGCTGCGAATGCATTTCTGTGATCATGTCAAAGATGATTTTGGCCTCCTGGATTTGGCTGACATCCTTGAACGAGGTCGGATCTTTGATGTCAAGTTTCTCGGCAAAAGCGGCGGCGATGGCCTCGCATCGTATATTCTTGTCAAAATACTCTTTGGCGAACTGTGGGTTATTCTCCAAGTACTTTTCCACACTATCCTTGTCTGCCATTTTGAAGTGTGCTTCTCTCCTCGTCCGCTCACAGATTCATTACTTGTGGGATGTCAAGATGAAAAGTGAAGCTTCTCAGTGGCCTCCTTCAGACAGGTGCATCCTCCAGTGCAGAGATCAGTGCTGGTCTCCTCCGACAGGCTGCCAGAGAATAGTGGCTTACAGGCTGAAGGGATCAAAGTGGCCGCTAATTAAAGTGACGTCATGACATTAAACCCCTAAGCTTTCTTAACCTGCAAATCCCCACCCTGATCATTTTATGTTAGACAATCCAGTCAGAGCCAAACGGCCCTGTTTTCTCCCACAGAGAAAGTGTCGGGACATGACATAATATTTGTCACATCGGTCTGTCGATTAGACTGATGCTGTTTCTGATCTAATACACTACCATCCCCAGCGTGTGTGTGTTCATTGGGCTAGAGGTTTTCACATTAGATCTTCACATTAGTGCTAAAATAAAAAGCTTGTGGAAAAATGTTTCACCAAATGGGTAAATGGGTAGTTGATTTGAAATTTCAAGTAATTTCAGCAGTTGTTGGTTTAACTTAAAAAAGTAAGTTACCTGGTTGCCTTAAAATTTTGAGTTCATTGAAATAAAAAATTTGAGTTAAAGGATTAGTTCACTTTCAAATGAAAATTACCTCAAGCTTTACTCACCCTCAAGTTATCCAAGGTGTATATGACTTTCTTCTTTCTGATGAACACAAACTGAGATATTTTAATAAATATCCTGACGCATCCGAGCTTTATAATGGCAGTGAACACGAGTATGAGCTGAAGAAAGTGTCTCCATCCACATCCATCCATCATAAACATACTCCACACGGCTCCGGGGGGTTAATAAAGGCCTTCCGAAGTGAAGTGATGCGTTTGTGTAAAAAAAAAATCCATATTTAACAAGTTATGAAGTAAAATATCTAGCTTCCGCCAGACCGCCTTCCGTATTCAAGTTATGAAGAAAGTGTAAACTGGCGTCGCGTCAGTTACGCTTTTTCCGTAAATTGAATAGGGAAGGCGTGGGACGTAGCGTAAGCTTTTTGAACTGCAAGAGTTTTACACTTTTTTCCGTAAATTGAATAGGGAAGGCGTAGGACGTAGCGTAAGCTTTTTGAACTGCAAGAGTTTTACACTTTCTTCGTACTTCGTATTGACACTGGATACTGAATTAATGATTTCCAGCTGCTGAAAATTAAGCTTTATATATTACCGTTTATATACAACGTATTTTATATATTCACTAAAATTCATTAAAATCATGATATTGAATACAAAAAAAATTAAATAATATGTCAACCACCCAAATGCAAATGTCTTGTAAGCATTGTCCTTCTTAAACCTATAGCTCTCAAGCTCTCCATGTAAGAAGAGAAATTCTCTGAATCAGGCTGTTATTAATATTTTTGCACTTTCTGCACCCAGGAATGATGCTGCACACCCAGGATCTGTTTCCTCCGATATGATTACACCTGAGCTTTTCTTTTATATCAGGGAAGTGTCAGGCAGCAGGCATTCGGTTTGTAAAAAAGAAAAAGCCTTGCATCATATGTACCAGGCTTTGTAAATCCAGGATTAAGTAAAAGTGATTATCAGGATATCCTCTCTTGAAGGGAGAGAGCTTGGCTTGGCACGTTTAAGTTCACAGCGAGGAGCCAACAGACACAGCAATGCTAAATTTAACACACTCATAATTAATTCAATTGGATGTTGATGGACAAAATGTCACACAGGCAATGTTTTAAATAGCCGTCTATGTAGTGTCTGATACACCTGCAAATGAAAACAAACGAGTGCATTCATGTATTTATTGAGTGGCTTGGAGTAGACCAGTGGAGCACGGTGAAGGACTTGGAGAAAGCTTGTTTTGAGATATCAGGCCTCAGGCTAACAGTAAAGACTTGACTTGTTGACCCTTATATATGCAAGACAACGTCAGCAGTCCATCAGCATCACCTTTGAGCTGGAACACAGAGTTGTCTTATATTTACCCCCTCATTCCCAAACAAACATCCATAAAGGATCAGCATGTGTGTGCCAAGGATCGTCTGCTGCACATCATCAGCCTACAAAAGCAAGATCTAATGAGCTGAGATTAGTCTTAGTTAGCTTGATATCAGATCTGGTTTACTTAACTTGTATTAGTAACTTTGCAAATAAAGCTCTGGAAGATTAAACAGCATTTGTTTTCAAACTGCCCATAATAATTGTATTAATCTATATGATGATATCACAATCTCTCTGTTATTAGTTTCCATTATAGAAATAACAGATAACGTACAATCAGCAAGTCTCCTGCTTTTTTACATGGATGCTTACTAAAATAAATAAATGAAATGTTCAATTGATTTAAATAATTTTATTGTGTTTACAATTGTGTGTCATAAGACAGACCTGAAAGTCACAAATCGACCAATCAGAATCCAGTATTCCAGTGCGCATGTGTAATATGAAGTAATGTTTAGTAGATTTTAATGTTCAGAAGTTTGTGGTCGGTATAATCTCTTCTACTCACTAAGTCTGCATTTATTTGATCAAAACTACAGTAAAATAGTAATATTGTGAAATATTATTACAATTTAAAATAACTCTTTTCTATTTTAATGTAATATAAAATGTAATTTATTTATTCAGCATCATTACTCCAGTCTTCAATGTCACATGATCCTTCAGAAATCATTCTAATATGCTGATTTGCTGCTTAAACATTACTTAATGGTGAAAACAGTTGTGCTGCTGAAACATTATGAATGTCTTTACTGTAACTTTTAATCATTTAAACCTTGCTGACCTTTAATCAGTATTGTACGTCACCTTTACAAATGTTTTGCTGCCATATGTGCCATCCAAAAAAAAGGGGTGTTGTAACAAGTTACATAAGTTTCCTTTTTTTTTTTTGTCAAGATTTTGAGGTCATTGCAAACCCAGCTACGTAACTTATGTCAATGAAACTAAAAAGTGTCATGACTCTACAGCATGCTTAGTTCTCTGTTGTCAACAAGGAGAAGAAAAATTCTTTCATTTTTATTTATTTTGTCATTTTCAAAAGACTCAAAACCGAGCCTCGAACAGAAACTATATATACACACTCACACACACTCACCGGCCACTTTATTAGGTACACCTTCTTGGACCCCCTTTTGCCTTCAGAACTGCCTTAATTCTACATGTCATAGATTCAACAAGGTGCTGGAAACATTCCTCAGAGATTTTGGTCCATATTGACATGATATCATCACGCAGTTGCTGCAGATTTGTTGGCTACACATCCATGATGACAATCTCTTGTTCCAGCACATCCCAAAAGTGCTCTATTAGATTGAGATCTGGTGACTGTGAAAGCCATTTGAGTATAGTGAACTCACTGTCATGTTCAAAAAAACAGTTTGAGAATGATTTGCGTTATCCTGCTGGAAGTAGCGATCAGAAGATGGATACACTGTGGTCATAAAGGGATGGACATGGTCAGCAACAATACTCAGGTTGGCTGTGACATTTAAATGATTCTCAATTGGTACTAAAGGACACAATGTGTGCCAAGAAAATATCCTACATACCATTACAGCACCAGCAGCTTGAACCATTGATACAAGGCAGGATAGATCCATGCTTTCATGTTGTTTATGCCAAATTCTGACCCTACCATCTGAATGGAGCAGCAGAAATCGAGACTCAGTCTTCTATTGTCCAGTTTTGGTGAGCCTGTGTGAATTGTAGCCTCCTGTTCTCAGCTGACAGAAGCGTCACCGGTGTGTCTTCTGCTGCTGGAGCTCATCTGCTTCAAGGTTCGACATGTTGTGTGTTCAGAGATGCTCTTCTGCAGACCTCGGTTGTAACGAGTGGTTATTTGAGTAACTGTTGCCTTTCTATCAGCTGGAACCAATCTGGCCATTCTCCTCTGACCTCTGGCATCAGCAAAGCATTTTCGCCCACAGAACTGCCAATGCCAGTAGATCAGCAGTTTCTGAAATACTCAGACCAGCCCGTCTGGCACCAACAACCGTGTCACGTTCAAAGTCACTTAAATCAACCTTTCTTCCCCATTCTGATGCTCAGTTTGAACTTCAGCAGATCGTCTTGACCATGTTTATATGTTTAAATGCATTGAGTTGCTGACATGTGATTGCTCGATTAGGTATTTGTGTTAATGAGCAGCTGAACAGGTATACCTAATAAAGTGGCCGGTGAGTGAATATATTGACATCTTTACCTTTTATTCAAGATATTACTAAAATAATTGTTAAAGATTTTGTAAGGATATTGCATAGTTTTGCTTGGAGTCAGTTGTTTTACAATAAAACGTCAAATTGTGACAATTTTAGCCAGGCTGTCATACAAAGACATCATGAACACATGCAGAAACAAGAGAGAACCCATAAAATATTAATAACAAATTATGTTGTAGACAATGTATGATTTTTCCTGCGAGCTTTTTTGTTTTCTATGCTTTTTTTTTGCATAGTAAAGTAAAACCTGTTTACTGTTTTGTTCTTCTCTCATATTTAAAATATTAAAACATGATGATGTTTTAATCAAACTTGTAGGGTCATTAAATACAAATATCCCCATCCGGACATTACTTCTGGCCACTACTATATACTATATATAAGTTAGCAAATATAAGCCGTTTGGTTACTTTTAAAGGCAAAAAAAAGAAAGAAAAAAATTTGTTAATTTTTATTCATTTTGTCTCTTTCAAAAGAATCAAAACCCTGCCTCGAACAGAGAATATATATATATATATATATATATACAGTCAAACCAAAATTTATTCAGACACCTTGAACATTTCATTCATTAATACAGTTTATTCACTATAGTTTAAAAAAAATGGTAATAAAATATGTTTTATATATTAAACTGTGTCAGAAAAAATTAATCTTAATTATGTCAGATAACACTTAAGCAAAACATGGTCAGGTTAAAGTGTCTGAATAATTTTTGGCTCCAAATTTTTATCAATTTTACAGGTAGTCCACTGTATGAAGAATTTTTGGGTATAATATGTCACAGTTTACTTTATTTTGCTATCCTCACTTACATAAATGAACTATAGTGTCCTGCACCCACTAGTAAAAATATATTTTAAAAAATCAAAAATGTCTTAATAATTTTTGGTTTGACTGTATATATATATATATATATATATATACTCAAAGTTGGCAAATATAAGTCATTTGGTTACTTTTACAAACCTGTAAACTTTAATGAAATCAGAAATGTTCCCTACTGAACAGGCTTCAGGGAACACAATCACCGGCATCATTTAGAAATGCACACAAGACAGCATGTGCTGAGGAATTCCATATGTTTATTTTAGCTTCAGCTCATGCTCTTACACAATCCAGCTGCAACCTGTAGAAAAACACATTCAGGGGAGCAGAGGTCAACGCTACCGCGCTCCACATGGAGACCTGAAACACGGCTGTTATGTAAAAACTTTTGTCCAATGACAGGGATGGTGGAGACTGAATTTTGGGTGGGTGGGACTACGAATATAGGGTCCCAGAATCTTGGCCCTATATAAATGCAGCTGCAGCAGTGCAATAGTAATTCCAGATACCGTGATCAAGGTACGCACATTAGGATTCATTTGACGGACGACTAAGCGGTGCATTTGTTGGTGTTTTTCTAACTGTTCTACTGATTTTTCACAGCTCGAGCACAGAAGCACCATGCTCAGGTTCTGCATAGCTCTCTGCGTCCTGGCCACGTGCTGGGCGCAGGACTGTCTGGTGAGCAACATCACCGTCAAACAGGAATTTGACAGGATGAGGGTAAGTCAACCAGTGTTTTGCTTCAATCCACATGTTGTTTTTGAGCTTCTGTTCCTAATACTTTTCCACTGACCTTGCAGTATCAAGGAACATGGTATGCCGTGGCCAAGAAAGACCCAGTTGGTCTTTTCCTTCTTGATAATATTGTTGCCCATTTCAAAGTGGAGGAAGATGGAACCATGACAGCCACCGCTGTTGGCAGAGTCGTCATTCTCAAGTGAGTTTAAATGGGATTTTATGTTAATTTCATGCACTTGCGCAATAAAAACGATTCAATTCTCGCATGCCGTTTCACTCTTCAGCAACTGGGAGATGTGCGCCAACATGTTTGGCACGTTTGAAGATACCGAAGACCCCGCCAGGTTCAAGATGAAATACTGGGGAGCCGCTGCATATCTCCAGACTGGATGTAAGTGTCAATTTATCATGTGCAAATCACATGTTAGATCATCTGCTCATGACCTGTTTGTGACCGTTCCGCAGATGATGACCACTGGATCATTGACACTGACTATGATAACTACGCCATCCACTACTCCTGCAGAGTGCTTGATGAGGACGGAACCTGCTTGGACGGTTATTCCTTCATATTCTCCAGACACCCTGACGGCCTCAGGCCTGAAGACCAGAAGATTGTGACAGAGAAGAAAAAGGAGATCTGCTTCCTGGGCAAATACAGACGCGTCGCACACACTGGTAAGATGTGTTATTATCACGTACATGCACTCATGATCAGACATTGTTCAGTATGCAAAAGATCTGATGTGTTTTTCTTTTTTTATTTGTGCAGGTTTCTGTGACGCTGCCTAAATGACCACTGCATGAAAGAGCTTCTGAGGATGTAATCTGTCAAGTTTTATATTTCTAGCTGATATGTAAATACCAAAAATAAGCATATTACTTAATAAAAGAGAATGCATAATAATTTTGCACAAAGCAAAAGTGAAAATGTGGAATAATCATTTTTAATGCACAATTAAGTGCATGGTGTAAGGTTGTTGTTTTTTTTTTTTTTTTTCTTCAAATAAACTTTGAAAAAAACCAAGTATGAATTAATTCTTGATTTCAGTGATCGATCTAGTAAACTCGCTATCACCAAAGTTTTATCAAAGGTTGTCTTGAACTCATGAACCAACAATACAAACAGCACTGTGGAAAATCAATGCTTTTTACTGGCAAAATGTTGTGCAACTTGAACCATGATACAGAGCAGCAGGTGTCAGCACACATATTATAAGCCAGTATGAGGAAATGTATAATAAGAACATTAATGTATATGATTAAAGAAAGATTAAGGGAAAGTGATTGAGACCGAAGGAAATTTTGAATAATGACATTCACCCATTCCAGACATGCCACTGATACATTTTCCTAAATTTTCTTTGAAACACTATATAACATATTTATTCTTTATAACAAATATAATTCATAACAAATGTATTATACACATCTATACATTGTATATGAACATAGACAATAAAATAAAACAGTTACATATATTTATACATTTACACACACACACACACACACACACACATATGTGTGTGTGTGTGTGGTCAGAAGTGGTATATATATATATATATATATATATACACACACACACACACACACATATGTGTGTGTGTGTGTGGTCAGAAGTGGTATATATATATATATATATATATATATATATATACACACACACACATATGCTGTGAGATCTGGGAGATATGTGCGTCATTTCACCAGATTTGTTGCGTAAATCATTTGTAAGCCTACGGCAACATCAATATGTTTTTAAATATGCAAATTGTTTATCGCAATTTCAAAATAAAAATGTATTTCCCCTCAAGCCCTAGGTATACTTCGTTTTTTTACGCGTACGATAGTGTACACGCACAGTCGAACGCACAGCCTTGCAAAGTATACTTCATTTGACTTGTAGGCATACGCAGGAGCTCGACGCATGCGCAGTTTTGAGCAATCTCTCGCCGCGAGTTACAACCCACGTAAATATATTTGTATTCTTTCATGCTAGAGTTGTACAAATGAGGGTGCTTTCTAACCTCCGCACAATCTCTCGTCTATGTAGGCCTCCATCGTCGCTGTAGCTCTGTTTTCTGTAGCATTCCGGTCTGTTCTGTTTATGCAGTTTTTCTTTGACTACCTTGTGAATCGAAGCCCCCAGGGCACGGTTGCCACCTTGTGGATAAACTAATTACTGCAAGTCTACTTTGGGTTTTAATCCTCGGTTATTACTCCAGTAATACTCCGTACACGGACAGTTGCGGACAGCACGGACGCGGACTACTTGTATTTATACTACTGAAAGTGTATGCTGGGGTCCGCACGGCGGACATGCTCCACACATGCACAATCAAGCATTTGATTGTGCTGTAAAGTGTAACAACCACAGTCACCAGCGCGCTCTGCCGGCATTTGTTATAATACATAATGTAGGCTACATAAGTTGATAATACATAATATATCAGTGTTGTTCAGTAAAACCAAATGATTACATGCTTTTGATACTTTGAACAAATTATCATTGTGTCATTGTTATTATATGTAGGCTATTTTAAGTAATTTTAATGGCTATTGTTGACGAAATTCTGTTTTTATTTTGATTATTCGATTAATCGTCAAAGTAATCGACTGATTACTTGATTACCAAAATAATAGTGACAACATAGTTAAAACATTTCAAAACGCACATGCATTGTTCTGTATTTAGTGACTTTCAGACGAATAAAAGACTATTTTTCCAGTCATATATTTTGTCAATGAAGATTTCTTAAAAAGTTTTAAAATAATCTCATCCCGTGAACTCAATATTATATATTGTCTCATAAGATATTGTCAAACCCTTAATAAAAGGTAATTTCCCAAAAACAAACTTGTGGCCAGTGAAAATGCTGAGTGGCTAGTAACTTTGGAAAACCATTAGCCAATGTCAAGCCCTGTGTATTTAGCCTATATATATTTTGTATGTCCTGGGTCTTCACAGACACCCAGGGATCTATTGATTTAATCTAGATTACACATAGACAATGTCTGAAGTATGTTTTTTTTTCTTTTCAGAAGGATTCTATAATTTGTATTTCTTGTTGCCAGTTATACTTACTCATATTGCTTACCTGGCAGTGAAACTGTACATGGCACTTCCTGGAAGCGAACCATTAATAAACTTGTTCTCCTTCGGCTACTGTGCCTTCACCTAATCCCATCTTTAAATAGTTTAATGCAGGATTTACACATGCAGTCTAATTCAAGACAGATTTGGTTTGCAAAGTCGGGACTGATGGATTGGAGTCGTTCCTAGACAAGTAACACTTCAGAGGTACCATGAGGATACAAGGGAAAACTAGGAAACAAGCCAAACTGTTTTTTGTTTTTTTTGTCTTTTTCCTTTTATTCAAGTAGACAATTCAGTGAAGGACTGTGTGAAAAATGGTTTTTTTTTTTAGGTACAACACTGATTTAAATGTTGAATATTGATTATTACTTATTGCACGTATGCAAACTGCATGTCAAAGAGCAACCTGGTCACCAAAAGCGAACTAAGAAAACATATATTTGAATTCATAAATTAAAATATTTTAAATATGCCCCATATAAACAAATACTTTTATGAATAAAAGAAAAGTCCCTTCAAACTTTTCAAATTCAAGAATTTAAAAATGTGACTACTTATTTGTTCTTAAAAAAAAAAAAAAAAAAAAAAAGTTCATATAAAATACTGAAACATTTCTTTGGAATGGTGACTACAATCAACCAAGACAAAATCGCTCTAAATAATGACGTTTATATACACAGTGGAAAGAAGCATGTGATGTGAAGCAGGTTTAGCTGAAGCAGTAGTCGAGGTGGGCGAGCAGCTCTCTGTGCTGGCTGGTGGGGTAGGAAGCGCCACAGTTCGGACACTCCAGGACACTCTCATCTAGTATGTTATGGACTTTAGAGGGAGACGTGGTTCGATCTTGAATAGTCAATCTTTCAAAATCCATCCTGTTACATGAGCTGGGCTCAGAGAAACGAGACTCTCTCTGCTGTTTCTGAGGCACAAGGTCAATACAGGCACATTATTACAAAATAATATGATAAAAATATCAATGATCATGTCGGGACACATCAAGGAAAAACTTACGGAAGACTCCAGGCGTGTAATCTGGTCTCTGGCCTTCCGCAGCTCTTTCAAAACTTTGTGCAGTTGGTGCTGTAAACTTTGACGGTCTAGTTTTTCATTTTCAGATTCTTTGGCTGACAAATGGATCTGTAGGATGGTCAATGACAAATAAGGGTATAAAAATGTTTAACAATCTAGTTTAAAATGCATGTCTTAGAAATTCATGTTGGCTTCATATGGTTTAAAAATATGTCTTGTGGTGTAACCATTAAAGGTGCAGTAAGCAATTTCTGAGAAATGCTGCTGAAAGTGGATTGGTCCGAGCAGAACAACACACTTGTAGCCAATCAGCAATAGGGGGTGTGTCCACTCATGATGGGGGAGGAGAGAGAGTGAGCAAGAGGGAGATTTGAAGAAAGACTGTAGAAAGTGTAATGGCTGAGAGACATTACAAAAGAGAAAAGGTCAGGGAGGAATATCACTGGAAAAAGAAGGGTTATGATTAGAGCTTTAGGAACCGCGTTAATATTAGAAAAGCTTTCCAGAGCTGGAGAAGCCTGAAAACTGACGGTGAGGTTGTAGTTTCATCATTTTTGCTTTATTTTTCACAAAGCATTATTTTGCATCGCTTCAGATATGATAAAGAGACATCCACTCTTGTATTGTGTATTCATGCATATAAGGGGCGGAGCAATGAAGGGAGGGGTGTGTTTGTTTAGGGGGATTGTACTTTTCAGCATTTTTCAATGTCATTTTACATGTCAAATCAAACATGAGATTTCAAATCAAAAAATGAAATAAAATAAAATAAAGAGTATTATGTGACTGACCCAGGAATTTCATTCATCAATGAAAGCTAGTGTTGAAGGGTGATCTGAATACCTGTTGTTCCAGTATAGCGATTCTTTTCTGCTCCTCCTGCCGATTCATCAGGGATTTCTGTAATAGGTTCACCTTTCAAAACAGAAAAAAAATGCTATTTTTATCTAGCAAATACAGTTAGTATGTCTGTTAACGGGGGTGGATTCTGGAATCCACTGCCGCTTCAATATATATATTATATATCTGGCCGTATTCAAGTTACGAAGAAAGTGTACACTGGTGTCACGTCAGTTAAGCTTTTTCCGTAAGTTGAATAGGGAAGGCGTAGGACGTAGCGTAAGCTTTTTGAACTGCAAGAGTTTTACACTTTCTTCGTAACTTGAATACGGAAGGTGGTCTGGTGGAAGCTAGATATTTTACTTCATAACTTGTTAAATGCATCGCACAAATGCATCGCTTCGCTTCAGAAGGCCTTTATTAACACATGTGGAATGTGTTTATGATGGATGGATGTGGATGGAGACACTTTCTTCAGCTTATACTCATTGATCCCGCTCACTGCCATTATAAAGCTGGGATGCGTCAGGATATTTATTAATATAACTCCGATTGTGTTCATCAGAAAGAAGAAAGTCATATACACCTAGGATGGCTTGAGGGTGAGTAAAGCTTGGGGTAATTTTCATTTGAAAGTGAACTAATCCTTTAACCAATCAGAATCATTCAACCTAAAGTAATGACGTAGTTAGTAGACTCTGTTAGAGTATAACTGTTGTGGAAACGTGAATGTACGCAGAATGGCCTACGAACTCCTTGTGAGTCTTGAAGCTGGCTTCTGCTGATGAAACCGCAAACTATTTTTCAGTAAATTTTTTAAACTTTGACTCCAGGTCTTCATTCATCATATCTGGTCTTTGGGTCTATAACTGTAAATTCCCCTACACTGTCAAAAGAGATACCAATACAAGGATATGTTTCCCAAAAGCATTGTAAGCCAAAATAGACAGTAGAAACCACTTGCACCAATAGCCTCTATAGACAAATTAGGCACACAATGCTTCTGGGAAATGCTGGGCAGTAACACAAATTTCACACTTCTATTTTGATTCACAAGCTTGTGATTTGATTCAATTCCGATTTTGATTCAATTCAAATCAATATTATTGATTCATTTGGCTATCGACTACCATTCAAAAGTTTTAGATTGGTAAGATTTTTTAATGTTTTTAAAAGAAGTCTCTTCTGCTCACCAAGACTGCAATTATTTGATACAGAATGCAGCAAAAACAGTATGTTGTGAAATACTTTTACAATTTAAAATAATTGCTTTCTATTTGAATATATTTTAAAATGCAATTTATTCCTGTGATGAAAGCTGAATTTTCAGCATCATTACTCCAGTCTTCAGTGTCACATGATCCTTCAGAAATCATTCTAATATGCTGATTTGCTGCTCAAGAAACATTTATCATTAATATTGAAAACAGTTGTGCACATTTTTTTTTTCAGGATTCCTTGAATACAAAGTTCAAAAGAACAGCATTTATCTGAAATAGAAAGCTTTTGTAACATTATACACTACTGTTCAAAAGTTTAGGGTCAGTAATTATTTTATTTTTTTGAAAGAAATTAATACTTTTATTTAGCAAGGAAGCATTAAATTAATCAAAAGTGACAGTAAAGACATTTATGTTACAAAAATAAATGATGTTCTTTTGAACTTTCTGGTTTAGTACTCTCCCATAGCAAACTGTGGTAGTCATTAAGTTTAAGTCAAATAAGTCAAAAAGTTTAAGTAATTTTTCTAAAAACTGTCGATCACAACTCATTTAATAAATAAGTATATTTTATATATTATTAATTAATAGTGCAGAAAAATCTGCATGCGTACCTGCATCAGTAGTTCAGCCACCCTCTTCCTCTCGTCCTCCAGCTCACCCTGCAGTCGAGCAGTTCGCTCTGATGAACACCTCCTCTCCTCCTGCAGAGCCTCCCGGTCTCTTTTCCTCTCCTCTAGAAGCTGCTCTCGGGCCTGAGCCGCTTCCCTGCTCTTCTCCTCATACCTCCCTCTCAGATCCTCAAGTTCTGTCTGGATCCGGCTGACCCGGGCCCGTTCGGCCTCCAGCTCACGCTGAGCCTCCTGCCCAGACTGGCCTGTGGGGCAAGAAGAGAGAATGAATGGTGATATTTTATTCGGGCAACTTTGAGTGTCTTTAAAGAGTATTTACCATCTGAACTGGCTTCTTTGTGCTGTTGTTGGAGTGCTTGATTTGCTTCATTTAACTGTGTCTCTAACTCCTTGGTCCTGGCTAAGACACCCTGAACATAGGCCTCACGCTGCTGGTCATAAACAAGCCAGTTATGGTTCTTCTCCAGAGCCTGTACTCAAAAACAGAGAGAGGAACAACAACAACAACAACACATGAGTCTAGCAGACAGCACCAGGAAGCTCTTATCTGAACTCTTAGGTTGCGAACTCACATCTCGCAACTGCTCCTGCACTGCCGCAAGCTCACCAGATGGAACCTGTCAGGAGACCAATGACACAAAAATGTCTTAAAATAAACACTAGACAAATGTGTTAGGATGATTAAAAATGAAAGTGCAAAGAAGCAAAATGCATCTCATATTATAAAAAAGATGAAACCTTTCACATCTTAGATAAATTACTTTACTGATAACCAGTTTATGGGATACTAGCCCAGATCTTTAAGGGGCTGTTCACACCGAAAGCATTTTTTTATTCCAATACGCTCATTGTTTTTCTATGTAAACACTTGCTAGATGGATGTGTATGACCGTTTATGGAAGGCTAAACGGTTCAAAAACACATGAATTTTAACCCATCAACAACACGTAAAATACATGTATTTAACGCGCATTTCACACATACGCATTAAATACATGTATTTGTAAATGCGTTAATTACAAGTATTTTACATGTTGTTAATGTGTTAAAATTCACATGTTTTTGAACCTTTTGGCCTTCCATAACCGTTGCTCTCGCGTCTTGGGTCTTTTGCAGCTTTTCGCGCATCACACGGCATTCTAAAAACGTGGCACTCAAGTTAAAATCAGTTCAACTTTTAGACCATGCGTTTTTTCCCCATTCCACTGCTTGCATCGCGCGTTTTTCAAAGCAAAAACTCTTTTTGTGTGAACAAACCCTAACCATTGACACATCCATATGGATCACTGCATCCATTAAATGAGTAACAAACAAAATGATGCATGGATGCAATGTGCAAAAAGATGTCAAAGTATAAAAGAGGTCAAACTGGCACAGAGCTGTCATCAAACGTTGATAATGTCATGTGCAACTTTTGATTACTTTTCTATATTATTTAAAAGACATTTTTTGTTGTGGATGTTCCAGTTGAGATACAGGATTTGAAATTTTCATAGTGTTCCATTAAATGTTCATGTTATATTTTGGTTGCATTTGTGAGTTAATAAAAAAGTAACTGGTTGTGGAAAAATAGGCACATAATACTGTAGTATCGATATATTGAATGCAAGCCTGTGAATCGAATCAAAATGTTTTCACAGCATGCTTTGAGGCATCAGCAAATATCGTAGCGCTGGCTAAGAGAATCAATATCAGTTCGTATGGTGATGAATTGTAAGATTTACACCCCTACAAGCTACAACACCAATCTTGTATAGTGCAAACCGAGCACATTTTTGACCGATACCCTGCTGAGACCTGTCAAACTGATTAGAACAGGAACTTCAACTTGTCAACAGGCTGACAATCTCTTAAAAAGATGAAATGCTAGCATAATCTGTGGAGGTTACATTGTACTGATTTCCTTCACAAATACGAACCCCTAACCTGAACATTAACCTTAGTATGTTGGTAGCACATGATTTTCCTGAACTCTGAACTGAATCAATGAAGTCTGAACTCTTCTTGACAGAACAGAAGTCTGTGTGATTGAGTTGACCAATGATATCGGCTCAATAAAACAATTTAGATTCAAATTTTATATTTTTTATTATGTCATCATAAATAAAATAATTAGTTGTGGTCTACTAACATCACTCCTTCAGCACTAGTTAGGTCGACTACTCAGAGTAAGAAAATAGTTGTGTTTGATGAAATGCTGCCATCTAGTGTATGAACCTCATCATGCACTCATTTGCCTGGAAATGCCTTGATGTTAAATGACAGGAAACTGACAGGAAACTACTGTCATGACTCATGACTATGGTTAAATAAGATTTTGTCAGGTGAACATCTTTGCCCTAATATATTTACTTAAAGTAAGCCCTTAGATTTTAAGTTAATAAGTTAGGTCAATAATAAAAATAAATAATAATAATAAAACAAAGTTCATGGTTATCTGATGTCAGTTAATGGTCACATGACATGCAGGTAAAAAAAAAAAATATATATATTTTTTTTTATCTTTTTTAGTTAATGTTTTATTTTATTTTGTTTTTTTATTTTAATTTTTATGATTTAATTACTTAATAGCTTTTCATTAAACTCAAAACCCCCGCAGTTCCATCAGGAAACCCCATTCTGAGAAACCCTGACATAATGTAATATTTAATGCACTTCATGTTGTTGACAACGAAGAATGGAACATATTTTCTTTCTCTTTGCATTTTTATATTGATATGGTACAAAATTATCAATGTGATAGTTAGGTTAAAAGTAATCTAAAAAGTAATCAGATTATATTCCCTAAAATTAGTAATCTAGATTACATTAACTACAAATTTTTTCATGTAATTTGGAATCAGTAACTGACTACAATTTTGTAACTAATCTACCCAGCACTGTATGTATATATACAATTATTATACATTATAAATATATATGGGTCATTGACGAATAAGGTTTTTAAAAGTGTAAAACAACATAATGGAGATAATGGAGAATTAATTTTGAAGTTTTATTAAGTGTTAACAATGAGATTTTGTGGTTTTTATAATCAATTAACGCTGCTTTTGTCATTTTGTTTAACCAACATTTCGTTTTTACCGAATGACACTTTTGGTTATACCGAATGATGATATTTTCAAACAATGCTAACAGGGTGATATCTAGCTAGCTAGCAAAAGGACAATCAAACATTTTATATTTAGTACAAGTTTTTAAAATATTACAATATTTTCAATGTTTTATAGAGGTTGTACCGAATGACCTGGGGCCAGTTGCATAAACTTAGTCACTATATTAAGACTGTCTTAAGAACTAGTTTGACCAACTTGCAGTTAACCAAGGGGTAATCAATGTTATTTTTCCAATTCAAATTACACCAATCTACCTTTTTATGTAACAGACATTAAAAAATTAGGACCACTCTTCAAGAAAAACATTAGTGTCTTAACTTTTAAGACTAGTCTAAGTGGTTTATGCAATTGGCCCCTGATGTTTCGGGACATGTATATGAGCAAGTGAAAACATGAATTTTTCATATAGGTAAGAGAGAATTAGTTACTTTGCTTCACGACCATGTGGTCCTTTGCAGGTGTCTGAATGATGTCACATCCTTTTACATAATATTGAACACATGGGCTGTGTTCAGCCCCGACAAAACGTTGCAAAACGTTTTTTAAACGGAAACGGTGGTGCGTTGAACTCCCTGTTCTGATGACGCAAGAGTTGCAACTATGGCAGCTGAGAAGGCCATTCTTTGTGTTCTTTTTGAAGAATTGATATGCTATATTTTTACTATAAAACTCTTAAGACAAACATGTCTTCTAATATCTTAAATTGTTGCGTATACCGAGCTGAAGCGGACACATTTGTAAACGACTTTACTTGGACCCATTGTGTGAGCCGTCTCTTTAATACCGCGTGGTTTATATACATGTTGCTGCTGATTGGGCTGAGATTTTTGACACACCCACCAAACAAGAGAAAAGGTATCTCAAACCCCATTGCACACCGTTTCCAAGAAACATGTCGTTCAACCAGGAAACCGTAGCAAAACGTTGCGCACCGGTTTGAGTTTGAACGTGCCCATGGCTTGATCCAAAATGGTCCCTTTATATTGGTTACTCCGAATGACATCAATGAAATTCATTTTTCTTTCTCATAACAAAGCAATGACTTCTACACATAATTTTAATACCATTTCGCACTATGTTGATATATGACGTTATAAAATCATGCTAGAATAAAAAAATATATACATTTATTACATTTTAAGATATTTTAATCACAAATGAAATGGCTGTATTGGCCTTTGGACGGTTAAACCGAATGACCTTTTGACACTTCAATATCTTTTAAATACCTTTATATGTAGCGAAATATAATTAAAACCTTTTGGATTCAATAAAAGAGATCTAGTTGTACTACCTTACATACTTTGAATGTCATATCTTTGTTTTTTTTATTATTATTAAGGCCTTTGGACAAAAAAATGACCCGTCACGTCATTGACGCATATACATTTACATTTATTTATTTAACCATAGTCATGACAGTAGTTCATGACAGAAAGTAGAAACTGTGCATTTCAAGCTCAAAATTCTTAACAGTATGCTTAAAATAAAACTTAAATTTAAATTAAAGAAAGCCCTAATGCCATACGAAGGGTCTAAAGTCAACTCCCCTACCTTTTGTTTCTCAAGTGTGTCACACCTCTCAGAAACTGCACAATACTTGTTTTTCAGGTCTTCGGTCTCCTTTGAGAGAGCCTGGAACTGTTTCTCTCTCTGTTCGGCTTCCTGTTGTTTCTGCTCCAGCTGGCTCTGCAGTGAAGACACCACCTCTCCGTGAGCGGCGCGCAGCTGCTGTTTGAGGCCGCAGATCTCCTGCTCCTTCCCCAGCAGCTGCTGGGAGTTTCTCTCCCTCAGCGTCTCCAGGGCCAGAATCCTCTGTGACACAATGGAGTTTCAAAAAGTGAAAATATGTTCGTAGTGATAATCTTTCACTTCATGAAATAATAATGAGAAAATGTAGAGAATATTACATCTCTCTCTCTACATATACACAGCTCTGTAAATACTTATAGAATGACATATATAGACATCTTGATTTTCTTTTTGTCATTTTAAACAGAGTTCCATCTGATTTCAGGTATAAAGGAATAAATTCACCTCCAGAAGTTTGGCTTTGTCAGAGTCTGAATGATTGTGTTGATGTTTTCCAGCTCTCTTTATGTCCTCTAGACTTTTCTTCAGCTGCTGATTCTCTCTCTTCAGTTTCTCGATCTCCATCTCCACTGACTTTGAGCTGCTGCTTTTAAAACCTAGTTTATTCGCGAGAGTCTCCTTTGCCCCCTTCGCTGCCATGTCTGGAGTGATGTCTGGACATAAAGTTTTTTCATATGTGTAAAACTAACCATAATAAAATCAAAATGAATAGGACTCTATTCTATATGCTATAACTGTAAAAGCAGTTACAGCGAATAATAGCGAAAGTTCTGCTTGATTTAATAAAAAACAATCTGATTTATATATTAAAAAAACCAATCGGAATAAAACAAATAAAGTATTTACTTACGCACAAGAATGAGTGTTTAAGTATAGCAGTATAACAACATCAATCTGTGGAAACGGTTCTGTTTCACTTCCGTGATACTGAAAACAAGTTTAAATACGGCGCGTCCTGCGTCATATCCGGAACACGCCGTCGTCGGGTGAAGACAGATGGCACTCTGATTCTGTAACGTATGTGAACAAAAATCTTGCAGTTTTTTTACGAATACACTTCTATAGATATGCTGTTGATACCCGTTTAATGTCTGTAAAATGCAGTATTACAATAAAAATCTGTAATGTAATCCGTAGTGTTTACAAACGTTCAAAATAATCATATGCAACTAAATAAGGAACAAACTGTTAACAACAACAATACACTTCCATTTTATTTACAATACCGTTAAAGTTTGAAATATAAGTGCGATTAAAAATAACTGTTTTCTATATTAAAATGTAATTTATTCCTGTGATACAAAGCTGAATTTTCAGCATCATTACTCTTCAGTGTCACATGATCCTTCAAAAATCATTATATGCTGATTTGCTGCTCAAGAAATATATAATCAAAACATTTGCTGCTATTTTTGTGAAAACTGAAACATTTTCCAGGATTCTTTGAAGAATAGAAAGCACAAAAAAACATTTATTTGAATTCTGCATTATAAATGTCTTTACTGTCACTTTTGATCAATTTAATGCTTCCTTGCTGAATATATGTATTATTTAATTTAAGTATAAATTAAAAAAAACAAAAAAACATCACTGACCCCAAACTTTTGAACTGTGGTGTATATTACTTATATTTTAAAAACATCAAATTAGTTGCAAAATTAATGCTTTTGATTACTCTTGTACTAAATGAGTCTATTTGAGAGCACTGACGACTTTCTGCAGGGTTGAAATACCTCTCTCATCTCTGATAGATATGCCTGTCAATGTCAGTTTCGAAAACAGATGTCTCATTAAATCTGATGATTCTGCCTAATGAGGACAGTGTGAAAGTTTGTTTCTTTACTGTTGGTTGGTTTTGGCAAGGTCATGGTGCTGCTGTGCGGGGGATGATGTTTGGGTTTTAGTGCTGCATCTGCACTCAACTGCAATAATCTGCACTAATGACACTGCAGGCTGATGCAGCTGTTTATCACTCACTCAAGCACACACACACCTCACCCTCCAAAAGTACAACATGGGCCTCATATTGCTCTGGGTATACCGTTGTGGGTTTATTTGAGATTTGGGTGTTGAAAGACTGTCGTCCAGCTTGGGTTTCATTGTCAGAAATCCTCCACACTCTTGCTGCAGTATTCATTTGTGAATAAAGCTGCACAGTGCTTAGTAATGCAACATCCATCTTTGAAATCCAGCTAATCCAGGATTCTGCAAGAGAGGAAGGAAAAAGCTTGAAGAAAGCTTTTTTCCCCCATGAGTCTGCCAGGATTTCCACTTTAATAAATACTGAATGACGGGAGTCCACACGCAGAGTGTTCAGCACAAACGCAGCTGTGATCTTGGTGGATGAAGTGAAACTGCAGTTCACACACTGATCTCATTCCTGCGGTCGGTAATCCTCCAGTTCAGTGTAAAGATCATTCAAGCAGCGTTAGATATTTGTAATTGTCGCAGCAGATTTAAAGGGTAGAATGCAGTTCCTCATTAAATTTCTATTCCCTCCTGGCTGCCTACTACTCCTCCTCCCTCAAGACGTTCTCATTCCACCCCTTCAGTGTTCGCTTCACTGGATAATGGCAGCCATCTTTTATTTCTCCCACACTCTCTTATTCTGACCTTCTGTTGGTTCTTTTATTCTATTTTTTTAATTCTATGTATGTATGTATCTTTCTGTCCGTCCATCCGTCCGTCCATGTATCTGTCTGTCTGTATATCTATCTATCTATCTATCTATCTATCTATGTATCTATCTGTCTGTCTATCTATCTATCTATCTATCTGTCTATCTATCTACACTATATTGCCAAAAGTATTGGGACACCCCTCCAAATCATTGAATTCCGGTGTTCCAATCACTTCCATGGCCACAGGTGTATAAAATCAAGCACCTAGGCATGCAGACTGCTTCTACAAACATTTGTGAAAGAATGGGTCGCTCTCTGGAGCTCAGTGAATTCAAGCGTGGTACCGTGATAGGTTGCCACCTGTGCAATAAGTCCATTTGTGAAATTTCCTCACTACTAAATATTCCACGGTCAACTGTTAGTGGTATCATAACAAAGTGGAAGCAATTGGGAACAACAGCAACTCAGCCACGAAGTGGTAGGCCACGTAAAATCACAGAGCGGGGTCAGCGCATGCTGAGGCACAGTGCGCAGAAGTCGCCAACTTTCTGCAGAGTCAATAGCTACAGACCTCCAAACTTCGTGTGGCCTTCAGATTAGCTCAAGAACAGTAAGTAGAGAGCTTTGTGGAATGGGTTTCCATGGCCGAGCAGCTGCATCCAAGCCTTACATCACCAAGTGTTGGATGCAGTGGTGTAAAGCACGCCGCCACTGGACTGTAGAGCAGTGGAGACGTGTTCTCTGGAGTGACGAATCATGCTTCTCTGTCTAGCAATCCGATGGATGAGTCTGGGTTTGGCGGTTGGCAGGAGAACGGTACTTGCCTGACTGCATTGTGCCAAGTGTAAAGTTTGGTGGAGGGGGGATTATGGTGTGGGGTTGTTTTTCAGGGGTTGGGCTTGGCCCCTTAGTTCCAGTGAAAGGAACTCTTAATGCTTCAGCATACCAAGACATTTTGGACAATTTCCTGCTCCCAACTTTGTGGGAACAGTTTGGGGATGGCCCCTTCCTATTCCAACATGACTGCGCACCAGTGCACAAAGCAAGGTCCATAAAGACATGGATGAGCGAGTTTGGTGTGGAGGAACTTGACTGTCCTGCACAGAGTCCTGACCTCAACCCGATAGAACACCTTTGGGATGAATTAGAGCGGAGACTGTGAGCCAGGCCTTCTCGCCAACATCAGTGCCTGACCTCACAAATGCGCTTCTAGAAGAATGGTCAAAAATTCCCATAAACACACTCCTAAACCTTGTGGAAAGCCTTCCCAGAAGAGTTGAGGCTGTTATAGTGGTGGGTCAACTCCATATTAAACCCTATGGATTAAGAATGGGATGTCATTAAAGTTCATGTGCACGTAAAGGCAGACGTCCCAAAACTTTTGGCAATATAGTGTATCTGTCTGTATATCTGTCTGTCTACCTATCTATCTATGTATCTGTCTATCTGTCTGTATGACTATCTATCTATCTATCTATCTGTCTGTCTGTCTGTCTATCTATAAAATTCAAATTCGCTTTATTGGCATGACTTACACAGTATTGCCAAAGCAGTGGCCATTACATAGGCAATGAACAAATAATGATTATATAATGCATAAACAAAATAAGAATAAACACATAAATATATTTTTTTATATACAAGAAATAACAACAAAAAAAAAAAAAAAATGATTAAGACAATGTAAAAAACAAAACAGCAACAACAAGAACTGTACATACATTTAGACGTTAAGAATATTTCTGACTCTAGTTTTGTCCACTGGCTGCTGACTCTCTTAGATTGTGGCAAGCTGTTACGTATTTTGCTGCTGTTGCAATCAAGTTGGAGTTTTCTCCCAGAATATGATTCATTTTTTCTGTATTTGATAATGTCATAAAATTTGGTTCTAGTAGTTGGAATTTAGTGAAATAGTCCGATCGAATGTTGAGATAGTGATCACAGTGCAGCAGGAAGTGTTCCTCTGTCTCCACAGTGAGCACAGTCTCTGCTCTCTGTCTGTCTGTATTTATGTCTATCTGTCTGTATGTCTGTCTGTCTGTCTGTCTATCTATCTATCTGTCTGTCTTTATGTCTATCTGTATGTCTATCTATCTATCTGTCTATCTATCTTCCTTCTCCAGTCTCTGTGACCAAGTAACAGCACACACACAAAAAATCGACAGACCTATATATAACTCCATTTTTACACTGTTTTCTCCATGCTGTCTTCAATATGTCCAGTCTAATTCTCATATCTCGCACACCTGAAGAGAGGCAGATGGTATCCCTGGCAACAGAAGATTCAAACTCACTTAGTCCCACTAACATTTGAGGACAAAGAACACTCCCGTAGTCAAACAACGGCGAGAATTCACAGCTGTTTCACATCTTTTTAATGCTTTATTCTGTTTCCCTAAGGAGGATACATAGAGGGAAATAGTGCTGCTTACAAGACTATCAAAATATTTGAGAAAGAAGGGGTGCATGCAAAAATAAGTGCACAATGTTTGTAAAAGCTAAATATTTCATACATTTCAGCTCTTCATCTTTATATCAGGACAGACTAAAACAAGAATGTATTTCTATTTCCCAAAAGGTTATTAGGAAAAATAAAAGGCTGTAATAAAAATATTTTTAAAAAAAAGATATAAATAAATACATGGATTGAACCTACAGGACCTACCATAAATATAATTATTCACACTTCACAAATTCTATAGTATAGCATATGCAATACCATTGCATCTAAACAGAGGTAAAATGCACGAGCTACATCCATTCATTCACAACCATGAGAATGATGACATTGACCGCCATTGTTACAAACCCAATGTCCCACTTGTCAAAATCTCATCATCTTACATTCCTTTTTATATAGAGTACAACTCAAAACCTACAGCAGTATAATCACTTCCAGAACCCCACGAGCTTGTAGACTCATCAGTATTACCAGCCAAATGTCCCATTTGGATCTACAGGGAAGTTCATTAACACAACGTCTAATTAATACAATATTGCAAGTTTCGGTTGTGATTCGGCTACATTTAGCTACAGATATTTCAGATTACACAGTGTTTGTAAATAACCCAACGACACAGTTCAATACAAAGGTTTGCAGCAGACACGGTGTTTTTTTTATAAAGATTATTATTTCCAGAAACACTTTTACCATGTGATGAAAATCTATCCTGCCTGTGAGTGCTTGCATATTGCTTTATCAAAAGGGGCTGAGGATGTTGGAAATTATAATTTTGGTTTTTCCAAAACATTATTATTAGCTACATTTTGTCTATGCATGACTACACACAAGTCATGTTCAAGAACAGTCAAAGTTTCTTGGTGAAATGACAAAAAAAAAAAGGTTTGATTGTCATTTGATAAAGTGAAATGAAATATTAAACAATAATTAAAATGTATCATGATTTAAATGTATGATGTCAGAAAATAAATCAAACATTTTTCCTCACCTTTTTAAAAGTTTTCATTTACAGTATAAAATGACATTGATATAATAAAGATAACTCTTTTTACTAAGATATTTCTCCTCTTTACTCACAGGTGACTTTCTCATAAATGAGGTTTTGAAAACAGAACAAATGTTGCCAACATAGTGAATCAAGTGTGTCTCTGATATAAGGATGTGATCACAACTCCAGTTATACGTGAGCTTTCTCACGACTGACGACGTCCACTTCATCACATGTGAGCCACATTAAAATCTTCAGAGCAATTGGCTTGTGACTCTCATTGGATACTGGAAGGGAATAATCAGACAAACCCACGTCTGTATATTGATTTGGCTTGTTTTCTGCTTCTGGAGAAGGAAAAATACTTTTGCTTTACCAGCAATTCTCCTCTACGACAGCGTGTGAGTGGTACAGCCAGACTTTACAGAATGTGAGCCGTAGTTGTTCATGTTTAGGTGAGAGAGCTGTTACCCATGAAGTGCTCCAACAACCTCTGAGTGCCAAGGAACTAATCTCAGTTACGTGTGAGACTTCAGTGAAAGTATCCCGCTCCGTCTGTTTGAAGGGTGGCATGTTGGTGCAGATTACCAAGGGTTCTTTCAGAGAGCAAAGGCATTTGATAATCGATTGCTCTCTGAGAAGCGATTGCCGTCACAGCAGCAGTGGGGCGAGACAAATGGGCCGTGGTGTTCGGGTCAGTGGTCTGATGCGAAGCTGAGTTCCAGGCACGCTCACCGCACTCAGGATTTTATATTAACTGGAAATCACAAATAAATCATGTTATTAATGTTAATATAAAAAAACAACACAAAACATCACACTGCACTCTAATGATTATGTTATCTTTTCTGTCTGAGCTTTTTTTTTTGTCTAGACTCCAGCTGTACTCACTCTGAAATTGCATGCATGATTTTTAAAGAGAATTAAAGGATTTTTAAAGCTTTTCCTTTACTAAAAACATATACAGTACAAAAGTTTGTGATCTTTTAATGATTTTGAAAGAAGTTTTTTTATGTTCACCAAGGCTGCATTTATTTGATCAAAATGCAGTAAAATTGTGAAAAATTATTGCAATTTAAAATGTGTTTTTTATTTGAATATATTTTAAAATGTAATTTATTCCTGTGATCAAAGCTGAATTTTCAACATCATTACTCCAGTCTTGAGTGTCACATGATCCTTCAGAAATCATTCTAATATGCTGATTTGCTGCTCAAAAAAAAAATTCTTAATATTATCAGTGTTGACAGTTGTGCTGCTTCATATTTTTGTGGAAATATATTTTTGTCTGGATGCTTTGATGAATAGAAAGTTCCTTTTCTATTATAGCAACTTTTATGTTAAAAAAAAAAATATATATATATATATAGTGCTCAGCGTAAATGAGTACACCCCCTTTGAAAAGTAACATTTTAAACAATATCTCATTGAACACAAAAACAATTTCCAAAATGTTGACAAGACTAAGTTTTATTTAACATCTGTTTAACTTATAACATGAAAGTAAGGTTAATAATATAACTTGGAGAACAAAATTTTCAGTTTTACTCAAATTAGGGTGATGCAAAAATGAGTACACCCCACTGAAAGTCTCTGGAGCAAAGCTAAATTTTAGACCTCAAATGTCTAATATAACAAGAATTCAACCACAGGTGAGTCTAATTATTCATTACACAGGTGTCCAGCAGACAGTTGACTATAAAAGGGTGTTAAAACCCCTTCCCATTTCATGCTGTCAGCAATGGCACCACATGGAAGAGAAATGTCACAAGACCTGAGAAAGAAAATAATTTCTTTACACCAGAAAGGTGAAGGCTACAAGAAGATCAGCAAAGCTTTACTTATCAGTCAGAATACTGTAGCAAAAGTGGTACAAAAATTTAAAAAAAGATGGAACTGCAACCATCTCACAGAGACGTCCAGGTCGTCCACGGAAGTTAACACCTCGACAGGAGCGTCTTCTGATGAGAAGGGTTGAAGAAAATCGGCATGCAAGTTCACTGCAGTTATCTAAAGAAGTAGAAAGCCAAACTGGGGTGACTAGTTCTTGTGACACAATACGGCGTACACTGCAGAGGAGTGGCATGCTTGGGTGCCGTCCACGAAAGAAGCCTCTCCTAAAGCCCAGGCACAAAAAAGCCTGCCTAGAGTTTGCCAGGGCCCATGCTGACAAAGATGAAGACTACTGGGACTCTATACTCTGGAGTGATGAGACCAAGATAAATGTTTTTGGAACTGATGGCTTCAAAACTGTATGGCGTCGCAAAGGTGAGGAATACAAAGAAAAATGCATGGTGCCTACAGTGAAACATGGTGGTGGCAGTGTCCTTATGTGGGGCTGCTGGTGTCGGGGAGCTGCATTTCATTGATGGCATCATGAATTCACAGATGTACTGCTCTATACTGAAAGAGAAGATGCTACCATCACTCCGTGCCCTTGGTCGTCGTGCACTTTTCCAACATGACAATGATCCTAAACACACATCTAAGGCCACTGTTGGATTTCTGAATAAGAACAGGGTGAAAGTGATTCAGTGGCTCCTGATCTGAACCCAATCGAACACCTATGGGGAATTCTGAAGAGACAAGTTGAGCATCACTCTCCATCCAGCATCCAGTCTCTAAAAGAGGTCATTCTTGAAGAATGGAAAAAGATAGATGTTGCAAAATGTCGCCAACTTTTTCATTTCATGCCTAGAAGACTTGGTGCTGTCATTAAAAATCATGGAGGCCATACAAAGTACTAGATGTAGTAGTTTTTGTTGTGGGGTTTTGCATCACCCTAATTTGAGTAAAACTGAAAAATGTGTAATCTAAGTTATATTATTAACCTTACTTTCATGTTATAAGTTAAACAGATGTTATATTAAACTTAGTCTTGTCAACATTTTGGAAATTGTTTTTGTGTTCATTGAGATTGTTTAAAATGTTACTTTTCAAAGGGGGTGTACTCATTTACGCTGAGCTATATATATATATAATATATAAAACTGAAATATAATTTTAAAAAATCGCCTGAGCTTTCTTTCTGTTACTTTTCATTGACGTCACTTGTCTTTTCTATGTAACACTCACTTTTCATAATCCAATCAATTCTCATTGTATTGAGTCCAGTCCTGTCCTATTTTTTTAACTGAATATCCTGTTCACTCTGAAATACATCACATAGTGGAAGTAAATGGGTTGTGTCGAGTGCCGCTTCATTGACGTTAAATATGAGGGAGAGATTCGATTGGATTTTGTTTGTTACCATCAGTGTTTGCAACAGTGACTTCTTTACATCTACCTAATATCATTCATTATTCAAGTGATTTCAAATAATCAGTGTTAACTGTAAAGGTCTTCTAATCACCTACAGCTTTGTAGAAATTTTCCCAACATTAAAGCATAAAGCTAACTGTCCACTGGGAAAAAGTGGAAGTATTTAAACACTTCAAAATAACAACAAGAAAAAATCTCTAGCCACAAAGGATTCTCTGGTTTTTGACCTACTTAGATGTCCTATGAATAGAGTTACGATTCAGATAATCCGTTCTGAGATAGAATGCATATATTTCCAGCATCGAGGAGCATATTTCATGTTGACTGAGTGTGCGTGACTACGAAGTGGATACAGTCCCACGAGGCATGAGTGAAGAGGTTAGAGATCGCTTACTTGACAGATTCACAGCGCATGCTACAATGATGAGCGCTCCTCCCACCAGTGAGACCACAGAAAGAAGCTTTGCCACGCGACCCAAGCGTCTCGCTCCGTCTACGTTCCCCTGCTCCAGACTGTTCCGGGACTAAGAGAACATGACAGTGAGATCTGAAGTCCCATTAAAGTCTGAATCATCTTACATATTCAACAAACACGCAATGAAAAATTCAGTCTGGTATACTAAGGGAAAAATAATAATTTTGCATCTCCATTTGATATTATTACATAGAGAAAAAGGATCATGTAATGAAGCGGGTGCCTTTACCTTTTTGATAAAATAATTTTTAGATAAAGTCTTGTAAGATTAGATTTCAATTGGCCATATAATGTGTTTAAATGTCAATACCATCTCAAGCAAAATTATTAAAACTGAATATATATTAGAATATAATTATTCCTCCAGAAAAGTAACAGGGCTGACGGTAACTGGATTGACATTACAAATCTTGAGATCAAGTTTTACAAAATGATATTTCAGTAAATATCCAATAACAATAATAATACGTCAATAATACTCCAATTGTCAGTTGTTTACTATACAAAATCATGGTAACAGGGTTGACATTTTAAGATTTCTCCATACTGAAAAATTAAATATAGTGACTTGAAAGCATGCTGACGCCATAATATATATTTTAAATTTATTTATGGAATAGTTCAAACTTTAAAATGGAAAATATGATGGTAACAGGATTGATACACAGCTACTTTGTAATAAAACAATTAACTGAAACCTAAAAATGAATAAAGACAAAATGCTAGCAGCTCCATATACTGTATTTTTTATTATTACTAAAATATGTATATTTGCTAATAAATAAGGAGACTTTGGAAACATATGGCTGGGGAAAGACCTGAAATAAAATAAAATAAAATAAAATAAAATTTGATTTTTTTTCTTGATGTTTAGTGAAATGTTAATATTAAAAAATATTTATTTAAAAATATTTATAAATATTTGTTAAAAAAAAATGAACACAGTTATTCATTGTTAAAATTAAGTATATGAGGGACATAAATGACATCCTGCAGAATGAACCAAAAGGCCCAAGATCTACATACCATGATGGAGTAAACAAATCCCACAATGTTGATTGGCCAGACAGGGCAGAAGCAAGCGATGACAGCGAGGATGAGGTAGTCTTTGGGTTTGGAGCGGTCCATAGGGGGGTTGGTGGCGATACTAGAATGGCGTGAAATAGAGGGCCGCGGGGAGAATGCTGTGTAGGCGATGGAGCTGGAGCGGCTGCCCATCCGGGTGCGGCCCACATGTGGATGGTGCGAATGAGGAAGAGAATGATGCCGGCGAGGAGGAGAGGAGAGAATTGGTTTGGATGCAAAGGCATCGTTTGGGGAAGAACAAATCCCATCAACTGCCGAAAGAAAGAGAGGATGTAAGAAAACAAAAATACTAAAACTGGTAATTTTGTTACTTGATCCCATGATGATACAAAGGAACTAATCTATCCATTTTAGAGAATACATACACTACTGGTCAAAAGTATTTTTTGAAATATGTCTCTTCTGCTCACCAAGGCTGCATTTATTTGATTAAAAATACAGTAAAAACAGCAATATTGTGAAATACTATTACAATTTAAAAGAACTATTTTCTATTTAAATGTAATATAAAATGTAATTTATTCCTGTGATGCAAAGCTGAATTTTCAGCATCATTACTCCAGTCTTCAGTGTCACATGATCCTTCAGAAATCATTCTAATAGGCTGATTTGCTGCTTAAGAAACATTCCTGATTATTATCAATGTTGAAAACAGTTGTGCTGCTTAATATTTTTTGTGGAAACCATGATCTACTACCATTCGAAGTAATACTAATATTCAGCAAGTATGCATTAAAATGAACAAAAGTGATATTAAATACATTTATAATGTTACAAAAGATTTCTATTTCAAATAAATGCTGTTGTTTTGAACTTTCTATTCATCAAAGAATCCTGAAACAAAATGTAGCGTGGATTCCACAAAAATATTAAACAGCAAACATTTTTTTTTTAACATTATTAATAATTATAGAGCACTAATAATAATCACAAAAAACGTATTGACTCCAAACTTTTGATTGGTAGTGTATAATAGGACAATCATTTTATATAATGTGCACATTCATTCAAACAATCACTAAGAGAGACTATCATTCTCTTTTTTGTAACTGTCTGTTGTCATTATTATTTGCCTCACCATGTTTTCCTCCAAATGTGATGATGATAGAAACCCAGGATGCCGCGCTCTTGAAAACAACTTTAATTAAATGGCCACCAATGCAATTAATTCTCTAATCTCTGTCATGCCTTTCAGCCCCTCCTGCCAGGAAGCCCCGTTGGCAGTTTTAATTAGGATGCACAACTTTAATTTAATTAAGTGTATTTACGATAGGCTCAGCGACTGTTAAAAGAAGGGAAATAAAAAATTTGCCATGTCGGTCTTAACCTCAAATGAACTCATCAGAGCATCACCAGGCCACAATAAACATCAAAACAGTGGAGATGAGTTGTGCTTGACCACTGCCAGCTCTCGGCCTCAGCCGTTCTGTCAACAAAGAAATGCCACTCAGAAGAGATTGTGCATTATTTACAATGATCGGATTTGCAGCGCAGCAAACTATTCCTCTAACAGAGCTGCTGGGAAGTGTGCTCTGAATTAATCATTTTCACTTTTAGCTTTTATTTTTGCTTTTTAAAAGCTATTTGCTTATTTAATCCTAAAATTATGCATCATATATTTCTCTTGTATAACCAGGATCAGAAACCAGGGTTTAGAGCACATATATGATTAAAAAAAAATAATAAATAAAAATGCCCCAGATTTAAAATGTGGGGAGTGGGGACAGAAAGTATGCCTGTAGTGTAATTGCTCTTTTTGATAGGTTATGTAACATGTATAATATTCTATTCTAGGCCTGTCTATTTATGGTTTTAGTGCCTCTGCAGTGACTGTAGTGACCTGTAGCTGTCAGATATCTCTATTAGCTGTCTTAGAATTGAGCTTTTGTGAATGTGTAGCTAATTAAGTGGTTTTCGATTTAAAAAGAAACAACTAGTCAGCTCTAAAAACACTGAATGTGAAGAAAACACACCCCAACAACCTGGAACAGGGATGTTATATCTTGAATTTACAGCTACTTTTGTATTTGAAATTGATCTGGTTCAGTGTTCTTATTGTTAACAAAGAGTATTAAAAATCATTTTTGTTCATTAATATATATATATATATATATATGAAAAATGTAAACTTGAAAAACTTAAAATTAGAAATGTTACCTTAGGAACTGAAATAAAATAAGTTGAAGTTGAAGTTCTATTCACCAAAATTGAAATTAAAAAGCAAAACAGAAATATTGAAGAGACAGTTCACCCAAAGATGAAAATTATCCCATGATTTACTCACCCTCAAGCCATCCTAGGTGTATATGACTATCTTCTTTCAGACGAACACAATCGGAGTTATATTAAATAATGTCCTGGCTCTTCCAAGCTTTATAATGGTAGTGAATGGGGCATTGTATTTCCATCCATTCATCCATGCATCCATCCATCCAGGCCTTCTGAAGTGATGGGTTTTTGTAAGAAAACGGCAAATGGCCGTACGCAAGTCGAGTTGCGGCGAAAGAGTATCCCCTGACACGACGCATGACGTATTGATGAACGCGGAAGCGCAGAGGATAAAGCAAAACACCGGTCATGAATTAGAAGTCTAAAACAAGAATTTTTAAAGAAAAATGTCAGAGGATTTCAATATAAGAGAAGAGGAGCTTGAGTTTGTCTCCCAGCCCTATTTGTTTGAACAGCGAGAGGAGTCTATCCTTGCGCTACTCCTACATCGCATCAGATGTTACTCTTTTGGCGCAAGCCGACTTGCGTACGGCCGTCTCCCGGAAACTAGTTATTTTAGTTTTTAAAGTTTTAAATATGGATATTTTTCTTACAAAAACCCATCGCTTCGCTTCAGAAGGCCTTTATTAACCCCCTGGAGCCGTATGGATTACTTTTATGATGGATGGATGTGCATTTTTGGGCTTCAAAATACAACGTCCCATTCACTACCATTATAAAGTTTGGAAGAGCCAGGACATTATTTAATATAACTCAAGATTGTGTTCGTCTGAAAGAAGAAAGTCATATACACCTAGAATGGCTTGACAGTGAGTAAATCATGGGATAATTTTCATTTTTGGGTGAACAAACCCTTTAAAGGGGCTACAGAATTCAGAAAGCCTTGTTATTAACGACACCGGTGGCCGTTCAGTGAACTGCAGCCAGCAGTAACATACAAGAGACTGAACGTGATTCAAGGCCCCAATATACTCACGGCGCAAGTTCTTTTTCATTCTTTGCTTAGAAGTAAAAAGAAGTTGGAAATACCTTTGCAGAGATATACTTTTAACGAACATCCCAACGCCACCCACACTGCTGAGAGTGACGTTTAGATGAATATGTAATTATGTGCTGCGCTTTTCTCTCAATAACGAAATAAACACATAACAAAAAATGACAGCGGTGAGAAAACAGCAGTTAAGAAAGCATCTGATCATAGCGATGTGGATATGTTTGCACCAGCTCTGCAATTCACCGGCATCATGATGACAGATGAGGTAATTAAAATTACTCTGTTATGATAGTTTGATTTTAAAGTAGTCCATATTTGAGACTATAGATCTGGCTATGTGAAAATGAAGACTAAAATTATTAAAATAAAAACTAATTAAAAATATGATTAAATGCTATAGTATATAATACTAAAATAACACTGATTTGGCTTTTTATGTAACAGACATTCAGTTTAAGTCCTTGACATAAACTGACAACATATCATATGTTTTTTTTGTTTTTTAATTGTTTCGTAGAAAGAATATATATGATTAGAAAACAAATGTTAATTTCAATTGGGATTTTTAAAAAATCTTTGTAGTTCTCATTTTCCCTTTTTGTCTTTTTGTACCTGCAGTTTTTGAGCTCTGAAAACACTCACATCATCTCAGTTGTTCGCCTGTTTAATTACACGCCATTTTTAAAGTCATTATACTGATTGCTGTATGCAAATCACTGTAGTGTGATTGGCATAGCAGGACCTGAAAGTCCCCAATGTGTTCTTCCTGGAGACAAGGCAGATGCTTTCATATCAATTATTCTTATCCCCCCTCCTTCACAAAACCCTCCCAAAATGACATATTATTGATGAAATGATGAATTACCACTCTCTGTTTTGTCCTTGACCATAACGATGACCTCTCCAGAGCATCGTGCCTCCTCATTGGACTGCTGGGGGAGAGAGAGGGGGCGCAGACATGGGAAGGAGTCCGATCCCGCTCCGGTGGTGCCCGGCTGATATGTAACAGGGCCTGGGATCTGGCAGCTCATCGCCTCCTCGTCTTGGGTACAAACCAGAGAGCCCAATGACGCCTGATGGTACTCTGTTTCCATTGAGACAACTGAGGTGGCCAGTGTTGAGGTGATGTTCAGATGGTGTGGCTAAAACCAGAGAAAAATTGTGAGAAACAAGATTTATGTGATGAATCTCATTAACATCGGCACGGAAAAGCATGATGAGATGCAAACTCACACTCCGGCACATGGTGTCATCAACACACACATCATCTGACTTCAAATCACATCCTTCAGAATCCAGCATCCGAGTGCTATTTTTCCCCACAAAAATGCCTTGTCTGCTTTGTTAAAATATAGTTTTCCTCATCCTCTCAGTCATAATGTTTAGTTAATAGTTAATTTTAATTAACATGCATGCTTGTTTACCTCATTTGATCCCCTTAACCTAGAAATGTAGGTCATGAAATTGTAAAAAAAAAAAAAAAAAATTCACAGTAAATACTGTGGGAACATATGGTGTTAGTGAAAATAATCACTGGATGCTCTGAAGAATACATGCGCGGAGAACATGAGGGCAAATAGACAAAGCCGTGGGGAAAATAGAAGACATATGGAGGGATAGAGAGAGAGAAAGGGAAAGAGTGTAAAAAAAAACAAGAGTGTTAATATAATTTAGTCCATAGATCATATATACGCTATAATGACGAATATAAAGATGAATAAATAACGATGGACAACATTAGAAGCTCTTCTTTGTCTTCATCCATCCAATAACACAGGAACAATTTACCTATCCAGGTTGGGGAAACCCTTTGTTTTCTAAATAATTTGTTTTCTGTGTGCCCTACAGAAAATTAAAACGCATACAAACGTTGATTTGTACACATAACATACAGCATAAATAAACACCTACCTCACACCGCGCGGTTCAATAGAGTGCGATTGGAGTCGCACGTACGCTGTTAGTCCATTTGCATAAACACTCGCGAGGGCGATTCTGATCACAATTCGATATTTCGATGTGGCATTTAAACGTCGTTCGGCACATTAAAAGAAAAATAGCGCGTGAAGTGCCGCGGTGGTGTTGTTTCGGTAGGGATGCGTTTAGGTCTGAAGGCTCACACTCACTGGACGGGAGGAGGAAACGGGAGGAGAGTAAAACGGCGTGAAATGAGTAAACTACATGAACTGCGCGCACTGGAAAACCCTGGGATGGGGAAAAAAAACTCTAGTGGATGAGTGACAGTGACACACTTATTATGCAGGCTGATTATAGGCTATAGTCTCATAATCATAGGTTACATTAGAGTGCCCGCGCTACACGCGCGACAAAATAAGTAGGCTTCGCAGTTCATTAGTAGGCTATTACTCAGTACTAATGTAAAACAAAGATTCATGAACATTGTAACGTAAACCGTAACCCCAAAAAGAAATACACTGTAAAAAAACAAAAAAACAAACCAAAAACAGAACCCGTAAGACCGTTCATCTTCGGAACAAAAATTAAGATATTTTTGATGAAATACAACAGGTTTTTTTTTTTTTTTATTTATCCCCCATAGAAAGCAATGCTTTAGGCTACCACATTCAAGGTCCAGAAAAGTAGTAAAGACATCGTTAAAATAGTCAACGTGACTACAGTGGTTCAACCTTAATGTTATGAAGCAACGAGAATACTTTTTGTGCACAAAACAACAAGTATCCTATGCTGTTTATGTTGTATAGACAGTGCAGAACGCCATGCATGCGTCGTGCTGCTCACGTGAACAGCGTCGGCCAATAATGAGCAGGCGTTCTGACTTAGAACCTGGAAGCCTGCACTGTGTTTAAAACATAAACAGCATAGGAGAATTATATATGACATTATATTTAGATTTCTTGTAAATCTGAAATTGGTTGTTTGTCATGTGCTTTAATGCATTATACTTTCTAGGGGTGTGCTCAATGAAGGCTATTATGTATTATAACTGTGGTTACAATTATTCATGAGATTATACAATGCATTATAAGGTGCATTACAAGGCATAATTAATGCATTAAAATACTTATATATAAAGGCTTTAAGTGAAGTGAATTGTTACCTAAAGTGTTGGTGTGTGACAATATATACTCTCTCTCTCTCTCTCTCTCTCTATATATATATACACACACACAGTAAAAATCACTTGCATTGCAATTTTTTTATATTTTACAATACATTCAAATGTATTACCTTGTTAAATATATTTCTTGTTAAATATATTTAACAATATACTTAACTGTACTGTGAAATATTGTTAAAATTGTTCTTTTGCAACTGAAAAATATAAAAAAAAATTTTTAGTTTAAAGTTTAGCTATTTTTTTTTTTACTAATTTACAGTGAAACCTGGCTCCTTGAAGATTCGAAGAACTGATAACACATTTCTGAACTAAAATACATGTAATCCTCTATGTTCTCACCATATTTTACTGTACTTGTTTTTTTTCTTGTATGTAAATGTACAGTAATATATTTTAATACTTTTTTTTAAACATTTTACAATATATGTTATTGCCAAGGTAAATATATTTCACGATATTTGTAACTACTGTGAAATACAGTAAACATCTTTTGGATCTGAAATATACTAATAATTTATGCAGATTTAAGTAGTTTGGTATATTAATATTATATTAAAGATATATAGTTATGAACAGTAAAATACACAATCCAGAAGCCATCCTGTAATCCCTGAAATGTTGTCACCAAATACCATAAATTGTACTTTTTACAGTGATCAACATAAGCAGTTCCACAAAAATATGAACATTATGCAGTTAATTTATATAACTCAGTGATTTATAAATACATAAAATGAACATTGCAGTGTGAAATGTAACCCTAAAAAGCAAATTTCCAAAAATAGATTAGTGAAAGGTTTTACTTGAAATAATTGACCCTTTGTAAATTCTTTTCATATGTGGGTGAAGCAGTCATCATCTCTGTTATAGTCAATTTTCTTTTCTTCTTGTTAAAAAGGGTTACAAGCATTACAGTGAAAATATGAAAGTGAATCTACGCACTGGTCTTATATCATACGGTTCTTATATCATTGGCCGGTCTGGTCTGCCGCAAGGATGTCAAGTTGGTTAAAGGATTGTGTCTCTGAGTAATAAATAAGCAGTGTTGACTGCAGGCCCTCAGCAGCTGCTGCTGCAGGCAGACATGTGCAGACACATCCACTCACCAACAACGGATTTACATTCGCAAAAAGCAAATACTGAATGACAAGTCAAGGATATACAGAGTCCTTAAAAAGTATGTGGCCATGTAAGCCTAAGCTTAAAATATATGAATATAATTACACAAAACACCAAACCAATTTGACAGTCACTTTTTGCAGAAATATGTTATAAAACAATATAGTGCCCAAAATTAGGATTAACATACTTCTGAAGCTCCTGTAGACTCGGCCCTGCAGTTGAACACTATATTTCATGGGGGAAAAAACCACCCAGATAAAAAAATAAAATAAAATAAAGCCTTATTTCAGCTTTTACTGTAATAATACTTTTGAATTATGAACCCATTCATTATTAAGGCCTTTATAGTTGTCCTATTTCAGAATATTAATATTATAAACCATGCATTGATTCAGTCTTCCACATATTCTTTAGTTTATTGAACCAAATGAATTGAATCCATCCACACTACTGGACACCATAAGGCTAAACTGCACTTTACCTCTGTGTTTGGAAGCGCATTTTGTGAATCTGCAAGTCATTTTCACAAAATGTTGACATTTAAATCGATATATAATACTTGTCATATTAATAATAAAAAAATACTAAAACCCTTTGGTTGTGTTGACAATATTTTGTAACATTTTGGACAGATTCCCCCAACCACCCGCAAGCAAAAACTACTTGGCACATAGGCTAAATGACATATTTCATCGTCAACCTATAATTCAGGAGCATAACTGACCCTTCGCAAAAGGTACGTAAACAGATCATCTCTTCCTACTAATTATAGCACGAAATAAACATGAATGAACATCAGAAGGTATGTTGTTTCAACCACGGAGAGACAGTTCAAGTCCACCGACGTTAATCTATGAACTCTCCTGTCTGGTTTGTTTGGACAAAATGGCAGATTCAGCTTTATAATTAGTAAGATCACCTGTCAATCAAACTTCCAGCAGAGGGTGAATTATCAAAACTAAAAACATTTTACGTCTTTTTGAAGTTGCATTCAAAAATAGTCTAAGTTTGAACGGGCGTGAAGCCTCTGCAGATTTGCTAATATTTATACCAAAGTCCTTTTAACAAAAGTCATTTCACTCGATGGCCATCTTTGAAACGCAGCTCCTATCTCTTTGAATAGGGAAACATCAAATTCTCCAAAGCTGTTTGCAAAGCTTTTGATTAAATTACATATTTGAAATCACCAATGAAATCTGACAACAACTGTCTCATAAATTGATTCTAAACGCTCGGATCATGACAAAAAAGGCATTTTTCAGGCTAGATCAAGCTAATGCGCATGCGCAGTCCTAATAGCAGCTGGAGTGACGATGACTTTACCAATCGGCGATTGGCTCTTATTTAGAAGGCGGGACTTATTCCGCCATATTGCGCGTTGCACTTTCTCCCATTCAAAACAATGCAAGTGATGCGTCTTGTGTTATTCTATAGTCTTTGTTTATACTGGTCAATGTGGGGAGAATCTCATGCTGATCTTAAAACTATAACTCTGTTAAAGGATGTTTTTGAGAACCCCAATAATGTAGTGGTTCACAAAATTAATCATTTCAGGTATTACAGCCATTTGTCATGAGAAATAAACTCACTGAGCTTCTTTGATGTTGGCATTTATTTAGTGCCATATGAAAAATGAAGCAAGTTCATTTCAAAAAAGAAAAGTTAAATACTAAAAGGGAAAATCGGCATAAGTATGCAGGAATGATAGAAAACATGGAAAATAGCAGTCAAGTATACACAAGCTTGTACACAAAAAACAAACAAAAAAAAAACACCTGTACACAATGTTATACACATAAAATGGGTGTAAAAACATTAAAAACACAAACGCTCAAAGCACAAGTGTTAAAACGCTCTTCTTCAGACGTGGCTCAAATGCTTCACTTTCCCATACTGCTGAGAATATTCGCCTGTGGAGGGAAAGAAGAGAGAGAGTGTGTGACTTGAAGGAAATTTCCTAAATCACATTCAATTGTCCTTCCCTCCAGACACATAAAAAAAAAATCCACAGTAGGACTGGGTTGAAAACATCAATTTCTCAATTTTAATCAATACTTATTTGGATGAACATATGGATTCTTAAATCCCAAGAATCTTTTAGTCTTTGCTGTTTTCAGCTGATATTTCAGCAAAACTTCACTAAACACTATATGTAGTGCGTCTCCCATCCAATAATCGCAATAATCTTTGTGTTCTTTTTACTTTTGATATGAAAAAGTCTCAGTTTTCCAATTGTGCCAATTTTTTAATGAAATTCAATCAATAAACACCGTTTGATGCTATTTAATTTGCTGTGACAGAGCGCAGGTGAACCGATCGGCTCTTCCTCTTCATTAGCTATTAGTTATAGCATGAAATAAATGTGAATGATCATTAGACAGTATGTCGAAAGAAACAGTACAAGCTACTGAAATGTATCATGTGTCATGTAATCACTCAGCGTTTCAGCTATGAAAATACGTCAAAACAGCTAATAAACAATGTTACGTAAAGTTGCATTTACCTCAGAAAAGCCATTCAATGACCATAAACTCAGTCAGCTATAAAACAAACTCTAGAGAAGAGCATTTTGCTAAATATATGCACCATATTACATATACAGATATTGAATAGTAGGTTTAGTAAAAATAGAACAAATGTTTGAATAAAACATGAAAACTGGTCAATTTAAAAAAAATAAAACATTTATTTGATTAAGTACAGTATGTTAAATTGAGATCGGAATTGTAACTGAATAATCAAATTGAATCGTGAAATTAGCATCAATGCCCAGCCCTAATCCATAGCAGACATAGATACTGATGCAAACCAAATACCTTTATAAAAGAAGAGAAACGTTTAGCTGTAATGCCTTCGATTTTCTTCAGGTCTTCCACCTACAAACAAGGGGATAAAAAAAAAAAAAAAAAAAAACCTTGAATATTAAATGCGTCTCTATGAATCTCTATGTCCTCACAGGTGAAGATCCAATCTCTACAGGTGGTGTTTCTCAGCATCAGTCAGCACTATACCTCTGTGAAATCCCCATGAATCTCTCTCCAGCCCATGATTAGTTTGGCTTTCTTGTCTCCGATCAGCTGGAGGCTCTTGAGCTCCTTCAGAGAGCCAGAGTTCAGTGTCTGCAGGATTTTCTTCCTGGACTGCTCCAGTAACGCTGAATCCAGATGGGACTCCCAGTTGACGTCTTGAGCAGAGGGTGGATCCACACCTCCATTTTCCTTACCCTCACCCACCTTACAAAAAAAACAAACAATGTCAGATGTGAAAGTAATAGGGCTGGATTTCTCGATTTTAATAGGATTCTCATTTTGATATTGATTCTTAAATCCCAAGAATCAATCTTTTGGTCTGTGCCGTTTTTCAGTTGATTAACAAAACTTTCAAATTCAATTTTCAAACAATAAATGCAGTTTTGGCGTTCTTTAATGTGGCATGACAGATCGCTGTAGCGCAGCTCAGCTCACTTCTTTACTGCTAGTTACAGCATGAAATAAACATGAATGAACATCAGAAGGTATGTTGAAAGATACAGTACAACTTATCAAAATCCTTATGTCACATGTAATCGCCCAAGCAGCGTTTCAACCCCAGAAAGACGTCAATAGCTTGTAAACTATGCATCACATATAACATCAAATTTACCTCAGATATTCAAGATTCAATGTTCATAAACTGAAAATTTAAAAAATTTTGAAAAATTAACTCTAAAGTGGAGCACTTTACTAAATATATGCACTATATTCCATATTTATTGTAACTTTACTCAACCTGTTCTTCAATATTTAATGTATGTTTGAATAAACTCATGTTTTTATTAGTCACCATTTAAATGTTTATATATTTCAAAAAACTAGTAGAAACAATTAAAAAGTTATGACTACTTTATTAATAAGTATAAAAACCTACAATTCTTGTGCAGCGGGCGGAGGCATTGAACACATCAGCTACAACAAAATCGTACACAATTTTGACCAGACATGAAGTCATGTTATTTTTCTTGATCACCAGATTGCAGTAATCTGACACAAATACATGTAGATTACTGTGGTGAAGTCTGAAAGGTTTGTATATTTGCTTATACAAATGGTGATTAAACAAATTTACACATAGATAAGACCTAAATTAGATCAAATTACCTAAAACTCCAAAGTTTAAGTGCAAAGTTTAATTGGTAAAAAAAAGATGTGAACATGCAAGGTGTAACCCTTTTTCAAAAAGCTTAGGAGGGTTAATACAAGTCTTCTTAACAGACTATTTGATGACAGCATTTGCATTTTTGGGTGAACTATCCCTTTAATGCTTTAAAAATACATAGTAAAAGTGGCCTTTGTACAATAAATACTGGCATTCAGACCTGCGTCTTCCAATTACAGTGTTAAAATATCAGTTAATTATTGTTGTACATTTTAATATGCACACGAGGGACAATATGTTGCACACTGACCTCAGTTTTGACCCGTTTCTTCTTATCCAAGAATTGTGAGGGTTTAACCACCACAGCACACTGCTGCAACGGCTGCACCTGGGAGACTAAGACATAGGTCCTGATTTATTAAACGGTCTAAAATGTTTTAGAAAATGCGTTCCTAAATATATCAATTTACAATTCCAAGATTAAAGTTCCCAATATACTTCAAGTGAAATTGAAGAACGAACTGGTGTGATGGCATTGGGCGACATGGCAAATAAATAAAATCTTGATTTTTTTTCAAAACGATTCACCGATTCACAATTACAATTTCTTTAATGTTTACAAACTTACCTTAACATATCCTATATGCTCAGAAATATAAAAAAGAAAAATGCTAAACAGTTCTTAGCCAAAAAGTAGACACCGAGTTTTAGAGGTCAACCCAAAAAAGCAAGACAGCTCAAATTCAAAATGACAGTATAATGAAATTAAAGTATAACACCAGTACAGGCCCCAATAGACTTCAAACGAAATCGAAGAATGAACTGATGTGACGACATTTCGAACAAAATCAGGTGAAAACGAAGTTCCTTTTTGGAGTTCGAAACGGCTTGCCAAAGCAAACTCTCAGGAAAAGTTATAGGTTATAATAAGTTAAATAATAAATAAGTTATAATAGGAGGTGTGCACTGAGACTGCCTTCTTTAACGCAGAACTTTTCTCGGACTCATTTCATCTGTTGAGTCCATCGAGGTAAGATCTCCACAGGTGAAAACATGAACACACTGTGGACAGCCGCTTTATAGTAGAAAATGAAGTTGTGCTTCTGATGAAATGAGGCACTGACACTTTTTCATGTTTGATACTGTAAAGCTGCTTGCTTTTAAGCAATCTATTGAATAAAATGGCATAAATAAACGTTATAAAAAGCTATCAACAGCAAATGTTTTGTAAAAACAGAAAATAACAGCACCTTTCTGCCTGTCACCATTATGCAAACATGAAATATCAAACATACAGTAGTAGTTCTCCACTGAGTAGTTTTTCCATCGTTTTCTATGTAAACATACTCTTGAAACATGTTTGGCAGTTGCGCTCGCATCTCCTGCAGCATCTCACGGATGAAACTACATTCTAAAGACAGTGCTAAAAAAAAACAAAAAAAAAAACAAAACAAAAAAAAAAACCTTGCGTCTAAAAACCTTGCCTTTTTCCCCATTCCACGGCTAGCGTCTAGTTTAACACAATAACTCATTCTGTGTGAAGAGCCGCTTAAGACTAGCGATGTGTTCTACGTTCATAGAGTGCGTCACACGAGACCATCATGTGGTCGGGTCATTTTCTTCTCTTAACAGTTATCATTGCCATATTGTCAAATGGCAAACGTTTGCTAACATTTTTATTCAAAACCGCAATCTCTCAATTTAAAAATAATACAACTGTGGCAAAACATTAAATTCAAATTAATCAGAGAGAAAGAGGGGGAAAAAAAAAAAAAAAAAAAAAAAAAAAGTTACACAGCCCGACATGTAACATGCATTTACATATTCATCTAAACACCACTCATCAGCATGGACGGCATTGGGATGTTCGCTAACATTATTATATCACTGCAAACCTATTTCACACCACTTTTTACCCCTGAGCAAAGAACAAAAACTTCACTGTGAATATATCGGGCCTTAAGATAGCAAAATATATTTCATCCGGAACCACAAAAGCTGACAGTAGCAGGATGAGAGAGGGAACAGAGCGGAACCGCTTTGAGCCCTGAAGAGCGAAGCAACCACAGCATCATAGAAAATACTGCATGCTAACATAACAAATGAACAAACAGAGAGGAAACATCTTTAAAAGGTCATGAAACATCTTGAAATCAATACTGGGTAGTACTCATGCATAAAGATGTCCCAGGAGGATATAAGAATGAAGTCAGCCGCATCTTACCCTGTAGCGGTGTGACAACGGCCTGCTGTTTGCGTGGTTTGGCAGCTGTAGAATGTTTTCTGTGCAATGGGGGCAGATCTGTCTTAAAGAGAAGTGCATCTTTGGAGTCTTTCTCAGTGGCTTCACTCTGCTTGTTAAGCATATTTGCTTTGTCTTCCAGCTCCTTCTGTTTCTCCTTCAACATCTTTGGAGAAAGAACATATATTTGAGTCACCCATTGGAGGTTTTAGTTGATGTGGTTTTGCAAACTGAGCACCCATGATCACTTGAAAACTGGGTTACGGTTCTTGTGGACGCTAGTACAGTTTGCAGATGGTATTAGTAATCCAGCCTAATTTGCAACTTGGCCCAATTTGAAGGATTAACTATACTGATGTGTCTCTCACTGATGCTTATTTCCAGAGAAATCCCTTCTGATGCACTGAAATTCAGATGGAAATGCTGTTCTGACCAAGTAACAGAGCCAAACGTTGAAAGTGTGTACAATACCTGAATTTCTTTCCGGGACTGTGCCACAGTTTTGAGCAGGTTGAGTCTCTCTCTCTCAGCTGAGCCCATCATCATCTTCTCCAGGGCCAGGAGTCTCTCAAGAACTGATGAATCTGGTGAACTAAAAGACATCTGAACTTATAGCACATCTACATCAGCCTGACAGCAGCAGATTCATAATATGTAAAATCACTGTAAATAAATCAACACTACAAAAATAACTTTGTAAATAAAACAGTAAATTGTTTTTTTCCCCTCAAACAAAACTTGTGTCGCTCCATAAAATTGATGTTAAACCACTAGAGTCACATGGATTTCTTTAATGATGTCTTTACTACCTTTCTGGAACTTGAAAGTGGTAGTTGTGTAGACTTAATTTCATTAAAAAGATCTTAATTTGTGTTCCGAAGATGAACGAAAGTCTTACGGGTTTGGAACGACATGAAGGTGAGTAAATGATGACAATTTTCATTTTTCACAATTGTCTTTCTTTCTTCAGTCGAAAAAAAATTAAGGTTTTTGAGGAAAACATTCTGGGATTTTTCTCCATATAGTGGACTTCAACAGGGTACAACGGGTTGAAGGTCCAAATGTCAGTTTCAGTGCAGCTTCAAAGGGCTCTACACGATCCCAGCCAAGGAATAAGGGTCTTATCTAGCAAAACGATCATTACGTAAATGATCACATTACATAATCACGTTGGAAAGGTCACACGTGACCGGGGCAGAAGTACTAAGCAATTGCTTACAAAGCGATCGTACAAAGACTAAGTCAAACGCCCTTTACAAAAAAAAAGAAAAAAAAAAAAAGAAAACGACAATGTCCGACGATTTTGAAGTTGGAGGAGAAAATAAGATGGAGTTTTTCCACCTACGTCATGCGTGACCTTTCCAACGCGATTACATAGTGCGTGGCGCATCGCAGAGCAAGTGCAAGACAAGCATTTGTGGTTAAAAAGCATATAATTTTTATTTTCTTTAGAAAATGGCCGATCGTTTCACAAGATAAGATCCTTATTCCTTGGGTGGGATCGTGTAGAGCCCTTTGAAGCTGAAGTCCACTATATGGAGAAAAATCCTGGAATATTTTCCTCAAAAACCTTAATTTCTTTTCGACTGAAGAAAGAAAGGAATAAACATCTTGGATGACATGGGGGTGAGTAAATTATCAGGAAATTTTAATTCTGAAGTAAACTAATCCTTTAACTTCAACTCTCAAACCCCAGTCTGGGAAACCCTAGGGCAAAATTAAATTCATTTGAAAGCCATTCACTTTCAAAAGCAAATAAATAGAGATTGAAACATTGAATATTCTCATAAGGCTAAAAGATCAACTTTTTAACTAGATCGCCCAGCAATAAAGTACATATGTCCTCCCTATGAATGTCCAATCAGGCACATTTAGCCTGTGGTTTTCGCTATAGGGAGAGTCTTCCTTTGAGCACCAGCTACCAAATCATGGCCTACCGCACAAAGCCAAGACCTGCTAAAGCGCTCATACAATAAACCACTTCAGCTGTTATAACACATGCTCTCTTACCCATGTGGATGTACGGGCAGTGATTGGCACTGTTCAGCTTTCTTCCCCTCCTTAGACCTCTTGTTCTGGGGCTCACCAGAACCTCCAGCCTCCTGTTCCTCTCTGGATCTCTTTCCAGGAACTACAAGAGAAGGGACAAATTATTATAATGATCACATACACTATTATTCTCATCATCCAGAAAAAAAAAGAAAAAACACTGCACTTCTCACCAATCGTAGGGGCCACAACTGTTTCCCTGACAAAGGGTCGATTGACAATCTGCTTAGACTTGGCAGCAAAGTTAAGGGCCGAGAAGGTGTCAAAGTAGTATCGGTACTCTGGTGCGATGTTGGTGATCATGACAGAATGGGCGGAACCACCCAGAGAGTCCTGCAGCAGACGGGTGAGTTTACTGTCCCTGTAGGGCACGCGGCCCCCGGCCCCTGCGTTCAGAGCGTCCACCACTTTACTGAGGGTGAAGAGGGACAGGTTGATGGCTCCACTCTCTTTCAGACGAATGCCCTGATTTCCTGTGCGTCGGTTGTCCTCTGAACCGGCCAGATCAACCAAATACAGCTTTCCTGTTTGTTGTCTGTGTGGCGGCCCACGCTGAGACTTCACTACCTGAGAGCAAATACATGCATTTATGTGGCTTGTTAGTCTTTTCCAGAGGGTCGGTAACCTTTATTAGGGCCCTATGAAATCAGATTTTTTACCAGTATTATGTCTTTTTAATTTTCATTCCATTTTAATAGTTTAAATGTCAAAAATCACTGAAGACATAAAACTTTAAAATTTTAATAAATTATTAAATTGTTAATAACAGTGGCCTATGAAATGTTCATTTTTTCCTTAAAGTTTTATTTTTTCTGGATTCTGTTTTATGATTTAATACAAATTCATTATCAAAAACAGTGGTAACCAATTGACTGTATAAAACTATCAAATTAATTTATCTCTTCAAATGTAATCAAATGAAATTTGAAAAATTGCTTTCATTTTTTTGGCACACAGAGAAAAATTGTGATATTCCTTAAAAGATTGTTTCAATAAACTATTATTATTGCTATTACTACATTCTACTCTACAATAGTAATACGTCAATTTCTTCAAGTTAAACCGAACTTTTATTTTGTCAAGTTGTAGTGAAGACCTATGAGTTTCTATGGAAGCTTGTTTCTGGCACAGAATAAAAATAATTGCAACTTTTTCATCTCACAATTCTGACGTTTTGCAATTCTAACTTTTTCCTCAGAATTACGAGTTATGACTAAAATGCAAAATATAAACTCCTAACTGAGAAAGTCAAAATTGCCGAGATAAACTCGCAATTGCGAGAAAAGGTCAATTGTGAGCTGACTTTTTTCCCTTCAGAATTGGACTTTATAACTCCCAACTGACCCTTTGCAAAGACCTGCCCCCCTTAGTTACTGTTGCTACGTCTGACAAGCCATGGCGATCTCACGCTACACATCATATTCTCACGCAGTGAAAAATACACCGTGGAGCAAAAAGGACACAGACAGCTCACTGACAGATGAGACAGAGCAGGTTTACGTTTGGTATGAAAAAGTCTCAGCTTGGGTCATTTAAGAAATTCAAACAATAAATACACTTTTGCAGCTTGATCGCTGTAGCACCTCAGCTCAAGCGGCATGTGAACCGTTCATCTCTTCCTACTAGCTATAGCACAAAATAAACAAATGAACATCAGAAGGTATGTTGTTTCAACCGTGGAAAGACGTCAATACACACCATTTATCAAGTTCAAGTCCACCGACGTTCATTTACTAACTCCCGTCTGGCTTGTTTGTCAGAGAAAAAAAAAAAAGGCAGATTCAGTGTTATGACTGGTCAGATTGCCTGTCAATCAAAATCCCAGCGAAGGGCGAATTGCGAGTTTTCCTCTCACAATTCTGAGAAAAAAAGTCAGAACTGTAGGATATAAAATTGCAATTGCGAGGGAAAAAAAAATAAAAAAAGTCAGAATTGTGCGATAAAATGTCGCAATTACCTTTTGTATTTTTTTTTAATTCCGTGGCAGAAACAAGCTTCCATAAGTTTCTGTTTAAGTATCTGAAAATAGTTGTCTTAAATGAAATGGTAAAATGCTGGTGAAGTGACTCTCAGAGCAGCTCTGGAGATGAAGTTCATGTGTCCATGTCCTTATATAGTGAGATAGCAGACACTGAAAACACCACAAGCGACACGCATGCATGAGCAGATGCAGTTGATAAAACTGTGCCGCTTATTCACACAGCAACATGCAGACTTCATATTTAAATGGTTGAATATTCAGACACTAGTCCATTTCATGATTTGATTAAGTGTACAGCCCTACTTTTGATTTATTCAGACTTCTGCAACATTCTGCATTATTCTGCATTATACAGTAAATTCCATTTTTATTCATGAGCATTCAGTGTTTTCGGCATTGCAAAAATTATAGGGCTCCAGCTTTATAATACTAACATAAGTGTTCTCTCTCCCAAACACAACCAGCAGACACGGTAAAAGTCAGTGGTTTGTTTGAGGCAGAGATTTAATTTCAGCACCAGCTACCAAATCATGGTCTACCACACAGAGACCAGGACCTGCTAAAGTGCTAATGGAGAACTAGATTGAAGAGAAATGTGCATGTTCAAACCTTTATGAGGAGGATAGCGTGACTGCGGCTGGAGCGCTGGTTGAGTTTAGTGGAGGCTGTGGTGCGGTTTAGACTCGCAGGGATGAAATGAGTGTCAAAGTCGGAAAAGGTTGAGAGAGGTGTGTGCGTCAGCCCGGGAATGAGGATGTTTCTGTCCTTGTCTTCACGGATGGGCAGGTCCTGGGAACCTGGGGACAACAGGTCCAGCACCTACAGACACAAAACACATCAATATTCCAGAGCAGCTGCCCAATGAAATGAGTTAAGTCTTGCAAAAAAAGTATTTTTAAATTCATTTGACATGTTATAACAAATCATATATATGTGACAGTAAAGACATTTATAATGTTACAAAAGATTTAAATGCTGTTTAAGAACTTTCTATTCAGCCAAGAATCTTGGAAAAAAAAAAAAAAAAAAAAAGTTAGTTTCTACGAAAATATAGACCCTTTTCACAGACTGTGATGATGATATCAATATCGTAAATCCTGCGAAGTTTTTTATATTTTCATTCTTTAAAAAAAAAAAAAAAAAAAAAAAAAAAAAAAAAAAAGTACGTACATTTATAACACTATACTTATATTACCGTTGCATCAAATTACAAAAAACTAGTTAATGCTGCTGTGAGGGTGTTTCTAATACAGAGGCTATGGAAGTGACGGTAAAAATGACATCTTCCTCCCTTCTGACTGCTGTTTTCAATCGCTCTCTATTTTTTTCCTCTTTTTGAAAGTTATGAAAACACTATTGTGGAGTTTTTCTTTTGCCATTTGTGCAAATGGAAACGCAAAAAATATATTTAACAAAGTCTCTCATTCACTGCTATAATATTTTACCCAACTATGACGACTTCCGCTTCTGAGAAACCCGGAAATATGAAAAGGGTCTATTAAGCAGCACAACTGTTTTCAATACTGATAATAATGAAATCATATTAAAATCATATTAGAATGATTTCTGAAAAATCATGTGACACTGAAGAATGGAGTAATGATGCTGAAAAAGTTCAGCTGTTATCACAGAACAAAATTCCATTTTAAAATGTATTAAAACAGACAACTGCTATTTTCAATTGTAATATTTCACAATATTAACTGTTTTTACTGTATTTTTAAATAAATGCAGGCTTGGTGAGCATAAAAATACACTTCAAAAACATTTACTGACCCCAAACATTTTACATCTACAGTTTTGGTCAGAATTATTGGCACCCTTGGTAAATATGATCAGATGACTGTAAAAATAAATCTGCCTTGTTTATCTTTTTGATCTTTAATTCATAAAATTAGCAAAAATCTAACCTTTCATTGAAGGAAAAGAATTGAAAGTGGGAGGGAGAAAAAAACCCCAAAAACAAACAAACAAAAAAAAAACATTATGAAATGTTTTTCTCCAAAATACATTGGCCACAATTATTGGCACCCCTAGAATTTATGAGTAAAATATCTCTGAAGTATATTCCTATTCATATTTAATTTTTTTTTTAGCACACCAGGGTGATCATGAACATGAAATTGTCCAGCCATGACTTCCTGTTCCACAGGAGTATAAACATGAGGAAACACTAAGGCCAAATTCCCTTAATCATTCATCACAATGAGTTACACCAAAGAATATAGCTCTGGGGCCGTATTCACAAAACATTTTATCTTACCACTAAGAGTTCTCCTAAATAGCAGTAAAAATTCTTAGCTAAGAGTTCTCCCTTAAAACCTATTCACAAAGCTGCTGAGACAAACTTCACAAAAGCTTTGTGAAATACTCTTAGAACAAAAATTTAGGAGTCCTAAAATTAGGACTGCGACGCCCATTATTTTTAAGAGTTCCTCCTAAATCGGCAAGTTAGGAACTACTTTTTGCCTTAAGATGTTTTGTGAATACGGCTGTAAGAAAATAGCTAAAGCATTGAAAATTCCCATTTCCACCATCAGGGGAATAATTAAGAAGTTCTAATTAACTAAAGATGTTACAAATCTGCCTGGAAGAGGACGTGTGTCTAAATCGTCCTAATGCGCGGTGAGGAGGAGAGTTTGAGTGGCAAAAGACTCTCCAAGGATTACAGCTGGAGAATTGAAAAGCTTTTTGGCAGCAAACCCACCAGATGGGTTTGGTGCACACATGGATAAAAAGTACCCCATGCTCATGGTTAAATATACTGCTGGATCTTTAATGCTGTGGGCCTATTTTTCTGCTGGAGGTCCTAAACATCTTGTTCAGATTCAGGGTATCATGGATTCTATCAAATACCAACAGATAAAAAAAAAAAATCAAAACCTGACCGCTTCTGCTAGAAATCCAATAATGGGCTGTGGTTGGATCTTCCATCAGGACAATGATCCAAAACAAACATCAAAATAGTGTTGTCACGGTACCAAAATTCCAGTAGTCAGTACCAATACCATAAAAATTTTACGGCTCTCGGTACCAATTTCGGTACCACAGCAAAATCTGTTGGAACTATTTTACCATTTTATATAGCCTATTTTAAAAACATATTTAATATGATGGTAATCATACATATAAATATTTGGAGCATGTATGTTTGTAGGCTATCAATGAAATACATTTTGAAATATAAAAAATAAATGCTCAAACATCCATTTTGTAACAGATGTGTGTTTTTATTTTAGCTATTCCGTCAGTGAAACGACACACTACAGCCTGTAAGACTATGAAATAAATATCAGTAAATAATGGTAACCTAAATAATAAGAAAGTTAATTATTTATAAAAAAAAAACAAAAAACAAAAAAAAAAAAAACACGTTCGTTTTTTATTTCCACACAAAGATGCGTCATATAGCCTACCGCTCTGCACTTTGAGAGGAATGTGGGACACGAGCAGGAAAGAGACCATTTCTCTTTAATAATATCTTCATGTTAACTCCTGATGTTACAGGCAACTGACACTTGTTGTAAAAGGTCTGAAGAGCGAGTTTTATCCTCCGCAGGGGCAAGATATTCAGGCTATGTTTGATTTAGCGCTGCCAGAAAAAGCGAAAGTAAAAAAAAAAAAAAAAAAAAAAAAAAAAAAATCACAAGCGTGTGTGAAACGCGCTATACAAATAAACTTGACGCGCCTTATAAAGTATAGTAACAAGCACAAACTGTGTTAAATAGAAATTGATGTGCAAGCAAAAACGTTTCTGTCCTACGGTGTTTTTTCTACTTTATCACAGTAAAGAATGCGAATAGCCTATAATAGGCCTAATAGCGAATGAAAGGAAGAAACTTTTATAATCCCCTGCGTGAGTGAAGATTTGGGAAAAGAAAGAAAGATTCCATGTTCAGTGGAATAACTAATGGAATATTGTTAAATTCTCTGATAATCGGGTGACCAGATCGTGATTCGCAAAACAGAATACAAAGCTTAAATTTATGGACTCACGTATTCGTAATGAACCAAAATGTTTCCATGGCTGCGATGTCACATTTAATTGCTAACCTATTATTTCTTTTGTAAACAAAGCTTTGTGCTTCACTCGTGTCATATTCAAGTAAATACTGCCAGAGCCCTATCAGTGGGTACGGAATATACCCGGATTCTCGGTACTACAGAAATGCGGGTATCGTCACATTTTCAAAATTTCAGTATCGACTTGGTACCGAAGTAGCGGTACTTTTGACAACACTACATCAAAACCAACACAAAAATGTGTCACTGAGCACAAAATGAAGATTCTGCCATGGCCATCCCAGTCCCCTGACCTGAACCCTAAAGAAAATGAGTGGAGTGAACTGAAGAGAAGAAACACCAACATGGAGCTGGGAATCTGAAGGATCTGGAGAGATTCTGCATGAAGGAATGGTCTCTGATCTCGTCAGGTGTTCTCCAAACACATCGGCCATTATAGGTAAAGACTCAGAGCTGTTATCTTGGCAAAAGGAGGTTGCAAAAAGTATTGAATAAAAGGGTGCCAATAATTGTGGCCAACGTGTTTTGGAGAAAAACATTTTATAATGTGATTTTTCCCCCACTTTCAATTCTTTTCCTTCAATGAAAGGTTAGATGTTTGCTAATTTTATGAATTAAAGATCAAAAGGATAAACAAGGCAGATTTATTTTTATAGTCATCTTTGATCATATTTACCAAGGGTGCCAATAATTCTGACCACAACTGTAAGAAATTAAAAATAATAGTAATTCTAATAAAAATATTGGAAACTTGGATATTGGAGAAAAAAGAAAAAAAAAGGACATCTATCGTAAGGTAAGCATGCTCACCACAATAGAATACCTTTTCATTGTAGATCTCCAAGTAAGACATCCCAATCGAGTATTCCCAACCATCCTGCCCCTTTCCTTGAGCTCCAACCAGATTGAAGACCTCCCTCACAGCTCTGGGAATGATCCCCGGCTGCTCTTGACTGCCAAGCATGGTGTGAGTCTTTCCTGAAGGGAGGAAGAAGAAATGTACCGTGTTATAGAGTGTGAAATGGCACATCATGAAAATCTCAGTAAGAATCACATCATACACTCAGTTGAACAAGTCTAAAAATGCAAATGAACTTCAAAGGAGATAAAGACAGAAATGATACCTGCTCCAGTGGGTCCATAGGCAAAGACACTGGCGTTCTGACCATTAAGGATGTGGGGGAGGATGGGCTTGACGGAGGTCAGAAAAACCTCCTGCTGCGTCGTCTCTTCACCATGAAACACATCAAACCTACAATCCAACATACAATTTAGATCAATCACTGCAAAACACATAATGGCATAATTTATTGAGAACCATGACTAATAACAAAAACATTTTTGTGTTACAGGTAATTTTATAAAGTTGTTATAGGGATGCACCAAAATAATAATTCTGGGCCGAAACCAAAAATTCTAAGTTCACTAGAATTTAATATTTATTTATTTTTGATTTAAAATGAGCCTTTTTGTATTAATATTAGGGTTGTTCAACCATTAATCACATCCAAAATAAAAGTCTGTGTTTACATAATGTGTGTGTAGTGCATATTATTATTACATACATATACATGTATATATTTAAGATAAATATAAAAATCAATAAATATTTATATATAATTTAAATTATATATAAATACATATGTAAATATTTCTTAAATATACAACATGTATGCGTTTATAAATACAAAAATATACACTGTACACGCTCATATTGTAAACAAACTTGTTGGATGCGATTATTCGTTGAACAGCCCTAATTAATAGACTTTAATGAAATTCAAAAATGTGTTAATACTGAATTTAAAAAATACAAGCCAATAAGATAAAATAACCACACTTTTTTTTCAAAGTAACACTAAAATTGGACAGAAAATATATTAATACTAAATATCAATATTAAGAATATAATAGAGTTTCCTGTAACACAGAATCAAGTAAACAGTAAAACCCTCTTCACCAAGTATAAAGGACTGTTATGAGTGTTTCTCTCTTTGATAATCCAAACAGGCACACGAAGAGCCAGTGGATTTTCTTTAAAAGAGAAGTTTAATATCAGCACCAGCTACCAAATCATGACCTACTGCACTGAGATCATGACCTGCTAAAGTGCTTGATAATAAAAAAAAAAGACAGAATGGAGAAATAAATAGGAAAAACAAAACTGCAAACTTCAAGGGTTATGACTGACTGGTATTGAAGGGTCTCAGTGGCGTTCCTCCAGTTGATGATCTCCAGCTTTTGTGGCCCCAAGCCCCTGACACAGGGCCCCTCTCCCTTATCATCCTGCTTGTCCATGTAGGGTCTCAGCCGAACCGCTACACGAACTCTGGAAGTCCGTCTGGATCCAGCAGCATCATTCACAGAAACTCGCTGTGCCATATCTGATTAAACACACGGAATTTTACTTTCTGATATCCACTGATAAATAAATATTTTTAAATGCAGCGTCGAAATAAAAAGTAATAAAAGACCTGTAGATACATTAGATGGAAAACACTTCAGTTTTCTTAATGTGTTTTTAACTCTATACGGCTGCTGAATTAAAGGGCTGACGTGTTTCCCTTTCAAAAGCAAAACACAAACACACTGTACATATAAACTACATCAAACTTACCTTTTGACTTGTGGAACTGTTAAACCAAGTCTTGGTTTATCTAATCCGGTCTTTGGCACAATAAAAGATATTTTGCTAAAATAATTTCATTCGATGCATCACAACATCTCTGCAAACTCCTCAACAATGGCGCCTGTCGGACTAAGCACGGTTATTTTCAAAAGATGAAGACTCCGCCCCTTCACTGTTTTCAACCAATCAACGCACTCGAATCCATAAACCAGCATTCTTCTTTAGAGATTTGACGGAAGAAACAGATGTGTCGTACTGCCATCATTCGGCAGTGTTATGGAATAACAAAAAAGGATTTTAAAAATGTGAAATCAAAATTGCTCGATGTACACGAAACGATATCAATGTTTACCTGGTAATTATGGGACCTCCTTTTTAATGTATTTAAAATACAAAAATTAGGCTCAAAAATTCCCGCCCGCCACTAAATTTTCACTAACACCACCCATTAATTTCCTCAGAATTACATTTTTCTTTTCCCTGAAGAGAATTTAAGCTTATTTTCATTGAACCTAAATTTGCAGCATACAAAATATGATTTGAGCATACCAATTTAGATTAAATTTAACATTTTGTCAATATATCAGTCACCATATAAATAAATAAACAAAGTGAATAACATTGAAGCATTAATTTATAAAAGAGTTACTTTATTAAAAGCTTGCTTACTTCAGGTAATGTACAGCATAAATATGCCTTTTCTATATACACACACCTTTAAACATCTTACAATGATATATAAGTGTAGCTATATAAGTGTGCCAATTTTCGTAAAATATTAATGCTAAATCTATGTGCAAATTCCATTTCACAGATTCTACATTTTGGTACCACAAAATCTAAAATTTTGTGCCTTTAATGACAATGTACAAGTCTTAAAACTTAGCATTTCCAGTTTACAATGACAGGCCTGCAGTATTTTCTTTGTAAAGTTCTATGTTACAGATGCAAGTTTAAAAAGAAGAAAACTAAAACTGATAACTAAACTTAAAAATATTGTAATTTAATATCATTCATCTATTATCACATTGCAAATGAACAGGGTAAAAATGTTCAGTGTTTCACACGACTCTACAGAAAGGCAAAAGACCACAGAAAAGCAAAGTTAAACTAAATTATTATTTAACTGACCTGAAGAAAAACCAGGAGTAGCTGATAACTGTTTTAAAAAGAAAGCTCACTAATATTCTTAGAAAACTTTCTGTGATGGGAGCCCTCCTTAAGTCTAAAATGAAACCTCAAAATATTTTAAACTACATTTAACTATACAGTTTTAAAATGTGTATTGCCCTTTCATTATTTAAACTGCTCATGTAAAACTATTCTGTTTCAGTAATATTAATATATTAATCATGGAGGCTACTTTTTGTTGCATCTCTATTTATAACCTTCTGCAAAATGTGCCAGTCAGAGGCTTTCCTTCACAGAGCTGATACATAACGTCTTTCTCACTGAACTGAGATCAGTTTTGCACCATCTCTCCCATTATCTCCAGCATATGAGAGGGTTTATTTAATTTTTATTCAGTGCAAGTTCATGTCAATCACATGTGGAAGATCGACTCAAATTCATTGAGTAAGAATTCTACAATCTGGTTCTGGAAGACCATGTATGTGGCGATGTTTGCTGACTCCACCTCAGGTTTGAGTAACGTTGGGCCGAAAACGATAGCCACGTTCTGCACAGTCATTCTGTTCTCATCACCATGTTGAATGACCCTGAAAGAGACAGAGAGACATGCTGTAGAAACATACTGTAACATTTATAAAAATATATAAATACATGTATGTAAAATAAAAACAACGTACTTGCGTAAATGGCTGAAGAGGGCCTCCATTGTGTCACGGTTGGGTGCTGGCAAAGACCGCACAACATTTCTCATGTGTGATATTTTACTGTAATAATCAGGGATTTCTGTAGATAGATAAACAGACAGACAGATAGATGAAAGACAAATAGATGATAGATATATTTTTATATATATATTAAATAAATGGGCAAAAAAATTATGAAAATTGTTCTATTCAGCATAATGTTATCAGTGAAAAGCTGAATTATTATGAATAACAGATTTCAGAATGTCTTTTTTGGAAAGTTTTTATGTCATTTCATGCTTGAGCTGCTCTACGTTGTGTAAACCCTACTGATCAAGTTATCTAGTACAATTTAAAGGGATAGTTCACCCAAAACTTAAAATTACCCCATGATTTACTCAACCTCAAGCCATCCTAGGTGTATATGACTTCTTTCTTCTTTCAGACAGACACAATCTGAGTTATATTAAATAATGTCCTGGCTCTTCCACGCTTTATAATGGCAGTGAATAGAGGATGAGATTTTGAAGCCCAAAAAAGTGCAACCATCCATCATAAAAGATATCCACATGGCTCCAGGGGGTTAATAAAGGCCTTCTGAATTATTAGTCTGAAAGAAGATAGTCATATACACCTAGGATGGCTTGAGGGTGAGTAAATCATGAGGTAATTTTCATTTGGATGAACTATCCCTTCAAGAATGATCTAAAGAGCAAGTTGTGCTTCAATGGAAGCAAGAAAACCTGACAAAGAGTAAATCTGTCCACTGAAAAACCCAGACTGGAAACCCTCTACAGTCCTTTGTATGTACAATCCATTCAATCAGGATCTTACTGATGCCACAGATGAAATCATTGAAGAGATTGTAAGGGAACAGAGGCTCCTGCAGCTCTCTGAAGAAGAGCTTCAGTGCTCCTGTGATCACATGGATATCCCAGTTACCCTCCTCCAGGTCCAGATCCTCTGGAGAAACACACAGAGAAACACACGAGTCAGTCAAGAGCTGCTGGGAATCATTTCTAAACTGGGCTGAAGTGTCAAGAGAACACAGTGAATATAAGTGGAAAATGATTGGGTCATGGAAAATCATTATTCACCAAACAGGAGAGAAAAAATAATGACAACTAATAAGTGATGCAAAAGTTGACTATATTGTGCATTGCACTTTCTCCTATTCATAGTAATATGAGTGCATCTAAATTCTTTGGAGAAACAAACAAGCTATAATACAGAGTATGACATCTTGGTGAAGACCTGAAGTGAAGAACTGAGCTGATGATAAAAAGAGTATAAAATTAATGCTGATTCATTTTACCATGATCTGCTTTGAAACGCAGTTTCTGGATGACCGCCAAATTCCCACTAACTCTGTAGAGTCCATCGATCCCCAGACCTGATGGATGACAACAACAAACATTTGATTTTTATATTAGCTGTAACCACTAGACATTTTTGATATACAATATTTGATGTTCATGATGCTGCTCTTCTTGTAGTTAGGATGACATAAAAAATTATGAATTTACATTTTTAGACTGGCCCGCCTCCGCGGTCTACAGCGCTTGTCAGTGTTAAAATGATCAAGTTGACCAATCAAATCAAAGGAGGCAGGCTTTACTGTTCACATATACCCAACATGAATTCCAGCACGGCAGTTCAGTTTTTAAAGGTGAAATGTTACGACCCACAGTAATATCCACTGATGCAAACTACTTGACTTTTTGCCGTTTTTAATTGAAAATATAAGCTTAATAATTTATGTGGTTCATGTAATTCATAACTGAACATTTTGCCTCTTTGCGTTTTCAACATTGTAGGCCTATGAATAAGAGTGAATGTGTGCATATTTTAAAAATAAAAATATTATTTGCAAATAGTTCAAATTGATTACTTTACAAAAAACTTTTTCTTGTTCTTTTACTGTTCTTTCTTTTTCTTTATTCTCTTAAATCCATTTTAATTATTAACTGTTAACATCTAAATCTACTTCCTTCCACTGTAGAAAAATGAAGCCAAAATATCCCAGTAACGGTTATGGCCGATTACGACGTTCGGAGCCCCAGTCTCTGCAGTAGTGATCCTGAGGTGGAGCCGCGGCATCAAGGTCCCGCCCAAACTCCCGCTCCCGCAGACTCAATCGCAAGCACAGCTGTCAATCATGACGTTACACCCCATTTTTATAGCATCAAATAACTAACTAAAACCAAACTTGCTGGGGAAATGAACATTATGAGACATTATAACGTTATGAGAACTAGCTAAAATGACAGAAACCATCTTTGGAAAAAAAATTATTTGAAGTGTAATTGGATTTTTTAGTTTGGCTCACGACCCATTCGATTACATGGAGAGGGTGGGGTTTATGACCTATACTGCAGCCAGCCACCGGGGGGCGATTGAAATGCTTTGGCTTCACATTTCAGGACTTGTGCGGCACACTTGGCATGGAAGCTGAAGCTCGCGATTGTGGTATGGGGCGTTACATTTTCGACACGCTTGAGGTGTTTGGCCAATCACAACGCAGTGGGTCAGCTGTCCAATCAGAGCATTTTGGGCTTTTCGGAAGGAGGGGCTTTGTAGAAATCAGCGCGTTTCAGACAGACTGGGAATAGAGGAGCTGGAATAATGTAAAGTATGTGAAAAATAATGTGTTTGTTTTGAACATTAAAACATGTTAACCTATTCTATTACACCTAATAAGCAAAATAATGCACTTTTAAAATAGCATCATGTGACCCCTTTAATTCCTTTAAAAAAAAAGACCATTATGAACCTTCCCCCACCATGTTTAAGACATGGTTACGGCCTTGATATTGATGAAAAAATATTTTCAATTAGTAATGCCGTTTTGGCGGTGGGGTGAAGGTTAACACACCTCTTTTCTCTACCGCCCGGATGCATTTCTCCACAAAGCTGGGCACTCTCGTCTTCTCTTGGTTGCAGAGATTGTGCAGGTGGCATCCGAATACATTTTCTAAAATGAAAAGAGGCCAAGGGTCACATTAGATTCGTTCCTCAACGAAATCTTGAGCTTCTGTAAAAGTAATAGTAAATGGATGAGGTAGAGTATGGTCCGACCTCTGATATATCCCTTGTCTTTGACTGACTGCAGGGTGGGCCGCTTGAGGAGAAACTTCTTCAGTTTGGTGCGAACCTTCTTCTGATCTGCTTCAGATGTCGAACTGGATGAAGGCAGTCGAGATGCTAATGAACAGGAAGAGGTCAGTACATATTTACACTCATTACCATTTTCTGTTTAAAACATTTTTTAGTTTCTTTAGTTCTTTATTAATGGATGAAATTTACTGACATTGACATTACCCTTACTGTATATCATTAGGGTCCAAACAACATTTAATATTAGACAAAATAATTTAAATAATTTTTTAATATATGTTTTATTGTGTTGAACAGAAGAAAGAAAGTCACTCAAGTTTAGAATTACATTAGTGTGAGAAAATGATGACAGTATTTTTTATTTTAGGATGAACTGTTTCTTTAACTCTTAAAAAAGTTTGATAAATATATATGTATTTTTTGCTTCATCATAATGGTTCGAAACTTGGTGACTTTTGTGGCTATAACTTGGTGACATTTATTGCTATATATATATATATTAGTGCTGTCAAACGATTACGCGATTAATCGCATCCAAAATAAAAGTTTGTATACATATGTGTGTGTACTGTGTATTTTTATTATGTATATATAAATACACACACATACATGTATATATTTAAAGAAATATTTACATGTATATATATAAAAATTATACATTTTATATAAGTATTATATAAGTATTATATATATATAAATATAATATATTTTGTTAAATATATGTATATATATATATATATATATATATATATATATATATATATATGCATGTGTGTGTATTCATATATACATAATAAAAATACACAGTATTCACAAATATATTATTTAAACAAACTTTTATCAATCGTGGTTAATCGTTTGACAGTAAAAATAATATTATTAATATAAACAATATAAAGATATATATTTCAACAAATGTCACCAAGTTATAGCCACAAAAGTCACCAAGTTTTGAACTATATATATATAATTTATATTTATTTATTATTTTTCTAACCAGATGGCACCAATCTTCCTTCCACGCATTACTCTATTTATAACTTAAACACTGTATTTATTGAAAATATCATGAAAATGTTTTCTAATATTTGTATTTTTTATATAGAAATAAATGCTGCATAATTTGGTGAATATTGTCTAGTATCATGAAATCCTCTCAAAATACAAAATATTTAAGAGTAAATTTTATTTAAACAAAATATAGTATATTCATTTAATTAAAAAAAAAGTTACACTTACTGTCTACGGTCTATTTTGACCACTAAGGGTCACAAGTGTGACCCCTAAAAGAGGAAAATCAGAGGGTTAAGAATTATTTGACACACTACCATTGCTCATAGTTCTTTTGTCAAAGGGTTTTTCCTCTCTGTCTAAGCTTGACTTCTCACTGATTTCCTCCTCATCTTCAGAGTGGTGCTGATCCAAATCCTGACGGCCCAGAGCAAAAAGACATATATGATTATGCAGATTTCATTGAGAAAAACATAACCGAGTGTTAGTTATTCTTCATTTTTTATTATGATGCAAGGCTCACCAGCTGGCTTATGGTATCTACGATGACTTTATACCAGTCAGTGATGATGCTTTCAGTGTCGTACTGGATCAAGTACTCCGCGCCATTCCGACTCTTAAGCTGAATGAACAAATACACAAGGAATGCATCAAGGAAACACACTAGTAAAGTAGTTGACCAGTGTATGATGATCCAGCACAATCTTAGGTAGTGTTGTAACAGCCATACCTCCAAAACATTTTTCTTGCTTGATTTGTCCTTGTTTGCCCAGCCAATTGTTGCCCCTTTCAGATCCACTGTGAATTCTGGGACTATGTGATTTGTCTTGCTCTACACAATACAAATACATTCAGTATTACAAAACAAAAATGAAATACTTGATAATGCAAATACTGCATTTGTGGATTTCTTCTCACCGATGCTCCGGTTGGCGTGGACTTTGGGTCCTTATGGAATGTCAGTATTCCTCCATGGAGAACCGTCCAGGAATGACCCCAGTTCTTCCTGCGGGAGGATTGATAAAATGTCCTACTTTTACATACAATCATTATTTTTCTCCAAAATAGTTATAGCTATCAAACCAGTACCACCACTGATTTAAGTTCATGATGGAAATCTTTACCTAATTTTCTTCCCGTTTTCAGACACCTTTGTTTTATTCAGGATCCCAGCCTTTTCCAAGTTTGAAACCTGAAAAAACTATTATTATGAGTTAATACAGCCTTTCTGAAAAAAAAAAAGTGTAGTGCAAGATAAGTGCAAGATAATAGTGTAGAATAATATCTGACAACATGAAAGTTAAGTAAAGTGAAGTAAAGTTTAACCTTTGAGGTTTCACTACAAAATGCAGAACAAAGAAAGTAGATGATTGTTTAGCTATTTTTGTAGCAATGTTTTTAAATTTAGAAGTACATTCAGAACATGACACTGTTTATTATGCTTATTTAATAAAATAACAAGTCACAAGCAGTCTAATGTTAAGGTAAGAAGTGTTCTACGGCACAACATCAAGCATAGCTTGAGCTAAAACTCCTTTAACCATGGTAAAATCACAGTAACTTGAATGTCTTATTGCTTTTATAAAATGGAGGAAACATCAATATTAAAGGTCCAATGTGTAATATTTAGAAGGATCTATTGACAGAAATGCAATATAATATACATAACTATGTTTCCAGTGGTGTATAAACACTTTAAATAATGAACTGTTATGTTTTTATTACCTTAGAATGAGTCATTTCTATCTACATACACCGTGGGATTTTGCGCCAGCATGTTTCTACAGTAGCCCTAAACGGACAAACTGCTCTAAAAAGCGCGTTTCGTCACTATGTTGTTGTTATTCTTCTTCGTTGGTGTTTTTAGAGGCAGCTTGCATCGTCACTATGTTGAATACGCACAAAGAAGAAGAAGAAGAAGAAGAAGAAGAAGAAGTAGTAGTCGTCTGATTTATTAGAAGCAGACACGTTCTTTGTTAGAAGTAAGAAGAAACCTCATTGCTTGACTGGCTACTCTCTTGTGTCTCAGACGACGACATCTTTGTCCTGTTTCGGCACCGTAGCTTCTCTATGTGCTTCGAACAGGAGAGGTGAGCGCTGGACTAAGCCGTTGATTGCAATTCACAACCTCACCGCTAGATGCCGCTAAAATTTACACACTGCACCTTTAAGGATGCACCGATATGAAAATTTTGGCCGATACTGATAACCGATAATTCTTATTTGAAAGCAGATAACTGATATATTGGTCGATAAATCTAAATCCAAATTTTTATATAATTTTTGAGAGCCTGATTACAAAAATGGTTTCACCATTTAAAAGCTATGTCCCAAGCACACAATTATAATGTTCTTATTATAATTTTATGTAGTCTATATGACAGATTTGCGCTGCACATGTTGCACCTAACTGTATTTTCCTTTTTGAAGTGATTTCAATCATATTTCAAGCAATTCAAAACCATAATGGAGGACAGTGTGCATTTGAAGTGTCTCAGCTGAAGGAAATAATCCATTATTTATCGGCTTTGATATATCAGCCGAATTTTCTTATAGGGCCGATAACGATAACATTAAAAATGAACACATGTCGGCCAATACCGAAATGGTGGCCGATATATCGTGCATCCCTAATCAATATAATAAAATACACCAATTTTCAATAATCTGTATTTGTTATTAATAATAATCAAGTCAAGTACATTTTATTTGTATTGCACTTTTCACAACACACTTTGTTTCAAAGTAGCTTGACAGAAAATCATTATATTAATATTTAGAATATCTTAATATTTTCTTGCCTCATAGTCGCAATTAGCAGATTAGAACTGGGCGATACTATAGTTAATGTTTTGTGACGATACTAGATTTGCCTTCAACTATATATCTCTTTATGCAAGTATGCTGTACAGTATGTACGCAGATAAAGTTGGATATTCTGTATACCCAAGTTTGAATATAATCAAAATAATATAAAAATCCACCAAGTAATATAGTACTTCATTAGCTCACCTGTAGATTGTTTATTGTTGCCACATTGGTGTATTAATATAGAATGCGGAGTCACAAGTGTATGTCCATCTGCATTTTACATCCAGTTCATCCAATCAGAATTTAGCATCAAAACTGTTGTATAAAACAACCAATCCAATATTACGTACCTACATGTATGAATGATAAAAGCCAGTACTGTGGCAGAACTGTGATGTATCAGATGGTAAAACCATGGAAATCAATGGTTCTCTAAGATATTTCAAAGAATATTATGGTAGTACCATGGTAAATGTCCAAAAACATGAAGGTACTGCCATGATATTGCATCTAAATCTCATGGTAGTACCATGACATATTCGGCATATGTTTGTTTGAGTGGAAGGCAGCAATCAGGCTCTAAGTTTCACTAGTAACCACTAGAGGACAGTGTGGCAAAATAATATTGCACTCTTCATAATCTAGTCATAATCTAACACTTTTGATCAGACTTCTCTCTTCTAGTCCTAACCTGCATTAATACTTTCACTTAACATGTATTGTGAAATGGTATAATAATAATTTCTTGTGTAATTCATGCACAAGAACGACCCCAAACCCAACAGTTTACCAAGCAAAAACATTTAAATAAGTTTCCTTTCCTCACAGCACAGCATGTCTACCTAACAAGTCACATGATTTTAGCTAACATTTATGCCAGTAAGCACATAATAATCACATGAATGATGTTTGAAGACTTCATTCATGTAGTTTATTGTAAACTTTAGATCAACTGATCTGGAATCATAAACATCTGATCTGGATTCTTACATTATGTGGCATTTCAGGAGAGCTGGAGGCGTCACTGTCTGATGTATTCTGAGGATATGATGAATGACTCCTCTGTTAAGACAAAATCACATGTGTAAATCACACTATGCATTTACAAGAATGCTATTTAACTGTTGTCAAATATACAATTTTCAGTTTTTTACCATTGCATGCCTTAATAAACACCACTAGTAATATAGTGTTTCAGTAACTGAATTAATTTCATGAAAACAGAATAAATAGTGAGTATATGTTTGCATATTGGAATGATAGGAAAGACTGGGTAGGTGGGAGGGATTTAAATAGAGCAACTCTATAACAAACTGAGTCTCAGGTGCATTCTAGAGCCTATTTAGGAAACTCGGTCACTAAGGACACATGAAGGATCAGGTGTGCATCACATGCGTCAGGCCATCACTCTTTTTGTTTATGAGTGTGGGTGAGCTGCTGGATAAAGTATGACAGTACAATTTTATTACAGATATCTTGCGCCAATTTCACAGGAAGTTAAGATTTTGTTCTCTTGAACACATGGTGAACTGTGCTTTATTCACAAAAACTTCTATACGATTTTAGGAATTATTTAAAGGTTTAGTTGAAAAATGAAAATTCTGTCATCATTTACTCACCCTCTTGTCATTCCAAACCCGTGAGACTTTTGTTCATCTTCAGAACACAAATTAAGATATTTTTAATGAAATCTGAGAGCTTTCTGTCCCTCCATTGACAGCTACACAACTGATACTTTGACGAGTTATAACTATACTCTGATACTTTATGAAGTGTTCATAAAGAGATCGTAAAACTAATCCATATGAATTGAGCGGTTTAGTCCAAATTTTCTGAAGAGACACGATTGCTTTATATGATGAACAGATTGAATTTAGTCTTTTATTCACATATAAACATTCATCAGCGCACACATCAGTTGTGGTAAACGTTTGTTTGCTTGACGTGCGAGAACCAATGAGATTCATTCTCGTGTGTTATGCGGCACATTTGAGCTTCCTTAAGAGGTTTGTTCTCACGCGAGACTGAACCACTCAATTCATATGGATTAGTTTTACGATCTCTTTATGAACTTTTTGAAGCGTCAAAGTGGTAGTTGCGTAGCTGTCAACGGAGGGACAGACCATTAAAAATATCTTCATTTGTGTTCTGAAGATGAACGAAGGTCTTACAAGTTTGGAACAACATGAGGGAGAGTAAATAATGAAAGAATTTTCATTTTTGGGTGAACTAACCCTTTAAATTCGCAACTTTGGATGGAAACCAAATGTCAGTACATACATCTTCCTGGTATCCTGTACTGTGTCTCCAGCTTTGTATCGATCCCATTGTGTCCTGCTCTCCATTTCCCACTCCATACTGTCCTGGATTTCCAGAATACTAAAAGTGTGAGAGAGAATTTGCATTCAGAAATTATGCTTTTATGATATGTTTTTGTACTTATTTGAACTTGTTAGTACACTGTAAAGAAAACAAAGATTATCGGGGTATGTTTTATAAGAAAAAAATATTTCTGTCTTTCTACTTCAAAGTGTTACTTGGCATTTCTTTGTAGTTATTTCTGATAATTACTAGCCATTTCTAAATGAAAATGGTTTCAAAGTAAATCCTACACCATTTTTTTTTCAGTGTATTAATCACCAGCCACTTTTGATTTAAGGAAAATAGCAGCAAGGACATTCTGCCAAATGTATAATTTTGTGTTTTCACTATACAGAAAATAATTCAAGTTGGAATGACATGAAAGTAAGTCAAAGTTTCACTTATTTTTAGGTGAACTATCCCTTTAGAGTCAGCCAAACTGAATCCACCTTTAAAGAGGCAGACGACATAACTGCAAGCATCAAGTTATAGTAAGCTGGTTTGGATGTGAATATAGTTATTGTTCTTGGTGTGAACAGGCCTTTAGGAGACCAATCCAAAAATTTCCCACTATATCCCACCTCAGGTAAGTCCCACTGGGACTTGCTGCCGTCTCTTAGGTAGTAGTATGTCCGCCCTCGATCATCTAGCGACTTAATCCACTGTCAACAAGACATTTCATTAGTTCACCAAATCACAAAACTAGCCTACAGCCATACTATCATACACCTCACTAATAATAGCAAGCTAATCAGCCCAAATAAAATAAGTAAGCCAGCCCAAAACAAGGACACGCCAAGGTCATTGTCAAGTGTCAAGTGTCCTGTACCTGTTCCTGCGTGTAGTCGCTCGTGAAGACCCAAGTTCCTTCAGGGTCGATTCTGAGGGTCCATCCCGGTGGGGTGCTGTTATCCAGACTTACCCTGGGGATAGAGACCTTCTTCACCTGAATCAAAGAATACTCTGCTGGCAAGGAGTGAGGAGACGTTTCCTCCTCCAGCTCTGGCGATGCTGGGTAGTCTTCCTCAGGAAGCGGAGGCTACATTTTAGGAAGCAAAGAAGGCAATATAAATATTAATCAAACTGTAAGTAACTACTGGTAGAAATGAACCAAGGGGTAGTGTTTAACAAACCTTTTTGAAAATATGATTATTATTGAAATTGGTTGCATTATTATTGCAGTTCTGCTTGGCGCCGAAAAAACAAACTTTAGTTTTAATTTTACAATTTTTTAACGCAACTCTGGTCGATATATACTTTAGGCTCCACAACATATACTTTCTCCACATCAATATTCAAAGGCCCTATGATATTTTCTGTTGTTCATGATTTACTGGATAAGGATTAACCCCTAAATGCATACCTCAGGTCTTTATCGACCCAGGATGTCATTCACTACCCTCCCCCTCATTTATTTTTTAAAGTTAAACATCAACCTTAAACAATATATCAAGAAAAAATACAATTATAAAAGAATGTATGTTTTAACAAAAAGAAAAAAAAGTGGAGATACGTTTAGAAAGCATGAAGCTCATGAGTCAGAATGCCAGTCTGTCAGTAAACAGTAAATAAATGACTTTTGATTGATTTGTTACAAAAGTACGCATGAAATATGCTAAACACGGAAACTTGAAAGCACGTGACGCGCTAGAACAGCCCTCATTGGGTCTTGTGTGTCACGCACTCACATTTGAGCTTCTTCCTTTCCTTTTAATGGCGGCTGGCAAACCGACTTGAAGGTGCATACTGCCACCTACTGCACACACCTGTGTGACAACTGACGTAAAATAAAGGATCGGGCTTATGCTGAGTTCACACTTCACGATTTTAGGCCCGATTTTCACTCGCCGACAGATTTTGCGAAATCGCCAACAAATGCCCGAAAACGAAGGCAAATCGGTGCTCGTTCATGCGAGTGACAATCACGCAGTGTGAATTATCAAAGACGCGATCTGAGAAAATCGATGTGTCGCCGACGCCAGTGAGATATTTGGTAAATAAATGCTAAATATCTAGACCTGTCTACGATTCAAAATCCTGCTGTGTGAAATGTGCTCTGACTGAAAATGAAATCGGTGATGACCTACAGCCAATGAGAGAGCAGGACACAGGACAGCGGGAAGTTCGGGGAGGAGTTATAGACCCACGTTGGGCTACTTTAACACTGTTGCCGCGTTGTTTTTCATGGGCTAGTTTTGAGTAGCAATTGGGAGGGTTTTGTTGTGAAAACCTGGCAACCCTGATCCACTTTCTCCTCCCTAATCTTTTTTTCTCTTTCTCCTTTTCGCTGCAAATTAGCGCACATACAATTCCAGTCTGAGTGGGAATTCTGATCTCACGTGTGACCTTATCACTTCTCGCGTGTGTTTGGTTGTGAAACAAACAGAGTTGTTGATGATTCTTCCTATTGTAAAGTCATGCAATGTGAAATCCACTGACGCTGATCCATCATGCAATGTGCACACAGCAGCGACTGAATGCTATACCAGATAATTGTGCAGTGTGAAAAGGACAGTGATCTGACAACTTTGAAAACCATGCAGTGTGAACTCGGCATTAGGATAGCCGATACCAAAAAAAAGCATAATCGGCCCCAATACCGATCCTTGAGATTGGCTCGGAACATCCCTAGTAACTTCTTTCAGATGATCTTTTACAGTGACATTGCCCTTTGTAAAAAATAATATATAAACATTATATATTATTATATATACCTTTGGTAATAAAATCGTAAACTTCATGGGCATTTTTTAAATGAATATATGTTTTTTAGTAATGCCAAGTGATACAATATTTTATGGGACAGAAATAGTAAAAACAACTGAAAAAGTCTTGGGGCCTTCAAATATTGTTGTGGGCAATGGCAGGCTTGGAGTCAAAATGGTTGAGAACTCATTAAATAACTCATAAAATATAAAGAAAATTAGCTATATGCCCCTGAATACCATAATATATGAATGTGGTATTCCTTTAATACCATAGTAGTACATATCAAAGAATCGTTCGTTTGAATCTGCAGAAAAACCTCCATACCGGGAAATCTTCCAGAAATTTCATGTTCCCTGGTGAGCCGATGTCCTCCGGGGGATCCCATGAGCTCTGACCTGACACAGAGTTAAAGAAGTAATGCCTGCCAGAATTCTCATCCAGCACTTTCTCCCAGTCCGAGCTCCACCTCTGAGGAGAAGGGTCTACGGGCGAGCAGGTAGGAGACTGGGGGAAAGAAGGAGGGGAACGGGCCTCTTCCATCCCCACTGACGAATCCATGGAGTAGCTGAGTGGATAATCCCAGGTGCTCTGGCCCGTAGAGGGTTGGTAGTAGTACTCTTTCCCGCTCTGGTCGTCAGTATGGACTTCCCATCCTGCAGAGTCCAAAAGAAGGGTATCGGGAGTGTCCGGAAAGTCCTGTAATTGAGGAGCAATGGGACTAGAGGTGTCAATGGTACTCCGACGCAAGCGGGGGATGTTTACGTATACCGCTGTGAGAGAGCTGTCATCCTCTACCTGATGGACAAAAATGAAAAATGCTGATATTAAAATAAAGCTAAAATAAAGAGACTAGAATGGTACTTGACAAACATTTTCAAGATCAAGATTTTAGGTTAAAATGCATATACTTGTACAAGGCAGGGGCTTTCAAACTTGATATCAAAGACCCTCAAATATGACGATCTCTTTCCAAGGAACCCCATCCCCAAGCTATATTTTCATGTATAGATTCATTTATACTGTGCAAAAAAAAAACAACATATATATATATATATATATATATATACACACACACACACACACACACACACAAAAAACTTAAATTAAAACTATACATGTTTTAAAAACAAAAATAAAATGACAAAATTAGACAAAAAAATAAAATTTAAATGAACACAGAAAATATTAAAATCCATTTCAAAATATGAACAAAAACTGTAATATAGATTTTGCTATAATTTGTTTTATACTGTCATTGTACAAGAGCCAAAACAAAATGATTAAAATATTACATAGAAAATATTTACGTTTTGATTAGATTGACAGCATAAATATTGTTAGAATAGATTAATTTTATTTACAAGACAAAATATTTTTTGCTAAGGGTAGTAAAATTAAATGTCAACTGCCCAGAAGCTACTGAAGATAAAGATATATGATATGAAACAATATATATGATATCATATATATATATATATATATATATATATATATATATACAGTCAAACCAAAAATTATTCAGACATTTTTGATATATTTTTACTAGTGGGTGCAGGACACTATAGTTCATTTATGTAAGTGAGGATAGCAAAATAAAGTAAACTGTGACATATTATACCCAAAAATTATTCAGACACTTTGACCTGACCATGTTTTGCTTAAGTGTTATCTGACATAATTAAGATTAATTTTTTTCTGACACAGTTTAACTCTGAGATCTTGTCATATTTTTTTTACTATTTTTTTTTTTAACTATAGTGAATAAACTGTATTAATGAATGAAATGTCCAAGGTGTCTCAATAAATTTTGGTCATGAAATATGATATAAATAGTGTGATTTTGGCGGAAGACACGTGTAACTTGATTCACTTGACCTTTTGCAGTGATACTAACCTTATGTAAACAGGTGATTGTGTGATGTCACAAAAGTTTATACAATAAGCAAAACAAACACTGGATGGAGCGTCTGCTTTTACACCCTCCTCCCACAATCCTTCCTTATGCAAAACGTACCATGCACCAACATGACACTCAGCTCGGAGGGACTCTCCACATCACCAAAACCAAAACAAAACAAAATGCTCCCTAACCTGAATAACTTTCAACACCCACGCCTTTGTTGACTGCATTCTAAATAAATGCAACGATGTTCAAAATAATAAAGTGATTTCAACTATAGGCCTTACATGCCCATTACAGAAAGAGAGCACTTCCTGTGCATGCTGATCTCAGGAAACAGAACAAGGTTGACAGCCGTAAAGAAGAAAACCACAAGCAGATACCACAGGCAGAAACAATAACTTTTCATCTTTATAGTTTGTCTTATTTATAGATGGCCAAAGCCCCACCAGATAAACCTCACACGGCCCTGATTAAAGAATGGAGCATGTTTCATCCCAGAAATGTGCTATGTCTCAATGACAGGGGCCTTTTAATCTAGTTTTTGACTGTCAGTGTTTGTGATATGTAGTGCTGCTGCTGTGCTGGACATTGAGGTGGTTTTAGAGCAACGGTTGGTTTTAGAGGGCTGATCCCGGAACAGGGTAATCTATGAATTTGGTTAGAACATTCTTTCAGAAAAGGCACGTTCATTTTGTTATAGTTGTAGTGTGGACTCTGCTATCTATAACTAAATTTTTGCATTATCTGAAGAAAATTGCCTGCCCTCTTTGCCTGCCCTTGTGAAAAAGAAGAACACTTTATCATACTTTTAAAACGAGTACTTATTACAGAAATAATACACTTAAGTGTGTACTGAATGTGATGTTTTCAGACACTATACTGAATGTTAATTGCAACTGAATGAAAATGTATTACAGTTAAATTTATATTAAATGCAATTAGCTATGCAATTTTTTCATCCACTTCAGTAGGACTTAAAGGGATAGTTTACCCAAAAACAGTTTATAAAGTTATAAATATGGATGTTTTTCTTACAACAACACATCACTTCAGAAGGCATTTATTAACCCCTTGGAGTCGTATGGATTACTTTTAAGATGGATGTGCTTTTTGGAGTTTTAAAAACTTTGGTGCCATTCAATCCCATTACAAAGCTTGGAAGAACCAGGAAGATCCGATTGTGTTCGGCTGAAAGAAGAAAGTCATATACACCTAGGATGGCTTGAGGGTGAGTAAATTATGAGATAATTTTTTGGGTGAACTATCCCTTTAAAGGGCAATAGGTGATTCTCCACAGAAACATTTTTTGTTACACTGCTTGAAAGTCTCCTCATATCCTGATAGCAATCACTATGTTAAATGATCTAAATGTAGTTTTATAAATATATATCGTCTGTGGAAGGCGTAGGACCATAAAATGTTCATCCAATCTTTATATTCGGTCTGAACGAAATAACACGATGCCCTACCTGTCTGTCAGTGTATGTTTTTACATTCCCTCACACACCCTGTTCTCGCAGACATCATACGTCATCAGCGCGTTTCATGCTATGCATTTTACAGACAGACTTTAGTCACAGAGCATGCAAACAAACAGCAGCCACATTTTACAGTTCCTACCGAATCAATACAACAAGCTTATGCTCACGCCAAAACTACCGCAATTAAGAGATGCCAACCCCCATGACGTTCTAACCGGAGCTGTTCACGTCCTCAGACTCTGAATTATGCATTTCCATGTCAACACTATCAACACCGAAATGAATCTGCAGCAGTCAGGTCCAAGCTCTCTTAGTTGTTTACATTCATTATTATTTTAATGTTATGTGCTATGAGACATGAGGTAGTTTAACGCCGTCTGACACTTTGCGAAGAGCAGCTGCGTGTGTGCGACTGTGCATTCATGTGTTTTGGAGGAGGCGTGGCTTTAAACGGAAATTTGCAGGGAGGGTGGGATCATATGCTTTTAATGCTAGCAGGTTAACGTTAGCATTTCCCAGATCACCTACTGCACCTTTAAGTACATCTTTATTGAAACTTGTATTTAAATATATTTGTAACTGCACATTTGTGATGATGATGCAATTTAGTACATTTAAAATAGTATTAACTTTATATAACACACTACAGTTAAAATTATAATCAAGTATAGTTAGTCAACACATCAAAATAAGTGTACTTAAAGGGCCTATATGTAAGAATTTTCATGTATTAATCACTTTTTATTGCCAATGTGTGAACAGCTTGTAACAAAACATAACCTTCCCCAACTTGGTTGTCTATGAAAGCCTGTAGACTGATTTTTATTCAGGACTCAGGAAGTTTTTGCCAGGAAAATCAGAAGAGAAAATCATTCTGTACTGTAATATCAATGTGTCATGCAAAGAAAAGGGATTAATTCAAACTATAGTCTCACATAGCCAGATCTATATAGTCTCTAGTCTCAAATATTGGCCTACTTTATATTCACTCTATCATAACAGTGTAATTTTAATTACCTCATTGGTCGACATGATGCCGGTGAATTGCAGAGCTGGTGCAAACATATCCACATCGCTATGATCAGATGCTTTGTTAACTGCTGTTTTCTCACCATTGTCATTTTTGTTCTGTGTTTATTTTGTAACTGAGGAAAGCGCGCAGGACATATTTACATATTGAACTAAACGTCGCTCTCAGCAGTGTGGACGGCGTCGGGATGTTCATTAACAGTATATAACTGCAAAGATATTTTCAGAATGAAAAGAGCTTTGTCGTGAGTATATCGAGACATTGAAAAATGTTCAGTCTCTTGTGCGTTACGTGTGCACGAGTGTGAGCATGAGCAATAAGTTGCTGGCTGCAGTTCACTTATCGGCCACCAGTGTCGCTAATAACGAGGGTTTCTGAATTCTACATATAGCCCCTTTAAATGTGTTCAGAAACATGGTCATTAAAGTGTACTATCTTTAAGTACACTTACATGGCCTTTTATTTGATTAATACTAATACTACAGGTACAGTGTTTTTTAAAAAAAATACTTTTAAAATTTGAAGTACACTACAAGTGCACATTGAGTAAATTAAGCACACCTCTTTTTCACAAGTGTGTGCAAAGGTCTCTGACTGATGCAATGCCAAGGTGTTGCTATGTGGTTGTTAATACTATTATGTGGTGGCTAGGTGGTTGCTTACTGGCTCAAGTCTCTGTGATATTCTGGTCTCTAAGAGAAGTCTGTGAGATTTTAGCACATTTTATTGTCTGCAATGTGAAAACGGCACACCTCTCCTCAACAAACCACATGATTTGTTGTGTCATTCATATATGTAGCATGTATGGAAGAGACACATTCAGAAGTTTACTAAATAGGTTAGGGGCTTGTTCAAATGCTTAAAGCATTAGTTCACTTTCAAATGAAAATTAGCCCAAGCTTTACTCACCCTCAAGCCATCCTAGGTGTATATGACTTTCTTCTTTCTGATGAACACAATCAGAGAAATATTAATAAATATCCTGACGCATCCGAGCTTTATAATGGCAGTGAGCGTTACCAAACGAGTATGAGCTGAAGAAAGTGCCTCCATCCACATCCATCCATCATAAACGTACTCCACACAGCTCCGGGGGGTTAATAAAGGCCTTCTGAAGCGAAGCGATGCATTTGTGTAAAAAAAAAAAAATCCATATTTAACAAGTTATAAAGTAAAATAACCAGCTTCCGCCAGACAGCCTTCCGTATTCAACTTACGAAGAAAGTGTAAAACTCTTGCAGTTCAAAAAGCTTATGCTACGTCCTACGCCTTCCCTATCCAACTTACGGAAAAAACTTAACTGATGCGACGCCAGTTTACACTTTCTTAGTAACTTGAATGCGGAAGGCGTTCTGGTGGAAGCTAGATATTTTACTTCATAACTTGTTAAATATGGATATTTTTTTTACACAAACGCATCGCTTCACTTCAGAAGACCTTTACTAACCCCACGGAGCCGTGTGGAATAGGTTTATGATGGATGGATGTGGATGGAGACACTTTCTTCAGCTCATACTTGTTTGGTAACACTTACTGCCATTATAAAGTTTAGATGCGTCTGGATTAGTGTTGTCAAAAGTACCGGTACTTCGGTACTGAAATTTTGAAAATGTGACGATTTCTGTAGTACCGGGAGTACCGAGTATCCGGGTATATTTGGTATAGTCCATAAATTTAAGCTTTGTCAGTTTTGTATTCTGTTTTGCGAATCACGATCTGGTCATCCGATTATCAGAGAATTTAACAATATTCGATTAGTTATTCCACTGAACATGGAATCTCTGTTTCTTTTCCCAAATCTTCACTCACGCAGGGGATTATAAAAGTTTTTTCCTTTCGTTCGCTTTTAGGCCTATTATATTCGCATTCTTTACTGTGGTAAAGTAGAACAAACACCGTAGGACAGAAACCTTTTTGCTTGCACGTCAATTTCTATTTAACAAATTTTGTGATTGTTATTAGACTTGATAAGGCGCGTCAAGTTTGTTTCACACATGCCGGTGATTTTTAGTTTTGCTTTCTCTGGCAGCGCAAAATCAAACATAGTTTGAATGTCTTGCCCCTGCTGAAGATAAAACTCGCTCTTCAGACCTTTTACAACAAGTGTCAGTTGCCTGTAACATCAGGAGAAAACATGAAGATATTATTAGAGAAATGGTCTCTTTTCTGCTCGTGTCCCACATCCCTCTCAAGCGCAGAGCGGTAGGCTATATGACGCATCTTTGTGTGGAAATAAAAAACTAATGTTTTTTTAAAATAATATTTAACTTTCTTATTATTTAGGTTACCATTATTTACTGATATTTATTTCATAGTTTTACAGGCTGTAGTGTGTCGTTTCACTGACGGAATAGCTAAAATAAACACGCACATCTGTTACAAAATGGATGTTTGAGCATTTGTTTATTTATTTTTATATATTTCAAAATTTATTTCATTGAGGTATATATACTCACACAAACATACACACACATGCTCCAAATATTTATATGTATGATTACAATCATATTTAATATGTTTTTAAAATAGGCTAGTTAAATAAAATAGTAAAATAGTTCCAACAGATTTTCCTGTGGTACCGAAATTGGTACCGAGAACCGTAAAATTTTAATGGTATTGGTACTGACTACTGGAATTTTAATACCGTGACAACACTAGTCTGGATATTTATTAATATAACTCCGATTGTGAAAGAAGAAAGTCATATACACCTACGATGGCTTGAGGGTGAGTAAATCATGGGGTAATTTTCATTTGAAAGTGAACTCATTTAACTGTAAGTGAACTCATTTAACTGTAAGTATGAGAAATAGTAATAGTATTAATAAAAATCATCAGCTATGTAGTGGAAAAATAATCGAAAATGACCAGCTCTTATAGTTCCTTTACCCAACAATGCTCAACAGAGATTGCAAAATATATTTTCACAACCCAGTACATGATACAGAAGAACACATGAAGTTCCCTGTGCATGCATGAGTGAAGATGGCTCTGGAATAGATGACTGTATGCAGTACTGAGCTCACCTGCCTCACAAGCCTCGAGAGAGGCCTGTACGAGGACACACTTCTCCTGAGAAATGTCTGAGAGAGAGAGAGAGAAAGAGAGACAGAAATAAAGAAAGAGAAAAAACAGAAAAAGAAATAGAAGTGCAAAAGCAACAATCGAAGCACAACAACGGAAATAAAAGCTTGTCAGCCGGCACGTCATATCCTGGGTCTATATTTACCCAGCCCTGGCGCACACCAAGTGTCTCTCAGCCACAACTGGCAAAATGCATCAACTGACAGGAAACAGGTTTATTATTATAATGATCACAAACAATAGCCGCACAAATACGTTCAACACAAACACTGACTTCAGATTATATGGGGCAATGAGAACTGAGTGATAAAGATAGGGATAGTGCACCTAAAAATGTAACGTCTGTAAGAAAAGTATTTAGCCACCCAACATAAACCTTTGACTTTCTTTTTCTGTGGAATAAAAAAAGGAGAAATTTTGAAGTACTGGTCAATTTTTTTCCATGTTATGAAAGTGAATGGGGATATGATAGTCTATAATCTAAGTAACGCAAATTGCGATCATATTTTCTTCTCTGTTACGACATACACTACCCGTCGAAAGTTTGGAATAATTAAGTTTTTTTTGTTTTTGAAAAGTCTCTTATGCTCACCAAGGCTGCATTTATTTGATTGAAAATAATAATAAAAAAAAATTATATTTTAATATATTTTAAAATGTAATTTATTCCTGTGATGCAAAGCTGAATTTTCAGCATCATTACTCCAGTCTTCAGTGTCACATGATCTCTCAGAAATCATTTGAATATGCTGATATGCTGCTCAAGAAACATTTCTTATTATCATCAATGTTTAAAACAGTTTTGATGCATAATTTTTTTTTTTTTTGTGGAAACCGTGATACACATTCAAAAGTTTTGGGTATGTACTGTAAGATTTAAAAAAAAAAAAAAAAAAGAATGAAAAGAAATCATTACATTCATTCAGCAATTAAGTTGATCAAAAGTGACAGTAAAGACATTTACTCTTAATAATAAACATATATAAAACAACAGTGGATTGTATGTTGTTAATGTAACCTTCTTCCTTTACACACTTTGGTCAGTTCAAGAATAATTTATGCAATTCTATATTGTCTATTTGAAAGAAATAAAAGTGCAGTTTCGTGTCTATCTTTGTATTGTTGAACTGGTCGAGGTTGATATGGGATTTATAAAGTAATTAGTAATAAGTAATTCAATACTTTTTAGAGAGAGTAATTAGTACAGTAATCTAATAACACTGCTGAAGATGTAATTAGTAGCTAGTAATTAATTACTGATAATAATAAGAACCATTAATTGAGCATCAATAATAACTCAGCAAATCAGCATATTAGAATGATTTTGATTCAACAAATTCCGTTCACCAAGAATTGATTGAATCGTTGTCGTTTTACAGATTGCTGGAGGGGAGAGATTATTGTCCCACACACGTCATCAGAGAAGTTCGAGGGCACAGGAATTAATAATAATAATAATAATGTGCACAAACAAATTATTTATAAGAAACACTGCAATATTCCATAAAAAACAGAAGAATTGACAACTATAATCTTCCCCTCTGCTGTAGCTGTCAAATCTCATTTGAGCTTCTGCCTATTCAAACTTGTTACAACCAGTCATGTGACATTCAGTAGCAACTTAAATTTCACATAAAGCTATCAACTTCAGAACATTTGTAATATCATTTGGACTTTTATGACACTTCTGTCACACTTTTTTTTCTCATTTTGGACTTTGATACCCCGGATCCCCATTCAATTTCACTAAAAGTGCGTCCAGTTCATTCTTTAACATTTTCCTTTTGTGTCCCACAGAAGTCATGCAGGTTTGTAATGACCAGGGAGAAAGAAAATGATGACATGATTTTCATTTCTGGCTGAACTATCCCTTTAAAACATCTTAAAGCAAAGGGAGTGATGAAATCCCCAGCCTTAAATGTATGCCATCCTTTGTGAGATAAATTTAGATGATCTGAATGCGCTGGCCAACAGAGACAGCCACACAACCTGTATAAGTCATTGTAGAAGTAGGCTAAGTTAGAGCAAAAGAGAAAGAAGCAAAGGATGTTTAGGGAGAAGCCTATAAAAGCAGGAACTGGCATTGGCACACACAGTATGTAGTTCATCACATACAACATGTATGGAAGCTTGGAACGATGCAGACTGAACATTTAAACAAAACTTCCTTTTTCCGTTCAGAACTGCAGAGATGCTAAAGGTCAGCGTCTTGTAGCTGTTCTGTTTTATAAAGTTTTACAGAGTTGGACAACTTTACTGTGACAAACACTTGACCCCGGTGATGTTTAACAAGTGTACTTGATATATCTGCACCAGGGAGTGTCTCAACAGGAAGAGACCACATCCTAGCTGAAAACAACACTACAGAAACATGCTTGCATGCAAAATCCAACTAATGCGCCACAATGAACTGGTACTTGCTGACATTTTAATGCACAATGCTCATAAACACCACACAATGTGTTATATATTGAACAGTCATGCCAATGTATACATTTCAAAATGACAACAAAGAGTCAATACCGCACTTCCGTGCCCAGAAACCCAGTCTGAAGGGGTCGTGGACGTACCTGCGTGTTCAGAGAGAGGGGCATTGCGCTTCTGGGCCGGTGGTTGGACCCGATCTTAGCGTAATAATCCACCATGTCTTTGTTTCGATCAGTCAGCACGGCCATACAGCTGATCAGACAACAGTCAAAGTCCAAGTTATCCAATAGAGAGCATCATGGTGAACAGACTGAGCCGCACACATATGCAAACACACACTCATGCAGACACACACACCCTCTGCGTCTGCAGTTGATGTCGCCACTAATGAACATCTGTCTTAAAGCACTACTCTGCTAGAGTGAAAAGGGGAGGAGGCAAATGAAGAGAACGGACAGATGGAGAGAGACAGAGGCAGGTACGAGGAACACTGTGAATACATGATGAATATATCACATATGAAATTTAATACATGATATAAAGATCTGCAAAGAGAGAACGGGTCATAATATATCTGCAAAGAGAGAAGTGCTGACATTGAAAAGGTGTTTAACTGCTCGTTTTCAGGTTTTCAAGTTTTAGTGTCTAAGTTCCTGTTTTTCCCCATCGAAACAGAACCTACACCATTCAAAGTCACTGACTTAAGCACATTTCCTCACATTTTGATGCAACACCTCTGACAGCCAAAAAAAGTATGCTTGCATTTCTCAGTAAACAATCCAGAGAAATGTTTATTGCTCAGAGGTTGGTCTTTCAAAATTTAAAGGGGTGGTTGACTATGATTTCACTTTTTTAACTTTAGTTAGTGTGTAATGTTGCTGTTTGAGCATAAACAGCATCTGTAAAGTTATGATGCTCAAAGTTCAAAGCAAAGAGAGATATTTTCTTTTAAGGACAACAAACGGCTGGTAGGGACTACAATGAGCTTCTTCCCGGGTTGGTGACATCACTAACCCTAAAATTTACATAAACCCTGCCCTCGAGAACACGCAACAAAGGGGTGAGGCCATGTTATTGCAATATAGTACCACAAATGCAATAGCATGTCATAAAAGCAACATAAGTTATAACCGTAATTAAACTAAACTATACCTGTTATATCTTAATGCAGCATATATTCTCTGGCTCTGTAGGCATCTTACAACAGTTCCCACATGAGCAATTTATATATTATCATGACAGAATATGCTAATCAATGACTTTAAGATAGTTAACTCCACATCAGCTACATAAATTTATCCACTAATGTCCTGTTGCATTCTACATGTCACTTCTTCTTGAGTCTCTCCATCATTGTCCGACTCCGGTTTGAACATAAAAGGCTGAACAGTTTCTGACAATTTCAGTGAATCTGCGTGAACGCTAATCGGACCTGCTAACGCTGCTAACACGAGCTTATGAAACTCCGCCCTCTTCTTGAGAGCAGCAGCTCATTTGCATTTAAAGGGACACACACACAAACGGAGCGTTTTTGTTTACCCTCAAAAAGTGACAAATTTAACATGCTATAAAAAAAATGATCTGTGGGGTATTTTGAGCTAAAACTTCACATACACACTCTGGGGACATCAGAGACTTATTTTACATCTTGTAAAAGTGGCATTATATGACCCCTTTAAAGTGAACATGAAATCATAACTGACCATAGTTATTTCTGAAAACATGTTCCTGGTCTTATTGTTCACGATTCATTGGTGCTTGTTATTCCAAAGAAATGAAGTCTTTGTTATCTTTCTTCAAATGTATATTCACTTGAAACAACGATCCTTTTCCAATGACTTCACTTTGGCCACACGGGCTATTATGTTAATCAGTGGCTAAATAGCCATTCAGGCATTATTTTATCAAACTGGCTCCATTCTGGTAAATAACACCCACTTTTCATATTATATTCAGTCCTCAGTGGATAATTTCAAGTCTCATGCTGCTATTTTTCTTGTTGAATATCCTCTTTCACTCATAAATATGTCATATTACGGAAGGAAAATGGGTTAACAATGTCAAGTTGTGTCAACTTCCTCCAGAAATTTAAACAGACACAATTCTTGACATAAAGTATGAGTTTATAGTTATAAAATGAATAGCATAGCTCAGAATGTATTTGTGTTATTTTAGTATCATTGAGATAACTATTATAGTTTTGATTAATATTTTGAATTAGTTTTTATTTTTATATTTTCCATTTTAGTTTAGTTTTAGTAATTTTGTGTGTGTGTCCCTTTAAATGCAAATGAGTTTCTGCTCCCGGCCCCCTTTCCAGAAGAGGGCGGAGCTTTAACAGCTCGCGCTTCGGTTGCTCAACAACAACAAAGCTGGAGAATCTCACGCAGCCAAAATGAGGATTGTCAGTAACGGTGTTCAGCCTTACATTGTTCAAACCGGAGTCGGACACTGATGGAGAGACTCAGGAAGAAGTTACAACTTTTAGAATGAAACTGGACGTTTTTGAAAGGTTAGTGGATAAATTTATGTAGTTGCTGTGAAGTTGATTCAACTAGCATGTGCCGTCATGTTAATCTTTTGTGCAAATCCAGCATTGAACTGACCCTCGTTTGTGAAGCAGTCCGGTGTAAAATGACAGCATGGCAACAACACTCTACTACAACAACTCTTCCTCTTCTCTAAAGCAGCCCAACATGGCCTCGCCCCCTTTGTTGCATGTTCTTGGGGGTGGGGTTTATGTAAATTTTAGGGTTAGAGATGTCACCAACCCAGGAAGAAGCTCGCTGTAGTCCTTAAAAAGCGATTTCTGTAAAAGAAAATATCTCCCTTTGCATTGAGCTTTGAGCATCATAACTTTGCAGATGTTTTTTTATGCTCAAACACCAACATTACACACTAACTAAAGGTAAAATTATAATCAAGGACCCCTTTAACTACTGTATAATAGCCTTAAGGCCCGTTCACACCAAGAACGATAACTATAAAGATGACTATAACGATAACTATATTAACTATATATATCTAGGAGCATCAACTGAGATGCTAAAGAGATTTCAGGATGTTTCGTTCCTATGTATTTTTTCTATACAATCGAATGGGTTTTAAAGTAAATATTAAAGTCACGGTGGACCTGAAGAACAACTTTTCTTCCTCGATTGTGGAGGGGTGGGGATTTAAAGGACTAAATGACTTCAGAAGCCATATTCTTCAGAAGATTTAATTAATTCTGAGGTCAAAAAAAAAAAAGAAACTTACATGGATGTATTATTCACAATAAGACTTGCAGAATAACATGCATTTAGAAAACAGATGGGGTGAATTTTCATTTAACGCTGACTTTAACATTAAATATAGAGACAAGTGTAGCTCAACATATCCTCCTGGGACCCAGGAATAGACTTTTGTCCTTTGTAGTGGACATTATATTATAGTGAATTTCTTTGACATCATACATGTCACAGTTTTAAGTCTGGCTGTCCTGTAAAGAGCACATTCAGGGCTTTGCGGAGATACCATGTTTGGAAGTTTCACCATGACAACAACTTCTGCTTGGTCTTTAAAAATGACTGACATTAATTTAGTGATCAAATTTAGCACTCTTATAAAAATATGATAATATTTTGTAATTATCATTTAAATTGGATTATTTTTTAATGTGTTTGTTATACATCAACATCTCAGGAAAATGTTATGGAGTTTCTAATCAAAATATGACTTTCTGTTACAAAACAGGGCATTGATTTCATACATGACCTCTGTAGAGGACAACAGGACTTAAATCATGATTATCAGGCATTTTGGGAGACACAACAAGTGAATAGCGAAAATAAATGATATATCAATATTCCTATTAATTATTAAATATTATTATAAATATGTTGCCAATTTTTACTCCCATTATTACACTTCTTTTTTCATTACATGTTGCTCCAAGAACACATTAATATGCAAATTAGATACAGTGTATAGATGCATTGTATTGAATGGGAAAATCCATGTATGGTCATTTTACCCACATATTGCATAAAGTAAAATGGTATATCGATTCATTCCGTTCTATCTTTCATAACATAGTTGAGAATCATTTTTAAACAAAATTTAGTTAAAAAAAATCCTGAAACCTAAAAATTGATTGGTGAATAAAAAAAAATTCCATTGTTTTTGCCTATACATGTAATTTATTGTCATTTTATTTTTTAAAAAACAACTTAGTCCTGGTGTTCACTACAGAGGCCATAGCATAAAATATGAATAAAATATAAATTTTCAAAAATGTTATTTTTACATTTTTTTCTTATGCTCTAAACAATGTAATGATGTGAAACAAAATATTAAATTCAAAAACTTTTTTTTCTGGGTCCCAGGAGGATATACAAGCCTCAGAAAGCTGATAGACAGGAAAAACAACATGTATTTTACATACCATGATGTAGTAGCGTGATAAAAATCAGAAGACAAATGGTCACTGTGTTTTGTTGTGACTTCTGATCAACATTTCGACAGAGAATGTTTAAAGCAGGAAATATGTTGTTTAGGATTCGCGGGGGAATTTTTCAGCAATTGTTCATCCAAGCATCCAAACAAGACAGCTTCCTCGTCTGAAAAACTATGTTTGCAAATTGTAAATAATGCTGTTTTTCCTGCCTGTGGTTGATCCTAATGTTTGGATATCACACCTAAAATCAGCCTTTACACTCTTTTCCTCCTTCTAATGATGAGTGTAATGAAAGTGAGGCAGGCCAGACATAAAAATTTCCTGGAACAAGCCTAAACTAAAAATGCGCAAGCCTGTATTAGGGATTACTATTCACAAAAAGTTTTGTTATTCAAATCTTTAACATGGCAGCCTACAGCTATATGACCAATATATCACCTGAGAGTTGTGTAACTAAAGAGAAAAGACACAGAAAACTAAACAGAAAAACAACACAAAAGTGTAAAATGATGCAATCATGCTCATAAGATATTTGCACTCCTGACCTCAGTGAATGCCCCTTTACAGGAAGTTCTTCCTGAACTTTCATTTAGAACATATTAGCAGATTAGGCACCAAAAATGAGCAGTTAATGTGTAACGCAATGTCCCATGCTATTTATAGCACTCTGCAATTTCATTTTTTAACCCTGAGGGAAACCTTGCTTTTGATTGACAGCTGCTAAGAGTTTCTCTCTTTAAATATCAATGGTATGAAATCCATTATGATTTAGTGCACAGGCCATACAGAGCAATGTGAACAACAATCCAGTCCTTAGGTTTTTTAGACTAGTTTGTTTTAAATACACACATACAGTTTTTCAGGTGCTGTCCCACCCACAGATATGATACGCTGTTAAAAGCAGGGTGTAAACAAAACAAATTTACGTCAGCTGTGGTTGCCAAAAAATACCAAAAGTACCAAAATATGTTTTGTACATTTATAATATTCTGACAACCACTACACAGGTTTTAAAGAGAAAGCCACATCTAGAATCCACAAGCTGAGGTAAATGAAGTTGCATGGCATCACACACAAATATAAAACACTATCATGGGAACACACATGACACTAAAATAATGTAATAAACATTAATATAAGTTGTAATATAAAACCCTAATATACATAACTGACAACCAAAAACTATAAAAATTATTATTTAAATAAAAAGACATCAAATGTGAACAGGATTTTTAATGTAAAATTGCATGAAATGTTGAGCGGATTCGTGAACACCTCTGATTGGCTATTGTGTTCACACGCTCATCAGATATGTCAATGATCAACGCACGGGAGCGTTTGAAAGCACACAGAAGTGTTTGAATTTGAAAGCGTTTTGAAAGCGGGAGTGTTTGAAAGCAGGCGTCTATCAGCGGACCGGTCCTGCTTTCAACGCCTGCTTTCAAACGCTCCCGTGTGTATCTGTGTAAGCGCTCGGTGAAGAGCGTCATTGATGTCTATTTACAACATGTTTTTGAAGCGTTGACGTTTTTGAGCGTAGCCAATCACAGACATATCTGATGAGTATGTGAACACAATTGCCAATCAGAGGTGTTTACGAATCCGCTCAACAGCGTTCAAAGCGTCACATTTTTAAAATTTCAGTACCGACTTGGTATCATGGTCGGCACTTTTGACAACACCAAAAGCCACAATCCCTCAACCAATGGTGTGAGTTTGGGGGTGGGACTATCTATTAGTTCAGAATGGAAGGCAGGGGGAGTGCTCGGGAAACCTGTTTGGACACAGTCATTACAGAAGTGTGAAATGCACAACTGTAATACTCTCTGTGTAATTATGAACATTTATGACTAATAGTTTCTGTAAACCATTTGTCTTAATGAGGCAACCTGACCTTAATGTTGCCTTTATGTGCTATTGGAATAATCATAAATATGAGTTTCGTAGTCAGAAATTGGACATGAACAGCCTCACAAATCGTACTTCTGACTGGGAAACTCTGAAATAATTTTGATACCTGAATTGGGTGGGACATAAACTGTAAACATGGTGGACAAGAGAACTATTGCTGTAGTGACTGTTAAGTTTTATTGTTTTTTTTCCCACTACATCTTCATTGCTCTCTTTTGCAGTTATAGTCGTGTATATTTACATATATAAATAACCATTTGATGCATATTTTATGTATTTTACACAGCGGGGAAAAGAAATGACCCAAATTCCAGAATCGTCAACAAGCTGACTATCTAGGTAGAGTGGTGAATGTATACAATAGCGCGTGTAATGTTTATATGGTTGCCAATGAATGGACACTACATTTTATTCAAATTCTGTTGGATAATGAATAAATATTTCAATACATTTTGACTTTAATAAGATTTCCCCAAGAAATGGGCAAGAATGAACCGGTGTCCTCCATAGTTCCCATTCTTTCCATCAAAAAAGGCATGTGAATGCAACTTGTAATTACAACTTCAGAAGTGCGAAGGAGGAAATTTACGACAACACATGAAGGCAGCATAATTCCATATAAGAATGGTGACCATAGTCATGATGACCATGCAAAATAATATACCATCTTTGGGCCTCCTTTGCTCTTGTAATTCCATTTTATATTTGGAAATGCAAGATGCACTTTAGAAGTTATAGAATTTAAATAAAACACCATCTGATTCTAAATGACACTGAGCCGACGGATAGTGTGCAGCAGTATGTTAGAAACAAACATAATTTCTGTCTAACATACTGATAGCCAAGGAATTTACAGCTATAATGAATTCAGAAAGAAGTGATTGTAGGGTGCACTGAAGAGACAGCATGCTGCTGATTACTTAACCAAATTACTTATCGACCAATGAAATTGAGGCTGCAGAATCAGCGGCTTCAACTCCTACCTCTCTTTTCACACACACACACACAGAAGGGCCATTCAGGGGACCCAGCAGCACCCCCTCTCTGTTACATCACCAATCATGGCCTGGAATCCTGGATTACCTCATTGAATACTAAAAGTCTGTGCTTGTGAGAGCTCCTAGCACACTGCAGCCATTATCTGCCCATCATTCACACTCAGGTACCTTTCCTTCCTCCTCTCTTAAAGAGATATGCACATTTTGCAACGGTATTAAAAATGACCAGCCTCAACACTGTTTCAAGTAGCATCAGTGCTTTCAAGAAATATGAAAAAACAAAAAAACATCACCACAGATCTAGGGTGTTGTGGTAATTGGCAAGCTGTAGCAATGCAGTTGAGTTCCAGCTGGTTTCTAGGTGGTTTATTGGTATGTCTTTGTGATATTTTGGTCTCTCCTTCAATGCAGGGTTTTTTTTTTTTTTCGCCTGTTTTATTATTGGCGAGATGAGAATCTTAAGCACAAATGGTAACATGTCTACACTAAAAATGTGCTACAAAGGTCTTGATGAAACAGTTTCACATCCTCTTCTGAAAAAGGAGTGGAAAATACTCTTGTATGAGCGGGGTGACTCTGAGTTCAACATTAAACCTTACAACATTAAACTCAACAAAAACCTTACAACTCCTTTGACCAATTAATTTCCATGACTTAATACTTCATGAACATTATATATAAAAAAAAATTCTATATAATTCACAAGGAGCCAATTAAATATTGTTGAGCATGACTATAGCCTATAGACCTGATATTTCTAGACATTCAAGGTATTCAAACCTCATTGGTTCTTGTGTGATGACATCATAACATTAAGTCACATGACACAAAAGAGCTAATGAATTTTGATATTATTGATTTGGAGTTGATCAATGCTTTCAATTTGATTTAAGAATTAATAACACTGGATTACTTTTACGCTTTCTGAAACTTTCGGTCCCCATTGGCTATTATTCATAGAGTGGTCACTATAAGAAGAGGGCATAAAAAGAGTCTACTGTACCTAAATTCCAAAGTCTAGTAAATTCATTTTAAGGCACGACACAGAATTAGGCCCTGTTTACACGCATAACTTTTGCTGCGGTTACGCCTGTCGTTTACACTACTCCAGCGTTTTCAACCCTTGAAAAATGAGACTTTCGAAAACGCTGCAGAGCCCGTTTCAGTTTGAAAACCCTGGGGTTTCGTTTTAGTGTAAACGGACCAAAACTGAGGCCCCAATTACACTAGTGCGTTTTTGTTTTAAAATGCATACGTTTTGCTACGGTTACACCTGTCATTTACACTGCGCCTGCATTTTCGAACCTCAAAAACTGAGACTTTCGAAAACGCTGCAGAGCCCGTTTTAGTTTGAAAACGCCGGGGTTGCGTTTCAGTGCATTTTAAAACGCCATTTTAAAACGCCATTTTAAAACGAAAACGCACTAGTGTAAAGGGGACCTAAGAATAACACTGCACTTCTGTACTGCATATTGGATTTAATTCTCCAATAGCAAAGACCAAAACTTCCTCTATTCACACCTGAATTCCCACAGAATATACAGAAATCAAAAGAGAACTGAGAGCTCTTGAGTACTTTCTTTTCACTATAGCCTACCTGCTGGGGAAGTTTAGATGTGTTTTTTATCCTTTTGAAACTTACTGTCAGCGAAGTTGTTAACATATAATATAATATAATATAATATAACATAATGTTTTTCACCATGTTTAATCAAATTTTTGCCATATAAACTTATCTGCAGTGTGAAAAATTCATTTTTAATAGTGCAACTACTCCATCTCTCAAATAAAAATTATAATAATTACACATAATATAATATTACAAAAAATGTTTAAAATAGTTTTAGATGGAGTATACCATGACACACTGGAGGACAGTGCTGACATTGCTTGAAATTTCATGCCAGTTACGCAATTATAGCATGCAGACCATCCAACAAACAAGATCTTTTCCTGTGGCGTCAAAACAAACTGGTGGAAGAGGAACTTCCCACATTTCATTGAACAGAGCAAGGCAGAATAGTTACGATCATGTAAGGAGATCCGACATGCTGAACACGTAACAAATGATTAACTCAAATGCTAAACTATTTGCCCCGGAATTATTTGGTCAAGAACGAACAAATATTGTTTCAATGTCTGTGTAGTTGTATAATAATGTAATGAGCTACCAGAGGAGGAGAATAGCCGAACATTTGTTTTCAACAAATGTTCACACTAGTAAATGTTGTGGAAATTTGCATCATTAGAGAAACGGGCTGCACCACTGCGCTAAAATTAGACTCCCCACCTATAAAGTGGTGTCCTAATTACTAAACGAAGCGCAAAGATATTAATGAGCACATCAGCACAGACTAGCAACAGCCAAAAGACATAAACACTGCAGGCGTACACAACTCAGCAAAACAAAATAATTAACAGTTAATAATAGTGACTTTTTTGCATTGCTAAAATGACGTATTTAATATTTATCTTATAACAAGAAACTTTTGTCATTTTAAAGTCGGCATGACACGGAAGTTGCGATAGTCTTTTCTTCTCTATTGCAGTGTTGGGGAAAGTTACTTTTAAAAGTAATGCATTACAATCTGGTGTTACTCCGTAAAAAGTAACTAATTGTGTTACTTAGTTACTTTTTATGGAAAGTAATGCGTTACATTACTTTTGCATTACTCTTTCTCATCTGTTCAGGGCTGTTTGTATGTTTTTGTAACAACAAAAAAGTTCTATTTTTGGCAAATGTAAAGGCCCTTTCACACCAAAAGTGAAATGAATAACCCCTACGGCTGAAGGAAAAACAAATTCACGTCTGTACAGTAGAGGAGCTCAACAAACAAGCCTTTTAGCTGTTTTGCCATTCTGGAATACAGAAGAATAGGATGCAGGTGAAGAAGTAAATAAGTAAATGTATGCTCACATTTAGTCTAGAACTAGTCTATAACCATCATATTTACAAAGCGCACACAACGCCTCTGCAGTTATGATACTTTACTAGTTACTTGAAAAAAGTAATCTGATTACGTAACTCACATTACTTGTAATGCGTTACCCCCAACACTGCTCTTTTGTGACATGCATTCAAGTGAAACGGCTTCACAAACAAGAAAAATTGTAGGGCGGGACTTGATTTTGTCCATTGGGAATTGATTGGATCATTGTGGTTTGCTATTGGTCGATCTCATGTGAGTGACAGGTTGTCCCGCCTTCGCGTCAATAAACGTCATAAGAAAAGAGAGATGTCACTGCAAGAGGGAGATTTTGTTTTATTAAAGATTATGAGGGCTCATGAATTTAAAAAAATAATGATGTGCACAAATAAATAATTTATAATAAATGGGTCATTGATAAATAAAGCTTCAAAAAAGGTGTTTTAAAAAAAATTAAAAACTGATGTGATGCATAATTTTGAGTCATGAACAATGTGTTAAACAAGTTTCAGTTGTTAAATGACATTTCAAAGTGTTTAAATTCATTTTTTGACTGTTTTTATGTCAGGTGGTACAACCATATAGTTGTATACTGTAGTTGTACCACCTGACAACCTACCCATAATTGAAATTAGCAGTTTTTACCAGTATTTGAGAGAGATCTACAAACCTTTTCACTCTGTCACAAGGATCAGTTAGGGTCCTCTAGATGATGCATTATCATGTTTACTGTTATTACCTTGTCAATTTGTAATAAAAGAGCTTCGTTTGCAGTCGTGCCACCCTGACATTTAAGAATATACAAATTGCTGGACAAAAGTTTTTTAATTATCTCAACAGCTTTAAAAATACTGATATATTTTAAAATTTGTTTATATGAAAGGTTTCGAACCTAAAATGATGCCATAGTATTTAGTTTTTAATTTTTTTATTATTAAGACACCATTAGGACAGTTGCACCATCTGCCATTTCGTGGGTTTAAGATAACAAAACATAAAATAATATGTATTATTTAAATGCACTACTAATAAATTCAAACTAAATAGGTTTTATAGAATAAAGTGATATATGTAATGAATTTATCAAATTATTTTAAAAGGAAATAATGCACTTGGACACAAAAATATGCACGTCATGTCACTGACCCAAATACTGCAAAGTTCCATGAAAAAATAAGAAATGCCTATTTTGATTTCATATGACTTTAAATAGTATACACATTGTTGATATTATAATTGCTTGCTGAGCTGAGTTTGAACAGAGCTTTTGCAATGTTTTAATGATTAGGTGGAGAAAGAAGGAGTATGGGATAGGAACAGGACCCAGGCCAGACTCAAACCCAGTCTCTTATAGGTATATACCAGCCAAATACTTGGGTAAAGATTCATTGAAAAAAGCAACATCTCTCTCTCTAAACTCGATTGGATACAAACTTGCATCTCTAGTAATCCTAATCTACTCCTCCTATGCTGCTCACACTCATGCATGAGTGACGTTCCTGTCGTGCACATGCACAAGGATCTGGGGTCTTCCAGTGCACTGCGCTGTGTGAGATGCATTAGCATAAGCTGACCTACATATCCGGGACTGCACACCAGCGCTACGCATTGTGCCCGCCAAAATGAATGGCACCTCAGCCATGCCACTGCTGAAACCACGATCACTATGGAAACCAAAACTTCACTGGCAGGCCTCCAGAGTTTCTTGTGCTATCCCACCAAACTCAAACCCACAGAGAAGACAGTTCACGCTTACAAACCTGCTGAAATGGACACTTCAGGGATAGATGCACAGAGAATTGCATTTAATGCACAGTTATCAATTATCTAAGAGCAGCACTGAAAGCTCTTGACTCTATAAGTGATGGTAATAGCTAGCAAAAAGCGATGGAATCAGATGGTAATAATACCATGTTGTTGTGATATATGGGTCAATAATTAATGAGAACATCTGAGATGATAAAAAAGGAAAACTCTTTAAAAATGCATTTTAAAATGGCAAATTCTTATATATATATAATATAATATAATATATAATGTTTTCCCCCAAACTTGTTTTTTAGTTATGTGGTGTAAGCATGAAATAAACAGCATTGAAATACATTCATATATATTGTTTTAAATAAATGTATTCCTATTTAACTTTGCTAATTACCTAATTAATTATTTATTTTGCTTAATTTCTTATTTATATTGCTCACAATGAAACATGTATGCTAAAAGCAAGGTTGTGATAATTTAACTATGATATTATCTTTTACGTTATAATAATATCATTCATTTTATGCATTTAAGGCAAGAGACCCCAGGTGAATAGGGTAAAAATAGGTTAAAAAAAATACTAGATATCACCATACTTCCCCAGTCGATTGATTACATTAAGAATTGCAAACATTTTGGTATTACAAGTAGTGCTGTCAAACGATTAATCGCATCCAAAATAAAAGTTTGTTTACATAATATGAGTGTGTACTGTATATTTATTATGTATATATAAATACACACACATACATGTATATTTAAGAACTATTTGCATGTATATACTGTACATATTTATATAATTTATATTATAAATATTTTATATATAAATATAAAAAAAATTCTTAAATATATACATGCATGTATGTGTATTTATATATACATAATAATTATTTACAGTACACATTATATATACATAATTATACACAGTATACACATATATTATGTAAAAACAAACTTTTATTTTGGATATATATATTTGTTAAATATATACATGCATGTGTGTGTATATATATATATATATATATATATATATACACATATACACAGTACACACTCATATATTCTGTAAACACAAACTTTTATTTTGGATGTGATTAATCTTGATTAATCGTTTGACAGCACTAAAAGTTTTCTGAAATGTTATATTTAAATATGCAAATGAGGCGCTATCTAATTAAATATGCACTAATTTGCATACAATTTTTTTAGGAACAGTAAAATCATGCGAATTACATATGAACAAACCCCTCAGTAATAACCTTTAAAATATAGACAGGAATTAAACTATAAAGTTTGGTGTGTGTGTGTAAGTTAAACCTGCTGAAGTGGAGATTTCTGCAGGAGAAAAAACTCACTTCGAGAAAACTTTTAAAGATATGTAGGCTATTGTAATTGAAATCTACATTCGCAAACAGACAAAGTGCAATAAAGCATGCCTGTCGTGTCTCATTCTGTAAGTAACACTCGCGATAGTTTTATCCGTCAAATCCACTCAATTCTGGCAGAACCGCATCCCTCCCAACCGGAAGCGCAGGATTATTCTGTCATACATTACAGGTACGTACCTGCACAGGTGAAACCTTCCCGTCTTCAAACGCTTAGATTACAAAAAGCTGCAAAGATACTCCAAAAGGCAACAAAACTGATGTTTAGAATCCATCTTTTTAATGCTGATGCGCTTTAATCGTCACTCCGCAGGGATACAGGTGTGTTTGTGGGAGTGGTTATAAACGACTGGTACAGTGCCACTCACACTCATGAGGGCACTTGGCAGCAACTCACCTAACCTGTTATGCTCTTCATTTGACTCTGATAGAATGGTTGAAAACCCCTTCCCCCTACGCAGTCAAATTAGGCTTATACTTATGAGCACGTTTTGACTCTCTTAAAAAATAACTAGGTAATTAAATATAAACTCTGTACCTACTCTACTAGACAAATAAAAGTTTTCCATACGCACCGCGTAGAGGTCTTGTTAACCGGTGTGGCAGATGAAACGGATGGAGAAGCCGGTGAGGGGCTGCGGCCGTACACACAAACAGACAAGCAAACCATTGACATGCAGATCACTTGGCAGGGAGCTCCAGAAATGGAGTCTGACTGGGCGTTTGATCAGGGTCGAAACGCTGCTAATAAATACAGTCCCGGATGCAGCTCTTCAAACGCAGAAATATAACAACTGTAGGTCGCCTCCTATATCAGAATAAGTTTTTGTCCACATGAGGACGCATATTACGGGGTTGCTTGACTCTTCACGGTTAAATTTTCTTCATTTTACACCCTACGATAAGTTTAGACAACTTTAATTTTACATATTACATAAAGAAAGTTTCAAACGTCGTTATTTCAGTTACCACACTACAAGAATACTTCTAGAGGCTGTAACTATGGCAACAATAGTTCGCGAGCTAGCGGTTAGGAGGATTGGTAATGGCATAAAACAAAGTCGAAAGAGTAGGCTACTATTTTTATTAAGTTAGTCATTTACATATGTTTACATATAATAAGTAGTTAGGTCTATATATCACAAAACGTACGTTTATTTGATTGATATTATATTTTGATGAAAGTTTCAAATTTCGTTGTTTCAGTTACCACACAAGACCCCTCGTGATGCTAACAACAGTTCGCGAAGGATCGGTACAGTAGAAAAAGTAGGCTAATATTTTTTATTAAACATTTACATATGTTTACATGTCTTAAGTAGGTCTATATCACAAAACCTAGGCTACGTTTAGTTGATTTTTTAAAGATAGTAAGGTAAGAGCTTGATATGCGTTTATTAGCCTAGTAGCTACTTTAAAAAAATGAAATCTCTGTAAAATCAACAGTAGGCTACATGAATATCCGTTAAGTATCATTGAATCTACAGATTAGACATTCAAAGTCTTGGACTGCAGAGAGACAGAGCACCTGTTACACAATGTAAAAAACAATCCAGCAAAGCTTGACATATACAAAATAATAGTCAGTTTAAAAATGGAACAGTTGACTAAATCTTTTTAGACAAAATATTTTTTAAATATATATATCTGAAAAGTTTGCATTTGTGTTTTATCAGGCTTTAATGACCCATATAGTGAGAATATGGAGCTCAAAGTTGAGCAGGAAAAAACTAATTTTATTCAGAGGCCCAAAGTGAGCAAAATATGTAATTTGGTGCAAACGTTGTTGTTTATATCTCCAAAAATGAAGATGAAATTGTGATCGAGATTTTTATGACAGTATAACAGACCATTTACACAAAATGCATATAAATTAAGTTGGCACTCTATATCTGCCAAAAATATGTCTTTGTAAGATGATATTTGAGGCTTAGTTTTATGATCAAAACTCTGTAGTTTTAATTGTGAGGGGCAAAACTGCAACGCACAATGATGATTGAAAGACTGACTTGATACTTTTTACATGATTTTTCTAATATGGTGTATGGATAATCAAGTAAACACATGTGGCTTCAGTCCAGTAAATGTTCATCTTAAAAGTTATTCTTACATTTTTTACGATTATACTAAAAGGCCTTTTACTTACTAAAAAGTATGAACTATCAATCAGACGACAGAAGTCATGTAGTAGATTTTGTAAAACAGGATTTTTTAGCAAAGTTTTGATTATGTTGTTAATTTAGAGGCCTTAGAAATTAATGTATAAAATATGATGCAGTAGGCTTTATAGGGTTAAGAGTAATTGTGTAAGCCTGGCCTAACATGTGTATAGTGCCACCACATTAATCTATCTACAAGTTATTCTTTTTTAATTTTACTTAAAACATATAATAATATATCTAGTTCCATGTTAGCATTGATTGAAGTAGCCTAAACATTGTTTTTTATAGAGCAAAAGTTCTTATCAGTCAGTTGTTCATGTAGGTACTTCTACACCAAACCGTAGGACAGATAAGTTTTTAACTGATGCAATTATTGCTTCATTATTAAGATTTTGAAACCTGAGACATCAGCAGCACTTCCCTTTGGTTTCGCTTTTGTAGGCTCAGATGTTAATTTGTATACATCGCCCCCATGTGGTTAAGAAAAGCAGCTAAATCATTCCGAAATTGATAAATCCAAATCATTATGAGTATATTCTTGGATATACTAACTGAAGTATGCCATCACTTAAATTCACATAAATTTTTTATAATGAATGAACAGGCTATACCTTAGACTTTGTCACTGCACAACATTGCTGTTGTTACAAAGATATTTGGAGAACAGAATAAAATAGAAAATTGTTTTGCTACACAATCAGAATACACTTACCAGAGGCTTATCTAGTGTAACAGGGCTTGGGACTGTGGGACTCTGTGTCTTTACTGTCATACTATTGTCAGGTTTTGAGGATTCTGGTTCTCTCATCGTATCTATACTCTCATATACATTCTTGTCTTTATCCATGAGGTTCCACATTTCTTCGCTCCAGCCAGCTCTAATGAGCATCTGAATATCTTGATCCAGGGACTTCGAGTCCACCCGAGGCCTCTCTGTCGACTCTTTTGGACTCGCAGGTGATTTTATCTCCAATTCTGAGGATTGAGTTGTGTTGTCTGTAAAAGCAGGTGGCAGTAATATAGAGGGTGGTGTTTCCCCATTAGATGGAGAATCAGGCTTGGAAATAACATTGTCATAAATCTGGAGTTCAGGCACAGGACCGGCCTCTGCTTCAACCTTTATGGGATCTGGATCCAAACCCTTCAGTTCGAAGAATTCCTTTGGAATAATATATGTTGATATTCTATGGCCGTCTTTCTCTGTGTCTCGTTTTATGGAGTTAGGGACTCGAAGCGTGACTTCATCGGGCTTAATGTTGGCAGGAAGACTATCAGAAGCGGTCTCGGAGCTGGACTTGAGGGGTTTGCATCCACTAAACTCTTCTGGAGGGTCCAGTGGAGTTTGGTTGGTCTCAGGTGCGAGCTCAGTCACATACGTAGCTGGGATGAAAAAAGGCTTGTCTGTCTCATCCCTTCGGACGTGCCACCAGGTTTCATTGGTCTTGGATACTAGGGTGTAGTGCTCGTTGGGTTTGATGGACACCGTTCTGCCATCTCGAGCAGTGTATTCGTATTCAAATTTCACCAGAACCTGCTGTGAAAGTGACATAGTGGCCCTCTTCTGCTGATCCCAAACCTGTTGTGTGGCTGGTGTTCAGTGCAAACAGGAAGTCAAGGTTCATATATAGTCATCATGGGATCTGAAGATAAAAGGAGAAAAAAACAATAGGTAAATTGTTTGAAATTACTCAGATCTGAAGCTCAGACGATTCAAATAAAAAAAACCCCCAGAAAACAAAACTTTACATATAAATTTACTAAGAATATAAAAACAAAAATCAAAATAAACAAAAATAAAAACACAAAACTTTACACATTTACTACGAACAAGAAAATAAACAAATAAATAAAAAAAAAACAGAAAACAAAACTTTACATATAAATTTACTAAGAACAGGAATATAAGAAACAAAACAAACAAAAAATAGAAAACGTAAAACAAAACTTTACTCACAGATTTACTACAAACACGAATATATATATATATATATATATATATATATACACACATATATATATATATAAATCAAAACAAACAAAAAACACAAAACAACTTTACATATAAATTTACTAAGAACAAGAAATAAAGAAATAAAACAAATCAAAACAAAAAACACAAAACAAAACTTTACTTAAAGATTTACTAGGGACAATAACATAAAAAAAAAAAAAAAATCAACTCAAAACAAAACGTTACTTAAAGACTTGCTAGACACAAGAATGTAAAGAACACAAAACTAAAAGCCAAAAACACAAAACAAAACTTTAGGTGCTCTTTTATCTTGAGCCAGTAAGTAACAACCTAGCAACCACATATCAATGCATTAGCAACCACCCACAGCACCCCTAGCATCATGAAAATGTAAAGTTAAAGATAATTATTAGCCAAAAAGAATATGTATGTATATGTACTGTAAATTAAATCAGTCACTAATAGGTAGTGCACATATCGGCAAAAATGGCAAGAAAACAAAGGTTCTTTTAGAGCATTTACCCTAAATATCTGTTTATATATACACAGGTGGTTTATGATAAAATATACTGTTTGTTTATTAGATTACAACTAGCTTTTCTTATGGGGTGGAACAAAATATTTGTGACACAGAGGAATCCAGATAAACCAGGAGAACTACAGGTGTGTCAGAGTGAGAGATGAGAGAAACCTGTCATGATGTGTAACAGCAGACTACCTCAAAACAGAATATTCACACTGAAGATTAGGCCCAATGCAATCTCTACTTTAAAGGGTTAGTTTACCCAAAAATGAAAATACTGTCATTAATTACCCTCATGTAGTTCCACATCCGTAAGACCTTCGTTCATCTTCAGAACACAAATTACGATATTTTTGATGAAATCCGATTGCTCAGTGAGGCCTCTATTGCCAGCAATATCACTGAACCTCTCAAGATCCATAAAGGTACTAGAGACATATTTAAAACAGCTCATGTGACTACAGTGGTTCTACCTTAATATTATAAAGCGACGAGAATACTTTTTGTGCGCCAAAATAACAAAATAAAGACTTTTCAACAATATCTAGTGACGGCCGATTTCAAAACACTGCTTCAAAGCTTTACGAATCTGTTGTTTCGAATCAGTGGTTCGGATCGCGTAAACGAAGCCTCGTTTACTGAAATCACATGACTTTGGCGCTCCAAACCACTGATACGAAACAAAAGATTCGTAAAGCTTCGAAGCTTCATGAAGCAGTGTTTTGAAATCACCCATCACTAGATATTGTTGAAAAGTCGTTATTTTGTTTTTTTTGGCGCACAAAAAGTATTCTCGTCGCTTCATGACATTAAGATTGAACCACTGTAGTCACATGAACTGTTTTAAATATGTCTTTAGTAACTTTCTGGGCATTTGAAAGTGTTAATTATCTTGCTGTCAATAGAGGCCTCACTGAGTCATCGGATTTCATCAAAAATATCTTCATTTGTGTTCCGAAGATGAATGAAGGTGTGGAACGACATGAGGGTGAGTAATGAATTACGTTATTTTCATTTTTGGGTGAACTAACCCTTTAATAAAACCAGAAAGCAGTGAAAAAGTGATGAAAAGATGCAGGCATAAAGAAGAGAGAGAGAGAGTAGAGGAAAAGGTAGTGCTGGAGAGATAATATAGTAGCGACCCTCAGGGCTGGACGGGCTAAAATTTGGCCCTAGACAAATCCAGTCCATCCGGCCCACGAGTTCCCCCGTGAATGTTTTTTCTGGGGTTAGGGCCTTAAATTGGAGTAAATAAATGAATAAATAAAATAAGAGAGGAACAAATAATGATAGATATTATTGAATTGACTGCAAATGCAGTTAACAAAAGTTAATATTGCATTTTTGTCAAATAAAAATGCACTGATTTTGAGCTAGGATGCTGTAAAGTAAATTTACTGCTATTAAATTCTGTCATCATTTACTCACCTTCATGTCGTTCAAAACTTTCCCTCTTCTGTGAAACACAAAAGAAGCTATTTTGAAGAATATTTTGTTTTTAACCAAACCATTTTGGTTAGGCTACCATTGACTTCTATTGTATGGACAAAAAACAGACTCTTGATTCATATAAATGATCCGATTAATCATTAACATATATGTTAAAAAAGATACTGCCTTGCTTCAAAGCAGTTGTTTTTACTTTTGCTTTGTAACTTGTAGTGCATCTATATTGCTTGTCAAAAGACTATATATTAAATTTGTATATTATGTTAAATTATGTTTAGTTCCCCATCACTAACAAGAGAGAAACAGATACTAAAAGCATGAACACATAAAGCGGCAGACAGCTCTTCTGCACAGCACAGGCTACAGGAAGTGAGTGTATTTTGCAGAGGAACGCTGCACTAACCCCAAACTTACACAGAAGAAGAGACGCCAAAATAGGGGAAACATGAACTCGTAAAACAGGAAAACATACATCATGCTATGTGCAAACTGCAATCTCAGTTCCATTGTGGTTGTTGCAAAATACTAATTACATAATAGCTAATGCATAATGCATCGATGTTTCTGTGATGACTGATTAAATAACTCATTATTTTAATTATCATAAAAACAGCCACACCACTAGCTACTGACAAAGACAGGAGTGTGTGTTTTAAGTACAGCCATCATCTGCTGTGCCTTCATGGAATGAACTACAGCCGGTAAACGCCTCTTATGTCAAGAAAAATGTGTCCAAACCACTCGAAATCACATTCAGGTACTGACTGCATCCAGCAACTGGTTTGACAGTGTGTTCAAGACCACTGAACAATTATGAATACTTCCATATGAAATGTACACATATGACTTGCACACATAGCCTACATATGTGTGAGAGTGTGTATGTAAAGGATATAGTTTATATATTTACAGTATATATATATATATATATATATATATACACACACACACACACATATATATGTATGTATGTATATAGGCTTACAGTGACTTTATAGTGACATTAATAAATGAATGTTAATTACCTTTGAATTATTTTAATCTCTTGCTAATATCCTAATATATTTTAAATATAATTTCTGTTTCATAACTTAAAAAATAAAGCCTAGCAAAGCAAAACAAAATACAAAACAGAACTCTCGTTTTGGTACATGGTTGGGAAAGTACAACTATCATCAGTCTCTGAGAAACATAAACTTATCATTGCAGTAACATACAGATTGCAAAAAAATAAGCTGTTCATAACAAAACTACGTGCAAATCAGGGCAAAGTGCTGCATATATTTTAAGCGCAATGACATTAACATATTAAGGTGATGAATGAAATAAAGATAAAATTAATTTACCATTGGAGAGCAGAACAATCCCTCGACTCCTTCTTCTCTGAGATCTAACTGGATAATTTAGTAACGAACTATCATCTCTGTCTCTCCCTCTATTAATCCGGGATGTGTCAGCCCCATACTTCAGACCTGTAGTGCTGTTGTGTAAGTGTGAGAAAAAAATGTGCCCAGATTTGTGTTGCTAGACGAGTTTGAGCGTGGCTGAGTGGAAGCGAGCAGGAGGGTGTGTGAGAATACACACATTAATCCTCATACTAGCGAGTGACTTACAACAAAACTGCATATTTAAAACCATCAGTACACAGTCAAAAGCTGGAAAAACTGAGAAATGAGGAAGCATAAAATAAAAACGAGAAACGTTGATGAGAACTTAGCGCTAATGTGTTTTTAACCATTGACATGGCAACACTGGCAGAGGCGTGAATATAAACTGAAGGGCTGTACTTTGCGTGTTTCATTAAAGCCTATTTTGGCATTATTATGACTCATATTTCCGACTCATATTTGGAGTCCAGACTTCAAACATGGGTGTTGGCAGGACTTTATGGAATCTTTATGGACGTTTTTAGGTTCACCCTTCAGTCAATGGTGTTATTCTCTCTCGTGTTTTCTTTCTCTCTGTCTGTGCCGTGCTGATAACATGCTCCAGGTCAACAGGAAATGGCATGCCCCCTTTTCAAATACTGTATGGGGTGCGGTTGAGGTAAAATAGGTTATCATTGAGAAAAAGACATCCACATATTCATGCTAACATTACTAATAGACTAATATATCACCATAGTTCATTACAGAACATTAAGACATTACATTTTTTTAAATATGCAAATGAGGCATTATACCGCGTCAAAGTAGCTGGAGCAGACACGCACGGGCGAGTAATGTACACAATCTCCCGCGAAAGCCATTCCGCATTATCTAATTAAAAATGCAGTAATCTGAATAAATTTCCAAAACAGAAATATGAAGATTGGATAAAGCCAGGCTCAAAGTTCATGGTTCATTTTGTTGTCATTTTTTTAGAGGAAAAAAAAAACTCGTGGAAAAACCTAACAGTCCTCTAGCGGTTAAAAACAAAACTAAATGCATTTTGCGGAAGAACACGTTTTGGTTGTGCTTCGGCTCTGCGTGACGTGCAGATGAATATGACCCTATCAGTGTTGCCAAGTCCGCAGTTTGGGCTACTTTATCACTGTTGCCGTGGGTTGTTTTTCATGTCCGCGGGTTAAAGCGACCCCAAATAACATGATATTTAGCAACTGGAATGCGAATTTTACCAGGGGAACCCCGCCAAAAACGCGATTTTTCCCGGGGGACCCCCCTGAAATGCCAATGGGCTAGTTTGGGACTAGTTTTGAGTAGCAATTGGGCAGGTTTTGTTGACCCTTCACAATAGATAATGCTTTACAATGAACTCTGTTAGAGAGCTACATATGGTAATTTATCTGTTCAATAAAATACTTTACTGAGAAATAAAAACGCCATCTCTGCCTCGCTTTTACATTTCAAATCCCTCAGTTCTCACCATCTCCGAAAAGCCAAGGCAATGTTGATTCTGGTTTTATTACGAGCTCTGTCACGTTCTCTTTTTGATTCAGACTCTCCTCTGTTCTGCGTTTGTTTAAAACAGGTGATTCCCCGGAGGTTCGAGATTTATGCTGCATTCACGCCACCGCATAATTACCGTAATCTTGAGAGGACAACATGAGACGTTATATTCGGAGCTGTTCACGTCCTCGGACTGGGAATTATGCGTTTCTATGGCACCACTATCAACGCCTAAATGAATCTACAGCGGTCAGGTGGTACAGCGTGTCAAAGTAGCTGGAGCAACTTTTCTCTATTTATGGATATGAGGAGACACGCACGGGCGAGTGACGTATGCAGTCTCCCGCGAAAACCAAAATCCTGCACGGTCTCAAATATAAATAGTCTTACTATACACTTAATAGTGAATCACGGTAAGACAAAAACCCGTTTTGGAAGAAAGACTGGAAAAATTTTGAACAAAAAATTTACATGGTGTACTTTGAAAGCAGGGGCGTTTCCTCCGAGGAGGCAAGGGAGGCAGTGCCTCCTCGGAAATGGACTGAAAACACGATGACTGCGGGGTTTTTTAGTGCAATCAGCTTGGTGAAATTAGAAATACAATTCGTGTCTGTGACAGACGGTGTTTACGGAGCATGACTGATGATCCAAAATAGCCTTAGTTGACTATTAAAAAGAAAAACATCAATACACAAATAAAATATATTGTTTAAACTATTATTGCCTTTAATTATTATTTTGGAATGAATGTAGAAATGCTTAAAACACTAACTTGATGAGATTGACTTGGTTTTGATAAATAGAACATTTATTACAATACATTGTTAATGTAAAATTATAAAATAGAATTGTATTTGGTTTCTTTTTGATGTAATGTTCATTTAACAATGAAGATGTGTCAACGTTAAGAGTAATGCACATGAATTTACATTGATTCATAAATAAATAAAAAATTTGCCTCCTCATTTCAGAACACCACTGCACGCCACTGCTTGAAAGATATGTAGCTCTATAGACAAATAGATAAAGTGTAATAAAATAAACACTTACATGTGTATTTTGGATGCTCTGAAAGATGACATGTTATGGAAGCAATAAAATATCAAAATTGACCAGTGCACAAAAAAGAGTTTTTGTCTGTAGAAAGTACAAATAACTCAAACTCTGACCAATTGTTTAGTTACACTGAGTAGTTGCAGTTAATTCAAGACTCTGATATTCTCACAAACTCAAATTTTTAGATTGTAAGGTGTTTGTTTGGCATAGACTGGTGTAGACAGGTGTTTAGAAACAAACACAGACAGAAAAAGAGTGCCAGGAGGTAAGAAAACAGGAAGAACCAGTCAGAGACAAATGCAGCACGATGTGGTTTGAGAATGACAAGTTAAAGACAAAAATATGTATCTTTCTATAGCAGGTGATTCAAGCAGTTTCTTTTAAGTTACACTGGCAAGAACGTACAACTTTAGTCAGAAAGCAGCTTAAAATGCAAATGAGCACACTCAGCACAGACAAAATTTCCAGGCAGTTCTGTGTGTACTATAAATAATGTTGGCTTTTATAAATAATTCAGGTAAAAGCGTCTGCTAAATGACTAAATGCACATTATTGTGTGGATAAAACATTTACTCTGAAAAAATTATTATTAAAAAGAGAATTTAAAGTCAAATTTAGATCAAAACAAAAGCATCACAATTCATGACTGTAAAAAGACTATCTGCCTGTCAATCCATGTTGAGACTTTTGCTTAGGTGACACTGCCCCCTAGTGGCAAAACAGAAGATAAGAAAGACAGAAGTCATCTGGGAGGTTTTCCTTTTACAGGTGATGTAATGAACTTGTCATAAAAATATCAGGAAACACAGCATTGTTATATTAAAAAAAAAAAAAACACTCAAAAAGAAAAAAAACAAAAACAAAACAAACTCTCATTCATTAAACCAAGAATCACATACATAAAAAAGAGTTGATCCTTTTAATCATCCAAAGAGACTGTCTGATTTTGTGGCATACATTAATAATTCACATCGGCTTATAATAGTTACATTTTTGGCACAACCAATTTTAGTGATAATGAATGCTACAATGAAACTTGAAAATAAAGGCACAGTATAGTACAAAAATGACCCGTTAAAGGAGGTTTTAAGTGTTAGTACATTTCATAATTTCATAGTTTACAACTCTCTTAGTAGGTGCGTACAATTCCTGCATATACAAGAATATGCTTATTAATGCACACAATGTTTTGTAAACTCGTAATGCTTCATATAAAACTTGGCATGTGACATTCAGATGTAAAAAAACAAACAAACAAAAAAAAAAGTAAAACGAGAAAATATAAAAACAAGAGTTATAAGATCCTTGGCATTTAATTGTCTTAAGTTTCATAAATATGACTTTATTTGGCCAGACTAAATCAATGATGACTACGCAAAAAAAAAAAAAGAACTAAGACTTATGATTCCAAACACAAACCTGCAGAAGAACAAGTGAAGGCCAGAGAATTGATTAACCATTGAATGTTGGTGTATTTATAAAGTTGCAAAGCAAAAATCATAGCTTTAATAACAGTTCTTCCACCATTGCAGAAAAGTGTACTTGTTTGGCATTGTTGACTTTTGAGAAATGAACATACATGGGTGTTCTGATGTGACTAAACATGTACGTATGAATGTGTAAATAAGTGCACTTAAGATCGAGTTTCCAATGTGTCTAATAAAACGCTTAGTGTGAAATACCGATCAATGTAAGATAACTTTTAGATGAAGTACAACAATAATATGGTACTAACCCTGGATTTTGTGCTCTGTAGATACGACAGCGACAGAGAACTTCTTCATGACCATTTTCTTAGAAACCTTCATGTTTTTAACTAACAGCTAAATTAGTCCTCCAAGTCCCTCTCTAAATACTTTTGTATTCGAACACAGCGTGGACAGACCGGACACTTGGCCTTACAGGAGGAATGAAACACCGTCTTGCAGACCTTACACCTGAGAGACAGAAAACACACAGTCACACCATCATTCTCATGATATTTAGCACACTACTGTGCTGCATGTGACTTTAACATTCACATGACTCGTGTCGGCACAGCAATCTGAAACAAGTAGTGTAAAAGTGAAAGTAGATGTGTGGTGTTTTATATTCAGTGTTGCCAGTGCTGTGGTTTTCTAGCACATTTGGGCTATTCTGTAAGAATAAATATTTCACTCACATCAGTCATTTTAAGCCAGGTTAACTAAGTTCGCCTTTGTAGATTAATTGCACATTAACACTTGTGTGAATGTGGTGAGAAGAGTGAATGAAGAGAAAAGAGTTTGCAAGTTATTAATAATGGTATCAGAATATATCAGAGAGGTTTTAATTTATTGTATGAAGATAAAAGACTTTTAAAAGAATTGGGGAAATAAAAAAAATCATCCAAATAAAATTTAAAACAGAATAAATTAAATCAAAATGTCTATTTTAAGGCCCTTTATGGGAATCCCGCAGCTGTCAACTGATTGGACACAGAAGAAAATCAGGCAAGTTTTCATTTGTTTTGGGCGGGTTTTGAGTTGGATGGGCTAGACATTTTTCTGGGACCTGGCAACCGTGTTTATATATTTTAGATATAATGTTTGTTATATGACAATACCTGGATGTGCTGTCAAACTGAAAAGGGAAGATGATGGTGTCGGAGTTGCAGATTTGACATATAAAGCCCCTCTGGGTGCAAAGGTCACAGTTGTGCACGTGCTTGGACCCAAACTCAATCAGAGACTGCAGGTAAGCTTCGTAGTGCCCGTCTGCTATCTGTGTGCAAAAAACATAAGTCTGATCATTTAGAGTACCGTAATAGCACTCCTCTCTTCAACAAGGGTTGTTCAAATTAGGGGTGTGCGATATTGACGATAAAAAATATATATAAGTGTGTTTTTGTGCTGGTACCTTGGCTGGTTTTAACCTGTTGTGGACAGCTGACTCAGAAGCTTTTCATATTCTGTGCTATGAGGCAATATCTGTCCCCTTAAACTGATTTCATTTTTTAATGAAATGATACTTTAAATATGAAACTAAAACTTGAATCAGAATCATTCATTTAAACAATTCATCAAAAGGTTGATTCATTTAGTCATTGAATCATTCATTAAACTGAATTGTTAGATTCATTCAGTAATGAAGCACTGCTATATGTTGCTCAAACATGAATAACAGTTCTATTCTGTGATTCATCTTGAAATTTTCATTGACAAAACAGCAAATACAGAAAATTATGACTATTCAGCCTCAAAATGGAACTCAAAATGTTAGCTTATTCATTGAACTGTTCTATAAAATCAATATGACATTCGCAATCATGATGATATTCAGGAAAAACAGAACTCATGATATTGCATATTGCTGAACTATATGATTTTATATACATTTGCTATAAATAGACAAAATTCATGGGGGAAACTCATTTGGTTTTTCCAAAGCTTGATAACAGCTATATTTCCATTGAAAGTTGTGAATTTAACTTGGGCGCAAAATTGGAATATCGCATAAAATGACTGCGAATAAAGCCCCGTTCCCATCCCAGGTGTTTAAGAAAACAAAACCGTCACTTACTGAGAAACTGGCACAAAATATCTGTAATGAAAATGGAATTTGCTGCAATCTGGAAAGCCACTGTGACATCATAAATGACATGCATCTCAGAGCGCACAGACGAAACGCAATAAACGCTGTCATGTTATCTTGCGTTCGGATGCTGGTGTTTGGGAACATAATCATGTGAGACGCTTCTGGGAGGTCATTATAACAAATCATTTTGATGACAGACTTTGGCTCAGGCATTTCAGAATGACCAAACCAACATTTGAGATACTGTGCGATGCGACTGGTACACTGTTTTGTCCAGTTATCCAATCACATCCACTGTTGAGGCAAAGTCACGTGAGTTTTTTGTTGCGCATCCAGGGATTTATTCGGTAAATGTTTTTCCATCATAGTTTATGCTCATGTCTTATTATCGGGAAAAAAAAAAACATTATCTGCCTCAAGTAAGTTTTTTTTATGCACTTTTTTAGAATTTATATGCAACTTTCTGAAACTGGGTCAAGATGCGTATAAATTTCCAGCATTTTTTAATGAGATATCCCAAAATTTGCATGAATGGAAACAGCTAATGTTAGTTTGCACATCATTAAAACAATAGATAATTATGATATCAGCATAGACGATACATATCGCACACCCCTAGTTCAAATTATAAACAAGAAATTGTAACAGATACCTGCTGCAAGTCCAATACACTGTATACATCACAGTTATCCAATAAATATGTCCTCTGCTGAAGTCTGGAATTAAATCGGAATTGGAATTGTTACTTATCTGTTGCAAACATCTATTAAAGACTTGATGGTGTCCAAATTCTAAACACACGCATCTAAGAACACACACACCTGGGTTGGATTTTTTTGCTGATCCCGCTGCGGCAGATGCGGATGTAGTCTCCAAGGAAACGAAGTTTCTGCCTCAGGGTTTGCACATTAGCCATGATGTCAGTGTGATCAAACAGGTCAGGATTCAAAACGTCAAGGTTCAGAAGCGGCTCGTGCTCTATTTGAGTCAGCAACTTAAAGGCCTGTCTTGAGACCTGAACATATAGACAAGAACACACAGCTGAAGAACATAAAGTCTGTAACAAATAATCACAGGAGAGAAGCTGCTTATCCTGATCTCATGTCGTCTGATATGTAATATGTTTTTGCAAGCATGTCTTTGAATCAAATCACAATTATTTGCGTACAATGTACACACTATTTATTGTTCAAAAGTTTGTGTTGTGTTCGATTTTTGCATTTATTTAATCAAAAATACAGTAAAAACAGTTATATTGTGAACTATTATTACAATTAAAAAAAAAAAAAAAACGTTTTCTATTTGAATATATTTTCAAATGTGATGCAAAACTGAATTTTCAGCATCATTACTCCAGTCTTCAGTGTCACATGATCCTTCAGAAATCATTCTAATATGATGATTTGATGCTCAAGAAACATTTCTGATTATTATCAAAGTTGAAAACAGTTGTGCTGCTTAATATTTTTGTGGAAACTGTGATACATATTTTTCAGGATCCTTTTATGAATAAAAAGTTAAAAGGAACAGCATTTATTTGAAATAGAAATATTTTGTAACATTTTAAATGTCTTTACCATCACTTTTGTTTAATTTAATGCATCCTTGCTGAATAAACGTTAATTAAAAAAATCTTACTGGCCCCAAACTTATGAACAGGTGTGTATAAATCAACATATCATGTAATGAATTTTATCAAATGACAGCCCTAAAGCTTTAAAAAGAAATAAAAAAATACTTTATTGATTTGAATTATTCATTTAAAGGGATAGTTCACCCAAAAATGAAAATTATCCCATGATTTACTCACCCTCAAGCCATCTTAGGTGTATATGTCTTTCTTCTTTCAGTCAAACACAGAGTTATATTAAAAAATATTCTGGCTCTTCCAAGCCTTATAATGGGAGTTATTTATAACTTTATAGACTACAAATCACTAGCTTCCGGTAACGTCCAGAAAAAAACTCAAGCTCTTCCGACATTTCTCTTTAAAAATTCTCATTTTAGACTTCTAATTCATGACCGTTGTTTTGTTTTGCTCTACCCTCTGCGCTTCCGCATTCATCAATACGTCATGCATCAGGTCAAAGTTCACTCCTCCGCCGGAATCGACTTGCGTACGGAAGCCAGTGATTTTAATTTATAAAATATAAATATGGATATTTTTCTTACAAAAACGCATCGCTTCGCTTCAGAAGGCCTTTATTAACCCCCTGGAGCTGTATGGATTACTTTTATGATGGATGGATGTGCTTTTTTGGGCTTCAAAATCTCGGTTACTATTCACTCCCATTATAAAGCTTGGAAGAGCCAGAATATTTTTTAATATAATAACTCCGATTGTGTTTGACTGATAGAAGAAAGTCATATCCACTTAGGATGGCTTGAGGGTGAGTAAATCATGGGATAATTTTCATTTTTGGGTGAAGTAACCCTTTAATATCTTTAAAAATATAACAATAAAAAGAGCGTGAATAACTACAGGGAACAGTAGACATTCAAGGAAGAGAAATGGGAAGTGAATGTTAATTAAAAAAATCATTTTGAAAGCAAAAATCCATGAAGTCATTAGTGCTCACCTCATGTGTTGTCAGGTCCCAGTTGTGCACCATGCGGGAGGGGATGATGGTTGCGTCTCCTTGGTGACAGGAATCACAGTAGTACTGGCCTGAGAACTCACAGAGTCTGGCTCTCCCCAGAGACACACCGATCTGCCGAGGGCATCCTGGGTACACATTTACAACAGCTTTTACTTTGTGCCAGAGAGCACAGGTACAGTGAAAAACACTTCAATATTGACACAAGAGCACATCATTTCCTCAGTCTCACAAATGCAGGCATGCGAAGGAAAGAAACATGTGGCTGATGGCTCGTTTCTGGGGCGATGAAAGGTAAAGACTGGACAAATCTAGTTTACAGTGCATGTGTATGGTTCTAATGTAATATTTACATTCTTACTGGTTTCAAACATTTGTCAAATGTATAGCATGTAAAAATGTAAAAAAAAGTCACATGGTGTAACCAAGAAAAAATACTTCTCCATACATTTTAACTTTACAAACAATGACAATACGATACTTGACATTTAAAAACCTGAAGTAACCTTGCCATATCATAAAAGATTGAAATATCTGATATATACCACTACCGGTTAAAAGATTGTGGTCAGTAAGATTTAAAAAACAACAACAAAAAAAAATGTGTCCTTGCTTTTATTCAGCAAGGGCACATTAAATGATCGAAATTGACAATAAAGACATTTATAATGTTACCTGTTCTTTTAAACTTTCTATTCATCAAAGAATTCATAAAAAAACATGTTTTCAACATTGATAATAATCAGAAATGTTTCTTGAGCAGCAAATCAGCGTATTAGAATGATTTCTGAAGGATCATGTGACTCTGAAGACTGGAGTAATGGTGCTGAAAATTCAGCTTTGCATCAAAGGAATAAATTACATTTTAAAATATATTAAAATAGAAAACATTGTAAATTGTAATAATATTTCACAATATCTCCGTTTTTACTGTATTTTTTGATCAAATAAATGCAGCCATGGTGAGCAGAAGACTTCTTTCAAAAACATAAAAAAAAAAAAATCTTACCAACCCCAGACTTTATGAGACTTATATTTATATAAATTACTGATCTAAAAGTGAGAGTTTACATGAATCTTCTTTGTGGTATCATTTCCTGTTTAATGGTTTTCTTGTCACATGACAACAAAGTGGTTTCATGCATGTTACACCACGCTAACTTGATTTGATAATGATAAATACAACTGCCTCAATGCTTTTTTTTTCAAGAAGTAATAATAATATAATAATTAAAATAATAAAGATTATACCATTATTTAATAAAACCGAACAGTTACATATTAAAGTCATTGGCCCTCATTCATGAAACATGAGCAGAATTAATTTTTTGTGTAAATCGTTCATAAAGACGTTCTGACGTAAACTGACGTATTTCACAAGTTTTTTGTTTTGTTTTTTGAGAGAACTTCAACTTTAGGTAAAACGCAGCACTCGGCACTGTCACTTTTTACCCAGCCGTCCAATCACAGTGGAGGAGGGGTGGGACAAATACTACACTGACCAACCATCCTAATTGAACAATGACTAAACAACAATAGAGAAGTTAATATTGCTGGTTACTGCATTTTTATATTCAGTAATATTCTGCAATATAAGATACTAGTAACTACCGTGGATATTCCAAAACATAGTAACCAAAGCATCTCAGCTGGAAAAATGCTTCACCTCCAAAGCGCTCTCATTTTTTCAGCTGGCTAAAAATGCTTTGGAGGACACGTTAATTGAATATGTATTGTTAGGCATATGGCCGTTCCTGGACACGTAATTTACATAGTTGTAATTCATAGGCGGGGATTATGCTAATTCACCCTTCGCCAAGAGTTTGATTGACAGGCGATCAAACTCCAATCATGACGCTGAATCCGCCATTTTGTCCAACAAACAAACCAGACAGGAGAGTTAATAATTTAACGTCGGTAGACTTGAACTTAAAAAATGGTGTGTGTTGATGTCTTTCTGCAGTTGAAACAACATACCTTCTAATGTTACTTATTTTTTGAGGGGAGTTTATTGGCAAGGTCCATTTTATGTACGAATTTACTCATATATTTACAAAAGATTAATGAACGAAGCCCAATGTCTGTATGAATTTCATTTGATTATAATTCTAAATAATTTACAGATCATTTCAGTGAAAAAACCCTCATTCCAACCTCTCGTACCTGCACATTTGTAATTTTGTGCGTCTAGTCCTCTCTCCTTAGGGACCTCAGACAAGTGAGCCAGCAACACCCCGTCACCCTTCAGTCTGTGTTGAACCAGTTTGTGGACACTCCCTCCATGGCCACCGCCGGGCGAAGAGACACCCTGAACAGAACCATCATCCTCCGTCTCCAGATACGAGTCGAGTGCTCCTCTGATCAGGCTCCTCCATCCTCGGGCTTCCTCGCCGCTCTCTGCCCTCAGCGTCATTGTGTCCCGCGCAGTCAGAATCTTAAAAAACGCAGGACTGCCTAGAGAAACATCTGGAACCACATCCCTAATGGTCCCAATGGGGTATGAGAAGAGGGGCGTCTTGGAGTCATTTAGGACCTGATAACCTCTAAGGGTCTCTAGGGAGAGCGAGAGCACAAGAGACCGCCAACCCTTCTCCTCCAAGTTCTGATAGACCACCGCTTCCTTTATGGCATCTAGTTCTGGGTCCTTATGACGGGTCCAATCTAACTGAGGGGGATCTGGAAGTTCTGAGATGGTGCGTTCGGGGCTTGAGGGTGCCGGTGAGGGGACTTCCTGATCACTGGACGTTTGCAGCACCTCCCACTGTTCGTCTCTCATCATGGGACGTAGTTTGCTGATGGCCTCCATGATACGATCGACCCAGTCTTCGGCCTCCCCTGGAGATGGGGCACGCAGGTAGATTCTTTTGCCTAGGAAGGAGAGCCGAAAACGGCCCTCGGTGCCGGAGGACAGGTGGACGTCTTCGCAGCGCAGCAGGGACAGGTTTTCGTAGCAGATGCGCTCCTCTGCATTGATGTAAAGCCGCAGCTCAAACGGAGAGAGCTCGCAGTAGTAATCCCACCACATGCCCACCGCACTGCGCCGCTCCAGCTGACCCAGCTTCAGCAAACCCCTGAACGGGTTAGGTAGACCTGAGAGAGAGAAAGAGAGATGATGTTACACACATCCACTATTTCTACTATTCCACTATTTATTGAACATCTGTCTTTTTAATCATATTGCTGTTTTATAAACTATATATATATATATATATATGGTCACACTTTAGATTATGGTCCAATTCTCACTATTAACTAACTACTAATAACACACTAGAGCCTACTCTGCTCTGATTGGTCAGACAGCCCAGTCTGTTGTGATTGGTCTACGGTTTACAGCACATGTCGGAAACGAAACGCTATTACCATATCTGAACAACTACAGTGAGGGTCAAAGTAGACATTGTTTGTGGGCAGCCAATGAAGATCATAGGCTGGCATTATGCAAATTGACCTACGTAACATTGTTACGTAGGTTTGTAACAGGAAGTGAGACTGGAATTGCTGACGAATTGTTTCGGCAGTTCAGAATAGATTCTTTCTTTTAGGAGACAATAACTTTATATGTATATAGCTTTATATGTTGTGCACTAAAATTTTGCTGACTTTTTACATTCACAAACAGCTATATTACACAACGCATGAAAGGTAATATTCGAAAAAAGCATAATAGGGGCACTTTAACTTATTTTGTTGTTTATTTTTTACTTTTTTAACCAAGGGACAAGTCAAAATTATTTGTCAAACGCCACACGGCATTTTCAACCAATGGAAACTTTTTTTATACCAATGAAAATTAAATCTAGCACTTAACTATATGAAACCAAGCAAAGGGAAGTGTAAGCATGTCTGCACGTTTTTTATGGTCATTATTCAGCAAGAAGGAAGTACAAGAAAATTACAAGAAAATTTAAGCACAGTTCACACATCAGAGGCAACAAAAATAGACAGATGAAACAGCACAAACTATTTTTTCTTTGTGCAACTCAGGGCTTGGTGTGTTAAAAAAAGTCTTCCAGTAGTTACTAATCAAGAATTCGGCATAAGCAAATTCCTGTTTTTTACCCATCTTACCGTTCTGTCTCCGGTGCACTACGCTTGGTGGTGGCTGGAGGGTGTCTGGTTCAGAGGTAGGCGTCACCTGCTCGTTCAATTGCGTGATGTCAATGACGGCATATGCTTCAGAACTGCCTGTTTCTTCTGGCTTGTAGAAGTCATCCTCTGATATCCAAGATGTGGATTTCTGAGAGACACAAACAGATTTTAAGAGCCCGTTTTACATCTGCCACTAACATCCATCCTCAGGGTCAAATAAGGCTGGGTATTGACATGAATATTGATTTCATGAATCAATTCTGATTCACAAGCTTTTGATTTGATTCTGATTCGATCAGAATCAATATTGTTTCATTTGGATGTATATCAGATAGAGTACAAATCAATTGTTCTTAAAGGGATAGTTCACCCAAAAATGAAAATTCTGTCATCATTTACTCACCCTCATGTTGTTCCAAACCTGTATGAGTTTCTTTCTTCTGCTGAACACAAAAAAAACGACATTCTTCAAAATATCTTCTTCAACTTGAGGGTGAGTAAATGATGACAGAATTTTCATTTTTGGGTGAACTATCCCTTTAAGGAAAACAATCTCTCAATTAATGCTGTAGTTATACAGGTACATTACTATAACTATAAAGAATATTATAGAGAGAATATGATTGTTTGAAAACACTCACACAGGAGGAATACAGAGAGTCTGAGGATGTTTTCCTGCTGACGGTACTTGCGGATCGTCTGTATGCAGTATGTCGGGGTTGTTCCACTGAACTAGGAGCAGCAGAGGTCTCTGGAAGAAGAGTGTCAGGTTCTTTAAGGTCAGAGGTCGTCTCAACAGTCTCGGGTAAAGTAGAAACTGAAGGGGACTCAACAGATGAGTCTCTGTTCTCTCTCTTCTGCTCCCTTTCTGGAGTCTCAGTGACTGCATGTTTAACTTTTAGTCTTGTGGTTTTAACTAGAATCTCGGATTCTTCCGCCGTTCCTTCTTGTGTCTCCTGTAACGCTTCAGCTGAGCCCGCTTTAGATCCCTCTGTGACGTGTGCATCCGATTGATGTGTGTCTGTGTCAGAAATGTCAGTTTTTCCTTCAACAGCATGTTTGGCAGAGTCACCCAGAATGTCTGGAGCTGGCATGAACATATCAAAGTCTTCCTTCTTCAAATCCTGACTAGAGGAGCCGTTCTCTCTGCAAACAAACAAGTATGAATTCAGACTTGGTAAGGTAAAAGACACATCATGCAGATGCACTGGGACACATCATCAGTGATGTATCCTGGGGTCATTGGGTGTTTGATTATTTATCAAATAATATCTCTGGCATTTCCTTTAGGAAACTTTGTCCTAACTAGAAGCTTTGCAATAACTTTGCAAAACATGAAGTTTTCTGAGTGAAATGCTGCATGAAGAGAGAAAAAAAAAAAAAAAAAAATCACAGCCAATCAGTACAATTGTGAAAAGGTTGGGCAATAAACGATATCATATCGAAATCGAGATAAAAATTTACAACGATAACGGTGATAAGCTCTTGACATTTTTACTCGATATGGATTAATCTAACAGCCTATCACACAGCAGAAATAAACGCGACAAGTCAGTCAGCCAGTCAATGAATGTCGCTAATAAGTGATTTCTTCGTCTCTGTGTGAATGAGCGGCGCGGTTTCGTCTGATACACAAACTCACACACGTGACGCTCACAGTGTTTTCAGCATCTGCCGCCTCAATATATGAGGACATGAACTCCATACTCCAGAGCTGCTCTGAGTCACTTCACAAGCTTTTTAACATTTCATTTGAGAAAAACTACTGTGAAATACACACTGAAACTAAAACGGAAAGATCTTTATGACAAACCGTCAAAATAAAAGTTTGGATTAACTTCAAGAAATTATGACAGAAATATATCACTATGTAAACTAAAACGTACCTCTCAAAGTAATGATAATATTATTAGTACTTCTAAGGAATATCATAAATCCAAGATATATTTTTTTTATCCATGTTTTAAAATTTATATAATTCTGTTGTGCAGCATCTTATTTAACAAAAACTAAAAATGCAGTGTTTTGTTGTAATTAAAATTAGTTGTTACATTTTCATTTGATTACATTTTAAAAGCTTGATTAATAAAACACAGAATCCCAAAAAAATAAAATGGAAAACATGGAATTTATAGAAAAATAAAATGGATTTCATGGGGCTGTAAATTAAAAGGTAGCTAATCTGTGGAGTTTAATTGTGAACAAACAAGTTTACATGTTTACATTCATTCTCAATGTGTAACAGATATGTGGAAGTATTTCCTTCCCCATTAATGGTAAATGAATACCGTGATAAATATCGATATCATATGATATGGAAAAAAATATTGTAATAATATTTTTGGCCATACCGCCCAGCCCTAATTTGTGTTTCTTAATATACAGCTAAGGAAAGGATTTTGGATGGTTATGAAAATAAAAACCAAGCAACTGACAAAATGTCTTATAGCATGACTCTGTTGATGGTTGCAAGTGGTTGGCTGGTAAACTAGTTGACTAACACCCAACGAGTCAATTAGAGAAGTTGACTATTTAGTTTCAACATCATTAAAAGGAATGAATTTAGAGCAACTAAGTAGGTTTTGATATATTAGTAGATGTGCTGGTAGACTGGTGGACGTGACCCTGAATCACTGTCATTACATGGCCAAATAGCTGATTGGTTATTCAGACCAATTATTTTATTATTATTAAGTTACCCAACTTCTACAAAATCAAGCCCTACCCTAAATTTCTTTTCTTGTTCGAGAAGCCGTTTAACTCGGGTACACGTCACAACAGGGAATTAAAGACTATCGCAAATTCCGTTTCATGCCGACTTTAAAGGGATAGTTCACCCAAAAATGAAAATATTTATTTAAGCACATAATTTACTCACCCTCAAGATGTTCTAAATCTGTATGAGTTTCTTTCTTTTGTTGAACACAAAAGAAGATATTTTAAAGAATGTTGGTATCCAGACAGTTGACGGTATCCATTGACTTCCATAGTATTTTTTTTTCCTACTATGGAAGTCAACGGCTACCGTCAACTGTCTGGATACCAACATTCTTTAAAATATCTTGTGTGTTCAACAAAAGAAAGAAACTCATACAGATTTGGAACAACATGAGGGTGAGTAAATAATGACAGAATTTTCATTTTTGAGTGAACCATCCCTTTAAAACAAGTTAATTTATCATTTGACACTTTATTGCGTTTGGTTGAGAAATGTCGTAACAGAATAGACTAAGTTTTCCTCACTCTGTAACAGTGTTCTGTTGTGCTTTGTGGCTGACTTCCGTTTCACAACTCCAGCGTTCCTTTTCAGGACTCTTGGGCTCCTGACCCTGAAGCAGACTATCAGAGCTCAGGCTGGAGGACAGCTGTGACGATCCTGACGTATTCAGACTAAGGTTTGATGAGGTAAGTGGAGTGCTCGTTTCACATCCCTCGCTCTGCTCTTTCCTCGACTCCTTCTGGATCGCTTCCTGAGCCCAATCTGAGCTTCCGGACCCCCCGGATGACTGTGAGACCGTATCCCATGACTCCTTGCGTTTAGGGCCAAGAAGGTGCTCGTCGGCAGGCGTAGGGGGGCAAAGGCCTGCGAGGACCAGTGGTGTGTTAGTCCACTCATTCAGCACAGCTGATTTATAGGAGAGCTGGAAGGTCATCGAGGCCAAGCCCTGCAGCAGGGTGAGAAGAACCTCGCGGTCCTCCGGGTCCAGCAGAAGAGCCCCGGGCTGGTAGTAGGAGCTCAAGTTGGACCCCTCGCGAAGCAGCGATGTCAGGTAACACTCCAGAAGCCCATCATTTAGAGCCAGGCGAACCCATGCTCTGCAGCGACCAATGTCTGAGTTTATGAAGCTTAAACGTTCCAGTTCTTGAACTACATCCCTATAGAATCAAAAGAGATGCATGTGATCATTCAAGGGTTAGTTCATACAAAAATTGAAAAGTGATGGTGAACAGAAGCTCAAATGTGCTTGCTTGAGACTCGAGAACCAATAAGGTTTGTTCTTGCGCATAAAACAAGAATGTTTGATTTTCCGTTTACCATATTTGATGTGCATTGATCAATGTTTATAAATGAATAAAAGCCTAAATGAAATCTGTTATCATTTAAAGCGATCATGTCTCTTCAGAAGACTTGGATTAAACCGCTCGATTCATATGGAATATTTTCATGTCTTAATGAACTTTTTAAAGCATCAACATTTTGGAATGGATAGACAGAAATCTCTAAGGATTTATCCTGATCTTCATTTGTGTTCAAAGCTTGGAATGACATAAGGGTGAGTAATTGATGGCGAAATTTACATTTTTGGGGTTTTGTTCATATAATGCAATTCTTTTTCTCACAATACTGTGTCGTACTTATTTACTTAATAAGTGCAAACACTGACAAAGGCCCTGTTTACACCTGGTATTAAGATGCGTTTACGTTGATCGGATCACAAATGGACAAGGGAGACACATTCCCATTTACACCTGGTATTTTAATCCGTCTCGGAGAGCAGCAGCTTTGGTTTCTGCTCTGACAGCCGCAAGACCGGCTGAACGCGGTGAGTGCGTGTTAGAAATCAGGAATGGTAAGAGAACATTGCGTTTGGTACGATTTTTGTCTTCAAACCAAACTTGGGTCTTCAGCCGACAAAGTTTAAATCCCGTCTGGGATTTAGCGTGCTTCCCATAATGTTTATGCATTAGGTCAGTAGGCGGAGAGTAGGCGTCTTTAGTGGTTGTTCGAACACATTCGACCACACGAGCATCTACACTATGAAAGCAATCCGGTCGAATGAGTTTTCGACTACCTCTGGAAGTGGTCGAAAGTGGACAAGCTCAAAACGTTTTAGACCCCGTTTACACCTGTATTTAGCGTCGTCCACTTGTGATCCGATCGACCAAAACACATCTTAATACCAGGTGGAAACATTCAGTCACTTCTACAAGGTGAAAAGAAATGAACCACACAAGAACTTAGATCTTTATGCATGTAAAATTATGTATTGTGATGTGTATCGTAATGTGATGTACTGTGATTTCCATACTAGACATTTTGTAAGTGGTGTGTAGACTTCCTCCTCCACCCAATAGAAAGACTGAAAAGTTTAACTACGCAAGAAACCCTCAAACATGAGTCTTAAGAGCCTTAGAGTACCGAGTGAGTGAGTGTCACTTGACTATTGCCCATAGGCTCTGGAGCCAATTACTAAAACACATGATTCAACTAATCCTTCAGGCTTGTCACAATCCTCACAGAGTCTCCCTGACATGCCTATTTCTGTTTCCAAACGGGTGACAGGTTGCTCATTTGGAAAGACTTGTTTAAAATTATTTTCAAGCATGAACCAACATCAATCGACTTGGTTAGTAACAAAACCAAAGGTGTAGGAATGATTTTGGAAAGAGTGGGGTATTCTGTAACCCTGTAAGGCTAATTAATAACATTTAGTTCCCTCTTGTGCATCGAAGATTCAAAAGAGTCATGTTATCCCTTGAGGCCATGGGAGCCAAAGAGCCTTCAGATATAAACAGTTTTAAGTGACGTTCGCTAACTGGGTTGCTGAAAGGTGAAAACTGGTTGGTGGGTGCACCACCATTCAAAAGTTTGAGGTCAGTAAGATTTTTTTAATGTTTTTGAGAGAAGGTCCAGTTATGACATTTTGAATTGAAAAAAAATTGACCTTGTAATGAAAAATATGCACAAATGAATTGTTCACAATAAGATCTAAAACATGCACTTAGAAAATAGGGTGAATTTTTATTTCATACCAACTTTATTGAAACTAATTTAGATATTCTAACCTATGACCCACCTGTGTGTGACGGTCTTCAACAGGCTCCAGAAGACAGGTTGAGGAAGTGCTCCTCGTGATCCTCCTTTACGCGAATTACCTCCATCATATCTGATGAACTTGCTCTTGATTCCATGGATGAAAGCCGCCTCCAAAGCACAACACAGCAGGTTCGCCTCCAGGTCCTCGCTGGTGACCGCCGTGTCTGTGGTGATGTAACGCTTCTGCAGGGCTTTTAGCGTCCGTGCGATCTTTTCCTTGATCCACTGAGGAGAACAAAGGGGTTAATATCGCTCTGTTTAATATGCAGTAAATTTGACTACACTGACATGAACTGAACTTGAATTGAGCTGAACAATGACACTATTGTCTTCTGCAGAGCTGTTTATAGCTGAATTGAACTTGTTTTGTAATTGATGAACTTAATATAGTTATTGATCTGAACTGAATCAACACTGAACTGAATTGAGTTGAATAATGACACTATTGTCTTTTTAGTTCTGCTTTATTTCATACAGTATTGTTTGCATGGCTGATTCTGTCATTATCCTGTTTATTACTGTGAAGCTGTTTTGAAACTATCTGTATTGTATCAGTAAGGGATAATCCATGGCTAGCTGACCACCTGACGCAAAGCGGAGTGTATTCAAATCGTTTAATGCACAGCAAGTCATGGATTATCCTGCTTATACCATGGTCATTTGCCAGCATTGACAACTTAAAGCTGTTTTTGATGTTTGCAGCGCAATATTTGACCAACAGGTTGAACGTCCAAATTGCAGTTTTAGTGCAGCTTCAAAGGGCTCAACATGATCCCAGGCGAGGAATTAGGGTCTAGTGAAATGATTTGTCATTTTCTAAAAAAAAAAAAAAAAAAAAAACTTGCATTAGCTCTGCGATGCGCCACACATTACATAAGGAAAGGTCACGCGTGACGTAAGCGGAAGTACTGATCCAGTGTCTACAAAGCGAATGTGCAAAGACTAAGTCAAATGTCCTTTAAAAAAAAAATAGGTAAAACAATGATGTCAGATGGTTTTGAAGTTGGAAGAGAAAATGAGATGGAGTTTTTCGCCCTACTGCGGTACTTCCGCCTACGTCATGCGTGACCTTTCCAACATGATTACGTAACGTGTGGCGCATCGCAGAGCTAGTGCAAGATGAGAATTTGTGGTTAAAAAGTATACCATTTTTATTTTGTTTTAGAAAAACATCGTTTCGCTAGATAAGACCCGTATTCCTCGTCTGGGATCGTGTAGAGCCCTTTGAAGCGGCACTGAAACTGCAATTTGGACAGCTTCAACCCGTTGGTAACTGTTGAAGTCCACTATATGAAGAAAAATCCTGGAATGTTTTCCTCAAAAACCTTAATTTCTTTTTGACTGAAGAAAGAAAGACATTAACATCTTGGACGACATGGGGGTGAGTAAATTATCAGGAAATTTTAATTCTGATGTAAACTAATCCTTTAATATAGAACGGTAATTAAACTGACTTGGAACTACCAGGAAAATACCAGGAAACACATGAAATCAATAGTCATTGATTTAGTGATACAGCAAAAACACTCCTTTTTGACTCAAAATCAATAACAAAGTTTAAGGGTTTGTCATTTGCATTGATTGTAATGCATTGTTGGTGTGAGATCAGGTCACTGAAATCATCGTGACATCTAGGTCAGCAGAACAAATCAACAAAAGCTCTTGCAACAACAAAACTTTACACAAGATGTGGAGCAAGCATTGTGCTGCCTCTTGAGAATCTAAGGCAAGAAGGCAGAACAGAGAAGTCATCGTGTTCTGCCATGTGAATGTGAGCAATACCTACAGACAGACTGTCACCTGATGTCAGCTGACCGACTACAAATGAGCCAAAGCACTGCCAATCAAAGCTGTGGAAATTCAACATGGCAACTTTAAATAAGTCAAATGCCATGCAAACCTCAGCAGTCACATTTCTGGGAAGAATGAAGCTAGATGACTAGAAAATACTGAGTTTGCCTTTAAGGGTTGGTCATGTTAAGCACCTATATGAATGAGGAAACGCTGGCACAGATTAGATCTTGTTGAATGTGTATACAGCAAAAACAACTTTTTTTTAAATGATTCTGAAAACACATGATATCTAATCACACTCTTTAAGAAGATTGGTTAAGTCTGAAATAATATTTTTTTTATGTGTGTCAATATAAAGATTCAAAGTGGTAAAGATTCTGTGGTGTTCGTGTTAAAAGCTTGTACAAATGTAGGCAGATTTATATCTATTTTATAAAAAAATCCTCCAGTTCAGAAGAGGAGGAAGACATTATGCATTTATTTTGATATTACCCTTTTGTTGTTGTCTATTGGTCAAATATAGCGCTTGACATTAAATTACAATTGAATTCATATACGGTAATTTGGGATGATTATACACACAAAAAAAAGGTATATATTGGAAAGGTATATATTAAATTTATATGCATTTAAAATATATTTCAAACATTATTACGTGTTAGAAAAATGTCAAGCGTTTGAAAGGGTAAAACACAAGATTTTTTTAATCGAAATGGGCAAAATTAGTGAGTTTCTTAGAAGATTAAATACATTTTGTAAACAATTGATTTATTAGATAATTTTTTTATTTGTAAGCCTAAATGCGCAATGTTTGGGTAATTGTGTGCTTCATCTTTTTTTATAGAATTCTTTTGCTTTATTTATTTTTTTATTTGATTAATTTTGAAAGATAAAAATGTGTGTATGTTTATTTTAAATGATGAATAGTCCAAGAATGTATGTATATTTGTATATATGTTGATAGAGTGTATGGATATGTACAGAATGTAGCTTATATACATTTGTTTACGTTTTGTTGTTGTTGTATGTTTCATTACCGTAACAGTTTATTAAAAAAAGGTAAGAACTAAAGAGCTAACTAAACACAGCTGCTTAAAGGGGTCTTCGATTATGATTTCAATTTTTTAACTTTAGTTAGTGTGTAATATTGCTGTTTGAGCATAAACAACATCTGCAAAGTTACGACACTCAAAGTTGCAAAGGGAGAGATTTTCTTTTACAGAAATCGCTTTTTAAGGACTCACTAACCCTAAAATTTACATAAACCCTGCCCCTGAGAACACGCAACAAAGGCCATGTTGGGCTGCTTTAGAGAAGAGGAAGAGTTGTTGTAGTAGAGTGTTGTTACCATGCCGTCATTTTACACCGGACTGCTTCACAAACGAGGGTCAATTCAACGCTGGATTTGCACAAAAGATTAACATGACGGCACATGCTAGTCGATGAGTTGAATCAACTCCACAGCAACTACATAAATTTATCCACTAACCAACATCCAGTTTCATTCTAAAAGCTGTAACTTCTTCCTGAGTCTCTCCATCAGTGTCCGACTCCGGTTTGAACAATGTAAGGCTGAACACCGTTACTGACAATCGTCATTTTGGCTGCGTGAGATTCTCCAGCTTTGTTGTTGTTGAGCAACTGAAGCGCGAGCTGTTAAAGCTCCGCCCTCTTCTGGAAAGGGGGCCGGGAGCAGCAGCTCATTTGCATTTAAAGGGACACACACAAAAGCGTGTTTTTGCTCACACCTAAATAGAGGCAAATTTAACAAGCTATAATAAATGATCTGTGGGGTATTTTGAGCTGAAACTTCAGACACATTCTGGGGACACCAGAAACTTGTATTACATCTTGTGAAAAGGGGCATTATAGGACCCCTTTAAGTGAATGTAAGCAGACAGCACACAATATTAATCTGATTGAATCTGCGCATTAAGTCTTGCAGTGTGAATGGAGCCATTGACACATTACACATTTCCTCGTCTTGCATTAGTTATTTCTGTATGTGAAATCTTTTGAATATAAAGTGCTGCAGAGCTCTTAATAGCGAAAGTCTATTAAAAGGGAAATGGCCAGAAAGAAAACCTTATTTCTTGTGCAGACACTTCTCTGATGAAGGCAATACTTGTCTAGTTTCCATTCTATGTGTGCAGTCTGACATCTACAAGACAACACGCAAACTGTGGCTTCTTATAAACTCGTTTTTAAAGAAACTGTATTAAAACAGATCGAGAAATGATAGTGCCAGTGTTTGCTTGACATGCAAATCAACCTATGTATGGCTTACTAAGCTTTCTCTGCATATAAGCTGTGATAGGAGAAAGTGTTTTAACAGGTTTACACAGATTCCCGAAAATCAAATGTCCTCCAGGAACCTGCTCAACGAGATGTGGAAGTGTTCATACCAATGGCCTTGTAATGTCCACAATCCAACTAATCTTCAAAAAGATGAGGAAGTTACAAACCTGTTTGACATCTTTTGCCTCTGGGCCGCTCTCAGGTGTTTGGGTGGCCAGCATGGCTCCTCTAGCTTCGATTAGTCCCACTTTACATACTGCAAAACAGACAAATGACTATAGAGGAGATCTGGAGTGTTGTAACACAGTGCTAAAATTTGTTAGCCTCACATTTAAGTAATTTCAAAATCTACAAATTATTGGAGTAAATCTGATGATCTGAATCCGAGTAAATTAATTATAAAAAGAGTGTTGTTGTTACAACCTACCACACTACTAGATGGGATATAACACAAATAATGGACACTGTAAATGTTTCCATCTAGGTAACATTTTCATAACACCAATAAAACTAGAAGCAAATATAGAAACACATAAAACAGTCACTCTTTATTTTGTGCCATCTTTTGTTCTACACTGGAAAGTGTTACAATCCTCCGCGTTTCTTAGCCTTGTTGTTTTTTAAACATGTAGATGACACTTTTGAGGCTGTTTTATATCAAATTATACATGAGAATCTGCTTATTTAAATGATACCAATTCTGTTGTCTCAGCTCATGTATACAGTAACAGTGATTTCATCTGTAAATCATTTCTAGGTGGTTAAACTGATGGTGTTAAATCTCATGTTACACTTTCCTACATGTTCATGTAATACAGGAGATTAGATGGTAGCTAATAAAAACACAATGAAGAGGAAAAGAACAGCAGCGTGTTTAATACACTGGCAGTCTTTGTTTAGGTAGCGAATAGTGGAACTGATACAGATCCCTGCAAGTTTCCTCTTCAGATAAATTCAGTCACACGACAATGAAGAACATGCATTCGTCGACATGGTCATTTTATAACAAATGAAGTGCATGTAGACAAGTCACCTTTGTGAAAAAGAAGTGTGCTGAAAATCATAAAAGCATATTTTTGGGGGGAAAAAAACTACTTGCAAGTAAAATAATATTAATGAAATGCAATGCCAAATAAGTGTACTTAAACAGAGTACACTTTCACAACTATGTTTCTGAACACACTCAAGTAAGTGCACTTTGTAATAATGTAAAATTAAAAGTACATTTTACAACGTAAAGATTTACACTTATTTTGATGGGTTGACTAACATAATAAAGCAAAGTACTTGATTTTAATTTAAATGTAGTGTGTTATTTGAGATTACATTTGAAGTAAATATATTTTAAATATACTAAATTGCAACTTAATTACAAGAAATGACATTTAGGATTTATTTTAGTTTACCATTAAATGCTTGTCAGTACACTTCAACCATATTTCAAAGACAATCATAAGTAATTATGAAATTACATATAAAGATGTACTTAAGTCCTACCTAAGTGGGTCAAAAAAGCACTATTAAGTTCAACTATTTGATATAAATTGAAGTTATAATACATTTTCATTAAACTGCAATTAACATGCAGTTAACATTACATTCATTTCACACTTAAGTACATTATTAAGTATATTATTTCAGTAATAAGTAGCCTACTCTTTTTCAAAGTATGCTAAAGTGTACTTCTTTTTCCACATTATTTGCACTAGAGACTTAAGACAACACAAAATACATGACAGTTCACTCACTGAATAGGATAGAATAACACGATAACCCATTCAAAAGCATTGTTATAACCGGTAACATTTCATCTAAACTGTATTTTATTCCATCGCCGTTGGAAAAAAACATAATCATGAGTTCAGAAGCATCCAAACGCCCTTACATAAAACACGAACAGATACAGACTTTCTGTTTAAAATGATCATGTCATAAGACAACAGACAATTCTGCTATCATTATTATTGCTAATCCAGCTCGAGCTCGTATACTCACCATGTTTGTTCTGCGTTTATCTGTCGCGGTGGCTTTTCAGCAATACACGGTCATGGCTGATGTGTTTTCTTTCCTCTTACAGAATCGACATGAGCACAAGTCGTGTGATATCTGTCACTCGCGTTCGCTGATCCAGGAAAACAGAAGCGCACAGGGGATGTGATCAGATCAGCTGACGCGAAAGGCAGGATGGGAAATGAACTCAAGGTTCATCGTGTTCCTGTTGACGACTAGAGCTATTGCGCAACTCTTGCGCAGCATTGAGTGTGCTGAAGACTCCAGCGAGATGAACTGTAAATAAAACAGCGTGCTTTTCTAAACAGACGGCGAGAGTCAATTATTATTTTCTTAATGCTGGAGTTATGTCTGATGGAAATGAATGAAAAGCCAAACTGTTGCAACCAACAATCAGCATCGTTTAATAAAACAGAAAAGTACATTAAAGTAGAGAAAACAATTAAATTTTAGAAAGAAATATAATAATATTGTAGGCTGTAGCCTAAAAGTGACAATAAAAATTATTCATTAATGAAAAACATTCCTTAAAGAAAAATATGGTTGTTCTACAACCCTTTTGTGATGTTTAGGACATTTCACACAGAAACGTAGGCTAGTCTGTGTTTCAAAACAGCTACGTGAAAATAACAAATAGCGTAAAATATTTCTATACCCACTAACTGACGCATAAAAATAACGCCTTAGAAGCTGACTATTTTTATAGGCCTGTCTTTATTTATCATGCTATAGCCTATGCCATTTTACGTATGTATGCCTATGTATTTATTTATTTATTTAAACCAGATTTTACTTTTTTATTTTAATTTTTCTTCTTTTGCTATTTTCTTATTCTTCTTCTCATTATTATTATTATTATTATTATTATTATTATTATAAGCCTATTATTATCATCATCTGTCATGTTATCGTCTCAAAGCATTACGTCATCAGCGTTACCGGGCAGCATTCGCGAACATGACAATATAGGCTATATTTTTATTTTTATATAGCCTAGAATTGATTTATCCCACTAATTAGTCTTTTCACTGACTAATATTCTTGTAATAATTGTAATAAAATAATTCATGTGCATTAATGACTAACTGAAATATGAAATATCCCGTCACGACGTCACTCGCTTTCGATTTCACTTTCTCAGGTATTCCGCTCTGGAATTTCTTTCCCACATTCTACTGTAAGAGTCAGAGTTCACGTTCACACGCCAAGAAACCTGCCCTTTCTTCTTCTTCAAACCATGAAACGTATAAATAAATAAATAAATAAATAAATAAATAATAAACATTAGATAGATAGATAGATAGATAGATAGATAGGCTAGATAGATAGAAATTACTAAATGAATAAATAAATAAATGAATTGTGATAAAAATATTTTATCGTGTTATTTATTTATTTAGATATTATGTTAGCCTATATCTAAAAGGCAACACGTTTAGTCTGAGTCCTGCACTCTCTCTCTTTAAATTTTATTATATTGTTCAGGCTACTTAACATTACCAATATCTTTCTGTGGTGTTTATTCAAGTGTAATGTATTTGCGCTTATTAATTAGATCACATAGGAATTCTAAAGAAACGCTCAACTCTCACACGAACACAAAAGCTATTGCGCAATATGTGGTTTACCTGCTCAGGTGTGCACTGTTTACAACTGGAAAGTGAAATTTCGATTCGGACGTTTAAAAGGAGAACACAATGGAGGAGAAGACACAAGATCATCCAACACCAGCTAAGAACAACCGGAGTATTGAAACAGCAGCAGCGGCTCATCAAGTGGATCTACCTGTGGAATCAGTCATCGGTGAGACTCGAGAAGACAACATGAATTTTCAGCTCCTCTTCCTTCTGTCAGTGTGCAGTGTCAGCTCTGTGCTGAGCTGCAGATGGATAAAACACAAGTTTCAGCATCATCATGGAATCTCTTTGGATCTGATCAGAACGATGGTGAGAGTTTTTCTATTTAAAGTATATCTTACAATTTTTAATTCATTTTTAAAAATAATTATTATTCATATATACCTATATTTTATGGCTATTAATTCAGAGACTATGGAATATTTGTATTTTTTTAAAAAAAAGTGTTAAAAAAGTTTATTTAACCCTATAAAACCTAATGTATCATATTTAATACATGCCTCTAAAATACCAAAATGATCAAAATTTTGCTGTTGTACACAATCTTCACGTCTTCTGTCACCTGATTGATAGTTTACAAATCTAAGTCATTTAGTATAAATTTAGAATGCGATACATATGTAAAATAAATGTAAGAATATCTTTAATATTGTTAATAATATTTGAAGATGAACACTGACTGGACTGAAGTATCAAATATGATCCATCAGGCTTTTGAGGAACGTTTATTTGTACTTCTGTCAATCATCAGTATTGAATCGCATTGCATTATATGATTTGCCTCCTAAAATTAACTATTGATCATAAAACTAATCATTTAAGAAATATTATTAGGAGATGTAGAGTGACAACTGATATTTATATGCATTTTATGTAAGTAGTCTGATCTCACTGATTTATATTACAAGCTATCAGAATTTCTTCTTAGTTTTTTGACCATGTTCTGTAAATAACAACTATACACCAACTTATATTTTTGCACAGTTTTGGCCTCTGAATAAAAATTATATGGGGTTTCTTCATCCTCAAGTGTGAACTTCATATTCTCAATACTATATGAGCCATATCAATGATACAAACATAAAAAACATAACATTTGTATTACTTATCACTGTAAAAAATTATTTTCATGATTTATCACAATATTTTTTCTTTTGTCAAATCAACTTTAATAATTAATGTGGTTCAGATAACATAATATTTTGAGTTTCTGTTGATTAAACCAATCGCATTGTATTTACTCAAATTTTTAATTTCAATGAACTCAAAATTTTAAGACAACTAGGTAACTTACTTTAAGTTAAACCAACAATTTTTTACAGTGTATAAGTAATAAAAGAGCCTTTAGACAATATATATATATATATATAGTCTAAAGGCTCAATAAACTGTTCCATTTAAAAAAAAAAAAGATTTTTGTCAGGCTTTACAGGGTTAAAGTGGTTAAAAAAAAAAAAAAAAAATCAACTTACAGTAGTACAGTGCCTAAAATATACATTTTTTTCCATATTCATTTTAACCTAAAATGTCAACAATAACCAGATACAGTTGTAATAGCTAACTGGATGTTTAGTTCAGGTCAGCATTCAGATCTAAATCTGTTCATTTTGATCAAGATCTCTTCATTAAATCTGTTTCTGAATATTTTGTAGGGTGAGAAAATCCATAATGACCATGAGGACATCAACCCTATCCCATATGAGCTGATCAATAACCACAGAAGAGCAGAGGTTAGTAAAAATTACTTTTCATAAAAGACCCTGATTTGTGCTGTTGATTATGAATCTATATTCACATATATCTATGTTTATTCTTCTCAGACTGAGAAGCAGATCATGTTCGTCATTCAGGCTCTGCTAGAGATCGCTGGCCTCTTCGACGATGCCGTCGTCCCCTGGGACGCTACAAAATTGGATGATTTCTTAAACATCGTCCATACGCAGATTGATGGACTGCGCTCATGTGTGAGTACAGCATATATATATTTACATATACATAATGTCACCAACAGTCAAGTCAGAGGAACTCATTCATTTCTTTCTGAACGCAGGGTGATTACAAGATGAAGAGGAACAAAAAGCTGCATCTTTATTTTGAAAGACTGAGACAAATGACGGAGCTGAACAAGGTGAGATTCTGAACCCTCAGCTGTGAATGTGGAAACACTCCTAGATCCTAATGGTGAACTAACTGCTGTATTACTCCTGCAGGAGGATGGAGGGAAAAGCTGGGAGATCGTCAGAAAACGGGTCATAAGTTTCATGAACCAGCTGGAGTTTTTCCCCTTCCTCACTCAGGTTTAATGACGGGACGTCTGGAAGCTTCTCTCCATTGACAGAAGAACACAAAAGCCTTTCAGTGTTATTAATCAGTGTTTCCTCCTCTTTTTATAATGTTGTCTTACAGTAGATTGTTTTACATTTGAAAAAGAGTTATATGATTATTTATTGTTTTTTATTCTATTTTTAGACTATTTATTAATATTTAAGATATTACATTTTAATATTGTTATTTAGATTTATTATTTATTTTAATTTAAAATATTTTTATATATTTTGCATAAAAGCTTTTATACTTATTTATTAATTTATTTATTAATGGATCCTTTACTCTGGCTGTTACATTAATATGCAAAAATGCAGTGATGACATAAAAAAAATATATATATTTCTGGCATTCAATAAAAACTTTTATATATTTATATATTTTGTGAATTTATTCATGAAACATAAAGAAAGGTTATAAATTCCTTTTAAAACAAAATGTTTTCCATTGTTTGCATGGTGCACAGCTTATTTTCAAATCTAAACATTTTAAAACTTGATGACTCTGTAAAAGAAAAACTGGACATCATCCAATAAACGGCTGAAGATCACACACACACACACACACACACACACACACACACACACACACACAGGTTTGTTTTTGTGAATTGTGGGGACATTCCATAGGCGTAATGGTTTTTATACTGTACAAACTATTTTCTATCGCCCTACACTACCCCTACCCCTAAACCTGCCCATCACAGAAAACTGTGCACTTTTTTACTTTCTCAGAAAAACTCATTCTGTATGATTTATAAGCCTTTTGAAAAATGGGGACATGGGGTAATGTCCTCATAAGTCACCTTCTCCTTGTAATACCTATGTCATACCCATGTCATTATACAAATTTGTGTCCTGATATGTCACAAACACACACACACACACACACACACACACACACACACACACACCATTATGAATATGGATGACCATTTCCGCCATTTCAAAATTAAGTCGTAATTATAGTCAAAATTGTGAGATTAATCAAAATTATAACTTAAAAAGTTATGATTTGATGTTATGTTATGAAATTATGACTTTAAATCTATGACATAATTCAGATTGTCTTAAAAAGTAGAAATTATGAAGTCAAAAATATGATTAAAAATCAAAATTATGAGATAAAAAGTTTAAATTATGACTTTAAAAGTCACAATTATGAAAGAATCTAAATTATTACTTAAAAAGTCGAAATTATGACATACTAATAATAACTATGTCATAATTTCTACTCATAATGATGACTTAGTATGTCATAACTTCTACTTTTCATCTCATAATTACTGTATGACTTTGTTGTCTGCGTCATAATTAGGATATAGCCTAAAAAGTAGAAATTATGACTTAAAAAGTTGAAATTATGACATGAAAGTTTTGCCTTTTAAAGTCAAAATTATGACTTTAAAAGTCATTCACAAAAAGTTGACATTATGACATACTGTCATAATTATGATGAAGTCAAAATTACACCTTTAAGGCCTGGTTTCACAGACAGAGCTTAAGCCAGGATTTGTCCTTCAATTAGGACATTTAGCTTTTATAACCTTACAATAGCACTCACTTATCTTAAAATATGTCAGTGCCATTGTTTTGTGTCAAGATGTTTTTTTCTAATGGACATTTATAAAAGCTATTAAATGCCCTAATTAAACTAATCCAGGCTTAATCAAAACCCTGTCTGTGAAACTGGGCCTTAAAGTCATAATTATATAAAAATTCGAAATATGACTTAAAAAGTCAAAATTAAAAGTCAATTATGAGACAAAAAGTCGAAATATGATTTTAAAAGTCGAAATTAAAAGTCAATTATGAGATAAAATGTCGAAATGCACAATTACCTAATAATTATGACTTTTAAATCGTAATTTCGTCCTAGTATGTCATAATTTCGACTTTTTATGTCATACTTATGACTTTTAAAGTAAACTTTTCATCTCAAATGATCTTCTCATGATCTTTTCATGATTTATCAAAGCATGATTTTTTTTTCTTTCTTAAGTGGCGGAAATAGGCTTCCATACTATACCACTTGCAGTTAGTTGCTAACTTGCTAGGAGACACACGTGACAAAAGAAAACAATTTTGAAGTCCGCATCCTCATGCAGCCTCTGAATTGGGACACAGGTAATATGTAGGCCTATTGTAAAATCGGCTCAAAAAATCAAACATGTCTGATATCCTCCGACTGGATGTCATAGTCTAAAGATAAAAATCAGAGGCTGTGCGATTTTCTGTGAAATCTGTCAGTTCAAATCTACTGACTGGCTCTGACTTTCGGCAACTAGCCTAGCGTCGACTCCTCCAGACTAAATAGGAGCAAATCTGAAGAAAAGTCGTGTGTATTCCGGCCTGAAAAGGATTTTGACAGCTAGTTTGTCTGAATGGCCATAAGATGGCGCGCTTTTCCTCCCTACATCTCTTACATCACCTTAAAAGACTGAACGCTCTGCTAGTCTGTCTTTTTGTGTCAGTCAGTATGTGTCTCTTTTTGTATTTCTTAGATTCTCTCTTTCCATACTTAATATGTGTTTTATCCTATCTTTCCATTGAAGTATGTAGGCCTACTTAATAAATATATAGGCCTACTGTGGGTCCAAAGGTGATCTGAGACCTCATTGAAAATCTGGGATTTTTTTCTGTTTATATAAACAGAAAGCTTTCTAACTGTTTATGGTAAAATTCAAAACAAATACTGACATAAAATGAAGAACACGTTTAGGATTTTGCAATATTTTACTAGTCAAATAGCAAATTTGTGACATTGGCAATGTTAAATCTTTGTACACTACAGACACTGTGCAGATGCTCTTTCATCAGACTTGTATAGAATGCAAAGAAAATATAGCAAAAACGGACCAAAAAAAGCTGCTTTGTGGAAAACACCTGATTTTCACATGCTTATTTTAACAGATATGAAGTGAAAGTATTTCATTTGCAGGCCCCTATAAGCTCTGAGCAGTTCCTTACCACTAGTATTTTTATTTCCACATACACAGCACCTTCTCACGAATGAATAGCCAGAGCCAGTGCATTTATAAAACAAACACACTCAAAAAACTAGCACATAATACACAGTACATTAAAATATCTGTTAGTAAAATGAGTAATAAAGAAAACATCAAGCAAACAACAATAAAAATAATGTATTACAACCCAGTTAACAAAAATATGTTCCAAGAACATTTTGCTAACATTCTCAGTTATGAAGTTATGAAAATGTTATATCCCAGAACGTTCAAAATGTTTTAAAAATGTTTTTTTCTCAGTTATGTGAACGTTACAGAAAACATTGAATGATTTCATTTTGCAAGTATTATGGGAATGTTACATTTGAACGTTCTCTGAACCATCTGGAAAAAGTAGTTATTAACATTTAATAAAAAACAGACTAATGTCCAACTAAAATGTTTCAGAAAAACGTGTGTAAATAACTTTTTTGCAGTAATGTTTTGATAACATTATTGAAGACCATATAACTCTGAATGAACGTTCTATAAACATTACTGGAAGAACGTTTGGGAGAACCTTGCCACAACGTTCTGAGAACATTGCCTGTTAGCTGGGAATGTCCTTGAATTATTGATATAAATGTGTAAATGTCACAACCTCAACAAAACTCATATAAACGGCATGGTTACTCCTACCGAGATAATAGTTTCATTCTTTCAAGTGAAATCATTTTTAAACATACACTCACACTCAGTGACATCATCAGTGTGCATACACAAACGGATCGTCAGTCGTGACAGTGGATTGAATGTAATCATTGTGTCTGGTGTCGAAGCTGATATCTGATGGATGTGTTTTTTCTCACTCTTGGTCAGGGGACTCAACTTCCCATGCTGCATCTGTGGCCTGGGCGTAAGTAGAGATGTCCTCGTATATATCACCACCACATTGTTCAATTTCTAAACCCTGTACAGCACAGAGAGAAAGAACAGATGGATTTCAAAGAAATTTAAGAACATGTGATATTGTCAAACTAGTATACTAAAGCAATAAGGCATGGGAAGCCATGCATTTCATTTATGAATTATTAACAGTTTAATTTATTACAGTTTTTCTCGATTGCTAACACACTACTATAACTGATTCATTGGCGCAATTTCCCAAACCATTCATTCAGTTCTCAAAACAAAGAGACGTTTCTTAAAACATTTAAAGGGTTAGTTCATCCAAAAATGAAAATTGTGTCATTAATTACTCACCCTCATGTCGTTCCACACCTGTAAGACTTTCGTTCATCTTCAGAACACAAATGAAGATCTTTTTGGTGAAATCTGAGAGTTTTCTGTCTCTCCATTGACAGCTACGCAACTACCACTTTCAAGCCCCAGAAAGGTAGTAAAGACGTCATTAAAGTAATCCATGTCACTCCAGTGGTTTATCCTCAATTTTATGAAGCGACACGAGTGCTTTGTTTGCATAAAAAATAATAATTTACGAGAACGTTCACGAGAGCACCACGACGCATGCGTGTTGTGTTGACGCAAGAGTAGATGTTGTTGCGTGAACGCTTGTTGGAGATTAAATTTTTGTGAATAAAGTGGTAAATTATTATTTTTTATGCAAACAAATCACTCGCGTCGCTTCATAAAATTGAGGTTAAACCACTGGAGTCACATGGATTACTTAAATGATACCTTTCTGGGGCTTGAAAGTGGTAGTTGTGTAGCTGTCAATGGAGAGACAGAAAACTCTCAGATTTCACCAAAATATCTTAACTTGTGTTCTGAAGATGAACAAAGGTCTTACAGGTGTGGAACGACATGAGGGTGAGTAATTAATGACACAATTTTCATTTTTGGGCAACTATCCCTTTAACACGTCATCTGTTTCCAATTTTCTCCAATTTTTCTCCATGATTTCTGCAAAACTCTAGACAAAAACACCCTAATTTTACACAGGTTTAACCACGTTCTCATTCATAAAACACAAACACATAATATAATTAACTCAAGTGTCTCATTGTGAATTCAAATAGCACACATCTATCCATGAGTAAACATGAGTTTTTTTCAACTGCTTACACACATTTTCAAAACTTTGCCTCTTTTTTCAAAACTTTACACACAAATCCAAGAATTGCACACACAAAATGCAAAATGAAGCACTGCATTTAAAATATGACAAACAATGAAAAGCAAACATTTGTCTTACGTTGCAAACACCTTTGCCATAATATTCCATTTTTGGATATATCATATACACACAGTTATTCAAAACCTAAAGCTCTTCTTGTACATTTCTGTTCAACATTGAAAGTAATTGGCAGAGAGATGTTGAAAAATTCATGGTAAGCACGAAAGCAAGATTGAAACCAAACTATTTATATTTTTACTATAAGCATCTGTGCTTGTGAATACAGTATTACACAGTACGAAAGAAAAGAAATACATCAACCATGTGTAGTTGGACAGAAACAATGGTTGTGTTTGAAAAAGGAAATCAAGACTTCCTGTTAGATTTTTGTGTGTTACATAGAGAATTGTGTGTTGTGTTTTGCAAAAAGTGTTTTATGAAATTGAAAACTGAGTCAAAGGCCGAAAATTAGTGTATGGTTTTGCAGATTTGGTGTGTGGTTCTGGTGTTTGAGTGTCAGGTTTCAGAAATTGTGTGACAAGTAAGGATTTTGTGTGTAAGCAGTTGAAAAAAACTGTAAGTAGCAAACTGATGATCAGAATCTCAGGATAGTATAAATAGGAGCACAGCTGATTGTGTGCTTTAGAAAATGCACTGGAGAGAGAGCTGAAAGAATCATCTACAGGGTTTTTAACCTACTTACACATACTTACACATACACATTCTATGTACAGTAAACTGTAGAACATGTACACCCTCAAACTCGTGATTGTCAAATTTATTTGTAGCCATTTGTTTTACATGTACTGTATTTTTGCAGAACTGAGAAATGACTCAGCAGAGAAAGTCTTTTTTCAGAAGACCAAGAAACTGCTATATAATACTGTATACTGTAATGAAAGTTGTAGAGGATGCTTGATTTATTTACTTTTTACTGCACTGTAATTGACAGTATACTGTATTGTGTTGCATACCGAGTTCATATTCAATTCTTTGGTATTTGAACTTTAGTGCTTTTCATCTACTGTAAGATTACTTTATAGTAGTATAATGAAAATTATTACATTGGTTGTATTTTACTGTATCTGCACTCTTTCATTTATGTTGTATACTTTAATAGACATTGAGCTGTAAAATTATTCCTGAATATCAATAAAAGGTTTTTGTTACAGTGTTATGAATTGATCTCATTAGTGTTCACTGGGCAGGAAAGTAGTCTGAGTATTTGTAGGTTTTGTGTGTCATCTGAGGCCAAAGTTTGATTCTGAGAAATAAAATATTTGATTTAGATGTGACAGTTTGAGGTTTGTACACGTTGATGTGTCGTTATGAGACTGTGTTTACAGTTGTGAGCAAATTGTTTCATGAATTGTGTTAGAAATTAAGCAAAACTATAATCTAGACAGAATAAACTATTCTTCTTAGACCAGGAAAAAGGTTTGTAATTCATTAGAGCTAGTTACTTTGTCTATTTTAATTCTGCCAAAGAAATTAATTCCAAATGAAGCCAAAGCAGAATCAACTGTTTCCTAACAACACACAGTGGTGTTAACAATGACTTTAAGATGGTGTACTATGGATGAAAGAAAGAAAAACGCACAATATGGCGGAATAAGTGGTAAAGTCATTGCGTCACTGCAGCTGCTTTTAGAAGCTCCGGTTGCAATAGAAACTGTCAGTGTTTTGAAACGCGTGCTTATGACTGCACATGAGCAATGGCTGGTGCAGCATGAAAAATGCAGTTTTTTTGTCATGACTTAAGTGTTTAGAAACAAAATGTATGAGAAAGTTGTTGTCATATTTCATTGGTGATTTCAAATATGAAATTTAATCATAAGCTTGGTCTACAGCTTTGGAGAATTTGATGTTTCCCCATGCAAAGAGATAGGAGCTGCACTTGCATGACTGAAATAGCTGCCTGAGAGGCGTTTCAAAGATGGCCGCCGAGTGAAATGACTTGCCTGAAAACAGAATGTCATAAGGTATATATGTGCTGTAAAACAAGTCAAAAATACTAAGCAAATCATATTTTGCAGTACAAACAGACAGTCTGTCAGACAAAGACCAAAGGAACTCTTGGAATGCTGCTCAGCCAATCAAATTTGAGGACCAGAACTTGAAAAGGTTAGAAATGTTCCTATAGACCTTATTCACAACAGTGCCATCTTTGATTTTTAACGGGAATGAAAGGCTGAGGAAAAGACATGCATCTCTTCAGAGGGTTGTACCGTTATTTAATGTGTTTTTGTATTGTTCTGCAGACAAAACACTGCAAAAATATCTTTTCAGTAGAAAAAAAAAAACTGTAATATGTGATCTACAAGCTTTATACAGCTTTTTACAGCAGATGCCATTGAAAACACGGTAAGTCTATCCCTCACAGCCTCGCTTTCATACTGTCATGGCGCTGCTCTGACTAAGGTCTATTTGCTTTATAAAATCGTGTGTACATGACAAATATAATTTCATGCATTGTCTATCACAACAGACCATGTGTGTTTTCACTTCCTGTAGTGCATGCAACAATAGCTGCAGCTTAAAACCCGACCAACCGTAAACCAACAAGATGACAGCAACAAGCTAACCTTAACCGAATTAACCAAAACACTCACCTCATATATGTGATCATCCTCAGGTTCTTCATAATCCGCTTCTTCTTTCCTCCCCTGAAACCGAAGACAATGAGAAACTGCTGTTAGTGCTTATTGATAACTGTACTACGGCAATAAAAAATTGAGGTAAAAAATTGGTTAAACTTTATTTTGTTGGTCAACACTACTTTGTAATTACATGTCAACTAGCAGTCATGAGAGTATTAGCAAAGTCCCTTTTAAGACAAGTCATTTCACTCGGCGGCCATCTTTGAAGCGCCTCTCTGATTTGAAGCGAATCATGACAAAAAAACGGTATTTTCCAGACTGGATCAAGCTAATGCGCATGCGCAATCCTAAATGCGCGTCTCTTGTGTCTCATAGAGTACCTCAGGGATGAAGTGTTTTTGTAGGCCAACCCGGAAGTTAGCGGCGCACGGGTTCCCTCGATTGAAAGCCAATGCATTTTTCCCATAGACTTTTGGAAAATCGCAAAAAATAAGCTCTGTGTTTAACAAAGGGTTATGACACTTACACGTTTTGTCTATCAAGATAATCTTTAAAAGTTAACACAACATTTGTACATTTTGAAGCCTAAATAAAGTCGTCAGATATAAAAAGCTAACAGTAGTCTGTAAACGGACTACAGCACACCATGGTCGCGGATCAACGTCACCACCACCAAGCTTCCTCAAACTTTATTTAGAAAACAACTTTATTTAAAAACATGCTCGCTGATTATGATCTGCGCTGTGTATGAATACTTATCCACTTTTTCATGAGAAATGCTGTCCAAATGTTCTGTTTGTCATGATGACGTCTAAAGTCCCCGCCAAAGGAAGTAGTCCCTTTTAGCAATTTGTTAGCAACCGCCGTTTTTAAGACACAATAAAGGTTTAAAAAATCACAAGCGGGTTATAACTGGTGTTTTTTATGTCATAGATCAAAACGTGAAAATACATGAAGGCTTTGTTAACCACAGACCTTATTTCAGGCGATTTAACAAAAACCCATTCAAAAAACCCATTGACTTCGGGGCGATGGAACTGGAAGTCCTAAAATGCTAACTCGCTTCCGGGTTTTGCCTCTATTTCGGAGGCGCGTGTCTGACGGTTTCTATAGGAAACCAGTGACGCGATGACTTTACCAATTGGCGATTGGCTCTTATCTATTCCGCCATATTGCGCGTTGCACTTTCTCCCATTTACGCGTCTTGTGTTATTCTATAGTCTTTCGTATTAGCAAAGACTATAGAATAACACAAGACATGTCACTCGTATTGTTTTGAATGGGAGAATGTGCAACGCGCAATATGGCGGAATAAGTCCCGCCTTCTAAATAAGAGCCAATCGCTGATTGGTAAAGTCATCGCGTCACTGCAGCGGCCATTAGAAGCTCCGGTTCCTATAGAAACAGTCAGACGCGCGCTTCCTATAGAGATGCGCAGTTAGGACTGCGCATGCGCATTAGCTTGATCTAGCCTGAAAAAATGCCTTTTTTTGTCATGATTCAAGTGTTCCGAAACAAAATTTATGAGACAGTTGTTGTTAGATTTCATTGGTGATTTCAAATATTAAATTTATTTGAAAGCTTGGCAAACAGCTTTAGAGAATTTGATGTTTCCCCATTCAAAGAGATAGGAGCTACACTTGCATGCCCGAGAGGCGTTTCAAAGATGGCCGCCGAGTGAAATGACTTGTCTTAAAGGGACTTTGGTATTAGTACACTCTAAAAAATCTTGGGTTATTTTTTCTACCCAAGTCCTGGGTTGAGCCTTTTGGGTCATTTTTTTGGGGGGTTATTTTTCCAGTGTTTGGGTAGATTTTAGGTGCGTCCCAATTCGCGTACTTATGCACTATTCTATGATGTTTTTAAGTATAAATAGTGCAAGTAGTGTGTTCACACTGAAAATTCCAAAAAGAAAGTAAATACCCGGATGATGCACTAAATTAACGGAAAAAACGAAGTGTGGATTGTTGGACACTTCATGCACTCAACTGTCGCAGCTTTAGTTACGTAGCGGAGGGGGAGGGGGTATCAGACTCCATTGTTAAATGACAAAATAACCTTATACAATTCACGCACTACATGGATGAGTACACAATGCATAAGTGCATAGTGTATAGTGCGTCGTTTGGGACGCAACTAAAGCGTTACCCACAAAATCTACCCAAAATCTAAATTTATCGCGGGCTTTTTGCGACCTCTTCAGGAGGGAGCAGTGCAGCTCCGTCAAATTGGTACATGTCTTCGGTAAAATACAGGTTTGTGTACGTTTTATTTTATCTAAAAATTCGTTATTGTTTTGCATATCGTTTAATTTTATGCAAAGCAACATACAGGGGCGCGATGTGAGTAACCTAAACGAGTGTTGCATCGGTCTTTTCGTGTGATGGAAACGCCTGATGCCTTGCATAATTTATTCAAAAAGATACAGAATATAAATACTTAGTATGTTAAATACACTGATTGTTTATGGACAGGTTATGGAGTCAGTCACAGCATTTTTCGGCTACGAGTGAAACTTATCAGTTCCCCCGCCGAACGCGAGACATCGGCGCCGTTACGATGGAAACAGGACAACAGAGACTGGTAGATTACGCTTGAATTTCTTCTAAATGTTTAATTTTTACTTCAAATATTTGTTAAACGAGCTTAAATGTAGACAATATGTATTAAAATATGCTATACTATAAAATATGATCAAAAATAATGGAATTATCATGCAAACCAATGGTTGTGTAGAGTATCAATCCATTGCTGGGTTAAATAAACAACCCAATTTGCTGGGTAAAATTAACCCAACATGTTTTCTGTTCTATATTTACCCAGCCCTTGGGTTGAAAACAACACAAATTGAGTTGTTTTTAACCCAGTGTTTTTTAGAGTGTAGAGTCTGCTTAATATCTGCTAACAATGTATTTTGATGCTTCCCAACAGACTTTCTGTATGTAACTTTGCAACTACATGTCAACTTATTACTAACCCTGACAGTCTACTCATACTCTAATGCGAGTTAGTTGACATGTAGTTGCAAAGTTACTTATAGTAGAATGTCTAAAGTGGACTATCTAAAATAAAGTGTAGCCAAAAAGTAATGATACCTCACACATTAAATACAACAAGTGCACAAAGCAATAGAGAAAGTTTGTGTGGCTCTTACCAGCTTGTAAAACTTAATCAGAGGAACGACAATGCACAAAATCAACAGAAAAGCCTGAAGGAAAATAATAACATCCTTGACTCTCGATCTCCGCAAGACAACTTTGGGGTCAATATATCCTGTGGAAGAAACAAAGAAGTATGGTAAACAGGCTAGCGAAGAAAGAAAGTGAATGACATCAACAACAAATCAACACCTACTGGACACTTGTAGAGCAGTTCCCGGTCCATACGTATTATTCAGTATGCAAAAATAAATGCCACTGTCTTCAATCTCCACTTTCCTTATGGTAATAGAGGCATTTCTTTCATCAGTCCTCTCTTTTATTTCTATTTTTTGCCTTTGGTTCTTGAGTAGATTGGAATCCTGGTCTTTGAACCACTTTACATTAGCCGGCAAAGATGGTTGAGACGACACACAGTATATTATCACACTCCGACCTGTCTTAACGCCAAAAAATCGTGGCTTCTGGTACACGTGGATATTCTTTTCTTCAGCTGAAATTATGAGATGGATAAAGAGAAAATATATAAGACAGAACCGGTTTAATATCGCAAAGGTCATTTGCTGTAATTTATCAGCAGAAGTAAAAAACACACTTGGCATTATCACTGAAAAGTATGTGCATCCCACATTATAACGGCTTATTTTTAAGTTCTGAGAAGGATATCTGGCAAATGCAAACTTGTTTTGAAGCGGTGGGACTTCCTCTTTCACTCACAGATGGAAAGGAAGAACAACAACACTGAAAACAAGTCTAGGGCAACTGTAATATGCAAAATGTAATCATGCAGCTTTCAAAGGTGAAACAAAAATCATATGAATTGGTGGTAAAGACCTGCTGTCCTAAGGAATTCCTCCCAGAACTTAAAAAGTGCACCAAAATGTAGCATTTAAGAGAGCAACATGTTTAAAAGTCAAACAAAAATGCAGTTTTTGATGTGTTGAACAGTCATTTACCTGAGAGGTAAATCAGCGCCATGAATGAACATCCCAGCAGGAAGTAATGCATGATTCTTGGTCTTGAAATGCACCTCTCCAAGAAAATGTAGAAGTCAGAACAGATCACATAGACAGAACAGAAATAAGACAGCTACAGCGGAGTACAGTCCTACATCTCTCAGAAGGGTGCAGGTCGTGAAGCTGTGATGATACAATTCCGTTTCAGAGAAACATGCAAATTGACACACTCATGCATCAAAATGTTAAGGAGCAAGTGAATCATCTCGATGCAAAATACATCAAGACTGATAAAGGCTACTTTACCATTTATGCACAAAGAAGACTGAACGAAATATAAATGGAAATGTCAGCTGTTCATGCATCACTACAGTGTAAGAAAAAAAACTAGAAATACAGATCATGTCCTGACAGAAAATGAAAATGAGAAAAATTTTTTACTGTCCATTTTTGTCTTGTTTTCCAGTACAAATATCGAAACATTCTTAAATCAAGATACTACAAAATTACTTAAGTCTTGTTTACTGAAAAAAATGATCAAAATTAAGTGAAAATTAAGCTTAAAACAAGAAACATCTGCCAGTGAGGTAAGAAAAATAATCTTGTTTTCCCTTTAAATTAGGTTTAAGATCACCAGTGTGATCTTATCAACTGTAAAAATAGTATTATTTCTGTTTTTTTGGAATTTGCATTCAAAATCCATTTGGCTCAAAAATCTGAGGGGCACGTGAATGGGCATAACACCTCTGGTATGCTACATTGGACTGTATTTTTTGGACTTGAAGTGTAGGTCTACAATATCTTCTCAAAAAAAAAAACAAAAAGAAATGTTGCAAATTTAATACCCTGAGAAAGAGTTAAATGCAAAAACCCTGTTACGTATATTGGCTTCTGCAATTATTGATTACTTAAGAAGATTCAGCCTTGTTGTTTATAGGATTATATATAATGGCTGCAAACAATAGCTGTTTACAGTGTTTTTTCAACTGCTTACACACATTTTCAAAACTTCGCCTCTTTTTTCAAAACTTTACACACAAATCCAAGAATTGCACACACAAAATGCAAAATGCCTCACATCTCTTGCAAAATGAAGTACTGCATTCAAAATATCACAAACACATCTCAAAAGCAAACATTTGTCTTACGTTGCAAACACCTTTGCCATAATATTCTATTTTTGGATATATCATATACACACAGTTATTCAAAACCTAAAGCTCTTCTTTCATGAGCTCCTATGTACATTTCTGTACAAGATTGAAAGTAATTGGCAGGGAGATGTTGAAAAATTCACGGTAAACATGAAAGCAAGATTGAAACCAAACTATTAATTTTTTTTACTGTAAGCATTTGTGCTTGTGAATACACAGTACGAAAGAAAAGAAATACATCAACCATGTGTAGTTGGACAGAAACAATGGTTGTGTTTGAAAAAGGAAATCAAGACTTCCTGTTAGATTTTTGTGTGTTACATAGAGAACTGTGTGTTGTGTTTTGCAAAAAGTGTTTTATGAAATTGAAAACTGAGTCGAAGGCTAAAAATTAGTGTATGGTGTCGGCGCTGATGGCCTCATGGGCAGCGCACCGACATGTAGCACCAATGCGCTTCGGGCGACCTGAGTTCGAGTCCCGGCTCGTGGTCCTTTCCCGATCCCGTCCCCCTCTCTCTCTCCCACTTTGCTTCCTGTCTAATCACTGTCCTATCATAATAAAGGCAAAAACGCCAAAAATAAATCTTAAAAAAAATAAATAAATTAGTGTATGGTTTTGCAGATTTGGTGTGTGGTTCTGGTGTTTGAGTGTCAGCTTTCAGAAATTGTGTGACAAGTAAGGATTTTGTGTGTATGCAGGTGAAAAAAACTGTAATTTTCAAAACTGTAATGCAATAATTATGTAAAAATTAAAAGTTAATCTGCATCTGCATTGCTATTCTATCCACTGACGGTCATATTTCAAAGTGTCTTGTATATACACTGCGTTCACGCCATGTCGTAATTACCGTAATTATGACGTTCTACTCTGAGCTGTTATCCATTTTTGTGGCAACACTGTCAACGGCAAAATGAATCTGCAGCAGTCAGGTGGTAGTGTGGTCACTGGTCAGAGCTCCTATGCTCCGACATGGCGTGAATGCACCTATAGTCCATTATAGGGGTGTTCAATCCTGTTCTTGGAAGCCACCTTCCAACAGAAGCTGCGCCCGAAAGCTTAGGCAGCTGACTTGTTGCCTCGCTGACTTTGTAGGCAGCGTTTGCGCAAGAAGGTACCTCACGAAACTGATTTCGGTCAGACGTCTGAGGCAGTGTAACGGTTTAATGATCTACAGCAAAATAGCGCAAGCTTTGGTGATAACTAAGTGAGTATTTAATTACTACAATAGTAATTTCTCGCTAGAAATGACATCAAAAGTGGAAACGTTGGTCAAAAACATACACTATAAAATGAATAGTTCCGACCCTTGATTCTGATTGGTTGAGCCGCGTTCGAAGCCGTTGTAAAATTCCCGAAAACATACAGCTGACTGCATTACATAAGTATTGCTGTGCCACTGAGTGTGTATGTTGCTGTGTCTGTCTTAGAAACCACTCTTAGCAATGTAAACATATGTTTGTCTTCAATTGATTTTGTTCATTGAAGCTTACTGCATTATGTAGAAGAGTATTGGGAGAGAGATATTGAGTGACCGAGTGTATTACCTGCACTCAGATTTAGCATTTTCCTTCAGGTCAGTCCTATGTTCATAAAAAATCAGTTTGAATGTCCACTGCAATCTTGTCCTTTTAACATTTAATGGGTTTTCCCGTGCCCTGCTGACACTGACAGCGCTAGTCAAAGCATTTGTCATTTGCGTCTTGTTCCATGTTCACAACAAGTTTCAATATAAAAGTCTTTGCGACTGAGTGACTCGCTCATAAAGACAATCTTTGCTGCCATCTAATGTCGTAATAATGTAACTTCTGTTGCTGTTCACGGTCAGGGACTATTTTTTCCAGCGGAAGGAAGGCTTTTAATGATTTTACTTCATGAAAGTTGCATTGATACATATTTTTTGGCTTTAATATTTGTATTGTGTGGTAACCGTTTTATAAAAGCAATAAGCCCCAAGAAGCTGTGGTTTACAGTGAATTTATAACAGCTAAGGGGCGTTGTTAGGCATGACGCGGGGCTTATTGCTTTATTTACACACAAACTCACCACCAACCGCAACTTTCAGACGCTATTTTTATTGTTTAGCTCAACTGTCACAGAATGGAAAGCACAGGATTGTGGGACATCAAAGGCAGTGAATGATACATCTATGCTGCCTTCAAAAATCGATCAGATGAAGGTATCTCATGAGACAGGAAGTGAAGCTAACATTGGATTGGGACGTGCCTTGATGCCTTCCTACCTTAGAATGTATCCTCCGAAGGCAGCATTTTTAAGCTTTCAGACGCAGCCAGAGTTTAGCTCCAGCCCTAATGAAACACCTGAACCAGCTAATCAAGGTCTTCAGGATCACTAGAAACTTCCAGGCAGGTGTGTTGGAGCTAAACTTGTCCTCCAGCAGCAGGATTGCACATCCATGGTCTATTATCTTTATTTTGAGTTTTTACTCTTGCTTGTGTTCATTGTTGCTGTTGTTTTTGCCCTTTGCTGAGGGTTGCCAGGCTGAATTTTGTTGTGTCCTATGCAAGTGTCTTTAATTTACATGCATATGTTGGCACTTTCCATGCGCATCTGCTGTGCAGTCCGTCACAGTGGGTGGAGAGAGCAGCAGTCGTTGAGCTGAAGTGTACAGCACTCACTGCAGCTGTAACCACACACGGACTCAGTTATCAGCTAATGTCAGAATTGTTTGAGGAGGCAAGGGAAGCAGTACCTTCTCAAAAAACTTAGATGTGGAAATGAGCAATGGTACAAAAATAAAACTAAATAAGTATTATGAAATCTATAATTAAATGAGATGAAGCAATAGCCTCCATGTGCTGTGACTGACTCAGTACTCAATGTTGTAAAGCTATTTCTGGTTAATTCACCCACTGTCTACCCCACACACGCAAAACACTTCACTGCCTCACTTTATGATTGACTCAGATGCTGTGGTAACAATTTCATGACTTTCACCTAAATACTGTCTAGCTGTTCTAGGAACAGTATTTTTTTAAAAGTTATTTGTCCAATAAAATCTTTTGTATAGGTACGCATTTCTAAACACTGAACAGTAATACAGGTCAGCATTCAGAACAACCACCTCAGTTTATAATAGTTCTATGAGTGAATATGCTTGTGAAAGATAAATTACATAAAAGTCGGCTTGAAAGGGAAGTTGCAATAATCTTTTCTTCCCTATTGTGACGTACACTCACCGGCCACTTTATTCGGTACACCTTGCTAGTATCGGGTTGGGCTTCAGAACTGCCTTAATTCTTTGTGGCAGAGATTCAACAAGGTGCTGGAAACAGAGATTATGGTCTATTTTGCTGGAATCAAAGATTTTGGTCAAAATTGTCATGATATTATCACGCAGTTGCTGCAGATTTGTCTCCGGTTCCAGCACATCACAAAGGTGCTCTATTGGATTGAGATCTGGTGACTGTGGAGGTCATTTGAGTATAGTAAACTCAATTTCATGTTCAAGAAACCAGTTTGAGATGATTATGACATGGTGTGTTATAATGCTGGAAGTAGGCATCAGAAGATGGTACACTGTGGTCATAAAGGGATGGATGTGGTCAGCAACAAAACTCAGGTTGGCTTTTAAATGATGCTTAATTGGTACTAAAGGGCCCAAATAGTGTGCCAAGAAAATATCCCTCACACCATTACACCTGAACCTCTGATACAAGGCAGGATGGATCCATGCTTTCATGTTGTTTACATCAAATTCTGACCCTACCATCAGAAGAAGAAGAAGAAATTGAGACTCATTAGACCGGGCAATGTTCTGTTGTCCAATTTTGTTGAGCCCATGTGAATTAGCCTCCGTTTCCTGTTCTCAGCTGACAGAAGCGTCACCGGTGTGTCTTCTGCTGCTGTTGTCCATCTGCTTCAAGGTTCGACATGTTGTGTGTTCAGAGATGCTCTTCTGCAGACCTCGGTTGTAACGAGTGGTTATTTGAGTAACTGTTGCCTTTCTATCAGCTGGAACCAGTCTGGCCATTCTCCTCTGACCTCTGGCATCAACAAAGCATTTTCACACACAGAACTGCCACTCACTGGATAGTTTCTCTTTTTCAGACAATTGTCTGTAAACCCTAGAGATGTTTTTGTGTGAAAATCCCAGTAGATCAGCAGTTTCTGAAATACTCAGACCAGCCCGTCTGGCACCAACAACCGTGCCACGTTCAAAGTCACTTAAATCACCTTTCTTCCTAATTCTGATGCTTAGTTTGAACTGTGATTGTCTGATTAGATACTTGCATTATCAAGCAGTTGAACAGGTAAAAATCCCATTCCAGGACGGGGGCCCTTATAGGCTGGAAGATCCTTACAGGCCTCCTGGCCTCTGGGTCCCTTGTACACAGTGTCCCTTCTCAATTTATGTATTTAAAAAAGTGTGCAAATGTTAATATTCACATGTAAAACTGATATTATTATGCTTAGTTTGCTTAGTTTCCAACGATGCTTCTGGAGGACTACCATCCTGCAGAGTTAAGCTCCAACCCTGATCAAGCACACCTTAAAAATCTAACCAAAGTTTTCAGGATTACTTAGAAAATTATATGTTGTATAATAAATTATATTATATGATTAATTAGGGATTGAGCTAAACCCTGTAGGACACTGGACCTCTAAGGCTAGAGTTTCCCCACCTCTGAGGTTGTAGATGAGACAGTTCAGCAGTGTAAAAATACAAGAAATGTGTATGCCTCAATTTTAGGACACATAGACATGTCAAACATGCAGTATATTTTGCACAGGGCTTGACATTAACTTTTTTGCTCACCAGACACTGTGGCTAGAGGTTTTCCAAAGTTACTAGCCACTCGGCATTTTCACTGGCCACAATTTTGACATTGATACCATGGGGAAAAACTGCTATATAGATATTTTTATTATCTCATAATTTGGCAACAGGTATATTAGGCTGCTGTCACTTTAAGACCTGATGCACAGATCCATTATACTGTTGCGATAAAGCATAACTGTGTTTACGTGAATGCTCACCAAGACCATCATTTTGACATTATTTTGTGTGTATTTGACTCTTTAAGCTCAATAAGAGGTGAAAAAGAACTCAGTTTAGTACTGAGAGGAAGCTTTATGTTTGCGCACTTTGGGTGTGATCACAAAATCTACGGGAATGAGTAAAATTATGCGCAATACACGCAATCCCATGCCGAAATTCAAGCCCTTTAACACCAACAATATTCATCCGGAGCAAATGAAACAAGTGAGTGAAGGGAGGCGGGTTTGTGTGTCAACTCGCTGTCGGAGAGATGAGAGAGTGAGAAAGCGCAGCTGGTATCATGTATCTATTCTGTGGAAAATTAGTATTGGAAGCGTTTTAGATACTTCAGTATCGATATGTATAAAAAAAAATCTGTATTTTTTGACAACACTACATTGCACTTAGTTTATAATTTCAGATGCCTAAAAATGACTACAATTGAAAAATGTATGTTATATATAAAATTCAACCCACCAAAGTGCCTAGTAGGAGTGACTGCGTTACACGCCACTAATGAAATCCACTATAATGTCAAGCCCTGATTTTACATATTAAATTTTTTTTCCATCAAATAAATCATGGAAATATCGATGACTTTGGCTTTTTTTAAATACCCTAATCGGGCAAGAGGGAGGGGAAGTTATTTTGTTCAAAGGTTACGAGAGCATTAAATATAAAATATTGATGTGCACAGATAAATATGTTAAATACTGCAATATTCCATAAAAAAATAAGATATATCAATTTAGATTTCATGGCTACTTTATTAAACATAATTTTGGGAGGAGTACGCCCATCTAATCTTCCAATTAATACCAAGGTATTAAACCAGCATCTTACCTCCTCCTGTTGTTAGCTCTTTTGGCATCCCTCCTCCTCCCCTTCTCCTCCTTTTTGTACAATTTGCCTGTTATAGGGGGGCAATCGGCGCTCGAGTAGAATATCCTCTCCGAGCCCCTCTATAGCAGACAGCAAGCCAAATCTGTTTACCACTTACGCTAAGAGTATATGGGCACACAAACTCGTGAAAAAAATTTAATTAGCCAGTTAAATCCTCATAACACGCATGCCAATGTATAGACCACTGGATTCCAAACTTATTAAGACTGGTTACCTGAGGTGAAGACATCTCTGGTTGGGGGTAAAAATAGAAAGTGTGAAACGAGAACAGCTATCCGGGCAGGGGCCACTGTGACACACAGAAAAAGTCATATGGAGCACAAGTCTAATGGAAAAATGGGCTTGATAAACACCTCTGGGGAAACATATCCACAAACAACACATGATAGCATGCTAAGGCTGTAAACGCCACTAAATCTTGACATGAGATGAACTGTGATATTGAAGAACTGCAACCTGAGACCAATTCAAACCTTTAAAGCATCAAGAGACCCATGTTTATCTTATCAAATTTATTCTATGAACATTTTAAATGCACATTGAATTAAATGTTGTTAAGTTATGGTACAAAGAAAAGACAGCATCCGAGAAATTCGCTTCTATCTGCAAAATGTATATACAGGCAATTAGAGGCGAGCAAAACCTAAAGCACTGCAATGTCTGTCTGCTTGATAAAAATGTAAACAATAGAAAATTATTTGCATATTAACAATATCAGTATGAAACCAAAAAGTGCACAAAACTGCACACAAGCGCCATGAGATTTTTCGTTTTTTTCTCACCAAAATTCACTCTCATTCAAGCATACAGTAAATTAACATATGAGAGATAACATAAGTGTTAATGCTTTTTGATAACGAGAGACCAAATCTAAAAACTATACAAGAGGTAAATATAAATATCTCAAAAGTGCTTAATTTATACATTTTAAGAAATAAGACATTTGCAGTTACATTAAGACTTCAGAGGAAATCTATCATTAAATGTCTCTAAAACATACAACTTTTACCTACAACTCACAGGTACTAAAACACTGAATGTACTTGGGGGAGAATGAACTTAATAATGGTTTAAAATGACAAATTTTAAATTTTGATGAAAGGAATTCTAAGGAAGATGTAAACATCATAACCATATCTCCAGTAATAAATATACATTTCACTTGAAGATTAAGTAAGAATTGTGTGTGGCGCCTACAGGACATTTCATCCTCTTTTTGTAATGAAGGGAATCAGATATAAAGCAACTAATTGGGTAATGCCCTTGTCACCAAACACATGTTCCTTTCTAAGTTTGAGTAACATCTGGACAGAAAAATAATCTGATGTAACTATACAACAGAGTTGTAAGGGGAACTTACATTTTCACAATTTAGTTATCAATTTATGATGACAGTATGACACTCAAATAAAAATGGGACACATTAGTGCTGATGATGTCTCTGTGTTAAAGCATTAGTTCACTTTAAAATGAAAATTTCCCCAAGCTTTACTCACCCTCAAGCCATCCTAGGTGTATATGACTTTCTTCTTTCTGATGAACACAATTGGAGTTATATTAAAAAAATATCCTGACGCATCCGAGCTTTATAATGGCAGTGAATGGGACCAACGAGTATGAAGCTGAAGAAAGTGCATCCATCCATCATAAACATACTCCACACGGCTCCAGGTGGGGTAATAAAGGCCTTCTCAAGTGAAGCGATGCATTTGGGAAAGAAAAATATCCATATTTAACAAGTTATAAAGTAAAATATCTAGTTTCCGCCATACCGCCTTCAGTATTCAACTTACGAAGAAAATGTAACGGCTCTCGCAGTTCAAAACGCTTACGCTACATCCTACGCCTTCCATATTCAACTTACGAAAAAAGCTTAACTGACGCAAAGTATCTAGCGGAAGCCATGTGGAGTACGTTTATGTTGGATGGATGCACTTTCTTCAGCTTCATACTCGTTGGTCCTGTTCACTGCCATTATAAAGCTTGGATGCGTCAGGATATTTATTAATATAACTCCGATTGTGTTCATCAGAAAGAAGAAAGTCATATACACCTAGGATGGCTTGAGGGTGAGTAAAGCTTGGGGTAATTTTCATTTTAAAGTGAACTAATCCTTTAAATTACAGTTTAATGGATGGGGTTATTTTAACAAAGTTACTTTAATAACTTCTCATTAAGTACATGAAAACCAAATTTGTATTTACTCTACAGGCATGGAAGATTTTCAGCCAGCTGTTGTGACTACCAGTGAATTAAAAATGTGTGCAGCAATCAAACTATGCTTTCAATGCTTCAAGTTATTAATTAATAATTAAAAAATATATATAAAAAAGAAAAGTATAAGAAAAGTACAATCACTGGGCACTATAGCTTCGCTGTTTATCTATATCTTTCACAGTGGCACATTCTGCTCAAAGTGACTCTATATACACCCCACTGTAAAGGATCAGTTTCTGCTGTAAACTGGTAAGGCATGAACTAAGATTATAAATAGTTCAGTAGACTAAACCGACTCTGAACAGACCGAGGAGACTTATTAGAGTGATGATAGGTACCAGTGGTTTGTGTTCCTAATGGTTCATGAGATCTGTGCAGCTATACATCAGAATTATTAAAATTAAATCTTTGATCATTACTGGAAAGATTTTTTTTTTTTTTTTTAATATTAAGTTTAAGGGAGCTATAAATACTGATACAATTTTAAGCAAGTATACAAAAAGATTATTTAGGACAAAGTAAAGACGAACCTGTAAAATGGAGCTTATTGAGGAAAAAAAAAATTGGGTTACACTTTATTTTAAGGTGTCTTTGTTACACGGTAATTATACATTTAAGTACTAAGTAATATTAAGTAACTACATGTACTTGCTATAGGGTTAGGATTAGGGTTTGGGGTTAGTTGCTTGTAATTATGCATAATTTATAGTTATTACTATAGTAACTACATGTAACATATGTAACAATGACACTGTAAAATAAAGTGTTACCAAAAATTGTCCTTTAGATAACCCATATACTGCAGCCACATACAGTAGAATTACTCAGTGCTAGTGTGTGGGGGATGAAACAGCTATATCATAATAGTGATTTCATTTCTGCCATATATTTTCCATCATATTTGATTTCTTGCAAAACCTACTTTTGCGAACTAGTCCTAGGTTTTTCACACAATAGGATTGGGTTTTGGATCCAGATTTGTTCAAAGTGGGCGTGACCACTTTTACATAAATGACTATAACTCTTGAATGGAATGAGATATTGTAACCAAAATTGGTACACATGTGTATGGGCTCAATCTGAGGTCACATGAAAAAAATTGTGGCGCTTGTCCACTTAGTGGCGCTGTAACAGAAAAAAAATGTTAAAATGGCTCTAACTGCTCAACTGTAAACGTATATATATGTATATAAGGGCAAAAGAACTTGGCTAAGTAATGACAAATATACTGGGGCATTTCTAATTGGGAACAAATAAGAATAATCCTGAATATAAAATTTAAATAATAAAAAAACAGTACTCCCAATAAATGGCATTCCAATGCTGTCACACTGTAGCAGTCCTGTGTAATCCTTTAAGAATCTGTTGTCCAGTGCGTGCAGGTGATACTCCATTTTACACCCAAGGATTATCTTAGTCCATACTCCAAAGACATTGGCTGCCAGTTATACTATTGACTCTTTTATTGTTGCATCCTCTGAACTGCACAGGCCATCCGTTGTGGGTGCAGATCGGAGGATCACCTCCCTTGTGAACTCCACTGGGATTATGAGTTGTCCCTGCGGTCGAGGGTAGGTCACTGATGCCCTGTGCTGCGGGACCGAGGGGGGCTCAAGTGGCTGTGGATTAGGCGGCATAGGCCTAGCCTGCAACTCAAGAGCCATGGCAAGTTCTGGGTTGCTACCATACAAGGCTTCCATTTTCCTTTCAATTAACCCTTCCGTTTCAGGAGGTTCTTCATCGTCCTGACTCCTAACTTTCCTCTTTGAGCGACGCATAAAGCAGGCATGGCGGATAGCACGTTTGAGGAGATGTCTACGGTATGTTCGTTGAACAGCAATAGCTGCTCGCTCTTCCTCCTTCCTCCTGAGAGTGGTGGTGATTGGCTCGAATGAGGCAGATGTGGGGTTGTTCATTCTGAACTTGGCTTCAATGCTCTCTTTCATGGCAGCCATCTCAATGGTGTCACCAAGAACCTCGCGGGTAACTGCCAAAAGAATATCCAGACAGTGGATTTTGTCCCCAGTTACAATAGGCAGATCCATGGTGATTAGTTTGAGGCGGTTGGGTTTGGCAATTCGCAGAGGTTCCTGCAAGGTATCGACAAAGTCAAACAAGCGATTGTATTCGATGAACTGTGTAGCATCAACGTCAAACTTTTCCCACGTCTCGTCGAACATCTCAAAGTCATCCTCACAGAGTGGGTCTCCACTCTCCTCTTGAGCAACATTGAAGTTCTCAAGAATGATGGCAATGTACATGTTCACAACCACCAGGAACGACATTATTATGTAACTGCAGAAAAACATGATGCCCATGCCAGGATTCCCGCAGTTACCCCGAACGTCTGTACCAGGGTTCTCTATGTCAGGGTCACAATCTGGAGGGCCGCTGTTCATAATAGGCAGCATAAGCCCATCCCAGCCTGCCGAGGTTGTGATCTCAAACAGGCAGATGATGCTGCCGCCAAATGTTTCAAAGTTGAAGATGTCATCGATGCCTGCCTGCTTTTTCACATAGGCAAAGTTAGACATGGCAAAAATAGAGAAGATGAACATGATGAGGAACAGAAGCAGTCCAATGTTGAAGAGGGCAGGAAGTGACATCATCAAGGCAAACAAAAGAGTCCTAATGCCTTTCGCACCTCTGATGAGACGTAGCACACGGCCGATCCTAGCAAGTCGGATGACGCGGAACAAGGTGGGAGACACAAAGTACTTCTCAATGATGTCTGATAACATTAGACCTTGGGAAAGAAGAAATATGGGTTATTATACACAGTTTAGTGCAGTTACAGTAGGTAAGTATACACAGAGGTGCACTTAGAACTGTAAGTATCTAGTTTATTAAAATCAGTACGATCAGTGCTCAGATATTCAAACTCAGCAACAAACTATAACGGCATGATGTTCGACAACAATAATTCTACACCAAACTAGGCTCATTGGAAAAACATGGCTCTATACTCCTACACTTCTGCAAAACTCCAAAAATATACCTATACATACATTTCAATGCAAGTTTTAGCTGAAACGAACAACAGTGGCAGTAGAACACCAACTAATTGTATTCCTTTTCACACAAATTATGATTATGGGGCAGATAATCAATTAAAGGGTTAGTTCACCCAAAAATGAAAATTATGTAATTTATTACTCACCCTCATGTAGTTCCAAACTCGTAAGACCTTTGTTCATCTTCGGAACACAAATTTAGATATTTTTGATAAAATCCAGTGGCTCAGTGAGGCCTGCATTGCCAGCAAGATCATTTCCTTTTTCAATGCCCAGAAAGGTACTAAAGACATATTTAAAACAGTTCATGTGACTACAGTGGTTCAATCTTAATATTATAAAGCGACGAGAATACTTTTTGTGTGCCAAAAAACAAAACAAAATAGCGACTTTATTCAACAATATCTAGTGATGGGCGATTTCAAAACACTGCTTCATGAAGCTTTGAAGCTTTACGAATCTTTTGTTTTGAATCAGTGGTTCGGAGTGCGTATCAAACTGCCAAAGTCATGTGAACTATTGAAATTTCGAAACACTTATGACGTAACAAAGCCTTGTTTACTGAAATCACATGATTTTGGCGCTCTGAACCACCAATTCGAAACAAAAGATTCGTAAAGCTTTGAAGCTTCATGAAGCAGTGTTTTGAAATCGCCCATCCCTAGATATTGTTGAATATTATTTTGTTGTTTTTAGCGCACAAAAAGTCACTTCAAAAAGTCGATTCTCGTCGCTTCATAACATTAAGGTTGAACCACTGTACTCACAAGAACGGTTTTAAATATGTTTTTAGTACCTTTCTGGGCACTGAAAAAGGAAATGATTTTGCTGGCAATGCAGGCCTCACTGAGCCATCGGATTTTATCAAAAATATCTTAATTTGTGTTCCGAAGATGAACGAAGGTCTCACGGGTGTGGAACAACATGAGGGTGAGTAATTAATGACTGATTTTTCATTTTTGGGTGAACTAACCCTTTAATAAAGACTTCATGTGGTTCCTTGCGCAACACTATGTTGTTACCTCAAAGCACTTTTTCCATAGTGCATGATTTGTAAACTCCATATGTATGGCTTTTCTGACATAGTAAACTTGGTACAGCATTGCACTTGTGATGTGGAGCACTCGGGAACAAGTCCCGTGAAACACGAATCACAATAAAAGAGCTCAAAGACGTGTAAAACCAAACCAAAATGGCTTGGTTACTTTAGCAAATAAGTTTTTGTCATGTTTGCTTTTGCCCACACTATCAGTTAGGTTTAGGGTACATTTAGTGAAGGTGCTACATTATTTTCACTTTTTGTGAAATGCGCAAGAAACAACATAACATCATTTTGCAGAAATGTCACCTTAGGCATGTTTTTCCAATGAGCCTAGGTTGTTCTACACTTACCTGCTATAGAAAGGATGACCACAACAAAATCAAAGACGTTCCAGCCAATAGTGAAAAAGTACTGTCTGAGCGCAAATATCTTAAGTATGCATTCCCCTGTGAAGATGATAATGAACACCAAATTGATCTGGTACAGGATATCCTCTTTCTCAGCACTCTGGTCATCTGTCTCTATCATCATGGTCACCATATTGAGGCAGATAAGCACCATGATAAAGATGTCAAAGAACTGTTTTGTGATGAAGTCAAACACCACACCCTGGATCTCATTCTGTTAGAAGAACAATGTAGTAGATTAGTTTTTAAAAACCTCAAGAGATTTAATGCTGATATTCAAATAAAACATTTTTTGACAGTCAGTTAGTTGTTACGGTAAAAATCCAGCAATGGAAAAATGAATGTAAGTAATATGGTTCATACCGATGGCCGAGGGATAGGTTTTGCAGGTTTTTTGGAACCCAACTTCTTCATGGCATTGTAGTACTTTTTCTGTTCCTCTGTCATGAAAATGTCTTTCCCTCCAAAGTGCAGAAGAAACAAATATTAATTATTCTTTCTGTTAAAGAACAATTCAAATGTGCAACACAAATTAATTTGGAGGTTAGTTAAAAAAGATGCTTATCTTTGACTTTTGCTGATTGAAGTTGTCAATGATGACACCAATGAAGAGGTTGAGAGTGAAAAAGGAGCCAAAAATGATGAAAATAACAAAATATAGGTACATGTAAAGGTTGATCTCATATGATGGCTGCTCTTCCACCTGACATGGAAAAGAAACAATCAATGCTCCAATAAAAGTAAGTTTCAAAACTCTAACAGAAATAAGGCATTGTTTTTTAAAAATAGGTCACTGCTCATATATCACAAAATAGTGTTCAACAGGCTGATTTTAAAGTCATTATACACTTTATTATTTCCTAACCTTTGCTACAGAACTCAAAACAATAGCACAACTTTGATGTCATGAAGTTTGGTTACAAGAACCAACAATGCTTGATGTTACTGACGTCCAACCTGTGCCATCTATATGCACCATATTTGATTTGAGAGTTGGTTCGTTACACAAAGCTACTGAATGGCTTCAAAACACTTACACTACAGTGCACAAGTAGTATGGACTACATTTATGGTTCTTAAATCATTTTTGTCCTTTTTAACAGCATACAGGTTTGGAAAGTCATGAGGGTGAGTATATAATGGTAAAGACCAAGAAATTTGTCCATTAATTGGACATCACATTGCACGGTCTTTGCATGCAATCAGCGAGGACAACCTAACAGAAAGTTGTGTTGACTATTTATTGTCAGTTCACAAGTTCACAACTCACACTACATTATACGCATACATCATATAGAATTGCTTTGCAGCAGTTGAGCATTGTAAATGTTACAGGTGGAAAGCCTGTCATTCACATACCTCTCTAGAATCCACTGCAGCATACATGATATCCATCCAGCCTTTGAATGTGGCCTATATGGAGAGAGTACTTTCTGAATATCAGCATGTCAAGTAAAACACATTGATTCATTATGAAGTTACCTCTGTGTCCTCTGATGCAAAAAAAGTAAAGGACATGAAAATATATTCACTGTGTGTAAATATATATCTTTTCTGATGTCACAAAGTTGTTAAAGTTTTTTTAGCCTAGTATCAATAAATACTCATTTTACCTTTTTTGAGTTCTGAATTTATGTTTTCATAGTATATCAAGCTCCCCCCCAATTTGATTCCTCGTGATAGTATAGCTGTTTATGGCTGCATGTGTACCATATATAATAGACTGAACTCTGCAATTAATGGGAAAACTTACAATTTGCAGTAGAGAGAGGTAGCCCAGACCCACGTTGTCATAGTTGACCTTGACATTGACCCAACGTGCCTCATTGGTGTGCATCAGTGCCATGCAGTCACTCTTGTTGTTGACCACATCCATGGGGAAGCGTTCCTGTGTGGTGGTGTTGATGCAGTGGTAGAACTTTCCAGCAAACAGATTGACCCCCATAATGCTGAAGATGAGCCAGAATATCAGACACACCAGGAGCACATTAAAAATGGAGGGAATTGCACCAACCAGTGCGTTCACCACCACCTGTGTGGAGTATGAACACAATCATGAATTAGAGACAAATGAGAGATGTTTAAGAACAACTTCAACGTTAACATAAAAATACAAATTCACTTAGGGGAAATGTTCTGCCCCTCAGGATGATTAAAATAAAATCCGATGGCTCAGTGAGGCCTGCATTGCCAGCAAGATAATTAACACTTTCAGATGCCCAGAAAGCTACTAAAAACATATTTAAAACAGTTCATGTGAGTACAATGGTTCAACCTTAATATTATAAAGTGACGAGAATACTTTTTGTGCGCCAAAAATAACAAAATAGCAACTTTATTCAACAATATCTAGTGATGGGCGATTTCAAAACACTGCTTCACGAAGCTGCAAAGCTTACAAATCTTTTGTTTCGAATCTACTGAACTACTGACTACTGAACTAGGGAGCTGATTGAGACGCACCTCAAGGTTTAACAAATAATCCTGAAAAAGTGGAAAATGTCATTACCATCACACACCATTAGAAAATTTAAATATACAACATTGACACCATCACATATTAAATCAAAATCCAATTAAAGGATAATCAAGGTCAACTTCAGATTGAAGAATCACACACAAATACACATAAATGAAAAGAGAGTCATTCTTTACCCTCATTCCCTCAAATCTTGACAGAGCTCGGAGGGGTCGAAGAGCCCTGAGTGTTCTGAGAGATTTGATCGCTCCAAGCTCAGAATACCCCATTAAATTGGCTGCTAAACTGACCAGAGACACCTTAAATGAAATAACAGGTGAGCAAATCAATACACACAAACGTTGGCATCCAACAGATATTTGCTGATAAGGGTTAAGATGAAAATTTTACAGGTAGACTCACATCCACAATGAAGAAGTCCAGCCAGCACCATGCATTAGTGAAGTAGGTCTTGAAACCGTACGCCACCCACTTCAGTAACATCTCCACTATGAAAATGTATGTAAAGACTTTATCAGCATACTCCAAGATGATCTTGATCACTCTGCGGCGCTCAATGTTGATATCCTCAAAAGCCTGACAGAATTAAATAAATGATGCATCAAGCAAACATTAATGGATTTATAAGTTCCCATTTCCATAAAATGAAACTAGGAAGGATGTAATATTGCACAGAGGTAATAACGTAACTATAGCGCAGAGATAAGCATTGGCTCAGTATTGACAGACACACCAGTGCTCCACTGCTAAGGAGGATCATAAAGATGATGAAGGTCTCAAAGTAGTCATGTTCAACGATGGTGAAGCATGTTCTTCGCAGGTTCCACCACCTCTTCCCCCATCCTCCTGTGATGTCTACACTCAAACATGGACATCGCGTAACACAACCTAGGTCAAAAGAGAGAGGAAAAAAATGACCTTGAACAACCAGTGAACACTAATATAGTTATTGTGAGTACTGAAAAATGCATGCACACCCTCTGTGAAACAGGACTCTGGCTCTGCAGGCTCTGGTTCTTCTTCCTCTTCGGGCTCAGGCTCAGGTTCTGGAGGCTGGTAGTCCACCGTGCTACAAACTGAAGAGTCGTCATCATTAAGAGCGGCCTGTGCAGCAAAAAACATAAGAGTATGAGATGTGATTTCATCTGCTAACAGTGTTGAATGATTGAGCTTTATGAATGCAGTAAATCTGTGTAAAAATTAAGAAAATTGAATGTAATTATTTATTTTCTTGTCATGAAGTTCCAAATGATGTTTATTCTTGGCTGTCACAATTTTACGAATATTTTGTCACTAAAAATTTGTTAATAATTTAAAATAGTTTCACTACAATGAACTGAACATTAATTGAACAGATTATGTCAAAATTATGATGATGTATCTGTAATGGTAAACTGTAGAGTTAATTCAACAGACGATGCGTCACGCAATATGAACAATCAGGAATAACTTGAATAAACAGACGCGAACTGTCACGTTAGTTTGGGTTTTGTTTCAAGTTTATGTTTTCAAGTCTTTTTTGCCTTAGCCCTGTTTCCTGCTTCCTGTTTGTCATGTGATTACCTTGCTCCTCAAGTTATCCTTCCATGTGCTTCCCTAGTCTTATGTGTCATGTTCTCATTGGTTTTTCTGGTCACGTGTCCTGTTTTCTCATTGATTCATTGTTTGATTATTGACAGGCATACCTTCTTAGTCATTAGTCTCTCTGTATAAATAGCCCCCATGTTCCCATTATTCCCTGTCTTAACGATGGGAGAAACAAATCTTTTCGAAGCTTCGAATCAATTGAATCAATTACTTCGCAAAATGATTCACTTTTTTGAAGTGTTCGAAACACCACACGCTGGTGACGCCTGCCGTTCAAAACAGTGTAAATGCAACAAAAATTCAGGCCAAACATGCATAAAAACCCCCAAAACATTTCAAGTGTTTTATTTAAAGTATAATTTATCAAAAACAATTAGCTAATCATTCAATACCATTAAATATTAAGTGCCTGTATGTGTTCTTTTATCAATTTTCAGGGCTCATTTTGTTTGTTCTATGGATGGCTCAGCTAAACAGGCCAATAAGAGACTATTAACTACTATTATTCCTTTTAATTATACAAATGTCTCATTAAAATGTTTACAAATGTATAAAACTAATCAGAGATCAGGTAAAAACCATAGACACTTGTTCAATGGTTCACCGCTGGGGGGCGAATCTCAGAGAATCCGCATGATTCATAGGTTCACAGAGATCGCCCCCCCAGAGGTGAACCATTGACATTTTGAAACATTTAGAAACCGTTATGATGTAACAAAGCCTCGTTTACTGAAATCAAGTGACTTTGGCAGTTTGAGACATGCTCTGAACCAATGATTCGAAACAAAAGATTCGTAATGATTTCAAAGCTTTATGAAGCAGTGTTTCGAAAGCACCCATCACTACCCTGTCTAGCTTTGATGTTGTTTGTGTAACTGCTGTTGGTGAGTTTGCTATGTTTATGTTCAAGTTTATGTTTAGTTCATGTTTTTAAGTCAAGTAAGATTATTGTTTCCTTAGTATTTTGTTCATGTTTGGATGTAAATAAACTGCACTTGGTTTCTTCAACTCGCCTTCAGTGGACTCCGTTACAAGAGCACAACTAACGACAATGAACACAAAAAAACTGAGGACTTAAATACACAGAGGAAGATAATTAACAGAACAAGGAACAGGTGAGAACTAATTAGAAACCATGACAACAAATGAATCAACCAGAACACAGGCAAAACAGCAACAAATCAGGGTCCGTTTACACGACATCGTTTTCAATTAAAAAAGGAAAACTTTTTATGCGTTTTGGCCATTCATTTACACATTCATTTTGGGGGGCCTGAAAATACAAAGTTTTAAAAACGGGTTTCAAAGTGCAAGTTTTTGAAAATCGATACCGTTATTGTAAACTACAAAATGCGAATTTGTGAAAACGGCAACGTCATGCACATGTGTTACGTGTTGTCTATAGGCGCGTAGTTTTTCTTTACAAAGTGACATTGCCAACTACTGGCCTAGCATGCATAATACAGCGTTTTAGTCGTTTTCGTGGATCCGTGTGAACAGGGATCGTTTTGACAATGTTGTTGTCTGTTTCCATTTTTAGTACATCATTTGCCCTAAGCAGAACAAGACAATGAAAACTAAACAGAACGTGACTGTGATAGTATCTTTTCATTTACCACTGGGGTGGGACAAGCCAAAGTGTATATTCTAGATAATGATGGAAAGAAACTGAAGTAGAGTTGATTGACCCCTTACCTTTCCACCCTCTTCATCACAAGATTCATCCGAGTCCTCTTCAATATCGGACTCAAAACGAGCAATAGGCACAGTCAGTGTTTGAGACAAACAGTTGGTCAAGCCATCCGCCATTTTCCCCTCATCCAGGTGGTTTAAAGCATATAGTTCTCCTTCCCCTCCTCCCTCATTATTGTCGGGAGGTTTCTTTCCTAGAATCCGTTGCACCATTCTAGCGACGAAGGCTTTGAGCCAATCTATACCCCTGGTGATGCGACTAATGGCGATCTGAAGGTTGTTCATCTCACCATCGTCATCACCTCCAGACAGGTTATCCCCACTGAAGGAGCTGAGCAGCAGGGCCAGGAACAGATTCAGCACCTGAGAAGAACAGGTAAGAATGAGCTTGGCAGGTTATATAAGATGTTCCTGTAGATAGTAGTAGAGCGTGGTGCTAACAATGCCAAGATCAAGGGGTTCACACACGATAAAATGTATACGACGCAAGTCACTTTGGATAAAAGTGTCAGCCAAATACAAATGTACAGACATACAGTACTGTGCAAAAGTCTTAGGTGCATTAGCATTTTCACCAAAAGAAGGTTTTAAGCAAGTTATTTATATCTTTCCTGTAGTGTCAATACAAAATATCAGTTTACATTTCCTTTTGCCATTAATTGTAATAATCCAGTGAGATTTTTGTATGCACAAGGAGTCTGACAAGAGTTGGTATGCTCCACACGGAGATCTGATCTCACCATTATTGAGTCTGTCTGTGATTACATGAAGAAACAGAAAAAAAATCTTAAAATTCTGTAAACACGGCGTTGTCTCAAGAAATATCTGTGTACACACGAAACCACTGAAACCGACTCAAAACGATGTAGTATTTGATGTGCCACAGAAATACAGTAAAAATGGAGAAGAAGACTTGGAGCATGCGCAAAAACCTTGTGCGCTATATACAAACATTAGTAAAGCTTAGTAATAAAGCTTTACTTTAGTAAAGCTAATAGGCTCAGTAGCTTCTGCAGCATGAACACAAGGATGTAGTTGTTGCTGTTACGTGATGTAGCGGTGTCTGACTAGGGTCGAGACATGGGGTGATGACATAATCGTTTCACAAAATATACGGATTGGTTGTACACATGAAAACGCAAGGGTGTTGTTTTCAGATTTATCCACTCTGGGACCTGGTTTCAAAAAATAGCGGTTTCAGGCTCCCAAAATGCCGGATCCATCTGGACAAAACGCCACTACGATCCAAACTTTTACATATACAACTAAACGCGTCTCCGTGTGTACGGGCTCTAAATCCAGAGGAACTGTGGCTACTTCTTCAAGATGCTTTTACTTGTGTAAAAATGCTGTAAAGTGAGGATGCTTTCAAAAATAATGGCATAAATAGATTTTATTTATCAATTAACTTTTATTAACTAAATCAAATTAATATTTGGTGTGACCACCCATTGAGTTAAAAACAGCTTTTTGCACATAGTTTTTCAGGTAGCTTTGGAGGTAGAGACTCCAAAGCTACCATCATCGAGATGGACTTGTCATGCTACAAGTTACCTATAACTTAACACAGTTAAGCTAAAAAGTGATCAACTTTTTAAAAAGGAGATCTAATGGCTAAATCTTGGCTAACATTATTCAAGTCTCAGTAATAAAAGCTAGTTTCCAAGTTATACATAGCCAGGTTTGTCAAGTTTAGGTAGGCTCTGTTGTAATGAAGTTTCATTAAATATTATGTTGTCTGGAAGCCTGAGGCAGGGATGCTATCTTTAGGATCTAAGCACATTAAACATAGCACATAGTTACAGCAGCCATGGCTGGCCTCATTTACACAGGCTGAGAAATATAAATAAAATTAAAGCTGCAAGCAGCGATGAAAGGGCCTTCGCACCTGTGCCACCCGGTGGCTTTAGGAAAATATGCAAAAACATGGTGGGCAATATGCATTTAAGTATATAAATATAGGAGGACTACGTCAGTCATTTGTATTTTCCACACTTCCTTCTACTAGCTGGTGGCGCTTTGACTATAACTAAATTTTGGCGTGTAGATGTCTTTAGTCCAGGGCACTCAAACATGTGAAGTTTGAGGCAGATCGGACATTGTATGCTTGAGATACAACAACTTCCTGTTTCATGATGATAATAGCATGCTTTAGCACTCAGCTAAGTGTTGCTAGCATGTTTTAGAATGTTTCTAGCATGTTTAGCACTCAATTGCATATTTTTAGTATGTTGCTAGTAGTGCATCACAGTGTTAAACATGTCACTTCCCGTTTCCAGTGGGTGGCGCTATTACTATAACTAAATATTGTCATGTAGATGTGTTCAGGACAGGACTCTTATCAAAAATGTGAAGTTTGGGGCAGATCAACAACTTCCTGTTTTTGTGGCAAAACATTGAACTTTGTCACAAAAGCTCTAGGAGGAGTTCGTTAAAATACAACGTCTGGAAATGGCAAAAACTGCACAAATTTTGCAGAGAAAATTAAAAATATTTCACTGTTGGGTTTTCAGATTTTGCTCCCAGGGACTTTTTTGTAGGTGTTGGGCTGTTAAATGTGTCTACCAATTTCATACTTGTACGTGAAACGTAGTGCGAAGGGCGCTTAATTGAATTTTTGTAGGTGGCACTATCGAGCCATTTTGCCACACCTAATTCTGAAACCCATATCAGACGTAAATTTTCACCACTTCTGAAGCGTGTGCAAAGTTTCATGAGTTTTCGAGCACATTCAGGCCCTCAAAAATGCGTTCAATTCATTTCAGAGAAGAAGAATAATTAACCGAGCAATTCCAATAGGGTCCTCACACCATCGGTGCTCTGATAAGAGTGCATGAGACAGGTAGAAAAAGGTAGAATGTTCATCTATAATCAACAAATCTTGTGTTTTAGCACCACTTTAAAAAAAATACAGGATAGATTTTGAGAATTGTGTATTATTTTGAGGAAAAGCATGAAAACCAAGTGTGATTTTATGAAGATAAAATTATATCATTTCAAGAAAAAAGTTATAAGGCATATTTTTATGAGAATTAAGTCAAATCATTTCAACTACATTCGTTTTTTGCTGATGTCACAGTATGGTATATTTTGTAATATTACCTTTTTCTCCCAATTCAGTACTTAAAATATTTTTGACACTTATCAGGGTATGTGGGTCTTTTTAAAGCTCCAAAACAAGAATACATCATTACCAATTAATCCTCAGTCAAGTTACTAAATACTATATTAATCATAATAGTGTCATGATACTATATTAATACTCCTGTATATCAGAGAGCACACATTTGGCACAACCTAGTGCAAAATGCCCAGACCATTTGACAACATATCAGCCTAATGTATGAAATACATCAAGCTTCCTGAGAAACGCACCAGTAGAAGCAGGTGCTGTGATTTTCACATTGCACATCAGAGTTACATGCCAAACGAGGCCACTGATATTTGGTTTCCCATGTTACACTCCTCTAGCATACTTTTTTCATCCAGCCCACTAAACTTAGAGTGCAGATGCAACTCATGCCAGTGCTCAAATGCTCTATATGATTTCCTTGCGTTCCATCATGTGGAGTAATCTGCCAGTTTTGGTTCAGGAACCTCTGTTTTTGCTTGGTTTGTGGCCTAATGGTTAGGGTTTTGGACTTGTAACCCGAAAGTTGCGGGTTCGAGTCTCAGTACCGGCAGGAAGTGTAGGTGGGGGAGTGAATGAACGGTGCTCTCATTCACTCTCATTACCCACAACCCACAACCCCCAATCACTCCCCGGGTGCTGCAGCGAAAACGGCTGTGTGTGTTCACTTGGATGGGTAAAATGCAGAGCACAGATTCAGAGTATGGAACACCATACTAGGCCACATGTCACGTCACTTTCACTTTAACATACGAATGTAAAAAAAAAAGTTATCCAAATTTAACATTGGAATTTACATTTAGGATTAGGGTATGTCCCACAGTCTGTTCATGTTGGCATCTATGTAATTAACTTTGGCCAAAATAAGGTAGAGTTTGATGCAAATCCTTTTGTCATGATTCCTGTCTTGTGTCTGTAGGACATTTTTGTTGAAGTTTTTCTCAGTTCCGGTTGATTAGTCTTCTCCAGGTGTGTCCCCTTATTTTGTTAAGCTTGTTTGCCCCTTGTGTTTCTCTGTAAAAACCAAGAAAACAGCAAACATCTGCATAACATATACATTTACAACAACTGACAGAGAACCAGAGAAACACAAGGGCTATTTATACACAGGGGCAAACAGGCTTAACAAGATAAGGGGACACACCTGGAGAAGACTAATCAACCGGGAAAACTACAAAACTACAACCATAGCCACAGGAACAGGACACAGGAATGAACACAGAAACTATAGGAACTGAGAAAAACTTAAACATATAAGTTCTACAGACACAAGACAGGAATCATGACACCTTTAACGGCAACAACAAAAGATAGGATTTTCTATTTGCTTGAGATAAAAGTTGATGATAAGCCTATTAAATTTGCGATTACATACTGCCATTTAAATGTTTTGGGCCAATAAGATTTTTAAAAAGAAAATAATTTTATTCAGCAAGAACTCATTAAATTGATCAAAATTGACAGTAAAGAGATTTCTAATGTTGATTTTTTGTTTTAAAATCTTGTGAACTTTCTATTCATAAAAGAATAGAAAGTTCACACAAAACAAGAGTTCACACAAAAAAGTGTCATGGTTTCCACACCTGTTTTAAACTTTGATTTTGTTTCTTAAGCAAATTAGAATGATTTCTGAAGGATCATGTGATACTGGAGACTTGAGTAATGATGCTGAAAATTCAGCTTTGCACAAGAGTTAATTTAATTGGTAACAATATTTCACAATATTACTGTTTTTACTGTATTTTTTGATCAAATAAATTAGACTTTTCAAAAACATTTTTTTAAAAAACCTTACCAACCCCAAACTTTTGAATGGCTGTGTATTGTCAGCTGCTTTTTCTTATTTGCATCTATGTTTTCATCTGCTTTCAATGACCCCATTTTTCGTCACGGCCCATCAGTCACTAGTATATAGTATAGGACGAGAGCTGCTATATGAATCTTCAGCTTCTATCGCTGTGTATCTCAGCTGTCCATGTTTGTTTCTTGTGCGCCAAGACACTCACTTGAGCTGGGTCTTAGCACACAGCCAAGATCAAAACTGTTGTTTGCTGGCTCCAGTCATATGATGTAAATAGAAGGCAGCACTAAACATGTAGCTGTGGCTTAAATGCCTGTTTGTCCAGAAGACAAGTGCAGGAGAGGGTAACCACAAGAAGAGTGCGTGTGTGAAATGTATGTTGAGTAATGATGCTGTTGTTAGCTCACTAAGACAGGCCATTTCCTTTTCTCACTATGTATAACGTGAGAGGAAGTGTATTCAGCCAGCAGCTCGAATATGGTAATTATGTGCACAGCTGCTAGCAGCTCATCTGCATCTCCTTGTTCTGTAACAACACATGAAGTTAGCAGGCTAGTTTTTGCTTAAAAAATTAAGTCAAATTTATTTGTATAGAGCTTTTCACAACATATATTGATACAAAGCAGCTTTACATTGACCTGCCTAATTCCACCTGAGCAGCAGTGTCTTTAGCCATTTTCAAGAAACTGCTAAAGACACATCTCTTTTGTTAACACTTGACCCATTAACACTAACACACTACCTTCACCTTAAAAAAAAAAATCCTTGCTGCATACACTGTGCTAAACTAAGTGAGAATTGTCACAGCACTTATTCTATTGTTGCCCTTTTGCTGGATAAATTGCTTCGATTGTTCAATGAATAAATGTAAATGTTTATAATATCTTCATGCCTTATAGTCGCATTTAGCAGAGTAGAGCTGGGCGATATAGTTTACATTTTGCGACGATACAAGCAATCAAGCACATTTGCTATATAGTATATACTGCTTTACGAGAATGTGCTGTATGTATTGTATGCGGATATAGTTTAAAAATATACCATACTGACGTCAGCAAAAATTTGTAACGTTGTTGGTTTTGGGTTTTGTTCATGTATTCATGTCTTTTATTTTGTAATTCATGCTCACAGTCTTAAGCTATTATAACGGAGGCCAGCTAATAAGAACTGTGCAAACCTCGCTTCCCTTGCCTCAAGAGGTGCACTAGCAACTGACGCAAGCCTCCTTGTTAGCGCGCCTGCCTCCCACGCCGGAGACCCGGGTTCGAGATCTGCACAGAGCGGGGCGAGTAAGACCTGAGGGGTTACACTATGTTCGAAATCACCCCCAATACACTCGTTCACTATTCCCTACATTACTCCACTAATATAGTCCACTTGAAGGAGTGAATGAAAACAAATGAGTGAATTCGGACACTGAGTGTGCCGGAAGGGCTGCCGCTTTTGTATAGCTTGCTGTAATGCTGATTAATAATCATTTGAAACTTGAAAACTGGCATCTCCAGTAGTAATTAAAAGATTTATCTTTAACTCTAGCATGTATAAACCTTAATTAAACAATTAATAATCAATTAAAAAGGAATTTATACCTGTATGATATTACACTGTACCCACATTGGACCAGCCGTTTGGAAAATGGATACATGGATCATTCAGCTGCAGGCGCCATCTTTTAGCGAGATGAGGGAATTCATTCAGCATGACCCTCACAGTGCATTATGGGTATTCTCTAGCTGTTGAGTGTACATCGGTTGTACACTCGTTATTTCGATGCATTATGGGGTTGAATGAGTGCACTCGATAATATCCACTATGGTTTCGGACATCACTACAAATGGCTGTTCCCTCAAATAGTGCCCTATTTAAGGGTATAGGGGGCGATTTCGGACACAGTCTTAGACCTAGTGGTTTCTTACTCAGTATTTTTGTCTTGTTTACCAATACAATATCTAAAAATTCTTAAATCAAGATACGTTTTTCTTGAGATGCAAAATGACCTAAGATATTAAGTCTTGTTTTTGAAAAAAAATATAAAAATGAAGTGAGTTTATGCTTAAAAAAATAATCTGTCAGTGGGGTAAGAAAATAAACTTTTTTTTTTTTTATCCCATCGACAGACTTTCTTTTTCTTGTTTTAAGCATAAACTCACTTCATTTTGATATATTTTTCCATCAGAAAACAAGACTTAAAGGCCCGCTGAAGCGTCTTGTAAAACGCGTAGCATTATTCAATGTGTTGACGTAATTTTAACTGAAACAGGAAGACAGGGCGATATATCAAACAGCCCCGCCCCTTTTTTTAAAATAGCCAATATCGAATCGTTTATATCACAGCTCGGCCAGAGCCGTTAAACTCAATAAAACCTCTGTTTCCTTTTAATATCTAACCGTTTATCCTCCTAATGTCCTCTATATCACTTTAATATACAGCATTCTGTGCAGAATTTAAATGGGTCCGATACCTTTCGTGGTCTGAGCCGACTCGGATTACTGTCAGAACTCTGTAGAAATATTAATCCTGAGGATTTACCTGATTGAAAATCTGTGCATACTTTATTATCAGACCCTGCTGCGATTGCTCTGTTAGTGCGGTTCATCTGAACATGTGTGAACGTTGCCATCCGAACCCTGGTGCGCACCAAACAAGCGGACCGAGACTGCTGAAAAGATGGGTCTCGGTCCGCTTCCAAACAAACTCTGGTGCGGTTTGAAAGATATATGAACACAACACGGACCAAAGACATGTAAACGAACCAAAAACAGGAAGATGAGACCCTAAAAAGGACAGAATGCTCACGCATATCGTTTTTTTCTCGTCATAGTCGCGAGTTTGCCCATCACAGGCATCAGACGTGTGTCTCCACGCAGTAGATCATTTGTATGTGTGACGGAGGGATTCCCCCCGTTGTTTTGACTCCTTTACACATTTAATAAGCTCTTCACGAGTTCCCAGCTGGCCAAAATACCATCTCAGCACACAGCGTTGTTTGTTGTCTCAAAATGGGCAATACGTCATAAAATCAGACCAATCAGGTTGTGAACGTATCCCTATGCCTTTAGGTTCGGTGATAAAATTGCCAATCTGAACACTAATCGGACCAGGACTAAATGTTTTTTTTTTTTTTTTTGGTCCAGACCAAACGAACCAAACGAACCGAACTACAAGTGTGAACGCACCCTGAAACACTAAATCTTTATAATAACCTTGCTAAAATCAGATATATCTATTACAACGTTTAATCATTTATTTCTCATCACAATATTCTTAATTGTTGGCAAAGGACATTTAAAGAATTTTTCCCATTAAAATTCAGCAAATTTTTGTACACCCCTGTTGAAAAAAACAGCATATGCTGGTTAGGTATGTTTTCAAGCATGGCAGCTTGTTTGAGCTGGTTTATGCTGGTCCTTAGTTGGTCATGAGCTGGTTTAAGCTGGTCCTGAGCTGGAGCTACGTAGTTGCTTAGGACTAGCTTAGGACCAGCACTTAACCAGCTTAAACCAGCTCATGACCAGCTGTCATGCTTCGAAACATACCTAACCAGCATATGCTGTTTTTTTCAACAGGGACTATAGAGTGCCCTACATATGAAAGTTTAAATGTTATGACTAATTATCACCTGGTCACACAGAGGGATGCTAACTGCCGTGCCACCTGAATGTCAACAACAGCCGGCCTGCCATCAGCTGTGCTGAAAATCCTTTGGGTTTGGCTTGGTTGCTATGCTAAAGCTTCAGATCAGGACAGCTTCAGGGTAACAGTTATAAAGATTAACAGCTTAGCAGTGGCAGCTGATGCAATAATAATAATAATGTCCCCTCTGATGCAACATGCTGTCATTTTGCAGAACACTCCTAAATGATTCACCAAATCAGCAAAGTTCAATGTTTTTCTGTCAAAATGTTTGATTCTTATTATGTTTGTACAATCTTCGCTTCACTTACCACAAGGTTTCCAATGACCATGACCATCATGAAGACTATCAAACACATGCTCGCTCCCGCCACCTCCATGCAGTCCCACATGGTCTCGATCCACTCTCCACATAAGATCCGAAAGACGATGAGGAAAGAGTGGAAGAAGTCGTTCATGTGCCAGCGGGGCAGCTCGCAGTCCTGAGAGATCTTACAAACGCAGTCCTTGTAGCTCTTGCCAAAGAGCTGCATGCCCACCACGGCGAAGATGAAGACGATGATGGCCAGGACAAGCGTTAGGTTCCCCAGGGCACCTACTGAGTTGCCGATGATCTTGATCAGCATGCTAAGGGTGGGCCAAGATTTAGCGAGTTTGAAGACACGTAGCTACTTCCAGCACATCCGTCAGAGATGGGCACAAACATACACATAGAGACACAAATGCATACAAAGTTAAACTACGCACCATTTGGTTGAAGTACTTCGTGAATTTTAACATTACAGAGGATATCAATCACACAAACTATAAAATAATGAAGCAGATGGAGGAGTTGAGATTTAGACTTACCAAACGGAAGGACCTGAGAACGGACAGTCCCTGAACATTGGCCAGTCCCAACTCTACCAGACTGAGTGTGACAATGATACTGTCAAAAATGTTCCAGCCCACCTGGAAGTAGTAGTAGGGGTCCAAAGCAATAAGCTTGAACACCATTTCAGCTGTAAAGATTCCTGTAAATACCTTGAAGAATAAGGTTTAATGCTCTGTGAGATAAGAATGGAAACATAAATGGTCAATTTAAAGGTACACTATGTAACTTTTTGTGATCTAGCGGTTAATAAACAAAACTGCATGCGTTTTGCGGAAGAACATTGAATTCGGAGCTACTTCTTTCTGTTTATGTATATGACGAGTCACGCGGGTACTGGGCTACTCCACAGCAGATGTCGTCCCACCCGGTCTAAAATAGTCAGAATTTAAACATTTATTATAGGCGTACCACAGTCATTCAGGATAAGGCAAAAACATGGTGGGTTCACGATGTACTCGCTCATTATATAAATGTTGTAAATTTTGAACAAAAAAAGTTACATAGTGTACCTTCAAAGAGATACTACACCCAAAAATAAAAATTCTCTTATCATTTACTCAACCAGCAGTGCAAACAATAGGTGTGTGAAAACACTAATATTTTAAACTTTTTTTTTTAACTATAAACAATCGCTTCAGGCCAACTTTGCGCGAGTTTCACAACATTTCGCATCCCGTTTCACTGCAGAAGACATTGAAAATCTTTAGTGTTCAGCTGAAGAAAAGAAGGCATATACAGTTGGGATGGCATGATGGTGAGTAAATGATGAGAGAATTTTCATTTTGGGGTGGAGTATTAATACTAAACCTTCAATACTGACCTAAATTAATGACCTGTTAATCATACTTTGCTGTTATTAACAGTTGCTTTGTCCTGATGTTAATGCCTACACTTAAATTACTTTAATGAAAGCTTTTGTGTAGAGCTGTGCAAAGATATATGATTTCTCAGGCATGCCCAGAAAGGGAAAATGCACACATTCAACCTATTATAGTTGCTGTTCTGATCTTACAGTATTTTGTTAAACTTCACTGATTTGAGGTTCCATGCTAGTTCAAGCTGGTTTAGTGCTGGTCTCGGTGTTTTTTTTTTTTTTATCTGCAAAAAATGTTGGTCAACCTGCATGGCCCTGATTAAGCTAGTTAAAGGGTTAGTTCACCCAAAAATGAAAATTATCCCATAATTTACTCACCCTCAAGCCATTCTAGGTGTATATGAATTTCTTCTTTCAGTCAAACACAATCAGAGTTATATTAAAAAATATCCTGGCTCTTCCAAGCTTTATAATGGGAGTGAATGGTACCTGAGATTTTAAAGCTCAAAAAAGCACATCCATCCATCATAAAAGTAATCCATATGGCTCCATTAGAAGTCTAAAATGAGAATTTTAAAGAGAAATGTTGGAGGAGCTTGAGTTTGTTGCCCAGCCCTATTTGTTTGAGAGGCGTCTACTCTCACCTACTCCTACATCCTACGTCATACGCCGAATCTCGACTCGCTCGTGAAGGTGAGGACAGACGTTACCGGAAGCTAGCGATTATAGTCTATAAAGTTATAAATATGGATATTTTTCTTACAAAAACATATCACTTTGCTTCAGAAGGCCTTTATTAACCCCCCTGGAGCTGTATGGATTACATTTATGATGGATGGATGTGCTTTTTTTGGGGTTCAAAATCTCGGTTACTCTCATTATAAAGCTTGGAAGAGCCAGAATATTTTTAATATAACTCTGATTGTGTTTGTTTGAAAGAAGAAAGTCATATACACCTAGAATGGCTTGAGGGTGAGTAAATCATGGGATAATTTTCATTTTTGGGTGAACAAACCCTTTAAGATGACTGGTAGGGACATCAGCATATTTCATGCTGGGGACCAGCATCCAAAACACAACTATGCTTTAAGATAAATGCTGTATCTGATATAAAGTATGCACGGATTTTCAATCAGGTAAATCCTCAGGATTAATATTTCTACAGAGTTCTGACAGTAATCCAGAAGTATTGATGTAACACTAACCAAGTTGCCCACTGAGAGAACATGTTCGAAATCCGGACTCATGGGGTAGTGCTCCATGGCCATGAAAAGTGTGTTGAGCACAATGCAGATGGTGATACCTAGATCAACAAATGGGTCCATCACTACAAAATGAACCCACTTCTTAAAGATGATCCAGGGAGCGCAGCAGTCCCATTTAAGGAAAATATCAGCAAACTTATACCAGCCTGGGGGACAAGCCCTCTGAGCCTCTTCCAACTCTGGTGAGACAAAGAGATAGAGAATGTACAGTGAGCGGTAATAGCATTAAGAGCAATGAATGAACACCAGCAGAGTGACAGCAACAAGGTCTGCCAGGCTAAAGTCAGTCCATGGCTCTGAAATAGCCCAAAGATTAGCACCACTCTGATGAAGTTAACAGGTTTTTTTCTCTACACACAATGTGACCTTTGCTAGCTCTAAACAATAGACACTCTCAAACTGTTCTGTCAGACCACGATACACTAATCTAGAAAATTACACTTTAAATTAAACTTCAGGAACATAGAAACAGCCCAGTGCATTTACATTACTGCTGGTAGCATTACTGCTCTTGCCAAAGAAAAACAGTTTTAGAAATGCTTGTGGGTATTTAGCATGTCTTTGATGTTTCAACCAGATCATTACAGAATGTCTTGCAAACCATATCTTCCCAAAACCAAAAAATGTAAAATTCATTTGTTGGGACTGTGTAGTTCATGGTAATATTAATAACTTCAATGTTTGATTTTAAGCACATTTTGTTTACTTTTGTATAAGAAACAATTTTGGTACTGTGTTGGGACACCACTTGATGTTCAACATAAAGTCCTGACATTCTGGGACATCTGGAGAAGCACAATAAATGGAAAAACTCTAAAGGCTTCTAGACATGCTCCTCAGTGGCAAAGCTAGTTAATGAGGTATCCAAAGGGACATCCTTTTAATTTGCAGCTAATCAAGGAGTTTCTTCAAGCTAGTACCCTCCATCGTTGCAGTGAGCACACTGATAGCACTTGCTGTTCTCTTGGAGAGTTTGGGCTGGTCCAGGTACTGCATGCTGTGTTTGGAGCTCATGGACTTGTGTTCCTCTTCAGCTGATAACTGGAGGATAAATGAAACAGTACGGATGTCAAAACATGATAAAGGTTTTTTGAACTATCTAGACAATGAAGCAATTCTAATTTACAATTTAAATGACTAAAAAACAGACTTCTATTTACCATTCAGTTATTACATTGAGCATGATGGGATGCATCAAAAAGTCATTAAGATCATGTGAAACATACAGTGTGTTGAAACTTTTGACTGGTTGTGTATGAATAGTACACTAATCAAGTGTAAAAAGTTCTGTAAAATTGTACTTGAGTTAAAGTACATATAATATGTCAAAAATTTTACTCAATTAAAAGTCTAAATCTACCTAAAAATATTTTAGTTATGATGAAATAGTATCTAAATTGTACTTAAGTTTTTGAAAGCTGTAAAATTATATTCCCATTTTAGTATTTTTGATGCAAAAATTACTATTTTCATTTAACTATTTTTTCATTCTTCTGACTACGTAAAACTCTACAACACAGCAGATGTTAAAGTAAACCAATATCCTGTAACCTAAATATTTTCATCTAAAATTTTGATTATACAGCAGATGATTATACAGTTGTTTGACATGTGAATATAGTGATTTTTAGGGTGTTTTCACACCTGTAGATCGTTTTCTTTGCTCCGAAACAGGGACTTAACTTGTTACAATGTGACATTTTCTTCTTGGTTTGGTTCGCTTTTACAAGGAAACATTTCAAAGAGTATCAAAATAAGTTTATGCAAATCACATGTGAGTAAAACTGTCCTCTCATATATATAAAATTTATAATGTAGTTATGGAATCGGCTTTGTCGGGACAGCATTCTTGCAATGCATGGACCACAAAACCTCAAAGACTCAGACACTGCTGCTTTTTATATAACACATTTCCTGTTATGAATTATAATACCGTTTGGTTCATTGGTCTGTTTTCTCACCTCAACCGAACCGCTCCAGAGTCCGTTTTCAATCAGGCCGAGACTACTTCAGGCGATCTCGGAGCGATTGTTTAGTGCGCATCCGAGTGTGATTGCCCCGATTTTTATATATGCCTAAACAAACCGAACTAAGGGAGAAAACGCACCAGGTTCCGAAACAAATACTCCAAACAAGCCAGGTGTGAAAACGCCCTTAGACTAATAATGAAGGCTAATCATGAACCGTGTTCACACTTGAGTTCATCCATCAACAGTGATGGTTATTATAAAAACACATTACTATATACCCAAAAATGAACATTCTGTCATTTACTCACCCTCATCAAGTCACAAAATACTATTTTTATTTTTAAATAATTGAGAAACAGTTTAAGTCATGTGACATATGTACTTTGTACTTTTAAGTCTACATGAAATTGTAGTAGAGTAAAAAGTATTATTTTTATTATTTTTAAAAGAACTCAAAGAGTACAGATTCCCTAAAATAATGTTAAAATACTCCTAATCTGAAAGTTTTGCATTACCTCTCTGTCCGAGGAGACTCTGTTGACAATAAGACGAGGCACTATTCGGCCATTACAGTCCTTTATGGCATCATCACCATCAAGACTGTGCAGGGAACCTGTCCTGTTTGACCCTCGACTTCGAGTTGTCTGGCTGGCCAAAGATGCTTTACTACCTACCTGTTATTTGTGATAGAAATAAACCACTATATAACAACATATCAGTGTAACGTGTATCAATATAAATCAATAAATAATGAGTGTTTTGGGTTTTTTAAACAATTTATCCATATTTTGATGTGAAATTATATGGTAGTCACCTGACCTCTTGGTTCCTGAGCTGCTCTAGCAATCTTTGAAACTCCTCTTCTTTCTCACGGGCCTCAGCCAAATTGGCATCATTCTGTTCATCGTATGCCATCGCAACCACAGCCAAAATCAGATTGATGAGGTAGAAAGAGCCCAGGAAGATGACCACCACAAAGAAGAGCATGTAGGTCTTCCCAGCAGCACGAAGGGTCTAAACAAGATAGATAAGATGGAATTTAATTCGCTTATACTATTCCAACAGATGAACAGACATAAAAACAACTACAGACCAACTGAAAGAGATTCTCCCAATAGTCCTGAGTCATGACTCTGAAGAGGGTGAGAAAGGCCCAGCCAAAGGTGTCATAGCTGGTGTAGCCATAATTTGGGTTTCGCCCAGCCTTCATACATGTGTATCCTTCTGGGCACCTCCTATAAAAACAAACAAATGTCATTAATCTTTATCTTTTCATACATAAATCTGTATTGCTTTTATGTGGCATTACAATTTGCTATCAGAAATCAATGAAAGCCCCTGATATTATAGGCAGCCTATATTAAATAACAAGCATTTTAATTACCACTAAATAGGAATGCAAGCAAACTTACCCAGCATCAGAGCTGTTACCACATATTAAAGCATCTAAACTTCCTTCCAGAAAGTATTGGTTTTCTGCAAAGTATAACAAGTATACCAATTTTATAGTAGACAAATGGTGCATTCAAGTCATGTCGAAAAGATCATATGTATGAGTTGAACGCACATGAACGCCACCACAAAGTCGTAAATACGAGTGGGAAGCTCAGGGTTTTCTTTAAGGCCCAATGGCACAGTTTTTAGCAGTGACGTTGTCAGGCTTTATTTACAACAAAATAAGCTAATTCCCTGCACAAAATATAATAGCATTGTAATATAACAATATGATATGTAACGATAAAGTTTACAGTGGCTTCATAAATTAAGTTTAAAAAGAGTTTAAAAACCTTGCTATTTGTGACTAATATTTCACAAATTATGTCACAAACCTCAAATTCCAATAAAAACAGCACAGCAAAACTGTAAAAAATTGTTGCCAATACCATTCTAATACCTTTCACATTTACAAAATTATTATTATCATTATTATTGCTAGTACTACAACCCGAATTCCGGAAAAGTTGGGACGTTTTTAAAATTTGAATAAAATGAAAACTGAAAGACTTTCAAATCACATGAGCCAGTATTTTATTCACAATAGAACACAGATAACATAACAAATGTTTAAACTGAGAAATTTTACAATTTTATGCACAAAATGAGCTCATTTCAAATTTGATGCCTGCTACAGGTCTCAAAATAGTTGGGACGGAGGCATGTTTACCATGGTGTAGCATCTCCTCTTCTTTTCAAAACAGTTTGAAGACGTCTGGCATTGAGGTTATGAGTTTCTGGAGTCTTGGTGTTGGAATTTGGTCCCATTCTTGCCTGATATAGGTTTCCAGCTGCTGAAGAGTTTGTGGTCGTCTTTGACGTATTTTTTGTTTAATGATGCGCCAAATGTTCTCTATAGGTGAAAGATCTGGACTGCAGGCAGGCCAATTCAGCACCCGGACTCTTCTACGACAAAGCCATGCTGTTGTAATAGCTGCAGTATGTGGTTTTACATTGTCCTGCTGAAATACACAAGGCCTTCCCTGAAATAGACGTCGTCTGGAAATCTTTATATACCTTTCAGCATTCATAGTGCGTTCCAACACATGCAAGCTGCCCATACCTTATGCACTTATGCACTCCCATACCATCAGAGATGCTGGCTTTTGAACTGAACGCTGATAACACACTGGAAGGTCTCCCTCCTCTTTAGCCCGGAGGACACGGCGTCCGTGATTTCCAACAAGAATGTCAAATTTGGAATCGTCTGACCTTAGAACACTTTTCCCCTTTGAAACAGTCACTAATGTTCACATATGGCTTCCTTTTTGCATGATAGAGCTTTAGTTGGCATCTGCAGATGGCACAGCGGATTGTGTTTACCGACAGTGGTTTCTGGAAGTATTCCTGGGCCCATTTAGTAATGTCATTGACACAATCATGCCGATGAGTGATGCAGTGTCGTCTGAGGGCCCGAAGACCACGAGCATCCAATAAAGGTCTTTGGCCTTGTCCCTTACGCACAGAGATTTTTCCAGTTTCTCTGAATCTTTTGATGATGTTATGCACTGTAGATGATGAGATTTGCAAAGCCTTTGCAATTTGACGTTGAGGAACATTGTTTTTAAAGTATTCCACAATCTTTTTACGCACTCTTTCACAGCTCTGCCCATCTTTACTTCTGAGAGATTCTGCCTCTCTAAGACATCCTTTTTATAGCTAATCATGTTACAGACCTGATATCAATTAACTTAATTAGTTGCTAGATGTTCTCCCAGCTGAATCTTTTCAAAATTTCTTGCTTTTTCAGCCATTTGTTGCCCCCGTGCCAACTTTTTTGAGACCTGTAGCAGGCATCAAATTTGAAATGAGCTCATTTAGTGGATAAAAGTGTAAAATTTCTCCGTTTAAACATTTGTTATGTTATCTATGTTCTATTGTGAATAAAATATTGGCTCATGTAATTTGAAAGTCTTTTAGTTTTCATTTTATTCAAATTTAAAAAATGTCCCAAATTTTCTGGAATTCGGGTTGTAATTGTAGTACTAACAATGTGATGACATAGTTGAGTAAAAATTGGAAATATTTAATAACCTTGACCTGACTTCACCTTCATTGTTTATGTACGCTTTGAAATCGAAAGTATCTGTGACGTTGAGGGTGGTGTCATTGACCATGGTGGAGTTGTTGACATCAAAGATGGTGCTGTTGGGAATGGGCCAACGGATGCACTTATGACGTAGATTTCCCATGAACAGCTGCAGGCCAATGAGGGCAAATACAGCCAGTGCAAAGATGGTCAAAATCATTACGTCGACCATCTTCTTGACTGACTGAATCAAAGCCCCGACAATGGTTTTCAAACCTGGGTGGAAAGTACAAGGAGAGATTGAAACAAAATAACAAATTTTTTTTTGGTGTATCTTTTAGACAGAGAGTGGAAAAAAAACAATACAATGCAAAGGTGTCATCGTTAAATTAAAACAATAAATGTAGTTGCATCCAAAGACATTAAAAAATACCATTGAAAACATTTGCTCTTGTGTGGTTTTGTGCATTTTTGTGCTTTTTGTGTGTGTGCCTTTTAAAGAACTGTTACATACAATTATTACATACCAGGAATAACTGTGATTGTTTTGAGAGCTCGAAGCACACGAAACGTCCTCAGTGCTGACACATTACCAAGGTCTACAAACTCTGTGACGTACCTGGAAACAATCAAACCACAAATTAGTGTCAAATGGGCACAACAGATACAATATGACTTTTAATATTGAAATTTATATGGTGCTTTTGCATCCTTTTGCAGTCCCAGTAATTTCACAGAAAAAAGCGATCAACACAGTCTTCAGCATCTCATATTTTGTGTTCCACAGTATAAAGAAAATTGTACCTGTTTAAAATGATAACACTTTCAGATTCAAAAGAGATTATTCCTCTAATAATTTCTTTGTGTTAGCTGTTCCTTACAGTGGAAAGTGACTGGTTTTAATATGTTATCAGAGCTCCAGACAAAAAAAATTAATTAAGGAGCCATTGGCTCCTATAGGGGTAAAAAACAGGTGCCAAATAATTTTTTTAAGAGCCACACAACAATGAACTTAAAATTGTACATCACTTACTTTTAGTCATCCTGTTGTGTTTATATATGCCCCCTTTGCAGTTTCAGCTTTTTCAACATGTGACTTTTCTGGGAAATGAATGTCACTATTTTCACTTAATACTATTATAGTTTTTGTTAATATTTTGAATCCGATTAGATTTTTATATTTTCTGCTTTAATTTTTTTGTTAAGTTTTAATTTTTTTAGTTTTATTTTTTGTTGTTTTTAAACATGTCTGTTTAGTTTGTATAGATTTTTATTTTAGTATTAACATTTATATATAGGAACTTTCAGGGGTGAGACATGGGCGCTGAACATGCTGATTTATTGAGTTCATGCAGCATTTTGATTGGTTGACGCCACGCAGCATTTTAATTCATCCGCCAAGTCTGTTGCGGTGCGTGCAGTAAGAGTTGTTTGCTATTTGAATCAACAATGGAGTTTAAAAACTACGGCCGATGGACCGACGACGAGATTCAGGCTTTATTAAGCTTATATGCGGAGGACGATACTTTAGACAGCGATCGAAATGCAGACAGCAACAGATCTGGGGGAAAAAAAGTTTCTGGGGCAAATTGTTCTGGGTAATTTCGGTGGACAAACATAAATCCTGTAGCAGATCTGGGCAGGTGGAGCTGGGGGAGGTGGAGGTTTTCAGAGGATCTCTGATGGCGCGCTGCAGGACTAGCTTACAACAAACACTGAACCAGACTATTTAAATGTTGAGCAAGCATTCTCACTGGCTGCTGGATCAGGCCAATCAGATTATGCTATGTGGCAATGGTGTGATTCCTTGCACATTGCATGTAAGGACCTATCAGCCTGTGCCATCTAGAGTTTCATGACTCAACTATATATATATATATAGGTCTATATATGTGTGTGTATTGTATTGAAGTTATATATGAATAGACCTTTATCACACTTCCTATTTCCGGTAAGCAAAGCAATGTATCGCTATTTCCGGTCCCACCGCAACGCAATCAAAACTAATGGCTGAATTCTCTTGCCGGTGTTACTGCAGCGATCCGGCAGCTCTAATTCTAAACAATGACACCCTTACCTCAGTTTTCACGATTTCCCGACACTACTGGAATAGAGGAAAGCATGGGTGAGACTGATAAGGCGGGATGAAGATCATTCTATTAAAAAAATAATACGCGGTGCGTACATTCGTGTGTAGAAGACCTATGCATTTCCAAACTGAGGACGTTTACATCTCATATCTTCAACCTGCTAAAATGTTCCTATAAATATATTTCCTATAAATGTGCGTTCTAAATAATAAATAAATGTTTTTCCCAACTAACCTGCTGCAGTCCAGTGCTCGTCTTTTTATTAACAGTGTTTTTTCTCTTATTGATAGTATTTCATACCTGTTGAATTTATATTTTTAAATGAATTTTACTGATGAGCTCCCTTATGAAAATTAACCATGGTTTTATTATTGAAAAAAAATGTAGTAACCATGTTTTTTCACGGGTTGATTACCACTTGTATTACCACAGTTTTACTACAAATACCATGGTTGATTTGTGGTTACCATTGTTTAACTATAACCATTTGTAACGCAGTTCATAAATAGGGGAAGAAGGAGGCGGGAACTGGCGAACGTTTAAACATAACTTTAATATATAAAATAAACAAAGAACAAAACGAAAGTAATGCCGGCAGACCCTCACAGATGTCTGCCAGCCACACAAACATAATAAAACCATAAAATAAAATCCAGGCCTGGTCCTCTCTCATCCTTCACTGTCGTCGCTCCCCTTTTATGCTTCCGGAGCTCCTCCGTGAGAGACTCGAGACCGGTGCAACGCACAGCTGACGCTCATTATCACTCGCGTCTCCGGCCTCGCGCCGTTCCCTCACAGCTCTCGCCCGCCCTGCTCGTCACACCATTGTTTTTTGGTTTTACTTGTAGTAAAAACATAGTTAATTTTCGTGAGAGCAGAATTAAATAGATGAATGAATGCGCCTTAACTGCACTAAAGACATTAAATTATGTGTTAAGTAATCTTAATCAGAAATGCGTTGACAGTGCGACTGCTTTGAATATTAATTATGAATTTTGACAAATGTTGTGAATTGCATACAGTGAAATGTTTTTCAATGAAAAATGACGCAGAATAATGACTAAAATATTTAATTCAAATGAATAAATCTGTTCATTATGATCTCATTCATGAAGTCTCTCACACACTGCAGCGTTGCCGTTACTAGTTTAGATGAGCACTGACACAGTGTGGTGAAATAATCACGTATGTTTACGAGCCACGGCTTTCTCAGATAAATTCTGTACACAGCAATCATCAGAATATCTCTTCTCCTATCTCTGAAAATGTCCGGATTTTGAAATTATCCCACGGATGCTTATTTTAAGAGGCGTTTATTCAACTAGATGTTAATTTCACATTGAAAATATACATAACCGGAAGAATCGATGCACTGCTTCAACGAGCACTTCCAGTAATCAGTTCCGCTGTGATAAAGGTCTATTGAAATACTCACGCCATGCTGATCACCATGAAATCAAGCCAGTTCCATGGATCACGAAGGAATGTGAAAGGTCCGATGCAGAAGCCTCGTGACAAAACTTTGACTGTTGCTTCAAAGGTATATATACCAGTAAAAACATACCTACAATAACAAATAAATAAATAAACATATTTCTTGTGAATTAATTATCATAAATAGGTGCTTCAGAGTCACAATTATACTGTACTAGAATTAATACTGAACTGAATCGGTTGTAAATGACAAGTAGGCCTATACAGCATTTTTGGGATATATTTAAGATACAAATATATATAAAAAATGTAATTATTGTTATTATAAATGTTATTATTTCATATAGATATTTTAAAGTTTTTTTTTAATTATTTGAGACTTCTGCTAGTACTCAAGAGATTCAACAAAGTCACTTCCACTAAAAATGTGTATGTTCACACAAGCCAACTCTTACTCGACTGTTTTACTCCAGGCTGGAGGGTTACTCATTGTCATGAACACACAGTTGGACAGGATGGTGATCATGATGAACATACTAAAATATTTGAAGCACAGTCAAGGTAAATATGGCAAACAACTCATTACTGTATCAATCATGATAATCATTACAAAAAAAATGATGATTGTTATCAAAATGATGGCATGAGAAGGATATGAATGTATAAGAATTTTGATGGCTCCTCTTCTGACAAGACTAAAAGGACTGATACAAAACAGCGCAGGTTCAGCTGCGAACCTGTAGATCGTGTTTCCCTTGCTTATGACAATAAACGTCTGCAAATGAGAAAGAGGTTAACAGAAAGGCTTGAAAACATTTATAGACACCAGACGAAAAGGCACTCGATTTAACATTTATGGGTGTGGGACTGACTTTCTGTGCTTTATAGAAGGGGTCTATATCCTCCAGAGGCGTGTTGAGGAGATGCTTTGGTGGGTCGCCATAGATCATGGGCAGGCTCTTTCCTGCCTCCAGATCACTGCTCGGTGCCTGTGGTTCCTGCTCAACCCCATCTACTTCCTCCCTGGTGCTCCTCTCCTGGATGAGCCTTTCGATCTCCGCCAGCGACTCTGGGGTGAATTTGCGGAACGCGTTTGTGCCTGTGCGAGGGAGCAGGCTTGCCATCTTGGCATCGCGAAGAGATACCACCTCAACGGGGAATCTCTACACCAAGCTCCTGAAAGGGAGAGAGGAAAAATACATTTGAATTATGATCAATGTTACCATGGACTTTATATATGGATTATTTTTTTTGAATATGCAGTTTTCAAGTGCATTTTGAGGACGAACTATCAAAATTAAAATAAATAACTTTCTCCATTCCAAAAATGAGTGTCTTTAAGAAGTCAAGTTGCATTTACAAACCCGATTCCAAAAAAGTTGGGACACTGTACAAATTGTGAATAAAAAAGGAATGCAATAATTTACAAATCTCATAAACTTATATTTTATTCACAATAGAATATAGATAACATATCAAATGTTGAAAGTGAGACATTTTGAAATGTCATGCCAAATATTGGCTCATTTTGGATTTCATGAGAGCTACACATTCCAAAAAAGTTGGGACAGGTAGCAATAAGAGGCCGGAAAAGTTAAATGTACATATAAGGAACAGCTGGAGGACCAATTTGCAACTTATTAGGTCAATTGGCAACATGATTGGGTATAAAAAGAGCCTCTCAGAGTGGCAGTGTCTCTCAGAAGTCAAGATGGGCAGAGGATCACCAATTCCCCCAATGCTGCGGCGAAAAATAGTGGAGCAATATCAGAAAGGAGTTTCTCAGAGAAAAATTGCAAAGAGTTTGAAGTTATCATCATCTACAGTGCATAATATCATCCAAAGATTCAGAGAATCTGGAACAATCTCTGTGCATAAGGGTCAAGGCCGGAAAACCATACTGGATGCCCGTGATCTTCGGGCCCTTAGACGGCACTGCATCACATACAGGAATGCTACTGTAATGGAAATCACAGCATGGGCTCACGAATACTTCCAGAAAACATTGTCGGTGAACACAATCCACCGTGCCATTCGCTGTTGCCGGCTAAAACTCTATAGGTCAAAAAAGAAGCCATATCTAAACATGATCCAGAAGCGCAGGCGTTTTCTCTGGGCCAAGGCTCATTTAAAATGGACTGTGGCAAAGTGGAAAACTGTTCTGTGGTCAGACGAATCAAAATTTGAAGTTCTTTTTGGAAAATTGGGACGCCATGTCATCCGGACTAAAGAGGACAAGGACAACCCAAGTTGTTATCAGCGCTCAGTTCAGAAGCCTGCATCTCTGATGGTATGGGGTTGCATGAGTGCGTGTGGCATGGGCAGCTTACACATCTGGAAAGGCACCATCAATGCTGAAAGGTATATCCAAGTTCTAGAACAACATATGCTCCCATCCAGACGTCGTCTCTTTCAGGGAAGACCTTGCATTTTCCAACATGACAATGCCAGACCACATACTGCATCAATTACAACATCATGGCTGCGTAGAAGAAGGATCCGGGTACTGAAATGGCCAGCCTGCAGTCCAGATCTTTCACCCATAGAAAACATTTTGCGCATCATAAAGAGGAAGATGCGACAAAGAAGACCTAAGACAGTTGAGCAACTAGAAGCCTGTATTACACAAGAATGGGACAACATTCCTATTCCTAAACTTGAGCAACTTGTCTCCTCAGTCCCCAGACGTTTGCAGACTGTTATAAAAAGAAGAGGGGATGCCACACAGTGGTAAACATGGCCTTGTCCCAACTTTTTTGAGATGTGTTGATGCCATGAAATTTAAAATCAACTTATTTTTCCCTTAAAATGATACATTTTCTCAGTTTAAACATTTGATATGTCATCTATGTTGTATTCTGAATAAAATATTGAAATTTGAAACTTCCACATCATTGCATTCCTTTTTTATTCACAATTTGTAGTGTCCCAACTTTTTTGGAATCGGGTTTGTATTTATATAGCACTTTATACAGTAAAGATTGTTTCAAAGCACTTTCACATTATTAAAACAGGAAAATAAGTGTTAATGTTATTAAATTATTCAGTTATGAAACAAATTTAAGTTGTAAAGCAGCTCTACAGCGGTCATATCCAGCTTAATTTAGTTGTTTCAGTTCTGTTCAGTAACTAAATAAGTGTGACCAGGAGTGTGAAATATGCAAATTATGTCATCAATTGTGGTTGATGTCCTTTCACAATGTAGGACAGCCTAGCACATGAACCCCAAAGAACACCAACCAAACAAATTGAAATCTAAAGACTAGGGGCCCTATCATACACCCAGCGCAATGCGGCACCAGGCGCAACGCAAGTGTTTTTTGCTAGTTTCAGCCCGACGCAGTTATCATTTTCACGTCCTGTGCCACGTTGTTTAAATAGCAAATGCATTTGCACCCATTTGTGTGCCCATGGGCGTGCTGGTCTGAAAACTAGGTGTGTTCAGGCGCATTGTTGGCGCAGGGCTATTTTGAGGCAAATGAAATAGACTGCGCCATTGACCAACTGAAACCTGATCTAAAGTCAATGGCACAGTATTTTTTTATTATTTAAAGGCCGCGTTAGAAATACACACATATAGCCGGGTGCACAACGCGCATACACTCTGCTTATTACATTCACAGGGATGCGCAGCAGCACACAAACATGCCAAATATTAAAAATAAAAGGATTACAATGTAAAAGATTATTATTGTGTGCATAAAGATAAAAATGCTTTGGTGGAATCCGGCTTTTCCCGTAGATGATCCGTTTCCTCACTAGAGAAACGTTCAGTTTTTCCGCTTGCAATTTCCGTCATGTAAATAGCGAATCTGCCATGGCGCGAGCGCAACTGGCTTTTAAAGGGAATGGGAGATGAGACTCTGATTTGTTTATTATATGCCCAAAACACACCCATTACTCATTAAGAGAATAGGGACAACCCTTTTAGACCATGTGTCGGGTGCGGCGACCATTTTTCCCATCGTTAAACTAGCAAAAGTGGATTCGGACACGCCCTAAGCGCACTTTAGACCAGGCGCTTAGATCATTAAAATAGGAGCCAAACAGTCTTGGGTGTGAAACAAAAGCTTTGGTGTCTGTACTGTACTGTAAGTTTAAAAATTACATTTTGAAGTTTATGCACTAAATTACAAAATTTCTCCATTCTACATTTAAAAACCAGGCCATCCAGGACTAAATTTTATGGGTATGCATTCTCTTGTATGTGACAGCTTCTACTTTTTTCCCGTCACTGACAACGACACTGTGCATACATACTTACATGTACATCCTTGTTGTTTAATAACATCTCCTTGTTGTGGTCATGAATACAACTGAAAAACAGCCATGGCTGTTATGTAATGTATGAATGATATTAAAACATCACAAGCCTATAAAGAATATACAATATTTGCATTATTTTAGCATGAAAATAGCTCAAGAATGGTTCAGGAAACAAATTTCTGTGCCACTAGTTACACAGAATTTACAAATTTTTAAATTTATTGTTGCCTATAATCAGAATGGGATAAGGACATGATCCAGTAAAGCCTGACATATGAAATATTAGCCTGAATTTTGTGGAAAAAAACAATAATTAAAAAAAAAAAAAAAGGAACACTCCACTTTTTTTGAAAATAGGCTCATTTTCCAACTCCCCTAGAGTTAAACAGTTGAGGTTTACCGTTTTCGAATCCATTCAGCCGATCTCCGGGTCTGGCGGTACCACTTTTAGCATAGCTTAGCATAGTTCATTGAATCTGATTAGACTGTTAGCATCTCGTTAAAAAATGACCAAAGAGTTTCGATATTTTTCCTATTTAAAACTTGACTCTTCTGTAGTAACATCGTGTACTAAGACCGACGGAAAATTAAAAGTTGCGATTTTCTAGGCCGATATGACTAGGAACTATACTGTCATTCTGGCGTAATGATCAAGGAACTTTGCTGCCGTACCATGGGTGCAGCAGGCGCAATGATATTACGCAGATGCTAACGGTCTAATCAGATTCAATGAACTATGCTAAGCTATGCTAAAAGTGGTACCGCCAGACCCGGAGATCGGCTGAATGGATTCGAAAAAGGTAAAACTCAACTGTTTAACTCTAGGGGAGTTGGAAAATGAACCTATTTTCAAAAAAAGTGGAGTGTTCCTTTAAATATCATATTTAATATTTGATCAAGCCATATTTCATCTGGTTTTAATGGTACAATATAGTGAGAATAAAAACACCTCTTACACGTTCTATTCAGAAGCCCAAACTGAGCAAAAGTATGCAATTTGGTGCAGTTGCTGATATTTAAATGGCAGTAAGATTAAATTCTGATAACTTGTAATGTAAATCAATGAGATCAATATAACAATATGGTAGACAACTTACATAAAATGCAGTTTTATGCAAGTATATACATATCAGTTATATCTATATATTTCCAAATAATGTCTTAGTAAGATGATATTTAAATGCTTTGTTTTATGATCAAAACTGTAGTTTTAATTGTGAGGGTAAAAACATATAACATACAATACAATGATGATTGTGAGATGAACCCTAACGTTCTTCAAAAGCCTGATGTGCTTGAAACTTACAATTAACATTAATTTTCTAAAAAATGATTTATGAAAGTAATTCATCAAGTAAACCTAAGTTGCTACAGTCCAGTAAATGTTTATCTTGAAATATTACTAAAAGTTATTCTCACATTTATTTTATAAAAATAAGATTTCAGTGAAAAAAGCAGGTGTATCTGAACTGAATTTCTGTGAATAATAGTTGAAGCAAGGCCTTTTACTTAGTAAAAATAATAAACTATCAATCAGACAACAGAAGGCATGTGGTAGATGTACAACAGGTTTTTCAGCAAAGTTTTGATCATGCTGATAATTTAGAGGCCGTAGAAATATGCATATCAAATATGATACAGTAGGCTTTATAATAGGGTTAAGACTCTGCGTTGATATCAGAAAAGTTACACATTCAACCTATATTAGAGAGTTCTGATATTATTATGCTGTGAGTCACTTCAGGTCACATTAATAAAGTATCTCAGAAGTGAACAATAAGTGTACACCACTGAGGTTTGAAATGTCAGTTAAGATGACTGTGGACTGCCAAGAAAGGCCACATTACAAGCTGACCTTGAAGATGTATGCTTGGCAGACTAATACTCCATCTAAGACATGAGCCACAACCAGCCGAACCTCCAGTCTGCAGACTCCACCTGTGAGATCTGAACTATGAGGCAACTCACATAAATGTGCCACAGCAATGACAAAGTGTATAGGACAGGCTTGGGAGCGACAGCAAGACACTTTCCCACAGTACCAAAGAGAACCGAACATTACTCTAGAACATCATATTACTTATTAATTTAGCAGACACAGTCACCCCTGCCAACTCACATAGATCATGATGAGCTCACATGGCCACAGCCAATGTCTGCCCACTACTACAGAGGAGGTGGTTACGTGTGTCAGGCTGCCATTTTGTATCTTTCTGTTTGAACACAATTTCTAATGTGAAATCAAACACTACATCAGATACTGAAATATGTAAGTATTAGTTAACTACATGAACTAACAATGAAAAATAATTCTAAAGCATGTATTAATCTTAGTTAATGTTACTTACTAATACATTTACTAAGAAATTAATAAAATAAAAAGTTGTATCTTTTAACATAATTTAATGGACCTGAGCTGACATGAACTAACAATAGGCATGTGACAGTATCCATATTTTTATATTTCGATAATTCCTGAAGCTTTTATCGCTGTATTGAATTAAGTTACAAAAAAGCGTTGTCCTCCTAACAACTTTTCTTGTAACAAAAAGAACTTTTTAAATACAATAAAGCAACACACAAAAAAGTATAATAGAACAATAGGTAACACTTTACAATAACCCTGACAGCAACATTATGTCGGCCCAGATCCGGCCCACATCTGGTTCGCGTATAATCCACATGTACCAGATGTGGGCCGACACTATGTTGCTGTCTGTTTGCTGTTTGGTTTAGGTTCAGTTGCATGTAATTATGCATAATAATACCATTATTACTATAGTAAGTACATGTAACTTGTAGGTATGGGCATTTTTGGCAATTTTTCATTTCGATCATCGATAGGTTTCAAAAACGAGTAATCGAGTACTCGGGGGGCGGGGCGTGTGCGGTGGGTGGGGCATGGCCGTCATGGAGATAATGAAAATATCTGAAGACTGTTAGGAAAATTAATGTTAAAAATAAAAATATGACATGAAAACGTGATTAGAACACTGTTTGATTATGATGCAGCAATGTTATTAATAAGGAAGCATCTAAAAGGAATAGCTGCCTGAGGTGACTTTATGCCAATAAAACTGAAGCCCGTTCTATGACACATCCTATGATATTAATCAGATAACTTAGATACATAATATATACGTAACATTACAACTTGTATCGGCACAAAAGGATGCAAATGGCAGTGAACTTACGCGTTACGCGCTATAGCGCGAGTGAGAGAGAGAAAGAGAGAGAGCTCGCGCCGTGATGCGCTTTCATGACAGCGCGCTGAAACACGGGCAAGGACAGAATTTACTGTAGATTTCTATAAAGTTCTCATTATAATGCTATGTTAATGGCAGATCTGTGCTTTATTTTCATCTACATGATTAAGTGATTCCATAAATCGCCTGCGCGTTTTCGAAGCCATGCGAATTATACGAATTATGCCATTGAACAAATATGACGAAAAAAGCACTGCTGCATTATTATAACATCATTATTTTTATTTTTTATTTTTTTAAAAGAAACGTCTAAAAGCAATATGACCGTCTCAAATAACTCAATATCAATATCAATATCGGGCATTGCATTTGAGCATGAAATTAAGCACTGATATGCAGCGCAAGCATGTTAATAAATGTTGACCCAACGCATCCTGTATTAGATTAATCAGATATAGCTATTACAACTTTCATCTGCAAAAGGTTTGCGAATACAAACGTGAGCTTATTTTCATCTATCTTGTCAAAGTGAAGTGACTTTGAGGCCATTCTCTGCGTCTTTTGACGCACCAGAGATCAGGGCGCCACCCAAAGTGCTGCTATAACCAATCAGGAGAAAAACAAACAAAACAAAAAAAAAAACATTTCGATCGATCGTCGCTGTCATGGTCGAGTACTCGAGTACTCGATCGCTGTTGCACATCCCTAGTAAAAAGGACACTGTACGTGTGTAACAAGGACACTAAAATAAAGTGTTACCCAATGAGCAATACTGTAGCTACATTCGTTACAGTAATTATTATTCTTTGTTAACATTAGTTAATGAAAACACAACTGTTCATTGTTACAGTAGCTCGTGTTAGCTCAGATACAACTTTTGATTTTAATAATGTATTAGTAAATGTTGAAACTAACATTAAAAAAGACCAATAAATAAACAAATGTTTTGTTTAATGCAATAACTAACCTTAACTAATTGGACCTTATTGTAAAGTGTTACAGAAATTTGTGATTGTGATTATTTTTTCTGTGATGCATATTATTTACTATATTTTACTTATCTGATTTAATCATATTTCATTCAAAAAAAATATTTTTTTTGGTTAAGTGGTAATGAAGTTTGCCTTTGTAGGGCAGCATACATAACATGGGCACAAGTTGAAAGCACGCACACATACGTACACTCTAAAGGATTCAGTGTTTCTTTATGGGGGCCAGTATACAGGGCTGGGAGACTTACACTCTGTATCACTCCAATACACATGCGTACCACACAAGCACTGATATGGTTGCTGCTCAGCTGCCGTGGGCCATCACGGTTGAGCATCGAGTTACAGAAGCCCGATGACTCTGCTAATTCCAGCCTCACTCGCATCGCACCAATAAACAGGCTAACACGCCAACTCAGCTCCGACCCACACCTCATCGCCCAACACCTAGACTTATGAGACTCCTTTCACCATTAAAAACAAATGATCCCTCCCCTTGATCCTTCCACCTATTACAGCGCACAACTTCTTGAGTTTCCACAGCAGGTTACTGTCACTCCATTACCAATTCATTGTAATTTAATTCAACCCATCTCTTCTCTTTTCTTACAAGTTTATGTGCTCATGGTTGTGACTAGTGTTGGGAAAAGTTACTTTTAAAAGTAATGCGTTACGATATTGCGTTACTCCCTGAAAAGTAACTAATTGCGTTACATTTTATGAAAAGTAATGCGTTACGTTACCTTTGCGTTATTTTTTCTCACCTGGGCTGGACTTGGTTATTTGTTTTTTTAATAACAACATAAAAAAGTTCTATTTTTGTCAAATGTAAAGGCCCTTTCACACCAAAAGTGAAATGACCCAGGAGAAGAAAGTTTAACACTCTTACTAAAAACAAAAAAATGAAACACAAATGTGATGTTTAACTAAAGTCATTTTTTGCTTAGTATGGATGAATTGGATCATCAAAGGTCAACAGCAAAGACATAAAGGTTAATAAAGTGATATTAAGTACATAAATTATGTATTATTCAACATTTTAATTATTGCAGGTGTGCTTAATAGTTTGAAATTTCAATGTTTTTATTTGTTTTGAGAAATACTGAATCTGTGTTTGTGCAAGTGAGATGAGTAAATGCATGCTCACATTTAGTCTAGAACTACAATAACCATGCCTGCACTTACTCATGATTTCTCTCAACATGGAAACAGGAGAGGTGTCAATCAATAAATGGAAAAACAAAGTAACTTGCGTTATTTGAAGGTCAGAAGGTCAGATTGTAGGTCAGATATTTTGTTGAAACTTTAAAAGTAATGCTGAGTAATTACTTCACTCGTTACTTGAAAAAAAAAAAAGTAATCTGATTAGGTAACTCACGTTACTTGTAATGTTTTACCCCCACCACTGGTTGTAACATCATTTCTAACCATTTCTCTATCTTTTCCCACCAATATTAAGCTCCACTGTGCCATCCTGAATGGGGCTATTAAGTCGCCATCAAGATCTCCTATATATCACTACAGGATGAGACAGAGCACAACCCCTTCCTCCACTTTTTAAAACTCTCAGGTCTTTTTAAAACTCTAAATCAGGTCAGGGGCCCAGTTTTCCCCTAGCCTTAAAGGGAACCTATTGTGCCCCTTTCCACAAGATGTAATTTAAGTCTCTGGTGTCCCCAGAATGTGTTTGTGACGTTTCAGCTCAAATACCCCACAGATCATTTATTATAGCTTGTCAAATTTACCCCTATTTAGGTGTGAGCAAAAACATACCGTTTTTGTGTGTCCCTTTAAATGCAAATGAGCGGCTGCTCCTGGCCCCCTTTCCAGAAGAGGGCGGAGCTTTAACAGCTTGTGCATCGCATACTCAACAACAACAAAGCTGGAGGATCTCACACAGCCAAAATGTTCAAACCGGAGATGGAGAGACTCCGGAAGAAGTTACAACTTTTTAGAATACAACTGGACTTTTCTGAACGGTTAGTGGATACATTTATGTAGTTGCTGTGGAGTTGATTCAGCTCATCGACTAGCATGTGCCGTCATGATGATTTGCGCAAATATTCAAAACTTTACTGACTTTCTTCGGCACATTTCCTTCATTAAATGAAATTTAGCCACAGTGTCCTCAGTGGCTCAGATGCAGAGAGTCTGTGGAGACTCTTATGTTTGTTGGTACATACATCCAATAACAGAACATTTGTAATGTTTTTTTTGGCACAGACATTGTACATCTCCAGCTGCTACAGCGAGTAAACAGAAATGGCAGACTGCTGCGGCTCACTCGGGCGTTATCTATTCTAACAAAGCAGTTCATCACCAGTCATGGGCGGGGCTTCCCTACTCTTACGTATGAGTAGGGGGAAATCTGGAACCGCGCATTTGGAGAGACTGTTTATGATTTATGGGGATTATACAAAAAGGAGTGGGTGGATTTTTACCATTATAGGCTGGTTGTTTACACACAGTGTGGAAACACATCTGTGTTCAAACACCTTGTAAAAGTGAATTTAGCATAATAGGTCCCCTTTAAAATATACTTCTTGCTGAGTCTTTATTGAAGATACACTATATTGCCAAAAGTTTTGGGACGCCTGCCTTTACGTGCACATGAACTTTAATGACATCCATTCTTAATCCGTAGGGTTTAATATAGAGTTGGCCCACCCTTTGCAGCTATAACAGCCTCAACTCTTCTGGGAAGGCTTTCCACAAGGTTTAGGAGTGTGTTTATGGGAATTTTTGACCATTCTTCTAGAAGCGCATTTGTGAGGTCAGGCACTGATGTTGGACGAGAAGGCCTGGCTCGCAGTCTCCGCTCTAATTCATCCCAAAGGTGTTCTATCGGGTTGATGTCAGGACTCTGTGCAGGCCAGTCAAGTTCCTCCACACCAAACTCACTCATCCATGTCTTTATGGACCTTGCTTTGTGCACTGGTGCGCAGTCATGTTGGAACAGGAAGGGGCCATCCCCAAACTGTTCCCACAAAGTTGGGAGCATGAAATTGTCCAAAATGTCTTGGTATGCTGAAGCATTAAGAGTTCCTTTCACTGGAACTAAGGGGCCAAGCCCAACCCCTGAAAAACAACCTCACACCATAATCCCCCCTCCACCAAACTTTACACTTGGCACAATGCAGTCAGGCGAGTACCGTTCTCCTGCCAACCACCAATCCCAGACTCGTCCATCGGATTGCCAGAGAGAGAAGCATGATTCATCACTCCAGAGAACACGTCTCCACTGCTCTAGAGTCCAGTGGCGGTGTGCTTTACACCACTGCATCCGACGCTTTGCATTGCACTTGGTGATGTAAGGCTTGGATGCAGCTGCTCGGCCATGGAAATCTATTCCATGAAGCTCTCTACACACTGTTCTTGAGCTAATCTGAAGGCCACACGAAGTTTGGAGGTCTGTAGCTATTGACTCTGCAGAAATTTGGTGACTTCTGCGCACTGTGCCTCAGCATGCGCTGACCCCGCTCTGTGATTTTACGTGGCCTGCCACTTCGTGGCTGAGTTGCTGTTGTTCCCAATTGCTTCCACTTTGTTATGATAACCACTAACAGTTGACCGTGGAATATTTAGTAGTGAGGAAATGCTAGTAGTGCTTGATTTTATACACCTGTGGCCATGGAAGTGATTGGAACACCTGAATTCAATGATTTGGAGGGGTGTCCCAATAATTTTGGCACTATATAGTGTATTTCCTGATTTCACTATAGCAGATAGGATCTTCAACAAGTAAAAGCTATACCAGTGGATAGTCCGGCAACTTGCTCATGTCTTTTTTTTAGCTGTCAATAGAGATTTGCCTAAAACCAGCACACAGGGCAAGACTAGTGACACTGACTGAAGTCTCAATTATAGGACAGAAGAAGTTGTAATGCTGTCTGATGACATGATAATATTTGTGGCTGGTGTTGCATCTTACCGTACCTCCACCCAAGAACAACAGGCAAATAGAGATCTCATACTGTTATGCACTCGGAATTATAGTGAAATATTCTCTTCATTTGAGTGATCCATGCCAAACTTTTCAGATGACTGATGCTCAATGTTTGGCAGCAAAACACATATGTAAAAGACAATAATAAACCATATAGGAAATGTTCACCAACATAATTGCATAGATTATAAAAAAACAACTGTCATGTATTTTTTAAGAAAGGAAGCATAAGCACACCTTCAAGCAAAAGAATTCAAACAATTGTGTTAAGGTTTAAATTATAAAGCAATAGTTAATAATGAAGATAGAACTTGAGCTGAGTTAACTTTCTAGTGATCTGTACCTGACCCAAATTGACCCAAATCACTTCTAACCCAAACCTGGCATGCATAAATTAGTTATCTTAAAAAAAGAAAAATCCAACCTTAGACAGACCTGATAAAATTAGGTCCAACTCAATGGCAACTTTTTCAGAACCCAACTGAACCTCAATGTAAAGGCACACATCAGTCTCCAGGAGGGTTTGTAATTTACACATAGATTAGATGCAGATTTAGGGGGTATACTAATGTAATTTTAATATGTATATGTTTTAAATAGTAAAATATTGTTAAATGCCAAAAAAGTTGCCATTATTCATTTGGGTCCATTTTAGAGGTCGACCGATTGACCGATATATCGGGCCGATTTTTGGCATTTTTTAATTAATCGGCATCGGCCGATTGTGCTGCAAATTAGGCCGATTAATAGGCAGGCGCGATTGCCATTCCACCGGCATAAAGGACCAGTTATACTTCATTTTCCGCGTTCCGCTGCATCTCGCACACAGTTGAGCACGCAAGCCTTTCAAAGTATACTCCTTTGGCCTTGAGCGCGGAAAAATGGATTTAGTGGACTGCTGTTTTGAAGCTCTCAAGTCACTCACACATGCCCTGCTGTACACACGGATCGTCCTGCACGCGGACGGGGTGTGCGAGCCTTTAACCAGCTGTAGTTTAGGCTACAGGTAGGCGCGGGTACCAAAACCTGGTAACGAGCCCAGCGGCTAAATTATTATACAAGCCTGCGTTGTATAGATAAACTCTGACGTTATCAATTCTGTTTCTGTACGTTACTGGAGAATTTCTCTCCCTCTGAGGCTGTGTGTGAGACGGAGCAACTCACACTCTGCAGCCGTGCCTTGTTGACACACAGCTTCAACTAACGATGGCAGGGGAAAACAGACCGTTTTGAAAGAGTAATTACGTGTAGCCTACTAGAATTGATGCCGACCATGTTTATCATAAGTGCAACAAGTAATTTGCATGTGAAAGTAGAAACGTGCAATTCAGACGAAACTTCTGGCTAAAACGTGCATATTAACTTTCCTCATTAAAAGTGTCTGTGGGTCCGACACATAGCCTCCACGACGTCATCGCTCATGGCCAGTGCACTCTATGCAGTTATGAGCAGCAGGCTGTGTAAAATGGGTGAACTCTTATTTTTGTTATCACTTAGATTATGGCTATTTGACTTACAGTATAGAAGCATGCTTCAGAATAGTTTTGAGAAGGTGCTTAAAAAGTTGAGTCATGTATTATTATTACTATGAATTAGGCTACTACTAAGTTAATTTGACAGTCTACATTTTTGATTACCTATTTAATATTTAACGTATAAATTATTTTTAGTGTACTGATTGGAGAGGCTTGTGTTGTTCAATTAATGTTTAATTTAAGCAATTTTCTGTATAACTTCTTATTACTTAACTGTTAGATTTTATGAGATGAAGGGGGAAAAAAAGAAAATCGGCCAAAAAAATCGGCATCATATAACGGCCATCGGCTGCCCTGATTTCTAAATATCGGCATCGGCATCGGCCAGAGAAAAACCCATATCGGTCGACCTCTAGTCCATTTGGTAAAACCACATTTATTTAAAATTACTCAAGACTCAGGACAACTAATATTATGTACAAGGTACCTGCATTGGGTTTTCAGGTCCAAGTGAACCTGTGAAGACTCATTGTTCATAAACCTATTTTAACTGTAAAAATGGCTCAGAAAGTTCACAAAGTGCAAAACAAAACATCATCTGTAATTACATTCATACATATTTAGAGCAGCTTAACTGTCCAAATAATTTTTGGGGTAACTGTACGTAGGCAACCGCTTGAGGTGTTGTTAACACATGATCTTTTTTCTGCATGTCACTGACTGACATGCAGAAAAAAGTCTATTTTTACAATGCGGCAGAGAACATGCCTATTCCAGGATTGAAAAGCATAAATAGCATTAAAACTATAAAAAATATGCTGACACAACTGACATTTCAACAGAGCAAAACACCTCTACATTTCATTTAAATAAGATCCAGAGTAGCTTGACTATATGTGACCTCTTGACACCTGTCCTTATGCCTATGAGGTAAGTTGTAAACAAATGATCAGTAATAAAAACAAGGTATTTTTTTACCATAGCGTGATGACATGAGGCATGCTATGGACCTATGTCTTCTTAAAGGGTCATATACATGCCTCTCTTTGCTCTCTTTAACACTGCCGTGTCCACTTAACCTTGCTCTCTGGTCTCTATAAGGCCTCACACAAATTCTAATGAATGCTAGAGCCTTATTGGCAAATATGTCTCAAATCCACTGCAACTGAAATCACTATGTAAATCATGGTCATTTCATTCCAAATATGAGGATTATTCATCTTCTAAGGTCTGTATATCTATTTGATAAAATGTGGGACTCAATACAAATATACAAGCATGTTAACACTACAGATATAATTTACATGAATCATGAACAATATTTGAAGTATTCTGTAGCAACAGCATATCTTTCTGTGAGAAACAGACTGACATTTAAAGGGTTAGTTCACCCAAAAATGAAAACTCTGTCATTAATTACTCACCCTCATGTCGTTCCAAACACGTAAGACCTTCGTTCATCTTCAGGACACAAATTAAGATATTTTTGATGAAACCCGAGAGCTCTCTAACCCTCCATAGACAGCAATTTAATTACCACTTTCAAGGCCCAGAAAGGTAGAAAAGACATCGTTAAAATAGTCCATGTGACTACAGTGGTTCAACATTAATTTTATGAAGCAACGAGAATACTTTTGTGCGCAAAAACAAAACAAAAATAACGACTTTATTCAACAATTTCTGACGTAGAACCCGGAAGCGCTGCACTGTGTCTACAACGTAAACAGCGTAGGAGAATGACAGGGAAGACAAGAAATTGTTGAATAAAGTCGTTATTTTTGTTTTGTTTTTACACACATAAAGTATTCTCATCGCTTCATAAAATTAAGGTTGAACCACTGTAGTCACATGGACTATTTTAACGATGTTTTTACCACCTTTCTGGGCCTTGAAAGTGGTGGTTAAATTGCTGTCTATGGAGAGTTCAGAGAGCTCTCGGATTTCAGCAAAAACATCTTAATTTGTGTTCTGAAGATGAACGAAGGTCTTACGGGTTTGGAACAACATGAGGGTGAGTAATTAATGACAGAATTTTCATATTTGGGTGAACTATTCCTTGAACTGAAGGATACTGGAACTGTAATATGGTACACTACAGTATAGGGGCTTTCGCACTGGGTAGTTATAGGAACTCAGTTATAGGAACTAGCCACCAGGGCGGTCCTCCGAGAACTAAATTTTCCCCTAGGGCCATTTAGCTGTTTGCATTCGCACCGCCAGTAGGAACTCTGAAGTGACGTAAGCCGGCCGACAGCGACTTCATTTAAGTGCAGTGTAACAAAAAGCGTTGTACATGTGTTGTGCACCCTCCTATACGTGTATATTACTAAAGCGCCCTTTAAATAACAACAACAACAACAAAAAATATTGCGTCATTGACTTTAGACCAGGTTTTTGTTGGTCAATGGCGCAGTCATTTTCAGCTGTCTCAAAATAGCAACGCGCCAACAATGCGCCTGAACACACCTTGTTTTCAGACCAGCACTCCCATGGGCGAACAGATGGGCGTGAGTACATTTGCTATATAAACAACATGGTGCTGGATGTGAAAATGATAACTGCGTCAGGCTGAAACTAGCAAAAAACACTTGCGTCGCGCCTGGCGTCGCATTGCGCCGGGTGTATGATAGGTCCCCATATCTCCTACGACAACTTGCAATGCTGTATCATCAAGGCTGAGAAAACACAATGCCACAGACAAAGGCGACAGGTAAATGATATCTATCACTGTTTTCCATGTCCGTGGAGCAAGTATAAACTGTGTATTTACAAGGCTTTTTAAAAATGGCGGGTACCGGTGTTTGTTCTGCGTTTTGGCCAATCAACGTACATTTACGTCACTGGTAGTTCTTATTGTGCTGGGCTAGACCCTACTAAGTAAGAACTAATTTAGTCCCCCCAAAAGGTGTTCCTATTGTGATGGCCAGGATTTATGCAACACATGATTCTTATACATTCAGCTTTGCATTGATCAGTAAATAAAAAGATGTATTGCTTTGTTTTAACATCTTTATTTTGTTATTGTACTGAGTCAGTGCATGGGCTTAGTTATTTGGCTTAAAGATGGGGTAAGCCATATTTCAAAAACGCTGTTGGACATTGTTGATATTTGAAATCAATCCAAACAAACACACCCCTCTCTTCATTGCTCCGCCTCCAAAACTCACCCTCCAATCCTAACCACCCTGCTCCGAGTCAGTCTCGAACCTCGATCGCTGCTGGCAGGCGAGGCAAGTGCACTAACAATGACACTAAACATTGCTTTCTCTAACGATCATCAGTGCGCAGTGGTTTACCTGCACAACTCTCACTATCTGGCCACTGTTACACACGCAATGCGAGAGTGGATGTCTGTTTATCACAGCTGACGCGCAACAAAATAATGCTTCACGAAAAATAAAGCGCAGTTGATGAACGAACGACAAGGAAGCACAAAAAATTAAGGTACAGTACATAAGAATAAATACAAACAAGAGTTCGTTGTTAGTCGCCAACAGCACAGCAGCTCCAGACAATCAATGACACTCAAACCCAGCGTTACTTACGCGTGGAGCGGAAACAAAGCAGCCTCCGTGTCTGTTTTCAGGCCTTCCCGCTTAGCTCTCTCCAGCGCTGTAAAGCTTTTCTAATATAAACCTTCATTCCAGTGATATTCTTTTGAGCTCTTTTGTATTGTGTCTCATCATCTCTCTTTCTGTAGTCTTTCTTCAAATCTCCCTCTTGCTCATTCTCTCTCCTCGGCCGTCATACGCCCCCTAATGCTGATTGGCTACACGTTTGTTGTGTAACTAACTTCCAAACAGTGTTTTTGAAATATGGCTTACCCCACCTTTAGGGTTTAAACATTCAAACCAGTTAAAAATCCTAAACCTAAATATTGGGACACTTTTTGATGGCGGTCTGTGCCTCAGTACTGATGAAAGGCTAAAAATGCCCTTGATTGACACATATCTAATAGTGATATAATATCTCAAAGATATCAAACATCACTGCTCTACAAACTCCGGATGCACGAAAACGTGTGGTGGCTGAAACGGGTCAAATTTATGTTTGCACCTTCAACTCTGAGTCCCCTTTTGCACACATTAGGAGAGCATTAGGAGAGTGCTAGTAGGGGGATCGCCAGAAGATCACATGGTTTCACCGGTGAAAGAAACCTTAAACCAACACCTTCTGCGTCCAAGAACATGTGATGCCCAGCACTCGCTCATAGACGGGCACACACACTCAAGACAACACATCCTCTAATTCAACAGAATCTACACCAAATAATTAGTCACTGAATGAAGCCATGAACAGTTGCTCCATCCATATATCCGGTATCATATACATGGAGATGTCACCGTTTAGCTCTAAGCAACCACAACCTGTCCACCAGTGTGGGCTAAACCAGGGAAAATTCACAAGGTTCAACCTCAGGTCTCAATCTCGTCCTCGGCGATTAAACTAAAAACAAGCATCTCCTTTTATTTCAAACAAAAGCAATATACAGTATTAAACAACCTTTAGTTAGCTGGCACCTCGGTGAAACAGGGCTAACTACATGAGAAAAAGTCTACTTCCTACAGATACCTCTGTGAAAGGCAAGAGCATAAATCTTAAGGGGGGTTAAGCAAAATCCGATCTGAGTGCTTCTGACGAGCGGCTCGGGACCAACAGTCCAAGAGTCTCCATCATCCTACACCTCTGATCAGGGCAACATGGATTAACAGTGGAGGAATGGTGGGGTACAACTGAGCACTACGAGCATCATCAACCGAGCCATGAAATGAAGACCCAGGCTATTTTTAACTCTGACTCCATACACTGTTGGATGGGAAAAAGAGTATGGCTACACAGTCAGCATCTGCTGGAACAATAGACCTGACACATTAGCTATAGGGAAAAACTTATATAGTCTTTGCGTATACATTTATGGAAGTATGATGGAAGTAAATAAACATGAAAGTAATAAAGAAAAAAAATAGAAAATGAGAAATTAAATTATCCTTATTATTATATGTAAAGGATAATGCAAATTTAAAGATAATGTACCTGCTTATAAAATAAATAATTATATGCGAATATTTAATTGAGTTTCAATATTCATTTATTATTTATTTTTGAATTATCTTATTGTTTGAAAAGAAAGACTACAGCATGATTTCGAGACATGAAACTACACTCTTAGGAGAAAAGGTTCTATATAGAACTTTAAAGGGTTCCGTCAGGTATTTCATATATAGAACCTTCTCGTTCGTGATTGTGGGATCATTTTAGGGATTTATTTTTAATGAATACATTTTTTATTTTATTTTAATTATATTTTATCAGTTAAACAGTTCGTAAACATACTTTATCTCTCTTAAACATACATTAAATGTATTATGCAATCATTTGAGACATTTCTCCTTATGTAGAACCTTTTTGGCATAAAGTGTTCTTTAAAATTGAGCAAAGAACTCTAGGATTCTATATAGAACCCCATTGAACCTTTTTTTTTCTAAGAGTGTAGCACAGCTTGAGCTTTGTAGGAAACAGTTCGCCTGGGACAATGTTCAATTACAATTTAGTGGTCATTGTACAAAAATATTTGCCACAATTGACCAATCAAAATCAAGTATTTTAGAGAGAAATGTTTTAAAATCTTTCCCACTTCCCATTTTAATGATTTAAAATTCTAGTAATCTGATTTTCTAGCTACCAAATTAATTAACATTCATCACAATTTTAAATCCCAATTCCTCAACATTCTATTATATGTTCATATCAAGCTTCTTATTAAGCTAGAAACTTCTGTCAAGTCACGGTCAACAGCATATTAAAACAGCAATGCAATCAAAACTTTTGGGGGCCAGAATGAATCCTGCAGCTTTCCATATACAGAAACAGCATTGCCCTCAACCGACTACTGACCTATGCATCATGCAGTGTTCTAGACCACAGCTTTACCTTTCACAGTGAGGTAAATATTTCCACAAAACCTTCAGTCTTTGGTCTTTCTTCCAGCTGAAGTCAGTGTCTCTTACCCGAGGCCAGCGCGAGTTCCAGGACAGCTGTTGCTGACGCATAACCGTCTTGAATGAAACCTGAGATTGAGCCGCAGGTATAGAGGATCATCACTAGAAAACTCTTAGCCTACATATACCGGAACATTAAAACACGCTTTCTACTTTACCTTTCCTGGGCAGATGCTGTTATGAGTTGTTTTACAGTAAAACAATTTCTGTATTGCCTATAGAGAATAATTGTAATATGAAGGAATAGCCTATATAAACAGTTTGTTTACCTTGTTTGTAAAATGAAAATAACGAAAATAACCTTTACCGGTAAGGAATATTATAACACAGCTTACAAAAATTGCACATTCATCAGTAGGCTATCGCAATCAAATGCGAAAAAGCTCACACGTTCAAACGAGTAGTATTGTGACCGTTGGTTTGAAAAAGGGCGCGAAGAAAAAGTTTAGTCTCTCCAAGGAAATCGATTAAGATTTCGTTTAAATTATTATTGATTTTCAACGAATAATTGAATCAGTGCACTGTTAGCCCGTTGTTATGTTATAAATGTTATTTTTTTAATGATTAATAGCATAAATGATCGCCTAGCCTACCCTTAATTGTGAGTTCTCACAGTTCAAACAAAACAAAGCTTTTTTTTATATGAAACAAATATATACAACTCTCTCTCTCTCTCTCTCTCTCTCTCACACACACACACACACACACACACAGTCACGTTCTCTCACGCACACACCGACCGTTTAAAGTAGATCAGGCAGCTGAACAGAAATTTAATATACTTCATCACTCCCACTGATAATGTTGCAGATGCTTCTTGGAAGGGATGAAGAACTGCACATGCTAACAACGTTCTTTTCAGCAAACCCCTGAACTTATTCACAACATGATCTGCACACTGTTTAATACTTTTTTTACTTACTTTTTGTACATTATCATGTTACTGTAAATACTGACTGAATAGGAGCTCATGTTTGAAAACTGATATTGATGACGTAATACATCACACTGAATATTGAACATGTAGCGCCATCCTCTGGTGTCACAACAAATAACATACAACAAAAATAGAAGTAAAATTCTAAATTATTTTAAATTTTATTTTAATGTTAACACGTGATTAAAAATAGTAAAGTATAAATCAAATAGGATATTGCAAATACAATTCATCAACATTAGACAAATGTGGAAACAAATATACAGTGGCCACAAAATGTATTTGGACACATAAGCCTCACTTAAATATGTATGGATGCCATTGCATCAGATAAAATAAATATAAACCAAGTGTCTTTTTTCACACCTAACTTGCAGCCATTTTTGTGATATCAAAGCGATTTATATTGGATAAATGTAGTTAGCTCCCCTCCAGTTCACACAGTTTTCCTATCAGAGTAAAAACAGGTGCATTTCATCACATTAGCTATGAAAATAATCCACTAATGTTTGAAAACAATAAATATATAGTAAATAAACAATAAATATACACTAAATGGACAAAAATATTGGGACAACCTTCTTAATTATTGAATTCAAGTGTTTCAATCAGACCCATTGCCACAAATGTATAAGGGGCCATTTACACAATATCTTTTTCAAATAAAAACAGAAAACTTTTCATGCGTTCTGGCCATTCATTTACACGACAACGGCATTTTGGGGGCCTGAAAATGCAAACTTTTGAAAACTGGTTTCACAGTGCAAGTTTTTGAAAACGATACTGTCATTGTCATCATGAAAACTACAAAAACGCAAAAACATGTTGCGCATAGTTTTTCTTTACAAAGTGACATCGCCAACTACTGGCCTGGCATGCATAATACACCGTTTTTAATTGTTTTCGCAGATGTGTGTGAATGGAGATTGTTTTGACAACGTTGTCATCTGTATGCGAAAAAGGCAAAGGAAAAACTTTAGTACATTTTAAGTACATTGCTGTTGTGTAGAGTGCCCTAACGCTGCATTCACATGGGGCATCGACGTTAACGCTTCTCGTTTACTTTGAATGGGTGACGTCATGCGTTGCCGAACTGAATTGTGGGTTCCGTCGCGTCGCTTCACTCGCGTTGCAAGCGGCAGAAGTTGAAGATTTCTCAACTTTTATATATATAAAAGGCGTCAGCCAATCAGATCGCCTTATGCAAACACTCTAGAGCAGTCGCTAGCCAATTGCATTCATGCAACACCGGAAAGTAATGTGATTGACTGTTATCACTATAACGGTCGCGTCAACACAAGCTTCAGACACACCCTCCGTCAAGCGTTGACGCTGACCCCCTGTGTGAATGCAGCGTAAAAGTTAGCACCTAGCCATGCAGTCTGCATTTTCAGTCATTTGTGAAAAAAATGAGTCATTCTGAAGAGAATTCAAGAGTGGTACTGTGATAGGATGCCACCTTTGCAGTAAGTCAAATTGCATCCCTGCTAGATATTCCACAGTCAACTGTAAGTGGTATTATTGAAAAGTGGAAGCGTTTAGGAACAGCAGAAACTCAGCCACGAAGTGGAGGACCACGTAAAGTCATAGAGTTTGGTCACCGAATGTTGAGGCACATGGTGTGTAAAACTAGACAATGCTCTGCTGATTCATAGCTGATGCGTTCCAAACTTCCACTGACATTAATATCAGCACAAAACCTGTGCGCCGGGAACTTCATGGAATGGGTTTCCTTGGCCGAGCAGCTGCATGCAAGCCTCATATCAACAAGTACAATCCCAAGTGTCGGATGGAGTGGTGTACTGTAAAACACACCACCACTGGACTCTGAAGCAGTAGAAATATGTTCTGTGGAGTCTCTGTTTGGCAGTCTGATGGGCAATTCAGGGTTTGGCGGATGCCAGGATTATGTTACCTGCCTGACTGCATTGTGCCAACTGTAAAGTTTGGGGGTTTTTTATCCAGTGAAGGGAAATTTTAATGCTTCAGCATACCAAGACATTTTGGACAATGCTATGCTTCCAAATTTGTGGGGAAAGTTTGGGGAAGTCCCTTTTTTATTCCAGCATGACTGTGCCCCAGTGCACAAACCAAGGTCCATCAGGACATAGTTGGATGAGTTTGGTGTGTAAGAATTTGACTGGCCCACACAGAGTGATGACCTCAACCCCATCAAACACCTTTGGGATGAACTGGAATGGAGATTGCGAGGCAGACATTCTCATCCAACATCAGTGCCTGACTCACAAATGCTCTACTGGATGAATGGGCAAAAATTCCCACAATAACACTTATTTGGACATTACAGTCCCAGGTGTCCCAATACTTTGGTCCATATAGTGTGTATATGCATATATATATATATATATATATATATATGTGTACTTTTACATGACTGAAAAAAAAAATCATACGTGATGTGTGAAAACATTTACGCAATTATCATGACAGTGGTATAACATAACATGACAGAGCAAGCTAAAGTGCAGTCGTTACAAAATGTCCTGAAGTTCATGCAGTAAAGTCTTGCGTTGCCATTTGGAAAGTGTTGTTGTCAGTTCGGGACTTGTATTTCTCAATCTCTTTTCTTATTTCATTCTGGACCTATGAAATCCAGTAGTTAATTGATCACAAAAGTCACAAAATGTTTCTTAATATATTTATATGCTATTAAAAATATATTAGATCTTACCTCACTGTTCAAGAAGCAGTATAACAATGCCACAAAGAAACCCTTCAAAGAAATGCCAAAATTAGTATTTTGAGTCATGTCTTTATTGAGACTTTATGGATTTTATACTTGATTAGTAAGTTTCTGCATTTTGCTGAACGATTGAAATCATTTTATCTATAAGTGAAACTATATTAAGATGCTGTAGCTTTTGTATTTCAAGTACATTTACAGTAGAGGGCACAGTTTCACTTATGAACAGACTCCATAGGCTCTTCACCTCTCAAATGAGAAAGATAATAACAACAAATCCTGACAGCTTATTTCTTAAAGACGGCTGTTCATTAAAAACATATTAATTTCTTGTTTTGTATTGTTGGCTAAAATGTAGTTGACATTCCTGGGCTGCACTGTAGATTGCATTAAGCCATAAGTGCCTGAACAGTACCTGGAAGGAACCTAGCACGAGTTCAAAGAAGAGTCTCGCCTCTAGACCCACATGCTCTGGAAACAGAGCAAATACGATGTAATGCACTCCAAAAAGAGGGATGAGCAGAAGAGTTGACTTCGCCAGTCGCCTACAGAACACAGTGAACAAACATTTTAGATTTAAAAAACAAAGTGAAAGGTAGATAAAAGAATGTGACGTATCTGTAACATTGACGAAAACCCAAATATAGCAGTAATAGGGGCCGTTTACATGACACCATTTTTAACTAAAAACGCAAAACTTTTTAGGTGTTTTTGCTGTTCATTTACACAACAGCGGCATTTTGGCTGCCTGAAAAACACAAACTTTTGAAAACAGGTTTCAAAGTGCAAATTTTTGAAAACTATACCGCTGTCGTCTCTGTGTAAACTACAAAAATGCAAATTTGTGAAAATGGTGACGTTATGCGCATGTGTATTACGTGTTCAGTTTATAGACGTGTAGTTTTTCTATACAAAGTGACATTGCCGACTACTGGCCTGGCAGCAGAATACAGCGTTTTTTATCGTTATCGCGGATCCGTGTAAACGGGGATCGTTTTGACAATGGTGTCATCTGTACATTGTGGTTGTGTTAAGACGTACCCATAGTGTGCTCTTTGAGAGATCTACTATATATTAACTATCTAATAGATCTCACCTGTAAAGCCGCCTGTCTCCTCCATTTGATTCTGGGGTTTTTGTCTTCACAACTATCATCCTGCTTATATTAACAAACACTAAAAAGTTCACCTGTAAAGTTTAAAAGTATAAAAATGTTATAATTAATTATGATTCTAAGAAACATGATCTTTCTTAGAATTTTTCTGCATCTGGTAACAGACTGAAAAAATTATAACATCTAAATTAATTGGTTTCATTCAAGTAAAAATTTTAAAATCAACCCAAATACATTCATTTATATCAAGAAAACTATTTTTTAATAGATAAAACAGGTAGAAATCAAATGGTTTTTTAAAGAAGGTACACTATATAACCCTCTAGTCTAGTGGTTAAAAACAAAACTGCATGCATTTTGCAGAAAAACATTGTTTTGGTTGTGCTTCGGCTCTGCGTGACCTTGCGGATGAATATGACCCTTCGCAATAGATAATGTTTTACAATGAACTCTGTCAGAGAGCTACATATGGCGATTTATCTGCTCCATAAAATACCTTATGCTCACCAGTTGAGTAATAAAAAACGCCATCTCTGAGTCGCTTTTACAACATTTTAAATCCCTCATTCTCACTATCTCCGAAAATCCAAGCCAATGTTGATTCTCCTTTTATTACAAGCTCTGTCACATTCTCTTTTTGCCAGCAGATTCTGCACTGTTTGCCATTTTTTAAAACCATTTTTTGTGACAACTAACCTATGCCGTGCCCACACCATACACACGTCAAAGTACCCGGAGCAACTTTTCTCTATTTAAAGCTATGACGAGACACGCACAGTGAGTGACGCATGTAATTTCCTGTGAAAACCATCCGACAGGTCTAAAATATAATCACTTATAAAAGGCTTACCATAGTGAATCAGGGTAAGAGAAAAACACGTTTTGGAAGAAGGATTGATTATGTATTGACTAAATTTTGTTAATTCTGAACAAAAAAAGTTACATAGTGCACCTTTACTATAACAATTGCAGGTTACCATTTTTTACAGTGAACCAGAGCCACGGTGTTTTAAGGCATATAAACCTTCAAGTACCTTATCTATCTATGTTTTCACTGAATATTAAACTGGGATAGGAGAAAGTGTTTTTTGTGTTCTGCATAAACTTACAAATACAGAAAGCAAAATGGGAATTTTGATGATCCACCAATAGCCACTGTCCAGGTCATCCCAGCACCTACCAACACATATAAACACAGGCGTTTGTGATACACTCAAGCGCATAGATAAATGTAACTGTTAGCTCTAGATCTTGTTACTGTACACCTTGTACAGTAATTGTCCAAATGCACTCCACAATAATCTCATCCTCACCCATGATTGTCATATTTATGCTTGAGGAATGTCCAGATGATTACTGTGACAGATGGAGTTCCTGTAAGACAGAGAAAATAATCAGAATAATAAGTTATATAATCAGCGGTTTGTGAGTAAAATTTGCTTCCTGTAATGTAAAATGGTGTTTTTACCCCAGCCAATAAGAGTATACCACCAGAAGAATGTTCTTTTGTGGGCGAAGGTGAACACTAGCAGTGTCTGGAGATAAAGTCCCTCAACAAGCAGCCAGTAGAAATTTGATAACACACAGTACTGGAAGAACGTCACCACAGCCTTGCACAAAACCTGGCAGATGAAATACAGCATTCAGTTATAGAGGGGCAGATGATCGCTTTAGAATGTCTGATTTATGCTATGGCATTTATTTTGCATTGATCTTATCAGTCATTGCGTGGGTGTAATGTACAGTAGAGACTGTGCAGTGATTGACTGTCTCATCGGCGAATAGCACAGCATCTTTTACAAATACAGCCAAAGCCCTCAGGATGAATGTGGAGAAGAGGTTGAGGTGGATGTAGGTCCGTGTACACAGAAGCTTTCTGTTGGATTAATGAAAATGCAACACTATTACATGATATCAGCATTCCTTGAAGCAAATATCAAAAAACGTCACCAGAAATGAATTCCAGCATGCAGCAGAACAGTGAATGAGTAAAGGCACTGAAGCAAGAAGTGAACGTTTAATGTTAGCATTACCTAAAAATGCAGAAGATGAAGACCGCAATACAGAGAGAGCCAATGGACACGCCATACCCAACAGTGTATATCAACTTCACCATGGTAAAGTACTCTCGCTTCCATAGTAAAATGGAAAATATCAAGTTTAGATAACACTTAATTCATATTGGAGTATCCATTTTAAATAATATAATGTAATCAGTTAACTTTTTCTTTAAAGGTGATGTGTGTAATTTTTTTTTCAATATTTAAATTCTTTCTGTAACAATTGCTTTGAGTTTGCATTAGTTCACTTTCAAATGAAAATTATCCCAAGCTTTACTCACCCTCAAGCCATCCTAGGTGTATATGACTTTCTTCTTTCTGATGAACACAATCAGAGTTATAATAATAAATATCCTGAAAGTGCTTCCATCCACATCCATCCCTCATAAACATACTCCACACGGCTCCGGGGGGTTAATAAAGGCCTTCTGAAGTGATGTGTTTTTGTAAAAAAAATATCCATATTTAACAAGTTATGAAGTAAAATATCTAGCTTCTGCCAGACCGCCTTCTGTATTCAGCTTACGAAGAAAGTGTAAAACTCTCACAGTTCAAAAAGCTTACACTACACCTTCCCTATTCAACTTACAAAAAAAGCTTAACTCGCGCGACGCCAATTTACACTTTCTTCGTAAGTTGAATACGGAAGGCGGCATGGCGGAAACTAGATATTTTACTTCATAACTTCTTAAATATGGATTTTTTTTTTACACAAACGCATCGCTTCGCTTCAGAAGACCTTTATTAACCATCTGGAGCCGTGTGGAGTACGTTTATGATGGATGGATGTAGATGGAAGCACTTTCTTCAGCTCATGCTCATTGGTATCGCTCACTGCCATTATAAAGCTCAGATGCGTCAGGATATTTATTAATATTTCTGTGATTGTGTTCATCAGAAAGAAGAAAGTCATATACACCTAGGATGGCTTGAAGGTGAGTAAAGCTTGGGGAAATTTTCATTTGAAAGTGAACTAATCCTTTAATTGTGTATGGACGCTATTGTATCTGATAAAATATCAAACCAAGTGGCATTTCTCACACCTAAACAATTTTTTTTTAAAAGCCAGTGGCCAATGGAACCTGTTTGAAAACAGATATGTTTGGTGACACTGGTGGTGAAAAAATTACACACTTCACTTTCCACAGTACAGCAACATTGAACAGGATCCTAGAACCCATCCAGAAGCACAATAATCCATACAGGGCCGTATTTACCCCATATTGTGACATAGGTCAAATAAAATCACCCCCCCCAAAAAAAACACAAAAAACAAACGAAATATGGATATACAAGGCCAGACAGCGATGATATTTTAAATGTTATAAATTCATAAAGTTATTGTCTTACAGAGTTTTAGCATTAGACTGAAATAATATTAATAATCTTAAAAATATATATTATTTCTCCTCATTGTAAATGGGCCCGCCCGGACGTGCAAGCATAGGCTCGTGCCTAAAATGCGTAAATCCAGCCCTGAATCCATAGCATTCAGTCACATTCATATAATATCAAATAGGATTTCTTTAAGGTTTTTACTCTGTGTCCAGTGTCTTCCTGCTCTGTGCTGTTGTCCTGAAAGCAGGCACTGTAATAAGGCACACTCAGCCTACTCCATCCCTCAGTAGTGCAGGTGCGGGTGATCAGCTCTGAAGAAGTCAATCAAAAAAGGCTTAGGCTATTTTACATTTACTGTATGTCACAGCATTGGACTTTATGTCCACATTCATCATAGTGTTGAAGTTTTGATATGTGTTGGGTCCAACGAGAGAACTTTACCATGAGAGTTCATGAGAGGAGGTGGGCAAGACACTGAGACTCTCTCTCCTACACTGACTGCAGGCCAGCAGTTCACACCATCCCACTCAACCAGACAACCTGAAGACATCCACAGTGGTACAAATAAATTTTATCTTCTTAATAACATTAAACTAATTCTCATCATCAGAAGTATGTTTTCCTGTGAACTCCTGTAACTGTTAATGCTAATAAATGATTTATGTTATCTTATAATAACGCATCTTATAGTTCTTTACAGATGTTGCATAAAAAAATACAACGAAAAGTAGTGGACTATGGCAAGCAAGATTGCAAAGACCGCCTGTGATTAACGACATGCATTTTGGTCTGTTCTTCACACAAAGCTTTTGTATGGCTTCAGAAAACTTATAGCGCACAAATCTAAAGGACTTTTTATGGTGCTTTTATAAAATGTTCCTTCTTTCAGTGAACTATCCCTTTAACAATGCAGGTTGAATTTCAGTCTTTCATAAATCTCAGTACTTAAAAGGGAATTGAAAGAGGAAAATTAAATGTGACCATGGACCACAAAACCAGTCATAAGGGTCATTTGAGATTTATACACCATATGAAAGCTAAATAAATAAGCTTTCCATTGATGAATGGTTTGTTAGGATAGGACAGTATTTGGCGAGATACAACTATTTGAAAATCTTGAATCTGAGGGAAAATCTAAATATTGAGAAAATCGCCTTTAAAGTTGTCCAAATGAAGTCCTTAGCAATGCATATCCACTCATAAAAATAAATTTTTGATATATTTACGGTAGGAAATTTACAAAATATCTTCATGGAACATGATCATCCAAATGTTTTTTGGCATAAAAGAAAAATCAATAATCTTGACTGGTAACATTTTAGCATAGGGAACATGTATTCACTATTAACTACGACTTTTCCCTCAATAAAATCCTAATTTACTGCTTATTAATAGTTAGTAAGGTAGTTGTTAAGTTTAGGTATTGGGTAGGATTAAGAATGTAGAATAATGTCATGCAGAATAAGACATTAATATGTGCTTAATATGTACTAATAAACAGCCAATATTCTAGTAATATACAGGCTAATAAGCAACTAGTTAAAAGACCCTAAAATAAAGTGTTACCTTTTGACCCATACAATGTATTGTTGGCTATTGCCACAAATATACCTGTGCGACTTATGACTGGTTTTGTGGTCCAGGGTCACAAATGATCCGTCAAATGTTTTATTCTTAGTCAGTCCATTGCAATTTATTAGAATCAGAATGAGTTTTATTCACCAAGTGTGTACAAACACACAAGGTATTTGTTGTGGTTTCCAGGAGCTCTACCTACATACATATATAACACAAGAAAATAGAAAGAACATTTAAATAAGTTAAATAAATAAAAAAATAAATACATTAAAAAAGCAAGTAATATACTATACATCTAGATCAGAAGACTTATGTACTGATGTGCACATTATGTACTGCATACACAAACTGTATAAATAAAAATATGTATTTATATAGTATCTATTTATCGCCTAACTCTCAGGTGGCATAAATGCCATAACAGTACTGAATTATGAATTATGAAAACATGTAGTAATTGATGTGATAGCTATTTAAGGTGGAGATATATCAATTTATGCAAATTACATGATAAAATCAAAGGATCAAGAGTTGACATCTTGATGAAATGTTTTGAGTATCAGTGTTTATCTGTGACTATGCTCACCTGTATCTGTAGCGTTAAAGTTTAGCAAAGACTGTGTTAAACCGATTTTGAGCCGACATTCAGCTTCTTTCTTTTGTAGATGCAATACTATAGAACATTCAGGATGAACTGTCTTCACCTGTAAAGCATAAGTGCTATAAGAACTTCACAGAAACAGTGATCTTTTGAAATAGTTTGGCTTTTTCAATGAAAAAAGATGGCAAATAACTTACCCCTTCACATGTAACTATAAGAGTCCAGATGATAAAGCCATAATTAAGGTCCATGATGCTTCAAGTCAGCGATGTAAATAATTCTTGGTCTAAAGTAACTAGGTCAGTTATGTTGACCAACAGCTCGATTGCCTGCTGTTTTTGTCAGTACACAAATATCCCAGTGCTCATTCACAGTAATACTCATCTATCTCTCCAACCTATTTCATGCAGCAGATGGTGAGATATACCCATGGTACAGCCCACTTTTCAGGGTCTACAGGGCCCTTTTCACTCACTGAAGTGTTTTTATTTTAAAACAAATTTAGTTACTGAAAAAAGGTATCTTTACAATAATAACCTTCAGCATCTAATAGAACCTTGATTTTGCAGTGTCCTATGTTTGTTAATAACAAAAATAGGCTGTTTTTTAATTTGTTTGTCTACCTTGGTGTTCAAGGCAGTCATCCGTCTTCTACCTGCCTGCTCCATCACACTAGGGAGGTTAAATGAGTCTTTTATCCAGCACTATTTACTGCATGAGTGAACGTAAATCACTTCTTCTGAGTTAAAAGGATGGCATTACTTCAGAGGTATGCAAATGACAAAGTCCCTCCAAACCATTTAATTGTTTTTCATTGTAATTAAACATATTTTGGAAAGATTTGATTAAAAAACAATTATGTTTCTAATCCAGTTTATTGTGTACAAGGTTTGGAATTTAACTGATTAATTTGTCTGTTATTGTGTGGACAGCAGTAAAGTTTATTTTGTATGGTGCAGATGGACCATGCCACTTTATACATCCATTTTTAAAGCATGTCCTTCCCCTGAGGAGCTGAGGTTATAGGCTGAAAGAAGACAATCATGAGCAGAAAGATACATTCATACAATATTCAGAGAGAGAGAGAGAGAGAGATGTTCTGATGGATGAAAGTGAGAATTTGAAAATGAATGTGTATTCATTCTTATTGGTGTGTGTAGAAACTATCGAGGCAGCGATGTGCTTGAATATGTCTACTGACAGTTATCGATTCATAAGTATCTGGGCGTTTCCTCAACTTCAGGCACTTTTACAACTACAGGTTGATTTTTGATAAAATAAATTAAAACTAAATGTATTAGTTGTAATAAAAATAAAAAAAGACCACAAGCCATCACAAACAAAATATATTTTAAGTGAAATATTCATAATCCATTTCATTTATTATGGTATTCAATTTATTTTCTATCAAATTACAACTACCCTCAGTTAATGTGTAATTTCCTTCATGACTAAAAATTTTGCCTCAATAGACCTTAGACATTTTAGATGCCATATTGAATTTAATGCAGATGAAAGTGAGGCTGTGAGGGATATACTTACCTGTATAAAGGTTCTGTATCACGTAATTTTCACAACTCACAACTTTTAAAACTGTTTTATTGAGTTTTTTTCCCCGGATAGACGTTTCGTCAGCTGACCAATGGTATGTTGTTAAAGGGTTAGTTCACCCAAAAATGAAAATTCTGTCATTAATTACTCACCCTCATGTCGTTCCACATCTGTAAGTCCTTCATTCATCTTTGGAACACAAATTAAGATATTTTTCATAAAATCCGATGGCTCAGTGAGGCCTTCATTGACAGCAAGATCATTTCCTTTTCCAATGCCCAGAAAGGTACTAAAGACATATTTAAAACAGTTCATGTGACTACAGTGGTTCAACCTTAATATTATGAAGCGACAAGAATACTTTTTGTGCGCCAAAATAACTAAATAACGACTTTATTCAACAATATATAGTGATGGGCGATTTCAAAACACTGCTTCATGAAACTTCGAAGCTTTACGAATCTTTTGTTTCAAATCAGTGGTTCGGAGCGTGTATCAAACTGCCAAAGTTCACGCCCCCCAGTGGTGAACCATTGAAATTTCGAAACACTTATGACGTAACGAAGCCTCGTTTACTGAAATCACGTGACTTTGGCAGTTTGATACACGCTCCAAACCACTGATTCAAAACAAAAGATTCGTAAAGCTTTGAAGCTTCATGAAGCAGTGTTTTGAAATCATCTTGCTGGCAATGCAGGCCTCACTGAGCCATCGGATTTTATGAAAAATATCTTTATTTGTGTTCCAAAGATGAACGAAGGTCTTACGGGAGTGGAACAACATGAGGGTGAGTAATTAATGACAGAATTTTCATTTTTGGATGAACTAACCCTTTAAACAGTACAATCCATCGAACGCAGTGTAATTCTATCCTTAACAGCCTTTCTTGTCAAAAGTGAAATATGGGGCTACCCTGACTAAAGTCTATAAAGTTTTATCAAAAGTTAGTTTAATTTGATACTATGGAGAAGCCATCATTTCCATCACAATGTTATCAAAAACTATACATCATGTGAGATGTGGTGGAAAAACGTGAAAGATGTTGGAGATGACTTTTAGATTTACTAATTAGAGTGTGTCTAATGCCCTGTTTACACCTGGTATTAAGATGTGTTTTGGTCGATCGGAATACAAGTGGACGGCACTAAATACAGGTGTAAACGGGGTGTAAAACGTTTTGAGCTTGTGCACTTTCGAACACTTCCAGAGGTAGTCGAAAACGCATTCGACTGGATTGCTTTCGTAGTGTAAACACTTATGTGGTCGAATGTGTTCGAACAGCGCAAAAGACCGCCTACTCTCCGTCTACTGACCTACCAGACGGGATTTAAACTTTGCCGGCTGAAGACCCAAGTTTGATTTGAAGAAGAAAAACGTACCAAGCACAATGTTCTCTCACCATTCTTGATTTCTAACACACATTTACCACTTTCAGCTGGTCTTGCGGCTGTCAGAACAGAAACGAAAGCTGATGCTCTCCACATGTTTTTCCATTATCTCTGGCCGCGTTCATATGTAAATTGCGTGAGCTTATTTTGTCCATTAGATCAAAAGATCTGAAAAAAACCCATACATTTACCCGCCCATAGACCCTCCCCTCGAAATCAGGACAGAAGTGGTTGAAAGTGGGCAAAAGAGATGGATTAAAATACCAGGTGTAAACGGGAATGTGTCTCTCTCATCTACTTGTGATCCGATCGACCAAAACGCATCTTAATACCAGGTGTAAACAGGGTCTAAGAGTTCACAGGGTCAAAAATGCCTATAGTTGGAGAAAAACACGTGTTTTGGAAAAGCGGAGCAGGTGTGGATGAGGTGTTAATGTCTGAGGGTACGGTTAAGCTGCAACATTCGTGTCTATTAAAAGCAGCGGCCCTGCACAGTATCCCTACTCCTTCAACTGCTGTCATCCTTACTGCTTTTTATGTCATGATGATGATGATAATGATGGCGATGATGATATTAAGTAGCAGAACACAAAATGTCATATCCACCAACCCATCTATAGTGCTTAGAAAATACTCACATGAGATACAGGTCGGAGAGGAATATGAATGATGGTGCTCTGAACAGGCAGAAAAAGGTATGACAATATGAAGTGGGGAGGGGATTTGTATGCTGTGATATTTAATGGATGCAATGGAGTCATAGCATTCTTTCCTTTTTTAGAGATGTGAGTAATATTGGGGAGGTGCATCAGATTTAGGAAGGTAGAGTTGGGTATATAACATGTAGGGCTCCCATTCAACAGCAGTCAAAATTTGAATTAAGCTAGTTTTTGTCCATTCACTTACTGTGATTACACTACCATGGCTTCACAAAAGCAAGTGCCCAAAAAAGAAGGAAAGCCAACCCCAGCTCCAAAGAAAGAACCAGCACCCGGAGCAGCAGAGCCATCATCAGCAGCACTGGAAACAGTTGCTTCTGCCCCAACTGCAACACCAGAGTCAGCTACAAAAGCTCCTGAAAAAGCCAGCCCTGCACCTGGGCCAGCAACAGTGGCAGCAGACCAAGAACCAGCCAAAGCACAAGCTTCTCCTCCAAATCCAGCTTTCAAAAATGATCCTGCCGCTGTAGTAAGTCTCTGTGTTGTAATGTTATTTTCTGGTATTTAATTTTACTTAGTTGTCTGATGGCCTGGATTGATGCACCCACAATAATGGCTGATGTCTACATTTAAATACATGCAATGTTTTTTTTTGTTTTGTTTTTTTTATAAAAGACTAAATGATTAAGATTATCACTTTATTGACAAGCATTTGTGTAATCAAACTTAGTGTTAATCATTTCAAAAGTTCAAATGAGGCACAGGGACAAACAAAAAGTCATAGATCATAGGCACGGGGGGACATACTAATATTTATATTCTGTCCAAATAAATAAATACATTTCACTAAAACTAAAATAAGTATTATGCTGCACTTAAAGGGTTAGTTCACCCAAAAATGAAAATTCTGTCATTAATTACTCACCCTCATGTCGTTCCACATCCGTAAGACCTTCGTTCATCTTCGGAACACAAATTAAGATATTTTTCATAAAATCCGATGGCTCAGTGAGGCCTCTTTTGACAGCAAGATAATTAACACTTTCAATGCCCAGAAAGTTACTAAAGACATATTTAAAACAGTTCATGTGACTACAGTGGTTCAATCTTAACGTTATGAAGCGACAAGAATACTTTTTGTGTGCCAAAAAAAATAAATAACGACTTTTCAACAATATCTAGTGATGGGCGATTTCAAAACACTGCTTTGAAGCTTTACGAATCTTTTGTTTTGAATCAGTGGTTCGGATCGCGTATCAACCTGCCAAAGTGACGTGAACTATTGAAATTACGAAACACTTATGACGTAACGAAGCCTCGTGTACTGAAATCACATGACTTTGGCGATCCGAACCACTGATTCGAAACAAAAGATTCGTAAAGCTTCAAAGCAGTGTTTTGAAATCGCCCATCACTAGATGTTGTTGAAAAGTCGTTATTTTGTTTTTCTGGTGCACAAAAAGTATTCTCGTCGCTTTATAATATTAAGGTTTTTAGTTGCTTTCTGGGCATTGAAAGTGTTAATTATCTTGCTGGCAATAGAGGCCTCACTGAGCCATCGGATTTCATCAAAAATATCTTAATTTGTGTTCCGAAGATGAACGAAGGTCTTACGGGTGTGAAACGACATGAGGGTGAGTAATAAGTTACATCATTTTTATTTTTGGGTGAACTAACCCTTTAAGGCACAACATTATAATGTACAGCTAGATTAATAAAAGTTGAGCACAAAAACTAACCCGTGCTATTAACTCATGCATCACCTAATTCAATATCACTTCAAGTTAATGCTAGATTATGATCTTTAAAAAGGTGGAAAGTTAATAAACATCCAATATTAGTCTATAAATATTCAATATGAGCCAATACATTTATAAAAACCCTGGCCAATAACCAATATGGTGCAGACACAGCACGTCTCTAATTTAAATTAATGTGCTCAATAAACATTTAATCAATCCCATGTTTTCATTACTGGATCATTTCTATTGATTTTGAAAATCAGTTATAATTGCTTGGACATGAACTGTACAATATATACTGCTTCATGGCAGGAATCCAGTGGATGTTCTTTACGTGGATCTACACACACCTGCTGCTGAGGCATGAGGTCATCCCACTCACCACTTTATTCATACACTTCCTAAGTTAGACTCCCTAGGGAGACAGATATGAATGAAATGATCTCATATACAGACTATGAACTTTGAGGGGAGATTATTCTTGGTGCCAGGAAAAACAATGGCAGAACAACTGCCAGAGTGTTATTTACTGTATGCCACTAACATCTGTGCAGTAAAGTACATATAGATAGCAATGATCAACAAAAGGCAAGAATGTATTTTTCTTGCGAGTCTGCATTATTATATATTTTACTGATGACTATATACTGGTGCAAATTCCAAATCATAAACGCCTACAAAAGTCTAAAAAAAATTGTCTTGTTCTGAGTTTCAGGGTAATGTCAGTGCTGAAAAACTTGAAGGTAAGGAACAGCCTAAAAAGGTCATCTGATCAACTTAATTTTAAATGAACTAATTTTTTTATGTCATTTTGCACTTATACAGAGTTCAAAGAAGCTTTCCTGTTGTTTGCCAGGACTCCCTCAGGGGAGATGAAGATATCACTAGCTCAGTGTGGGGATGTGATGAGAGCTTTGGGCCAGAACCCAACTAATGCTGAAGTCTTGAATGTTCTAGGGAAACCAAAGCCTGAAGGTAGACCCACAATTGGAAAAAATACAGCTGCATAACTTTTCAGGACATTGTACAACAAGGTGCATTTCATGGCAACGTTTACACCTGGTATTAAGATGCGTTTTGGTCGATTGGATCACAAGTAGACAAGGGAGACACATTCCTGTTTACACGTGGTGTTTTAATCCATCTCTTGTCCACTTTCGACTGCTTCTGTCCTGATTACTTCAAGGGGAGGGTCCCTTTGTTTTCGTCAAAACACCAGTGGAAGGGTTAAATATCGATGCGCACTAATATTATTATAGTTCTGCTGCTTGTGTTGTTAGCAAACAAATATGCTGCACAAAGTTTTGTACATGTATATGTATGGGCTTTTTCATCTATTTCGCTCGCAAACCAAAAAAACAAAATAATAAATAATAATGCTCGCAAAATGAGACAACAGAAAAAGATTATTTTTTAATCCCGTCTGACCAGCGCACTTCCCAACAACATGTCCCACAATGATTACGTATTAGGTCTGTAGGCGGAGAGTTGGTGATCTTTAGTGGCTGTTCGAACGCATTCGACACTTCTAAAGCAATCTGGTCGAATGTGCATTCGACTAGCTCCGGATGTGGTCAAAAGTGGACAAGCTCAAAATGTTGTAGACCCCGTTTACACCTGTATTTTGCACAGTCTACTTGTGATTGGATCGACAAAAACACATCTTAATACCGTGCCTATGATCTGTATAAACTCAAGCTATTGCTGTCCTGCATCCCATGGGATTCTTCAGGAGCAAACCAAGAGAAAGACTTAACACATATCTGTCACAGAGATTACTGTTGGTTGTCACAAATGTCAAAGATGTCATTAACAGCAGACAGCTTCTCTGTGACATTTGCAAGTCATTCTCTGAATACTGAGATCCAGTTAATCCTTGTCATAATAGCTCACTAAAAGTAAAAATGCCATTCCAACCACAGGAATGTATGGTTGGAATTCAGAACACAAATGAAGATCTTTTTGATGAAATCTGAGAGATTTCTGATCCTCACAACTACGCAACTACTACTTTGACGCTTCAAAAAGTTCATAAAGAGATCGTAAAACTAATCCATATGATTTGAGTGGTTTAGTCCAAATTTTCCGAAGAGACTCTATTGCTTTATAAACAGATTGAATTTTGGCTTTTATTCACATATTAACATTGACCAGTGAACATAAACAGAAGCTCAACTGAACTTGCTTGATGCGCCAGAACAAACCTCTTGCGGAAGCTCAAACATGCTGCATAACACACGAGAATGAATCTCATTGGTTCTTGTTGAAGCTCAAATGTGCTGCGTATCACACGAGAATGAAGCTCATTGGTTCTCGCACATTAAGCGAACATGCTTGAGCTTCCATTTACTATAACTGATGTGTGAGTTGATGAATGTTAATATGTGAATAAAAGCCTACATTCAATCTGTTCATCATATAAAGTAATTGTGTCTCTTCAGAAAATTTGGACTAAACCTCTTAATTCATATTGATTAGTTTTACGATCTCTTTAAAGGGTTAGTTCACCCAAAAATGAAAATTCATATTTAAAACAGTTCATGTGACTACAGTGGTTCAACCTTAATGTTATGAAGCGACGAGAATACTTTTTGTGTGGCAAAAAAAAACCAGAAAACGACTTTATTCAACAATATCTAGTGATGGGCGATTTCAAAACACTGCTTAATGAAGCTTCGAAGCTTTGCGAATCTTTTGTTTCGAATCAGTGGTTCAGAGTGCGTATCAAACTGCCAAAGTCACGCCCCTAGTGGTGAACTGTTGAAATTTCGAAACACTTATGACGTAACGAAGCCTCGTTTACTGAAATCACGTGACTTTGGCAGTTTGATATGTGCTCAGAACCACTGATTCGAAACAAAAGATTTGTAAAGCTTCGAAGCTTCATGAAGCAGTGTTTTGAAATCGCTCATCACTAGATATTGTTGAATAAAGTCATTATTTTGTTTTTTTGGCGAACAAAAAGTATTCTTGTCGCTTCATAACATTAAGGTTGAACCACTGTAGTCACATGAACTGTTTTAAATACGTCTTTAGTAGCTTTCTGGGCGTTTGAAAGTGTTAATTGTCTTGCTGGCCGTGCAGGCCTCACTGAGCCATCGAATTTTATCAAAAATATCTTAATTTGTGTTCCGAAGATGAACGAAGGTCTTATGGGTGTGGAACAACATGAGGGTGAGTAATTAATGACAGAATTTTTTTATTTTTGGGTGAACTAACCCTTTAACACACAGAGAATGTATAGCAAAAAATTCTCTTGTTGTTTCAAACCCGTGTGACTTTCTTTCTTCCTTCAAACCCAGTGTTCCATACAATGAAAGACAATGGATTTTAATGTTTGGATTTTTAATTTTTCTCTTTAAAGAATGTTTTTTTTTTTCTCAGATTGTCAAATAAAATCTAAGAATCTCCTAATTGCTTTATTAAATTGTGTCATTCAGAGATGGAATCCAAACTGATCGACTTTGAGACTTTCCTGCCTATGTTTCAACAAGTTTCAAAGTCTACTGAAAGGGGCACATTTGAAGATTTTGTGGAGGGCCTTCGGGTCTTTGACAAAGAAGGCAATGGGACAGTGATGGGGGCTGAACTCCGCCATGTGCTTGCTACTTTGGGTATGGAGTTATGAAGGGAAAATGAGCCAAATCCATAAACTATACTTGACCATTGGTTGTGGTCAAATGTTGAAGACATTGAGACCTTATAACATCTTACTTTGCTCATTGGAACACTGTCTCAATTTCAGGTGAGAGATTGTCTGAGGGTGAAGTGGATCAGTTGCTTGCAGGGCAAGAGGACACAAATGGTTGTATCAACTATGAGGGTAAGAACAGTTCTCTCTGCTGACAAGATTAATGACATTAAGTTTCTCATTGAAATTAATCTTGATGTTCTTTCTCCAAGCTTTTATAAAACATGTCATGACTGACTGAGTGATCTTTTCTGGTAAGTTTATCTAAACCAGGGCTTCCCAACCTTCTTTTGCCAGCCAAACCTCTGTGACCTTACACTTTCAGAAAAAAGGGTACAAAACTAGCGCGGTACCCTTTGTACCTAAAGAGTGCATATTAGTACCTCAAAGGTACATATTGGTACCAAAAGTGTACAGTCCCAGTGACAGCTTTTGTACCATTTTTCTGAGTGTAATTCTTTGCAACACCGAACCTTTCAATGAATTTCACAGAAATTGGGAAATAATTGAAACAACTGATTTTTGTTCAGTTTTATATACATTTAATTGAGCCAGTTCATGACTTCATGAACCTGCAGAAGTTCCATCATAAACTCCTACAGGATCGCAAACCCCTGGTTGGGAAGTCCTGATCTGAACTATAATATGTTTTGCTAGGACATTTTAGATTTTAATTTATTTTGTATCTTTTCTGTTTTCCTGAATACAGTAGCAGCCTCACATGGATGTCAGCGGAAACTAGAGGCAGCTGAAGGACATGCATCAGAGTTGACATCAATCAATCAATCAACATGTAAAATATTATGTAACTGATTAAAATCAATTTGTTCTTCAACCACCACTTTGAAGCTGTTTTATATCAAAATATGCAAAAAGAGGAGGCAAAATGCAAATTCTAACTCTGTATAAGTCAGGAATGATACAGTAGTCTGCAGTAAACTTTAGTTTGTCCCAAGAGAGAATCAACACAGCTGTCAGCGGATAAAACTTTGGCTTTGGTGGGGCTAGTGCATTGAGTTGGCTCTAATCCCCAAATGTCAGGAACTTGGGCACATATGATAAACCCAGACCCTTTGTCATTGGACTTCTCTCAATGGACCTTTCTGTGAAAAACCTTGTTCTGTAGCCAAGTGTTACATTCACTGAAAGAGTGCAACATTGAGCTGCATGTGTTAATTAACAGCATCTAACACTGAACAAATGGTGTGAGTGTCCAGTCAAGTGATTATTGGAAAGACATGAGTCAAAGTTATTTGTGAGTGTTTTGTTTGAAAAATAAGATGGCAAATATCAAGTTAATTCATTACACAAGTGCATTATTAAAATGACAAGTTTTCCAAACTATAAGGAAAACTGAAATGACTATTTAGGCAAGACCAGGGCTAGCTGTCACAGTTTTTGGATATGAAAGTGACATGTGAAGTGACTCTGAATTTAACCCATCCACATTAGGAGCAGTGAATAGTGAACACACACTCCAAACCGTGGACACACACACCTGGAGCAGTGGGCAGCCATTTTGCTGCGGCACCTGGGGAGTGATTTGGGGTTAGGTGCCTTGCTCAAGGGCACCTCAGTCATTTCCTGCCGGTATTGAGAATCGAACCCACAACCTTTGGGTTACCAATCTGACTCTCTAACCATTAGGCCACGACTGCCCCTAAGTTGTCACAATGGGAACCTGACAGTTTTTAAATCAGCTAAATAAACCTAAAAACAAAATCCAAAACAATTAATGAAAGTGTAAAATTGTAAAAGGTAAGAAAAATGTCAAAAAATTGTTTTGGCCAACAAAAAGTTTATCAGTTAATAAATTAGTACTTTTATTAGTACTTTTAACAATCAGTTCATTTAATAGCAAACAATGCAATACACATGTTTTAAATCACTCTTGTTGCTGAAATAATTACAGTAACACAGGCTACAGATGCCACATTAAAAATTACACTTACCTAACTTACGTAACATAAAATCCATAATGTTTGTAATAGTATCTATTCAGTGTGTTATCAAAAGGTGTGATGAAGTATGACAAGGCCATGAGGTTTTGTGCTAGAAAAGAGTATGCTGCCAATACAATAAATGTTCTCACTGCAGTGCCATATGACTGAATCTATACTGTAGTTGAAATTTATAAGGGTGAGTTACAGTAATCTGGCAGTCTCTACCATGATAATCTGTTTACAGTATCACAAGGCAAAATGATTCATTGATTATCTATTACAGTTTCTTTTTACAATAGCTAGGACACGTCTCAATACTTAGGTCACTTTTTCAAAACTTTTTTTTTTCTAACCAACTTTCACCTTGGCACAGCAGTTAATTTTACATTCAGAATGCACTACAACAAAAAAAAACACTTCATTCATGTCTCAAATCAACTCATTCTTCCAGAACACTAGCAAAAGTTTTCACCCAGCAAACACACTTTGTCAGTCATAAAACACTGACCTAAAAAACACTAACATCAGGTAGCATTATACAGTGTTTTCTTATGTAAAATTTCTTAACAAAACAAGAACACTCTCTATTGTTTATAATTCACTGCAGTTTATGTTACATGAACCATGGTTACATAACAGTACAAAATTATTCAGAAGTTTTCCCCTTTGAATGGATGATAATGAAATTGAAAGACTAATGTTTGTGTAGGTTCAGAATATATTTTTAGATTCAGAATATATTTCATTACAATATTACTGTAGAAATGCAGCATATTTTCTTATTCAGTTTTGTATTATGTTATTGTTTTGAACTTAAGTTTAACAGTTTTGAAAGCAGTATGTAAGCATGTGCAAACTATAATAATAATAATAATTCCTTACATTTATATAGCGCTTTTCTGGGTACTCAAAGCGCTTTACATATGGAAGGGGGGAATCTCCTCAACCACCACCACCCATGGATGATGCGACGGCAGCCATATTGCGCCAGAACACCCACCACACACCAGCTTATTGGTGGAGAGGAGACAGAGTGATGAAGCCAATCAGTATATGGGAATGATTAGGCGGCCATGATGGACAGAGGCCAACAGGGCAAATTTGGCCAGGATGTCGGGGTTATACCCCTACTCTTTTTGAAGGACATCCTGGGATTTTTAACGACCACAGAGAGTCAGGGCCTCGGTTTAACGTCTCATCCGAAGGACGGTGCTTTTTGACAGTATAGTGTCCCCATCACTATACTGGGGTGTTAGGACCGACACAGACCACAGGGTGAGCGCCCCCTGCTGGCCTCACTAACACCGCTTCCAGCAGCAGCCTAGTTTTCCCAGGAGGTCTCCCATCCAGGTACTAACCAGACTCAGCCCTGTTTAGGTTCAGTGGGCAACCAGTCTTGGACTACAGGGTGATATGGCAAACTGGCCTGTACACTGTAAAAAACTGTTTTCATGATTTATCACAACATTTTTTCTTTTGTCAAATCAACTTATAATTAACGTGGTTCAGATAAAATAATATTTTAAGTTTCTTTTGATTAAACCAATCGCCCTTCATTGTATTAACTCAAATTTTTAATTTAAATGAACTCAAAATGTTAAGGCAACCAGGCAACTTACTTTTTTAAGTTAAACCAACAATTCTTTTTTTACAGTGTAGGTACTCCGAGTTTTGGCGTTTGTTGTGTGAAAAGAATTAATGTAATTTGAAATATGTAGTCACTGAATGCATTTTGTGCCAAAGCAATGATAAATGATCCACAGTTTAGCCCACAGAGATTTCTGTTGTGCTCACTGTGTGAAGAGTTTTGAATAAGTGACCCAAGTATTGAGAAATGTGTCCTAGCGATTGTAAAAAACTGTAATATCATTAAGAGTTTTGAAAATGTAACACGTTTGTGAAATTGCGCCAAAGCAATTAAAAACACACACAAAGCAATTTTTAAAATAAATATAAAAAATAAATATATTAATTTATGAGTCGTTTTGTCATGCTTTTGATGCATGAGCTAATGGACTTACGTGGTGCTTTCATGTGTCTATGCACACAATTCTACCCACAATACAATAATCTCATATTACAACATTAAACTAAAATTAAACCATTAAAGCATTTTGATTAAAGATTAGTACATAAAATAGATTGTAATATATAAACATAAATAAATAAATAAATAATGGACATAACTAACCGACAGGCATTACGTGAAGGCAAGCGCCGATTGGTCTCCGAAGGTCATAAATTGGACCTACCGACTTCCCGTAATGATTGCACCTTGTTAGTTACGCTGCAGGTTTGCATGGCTTGATTTCCTCTTATCCAAAACTTGATCTGTGTATGTCATGTCGTTTTATGCACGGCCTTGAAATGACGTTGAACATTAAAGTTAATATGTTAATGATAGCATTATTGATAAATTGGGAATTTGTAATAACATTAGCCCATCTTAACAAAGACGATGCAAAATTTCGAGCCAATGAGTCCCTCAAAATAGCACAGCAGTCTCCCGCAGACTCGGAGAGGTTGTATTTGAGAACCGCTGATGTACATGAAGATGGTTGTGAACTGTATCGCAACGCTTCAACGCCTTCAAATGAGACGACAGAAGACTCAGTGACCGAATCCACTTTCAAGTGCCATGCATGTTTGTCGGATCACAGTTGGGATAATAAATGGGGGAATGCGGACTCAAACCAAAATGGACCGAATACCACACCAAGTGACGAATTTGAAGAACTTCCCAGTGGACCAGTGACCTGGCGAGCCCTTAAAAGTAAGTTTAGCTGTAGCATACTAAGTACTTAAGTACGTAGGTCATTTTATTATTATTATTATTTTTTTGCCTAATTTCCCGTAAAATCTGCTTATTCTTTTTCATCAAGGACATCAACGGAATTTGGACGGAGTCGTAGTGTCTGACATCTATCAGCCAGTGTTTCACTGTGGCAATGAACTCCTTGGGATCAAGTTTGCCATGACCCGGCACTCAAATCCACGCTTGATTGTCAGTACCGGTACGTACCTGTGAATACTCTGAACTATACAGAGGCGAAAGGTAATCGATTAATTCGACATAAATAAATTGTAACCACAGACACAAAGTGTAAAGTATCAAATGCTTTATAAGACGTCAAAATTTGAGACGAGTTAGGTCCAAGTGGTTTTTGGTCCCACATGAAAAAATACTATAGTAATTCATAGTAAAAACTATAGTGTTTTTGAACCATACTATAGTAAAGTAGGCTACTTGAATTAATTTGTTGTGGTAATATAACTAACAACTATAGTAGCCTGATATATATATATATATATATATATATATATATATATATATATATATATATTAGTGTAAGTGTTAATGTTAAACATCAACTACTACTTTGTCCCAGTGTATTGTTTGATTGTTAGTAAACCTGTAATTGTATTATGATTTAATTTATTTTCTAATTTAAGTTTCTAATTTTAAAGCTGCTGTTGTTTTTATTTGCTGCATAATGAGATTTAAACTTTAAAAAGTTCTTGCTTGCCTGTGTAGCTACCTGTTAGCAACTTGATTTTATTTAAAATCAATTTTTATTATGTCAGCAAAATACAATATCGGTCTGCTTCCAGTAATTTCAGTATACATTAGTCAGGGTAACTGCATATTGATTTTTATACAGATGAAAATGTGGCTGTGAGGGACAGACTTACAGTCTTTGCTCTGGCATGTACCATATAATGGTCCTAGATCACATATAATTTTTAAATCTCACACTTTCAAACCGTTTTATGAAGTTTTTGTCTACTGAAAGTCTTTTGGAAAGGTTTTTCATCAACTGATTTCAAAGGAAAAGGACAATTGTTTTCCAGGTTCTAGGACTACAAACTTTTTTCGGTTCATTTTTGGTGCACATATAACTTAAAGTTCATCCAAAAATGAAAATTATCATCATTTTCTCACCCTCATGTCGTTCCAAACCCGTAAGACTTTCGTTCATCTTCAGAACACAGATGAAGATATTTTTAATAAATCTGATCTGATTTCTGAGCATTTTCTGAGTAATTTCTGAATCTGAGCGATTTCTGTCCCTCCATTGACGGCTTCGCAACTACCACTTTGACGCTTCAAAAATTTCATAAAGAGATTGTAAAACTAATCCATATGAATTGAGTGGTTTAGTCCAAATTTTCTGAAGAGACTCGATCACTTTATATGATGAACCGACTGAATTTAGGCTGAATTTAGACTAATTAAACATTCATCAATGCACACATCAGATATGGTAAACGGAAGCTCAAGCTTGCTTGACATGAACCAATGAGGTTCATTCTCGTGTGTTATGCAGCACATTTGAGCTTTCGCAAGAAATTATGAGGTTTGTTCTCGCACATCAAGCAGGTTTGGTTGGCCTTCTCTTTATGTTCGCTGATCAATGTTTATATGCGAATTAAAAAAGTGGTAGTTGCATAGCTTTCAAAAGAGGGACAGAAAGCTCTCAGATTTCATCAAAAAGATCTTCATTTGTGTTCCAAAGATGAACAAAAGTCTTATGCGTTTGGAACAACAAGAGGGAGAGATTAATGACAATTTTTAGTTTTTGGGTGAACTAACATTTTAACAAACTTGGGAGACAAAAAGTATGCAAACTTAAGCACTCAACTGTTTATTCATGTCTACCATCCATAACTAGAAGTATAAATCAGTCTTTTTCACTAGGTCTGGTCTTATTGTTTGACATTTTGATTCTTCCCTAATAAAGTTCATGAATATTTAATGAGGCAAGTGCTGTTTAGTTAATGAATTATTGTTTGTTGCTAAACAAGTGGTCAGTAGATTGTAATCATTTCACACTTTGGTACTGCAAGGTGGGGCATTTCACACACTTAACAGACATGAGAGGAACACTATCTACAATCAGTTAGCATACAGCCCAAAGTATACTTTGGCCATCTGCATTCCTCAACGGTTAGTGCATTGTCTGTGTGGCGTAATTTGCACACTCGACTTTGCGCAAAGACTAAGCGGAACGTGGAAAATGAAGTATACCCGGGGTTTATTGTAATTCTACAGCATTAGAGACAAAGTTCTACATAAAATTTGCAATTTAAAAGTAACATTGTAGATGGTTATTGCAGTCCATTTAGAAATGTTCAATTTTGTATTGCATTAATTTGCAGTAACTGAGTGCATGAACTATTGTGAGTACATTTTTAAATGTAATCAATTTTCAAATTATATTTTCAGAGACAAAATGGACTGATTCACCCTCACAAAAGCAGTGCCGCTGCATCAAAAGGAACCATGGGCCATCAATGGTACTCACAATCTATTTCAAAGAGTGCTATGCTCAAAACTGGGTAAGATATTCTCTTAACAGTAGCCTAGATGTTATGTTACAAATATTCATGTCACCTTGACAGACTGGTTTATTCCTTGTTCCCCCATGGTCATATCTGTACACAGACTCCTAGAAGGTTTAACCTGTCTGTACTTTATCTTAACACTAACACAGCTGTCACACATAGCATGTTATTCATACACTACTGATGACAGTTTTGATGAATCTGTTAACCCTCTGGGGTCTGAGGCTGTTTTGGGGTCCTGGTGTAGTTGTGACATGCCCTGACATTTGTGCTTTTTTTCAGTTGCTTATAAACATATTAATGAAAACGTCTCATTACACAGTATTCAGCACAAACTAGGCTACAATAATATGTGAGCAACAAGTATGTACATGTTTGCTGAAATAAGGCCTTAAAACACATACTAAACATTTTTTCACAAGACTTTTGGGAATTGTATATTTTAGTCTAGAGTTTTTGCTTCACAATGATGTAAAAATTATCCTGCCTACTCAGCAGTTACTAGAATTAGAAACCGGTGAGATGGGGCTCTTAGTATTTCAGTCTGAAATATACGTGTGTGTGTGTGTGTGTGTGTATGTGTGTGTGTATGTGTGTATATATATGTATATGTGTTGTGGAGTGTCACCGGCGGTAGTGTGACGTCACATACCATGTGAATGATTAAACACTATAACAAGTATAAAGTGGCGCGGTTGTCATGCCGACCATCACAGCCCTAAACATCAGTGATGGACACTTCATTTTCCATTATTTTTTCATTATTATTATACATTATAAATGACGTACGTGGCTGTGTTTGCAGTTAACTAACTAGAAACACGATAGGATTCAGTCTGTTGCCATCAGGAGTTTTGAAAGTGCTTTTACAGATGTGTTAATCAATAGACTGTTAATTTCCTATGCAAAGATGTTATCCAACTTTATGGGGTTTGCCTGTATTGGCATTTCGGATCCGTTAAAGGGATGGTTCACCCAAAAAATAAATTTTACTAATTACTTATTAGGGGTGTAATGGTTCAAATTACAGTTCGGTTTGTATCATGGTTTTAGGTTCATAGTTAATGCACGTATCCAATATGCTGATACTGTGCACATGCGTTGTCTTTCTTGACTGTTTGTTCACTTAAGACATTGCTAGGATACTCACCAAGATGGGCATGTTGACAATATTTGTGTTAATTTGTCTGTTCAAGCTCAATAAGACTTGAAAGGGAATTCACATGCTATATGAGACGTGGCTTTCTGTGTTCGTGCTTTGGATGTGTGCGCTCACAAAATTGTCACTGTGCGTGTTCTGTTTCATGTCTTCTTGAGGGTAAATGTTTAAATTGGCAAACATTAAATGGATAAATGATCAACTTCTGTGACAATGCAGCACTGGTCCGTTCATCTTTAACACTGACCATCGGGCAGTCCTTATTGCCCTGCCCGGAGCTTTCATTTTTGTTGTGTGCCTGTCCAAATTAGCTCTAAGTGCCTGTTTAAACAGAAGGCAATGTGTGCGGTTTTGGTCTCACCTGCACTTGTGCGCTATCAGCACCCAGGTGATGACTGTGTAAATGATTTAAAAAGATTGAATGTTTTGTCCATGGTTTTTTTTTAATTAATAAATTTAGACTTGACATACACTTCATGTATAGATTATTAAATTTAGACTTCACATACATTTAATGCTGTTAATGACACTGATCTGCATTTGTGTTTATTCAGTTATTCAGTTTCTCAATTCATCTTCTATTGGCAATTTCCCTGCCCAGTGAACAAACGACAAACTGTCTGTTTAATCCCTCAGACTCAAGGCAAAAGGATGTATTACTCTGTAAGAGTACTTTACTTTGATCGCCTTCTAATGAGGAATTTCTCCGGCACTGCCACCTGTCATGCTGCCATCCTGCCACATGATGTACCATCTACAGGAGAATCACCTGAAGTTATCTGTGGAAAGCCAAATGTGATTGTAAAATTACCAGCCAAGAAGATTAAAAATATTAAAGTTTTGGGTGAGTACTTGTTATTGATGAGTTACAGCAATAGCTTTGGACTGTAGCAATTTAATGTAAGATCAACAACTGTCTATTTTCCCGTTATAGCATTTGAATCTAAATAATGTGTATAATAATGCAAAGAACAGATGTAAACTGGCAACTGTTTTGAAAAAAATATGACCAGTAAAAGATGCTTCCTATCAACTTCTGTTGTCTCAAGATGTGTCCAGGCAGTTTCCTCGTCCTGTCCTTTGGAAAAGTCACAATACTGTGTTTGTCAAAGTGAAACATTCAGCGATCAAGGTATGACTCTTTCACCGTATGATGGAGTATTGTAACAATTTGAGATTTTGTTTTCTCCACTTAGATTTTGCAATCTATTAATCTATTGATTTTGTTACCTCTTTAAAGGATGGTATTCTCCAGCTGGAATATCTTGATATGACTGGAAAATCACAGACAATCACAATGTCCTGTGTTCACCACACATTCCCTTTTAAGAAGGCTATCAGAAAACGAAGACAAGACCCATTTGATTTTATTTGGGAATATGATCCAATACCAACAGTTCCCTTTAAATCAGAGTGGGCAACAACCATTGCTCCTTCAAAGTCTAGTTCTCTTAGTTCTGCCACTATTGGACAATTTGACTTTCCACCTAATGCAACAGTAGCTGAAAGTCTAGATTTTGATTTTGAATATTTTGATTTGTGGGAAGTCAACCCTACAGTTTCCTTTGAGCTACATGAGCAAACTCTTGGTACAGCTCCGACAGCAAAAACACCACAAAGCACAGATAGACATCCAAGCAGAATCACCAAAACTGCAACTAGTGCTGTTGATGCTGATGAAGTGTTTGGCACGGATTTTGGTCTTTTGGACTTTGTCATACCCACTGGTCCATTTGGGGAATATGAAGAAACTCCTAAAACGACCCAAGGGGCACTTCCCGCAAGCCCTCCTACACATCCAGACCCCAGTACAAATACAAATACTGTTCCCTTCTGGCCACCTGAGAGGACTCTTGATACAGCCCAGAAAACCGAAACCTCAAGTTCTCCTACACAGCCAAGCAGAATCACCAAAACTGCAACTGCTGATGATACGGATTTTGGTCTTTTGGACTTTGACATACCCACTGTGCCATTTGGGGAATATGAAGAAACTCTTAAAACGACCCAATGGGCACTTCCATCAAGCGCTCCTACACATCCAGACCTCAGTACAAATACAAATACTGTTCCCTTCTGGCCACCTGAGAGGACTCTTGGGACAGCCCAGAAAACCGAAACCTCAAGTGCTGCTACACAGCCAAGTAGAATCACCAAAACTGCAACTACTGTTGTTGATGCTGATGATGTGGATTTTGGTCTTTTGGACTTTGTCCTACCCACTGTTCAATTTGGGGAATATGAAGAAGCACCTAAAATGACCCAAGGGGCACTTCCATTAAGTACACCTACACATCCAGACCCCAGTACCAGTACAAATACTGTTCAATTCTGGCCACCTGAGAGGACTCTTGGTACAGCCCAGAAAACCGAAACCTCAAGTGCTCCTACACAGACAAGTAGAATCACTAAAACTGCAACTGCTGATGATGCAGACTTTGGTATTTTGGACTTTGTCATACCCACTGTTCCATTTGGGGAATATGAAGAAATTGCAATTTCTTATAATGTTAGTGATGAAATTCACTTTGAATGGGGTTTCTCAGATATACCACCGGGACCTTATAGACCAGTTACAACCACAGCAGCAATAGATGCCAACCTCGAATCAACTCGGGTGTCCAGAAAGACCACACTTACTGTAACAAGTCCTGGAACAACAACCTCACCTGAATCTACACCTAGTTTAACATCTGCTGTTGAAACCACATTGGCTCAAACTCTGAAAACTACAACTTCTGCAGAAACAACTAGCCTAGGTACCACTTCTGCAGAAACTACACCATTAGTTAGTTCTACAGAAATTCAGATGGAATCATCCACACCCATTATGACGACTGTTGGAGCAACAACCACACCTGAAACTACACTTGGCTTAACATCTGCAGTTGAGACCACAGTGGCTCAAACTACAACTTCTGCAGAAACTACATTAGTTAGTTCTACAGACATTCAGATGGAATCATCCACACCCATTATGACGACTGTTGGAGCAACAACCACACCTGAAACTACACTTGGCTTAACATCTGAAGTTGAGACCACATTAGTTCAAAGTACAACTTCTGTAGAAACTACTACCATAGGCCCCACTACTGCTGAAACAACATCATTAGGTAGTTCAACACGACTTGTATTGGAAACATCCACACCCTTAATCACAACTGCTGGAACAACAACCTTGCCAGAAACTACACCTGGCTTAACATCTGCTGTTGAGACCACATTAGCTCAAACTACAATTTCTGCAGAAGCTACTACCCAAGGCCCCACTTCTGCTGAAACAACACCATTAGGTAGTTCTAAAGCAATTCAAACGGAATCATCCACACCCATTCAAACAGAATCATCCACACCCATTATGACGACCGCTGGAGCAACAACCACACCTGAAATTACACTTGGCTTAACATCTGCAGTTGAGACTACACTGGCTCTGAAAACTACAACTTCTGTAGACACTACTATCCCAGGCAGCACTTCTGCTGAAACAACACCATTGGGTAGTTCCACACGAATTGTATTGGAAACATCCACACCCTTAATCACAACTGTTGGAACAACAACCTTGCCTGAAACTACACTCGGCTTAACATCTGCTGTTGAAACCACATTAGCTCAAACTACAACTTCTGCCGAAAGTGCTACCTTTGGCACCACTTCTGCTGAAACAATACCGTTAATTAGTTTCACAGCAACACAAATGGAATCTTCCACACCCATTATGACGACCACTGGAGCAACAACCACACCTGAAACTACACCTGGCTTAACATCTGCAGTTGAGACCACACTGGCTCTGAAAACTACAACTTCTACAGACACAACTAGCCTAGGTACCACTTCTGCAGAAACTACACCATTAGTCAGTTCTACAGAAATTCAGATGGAATCATCCACACCCATTATGACGGCCGCTGGAGCAACAACCACACCTGAAACTACACTTGGCTTAACATCTGCAGTTGAGACTACACTGGCTCTGAAAACTACAACTTCTGTAGACACTACTATCCCAGGCAGCACTTCTGCTGAAACAACACCATTAGGTAGTTCCACAAGAATTGTATTGGAAACATCCATACCCTTAATCACAACTGCTGGAACAACAACCTTGCCAGAAACTACACCTGGCTTAACATCTGCTGTTGAAACCACATTAGCTCAAACTACAACTTCTGTAGAAACTACTACCCTAGGCACCACTTCTGCTGAAACGACACCATTATTTATTTCTACAGCAATTCAAACGGAATCATCCACACCCATTCAAACGGAATCATCCACACCCATTATGACGACTGTTGGAGCAACAACCACACCTGAAACTACACTTGGCTTAACATCTGCAGTTGAGACCACAGTGGCTCAAACTACAACTTCTGTAGAAACTACTGCCCTAGGCACAATTTCTACTGAAACGATACCATTAGGTAGTTCTACCCGAATTGTATTGGAAACATCCACACCCTTAATCACAACTGTTGGAACAACAACCACACCTGAAACTACACTTGGCTTAACATCTGCTGTTGAGACCTCAGTGGCTCAAACTACAACTTCTACAGACACAACTAGCCTAGGTACCACTTCTGCAGAAACTACACCATTATTCAGTTCTACAGAAATTCAGATGGAATCATCCACACCCATTATGACGGCCGCTACAGCAACAACCACACCTGAAACTACACCTGGCTTAACATCTGCAGTTGAGACCACAGTGGCTCAAACTACAACTTCTGCAGAAACTACACCATTAGTTAGTTCTGCAGAAATTCAGATGGAAACATCCACACCCTTAATCACAACTGTTGGAGCAACAACCTCGGCTGAAACTACACCTGGCTTAACATCCACTATTGAAACCACATTAGCTCAAACTACAGCTTCTGTAGAAACTACTACCTTAGGCACCACTTCTGCTGAACCAACACCATTAGGTAGTTCCACGGCAACTCAAATGGAATCTTCCACTTCCATTATGACGACTGCTGGAGCAACAACCTCACCTGAAACTACACCTGGCTTAACATCTGCAGTTGAGACCACAGTGGCTCTGAAAACTACAACTTCTGTAGACACTACTATCCCAGGCAGCACTTCTGCTGAAACAACACCATTAGGTAGTTCCACACGAATTGTATTGGAAACATCCACACCCTTAATCACAACTGCTGGAACAACAACCTCACCTGAAACTACACTTGGCTTAACATCTGCATTTGAGACCACAGTGGCTCAAACTACAACTTCTGTACAAACTACTACCCTAGGCACCACTTCTGCTGAAATGACACCATTAGGTAGTTCTACAGCAATTCAAACGGAATCATCCACACCCATTATGACGACTGTTGGAGCAACAACCACACCTGAAACTACACCTGGCTTAACATCCGCTGTTGAAACCACATTAGCTCAAACTACACCTTCTGTAGGAACTACTACCTTAGGCACTACTTCTGCTGAAACGACACCATTAGGTAGTTCCACAGCAACACTAATGGAATCTTCCACATTCATTATGACGACTGTTGGAGCAACAACCACACCTGAAACTACACCTGGCTTAACATCCGCTATTGAAACCACATTAGCTCAAACTACACCTTCTGTAGAAACTACTACCTTGGGCACCACTTCTGCTGAAACAACACCATTAGGTAGTTCTAAAGCAATTCAAACCGAATCATCCACACCCATTCAAACGGAATCATCCACACCCATTATGACGACCGCTGGAGCAACAACCACACCTGAAACTACACTTGGCTTAACATCTGCAGTTGAGACCACACTGGCTCTGAAAACTACAACTTCTGTAGACACTACTATCCCAGGTAGCACTTCTGCTGAAACAACACCATTAGGTAGTTCCATACAAATTGTATTGGAAACATCCACACCCTTAATCACAACTGCTGGAACAACAACCTCGCCTGAAACTACACTTGGCTTAACAGCTGCAGTTGAGACCACAGTGGCTAAAACTACAACTTCTGCAGAAACTACATTAGTTAGTTCTACAGACATTCAGATGGAATCATCCACACCCATTATGACGACTGTTGTAGCAACAACCACACCTGAAACTACACCTGGCTTAACATCCGCTATTGAAACCACATTAGCTCAAACTAAAACTTCTGTAGAAACTACTATCCTAGGCACCACTTCTGCTGAAACGACACCATTAGGTAGTTCTACAGCAATTCAAACGGAATCATCCACACCCATTATGACGACTGCTAGACCAACAACCACACCTGAAACTACACCTGGCTTAACAACTGTAGTTGAGACCACAGTGGCTCTGAATACTACAACTTCTGCAGAAAGAACTAGCCTTGGTACCACTTCTGCACAAACTACACGATTAGTTAGTTCTACAGCAGTTCAAACGGAATCATCCACACCCATTATGACGACTGCTGGAGCAACAACCACACCTGAAACTACACTTGGCTTAACATCTGCAGTTGAAACCACATTAGCTCAAACTACAACTTCTGTAGAAACTACCCCCCTAAGCACCACTTCTGCTGAAACGACACCATTAGGTAGTTCTACAGCAATTCAAACGGAATCATCTACACCCATTATGACGACTGCTGGAGCAACAACCACACCTGAAACTACACTTGGCTTAACATCTGCAGTTGAGACCACACTGGCTCTGAAAGCTACAGCTTCTGCAGAAACAACTAGCCTAGGTACCACTTCTGCAGAAACAACATCATTAGGTAGTTCCACACGAGTTGTAACGGAAACGTCCACACCCTTAATCACAACTGCTGGAACAACAACCTCGCCTGAAACTACACTTGGCTTAACATCTGCAGTTGAGACCACATTGGCTCAAACTACAACATCTGCAGAAACTACTACCTTAGGCACCACTTCTGCTGAAACGACACCATTAGGTAGTTCTACAGCAATTCAAACGGAATCTTCCACACCCATTATGACGACCGCTGGAGCAACAACCACACCTGAAACTACACCTGGCTTAACATCTGCAGTTGAAACCACATTAGCTCAAACTACACCTTCTGTAGAAACTACTACCTTGGGCACCACTTCTGCTGAAACAACACCATTAGGTAGTTCTAAAGCAATTCAAACGGAATCATCCACACCCATTCAAACGGAATCATCCACACCCATTATGACGACTGCTGGAGCAACAACCACAACTGAAACTACACTTGGCTTAACATCTTCAGTTGAGACCACAGTGGCTCAAACTACAACTTCTGCAGAAACTACATTAGTTAGTTCTACAGACATTCAGATGGAATCATCCACACCCATTATGACTGTTGGAGCAACAACCACACCTGAAACTACACTTGGCTTAACATCTGCAGTTGAGACCACATTAGTTCAAAGTACAACTTCTGTAGAAACTACTACCCTAGGCACCACTTCTGCTGAGACAACATCATTAGGTAGTTCAACACGAATTGTATTGGAAACATCCACACCCTTAATCACAACTTCTGAAGCAACAACCTCACCTGAAACTACACCTGGCTTAACAACTGCAGTTGAGACGACAGTGGGTCTGAAAACTACAACTTCTGTACAAACTACTACCCTAGGCACCACTTCTGCTGAAATGACACCATTAGGTAGTTCTACAGCAATTCAAACGGAATCATCCACACCCATTATGACTGCTGGAGCAACAACCACACCTGAAACTACACTTGGCTTAACATCTGCAGTTGAGACCACATTGGCTCAAACTACAACCTCTGTACAAACTACTACCCTAGGCACCACTTCTGCTGAAACACCATTAGGTAGTTCCACACAAATTATATTGGAAACATCCACACCCTTAATCACAACTGCTGGAACAACAACCTCACCTGAAACTACACTTGGCTTAACATCTTCTGTTGAGACCACATTAGTTCAGTCTACAACTTCTGCAGAAACTACTACCTTGGTCACCACTTCTGCTGAAACAACACCATTAGGTAGTTACACAGCAACACAAATGGAATCTTCCACACTCATTATGACGACTGCTGGAGCAACAACCTCACCTGAAACTACACCTGGCTTAACATCTGTTGTTGAGACCACAGTGGATCTAAAAACAACTTCTGCAGAAACAACTAGCCTGGGTACCACTTCTGCAGAAACTACACCATTAGTTAGTTCTACAGAAATTCAGATGGAATCATCCACACCCATTATGACGACTATTGTAGCAACAACCTCGCCTGAAGCTACACCTGGCTTAACATCTGCAGTTGAGACCACATTAGTTCAGTCTACAACTTCTGCAGAAACTACTAGCTTGGTCACCACTTCTGCTGAAACAACACCATTAGGTAGTTCCACAGCAACACAAATGGAATCTTCCGCACTCATTATGACGACTGCTGGAGCAACAACCTCACCTGAAACTACACCTGGCTTAACATCTGTTGTTGAGACCACAGTGGCTCAAACTACAACTTCTGTAGAAACTACTGCCCTAGGCACCACTTCTACTGAAACGATACCATTAGGTAGTTCTACGGCAACTCAAATGGAATCTTCCACACTCATTATGACGACTGTTGGAGCAACAACGACACCTGAAGCTACACTTGGCTTAAAATCTGCAGTTGAGACCACATTAGTTCAGTCTACAACTTCTGCAGAAACTACTACCTTAGGGACTACTTCTGCTGAAACAACACCATTAGGTAGTTCCACGTCAACTCAAATGGAATCTTCCACACTCATTATGACGACTGTTGGAGCAACAACGACACCTGAAGCTACACTTGGCTTAAAATCTGCAGTTGAGACCACATTAGTTCAGTCTACAACTTCTGTAGAAACTACTGCCCTAGGCACCACTTCTACTGAAACGATACCATTAGGTAGTTCTACCCGAATTGTATTGGAAACATCCACACCCTTAATCACAGCTGTTGGAACAACAACCTCGGCTGAAACTACACCTGGCTTAACATCCACTATTGAAACCACATTAGCTCAAACTACAACTTCTGTAGAAACTACTACCTTAGGTACCACTTCTGCTGAAATGACACCATTAGGTAGTTCTACAGCAGCTCAAACGGAATCATCCACACCCATTATGATGACTGCTGGAGCAACAACCACACCTGAAGCTACACTTGGCTTAAAATCTGTTGTTGAGACCACAGTGTATCTGAAAACAACTTCTGTACAAACTACTACCCTAGGCACAACTTCTGCTGAAATGACACCCTTACGTAGTTCTACAGCAATTCAAACGGAATCATCCACACCCATTATGATGACTGCTGGAGCAACAACCACACCTGAAACTACACCTGGCTTAACATCCACTGTTGAAACCACATTAGCTCAAACTACAACTTCTTCAGAAACAACTAGCATAGGTACCACTTCTGCAGAAACTACACCATTAGTTAGTTCTACAGAAATTCAGATGGAATCATCCACACCCATTATGACAACTGCTGGAGCAACAACCTCACCTGAAACTACACCTGGCTTAACATCCACTGTTGAAACCACATTAGTTCAAACTACAACTTCTGTTGAAACTACTACCTTTGGGACCACTTCTGCTGAAACGACATCATTGGGTAGTTCCACACGAATTGTATCGGAAACGTCCACACCCTTAATCACAACTGCTGGAACAACAACCTCGCCTGAGACTACACTTGGCTTAACATCTGCAGTTGAGACCACACTGGCTCTGAAAACTACAGCTTTTGCAGAAACTACTACTCTAGGCACCACTTCTGCTGTAATGACACCCTTAGGTAGTTCTACAGCAATTCAAACGGAATCATCCACACCCATTATGACGACTGTTGGAGCAACAACCACACCTGAAACTACACCTGGCTTAACATCTGCAGTTGAGACCACATTAGTTCAGTCTACAACTTCTGCAGAGACTACTACCTGGGTAACCACTTCTGCTGAAACAACACCATTAGGTAGTTCCACAGCAACACAAATGGAATCTTCCACACTCATTATGACGACTGCTGGAGCAACAACCTCACCTGAAACTACACCTGGCTTAACATCTGTTGTTGAGACCACAGTGGATCTGAAAACTACGATTTCTGCAGAAACAACTAGCCTAGGTACCACTTCTGCAGAAACTACACCATTAGTTAGTTCTACAGAAATTCAGATGGAATCATCCACACCCATTATGACAACTGCTGGAGCAACAACCTCACCTGAAACTACACCTGGCTTAACATCTGCAGTTGAGACCACAGTGGCTCTGAAAACTACGATTTCTGCAGAAACAACTAGCCTAGGTACCACTTCTGTAGAAATTACACCATTAGTTAGTTCTACAGAAATTCAGGTGGAATCATCCACACCCATTATGACAACTGTTGGAGCAACAACCTCACCTGAAACTACACCTGGCTTAACATCTGCAGTTGAGACCACAGTGGCTCAAACTACAACTTCTGCAGAAACAACTAGCCTTGGTACCACTTCTGCAGAAACTACACGATTAGTTAGTTCTACAGCAGTTCAAACGGAATCATCCACACCCATTATGACGACTGCTGGAGCAACAACCTCACCTGAAACTACACCTGGCTTAACATCTGCAGTTGAGACCACAGTGGCTCAAACTACAACTTCTGTACAAACTACTACTCTGGGCACCACTTCTGCTGAAATGACACCATTAGGTAGTTCTACAGCAATTCAAACGGAATCATCCACACCCATTATGACGACTGTTGGAGCAACAACCACACCTGAAACTACACTTGGCTTAACATCTGCAGTTGAGACCACAGTGGCTCAAACTACAACTTCTGTAGAAACTACTGCCCTAGGCACCACTTCTGCTGAAATGACACCATTAGGTAGTTCCACACAAATTGTATTGGAAACATCCACACCCTTAATCACAACTGTTGGAACAACAACCTTGCCTGAAACTACTCTTGGCTTAACATCTTCTGTTGAGACCACATTAGTTCAGTCTACAACTTCTGCAGAGACTACTTCTCTGGGCACCACTTCTGCTGAAACAACACCATTAGGTACTTCCACAGCAACACAAATGGAATCTTCCACACTCATTATGACGACTGCTGGAGCAACAACCTCACCTGAAACTACACCTGGCTTAACATCTGCAGTTGAGACCACAGTGGCTCTGAAAACTACGACTTCTGCAGAAACAACTAGCCTAGGTAGCACTTCTGTAGAAAGTACACCATTAGTTAGTTCTACAGAAATTCAGATGGAATCATCCACACCCATTATGACGACTGCTGGAGCAACAACCTCACCTGAAACTACACCTGGCTTAACATCTGCAGTTGAGACCACAGTGGCTCAAACTACAACTTCTGCAGAAACTACACCATTAGTTAGTTCTACAGACATTCAAATGGAATCATCCACACCCATTATGACGACTGCTGGCGCAACAACCTCACCTGAAACTACACCTGGCTTAACATCTGCTGTTGAAACCAAATTAGTTCAAACTACAGCTTCTGTAGAAACTACTACCCTAGGCAGCACTTCTGCTGAAACAACACCATTAGGTAGTTCCACACGAATTATATTGGAAACATCCACACCCTTAATCACAACTTCTGAAGCAACAACCTCACCTGAAACTACACCTGGCTTAACAACTGCAGTTGAGACCACAGTGGCTGTGAAAACTACAACTTCTGCAGAAACAACTATCCTTGGTACCACTTCTACAGAAACTACACGATTAGTTAGTTCTACAGCAGTTCAAACGGAATCATCCACACCCATTATGACGACTGCTGGAGCAACAACCACACCTGAAACTACACTTGGCTTAACATCTGCAGTTGAGACCACAGTGGCTCAAACTACAACTTCTGTACAAACTACTACCCTAGGTACCACTTCTGCAGAAACTGCACCATTAGTTAGTTCTACAGAAATTCAGATGGAATCATCCACACCCATTATGACGACTGTTGGAGCAACAACCACACCTGAGACTATACCTGTCTTAACATCTGCTGTTGAAACCACCGTGGCTCAAACTACAACTTCTGTAGAAACTACTACCCTACGCACCACTTCTGCTGAAACGACACCATTAGATATTTCTACAGCAATTCAAACGGAATCATCCACACCCATTCAAACAGAATCATCCACACCCATTATGACGACCGCTGGAGCAACAACCACACCTGAAACTACACCTGACTTAACATCTGCTGTTGAAACCACATTATCTCAAACTACAACTTCTGTAGAAACTACTACCTTAGGCACCACTTCTGCTGAAACAACATCATTAGGTAGTTCAACACGAATTGTATTGGAAACATCCACACCCTTAATCACAACTGTTGGAACAACAACCTTGCCTGAAACTACACTTGGCTTAACATCTGCTGTTGAAACCACATTAGCTCAGACTACAACTTCTGTAGAAACTACTACCTTTGGCACCACTTCTGCTGAACCAACACCATTAGGTAGTTCCATGGCAACTCAAACGGAATCATCCACACCCATTATGACGACTGTTGCAGCAACAACCACACCTGAAACTACACCTGGCTTAACATCTGCAGTTGAGACCACAGTGTCTCTGAAAACTACAACTTCTGCAGAAACAACTAGCCTTGGTACCACTTCTGCAGAAACTACACGATTAGTTAGTTCTACAGCAGTTCAAACGGAATCATCCACACCCATTATGACGACTGCTGGAGCAACAACCTCACCTGAAACTACACCTGGCTTAACATTTGCAGTTGAGACCACAGTGGCTCAAACTACAACTTCTGCAGAAACTTCAACATTAGTTAGTTCTACAGCAGTTCAAACGGAATCATCCACACCCATTATGACGACTGCTGGAGCAACAACCTCACCTGAAACTACACCTGGCTTAACATCTGCAGTTGAGACCACAGTGGCTCAAACTACAACTTCTGTACAAACTACTACTCTGGGCACCACTTCTGCTGAAATGACACCATTAGGTAGTTCTACAGCAATTCAAACGGAATCATCCACACCCATTATGACGACCGCTGGAGCAACAACCACACCTGAAACTACACTTGGCTTAACATCTGCAGTTGAGACCACAGTGGCTCAAACTACAACTTCTGTACAAACTACTACCCTAGGTACCACTTCTGCAGAAACTGCACCATTAGTTAGTTCTACAGAAATTCAGATGGAATCATCCACACCCATTATGACGACTGTTGGAGCAACAACCACACCTGAGACTATACCTGTCTTAACATCCGCTGTTGAAACCACATTAGCTCAAACTACAACTTCTGTAGAAACTACTACCTTAGGCACCACTTCTGCTGAAACGACACCATTAGGTAGTTCAACACGAATTGTATTGGAAACATCCACACCCTTAATCACAACTGTTGGAACAACAACCTTGCCTGAAACTACACTTGGCTTAACATCTGCTGTTGAAACCACATTAGCTCAAACTACAACTTCTGTAGAAACTACTATCCTAGGCACCACTTCTGCTGAAACAACACCATTAGGTAGTTCCACACGAATTGTATTGGAATCATCCACACCCATTATGACGACTGTTGGAGCAACAACCACACCTGAAACTACACTTGGCTTAACATCTGCAGTTGAAACCACAGTGGCTCAAACTACAACTTCTGCAGAAACTACACCATTAGTTAGTTCTACAGACATTCAGACGGAATCATCCACACCCATTATGACGACTGTTGGAGCAACAACCACACCTGAAACTACACTTGGCTTAACATCTGCAGTTGAGACCACAGTGGCTCAAACTACAACTTCTGTAGAAACTACTGCCCTAGGCACCACTTCTGCTGAAATGACACCATTAGGTAGTTCCACACAAATTGTATTGGAAACATCCACACCCTTAATCACAACTGTTGGAACAACAACCTTGCCTGAAACTACTCTTGGCTTAACATCTTCTGTTGAGACCACATTAGTTCAGTCTACAACTTCTGCAGAGACTACTTCTCTGGGCACCACTTCTGCTGAAACAACACCATTAGGTACTTCCACAGCAACACAAATGGAATCTTCCACACTCATTATGACGACTGCTGGAGCAACAACCTCACCTGAAACTACACCTGGCTTAACATCTGCAGTTGAGACCACAGTGGCTCTGAAAACTACGACTTCTGCAGAAACAACTAGGCTAGGCACCACTTCTGCTGAAATGACACCATTAGGTGGTTCTAGCCGAATTGTATTGGAAACATCCACACCCTTAATCACAACTGTTGGAACAACAACCTCGGCTGAAACTACACCTGGCTTAACATCCACTATTGAAACCACATTAGCTCAAACTACAACTTCTGTAGAAACTACTATCCTAGGCACCACTTCTGCTGAAACAACACCATTAGGTAGTTCCACACGAATTGTATTGGAATCATCCACACCCATTATGACGACTGTTGGAGCAACAACCACACCTGAAACTACACCTGGCTTAACATCCACTATTGAAACCACATTAGCTCAAACTACAACTTCTGTAGAAACTACTACCCTAGGTACCACTTCTGCAGAAACTACACCATTAGTTAGTTCTACAGACATTCAAATGGAATCATCCACACCCATTATGACGACTGTTGGAGCAACAACCACACCTGAAACTACACTTGGCTTAACATCTGCAGTTGAAACCACAGTGGCTCAAAGTACAACTTCTGCAGAAACTACACCATTAGTTAGTTCTACAGAAATTCAGATGGAATCATCCACACCCATTATGACGACTGCTGGAGCAACAACCTCACCTGAAACTACACCTGGCTTAACATCCGTTATTGAAACTACATTAGCTCAAACTACAACTTCTGTAGAAACTACTACCTTAGGCACCACTTCTGCTGAAACGACACCATTAGGTAGTTCAACACGAATTGTATTGGAAACATCCACACCTTTTATCACAACTGTTGGAACAACAACCTTGCCTGAAACTACACTTGGCTTAACATCTGCTGTTGAAACCACATTAGCTCAAACTACAACTTCTGCAGAAACAACTAGCCTAGGTACCACTTCTGCAGAAACTACTACCTTGGTCACACCTTCTGCTGAAACAACACCTTTCGGTAGTTCCACAGCAACACAAATGGAATCTTCCACACTCATTATGACAACTGCTGGAGCAATAACCTTACCTGAATCTACACCTGGCTTAACATCTGCAGTTGAGACCACAGTGGCTCAAACTACAACTTCTGCAGAAACTACACCATTAGTTAGTTCTACAGACATTCAGACGGAATCATCCACACCCATTATGACGACTGTTGGAGCAACAACCTCACCTGAAACTACACCTGGCTTCACATCTGCTGTTGAGACCACATTAGTTCAGTCTACAACTTCTGCAGAGACTACTTCTCTGGGCACCACTTCTGCTGAAACAACACCATTAGGTACTTCCACAGCAACACAAATGGAATCTTCCACACTCATTATGACGACTGCTGGAGCAACAACCTCACCTGAAACTACACCTGGCTTAACATCTGCAGTTGAGACCACAGTGGCTCAAACTACAACTTCTGCAGAAACTACTACCTTAGCGACTACTTCTGCAGAAACTACACCATTAGATAGTTCTACAGCAATTCAAACTGAATCATCCACACCCATTATGACAACCGCTGGAGCAACAACCACACCTGAAACTACACTTGGCTTAACATCTGCTGTTGAAACCACAGTGGCTCAAACTACAACTTCTGTAGACACTACTACCCTAGGCAGCACTTCTGCTGAAACGACACCATTAGGTAGTTCAACACGAATTGTATTGGAAACATCCACACCTTTTATCACAACTGTTGGAACAACAACCTCGGCTGAAACTACACCTGGCTTAACATCTGCTGTTGAAACCACAGTGGCTCAAACTAAAACTTCTGTAGAAACTACTACCCTAGGCACCACTTCTGCTGAAACGACACCATTATTTAGTTCTACAGCAATTCAGATGGAATCATCCACACCCATTACGAGGACTGTTGGAGCAACAACCACACCTGAAACTACACCTGGCTTAACATCTGCAGTTGAGACCACAGTGGCTCAAACTACAACTTCTGCAGAAACAACTAGCCTAGGTACCACTTCTGCAGAAACTACACCATTAGTTAGTTCTACAGCAGTTCAAACGGAGTCATCCACACCCATTATGACGACTGCTGGAGCAACAACCACACCTGAAACTACACTCGGCTTAACATCCACTGTTGAAACCACATTAGTTCAAAGTACAACTTCTGTAGAAACTACTACCCAAGGCCCCACTTCTGCTGAAACAACACCATTAGGTAGTTCCACAAGAATTGTATTGGAAACATCCATACCCTTAATCACAACTGCTGGAACAACAACCTTGCCAGAAACTACACCTGGCTTAACATCTGCAGTTGAGACCACACTGGCTCTGAAAACTACAACTTCTGTAGACACTACTATCCCAGGCAGCACTTCTGCTGAAATGACACCATTAGGTAGTTCTACAGCAATTCAAACGGAATCATCCACACCCATTCAAACGGAATCATCCACACCCATTATGACGACCGCTGGAGCAACAACCACACCTGAAACTACACTTGGCTTAACATCTGCAGTTGAGACCACAGTGGCTCAAACTACAACTTCTGCAGAAACTACACCATTAGTTAGTTCTACAGACATTCAGACGGAATCATCCACACCCATTATGACGACTGCTGGAGCAACAACCTCACCTGAAACTACACCTGGCTTCACATCTGCTGTTGAAACCACAGTGGCTCAAACTACAACTTCTGTAGAAACTACTACCCTAGGCAGCACTTCTGCTGAAACAACACCATTAGGTAGTTCCACACGAATTATATTGGAAACATCCACACCCTTAATCACAACTTCTGAAGCAACAACCTCACCTGAAACTACACCTGGCTTAACAACTGCAGTTGAGACCACAGTGGCTGTGAAAACTACAACTTCTGCAGAAACAACTATCCTTGGTACCACTTCTACAGAAACTACACGATTAGTTAGTTCTACAGCAGTTCAAACGGAATCATCCACACCCATTATGACGACTGCTGGAGCAACAACCTCACCTGAAACTACACCTGGCTTAACATCCGTTATTGAAACTACATTAGCTCAAACTACAACTTCTGTAGAAACTACTACCTTAGGCACCACTTCTGCTGAAATGACACCATTAGGTAGTTCAACACGAATTGTATTGGAAACATCCACACCCTTAATCACAACTGTTGGAACAACAACCTTGCCTGAAACTACACTTGGCTTAACATCTGCTGTTGAAACCACATTAGCTCAGTCTACAACTTCTGTAGAAACTACTACCTTTGGCACCACTTCTGCTGAACCAACACCATTAGGTAGTTCCATGGCAACTCAAACGGAATCATCCACACCCATTATGACGACTGTTGCAGCAACAACCACACCTGAAACTACACCTGGCTTAACATCTGCAGTTGAGACCACAGTGTCTCTGAAAACTACAACTTCTGCAGAAACAACTAGCCTTGGTACCACTTCTGCAGAAACTACACGATTAGTTAGTTCTACAGCAGTTCAAACGGAATCATCCACACCCATTATGACGACCGCTGGAGCAACAACCACACCTGAGACTATACCTGTCTTAACATCCGCTGTTGAAACCACATTAGCTCAAACTACAACTTCTGTAGAAACTACTACCTTAGGCACCACTTCTGCTGAAACGACACCATTAGGTAGTTCAACACGAATTGTATTGGAAACATCCACACCCTTAATCACAACTGTTGGAACAACAACCTTGCCTGAAACTACACTTGGCTTAACATCTGCTGTTGAAACCACATTAGCTCAAACTACAACTTCTGTAGAAACTACTATCCTAGGCACCACTTCTGCTGAAACAACACCATTAGGTAGTTCCACACGAATTGTATTGGAATCATCCACACCCATTATGACGACTGTTGGAGCAACAACCACACCTGAAACTACACTTGGCTTAACATCTGCAGTTGAAACCACAGTGGCTCAAACTACAACTTCTGCAGAAACTACACCATTAGTTAGTTCTACAGACATTCAGACGGAATCATCCACACCCATTATGACGACTGTTGGAGCAACAACCACACCTGAAACTACACTTGGCTTAACATCTGCAGTTGAGACCACAGTGGCTCAAACTACAACTTCTGTAGAAACTACTGCCCTAGGCACCACTTCTGCTGAAATGACACCATTAGGTAGTTCCACACAAATTGTATTGGAAACATCCACACCCTTAATCACAACTGTTGGAACAACAACCTTGCCTGAAACTACTCTTGGCTTAACATCTTCTGTTGAGACCACATTAGTTCAGTCTACAACTTCTGCAGAGACTACTTCTCTGGGCACCACTTCTGCTGAAACAACACCATTAGGTACTTCCACAGCAACACAAATGGAATCTTCCACACTCATTATGACGACTGCTGGAGCAACAACCTCACCTGAAACTACACCTGGCTTAACATCTGCAGTTGAGACCACAGTGGCTCTGAAAACTACGACTTCTGCAGAAACAACTAGGCTAGGTACCACTTCTACTGAAACGATACCATTAGGTGGTTCTAGCCGAATTGTATTGGAAACATCCACACCCTTAATCACAACTGTTGGAACAACAACCTCGGCTGAAACTACACCTGGCTTAACATCCACTATTGAAACCACATTAGCTCAAACTACAACTTCTGTAGAAACTACTACCCTAGGTACCACTTCTGCAGAAACTACACCATTAGTTAGTTCTACAGACATTCAAATGGAATCATCCACACCCATTATGACGACTGTTGGAGCAACAACCACACCTGAAACTACACTTGGCTTAACATCTGCAGTTGAAACCACAGTGGCTCAAACTACAACTTCTGCAGAAACTACACCATTAGTTAGTTCTACAGAAATTCAGATGGAATCATCCACACCCATTATGACGACTGCTGGAGCAACAACCTCACCTGAAACTACACCTGGCTTAACATCCGTTATTGAAACTACATTAGCTCAAACTACAACTTCTGCAGAAACAACTAGCCTAGGTACCACTTCTGCAGAAACTACTACCTTGGTCACACCTTCTGCTGAAACGACACCTTTCGGTAGTTCCACAGCAACACAAATGGAATCTTCCACACTCATTATGACAACTGCTGGAGCAATAACCTTACCTGAATCTACACCTGGCTTAACATCTGCAGTTGAGACCACAGTGGCTCAAACTACAACTTCTGCAGAAACAACTAGCCTTGGTACCACTTCTGCAGAAACTACACGATTAGTTAGTTCTACAGCAGTTCAAATGGAATCATCCACACCCATTATGATGACCGCTGGAGCATCAACCACACCTGAAACTCCACCTGGCTTAACATCTGCAGTTGAGACAACATTAGTTCAAAGTACAACTTCTGTAGAAACTACTACCCTAGGCACCACTTCTGCTGAAACAACACCATTAGGTAGTTCCACAGCAACTCAAATGGAATCTTCCACTCCCATTATGACGACTATTGGAGCAACAACCACACCTGAAACTATACTTGGCTTAACATCTGCAGTTGAGACCACATTAGTTCAAAGTACAACTTCTGCAGAAACTACTACCTTAGGGACTACTTCTGCTGAAACAACATCGTTAGGTAGTTCAACACGAACTGTATTGGAAACATCCACACCCTTAATCACAACTGCTGGAACAACAACCTCACCTGAAACTTCACTTGGTTTAACATCCACTGTTGAAACCACATTAGTTCAAACTACAACTTCTCTTGAAACTACTACCCTAGGCCCCACTTTTGCAGAAACGACACCATTAGATATTTCTACAGCAATTCAAACGGAATCATCCACACCCATTCAAACGGAATCATCCACACCCATTATGACGACCGCTGGAGCAACAACCACACCTGAAACTACACTTGGCTTAACATCTGCAGTTGAGACCACAGTGGCTCAAACTACAACTTCTGCAGAAACTACTACCTTTGGCACCACTTCTGCTGAACCAACACCATTAGGTAGTTCTACAGACATTCAGACGGAATCATCCACACCCATTATGACGACTGCCGGAGCAACAACCTCACCTGAAACTACACCTGGCTTCACATCTGCTGTTGAAACCACAGTGGCTGTGAAAACAACTTCTGCAGAAACAACTAGCCTTGGTACCACTTCTGCAGAAACTACAACATTAGTTAGTTCTACAGCAGTTCAAACGGAATCATCCACACCCATTATGACGACTGCTGGAGCAACAACCTCACCTGAAACTACACCTGGCTTAACATCTGCAGTTGAGACCACAGTGGCTCAAACTACAACTTCTGTACAAACTACTACTCTGGGCACCACTTCTGCTGAAATGACACCATTAGGTAGTTCTACAGCAACTCAAATGGAATCTTCCACGCTCATTATGACGACTGTTGGACCAACAACCTCAGCTGAAACTACACCTGGCTTAACATCTGCTGTTGAGACCACAGTGGCTCTGAAAACTACGACTTCTGCAGAAACTACTACCTTAGGCACCACTTCTGCTGAAACAACACCATTAGGAAGTTCCACAGCAACTCAAATGGAATCATCCACACCCATTATGACGGCCGCTACAGCAACAACCACACCTGAAACTACACCTGACTTAACATCTGCTGTTGAAACCACATTATCTCAAACTACAACTTCTGTAGAAACTACTACCTTAGGCACCACTTCTGCTGAAACGACACCATTAGGTAGTTCAACACGAATTGTATTGGAAACATCCACACCCTTAATCACAACTGTTGGAACAACAACCTTGCCTGAAACTACACTTGGCTTAACATCTGCTGTTGAAACCACATTAGCTCAAACTACAACTTCTGTAGAAACTACTATCCTAGGCACCACTTCTGCTGAACCAACACCATTAGGTAGTTCCACACGAATTGTATTGGAATCATCCACACCCATTATGACGACTGTTGGAGCAACAACCACACCTGAAACTACACTTGGCTTAACATCTGCAGTTGAGACCACATTGGCTCAAACTACAACATCTGCAGAAACTACATTAGTTAGTTCTACAGACATTCAGACTGAATCATCCACACCCATTATGACGACTGTTGGAGCAACAACCACACCTGAAACTACACCTGGCATAACATCTGCAGTTGAGGCCACATTAGTTCAGTCTACAACTTCTGTAGAGACTACTACCCTGGTCACCACTTCTGCTGAAGCAACACCATTAGGTAGTTCCACAGCAACACAAATGGAATCTTCCACACTCATTATGACGACTGCTGGAGCAACAACCTCACCTGAAACTACACCTGGCTTAACATCTGCAGTTGAGACCACAGTGGCTCTGAAAACTACGACTTCTGCAGAAACAACTAGCCTAGGTACCACTTCTGTAGAAAGTACACCATTAGTTAGTTCTACAGAAATTCAGGTGGAATCATCCACACCCATTATGACGACTGCTGGAGCAACAACCACACCTGAAACTACACTTGGCTTAACATCTGCAGTTGAGACCACAGTGGCTCAAACTACAACTTCTGCAGAAACAACTAGCCTAGGTACCACTTCTGCAGAAACTACACCATTAGTTAGTTCTACAGACATTCAGGTGGAATCATCCACACCCATTATGACGACTGCTGGAGCAACAACCACACCTGAAACTACACTTGGCTTAACATCTGCAGTTGAGACCACAGTGGCTCAAACTACAACTTCTGTAGAAACTACTACCTTTGGCACCACTTCTGCTGAACCAACACCATTAGGTAGTTCCACACGAATTGTATTGGAATCATCCACACCCATTATGACGACTGTTGGAGCAACAACCACACCTGAAACTACACTTGGCTTAACATCTGCAGTTGAGACCACAGTGGCTCTGAAAACTACAACTTCTGCAGAAACTACACCATTAGTTAGTTCTACAGACATTCAAATGGAATCATCCACACCCATTATGACGACTGTTGGAGCAACAACCACACCTGAAACTACACTTGGCTTAACATCTGCAGTTGAGACCACAGTGGCTCTGAAAACTACAACTTCTGCAGAAACTACACCATTAGTTAGTTCTACAGACATTCAAATGGAATCATCCACACCCATTATGACGACTGTTGGAGCAACAACCACACCTGAAACTACACTTGGCTTAACATCTGCAGTTGAGACCACAGTGGCTCAAACTACAACTTCTGTAGAAACTACTACCCTAGGTACCACTTCTGCAGAAACTACACCATTAGTTAGTTCTACAGCAGTTGAAACGGAATCATCCACACCCATTATGACGACTGCTGGAGCAACAACCTCACCTGAAACTACACCTGGCTTAACATCTGCTGTTGAGACCACAGTGGCTCTGAAAACTACGACTTCTGCAGAAACTACAACATTAGTTAGTTCTACGGAAATTCAGATGGAATCATCCACAGCCATTATGACGACTGCTAGAGCAACATCCTCACCTGAAACTACACTTGGCTCAACATCTGCTGTTGAGACCACATTAGTTCAAACTACAACTTCTGCAGAAACTACTACCTTAGGCACCACTTCTGCTGAAACAACACCATTAGGTAGTTCCACAGCAACTCAAATGGAATCTTCCACACTCATTATGACGACTGTTGGACCAACAACCTCAGCTGAAACTACACCTGGCTTAACATCCGCTGTTGAAACCACATTAGCTCAAACTACAACTTCTGTAGAAACTACTATCCTAGGCACCACTTCTGCTGAAACAACACTATTAGGTAGTTCCACAGCAACTCAAATGGAATCTTCCACACTCATTATGACGACTGCTGGAGCAACAACCACACCTGAAACTACACCTGGCTTAACATCTGCAGTTGAGACCACAGTGGCTCAAACTACAACTTCTGTACAAACTACTACCCTAGGCACCACTTCTGCTGAAACTACACCATTAGGTAGTTCAACACGAATTGTATTGGAAACATCCACACCCTTAATCACAACTGCTGGAGCAACAACCACACCTGAAACTACACCTGGCTTAACGTCTGCAGTTGAGACCACACTGGCTCTGAAAACTACAACTTCTGCAGAAATAACTAGCCTAGGTACCACTTCTGCAGAAACTACACCATTAGGTAGTTCTACAGTAATTCAAACGGAATCATCCACACCCATTCAAACGGAATCATCCACACCCATTATGACGACCGCTGGAGCAACAACCACACCTGAAACTACACCTGGCTTAACATCCGCTGTTGAAACCACATTAGCTCAAACTACAACTTCTGTAGAAACTAGTACCCTAGGCACCACTTCTGCTGAAATGACACCATTAGGTGGTTCTACAGCACCTCAAATGGAATCTTCCACACTCATTATGACGACTGCTGGAGCAACAACCTCACCTGAAACTACACCTGGCTTAACATCTGCATTTGAGACCACACTGGCTCAAACTACAACTTCTGCAGAATCTACTACCCTAGTCACCACTTCTGCTGAAATGACACCATTAGGTAGTTCAACCCGAATTGTATTGGAAACATCCACACCCTTAATCACAACTGTTGGACCAACAACCTCCGCTGAAACTACACCTGGCTTAACATCCGCTGTTGAAACCACATTAGCTCAAACTACAACTTCTGTAGAAACTAGTACCCTAGGCACCACTTCTGCTGAAATGACACCATTAGGTAGTTCAACACGAATTGTATTGGAAACATCCACACCCTTAATCACAACTGTTGGAGCAACAACCACAGCTGAAACTACACCTGGCTTAACATCTCTAGCTGAAACCACAGTGGCTCTAAAAACTACAATTCTTTCTGAAACTTCTTCTCTAGGCGCCACCCATCAGCTTTAGTTTGTTCGACTGCAATTAATTTGTAATCATCCATACCTGTAATGACAGCTGCTGGAACAACAACCTCTGCTATATCAGCACCTGGCTTACCATCTGCTTTTGAATCCACAATGGTGCTGAAAGTACAACTTCTGCCGAAAGTACTTGGTTAGTCACCACATCTCTCTCAGCACCTTAGCTGAAATACCTTCAGTTAGTTCAACAGGAATTTTGGAAACATCTACAAGTAGGTGTTACAAGGCCAGCTACAGCAGCTCAGACTTTTCCACAATACCATCAACAGCAACTGCCAAAGCCACAACCTCAGCTGTATCTACACCTGCCTCCACAACTGCTGTAGTAAGTGGTACATCTGAATTTTTGAAAATGCCCTCACCTGTAATGACACTAGCACAAAAAACAACCTCTGCTTAAAAATCAGCAAGGGAGATGTGTAGTTGCAGTACTGTTTTTAGGAAACTAGCACTACTGCAGAAACCCCTTTTTTGAAGCTTCCTCAACTAAAATAAACTCAATTAACAATTTAAACTTAAAATATATCTTGTTACATCTATAAAACTGGTTCAGTACTACTTCACAGCACTATTTGCATTAAAATTGTCAGGTCATTAAGCTCATTACACATATATTTTATACTTGTAAAACAATAAAAAAAAAAAAAAAAAATTTGGACAAGTATTTCAGGTAATAGAAGAAAGTTTTAAGAAATCAAATATAATAAAGATACAACATAGTTTTGGGTATAGCACCTATGCTACTTAGTAAAGATGAGTTATATCTATTTAGAATACTGAGAATTACAGCTTTTAAAGTAATAAAGTTTTGGAGAGGGCAAGAATCTCCAGTTTTAAGTGATTGGTTGGATTTACTTTCTAAAGTACACTCTATGGAACAATTATGTGCAAACAGTGGGGTGATCGTTCTTTTGCAGTGGCTGGTCCAAAACTCTGGAACTCTCTGCCCATTGACTTACGTTCCATCACTGACCTGCCTTTGTTCAAAGCCAAACTTACAACCCACTTATTTAGAATGGCTTTTAACAATTAGTGGCTTTGTGACACTTCTCTTTATTTTAATGTTGTAATGTGCTCTGCTGACCTTTTTGTACTATTATTTGTTATTATCATTATTTATTTATTTTTTTTATTTTTATTTTTTTTGTTAATGTTGTACAGCACTTTGATCAGCTTTGGTTGTTGGAAGGTGCTATAGAAATAAAATTTGATTGATTGATATGGAGAGGATAACATGAAATTAAGAGCAAAAGTATAATTTTAAAGATGCCCAAATCTTTTCAAAATGTAAAGTATATATCATAAAAAAATAAAGGAATGCATATTTTATTTACCTCCTTGTATAATTCTGCCTCCCTTTTAATTTACTTATTACTATTACTATTATTATTCTTATTATTATTCTTATTATTTTATTTATTTTATTTTATTTTTTTATTTATTTAATATTACTTTAATTAATGTTTAAATAATACTATTTGAATTACTTATTAGGAATTAGGTGTCATAAGATTTTGAAATGAATATCTGAATGTTTAATTTTTGTGTATATTTCTTTTGTTTGTTTTTCTATATGTAAAAGTGCTTAATTATATATGTATTGGCTATGTCTCTAATTATTATTATTTATTTATTTATTTTTTTTGTGTTGGTGATTGGTATTATCACAAAAGAAAAAGTGAAAAGAAGAGAAAGTAGAATGAAAAATGAGGAATAACTATTGGTAAAAAATGTCTTTAAAGGAGATGTTTATTTGGTATAATTATATTAAATATGCTTGACTTGAAAGACAAAGTATTAAAAAAAAAAAAAATGTCAGGTCAAAGTGAAAGTAGACATTTTCAACATTTTATTGTATCTGTCCTTTTTTGAGTGTCTAATTTCTTTTTTTGTCTCTTCAGGTCAATATTTGCTGTCATTTTCCTTGTGGACAGTTCCAGATCTAAATATGCATGATGTAATGAATGAACTGTGACTATTTTCAGGTAAGTCTTTTGGAAGCACAAATGTACAGATTTCAATTTATTACATCCTTGGAAGTTGGCACCCCAAAAAATGAAATAATTACCGTAACTATGCTTTCCATCCCATGTCGCTCAAATATCTCCAAATAGACACTGTAAATTTGTTTTAACAGCACAAACACTAACTATTTTCCTTCCACAGACAGTTTGGGAGTTGACATACATACACACTAAACCCCATTTCGTCTAAATCATACAAAACTGGTTTCATTCATTTGTGCTCATTTTGTGCGGTTAAAAGAAACCCTATCATCAAAGGGCCTATTAATCCGATTCACAATGAGAATTTTTAAACAAGGGATTCCTGTCAACAAATGCAGTCCATGGTGAGTGTTAGATTTGGAGCTTAATGAAGTCACTTGCTTAACTTTCCTATCTAGGAAAACAATGACAGTAAAAAAAAAATCAGCACAACGCTAGCACAGACAAGATGTGTATTTGGCAAGACAGACAAAGAGCGGCTTGCGTGATATCGCAAAACTGTCACAAATTGAGCACAAAGGAACAGCACTGGTAACGGTAATTTAGACCACATGGTCTAAGGCATGATGTAACAATTTCTAAAAAATTTTTTTTTTTTCTTTTTTTTTTTTTTTCTCCCCCGTTAAGTATTTAGAATAATTTTAGTTACACCCAGGATTTTTTTTTGAACCGGCACAAATCAAGCACAAACGAACAGCACTGGTTTGGAGCAATTTGGATGGCACGATGTGGATATGGCCCCAAACTAGCCTTCTATTTCTAAGAAGGGTAAATAAATATAATGTTCATTTGAAGCACACATCGAGCACAAACGAATGGCACAGTTTTGGAATGATTTAAATAAATAATGTTAGATATCTCAAACCCCAAACCAGCACAAACATTTGTTTTTGCGGCACAAACGTAGCAAGAACGAATGGAAATATTTTTTATTTAATTTTATTGGGGTGCCAACTTCGCAGAGGTCATTTTATTTCAGCAATAGCCAATGCAAACATTTCACTGCTGACTAACTTAGGTGAACACCAAGACTGTTCATGTCTTTTAAGCAGTATGGGTATAGACTTTTATGCAGGGAACTTTTACTAAACAACTTTCCTGTTCGCCTTAAAAGGGAGAGTTTTCCCCACAAAATTCTTTTAGCTGTTTGTTGTTCCAAACACCGGCTCAACATCGTGATGTCTTTTAGCCATCGACGATGACATCGTCTACCGGCCCAACCCTAGATCACAGCGAATATTCAGATCGCTACTGGTGACCCAGAGAGAGCAATTGTCATATATAAATATAAAATGGTTTCAAAAAGTCTTTTTAACTGCACAGTACATTTATTTCTGTACTATAGTCATTCAAATGATTACAGAGGTACTGGGCTAAGTTTATTTTGATCACTACAATAGAACTTTGTTTATATCTGAACTATAGAGCAAATCACCTTTTGAAAGTAACTTGGCGCTTCAAATAATGATTGTATCATTACATTACACCACTGGGTGGCAACAAGTGACTGTTAAAGGGTTAGTTCACCCAAAAAATAAAATTGTCATCAATTACTCGTCGTTCCAAACCCGTAAGACATTCGTTCATTTTCGGAACACAAATTAACAGTGTTGGGAGTAACGCGTTACAAAAGTAATGCATTACAATAACACATTACTTTTTGCTGTAACGCAGTAGCGTAAGGCATTACTAATCAATTTTCAGTAATATTTTACTCGGTACATGTTCAGTAACGCTTGCGTTATAACACACTTTTAGCCCAAAATTTAATTGTTCAAAAAAAAAAAAAAAAAAAACCAAAGACCGCGAGACCTTAAAGGATTAGTTCACTTCTGAATGAAAATTTCCTGATAATTTACTCACCCCCATGTCATTCAAGATTTCCATGTCCTCCTTTCTTCAGTCGAAAAGAAATTTAAGGTTTTTGATAAACATTCCAGGATTATTATTCTTATAGTGGACTTCTTATAGTGGTTGAAGGTCAAAATTACAGTTTCAGTGCAGCTTCAAAGGGCTTTAAATGATACCAGACAAGGAATAAGGGTCTTATCTAGCGAAACGATCGGTCATTTTCTTAAAAAAAAATGAAAATGTATATGCTTTATATAGACACGAATGATCGCATCACAAGTGCTTCCACCAGACCGTGATTCCGTATTCTTCAAAAAGCTTACGCTGAATGTCCTACACCTTAAACTTACAGAAAAAAACAGAACTGGTGCCGCGTTCGTTCCGTAAATTTAACTGAAACTGTAATTTTGACCTTCAACCGCTCACTTGTGTCATTCCAAAATTTATTTTGGGGTGAACTAACCTTTTAATGAGTTTATGTTCTGAAGTATATCAAGCAACATAATCTTTTGTAAAATAATTATATTGTTCATGTTTTGCAGTTGTTCCTGAGGAACAAGCACATCATTGATATTGCCACTTCTAACAAGATAATGATGTTATGAAAGACAAGCAGATGATGGACATTGGGATAAGGACAAAGTCTTGTGGTATTCCCTAAAGACTGCTTCCCCAAATGCAGATTTTCTCTGTGCTCTTGGTAATTAATAAAATATGAATATAAATGAAGAGAGAATTTTTTATATTTATTGCTATTGTGATTTTTGTGATTTATTGTGAAAATGTGTTTTATAGTTTGTAATATAAATGTCACGTTATATTAAATAAAGGATTTTCACTATGGTCAACCTCAAACGTGTTGATTAGGTGTCATAGTCGATGATATTCAAAACTAAACTGAAGCCTGACCTAGGTACAAAATCGAAGATTTTATTGGTAGCATAGTCCCTTTGAAATTTGCTTAACTCCACTAAAAAATGTCTTTAAAGGAGATGTTTATTTGGTATAATTATATTAAATATGCTTGAATTGAAAGACATAAAGTATTAAAAAAAAAAAAAAAAGTCAGGTCAAAGTGAAAGTAGACATTTTCAACATTTTATTGTATCTGTCCTTTTTTGAGTGTCTAATTTCTTTTTTTGTCTCTTCAGGTCAATATTTGCTGTCATTTGCCTTGTGGACAGTTCCAGATCTAAATATGCATGATGTAATGAATGAACTGTGACTATTTTCAGGTAAGTCTTTTGGAAGCACAAATGTACAGATTTCAATTTATTACATCCTTGGAAGTTGGCACCCCAAAAAATGAAATAATTACCGTAAGTATGCTCTCCATCCCATGTCGCTCAAATATCTCCAAATAGACACTGTAAATTTGTTTTAACAGCACAAACACTAACTATTTTCCTTCCACAGACAGTTTGGGAGTTAACATACACACTAAACCCCATTTCGTCTAAATCATACAAAACTGGTTTCATTCATTTGTGCTCCATTTGTGCGGTTAAAAGAAACCCTATCATCAAAGGGCCTATTAATCTGATTCACAATGAGAATTTTTAAACAAGGGATTCCTGTCAACAAATGCAGTCCATGGTGAGTGTTAGATTTGGAGCTTAATGAAGTCACTTGCTTAACTTTCCTATCTAGGAAAACAATGACAGTAAAAAAAAAATCAGCACAACGCTAGCACAGACAAGATGTGTATTTGGCAAGACAGACAAAGAGCGGCTTGCGTGATATCGCAAAACTGTCACAAATTGAGCACAAAGGAACAGCACTGGTAACGGTAATTTAGACCACATGGTCTAAGGCATGATGTAACAATTTCTAAAAATTTTTTTTTTTTTCTTTTTTTTTTTTCTCCCCCGTTAAGTATTTAGAATAATTTTAGTTACACCCAGGATTTTTTTTTGAACCGGCACAAATCAAGCACAAACGAACAGCACTGGTTTGGAGCAATTTGGATGGCACGATGTGGATATGGCCCCAAACTAGCCTTCTATTTCTAAGAAGGGTAAATAAATATAATGTTCATTTGAAGCACACATCGAGCACAAACGAATGGCACAGTTTTGGAATGATTTAAATAAATAATGTTAGATATCTCAAACCCCAAACCAGCACAAACATTTGTTTTTGCGGCACAAACGTAGCAAGAACGAATGGAAATATTTTTTATTTAATTTTATTGGGGTGCCAACTTCGCAGAGGTCATTTTATTTCAGCAATAGCCAATGCAAACATTTCACTGCTGACTAACTTAGGTGAACACCAAGACTGTTCATGTCTTTTAAGCAGTATGGGTATAGACTTTTATGCAGGGAACTTTTACTAAACAACTTTCCTGTTCGCCTTAAAAGGGAGAGTTTTCCCCACAAAATTCTTTTAGCTGTTTGTTGTTCCAAACACCGGCTCAACATCGTGATGTCTTTTAGCCATCGACGATGACATCGTCTACCGGCCCAACCCTAGATCACAGCGAATATTCAGATCGCTACTGGTGACCCAGAGAGAGCAATTGTCATATATAAATATAAAATGGTTTCAAAAAGTCTTTTTAACCGCACAGTACATTTATTTCTGTACTATAGTCATTCAAATGATTACAGAGGTACTGGGCTAAGTTTATTTTGATCACTACAATAGAACTTTGTTTATATCTGAACTATAGAGCAAATCACCTTTTGAAAGTAACTTGGCGCTTCAAATAATGATTGTATCATTACATTACACCACTGGGTGGCAACAAGTGACTGTTAAAGGGTTAGTTCACCCAAAAAATAAAATTGTCATCAATTACTCGTCGTTCCAAACCCGTAAGACATTCGTTCATTTTCGGAACACAAATTAACAGTGTTGGGAGTAACGCGTTACAAAAGTAATGCATTACAATAACGCATTACTTTTTGCTGTAACGCAGTAGCGTAAGGCATTACTAATCAATTTTCAGTAATATTTTACTCGGTACATGTTCAGTAACGCTTGCGTTATAACACACTTTTAGCCCAAAATTTAATTGTTCAAAAAAAAAAAAAAAAAAACCAAAGACCGCGAGACCTTAAAGGATTAGTTCACTTCTGAATGAAAATTTCCTGATAATTTACTCACCCCCATGTCATTCAAGATTTCCATGTCCTCCTTTCTTCAGTCGAAAAGAAATTTAAGGTTTTTGATAAACATTCCAGGATTATTATTCTTATAGTGGACTTCTTATAGTGGTTGAAGGTCAAAATTACAGTTTCAGTGCAGCTTCAAAGGGCTTTAAATGATACCAGACAAGGAATAAGGGTCTTATCTAGCGAAACGATCGGTCATTTTCTTAAAAAAAATGAAAATGTATATGCTTTATATAGACACGAATGATCGCATCACAAGTGCTTCCACCAGACCGTGATTCCGTATTCTTCAAAAAGCTTACGCTGAATGTCCTACACCTTAAACTTACAGAAAAAAACAGAACTGGTGCCGCGTTCGTTCCGTAAATTTAACTGAAACTGTAATTTTGACCTTCAACCGTTTGGGGCCAATTGAAGTCCACTATAAGGACATGGACATCTTGGATGACATGAGGGTGAGTAAATTATCAGGAATTTTTTATTAGAAAGTGGACTTTAACAAATGAAAAATGCCGCAAGTAAGTTCTGTTTCCTGTTCGTGGTCATTCAATAGCCGCGTGTGGTGTCCAAGTTTGTAAATAAAGATTAAATGACAGCTTCTGATATATTTGTTTTAGCAATTTATTTCATTCATCTCCCTCTCGCTGGTGTAACTTTGTATTGTGTGACGTAGTCCAGTGAAGGCGTGTTTAGGGCGGGTTTTACAAGAGGGCTGCGAGGCTAATGGGCCGACAGTGGAAACGCGGCATGATTTCGGCCTCTGTGCTCGCGCTGGCCAGTGGAAAAGCGGCTAATGGGTGAAGATGGCAGAAGACTGTACATTCGCAAAATGGATGTATGCGCATTACTTCGAGTTTGTCAGATAATCACTTTACCTCTACCATACTTTTAACAGACTTGGATCGTTCGTGATTCTGTCTGTCATCCTTTCTTGCATTGTCTTGAGCCTTCACTTTGCCAATTATAAGCTATATTGTTAGTAGCCTGGATAGCTCACAGTCATTATGCTATATCATATCGCCCTCTACTGGATGTAAAATGCTCTGCAGTACATTTTGTCATTTTTAGAATGTTAAGTTCTACGTCTGTAGTTATTTTGGTGAAAGTAACTCAAAAGTAATACAGGAGTAATGTAACGCATTACAATTCTGAGACAGTAATATTGTAAGCTAAAGAATTACTTTTAAATAACAGTAACAAGTAATCTATAATGCATTACAGTTTGGAAGTAACTTGCACAACACTGCAAATTAATATATTTTAAACTAAATCTGAGTGTTTTCTGTGCCTCCATTGACAGCCTATGCAGCTACCACTTTCAAGCCCCAGAAAGGTGGTAAACGCATCATGATCTCGACTCTTGGCTTCATAAAATTGAGGTTAAACACTGGAGTCACATGGATTACTTTTATGATGTCTTTATTACCTTTTTGTGGCTTGAAAGTGGTAGTTGTGTAGGCTGTCAATGGAGGGACAGAAAGCTCTCAGATTTCCTCAAGAATATCTTCATTTGTGTTTCAAAGATGAACGAATGTCTTAGTGGTTTGGAACAACATGAGGGTGAGTAATTAATGACAGTTTTAATTTTTGGGTGAACTAACCTTTTAAAAAATCTATTTGAGTCATTGAATCATTCATTCAATCTGATTTTAAAATAATTCATTTAAATTATTTAAGTACTTAATAGACTGCAGCAATTACCATTTTCTCAGAACCTCTGGTAAAGTACATTTTTATTTAGTTTAGTTCTGTTTGAAATCTTGGGGGAATTGTGATCTCTATTTGAAACAATTTGTGATTCTCAGTTTACCCAGAATCATGCAGCTCTACATGGAGCACATTATGGTGAACTTAAGCTGAAATGTGCATGCATGATGAACAAGAACCAATGAGGTTCCTTCTTGCGTGACACATGTACGTTTGATTGTGAACTTTCAGTGGATGTACAAAATGAAAGAATACAAAATATTTTAACTTGTGTTCTAAAGACACATATCATTTGCTCACTTGTGTCATTCCAAAATTTATTTTGGGGTGAACTAACCTTTTAATGAGTTTATGTTCTGAAGTATATCAAGCAACATAATCTTTTGTAAAATAATTATATTGTTCATGTTTTGCAGTTGTTCCTGAGGAACAAGCACATCATTGATATTGCCACTTCTAACAAGATAATGATGTTATGAAAGACAAGCAGATGATGGACATTGGGATAAGGACAAAGTCTTGTGGTATTCCCTAAAGACTGCTTCCCCAAATGCAGATTTTCTCTGTGCTCTTGGTAATTAATAAAATATGAATATAAATGAAGAGAGAATTTTTTATATTTATTGCTATTGTGATTTTTGTGATTTATTGTGAAAATGTGTTTTATAGTTTGTAATATAAATGTCACGTTATATTAAATAAAGGATTTTCACTATGGTCAACCTCAAACGTGTTGATTAGGTGTCATAGTCGATGATATTCAAAACTAAACTGAAGCCTGACCTAGGTACAAAATCGAAGATTTTATTGGTAGCATAGTCCCTTTGAAATTTGCTTAACTCCACTTGAAAAACATGGAGGTTAATTTGGATATTCTAACAGACACATCTGTGCCCTGTATGTCCCTGGAGAATAAGAAAACCAAATATCATGAAGTTGGCTCAGTATAAGACAGTGAGTCATCCAAATGTTTAAAGTCCCCCTGTAGTCAATAAATGTATCCCTTAAAACTCCTTTTTAATCAACAAAATGACATTTAAACTTATTTTCCTGTGTGGAAATTTCTTCATGCCTTAAAATAGCTTGAATGTAACTCTACACCCTTGACTCATTTAGTATACGCAGATCAATAAATATGCAAATTAGCCCTGCCTCCACTTGCTCACGCATCTGAGATGAACTCGCTCAACTTACTGAGGTAAACTCTGCACAATGGTATCTCTCTTTACAACGTCGGACACATAACGGTGATTAATATGATTAGCCTTTTGCATGACTGTTATCAAACAGCTAATGTGTTGCTAATGTTACACAAACCATGTTCCCGTTCGCCGTGTCAGACAGCTGCCTTCTAACAATCAGTATCCTTACAAACACTTTGAACAACTCAGAACATCAGTGGAGAAAGACATATAGTTGTATTATACATCATACACCCGCCATATTGCTAAATCTACACGATTTTTCATATCAAGAGAAAAATAAACCGGGATAACCTGGCTTCTCACGAGACTCCCCTACTAGTTCGCTGTTAACAATATGCTAAAACACGCCGGCACGTTGACGTGATTGGTTACAAGGTAGTTTGTGATGTCAGACACCGGCGATTTCAAACCGAGGTTTTGAGACTCTGCAGTTTTAAGGAGAAAATACTCAGAAATGGTGTTGAAATGAATTTGCACATGGTTTGTCTTAAAGCATATTAAAAACACCACATAGACACATAAACAACATTAAAAACTTGATTTTCATCAGCGCTTGTGGTCCGTGTAGAATTGACATGTTACATTTTTGGAGAGGTGCACATCAGGCTGCTCCATCAAATTAAAAAAATATACAGTATATCCAGCTAAATTTTGCACATAAGTATTTTTGTGCACATTTTTAGCATCTTGACATTTGCATCCAGTGTTTTTTTTTTTAAAGTGATATCCCAAAATTCACCTAAAAATAAGTGGATGGTAACATGGCTACTGAACCCTTATGTGACAGGAATACAGTACACACACAAACACACAGTCATGTTTTTGTGTTAAATTTAAAGAAAGAAAATGCAATATGTCAGTTTAAATTGTTTTATTCAAAACTGATTATTCTTTGTTCTTCAATAAAGCTTGTTACAACTCACCTCAGTAGTGGTGTAGGTTGTAACAATGGAACTCTTGTATTTGATGTTAACTCACATAATCTGATTGTGTAGTACACATCCAAGTGAGTTTTATTTGTAGTAGACAAATGTGGCTACCATATATTAAAGTTTGAGTGATCTAGCACTAACATCCACTGAGTTACTGATGCTCAAAAAAAAAAAAAAAAATGTGACTTTCATCCCCGGTCTCTCCCTACTGAATGGATGTAATGGTGTTGTCACAATATTATTTAACATTATCACAGAATATCATTATAATGCTCATTATATCTCTTAATATATGCTTGTAACCTATTCCCTTTTGCATCACCTTATTCTAGAAAGCGCTTAGAATGTGTCATCACAGCATACACTACATTACCATCTACTGGTTAACCACGGTATTGCAACTTCGTTCACTTGCACAAAATGTCCCTATGAACTGTAGTCTACGTTGCATTTACCATTTATTTTGCTGCACTCTGAAATGCTTAGATTTACTGAATTCTTGTTCAATCTGATAAGATTGCCGAAGACGAATATTAGCTGAACAGGTTTAGACAAATCAACTCACTATAATAGCCTTCATTTTTTGTCCTCAACAATAAATAAATCTAGCACTCAACATTATGCTAACTAAAACAGTAATAGCGGGTATTCCACACTCAAAACATGGACAGGTGCTTAGGGAGGTGACCTACAACTCTTAGCTTATCTGGATATAAAGAAACAACTGATGGACAGGACGGACAAATCCCTCTCCTCAGCTCTACAGGAAAATCAGTTGACAGATGTTTCCCTGGGCTCATGGCCAGAAAAAGAGAGATTGAGACTGTTGCCTGGACGTTCTCACAGTTCTTTGGAGAGCACAATAATCTCCTGAGATTCCATAGCAGTGGATGATTTCTTAGTACAAGTCTCATGACTGCTAAAGTGCAGGAAATACTTACTGACCTATGTGAATGACATACAGTGCTGGGTAGTAACTGATTACATGTAATCTGGATTACTTAATCAGATTCCAAAAATTCAGTACTTCTAATTTGATTACATTTTAAAAATACTAGTAATCAGACTAGTTACTTTTTTTTATTGATTACATGAGTACATGTTATTCTCACAAAAATTCCAGTAAATTAGATTCATTGATGCCTCCTACTACTTCTTTTCATCTTTTAAATTTTCCTTTCTAAAAAAGCCTAATGCGTTCAGAAGGTCTTCCAGGTTTGTGGAATTGAACACATAGACCAGCCACTAGTCATGTGACAAACACTGAAAACTGAGAGAGACAGAACATTTGATCACTGGATTTACAGAAGTCACTTTTAAGGAGTGTTTTCTCAACACTGCAGCATTGGATATCTAATCAACTCATGTCCTGATGAACACATTAATAATTTGAATGATCACTCAGTGAGTCACTTAACCATGTATTACAGTGATTGGAAGGTTTTGTCTTTCAAACACAATAAAATGTACAAATTCATGTAATTTCATATTTATTCCCCAACTTTTTTGTCAGCTAAAGCTCTTTGACCTAATATGTTTACTTGAAATACCCGCTTGAGGTTTAAGTTAATTCAAGTTAGGTCAATAATAAAATTAAGTCAATAATAATAATAATAATAAATTTCACAGTTCTCTAATCCCAGGTGAAAAAAAGTACACTTCTATAATGTACTTAAAGTGCTCTATTTTCGTGCACTAATTTTGTACTTAATATACTAAAAATTGTTCTTTAGTACCTCTCAAGATAATCTTAAGAACATCTAAGTGTACTCAACTGTGCTATTTTGAGACACCATAAAATATGAACTAAAATGTGCTTTTAGTATACTATCTCTGTGTTTAAAAAAATGTATTTAGTTACCACTTGTAGTACACTATGGGTTCAAGTGTACTATAAGTGGTAACTAAATACATTTTTTTAAACACAGAGATAGTATATTAAAAGCACATTTTAGTTCATATTTTATGGTGTCTCAAAATAGCACAGTTGAGTTGAGAGCACTTTAAGTAGGCTACATTATAGAAATGTACTTTTTTCACCAGGGATGTTAATGGTCGCATGACATGCATCTTTTTTTAGTAAGTTTTATTTTTATAGTTTTTTTTAGTGATTTATTTTAATTTTTAATGTTTATGATATAAACATTAAAAAGGGATAATGGAAATCATGGACGCCGTGTCCTCCGAGCTAAAGAGGAGGGAGACCTTCCAGCGTGTTATCAGCGTTCAGTTCAAAAGCCAGCATCTCTGATGGTATGGGAGTGCATAAGTGCATACGGTATGGGTAGCTTGCATGTGTTGGAACGCACTATGAATGCTGAAAGGTATATAAAGGTTTCCAGATGACGTCTATTTCAGGGAAGGCCTTGTGTATTTCAGCAGGACAATGTAAAACCACATACTGCAGCTATTACAACAGCATGGCTTTGTCGTAGAAGAGTCCGGGTGCTGAATTGGCCTGCCTGCAGCCCAGATCTTTCACCTATAGAGAACATCTGGCGCATCATTAAATGAAAAATATGTCAAAGACGACAACGAACACTTCAGCAGCTGGAAACCTATATCAGGCAAGAATGGGACCAAATTCCAACACCAAAACTCCAGAAACTCATAACCTTGATGCCCAGACGTCTTCACACTGTTTTGAAAAGAAGAGATGCTAGACCATGGTAAACATGCCTCCGTCCCAACTATTTTGAGACCTGTACCAGGCATCAAATTTGAAATGAGCTCATTTTGTGCATAAAATTGTAAAATTTCTCAGTTTAAAAATTTGTTATGTTATCTATGTTATATTGTGAATAAAATATAGGCTCATGTGATTTGAAAGTCTTTTAGTTTTCATTTTATTCAAATGTAAAAAACGTCCCAACATTTCCGGAATTCGGGTTGTAATAGCCTACTAGAACTTTTCTCAGAATTATTGTGACTTTCCAAGCCGTGTTTCTTTTTTTTCCTTTCTTTCTTTTTTTTGCTAAAAATTTATGTCAAAACGATTTGAATGTATTTGGATGTATATAGGCAGTTGGTTTTAAACAATATAGGCTATCTGTTTTTTCATAATAATACGCCTATACCTAACTTTTATATATATATATATATATATATATATATATATATATATATATATTATATATATAATGACGCTTTGTATGAATTGTGAATTGTCAAATATTGGTCCCATCCACTGTATAAGCGTCGCAGTCTAGGCCTATAGTAAACACACAAAACACAAAATAGGCTAGGCTATGCATTCTTAAACACTCCCGTTTTCGTTTTTCCTTAAATTGACTAGTTTTTAGCTTTTACTGAGCCCCGGCGACTTATGAAAGATTAGGAAGAAAAACAAGTTTTTCTTTTCTCAGGCAGAAGAATCTCATGTCATGTCTCTCTAGCGCCTCGTCTCTTCAACAGGCTGATATAGGAACGACAGCTCTCGTCGTGCGCTCAGTGAGCGACTGCAGCTGGAGAGACAATAACAGCGACGCGTGCACAGGTAAGTAAAACCTGTCAAAGCTGCCATTTGTGGTTTTAAATGCGATTTATTAGTGTATGTCCGCTGGTTTTCGTGTACTGTATTCAAAGGAGATCTGTATCAAACAAAGCATGCGTGCCCTTGTCGCAATTTTAAATCGGCGTTGGTCAAGTCATGTTGTTAAATCGGGCCCGCGGAGCTTACGTATTAATAAACTAATGCTCTGCATATAGAATATGCTCGAATACTGACTCGCTTATTAAGAGAAATTGCTCGGTCTCATAATAAAAAATACGTTAAGTGACTAAGAAGATTATTCAGACTGAACCGAGCGTACGTGTAACGGTATTTATGGGACCTTTCACAAAATACCATTCTATTTACGTGTTCGTTTTCAAGACTAGACCCTTAGACGTGTAAACCCTTTTTTTTCTGTATGTTACCTGTATTTTTACATTATCAGTTGTACTCAAATTGCGTACAATGTTTCATTTTAATTCTAGCTAAATATTCACGACTGCTAAGAAGAATTCAAATAATGCTTATAATCCTAAAATACTGTTTTCAAGTGAGGTTGTTTCTTCTACTCCTTCAAAAACGGAATGTGTATGTAAGTTCAAGCACATTGTAAATCGATTTTGGTTGAAGGATGCTTTGTTGGAACGCACCTCCTCCCTCCATCTCTAAAGAACAGAGATGCGGCCATGATTCCAGCTCTTCATGTCGTCTGACTGTGTTCATGTGTCTGAATTCAGCCATCACAGCGAATCTGTGTCTGATATCACGCTTGTGGCTGAGTCCTGTCGAAAATATTATTATTAAAATTCATGGTCACGCTTCGTCGCTGACCGAGTGCTGATTCTGTGTTCTAATAATGCCATGCAACCCCTTTCTTCAACGACAGTACAGTTGTCTAATCATAGGGATGCATGGGTTCATTTAGTAACCAGCATTATTCTCCATGGTCAATGCGAGCTTCGCACATGGGGTCGTTTTGAAAGCGGTACCCACTGTATAGGCTATTATCACTGTGTTAAACTGCATCCCTTGTGGACTGTAATCCGATTTAAAATGGGGGTTGAGTTGAGGATTTTAAGGTGCCTGCAAACGACTCTCTGGCTGTGTTATAGGGCTGCCTCGCCTTTTTTTTTTTTTTTTTTTTTCCTCATTACAGTTGACGTTTTATAATGATTTCATGAATTTACCACAATTGCCAGATTACTGTTTGACGTTTTGAAATAATTGTCATGAGTCTGTGTTGGGTTGACTGCTTCTCAATAGTAAATGTGCAAAGAACCCTAGATAGGGTGTATCCACAGGCATTATGCACCTTTGTTGTATGGATAAGAGCAGCTGTGACATTTTCATAACTCCTTTAGCGTTGTATTGGGGGGAAATTTGTGCCCAAAATTCACACTAAATTCATCTGTTGAAAATGTTGTAATTTAATTCATGAAATGGTAAGTTAATCAAACTAACAACCTTCTGATGGGGAATTTCAGCAGAAGCCATTATTACAGAATATGTAGAATCATAAAACGTTGCAGCCACTGAATCAAATAATTCGCATATAATTAGATCTTGTATCTTTCTTCTGGGGAAAGAACAAAAAACTTTGCATTAGCTACGTTTACATGGACACCTTTTGTTTCAATCGGGATGAATTCAATTCTCAATTTGAAAAGGTTTAAACCACCCCTTACAATCTGAATGAAATATTAATTGGATTTGGCAGTTCATTCTGATTGACGTGGTTACATGTGACTTTTTTTATTCCAAGAGTGCTAGCAGACTGATTTAGTGTTGTCAAAAGTACCGGCTTCAGTACCAAGTCGGTAATGAAATTTTAAAAATGTGATGCTTTGAGCGCTGTTGTGTGGATTCGTAAATACCTTTGATTGGCCATTGTGTTCATGTGCTCATCAGATATGTCAGTGATTGGCTACAAGGATTAACGCTTCAAAAACGTGTCGTAAATAGGCATCAGTGACGCTCTTCACCGAGCGCTTACACAGATACGCACAGGAGCGTTTGAAAGCAGGCATCTATCAGCGGACCGGCCAATCACAGACATATGGAGTCAATGACGTGACGGGTCATTTTTTTGTCCAAAGGCCTTAATAATGATAAAAAACAAAGATATGACATCCAAAGTATGTAAGGTAGTACAACTAGATCTCTTTTATTGAATCCAAAAGGTTTTAATTATATTTTGCTACATATAAAGGTATTTTAAAGATTTGAAGTGTCAAAAGGTCATTCGGTTTAACCGTCCAAAGGCCAATACAGCCATTTCATTTGTGATTAAACTATCTTAAAATGTAATAAATGTATATATTTTTTATTCTGGCATGATTTTATAACATCATATATCAACATAGTGCGAAATGGTATTAAAATTATGTGTAGAAGTCGTTGCTTTGTTATGAGAAAGAATGTCTGGAAAAATGAATTTCATTGATGTCATTCAGAGTAACCAAGTCAAGTCATGCGGGCAATATCATGTGATAGGATGTGACATCATTCAGACTAGCTAGCTAGCTAAATATCAGCCTGTTAGCATTTTTTGAAAATATCGTCATTTGGTATAACCAAAAGTGTCATTGGATAAAACTGAAATTTTGGTTAAACCGAATGACGTTTTTGGTGACAAATTTTGTCAATCTTGTAAAAAAACGACAAAAGCAGTGTTAATTGATTATAAAAACCACATAATCACATTGTTAACACTTAATAAAACTTCAAAATTAATTATATCTCCATTATGTTTTCTTATTCGTCAATGACCCATATATGTTGAGCTCGTGAACACAATGGCCAATCAGAGGTGTTTACGAATCCGCTCAACAGCGCTCAAAGCGTCACATTTTTAAATTTCAGTACCGACTTGGTATTGAAGTTGGTACTTTTGACAACACTAGTCTGATTACAATCAGGTTATTAAGGTCCATGTAAAAGCAGCTATTGATTGCTGTTTTGTGCCATTTGTGTAAACATGATGTTACAAAAATTATGTTACAGCATTATACATATTAGCCATTTGTGCTTATTATTTTTAATGGTCACTAAATGAAAACATCTGAGCAAATTGTTGTAGTTTAGTGATATGGACAGGCTTACAAAGAGCATAAAATCTCTGACATAATGCCATATGAAATCTTTCTGACCAGCATGAGTGCTTAATTGGCATGGCACTGTCAGAGGGGTTTAGCTTGCTGCAACACCAGTCTCCTCAGACTGGTTGGCATGAGTGGGGTGTGATTGGGATCTCTGCCACAGACCTAGTGGTTCGTGTAATTTGAGGTGAATTTGCAGCTGCAGAGACTTAGGCCATTACCTCTCTGACAGAAGCGTGATGAGCAGAATTCCAAAATTCCATGTCTACATGCATCCACATGGTCCTTTGCCCTGAGAGCTTAAGCATGACTGTTCTGGAATGCTATTAGCCATGAGCTGAAGCACATGTAAAGTGGGGTACAAAAGTTTGAGACCATTAATACAAATTCTATTTTGGTAATTTAATAAAATCACTACAAATGATCAAATGTGCAGTATATAGATGAATTGAAAAATTAAAACAGATTTCAGAATTCAGCTGCACTCAAGTTACATGAACTTAACCCTTACGCTGTTTTGAAAACCCTTCAACACCTTTGGTGTTCCCGGTCAAAAATGACTAGCCTTTTTAAAATTATTAGACAATTATTGGATTCAATTTTTTGTCAACTTATTTTATTTTGTTTAGGACAGGTTTTGTATTTTCTTTTGCAACTGATTGATCATAGGCCTCATTGATCTGAGCTCATGCATCTCAGTTTTTGCATTATTTGTGTATAATTTTGTCAAAATATGGAAAAATATCTAACAAAATATTGAAAAAATTTGCACTGCTTACCATGGAAGTTTGTTTTGAAATGCTTTTATTTTGTACAAAATGGAACAAAGTCACACTTGTAATGTTCCAGGTCAAAAATGACCGGCCTACAAAAAAGCAGCTTATAGACCTTATGCGCCAGAGAAACAAGTGCGCATCCATCTTTAGAATTTTGTCTTTGAATTTCCGTTTTTGCGATAGCTCTGTATATTTTTGTGGCATTGCTGTCAAAGAATAATTAGCTGGGGTTGTGGATTTACTTATTGCAGAGTTAACGAAAGTCATCATGAGCATTTTAATTTTTTAAGCAGATGTCTTAACAATGTCAGTAGACCTGGAAGATATTAAAATGGGCAGTTGATTCATAAATACGTAAGATCGCTGTGGAAATACAAACCGGAAGTCAAAAGACAACGAGCGTAGCGCTGAAAAGGGGCGGGGCTACATAAGGAATATAGGCTAAATCTCTCGTTAATGCTATATTATCACCAAATATTGGATTAAATTTTTTTGTCAACTTGTTGTCTTGCAATTAGGACAGGTTTTGTATTTATATTTATTATACTGCTTTTTTTCACTCAAAAACTGAAGTGCATAAACTCTGATCAATGAGGTATGAAAGCCTGTTTCCGCCACTAAATAAAAAAATAAAAATGGTAATTTTTATCTCAGAATTCTGACTTTTTTTCTCACAATTGCGAGTTACAAAGTCAGAATTGCGAGATATAAACTCTCAACTGCGTGATATAAAGTCACAATTCTGACTTTTTTTCTCGCAATTCTGACTTTTTTTCTCACAATTGCGAGTTATAAAGTCAGAATTGCAAGATTAAACTCGCAATTGCGTGATATAAAGTCACAATTATGACTTTTTTTCTCGCAATTCTGACTTTTATATCTCAGAATTGTGACTTTATATCACGCAATTGCGAGTTTATATCTCGCAATTCTGACTTTATATCACGCAATTGCGAGTTTATATCTCAGAATTGTGACTTTATAACTCGCAATTGTGAGAGAAAAAAGTCAGAATTGTGAGATAAAAAGTCACAATTAATATATATTTATATATATTTTATTTATATATAAGTGCTTTGTCTTTTGAATTTAGAAATCTATTAAAAAGAAAATTAGGTCAAGTTAAATTTAATAACTAAAATTTTAAGTTAAATACACATTGCTTTAAAGCAGCATGATTTAACAGATTGAGATTTGCTATATAATATATATCGCTTTACGTGAGTATAAAAGTTTTTCATTTATTTCCAGTTTGACATTTTTAATGTAGCCTCAGACTTTTGTCTTTTATTTATATTATTAAATATAAATATAGCCTATATTAATATATACATATATATATATATATATATTTTTATTTATTTTTTTTTTGCAAAATGAATATATTTTTACTTGATTCGTGTGTGCTGCAATAATAACAAATAACATATTTAATATACAGTACATAATTTTCTGAAATTCATATTTGTCTTTCCACCACAGTACAGTGTAACCATTCTACACCCTGCTCATAAGGGAGTGACTCGTCATAAGAATCATTTCGCATGCTTGTGGGATAATATAAGTTGCTTATGTCATCACAGCACTCAGAATACATTTTCTGGCATCAGATTTACAGTCTGTATTCTTGTCATCTAATCCAATATCAGGCTCTACATAGACTGCCAGGGTCTTATGCACTCTTGATCTAGTTGATTTCATAAATGAGAGTCATTTTTGTGATGGGCCTGTTATGTTATGGGACTGTGTCTGAATTAGAACATAACTGGCCCTGCCCGAAAGAAGGTGGGGATTGAAAGCAATGAGAGAACATGAGAGCAGAGTAACTGCGCTTCATAGCAATGCTGAGCAAATTTAGGTCACGGATGCAAGGGTATTCAACCGTGATGAGAGCATCACAGACATTCGGCTATTCTAAAGCACAAACCCAGTGCATGCCAGTGGAGAGCAGCGCTTTTCGGTTTGGTGCCAGATAAACGAGCATTAAACCCTAAGGAGATACACTCTGACTTTTCCTGGTGCCATCCGTGGATTTATTGCTAATTCCAACCAAGCAGTTTTTGACATGGTCAGATCTACTGATTACAGATTTGTCTGGTTACATAACAAATAATACCTGGTGAGCTGGTATACATACACAATTTTTTTTTTTTAAGATGCTGTGTAGATTGTCAGCCTAAAGGACCTCAGTGAACGGCCAAAACCATAACCACCATAGACAATAATTAGAAATGGCCAAGTTGTTGTGATGCTGCTCTGCTTGTTAGGATGACCAAAAATTTTAAAATCTACATTTTCAGGCTGAATTGCTATAGCGAAGTCCAACTAAAGATATACTTAGTATACTTGAATGTGCTAAAGTGGAACTATTGCAAGTATACTTTAGGTACACTTTAAATAACTTGCATTTAAAGACAGATATTATTCAAATATCATACAATTCTCATCAATAGTGACATTAAAACACATTTTAGGCCTAGCATTGTGCACATTGTGCTCCAAATAAAGTTTAATTGTAATTTTTATATCAGTAAGTCTAAAGCGATACATCAGTAAATATGTTAATAGAAGTGTATTTAGTATGACATAAATATATTTTAAATATATTACTTTTTTACTAGGGTAAACAGGGCTGTGTTTCTCAAAAGCATCATGAGCCAAGTTGATCATAGAGGCCATTGATGGCAGTGGTTCAATGATCTACTTAGACTTCCAAAGCTTTTAAGAAATACAGCCAAGAACGAAATAGTCCGCTGGTGTGGACGCTAATATAGTTATCTTGAACTTGCCTTAAAGGGATAGTTCACCCAAAAATGAAAATTCTGTTGTTACTTGCTCACCCTCATGTTGTTCCAAACTTGTATGAGTTTCTTTCTTCTGTTGAACAGAAAAGAAGATATTAAAGAATGTTGGTAATCAAACAGTTGACGGTAGCCATTGACTTACATACTAGAAAAAAAAATACTATGGAAGTCAATGGCTACCGTCAACTGTTTGATTACCAACATTCTTTAAAATATCTTCTTTTGTGTTTAATAGAAGGAAGAAACTCTTATAGGTTTGGAACAACATGAGGGTGAGTAAATGATGACAGAATTTTCATTTTTGGGTGAACTATCCTTTTAACAGCACTTGTCAGTGTCAAAATGATCGAGATAGCCAATCAAATCAAAGAAGTTGTGCTTTACTGTTTACACATACTGAGCCTGAATTCCAGCACAACGCTTCCTTTTTTAACTGCGAAAGAGTGTGAGGTAAGATGTAAGTAGCTAAACATTTAATATTTGTGACCCTGGACCACAAAACCAGTCACAAGGGTTGAAATTGAGATTTTGAAATTGATGATGTATGGTTTGTTAGGATAGGACAATATTTGGCCGAGATACAACTATTTGAAAATCTTGAATCTGAGGGTGCAAAAAAATCAAAATATTGAGAAAATCGCCTTTAAAGTTGTCCAAATGAAGCAAAAATACATTTTTGATATATTTATGGTAGGAAATTTACAAAATATCTTCATGGAACAAAATCTTTACTTAATATCCTAATGATTTTTGGCATAAAAGAAAAATCGATAATTTTGACCCATACAATGTATTGTTGGCTATTGCTACAAATATACCTGTGTGACTTACGACTGGTTTTGTGGTCCAGGGTCACAATTAATACTCTTATGAATAAGAGTGAATGTGTGCATATTTTAAAATAAAGAAATTAGTTTAAATTGATTAATTTACAGAAAAGTTTAGTCTTGTTCTTTAACTGTTCTTCCTTATTTTTCTTTATTTCCTTAAATCCATTTAAATCCTCTAATTATTTAATTCCTTTAAATAAAAGGACGATTACAGCTTGGCTACGTCCTTGCCTCTGTATATGTATGTTTTTGCAATCTGCAAGTACATTACAATTTCTAATGTTTTCTAGATTTCTTGGTGTTAAAAGCGAAGACTATTGAACTGTCCCACAAAACTACAAACACGACACAGACTGACAAGAACAGCATAAAAATTCCAGAAGTTTGTTGACATCCTTTCAGTGGAACAGTGGGAGCTTTGTTTCATAAGACATCTTGACACTCCATGGGAAGAATCAAATGCTCCCACGTCTATTTGAACTATCAGTTTCACAGCATTCAATGAAAGGGGAAGCGTATGTGATGTGTACAAGGAAGCATTCAACTGCATCTATTTGTAGCATACAGTCTAGTTTGCACTCTGAATCATCTCGATTGTCATGTTTAAACTTCAGCTTCAGTGTCATTCTAATTATTTGTGTATTGGAGAAAGAAGCAACGCATTATCAAAACAAAGATATAAATTTAGTTGATTTTATGTAAGACCAGGCCTATATGTTTAGCATACTAACATACCGCTAAGCATAGTATGCATGCAATTTTCTGTGTGCATGTACTGTAATACACAGATGGCCTACACAATGAGCAGTATATAATATGGTAAACTGCTGTGCTCACAATACTTCTGCCAGGATTTTTAACATATATTTTTTTAGCTCTTTATTTCATCAGACTAACAAAAAGACATTAAGTGCTTCCCAATTTGCGTACTTGTGCACTATTCTATGCCATTTTGTAGTATAAATAGTGCAAGTAGTGTGTTCACACCGAAAATTCCAAAAAGTAAAAAATAGTGCACTTAATTAACCGAAAAAACGAAGTGTGGATTGTTGGACACTTCATGCACTCAACTGTCGCAGCTTTAATTACGTAGCGGAGGGGGAGGGGCTAACAGACGCCAACGTTGAATGACAAAATAACCTTATAAAATTCATACACTACACACTTGAGTGTATAAATGCATAGTGTGCCATTTGGGACACAACTGTGTAACAATTGAATAAATAACAAAACAACATCTTTTATTTCCATAATGATAACTGGACACCATTCACATGCCATTTGATGATGTCATGTGACAACAATATAGCAAACTACTTTGAAACGTTTAATGTGGATTAAAGGGTTAGTTCATCCAAAAATGCAAATTCTGTCATTAATTACTCACCCTCATGTCATTCCACACCCGTAAGACCTTTGTTCATCTTCAGAACACACATTAAGGTATTTTTGATAAAATCTGATGGCTCAGTGAGGCCTGCATTGCCAGCAAGATAATTAACACTTTCAGATGCCCAGAAAGCTACTAAAGACATATTTAAAACAGTTCATGTGACTACAGTGGTTCAACCTTAATGTTATGAAGTGACGAGGATACTTTTTGTGCGCCAAAAAAACAAAATAACAACTTTATTCAACAATATCTAGTGATGGGCGATTTCAAAACACTGCTTCATGAAGCTTCGAAGCTTTACGAATCTTTTGTTTCGAATCAGTGGTTCGTAGCGTGTATCAAACTGCCAAAGTTCACGCCCCCCAGTGGTGAACCATTGAAATTTCGAAACACTTATGACGTAACGAAGCCTTGTTTACTGAAATAACGTGACTGGCAGTTTGATACGCGCTCCAAACCACTGATTCGAAACAAAAGATTCGTAAAGCTTCGAAGCAGTGTTTTGAAATCGCCCATCTCTAGATATTGTTGAATAAAGTCGTCATTTTGTTTTTTTGGCGGACAAAAAGTATTCTCGTTGCTTCATAACATTAAGGTTGAACCTCTGTAGTCACATGAACTGTTTTAAATATGTCTTTAGTAGCTTTCTGGGCATCTGAAAGTGTTAATTATCTTGCTGGCAATAGAGGCCTCACTGAGCCATCGGATTTCGTCAAAAATATCTTAATTTTTATTCCGAAGATGAATGTCTTATGGTTGTGGAACGACATGAGGGTGAGTAATTAATGACAGAATTTTCATTTTTGGGTGAACTAACCCTTTAATGAATATTGTTCCATTTACTATTACTGAATATTGTACAGTGTACACTTTATAACACAGTATATATGATTTAAAAATTGGAAGTTGATAGTAAATTGAAGAAGAATCTCCCTGGGTCAAAATATGCCTACTTCTATACTATATAGTAGTACATATAAAAACAGTATGTGAGCCAATTAGTATGTCCAAGTAGTAAAGTCCCCGGATGACCTACTACTTCCGGAGCGATTCTGAAGTGCGCAGTAACTATCCCATGAATCAACGGGAGAGGATTTGTTAGTGGCAGTGAAGCGACGGAACTGATGCCGTATAGGTCACATGACACTGACAAATTGACAATATGGTGGATGTAGTATGTACAAATTGTATTCATACCACACACATTCATACTATATAGAATAGTAGTAAGACTAGAGTAGTGAAGTAAATCTCAAACCACATACATACTATATAGTATGTGATTGCGGACGCAACTCTTGACACTTACCACATGCTTTCCGTTAGTAACTCAAAGGCAATAATGACGGAATGACAACTGCGATCTGATCTTGTGTCCAGGCAACTATCCGCGTTAACCCTCACCTCGCCCTTGAATACAGGAATCCAAACTGAATGTCTTTGTTCAGTTACTGACACATCTGATGGTTTTATATGTGTACCCTGTGGCGAATATGTCTTTGCATAGTATCCCAGGTGCTGTGTAAACATCTATGTTGATCTTGTGCTTTCTCTAATCGCACACACCCTTGCAATACCGCTGTTTATGTGGGTTTGCAAAAGGGCCATGATCGTGCCAAGTTCATAATTCTCGTTCCCTGAATACACACACACACACACATTAGAGAGCCAACTGTGCATGACTTTTATGCTTTAACACTCCCAACAAGGCACCGCTACACAAAAAACAACAGACGTTAGTGCTTGGTTAGACGGGCTCTTCAACGGCCCTTGGAGGCATGTGGTGTTATGGTACACATACATTTCTCACTAAGTGGAGTCAGGACATGTTTAAAAGGTTTTTCAGCTCATACTATGGAAAGGTCATTGGATATACAGTGGGGTCTAAAAGTCTGAGACCACACTGAAAATCAGGGATTCAAAATTTAATTTAAATTTGGAAAGTTATGCCATAAAATAAATAAACAGATTCAGATTCTGCACTCTTTAGGTCACTAATCAAATAAGCAAATTTGTACAAAGACAGATGGTCTTTATAAATTAAATGGGATCACATGATCATGATTTTTTTGCTGTCATTAATGCAAAACGGTGACATACCAAATACAAAGACATTCTGAAATGTAAATTTCAACTTTTCACTGCAAGTGTGATGATCATGATTTAATTTGTAATTGAAAATAATATTTACATTTATATAAATAAATTTATATATATATATATAAATTAGAAAAGTGCAACAGACTTGTGGATCCCACCGTGTCTTTTGTTATACTGTAGAATTTATTTTTCCATTTTTGAAGATATATATATTAGGTAAACGGAAACAAATGTTGAGCAGTCATCACATTCCCAGTGTACATAAAGCTTTGAGAAAAGGTGAGAGAGCAAAGTTCATGAATCTTTGTGCAAACACTGTGCTCCAGACCGTTTTGTGTGCCAGATGCACATAAAACAGGTGAGATTTTTCCCACTGCCCAATACAGTGCCATGGAGAATCCAGACAGGATTTTGTTGTGACTGTGGATTTTAGTAGACTAAGCGTAGCAGAAAAACTTATGAGAAGATCAAAGAGAAGTGCAGTTTGTTGATCTAACAGGGAAAGTATTCAATAAATGCTAATGGGATACATCAACAGCTGTGTGTTGTAGAGTCATACTGCTTGCTGTGGCATAGGCCTTGTTTACACCTGGTATTAAGATGGTACAAGTACAAGTGGACGACGCTAAATAAGGTGTAAATGGGTTCTAAAATGTTTTGAGCTTGTCCACTTTCGACCACTTCCAGAGGTAGTCAAAAATGCATTAGACTGGATTGCTTTCTTAGTGTAAACGCTTACGTAGTCGAATGCATTCGAACAGCCACAAAAGACCACCTACTCTCCACTGACTGACCTAATGCGTAAACATTATAGGAAGCATGCTAGCCACACGGGATTTAAACTTTATCGGCTGAAGACCCAAGTTTGGTTTGAAGATGAAAAACATACCAAGCACAATGTTCTCTAACCATTCCTGATTTCTAACACACACTCACAGCATTCCCCATGGTCTTGCGGCTACCAGAGCAAAAACTAAAGGCTGCTGCTCTCAGTGTTTTTCCATTGTCTCCAGGTATGTTCATATGTAAATTGTGCGAGCTCATTTTGTCCATTAAATTGAAGGATTTGAAAAAACCCATACATTTACCCGTCCATAAACCCTTCCCTCAAAGAAATCAGGACAGAAGTAGTTAGAAGTGGACAAAAGAGACGGATTAAAACACCAGGTGTAAACGGCTATGTGTCTCCCTCATCTACTTGTGATCCGATCGACCAAAATGCATCTTAATACCAGGTTTAAACGGGGCCATAAAGGTGCTGCTAATGCTCTACAGCAGTCTTAGGCTCATTTCTTCCCTCTCTGCATCATGTAGAGCATCTATAATATGCTCCTCATTACTCCAATGAATGTGTTTGCTATCACTGTTCAACATTTTTAACTCTTTACCTCAGATGATGAAACTAGTAATGCAGTAACAACTAGCAAAGCTTGAAACTTTTTTTCTGTGACTGTACAAGAAGCATAAATATTTAAAGTGGTTGAAGCCGATGGCCGCGTGGGCAGCGCTCTGACATGTAGCGTTGTGCTTCGGGCGAACCAAGTTCAAGTCACGGCCTGTGGTCCTTTCCCAACCCTCTCCTCTCACCAACTATACTATCTAAATAAAGGCAAAAGGAGTAGTTCACCCAGGAATTAAATTTATGTATCATTTACTTTCTCGCATGTCAAGTAAACACGGTTGAGCTTCTTTTTAACAAATTGATGTGCTTTGATCAACATGAATAAAAGCCTAAATTAAATGTTCATCATATAAATATATTGTCTCTCTACAGAAGACTTGGATTAAACCGCTTTATTTCATATAAACTTTTATGATGTCTTTAGTACTTTTTGAAGCATGAAAACTTTGGTTGTGTGGACTTTCAATGGATGGACAATTATGAGAGAATATTAAAAATGTCTAAAAATGTCATAAAAATGTCTTATGTTCCAAGGATGAGCTGTACTCTTATGGGTTTGGAATGACATGAGGGTGAGTAAATGATGACAGAATTTTCATTTTTGAACGAGTTAAGCACCTGTACAGGTGACATGTAAATGCAAAGAAACTGTTTCCATCGCAGTTTTGCGAAATATTCCTTTTTCGAATTGCTTAAAAAACAACCTCATGCGAGCGTAAAAACATTTTTGCGAAAATGACGTGTTTCCAGTGGGTGTATTTTCAATTCGCAAATTTCAATTTGCGCAATTTGAAGGGTAATGGAAACACGGCTACTGTAAACCTTTGGGGTGAAACATGACATAACCTACAGCTGACCTTTACCTGGATTTTCTAAAGGGTTAGTAATGTGAAAACTCTTTTATGGGCTTTACCTTGTTGTAAATGTAAAAGTGAAGTATTTTAAGTAGTGGTCGCAGACTTTTGGACCCCACTGTATATATTCTCATTTATACTATACAGGTCTCCAGACTGTGACCAAATGGTTGCATTTTGTGACTTTTTTTCCTGACAGTGCGACTAAATTTCGTTAAAGGTTGCCCAACTGATGAGAGCTGCCATTTCTGTTGCACATAATGCATATGGGAAACATCAAACGGCAACCGAAACAAAACCGCGCTACTCATTTGAGCTGCGAAGAGCGGACCTATGAGTGAAACCTAGAGTGAGAAGATTCTCGTGCACCGATCTAGATCATGCGACACTGTTACTACTGAACGCTGGAAGATCTAATGAGAAAACATTGAATTTGTCGCAGAATTAATAACATCGCAGCGAGATCTAGTGGGAAGCATTTAAATTCGGCGAAGTATTCTCTGTTATAAACTACAGGTATCAGATCAAACAACGCTGACGTGGAAACCAGGAGAAATATTGTGCCATGAATAAACAAGTTATATAAGGCTCTCTGGTGAGTAACGCTAACTGTAACCATGGTCACAAAAATAGTCAAATGTTTTTACATTATTCATTTCAGGGTTCATACAAATTTATGGGAGTGAAATTCAAGCACTTTTCAAGGACTTTTTAAAGTGCTTCACACTTTCTCCACCACTTCAAATCTCTAAATATGATCCAATTTTAATGTTATTTTTAATGTGGTGATTTGTAAAACTAAAAGTTTAAAGATGAAGGAAGACTTCAAGACACGAAATTACCAGTAGGCCTATAACCAGTTGATGGCGGCAGAGGAGCACTTATTGGCCACTTCCTAATACAGTGCTCAGCGTAAATGAGTACACCCCCTTTGAAAAGTAACATTTTAAACAATATCTCAATGAACACAAAAACAATTTCCAAAATGTTGACAATACTAAGTTTTATACTTATAACATGAAAGTAAGGTTAATAATATAACTTGGATTACACGTTTTTCAGTTTTACTCAAATTAGGGTGATGCCAAAATGAGTACACCCCACTGAAAGTCTCTGGAGCAAAGCTAAATTTTAGACTACAAATGTCTAATATAACAAGAATTCAACCACAGGTGAGTCTAATTATTCATTACACAGGTGTCCAGCAGACAGTTGACTATAAAAGGGTGTTAAAACCGCTTCCCATTTCATGCTGTCAGCAATGGCACCACATGGAAGAGAAATGTCACAAGACCTGAGAAAGAAAATAATTTCTTTACACCAGAAAGGTGAAGGCTACAAGAAGATCAGCAAAGCTTTACTTATCAGTCAGAATACTGTAGCAAAAGTGGTACAAAAATTTAAAAAAAGATGGAACTGCAACCATCTCACAGAGATGTCCAGGTCGTCCACGGAAGTTAACACCTCGACAGGAGCGTCTTCTGATGAGAAGGGTTGAAGAAAATCGGCATGCAAGTTCACTGCAGTTATCTAAAGAAGTAGAAAGCCAAACTGGGGTGACTATTTCCCGTGACACAATACGGCGTACACTGCAGAGGAGTGGCATGCATGGGTGCCGTCCACGAAAGAAGCCTCTCCTAAAGCCCAGGCACAAAAAAGCCTGCCTAGAGTTTGCCAGGGCCCATGCTGACAAAGATGAAGACCACTGGGACTCTGTAATCTGGAGTAATTAGACCAAGATAAATGTTTTTGGAACTGATGGCTTCAAAACTGTATGGCGTCGCAAAGGTGAGGAATACAAAGAAAAATGCATGGTGCCTACAGTGAAACATGGTGGTGGCAGTGTCCTTATGTGGGGCTGCTGGTGTCGGGGAGCTGCATTTCATTGATGGCATCATGAATTCACAGATGTACTGCTCTATACTGAAAGAGAAGATGCTACCATCACTCCGTGCCCTTGGTCGTCGTGCACTTTTCCAACATGACAATGATCCTAAACACACATCTAAGGCCACTGTTGGATTTCTGAATAAGAACAGGGTGAAAGTGATTCAGTGGCTCCTGATCTGAACCCAATCGAACACCTATGGGGAATTCTGAAGAGACAAGTTGAGCATCACTCTCCATCCAGCATCCAGTCTCTAAAAGAGCTCATTCTTGAAGAATGGAAAAAGATAGATGTTGCAAAATGTCGCCAACTTGTTCATTTCATGCCTAGAAGACTTGGTGCTGTCATTAAAAATCATGGAGGCCATACAAACTACTAGATGTAGTAGTTTTTGTTGTGGGGTGTACTCATTTTTGCATCACCCTGATTTGAGTAAAACTGAAAATTTAGTTCTCTAAGTTATATTATTAACCTTACTTTCATGATATAAGTTAAACAGATGTTATATTAAACTTAGTGTTGTCAACATTTTGGAAATTGTTTTTGTGTTTATTGAGATATTGTTTAAAATGTTACTTTTCAAAGGGGGTGTACTCATTTACGCTGAGCACTGTATATGTGGAAAAGTAGGAAAAGTCACAAAGTCTCATGAAAAACAAAAACTTTTCTTCAAATTGTCACAGAATTACACAGAAAGCATGTAAAGAGCACTCCTTTTATATTTAGTGAAGCTGTCGATCAGTTCAGTATGGTTTATATTTAATAAGAGTAGAATATTTACATTTTTCCCTATAAAAATTAGGTTTTTGCATTTTACTGATGTCAGTAAAAGTTAATTTTATCTACATCTCAATTCAAGTCAATGCTTAACTGTCACATTTCCTGCACTTATATATGCAAAACAATAAGAATATGATTAAACCCCCACCCCCTGCCCAGCTCCACCAAATCAGTGGTTGTGTGCCACTGCTCTCAAATCTGTCTGGAGCCCTGACTATATAATATATAGTATATTATAGTCTCTTTTAAATGTATATAGTCTCTGTCATATAGGCTAACTAATTTGTTCCATTAAAAAAAACTTTTGATATTGACCCCCGTTCTGTTAAGGAATTCATTATCCCATTTCCGTTCATCAAATGTAGTTCCGTTTATGTCTCATTTGTTGAATCTTTTTATGCTCAACAAATATTTACACAAAAGAAATTTGCTGGAAAGTTGAAAGTGGGAGGACGTTTCTCTTTTTTTGCTGAGTGTATTATATATATACATGTTGAAATATATATATCATGTTGAAAAGTCATTACCTTCCAACTGGTTACATAATAATATATGAAAACACACTGTGTTACAAGCGTACACATCAGCATGAGCTGTCAGGATGTCTGCAGGGCTGGGCGCTGTGTAATGCGTCTGTGTTTGTGTACGTTGGTTGAATTGCATGAGGACAGCTGTGAAATATCCAACATGTATAATCTTCTTTGGGCTGGGTAGCTAACTGAATATGTATCACTAATCAGATGGACTTTCAGTGTTAGTGATTATAGTATATTATAGTATTACAAAATAATTAACATCTTTAACAACTCGATGCTCTGGAGCGGGAGTGTCCCGGGCAGAAACAACTGTTGCAGTCTTTGGTGTTTTCTATCATTTCACAATGTGATTGTTAATGATTCTTTTATCTTGCAAATAAGAACATACTAAAGCACTTTTGCAAATGCACTGTTATTGTGTGTTACAATGGTTTAAATAAAGTGGCTACAGAAAGGCTTGCAGGAGGTGCATAGGGACACGTTGGCTTGACTGCACTATTTTAAGCCACATGGCAGTAACCTTAAGCTAGTCCTGCATGTTTAGCAGTATAAATATCCAGGTTCACACCGGCACTCTGGCTCTGTTTACATTGAGCTTGTGACAGCCCTGTGTGAAGCCAGCGGAAGGGACGGATCCTGACGATTGGTTATTGATTCAACCCACGTTGTCCTTCAAAGTTAGTGGAGGACGCCACTACCGTTGACTCATTGAACTGAGAACTGTTTTGGAGGTTTTTGCTAATGGATTGTGGACTTTTTAGGTGGATTTTAACCTTTTTTTTCTTCTGCCAGCACTAAAAACCCATTTTTGCCGCAAGGAATCGGAGCCAAACAATCAGTGCCTGGCAAAAGCTTTTTTAACTGCTTTGCTCTTGTACAACCACTAACTTATTTTTTCTTTTTTTCCCTTTCTGCTTTTTATACCCTTCTTACTCTATCCTTTCTCCCTTACCTTTACCCCCCCCTCACCCAGTATCCGCATTTGGACTTGCTATGGACCAGCAGCACGATTTCTTGAACTCCTCGCACAATAGCCACACAACTCACTACAACTCTGGCGATACCATGGCAACCTCCCTTTCTGGAATGACCATCAATGATCATCACCATGGCAACCAGTTCCATAAGGAGAATGGAATAGCGGTGGGGCTGAAAGCAGGGGACTGTCCAATGAAAGGTGAGCTTGCTTCTGTGGGAAAACAGGTTCATTGTGTCACAGCCAGTCAATATAAATACACACACAGGCTACTGATTACCTGATTAGTCATAACTATTAAACAAGCTCTGCAGTGTGAACAGGGTGTGTGTGTTCTCATGAAACATTCAAATATAGTTGAGGGACAAGTTTAATTGTTCTCGAAGGACATACTGAAATGGAATATGATCTACAGTCTAAAAAGAAATTCAGGGGACCTTTTTTGATGAGTTATGTTGATCAGTTTTACATCAATGTAATATTGTGTGTAATTTAAACTGAAATTGCTCCTTTTTTACAAAGGAAATATTAACTAGATAAAATTGTCTTGATAACTTTGAGAATTGGGCATTTCCAGTTCCCAGCATGCTTTGGATAGAAATCGATAAGGAGAGTTCATTATGAAATTAAGTGTTATTTTATGTGTTTTTTTTAATAAAAAGACCTGTTATATTATTGTTATAGTATAAACTCTGCAATATTTAGCATATGAATTTGCTGTTATTCTGAATTGAAATAGATAAGATTAATTGGTTTCAGGACCTCCTCTCAGTTATGCTAAAATTAGTTGGAACATCTTAATTTTATGCTTCAAGTTCCTCTAACTCAATGTAGTTTGTTTGTTTAAACATAATTTTATTAGAAGTTATCATAACTCAAAAAGATTTGAGATTTATGCAAACAGTTGTTGTTTTTGTAGTTCACTGTCAAATGAAAATTACCCCAAGCTTTACTCACCCTCAAGCCATCCTAGGTGTATATGACTTTCTTCTTTCTGATGAACACAATCAGAGAAATATTAATAAATATCCTGATGCATCCGAGGTTTATAATGGCAGTAAGCGTTACCAAACGAGTATGAGCTGAAGAAAGTGTCTCCATCCTCATCCATCCATCATAAACGTGTACTCCACATGGCTCCGGATGGGTTAATAAAGGCCTTCTGAAGCGAAACAATGCATTTGTGTAAAAAAATATCCATATTTAACAAGTAATGAAGTAAAATATCTAGCTTCCGCCAGACCGCCTTCTGTATTCAAGTTACGAAGAAAATTACACTTTTCCATAAGTTGATTAGGAAAGGCGTAGGACGTAGCGTAAGCTTTTTGAACTGCTAGAGTTTACACTTTCTTCGTAAGTAGAATACGGAAGACGGTCTGACGGAAGCACGATATTTTAACTTGTTAAATATGGATTTTTTTTTTACACAAATGCATCGCTTCGCTTCAGAAGGCCTTTATTAACTCCCCGGAGCCGTGTGGAGTACATTTATGATGGATGGATGTGGATGGAGACACTTTCTTCAGCTCATACTCGTTTGGTAATGCTTACTGCTATTATAAAGCTCAGGATGCGTCAGGATATTTATTAATATTTCTCCGATTGTGTTCATCAGAAAAAAGAAAGTCATGCACACCTAGGATGGCTTGAGGGTGAGTAAAGCTTGTTTTTTGTTTGTATAAAAGACACTTTCTATCCTCCACAGCCAATAAAAATGAAGATATAATAATTACAATCATTTATAAATAATATCTATTTATATCTAGTGCACACTATTAAATACTGCAAGGGTAAATGTTATCACAGACAAAATCAAATATATCTTGGCTGACAGTGTGGTTCTGTATAATACACCAGAGAAAGATTTGCATATGTGCCTACTAAATAATGAGATTATATTAATGACTTCATTAGCACATGAATTCACTGTGATACTGCATGCATATCAATTAGCATGACCGCTAACATGTCATGGGCAAATAAACGTATCAAATGAGGGAGATTAAATGATCAAAGACATTGTATGATCTTTACACATATTTTAGTGTTGTTTCAGATGATGAATATGGCTGCAGTGGCTGCAACTCTTTTATACAGCTTTGTGTATTAATTCCTTTACATAAACCACAAGGCTATGCTTGACTGGGCCCTCAATCCAGGCTTTGCAGCTGCGTCGTGCTGTAATCCAGGCATGTGGGTCACGCTCTTCTCAGGACGCTCTCTGGTACTAATTCAATGCCTTCACACACCCTGCTTTCTTCCGCATGTGTGTGAGGTTTTGTGCTTTTTGTTTACAGACCATTGAGGCTTTTTGAAAAGCACGCAGTAATGAAATCGGTTCTCAGTTGGCTTACAGAAAATGTAAGGAGACAGTGTTTAAATGAAGGCATGTAAAGACACAATCGATGGACGTTGAGCAAGTCTGAAAGCCTGTCATTCACAGTTCTACCAAAAGGATAAACAGTTGTCAGTAACTGAATTAATCCAATGAAACTTTGCCCATCTGGCATATTTCAATGTGATCACTACAGTCGTTCTAGCATATAGTGTAATCTAAAAAACTAGTCAACTAGATTCAAGATTCTTAAAGGTTTTGTGTCATTAGTTACTCACTGTCTTGTCGTTCCAAACCAAAAAAGACTTTCATTCTTCTTCGAAATACAAATGAAGATATTTTTAATGAAATCTGAGAGATTTCTGTCCCTCTATTGAAAGTCTATTCACCCAAAACTCTGACGGTTCATGAAGAGATCATAAAATAATATCCATATAAATTGAGTGGTTTAATCAAAGACTTCTAAAAAGACACGATTGCTTTGATGAACAGATTTATTTAGGCTTTTATTCACATAAATTTGCCAGGCCTAATGGTTAGAGAGTCAGACTGGTAACCCGAAGGTTGCGGAGTTCGATTCTCAGTACCGGCAGGAAATGACTGAGGTGCCCTTGAGCAAGGCACCAAACCCCCAATCGCTCCCGGGCACCACAACAAAATGGCTGCCCACTGCTCAGGGTGTGTGTGTATGTTCACTACTCACTACTCCTAATGTGTGTGCACTAACTTGGATGGATTAAATGCAGAGGACAAATTCCAGTTATGGGTTACCATACTTGGCCTTCACAGAAAAAAAGACAAGAAATTTAAACATTGATCAGCAAACATACAAAGAGCACTCAAATATGGTAGACAGAAGCTTAACTGTACTCATTTGAAGTACAAACCTCATTCTTGCGGACGCTCAAATGTGCTGCATAACATGCGAGAATGAATCTCATTGGATCTCACGCATCAAGCAAGCATGATTGAGCGTCCATGACCAAATTTGAGTGCTCTATGTACATTTGCTGATCAATGTTTATATGTTAATAAAAGCCTACATTAAATCTCTTTATCTTATAAACCAATCTTGTCTCTTCAGAAAAACACTCAATTCGTTTACAATCTCTTTATGAAGCATCTTCAATAGACGTTTTATTGGAGGGACAGAAATCGCTCAGTTTTTATTAAAAATATCTTCATTTGTGTTCCGAAGATGAATGAAATGGGTTTGGAACGACATGAGGGTGAGTAAATGATGACAGAATTTTCATTTTTTGGTGAACTATCCCTTTAAATGAATGATGTTGCATGATAGCCCTGGGAAAATCCGGCTTTTAGAAAACAGAGTTTTCTAAATGTAGTTGCTTGTTTAAAGCCACTGCCAATTGTTGAACTCCAAGCATGTGTAAGGAGAGGAAGGACAAACACAGTCGTGGTATTGACTGACAGTCTTTTGTAAAGATGCCAGCTTGCCACAGAGTCTTCTGTTGTGTTGTATGTATTCACATGTCCTAAACGGGACCATAACGCTCTCTCTTTTTTTCTCTGCGACCCCCTGCATTCTTTAGTGCGTAGCTTATATTTCCCTAGTTTACAGCCTTCACTAGTGCACACTTTCTCCCCTTTTGCTCTTCCTGTAATGGCCCACACAAGGAGGAACCAATACTCAGAGCATCTTCCACAAATAAATGGCACATACTGCAATGGCACAGCAGAGAGTGAGTATGTTACAGATAGTAAAACTAGTGCATTAGTGGCTCTAGAAGCACAGTATTAAACATTAGCCGCTTTCACACATGTAAAATGGGGCCACACAGCCGAAGAATACTATTGTCAGTCCTGTATTTGAGTCCTTAATATGGTTCCGTTCACATACAGTTCAGTTATTTACGGGAGTGACAACTGCATTCTATAACAGAACTCAGACCTGCTGGTTTTGATATGTGGTTTCGTTAACTTGCATCGACCGAGACATAAGGGCTTTAGATCCAGTCACTGTTCTTCAAAGGAGCTGTTCCCGTCAGATTTGTGTGCTACACGTGACTCAAATGCTCCACTCTCCACCTTGATATAAACACTGCTGTCGGTTAATGAAGATTTCATGGATGAACTCTTGGACTCGTCCTGTTAAAATTGATAAGAATACGGTCTTGACTTCTGTTGCACATTCGTGCAGACAGTATTCGAGACGCTTACTGTAAGTTGCTGTTTGAACAGGACATTTCGAGACTCGCACTTGTAAGTAAACGCGTAAACACATGCCTTCACACTCGTAAAACTGAAGTGACGTTTCTGCTTAATACATCATATCTGCTGTTCACACAAGAAAAACCTTAACGTTTACCATTAAGATACTGTTCACACATCAACACTAAAATATCGATAAACTCTGTGATGTCAATCATCGGAAATTATCTTTAAATTCTGAGCTATTTTCCTCCACCCGGAAGAGGAGAAGTGCTTCAGTTTCACTATTTGGTAACATTTTTTGATTTCTGAGTGACAGGCGTTAGGGGCAGAGAAACACATTTTTGCATTTGAAAGCACAAAGTGCCGCATAATAGTATCCAACTCTAGAGCCACAGCAAAATAAATGGAAATATGTCCCTCTAGTGCATGTTTACATAAAAAAACAATCAAAAAACAGCACAGCAGAACACAAAAACTGGTCATTGACGAATAAGGTTTTTAAAAGTGTAAAAAAAACATAATGGAGATATAATTCATTTTGAGATTTTATTAAGTGGCAACAATGAGATTATGTGGTTTTTATAATCAATTAACACTGCTTCTGTCATTTTTTACAAGATGGACAAAGTTTGTCACCAAAAAAGTCATTCGGTTTAACCTAAATTTCAGTTTTACCGACGATGACTCTTTTGGTTATACCGAATGACAGTATTTTCAAACAGTGCTAACATGTTGATATCTAGCTTGCTAGCTAGCTAGCAAAAGCAAAAATCAAACCTTTTATATTTAGTACAAGTTTTTAAAATATTACATTTTCCATGTTTTATAGTGGTTGTACCGAATGACCTGATGTTTCGGGAAAACATGAATTTTTCAAATGGTTAAAAGAGAGTTAGTTACTTTGCTTCATGACCATGTGGTCCTTTGCAGGTGTCTGAATGATGTCACATCCTTTCACATGATATTGACCACATGACTTGATCCAAAATGTTCCCTTTATATTGGTTACTCCTAATGAAATCAACGAAATTAATTTTTCCGGACATTGTTTCTCATAACAAAGCAACAACTTCTACACATAATTTTAATACCATTTTGCACTATGTTGATATATGATGTTATAAAATCATGCCAGAATAAAAAATATATACATTTATTACATTTTAAGATAGTTTAATCACAAATGAAATGGCTATATTGGCCTTTGGACGGTTAAACCGAATGACCTTTTGACACTTCAAAATCTTTTAAATACCTTTATATGTAGCAAAATGTAATTAAAGCCTTTTGGATTCAATAAAAGAGATCTAGTTGTACTACCTTACATACTTTGGATGTCATATCTTTGTTTTTTGTTTTTTTTATTGTTATTAAGGCCTTTGGACAAAAAAAATGATCCGTCACGTCATTGACCCAAACACATTTGAACCTTATCCTTAATCTAAACAGTATGGACTAATCACGTCACCTCTGTCAGAACTGATGATTGGCCCAAACCAGACTCATCCGTGCTTGTAATGGTAATCTTATGCTTTGTTCACACATAGCATGAAAACGGTAATTTACAAATAACATGAAAACTTCTCATTCAGGAAAATTGCCTGTATTTATGAAAAGGTCCTGTTTACACCTGAACTCTAAAGGGTAATTTGCTGGGAATTTTCCTGAAAGGAAAAGCCCTATAGTATACTGCTCGAAATAAACTATAGGGTATAACAATTTAATGATGCTTTAAAACTCATTGACATGTTATTCTTGTTGTGGAATTCATAGTATTGCACATTTATTTAAAAGAAATTATTGTTAACAATAGGAAATTGTCATCAGAATGTTTCTGAATGTCACGGATGCTCAAACCAATTTTTTCACTAGTCTTATCCTATATGGTGTATGCACATTATATACAATAACAGTATGATTACAAGAACAAAAACACAATGGATTAAAAGAGTAAAGTTCAGTAAAGCTGAGTTTTGAGGAGGTTCATGTGCCTCAGTGTCTAATGCACTTTTTTCAAAGATTTAGCATTTATACTGTTTGAGTGCCAACGTTTTTGAAAACGATGTAAAATATCGACTAAATTCCTTTTAGATCTTTTGCACAATGTTTGTTTCTTGTTAGATCAATAAGCAGTTACTTTCCAGCACTGCAGGTTGTTGCTTTTATGGGTTGCCAGTACATTCAGCTCCCATCTGTTTCTCTCCTTATATTTTATTTGACAGTAAAATTAGCGGTGTCTTTTTAACTTTACATGTGTTCTTAAAACAAACATTGTTGAATTATTTTTTTTTCCACTAGCTAAGTTCAGGGATCCAGTTTGTAGCTAGGGAAATTCTGTTAAAGTTGCACTGAGGAACACAGCACAGTGTGACTGATTGCTCCAGGATGTGTGATATGTGACATTAATAGCTGAGATGTATAGAATGAGCAATATGCAATAAAATGGTTGCTGTTCCACAGGATGTGACATTAATTTCTTGCCTTTGAAGAACGTAATTATTATTTGCTATATATATATATATATATACATATATTGTTGAGATGTATAGAATGAGGTTTTACCAATATCCATAATGCATTAAAACTGATAATGCATTATTAATGCAAAACAATAATGCATTTTAAACATGTCTTTATAAATATTGATTGTCCCAAACAACTATAACAATATTTTTGTCTGATGTGTTTTTTAACCAACGTTCTCTCACAGAGGAGTTTTCAGAAGAACAGGTGGATGTTGAGCTCAGTAAGGCTGAAGGAACCTCCTCTTCTGAGGAGAAGCAATGTGGTATGCATTGCGGCACTTCTAATAGAGATGCTTTGAAATGTACTTTGTCCTTTTCCCTTTAAGTTTGCCCTTTTTATTTATTTATTTTCATTAATGTAATAAAATGCCTCTTACTAACTTTGCTAAGTTAAATTGTTGCGCCGCTGTGACGCATTTGTCCTTTGAATGCAGCCTTTGAAGGATGCACATGATTTGGAATGCAGTAAGAGTTTCAAAACCGTATTACTTTTATTTCCTTTATAATTTATGTTGCGTCACAGTGTTAATGTTAATCATCCAGTTAATCAACCAGTTATTTGCTTTCAGCAGAATCCTTCAGAACTCAATTAAAGTCTCACTGTAACTGAGCTGTGGAGCTAAACCTGGTTTGCTTTTATGATGTTAACAGCTGCTTCACTTTCACAAGAAAACCTGGACTTCCTTTGGTAGCTTTGTGTGTAAAGCTGTTCAAATAATGTTTTATAGAGGGCCCGCAGGATTCAAGATCAGAAGAGAATGAAGATCAGCCCATGCCTGTTGTGGAAGTGCCGAGCGGTATGGACCTTCTGCTCCATCCACTGCTGCCTCTTTTGATTGACATGCTTTGCTCGAATTCCCTTATGTGCTTTAATTTCTGTGGATGCTTTTGTGCCTTGCACCCTAATGTTTCTTATTTTCTAGTGTTTTAAGCCTGTTGGTTGCATTTTGCTTCTGTTTGAATTTGGCATACTACTAACAGGACTGCCATCTCAGCAGTTGTTTCAGATTGATCTACACCTCTCGCCTTTTCTTGCTTTGAAAATCCTTTTTATGTAGCATTTACAATGCAAGGACACGGTTTAATTTTGATACAGCTGCTGGGGCATGCTGACAGGTTTCAGGCTTTTAAATCAAAATAAACTCAAGGGAGACTCCAGCCCTATTCTCAGTTTAGTTCCCATGTGATTAGTCACAGAGACCTCCGCTCAGATGCCTTCGCCACTCTAAGTGTGATGTGTTGCCAAGTCTGGAATTAATGCCTTGTGCCAAATAGGATTTCAGCCGAAGCTCTTTCTTTCACAGGTCACAATGCTTTAATTTCAAGTATTTGTTGCTTTTGTGATAAAGAAATGAAGTGTAATATATTGATGGTGTGATTTCATGCTAGGTAATAGTGTTTGCCTGGCATCTCTGCAGCTGAAATTGCCAAATATTATGCTGTACAATTCTCTAATTTTTGTCTTTTATATTTTCTCTCTGTTTGCTGCATATCCTGACCATTATTAAGCTGGAGGAATGCCGCCCACAGGTAAAACACAACTTATTTTCAGATTGTACCACATTAATGTCATGCTTTGTAGAATAGCCATTATGCTACATTAATTATGATCCAGTAGAAAGCGGCTTTATTTATATATATAAAAAATATTTTTTTTAAATACTACACAGTTTGTTTTTTCTGTCATGTTTTGGTAGTACTCCATCTCACTGATCTTTATCTTGTACTGGTTATTTGGTTTTGTGAATACACAGAGATGTGTCCATTTTATTTTATTTTAATAATCAGGAGCAACTAGGTACTTTTAAAGAGCAGACACACAAATGTACAAACACTGTCACTCTGTTTATTAAGTAACATTTGCTCAAAAATGGCAGGAGTTTGGGGTGGAACTATTTCTGTTTTTCTGACAAATAGCAGAAAGGAGGAGTGTTCGAGAAACCTAATTCATTAATATTGATATTTTGTTTGTTTGTTTGTTAAGCGCTACCCTTGTGAAAAGGAAGTGTGCTTGAATGTACACTTACAGTGTACTTCAAATCTTATTATTATATTTATAAAAAAAAAACTACTTGCAGATACTATAATAAGTAATAAAAAGTGCACTAAATAATAATGCCAAATTAAAAGTGTTACTTTAAATCATTATGTTGTAATCGTCTTTTGTCATGCTTTAAAAGAACACTTATTTGGATGTCTTGACTCGCATACTAAAGCATATGTAATGTACTTGATTATAATTTGAACTGTAGTTTGATATTACATTTAAGGTTATTATATTTTAAATGTTCTAAATTGCAACCTTATCATTACAAATGTGTAATTACAAATATATTTAAATGCGTGACATACACGTTTCAATACAAATGACATTAAAGTATATTTTAGTTTACCATAAATGCTTGTCAGTACATTCGGCAGTACACCTTAACCATATCTCAAAGACAATAGATGTAATTATGAAATTACATAAACCCCTGGTTTCACAGACAAGGCTTAAGCTAGTCCTAGACTAAAATGTGTATGTTTGAGCTGTTTTAACTGAAAGTAACTTGCACTGACATATCTTAAAATGTGTCAGTGTCATTGTTTTGCCTCAAGATGCACACCAGTAATGTTTTTTTTTTCTAGTGAACATTTACAAATGTACTTAAATGCCCTAACTGAACTAAGGCCTAATCCTGGCTTAGGCTAAACCCTGTCTGTGAAACCGGGCCATAAAGATGGACTTAAGTCTCACTTGAGTCAAGAAAAGCACTCTTAAGTAAAACTAATTGTTTTTATTATAAATGTAAACTGTAATACATTTTCATTTAATTGCAAATAACATGCAATTTAGTACATTGCATTCAGTTCGCAATAAAGTATATACACTATGGCCCTGTTTCACAGACAGAGCTTAGATTAAGCCAGGATTAGACCTTAGTTCAATTAGGACATTTAAGTAGCTTTTATAAATGTGCCTTAGAAAAAAAAAAAAACATTACTGGTGTGCATCTTGAGACAAAACAATGGCACTGATATATTTTAAGATATTATAGATAAGATATTATATTTTAAGAAAGTAAAAGTATGCTAAAGTGTACTTTCACAAGGGTAGTGGCCCAGAAATGACAGACTACACCTAACAAACTTTTTGCAAGCAATCATGCTCTTCAATTGTACCTATAGGCTCATATTTCTGTGTTCAGTGTGAAGTCCGGTTTCATCACAACTGTTTGTTTTGTATGTTAGCAAAGGCCAGCAAACCAGTTTATGTTTGTTCGTTGTCTTTTCTCTACGGGTTTTTTGTTCCCTCCTTAACATGTGACAGTTTTCTTGGAACACCTTGTGTTTTTAGAGAAGGAAAAGTAATATGGATGTTGTCATTGCTTTCTATAAAACATCTGACCAGTCTCTGTCCATGGTGAATGGGACATGCATTATTATTAGCGCAAGTATAAGGCAAAAGCGGCTTTGTTTCCAGTTTTAGCAGCAAGGTTTTCATCTGATGGTTATGATCAACACTCAGACCACCAGAGAATACAAGAGCAGGACGAAGATTTCCTCAGAAGCAGCTGGGATGGACAACCAGTCCATTCCCATCATCGGCGGACATCTGTCAGTCCAGACCGCACCAGGAGCCTTTCTCTGGAGAGTGAGCCACCTGTGACTTTCCTGGTTCGCAGTGCCGCCCTGGAGGACCTGACATCCGTCGGGGAGAAGATCGTAGAAGCCAGGGCTCCTTACAGTGAGACCCTTCAGGAAGAGGAAGAACTGTCCTTTTACAGTAATGAGAGCCATGAGGAAGAAAAAAACCTTCCAGCATGGGCCAGCAGGGCTCAAACAACTCTCGCTGAACCTGTATATGCACCTTCTGAAACCAAAGAACATAGTTTTACAAGAACTTTACCTCATGAACACATGGACGCAATGGGCACAGTGACAGAGAAAGTTGATGCTACGTTATCGGGGGTTAATGCTGCCGCTGAAGATGCAGAAACGGAAAAGACTCCTACGAGCACAAGTGGCTCTCCAAAAGATGTCCACGGCTCCCCGGCAAGAAAATCCCTGGTGCCGGTGGCTCAGTTCAAAGGTCTGTGCTGTTAAGCTCACAGAATCCCAGTGCAGTGTCTCTTCTTTGGTTTGCCTCCACCTATGTTTTACAGAGCCGCTTAGCTATGCACCACTTTCTGTCTATAACCAACATCCTACAAAATGAGCGGCGTGCTGAGGAGAACGGTCTGTTGTCCTGCAATTGTTTGCTACACGTCGTCCTTTTTTGGGCACTCAGCCTCACTCTGTCATTCTTTTGTTTCCTCTGGCGGCCTTGCAGCCTGTTTTGCGCTGATTGATGAAATCCATGTTTGCTGGCCGTGTTTTAATGAGTTCAGTATGGCATGTCTGTGTGCATGAGTGTGTTTGCATGTGTTCACAACACCATCATCTGGTGCAGCACTGCTTTAACATATCCCCTCACTTTATTTACAGCTTTTTGTTTCTCAGATGTTTCGTTAGAGCATAGAATTGCATAAGATCCAGTTGAAATTTGCAACTGAAAAACATTACCAATAAATTTAGCAACTGTAGTCAGTTTAGTGAAGGTATTTCCACACTGTTAGCATAGCTGCAACCTATAAAGTTTCCAAAAAGAGGTAAAAAGAGGTTTCGCACCAAATTCTATAGAGAAAGATGGTTAATTTAGGAACTGTTCAGTGAAAAGTTCTTTGGGGAACTCAAAATGGTTCATCTAAGTGTGAAGAACATTTTAAATCATCTACTCACCCTCAAGTTGTTCCAAATTTCTTTCCTTTGTTGAACACAAAAGAAGATATTTTAAAGAATGTTGGTAACCAGACAGTTGACGGTAGCCATTGATTTCCATAGTATTTTTTCCCCTATTATGGTCAATAGTCAATGGCTACCGTCAACTGTCTGGTTACCAACATTCTTCAAAATATCTTCTTCTGCGTTCAACAGAACAAACTTATACAGGTTTGGAACAACATAAAGTTAAATGATGACAGAATTTGCATTTTTTGTCCCTTTAATAATCTAAAGAACCCTTTTCCAGTATCAGGAAACTTTTGTGCAATGTAAAGATTGCATGGATTTTAAAGGTTCTACATGGAACCATAGATGCCAATTAAGAACCTTTATTTTTAAGAGTGTACAGAGGCAGGCTTTTAAAGGGTTAGTTCACTTCAAAAATGAAAATCCTGTCATCAATTACTCACCCTCATGTCGTTCCACTCCCATAAGACCTTTGTTCATCTTCGGAACACAAATTAAGATATTTTTGATAAAATCCGATGGCTCAGTGAGGCCTGCATTGCCAGCAAGACAATTAACACTTTCAGATGCCCAGAAAGCTGCTAAAGACATATTTAAAACAGTTCATGTGACTACAGTGGTTCAACTTTAATGTTATGAAGCGACAAGAATACTTTTTGTGCGCCAAAAAAACTAAATAACAACTTTATTCAACAATATCTATATCGAAGCTTTACGAATCTTTTGTTTCAAATCAGTGGTTCGGAGCATGTATCAAACTGCCAAAGTCACGTGATTTCAGTAAACAAGGCTTCGTTACGTCATAAGTGTTTCGAAACGTTTCAAAATTTCAATGGTTCATGTGACTTTGGCAGTTTGAAACATGCTACGAACCACTGATTCGAAACAAAAGATTCGTAAAGCTTCGAAGCTTCATGAAGCAGTGTTTTGAAATCACCCATCACCAGATATTGTTGAAGCCGTTATTTTGTTTTTTTGGCGCACAAAAAGTATTCTTATCGCTTCATAACATTAAGGTTGAACCACTGTAGTCACACGAACTGTTTTAAATATGTTTTTAGTAGCTTTCTGGGCATTTGAAGGTGTTAATTATCTTGCTGTCAATGGAGGCCTCACTGAGCCATTGGATTTTATCAGAAATATCTCAATTTGTGTTCTGAAGATGAACGAAGGTCTTATGGGTGTGGAACGACATGAGGGTGAGTAATTAATGACAGTATTTTCATTTTTGGGTGAACTAACCCTTTAAGGAAGCATATGTGCTTTCTTATCTTATTTATGCCTTCAAATTCTAAAATAGCATCACATATATCCTTCACGGAAAAGGCAATTTCAGAATGCATTATGATGAACTGAAATGTTTATTATAAACCAAAACTATTGGACTCAGTACTCATAAAAGAATTCATAAAATATTTTACCCGATAACTGTATGTGCGATGAATTTGTATCGCCTCATTAGGTTAGCAACAATCCATGTGTGTGTCAACTCTCCAGTGTTCCCAATTAGTCTCCTGTGAGGTTTAGTAATGGTTTGAATTGCTTAGGCACTGAGGCAGGTCACTAGGTTTAACAACATGTGTAGAGAGTCCAGTTTTTTTCACTTTTCAAGTTTATTCAAATCCTATTTCTGATATACTGATTGTATTCACATTGGTGCATTTTTTTGGTTCTTCACAGCTCAGTCCAAGACCAATGGTGATGCTGAGAAGAGGGTGAGTGCTAATGGCTATTTTGCGTCATTCTTTTGTTCTCCTCCACTTTCATGTTTTTGCCTTTTATTTTGCTTTCTCTTCGCTATTTGTACACCATGGAGTTTTCATCCACTACTGTTTTGCTCTCTATATAAAGACCCCTAAAAACCCCAACAGCAAAGTCAGACCCTCCTCCCATAAAACACCTTCCTCCATCCCGAAAAAGTCCTTGGCCTCCTCTAGTAGATCTCCCTTAGTATCTGCCACCAGTGCTGCGCCCAAAGAATCCAGATCAAGAGTGAGTACAGCTGCTGATGTTGAGCCCCGTGTCCTGCCGCTTCTGTGGAAAATGGTCTAAGTTTGCGCCTCTGTTTTACTGGCAGTCTGCGCACTGTCTGGTGTGATTAACAGTATCTTTTTCTCTCTGCTTGCTAACTGGCAAGCATCATTGATGTTGATTTCCATTTAAGATAACAACAACAGCACTGACATCTGGAAAGGCAACTGAAAATAGTCAGCATGACTTAGAATATTTGTATTTCATAACTTCAGCTGCAGCTGTTTTTGTGCTTCCTGTGAATGGGTTCAGAATTATTGAAAGTGCTTTCAACAAACTCTATGTTTGAGCAGGCAAACATGCCATAAGGCCTGTTTATAAGTGCTTTGAGTGGTTTTGGCTCTCTGGACTCTCAGTAGTTCCTTTAAATTGTCTACTAACAATGTCCAACAATGTATCACTGGACAATTTTTTTTCATTTTCTAAACCATCATTTTGATGTGCTAACAAATGTCATTTCCAACACTTTATGTGGTTACATTTTAAACATTTTTGGAATAAAAATGGCAGACTCCTTTGTCTTGTTCAGGCTAATTTTATATAGAATTTGTATACTAAATACAAACAATTAAAGTGATCAAAATTAGCCATAGAACAGATTTGAATTAAAAATATTAAAGCAAGGAAACAATAAAACAAAATGAAGGGAAAAAATTATATAAAAGTGGGACATAAAAGGGTCATAATAGAGACATGTATAGACATTTATAGTTATTTTGTTAATTACATGGAATATAATTATTAATGTGTTTCTGTTTGTTTCTTTCCATATATTCATGTATATCTCTAGGCTCCTAGTAGCAGTAGACCTCATGCTGCTGGTACAAAGATTCCTGCCATGACTGCAGTCGCCAAAAATGGAAAAGGTAAGTGAGATTTCTTTTACAAAGGAGTCTTTAGATATAAATGTGTCATACAGTAGTGGCCAAACATGATGTCCGGAGGGGATTTTTGCACAATATATGCTTTTAATGACACTACTTTAGGTTCAATTAAACAATCAAAATATGAGGAGTATATTATATTAGGAAGAAGTATACATGAATATTTCACCCAAAAATGAAAATTGTGTCATCATTTACTCACCCTCAAGTTGTTCCAAACCTGCATGAACTAATTTGTTCTGCTGAACACAAAGAAAGATATTTGGAAGAATGTCAGTAACCAAACAGATCTCGCCCTCCATTTACTACCATAGTAGGTAAAATAAATACTATGTTAGTCAATGGGGGGCGAGATATGTTTGGTTACAGACATTCTTCCAAATATCTTTCTTTGTGTTCAGCAGAACAAAGAAATTCATGCAGGTTTGGAACAACTTGAGGGTGAGTAAATGATGACACAATTTTCATTTTTGGGTGAAATATTCATGTATACTTCTTTCCAATCCTCCTTAAGTTCTTCCCAAAGACCTGAATGACTTATCACAATTCAGGATTATAATTTCCCAAAGGTTTTCACTGGCTTTAAGGTCAGGGGACTGAGGAGGCCACTTGAAGTCTTCAAATTGCTGAGCATGAACACTTTTATTGTGCACAACGTTGTGTTTGGGGTCTTTATCATATTGAAAAATACACATTTGATCTCCAAACAGATCCTCCATACTTGGTACATTGTGTTCAGCAGGATTCCCAAGTACTGGTCCATTTTCAAAGTGCCAGCAACTTTGAATATCCTTCCAACACCTGCTGCAGATATGCGGCCCAATACCATTATGTTTCCTCGCCATGCTTAATGGCGCAACACATGCATTTGGTATTAAAACACTCCAGCTGTCTCCTATGAACATACCTGACACCATCCAATGCTAGGTTGTCAAATACTGACTTGTCAGACTGCAGAACATGGCACCAATCTTTCTTATGTCCTTTGGTAAATGCAATGTGTTTTGCAGTAGATAAAACTATAATGGTTTCTTTACTGCTGCACACCCTCTCACCTAGCCTCTTATAGCTATTGGCTTACAGTTCAAGATGAAATTCGAGGTTGGAGGTCTTTTTCATCCTCCTGTCAAAATGCTCACTAGTCTTCTTTGACCAGCCACAGCACATTATATATTGCATGGTAGTGGCCTCGCTGTGCTTTGAAATAATTCTGTGGACATTGTGACCATTCAAGTACTGCACATGAGCAATATCCAAAACCAAATGACCAGATTTAGCCACTTCAACAATATCCTCCTTGGTTGGAGAGGACAGCTCCTTCCATCTGGCCATTTTCACTAAAACAAACAACCAACAACATCTAATAATATAGCTAATATTTGCCACTTAGTGATTTATTGAATTATAGACTGGGAATAAAGAGGGCAAGCTTGGTATGACCACTTGGCCAAAAATGACATCCGTACAATTCGGTATATTTCATTGGGTCATAGAATGCGTACATTAGTTTACGCTCCAGACACAACTTCACAACATGCATACAAAATATTTAAGAAATATTTTGTTGAATAAAGTGTGATTGAAAAGCCATTTTTTCTTGGTCACTTTTGGCCACTATTGTATATTGTATCTTGTAAATATTTTTGAAGAATGGAGCTCTTGATTATGGGATAATTGTCATCATCTTCATAACACTATACTGTTTCCCAGACTCTCCTAAGACCCCGGAGACCAGTGGGCACAGCAGCCCTGGCACTCCCAAATCCCCTGCCAGTAAAGCTGCTGGTGGAAAGCCTCCAAGCACAGGAAATGAAATCAAGAAGGTTGCAGTGATTCGCTCGACCCCTAAATCTCCGAAGAACCGTTCACCTACATCGCTGTCCACCGCCGCCCCCCTCCCTGATCTGAAGAACGTACGTCCCAAAGTTGGTTCTACCGACAACCTGAAGCACCAGCCTGGAGGCGGCCGGGTAATTCATCTCGAGTTGATTCACTTCAATATTCTGTTTTCAGTTTGGTTTGAGATCAGATTTAAATCGGATGTTTAGGTTTTTATATAAATGTTATATATTTTTACACTGTGGAAAAATGTCCACCTACTTCAAATTAAAAATTTATGGCAACTAAAGTTTTTAATAATCAACCTTCTACCTAAATTATATTAAACTTAGTTGAATTATGTATAATTAAAAAAAAATGAAGTTGAAATTGTTTATAATGATGAGTTAAAGTAATGGAAAAACAAATTGCCATGACTTTTTTTTCTACAGTGTGGTCAAAGAATGAGTGTGTATGGGAAAGGCGATTTGTTGTTAGTATTAATTGTTAAACAATCTCACAGTTATATATCTGTGAAGAGTTGCAATGCAAAAACCTCTAAATCTGTCTGACATGTTTTCTTTTAAATGAGCATTTTTACCAGGCTCCTATGTTTAGGTTCAGTAATTTCACTTTAATGGCGATGAAAAGGTTATTAGTCAGTAATTGAAATGCCTTATTTTCAAAAATGTCACTTTAGTCAATTCATTGGTATTTAACAAATTTGACTCTCTTGCTGCAAAACCACCTAAGTCCATGTGTGCCTTTTCGCAATAAGTCCACCTCTTTGCACAAAAACACATAGTAAACAGTTGCAAAATCACTAAAAATGCAACTGGAAACATGATGAAAGCACAATTAAAAATGTAACAATGAAGAAACTGATCCACACAGTAGGGGGAGGTGTGATGCAGTGACGTCCATGTCCGTTTCTGTCAGAGTTTACGAACCGGTATTTCTGAATAGGCTGAATTTAAATTTGAAGTGAAAGTATTTGATAACCGTATACTATGTGTGGAGAGCATTCGCTCAATATCATTATCTCATTTTGACGGAGGTGGCATTTAGTGGCTTTTGCATCTAAATTCTTCATATCTAGTTCAGTTATGAAACTCTAGAGGGCGCTGATAGGTCCTTTACATGCAACCTGCAAGTAATCACAACATCATTACCGCATGGCACAAGCTGATTGGCCTCTGCTGATCCTGCAGCCAATGAGATTGCTTGCTCAACATTTAAATAGTCTGGTTCATTGTTTGTTGTAAGCTAGTCATGGAACCCTCCACCTCCCCCAGCTCCACCTGCCTAGATATGCTATGGGGTTCATGGATGTCTATTTATGTAGCAGCAGCAAATCTTACATGCTCACAGCATGCCTGTGCCTGTGTATCTAAGACCAAATACATTAACATTTCCATATTCAATAACATGCTAAAACTATTCAAAGAGTTGCCATGATTGAAATTGTTTTATCAGTAGTTACAAAACCTCTTATATTACATTATGTTACGTCTTTGCATATTGTTCCAATCTCATCAGCTAATGAAAATTCACCTGTTGATTACTCAAATCTCTCTCTCTTACCTACAACAATAGTTTTTAAGTCAACTCTGCCAATGTTCTGCCTTTCACAGGTACAAATTCTTGATCAGAAGGTGGACTTCAGTAATGTGCAGGCTAAGTGTGGCTCCAAAGCCAACCTCAAGTATGTACCAGGAGGTGGCAATGTGAGTAACTACAGAATGATTCAAACAAGTTTTATTCTTTCATTTATGATGACCAAACTGTATATGTCAGTGGCTGTCCCAACATTATCAGTAAACTATAGAAGCTTGTTTCCGCCACTGAATAAAAAATAAAAAAGGTAATTGCGTTTTTTTTTTTTATCTCACAATTCTAACTTTTTCTCTTTTTCATTTAGCTTAAGTTTTTTAATATATTTCATTTCAGTAAATGTTTATTTTATTTTAAGTACCAAATATGTTTTAATGGTTATAGTTATAGTTTCAGTTAATTATAATAACCATGGTGAGAATTGACTAATGTACTATCTTTAAGTCTTGTAATGGTTACATTTCCCAAGAATGGTAACTATCCAGTTGTCCAAACAACCTAAAATGTATACCGTTCCAAAGTCTATTCTGGGAAAAAACTGAAATACTTAATAATATGTCTTTATGCTTCATGAGAATCAGGGAACCTTTAGCCTTTTGATGTTTTTGTTCATGAAAACTTCCAAACATTTGCTTTAAACAGGTACAAATTCTTGATCAGAAGTTGGACTTTAGTAATGTCCCTTCTAAGTGTGGCTCCAAAGACAATATCAAACACACACCTGGAGGTGGCGATGTGAGTGACTATGAGATAAACCATTATCCAGACCTGGTTCACTCCTAACTTTACCATCAGTCATTCATTCCTTACCAAAACAAATGTAACAACCTGCTCCCTTTCCTACTGATGGAAAGAAGTCAAGACTAATCAAACTCCCAACCATCCCTTACTGACTCAAGATGTTCCTGAGATATTCCTCATGAAGTTAGAAACATTGCACGAATTCAGATGTTAGTAGAAAAACAACTCTCTAGGTTCGGTCAGAAGCTTTCTGTTTTTGGTCTCACCAAAAAAAGGTAATTGTTCTCTTCCTTGACCTCTGCACTCTTTCAGGTAAAAATTCTTGATCAGAAGGTGGACTTCAGTAATGTCCAGTCAAAGTGTGGCTCCAAAGACAATGTGAAACATGTACCAGGAGGTGGCAATGTGAGTAACTATGGGTTGAACTCAACACCTTCAGTCTTGGTTCTTCCTGAAGTTATGACCATTTGTGGAAACCTTGTAAAAACACTCTCATTCAATGTAGTAGGTCTGTCTGTAACACATTCACCAGCTACTCCCACTTTTGGATTGATAATGAATTGAAAAAGAGGGTCTTTACAACTGTTGAGTTAACTGTTAAACATTGACAGTCAAAAGTGAGTGGGAGACAACAGGGCTATTCTAGTGAATTCATGTTTTTACTTTATCATTCACAAAATCATGGCTCTTCCTCACTAGCAGTTCTTTCTGCCTCTAAGATAATTGGAAAGGTAACTCCGGCTCTTCCCCAACCTTTTCATTTTCCAGGTAAAAATACTGGATCAGAAGGTGGACTTTAGTAATGTCCAGTCAAAGTGTGGCTCCAAAGACAATATCAAACATGTACCAGGAGGTGGCAATGTGAGTAACTATGGGTTGAACTCAACACCTTCAGTCTTGGTTCTTCCTGAAGTTATGACCATTTGTGGAAGCCTTGGGATTTACAACTTGGACACCCCGTTCCTTCTACCCTCTCTAAGTCACAAAGTCCTACACATTCATGCTCTAAAAATCCCTAATGATGGTAGTATGGTAGTTTCCTCTGGTTGCTCTCTGGGTTTCTCTCTGGTCCTGAGCTAAAAATACAGATGACTCCTTATCTTCCCCAAACTGTTCACTCTTTCAGGTGCAAATTCTCGATCAGAAGTTGGACTTAAGTAGCGTGCAGTCTAGGTGTGGTTCCAAAGATAATATCAAACATGTACCCGGAGGTGGAAAAGTGAGTAAACAGGGGACCGTGTGTTGCTGTTTTAACCAAAAATCATACTAAAGAGACTTTAATACTAGGGATGCACTGATATTACAATTCTGGCTTATACTAATAAACTAATTATAATATCTGATAATCGCTAAATAGCTTTTTGTCATAATGCATAAAGGATAAAATCAGCCATTTTAAATGTTAAAAGTGAATTTAGGGATCACAACATCATAGTGTACAATATCAAAGATGGATATTTATTTTGAGAGAGTGTAACTTATAGGTAAGTAATGAGGTATGAGTACATTATTGCTTTTATAAAACAGTTACCACACAATACAAATATTAAAGCCAAAAATATGTATTAATGCAACTTTCATGAAGTAAACTTTAACTAGAAGCCTTCCTTCCGCCGGAAAAATAGTCCCTGACTGTGAACAGCAACAGAAGTTACATTATTACGCCATTAGATGGCGGCAAAGACTGTCTTTATGAGTGAGTCGGTCAGTATCGAAGACTTTTACATTGAAAAGACTGAATTGTTGTGAACACGGAACAAGACGCAACTGACAAATGCTTTGACTAGTGCTGTCAGTCACGGGAAAACCCCTTAACTGTTAAAAGGACACGATAATACATCGGACATTTAAACAGATTTTTTATTATGAACATAGGACTGACCTGAAGGAAAATGCTAAATCTGAATGCAGGTAATAAACTCGCTCACTCGATCTTTTTCTCACAATACTCTTCTACATAATACAGTAAACATCAATGAACAATATCAATTGAGAACAAACAGTTTACGTTGCTAAGAGTGGTTGCTAAGTGGTTGTAGTGATAACACAGAACCGTTGGGTGAAGCGGTCATAGCCGTGTTTTATCGTGAATAAAACACAGCTATTGACCAATCAGAATCAAGGAGAGGAACTAACCATTTTATAATGAGCATTAGATGACAACATTTAGATAAAATAAATATAAATATAAAAATATGGGAAATGAGCAATCATAATTAAATAGTCATATTACCGATCTAAGGGATAGTTCACCCAAAAATAAAAATGGTGTCATCATCTACTCACCCTCAAGTTGTTCCAAATCTGTATTACAATCTTTCTTCTGTTGAACACAAAAGAAGATACTTTGAAGAATGTTGGTAACCAGACAGTTGACGGTAGCCATTGACTTCCATAGTATTTTTTTTCTACTATGTAAGTCAGTGGCTACCGTCAACTGTTTGATTACAAACATTCTTTAAAATATCTTCTTTTGTGTTCAACAGAAGAAAGAAAATGTTTGGAACAACCCAGTTTTGGGTGAACTATCCCTTTAATGCATGGTAAAAGCATGGTAAATGCATGGTTTCTTAGCTATTGACTGTATGACCACTCACCCTCTAAAACAGGAGTTTACATGCACTAATTTTCATCAATCAGAATGAATCCAATCCAGTTTTAGAGTCTGAAAGTTTTGTTTAAATGAACCCTAAATGTTGCAATCCGATTCACAAATTTGATTACATGTGTATTGCATTTATTTCAAACAAAACGTTCAGAACCAGAGAAAGTCACTGCAATAATGTCACCGGAGTCAATTGTCGTTTTTGCCCTTGATGACATATCTAAAAAAGCTGACATTTATGTTAGAAGTGCTTTTAAAAGAAATATTCAGTCTCATTCCGCTGGCCAGTTTGTAGGACATGAGACGCAAATAAATGTATGTATGTTCGTGACACATAAACATATGATGCGTATGATGTAAAACATATGTAAACGCGTGCATCACGCCAGTGCACGTGCGCAAGGTATTTCTGATTTAATCGTTTACATGCTTACGTTGATCTGATTATTTCAGGTCTACACCACCCCTTCCAATCTGATTGAAGTTGAATTCAGATCAAGCTCATTCAGATTGATTGAGGTGTTTGCATGAAGGCTTTTCAGTCCATAAATCTGATCATAAATGGATTATTTTGTGGTGATTTTTTTTAATTGCTTAGCCTCAATGTGTATTTTTGTTAACTTTTCACACTTTCTCTCCCAAACCTCCTAGAACAAGAACATCAATTAATTGTGACCCTCAATACATTTAAGCGTTCACTCAGAAGAACATACATGCTGTTTTGTGGCATTGACTTTCAGAGCAATTATATTTCCTGCAAGACATGTTAAAAACAGAAAGCTCCCTTACTTCAATAAAGTTAAGCATGTAATAAACAAATCTCCATATAATTAGAAGACTTTGATTTTTGACTTTGAGGAAAGCCTCTTTCCTTACAAAAACAGATGACCAGACCACCACTAAAATCCTAACCCTAAATGCCAACCGGCTTGTCATTAAGGACAATCATTACACTCATTAAAGTAACAGCGAGGGATCCACAGAGATCCTTATGCACTCAAGAGGAGTTGCTCTTCTCTGCTGTTGAAGGACATCAGCTCTTCAGCACAGACGGGTCTTGTTGTAGCACTTTGGTCAGCCGAGCTTTTCTTTGTGGTGAGCAGTTGGCTCGAGCTGAAAGTTGACCTCACTCTGAAGACACTGAGCCCTTTTTATACAGAAAAAACCCCCAACAGCTGTAGCTATGAGGTCATTGCATCTATTTTTGGAAGCAGGGATGGTACACAATTGTACCGTTCTCATGTTGTGTCCTCAATCCATAGTCTAAAATGAAGAGCATTGAAGAACAAATCTTTTTAGAACCAATGACCAACTAGATAATTAATGTGTTGTGGTTCATCATACTTTAAGGTTAGATTACATCGCTATAAATACAAATTGGTTTTAAAAATTCTCAGAGATGACTAAACCACCAAGAGAGTGTTGTGTTCAAGGGACTGAAAGGTCTGCAATTGTCTGCAATTTTCTCAAGCTTTTTCTCTTTTTGTGTAACTGGAAGTGTGTTTGGATAGTTTTTAACGAATTTGAATTTTATATAATTGCCTGGAAGGATATTAAAACCCTTGTTTTTTTTTTGTTTTAAAAAGGTCCAAATCCTCCACAAAAAGATTGACCTGAGCAATGTGCAGTCAAAGTGTGGATCAAAAGACAACATTCGTCACAAACCAGGTAACCGTAGACATCCTCTTTAGATGCCACAGACAATCAAAGCTCAAGCTTTTTTCTTAGCGTTTTGAATGCATGTAAATAATTAGCCATTTAATTTGGTCATGAGGAATTTCACCTGCCTTTTCAAGGTGGAGGAAACATTGAGATCAGGTCTGAGAAGCTTGATTTCAAGGCTCAGTCAAAGGTCGGATCTCTGGACAACATTAAACACGTGGCTGGAGGAGGCAACAGGAGGGTAAGCCGACATGGGCTGGGAAATGATACTCAAATGATTAATTCTCCACCTCTGCTGTAGAACCTACACCCTAAAGTTAAATATGAACGTTTATAAATCCTTATCATTTTACAACCATGTCTGTGTAAGTCTTTCTCAGGTGCTCTCTGGGTTTGAATCATTTGGTTCTTTAGATAACTAGGTTTAACGAAATCCCCTGAATTAATTTAACTCCTTTAAAATCTCATCTCATTGTCCTTTGTTTTGATTCCATGAGCTTCAGAATTTGAAGACGAATGAATGTCTTGCTTATACTTGTCTCTGCATATTAAACTGGGATTAAAATGTAAACATGACATGTCTGACTCCATCTTTAATTTGAATATTTATTTGTTTACATTTGAGTTACCATCATTTTCCTTTTTGTTGAACCCATATCATTTTGTGTTTCTTTCTGTTTTGGTTGACCATGGTGTTCATTTCACCACCCATTGGCCGTCTCTAGAGAGAGAAGGGGAGAGGGGCAGATACGCCCCAAGATGAGGGCTTCCTCACCCCAGACCCCTCTGATACCCCCACCCTCTCATCTGCCAGTATGTCCCCAGAGCCCATCCTCCTCAGCAACCCCCAGATAAAGATTGAGGACTCCAGTAAGTATTCAAAATGGGCACGTGCCCAAAATAGACAGAGATATCCACATCAAATTAACTATTACTGTGCTGTCATATTTTTTTATTATATGATATTCGGAGAGTGCTCAAATATGGGGACAAATTACCATTAAAGGGTTAGTTCACCCAAAAATGAAAATTATCCCATAATTTACTCCCCCTTAAACCATCCTAGGTGTATATGACTTTCTTCTTTCAGTCAAACACATTCGCAGTTATATTAAAAAATATCCTGGCTCTTCCAAGCTTTATAATGGGAGTGAATAGTAACTGAGATTTTGAAGCCCAAAAAAGCACATCCATCCATCATAAAAGTAATCCATATGAGTCCGTGGGTACCCGACGGGTGACCCACTAATATTTGAGGTAATGGGTGGAATAATATTTACGTTTTAAAAAGATGCTTAAGTATCACAGAATGATCCTGTGTGACACTGCCGTATATTCCAAGTGTTCTGGGGGAATACGATCGGGTTTGGTAAATAACAAACCGAAATTTAATGTATTATTTAATGAAAATCCTGACCTTCACTCTTAAAAATAAAAGTTCTTTATTGGAATCGATGGTTCCACGAAGAACATTTAACATCCATGTAAACTTTTCAATGCACATAAGGTTCTTTATAGTGTAAAAGGGTTCTTCAGATTGTTAAAATGTTCTTCACACTAAGAAAAAAAATATTCTTTTAAGAACTGTTCCCTGAAAGTTTCTTTGGGGAACAACATCACTGTGTAAACCCCCTTTTTTCATGAGACTCGATTAGCATCGCAGTTCACTCCATCTCACCCAGAAAAAGCTCAGAAGTTGTGAGAAATCAAGATTAATAAATACACAACATGAAATACAACGCCTAGAAATCCCAAAGTACCTCTGTACTTTCTTCACTGAGTCAAATATCACCGGACCAGAACTCTGTTTGTCTAATGACAGTCAGAATGACAGCTGACAGATGTGAAAGCGATAACTTCTTATGACGAACACAGCGGATATATTCACCTCAGAGAAGAAAGTACGTGGATTGTATTTCATGTCGCATTTTTATTAATCTTGATTTCTTAGAACTTGTGTGCCTTTTCTGGGCAAGTCGGAGGGGCTAATAGAGTCTCACAAACGCGTTGTAAAGCCATGCACAGAAGACCAACGGCCAAGGACAGGATTTGCTTAAAATAATACATTACATTTCGGTATACCCCCAGAACACTTGATATAAATGACACGTGTCACATGGGATCATTCTGTGATATTTTTCCATCTTTTTAAAAAAGCTTGATGTTGGTCGCTGTTCACTGCCATTATATGGTCGAGTGTGTTTCGCCTATAAAAGAAAGAAGGGCACACAACACCAGTGTGAGTAATTTATGACTTTTCATTGTAGGGTGTATTGTAAGTGAAATCTACAGACATAAATAGATAAAGTGTAACAATGAAAAAATGTGTGTATAAAATATGTATTTTGGTTGTTTTCTTTACACCAATATGAAAGAAGATAAGCTACGGAAGCAAGATAATCACTTGATAAACCCATTTTCAAATAAGAACTCACTTGGTGAATTAATGTGCAGACTGGTAGATGAATCAGTAATCAACAAAGATAAAATATTTCAAATAAACTGCCTATTACTAATATTAAGCTTGCACAAGTATCTTGCGAAATGCATCTTGGGTGCCATCTCCTGGCACAGAGTGATGGGAAATCAATATTACAAATGAGCAACTGACCAAAAAATTATCACCTTTTTAAAAGAAATATTGAAAAATATGTTTAGTTTAAATTGTATTTATATTTATATAGAAACTTGTATCAAAAATCGTTTGACTTAATTTCTTATGTTTTTTTCTGCTGCTTTATCCCTTTTAACACCATCTTACACATTTTTATTGTTTGATAAATTGATTATTTATACATTGATTTTTGAGCATGTTATTATTTAGCATTTTGAGTGTACACAACAAATATTTCAGATTTTATAACATCCAAGTCCTGACATGTAGCTTTATGGCCACTAGAGAGCACCAGTGATGTCAAATAATGGAACAGCCCTCAGAATACAGGACTTAGATTAGTATTTTCTTAAACTTCCAAGAGTTTCTACTACTACATGATCCTGGATGTCTATGCTTGGTTTTATAGGAATTTTCACTCCAGAATGCTGTTAATCTCCATCCAAGAATCCCAGGTCCCCTCTGAGCCAATATCCAGTTCACCTCAGGCATTTTACTTGCGCTCATTAGCTTGTATATATTTCCTTTCCCCAGATTGAGTCGCACAAACTGATGTTCCGTGAGCAGGCCAAAGCGCGAACCGACCATGGCGCAGAAATCGTGTCTCTAGAGGAGTCGCCACATGGCCTGAGCACCGTCTCCTCTTCTGGCAGCATCAACATGGCAGACCCGCCGCAGCTTTCCACCCTCGCCGACCAGGTGTCTGCATCGCTGGCCAAGCAGGGCTTGTGATTGGACCATACCACCACCCAGCCACGCCCCCAAACCCCTCCCCTCCAGAAAAACAGAACACACACTTTCACATACCTGATGGTATTCTAACCTCTCTCTGAAAGTCATTTTATGGCCCAGAAAACAATGCCAAGTAACTTTTGGCAATTACTGTTCGATTTTGTAATACTTCAGATTTGTTACAGGCCAATGAAGCTGTTTTAACTGTGAATTATGTATGAATTTGCCTGTTCACTCTTCCTTTGCTTTAAGCAAGGGAATTTAAGAATTGGGAATTTCTTCCTGCCACCCTCCCTTGACTATATTTAGTAGCACAAAATGATGTTCATGTATTTGTATGGCTTTTGTTGACCATTTTATATTTTCTTTAGGCATGCCTGGTTTTTGGTTAGTACTGGATTTAGGACAGATCAGACAGAACCCATTTTTACTTTCAGAGAGGATTGTTCTCATTTTTAAATCAGGACAAAATTAGATAGAGATTATGATTAAGTCGCTTAGCAGTGCTTAAAATGAAAATTAGAGCATTGCATCTTGACTTTGAGAAAAAAGGAACTTAAAGCCCCACAGTCCATTTCTGAAATGATTTGCAAGGCTTACATGAAGAAAAACAGGTGCAGAACAGCTTTGTGTAGAAGCTGAAAGCTTTCTTTTCAATCTCTGTTGTGCTGTTGATCAGAGATTACACTTCACGTCTAAGATGCCCTGCAGTGAACCATGAGCTTCACAGTGCTTCAGTATTATTCTGCAGATATGGGATGTTTATGATATGAAAACAATTTTTTGTGTGCCTACTGGCAGTCTTAAATTATTGATTTGAATTATGTTAATGCCTCTCCTACTCTTTTTTTTTTTTTTTTTTTTTTTTTTTTAACTTGCATTTATATTTTTAACATAAGCATAAAGCAAATTATCTTCAAATTGTAGCTATGTGTTTACAGCAGTTTTGGACACTTATTGGTAACGCTTTACAATGAGTTTCAAGATTTTTAGCATTAAATAATGCAGTAGTCATAATGAAATAAAAATGAACAATACTTTTACAGCATTTATTAATATAGGTAAATGTTCATTTCTACATATACGAATACATTTTAACATTTCATTTATTTACTAACAATAAACTATAATAAATGAACCTAGATTATAAATTGCTGTAAAAAATCTGTTCGATTCATAATGCAATTTGGGTTAGTTCACCTAAAAATTAAATTCGTTCCAAACCCGTGTAAGACCTTCGTTCATCTTCGGAACACAAATGAAGATATTTTTGATGAAATCCAAGAGGTTTTTTATCTCCCATAGAAAGCAACAAAATTACCACATTGCCAATGTGTCTTCAACGTAAACTGCGTAGGAGACTGACAGGGAAGAGATGAAATTGTTGAATAAAGTCGTTATTTTTGTTTTGTTTTTGCGCTCAAAAAGTATTCTCGTCACTTCATAACATTAAGGTTGAAACACTGTAGTCACATTGACTATTTTAACTATGTTTTTACTACTTTTCTGGACATTGAATGTGGTAATTTCATTGCTTTCTATGGGAGATTTAAAAAAAACTCGGATTTCCTCAAAAATATCTTCATTTGTGTTCCAAAGATGAATGAAGGTCTTACGGGTGTGGAACGACATGAGGGTGAGTAATTAACCTTTAACTGATTAACTGTTATTGCAAAGTGTTGTTTAATTAATGACAGGTTGCATGTGAGAAATCTGTACATTATTTGGAAAAAAACAACCTATGCACCTGTCATTTTTTTCCATAATACTGCCAACAGTTCCTCTCTTTTCTTGCTATGACATCCAGCTCTAGCGGAGTTATCATTTTTGAGATGAATTGCCAAACTGTTGTCACACACAACTGTTGTATTGTAAATTTGCCCTCGACACATAACATCAAGATTTGTATTCTTCACAAATAACCCTCACCAGAGCACAAGCATGCCGTTAAACATTGATCTGTCGCATTTCCTCGTGAACACATCATCCGCTTCCACTTTAGAGCTGTAAAATGTTAAGTCAAGGTATTCTATTCTACTGAATGATGATGTAATGACCTTAACCAATCATATGGCTTCAATTCTCTCCCCTGCACTGTCGCAGAATGTTTAATGAGCTTTGAACCACTCCACACTATCTTTGCTCCTTGCATGCATTTCATGTAAGCAGCCTGAGATACTGCGTTGCCTCTTACATGCCTACTTACGTATATCCTGTAATCGCTGATGTGCTTATTAGGAATCTATTTAGATAGTAGTGGAAAAGAGCACTACTCGGATGGCGACCCCTGTTTCTTTGTGTTGGAGAAGGAGCTGTGTAACTACCATTAGATATTTAATGTATGTTTATTGTATGTTTATGACTGTATGTTTATGAGGACTTGAAGAAACTTAAAAAAAAAACAAAACAAAAAAAAAAACAGAAAAGTTCAGAGACCATGCCTGCAACACTTTAATCTGCATGCTGAGTTTTTACATGGATTGGCGACACGTTTCTGAACGTTTTCTGACTAGGGTGTTTTTGGAAAGGTCGGGAGAGCTTGGATGTGGGATAAGGTGTTTTGTTCCAGTTGTGATGTTGTGTTGAGGGGGGAAGTGAGTGTTTAGCAGACAGAAGAGGGAAAGAAAGTCGGTCCTTTGGTTTAAATGTCTCACTCTATAGCAGCACACCTGTGACATGGTTCTGGGTGCAATTTTGCCATCCTGTTGTCATTGACTCCATACACCATTTTTGCAGTTGTAAATTTTAGCTTGGGAATTGTGGTTGTCAATATTGTTTGTGTGTTTTATTAATAACTGGTTTACAATTATTCTTGTTGATGTACATGTGAATTTGGAAATAAAGGATATTAAGCAAATGCCTACTTTTTTTTTTTATTATACTCCAAATACTTGTACTTTAGTACATACTTGTGGTCAGAGAACATTATTCCAAAAAAGTAGGCCAAAAAAGTGTCAAGCCCAGGGACACCCAGGCAGCTGTAAAGTGGTGTTTATATACAACTCTGGAAAAAATTAAGAGACCACTGCAAGATGTGCAGTTTCTCTGGATTTATTTATATGTATCTGAGTAAAAAATGAACATTTTTCATTGATTCTACAAACTACTGTCAACATTTCTTGTAATTTTCAAATAAAAATATTGTAATTTAGAGCATTTATTTGCAGAAAATGACAACTGGTCAAAATAACAAAAAAGAGATGTCATGTTTTTAGACCTCGAATAATGCAATGAAATCAAGTTTATATTCATTTTTAAACAACACAATACTAATGTTTTAACTTGGGATGAGTTCAGAAATCAATATTTGGTGGAATAACCCTGATTTCCAGTCACAGCTTTCATGGGTCTTGGCATGCTCACTATCAGCCAGTCACATTGCTGTTGGGCAACTTTATGCCACTCATGGTGAAAAAAAAAAAAAAAAAAAATCAAGCAGCTTGGCTTTATATAATGGCTGGTGACCCTCTTGCTTACATTCCATAGGGTTTCAGTGGGGTTCAGGTCTGGAGATTGTGATGGCCATGACAGAGCCTTGAGCTGGTGGTCCTCCAACCACACCTTGTTGGGGAACATTGTCAGAGCAGAAGGAAGCAATTTTTCTTTCAGGATAATCTTGTACGTGGCTTGAGTTTTGTATCCTTCACAAAGACGTACAGTGCCCAGCATAAATGAGTACACCCCCTCTGAAACTTCTGAAAGTCAGCAATTACTCAATTACTTAGAAGACATGTTAGGGTTCTTTAGAGATATAATGTTCCAGCAAGTCTGCTTAATCAATTACCAAAGAAGCTTGTCAAAATTATTCAGGAAAATAAGATTTTCTTATCAAGGTGATAAAATGTTGTGTAGCAAAAATTAGTACATCCTCCTAAAAGTTACTAAATAAAACGAAATAAAAATGTTCTGGTGTAAGTTTAAGGCAATGTTTGATCAACAGGTATGTTGAACTAAAACATTTAAAGAGGAGTAATTTCTTGACAATTAAAAGTGTTATATAGCCCACTGAATCATTCTCAGACTTAATCGTGACAACAATGGAAACACTTGGGAGAGAACTGTCAGGAGACTTATTTCTTAGCACAAAAGAGGACAGTGGTACAAGAGGATTACCAAATCATTGTTTTAAGTGTGAAAATATAGCAAAAGTAACACAGAAATTCAAAAACAATGGACTTGTGACAAGGCCCCTGAAATAACCAGGCCTTCATTCTAAGCTTTCATTTAGTGATGAGGGATTTTTTTGCTAGACAAAGAGCAGGAGAAATACCAAGCGAGTGTCTCAGAGCCAGCAAAAGCTATGGAAAGAGTGACTGTTTATCTCACAGAGTAAGATGCAGCCTGCAGAAATGACATGCATGGTTGTTGTTCTCACTGGAACTACCTACTGTAGCCAAAGCACAAAGTCAGTTAGCCATTTCCAAAGCCCATATTTACAAAATATAGATTCTGGGAATCAATACTCTGGTCTCATGAGACTAAATTAATCATTTTGGATCTAACAGCATCCAAAATGTTCTGGTGTTGCTAGAGGAGGAGTACAGTGAGAAGTGCCTGGTTCCCACAGTAAAGTTCAGTGGTAGTAAAGCTCTTATATAGGGATGTATGAGTGCTGAAGGTGTGAGGGAGTTGTGCTTTATCAATGCTGTCATGAATTCCCACACCACTGTGTAATTTAATACACAAACTTGAAACAGAAGATGTTACCCTTTCCTCATTCCCTGCATTGTTGGGCATTTTTTCAACATGACAATGAGGATATGCATTCTTCCAAGGTGAGAATCCTTCTGTGGACATGTATTGCACTCAATCTTAACACTCTTGAGCACCTGTAGGGGATTCTGCAGAGATGAGCAACACTCCCCATTAAAGATCAGGGCATTTAAGGAGCTCATCATCCAGGAGTTAAACAGGACAGATGTGACAATTTGTCATGAACTTGTACACTCCGTGCCAAGAAGGGTCAGTGCAGTATATTCAAAATTATGGAGGGCATACTAAGTACTAGAATATTATACATTTGTTGAATTAAATCTAGGGTGTACTCATTTCTGCAATCCTTAAACAAAATTGGCTAATTTACTTATTTTATGGCTATTAATGACATATATTTCTCAGTTTTTATGTATATGTTTAATAAATTTTAGTTTTGCCATCTTTCCATGAATTGTATTAGTGATCATAAAGAAAATACATCTTTTGTATTTGTTCAGAGGGGGTGTACTCATTTATGCTGTGCACTGTATCTGCTCGATTCTAGCCTTACTGAAGAACCACCAATCCTCCACCAAATTTCACAGTGGGTGTGAGAGACTGTGGGTTGTAGGCCTCTCCAGGTCTCTGTCTAATCATTAGAGGACCAGGTGTTGGGCAAAGCTGAAAACTGGATTTATCAGAGAAGATCAGAATCAGGCAGATGCGTCTTCTCAAAAGGGTTTCAGTTTCAGGACGGAAGTAGTCCTCCATAATTATTTGCAAACGTTCAAGTCTGCCTCCATACTGCTATGTAACCACTTCATGATCGAATCAACTCCTGCCTCATTTCCTCATAACTGAATATGCAATTTCTCTCACACCGTGTCTACAACAGGCGCAAATGTTGTTGCGTCACGTCGTAACAGCATCAAAGTGACCATTACAAATCCATTTGTCCTGTTATCAGAAGTAGCGCAAGTGCTTTGAGTACACATACATTGTAGATTATAATGGATATATATATACACTGATTATAATGGCTTCTACTGGCTTTTGTCGTGCCGCGCTGTTCGCGTGTCAGAATCTTTACAATACAGGGACAATATGTCATAGCTGCGTCTAATCAAAGTTCCTTTAAGACAAGTCATTTCACTCGGCAGCCATCTTTGAAATGCCTCTCGGGCATGCAAGTGCAGCTCCTATCTCTTTGAAATCCAAAGCTGTTTGCCAAGCTGTCAATTAAATTTCATATTTGAAATCACCAATGAAATCTGACAACAACCATCTCATAAATTTTGTTTCTAAACGCTCGAATCATGACAAAAAACTGTATTTTTCAGGCTGGATCAAGCTAATGTGCATTCAGCGCGCGTCTGACTGTTTCTGCAGCGATGTGATGACTTTACCAATCGGCGATTGGTTCTTATTTAGAAGGCGGGACTTATTCCGCCACATTGCGTGTTGCACTTTCTCCCATTCAAAAGCAAACGATTGGCGCGTTTTTGGTCTAATTTCGAAGGCTGCGTCCTCCGAGGTCGATTTTGAAGGCTGCATAAGTCATCAAAGATGTCTTATTTAAGAAAGGTAACCGTAATAAATTGACTGTTATTCCTCGTAAGGTGTAAAATAACGTAATTTCTTTCTTACTTTGCAATCTAACAGTTACTTTTCTTACATGAGACCGCCTCGATGACGTATGCAGCCTTCAAATGCGACCTCCGGAGGACACGGCTTTCAAAAAGAGACTTAGCGATGGTTTCAGGGTAAATCACGTTGACAGCGTTGCATCACAAACAATGAGACATACAATCAGAATGGAGTTTGATTTGATTTAATGGTACTATTTACAAAAAGGTGTTTTTGTTTTACTTTTTTCTGCAAATGATTTAACTTCTGAAACAGTCCAAATTACAATGAAACCTGTCTCAAATAGCTATGAAGAGAAAGACACATCAAAGAAATAAAAAAAGACATTGTGATTGTATGAAAAAGAAAGAGACAGGGCCACAACAATAATGTTGAGTTGCATAGCAAGTAGATTCTTGAAGGGGCGACAGTGCTGAGTAAGAACACTAATATGGGGTCACATAAACATCGACTAAGTGAAGGAAAAACAGACACCTTGCTAACACAAGACTCCGTAAAACTGCATAACCTGAGAAGGGCAGGTCTGTGTGAAACATCTGGCTCCTTTAAGAAGGAATACAAAGTACAATCTCAACAGATGATGTCGAAAGATCCTGGAACATTTAAGGACCTAAACTAATGTGCACTAAAGGCTTTGTTTTGCAGAGCTTGCAATTTTCCCATTACATTGTGATACATGATGTCATGAACATTAGCATACTCCAAATGCTGGTGGGAAATTATTAAAAAGAAAGAGAAAAGGGGAGGGTTGAGGAAGAGAACAAGATATTGACGCCCTGTGAAGTGCTTTTTAACTGAGGAGAATATCTCTGCTTGATGCATGACCATCAACTGAGAATAATGCGGCAAGTATTTTCGACAGGTTTTGGTTCGTCACTTCACAACACAAGCATACATATATAACAAGTCAGCAGAGAGGCACCCTTTGGTCAAGCCCTCTTTAAGTCTGCTACACAGTGCACTACATAGTGTTCACCTGACAGGTTAGAATACCACACTAAGTCCCAATGATATATTTAGCTGACTATGAAAACATTTATGGAAACAACTTTCATACATCTCGTTTACATTTTTCGTTTTAGAAGACAGGTTTAGCTTTCTATGTTCGGTAATGTTCACTAAAAACTGTGAAAATAATTGGCTGATGTTTGAATATCAAACAACAGAAGTCCCGACAGAATCTTTTTTTTTTTTTGTTTTGTTTTTTTTGTTTTGATTAGTATGAGTTTCTTCTCAATTAATGCCATAGGAGGTGTGGTTTTAAGGTTGTTCCCATTAGTGGGTGGGCTTTAATCAGTCCGTCGTCACGGCGAGGAAGCGTCACTCTCTGACTCCGCCCTGCAGTGGGCGTCGGCTCTGAGGCCTGTAGGAAAGCTCAGTTGATCCTTGTCAATCTCAGGCTCCATTACTGGGTCCTCAGGCAAAGGAAAACTCCGGAGTTCCCATGGCTGGACCGTCTGCCAGGAAAACATGCAGAGTGTTAAGAACAGCATATGCAGTAAAGAAATCGAAACGATGGACAAATCTATTTTCAGCGCTTTTCAAGGGTCACCCAGTTTTTCAGCACCCTTGGTTCTGCAAGAGTTTTTCCCATGCATTTTCTCAATAGGCATTAAAAATATTTAAGGTCCAAATTGCAGTTTCAGTGCAGCTTCAAAGGGTTCTACTCGATCCCAGATGAGGAATAAGGGTCTTGTCTAGCGAAACGATCTTTTCTAAAAAAATAAAAAAAATGTATATACTTTTTAACCACAAATGCTCGTCTTGCACTGCTCTGCGATGCGCCACACATTACTTAATCACGTTGGAAAGGTCACGAATGACGTAGGCGGAAGTACCGCGGTAGGGCGAAAAACTCCATCTCGCTTTGTAAACACTTGCTTGGTATTTTTATTTTAGAAAATGGCCGATCGTTTTGCTAGATAAGACCCTTATTCCTCGTCTGGGATCGTGTAGAGCCCTTTGAAGCTGCACTGAACTGCAATTTGGACCTTCAACCCGTTGAACCCCAGTGAAGTCCCACTATATGGAGAAAAATCCTGGAATGTTTTCCTCAAAAATCATAATTTCTTTTCATCTGAAGAAAGAAAGACAAACATCTTGGATGACATGAGGGTGAGTAAATTATCAGGAAATTTTAATTCTGAAACTAATCCTTTAAATTGATCACATGTGAGTAGCGAAATCTATCTTACACTTTCTTATTTGACACTGAAATTAAAATGGGCTGCCTTTACAATTTCCGCAATTTGGCTCTATTTGTTAGTTTTATCATTTATTCTTCAGATACTATCCATATTCGTCAGATACTATCCATATTGAAATTAAATCAAAGTATACGGAAGATTGGTGTGCATATGGTAGCTCATGTAGGTCAAAAAGCTCATGAGGTGAATCGTTAGTATAACACAATATTGGCAATCACAGACATTCGCATTCAGACGGGATTAGATTTCTCAGAGGACCAAGAGTTTGCCGAAAAACAGTAGGTAATTTGCTCCTGAATTTTTACAGAGGTTGTATGAGAAAAACACAGACATGGCAGTTTTAGACGGGATTAAAATCTCAAATTATGTCTGTGAAACGTAAATTTCTCTAATGTACCCCTGTAAAACTAGTCCCGTCCGAATACAGCTTTACTCATGTATAGAGAAGAAACAACGCAACCTCTGCGTCTATTTTCAGGCCTTCCCACTTAGGTCTCTCCAGCACTGGAAAGATTTTCTAATATTAATGCGGATCCTAAAGCTCTTTACCCTTCTTTTTCCAGTGATATTCCTCTGAGCTTTTCTCTTTTGTAATGTCTCTCAGCCATTACTCTTTCTACAGTCTTTCTTCAAATCTCCTTCTTGCTCACTCTCCTCCCCCATCATGAGTGGACACGCCCCCTACTGCTGATTGGCTACAAGTGTGTTGTGCTGCTCGGACAGATCCACTTTCAACAGCGTTTCTCAGAAATCGCTTACTGCACCTTTAAATGTTAGATATATAACGATGAAGGTAAAATTTTTCACGTAATTCAAGCTGCAAAAGTGGCGATGAGACAAACTTTAGAAAGATTTGGATTTTGATTTTTACTTTTTACTGTTAAAAACTAGGGCTTGCAAAAGAATAATCCAGATTAACTTCAGGCTGTTCTTTAGAAAGCAGAATGTAAAATAAAAGTGCATTTCTCAATTTAAATGCATTTTTCTATGGAGAAAATGAATATGATTTAATTTCTGGACTGCTGAGCACAGTTGAACAGCCTGAGGACGTGTGTATGTTACCTTCTCCTCAAAGGTGCAGTCTGAAGTGGAGCCGCACGTGTCTTCACTGTACAGCAGTCTGTTTGTGTCTCTGGTGTACGGTGTGTGTGCGTCGCGCGAGCAGGGCGTGTCGGGGCTGGGCGGGCTCAGGGGTGACGGCACTGGCCCGTAGTCCTGCAGGAGGTGGAAGTGACTTCCGTCTGGGGAAGAGGGCTGGGGCGTTGAAGGGTTCGTTCCGACTATTGATGGTGTCGTTCGCCCGTCCAGGGATTTATAGGACCTGAGGGATGACATGGTTAACTACAAACTCAATATCAGGAAAAATGCAAAATCAGGTAGGACAAGTACCTGCTGCCTCTCCTCTTGGCGGGTGCGAGAGCCGTCCATCGCCAGCGAGAGCGTTCCTGCTCCTCACACGGCTGATGGAGTTTAGAAAACATGGCATCTGAAAGGTCCTCCACCTACAAGGAGAAATCATTAGGTGACATCACTAATAAGGACTGACAATAGCTTGATTTGGAATATATCTGAAATGCTTGAAGAGAAAAAAGATGGATGTTTTACCGGAATGTTATCATCTTCCTCTGCCAGCGGTTGGGCTAAAGTGTCCACTTCCCTCCATCTGAACAGAGTAGAGATTTTTTTTTATACATTATATAATAGATATTACATTAAATATATAATAGATATTATATTGTAGATAATTCAGCTTAAATGAATTAACAGCAGCATTGTGAACGACTTAGAGACACACCTGGGTGTGAGAATTTCTTTGTACTGAAGTTTCTCCACTCTGGTGGTGGCGGCCACTGACATGGGAATGACAATGTTGTTGATATCAAACGGACTCTCGCCTCTTCTCCTCCGTATGGGCTGTAGAAAAGAACAAAAATACATGTAATAAATGAAAAGTGATCACATGAGCTAGTCTGTACCCTCAATCCACTAGTTGGCAACAATTGCCTGGCCTGTTGTTTCACAGTTGAAAAGGAAATAGATGAGACGGAACAACAACGATTTACTAGAGATGTATGTATACGCTAAACATTCACATCAAAACTGAAGTGATTCGGGCTTTAGAAGGAAGCTGCCTATGTAGACAATAGACAACAATACTGCTCACTAACAATATATCTCCAGAATTCAAATTTGAGACTTTTTAAAGGGTTAGTTCACCCAAAAATGAAAATAACGTCATTTATTACTCACTCTCATGTCGTTCTACAGCCGTAAGACCTTCGTTCATCTTCGGAACACAAATTAAGATGTTGTTGATGAAATCCGATGGCCTCTATTGAGAGCAAAGCCATTCAAACTCTCAAGGTCCATAAAGGTACTAAAAACATACTTGAATCAGCTCATGTGGAGTTCAGTGGTTCTATCTTAATATTATAAAGTGACAAGGATATTTTTTGTGTGCCAAAAAACAAAATAAAGACTTTTCAACAATATCTATATGAGCCGATTTCAAAACACCGCTTCAGAGCTTTACGAATCAAATCAGTGAATCGGAGCGTCAAAGTCACGTGATTTCAGCAGTTTAGCCGTTTGATAGGAGACCCGAATCACTAATACGAAAACAAAATATTCATAAAGCTCAGAAGCTTCATGAAGCAGTGTTTTGAAATCGGCCCATATAGATATTGTTGAAAAATTGTTATTTTGTTTTTTTGGTGCACAAAAAGTATTCTTGTCGCTTTATAATATTAAGATAGAATCACTGAACTCACATGAACTGTTTCAAATATGTTTTTAGTACCTTTATGGGCCTTGAGAGTTTGAATGGCTTTACTCTCAATAGAGGCCTCACTGAGCCATCGGATTTCATCAACAATATCTTAATTTGTATTCCGAAGATGAACGAAGGTCTTACGGCTGTAGAACGACATGAGGGCGAGTAATAAATGACATTATTTTCATTTTTGGGTGAACTAAAACTTTAAGACCATTTTTAAGGCCTGCACAAATAAAATTATTATTCTATGTCCACTCAGAACAAACCCATACAATCTCATACAATTAGTAGTTAAAATACTCAAGGCATGTTTTATTCAATACATATATATGTGTTAATACATTAAATACCAATTAGAGGTCGACCTGTATTTTACTGATATGATGATAATCTGTTTAACAAAAGGCAATAGAAATATTATTGTGCTCAAACTAGTAAAATCTATTTTGAATGTGTGAATGTTCTTAGTCAGAAAGAAGCCACAAGAGTTTGTTGAATTGTATGCCAGATACAGTATATTGTGTAACCAAAACATCAATAATATCCAGAAAAACATTGTAAGCATAATGCAGGATTTTTTATTATAAACAAGCCTGAAACACACAGTCTTATTTTAAAATGTCTATGCTTTACTACTTCCAGCTGCTCATTCAAAAAGATTAGTGCGATAAAATATGCACTCTTACAACCAAACATCAGAACGTGCAAAAGTGGCACATTTTGAAGGTTCACATTTAAACCATCGCCATCGCATTTTTCTGTCCTCAAATTGAAGCCCTCTTATATGATAATTAAGACTTTTTGATAAAACTGAATTTAGGACTTTTAAGTACCCTGCTCTAAGATTTATATTTGGCATTTTTTGGCTTTTATTATCGATAGTATAATGGCAAGAAAGGGGGACGGGATTGGAAAGGACCACAAGCTGGGTTTTGAATTCTGAAGTCACTCAAAGTTCAACTGTGCCACGTTCCAGAGTGTTATCGGCTGGAAATAATGAACATACCACACTGTTTCCCAGAGGAGTGCTGCTCTCAATGGGGAGGGAGAGCTGTCTGGTCAAGGGACTGGTGTTAGAGGAGTGAAGGCTGGACAGAGATGGACATGGACTGCCTGCATCCATCATGACCTTTGGTGCTATATGAGAAGAGGAAATATATACACAGATATAAGACACTGATATGTGCTCAACATTTAATTTCAAAACTTAGGACATTGAGCTTGTGAAGTGGTCTCACTGAGAAGCTTGGTATACCTAGAGTCAGAAATTAATTTATGGAAATTTTCTCCACTGGAATTGATCAATTTTAATTATTACCTTATTAAATATGTGTTATCAACAAAAGCCATCTTTACACTGCAAAGGTGGCACAAAAGCTGCCATGACATGGCATTTATGTTTATTTGCACAGACTGTTTAATGCTGCCCACAGGTAGTATAAATGTATTCACAATATACTTCCTCAGAGAGGAATTTACAATTGCATAATGATATGACATTAATGTAATTTTAAATAGCATACCTAAAGTATATAATGGTAAAAAACAAACTAATTACAGGGTAGGGCTGCAATATTATGACAAAAATAATTAGTCAATTATTGCCCTTAATATCATAATAATGATTATTAAAGAGAATACTTTTTTTTTTCTCCCAATTTATCCTTAAAATTCTGTTTTCACTGGATTTATTCGCCGGGGACAAGCGCTTTAGACTGGTCATTCATGCACTCAACGGATACATGTGATTGTTTATAATGCTCAATATTGTTTCTAAACTGCCTGAAACGCCTCGATCATTGTCTTGAGTTTTCTTCCGGGAACAAACACGAACAAAATATTCCTCATTTAAATAATTCCCATCCAAAGCAAACTCAAAAACAAGGGCAGGGCCTGGTTGAGTTAGTTAGTAGTGTGTTGAAACTCATGGTTATGGTAAGTTTTCCCAAACACGCTGGAAGAGGTTGACCAATCAAAACACACGGTTCCAGCCGACCAATCAGAGCACATTGTGCTTTCTGGAAAGAGGAGCTTCATACAGACAGGAACTAAACAGCGTGTTACTGACAGTCCAGGAAGAGAGGAGCTGCAACAATGTCAAATATGTGAAAATAGTGTGTTTTTTGAACATTCAAGCATGAAAACTATTCTAGTAGACCCTGATATTAAAAAGACTTTTGAAAAAGGGGCATAATAGGACCACTTTAAGACATGAGCTGCTTTTCCACCATCAGGCCAAACGGTTCTAAGAATGGTAAAAAACGGTTCCAGTTATATTTCCACTTGAGATTGGTTCGGCACGGTACAATTACAAACTGTTCAGAATTCTCAGCTAACTGTGCTGAACCGTGCTGGTATAATGCGTGTAATGACGTCGCCACTCCAAGCAGGCCAAGAGTGCTATGAGCAAAATAAACAAGTTAATAATAAAATTAAAAGAAATATCCGATAATCCTCCATAACACGGTGGCTATTTACATCTCATAACGTCTGTAAACTATTGCGTTACCAAAGCAACGATTGACGAATTAGTAATACATTCAAAAGAGCTTTGTTATCAGCTCCACAGTGGGAAATGAAACCATATTCGTACTGGCTGGCCCGGATCGGCACGGAATGGAACAGTTAAGCCAGACGGTGGAAAAGTGGCTATATTTAGGCTCATTTTTCTGTAGAAAACAGCGCACTCACAGTCTGCTCTGTCCAGTGAGTGCTCTCTGACTCTCTTCCTGCTGTGACTCCGGTCCAGCACACGATCCGCCCTGCAGGGTGTGAGTGTGTCCGGCTTTGGGACACAAGAGATGTTGTCCACCTGCTGCCTGTGCAGCTTCTCCAGCCTGCTCTTGTGACGGGCCAATCCTAACAGAGAGAACGAATTAAAAATGAATGACTTTGGTCACTTTCTCGCAGTCGTGAGTATCAACATGTTTGTGTACTTACGGACTGCGGCCGCATGCGAATTTGACAGTCTGAATTTGTGTTTAGAGAGGAAGGATGATGACGAGGATGGTGTGATGGAAAGCTTGTGTTTGAGAGAGATCTTCTTGAGCGGCTTGATCCTGTCAAAGGGGCGAGTCTGCCAATGAGACCTCAACACCTTCTGCAACTGTAAGCTAAGAGCCACGTCTGAGAGACCAACCAGAGGAGGAAAAAAAGATTCAAGACAGAATTGTTAGAATTAATGACATTTTATCACATCTAGGACTGCACCAAGTAATTGATAAAATCGATAGTCTGTGGATTGTGAATTTCAGACAATAACATTAAAGTGCTTAAAAACCTCTTAGGCCGTTTACACCTAGTATTAAGATGCATTTTGGTCAATCGGATCACAAGTGGACGACGCTAAATACAGGTGTAAACGGGGTCTAAAACGTTTTGAGCTTGTCCACTTTTGACCACTTCCAGAGGTAGTCGAAAACACATTTGACCGGATTGCTTTTGTAGTGTAAACACTCATGTAGTCGAATAATGCTACTAATGCGTGCCACTAAAGACACCTTCTCTCCGCTGACTGACCTAATGTGTAAACATTATGGGAAGCGCGCTAGCCAGACAGGATTTAAACTCTGTCCGCTGAAGACAAAAGTTTGGTTTGAAGAAGAAAAAATGTACCAAGCACAATGTTCTCTCACCATTCCTGATTTCTAACCTGCACTCACTGCGTTCAGCCGGTCTTGCGGCTGTCAGAGCAGAAACCAAAGCTGAGGCTCTCTTTGTTTTTCCATCATCTCTGGGCGCTTTCATATGGAAACTGAGCAAGCTTATTTTGCCCATTAGATTGAAATATCTGAAAAATCCCATACATTTACCCGCCCATAGACCCTCCCCCCAAAGAAATCAGGACAGAAGTGGTTGAAAGTGGACAAAAGAGAGATTAAAACACCAGGTGTAAACAGGTATGTGTCTCCCTCGTCTACTTGTGATCCAAGCGATCAAAACGCATCTTAATACCAGGTGTAAACAGGGCCTAAGTTTGTAGTTTGGTTACTTCTTTAAAACGTTCAGCTGTTTTTGTAAGAATTGTATACAGTAATTTGTAATAATTTTATACATTTTACTAATAAATATATATATGTGTGTGTGTGTGTGTGTGTGTGTATCTACATCTCACCCGATTGCAAGGACAGAACGGGGTGGATGCTGCGGTCTTGTTGTGCGATTTTTTCCAGCAGAGGGCGATCATAAGGTAAGTCTGGTTTGGGGAGGGGACGAGCAATCCCACACATGACACATGAGCCGTTGACCTCACATACTTGTGGAGGTGAAAACATTGCTCTCTGAACCTGATAAATGAAGGAAACTCACTTCAGACACACTTCAAAATCAGCAAAAAAGATGCTCCTGGAATATTAATACATTTGTACCAACAAACTTCACACACCTTGCCGTTGAGATTGTGGAAAGTGTTTGGGTGGATTAGACGTCGTCTCCTGCAGGTCACCAGCGGGCGTGTTCGCGCGGACGTAGAGCTGCTGTCTAGACTCGAAGGGCATGTGTCTGACATTTCTGCCACACGACTGAAATAAGAAAATGTGAAAACAAGCTAATGGTTAATATGACATTATGATACAAGACACCACTGCATTCAACCAGTCTAGGTTTATTTTTCAATAATGGCTGGTTAATAATGCTAATATAATGTTAATATAAAGTCTTTAGGTCCTGTTTATATTAGATGTCTAGATGTACTTGCATCAAAAAAGCAGCTGATAGGCATGTACTTATTTGTACTTAATGTACTTATATTTAAAGTATAAAGTGTGTATGTGTATATATTAGGGCTGTCAAGCGATTAAAAGTTTTAATCTAATTAATTACACAATGTGGCGATTAATCAAATTTGGCTGAGAAATTACCCCCAAAAGATCATTTAAAGTCATTATTGTGTTAAATGAGAAAAGCATCAAATTGACATTACAAAAAGTAGCTTTAGAATTTTTTTTTTAATTCAACATAGAATTTATTACACAAACTTTTAGGCTTCAACGGCCATGAGGGTGAGTAAATGATGACAGAATTTTCATTTTTTTAATGAAATGATACTCTTTATAAGAAACTAAAATTGCCAGTAGGTGGCTGTCTAAATGAGTGAGTCACTGAGTAAATCATTTATTTGATTCATTCAAACAGCTGATTCATTCAGGAATTAAGTAAATGGCTTTCTTTATGCATCGGCCATTGAATCAAGATTCATTCAGAAATGAAACACTGTGTTGCTTAGAGACGCACAACAGTTCTGCTATGGCTTCACAGGTAATATTTTCATTGGCAAAATTGAGCAAAAACAGACAATATTGTATCTAAAATATTGTGTATAAAATCAATATCACATTTGCACTCGTGCTATTTGCGACAAAAACAGCACTCATGTGATATTGCTATATCATATGATATAAATACAGACAAAAACTCATACTGGCCATTTTTGCTCTGATATCTTAAATTTTAGGACATATAACTGCATTCTATAGAATACATCATGCAATAAGTTGCTGCCCTGCATCATGTTCAACACTGATCAACTGTATGAAATGTAAGATGACCTATGAAGGTGTGGTAAATTATTTTAATGTTATTTTTCCATAACTACTGAATTGAATTAATGCATTAAATCGACAGCCCTAGTATGACTAATATATATATATATATATATATATATATATATAGTGCTGCTGTGATGTGTTTATCTGATCTAATCTCCACAATAAGTGCATTAATTTAAATGTTAGCACATAGTAGTTAAAGACAGTTAATATAAACTGGGTCTAGTTATAATAATGTGTTAGCATACGGTAACAACAACTTATATTAAATTAAAATATTTACTCCAACACAATATGACATATTAGCATTTTGTAAGAACCTGAAAGATGTGTTTGTCAAATGAGACTGGGATTCTGTGAAATTCTGGGATGTTGGTGAGTTCAGGACATTCTCAGTCTCCATCATGGTTCTCTGGAAGGAAGGGGCAGAGTCTCCCAGCTCCACAGGACCCTGTAGAGAGAGTATGTGGGAAAAAAAACTTTATATACAGATTAATTAACAGTTATTCCCATTAAACTAATTCCCAACATTCCTGACACTGGATGCTGTTTTGTTTTTCTTATAACACAAACACTTTCTATCTCACACAGACTGCAGATATCAAGCGTCTGCTAACCTTGCTGGCGCGGAGTTGGCGGTAGATGTCGACCTGCTGTCGAATGCGGTACTCCAGGTCTGATATCTGAGCCTGCAGCCATGTCCAGTGACTGATAATGGTGGCTCTTTCCCTGGCAAACCGGCCTTCTGCTCTTCTCCATCTGAGAGAGAAAAGTGAACAATCCAGTTAAACATGTTTTAAGTTAGACATTTAGTCGTTTAGCTAACTAGGAGAGTCATTAGAGGCTTAGTTCTTACGGTCTGTTTACTTCAGTGAGTAGAAACTGGCTGTGACGACACAGATAAAACAAACAGGAAACCCTTTAAATTGTTCTCTGTAACTTTTCCAGCCCTGATGGTCCAGATTACAGACAAAAATCAATCATTTTGACTGTAATAATGATGCATAACACATAGAGGGCACTGTTAAACACATTCAGCACAGAAACCCATCTAGGCATGTCACTTACAGATGCCACAATATACTTCATCCCTTTTTTTTAAATATAGCCATAGTCTTTATGTCACAGCCCTGCAAATCCACATTTGCCAGCTTGAACCACTTCCTTTGCAACTAAGAGATGACAGGAAAGGGAAATAATGCAAGACTAGGGGAAGGCAATAAGACCAAAATATCACAATAGGAGTATTTTTATCTCACAATAACCATATATATCATGATATAGTTATTTTTACTGGAAATAAGGTTATGATGCCAAAATTTCAGATGACACTGAAATATCACAATTATACATTCTACACAAAACTAGCCTTACTAATATAAGTAAAAGGTTAAAGCTAACTGAGGAGTGAAGACAAGTAAACAGTCAGTAATAAAATCAAAACAAAGAATCTAATTACAAGCAATAGGACAAAAAGTGAAATAAAGAGTGGTCTATCTAATATTAGTAATAATGCAGTAATAAATACTACAGAAAATGAATAATCAAATGTTAAATAGCCTTCAGAGTATGAATTAAACACACAATGATTCTTACTAAAGCTGCAGTGAGTGATTTTCTATTTTTCTTTTGTTGTTTGATTATATTTAAAGACAGACAGCAACAGGCTGCTGTCATTTTGAGACCTAACGAACAAATCCAATATACTGGTTCACATCCAATTTTACCCTATTTGTTTATGACTGCGTTCGCGTGAATACTCGCCAAAACAGGCATTTTGACATAAATGGTGAAATACTCACAAAGTTAAGCACAATAAATGGGGAAAAAGAACAATTCATTACTCACACCGTGTGAAAAAACGTCTGTCAGATTGGCGTGTAAGTACCAAATTGAATTCTGTTATAATTTATATTTGCGCTTGAGTTTAAACTGGCAAGGCTTAAAAAATGCATTAAAAAATGATCAACTTTCATGACGACGCAACACTGCATTGTGAGTCATGTGGGCGTAACCAATAATCCATAATCCAAATAAGTCAAAAATTCCTACTGTTTTTTCAAATTTCTACCATTTTTGTGTGTGTGTGTGTGTGTGTGTTTGTCAACCTGTATACATAAGATCATTACAATCCATGATATGCCATTGCTAGTTGGAAGGTTTGATACCTTAGTGGGAGGACAAGCTTTTTATTGGGCAAAAACCTGTGTAGTGCGAGATTTTAGTCAACATTTGAAAGAGAACATTCTCGAGCAAGGTGTATTTTTGTGTGATGGGGTAGTATTGTGACTACAGACATGTTCATGCTGGTCTATCAGGGTTTCATGACACTACACTCTTACACAAAAGCACACCATGGTAAAAGGCCCTCTCAGCACATTCCCACGGTGTCATGCCTCAGTATACACAGAGCACATCCTCATACGGTCATATATGCCTACGTGGAACCCGGCAACTCGTGGTAAGAAAGATAAATGGAGTGGAAATTTACATGTGCCCTGTTAAGCCCTCTGAACCACCGGCACACATGGGATAATCAAAAATATTACACTGCTCACTGGAATACTCTTTTCTGACCTGAGGTCAAATGTTTTTGTACAATGATCGTATAATGACTGTATAATTGATTGAGTTGCACACCCAAGTCTTCTGTGTTATGCTGTTGTCTCCTCACAAAATACATCAAATTTAAACTCAAATTAACATTTAACATCTATTTATTTAATAAATTAACAACTAAACATGTAAAAAATGTATAACGTACAGTCAGATGATCACATAACATTTATTTTGTGTTAATGATTCATTAACATTATCCCTTCCATGTAGAATAATTTCAAAATCCAGGCCTACAGAGGGCGACATTGAGTCTTGCTCCAAATAAAGTGACCAAATTATTCATGCTAATTTGCTGCAGTCCATTTAAGGGGCGCCACTCTAAACTTTCAGCATGCAAAATTTCTTAGGACACCGCAACGGTCGTCATGGAATGAAAATTGTAGTGTGACGGTCTATTTAGCCTTTAGCCACTGCAACGGTTGTTATTTTACGTCACACTCTGTGGGATCTTTTTTTTAAAAAACAATTCAATTTAATTCAACATATAATATCCATCCAAATGTAAAAATATGCAATCTACTAAACTTTAGTGCAACACTGCAAGTTTGCGTTCTTTTATTTCAACTTATGCCAGGTTCAGACTACACGATATCAGCCTGATTCACACAATGTTTGACATGAGATTCGTAAACAACAATGGGAGTCGGGACACAAGAATCGATTGTTTTATCTCGTATAGTGTGTCATAGTGAACGACAACCGACGCCGCTTCTGCGACACTTCACGACGTCCCGACAGAAAGCCTAGCATGTTTCATTTTTTACAGGTCCTCCACGAGGGGTTCCGTCACATCTGTGAAGCTGACCAATAGGAGAACAGAAGCTCTTTCGAATACACAGCTTTCAAACATGGCGAAACGAAAGAGAGCCGATGGTATTGGTGCTGCTAGGTGGAATTACACAATGGAAGAAAGGTTCATGGAGCTACAGCAACAACACTCAATCCTTGATGATTGTTTCCTCGAGGGACTACCATGACAGAATGAAAAAAGATAAATGCTGGGGAACGTTCCGGAATTAGCATTAAGCTAACACGCCGCTTTGGTAGCCATTGTTTGTTTACACCCTTGTTTCCGGAAGTCAGTCACTAGTTCCGCCTTCTCGATGACATCACGCATTTCATTAAAGACGGCGAGTGATGATTGGTCGGGAAGCAACGTGTAGTCTGACACGTTTTATGTTCACAACACAAGAATTTAGGAGTTACAGTGCATTCACACGGGGCATCTGCGTTAATGCTTCTCATTTACTTTAAGTGGGTGACTTCATGCATTGCCGAACTGAATTGTGAGTTCCGCTGCGTTGCGTCACTGGCGTTGCTCGCAGCATAAGTTGAAAATTTTTCAACTTTAAGCGCCAATGTAGGTGGCCGGTCGCATCAGCACCAAGCTTCAGACTCCGTCAAGTGTCGACGCCGACGCCCCATGTGAATGCGGCGTTATAATCGCATAATCTGACACAGTGACTATTGTAACAGACAAAAACATAGTGTAGTCTGACCCCGGCATAAGATGTCATGCCAAGACCATCAAATTTTATTGGTCATACATCTTCCCAGCCATGACTATTCACTATATAACAATTGCTTGATTGTTGTCATTCCTCTGTCTACTCTTCCATACGTGCACGTGTGCGTTTGGACGACGTGGAGGACGACGTGGAGGACGACAACAACAAAGGAGTCGTCCTCCCTCACTGTGCCTGCTGTGAAGTGAATCATCTCGTAATTGTGTTTCATAAATCACATTGGGCTGATGGAGGGAGTACAAAGACAGAGTCATTTAGTGTTCTGCTGCCTTTGTTCTTAGGTTTCAGACTGTGAGACAGAGGGACTGGATGAATTAAACACAGATAAATACAAGCCGACTGACACGCTGGCTTATCAAACTGTTTTATATGGAGGCCTGCCTAATATTCTTCACTCATACAGATCCAAGGTTGCACTGTATTTTAGGTTAAAGCGAGAATGAAAGCACTTATAACGGGGGGATGAATTTCTGATACAACTTTGTGACTAGTGAGTCAAGTGAGCTTTTTTTGCTGTCTACTGCCTGCATAGGCAGTTGCCTTTTAAGGCAGTATGCTAACTGAAATAAAACCTGAATAAAAGACTCTGTATGGGAGACTCGATTCCAAAGTGAGTTTTAAAATCACATCTTGCAAAGCTAACACACAAAAAATGGCTCAAACAGTCCATTTTTAATCACACAGAACTATATTAACTATAACTAATACTTTTCCATTGATAATCAAGTATATTTTTCGCTTTGTCTGTATTTTTACTGAGCTCTGCGCAATGCATTCTGGAATGTGATTTTATTAAGAAATCTAAAGCCCAAAGAATACTTCAGTTTTTGACACGAATGCTTAGCGTACACTATTGAGCTGCGCGATTAATCGTTAAAAGTTTACAATCTCGATTCAAATACCCACATGATCGTATTCCTAAATGTCAATAATTCAGCTAGAATCTAGGTTTACACTGCCGCTGACCCATAGGGAGCAGCTATCATAAGTATGAAACAGTTTCAGTCTTTTCAACCACACAGTATCATTTCTGTCTTACAATAATTCATATCATCAGAATTGCTGGGATAAAAGTTTATAGTTCAGATATAAATGCCTGCAGTAGCAATCAAAATAGATTAAGTCACCTTTTGAATTTGAAACTTGATGCTTGAAATAAAGATTGTATCAATTACACTGTTACACCAGTAGGTGGCGACAAGTTAGTTTAAAAAAAATGTATTTGTCATTGAATCATTCGTCATGAGTGAGTCGTTGAGTCATTCATTCATTCAAAAAGATTTTTTTAAATAATTCAAATGAATTAAATATTTTTAAATAGACTTTTGTTTAGCTGTCTATTCAGAATCTGAGAGAATCGCAATCTCTATTTTAAACAAAAAATTGTGATTCTAGTACGTGTGCACCTAAAATATACTCCATTTGAAAGCATGCACAAACACAGGCACTCAACACATGCACACTAAACAATGTCTGCAATATTTCTATATATAAAAATGTCTTTGTAATGGTTTAAACTAGATTTGCAAGACTATCTTTTTAAGGGCTCCTTGTGGTTTTCTGTCAAAAAAAAGTTAGATGTTTAACATTTGAAAATGAAGGAATTAAGACAGCAATAAATATTAGTATTGTAATGTAAAATATATTATTATTATTATATAACTATTTGTCTTAATACTTAAAATAACAACAAAAATAACGATTATTATTATTACTATTATTATATAGCCATTTTGATCATCACAAATAGAGCAACGTTATCCTACTAAAAAGCACAGCAAACCAGGAATATTTTTAATTGCATTTTAAATCACAATAAACTCTTTTTTTCAGGAGGAAAAAAATCATCTAAAAAAATTAGATCGCAATTAGATTTTTTCCTCCCAAATCGTGCAGTAGGGGTAGGTTTGCAGAATGAGGGGGAAATATAAAAATCGGAAAGTATTTAAGCATCAGGGTCGAAAGCACAGCTGTAATTCTTGAGTCATGACGTGAAAAACATGCACAAGGACGAGAGCAAGAATGGAACAGATGGATGGAGAGAAAGAAAGAGGGGATAAAAAGAAAAGAATGTGAGGTGGTTAGGCTTGGCAGAGAAATGCAGAGAAATTATGGGGGGGAAATGGTGAAAAGGGGTGGAGGAATGCAAGTGGAAAAAGAGAGCGTCTGAGAAAGTGAGAGAGGAAAAGGTTACGTAACACAAGTGGGCTCGGCTCAGACAGCAGGAATGGGAGGAGAACATAAGAGACAATGGTGAAGAAGGACTCTACAATGAGAGAGATACAGACGTGACAGAATAAAGGAAAATCATAAAAGTCCTGACAACATGGCAAGTGTTTATGATGGTTTACATTTCCAAACATCATACCAAAAAATATATCAGCTTCTGTCAAAGGCCAACAGCATATTTGTGGATATTATGAAAAACTGAACTATTTTCATAAATGTAAACAATACTAATAAACATGTCAGCCACACAGTTTATGCATGAATCGTACGTCCCAAACACAAACAAATAAACTGATACTTGTCTTTATCAGATCAAAAAAGGCACTTCCTGATTAACTCGTCTTTTTCTCACATTTATGTGTGAATCTCGTGACAAGAACATGTAGGGTTATATTTCACAACCCCTCAATTTCTTTTCACCATAAATGAAATCATGCATTACAGTATTTCTGTTGGAAAACAATGTTCCAAACCTGTATGATGTTTTTTCTTTTACATAACAGTGTTGGTAACGAAACAGTTTTGGTGACCATTGACTTCCATTGTATGGGAAAGAAAAAAAAAAATGCTTTTTTGTGTTCAACAGAAGAAGAAAAAATGAGGGCGAGTAAGTGTGTGTTCACGCGATACATTTAGTCTTGGTTCGCTTAGTCATTTTTAACACATTTTTATAACGGCTTTTAAGACGTATATTTTGCAACGGAACTTGACGAACATCCAAAACAATGCTGTGTGCTCGGCTAAATGCGCTCGCTGTATGTTCGTTTATATGATGGAGCTGACAACTTGTGAAGAGCTTATAAAACGTGTAAAGGAGTGAAAACAGCGGCAAACATCCCTCCGTCACAAACACAAACGAAGACCTTCTGAGAGGAGATGCAGTTCTTATGTCTGTAGGGGTGTGCACGAATAGTCGAATATTCGATCTCTAATTATTATTCGAAAAATAAAAAAACTATTCAAATTTTACTACGTTGCTTTGCTGGCCATAAATGCATTGAATCAATGATAACTCCCAAGAACAAAACTCACAGTTATAACTAAATGCTCTGGGTGGCGCAGTAGAGCATGTTAACAAGTTGATGGTATTTGATCACAGAACGTTGTCGTTTGCCTCGCGAACATTGGAATTACTTAGATCAAAATGATCTTACTAAATGATCTTACAAAATGGAATTACTTTTGATCAAATTAATCAATTATCATAATATCACCACCAAAATGAGAAATCACATGAAATCCAAACACCAGTCGAATGAGGAAAGACAGCTGTCCATCACTGCATTCACAACTGCAGGTAAGCGCAGCTGAACCCCGAGTGAGCCGATCAAAGATAATTTATCAGACAGCAAAATGATCTCAAGACATATGCTTCTTTTAAGTTTCGTCGAGGGAGAAAGGTTTAAGAACAGAAAACACAAAGTGCTGTAAGAAACCGTTATCTTTGTGTCCCTGCAATGTGTGTTTTCTCTGCAGCTGGCCTTACCTACTTTCACCCGAACATTATTGTTTTTCTCAATATGAACATGTTAAACAATATAAACGCAATAAAAATATGCAGACTCTTGAGTGTATATGTAACCCTTCTGTATGATAATTGCCGCAGTCTGCTTTATTAGCGTTTTTTTCTTGTTCACTCTGCTTGAGCTTAAAGGGTTAGTTAGTTAACCTAAAAATTAAATTTCGGTCATTAATTACTCACCCTCATGTCGTTCCAAACCCTTCATGTCTTCAGAGCACAAATTAAGATATTTTTCATGAAATCCGAAGGCTCAGTATTGGCCAGCTCTGGTCACGTGAGCAGCATGACGCATGCGTGTGATGCTGACTCAGGAGCCGGCCAATAATGAGCTGGCATTCAGACATAAACAACACTGAAGCTCTGCAACGAAAATAGTGTAGCAGTATGACAGGGGACAGACGAATTTGTTGAATAAATTCGTTATTTTTGTTTTGTTTTTGCACACAAAAAGTATTCTTGTCGCTTCACAATATTAAGGATGAACCACTGCAGTCACACTGCCGGTTTTAACGATGTCTTTAGTACCTTTCTGGACCTCAAAAGGTGCAATGTCGTGGCTGCCTATGTGTGGACCTCGGATTTCATCAAAAATGTCTTAATTTGTGTTCCGAAGACAAACGAAGGTCTTACGGGTTTGGGGCGACATGAGGGCGAGTACTTAATGACAGAAATTTCATTTCTGGGTGAACTAACCCCTTAAATGCTTTTGTTCTTTATATTTTTGTTTACACATTGTTTAATGTTTTCTGCTAAATTTTTTTTTAAAAAAACTCAATATAAATAACATAAGCTTGTTGTATATATTGCCTAATTGTAAGCTTGTTCAGAAATGGTGACAAAAATGGTGATTAAAAAATAACCTCTTTCACGTTAAACGTCATTTAAATAAACAAATAATCGAATATTTGGTTTTTTTTTTGTTTGTTTTTTATGAGCCCAAATATTTCGAATACAATATTTTTGAAAAATGCCCATCCGTAGTACCGAACTGTGATGGGCAACACCACGACTACGACGAGAAAAAAAAAAACACATACGCTTGAGCATTCTGTCGCATCTTGTGACATCATGTCCTGTTTTTGGTTCATTTACGTCTTTTGTCCGTGTTGCATTCATATTTCAATCGAACCGCATCAGAGCTCCTTTGAAAGCGAACTGAGACCCATCTTTTCAGGGGACTCGGTCCGCTTGTTTGTTGCGCACCAGGGTTCGGATGGTAACATTCACACTTATTCAAATAACTAACTAACAGAGCAATCGTACCAGAGTTCATTTTAATCGAACCCAACCTGCCAAGTGTGAACAAATGCTAAATGATGACAGAATTTTTATTTTTGGGTGAACTATCACTTTAAATCATAATGAACTTTATGCAAAATATGCCAAAAATGTTATTTCTTTCTTTTTGATTTTGAAGTGAAACATGAGCTGGGCATGTCTTTGTGAGATTCACCCACACCGTTATCATCATCATCATCGGCCAATAAACATTCCACAATCTATAAACATGCTAGTCAAAGAAAAATAGACAACTTTTGTTTTCAATCTTTTAGCAATTTTTTCAGTAAATGGAACATTAAAAATCCACCTCTGTAGAGCACTAAACAGCAGTCACCCCAGCTCTCAATGGATTAAAGTGGTCTTTCATTTCAGTAAAAGTAAATCTCCCATTTGCATAGCAGCTGTGATCCATTAAAAGCTTCCAGTAATAAGTGTGGGTGTTTGGGATCAATGTCCTTGGATGCACAAAGTTTAAATTCATCTTGATTTAACTGCAGTCAGAGGTCAACAAGCAGCAGTTCCTCATGCTCTAATTTCTCAACCGTCACAGTGTGATGTCATAAGCATGTGCCCAGAAAGATTAGTCCGAGAACGTTGCTTGAAAATGATGAAATGGGACTGAAAATCGACAACCATTAAAATACACACACCAGGAACAGATTCAGGCATATGTGATAGTGCTGTTTAGTGAAAGTGGGGCATGTTTCAGTGAGCTCAAATCTGACATCCAAAATCTGCATTCACGGATGCCTGATTATTTAGGTCAAAGGTGCAAAGCCAACTCAGCAAGCTGCTAAATGGCTCCTTTTAAAACAGCTTCCATTAATAAAACAACAACATCGCTTTCTATCCACATCCTATGTTATGTCCCTAAATATTAAATCAGATCAAATATGATCAATCTAAATGCTCATTGGGCTGATCTGCAAAGCAACAGGATTTGAGCACCAGAATATTTGAATATATACTGCCCAGTTTACAGCACAACTGGTCTGAAATGTGTATGAAACGTGTGTGCTTCTGTTAGGCAGAGCTCACAATGCCGTAACTGTTATTCTGTGCTCTGTACACGCATAAGAAAACAGGAAGTAGGAACAAAAATTACACATGAAAGTGAAACAGCTAGAAAAACAGTTTTTTTTTTATTCATCACCTGTGGTTTACTTTGATTTTAATATTAACCAAAACATCAGGGTTCTCCGTTTCACCTTCTCTATTTTCACCTACAATGAATCAGACGCTCCCTCAGGGGCCAAGCAGGAAATTTAACCTTGCTTAAGTTTTCAAGTTAAGTCCACAGCAGAGGAGGACAGCCGAAATGACTAGACTTATGACAACAAGATCTATGATCTCACTGTACAAACAAGGTCGGAGTGGAAATTAATAGTGACTCTCTACAAGGTTCAGGGCATGAACACACAGGCCTACAGTCACAAACATGCCCCCACGCTCCCTTGGGACTCCTGTGAACAGCCCACATGTAACGTGCCTGATTCATGATAGCAATGCAGTCGTAATGGTTTGATGAGACTAATTCAAAAAGGTGCGTCGCAATTCACTTACTTACACACTGTTCTATGCCATTTTGTAGTATAAATAGTGTGACTACTAGTGTGTTCAGACTGAATTTTCCAAAAAGAAATAGTGCACCTCAAATAGCCAGATATTGCACTTAATTAACTAAAAAAAAACATGTGGAATGTTGGACACTTCATGCACTCAACCATCGCAGCTGTCCTTATGTAGCGTAATAACCATACACTAGACACTAAAGTACACAGAGCACAGCACGTCATTTGGGACACAACTAACAGCCTTGTTCCAAAGGAAATTCCAGAAAGCATAGGTACGTGGATCAGTGAAAAATCCAGGAATGCCAAAGAATGTTACAAATCCAATTTATTAAAGGGTTAGTTCACCCCAAAATGAAATTTCTGTCATTAATTACTCACCGTCATGTCGTTCCAAACCCGTAAGACCTTCGTTCATCTTCGGAACACAAATTAAGATATTTTTGATGAAATCCGAGAGTTTTTTTCTATCCCCCATATTAGAAAGCAACATAATTATCACATTTAAGGTCCAGAAAAGTAGTAAAGACATTGTTAACATAGCCAACGTGACTACAGTGGTTTAACCTTAAAGCATTAGTTCACTTTCAAATGAAAATTAGCCCAAGCTTTACTCACTCTCAAGCCATCCTCGGTGTATATGAGTTTCTTCTTTCCGATGAACACAATCAGAGATATTTTAATAAATATCCTGACGCATCCAAGCTTTATAATGGCAGTGAACAGGGGTCACGAGTATGAGCTGAAGAAAGTGCATCCATCCATATCCATCCATCATAAACATGTACTCCACACAGCTCCGGGGGGTTAATAAAGGCCTTCTGAAGTGAAGCGATGCGTATACATATTTAAAAAGTTGTGAAGTAAAATATCTAGCTTCCGCCAGACCGCCTTCCGCATTTCAACGTATGAAGAAAGTATAAAACTCTTGCAGTTCAAAAAGCTTACGATAGGACCTACGCCTTCCCTATTCCCTATTCGGAAGCTAGATATTTTACTTCATAACTTGTTAAATATGGATATTTTTTTTACTTCATAAATTTGTTAAATGCGGATTTTTTTTTTTTTTACACAAACGCATCGCTTCGCTTCAGAAGGCCTTTATTAACCCCCGGAGCTGTGTGGAGTACACGTTTATGATGGATGGATGTGGATGGAGGCACTTTCTTCAGCTCATACTTGTGACCCCTGTTCACTTCCATTATAAAGCTCATATGCATCAGGATATTTATTAATATTTCTCAGATTGTGTTCATCAGAAAGTCATATACACCTAGGATGGCTTGAGGGTGAGTAAAGCTTGGGGTAATTTTCATTTGAAAGTGACCTAATCCTTTAATGTTATGAAGCGAGAAAACAAGAAAACGAGAATGTATAGACAGTGCAGGCTTCCTGGTTCTACGTCCGAATGCCAGCTGATTATCGGCCGACTCCTGCGTTTGGAATGACATGAGGGTGAGTAATTAATGACAGAAATTTCATTTTTAGGTAAACTAACCCTTTTATTTAATAGTTTAAATCTAAACAAAAATTGAGCATTTTACCCAAATCAGTATCAAAACTGCATATGTACGCAGTATGCAACAAGGCGGCTCACTAGATTTTAGAACAGAGCCTTTTACTAAGAACTTTGAGATGGAATGGAAGTAGCAGCAGATCTTTTCTTCCATATTGTGACACATCTGAATGCAACACATTATCGAAAAAGAAAAAATGTAGGGAAAGGACTTGATTCAGTGCATCAGATGTTGATTGGATTTTGGGATGTGGGGGTGAGACTCAAAAGTGGAGGTAGATGTACAAATGAATTGTTCACAATAAGATCAATAACAGAAAAAAATCCATTTCATGTTGACTTTAAAAGTAGGCTCTTTCTGAAAACAAATGTTTGACTTACAGTTTAATATGACACTGGTCCACATCCACCCTGGCAAGCTCCTCCTCCTCGACGTCACTCTCTCCTCCTGAACTGCTCTCTGTGGCGTCCGAGTCAAACTGAGCCTCCGTCGCGCGCAAATGTGTGCTGCCGCTGAGATGCAGTCGCTCCAGTTCCGAGGCCACCCTGCCACCCTTCAAAAGCCGATTCAAATTATGTGTGTGCGTGTCACGAGACCCTCTCCATGCCCCTGGCTCCGCCCTACGGCTAGATGTCGGAGTCAGAGTGCGGTCCAGAAAACCAGACAGTTGCTGTTTGAAATGCCGTTCCACCTGTTTGGCCTGCACCACCTGCAGCCGTTTGCGAAGACGCAGCAGGCGACTTTCGATGTCCGTTTGCCTGTGTTGGCTCTGTTGAACCCGATCCCTGAGCAGAGCCTCCAGGTTGGGTGTTGGCTGGGTTGAGTCGTCATGGACCGGGGAAGAGCTAAGGGACGAGGGACAGTTTTCAAAGCCAACAATATTGTTACTGCTTGTTTCCACAACCATTCCACCAATGGGACTCTCTGGTTCTGCTTTAACCTCTGTACTTTCAGACAAAGCAGTGAGCTCCCTATGTGATGACACACCTTGAATGCTTGGTGTCAAATTCTGTTGTGGCTTCAGATCACCGTTCTGTCCACTGGTTGTAAAGGTACCGACGGACTTTGAGGACACGGATAACAACGCTTCCCCATTGGTGGAAGGCTGGTTGCTGTCTCCATTCACCGTGGCCACACTGCCTTTCTCAGCCACGGCCGCACTAGGCACGGCCACTTTCTTGGAGAGCCCGTTCACAGGCACCATGGTACTCCCAGCTCCGCCACCGTTGACAAGGCTTTTCAGTTGACCTCCAGTCAGCTCAAGGGCGTGGCGCTTGCGCAGCAGGAAGTCGCTGCCGGCAGCAGCGCTAGGGAATATGGAGGCGCTCAGCAGGCCGTGGCTTTTTAGCACCGACTGCTTGAGGACACCTTGCAGCTTCAGCGACTCCTTGACTTTGATGGACGAGGGCAATGGTGTGACATCAGAGCACAAGTAAGGTGCCAGTTTGCCCAGAGACGGGGCTTTCGACAGGGGATCCTGCTCCTGACCCTTGACGTTGTGGTAATGGGTGAAGTTCTGTCCGTCGTCGGCGTTGACGTGACACTTGCCGTTGCTGTGGGCACCAGCAGAGTCCGAGACCGAGTCGGAGATGAGGATGTTGCTGGCGTTGCTGTTATTCTCTGTGCTGCCGGGGGACAGTGTGGATGAGGGAAGTTTGAAGCGGATGTGGCGGGCTTCGGCTGGGGCGTCAGTCAGAGCGGGCGCCATCGCAGCCATGCAGCCTGCACCTCCAAACCTTCACTCCAGCCCACCAACACAGCCTGGCTACAAAGGAAAAACAAGAGATTTAGGAGACAAGAGATTTTTTTTTGGTAACATTTTACTTAAAAGCTTTTATACATAATGTATTATTAAATGCTTCTCAATGCATTAATTATGCCTTGTAAAGCACCTTATAATGCATTGTATCGTCTCATGAATGACTGCAACAACAGTTAATACATTATAATACTTATCTATTCATTGAACACACCTTTAGAAAGTATAATACCATGACATACAACCAATTTCAGATGTAACAAGGAATCTGCAAATATTATAATGCATTTTAACTTTGGTTACAATTATTTATGAAAAGATGTAATACATTATAACATGCATCATGAATAGCTTTATAATGAATTATACATTAAGGTTTTAAGTAAAGGGTTACCAAGTTTTTGTTTTGTTTTTTCACCTCTAACCTAACTATTCATTAATCTTTAATAATAACCTGCTGGAGACACAAGCTATTTAAACAAGTCCACTTAATTCCTAATACTAGAATTAGACACATTTCAGACAAGCAGTTTGCAACCCTTCTGTAATCTGCTTATTTAAGACTGAAAAGGAGATTCAATGAGTGGGGCTTGAATATCCATTTATCCACATGAATTGTGTGAGGTCATTATTACTACAAGTTTTCTTATCTAAAAGGTTTTCTTACAACAATGCCCAGAGCTTCAAGGCCTCATTTTGTGCCTGAAATCATGAGTAAAATACCTGAAACCCAACTGCAATCTCTGGACGATATTCCTTCTCCAAAATTCAAGCTAGCAGGCCTCCAATGAGATTTCCCCCCCCCATTCATTAACGTTTAATAATAACCTGCTGGAGAGACAAGCTATTTAGTCCAATCAATGTCTAATACTTTAAAATTTGCCAGAAAATAGTTTGCAACCCACTGCAGTTTTGTAATCTGCCTATTTATGTTTGAAAAAGTATATGACTATATATTTTGCCCCAAATGAACTGTGTTAGTGGTTTTCTTATCTTAAAGTTTTTCTTTCAACAGGGCTCATTTTAAGCCTAACATTTTGGAGGCATTCACGAGGAAAATACCTGAAACACAACTGAAGCCTCTGTTCAATAGTTCCAACAAGATGAGTTTTTGAGATAGGGAAATAGTTTTTTGGAGGGAAACTCCTTGGAACAACATGCACTGTTGAACTGTTCACAATAAGATCAGGAAAAGTCATTTAAAAAGTAACTGGGTCAATTGTGATGCCACACTGACTTTGAACAAAATTATAGTCTCAATACACCAGATAAATAAAAATAAATACAGGCCAGAAGATAACCAGAGATAACAGAGTGAATGAACACAAACAGGGATCTGTTTTATCAGCATTTCTTGAACATTAATTTATTTGCTCTGATGCTCTTCACCTTAATAAACTCAACTGAGAGGGAACCATTATCATTGTCGTTAGTAGAAAGACCTACTCTATTCAAGCTTATGTAAGAGCAAGCCTCCTCATTGTCCCCTCCTCCTCAGCAGACCATCTGTGTCAACGGAATTAGGGATATGCCTTTAGGCCTCAACAGATAAGAGACTCTCTTCATGAGGACATGTAGAAGGCTCTGCTCATGAATTACCGCCTTACAAATACCATAACACAACATTAGCATTAGAGCATTTTACTAATAATGAAGCATGTCAGTTAAGCTAGCTTTTATTTGACCCAATACTACCAGTGGTGATAAATTATATTTAAGCTAACTGCTGCAGCTTTACACAAAAACGCTTTATTTTCATGCGTCTCTGCCTCAGTTATGCTTTGTAAGCACAAGCTGAAAACGCTTTATAAAGTAAATATATTATTAATAAGCTAATATTATTATTAGTAACTCAGTCAGTTGCATGACATGATCGCATGAAATGGGCTGGTCATGTGATGTCAACATGGTGGTGCCCATGAGGGGGCGACCCCGCGCTATGTAGAATAAAACGGCCTTTTCTAGAACACTGATGATTTAATGTTTCTCGAAAGTGAACTTCAATTATTTTTTAATTAGCAACAAATTACCAAGAACACATTTACTCTGTAAACATTAAAACAAAACGCTGTGCCGCGTGTATTTTTCGAGTTAACGAGTTTGAAGATCCTAACTAGGTTAATATGTCAATGTAGTAAACATGACAAATCCGATAAAGGTTTAACAAAGAAGGGGCGACGCGAGCGTACGTAAAGAACCCACGTTTCTCTGTTCGCGCTAGGAATTTCAAATAAAATCAAATAAACGAGGGATTTTCGCATGACTGCGATAACAAGCGAGGTCCTCCAAAAATAATACAGGAAATACAAGAATGATAAACACTTCAGATCGCCAAGAATCAAGAATGTGTATTAAATTAATGTTAAATTCTTTTATAAAACCTCACACACAATTAACGTTACCTGTCTAGCTTACAACCAAAACGCACAAGTCTAATTTTCCGCTGAACAGACCACATGAACATTCATACCACTTCCGTGCATAAATGAAGGAGCATTTCAGCTCAGACTCTGGACGTAGATCTCATAAATTTCGTTGTATAAGGGCTAAAGTTGATTTTAACGCATTCCTGATATCTCTCAGGCACCGTACAGTAAGCAGGAGCATTAAAGATATGCTCTCAAACGGCCTTGCTTACGTTATGCAAGTCATTTTAACCACCAATTTGAACGAGAACCGGCTTCAAACTGATAAGTTTAGTACAGAAATATGAGGCCGCGTGTTGTAGCATCAAAAAAGGGGAGGATATATGCGTCCCTTATGATTAAAATGGAAAATAAACCATACAAAAGAACACGTATGAGTTTATTGCATGACAAAGTACTAGATAGTATCTGTTTCAAAGGAACAAGAAGCGACCATACAAGCTTTCAAACCCCCATAAATAAAACAGTACATGATATTCTTGCAAATACAACAGTTCATGGTAAAAAGGAGTTACATTGGAAGCTCAGATATGTTTGCAGGATTAGGTTTATGTAACATAAGTGCTGCTGCTCGAGATCGTCCACTAACAAAGAAAAAGGAGGAACCTACCACGTGACGGGCGCGCGATCCGAGGGAATTTCGGCAACTATTCCACCGACCTTTGGCTTTAATAGCACAATAATGTCACCAAAGCACAAAACAAGCCGTTTGGTCAAGCAACCCCGCCGCCTTTGCCATATCCGTGTCCGCTTCGTGAAAAACAACCCGGTTTCAGGACCCCTTTTCGCTATCGGCTCCGGAATCACGAAATGGGCGATTCTAGACAACACCTTGCTGCTGCTGTCCCCTTCAGTGGATTATGGATAGCAAATATATATATTTGTTGTATATTATGAATCGATTGTTTGCTCAGATACGAGTTCTTTTCATATACGCCTTTATTTACAGATTGGAGGTGTCATAGACCACCGGTTTCGAGATCATTTTCTCATCGTTGGAGGGAGAAACGCACGAAAGATGGCGCCTCGTTCGTCTCCCTTGGATTTGAGCCTGACAAATACAGATGCAGAGCGTGTAGCGAGAAGCCTGTAGGCGGGAGACATTCTCACGCCCGCCGCTAGAGTGAACGCAAAGGCACAGTTCGCGGACTGGCCACTAGAGGGAGACTGTGAATGGACTGAAAGTGTTGTATTTAGCAAAAACATGTGGTATATAAATACAGTTTTTATGTATTTGTTATGAAAAATAGCCTAAAAGACATTGAGTATAAATACAGTACTCAAAACTGTACATAGTTAGCTATAGCTTAATAACTAATACATTTTATACATGTCTACATAAATAATATAATAAAATTCGATATGATTATCCTACATTTCAGCTACAAAACAATTGTTACAGTTTTTTACAGTAAATCCATGGTAAATATTGTTGATTTGTATATTGAAAAGGCTTCAAACCCACATTCAGGGTATGTTCACGGCATTAAACAGTGGTTATGTAGGCCGGCCTATATTATTATATTATATTATATTATATTATATTATATTATATTATATTATATTATATTATATGCCGATGTCCAGTCAGATAATCTTTTAATGTATTTTGTTCACATAGGCACTAATCCATTATTATGGTTAAATCCATTAGATTAGATTTATGCGGTCAGGTTTTTATTTTATTTTATTATTTTATTTTATTTTTTAAGGCGGTGCTTGTAACGTCAGCAGTTAGGAAAGTACGTCAGATAAACGTGTCGCCAGAACTACAAAAATAACGTCATGAAATGACAATTTATCCATATTAAACTCTTTTTGAACATAATAAATTAATTTATAATTTATTATTATTATTATTAGTGTATTTCCTCTCAAAAGTCGAAGCATTTGTTGGTTATATCTGAGGTCTTGTCGCTCATTTTCCTTATTTCAGTTTGTAGATTGTTCTTGTCCCTGCCAATAGTTAGCGCTGCGCCATCTAGTGTTTCATTGAGGTATAGCGCTGTTCCATTTGAGTCTTTCCTGCTATATTTTCATGATGTCACTGTTAAATGTCTTCTTAAAGGGATAGTTCACCCAAAAATTAAAATTATCCCATGATTTACTCATCCTCAAGCCAGGTGTATATGACTATCTTCTTTCAGACGAACACAGTCGGCGATATTATTTAAAAATATCCTTAGTCCTCCAAGGTTTATAATGGTTGTGAATGGCTGGTCAAATTTTGAAGACAAAAAAATGCATCCATCCATAAAAAAATGAATCCGTATGACTACAGGGGGTTAATAAAGGTCATCTGAAGCGAATCGATGTGTTTGTGTAAAACAAATATCCTTATTTAAAACTTTATAAATTCAAATAACTAGCTTCCAGCGGGGATAATTTTCATTTTTGGGTGAGCTATCCCTTTAATATATTTAATAATATCAAATATGTAAATCATATTAGTTTGAGAATGTACCTGGGTGCTGTGCAGTAACTTCTAACAAGAAAAACTGGCCATTTAATAGAATAGTTCATCCAAAAATGAAAATTCGGACATCATACTCACCCTCTTGTTAATAATACACAAAATGTAAGACTAACAAGTTGATATGGAAAATATATGATATGATAAAATATATTAACCCCCTTGGATCTTGCTTTAGCTGTTACATTTAAGCATATATATATATATATATAACCTCTACCATTAAAAGAGGTACATGTTGTTGTTGTTGTTTTGACATTCTGCAGACAGACTTGCTCTCTATTAACCCAGCAAGGCTACTTGTGATTTAAAAATGCTCTGAGGCTCATTCCGTTGAGGTTAATTTTCACCAGGTCACCTTTACTATTTCTCTGCCCTCTCTGACACTTTTTGCAGCCTGTTTCTCCTCCCTCTCTTCCTCCTCCTTCCCACCCACAGACTGGGAAGTAATCCTATATATATTGGTTGTTCACCCTGTACTTAAAACCTTAAAGGTTCTCCTCAGCTCACTGACTTTTGTCAGACAAACAAAGAAAAATGCCAGAAGAAGTTCCTGCTCAGTGCAAGGTTCCCAAAGATGAGCTGGACAAGTGGTGAGTCATATTTCAGTAAGGATATATCAAAACCAAATACATTAATGCAAGATTAAATTGTGAATCTGTATCTGGTGCTTTTGATGTGACTGTTACATGCTTTATAGCTCCGTATGAGTATGTTTTTTTGTAAGATAAGTTTTTATCATGCATCAACATAGAGCACAAAACCTCTGTGTGTATAGTTTATCTGTAGTGGTTTGTGAATGGGACTAGTTAAAATTGGTGTTGGATACTGAACGACAGGAGAGAAGATTGAGCACATGGTGCAGGGGGGAGCAGGGTTAGGAAGTGATGATGCAGGTGGAAAATTATCCATGTTAGCCATCATGTTGCTAAGTTAAAGCATGTGGCTGCAACACTCTCTCCCCTTGGTACTCGCAGTACATTTGATGTCAACAGAGTTTAGGAAATACATATTACAATACAGGTTCTGAATAAAGCTCATGTCATTTTCCCCGCATTGTTACGCGTTCACTCACAAATGATTAACCTCCATCTATAATTGTTAACAAAGCAAAGTGCTCTATTTCTAGGTCAAAAGGTCAGAGGTCAATGCACTCACATAATGGCACAATATTGTGAACTTTACGGTGAGTTGCACAAGTTGTTCCATTCACAATCTACTTTATGACTATCTTAACTGATTTAGTCAAGAGCACTCATTGTGAACTGAGGTTATCATTTGCAGTGCATCACTTCTGTTTTGGTCACTTACACATAAAAATATAGCATTTGTAAGAAACAGAGTATTGCATTATGTATCAAATTCATTAAATAATCATTCAGTGCAAATCCAGTATTTGAGATAATATTTGAGATAATATCTAACCCTCTGGTGCTCTTTGCGATGAATGACCTACATTTTTTTTTTTTTTTCAATGAAATGAATGTACTATATTTTAGTTTGACAATGTTTTTTTATTTAATATTTTGTAAATTTAGGGGATTTTATGGTATTAAAATATATTTATAGAAAAGTTATGAACCATTACCCGTTAATCACTTTTTGAGCATTAACCTGAAAATGACATTTCCAACTTAAACTGTCGTAAATCTTTCAGTGCTTTGGAGCACAGACTTAAGTTTGGTCTCTTTTTAAGGAAGACACTTGGCAGATTATTGTTGAAAAAGTGTAACTAAAAAAAAGTTATACAAGTTTAAATTTATTATTATGAAAAATGCATAAAAATACTATTTTTTAGATTTTATACGAATTATATATTTTCCAAAACATGTTTTACTCTAAAACTGTGACAAAATCTAAGCCATAAATTTAAGCAAGTTGTGTTCCAAATTTGAGGTTGATATCTCAAAAAATGAGCTTTCAGTAGATTTTGTTTGGGCGCAGTACCAAACATTTCCACTAGGTGAAATTTGCTTCCCATTAGTTTCCAATGCGGTCATTTACTTAGTTTTTTTAAGCGTACACAGTTGAACGCACAGACTTGCAAAGCATACTTCATTAGGAGTTCGACGCATGCACAGAGCAATCTCTCGCCACGAGTTACAACCCATGTAAACATCTTTGTATTCTTTCATGCTAGAGTTGTACAAATGAGGGCACTTTCTAATTTCTTCGCACAATCTCTTATCTGTGTAGGCCTCCATTGTCGCTGTAGCTTGCATGCGTTCCGGTCTGTTCTGTTTATGCAGTTTTTCTTTGACTACCTTGTGAATTGACACCCCCAGGGCACGGTTGCCACCTTGTGGATAAACGAGTTACTGCAAAAACGCGCATACAGTACTCACATACTCTTCTGATGACAAAATTGTCCATTAAGTCCATGAGACCGTAGGGTGTCCCATTTGTCATTTTAGGTTTCAGAAGGGTCGATATGCACCCTCTATGCGCACTTTTGCCAAGCCTGCACTGGTGCGAGCTCTGCAGCAGACTTCTCCCTGACAGTCAAAGCGGCATTACGTCAAGAAAGTGCGGACTCGTAGGAAGACCATGAGTGTTTAGGATGCCATTTGGGACAGGCCCAAGTGTGACTATTTTTTTCAAGACCATTTAATCTTTTCAAATCTTGTCCATGATTTTGTGTGTGTGTTCACATAGCAAGTGCCAAAACTTTTACCAAGTTTCTTACAATTCCGATGAAGTTAAAAATTCTGAGGAAAAAAAAAAAAAAGACCAAACAGCACCTTTCAACAGTCTTTGCAGCATGACAGTACATCAGATATATGCATAAACACATGCATGTCTAAATATAAATGTCTCATATTTGTATGCAAAAACATTCAGAGCGATATGCTGTCTCCGTTTGGTGCCAAATTTAGCATGAACTTTAAGTAATGTATATCTGATGCAGTTTTAAATAGACTCACACATGGAACAGCGAGGGAGTGGAGGTGTGCTCACAGCTCATGTTACATCTCCTGTATTGCAATGCCTGCGTTATTTATGAGGGTAAAGGGTGCCGTCACGTGCAGAACCCGTCTAGTAAGAATTATTTCTTATCTTTTTTTTATTGGATTTTAGCACATATAAATCTAGGGTTGATGCATAACATTTGGATTGACATCATGATATCATTTCACTAAAAATGTGTTTTTAAAGTCACCATGAAATCAAAATGGACAATGCTTATATTTATTATAAATGGTTCATCTGTGCACATCATATTTTTTTTTAAATTCATGTGTCTTGTAATCTTTAAAACTTAAAAAACTTTACCACCCTCTTGCAGCGACATCTCTTTTCTTATGATGTGTTGAGGGCGGGACAACCTGCCACTCAAACAGATTGACCAATAGAGTGCAACAGTCGGGTTCTGGCAGTAAAAACTCCATTCATTTTCTCCCTAGGGAACGATAACTTATAGAGTTTTACTTCAGTAGTATTGGTTGAAGCCGTTAGCCCGCATTATTTCAACTTATTTTTAAAAAATAATCATGTTTAACAGCAGAATTAGTGGTGAAAAACTACATTACCCATCATGCTACAGAAAATTCCACCAATTAGAGTCAAAACAACCAAAAGATCTCGTTAGCCCCACCCACTCCCATTAAGCACCACAAATGATGTAATCGAGTGTACCTATGCTCTCAAAATACTTAAATACTTGTTACACTGTAGGTTTTGTAACAGGAAGTGAGACTGGAATTGCTGATGACTCGTTTCAGCAGTTCATAATCGATTTTTTCTTTTATGAGACAATAACTTTTATTTTATTTATTGTGCACTTAAAACTTTGCAGACTTTTACATTCACAAACAGCTATATTACACACTGCGTGAAAGCTAACATTCGAAAAAGCACAATAGGGGCACTTTAAAACCAGCTACCCAGATCTTTAAAAAAGCAGAACTCTGAAGACTCTTTCATGTGATGAAGCAGCAGTGCATGACCAGATCAGTCACTGAAACTATGTAAGGCCTTTTGACTTCAAAGAATTTGTCCCCTTTGAGCCTGACATAATATCATCCTTCAAAAAACAAAAAAATCGATGCACAGACACATTGCACAACAGAGTCATATTCTCATAGGCATGCACGGCAGTATTTTATTATTGTTAGCACTAAACGCACTATATATGTTCAGTGTTCAGGGGAAAGGAGCAGAGGGCTGTAAGGAGCTGCTGGAAGCCTTTGAGGCCTGTGTGAAGGGGACCACAGCGGCCTCGTGAGGGGGACATTATTTTACATGTAAGTATTTTTATTTTATTATGTTTTAGTTTAACTTTTATACTCTTTGAAATTTATCTGCAGTTATTTATCTTTATCAATTTATCTAGAGTATTTCATTACAATATTATTGTGAAATGATAGTGTGTACATTTATCTTCTGTCTGGACGAAAGCATTGATTTGTCTATTCTGATTATCTTCTGCTATTTTTATCTTAGGTCCTTCCTTTCTGGGTCCTCCAGTGTCCTTGCATTCCCTCACATTGTACTGGACTGAACCATTTTAAGGACAGTGAAAGGGGTGCAAGCCCTGGAAAGCAGTGGAATTGTTTATTTTGATCCTGAGAAGACGGTGTCCCTCATGTTGTCCATGTTATTTGTAACTGTGAAAGAAAGAAGAACCCAGTTTTGTTATTTTTTTTTCTTTTTTCAAAATGTACACTGTGAAAGAGCACAATGCATTTCATCTGATTTTGAATAAATTACTATAATTGTTTACTTTTTTTGCCATTACCACACACACACACACACACACTTTGAGTCCAAGAGATTTTAACACATCAATGACCATGACCATTCAGAGTCTATAGCCTACAGAACTGTGATCACTAAATAATTGACACTCAATGTCTTCATAATAATTAACTGTATGCAGTGATTGATTTACCTTTAACTGCAGTGGTCTGCATACTTGATAACTCCTGCCAAGCACACTGGCAGTGGTTTTTGTGTGCCCTGTAGACACAACAACTGACTGTCATCACCATCTATTGAAGAAATTCTAAAGGTGTTGACAAAACCATTTTCATATTTTCATCACATATTAATCATGCTGTTGTATACCTGTATATATACCTGATGTATACCTGATGTATACCATGTAGTTTTTATGGTATTGCTAGCTAGGACCTATGTAAAATTAGAAAAAAATTCACACACAAAAAAAGCAATTTGTATGATTGGGTTGACGCATCATGGTTGTGACAGAAAATATGAGCACAATGATGTATAATAATAAAAATAATAATAATAAACTCAACAGAGCCTATGTGACCTTGTTTAACTCTTAGCAGGTGAAGTATATTAAAGGGTTAGTTCACCCCAAAATGAAAATTCTGTCATTAATTATTCACCCTCATGTCGTTCCACATCCATAAGACCTTCGTTCATCTTCGGAACACAAATTAAGATATTTTTGATGAAGTCTGAGAGATTTCTGTCCCTCCATAGAGATCCAACGCAACTACCACTCCAAGGTCCAGAAAGGTAGGAAAAACATCATTAAAGTACTCCATGTGACTCCAGTGGCTTAAACTCAATTTATGAAGCAACACGAGTGCTTTGTTTGCGCAAAAAAACAAACAAAAAAACATAATTTACCACTTTAATTAAAAAAATATTGATCTGCAACGCACATTCATGAGAGCATCACGACACATGCGTTTTGTGTTCACACGAGAGCTGACACTGTTGTGTGAACACGCTTTGGATAATATTATTTTGTAAATAAAGTGGTAAATTTTACTCACACCGCTTCATAAAATTGAGTCTAAAATAAATCATCAAAAAATCTTAATTTGTGTTCCGAAGATGAACGAAGGTCTTGAGGGTGAGTAATTAATGACACAATTATCATTTTTGGGTGAACTAACCCTTTAAAGCTTTGATATTGCCTGATTTTTTTTTATTTTTTTTTGTAATAGTGACCAGAAAATATATACACTTAGCCTATATGAAAAGGTAAATTTCAAGTATTTTCACATTAAAAAAAATATTTCCATGACCTTTCGCATATTTTTGGACATATGCATCCCAGCTAACAAAAATATGTTCAAAGAACGTTTTGGTAACGTTTCCATTAAGTTATAAAAACATTTTTTTTTTTTTTTACGTTTTAAAGGCACAATATGTACTATTTTTTTATTAAAATATCCAAACACCACTAGAACAATGTTATATATTTTGGTGACTTTCCAATGCTTAAATCCAGAGAAATAAGCAATTTTAACAAGGACATGGACCGTGTCCGTGCGTCGCCTATCAATGAAATCATACCCTCAATTTCCATGGAAACAACAAAGATGCTTTAATATGTGTTTTTTTTTTAGACAGGCGAGCAACTGTTTGGATACATTCATCAACAGAAAACAGCGATGCTTTACCCCACATACGCTTGACCGGAATAAGCGGAAGCGGCATAATAAAAGTTCTGTTGCTTTCGAGCGGTGTGTCACGCTCGTCTCTCATTAGCAATCGCTCCAGCGGCCTCGTTCCGCTCCAACGGCTTTCAGCCACACCCTGCTTCATGCTACAGTAATAGCTCATCTAATATGATGGCTGTAGACGTGAAGACAACGCCTCCCATGATTCCAATATAGGAACATTACTTTAAAAGTTTTCTGAACGTTCTAAAACATTAGTCAAACATTAAACATTTCAGGGAAAAAAACGATGTATAAACGTTTTTGTGCTAACGTTTTGAGAACATTATTAAAGACCAGATAACTGTGAACTAACATTCTATTAACGTCACTTAAAGAATGTTTTTTTATAACATCGAGAGAACCTTGCCAGAACGTTAGCCAAAGTCCCGAGAACATTCCCTGTTAGCTGGGATATGATACCACTTTGGAGTTTTATGTATTAAAAAAAACTGTGCTACTAACTGGGACTTGTCACAGCACTTACATAATGTTGCCCTTTTGTTGATTTGATTGCTTCTATTGTTCTCATGTAAGTCGCTCTGGATAAAAGCGTCTGCTAAAAAAAAAGGTAGTTAAAAAAAGAGCTGGCATTCAGTGCGCCAACATATAAAGTATCAGTGTACACTCTTAAAAATAAAGGTTCCATAAGAGGATTTTCGCAGCGATGGCATTTTTGGTTCCCCGAAGAATCTTTTCTTAAAAGAACCATTTTTAAAAAGAATATTTAAAAAAAAAAATCCAAAGAACCTTTTACTTTAAGAGTGTATTACCACTGAACCATGACTGTACCGCCGTGGTAAGGGACAGATCTGTAGCGAGAGGTGCAGTGGGGGAGTGTGTTAGGAGGGAGGGTTGATGATGATGAGGAGGAGGAGGGTGTGGGACCCGGATGCTGATGCGAGGAACCAGAACGGAGAAAATAACGCTTTTCAACGCAAATAAACCGTCAAGACAGACAAGATATCAGCGATCAGTGCGCAACGTATAAATCAGCATCAAAAACATCAAATCCCTTCTCCAAAAGTGCACAACGGATGCGAGCGTGCGCGGGACCGGCGGGAGAGGACACGGCGGAGAAGAGAAGGATGAGGATGCTGCGGTCCGTGCGGCAGGATGGAGCTCAACATCAGCAGCAGAGATGAAACAGATCTAGTAGATCCGCCACAGTGATGCGAAAGGAAGCAGCCAAACCTGGATCTCCTTACAGTGACATACACGATCGGACTTGAGTTTTGGGCAGTGTTGCTACATATGAAACGGGATTAGATTTACCTGTTTGTTTAACAGTAAATGGTAAGATTCTGGTTGCTTTACCTGTGATTTAGGCCTAGCATAAGTGTACTGAAGGCTTGTGTCCACTTATATATTTTACATACACTAGTAAAGAGGAGTTTCTAAATGGTGTTTGTTATGAGGTGATAGATACATCTAGAAGCACTGGTCATAAGGAGCTACTGACAGGATCTTATCAATACTGCACCTGGCTCTCTGTAATGGCATGCACTGTGAATTAAAAGTCTGAGAAGGGTGACTTTGATTGGCAAAGCTATGAATTAGGCTGCTTCTATGGACCTAACTGTATCTTTGCATTGCCATCTGTATATTTCCACTCGTCTACATGACTCACAATACAAGTCGGAGAGATTTCAGAATAATTAACAGGCCCGTGTGACTGTTGCCGAGACAGATTTTAGGGAATACCAAGCTCAGCATGGATATATTTCCGGGTTGTTGCAGACCCCTGCAAGACTATTGTAGAAAAACTCAGCTTAGAAACAGTAGGCTGTGATAAAATTGCATGCAGTAGCAAGTTTAACAGGAGCCAGGCCGCCACTATGTCTAAGGAACTGTCAGTGACCCTGGCAGCTCAGTATGTGGGGCCGTATCGACTAGAAAAGACTCTCGGGAAGGGCCAGACAGGTGAGGAGACGTCGTTTATGTATGTTAAATTGTCTGTAGTTTCTACTGTTTTCAAAGCAGATGAATGAATTGTCTTGTGAATGTCAATAGGTCTGGTGAAGCTTGGGATTCATTGTATCACTGGTCAAAAAGTAGCCATCAAAATAGTCAACAGAGAAAAACTCTCAGAATCTGTGTTGATGAAGGTAAGGAAACAATAATAATGTACTTTCTATTGCTGTAGTTTTGTGTCACACGTGTCGCTAATAATAATGAAATTCAAATTCAAATTAAATGATAATATTATTTTAAAGGATTAGTTCACTTCAGATTGATTTCCTGATAATTTAGTCACCCCCATGTCACCCAAGATGTTTATGTCTTTCTTTCTTCAGTCGAAAAGAAATTAAGGTTTTTGAGGAAAACATTCCAGGATTTTTCTCCATATAGTGGACTTCAACAGTTACCAACGGGTTGAAGGTCCAAATTGCAGTTTCAGTGGAGCTTCAAAGGGCTCTACACGATCCCAGACGAGGAATAAGGGTCTTATCTAGCGAAACGATCGGTCATTTTCTAAAAAAAAATAAACATTTATATACTTTTTAACCACAAATGCTCGTCTTGCACTGCTCTGCGATGCGGCACGCATAACATAATCACGTTGGAAAGGTCACACGTGACGTAGTATTATTATCCTATAAGTATTATGTTACCATGGTACAGTGATGGTATCAGATACTGCATGATTACCATGTTCCAGTGTTATTTTAGTATCATTGAGATACTATTATAGTTTTTATTAGTAATTTGAAATAGTTTTTCATTTTTATTTTTAGTTTAGTTAAAGTTTTAGTAATTTAGTTTTCCATTTTATTAGCTTTTTTTCTTTTCTTTTTAAAGATGTCTATATTTTTATTTTAGTTTCAGTTATTTTAGTACATCCAAGCTAAACTAAATGAAAATTTGAAATGTGATGAAAAAAATAAATGAATTTTTTTTAATATTTTTTATTTCAGTTCATGTTTATTGTATTTCAAGTAATATTTATGGTTTTAGTTTTAGTTAATTATAATAACTCTGCCATATTCATGTACTATGGTATTTACATGTCATTCTAAGGCCAAATAACATGATATTACCATGGTACATGTATTAAAACATGGGAACACCATAATACTTTTTGGTATGTTCTTGCTTTAGAATTTGCTATATTATAAAGAAAGAGTGGCAAATATAATCTTGTCTTTTTTCATTCAACCAGGTGGAGAGAGAAATTGCTATTTTAAAACTGATTGAACATCCACACGTGTTGAAACTCCATGATGTTTATGAGAATAACAAATACCTGTGAGTTAGAACCCTTCCACATGAATTCTTATAGGCTTCACTCTTCACTTCTGCTTGTCATTTGTCCCTTTTTAAAACATTTATTCCACTCTTTCACTGCACATTCATGCAGGTATTTGGTATTGGAGCATGTTTCTGGTGGAGAGCTGTTTGACTATTTGGTGAAAAAGGGCAGACTGACGCCTAAAGAGGCACGAAAGTTCTTCAGACAAATCATATCTGCTTTGGACTTCTGTCATAGTCACTCCATATGGTAAGACATAAATGTGCATACTCACATATACAAAATTTTAAACAAAATAATATAAATAAGAACAAGAACATACAACAGGCCCTGGCATAAAAGGCCATTTCATTTTTTTTCTCCTAATATTTTGTTAGCTGATTTAGCTCATGAAAATCATGAACATATTTTTCAGTTTTGTTGAAGGTATATTCAAACTGTTCCCACATTGGCTGCATCACAAATGAGATTTGCTCACACTGTAGCTCCAAGATCATACTGTACTAAACGTAATACAGGAAAATATACCATTTTCTGGTGGTTATTTTGAATAGGTTTTCAATTGTATTTGAATATGATGACAAAAAGTATTTGCATATGGCCTTTTGCCCCAAGCTGTTTTGAACCAAAACCTTCTTTTTCATTTACTTTGTCATAGATTATGCTGCTCCTTCAATATTTAATGAAATAAATATATATTTTTGATCACCATATCAGGGTTATTGTCTACAACAAACTAAATAAAAATTAATAAAACTAAAATTAAAGTGCCCCATTTCACTTTTTCGACTATTACCTTTCATGCGGTGTGTAAAATAGCTGTTTGTGAATTTAAAAGGTCTGCAAAGTTTTAAAGATCAAAGTGCAAGACAAATAAAGTTATTGTCTCCTAAAACAAAGAATCAATTCTGAACGGCTGAAACAAATCAGCAATAAAAACCTACGTAACAATGTAACAAATTTGCATAATTCCAGCCTATGATCTTCATTGGCTGGTCTACTTTGACCTGCCCTCAAACACTGAAGTTGTAGCTGAGACTGGAAGAGTTTGGTTTGTGTTGTCAACTTGTTGAGAAGACGCTGTTTTCAGCGCTGCAAATCCACTTTGCATGTACTTCAAAAGGATGAGGACTCGCACTGGAATTGATACGGAAATAAACGACACCATTGTTACTGTTCTATCACATCAAGTGCTGAGGAAGATCCGGAGCTGAAATTCAGATATGGTAATAGGCTTTTCGTTTGCGAAACACGCTGTAAGCAGTAGACCAATCACAACAGACTGGGCCATCTGACCAATCAGAGCAGAGTAGATCAAAGAAGGGGTTTATAGAGAGACTGAATCTCCGAACGAACCGTTTTCAGACTCTTTGAGAAATGAGGTGATGTGCAATGTATAATATGAGAAAATTAAAGTGTTTTTTGACCTTTGATGCATGTAAATCTAATGCAGGAGACCTCCAAAACAACACTAGGAACCTTTAAAATAGCATAATAGGGGCACTTTAAAGTAAAGAGAAAATATAAAAATAAAATTTGTTTTCAACATGAGCATTAAGTGAAGTTTTAGTCACTCATTTTCATATGTGGTGGTTGTAGCTCTAGTCTCGAAATTGAGCAGATATAGGCGTATGCCACTATAAAGACAAGGATGAGTGAAGTTTTAACATGTTTTGACAAAGTATGTTTTCTGTGGAGGGTTTTTGGTGAGTAACGGGTTCAGAGCCGGTTGTCCTCTGTGCTCTTGTAGTCATAGAGACCTGAAACCAGAAAACCTTCTGCTGGATGAGAAGAACAATATCAGGATTGCAGACTTTGGCATGGCCTCACTACAGGTGGGAGACAGTCTGCTGGAGACAAGCTGTGGGTGAGTATTTTGTATGTGCTTGTGGTTTATAATGCTGTTTGCTTGCTTTTTTGCACATTGTAATAATATATGGTTTATGAAATGGATAATTCTATTACTGGATGATGTTTGGTCAAGTTTTCCAGCTGTGTTCCTACACAATATACAGAATTTGAACACTAAAGCCACACTTAAAAATGTCAATGCATTAGATGACAAAATATAAAAACAAATGGCTTTTTTTTTAAAAAACAAAAAAAAAGACCACAAGCACACTTTTAAAGATAATATTTCACAAAAATGGGTTAGATTCTTAAAGATAACACAAAAGACAGATATAATGTTCATAACGAAGAAGCAAATGTTAGAAAATGCTACTTGGTGTAATGTTTTGTTATCTAATGCAATGACATTTATACATCTTTAGTGTTAAAAAAGGTGCATTCAAACCACTGTAAAACTCATTTGTATATTAGTGTAATTGATCCATGCTGATAGATGGCAGTACAGCATCAAACACAATGTGGTAGCGGTACTTAAAGTACACAAAGAAAAATCTAACGATAGCCAAAGAACTACTGAATGCACCTTTAAAAATCCAAGTATTATTGATCAGGGCTACACTGTAAAAACAATTGTTCGCTTAGCTTAGTTGCATTTTTTTGCAGAAGGACAGAACTTGATAAATGATTTTTTTCAATAATAGGCTATAAATTAATCTTATGTAACCTAGGAACTAGAGAAGTAGATTTCCTCAGGAAAACTTCGAAGTTGGCTTGATAAAGCCTTGTTTAAAAGGTTTTTTTTTTATTTATTTTTTTTAAGTTTTATGATTATAGATTTTGCAAGAAAAACAGCCAGTTAGCTAGCTAGGCATTGATAGCATGATTTAGCATATGCAAGGCATATAATACACTTTAGCATGGTGTTAGCATGTTTTGACATGCTACTAGTTATTGTTAATATGTTTTAGCACATTATTAGACTGTTTTAGGTTTTAGTAATTTGTAATTTAGCATGCTGCTGACATGTTTAACATGTTTCTAGTATGTTTTAGCTGGTTTTTAGAACCTGCTAAAATAATTTGTTCATAACATGTTGCTAGCATTTTTGTAGCATGTTGCTAGCATGATTTAGCATTTTGCTAACATGTTTTAACATATTGTTAACATGTTTTAAAATGTCGCTAGAATGTTTTAGCATGTTTCTAGCACGATTTAACACATATCTGGCATGTTTCTAACATGATTTAACACATTGCTGGCATATTTTAGCACACTGAGTCAGAACAGCCTGAAAGTCTGTGCAGAATTTGGCGGTCATAGCTTGAAACTAATTTCTAGGCAGGGTTGCCAGATCATCGTAACAAAACTAGCCCAAAAGTAGCCCAATGACCATAACCTAAATATCAAAACTCGAAATATGCCATTCCCATATCTAAAATACATATTTTACAGTCACTGTTATGCAAATTGATGTCTTAGCGATCATAAACACAGCTCAAAAAGTCTCCCTAACAGTGGCCCTCCTTAACAAAACTTAACATCTAGCACAGTTTTAACATTGGTTGAATATAGTATAATCCAATACAAGCAATTCAGTCAAATACAATTTATGCAATACATCAAACCTTTACAACAGTTTGAAAGTAGCCTAATTCTGCAGGAAAACAGCAGACTTGGTAGCCCTGGCTCTAGGCTGCATTCATTTCAGAAATTTGATCTCGGAAGAAGAGGCAGCATTTTGTCAAGCCACCATTCGGCACAACTTCCTATTCCTTTTTGCTCAATTATTAATTTTAATTCCATTTAAATAAATGCCGCAGAGTTTGTTGTTGTTGTTGTAAATGAAAACATTTTAAACAATCTATACCTTCTCACACCCTTCCATACTCTGTTTTCCCAAACTATTTGCAGATCTCCTCATTATGCATGTCCAGAGGTTATCAGGGTAGGTCCATAGATCCAAAAAGTAACAGATGTTTTAATGCATCATTCTTTTTGAAGGTGTACCTTTGACCTCACTGCTGTCTTTGGCTTCTACTGTAGGGCGAGAAATATGACGGTCGACGGGCTGATGTATGGAGCTGTGGAGTCATTCTCTTCGCTCTGCTAGTGGTGAGGAAATTGCTTCGGCTTTAAGGAGAGCTTCTCGGAGAGCATTTTACTTTTCCTCACTTATCACCTATTACTCATCTTTAGCTCAAAGGCTGTTAAGCAAATAACTGAAACACTCCTTGCATGTCACTACCATCTGTCTCTATGTATGTGGGTCTTCTTGTCTGCTGTCCACAGGGCGCACTGCCCTTCGACCACGATAACCTGCGGCAGCTGCTGGAGAAGGTGAAGAGTGGAGTGTTCCACATGCCCCATTTCATCCCACCCGACTGCCAGGCTCTGCTGCGGGGCATGATCGAGGTCAACCCTGAAAAAAGACTCACGGTAAGGGTGTACTGTGAACTCTGAATAAGCATACTTGTTGTTACACTTGTACATTTACTTCAATGTAGTGTTGTAGTACTCGAGACCGGTCTTGGACTCAAAACCATTTTTTTGAAGGGCTTGGTCTTGTCACCGTCTCAGACTAAGGAGAATTTATCTCAAGACTAGGCCTACAACTGAGAGGATATCACTAAATTGCTGGTGCATTGTCTGATTTATTTGTTAACATCATTAATGTGATTGGATGTTAAACTTCCTGCTTTCAATAACTTACAAATGCTATCAATAACTTATTTCTAATTTGATTCATTAAATTCTTAGTCTTGTCTTGGTCTCAATACACACTGGTCTTGGTCTTATCTTGGTCTCAACCTCTCAAAGTCTTGGTCTTGTCTTGGTGTCAACCCCTCAAAGTCTTGGTCTTGTCTTGGTCTCAACACACACTGGTCTTGATTTTGTCTTGGTCTCAACCTCTCAAAGTCTTGGTCTTGTCTTTGTCTCGACCCTTCAAAGTCTTGGTTTTGTCTTGGTCTCAACACACACTGGTTTTGATCTTGTCTTGGTCTCAACCCCTCAAAATCTTGTTCTTGTCTTTGTCTCAACCCCTTAAAGTCTTGGTTTTGTCTTGGTCTCAACACACACTGGCCTTTGTCTTGTCTTGGTCTCAACCCCTCAAAGTCTTGGTCTTGTCTTGGTCTCAACACGCACTGGTCTTGGGCTTGTCTTGGTCTCAACCCCTCAAAGTCTTGTCTTGGTCTCAACCCCTTAAAGTCTTAATCTTGTCTTGGTCTCAACCCCTCAAAGTCTTGGTCTTGTCTTTGTCTCAGCCCCTCAAAGTCTTGGTCTTGTCTTTGTCTCAACCCCTCAAAGTCTTGGTCTCAACACAAACTGGTCTTGGTCTTGTCTTGGTCTCAACCCCTCAATGTCTTGGTCTTGTCTTGGTGTCAACCCCTAAATGTATTGGTCTTGTCTTGGTGTCAACCCCTCAAAGTCTTGGTCTTGTCTTTGTCTCAACACACACTGGTCTTTGTCTCAACCTCTCAAAGTCTTGGTCTTGTCTTTGTCTCAACCCTTCAAAGTCTTGGTCTTGTCTTGGTCTCAACCCTTCAAAGTCTTGTTCTTGTCTTTGTCTCAACCCCTTAAAGTCTTGGTTTTGTCTTGGTCTCAACACACACTGGTCTTGGCCTTGTCTTGGTGTCAACCCCTCAAAGTCTTGGTCTTGTCTTGGTCTCAACACACACTGGTCTTGATCTTGTCTTGGTCTCAACCTCTCAAAGTCTTGGTCTTGTCTTGGTCTCAACCTCTCAAAGTCTTGGTCTTGTCTTTGTCTCAACCCTTCAAAGTCTTGGTCTTGTCTTTGTCTCAACCCCTTAAAGTCTTGGTTTTGTCTTGGTCTCAACACACACTGGTCTTGGCCTTGTCTTGGTCTCAACCCATCAAAGTCTTGGTCTTGTCTCTGTCTCAACACACACTGGTCTTTGTCTTGTCTTGGTCTCAACCCCTCAAAGTCTTGGTCTTGTCTTTGTCTCAGCCCCTCAAAGTCTTGGTCTTGTCTTTGTCTCAATCCCTCAAAGTCTTGGTCTCAACACAAACTGGTCTTGGTCTTGGTCTCCACCCCTCAAAGTCTTGGTCTTGTCTTTGTCTCAACCCCTCAAAGTCTTGGTCTTGTCTTTCTCTCAACCCCTTAAAGTCCTGGTCTTGTCTTGGTCTCAACACACACTGGTCTTGGACTTGACTTGGTCTCGGTTTAGGTGATCTTCATTACAACACTACTCGAGTTATAGCACCATCTGCCTGTCAACAAATTTTACTAATTACACCATCTGTTGTCCTTCCCCTGCAGCTAGAGGCCATCCAGAAACATGCCTGGTATCAGTAAGTATTGATTATTTATATTATTGATTATTTATATTCTCACTCTCACTGTAGTCAAGATGTAGTGAAAGCATATTATGTATGTGTTTATGGCTGTATTTTTTGAATAGATCTCTATTTCTATTGAAATGATTTCATCTTGTCTCTTTCACAACTGGCAAAATCGCAGATGATTTGTGCAAGCAGCTCACATTCGTATGTGTGTTTGTTTGTGTGTGATCAAGAGCTGGACGCAATGAGCCGTGTCCGGAGCAGCCGCCCCCGAGGCGTGTGTGTATGGGCCGAATCATGTCTCTGACAGAGCTGGACCCGGATGTGCTGGACAGCATGTATTCTCTGGGGTGTTTCAGGGACCGGGTTAAACTGGCCCAAGACTTGCAGTGTGAAGAGTGAGTGCAAGCACCATGCACATTTTCTTCAGAAAACTACTGATTGTTAACATTTTTATTATTTATCTTGCTCCTTTCCTTAGAGATAATCAAGAGAAGATGATCTATTATCTCCTGTTAGACCGTAAAGAGCGCTATCCCAGCTATGAGGATGAGGATCTTCCTCCCAGAAATGACGTCGGTTTGTGTCTTTTCCCCTGGATTGTTCATTAACACAGTTAAATGAAGGGTTAAATAAAGTAGGTATGGTTTATAGAATCCTATGTTTTTGACAGTTTAACTAATGGTCAGCATCTGTTAGTCACTGTCTCTATGGTCTACAAATTAGTATCATTTTAAGTTACAGGTATTCATGTCAAACCATAGCCACGTTTCCACTGAAATTACCTGGAACAATTTGTCCCAAGAACTTTTTCCCCACAGACCTGTTGCTGTCTGCATTTCCATCGCGGTCTAAAGTACCATGAAGATAAGTCTGGTGACGTAGGACTGCGCCTGACTTTACAGTTCCCGCTGGATTTCGTCCTCCGCATATAAGCTTAATAAAGCCTGAACCTCATTGTCGGCCCATTGGTCGTATTTTTTAAACTCCATTGTTGATTCGAATATCTAAGCAACTCTAAACTCAAAACAGTTTAAATAATGTAATTAATGTCAAGAACGCAAAGTGCACACAACTTATTGGTTTTAGCATTGCTAACTTTACATTGCAGCCTATTCATCATCAAACTAAAATGAAGTCAGCCAAACATGAAAAGTTAAACAGCTCAATTTATGTATATTTTACTTAGTGAGGGGAATGAAAAATGTTTATAATGTTTATAATGTTTGTAAACATTTTGTTTTGTTTACCAGTATTTTACATTATTCTGAATGTAATGATAAAATGTGACTTATGTTTTGTTTTTTTTGCTTTCAACAATGCAATTGGATCCGGTGCGACTTTTCCGAAAATTACAGTGCATTGCATTCATGGTATACATTTTATCAGTTTTCCTGGTAATCGAACCCACGGCCTTGGCGTTGCTAGCGCCATACTCTGCTGTTTGAGCTACAGGCAAACTGCAAACGTTTTGTCTTTCTACACAGACCCTCCACGGAAGCGTGTAGACTCACCCATGTTAACCCGTCATGGCCGCTGCCGGCCAGAAAGGAAGAGTCTGGAGGTGCTGAGTGTGACGGAGCAGGGCTCTCCCACACCCCCGCGCAGAGCGTTGGACACCTCCTCGCACAGCCAAAGGTACACATACAGTCATATACACGTTTAAATGCATATATGGAACTTTGTAAATATTGATTTAGCTCTACTGACTCTTGACCATAGATCTCGATCTGTTAGTGGAGCATCAACTGGCCTTTCTTCTAGTCCTCTGAGTAGTCCCAGGGTAAGTGTCTGCTTGCTAACCTTTTTCTATTAAAGGGATAGTTCACCAAAAATGACAATTCTATCATAATTTACTCACCTTTATATCGTTTAAAACCAGTATGAAAACAAAAGGATTTACTCAGCAGCAGTGTTGAAAAAATATTGTTTTTCTGATACATATTGATGCTTAAATATTTGCAACGTTTTCAATACTAATTTTCTGTAGACACTATCTGCGTTTACATGGACACTAATAATCCGATTGTAATCGGACTAGTAGCACAGTCGGAATAAAAAAGTCACATGTCAATCAGAATGAATTGGCCAAATCCGATTAAAATTTCATTCGGATTGTAAGGGGTGGTTTAAACCTTTTGTAATCCGATCGAGAGGACATGTAAACACTTTTGATTGAAAACCGAAACTGGATAGTACTGTTCATGTGCAATGACGTATAAATGGCGTAATTGACATATGACGTGAGGAACAAGCTATTGTTGTTGTTGAATGAAGTGTCATAAATGACTGTCGTGTCATTCTAAAATTTCATTCCAATCATCGTCTGTGAATTGGAGCAGGATAACGTCCCACTAATCCTTGTTTCGGACTCTCATCCACAGACGGCTTGTTTTAGCCGCGGGAAGGAGTGTTTTTACAGCTTGATAAATATAAGCAGCATGTCACAAAGCTTCATGTGCTCGTCGTCTCCTAATTAGTACCCGAAATAGATAAATATTAAGTCTGCTCTTTAAAACAAAGAAAAGAAGCAATGTAGGAGAATTGTATGTGAAAACAGCGGGAAACTCTGTATATTTGTGCAGTGTGCGTATGTCAAAAAAATCAGTTCTGATTTTAAAGGGGTGGTTGATTATGATTTCACTTTTTTAACTTTAGTTAGTGTGTAATGTTGCTGTTTGAGCATAAACAACATCTGCAAAGTTACGACGCTCAAAGTTCAAAGCAAAGGGAGATATTTTCTTTTAAAGAATTCCCTGTTTAAGGACTACAACAAATGGCTGGTAGGGACTACAACAAGCTTCTTCCCAGGTTGGTGACATCACTAACCCTAAAATTTACATAAATCCCGCCCCCGAGAACACAAAAACAAAAGGGTGAGGCCATGTTATTGCAGTACAGTAACACAAATGCAATAGCATGTCGTAAAAGCAAGATGACAACATGACAAGTTATAACCGTAATTAAACTAAACTATACCTGTTCTATCTTCATGCAGCATATATTCTCTGGCTCTGTAGGATCTTACAACAGTTCCCACATGAGCGATTTATAGATTATCATGACAGAATATGCTAATCAATGACTTTAAGATATCCCACATCAGCTACATAAATTAATCAACTAACTGTTCAGTACGGAGCCCCGCACATGACATGCAAGAAAAAAAATTAAATTGTGCGCACGACCAGGCTTGGGAGGGTTACTTTAAAAATGTATTCCGTTACAGTTACAAGTTACTTCATAAAAAAAGTATTCAGTAATGTAATCCAAGTACCACAATATGAAAGTAATGTAATCTGATTACTTTTGGATTACTTCAAGGTCACACACACACACACACACACACACACATATATATATATATATATATATATATATATATGAAAGAAAGAAAAAAAAAGAAAGAGAAATTTGGGGGGGTCAACTTTACTATAAATAAATTGCATTTTTAAATTTAATTTTAATTATTTCTTCTCAATTTCTGCAAGTTTTTAAATGTTACACGTTCCATACTTTTGAATGGGTCTCAACAATAAAAATATTTTACAAATCTGATAAATTATCTATTGCAATATTATCGTTGTTGTTGTTTAGAGCTTAAAAATATAAAAGTCACATCAGATCATAAGCAAACTAAACAAGCTCGAATCAAACATTTCTGTTTATGTTTGTTCTGCTTTAATTTTAATGTTTAGCATTTTGGTTACTTTTAAAACCTATTAAAACTAAGCAATCACGTCTCATTTCCACAACTTGGGAATACACAGCCCTGAATACATATATGTAAAGGGCTATATGACATCTAGTGGCTACAGTATGGAATTACAGATTATTTTTTAGTCCTTTGATAAAGAAAGTGTTTTCGTAGCTGGAAGGCGGAGTTTGCACTGTACAACCATATTGTTTGCATTTTCTTCTTTGAAAACAAAATAGCAGTGAAATTTCCATTAATTGAAAGCGTTTTTCCCCGTGGGCAGCATCGTTTCAACTAGCAGCAGTGATTCAATCTGCGTCTGAGGAGATTGTAGACGGGTGTTATTTGCGCATGCACCAGCGGGTGGCTCACGTGAGTCATCACTGGCAACAGAACCAGGAAATACTGTATAATCAAGCAGCGCTTAATATGTGTTATTATGGCAAAATAATGATTTATTTAGTTTTAAATGATCCTGATAGTATCCCCCCTTTTTTCAAAATGTAACTGTAATCTGATTACTACGTTTTTTGACGTAACTGTAACGAATTACAGTTACTGGATTTTTGTATCCTGATTACGTAACGCCGTTACATGTATTCCGTTACTCCCCAACCCTGCGCACGATTTACAATTTCGTTCCTTCGATTTATAAATTATGCGCATGATTTATAAATCGAGGGAACGAAATAGTAAATTGTGCGCACGTTTTAATAAATCGAGGGAACGAAATAGTACATCGTGCGCACGATTTAGCGTACTATTTTTTTCTGCATGTCATGTCTGGGGCTCCGTAGTTCAGAAACGTCCTGTTGCATTCTACATGTTGTCATTTCTTCTTGAGTCTCTCCATCATTGTCCGACTCCGGTTTGAACATAAAAAGCCGAACAGTTTCTGACATTTTAAGTGAGTCTGCGTGAGGTAATCGGTGCTGCTAACGCTGCTAACAGGAGCTCTTGAAACTCCACCCTCTTCTTGAGAGCAGCAGCTCATTTGCATTTAAAGGGACACACACACAAAACTGAGCTTTTTTGACCACCCTCAAAAAGTGACAAATTTAACAAATGATCTGTGGGGTAATTTTGAGCTAAAACTTCACATACACACTCTGGGGACATCAGAGACTTATTTTACATCTTGTAAAAGTGGCATTATATGACCCCTTTAAGCTTGTGACATATCAACCCAATCACTTTATTTAGAGTTTATGTAAATACTACGTTAAAATTTATCAATCGAAATGAATTCATTCCAATTGAAAAAAAAAGGTGTCCATGTAAACATAGCTACTCTCTCTTCTCTCCGACAGTGAGGTGACACACTGCAGTGTATATTTTAATTAAAAAAGTATATAGTTTGTAGCGCTGTGTGTTTAAGATCAAAGCACAGCACTGTATTCTTACATGCAAGCAGCTAAAATACAGTGTTTTTTAGCATCTCAGAGGGACTCGATTCACAATAAATGCAGCAAACTCCATCTCTGCATGTTTAACGTGCATTTGGGAATGCAATGTGGCAGTTATGCTTTTTCACAATCGCATAATCTCCAACATTTTTGTGAATAGATAATTGCAGCATTTCACTAGATTTGTAATGAGATGCTTTTGTAAACCTGCTGTCACACAAATGTAAAAGGCTTCCCGAAAGTTTTCTGCCAAAATAAAAGCCTGAGGGTTCATTAGTTAACATAAAACATCTAAAGCATATATTAATCTTAGTTAATGTTAATTTAAACATTTACTAATGCATTACAATCCAAAGTTGTATCTGTTAATATTATTTAATGGACCCGAGCTAACATTAACAATGAACAGTTGTATTTTTTTTAACTAATGTTAACAAAGATTAATAAATACTGTAACAAATGTATTGCTCATTGTTAGTTGATGCATTGATCAACTAATGGGACCTTATTTTAAAGTTTATATTTACACATTCAGTTTTTTACATGTTTGGATGAACTATGCATTGAGTTTGATTCTTATATCTTTATGACACAAGTTGAATATTTAGCCATTTTATCATTCACATTTTCTGGACTGAGTTAATCTGAACATGCACATCAGTCAGCCTTAGACACACACACACACACACACGCACACACACGTCCCCATACACCATCACTGTGCACTAAACCGTATCACCTGCCATTGCTCATTTTCACTCTATTTCTCTCTCCATCTGCCACGACCTTCACTCCTCCACCCCGCTTCTTCTACTACTCATCCCATCAGAGCCCTGTCTTTACCTTCAGCGAGCCAGAGGTAGTTGCCGCCACCAAAGCGGGAAGCGGCAGCACCGCCGCTCGTCCCAATCGATCGCATGAACCCAAAACGCAGACGCTTCCATCTAAAAATGCACCTGAACGCCCCCACCTCCAGTCCATGAAGTCCCTCCCCCTGCCCGCCTCCACTTCCCGCTCTCCCTCCCCTTCTCCCCTCTTGTCACCCATTCCCCGTTTCCTCTTCTTTCCTTCTCCATCTGCAGTGCTAAAGTCGGTGACTAAAAGCTTGTATCCCATGTCTCAGGTCACCCCTCAGGGCTCTCCCCTGCCAACCCCCCTGGGTACCCCTGTGCATCACCCCCACCCCCCCACCGCTACCCCACCCTCCTCCTCCTCTTCCTCTTCTTCCTCCCGAGCCGAGGGAGGAAATGTGGGCGTGGGCTCACTCTCCTTGACCCCACCCTCTAGTCCAGGGGGAGGCGGTGGCATGGCGGCCAGTAGCTCCGCCCACTGGAGGACACGCCTCAACTCATTGAAGAATAACCTGTTGGGGTCGCCGCGGTTCCACCGCCGCAAGCTGCAGGGTGGGTGCTGCTATCGTTTCTTTTTTAGTATTTAATCAAGTAGAGTTGGGGTTTTCAAACTTTTTGGTGCCATGGATCCCTAAAGATCCATTTCTGGTGATAAATATAAATACTATCTGAAATATATTTACCTTCTATTAAGTTGACACTATCTTTTTTCTACCTATTATTAGAGTACTTTTAGATGTATACACTTAAAAGGTTAGTTCACCTAAAAATGAAAATTCTGTCATTAATTATTCACCCTCGTGTCGTTCCACATCTGTAAGACCTTCGTTCATCTGCGGAACACAAATGCAGATGTTTTTAATGAAATCTGAGAGCTTTCAGTCCCTCCTTAGAGATCCAATGGAACTACCACTTTTAAGGTCCAGAAAGGTAGGAAAGACATCATTAAAGTACTCCATGTGACTGCGTTTGTGTTCACGCGAGAGCTGACACTGTTGCGTGAACACGCTTTGGATAATATTATTTTGTAAATAATGTGGTAAATTATGTTTTTTTCACAAACAAAGCACTTCATAAAATTGAAGTTAAACCACATGGATTATTTTAATGATGTCTTTCCTACCTTTCTGGGGCTTGAAAGTGGTAGTTGCGTTGGATATATGGATGGACAGAAACCTCTCGGATTTCATTTGTGTTCCGAAGATGAACGAAGGTCTTACGGATGTGGAACGACACAAGGATGAGTAATTAATTAATGACAGAATTTTCATTTTGAACTAACCGTTTAAAGAAAAACATAAAAGTATTTGAAGAATAAAATATTTGATTACGTGATTAATCTCATTATTTCTGAGCTTAGAAACCAGAATGAATCAGTAAAAGTCAAATAATCATTTTATTTATTTATTTATTTATTTACCTACTTACTTACTTACCCAAATGTAATTAATTTTCTTTGAACTTGTATTGAACTTTTCTGCAGACCCCCTTGCAGCCAGTTTTAATATCATTAACTAATATCATTTTCATTACTTTAAATAAAATAAACATTAATTTCAATAAAATAAAATTTTTAAAAAACGAGTGCTGGCAGATCGATTAATCGCATCTCACATAAAAGTTTATAAATATATAATATATATGTGTATGTGTGTATATATATATATATATATATACACACACCGATTAGGCATAACATTATGACCACTGACACTGATTATCTCTTCATCACGGCACCTGTTAGTGAGTGGGATATATTAGGCAGCAAGTGAACATTTTGTCCTCAAAGTTGATGTGTTAGAAGCAGGAAAAATGGGTAAGCGTAAAGATTTGAGCGAGTTTGACAAGGGCCAAATTGTGATGGCTAGACGACTGGGTCAGAGCATCTCCAAAACTGCAGCTCTTGTGGGGTGTTCCCGGTCTGCAGTGGTCAGTATCTATCGAAAGTGTCCAAGGAAGGAACAGTGGTGAACCGGCGACAGGGTCATGGGCGGCCAAATTGCTCAAGAAGTTAATTCTGGTTCTGATAGAAAGGTGTCAGTATACACAGTGCATCGCAGTTTGTTGCGTATGGGGCTGCATAGCTGCAGACCAGTCAGGGTGCCCATGCTGACCCCTGTCCACCGCCGAAAGCACCAACAGTGTGAGCATCAGAACTGGACCATGGAGCAAAGGAAGAAGGTGGCCTGGTCTGATGAATCACGTTTTCTTTTACATCACGTGGATGGCCGGGTGCGTGTGCGTTGCTTACCTGGGGAACACATGGCACCAGGATGTACTATGGGAAGAAGGCAAGCCGGCGGAGGCAGTGTGATTCTTTGGGCAATGTTCTGCTGGGAAACCTTGGGTCCTGCCATCCATGTGGATGTTACTTTGACACGTACCACCTACCTAAGCATTGTTGCAGACCATGTACACCCTTTCATGGAAACGGTATTCCCTGGTGGCTGTGTCCTCTTTCAGCAGGATAATGCACCCTGCCACAAAGCAAAAATGGTTCAGGAATAGTTTGAGGAGCACAACAATGAGTTTGAGGTGTTGGCTTGGCCTCCAAATTCCCCAGATCTCAATCCAATCGAGCATCTGTGGGATGTGCTGAACAAACAAGTCTGATCCATGGAGGCTCCACCTCACAACTTACAGGATTTAAAGGATCTGCTGCTAACATCTTGGTGCCAGATACCATAGCACACCTTCAGTACATGCCTCGACGGGTCAGGGCTGTTTTGGCAGCAAAAGGGGGACTAACACAATATTAGGAAGGTGGTCATAATGTTATGCCTGATCGGTGTATATATATATACACACACACATATATATACAAACTTTTATTTTATATGCGATTAAATAGATTAATCGTGATTAATCGATTTGACTGCACAAAAAAAAAACATTCATTTATTTTATGTCAGCTAGTTGCCAAGGCAACATTTCTGTTTTTTTTTAGTTTAAGTTGAAGTACTGAAATAACTGAAACTAATAAATAAAATTAATAATAATAATACTAATAAAAATGACAAGAACACAAATAAAAAAAAAAATTACTGAAACTTTAACTAAAATTAAACTAAAAACAGAAAATATAATAATAAAATCTAATTCAAAATATTAACAAAAACTATAATAGTATATCAATGATAATAAAATAACACTGCTTGCGGCCCTCTGGGGGTGCCTGGATCTCAGTTTGAAAACCCCTGAAATATAAAACTGTCAAATAATGAGATTTAGTCAATGTCAGGTTGTATTCAGGTTGTGTTTCATTCTTACTCTTCCCTTCCCAATAGTGCCAACCTCAGAGGACATGTCCAGTTTAACACCAGAATCCAGCCCAGAGTAAGAAACATTTGTCATGTATGATGCCAAGAGGTCTGTCAAAGAATCATCTGGAAAGCACTGCATTCCATTTTAAAGGGTTTACTGTATATTGTACATTTTTATGTTACATTAATTTATTCCCTGAGGTCCAATTATAATGTTAGGAAAAGTTATTTTTGCTCCAAAAAACAGTAATAATTTAGCTTTTGGCTGTTTTTTTCTTTATAAAATTCAATTCCCATACATTCTAAATAAGAAATATTGCAAAAAATCAATTTCTAACAATCTAACATTTGACAGGGAACGTTTCAGTGACATCCTGCAGGTGCTAAAAATGAAATGTTTCAGATGTCAGCTCTCACATATTGAATAGATATCACGGCAACTTGTGTTATTGAGAGAAATATATTGACAATAGCGATCTATAGTGATGAGTCTTCAATGTGATGAGTCTTTTAGCTTTTCCAAGTGTCTGTCTGTCTGTGTTTGTGTTCCGACAGGCTGGCTAAAAAGTCCTGGTTTGGGAATTTCATCAGTTTGGAGAAAGAAGAGCAGATTTTTGTGGTCATCAGAGACAAACCTCTTAGTTCCATTAAAGCTGATATCGTTCATGCCTTCCTCTCTGTGAGTCTACCACCTGATTTGTGCTTTTTTTGTCGACGGATTAAACATTTAATAAAATGTATTACATGATATGATGATCAATCAGATTAATCTAAATTAATCACATACACACTAGCATTCAAAAGTTTGAGGGTCTGTAGTTTTTGAAAGACGTCTCTTATGCTAACCAAGGATGCATTTATTTGATAAAAATAAAGTAAAAACAATAAAGCTGTGAAATATTACAATTTAAAATAACTCTTTTATAATTTATGCCTGTGATCAAAGTTGAATTTTCAGCATCATCACTCCAGTTTTCAGTCACATGATCCTTTAGAAATCATTCTAATATGCTGATTTGCTGCTCAAGAAACATTTCTTATTATCAGTCTTGAAAACAGCATGATTTTCTTTCTTCTGCTGAACACAAAAGAAGATATTTTGAAGAAACCAAACAGTTGATGGACCTCACTGACTTCCATATTATTTTTTTATACTATGGAAGTCAATGGGGACCATCAATTGTTTGATTACATTATTGTGACAAAAGCATCGAACAGTCCCAAAAAAACAAAAACACAATCTGAATGCTTTTAAGAAATTTCGACAAGTTAAAAAACAAACTTACAAACATCTATACAATATTATATCCTTTTACAAAAATAACAAATATTTTACCAGTTTGTCACACTTTGTTGTGCTATGTAGACAAAGCAACAGCAGACCAAAAATGCAAGTGTATTTTGTAATTAAGCCCCCCCAAAATGCAACTTTTTTTCAAAAAACAATCCCAAAATCATGCATAATAGGTGAACATGACAACAATCTTCAAATGAGAACAGTGATGATGTACACACAGAAATTGCACCTGGCTGTAAGGAACAGTTTTTTCTTTCTCTTTTGCTTTTGTCTTCAGATTCCCTCCCTCAGTCACAGCGTGATCTCTCAGACGAGTTTCCGAGCAGAGTATAAGACTTCTGGAGGTCCGTCTGTCTTCCAGAAGCCTGTCAAATTCCAGGTAGACATCTCCTTCTCTGAGGGGGAAAGAGAGCGGGAGCGGGAGAGAGAGAGGGATGGACAGAAGGATTTTGGAATTTACAGTGTAACTTTTAGCCTCATATCAGGTAAGAACTGCTTTTTCATAAATGATTCATTGTAATGATTTATTTTCTTCCATTAAAGTGTATCAGAACATTTAATTTGTAGTACAGAAACAAAACATGAGATCAAATAGTGTTTAAATCACTCCGTTTTAGACAATAACATCAATTTACAACATTTACATTAAACTAAACAACACTCAAACCCATAGAGGCGATTTTGCCGCCTCATTTCAGAGGTCTACTACACACCGGTGACGTTATATGAGTATACGTGTGTGAATTTGTATTTGTAGGTCCAAGTCGCAGATTTAGAAGAGTTGTTGAAACGATTCAAGCCCAGTTGCTCGGTGCTCATGATCAGCCCATGGCGCAAACTCTTTCAGGTAAGAACGGATGCATATCATGAATTATTCCAGCCTGTTTCCACTTCTCCGTAGCCTTTTTTTGCCTTATGCCAGATGAGAAGAACGGTCGCCCTCCGAGAACACCAACCAGACAAAACTCCCGGCGCTCAGAGGGCGGAGGCGATCGGTGCGAATGGGTGGAGCGCGGCGAGGCCGGGGTTTTACTCCAGCGCAGGGGGTCGGGAAAAGAAAGAACCCGCCTGCTTTCCTCCAGTGGAACACAATCACAGCCCTGAACGAGAAATATTGTGAATAATCAGCTATCCATCAAGATATGATGAGCCATGATATGAGACAAAACTACTTTTTCTTTTCCCCTTCTCACCTCAGAACAGCATGATGGTAAAATGTGTTTTTAAAGGAGCTTTTTGAAAGCCTAATGAAACCAAATACTGATACACGAACAGTGCAAGAACATGGGATGCAGTGAAGCAAGAATCATCTCCACTGAACAATAACGCAACATAAACTTCTGGGATCCGAGGAACACCTCTGAAATTGGATTAATTTGTCATCCTGGACAATGCTTTGATTTATGCTGTATTTTCTCTCATGTGATTTGGATGTAATGTGCAAAGCTTGAGTCTTTAGAGTTTATAATGACATTCATGAAAGGTTCCGGTTGTGGGTAGCACACCATCTGTTCCTTACAGTCCTGCTATCTGTTTCAGCAATCGAGTAATTAGAGCAACAGAGATCTTAGTCCAATTAGTCTGAATTTTTATCCTCCAAATCATGTTTTTTAAAAAAGAATATTTAGAGATCCAGATCCAAAAGCTATCAGCACCAAGAGTCTGCTCAGTCATATGCAATAAAAATCAATAAGCTACAAAAGATTCAGTTTAACAAAGCTGCACACGCTGAATCTTTTAAAACATGATTACCTCCTTGAGCGGACAGACTCATGATGATTCTATGACCGTAAATAGTACCGTTGCTCACCAGCCCTTTGTCATTATCTATAGACAACTTCATTTTCACTCTCCACAGAAATGCTGCATGCTAAATAACATCAACCCTCACAGCAAGCTTCACCCCTAATGACTAAATGTGATTGTAAAACAATTCTGCGTGCATTTACACATCTAAATCTGGCCTCGATTCACCCTTTTGGCAGCTCAAACATACGAGAGAGCGTCTGACTAATGGAGGATTCCCGTGACTGTAGTTCAACTATAAAGTTTCCCTTTTAAAAGGGAACGGGAAACTCTCCAAAATGCGAAAAGGACGTTCATTCCAATTCTCTGTTGCTGCAAGACTTTTGGTTGAAGCCAACCAAGTGAATGTCGTTGACTATTTTACTAATGAATTTTGATTTATCAAAAATAATTCGTTTGTATATTATTCTAGGGATTGAAAAAGAGTGGCCATTAGGTGTACATATCTGTTTATGAAAGAATGGAATGTTTGGGGTATTAAAAATACATATTTTGGGAGAATACAATAATTATCTGCACTCTTAAAAATAAGGATTCCAAAAGACAGTGATGCCATAAAAAAACTTTCAAAGAGGTGCCCCTATTATGCTTTTTCGAATATCACCTTTCATGAGTTGTGTAATATAGCTGGTTGTAAATGTAAAAGGTCTGCAAAATTTTAAAATGGGACCTTTTTCACAAGATGTAATATAAGTCTCTGGTGTCCCCAGAATGTGTCTGTGAAGTTTCAGCTCAAAATACCCCACAGATCATTTATTATAGCTTGTCAAATTTGCCCCTATTTGGGTGTGAGCAAAAACATGCCGTTTTTGTGTGTGTCCCTTTAAATGCAAATTAGCTGCTGCTCCCGGCCCCCTTTCTAAAAGAGGGCGGAGCTTTAACAGCTCGCAATTCGGTTGCTCAACAACAACAAAGCTGGAGAATCTCACGCAGCCAAAATGAGGATTGTCAGTAACAGTGTTCAGCCTTACATTGTTCAAACCGGAGTCAGACACTGATGGAGAGACTCAGGAAGAAGTTACAACTTTTAGAATTAAACTGGACGTTTCTGAATGGATATTAGATAAATTAATATAATTGCTGTGGACATTGACTAGCATGTGCCGTCATGTTAATCTTTTGAGCAAATCAAGCGTTGAATTGACCCTTGTTTGTGAAGCAGTCCGGACTACAACAACTCTTCCTCTTCTCTAAAGCAGCCCAAAATGGCCTCACCCCCTTTGTTGCATGTTCTTGGGGGCGGGGTTTATGTAAATTTTAGGGTTGGTGATGTCACTAACCCAGGAAGAAGCTCGTTGTAGTCCCTACCAGCCGTTTGTTGTAGTCCTTAAACAGCGAATTCTTTAAAAGAAAAAATCTCCGTTTGCAACGAACGTCATAACTTTGCAGATGTTGTTTATGCTCTAACTGCAACATTACACTAACTAAAGTTTAAAAAGTGAAATCATAATCAACCATCCCTTTAAAGATAAAAGTGCACGACAAATAAAGTTATTGTCTCCTAAAAGAAAGAATCGATTCTGAATTCCTGAAATGAGTCTGCAATTCCAGTCTCACTGTTACAAATCGACATAACAATGTAACAAATTTGCTTAATGTCAGCCTATTGTTTTCATTGGCTGCTCACAAACAATATCTACTTTGACCCACCCTCAAACATTGTAGTTGTAGCTGAGACTGGAAGAGTTTGGTTTGTGTTGTCGACATGTTGAGAAGATGCTGTTTTCAGCACTGCTAATCCACTTTGCCGCATTTCAGTAGGATGAGGACTCACGGTGGAATTTATACGGAAAAACCGACGCCATTGTTACTGTTCGTATCGCTGTGTATCAAACGCTAAAGAAGCCTCCGGAGCTGAAATTCAGATATGGTAATGGGCGTTTAGTTTCTGACACACACTGTAAGCGGTAGACCAATCACAACAGACTGGGCCGTCTGACCAATTAGAGAAGAGTAGGAGGCGTTAAAAGAGGCTAATGAACTGTTTTCAGACTCTTTGAGAAATGAGGTGATGTGCAATGTATATTATGAAATATTTACTAGTGTTTTTTGACCTTGAATGCATGTAAAACTATTGTAAGAGACCTCCAACCTTTAAAATGGCATAATAGGGGCACTTTAAAATAACAATTTTATTTGTGAAGCACATTTTAATAATCTGATTTTTTCCCCCAATGTAAAGTACCTTTTAAGTTTCCATGGCTGTTAAAGGTTCTTCATGGAACCATGGATGCCAATTAAAAACCTTTATTTTTAAGAGTGTATGGCAAAGGTCACTTTGTGAAGAAAAAAAAAAGCAAACATGCTTTTGACTCATATCCTAAACACATTTTGGATTTAAAACTATTAATTATTGGTTCTGTCGCTAGCTCTATTTTCGCTAGAAATATTTTCAAACAGATTTCCTGAACTCTCCCCCTCATCTGTCATTCAAACAGATAGCCCCACCCCAAATTCACATCATTGTTTGACTCAAATTTTGTTTTTTCATGCAAAATGACCATACATATTAAGCCGGGAAAGAAGAAAGTATTTTAAATTTCCCTCTAAAAATACAAACTTCACCTTTAAGAAGAAAACAGAATTGCAGAAAGGACCTGAATTTGAATTTCCTTTGCACAGTATTACCGTAATGACAGCAAACGAAAGACTTCCTCTGGACATTATCTGATGTGGAAGATATGCTGTACCTTACATACCTAAAGAGAAAATTGAATAACGAATGGTATCCGAAACAAAATAAGCCATTGTCTAGGCCACGGACCTTGCTCGCACCATCTCACGAAATGTGTACATTCACATCAATTTGTCTCTAATTATGATTATGATACAGTATAAAATATGAAATTGATCTCTTTGTACAGCACTGCTTTGTCATCGGGCTTCCGTGCAGCGGTTATGCAACTGATCCAGCATAATATATCTGAAAGAGGGACCTCTATGACACTCTCTCTCTGTATAAATGGCTTTTCTGCTCAACAATTGTCATGAATCCTGTAAATGTGATCCTGCAGAGTTTTGTGTGTCTGTCTGTGTGTCAGTTCACTAATATGTTCCATTTTTTACTTGCATAATTATTTATTATATGGACATCAGTTGGAACTAAACTGTTCATTATATCTATCATGTGACAGATGTACCATCATATCATATTTATAATATGCATATAGTTAGGACCGTCGCTAGCAGGTCGAAAGGTGGTGACAATTCTAGGAATAACAACAAGAAAAAATGACTTAGGAACAGCATTGCCAACACAATATTGATTTTTTTACCATGTTAAATCTTGCCAGGTTTCGTTAACTAATTTCTGTGGTTATGTATGTATGCGTGCAATGTCTTTCCAACCCCTCAACAGGATTTTAAATATATCAGTGAATATATGTTGACATCTCATTGACTATGAGTGAATGAATTATAGTGTTGCATCTGGAAGTTTGTGCACAGTGTTTGTTCACAATGCACACAGGTTAACCGTATGGTTATGGGTGAGTGCTCTGCATGTCAGACCACAATGTTCTTTGTATATCTGCTTTGAAAGTAAATGTGTCTGTATGGACGTGAAGTTGGAATGCATTATGCTATTGTGCATATGTGTGTGTGTGTATGTGTGTGTGTGGGAGAGAGAGAGGGAATTAAAATGGATACAGGATGGTCTACGTAATCAGTTTGATAGGCATCAATAAAAATAACCAACAAAGCCACATCTTTGTGTTTTTACTCATCTCATCCACTTACAATGAAAAAAGTGAAGCAAACTGTTGAGGAGGATTAAGTAGAAGTGTTGATATAAAATACAATACACAATTAACATTAATTTCACGATTTTAGAACTGTGTATTCAATATTGGTTGAGGGATCAAGTTAAATGGAATATATATATATATATATATATATATATATATATATACACACTACCAGTCAAAAGTTTGGAAACATTACTATTTTTAATGTTTTTGAACGAACTCTCTTATGCTCATTAAGGCTGCATTTATTTCATAATAAATACAGAAAAAACAATAATACTGTGAAATATTATTACAATTTAAAATTATGGTTTTCTATTTTAATATACTTTAAAATATAATTTATTTCTGTGATGCAAAGCTGAATTTTCAGCATCATTACTCCAGTCTTCAGTGTCACATGATCCTTCAGAAATCATTCTAATATGATGATTTGATTCTCAGTTATTATCAATGTTGAAAACAGTTGTGTTGCTTAATATTTTTTTGGAACCTGTGATACTTTTTTCAGGATTCATTGATAAATAAAAGGTTAAAAAGAACAGCATTTATTCAAAATATAAATCTTTTCTAACAATATAAATTTTTACTATCACTTTTTATCAATTTAACACATCTGTGCTGAATAAAAGTATTAATTTCTTTCAAAAAAAAAAAGGAAAGAAAAAAAATTACTGACCCCTAACTTTTGAACGGTAGTGTATATTGTTACAAAAGATTTCTATTTTAAATAAATGCTGATATTTTTTAACTTTTTATTCATCAAAGAATCCTGAAAAAGTATCACAGGTTATAAAATAATATTAAGCAGCAAAACTGTTTCCAACATTGATAATAAATCAGCATATTACAATGATTTCTGAAGGATCATGTGACACTGAAGACTGGAGTAATGATGCTGACAATTCAGCTTTGCATCACAGAAATAAATTATATTTTAAAGTATATTAAAATAGAAAACCATAATTTTAAATTGTAATAATATTTCACAATATTATTGTTTTTTCTGTATTTATTATGAAATAAATGCAGCCTTAATGAGCATAAGAGACTTCGTTCAAAAACATGAAAAATAGTAATGTTTCCAAACTTTTGACTGGTAGTGTTATATATATAAACTTTGAACATTTCCCTTGGCTAACATATTAAATATTCAATGTGTAGTAACCGACAGACGTTTTGTTTTTACATTTATTTGCATACTAAATTGGTCTTGAATAGGCCTTCATTCTTAGTCAGCTCTACTTTGCAAAATATCGTTGTTTTTTTTGTGCTTAAGTGGGTCTTGTTTGCAGAGCCGATCCTCCCTATACGCAAGCTACGCAAGTTGGAACCACCAGGGGGCCCCCTTGCTCATCAGTATATAAAATAAACATGACGATAATTTACCATAACGTGAATATTTCTTTATAACATGCAAATATATGTGTGGTGTCTACTAAACATTGGTGGAGTCATGTGGAAATATTTTAATGATGATTTATATTTATTCAGTAACTCGGACATCATGCTGTGCGGGAGATAGGCCTAATAACAGGCGTCTTAACATGGCTATGACTGCAAAACGAAACTTCTGGAACAGATAAAAAGTGCCAAGAACGAATAAAATAGTAGGCTATGTAATTTTTAAATATTTTAATTTCTTATTAGTCTTGACAAAGGAATAAATTCATATGCAAGTCGTAAAGCAATAACTCCAGTCCAGGTCTCCACAGATATGCCCCATGATGAAATGTAACTCTCGGTTTGTGTTGGTATACACATCAATAATCAAAACGTTCTTATGCGTGGTTCATAAGAAATAAACATTCATGTTCAGTATTACACGCTGTTGTGTGACTCAGGTACTTTAAAAACAATGCCCATTGATCTAAAATTAGCTCATACAGAGAATTATTGATGTATTTTCGTATGTTTACCTAAGCCTTCACGCTAAAAAATTGATTTGGGTCAAAATGGACAAACCCAACAGTTGGGTATTTAATTATGTAACCCAATGATTGGGTTTGTCCATATTCGACCCGAATTTGGGTTTAAACAACCTAGCATATTTTATTATTATTATTATTGTTTATCATGCTGTAATTCGTTAGTAAATCGCGCATTTAGAAAGCCGATTCGGCTGTGTGTTATAGTTTTTCTGACAGCTAGATGGTGCCAGCGCATTACTACTATCAAAAAACATTTATTTATCTGTCAACGAAAATTTGGTTTTAATTTTACTTAATTGTTTTTACTACCAATTTAACGTGTTTTAATGGGTTTCCCTTTACATATTTATATGCAGTTTGTTTCCTTGATGTTTTAATTCCATTAACTATAGAAAACCGGCAGTGCACCTTGCATAAACCATTGTAATTATTGGTTCATGCAATAATAAAGATTATGGAAATGTTGGGTGGTTTAAGAATGCACTGACAGGAGCCCCTTCACAAAGTTTTGCTTAGGGCCCCCGGAAGTGTAGGATCGGCACTGCTTGTTTGGCATTTCATTCACACAGAACCTGCCTTGCAATCGCTGCTATTTCCTTCAGTAAATGCAAATCTATTTTTTTTTAATTACTCAAAGCCCTAATGGAGATTTTACCTGTGAGCCATTTACTCTGGTATGTATTTCATATGCATCTTAATTAGATAAACGTAAATTAAATGCCCAGGAGGGGATTAGAGGGCTTTCTTTTCCACGTTCTTTCGCCTTTCATCAAGCTGACAGCTATTGCTGTATTCTTCGGTCACCGCTGGATGTCAGTGAAGCTGCCTGCTGTGGTCATTAGAGCGCCTCCCAGCGGTGACGATGAGATTTGCATTCCTCGCATATTTAAATTGAATTTATAAGGCAACAATAACCTAAACTTGTCAGCTAGACTTGTAGTGCCTCTGTGTGTTTTCCAAATAAACCGAAGCTTATACGTTAATGCTGGACACAATTTCAAATAATTTCTACCCAGTACATCTACAGAGGCTACAATTACTGTACTTCTGGCAATAACGGTTGTGTATTTTTCATACACAAAAAATATCCTCAGCTAAGATACATAGTTGGAGATTATTAATATATTGCTAAAAATCCATCCATTAATGGCTACTTTCTAACACAATCCAGCAAAATAGCATAGAGGCCTGTTCCCTCAACACCAAGGCTGTGTGTCAAAACTTAATAAGCTGTCTACCTAGACAGCAGCTTTGCTTATCCTAGGTCTGTGCAGTATTTTGGGGCACCACAGGCAGATGATGCCCCAAAATGATGCTGACACATGAATCTCACATGAATCTATGATGCCCAAAAGTGTCTCTGTATCCGGCTCACAAGGTTTGAGCCTAAATCTACACTGAAATGTCAGTCCACAATGTTACTGTATAGTTATAATACAACTTATTAGTTCTGAAGGACATAATCAGAATTAGGCTGATAAAGAGCTTCAAGTCACCATGAAATCAAAATTGACAAATCTTATTTTTTTTCTTTTTATGGAATATTGCAGTTATTATAAATTATAATTATATTATAATAAAAATTTAAATTAAATTATATTATTAATATCTGTGCACATCATTTTTTAAATCCATGGAGATGTGTCTTGTAATCTTTAATTAAAATATCTTCCCCTCCTTCTTGCAGCGACATCTCTTCTGACGTGTTTACGGCGCAAGGGCGGGGCAACCTGTCACTCACATGAGATCGACCAATAGCAAACCACAACCATCCAATCAATTCAGTCAAATGGCTTCAAGAAAAAATGTAGGGCAGGACTTGATTTTGTCCATTGTGAATTGATTGGGTTGTTGTCATTTGATATTGCTGTGATCTCATGTGAGTGACAGGTTGTCCCGCCCTCGCACCACTAAACGCGTCATCAGAGAGGAGAAGAGGGCTGCATCCGAAATCATATACTTCCCTACTATATAGTAGCCAAAAAACAGCATGTGACAAAAGAAGTATCTCCGAATTCACAGTACACAGTAAAATTACCCAAATGACCCAATACATCCGGCGAGATTCTGAAGTGTGCATACAACGGACACTTTACTATCCCATGAGGCCACGGGAGAGGATTTGTGAATGGCAGTGAAGCGACGCAACTGACGCTGGTAGGTCACATGATAATAACATAGTGAATGTAGTACGTCCTGATAACATTCATTCTAATCTACACACATTCATACTATAATAGAACATACTTTTTTAGCAGGCGTGAAGTAATTACTTATTCAAAATAATTACCTACTCAAAAGAGTATGAATGCGATTTCGGACGCAGCCGAGATGTTGCTGCAAGAGAGAGGTTAAGTTATTATTCGGGGAGATGAATTAAAAAAATAATGACGTGCACGAATAAACTATAATAAATATGGCAATATTGCATAAAAAAATCAAGAATGATCAATTTTGTAAATCACCCATGAAATCAAAATTGACAATTCTTCTTTTTTTATGCAATATTGCAGTATTTATTATAAATTATTTAGCCTACCCTGAGTACATTATTATTATTTTTATGAATTCATGTTTAAAGGTCAGAACAGCAATAAATAGCTCAACTGCACATTTTCATTGTGTAGTAAAAAGCTCTATTATTACAAGGCCTACAGTTACTTAATACAGAATGGGGTAGCGGGCTGATATGTAAACATATGCTAAATGATTGGTCCCCGTTCACGGTCATTGTCAAAGGTGTGTGGGGGGTCGTGAGGGGCGCATTTACCATAGAAACACGAAGCCCACCACAACGAATCTTCAATGCTCTTTTCACGTGAAGGCCAGACATCCCTGAACGTGCATCTGGGAAATGTGAATGTCTCCCCCTTCTCTATCCATTTTGGTTGAATAAGAGGGAGCAGTGTGTGTTCCGGGAATAGCTTCTGTTAGTGGCTGCTGTGGAGGCCGAGGGGAGGCGGAGGTGAGGTGAACTAGACTACGCGTGAGCTCGAGTATGAGAGAGACAGAGGGGAGGGAGAAGGGAGAGAAACAGCCGCCTTCAAAAATGGCGTCTTCGAGGGAAAATGACTAATATTATGAAAAAGCAGGCCTCGAGCTCGGCTTTCAAGCGAACTGTGCGGGATTTGCACGCAGCTTGAGTTTATTAAGACCGTCGAGTCGAACGCAACCCAAAACGCGTGAAGGGAGCGGGATTTACTGAAAATACAGCAGCAACACCATCTTATTTTGATGCGTCGACAGGGCTAGCAGCTAGCTCACATCACAACAACATTGTGGGTGGAATTTAACGGTTGCACTTGATATTCCTCCAGATTCGCTCGCAATATTGTTAGAAGCGTAAAATGTAGCAGTTGTTTAACGGCCGATGCCCCTTGCTTGGTTGATGCATATTTCATACAACTAAAGTAAGTGGAGAAAGGGGAGGAGAAACAAGGGAAAGGACGTATACGGTCATATGCGTCCATCGGTAATTTATCGGTAACCAGGTCAAACCGAATTATTCGCAGCCCGTCAGGAGCATGGCATTACTTGATCTGATTTTAAATGAGAAAAGGCTGAAAAAGAGGTGAGTTATTTCGTTGGAGGTGGTCGGTGAACACCCCCTCTATCACGCACGCACTCATCTCCTCCCCTCCATTTCCCTCTCCCTTTTCAATATGCTATTTTTCACTCTTATGGACTTAGTCGTCTCTCACCAGGAAGAATGATTAAAAACTGACAACAGGACCGCGATCTTGCTGTGCAAAAAATACTTTTGCACCGAAATCGTTCGCTCGCATCCAGCCAGCCGCGCGTATTGCGAAGCAATGGATAGAAATTACCCGGGAGCTGGGTTCGGTGATTTGGGCGCAGGAGCCGGATGGAGCTACGAGAGATCAGCCAAAGCAAGGTAAGCATGCAGCCATGCTGAAAACACAGAATGGTGTCCGCTGTTTGGGACAAAACACACTGTGAAAACCCATGCATTTGCATCTGACTCTGACGATGCATTTGCGTAGGATGTCATAAGGTATTAGTGTAGCTATTGTTATTCAAATAAGCGAGGGATTGCGTCTTTGGAAATTCAAGTGTGATTGATGGACTAATGTGCGGTTTGGGGAGGAGAGGGAAGAAAAAAGGTGGGGGGCGGGGTGAATTCTGCTCGCACGATTTTATTACAGATCCCATCGTAGATTCATTTAGCATCCCCAATGAATGAGGGCTCGGGTCAAGTCTATTGAGAGCGAGATAGCAAAAAAAAAAAAAGCTTACAGCTTACCTGCGCTCTTTTATTCGCAATATTTTAAACGAAAAATACACCATCTCAGAATCAAACAGTTGCACTGGAATCGCGTGTGCATATTCATGGCATATTGCTGCAACCGCGTGTTCAATAATGCCTCGTTGTTTTATAAATCGTGGAAACAATACTACGCGGCCTCTGATGATGAGGGGCCACAGTCAAACCTTCCATTCAGCTGACGTTAGCTAACCTCTTCATGCTGTTGTCGCATGTTGGCCTACTACTATTCGAGCTAGAAAATGTTATAAAATTGATGTTTTTCTTAAGGGCAGTGAAAATAAAACGGTAGCCATCGTTTCTGTTAAGATATGCATACGCTAACTCTCGCGCTCGTTCCTCTGAAGATGGGAGCGACCTGCGGTGCTAACAAGTTAGCCTCCGATGCTATAATTACTGTCACAGATTAGGACATTAATTCCAGCTAACAAATCATAACATAAACAAAAAGGTTTGTTTTATTTTTTAAATAAAAATAGCATAAGCACTATGGCGTATCTTAATTTCAATTTCAAAGTACTTTATTGACACGATTGTTTTACATACAATAATGCCAAACCATCACTACACATTACAGAGGCAGGAAAGATAATAATTAAGCCAATAATGTTAGTAAAAATATAAAATAACGAATTCACAATACAGAACATGTTTAGAACAAAATTGTACTAGATGAGAGCAGTGGCTGATTTCTGAGGGTATAGCTTAAAATTAAGATTTGAGACATTTTTTGTTTTTTTGTTTTCAAGTATAAATTATCTGTCCAGGTGCCATACAGAAACTTTTTATCTTAATATCTGATAAGTTCAATGTTCTGAATGAGATCTTAAGTGGAATTTCTGTGGTTATCTTATCTAGATATTGATAAGATAAGTTAGGGTGTTTATGTATTACAGCCCAAGATATCTAAATATCAGGGAAGCACCAATATTAAAATGGTAGATATGAAAAATCTAACTACATTTTTCTAAAAAAAAAAAAAAAAAAAAAAAAATCAAATTTAAATTTAAATGTTAAAACTGAATTTGGGCATCAAAACATTTTAACAGTACATTATAACTATTATTTTTGAGAGTCAATGAAAAACAACAAAGAAACTTAATAAAGGCCACTTTTTATTAATGCACTTAACACATTTTATGCTATGATTTGCTTTTGACAGATGTTCAGGTCTTTCAAAAGTAACCTGTTGTCTCATTATACTCAGATACGACTGATTTTTTTTTCTAATGCATAATTAATAGATTATGAGTTTTAAATTATAATTTTGTACTAATTGTCGATTAGGGGTGCTTGATTATGGCAAAAATTATAATCACAATTATTTTTGGTCACTATTGAAATCACAATTATTTAACATGATTACTGGTGGGTGATATGATCAAAGTCTTATTTCACGATATGAGTAATTTTAAATATCAGTGAAATTTTACAATTATTGATACTTCAGCAAAAACTAATAGTAGTGTAATGTAAGAAAAAGGTGCTCAAAATAATTACATAAGACAAGTGGACAGTCAGCAATACAATAACAAAAACTTATTACAAACAAATGGACAAATAAATACAACAGAATGAAAATACTAATAAACTGTTTTAAGTTTTTACCACTTAACAGTGGTATTCAGAAAAGTAATAGCCTACAACAAAAAAATGGAATAATCAAATGTAAAATCACACACACACACACGCACACACATATATTATGTATGTATATATAATGCACTGCAGTCTTACTGTATGTAAGCAATAAGGTACGAGAGGCTGTGCTGTATTGTGAATAAGTCACGGCTGAAGGGCGTTGTTAGGCACGACGCAAAGCCTGCAACCCCTTCAGCCGTGACTTATTCACGATACAGCACTAGCCTCGAGTACCTTATTGCTTTTATAAAACGGTTACCACACAATACAAATATTAAAGCCAAAAATATGTATCAATGCAACTTTCATGAAGTAAACTCTCACTAAAAGCCTTCCTTCCGCCGGAAAAAATAGTCCCTGACCGTGAACAGCAACAGAAGTTACATTATCATGCCATTAGATGGCGGCAAAGACTGTCTTTATGAGTGTGTCAGTCAGTAGCGAAGACTTTTACATTGAAAAGACTGAACTGTTGTGAACACGGAACAAGACGCAACTGACAAATGCTTTGACTAGTGCTGTCAGTCACGGGAAAACCCCTTAACTGTTAAAAGGACAAGATAATACATCGGACACTTAAACAGATTTTTTATTATGAACATAGGACTGACCTGAAGGAAAATGCTAAATCTGAATGCAGGTAATAAACTCGCTAACTCGATCTCTTTCTCACAATACTCTTCTACATAATACAGTACGTTTCAATGAACAATATCGATCAAGAACATACAGTTTACGTTGCTAAGAGTGGTTGCTAAGGGTGTTGTGTAGTGATACACAGAACCGTTGGGTGAAGCAGTCATAGCCGTGTTTTATCGTGAATAAAACACAGCTATTGACCAATCAGAATCAAGGACAGGAACTAACCGTTTTATAAACATTAAATATAGATTAATCCTTATTAAAACTACTTAAGTTATTAGTAGTTGTTACAAGTACTAGTTAAGTTATTCAGTCAAGATCAGCGAGTAATTTTCCTTTGTCATTTGTTGTTTGATTATCATTAATGACAGATTGCAGCAGGTATATTAGGCTGCTGTCACTTTAAGAGCTAATGCACAGATCCAATATGCTGTTACACACGCGTTTTCTTTCTCAACTATGTACGTTTCCTTAAGACATAACCCACTGTGTTTACGTGAATACTATGCAAAATGTCATTTTGACATTTTTGTGTGTACACGTTTAGGCACTTATCCGAAGCCCATTTACTTATCCGAGTTCGGCTCTGATGTACATTATGTACAAAGAGAGATTACTTCAGGCAAACGTATACTGTTTAATGGCTATGGTTTTACACTTGCTTCAAACATGATTGATTATTAATGCTAAAGTCACTGGTGTTTTCTGTTCTTGTCAGCTTGGTGTACGGCAGCTCTAGATCATCGCATCCAGAGTCTGAACTTCTTCATCGCCAAGCCTATGCCACTCCCCATCCCCTGCAGGGTTATGCTACCAATCACCATCCTGGTGGATCTGGCCAGGGTGGGGCTTGGGGTGCAGCTGGAAGGAGCCTGGGTGAGTGACACTACTTTGACTCCACATCTGGTTTGGTTTCGTTGTATCATGTTGACATGTATAGCTCCACAGCACATGTGGAATATGGAATAGCTCATTTTATTTGATGTATGCTAATCATTTATTGATACTGTGATTGATGTATGATCATATAAACTGATCATATGTTAATCACATCAAGCCCAGAAAAGTTTTACATGTGTGTTTAAGTAGTTATTTTTTGATGGTTGTGATGTGAACACTCTTGCATAAGAGGGTGCACTGCATTCCTGAGGTTTTGAAGTGCAATGTGCCCAATAGTAGCCTTTTATTATAGAGCTTATCACATGCTCTCTTCCTTGACAACCATGATTGGTTTGCAGCAAAGAATGTATAAGTCAATATTAGGCTTGTCGAAAACAATACCAAATTTCAGTAGTCAATACCAATATTAGCCCAATATACCTGCAAAATAATTTTAAAAGTGAAATATTCCTGTATGTAGTTATGGAAAACAAGTAAACAGATATAATAATAATAAAACAGAAACAAAGTTGTATTTTTTTTTGCAGTTTTTGGGTTTCTAACAGCAGGATCAAGTATTCAAATAAATGTCCAGAAATTAAAAAAGGTTATCACATGCAATATACTTTTGACAGCTCCAGAGCTTTCGCGAAAACTAAAGATTATACTTCCGCATTTTTGTATCCACGCCCACGGACAGTTGATTGACGGAGGCTTATGAATGGAACAGTTATTGTAAGAGTGGGTTTATCACTGAAAATTGTATCATACTGTGTCTACTCTTTAAACAGCATTATGATAAAAATGCAAAACTATGGCAACAGCTTTCTTACCTGTACGCGACGGCGTTTTGCTCTGGGGGGTTGGGCGGAACTGACAGAATGGCAGTTTCTTTCAGTTTTTCCTCTCCGTTTGGCCTAAAACACTGTGTTCGTGGTCATCCAGTTTGAAGTTGACTACAAACACGTAGGCTTTTCAGATTTTTCATCACGGCGTTCTCTCTGTATTTACGATTCTTTGCCTTTCTACTGTATAGGCAGCCAAGTTTTATTGAAAGCCCATTTTGCCAGCAGTGAAGTACCCCTTTAATATTTGACAGAATAAATGCTGTCAGTGTTTGACTGAGAAGCAGGCCTGTTTACATTCACTTAAAGGGCTCATGAACTGCATTTTTTTTTAAATTATTTTATAATGTTTCCTGAGGTGCATTTATAATGTTAGTATGATTTTTAAATCAAGCATTGTCATAATTTAAAAATAAAAGGCCATTTTCTACCCTTATTTAAACGTCTGATTTGAACGCTCTGTTGGAAGGGCTGTGTGCTTCAATGAGACTTCAATGTAAACACCCACTGCTATGATTGGCTAATATTTTGCATATGAAATGTTGAACGCTCCCAAAAATGTTTACTATGTTTTTACTATTACAGCTGTTGAGATTAACTAATCGTGAAAAGTGTTGATTGTTGCATTATATTTAGATCTACTCCCATCACATGAAAGATTGTGGCCGATGACAGTCATGTCTGTTGAGCGCATGAATGCAGTGATTTCTGCACTCTCACAAATGCCTTCATTATAACTAACAGTGCAAACACAATGTAGATAAGAGATTCATTGTACAGTGTAGACGGCATCATTTATTATAACGAGAGTTTAAGCGAGAGTCCTGAACTCAGCCAGTGATAACCTCATGCTGTGTGATTGACAGCTCCAGCGATTATAAAGGGAGTGTTCTTTGATCACTTTCTGTATATAATTTAATCACAATTTAAATAACAGATTATTTTCATGCTACTAAGGCCCGGTTTCACAGACAGGGCTTAGCCTAAGCCAGGATTAGGCCTTAGTTCAATTAAGGCATTTAAGTAGCTTTTATAAACTTTCACTAGAAAAACACATTACTGGTGTGCATCTTGAGACAAAACAATGACACTGACATATTTTAAGATATGTCAGTGCAAGTTGCTTTCAGTTACAACAGCTCAAACATGCATTTTAGTCTAGGACTAGCTTAAGCCTTGTCTGTGAAACCGGGGGTATGAGAAACAATGTGAAGTTGACCATTTAGTCACTGGCTTGATTTACTGACACATAAACGGCAATAAACGATTTTGAGACAAAGAACATCTGACTGTATGTGAATCATTACATGTCAGAAATCACTGATCACAAATTAGGGCATTACAGTTAACACGATTACTTACTTGTTCTGGCATTACAGTAAAAGTCTGTTTGCAAAGCCTGCGGTGAAACTGGGTCTGGTTTACTAAAGAATACACAGTGAAATGTACCGAACAAACAAATAATGCTCTACTGAGACATTTGCATAGATGAAAATAAATAACCACATTACTAGCATTAGGATCCTTTAGAGAGTAATGTTATTTTTAGTCCAGTGATCCTGTATCTCTCTTCTCATCCCGCCAGTGGGTGGGGCAAAGACGATGATGTAGAAGTAGGCGTTGATTCTGCAGAGGCGGTCTTGTCATAATGTGGCAAAATCTGAAACATCATTCTCTGAGATTGGTTTCAATAACAGCTGTGAATGTTTAACAAGGAAGTTTTGAGTTCTGAAACTTACAGGATGTTTTTATAGTACAATGAGCACTTACATGTCAAAAGATCAAGGAAAATTTGATTTTTTTCAATTCATGACCCCTTTAAGACCTAATCGACTGTGTTTACATTAATACCCTTCCGAAGTATTTTCACCAAGAAGTGAATTTGATCGTTCATGTGTGCACCTGAATTTGATCATGTGACAGGACATGGGTACCAAATTTAGTTGTTTCTTTCTATTACCGCTACTGTAGAGAGACTGGTATTGTTACATTTTCATTTTTGTTATAGTATCAGTTGGGTACCAAAGCACCAGTACTTTTGATATCACCAATAACGAGTATATGTTTTTTTTTTTGTGTGTGTGGAATTAATGTATTTACCAAAATAGGCTCATTACATGCTTGTTTTTCTTAGGCCTGTCTGGACTTTTTGATGCTGGACTTCACCACGCAAGTCCGTCAGGCCCAGATCCATCGGTTATGAACCTTATATCTGCACTAGAGTCCCGGGGTCCACAGCCACCACCCTCTGCCTCATCCCTCCTATCTCAGTTTCGCACTCCATCATGGCAGACTGGTAAGATGAACTTCGTTGAATTAGGTTTGCATAGGTGTTTCTTATTTTTGAATAATGTACAACAAACTGAAATAACATTTGATAAAAATTACATCAAGAATTCACAGTCCCTTCATCAGTGTACTGAGTATATGGTGGAAATGCTTGTAAACTGTAAGTGCAGTCAGCCAGCACTGTCAACACTGTTGCTATAGCAGCAACAATTAAAAAAAACTTAATTGGCTCTCTTGAAGAAACTCAATGTGCACTCAGCTGTTTAAAGCCATTTTCTTAGCCTTAGCCTTTATCTTTTCTTTGTGTTTTTTCCACATTTTAGCCATGCACACACCTGCCCCTGCAGAGCTCTTCATCTCTGGTGCCCTTCCTGGATCTGGATCCTTCCCATCCTCTTCTGCTTTGTCTGCCTATCAACACCCAGCGCCATTCTCAGGGCGCTCCTTCCCTGGTGTGACCCCCTCATTGTCCTTACAGGACACGCCCACTTTTAGTCCCACATCCAATGGCCTCCTGTCACCCCATGATCCTTTACTCCACATCAAGACGCCTTCTCAGTCGAGCCTGGGCTTTGACCGCCTGTTGTCATCACAGGGTGCAGCTGCGGCTTACCGTGGAAGTCATGATCCTTCTGGAAGTGGGGTAACATCTGCTCAAGCCTCCTCTGCAGCCTCAGTTTCTGCCCGCCATATACAGTCTCATCAATTCAACTTGTTGTCCTCCCAGCTTCAAGACCAGTCCTCCCAATTGTACAGTGCCTCTGTGTTTTCCTCTACCCCTGCTCCACCTCAGCCAACATCCCAAGAGCGGACAGTACCAAGGCAAGACAGTGTAATTAAACACTACCAACGTCCCTCTCCAGCACAAGCCCCCTCATCCACCCCTCACCCCCTGCAGCACTACCTCAGCTGTGGGGTGTCAGGATATCAGCAAGCCACTCATACTCGCCATGCTGGCCTCTCATGCAGTCCCCTGGGTGAACACAGTCCTTCCTCAGACCATAAACCCTCCCCCAGGACTGAACAGTACAGACCGATAATCCAACCTTCTTATGGGTCCTCGTCATCCACATCTACAGGTGGGGCTGGAAAGGGGACAAAGAGCAGCTCCAGCAGTGGTTACTCCTCTTCTGGATCTGCATCCTCTTCCAGAACTCCCCACACACCACCCTCTGCCTCTTCTGCTTCTTCCTCATCTTCATCCTCTTCCTCCTCCTCTGCGTCTGCTAGTGCTCGTCAGTCTAATTCTATTCCAACCTCCACTTCTGCCTCTGCATCCTCTCGGCAACAGCCGCCAACCCAGACTGTACCTCCTCCACCCCAGTCACATTCTCAGCCCCCCCAGAGCTCATCTAACTCCACCCAGCAAACCCTTCCCAAGTCGTGCCTCTCGGGTTATGGATCCCCAGTGGCTCCAGTCAAGTCATCGAGTGGTCTAACTGGCCAGACCCCCCCCCAACCACAACCTCAGTCTTTCTCTCCAAATCAGCCTCCCCCATCACACCTTTCCCAGTCATATGGGGGATTCAGTTCTCCACAGACTCATGATCTTCCTTCAGCTAGGACTTCTGGAGTTGCTAAAGGATACGGGAATTTGGGAAGTCAGTCGTTTTCAGCAGAATCAGTATATGGGACTGATTCAGGTTATGGGTCTCTGCCACCATCCTTAGGAGGTGCTGGAAGTCCATCAATGGGTTATGGTGCATCAGGACACTCTCCTGCCCTTCTAAGGTCAGGAGCAAGTGGTGGAACAACTGGTGGTAGTAGTAGTGGAGGCAGCACAGGAACTGGTGGCAGTGGTAGCGTGGGAGGTGGAGGAGGTAGTGGTGGATCTTACCACATCCCAGATTCCAGCCCATCTCCATCTGGCAATTCCGGAATCATCCGCCCTGGTCTGCATTCTCCTGCACCCTCACGACCTGCTCAGTCGCCTGTTGGAACAGGATCTAACAAATATTTATCTTCTGTTCTCTCACCTTCATTTCTGCCTTCCCCACAAGGGTACCCTGACACACGAGGACCTCGATCACAACCCTACCACCCATCTGCTCCTCCCAAAACAAAGTCTGATAACAGCATACTTGGTGTAACAGAGTCTAGGCCACAGCAGGACGATGATGTTGATGATGATTTCCTCATCCAGCACCTTCTTCAGGCCCAGAGTCCGACTCCCCAAGCATCACATCATCATCCTCCTCAAAGCCATCATTCCTCACAGCCCACCCAGCAGCCTCCAGTCCTTCCAGCTCAGGATGGAAATAAGGGGCTTGCTTATGAGATGAGCAAAAGCTCAGAAGAGAGGTACCACCTTCAAAGTGTTATTCGAACACATAGTGCCACCTCTAATGCTGCTGTCTCTGGCACAGGAAGTGGAGCTGGACTGGACAGTCAATTGGAGATGTCCCTAAAGAAACAGCACCAACAACAACAACAGCAGCAGCAGCAACAGCAGCATAAACAACAACAACATCAACAACAACCACAGCAGAAGAGCAACAGAACTGTAAGTGATGGAGGACGAGGGAGTTCAGATCAAACACATTCCCATCCTCACCATCATCATGATTCTTTGGGATCAGTGGTGCATTATGGGCGGGGTGACCCATATTCCCAACACTCCATTCCTCAACACTCCACCTCTCACCATCAACACACTCCACATACACCAACGCACACACACCTACACTCTCACCCACACATGGATCTTCAGAAAAAGCCTCAAGATTCAGGAGATATGGCTTACATGCGTAAGACACCTGATGTGCAGCAACATCACCATCAGCATCAACAGCAAACTCAACATCATCAGTCGCATCCACAACAACATCAACAACAATCACAGCAGCAACAGCGACATTCACAGTCTCTTATGGACTCTCCCACTGACCAGTCTCGCCAACCTTCTCATTTGCTGCAGTCTGTGCTGTCCCATACCCGCAGCAAAATAGACCCTCAGCAACAGCAGCATTCTGTTAGCCAGCAGGCCCTTATGGAAGCCACTGGGGGAGTTGTGTCAGCAGAGACCCATTCCCAGGCCCAGACATCCCAGCTCCAACTCCAGCTTCAATCCCAAGCTTTGGAAGCAGCTGGTCACTATGGTCATGGTTCTCAGCAGCAAGACCAGAGCCGCCCTAAGTCTAACACAGTATCTCCACTAGACATGCTGGAGCATTCCCTCTCTCGGGCATCTAGCCAAGAGGGAGCAATGGTGGATGAGAGGACAGGAGGTGAAGGAAACAGGGGGAATTCTGGAGCAGCAACAGCAGGAAGCGTAGAAAGGCGCCAGTCACAGGAGCAGCAAAGACTTTCATCTCACCACCCAACGCAGCACCATGCCTCAGAGTTACACTCATATCTTCCTGAGCCAGACATGAGTTTATCGTCAACTACCCATGGACACCACCTATCCCACCACCACCACCAACAGCAACAAGCATCACAAGGTCCTCAACATCCTAACTCCCACCATCAACACCCTCACTCCTCCCATAATAATCAGCAGAGCCATCATCATCTTCCTCCACAGGCCTCCTCTGCAGCTTCTCAGCAACAAGAGCAGTCTCACCCCTCTCATGCCTCCCAGATTCCTCAAGCTCAACTTGACCAGCATCAAGGAGAGCCCCACTTTGACACCAGAAATCCAGCAGCAAAATCAAATCAAAACCAAAATCAAAGCCAACAGAGCCAGAGGTTTGTTCCTTTAACATCCATCTGCTTCCCTGATTCTCTTCTCCCAGATGAGGACCGCTCGTTCTTTCCTGGAATGGAAGATATGTTCTGCTCAGAGGAATTCAAATCCAGTTGCTCAGGAGGAACTGGGCAGGGTCAAGATGGGGTTGCATCTGGCCAAACAGTGCAGGAAGGAATGGAAGGGATTAAAACAACACCTGGAGGAGGAGACAATACAGGTCCAAGTTATGATATGCTTGGCCATCACAGTGACCAGGGGTATGGGCAGTATTGCCATGATCTTTCAGAACCTGATAATGGAACCATGCATTTAGATCTTGACTCCTTGAAGACTCATGAGCTCCCATCTACTGTCAACACAGAGCAGCTTGGACTAATCCAATCTCAACCAGCCGGCCTTGGAATGGGGACAACTGGAACTGTTGGGGAAGGATCTGGTGCCAAAATAGGAGGTACTGGGGGATCTGGGTCTGGATCCGGGGGTCTTACCTCTCCAATTTTCTGTTCCTCTCGCCCAAAAAAGCTCCTGAAATCCAGTTCCTTCCATCTGCTGAAGGAGAGACCTGATCCAAACTCCTTGCCCAAGAAGAGCTATGCACAGGAGTATGAATTTGAGGATGATGAGGATAAGGCTGATGTCCCAGCTGACATTCGTCTCAACAGCCGAAGCCGACTTCCTGATCTGATACCAGACCTTGTGTCCAGTTGTCGCAAACCAAGTGGAGTGGGAGGGGGAACTTTAAGCCCTTTAATGGGTGATCTAGATTTTGGATACCCATCCCTTGGTCCCCCTCCTCAGTTGTTGCCACAGGATGGGCCGAAGAAAAGAGGCAGGAAGCCCACAAAACCCAAACGAGAAGGACCTCCAAGGCCACGTGGACGACCACGTATACGCCCATTGCCAGAACCTCACCACTCTAGGGGTATGATGGGAGAGTATGGAACAGGATATGTTCCTGAAAGAGGCAGAGGAAGAGGAAGAGGGAGAGGCAGAGGTAGACGGGATGAATCCATGATGGACATGGATATAGCCAATAAAGATCCAAATCAGATGTATCAGCAGCACATGCAGCAGCAAATGCATCACCAATCACAGCAGCCACAGCATCAAGAGCCAATCAAACCCATCAAGGTAAGCTGTTAAAATTTTATAATGTAATGTCTAAAAAATTGTGATATGAATTAAAACTTTTGTAGTCATTAGAGATGCACAATATATCAGTTATCAGCCGATAGTAGTTTTTGTTATTAATTTTGTATGTTCATTTCCATCACTTTCCAGGAGATTTTCTATAACGTCTTATCTCCCTCTATTAGATTAAACTTCCTATTGGAACCATGTCATCTTCTGATGCCTTGTTGCGGACAGACTCCTTATCAGGCACTGATCCGGCTCTCTCAGATGGTTCCCTTGGTTCCGCACCTTCTTTGGGATTGAGCCCTGGGACACCCGGAGTGCCTGACATGAACAGACCTCAAGACAAGAAGTCTAAATCCCAAGAGGTATGCGAATGTAGTAGGGCTGCACAATTTGGGGGAAAAAATCTAATTGCAATTTTTCTGGTTAAAATTGCGATTTGTGATTGTAAAATGCAATTTTTAAAACAAATTAACTAAAAATTATAAAGAACACCAGGTTTGTTGTGCCTGCTTGTAGGGCTGCACAATTTGGGTCAATTTTGTGCTTGTATATCAATACGACTAATAATAATAATAATAATAATAATAAGAGAGAACTGTTATTTTTCATATTTTCTTTACCTAAAAGGGTGGTGTGAGCATTATCGAGCGATATAAACTCATTCAATGTCTGTTTCATTCATACTGGAAGCCGGAGGGCACACTCATGCACAAAGTCCAAATATGCCTCACAGAGCTAATACTTATGACGTTCCAGGAAATCCCTAATATGGACAAAGCATCCAGCTGTGGCTATAGCTGAATAAAAAGAAGATAGAAATGCTTTGAATTATTAAACATGAAGACAATAAATGAATAACTGCGACAATATATCGTTTATCTGTGTTATTCAAACCATCTTTGGTATTTTCATAAGAATAAAGTATATTAATAATGTAATGTTAATCGACATAGCATTAATTACAGTATAGAATACTTCAAAATAATAGTGTCTGCCTCATTCTGTGATAAGAAGCCACTTCAGATCCCAAATAAAAGTTATTTCAAACACTCAGTTGACGTTATGAAGTGAGTTAAAAACTTGTAATGCACATCATAAGTGACTCAAACTCACAACGCTTGCAGGGATGGAGGAATCAGCATTTACTGAACCGATCGTTCTGCTCTGATCACACTATGAAACACCCTGTGCGTGTATTTATTTAATTAAAAATAGTAACTTTTGCGATTTCATAATCGCACTAAGGCAAATCACGATTTTGGTTTTATATCGATCAATTGTGCAGCCCTAGTATGTAGTGTAGATTCCACAGTAGTGTTTGAGCATATTTTTGCATTTTTATCTAATCATAAATTTTGTCCCTTCATATTTAGTTGGAAGATAAAGAGTCGGAGAAGACTGGCTTTGTTGCCTCATTTCTAGATTTTCTTAAGTCTGGAAAAAGGCCATCAGGAATGTCAACGGGCTCAGCTGACAGCTGTGGAAATGAAGATTCATCTCCTGGGAAAAGTGGAGGCATTCGCCCATTATCCCCTCAACCACCACCCCCGCCAGCCGCTGCAGCTGTATCTGGATATGGAGATGGGGAAAGTGATGGAGGACTGTCTTTGGGTGGCTGTCCTAGCCCATGCAAGCGCTTGGATGAAGAGCTGAAAAGGAACCTTGAGACTTTGCCCTCCTTCTCATCCGATGAGGAGGACTCCGTTGGAAAGAACCAGGACCTGCAAAAGAGCATCTCCTCAGCAATCTCTGCTCTGTATGACACTCCTCAAATCACCTCAATGCAGCCTTCTTCACTTCCTCCACCCCCTCCTCCCCCTCCTCCTGAACCACTGACACCAACACAGCAGCCACCAGCTCTCAGCCCTCAACCACCAATGCATACAAACCTGCCCTCACATGCCCATACCCACTCTATTGAGCCTGCAAGATTGCAAAAAGAAGAGCAGGAAGAAGAAATGGAAGAAAAAGAAAAGGATATAGACGAGGTAGTGGAGCAAGACAAGGAAGAGAAAGAGAAAGCCCCAGACATGGAGCTGCTGAGTGTCCCAAAATTTGAAGGTGAGGGTTATTTTTGGAAAGTAGGATGAATTAAGCAGCTTAGCAAACACCTCCACACACCTGTGCTTTGTTAAAATAGGGCATTAAGACGCATTTGAACACTTGTTTGCTGTTGGTTTATTGAAACTGTGGGTGGTTGAAAATGTAAGAGTACCCTTCTCTCTTGCAGACTCGCCTAAAGAAGCCATTGAAGCCCAAGCTCCCCCTTCTCTCCCACCAGTTTCCCCATCATCCCCTGCTCCCTCCTCCGCCTCCTCGCCATCACCGCTTCCTCCCCTCCCCCTTCCATCTCCCCCTCCTCCGCAGGAGGACAATCCTTCCGCCTCTCAGAAATCTCCACCACAGCAGTCCTCACCTCCATCCAGTCCTGTGGCTTCCACTGTGCCTGTCCTCTCTCCTCTACCTCCTCCTCCTGTAGAGCCCCCTCTATCCTCTAGCCCACCTTCGCCCAGTCCCCCTCCAGTACAGGAGTCCATTGCAGAGCCCGCGTCCCCTGAAGAGCCCCCTGTGCCTCAAATTCTACCGTTGCACTTGGCACAGAAACAGAGCGGTGCTGCCATTGTTGGAGAAACTGATGAGGATGAGAGTGAGAGTGGAGGCGAGGGTATTTTCAGAGAGAGGGATGAGTTTGTGGTGCGGATTGAGGACATTAGGAGTCTGAAGGTACGGCAATCCATTTATATATATTTTTTTCCGGTTTCTTTTTCGATTTTTGTCAGCATATGTATAATGCATATGTGCAGATATATAATGTGACGCGGTATGTAGGTTTAATTTCATGTTAATCTCATCTCTCGCTAGTTGGCCCTGCAGACAGGACGAGAGCCCCCTCCAATTTGGCGTGTACAGAAAGCTTTGCTGCAGAAGTTTTCCCCCGAGATTAAGGATGGACAGAGACAGTTTTGTGCCACTAGTAATGTGAGTCATGACACATCACATCAATTATAGGAAGCAGCTGATTTCTACTTTTACTATCTGATTATGTTCAGCTCTTGTTTATTAGTGCTGTTTACCATTGCACTGTTATTATTACTTGTATTTAGCCTGAGTTTTTAGAAATATCAGTCTTTCTATTTTTATCTGATGGACAATAAAACAGGCTAAATAATCCCATTCACCTATGTAATACTCTATTAATCTACTACTCAAACTAATTTAGTAACTGCAAAGCAACATCATGGCAACCATTCAGAACAACTTAGCATTGTGGCAGTAAGCATCACTCACATTTTAATGAGATCAATTAAATAATGTTAAAATCAATTAACAATATTTATCAGCACATTAAGTTATGATTTCTGTTTTGTTTTTGACATTTGTATAAGCTGCATTTTAAGTTGTGTAACTATATGTTTCTAAATTTTGTCTCTTCTTTTGTCCCCTTCTTCTTAATTTCTCTACTTCTTCCTAGTATCTGGGTTACTTTGGAGATGCTAAAAAGCGCTACCAGCGGCTGTATGTGAAGTTTCTGGAAAACATAAACAAAAAAGACTACGTGAGGGTCTGTTCCTGTAAACCCTGGCACAGACCTACTCTTAACCTGAGGTATTTTGACCCCTTTATCTGTCTTCCTGTCAAGTCAATGACTTCACAGACAACATTTGAGTGTGAAGGCATCTCCTAAGGAAACTGGTTTCAGAAAGACTACCTAGGCACCATAGCATCATGTCTAATGATCTATAAGAGGTTCAAATGAGCTTTATTCATATTGAGTGACTTAAAGGGATAGTTCACCCAAAAATGAAAATTATCCCATGATTATATTTGCTCCCCCTCATGCCATCCTAGGTGTATTTGACATTTTTTCAAACACAATCTGAGTTATATTATAAAACATCCTGGCTCTTCCAAGCTTTATAATGGTAGTGAATGGCACTCCTGATTTTAAAGTCCAAAAAACCTGACGCATTGATGAACGCGGAAGCGCAGAGGACAGAGCAAAACAATACACCGGTCACGAATTATAAGTCTAAAACGAGAATATTTAAAGAGAAATATCAGAGGAGTTCGACATAAGATAAGAGGAGCTTTGAGTTTGTTGTCCAGCCCTATTTTTTTTTTTTTAACCGCGAGAGGCGACTAAGCTTGCGCTACTCCTACATCCTACGTCATACATTGTGTAAGAAGTTACTCTTTTGGAGCAAGTTGACTTGCATAGGCTAGTTATTTTAGTTTATAAAGTTAAAAATATAGATATTTTTCTTACAAAAATCCATCGCTTTGCTTCAGAAGGCCTTTATTAACCCCCTGGAGTCGTATGGATTACTTTTATGATGGATGGATGCACTTTTTTGGGCTTCAAAATCAGGAACTCTATTCACTACCATTATAAAGCTTGAAAGAGCAAGGATATTTTTTTTAATATAAGTCATACACCTAGGATGGTTTGAGGGTGGGTAAATGATGAGATAATTTTCATTTTTGGGTGAACTATCCCTTTAACTCCTTTCAGCTATTCCTTCAACAATTTTTTTTTTTTTTTTTCCCACCAGTCATTGAACTGCACTCACAGGATTGAGAGATAGCATAGACACATAATAGACACATATATCTCTTAAAAAGCCCATCAGATGAAGTCATGTTAGTTAGACAGGATATTACATGAACATTAAATTTGCATGTGCCTTTTTGCCGTATTGTACTACCTGTAAAGGTAGCATTTTTCAGGTTTTGGACACATCCTAAATGTCAGTATAAAAGTTGCAGTGTAAAGGGCTGTTTACAAAAGGACAATAACTATAAAGTTTATATTGTTTTAATTCTATGAAAAGAGGAAAGTCCACACAACTATAACAAAAACAGTGGAACAATATTGTTGAAATCGCTTTCAGAAGGATTTTTTCCAGGTGATGAATGATAAAAACATTGATAGCCAATGAAAATCCACCCAGCTTGAGCATTTAAAGCAGCAGACACCATTACTGCAGTGGACGCTTAATAAACAGAACATTATTGTCCATTGGTATGGATGCTAATATAGTTGTAATAGTTACATTATGTACTAGGGTAGGGTATTTCAAATGTTTTGTTGTGCACTGTTGACATGCTTAATAATGGTGTCATAATGATCTAGATCACAGCAGATCATTTCAATAAGGCATATATTTGCAACCCTCCTGTTGTTTTTTACTGTTTAGGAGGCAGTCTCAACCAGTCCAGAAGTTAGCCCCGCCCCCCAATAACCAGGCTCCCTTAGAGAAGGCTGAGAAAGACAGAGAGAAGATTAAGGAGCCACGTGAAAGCCGAGAGAAAAACAACATTCGGCCAAAGGAACAGCGGGACAGAGAAAAGGTGCTTAAAACCAGGGAGAAGGAAAAAGAGAAAAAAGCTTCACCTCCACCTCCGCCACCTTCGAAGCCTGAGAAACGGGCAGCAGTGACAGAACGAGGGAAGGTGAAGGAGGAGAAGAAGAGCGGTGCACAGGAGAGGAAGACTGAACGCTCTGCCAAGCCTCAGCCACCAAAGGTAAAGGCAGAGCCTCCGCCCAAGAAACGCAGGAAGTGGCTGAAGGAAGTACCTTCGTCATCAGAATCAGACTCCTCAGCAAGTGAGGATGAAAGTGAGTATACTTTTATCATGTGTATGGCATGCATTAGCCGAAATGTGCAGTGTATGTTTTTAATGTGACAAATTAACAAAAAAAAAAAAAAAATACTGATTCAAGAAAATTACTGTATTTATCAAGATTTTTTAATTTATTTATGTATTTACACACAAAATTTGGAATAAAAATATATTCTATAAATATAATCTCTATAAATTTTTTTTCGGATTATGTTTAAAGAATGAGACTGTTTGCAGTACTTTTAATGTGAAAGTAAAAAAAAAATATATTATTGATTATTAAAGCCATATTCATATGTGATTTTTAACTCTAAAATCAAAAGATTTTTTTGCATTGTGACATTATTTATGACTTTATATTGACTATATATAGGGATGCACCGAAATGAAAATTCTGGGCTGAAACCGAAAATTCTAGATGCACTTGGCTGAAAACTGAAACCAAAAACTTGTATAATTGTATTAATGTTAGACTTTTTAATGAAATTCAATAAGTTTAATGATACTGAATTTAAAAATACAAACAAATAAAATAATATATATATTTTTATATATTTTAGTATTCCTTTTTTTCCCTGAACATAGCACAACTGTACTGAAACTGTTACCCTAAAACTGTGATATAAACCGAACCATGAGAAATTTGAACCACTACACCCCTAGTGTGTGTATGTGTATGTATATATGTATATGTGTGTTTTACTGCATTTAATTTATGCAGATTTTAATAAAAAAAGATTGCATTACAGCCTTTACTTTACTGCCATTACAGTTAATACTTTAAGGTACATTACTGTAATCGGAATTTGTGCGGGGAATTGTGAAAGGCATAATTGTCATGAAAATAATGCTAAATTTTACTTGCTGGTCTTAAATATACACTTCATTTTCTTATTGTTAAATATATATATTTTTTGACTGTGTGATTCAAATGCAAAATAACCATTTTTAAACAAAAAATCAGGTCATGTGACACAAAATAGTATGCAGTGTACAGTTATGATTGTGAATATAACTTGACATGTCTCTGTCCAGCAGTCTCGGTAAAAGCTGGCCTGAACACACGTGCGATGCGTGAGATGTATCGGAGCTACGTGGAGATGCTGGTCAGTACGGCGCTCGACCCGGACATGATTCAGGCTCTAGAGGACACCGAAGGTAAACGAATATGATTACCTCCCAGACAAACTGCAGTGCTGTCGTTTTCAAAACATGAGATGAAATTCACCCTTCTCCTTGCGTTATTGGCTATTTCAGATGAGTTATATCTTCCTCCAATGCGCAAGATCGACAGCCTTCTCAGTGAGCAGAAGAGGAAGCTTTTGAAAAGAGTCAATATGAACTCCCAGCACCAGGTAACTCACTTTTTTATTTGATTCTTTTATTCGATTGCTTCATTAGTCTTTCATGTCACTTAGCAACAGGCATCATCAAGGTCTTTCAATGTTTCCAGCACCAATTTTTTTTCAAGGACTTCATACAATAGGTTTTTCTTAAATGACTTATTTTTCACATTCTCGTCATCCATAGATTATAAACAGAATATAATATACAAAAAGAATTCAGACTAACGATAGAATATAAACATCTACATAATATACTTGTATATTAATTGCTATAATACATATTAAATAAATACAGCCTGTAGGTGGCAGCCTTGTAATGACATGATGAGAAACTCTACTCTTAAAAAAATAAAAAAATAAAAAAAAATAAAATAATAGCATTCTATTGCTAATTCAGTACACTGAATAACCTACCTTTCACAAGTTACTGTTGATGCTTCTTCATTTAGAGACTTTATCCCTTTGTTTTAGACACTGGTTGCATTATGTATAGCACGTTGCTGCTGTATATTTACAGCAGAAAGAGACTCGCATATATTAATTTACACATTTTATCATTTCAGAAACAAACTGATCTTGAATGTGGTTACAAAAACTGTACAGTAAAGCATTAAACTCACCTGAATCTGAGCAGAGCATGAGCCCTGAAGCATCTGCAGCTTAAAATACTAATTTACACAGGGCAATCTGTGACGTAATGTGATTTGGATTTGAATCATTCACTTTGTTATTGTAATTCGTAGTTCTTTGATTTTAAACCGCTTAAATACAAGATGAAAACAAGCTTGCAGTGAAATATAAGACTTTTAATACTTTTTCCTAAACATGTATCTTGTGCGTTCAAACCACATTCTTTTTAAATTAAGTACTTTTCTACAAAACAAGCCAATTTTCCAGGCATTTCAGAACTGACATTTCTAAAAGCTAAATTCAAGCACTTTAAGGACCTTATGCAAACCCTGTAAAATCCATTCTTCTCTGAATGTCCTTCTGTTCCTGCTCCACAGGAAGCTCTTCACACATTCCCTCAGATAACAGCGGAGCCCCTGGACTCGGGGACGGTGAGAGTCAGACTGGGTGGAGAATGCTACAACCGCAAAACCCTGAACCGCATCAAAAAGAGTGTTTCCAAACCACAGGTGATCAAAACGTGAATTTTTCACAGTAAACAGTCCCCCTGATACTGAAATTATGGCACCATTCATTTTTAAATTTAATTAAGAGCTGTCAATTTGTGCGTGATTCTAAGTTTGGGGTTCAATAATTTTTGAAATTATAGAATTAATGCTTCAGCAAAAATGGATTAGATTGATCAAAAGTGTCAGTTTTTAATGTTAAGTTTCTATTTCAAATAAATGCTGTTGTTTTTAACTTTGTTCATCAAAGAATCCCAAAAATATGAAGCAGCACAACTGTTTTCAACACGGATTATAATAAGAAATGTTTCTTGAGCAGCAAATCAGCATATTAAAATGATTTCTGAAGGATCATGTGACACTGAAGACTGGAGAAATTATGCTGAAAATTCAGCTTTGCATCACAGGAATAAACAAAATGTTTAAATATATTGAAAAAGAAAACAAGTTATTTTAAACTGTAATAATATCTCATAACATTCCACTCTAAAGTGAGTTATTCTCTATATCAATAAACACTCTTTCTGAACACCTTGAAACTTCCGGAAATGAACATGTCACAATATTCCTAATTAAAATAATTCCCAGCCAAAGCATATGCAAAAACAAGGGGCGGGGCCTGGTTGAGTTACTTGGGGTACGTTTACATGACAGCGATGTACTAAAAACGGAAACGTTTTTTTTTCTTTGTACAGATGACAACATTATCAAAACTATCCCGTTCACACGGATCCGCAATAATGACTAAAAATGCTGTATTACGCATACCAGACAAGTAGTTGGCGATGTCACTTTGTAAAGAAAGACTACACGCCTGCGCATACGCATTGTTTTACAGAGCACTCCCATCAAACACGCATACCTATCTATCTTATTTTAACAGTTTATTGCACTTTAATATTCTTCTCATTATTTCCCTATAAATCGGAAGTCTCCCACATTCACAGAAAACACATTGAAAAAAATAAGATGGATAGACTAAACACGTAATACGCATGTGGAAGACGTCGCCATTTTCAGAGATTCGCGTTATTTTGCAGTTTACACGGAGATTACAATTGTAGCGTTTTCAAAAACTTGCACTTTTTCTTGCCACCAAAGCGCTGTCGTCATGTAAATGAACGGCCAAAACACATAAAAGGTTTCCGTTTTTTAGTTGTGTCGTGTAAACAGCCCCTTAGTAGTGTGTTGTTGCTATTGTCCAAGAGACACTATTTTTTCCACCCCAGATCTAACACTCTTATGGTCATATAAATTACATTTCTGAAACACCCTCAAAACAGTTGACCAATCACAACACACTGGTCCAGCCGGCCAATCAGAGCACACTTTTCAGAAGGAGGGGCTTCATAGAGACAGAAACTAAATAGAGCGTTGCGAACAGACTGGGAAGAGAGGAGCTGCAACAATGTCAAATATGTGGAAAATAATGTGTTCAAACATGAAAACCTACTCTAGTAGACCCCAAAAACAAAACCAAGACTTTGTAAAAGGGCATAATATGGCCTCTTTAACACTTTAAATCCATCAACAACCTTAATAACTAATAGGAGCAATGTAGAAACTGTGATAGATTTCAGATACTAACATGTCACCATCCCTGTCTCCTCCAGGACCTCAAGTTGTCAACAGAAACATGTCGAATCTACAGTCTCTACCATTCACTGCATCATTATAAATATCATACTTTCTTACACTGTAAGAAAGAGGTAAGAACTACATTTCCCACAAGCAGCTGGAGTAAACAAAAGCATACATGAATGCACTAATAAATTCTCTCGTCTTTTTCTTTTTTAGACGAACACTATAGAACAGGCTTCAGAAGATCCTGGACAAGAGGAAGTTGTTCAGCAGTGCATGGCCAATCAGAGCTGGCTGGAGACGCTCTTCAACTCCTTCTTAGAGCTGATGGCCCTCAGCACCAAAGCTTGAGAGAGAGAGGAAAAGAAGGGAAGGGGGAGCATAAAAAAGGAGAAACGTTGAGAAATTGAGGAGGCCTCGATGTACAAATAAGCTGGATTTATTGTTGCCTAGCTCCCCTGCCCTCCTCTTCGGTTTTACAGAAATTCTCTTTTAAACGGCTCTTACACAGCGGCGACAGAAGAGGAGCAGGTTGCCGCTGGCCAATAACTTTATTAACTCGTTACAAACGTCATCGAGGCCGCAGGCCCGGTGCAGGATCCCTCCTGAGAGTTCAGACGAATGGATATGACCAAACTGAGATCACCTAAAATGGGCTGACCTTACCGAATTCACTGAATGGTACACAGAACCATGGAATATACTGTGTGGAGTCTTTATACTTTTTGAATTGACTGATTCATTGTGGGAAGTAACTGACAGGAGGAGTTCGCTTCACGTCGACACTAGGAGGAAGTCTGTTACTGAATTTTACACAAATAATTTTTTAAGACGATAGCAGTTTTATTCTGGCTTTTTTTCTGAAACGAGAGCGAGAGCGAGTGAAGGTTCTGTTTTATAAACGAGTGCAGATCGGAAAGCTGACATGGGAAGATGCGTGCAACGACGTGATGACATTCAACGCTTTAGTCTACACACGTGAAACAAGTGAGCTAAAGTAATACATTTTTATTATTTATAAAGACATTTTTAACAGGAGTTCGCACATACTATACAAACAGTAATGCTTCATAACGGTTAAAATAATGTTTGTTCAGATGTTATAAATGGATCTTATTGCCACATTCTGAGCTGTCTTCCTTTTTGCTCATCAAAGGTGGGTAGATACAATGGAAAATGTATTATCATTTTTATCTGTTACAGAAGAGAAAAGAAAGAACAAACTATTTCAAGCTACGCAAACGGTATTATTGCAGTGCATTCTACGGAAAAAAATCAAATGGAATTGAAAGTGAGAGCGAAGCATCTGGTTCCCATTAGGGAGGGATTATGTATTAGTACTATTTAAAATGAAAATTTGTTTTTATTTGTTTGTCTTTTTGTCTGTATTCTGAGTATTATTTTGGAACAATCTAATACTGTGCTTCTTTCAAAAGTAAAGCCTTTGTGTAAATATTGTACAGCTCTTGACAAAAATCTCCCGGTTCTTCTGTACATGGACTATCCCTGTATTTGACAAACAAATAAAACCGTCAACAACTACTTTGTCTTTATTTTTCCTCTGGGTTTACACTGTGGTCCAAGATTTCACTAAAAAATAACCTTTGTGACATGAGAATTAATCAGAAGTCAGATCGTTCTCAATTTTTGGCTTCCACAGAACTTTCTTCCCTAAATGACTATGCGAAGGGTTGTACTTTTTCTTGAACTTTTGACCACGACTTCATTACACTTCCCCTTTTTGCTGTTATTGTTTATTATTTCTGCTGTTTTACATTTTATGTTCACTTTATCTTCTGTTTAGGCCACAAAACAAGTCTGAAGTAATTGCATTAGGTTGCAGCAGGGTATTTCCAGCCTGGAACTTTTTGGAAAAGTAAAAATGCCTAGCTAATGATAAATGGTCCAAAATTATTTGGGATATTTTCAGAAAATATAATGAGAAATTACAAATTGACGTAAAATGTATACAAATTACTTGGATATGCAGTCAAAAAGTACATTCCCTCTTTCTTGTGACCCTAAAAATGTAAAGACATGCGTGCATTCTTGGTTTTGTATACAATTATTAGTGTTTTATGACAGATTAAAAAGTTTTTGATTGGTTTAACATTTTTGCTCACAATTTTGATGATAATTCTTAATATTAATGAGGAGTAGGTGTGTCCAAATCTTTGTGCATTTCATCAGATAGATGGAAGGATTATTAGATGATTACAGAATGAAAGCTCAGCTCTAAACAAAATGTCCTATAAAATAAATATTAATATGTCTGATAGGTGTACTGATACAGACATTTATTAATGTGTTTTGGGGACAACATGTAATAGTAGAAGTGTAATAATGGGAGTAATAACTTTATATATATATATATATATATATATATTCCCTATTCAGTTGTCTCCCCAAAATGTGTCTTCTACAGAGGACATGTATGAAACGACAAGCAATTTGAAAATTTGTCAGATTTAAATGATAAAAAATATTATCATATTTCCACAAGAGTGCTAAATTCGATCAATAAATCAATGTCAGTCATTTTTAAAGACCAAAGAGAGGGAGTTGTCATGGTCAAACCTCCAAACATTTGGTATATCTGAAAAGCCCTGAATAATTTTTATTTATTTTTTTTTACATCCAGACTTAAACGTGACATATGGTCTCAGAGAAATTCTCTGAAATATAATGTCCTCTACAGAGGACAAAGCTCTATGCCTGGGTCTCAGGAGGATATATTTGTCGTTATTGATTTTCACGTTGTTCAAACCTATTGTGTTAATACTCTTATTAAACAGCGCAAATAACAGATATTTTCTTTTTGATGGTCGTTTACGCCATCTAGTGGTCATCGAAGGTAAAACATTCCTGGAACGACGTATACAATGACGTCAAAAATGGGAAATCGAAACTGACATGGATTTCCCGAGTAATGTTTAACAGGTGATCTAAAGGCACAATCTGTTGAATAAAATCGGGTATTAACGCAGTACTGAAGCGATCCTGTCTCACAGTCCTGACATCTGAAGAGTTCGCTGAGAAATACAAGAGGCCACAAAACGCTGTCGATGTTATAAGGTAAGTGACGTTAAAAGCCATGGTGTTTTTGTTATTGTACTTATGGTTTATTATATGATCACATTGCTCATTATACAGAATGTCTTCCTAAGATATGTCATATTTAAAATTAAAATGTCCACGGCGATATGTAAGCAAATGTTTATACTTTATAAAGTTCAAGTAAACATTGACATAAGAAGAAAGGTGTTTTAGGTTTTACTGTATTTTAGGTTATTTATGAAAATAAAGTTTTGAGAGTTTGTAAATAAATGTAAATTTGCTGTTCTTCTGTTTGTGCAGGTACATTGATGTTTTGGTGTGTTGTATAGTCTGTTTGCAATATCATGACCCATCCAAAACCGCTCTTCGTGCCCTGGTTGTGCCAACAAATCCAAAGTGGAAGATATCCTGGAGTGTGTTGGACCAATGAAGAACTTCAGCAGTTTAGCATTCCCTGGAAGCATGCTTTGAGACAGGACTCCAACAGTGATGATGTCCTCATATTCAAGGTGATAATAAGCATTATTCGCCATTATTATTCGCCATTATCAAGTTTTTGATTATCATATTTATGTGTCATGGTGTTTACATGATACTCCAAGGTTCTTAAAGGGATAGTTCACTCAAAAATGAAAATTCTGTCATTTAATCACCCTCAAGTTGTTATTCAAGATATTTTGAAGAATGTCGGTAACCAAACAGTTGATGAGCCCCATTGACTTCCATAGTATTGTTTTTTTTTTCCATACTGTGGATGTTAATGGGGTCCATCAACTGTTTGGTTACCAACATTCTTCAAAATATCTTCTTTTGTGTTCAGCAGAAGAAAGAAATTCATACAGGTTTGGAACAACTTGAGGGTGAGTAAATGATGACAATATTTTCATTTTTGGGTGAACTATTCCTTTAATTGTATGTTATTTACAATTAAATGAAAATGTACTATAGTTTACATTTATATTAAATGCAATTATTTATAGAGAGTTTAACATCATGTTGTGTATTTGAATATATTTGTAATTACATATTTGTAATTATGAAGTTGCAATTTAGTACATTTAAAATATTAACTTTAAATGTAGGCTAATATTATATAACGCACTACAGTTAAAATTATAATCAAGTACTTTGGGCTACATGTGTGACAAACGTCTTTAAAGTAAAACTGTTAATTTGACATTACAAAGAGCACTTTTTTTTTTGTTTGAGTGAAGATGTGTTTACGTGAAATTCCGGGAACAAACAAACAAACATACGTGCACAACTCCGTTGCTGCCCCGGAAAAACAAACTTCATCCACTGTTCCCTTAACGCTGGGTTCTTTGGGAAGCTGAAAAAGGTTATCTTTCCCTCACAACCAAAAACACACTTCTTTGGTGACAATGTTGAAAAATCTCTTGTTGAAAAATCTCTTGGTTTCCGTAACCCGCACGTTGATGGGCGTGCTCTTGCTCTTGCTCTGGGTGATGTGTGTGTGTACGCTTATCATATAATTTTTTATAGCATGTTAAATTTGTCACTTTTTGAGGGTGAGCAAGAACGCCGTTTTTGTGTGTGTCCCTTTAAATGCAAATGAGCTGCTGCTCCTAAGCAGAGGGCGGGGTTTTAAGAGCTTGTGTTAGCACATAGTGTTAGCAGCGCCAAAGACTCGCTGAAAATGTCAGAAACTGTTCAGCCTTTTATGTTCAAACCGGAGTCGGACAATGATGGAGAGACTCAAGAAGAAGTGACATGTAGAATGCAGGACGTTTCTGAATGGTTAGTTGCTAAATTTATGTAGCTGATGTGGGATATCTTAAAGTCATTGATTAGCATATTCTGTCATGATAATCTATAAATCGCTCATGTGGGAACTGTTGTAAGATGCCTACAGAGCCAGAGAATATATGCTTCATGAAGATAGAACAGGTATAGTTTAGTTTAATTACGGTTATAACTTATATTGCTTGCTTTTATGACATGCTATTGCATTTGTGTTACGTACTGTATTGCAATAACACGGCCTCACCCCTTTGTTGCGTGTTCTCGGGGGCGGGGTTTATGTCAATTTTAGGGTTAGTGATGTCACCAACCCAGGAAGAAGCTCGTTGTAGTCCCTACCAGCCGTTTGTTGTAGTCCTTAAACAGAGAATTCTTTAAAAGAAAATATCTCTCTTTGCTTTGAACTTTGAGCATCCTAACTTTGCAGATGTTGTTTGTGATCAAACAGCAACATTACACACTAACTAAAGTTAAAAAAGTGAAATCATAATGAACCACCCCTTTAAAAAAAAATTCTAACTGTAGTCTGCTGCAATTAACATTCTCTTTAAGCACACTTAAGTAGTCTCTTATTTCATGTAAAATTTGAAGCACACTACAAGTGCACATTTAATACAATTAAGCACACTTCTTTTTAACAAAAACAAGAAGAGTACAATATTACTTTTCTTCTAATATCTATATTTTGGTCAGGCATGGGCTCAGACTAGCGCTGTTGGAGACGGCAGGATAAATGGAGACCACTCTGTTTGGAAGAGAAACTTCCGTAGCGCTCTTCGTGCTAAAGGCTTCAAGATGATATTTGACAACAAGAACGATGCCGCTAATCCGCATAAAGTGTATCAGTTTCCATCTGAAGGTCTTTCTGCAGGTAAGAAACATTACATGTCATTAAGAAGATTGTTCATTGAACTATTATAAACCTAGTATTTGTTTTTTTTATCTTCACCACCTTCAGGATCGGAAGGGTCTCAAGAGACCGATGTGAGTAATCACATTTATTCTGTGCTTGTCTGGTTTTATAAAAAGCACATTCAAATAGACAACCTGTGGCATCAGATAAAACATACACAAACTGACTTGGGAAATTTGTTTTCCATTTTTAGTTCTCTCCAGATGTGGAGGAGGAAAACGTGTTCTCTAGTAAGTATTTTTTTTTATACGGAGCCATGCATTTATTATATATTACTGAGGCCTTTAATCGTGATGACGTTATGTTTTACTTTTATATCTCATTTGTGTACTCTGATCTTCTCTTTCTTAGCAAACCCACCCCAAGGTTTAGAGGGACATTTCACTGGACTAAACCTGCAGGATAGTCCCTTGCAAGGTAGAATGTATTTTCATTTTAGGAGCCTGTGGGCCATTCCACCGAATGGGTGACATTTGCTTGTTGTAACTCTTCAAAATTAAACTTTATTTTTTATCTTTTTTCAACACTGAATCTAATACTACACACATTTAACTATTCAAAATGTGTATTGGTCAATCTCAGGCAACTTTATTTAATTTTTTACAAGGTTTCAAAGCAGAAGATGGATGCATGTTTTCTCAGTCCTGTTACCAAAACTCATGTGCCATTTAAAAAGCATTTTTAAAAGCATGTTAGTTAATTCCTTTGTATTCACCTCAACAAAGTGTTTATTTTTAAGAAATGGTTGGTTATGTGTTCAAATAATTGATATTTGTGACAAAAAATCACTTTATATTAAGGCAAGATGTATTTTAATAAAAAACGCAAAACAATTTTCTCATTTAAAAGAAGACAAAAGCCTCAAGTTTATATATTTTTATATAATTTAATTTATTTAACAATTGTGTAAATGATGGGTCAAACAAAACTGATAAAAACAGTGGTTTAACTTTATTTTTTTAGAAAAATATATACATTTAGTAACAGGAATGAGCACTTTGTAACAGGAATGAACACTGGGTAACAGGACTGAGTGTCCATATGTGTGTGTGAGAAAGAGAGTGTGTACATGGCCATGTGTGCATGTGTGTGAGTGAGATTTCTGTGTTGAAGGGATGTTCTATGTGATAGTAGTACATCACAGTGATGGAGGTGGAAAAGTAAAACGTACAAAGCACAATATGATGTGGATTAGCTATATAGTTTAGCCATTTGAGTTTCTGTAGTCTGTATGATTGGATAATATTTTATACAGTATATTTATTATAATATGATTAAAAAAATTTTGTTAGCCACACACACACACACACAGTATTATTATTGTTAACAAAATATTTATCATTGTTAATATTGTTTTGAAAGAAGTCTCTTATTCTCACCAAGGCTGCGATTATTTGATTAAAAAAAACTGTAAAAAATATAGTGAAAACAGTAATGTTGTGGAATATGTAAGCAATAAGGTACGAGAGGCTGTGCTGTGCCTGCAACCCCTTCAGCCGTGACTTATTCACGATACAGCACTAGCCTCGAGTACATTATTGCTTTTATAAAATGGTTACCACACAGTACAAATATTAAAGCCAGAAATGTGCATCAATGCAACTTTCATGAAGTAAACTTTTTCTAAAAGCCTTCCTTCCGCCGGGACAAATAGTCCCTGACCGTGAACACCAACAGAAGTTACATTTTCACGCCATTAGATGGCGGCAAAGACTCTTTATGAGTGTGTCAGTCAGTAGCGAAGACTTTTACATTGAAAAGACTGAATTGTTGTGAACACGGAACAAGACGCAACTGACAAATGCTTTGACTAGTGCTGTCAGTCACGGGAAAACCCCTTAACTGTTAAAAGGACAAGATAATACATCGGACATTTAAACAGATTTTTTATTATGAACATAGGACTGACCTGAAGGAAAATGCTAAATCTAAATGCAGGTAATAAACTCGCTCACTCGATCTTTTTCTCACAACACTCTTCTACATATTACAGTACGTTTCAATGAACAATATCGATTAAGAACATACAGTTTACGTTGCTAAGGGTGTTGTGTAGTGATACACAGAACTGTTGGGTGAAGCGGTCATAGCCGTGTTTTATCATGAATATAACACAGCTATTGACCAATCAGAATCAAGGACAGGAACTAGCCGTTTTATAATATAATTTAAAATAACTGTTTATTCTTTTAATGTATTTTAAAAATGTAATATATTCTGTATATTACGTCACCATCATTACTCCAGTCTTCAGTGTCACAGGATCCTATAATGTACTTTACATGTGTGACAAGTCATACATGAAGGTATACTCTCTTTAAACACACTTAAGTGGCTTTTTATTTCATTTAAGCTTCGAAGCACACTACAAGTGCACATTTAATACAATTAAGCGCACTTCTTTTTCACAAGAGGATACTATTGTAGGAACATCAAGTTTTTCACACAAATGTTAAGCAGCAAAACTGTTATCAACATTGAAAATAATAAGAAATGTTTCTTGAGCAGCAAATCAGCGTATTAGAATGATTTCTGAAGGATCATGTGACACTGAAGACTGGAGTAATGATGATGAAAATTCAGCTTTGATCACAGGAATAAATTACATTTTAAAATATATTACAATAGAAAAGAGCTATTTTAAATTGTAAAATTATTTCACAATGTTACTGTTCTTACAGTATTTTTATCAAATAAATGCAGCCTTGGTGAGCAGAAGAGACTTCTTTCAAGAACTTTTGACCGGTAATGTGTGTACATGCACATGTATTTTTGTTTCAGTCTATGAAGTTTGGAATCCAGATCAGTTCTATTTGGGGATTGAGGGACAAGGACTCCTCCAAGAAATGAATCCATGCACAGAACCCCAGTTTCACGGACCCTTCTCTTCAGCTGGGGGTGCTGTTGGTGGTTTGGGGCAGATTTCACCCACTGAGGGGACGACGGCTGTGAATCATCATTCTCCAGCATATCAGCAGCCGGTGGTGTGTCAACCACACGGTGAAGGTGATCAGGTTGCAGTTCCTGAACCAAAACTGGGTAGGCAGAACTCAAGACCATGACATATTTACATCAATTACTGGTGTTTAATTACTCACACAGCTTTATTTCTATTTGTTCATTTCCTTCACAGAGACATTTTTCCAGATTAAGGTTTATTACAAAGGGAAGATGGTGTTGGAACAGTTGGTGGAGAATGATGTTGGATTCAGACTGATGTATCAGGGAAACATGTTGGGTTTTTTTGTACTTAATTTACTGATCTTTGAATTAGCACCATTGGATCATGTTTCATAAGGATGAATACTTAACAGTTTACCCTTTACTCCCATAGGGATGAGTCCAGTGCTGATCTACCAGTGGTGACACTACCTTGTCCAGAAGGTATCCTGGATCAGATCCAGGTCAAGCATACGAATGATATTCTGGAAAATCTGGGCGGTCTGGAGATCAGGAGATTGGATAGTGTGGTTTATGGCCACCGCTGGGGATCCAGCAGGATCTACTGGGGTCTATGCAAACATGAACAAAGCCAAACAGTCAGAGAGCTCTCCAAAAACACACCTGAACCCGTCTACTTCTTCAGAAATTATATATCAGGTGAATTATATTATAACATTTACACGCTGCATGATTTTGGCCGCGATTTTCATGCACTGACAAATGCCCGAGCAGTAGCTCTTACATTATTTCCTGTATCACTTTTCGTGTGTGTTTGGCTGTAAAACATAATTTGTACACCAGACAGAGTTGTTGGCGATTCAAAAAAAGACAAGTAAACAGTCAGTAATAAAATAAGAACAAATAAACAAATTGCCAACAATAGCACAAATAAATACAATAGAATAAAGATCTAAAACAGCTTTAGGTTTTTCAGGTGGGTCTAACAGTAGTATTGAGGTAAGAAATACTACAGAAATTAAATAAAGTAACAGTTTAAAATAATACTTCATTGTAAAAATGACATACAGATTAATGCTTACAAGTAAAGTTACAAAAGTTCAGTCAAGAGCAGTGAGTGATTTTCTTTTTGTCTTTTGTTCTTTGATTAACATGACAGACAGCAGGAGGAATATTAGGCTGCTCTCACTTTAAAGGTGATGTTACATGGGGCAACTTTTTGAGCAATGTTGCATGGGGACTTTCCCATTGAGAATGGGTAACAGATTTCCATCTGGATACTTTAGATCAAAATTTGTTGCCCATTCTCAATGTGAAAGTTCCCAAGCAACATTGCTCAAAAAGTTGCCCCATGTATCATCACCTTAGGACCTAATGCACGGATCCAATATACGATTGTTTCAAAACTGACCGGGCCTCATTTATCAATCTAATGCTGATTTTACAGCGGACCATTTAAATTGAGCAGTGTAACATTTATGTTTGGTTGACTACATTTTAGTTTGATGATGAATGGGTGAAATGTAAAGTTAGCAACGCTAGAACTGATATGTTGTGTGTGCGCGAGGCGCTTGCGCGATCAGTTGGATTTAATGAAATTTAAAAAAAAAAAATGCATTAGAGTGTCACAAAAATGAGCGTAGCTTATACTACTTGTTGCTCAGTTTTTTTTTTGTTAATCTGTTAATTATTTAACTCAAAAACTTGCATACACAAGCTGAGACCTGACGTGAGATTTGATCATAGCCACTGTTCACGTCCATATTGATAAATGCCAAGTTTTGTGGAAACGGCCGTACGTTCGTTTCATAACTGAGGCCTACTGTGTTTACCTGAATACTCGCCAAGACGGGCATTTTGACGTAATTTTGTGTGTATTTGAGCATTTAAACGCAATTTGGTACTCGCGAGTTGCGCGTGCTTTTGGTATGAGTGAGAGAAGACGGGTGTGTGTCAATTCGCTGTCGGAGAGGAGAGCGAGAACGTGCAGCTGCTATCGTTGTATCGATACTGCAGAAAAGCAGTATTGGAATCGTTTCAGATATTTCAGTATAGATACTTTATAGATATTTTGAAAACACCACCCCAGACAGTCGTGTAGTGTGAGAAAGAACAGCGATCCGACGACTTTGAAAATCATGCAGTGCGTACCTGGCATTAGACGTTTATACAAGTCCTGTTAATTGATTAGAAATTGTAATTATATGCTGATTATTAATCAGATTAATCACAATAATTGCAATATTTGCTGAAAATGTGGCAGGCAATAAATCATTGAATAGACATTACAAAAAGTGGCTTTAGAAGTCAATTTATTATTTAATCAATATTTAAATTAAAATAATGTATCTGTTAATGTATGCTTGATCTTTGGTGGCTGCAAATAATTAGGTGATTCTTCTCTATCCCTTGGATCATGTACTGGATGTCTGATGATGTCATTCCATTAGGTTTGATGGAGTTTATGCAGCAGACAAGCAGCAAATCTCCTTCTTACTCTCTTTACTTCTTTCTGGGAGAGAAGTGGCCAGACCCCAAAATGAAACCATGGGAGAAGAAACTCATCATGATAGAGGTTAGTATTGGGCAAATCATTTGTTGTCTTATTTTTCTAAAGCAAATCTCTAAAGCCTCTAAATTATCAACATGATCAAAACTGAAAAACCTGTTGCAAACAATTTTCTACATGCCTTCTGTCATCTGATTGATGGTTTAGAATTTTAACAGGCTTTTTGTATAAAAATGTCCCCCTTCAGGCCGTGGTTCATGTGTCTTTTTAGGGCCCGAGCACTGATATTAATGCTCGGTCAATTCTTCTTCTTCTCCGAAATGAATCGAATTTTTGAGGGCCTAAACATGCTTTAAAACTCATGAAACTTTGCACACGCATCAGAAGTGGTGAAAATTTACATCTGATATGGATTTCAGAATAAGATGTGGCAAAATGGCTCGATAGCGCCACCTACAAAATTTCATTTAAGCGCACTTTGTGCTACATTTCACATACAAGTAAGAAATTGGGTAGACACATGTAACAGCCACCACCTACAAAAAAGTCCTGGGAGCAAAATCTGAAAACCCAACAGGAAGTGAGATGTTTTTGCCATTTCCAGACGTTGTACTTTAACGAACTCCACCTAGAGCTTTAATCAGATCAACATCATAATTTGGTCAGTCTAATCTAAAGGCTTTTGCGACGTTAAATTGTGAAGATCTTGAGTTTTCACTGAAGGGCGTGTCTGTGGCGGCCTGACAAAGTTTGATGTTTCACCATGAAACAGGAAGTTGTTGTAAGTCAGGCATACAATGTCCGATCTGCCCCAAACTTCACATGTGTGATAAGAGTCCTGGCCTAAAGACATCTACATGCAAATATTCAGTTAGTCATAGCGCCACCTGCTGGCAACAGGAAATGGCATGCTTTGCACTGTAATTCACTCCCTGAAACACATTTAAATATGCCACAAAGTACCAAACATACTAGAAACACGTTATATCATGCAACACCTGGCTAAGTGCTAAAGTATGCAATTAACGCCATGAAACAGGAAGTTGTTGTAACTCAGGCATACAATGTCCAATCTGCCCCAAACCAAACTTCACATTTTTGATAATAGCCTGAAGACATCTACATGGCAATATTCAGTTACAGTTAAAGTGCCACCTGTTGGCAGCAGGAAGTGTGGCACTTTGAAATGACTTTGCCATAATTCTCCTGTATTTACTCGCTTACATGCATGTCGCCCACTGTTCACTGTTTTCCTAAGGCCAACGGGTGGTGGTGCCCCCGGGTGCGAGGGCCCTTTCATCGCTGCCTGCAGCTTTTAATTACTCTTAAATCTTTAATGATTTCTATCACGTAAATGCAAGAATAACTTTTATATTGTTAGTAATATTTCAAGATGAACACTTACTGGACTGAAGAAACTTGATTGATTACTTGAGAAAAATCATGTTAAAATGTGAGTATCAAATATGATCAATCAGGCTTTTGATGAGTTTTGTTCATGAATATTTTGTTCATCATCATTGTATTGCATTGCATTATATGTTTTAAAACTACAGAGCTTTGATCATAAAACTAAGCATTTAAATATCATCTTACTAAGACATGTTATGGGCAGACATAGAACGACAACTGATATTTATATGCATTTTAATATAAGTAGTTTGAGTTTGAGCTGCATATTCTCACTATATCATACTTAATGAGCCATAAAACCCTGATGTATCAAATATCATACTCGACAAAATCCTGACTATTATTTAATATGTCAGTCTTTATAGGGTTGAGAAATTCACCTATTTATTGAACATGGGTGTCTTTCATCATATTGTGGTTATCGCCATTTTCTACATGTGACTAGTCACTCAAAGCCACATGTTGCAGGGAGGCATTCTGCTTTTTATTGTGCTTAAGAACACACCTTACCTGTTGAGTCACTGTAATGTAATGCCTCTTGTGGCTTATTGTATTCACAGTCACCAATAGTGTGATTTTTTTTTTTTTTTTTTTGTCAGAGTATATAAAATAAGAAATGATGTATCAAGACTTATTTATATCTTTCCTATTCTCTCTCTCTCTCTCTCTCTCTCTCTCTCTCTCGTTTGGTTAGGTTATTCTGACTTCACTGGAGTATTTTAAGATGATGGCTGTTGCAAATGGGGCGTCTTCACTGCAGTCAGTGGAGCTACAACTCTCTCTGGAGCAAATGATGGAGTTGTGTGACACCAAGTGACCAAGTGGAAAGACTCGACTGAAAATGGACTGAAATTACTTCTTAAACAGTTTACTTAGTGGTGACTCAATGGTTTACTGTATTTATTCAAAGTGTGTGGAGGTTATATTGCTGGGCAGAATTTCAGTAATAATACAAGAGAATAATAAGTGGTTCGGTAGAAAAAAATACATAGCGAAGTTTACAAAGGGAGTCGTAATTTTAAATTGGAGGATTTCATATAAGTTGCGTGCTATAATTAAAAGAACAAGAAACAGTCATTTCAAAAATGCTAAAAAAGCCTGTTTTTACACTACTACAGTTCTCATAACACAATATTGTGTCAGATTAAATGATGTCTTTTCACAGTATGTTCTTCAATCAGATCTTCAATCTGAACTGAACATGAAATGTTAATTTCTTCTTATTTTGTTTTTTCAACTGACTTGAACTGGATATGAGGAGGTTTACATTAGGGGCCATTTACACAACACTGGTTTCAACTAAAAACTGAAAACTTTTTATGCGTTTTGGCCTTTCATTTACACGACAACTGCGTTTTGGGGGCCTGAAAATGAAAACTTTTGAAAACGGGTTTCAAAGTGCATGTTTTTGAAAACTATACCATTATCAACTTCCTGTAAACTACAAAAATGTAAATTTGTGAAAACGGTGACGTCATGCGCATGAGTATTACATGTTCAGTCTATAGGCGCGTAGAGTTTCTTTACAAAGTGACATTGCCAACTACTGGCCTGGCGGCAGAATACAGATTTTTTAGTCGTCTTCGTGGATCCGTGTGAATAGGGATCATTTGGATAAAATTGTCGTCTTCGCACAAAAATGTAAAAGACAATTTTTCAGTTTTTAGTACATCGATGTTGTGTAAACGTACCCTTAGTATCATGGTTTCCAGTCATGTAAAACCTGGAAATGTCTTGTGTTTTCCAAGCTTGGAGAAATCATGCAAATTAATAAAATTTTAAAAGTTACAGAAAAGTTGAGAATATTTCTATAATGAATACACATTTTTCTAGTTATGCTTTGTTCTACAATATTTATTGATAAGCCATGGGATCAGATTTGTGTGTGAATCATTTGAGTTCTATTCAATGAATCGATCGAACTGGTTCACACATCGGTTTAACATTCAACTATGTGGGAGGGATTTTGCACTAATGAGATTTCACTGTGGGCGGAGCTATAAATAAAAACATGCCCTAGACCTAGAGGGTACATCTATCTTACATTAAACTGTCACGCTATGTGTACCACTGATTCTACATTCACAGAAAATAGAACATTTAACACATCCAACACAATGTTTAAAGAACATACAGTCCTTCACAACACATTTTAACTGTATTGACTAATTGAATAATTAGATTTATACTTAATTTTTTAGATATACAATACCTTTCAAAAGTTTGGGATCAGTAATATTTTTTAAAATATTCTCTTTTGCTCACAAGGCTGCATTTATTTGATCAAAAAACAGTAAAAACTGTAATATTGTGAAATAATATTGCAATTTAATAGAACTGTTTTCTATTCAAATATATTTTAAAATGTAATTTATTCCGGTGATCAAAGCTGAATTTTCAGCATCATTACTCCAGTCTTCAGTGTCACATGATCCTTCAGAAATCATTCTAATATGCGGATTTGCTGCTCAAGAAACATTTCTTAATATTATCAGTGTTGAAAACTGTTGTACTGCTTGAATAATTTTTTCAGGATTCTTTAATGAATAGAAAATTCAAAATAACGGCATTTGTTCAAAATAGAAATCGTTTGTAACATTATAAATGTCTTTACTGTCACTTTTGATCAATTTAATGCATCCTCACTGAATACATTTTTTTTCCAATATAAATCGTATCGATCCCAAACTTTTGAATGGTAGTTTATTAATAAATTCAAGTGCCTTAATTAATTAGATATATTCAGGTATTATTTAAGGTTGTTTTTAGACATAAGCTGTCAAACTGTTAAGACTAGATATTATAATATCAAAATATATGTTTACACTTTATTTTAAGGTGACGTAGTTACATTGTAATTACTCAAAAAGTACTGAGTAATATTAATTAACTACATGTACTTACTATAGAGTTACGGTTAGGGTTTGGTTTAGGGTTAGTTACTTGTAATTATGCATAATTTACTGTTATCACTATAGTAAGTACATGTAGTAATGTGTAACTACATCACCTTAAAATAAAGTGTTACCAAATATATACATTTTTCGATCCAGTCAGTTTTGGTCACCACATCTATGTTGATTCTACTCCACATTCTCCAGGTCATCATGTTCTTCCTCAGATTCCCTCTCCTCCATTGAGAGGTCCTTGAGCTCTGACATTGGCACCAGCTGACCCTCTTGGTTCAATCCCATTGGCTGAATCATATTATCCCTGTTAAGGAAAAGATGTGAGTGTTAGTGTACAAATCTTTACTGGTATTTTTAGAAGTGGTTTAAGATCCTTACTTTGAGAGTTTGTTAAAAAGACTGATGAGCCGATGAGCTTCCTCCTCTTTCTCCTCCTCCGTCATTCCCTCCATGGGGTCAGGCTGCTCCTCTTCCACCTGTCCTGTCACTGGGTTCACTTTGTCTTTAATCTGACGGTACTCCTCGGTGTCGGAGTCTGAATCGCTAGAGTACTGTGCTCCTGATGATGAGGCCTGTGACCTTTGACCTCCCAGCAAGCCTCTAGTGGCCAGGAGCCCAGCGGCATTCCCATATCCAGTGTACTTGACGAAACGACTCACTGGAATATCCGAGAAAAAAAACGAAATATTATCTTTTGGGGGGAAATTCGGAAGTGGTGGTGCTCATGGGTGTTTGATACAGTGGTGATGTTGAAATGTGGCCCACTCAATCAAAAGTTGGTTATTTTCCAAATAGATTTATGAAATAGTTTAATAATAATAAAAAAATAATTTAATAAACAACAAAATATAAACATCTTATCGCACTATAACTTTATATATTTAGTTAAAAGAATAATTAAATGCAAGTTCCCATGGTCAATTGCAGGCAGTTTTCAAATTTTCCTCTCTCCTTATACGCTTGCCAAAATTAAAAGTCAAATTTGATTCGTCAGTTTCTGTTAGTCCCGCCCACTATGTTATCATTAGGACGTAAAGATGTAAAAGTAAGATTATTCTCCATATCAGTGCGCACTGTCACTAAACTCCCTGAAACACCTCGATCATAGTCTTGAGTTTTCTTCCAGGAGCAAACATGTCACAATTATCCTCATTTAAATAATTCCTGCCCAAGGCATATGCAAAATAAGGGGGCAGGGCTTGGTTGAGTTAGTTAGTAGTGTGTTGAAACTCGTGGTTATGGTAAGGGGCGTGACATTTCCCAAACACACTCGAAGAACTTGACCAATCACAACACACTGGTCCAGCCAACCAATCAGAGCACAGTGGTCTTTTTCAGAAGGAGGGGCTTCAAGAGACAGGAACTAAACAGAGCGTTACTCGGTGCGTTCCAAACGGGATATATCGCCCTCCGAAGGGCACTTCGGAGTGAAAACAATCATGGCCGTCATATTGAAGGGTCGTTCCAAACCGAAGTGCTCAAAACTGGCCACTTCAAAGGGCTCTTCGGAATGAAGGATTTCGAAGGGTACAACTGATTGACACTTCGGGTTCCCATGATTCTTTGCACAGGGAAGTTGTTTGGCGTCACAGAATGGGTACAGGAGGCTCGGAGTTCGATTTTACCTATAAATGTATATATAGTATTTTTCTATACTACTGCAATATTTATACGAGTTAGATTTGGTACATTATTATGGTCAAAATGACATTGTACTTCAACAAAAAATACTTTACAGCTACCTTTATCAGTCCATTCAAATGTTCCAAATACATAGACACAATATATATTATATTTAACATGAAAGACCGGCAGTAGCTTATAATGTTACCACAGTAAATGAATGCGTATTAATACAAAGAGTACACCAGGGGGAAAAAGATGAAGGTGCTTCCTTCATTGTCATGTTAAGATGACGCAAAAGTGCACCCTACACCCTTCATCCCTTCGAAGCTCTCACTCCGGAGGGTAAACCCTTTGAAGGGATTAGGGCATAAGGATGAGCCCTTCCGAATGGAACGCAGGGACTGACAGACTGGGAAGAGCTGCAACAATGTCAAATATGGGAAAATAATTGTCACGTTTTGGGATTGATTTTGATCGTTTTTCATGCTTTTTCCCTGTCTTCAGTTTCATAGTCAGTTTTCTAGTTTGTTAATTGTTTCAGTTCTCCTTGTGTGCCTGCCTGTTTGTCTCCTTGGTTCAGGTGTGTCTTGTTAATTTAGTCTCGTTAACCCCTTGTTTGCTGTGTATTTAAGCCTTCAGTTTCTGTCTGTCCTTTGTCTAGCTTTGATTATGTTATGTGGTGTTTGTAGGTTGTTTTCCTGGTGATTTTCCCTGTTCCTTGTTAAGATAATTCCATTAAAAGTACTTGAAGATATCTCCTTCGTCGTGCGTTTGAAATACTACAACCCCACCATGACAATAATGTGTTTTATGAACATTCAAGCATTCAAACCTATTCTGTTAGACCCCAAAAATAAAATCAAGATTTTGTAAAAAGGCATAATAGGTCCTCTTTAACCCTCTGGTGCTGTTGGGTTGTTTTTGACCAAAAAATTTTTACGTTTAGTTTTTTTTTTCTTTTTATTTAGAATTTTTTACTTCATCGGAATGGTATTAAACTTGATAAAGGTTTTGGCACTCACACACACATAGAGCTCCAAAGCATTCAAGATTTTTTAATTTGGAAATTTCATTTTCAGGTCCATGCTCAAAAAGTGAATAAATGGATTATAACTACTGCATAAATATAATTTAGTACCATAAAATCCCATAAAAATACAAAATATTAAATAAAAACATTATCAAACTAAAATATAGTACAATCATTTCATTGAAATAAAAAAAAAAGGTAATTTTTGACTGACATGCGAAGAGCACCAGATGGTTAAAAAGCCTAAACTGGATATCCCAATTGTACTGCTGTACTCCTTTTAATGTGAACAGAGACACTTGATTATGATGAGATTTCACCAGAAGCCCTCATTGTCTCAGACTAATATTGTATGTCATGTCAAGTAATTCATATCATGTTTATACTGTCAATATACTTGATAGAAAACAGGAAGAGCCATTTCATTGTGTTTGTTGTTTATAGGTTGTTTTGTGTTGCATTGTATTTTTTAAACTTGTTTTTGTGGTAATTTGGCATGCAGTTTTCATCATCTATGCTCGCATGTTTCTATGCAGTACCATTTTCTTTGCACAGCACGAAGAGCAGGTCAGCAGCGCAGTGTTTGAGCTCAGTGTCCAGGTGGGTCATCAGTCTAACCAGGCGGTTCCTCAAGGTGTTGCCCTTTTCAGGTTTAGTGCTAGCATCCTTTAATGGAGGCAGAATCTGTACTCGACGAGAAAACACATGCAATTAGATATAAAACAATGCCAGTGTTTTATTAGACAATGTGTTACCTCATGATAATCTACAATAGTAGTCGTGCCTGTTGTCTCAGGTAGCGTCTTGTCTCTCTGTGACCTCTGGAGCACTCGGTCAGCAAATTCAGCACAGGGGTCAGTCTCTCTTTGACCTTTTCACCCTGCATGTGAAATGCCACTGCATTAGAAAAGCCACTGCTGCACATAACAAGCAATGTTATGCAAAATTATATGAGTCATATCCTGTTTTTTTTTGTATTTTTTTCCCCTGAGGTACACTGTTAAGTATAATTTATTCCCCCTCCCTATTTCCACCCTCTCTGACCCTTCAAACATGCGCCAAATTTTGCAAAAGCAGCAAACCAGCACATTATAATGATTTCTGAAGGATCATGTGACACTGAAGACTGAAATTTATATACTTTTTAACCACAAATACTCATCTTGCACTAGCCCTGTGATCCGCCATGCATTACATTAGAAAGGTCATGCATGACGTAGGCGGAAGTACCACGGTAGGGCGCAAAACTCAAAAACGGTGAACCCCACTGAAGTCCACTATATGGAGAAAAATCCTGGAATGTTTTCCACAAAAAAACCTTAATTTCTTTTCGACTGAAGAAATAAAGACACAAACATCTTGGATGACATGTGGGTAAGTAAATTATCAGGAAATTTTAATTCAGAAGTGAACTAATACTTTAATGACTGAATCTCAATATATCGAGGACGATTCATGATGATAATAACTATCTATTTCTCTATCCTTTTGTTTCTCCCTTCCCTTACTTATTTCTTTCACCCTCTTTTTACCTGCTCCAGTTTTCTCTCCATGTACATGAGTAGGTCGTGCACACAGTCCATGTTGACTCCATTCATCTGGTGTGAGTGTGGACCCAGAGGCACGGATACCAGAACGTCTAGACAACTCAACGGGAGAGCAGACAGCATGTTCGCTGCATGCCTGAGAGAAAGAGAGAGATTCAAGGTCATGTGTATGCTAAAATCTGTCCTGTTTTAATCGAATGTTGAATGCTGTTGATTACAACAGAACATCAGTCAGTCGGTTTATAAAAGCGCACTAACTGTACAGCTTGTATTTTACATGAATTATATCTGTTTGATATTTAAACAGGAAAGTTGTCGAATTGTCCTTTTAAGGTGGAGAAGGTTATGTATTACTGGCATAATTCTTATGAGTGAAGATGAGGAGAGAAGCAGACACAGACGAACATGGCTTTCAGAAAAAGGAAGAGCCTGTGCTCACTGTGACACTGGTACGGTGGAGGCACACTGTGTAAAGAGGCACACATACTGTGGTCAATTTAGAGATATGAGAGAGAAATACTTTGAAAAAACCACACATCTAATTCCTCATTTTCTAAAGCTGTCACAAACAGATCATATGCACAACACTTGTAATTATAATTATTCTATTTATTGCCTGCACAACGTGTGTAAGCTTGATGCATTTTATTTTATTTCATGACCCTTATATATGTACATACATACACATAAAGTATAAACTACATCTGTCAGCCAAATTAATATGTGCTCTATACTCTTAATAAGCAAACTTGATTCTTTTATTCACATTCTATTCATTACCTACACAACAGTGTAGACTATTTTATTTATTTTATTTTATTTATTACAATTATTAATATAATATTATTTTGGAGTCTGATTTTTATTTTATTTTATTACTAATTTCTATTATCTTTCACTTTTGTGTGTGTGTTTGTCTTGATCTTGTAAATACTGTACATGCCAATGAAGTACTTTGAAATGTAAATTATATTTGACTTCCACTGTAAGTACATTACTGTACAAATGTAACCCCTCCGGTTCTACTCGCACCGCTCTGAGCGGGATTTGAACCGCCATCTCCGGCATGGCCCATGGGATGCTAAAGACTGCACCCTAATCGTCAGTGCACCTCTTGAGGCCAGGGGAAAGAGGTTTACTCACACAGCTCTTACTAGCTTGCCTCTGTTACACTCATTCTCCTAAATCTCACTCCCACCGGGTCACGGCACCAATGTAACCCCTCTGGCTCTACTCGCACTGCTTCTAGCGGGATTTGAACCGGGCTAAAGACCACAGCCTCTAGCGTGAGTCACTATTGTACCTCTCGAGGACAGGAGTATGGGGTTTACTCACACAGCTCTTACTAGCTTGCCTCTGTTACACTCACTCTCCTAAATCTCACTCCCACCCGGGTCATGGCACCAATGTAACCCCTCCGGTTCTACTCGCACCGCTCCTAGCGAGATTTGAACCGGGCTAAAGACCACAGCCTCTAGCATGAGTCACTAGTGCTCCTCTTGTGGACAGGGGAGTGAGGTTTACTCACACAGCTCTTACTAGCTTGCCTCTGTTACACTCACTCTCCTAAATCTCACTCCCACCCGGGTCATGGCACCAATGTAACCCCTCCGGTTCTACTCGCACCGCTTCTAGCGAGATTTGAACCGGGCTAAAGACCACAGCCTCTAGCGTGAGTCACTAGTGCACCTACTGAGGCCAGGAGTATGGGGTTTACTCACACAGCTCTTACTAGCTTGCCTCTGTTACACTCATTCTCCTAAATCTCACTCCCACCGGGTCACGGCACCAATGTAACCCCTCTGGCTCTACTCGCACCGCTTCTAGCGAGATTTGAACCGGGCTAAAGACCACAGCCTCTAGCGTGAGTCACTAGTGCACCTATTGAGGCCAGGGGAGTGAGGTTTACTCACACAGCTCTTACTAGCTTGCCTCTGTTACACTCACTCTCCTAAATCTCACTCCCATCTGGGTCACGGCACCAATGTAACCCCTCCGGTTCTACTCGCACCGCTTCTAGCGAGATTTGAACCGGGCTAAAGACCACAGCCTCTAGCGTGAGTCACTAGTGCACCTATTGAGGCCAGGGGAGTGAGGTTTACTCACACAGCTCTTACTAGCTTGCCTCTGTTACACTCATTCTCCTAAATCTCACTCCCACTTGGGTCACGGCACCAATGTAACCCCTCTGGCTCTACTCGCACTGCTCCTAGCGGGATTTGAACTGCGCTAAAGACAGCAGCCTCTAGTGTGAGTCACTAGTGCACTTCTTGAGGCCAGGGGAGTGAGGTTTACTCACACAGCTCTTACTAGCTTGCCTCTGTTACACTCACTCTCCTAAATCTCACTCCCACTTGGGTCACGGCACCAATGTAACCCCTCTGGCTCTACTCGCACTGCTCCTAGCGGGATTTGAACTGCGCTAAAGACAGCAGCCTCTAGTGTGAGTCACTAGTGCACTTCTTGAGGCCAGGGGAGTGAGGTTTACTCACACAGCTCTTACTAGCTTGCACTCACTCTCCTAAATCTCACTCCCACTTGGGTCATGGCACCAATGTAACCCCTCTGGCTCTACTCGCACCGCTCCTAGCGGGATTTGAACTGCGCTAAAGACCACAGCCTCTAGTGTGAGTCACTAGTGCTCCTCTTGAGGCCAGGAGAGTGAGGTTTACTCACACAGCTCTTACTAGCTTGCCTCTGTTACACTCATTCTCCTAAATCTCACTCCCACCGGGTCAGGGCACCAATGTAACCCCTCCAGTTCTACTTGCACCGCTCCTAGTGGGATTTGAACCGCCGTCTCCGACATGGGAGGCGGGTGCACTAAAGACCACAGGCTTTAGTGTGAGTCACTAGAGCACCTCTTGAGGCCAGGGTAGTGAGGTTTACTCACATAGTATACTAGCTGGCCTCAGTTACATAAATACTTTTGTGCTTGTGGAACGAGTCATAATTACTGAAATTTTCAACTCAGAATAGTTATTATAGAACAATAAAAATATTTATCAACACTAACCCCTTTAATTCATCTGTAGCTTCCTCCTCCTCAGAGGACACCATCAGACAGTGACGCAAAACTGCAGCCAGGTGGCGATAGAGAGATGCATCTTCCTAGTAGACACAATGTGAACCTTGATGTTAACAATTTATATCAATTTATTCAGTGTGATGTGTGGGTTTACTACAGTATTACTACAGTACTATAGTATTCCCATCTGATACATCACATAGTACCATTATTTGTAAGGGAGGTGAGTGAGCATGAGTGTGATTATGTCTGCATACACCCACCTCTTCAGGTTCTTGAGTGTGTGTGCTGTGTGTGATATTAAAAAGGATCTTCAGAGCCTCCTGAGCCTGCTGTGAGTCTTCCACACTTATAGGAGGCGCTGCAGGATCCAGCACAACCTCGAACTGTTCCTTCCACTGTACTGATAAACACTTCTCCAGCACTGTGGTCAACAGAGACACTCCTCCCTCCTAAAAATGACCAAAAAAGCCAATACACTATGTAGATAGGATTGTGACCGTTGACCGATATAAAACAATTTACACTACCGTTCAAAAGTTTGGGCTCAGTATGATTTTTTTATAGTTTTTAAAGACGTCTCTTATGCTCACCAAGGCCGCATTTATTTGATCAAAAATACATTAAAAACAGTAATATTCTGAAATTTTATTACAATTTAAAATACCTGTTTAAAATGTAATTTATTCCTGTGATCAAAGCTGAATTTCCAGCATCATTACTCCAGTCTTCAGTGTCACATGATCCTTCAGAAATCATTCTAATATGCTGATTTGCTGCTCAAGAACATTTCTTATTGTTATTAATGTTTTTATTTATTAATATTTATTAAAATGTATTAATATTTTTGTGGAAACCATGACACATTTTTTTCAATTTAATGTTTCCTTGCTAAAAAGAGTTTAAAAAATCTTACTGACCCCAAACTTTTGAACGTTAGCGTACATAATACGATAGCAGAAAAGATTATTTGTTTTACAATATTTGCTCAAAATTCAAATAATGGAAGGAGAAAAGTAGATACTTGTTTCAGCTGTGTTCTGAGTTCAGGTCTCAGCGCCGTCAGTAAAAACATGAACCGGAGCGTGTAAAACTGGCCACAAGGAGAAGATGCAGACTGAAACTCCTTATTTAGCTTTTCCGTCAGACCACAGAGGATACTGAAGTACAGCAAGCAATGGGAGAGAAAAGAAAAAAGCATATGACATGCAAATATATTTAGTTTCAGTGAATACAGTGTCCCAATAAAACTTGTAATAAGAATGTATAAATTTGATTTTTTTTTTTTTTCCCCCAAAACTAACTTCATTCAGCCATTTTTGCAATGACTTGTAACCCAGGGGTCAAGCTTTCACTGGTAAGCATGAGTAGGGAACTTTGTTTTTCTGTGTGATAGTTTTTCTTAAGTGAAATGGTAAAATGCTGGTGAAGTGAGTCTCAAAGCAGCTCTGGAGATGAACTTCATGTGTTCATGTCCTCATATAGTGAGACAGCAGACGCTGAAAACACCACAAGCGTCACGTGTGCTTTATTATGTGTAGTAGACTAGACTAATTTTGCGGTTTAGTATTCATAGAAACTAGTCCATATCATTATTTGATTAAGTGTACTACGCTACTTTTGATTTACTTATCCAAATTTTGCCAAATATTCCATGACATTCTTCATTACACAGTAAGTTCCATTTTTATGACTAAATTCTGGCCGGAGAAATCATAGGTCTTCACTACAACCTGCCAAAATAAAACTTGAAGAAATGATGACAGAAATATATAACTATTGTACAATAGAATGTACTTCTCAAAATAATAAATGCTAATAAATTATAATAAATTTTATTACAACATTACTTTAAGGAATATCATAAGGGCTTTTCACACTGCACTTATCTTCATTCTAAACACCGCTTTTAACCCTGGGTAAAGGAACATTTCACACTTGTACTTTGGAAAGGGGGTTAGCACCGCTTTTTGGGGTTACGAAACCCTGCTCAGGAATAGTACCACTTTTGCAGTGGCAAACTTGTGCAGTGTGAAATGATGCAGTGTTAGATGTTACAGCTAGGTGCTTATGTAACGGATGTAGGCTGGTAAGAGCTGTGCGTGTAAACCTCACTCCCCTGATCTCAAGAGGTGCTCTAGCGACTGACGCTAGAGACTGCGGTATTTAGCCCTCTTTGTTAGAGCACCCGACTCCAGGTTCCCAGGTTCGAGTCCTGCTTAGAGCGGGCGGTTCGAACAGGAGGGGTTACACTTAGCAACAGACGACAAATCGCGTACTCATATTTGCCTGCTTTGGACAGTCACGGAAACACTGTGCATTGTATATAAACAGTAAATTTAGTGTTTAAGAGGAAAAATGTCAAATGCTGGCAGAAAACGCGACAATTGAATGATTGAAGAGACAGTTGAAATGAAGAAGAGACCATTTGATTTTTACCTTTATAGTCCGAAATATCCATTTAGTATAAACTCGATAGTACAGTCGTGAATATGAGGATGCGCAATGCTAGCGCTATGTAAACAGGTCTCGTGCTGCGTTTATCCAATCAATGACACTGACACCGCAAATAAAAACGTTAACCCAGGGTTTAGGAATGTACAAATGTCAGCTTATGAATACCCATGATTAATTGTTAACCCCGGGTGAATTATGAGCAGTGTGAAATGTGAAGCAGGATAACACGGGATTCCATTTACCCGGGGTTTAGAATGAACCATTTCAAGTGTGAAAAGCCATATACAATATCACAATTTTTCTTCCAGGTTTTCATTTAAACAGTAAACCTCTGAGGCCTGTTGCATGAAGCCAGTTTCAATTCCTACCAAAGTCTGAGATTAGTGTGAGCAAACTCTTGTTTTTCGGCTCAAGATGAGTTATTCACAATCTCTGGATCGGAGATTAGACGTTTATACTGAGTATTGTGAGCCTGATGTAAACCAGGTTGGATTTGTATGGTTTTGTCAACTCTAAACCTACTCCGAAACTCAGAGTTTGTTAAACTAGCTCCATGCAACAGGTCTTGCATTTTTCACAGTGCCCATGAGGAAAGATGGCAGAGTTTAAATCGTATGTTGAAATGGCTCATACCTGAGTTCACTGGCTCTCTCTTGTGCCCAAGCACTATTGTAAACAATGTTACATAAGATTTTCATGACTTCCTTCCTGGTTTCTTCTTCGTCATCTTTTTCCTCCTCTTCCTCCCCTCCTCCCAGGCTTCCTCTGCTGTCTCTTTTACCAGGTGTGAGAGCTTTAAAAACGCTGCTCCTCCTGCGAGAAGGTCCGAGGCTCATGCTTGAAAATGTGCTAGCCTTGCGATCACCACACCAATCGCTTGGCCCCCAGACCACAGGGTCGTTCGCATCACTGGTTACAGCCTCAGAACCATCGTCTTCCTCACCGCCGTGATCATCCTCATCTGCTTGGCCTAATTTGATCTCAGAAATGGCCACGATGACGTCATTATAGGGGTCAACATCATTGTCAGTGTCTTCTATTGGAATAGGTGCATTGCTGATGCCGCCCAGGTGGGCTAGAGTGAGCAGCGCTCTGTCAGTGACCAGAGGTCCCATAACCTTTTTGTCCCTTGAGAGGATTCGTAAGGATCTCAGACATACTTTCAGCACACGCCCTTGCGGTTCAGTCTGGAGAAACCTAATCAAAACCGTAGCCAGAGCCTGAGGGCGAGAGAGAGAAACAAATGCAAATTAAAGGCGGAAGTTGTCTTAGGATGGTTTATGTGTGTATTTATTTAAAAGAGCCAAGGTTACCTGTCTCAAAATGACGTCTGGGTTACAGGACTCATCGTAGTCTGAATCCGAGTCGGACACATAATCCCGCACTTTATTCTTTCTGAACTGCGGTGACCCAAAAAAAAGTGTTATAGGAACAAACCATTTTGAGTATACTGTGATTCATGTATTCCATTTGTGGGAGTTTTTATTGCCGTTACATGACAGGCCAGTAGGAATTAAGATATAACAGTGATTAGTTTTGGTACTGCTAGTGATGCAGAAATTGTACACTCCACCTTTAACCCTCTGGTATAGAGTGATGCAGGGATCAATGACATATTTTTGTAGGCCAACTTGGAAGTTAGCATCACCCTGGTTCCCTCGACAAAAATTCAATAGGATTGGCTTTTGGATTATTGCAGAAAATACGGTCTGTGACTAACAAAAGCTTATGATTCTTACACATATTGTTCATCCTGATAATCTTCACAAATGAACACAACTTTTGAATGAATTTTGAATCATAAATACAACCGACAGAAGTCAAAAGCTAAACTTAGGCTATAAACGAACTACACCACGGTCACATTACCTTAACGTCACCATCACTAAGCTTCCGACAACTCATTCAGACTTTGTTTAAAAAAAATTCTTTGAACGTTTGAGTTAGAATAGTTAGCAAGAGCATGAGCACGATTATAAACACAACAAGGCTGTGAAAGCGACTAGTGAGTAGATGAGTTTACCTGTTCAATGTGACAACGTTTAATGTCAGACAACTTCTGTAGTGTCATTTAGCCACTTGTTAGCAACCACCTTTTACAAAGACAAGAGGATATTATTGATGTATTTTATATCGTAGAACAAAATGTGAAAATATCTTGAGCTCGTGTTCGCCACGGACCTTATTTCAAGCATTTAACCAAAAAACCCATTGATTTCAGGATGTTAGAACTGGAAGTGATAAAATGTTAACTCATTTCCAGGTTTTGGCCTACAAAAATATGTCATCCCTCCACCACTCTATTCTTCATTTAGGGGTCACTCTTGTGACCCTAGTCGGTCAAAACAGACTGAAGACAATACGTGTAACTTTTTTTTCTAATTTAATGAATGTACTATATTTTATTCTTTAATATTTTGTATTTTATGGGGATTTCATGGTACTAGACAATATTCACCTTCAAATTATGCAGCATTTATGTCTATATAAAATAATCATTTTTTAAAAAATGATTTTTAATACAGTGTTTAAGTTAAAAATATAGTAAAGGTATATAAAATCCAATGCATGTAAGGCAGATTGGTGCCACTTGACGTAATTTTGGCCAAGACATATTTTGTCCGAAAACATAGTCCTAACCCTATCCCTACCCCTAAACCTAACCCTACCCATAACATATCCCTAAAATCAGAGGGAAATGATAGGTGAGTAACACTGATGTAGAAGCACCTAACCCTGGTTGTAAGCCTAAACTTGTCATAAACTGTAAACTTGTCCCTCAAATCTGATTGGTTGATTGGAATGTTGATCCAGGAACTTGTACTTTGGTGAAATCACGCTATAGTTCCTTATCAGTATTTTCAGGCATAATTATAGACACACTTTTGTTAGATTTTGCATTTGGATATATATTTACACATTATCCAAGACTATTTAATCGTTTCTCTATAAAAAGCTCTCTTTTTCGTATGTCCCATTAATTTCCTATGCCATCAGTTTTGACGATGAAGATCACAAGTGTGACTATATAGCCTTTTCTAATCATGTCCACGATTTGTTTTTGTGTATGTTTATATAGGAAATTCATCAAGTTTTTTGCCATTTTATTAAAGGATAATGAAAAAAAAAATTAACACGCAAGTTTTTGGTCTAAACAATGGTCAATCAGGATGTCGGTAGCCTTGGGGAATTAAAGAATGTAGAAAATATTACCTCTTCCAGCTCCTGCCTCTTTTTAGATTGAACAAGCAGCCAGACGACAGAAAAATATGAAAGTCATTAATACAACCCAAACGATACGACAAAGAAAAGATGTTTTTCTATTCTAAATGTGCGTTTTGTGTTTGCATGTTTTAACAATAAGTAACAAAGCTAAAGAACCAGGAAAGGAGAAATATATCCCAGATAGCAAGGTGATATTGATACAATGTTGAGTTTTCATCAAAACATTTTCATGAAATCAAATTTGGCAATTCCTATTTTTTATGGAATATTGCAGTGTTTATGATAAGTGATTTATCTATGTGCCCTCTTAATCTTTAATCAAAATAACTTCCCCTTTTCTCATGCAGCAACATCTCTTCTCTTCTCTGATGACGTGTTTACTGGCACGAGGGCGGGACAACATGTCACTCACATGAGACTGACCAATAGCAAACCACAACCATCCAATTAGTGACTGTAAGGTCTTCCTGAACTTCCCTTATTTATTTATTTATTACAATGTTTAAGTATTTCTAATAGAAAGTTTGTAATGATTAAGAATTTATTGATGTGTAGCACTGAAGTAGCTGAAGTGTTGAAAGGGATAGTTCACCCCAAAATAAAAATTCTGTCTTCATTTACTCACCCTCAAGTTGTTCTAAACTTGTATTTCTTTGTTCTGTTGAACACAAAAGAAGATATTTGGAAGAATGTGGGTAACTAAACAGTTGCCGGTCCCCATTGACTTCCATAGTATGGAGGGGGAAAAAAAAGCCAATAGGGACCAGAAACTATTTGGTTACCAACATCCTTCAAAATATCTTCTTTTGTGAAATTTCAACATTTAGTAAAAAAAAATGCAAAAATTATGTTGAACCAACATCATATTGTAATCTTAATTCAATGCAATTACGTAGACACATCAACACTGACTTGCTATCTGGAATGGAATTAGCAGGGAGATTATGGTCTATATTAATGAGCTGCAGGCCGAGGATCAAGTCAACTGCAGTATCAGCAAACAACTGAGGACATGCAGGAAATATTTTCTGCCCAGAAGAAATCTGTATGACTCAAACGTTACACTTTCATATAGCTTATAGTTCTTATTTCTTTGTAAATTAAATATAAGCTTTGTCTTAGATGTTTCTTTGGGGAAAAAAAATATATTTTTGGAGAAATCAAAATATAAAATACATAACACATATTTGCTCTGGGAAGAACATTTGGTCTGGAATTCATATATAGAAATCCCTGAATTTGACCAATTTGAGCACATTTTAAAGGTACACTATGTAACTTAACAGCCCTCTAGTGGCTAAAAACAAAACTGCATGCATTTTGCAGAAGAACACTGTTTTGGCTGTGCTGCTTCAGCTCTGCGTGACTGTGCGGATGAATATAACCTTTGACAATAGATAATGCTTTACAATGAACTCTTAGAGAGCTACATATAGCAATTTATCTGTAAAATCAAATACCTTACAAATACCTTGTTAAGTAATAAAAACGCCATCTATGCATCGCTTTTACAATATTTTAAATCCCTCATTTCTCGCCATCTCTGCTTGTTTCCGCCACTAAATAATAAAATAAAAAAGGTAATTGTGACTTTTTATCTCACAATTCTGCAATTGCGAATTATAAAGTCAGAATTGTTTGTGATATAAAGTCAGAATTGTGTGATAGAAAGTCAGAATTGCATGTTATAAAGTCAGAATTGTGTGTGATAGAAAGTCAGAATTGTGTGTGATAGAAAGTCAGAATTATGTGTGATATAAAGTCAGAATTGTGTGATAGAAAGTCAGAATTGCATGTTATAAAGTCAGAATTGTGTGTGATAGAAAGTCAGAATTGTGTGTGATAGAAAGTCAGAATTATGTGTGATAGAAAGTCAAACATGCATTTTAGCCCTAGACTAAAATGCATGTTTGAGCTCTTTTATCTGAAAACAACTTGCACTGACATGTCTTAAAATATGTCAGTGCCATTGTTTTGTCTCAAGATGCACACCAGTAATGTTTTTTTCTAAGGCACATTTATAAAAGCTACTTAAATGTCCTAATTGAACTTTGGCCTAATCCTGGCTTAGGCTAAGCCCTGTCTGTGAAACCAGGCCATAAAGTCAGAATTGTGTGATATAAAGTCAGAATTGTGTGATATAAAGTCAGAATTGCATGTTATAAAGTCAGAATTGTGAGATATAAACGCGCAATTCTGAGAAAAAACGTCAGTCTTCTTTCCCAATTGGACATTATAACACGCAATTGTGAGTTTATACCTCACAGTTGTGACTTTCACGCAATTCTGACTTTATATCACACAATTCTTTTATAACTCACAATTCTGACTTTATATCATGCAAATCTGACTTTATATCACACAATTCTGACTTTATAACTCGCAATTCTGACTTTATATCATGCAATTCTGACTTTATATCACACAATTCTGACTTTATAACTCGCAATTCTGACTTTATATCATGCAATTCTGACTTTATATCACACAATTCTTTTATAACTCACAATTCTGACTTTATATCACACAATTCCGTCTTTATATCACACAATTCTGACTTTATGGCCCGGTTTCACAGACAGGGCTTAGCCTAAGCCAGGATTAGGCCAAAGTTCAGTTAGGACATTTAAGTAGCTTTTATAAATGTGCCTTAGAAAAAAACATTACTGGTGTGCATTTTGAGACAAAACAAAAACATGCATTTTAGTGTAGGGCTAGCTTAAGCCTTGTCTGTGAAACCGGAGCTATAACTCACAATTCTGACTTTATACCTCGCAATTCTGACTTTATATCACGCAATTCTGACTTTATAACTCGCAATTTTTGAGTTTGTATCTCACAATTCTGAGAAAAAAGTCAGAATTGTACGATAAAAAGTCAGAATTACCTTTTTTTTTTATTTCATGGCACAAAAACAAGCTTCCATAGAAAAGCCAAGGCAAGTGATTCCCCGGAGATTCGACATTTAGCTGCTCCATGTCAACCTTTCTCGATCGTTGTGACACTAATGCCACTCTCACAACAAGCAGCTGGAGCAACTTTTCTCTAATTATAGATAGGATGAGACATGCACAGGCGAGTGACACATGTACACAATCTCCTGCGAAAACCATCCCGCCTGGTCTAAAATATAAACACTTATAATAGGCTTACCATAGTGAATCAGGGTAAGACAGAAACACGTTTTTGAGGAAGGACTGATAATGTATTGACTCATTATTTAAATGTTGTTAATTTTGAACAAAAAAGTTACACAGTGTACCTTTTAAGTCTGAGATCTTTTCTGAAACTTGTGAGATAGTGGCATCTTTTTCTTATTAAAAGATATAAAGAGACTCATTGTTCTTTCCTGTGAGTGTGTACATGTAATTGCACTCAAATATATCTTACTTTTCTTCTCTCCCTCTCCTCCAAATCATAGAAGAAGCACTGTGCGTACTAGGAGCAAGAGAGTGTGCAATTAGAAAAGAGCAATTACATAAAATGTGAGCTTTGAGTGCACAACTTGTGCAAAGTAGATTATTTTATAATGACATGCATTGTCAGTACAAATGTTATTAATACATTTGTTTTGGAGCCACTAGACTGAATATAATCACTGTTAATTGTGAGTACCTCTCGATTAAATTGCTGTAGTTCTGCCTTGAGTCCTTTCTGATCGCCCTCTCTGATACACTCGATAATCCTCTCTACATTCATCGCTGCACAAAAACACAAATGCACATACATGCACAAACATGAAATCATTCTCCAAAAAAAGGTTAGGTGCAGAAATATGAGATCACATTAAAAATCTGTTATTTAAACAGGAAATAAACAGTTATAGGGAGTAGTATTAATTAACAATTAATACTTACTATATAATTAATAATACTACATGCAAGATGTGTAACAGACACTGTAAAATAGTGTTACTGAAAATTTGCTAATTCACTAATCAAAAGTAATTCATTATAATAAGCATAATAAATCTGTTATTAAAGCAAAAGAGGTGCAAACCAGAAGATAATAAAATATCACAATAAAATATAACATTTTTAATTCAACTTTTGATTCAAATTGTTACAGTGATAATATAATCTGTATATATATGTAATATAATACTAAATGCAATATTAAATGACAAAAAAAGCAAAATACGGTAGAAGCATTTTCACGAGCGGCCCTTAAATGTTTGGGCCGACTGTATTTACTGAATCAACTGAATGCGACTGTTCAAATATGAAATAAGGCATCAATATGAAATTTTCATACCAAAACACAAATATTAAGCCTGCGTTTAAGTCAGTTTTAGACTTCTATTCATTCTATTAAGTGTTTTCCTCATGTAGTTCATCCTCTCACCTGTGAGTGTGTCTTCACCTGAGTGTGCCATGCAGGATCCAATGTGCTGGATCTTTAATTTCTATAGGATTTTAATAAGTAGTCGTTTCTTTACCTCCAGGCCTTTTATGTTCCTCTCTGTCAGTCTTTTTCACTCTCTGTTTACCCTGGCTTTGTCCCTGCCCCGTTTTCTCTGTAATCCTGCAGTGTATTAGTTATGCTCTAATCCTTTAATGTCTTTCCACTTTGTCTCGATTCACTCGCCCTATAAATAACATCAGAGGAGCCAGTCGATGGTGCAGTGGCATACAGTAACCACAAGGTGGCAGTTCAGTTGAAGACAGTGACATGACGACCAGCGAATGTCATTAAACATCAAATGATTAATAAACGTAAGATAATGTATTGTAAACGATTGCTGATGGACGATATTAAGTACTGCCCTACATTTTTTCTTGCTCGAGAAGCCATTTCACTCGGATATACGTCACAACAGGGGAAAAAATACTATCGCAACTTCCGTTTCATCATGTCGACTTTAAATACTTTACCCAACATGCACTTTTTCAGACCTAGTGTGATATATAATAGTCTATATGATAGGACTATTTTTTCTCAGAACTATTTTCTATCGTTTTTTAATCATAGCCTATAAAAAACAAATAATTATAATTCACTCTGTAAGAGGGGCTGTCTTTTTTGTATTTTTATTTATTGATTGAGGTTTGTCTCTTTTCCCTGAAGAACATTTTAACCATAGATTTAGCTTTTCCGAAGCCATAGTTTAAATTTAATTTTGATTAATTAAAATAAACAACAATTTACTCTGTAAGAATCCACTGGATGAAAATTGTAACAATCCACTGGATGTAAATTATATTTTGAAAGGTTTAATCTTCATTCAGGTTTATATTTTTATTCACTGAGGTTTGTCTGTTTTTCCTTTAAAAAATTATCTACACACACACACACACACACACATTTTAACCATATTAGTTCTAGCTTTTCCTAATCCATGGGAATATCTACTTTAATTATCTTGCATGTTTCAGTACATAAAACAACATAATGGTAAATCATCTACTATCTTTCTTCCTTTAGAAGGCCAAATTGTGTTTGCAAATCTGATTTGTGAATTTTAATATGATAATGGGTTATTAAAGTACATTTTGTCCATGTGGTAGGCTACATATTACATGCATATATTACTACAATCTCATATGGTCCATATGGAAATGGATTATGACGTGTGTGCGTGTGTGTGTGTGTGTGTGTGTGTGTGTGTGTGAATGGGCATTTTAGCAACTAAAGTGTGTGTGAATTTGTCATGTAACATAGTCAATGTGTTTCCTGACAGGATACACATCAATGCCTAGTAGCCAGAACAAAAAAAATGACACACAAACACTCATACCCACACTGCACCTAATGCCACTGATTGGCAATCAACAACAGGATGTGCCTGTTAAAGAATGTTTTAAGTGATATACTCAGAAATTCACATGAGAATAAACCCCCTTCACCTTTCCCTATCTGCACAAACTTACGTACACAGACATAAATCACAATAAGTGCTCAAACAACAGTGCCTCTGTTACTCTTAATCAAGTGTTACACAAATCCTGCATCCACACCTGCCATTTACATCCTGTTGACAAGCTCCTTCATAGCATGAAGTGATTGTGTCGTGGTCAGCGAGTCAAGATGAATAAAGGTGAATCTGAGTAAAAGTCACAAACATCTGTTAGTTGTTACAGGGAACAAAACTCAAATAACACTTAAAAAGAAAAAAAATTATAAAATATCACGCATCTTATGTTTTTCTCATTTTATTTTTATGAGATTGATTCTGAAGTCAGTGACTTTACAATAAATAAATAATAAATATAGGATTGTAAAATTCCTAAGCGATGTTTAAGATATGTTCCAATTGAGTAGTAAATACTGCTTATTTTTTCTGAGTCTCATAGGAATCACAGCTATAATTATGCCTGGTTGTTGGTCAATGATTATTTCTGGCCTGATTATGACTGACACAGGGAGATATTGACAAAATGATCGACAGTTGACATGAAAATATATGATTTTTTTTTGGCAACATGCAGACAGAAGTTAGACAAATCAAGTGTCATACCTATATAGATGAAATGCAAGGTGTGATTTAACATCTTTTACTTCTACCAGGCCTACATTTATACTATAGAGAAAAGTGGATATAATTTATATATACATAAACTGAAATTTGAGAACAAAAGCATTTTCATATTTGGAAGGACATTCGGGTCTCAGTGTAATTTTAGTATTATTTATAGTATTATAGTGTTTATTAATATTTTGAATTTTAATTCATTTTCAGTTTTAGTTTTAATTTTAGTTTTAAGTTTTTTGTCATTTGTATTAGTTTTTTTTAAAATATTTGTAGCTTTCATTTATTTTTATTTTAGTATTTAGCAGCGTTGGGGGTAACGGATTACAAATAACATTAGTTACGTAATCAAATTACTTTTTCAAGTAACTAGCATAATAATGTATTACTTTTCAAGTTACAACAAAATATCTGAGTTAAGTAAGTAACACAAGTTACTTTGTTTTCCCATGTATTGACTGACAGCTCTCCTGTCCTGAAAGAAATCGGGAGTAAGTGCGGAGGCGTGCACTGTGTATTCCTCAAAATGAATGAAAACAGTGAAATGCTAACTCAGAATATTACACAAACCTGCAATAATTAAATATGTTAAATAACACAAATATACTTTATGTATTTAATCTCACTTTATTAACCAATGTTTTTGCTGCTGACCTTCGATGATCTGGTTCAACCACAAGAATAAGCAAAAATGATTTTAGATAAACATCACTTTTGTGTTTCATTAGTAAGTAAGAGTGTTGAATTTTCTTCTCCTGTATCCTATTCTTCTTTAATCCAGAATGGCAGCACAGATGAAAGGTTTGTTTGAGCTGCGCCCTCTACTGTAGAGCTGTAAATTTGCATTTCCTTCAGCCTGAGGTTTATTCATTTCACTTTTGGTGTGAAAGGGCCTTTATACAGAGCCCCGCACATGACATGCAGGGAAAAAAGTAAATCGTGCATACGAATTCGTTCCCTCGATTTGCTAAATTGTGCACACGATTTACTATTTCATTCCCTCGATTTGCTGAATTGTGCACACAATTTACTATTTCGTTCCCTCGATATGCTGAATCGTGCACGCAATTTACTATTTCGTTCCCTCGATTTGCTGAATCGTGCGTGCGATTTACTATTTCGTTCCCTCGATTTGCTAAATCCTGCACGCCGATTTACTATTCCGTCCCCTCGATTTGCTAAATCGTGCGCGCGGTTAACTATTTCGTCCCCTCGATTTGATAAATAGTGATCACGATTTACTATTTCGTTCCCTCGATTTGCTGAATTGTGCGCGCGATTTACTATTTTGTTCCCTCGATTTGCTAAATCCTGCACGCGATTTACTATTTTGTTCCCTCGATTTGTTAAATCGTGCGTGCGGTTAACTATTTCGTTCCCTCAATTTGCTAAATAGTGCGCGCGGTTAACTATTTCGTTCCCTCGATTTGCTAAATAGTGCGCCCGATTTACTATTTCATTCCCTTGATTTGCTGAATCGTGCACGCAATTTACTATTTCATTCCCTTGATTTTCTGAATCGTGTGTGCGATTTACTATTTCGTTTCCTCGATTTGCCGAATCCTGCGTGCCGATTTACTATTTCATTCCCTCGATTTGCTAAATCGTGCGCCCGATTTACTATTTCATTCACTCGATTTGCTAAACAGTGCACCCGATTTACTATTTCGTTCCCTCGATTTGCTGAATCATGCACGCAAAAAAGTAATGCAAAAGAAACATAATGCATTATTTTCCATAAAAAGTAACTAAGTAACGCAATTAGTTACTTTTTAGGGAGTAACACAATATTGTAACGCATTACGTTTAGAAGCAACTTTAAAGTTTTTTTTTAAGTTTTTCATCTAATATTTTTATTTTATTTTTTTATTTTTTATTTTATTTTATTTTATTTATTATATCTTAATTTCAATTACTGAAAACTGTCTTTATAGTTTAAGTTTTAGTAAACAGTTTTAGTTATTTGGATTTTGAGTTTTAAATGTCTTGCAAAGGTTTTTTTGAGAATAAACTAAAAATGATAAAACATGTAAAAAATTTCTTTAACGTGATTATAATTAGATTAGAGGTCTTACATTTCTTGCCTTTCTATTTATCTAACTGGCCTACTAAAACAAGAAAATACTATGTTGTAAAGAGCTATAATGAGTTTGTATTAACCACAAACCACTACTATTATCTGCAGGCTGCGAAAATTGCCTTAATAAAAGGGCCAGAGCACATTTGGCCTCTAGTAATATACCACTCAAGGTGCACGCTAAAGTTTCATGCAAATTCATGACCTGTTGCATATCAATGTCACGGTCACAAGAAAACAGCAGGAAAAGTATATATGAACTAATGTAAACTGAGTCAGGTGAATTATGGGTTTCTGTGCTTTATCTAACACACGATCACTATATGATACATGTTTGTATATGACAAACATAAATGTTTGCAGGTGGCACTTGACTGAAAAAACCTGAGGTATCCCAGCAGCTACTCCGACTGAGAAAACAACTCCAGATGTCCAAAGCAGGAAAAGTGCACAATAGAGTCTATAGGGAAACAGTGAACAAGCTTAAGGAGGGGGAAAAAAACTAGTCCAGAAAAGAGGATGAGAATAGGGGAAAGGTTGTGAATGAACAGTCATCTCCTTTATATAGCTGAATTCAAATGACACCTCAAAATTCCTGGAAGTTCCTGACTGTCTGAAAAGATTTTATTTGAAGACTGTTGAGAGTGAGACTTCATGTCATAAGAAAAAAAATACTCGCTTGGGAATATCGATGGGAATTCTGAGAGTTAACAGAACTGGAGGGGATCTGAAGTGCAAAGGGCATGAAACAAGAAAGAGATGGAAAAAAGAGTGACTCAAGTTAGAGGAACAAAACGACAGGAAAAGTGGAGCGATAAAGGAAAGCTGTTTGAGAGGAGGGGCTATTTTAAGAGATGGCTTTCCGGCAGGTGAAAGAACTGAAAAAAACCTTTCAGGAACAAACAGTCAGTTGAGACGTAAAGAGGAGGTGAGTCATAAGAAGAAGGAGGTACTGTAGAAAGTATGACTGCATCGGGGTTAGAGAAAAAAACACATAAAATATATATTATCATCTAGAAGGTGTTACATCTGTACCAGGTTAAACAGAGATGGAGACTATAAGAAGAAAGGCACAGATATATTATAATCCACTGCAATTGGCAGTGAGGACACACACCCTTACGTAACCCCGCCCCCTTCCAACTGTCATATAAATACAGAGGAGGCAGAGGAGACTGTAGAACTTACATGCTTTTCTCATAGTCAAAGACCAAGTGGATCATATTCAGTTTTTCTCAGCAGTGTGATATTGTTTCTAAGGATTGATGGTCAGGACAAAAAGCCTTCTCAAGTGTCTTCCTTCCATGCAAGGTGAGTTCCTAAATATATCAACAAAACGTTAATTAGTTGCATTTAATTCAAAACAGAGTGATGTTATCTGTACTATAACTTGTAAAAAAATAATAATAATAATAATAAGTGCATATATATATATATATATGCTATAATATAAACTTAAAAACTAAAACCATAACAAAGCATTTCCATATTTGAAATAAAATAAACATTAACTGAAATAAAATACAATTTAAAAAAATAGTCAACACTTCTCATTTTTGTTTAGTTTAAGTACCCCAAATTAACTAAAACTAAATTAACTTAAACTAAACATTAAAAATAAATAAACTATATAGACATATTGTATTATTTTATATTTTAACAGCAAATAAAACTGTAAATGTAATAATACAATTACAAAAACACACAAAATTACTAAAATAAAAATGAAAATATAAAAAATAAAAAAATAAAATCTAATTTAAAATATTAACAAAAACTATAATAGTATATAATAACAATAAAATAACATTGATTGATTGATTGATTGATTGTGTGTAATTTGCATCTCTACAGGTCATACCATTATGGAAGTGGCTGTTTTGCTGTTGCTGACTATACCGATGAACACAGCCACACAAGAGAGACAGACACGGAGGTGTGTGCATTTACACACACACACACACACACACACACACACACACACACATGCACACATGTTGGGTTTCCATGTTTTGTTTGGACTCTCCATAGACATGATTTGTATACTGTACAAACTGTATATTCTAATATGTATATATATATATACCCTAACCCTACCCATCACAAAAAAACTTTTTAATATATATTTAATATATTCAGACAGTATATTCACTGTCACATGTATTAAACAGGACACAGACAGAAAGCCTCTCACTAGTGAAGAGCATACAGAGGTCAAGGGACGTGACCTTGGTCGGCACTGACAGAGAGACTCCATCAATGGAGACCAAAACAACCAGCAATCCAGATCCAGACGCAGCTTCTTCTCTGCTTCTACAAACCATCCTTCAAAAGGCCAGAGAGTAAGTGAATCAATGTCTAAAGCTAAACATTTATGAAAGAATATATACTACAGTTCAAAAGTTTGGGGTCAGTCAGTTTTTTTTTTCATGTTTTTTTTTTTTTTTTTCCAAATGTTTTTTTAATGCTCACCAAGGCTGCATTTATTTGATTAAAAATATATTAAAAACAGATATATTTTTTACAATTTAAAATAACTGTTTTCTGTTGTAATATATTTTAAAATGTAATTAATCCTGTCATCATCATTACTTCAGTCTTCAGTGTCACATGATCCTTCAGAAATCATTCTAATATGCTGATTTGCTGCTCAAAATTTTTGTGGAAACCATGACACATTTTTTGTATGATTCTTTGATGAATAGAAGGGTAAAAAGAACAGCATTTATTTGAAAAAGAAACATTTGTAACATTATAAATGTCTTTCCTGTCACTTTTGAACAATTTAATGCATCCTTGCTGAATAGAAGTATTACTTCTTTAAAAAAATCAAAATTTTGAACAGTAGGGTGTAAATATAATATGCAAGAATATAAACATATATTTTTGTGTTGCTTGTCTGCTGCTTGGGGTTGAAGTTAATATCAAATATCAACAAAAAATCCCTGCTCTCCCCCACTTATATTATATCATATATCTTAAATGTTGAAGCCCATGATTCACATTTGTCTTCTCTCTCTGCAGAAGGCGAGCAGCTCAGAGAGGCTGTCAGCTTGGAACATGTCAGGTACACAACCTGGCCAGCAAGTTATACCAAATGGGTCAGAGTACTGGAAAAGACGAATCCAAAAAGGCAAATGACCCAACAGGATATGGACGCTAGAATATACATCCCAGACGAGCTTCTGCTCATTCATCAAAGGACAGAATGAATTTGACTGGTACTGCTCAGGATATGGCTAATATATATATATTAGAGTATAATATAAATATAAGAGTTTAAATAAGTTAACTATTCTATATTATATTAACTAATTAACTCTGTCTTTGATAGACGTTGTTTAGGCTGCTTATTGTATAAAAGTTGTATGCTATTTAAAAATTGTATATAAAGGTGACAAATGTACTAAAATGAATAAATAACAGGCAGAAATAACTTTATGGTTTATTATTTGTGTTGTACAACATGGTGTAGCATCCTTTGGCATATTTATTTTGCTCTTGTGAATATGGAGGGTAAAATGGGGCTTTATACGAAAATATGCCAAAATTTTGAGAACCAAAATATCTGACAATCAAAATTATATTTCTGAATATTGCGATATTCAGTAAAAATAAATATTTTTTGATCATTAAATATTTCGGTACTCAAAATATTTGGCATATTTGAATAAAAATAAACAATAAATAATAAAAATATAATATAATATATAATATAATATAAATAAATTAAAACTAGGTGATGAGGGGGATCTTTTATCTTACATTTAGGGTAAAATGTCTTTCAGCATGGAGCAAAAGCTATTTAATGTATATTTAATATGCAATATTTAATTTAATATAATTTATAATTTAATATCTAATATATATATGAAAATAATAAAATATGATTTTTAATGAAATAAATATATTAATTTTTCACAATTTTACATATTAATAAAAGAAGAACAAGATAGGCTACCACCAGATCAAAATAGCATTTACAGTCAAACCAAAATTTATTCAGACACCTTGAACATTTCATTCATTAATACAGTTTATTCACTATAGTTTAAAAAATGGTAATAAAATATGACAAGATCTCAGAGTTAAACTGTCAGAAAAAATTAATCTTAATTATGTCAGATAACACTTAAGCAAAACATGGTCAGGTCAAAGTGTCTGAATAATTTTTGGTTCCAAATTTTTATCAGTTTTACTGGTAGTCCACTGTATGAAGAATTTTTGGATATAATATGTCACAGTTTACTTTATTTATTGCTATCCTCACTTACGTAAATGAACTATAGTGTCCTGCACCCACTAGTAAAAATATATCAAAAATATCAAAAATGTCTGAATAATTTTTGGTTTGACTGTAGTTCCGTAGCCTAGTACAATAAATCATGGCTGCGTCCGAAAACTGGAAAATGCTGCCTTCAGAGGACACATTCTAAGGTAGGAAGGCATCAAGGCACGTCCAAATCCAAAGTTAGCTTCACTTCCTGTCTTCTGAGATACCTTCATCTGATCGATTTTTGAAGGCAGCATACATCGCGTACTGTTGAGTAGGTATACATTTGAATTTAAATTTACTTCACGACATTTGAAAAAGTATGTTCTATATAGTACGAATGTGTGTAGTATGAATGAATTCGGACATACTACATCCGCTATGTTTTTACTGTCACATGACCTACCAGCGTCAGTTACGTCCCTTCAACTCCATTCACAAATCCTCTCCCGTGGCCTCATGGGATAGAAAGGCCCTGTCCCAAACGGCACCCTAAACCCTCACGGTCTTCCTCTGAGTCCGCACTTTCACGACGTAATGCCGCTTTGACTGCCGGGTAAAGTCCTCTGTAGCTCACAGGCCCTGTCCCAAACGGCACACTTCATGTGCACTTTCAGTCTTGTGGACTTACAATGGCTGCTGTGTGCACGTGTCCGTTAAGTCCACAAGACCGTAGGGTGTCCCATTTGTCATTTAAGCTTAAAGAAGGGTGCTTGTGAGTGCCCCCTTTACGGCTGCTATGCGCCCTCGATGCACACTTCTGCTGAGCCCGCAAGACTGTGAGCTACGCAGAGGACTTTACCCGGCAGTCAAAGCGGCATTACGTCGTGAAAGTGCGGACTTAGAGGAAGACCGTGAGGGTTTAGGGTGCCATTTGGGACAGGCCCACAATGGCCCTGTCCCAAATGGCACCCTAAACACTCACGGCCTTCCTACAAGTCCGCACTTTCATGGCGTAACGTCGCTTTGACTGTCGGGAAGAAGTCTGCCGCGGAGCTCGCACCAGTGCGGGCTCAGCAAAAGTGCGCATGCGAGCACCGAGCACCCTTCTGAAGCCTAAAATTGACAAATGGGACACCCTACGGTCTTGTGGACTTAACGGACACTCCATTGTAAGTCCACAAGACCGAAAGTGCACATAAAGTGTGCCATTTGGGACAGGGCCTAAAGTGTCCATCGTATGCGCACTTCAGAATCTCGCCGGAAGTAGTACGTCATCTGGGTACTTTTCGCCTACTGACCAATCAAATTATCTTCCTTTCACCAGCAGATTTTGTTATATTGGAAGTTACTATATAACCACAACTTTACTCCAAATAGAATCCCCATATGGAACAATAGATTTATTTTATCTCGATAAAAGTCTCTATGTGTTCTTGATTGGCTTGAAAAAGGTGTTTGGTCTGTTCTTCATTTAATGGATGAAAATGGAAGATTGTTATCTTTTAAAGATTTTTGTTCTAAATATAATTTACAGTGTGAATGCAAACAATTTGAGCGTGTTTTAAATGTCATTCCAAAAAGTTTTATAAATTTGGTACCATAACACTTCTGTCAACATGCCAGATGGACCTTGTGAACTCCCATCCCTTTTCTTCAATGGTAATGACCTCAGGGCAATGCTTCCCAACAAACTCTTGTTTCAATTCTATATTATATCCGACACTTCTGTATCATAACGGTGTTTTGCAAGTTTATGATAAATCATCTGTAAAAAATTGCGAACACAGTATATTAGCTTTCCAGTGGCTCCTAAAGCTAAGGAAACTCATTTTAAAATATTCAGTGGTATATACCCATCAAGTGAATTTTTAAGACAACGGTTTAATTTTGAAGAAAATGCCTGTATTTTCTGTGAAGTTAATATAGAGACAACTGATCATCTTTTTTTTTCTTGTGTGTTTTCAAATATTTTCTGGGAAAATATGTCTTATTGGTTGGAGACAAAGATTCATTCACTGCCCACTTTTGCTAGGAAACATATTATGTTTGGAATGCTGTTGGATGATAAAAAAAAATGATTTTTTTATTAATGTAATGTTGATTCTGGGAAAATTTTTCATTCATAAATGCAAATGTATGAAGACGAAACCTTATTTTTCTGTATTCAAAAGAGACTTTATCTGTAATTACTTTCCATCATTGGAATGTATGAAAATGAAAAAGGCCCAGAAATTTGCTGGAATAATAAGAGACCTTGATCTCTTAGAAGAGATTTTGTGGTCTTTTTGAAGAAAGAGCTGCCCATTAATTTTGTGATTGTAGTACAACCAATATATTTTGGGTTAATTTAAGTTCTTATATTTTTAACCCTACTAATGTGACCCACAGTTTATTTTTTTTTGTTACGAAAACCCAGAATCGCGATCTCTTGAATATGTTGTTAACTTCTTTATTCAATTTTCAAAAACGTTCATCAACAAGCAAAAGTGGCATAAATCTCCTTTTTGTTTTCCTTTTTCTTGTTGAATTAGCTCTCATTTCATCCCTCAGGCTTATAAATAACAAACAAAAAAATAAATAAATAAAATACTTTTTTTATGCATTATGATGATGTATTCAAAGATATTTAACCTCATCATCATGCTTTTTTTCTGTGTATATAATCTCAAACTATGATGTATACAAACCCATATTTATATATATATTTTTGTCATTATTATTGTTCATTGTTAAAGATACAACCATGGTATTTTCCCTGATCTTGTATGTAATTATAGGTCCTGCAATAAAAATAAAGGTATGAGAAACAGTAAACACGTAAACACCTTCGCCTGTCTTTGCCATCCACCATGTCCCTCATTGCTGCTCTTCTCAATGGGGACATCGTTGACCAAGAGGATTAGGAAGACCATGATGATGGACCCCTGAACCCCACAACCTTGAAGCAAGAGTGGGAGAAGATGTGCGGGGCAATCTGGCTGCAGCTGTGTCTGCTCCAAACATTCGTGTGCCTGCCATGAGTATGACTACCTGTAAAACATTTTAACAGATTAAAACATTTTACAATTCATTCATGTCAGCATTGTTTCTTGCCATATTTCATTTTATATTTTTATAATTACATGCTAATTTTTGTTGCAGCTTTATTTCTTTTGTGGTGTAGTGGTCTAAACCACTGAGCTTGTAAGCAGAAGGTTGCTGGTTCGATCTCCGCAGCCGTCACCTCCAGTGTGTCCTTGAGCAAGACACTTTACTCCAGGTTGCTCCACAGAGATCATACCTGTACTGAGGCTCACTGAGGATGAAGAAACCACAGCAACATCTGGGCCAGATGAGGCAATAAGGGCAGGGGAAGTGATGGAGGGTCTCTGCCATCCCCTTTAGTGACCTCAGGACAACAGATTTTTTGTCTCTTCAGTGGCGGGAATTTCAGCGGCTGAGGTGTGTAAGTTGGTGACTTTCCAACTGACAAATTTTCTTCGTATGAGTTTGCTTACTTGTTTTGCCAAAGCTTAACATGTCCACCCTGTCGGCATAAAATATGCCGGAAGTGATTAGAATACAATATTTTCAAAATATGTAAGTTTAAATATACCAAATTCTCTTCACAACCAGACTAGCTATTTAGCTAATCACAGTTTGTTGTAAGCTAATACCCTGTCATATATGTCCACCCTATTGAGTCCAAGTGGCCGACAGGGTGGACATTTTGAGCTTCAGTTATCGTATTAGCTTACAACAAACTGTGATTAGCTAAATAGCTAGTCTGGTTGTTGAAGAGAATTTGGTATATTTAAACTTACATATTTTGAAAATATTGTATTCTAATCACCTCCAGCGTATTTTATGCCGACAGGGTGGACATGTGGACAGGACACCAAAAGGCACCCTACAGTGATATTGACCCTTGTATGGGGTGAATGTGGTGTCTATTATGTTTGATTTGTTTATACGTGTATCTTTTATCATTGTCTGTTTGCTACTTTTTTACTGATATTATGTAAAGCACTTTGGTTTAACCTCGGTTGTTTTTAGTAGTGCTATATAAATAAACAAACCAAACCAAATTTAACAACTCAGGGTTCCCACGCGCCTTGAAAGTACTTGGATTTCAGACACATGAATTCAAGGCCTGGAAAGTACTTGAAAACAAATATTGGTCCTTGAAAGTGCTTGAATTAAATTTGAAATCAATTTTGTCAAAATTATAACACGCCCCTCTTAGTCCTAGTATATTTGTTTTGGAATATTATTTTACAATCAGTTTCTGAGTGTTTTCCATTGCGGTACTTCCCCTTGCTTGTTATTAGGCGGGTTTGGACATTTGAGCTGTGACACTTGCTGTGTCCGAAATTAACATTCTTATAGGGGTGTGCGATTTTGATCATGGACGATTAAAAGGTCTCCACGATCTGCTTTTGAAGAAATATCGTTGTATCGTGCTATAGTGCTTTCTGTCAGTTGCAGTCCTGGCGCCTCTGTCTCAACATACTGTGTAGTACAAAACGACATACAATCACATCACATGTTAAAACAGCGGTAGAGTTATACTCACGGAACACTGCAGTTATTCACAATCACAAAAGTGTATTAATTTATTTGCATGCGTTTTAAAGCCTTGCCGGTTAAACATTTTATCTGCGTTCTGGTCTGACATGTGCTTTTCTGAGCGATACACCTGAAGCGCGCGCACTCTAAAAGCCTGTCAAACGCTGCATTTGCTGGACAAAGTTATCATTCGCATCTTATTCTGCTAATACTGTCAAATACACACAAGGTTTACACCATAGGTTAAGTGTAAAGTGAAAGTAAACAGTTGAGAGAAAATCGAATGCGTGTGAATAAATTAGATGCGCGCATGAGCCTTAAAGGGACAGACAACACATGCTGCAGATAGTTCAACCAAAAATGAAAATTCTGTCTTTATTTACTCACTCTAAAGTTGTTCCAAACCTGTATTAATTTCTGTTTTGTGCTGAACACAAAAGAACATATTTTGAAGAGCGTGGATAACCAAACATTTGCTAGTACCCATTGACATCCATAGTATTTTCTTTCCTCTATGGAACTCACTGGGGACCAGCAACTGTTTGGTTACCCACATTCTTCAAAAAAAAAACTTGCATGTTCAACAGAAGAAATTTATTCGGGTTTAAAACAACTCCTACCGTGAGTAAATAATGACAGAATTTCCTTTTTTCTTTCCAATTTCTTTAATACAGTAGCTTTAACAAGAAACTCATAAATTAGTATTTTTATCTTCATCCACTTTGTCTGAAAGTCTGTCATTCTTTTTTTCTTTTATATTTTGTTACCTTGTAAGGCTACTTTTTTAATATATAGGGAAATTAGTTTGACAATACTGCTCAGTCACTGGCAAAATAGTAAAACCAACATGAAAAAGATTTGTGATCAAATCATGAATCGTGATATTTTTGCCATATTGCCCACCCCTACTTATTAATAAGAATATTATGCATATTATGTAGAGTTAGTTTCCCCCAAGGGGGCGTTTTCCTCCACTCTACCCTAAATTCACAATTGTGAGTTAAAAAAGTCAGAATCACGTGATTATAAAGCCACAATTGTGTCTTATAAAGTCAGAATTGTGATATATAAATTGCAATTCTGATTTTTTTTCCCCTCAGAATAGCAAGCTTATATCTATAATATATTGTGTATATTCTGATTTTATAAGCCACAATTACGATCCATATAATCCTTTTTTTTTTCACTCAATTGCAAAATGTATTTTTACAATATTCTTTCTATATCATAATGTTTTTACTCTAATAATGATTCATAAATGAAAACCAAACCTAGTGTGGAATAATTGTTAACATTAGGGATAAGAAAGCTGCAAACGGTTTTAATATATTTCCAAAATGAATGTTCAAATGATTCTGTACCTCTTCCGGGTTAAAATGGATGCAAATGCAATAGGAGGATTAAAATGTTAAGTATATAAATGTTAAGTACTGTAAGAGGTCTTTCATGACGCTCCATATGCTGGGATGTGAATTTGATAGGTGCTTGATATAAAATAAATGGTGCTTTAAAAAGTCCTTGAATCTGGTGTTCATGAAGGAGTGGAAACCCTGCAACTATATTTTGTTGACGGTGATTTTTGGAACCGGATTTTTGATTCAAGTAAGCAATGATCATTACCTCTCGTCTCACAGCTACTGCCTAGTCTTCCACCCTCTCCTCTGTAGCCACGCCCTGCGCGCGCTGGTTACACCTGACTTCTCAGGTAACTCGACAGTCTCTGGCGATCCTCGTTCACGGATGGCATGGACATTACGCGCTGCTGCAGAACGCTTTAAAGTGGAACTTCCTACAAACAGCGACTTCATAAAGTCCATAAACAAACCAAGATGAATCAAAATGACATTGAACACGGTGGAGTGACCGTGATGCCGAAAACAGATGTGGTAGGTCTGTCAGAAAGGTCTGCTTCTGTTTTAGCCAACAAAAACAGAAGCAGCTCTTGATTTTGTATCGTTACAAACACGCTTCAGATGTTTGTTGGTCATATATTATGTTCTTAAAGACCTACTGTATGCACTCAGTATCGTTTCGATTTAATGTTGGCTATGAGTAGGACTGCAGAGACTTTCTTCAAACAACATACCATGGATGTTTGTCATGGGGGGCGGGGCGGCTTGGCTCCCCCCATGGACATCCCTGTGCCCCCCTCATGACCGAGGGAGACGGACTTGATACTATCCTGTAATTTTTTCACTCAAACGAACCACTGCCTGCTGTTGCTTCTGCTTCTTTGGCAAACGACCCAGTGCGTATCTGTGTTTGCGCTCTCGAGAGCGCCAAATCATTTAATTTCCAACGGGTTTTCGCTTCGGTGAGCGATGTAGCCAATCACAGGCATGTTTGCTGATTTCTTGAACTCAACGGCCAATCACAGGTGTTTAAGTTAGAATCCACTCACCGCTCGAGTTGTCCTGTGCTGAGTTCTGTACGCTAGAAAATCCTTTAACAAAGTGTTGATATTATATAAATAAGAGATTCACTCTGTGGTTAGCTTCACTGATTAATATAACTGAACTTTGTGAGATGGCCTTCACAGCTTTTTAGTGATTATTAAGGTAGCGCTCTTGCGCGCGGTTTAGGCGATATAATAATTAATATTGCGAATTTGGATAAAACTTGTTTTCCATGCTCTACAAGCGGCCACATACATGCTTTAATACATAGTCCCATTCGCATATAAATGCGGCATTCACTCTCGAAATTGCAATGACTGACACAGTAATCATCATAGGCTATAGAAAAGGACAAAAAATACCCTCACTAATTTCAGAAGCAGCAGTTTTGATTCTGGAACCGGGCCTAGTCAAAAAGCAGGATTTTGCTGCATTATGTAAAGCAATTGTTATTTATTATTTGTATCGGCTGCCATGCCCAATCACTCATACAGTATGCTTGTTTTCATGTTAAAATTAACAGTGATTTGTGAGCGCAGACGCTTTAATAACAAATGATTTATCTGGAGCGTTAATGCTGGGACTTGAAACTATATAATCGAAATCTATACTCCCCCCTAATTTTATGGGATTTCAGAGTTTCAGTTCCATTTTCTACGTCAGTAATTAAATTCAAATCAATGTAATCAATCCATAAAAGTACCACCATTACACTCATTCAAATCAATGTAATTTTAGCATTTTGAATATTACAGGGTAGTACTAAATTTTGTCTTCATGTCCAGTATATCTAAAAAAGTACATATTAAGCTGTAATTTGGCAGATGCTTTTAGTGATTTACAGTCATCAACCTGAGGTTGGGCACACACATCTAAATTATCATTAAATTATCATTTTAATCAAAGTTGCATTAAAATGCTTAGAAGACTATTATATGAGTGTTCTTAGTGGGTGTACCAAACAATGTAATGGGGAAATTAAACACAAAGCCGACAAATTATGATCTAAATAAGTGATGAGGCACTGTAAAGGGTAAACTGGTCTGTCTTGCTTTCCTGATGAAAGGGATGGGTGGGGATCTAAAGATGAAATTACAAGAGGTGTTGGGGTAAAGTGAGCCGTTTACCCTAGCTTTGTGATTGATTCTCATTCTGACCTTCCTTGTGCAAAAGTATTAGATAAGATAGTGTTACAAGTTGCACTATTTTATCTTCTATAGATCACATGATCAGTTTAATATACTAGCTTTATCTTGCTAACTTGTTGACAGTGTCACTGTAAGTCCAAGACCACTGTTATACAGTAGCTATCATGTTTTTAGTGCATTAATTAAAAGTGATTTCTGTTATTGATTTTAGAGCTGGATTCCACATTTCTTTAAAAAGAGAGTGTGCACAACATTTGTGGAGGACTCTTTCAGGTAAGATGTCTGACTTGGTGAGTATTCAGTATCTCTTGTGTTAGATTCCTTCTGTAGGACCGATCCTCCGTCTGTTGTTTGGTAGCAATGGCGGTCTGTGTCAGTGTGGGTCCACGCGAGACACGCACCCCTCAGGAGCCCTGGGCGATAACTTCAGCACAGCCATGGTCAGTCACTGGGACAGCACACAGCACTCCTGCGAACAGCCCACAGATGCCTATGGAGAGCTGGAGTTCGCTGGGGCCGGCAAGAGACACAGCTATGTGAGTTCCTCTCCATTGTGGCTGAGCTGTTTGAGCTATAAATGTATAGATATTATCAGGGTCGTAACCATGTATTGAACATTGGGGGGACCAAACTTTTTTTCTTTTTTTTTTTTTTAAATATTTAAAATATTTTTATTTAAATAAAGGATTAAAAGGGATTTAAGGAATAAAGAAGAAATAAGAACACTAAAAGAAGTTCTAGGTTGTGAAGTAGTCCATTTAAACTCTTTGCAAATAATATTTTATTTAAAAATATGCACACATTCACTCTTGTTTGTATGTGAAATATGTAAAAAATGTCTCTTGTCTCTTCAGATTCAGTTATGAATGACATCATTTAAATAATAGCATATTTTCAATTAAAAATTAAGAAATTCCATAATTTATCTCACAAATTAGTAGTTATTTGTAATTTACAGTTTTTCACATTTAATTGCTGTTTTGTTCTTATTCCTCTTCTCTTAATTTTCGAAATGGGTTACGTTCTCACTTTTTGTTTAAAATAATTAATAATAAATAATTAAATATTAAATAATGAAGCATTTTAGAACATTTGCGTCTGTGACAAGGGCAAAATAATAAAATCTTTACCAAAAAAAAAGCTTTTGAAAAGCAGCAACAATAATTGTCATGGTAAAAAGTGTACAGTTTTAGGGGCCGTTTACTCAACACAGAAAACTGAAAACTTTTTATGCATTTTGGCCGTTCATTTACATGACAATGGTGTTTTGGGGGCCTGAAAATGCAAACTTTTGAAAACAAGTTTCAAAGGGCAGGTTTTTGAAAATTATACCGTTATTGTCTCTGTGTAAAGTACGAAAACATGAATTTGTGAAAACGGTGACGTCATACACATGTGTATTACGTGTCCAGTCTATAGTTGCGTAGTGTTTCTTTACAGTGACATCGCCAACTACTGGCTGGCATTTATAATACAGCATTTTTAGTCGTTTTTGCAGATCCATGTGAACGGGGATCGTTTTGACAATGGTGTCGTCTGTATGTGAAAAATGCAAAGGAAAAACTTCCATTTTTAGTACATCATTGTCATGGAAACGTACCCTAAATATGGTCTTCATATTACAAAAAAGGTTTTAATAGCAATCAACCCCGGGACATAAAATTTGCCCATAGTTGAAGAAACAACCATATTTAACAAATCAGTACCTTGTTTTTGTAACTTACAGTTGCTTTTGTCTCACTCCCCTTCTCTTTATCCCAGTTTTTACGTCTCTCCAGCACCACAGATCCTTCCAGGGTCTTCAATATCATGAGAGAACACTGGAAACTGGCACATCCCAACCTGGTGGTGTCAGTGTTTGGTGGTGAGAAAAGGTCAGAGGTCAAGACCTGGGTCCGAGAGGTGCTGAGGCAGGGGCTGGTTAAAGCTGCACAGAGCACAGGTGTCTTCTTCTCTCCACACATATCTCATTGTTTTTCATACATTTCCATGCTATACAAAGCTTTCCATTATGTTACTTTCACAAATGTGTTAAAGTTGTAATATATGAGTAGAACTTTTGATTTATTGCAGACTGTAATTTTTTCAGCATAATTGCCGTCTTATTTGTGAAAAGGTTTGCTAGGTTATGCCATGTGACTCTTTGTTTCTAAATGTCATACCTGAAACGATTAATGAGATACAGAAGTGCATGACCACAGTGGCTTGAGCAAACTTCAGCTATCATTGTGCCTTCTATTGTGAACTGTCAGGATGTAAGCAGTATGAATATGAATAATACTTGTAAAGTAAATAAATGCAAGTCATCAGAGCAGTTACCAGGACACATTCATGCAGGACTAATTATTTCATCAACCTGGTTTGTCAGGATAGTTGCCCAGCAAGTTTTTCTCTGTGTGTATATAGCCCAAATTTTTTTTACATTTTACTAAAATAAAATAATGCACAATGCAATTTAAAGGGATAGTTTGACCCAAAAATCAAACTTTTGTCATCATTTACTCACCCTCAAGATGTTCCAAACCTGTACAAATTTCTTTCTTCTGTTGAACACAAAAGAAGATATTTTAAAGAATGTTGGCAACCAGTCAGTTGATGGTAGCCATTGACTTTCATAGTATTTTTTTCCTACTATGGAAGTCAATGGCTACCATCAACTGTCTGGTTACCAAAAAAAGTTAATTTTGGATGTGGCTTATGTATAGGAGCATGGATCATAAGCGGGGGGTTGAGGGAAGGCCTCGGCAGGTGTATAGGAGAAGCTGTGAGAGATTATGCCACCGCAACGTCTTCTGTCACTCTCAGTAAAGTGGTTCTCATTGGCATCGCTCCCTGGGGCCTGGTAAAAGATCACAAACAGCTCGTCAACCCTGAGGTAACACAACTTAAAAAGTATACAGTCCTGGGCTACGTTTTCCAAAAGCATCGTAAGCCTAAGTTGATTGTAGAACCATTGCCACCAATAGAGCTACGAGGCTTACAATGCTTTTGGGAAAAGCTACCCTGGTCAGAATCATTGGCACCCTTGGCAAACATGAACAAAAGAAGCCTTTGAAAATAAATCTGCATTGTTAATCCTTTTGATGTTTTATTTAAAAAAATCACAAAAATAGAACCTTTCATTGAAGTAAAACAATTGAAAATGTGGGGAAAATCTCATTGTGAAATGTTTTCTCCAAAACACATTAGCCACAATTATTGTCACCGATTCACTCGATACTTTTTTTTGCAACCTTATTTTTCCATGATAACAGCCCTGAATTTTCTCCTACAATGCCTGGTGAGGTTGAAGAACACCTCACAAGGGATCAGTGCTCTATGGAAGCTTGTTTCCACCATGAAATAAAAAATTTAAAAGGTAATTGCGACTTTTTTCTCCGAATTGCGTGATATAAAGTCAGAATTGTGAGATATAAACTGCGTGATAAGTAGGGCTGGACGATTAACCGAAAAGTAATCAAAACCGAAATTCAGAACCTCTAACCTACGTAATTTTCCCATGTCGGTTATTTCGGTTTTTTTAATCCTGTTAATACTTCCCCCCTAAAAACATACTACCGCGTGTATAGCCACGTGACTCCGCCCCGTCCAGTCAGTGGCATGAAAGCAACACGGAGGTGAATGCCGAGTCAACACATAGTGATGGCGTTAGGCGTGAGCGTCTTCACTAAACTTTGTCAGTATGTGTTTTAAGGTTTGCCAGTTTGGACATTCAAGCGATTTTAGACGATCGGATGTGTATTATATCGAGCTACCGTGCTCGCGCAGCTGCATTGTGGCACGAACACTCATACAAACGGTAGCTGCTCAAAACGTGAAGATCACGCGCACAGAGAGGAACGCAGAAGCTAGTTGTCAGCGCTCTCCTGTGATTTATCACTAAAGTGGCTTAGAAACTCAAAACTTATTATAGCATATATTTTTCTACTTTTGAAGGAACTATTTACAACCCACAGCTTCACAATTAATAGAGAGATGGTATGACTAATTCACGCGCAATCGCTCTCATTACGTACTGGTACTGTGCTAATTTATCTTTATCTGATTTACAACGAGCAGAAATCTGTAAGAAATGTTATGAACCATAGATAAAATAACTGCTAAGTGTGAGCTTTTATGTCAATCACTCTTTCAATAGGAAAAAATATCCCACCTTTAATATTTAATCATATTTACAGTACAAACCTTGTCAGTGAACTATGAGGGCAAAAAAAAAAAACAGAAACAAAATAATCGTTCGTTAATCGTAATCGAGGTAAAATGTTCAATTAATCAAGGTTTTGATTTTAGGCCATAATCGTCCAGCTCTAGTGATAAGTCAAGTCACCTTTATTTATATAGCGCTTTTTACAATGCAGATTGTATCAAAGCAGCTTTACAGTGATAACTGGTGAATAATTTTGGCTCTTAAAGCTCTTAAATTGTGTCATTGTCCAGCTTAAGTAAATTCAGTATTGATTCATTCCGTTGTAAAGATCAATAATTAGTTAATTTATCTATATATCAGCACTGGAGAAAACAGTGATATCATCGTCCACCTCAGTTCTGTTCGCATACAATGGTGTCAATGCAGGCAGATCAAAAAACATTGTTGAATATCAAGTGTCCCCAATTAAGCAAGCCAAAGGCGACAGCAGCAAGGAACCCAAACTCCATCAGGTGACATCAGATGACAAACAGGTGATAAAAATGGAGAAAAAAACCTTGGGAGAAACCAGGCTCAGTTGGAGGGCCAGTTCTCCTCTGGCCAACAGCGAACAGTGCTTGATTATGATTCAGGCAGGGTTACAGGTCATAAGTCCGACTGGGATTGCAACAGTCAAAATATTTAGTCCAGTTCCATGTAGTTGAAGATCGTATTCGTCATGCCGGTATGGGACGTTTGTTGGGAATCTGTGCCACTGGTTGTCGTGTCTGTGAGGCCTTCACAGGGGATGATACAATCTCTAGTTGACACAATCTCTGCTGACACATCAGGGCTGTGTTGTCGTCGTGTCTAGGCGCAGGTCCTCCGTCTGATCTGGATACGGCCCGGATCTGGCTGACTACGGTAAACCTCGGGATAAACAGAGAGACTAATTTTAGTGTAGATGCCATTCTTCTTCTGATGTAACAAGTATATCTGGTGTTATAGGAAGTGTTCCCGGTTCCGGCTGACCTAATTCATGCAGCCTAACAATCCTTTAACGGATTTGAAAACATAAATTGATAATGTGTTATGTGTATGCCAGGTTAAAGAGATGCGTTTTTAGTCTAGATTTAAACTGACAGAGTGTGTCTGCTTTCCGAACAATGCTAGGAAGATTGTTCCAGAGTTTAGGTGCCAAATAGGAGAAGGATCTACCGCCTGTGGTTGATTTTGATAGTCTAGGTATTATTAATTGGCCTGAATTCTGAGATCGCAATAGACGTGAAGGACTATAATGTGTTAAGAGCTTGCTCAGATACTGGGGAGCTAAACCATTTAGTGCTTTGTAAGTGATTAGCAAGATTTTAAAATCTATACGATGTTTAACAGGGAGCCAATGCAGTGTTGACAGAACCGGGCTAATATGGTCATACTTCCTGGTTCTAATAAGAACTCTAGCTGCTGCGTTTTGGACCAGCTGGAGTTTGTTTATTAGGCGTGCAGGGCAACCACCCAGTAGAGCATTACAATAATCTAGCCTTGAGGTCATGAATGCATGAACTAACTGTTCCGCATGTTTCATTGAGAGCATATGTCGTAGTTTAGATATATTTTTAAGATGGAAGAATGCGGTTTTACAAATGCTAGAAATGTGGCTTTCAAATGAAAGATTGGTATCAAAGAGCACACCCAGGTTCCTAACTGACGATGAAGACTTAACAGAGCAGCCATCAAGTGTTAGACCGTATTCTAGGTTATTATGTGCAGAAGTTTTTGGTCCAATAATTAGAATCTCTGTTTTTTTCTGAATTTAGTAATAGGAAATTACTGGTCATCCAATTTTTTTTATATCAGCTATGCATTCCGTTAATTTTGTGAATCGGTAAGTTTTGTCAGGGTGCAAAGATATATAGAGCTGAGTATCATCAGCGCAACAGTGAAAACTTACGCCATGCTTCCTAATGATATCTCCTAAGGGTAGCATGTACAGAGTAAAAAGCAACGGTCCTAGTACTGAGCCTTGCGGTACTCCATATTGAACTTGTGATCGATATGACATCTCTTCGTTTACTACTACAAACTGATAACGGTCAGATAAGTATGATTTGAACCATGCCAATGTGATTCCACTAATGCCAACATAATTTTCAAGTCTATTTAAGAGAATCTTGTGATCGATAGTGTCGAATGCAGCACTAAGATCCAGTAACACTAATGGAGAGATACAACCACGATCTGATGATAAGAGCAAATCATTTGTGACTCTAATGAGAGCAGTCTCAGTACTAAGGTATGTTCTAAATCCTGACTGGAAATCCTCACAGATAACATTTCTTTCTAAGAAGGAACATAGTTGTGACGATACTGCCTTTTCTAGTATTTTTGACAGAAAAGGTAGATTCGAGATCGGCCTGTAATTGACTAACTCTCTAGGATCAAGTTGTGGATTTTTTAATAAGAGGCTTAATAATAGCCAGCTTAAAAGTTTTCGGTACGTATCCTAGTGATAAAGATGAATTAACGATATTAAGAAGAGGATCTATGATTTCTGGACGCATCTCTTTCAATAGCTTAGTCGGTATAGGGTCTAACATACATGTTGTTGATTTTGATGATTTAACAAGTTTAGACAATTCTTCCTCTTCTATAGCGGCGAATGAATGGAATTTTTCCTCAGGGACACTACAATGCACTGACGCGATACTGTAGTAGACGGTTGCATGGTTATAATTTTCTCTCTAATATTATCAATCTTGCAAGTAAAGAAGTTCATAAAGTCATTACTGCTGTGCTGTTTGGAAACATCAGAAGTTGAAGCATCAGATAACTCACAATTGTGAGAAAAAAGACTTTATAATGTGCAATTCTGAGAAAAAAAGTCAGAATTGTGAGATAAAAAGTCAGAATTACAATTATTTTATTTTTTTTATATTGAGTGGCGGAAACAAGCTTCCATAGTTCTCAGTGACCCATTTTGTTGTTGATTTTGATGTTTTTTTTTTGGATCATTAGCCAAGTTTCCATCCAGTTTTTGCGCTGTTTTGTTATCGACAAAGCAAATATGCGCAAAAAAATATTTGCGAAATTTGCTGTCTCGAGGATGTCTCTATCCAGTTGGCCTTTTACCGATAAAATGGTGTGTGTACTGACATCGCATCGCTAAAAAAATCTGCTCTTGAGCCGTTTCCATACATAATTTTGCGTACATCGCAAATTCTTATTGTTTGCATCCCAAATATTTGTAAAATGTACAGAGTAATGAGAAATTGAAATTCGCCAGTAGGCTACTGCTTATTTTCACTTATACTGTTATTAAATATGAAATATAAGAAGACGATGGTGAAGTGGAGCAGCTCGTCTGACAGGACTTAACTGCCTGTATTTGAAGAAACGCAGGTTTGGACACAGAGCAGTTCATTTGTCCTGTATGCAAAAATTTTTAGGGTACATAAAAAGACTGGTACAGTGAAATATTTGCATATTGCAACAGTCTTTAGCGCCTTGAACATGTGGTCAAGCCAATCGCGGCTTGATGCGGCCGGGAATGCAAAAGAGTTATTCTGGTTTCAGAGTTCAATAACATCAAACCGATCAAAAACATCAAATTGCTGTTGATTTTTTTTTTTTTTATGCAGCTGTAACCTAAAACAATTCATGTGCATTAGCTAAACTGAGGCTTATTGTCACATAACATTTCTAAAATTCTATTAGAGCTTTGAGTCAACCACTTTATTTTCCTAATTTATTTGAGATAAAATTCTATATTAATAAATTGCTATAATTGCAAAATTATTTCATTTACAAGTGTCATATTTGTGATTTTCATTTGTCATGTAGCCTAGAACCGCTTCTGATCATGAAATCGAAACAGACTCACGATTTTATGACAGCAGTACTTTTTTTTTTTTTTATTCAGATACAGAGGTAACATTTCTGTATTTTATTTTATTTTACCTTTCTTTTCGTCAGCGTTGAAAACTCCAACAGTCTTCTTTAATTTGACAGACACTGATATTTTCTTGAGCGGCAGAGTATTTCAATACACTATTTTTGTGATGCACCTTTGAACTACGGTGCTTTAACGGGAGCAACACAACTAACGCGGACACTGCATGTACAGTATAGGCTAATTCAGTCACGTGACACCAGAATTATTTGCACAAAAAGTGTTTCCAAAACAAGCAACATTTCAAGTATCGACAGAGAATTTATTAGCTAAAGATAAAAGGAAAAAGATTATGTCGACATTTGAGAAATCTTATCGACAAATGCCATCAGTTATATTTCCATCAGCTATATCGCTAAACATTTTAAACATCATAAACAGGCCCACAACATTAAAGATCCAGCAGTATATTTAATCATACACATGGGGTACTTTTTATCCCTGTGTGCACCAAACCCATCTGATTGGTTTGCTGCCAAAAAGCTCTTTTTTTTTTTTTTTTTTTTAAGTTTCATCTGACCATAGAACCAGGTCCTGTTTGAAGTTCCAGTAGCAACTGAATGTGCTGGAGTTTGTTTTTGGATGAGAGCAGAGGATTTTTCTTGAAAAGAGGATTTTTCCTTCCCAAACAACTTGTAGTGATGTTGGTGCAGTTTTTTTTCCCCCTAAACTTAAGACTTAACTAATTTCTGCAATTCTCCAGCTATGATCCTTGGAAAGTCTTTGGTCACTCAAACTATCCTTCTCACTGTGTGTTAAGACAGACACGCATCCTTATCCAGGCAGATTCATAACAACATCTGTTGATTTGAACTTCTTAATGGGACAGTTCACCCAAAAATTATCCCATAATTTACTCACCCTCAAGCCGTCCTAGATGTATATGACTTTCTTCTTTCAGTCAAACACAATCGAAGTTATGTTAAAAAATATCCTGGCTCTTCCAAGCTTTATAATGGGAGTGAATGATACCCAAGATTTTGAAGCCCAAAAAGCGCATCCATCCATCATAAAAGTAATCCATACGACTCCAGGAGGTTAATAAAGGCCTTCTGAAGCAAAGTGATGCTTTTTTTTTTGTAAGAAGAATATCCATATTTATAACTTTATAAACTATAATCACTGGCTTCCGGTAACAGCAGAATTTTTTAAAGCGAAATGTCGGGGGATTTAGATATAAGAGAAGAAGAGTTTGTTGTACAGCCCTGTTTGTTTGAACCGCGAGAGGTGTCTACTCTCACCTAAGCTTACGCTACTCCTACATTCTACATCATACGTCAGGTCAGAGGTCACTCTTCTGTCGGAACTCGACTTGCGTACAAAAATGCTTTGCTTCAGAAGTTCTTTATTAACCCTCTGGAGCCGTATGGATTACTTTGCTTGGAAGAGCCAGGATATTTTTTAATATAGCTCTGATTGTGTTTGGCTGAAAGAAGAAATTCATATACACCTAGGATGGCTTGAGGGTGAGTAAAGTATGGGATAATTTTCATTTTTGGGTGAACTAACCCTTTAATTATTGCCCTGATGCTGGAAATGGGAATTTCAATCCTTTAGCTATTTTCTTTTAGCCACTCTTAATTTTGTGAAGCTCAACAATCTTTTGCTTATTGTACGAGTTAGTTAATCACCGTTCTAAACTAATGCTCTGCTGCACTGTAACACACACTGTAAAGTCAGAAATGACTTGGGTGCAATTTCAGTTTGCTGATTCATATTGTGTATAATAATGTTGAATTAGCGTGCATACAGTTAAAATGTGTACTATTAAGTGTACTAAGTGTTCATATTGTGTGTACTTGTTACAATGCATTAGATGTTAAGTATATTATTATAATTTAGTTTATTATTCTGTTTTCTTAAAGGTTATCAACCTAATTTGAGCCTAAACTGCCAAGATATCTACCTTCAGTCAGTCAAACCAGACTAAATTCCATCTGTTGGATAACTGTTCTTGGATGTGAATGGATATAAAAAATCAACACACTGCAACACAAGTTAGACTGTAAGAAGTTTATTGAAGACTGGAAGTAAAGCCATTTTTGAGTTGATCCTTGTGTCCGTGGTTGACCAAGCCCTTTTTCGAGTTAGAGGCAGATTGATGTGTGACATCCGAAATTAACTCGACACACACACACACAGACAGTAGTGCGCACACACAGAAACATTCAGTAGTGCAGAAATGTATTGTCGACACTGATTTATCAATAAAATAGCTTAGAAACTGAAAAGTTCTAGCATATATTTCTTACTAACTGAAACCCACAGCAGTTTCATGACTGAACTAGATATTCTTTGATCTTACCCATTGTGATGGACGATTGGTTGGCCTTTTTGCTTCCTCATATTTATACTCCTCATGGCTCGACAGTTTCACTTTTCTAGTCACCCTGGTGTGCTAAAAACTGTAAATATGATATTTATATACTTCAGAGATATTTTACTCATAACAATTTCTAGGTGTACCAATAATTGTGGCCAACATGTATTAGAGAAAAACAAACATTTATTTCATTAGGTGATTTCCTCCCCACACCCCCACATTCATTAGTTTTACTTCAATAAAAGGTTAGATTTTTGTGAATTTTTTTAAAGATCAAAAGGATAAACACTACAGATTTATTTTCACAGCCTTCTTTGATCATATTTACCAAGGCTGCCAATAATTCTTACCAAGACTGTTACTCACAATGGTCAGAACTAGCATACTGCATATTCCCAAAAACGAATTCAGCACTATTGGAACATTGCTGAAAGTCAAGAACCAAAACTAACTGTTGTATAAAATATGTAAAGGTAAACTATTTTTATCAATGAATTGTTATTAATTGTAAAATGTGTTTAATATTTTTGTTATTTTTAAATAAATTAGGAGGTTATTTTATATTATTCTAGAAATTTTTTAAATTATTAGCAGTACATTTAAATCATCTTACAAGTTGTGGTTGATATCTCCTCCACTTCTGTGTCTGTTCATTCATTATACTGCAGATGGAAGTCAAACACATTGCAGTTTGAGTTATGGTACCCAGGCAGTGTATATTGCACATTTTGTAGTACTAGGCCACTTGGACATTTTATGCATACCAAAAAAAAAAAGCATACTGTTCAGAGTCTACATGCTGTGTACTGCATAAATAGATATAAAAAGATAAACTAGCACTGCACATTGCATTTGCATATGGTTTACAGTCTTTCAGAACAACATTGTCTCTCTCTTTCTTTTAGGGAAGTTTCCCTGCAAAGTATTTAGTCAAAAACGCAGCGCGCGACTCTTGCTCTCTGGATAATAACTACAAGGCTTTCCTTCTGGTGGATGATGGGACCATAGGGCGTAAAGGTGGTGAGGTCAGCTTCATAGCCCGTTTGGAGGATTACATTTCACGTCAGTGCACAGGTACAAAATAAAATGCTGCTTTCAGGGCATTTTACATGCTTGAATGGCACTCGGGTTCCCTTAGGAATGGCCTGTAAACTTGATGTTCATGATAGAATGTTACTGATGTAGAGATGACTTTACATTGCTTGGTTTCATTGCAGTTGTTTCATTGAACAGGAGTGCAACATGTTAACTAGCAAATCCTTGGTTTGAACAAGGGAGGTTTAGATTTTTGGCCACCTAATGGCCATTTTGATATTACAAGAGAAGACAAAGCTTTAAAGGGTTAGCTTACCTAAAAATGAACTTTCTGTCATTAATTACTCACCTTCATGTCGTTCCAAACTTGTAAGACCTTCGTTCATCTTCAGAACACAAATTAAGATATTTTTGATGAAATCTGAGTTTTTTTTTTTTTTTTTAATCTTCCATAGAAAGCAACGAAATTACCACATTCAAGGTCCAGAAAAGTACTAAAGACACCGTTAAAATAGTCAAAATGACTGCAGTGGTTCAGCCTTAATGTTATGAAACAAGAATACTTTTTGTGCGTAAAAACAAAACAAAAATAACGACTTTATTCAACAATTTCATCTCTACCCTGTCTTTCTCATACACAGTTTACATTGAAGACACATCACACACACGTGTCGTGCTGCTCACATGAACAGCGTCGAACAATACTGAGCCGCCGTTCAGACGTAAACTGCATCAAGAGCGTAGGAGACTGACAGGTTAGAGATGAAATTGTTGAATAAAGTTATTTTCGTTTTGTTTTTGCACACAAAAAGTATACTCGTCGCTTTATAACATTAAGGTTGAACCACTGTAGTCATGTTGACTATTTTAACTGTGTCTTTACTACTTTTCTGGACCTTGAAAGTGGTAATTTCATTGCTTTCTATGGGAGATAAAAAACCTCTTGGATTTAATCAAAAATATCTTAATTTGTGTTCCGAAGATGAAGGAAGGTTATTTTTGGGTGAACTACCCCTTTAAGTATTAACTAGGCGGATCATTCAGAAAGTGTCCATAGAAGGTCATGTGATAATTCATTTTGACACAGTATGACATTAGTAAGAGTTCAGTGCTTCAGAGAGCTTAAATATTAATAATCAATGATTATGTTACATTAAGATCTGTTTAATAAAACCAACAAGGAGTTTATACTTGTATGCACTTGCTGAAATACATCATCTCATGTGCAGACAGTGCAAGCTTTGACATTCCTGTTCTGAATATGCTGATATCTGGAGAAGCGTCAATGCTGGAGGTGAGCAGATTCTGGTTTAATTACATGCAAAATGTCCTCAGTCCCATCTCTTAATTCTCTCTTATGATGCTTCTTCATTTCAGACATTAGATATCTCTCTGAAGAATTCAATGCCCTGGTTGGTCCTGGCTGGTTCGGGGGGGCTTGCCAATCTTGTGTGCGACATCGTGGAGAACGTGCAGTCTGCACCGATGACCTCAACTGGAGGAGCAGAGAAGGAGGAAGGGACTCACAACATGGAGCTTAGAGAACGATTGGCGGAGAAAGTAATGAAATACTTTCCTTCAGAGCAAGAGATGGACAAACTTGTTGACAAGGTAAATGTCATACTCTTTACTCGATCATATAACATCAAAGTACTAAAACAGATTGATTTTTTTTTTTTTTTTTGAGTGCTGATTTTTTTTTTCTTGTTGCTTGGCTGGTACCTGAAAGGTTTTGAGCGTCTACCAAAACAAAGACCTCATCTCCATTTATGACGCGGAACAGGGAGGAGTGGATAATTTTGACACTGTGATGCTTAAAGTGCTTGTTCAAGGTAAACTTTAAACAAGTGGTCTCAAACTGCTGGCCCGCATGGCATTTACAGTTTCAAGATAGATGGACATTGCAGTATTTTTTCGTGGAGTTTAATGAAAACGCTACCTTTCTGATATGCAAAGAAAAAGTCACCATTCTAAGGGTCCGTTCACATATCGCGTCTAAAAACGCATGGAAAGTGCGGCCGCACCACTTTCTCCTTCTTTCAAAGCGCTTTCGCTCCCGTGGTGTCTGTTGTTGCTATGCAACCATGAACTGCGCTCACCGCGATGACAAGGAAGTTTCAGCAAAAGAAAAATTGATTTTAGTCCTTGCATTAGCTTTACTACTAGATATATTTATGGAGATGAGAAATAAAAACCCGCCCTGTACAGCTATGATCAGTTGTTCGGCTGAGCTTTCGATGTTGTTAAGGAAAGGCCGAAGCTGATCGGTTGACGAGTGTCGCTTCTATTATGAGCGCGCTTGCCTAAATTACAGTAAAAGCACTCGAGCGTCGATTTAAACCACTGAAACGCTCCCGATGCTACCAATAAACGTTACCAATGCTCAAACGGCATCTTGGGCAAATGTGGAAAGAAATAGAATAGTGTACAAATGTATTCAGGGATTGCATTTGTTCACCTTTCAGTGCAAGGTTTTGATGTTATTTAAGTTAAAATAAAGTAAGGGAAAAATATTTGCACTAACTGTTAAAAACTAATACTGTATGTAACAATGATAGAGACACTGCTGTTTACTTTTTTGACAAAAATATTTTAGTAATGAAATTTGAAGTAAATGAGAAATAATGCAAAGTAAATTTTCAGAAATGTTACGCTTTCTTGTACTTGAATGTTAAAATGGCCCTCCTATGAGGTGTCAATCACAGCAACGGCCCCCAGCCAATTTGAGTTTGAGACCCCTGCTTTTTCCTGTTTATTACAGTGTTCTTTAACTTCTACCCCTTTGGTCTACAGTGGACCTATGGTGTTTATAATATTCGTTAAATCTTTTTTCTGTATGTCATTTTTGCTGTGTGTGTTAGCGAATAAAAAACCCATTCCGGGCGTTACTAATCCCTATGCTGATGAGTTGAGGCTTGCTGTAACATGGAACAGAGTGGACATTGCCAAGAGTGAACTCTTCAATGGAAACATCGACTGGAAGGTAGAGGATTGTGGGAAATATGAATTATCTTTTAAACTAGGGAAAGTTGTCGAGTGTTCCTGTACTTTAAACAGTACAGCCTGGCACAGCAAATGCCAAGGTCATGGGTTTGATTCCCAGGGAATTGTTAGATTTTGCTGCATTTGGCTGGGCAGTCTTTTGGGGTGGCTTGCCAATGTATTAGATTTCTCTAATACATAAAATAAGTAAGCTTGACCAGAGTTCTTGTGGGGAGAAGAATTTATTGAAGGTAGTAGTGTAGCACAGTTCTTCAGCAGCAATGTCAGCATGTCTGCCTTCAAAATATCTTAACCCAAAGTTCTGTCTGTGGGACCGAACTTTATACATGAAGACAAAAGGGCTACAAACAATAGATAACTGTTAAGACCTCCCACAGGAGACCAATCTACCCTGCAATCTACTCTGAGCAATGCTGTTTCTTTGTCATTCGCACCCATCAGTTTCTGTGGGACATACATCTGTATTGGCCATTTGGCTCACATCTTTACTGACACAGAGTTGATTGCATCTGAGGCACAGTCACAATGCAAATGCATCTAACTAAAGATGATGAAAATACATATAATCTTTCAGAATGCTTGAACTGATTAAATGTATATCTTGAGTTGCTTTGGATAAAAGTGTCTGACAAATGCATACATGTAAGTGATGAAATTTAAAATATCTAAAGGAGGGATACAATTTTTGGTAACACTTCAGTTTAGGGTCCAATTCTCACTATTAACAAGTTTCTTATTAGCATGCATATTACTAGGATTTTGGGTGTTTATTAGTACTTCTAAAGCACATTAATGCTTTATTCTGCATGATCATATTCTACATCCCTTAATCCTACTCAATACCTAAACTTAATAACTACCTTACTAACTATATATAAGCAGTAATTAGGAGTTTGAGGCAAAAGTCATAGTTAATAGTTAGTATATTAGTATAATAGTGAGAATTGGACCCTAAACTAAAGTGTGACCAAATTTTTATACACACTACTGTTCAAATTCAATAGTTTGGGGTCAGTGAGTTTATTTTTTTAAAGAAAGAAATTAAAACAAGGACGCATTAAATTGATCAAAAGTTACAGTAAAGACATTTAGCACAGCTCTTTTCAACTCTCATAAATAATATTATGAAGTGTTTCTTGAGCACAAAAGCAGCATATTAGAATGATTTCTGAAGGATCATGTGACACTGAAGACTGGAGTAATGATGCTGAAAATTTAGGAATAAATTACATTTTAAAATATATTCAAATAGAAAAAAGTTATTTTAAGTAGTAATAATATTTCACAATTTTTGCTGTATTTTTGATCAAATAACTGCAGTTTTTCTGGTATGTGGTGATAACCTGGTATTTCTATCTTGGCACATGCAGTATGACGATCTGAAAGATTCCATGACTGACGCGCTGATGAACAATAAACCACAGTTTGTGCGTCTCTTCATTGACCACGGTCTGAACATTTTGAGCTACCTGACTTACGGCCAACTGGAGGATCTTTACAACTCCATCTCTGACAACTGCCAGGCCGGCAAACTGCTGCAGCAGATCCTGAATGAGCGCAAGAACGAGTCCAGCAATGATAAGAAATGGCGCATTAGCCTTTATGAGGTGAGATCTGGAAATTATCAGACAAATATCGGCAGATTAATTGGTCTATCACACCCCTATAAGAACACCCACTGGAGGGCATAACAAGGATTTCCCTTGCCAGTTATTCTTACCGGTATTGTACTTTTGTACTAAAACGGCAATATTAAAAGACCAAATTCAGTATATACTAGGGATGTAACGATGCACCCGGAACCGGTTGAACATCAATTAAAACTTGACGATTCAAGTGGGTTGAGATGCTAAATGAATTGCGATACATTTGGGGGCGGGGGTTTATATGAATTTATAGCTGAGGGGAACTGACTGTGTTCAGAAAAGTTTAGATGGTATTTTCTTTTCATTTTACTTCCGTACAATGCATTTTAAAGTAGTTTTAGCTCACAGCGCTGCTTTGTTTACAGCGGTAACCATGGAAGCGCTGTATTGCCGCTGTTCCATCAGCACCACCTGCTGTCAAGACAGTAGCTGCGTCTCATTTCGGAGGCTGCATCCTCCGGAGGTCGCATTTGAAGGTTGTATACGTCATCAAGGGTGTTTTATTTAAGAAAAGTAACCGTTAGATTGCAAAGTAAGAAAGAAATTACAGTGTTTTACACCTCATGAGAAATAACATTCAATTTTATTACGGTTATTTTTCTTAAAAAAGACACCCTTGATGACATATGCAACCTTCAAATGCGATCTCCGGAGGATGCAGCCTCCGAAATGAGAAGCAGCTAGTGAATTTGCGTTCTCATGCAGCCCGTCTGCTGTCATGAAGTTTTATGTAGCATAATTTCACAAAGCTAAAGTCTGAACATTCTGTTTTTGCTTCAAATGTTAAAAATTATACAATTAATTTAAACTAATTTAAATTAAAAACTGCTCATGCTGCATGTATGCAGCTGCATCTTTGTTGGGATGGTGATTTAAAATGCAGTGGTTGCCTCTAATTTTAAATGGCTACAGATAGTTCAGCCTGTAATAGAGCAAATAAACTTGTTCATGTACTCATATGAAGAGATTTCTTTTATTTATATTATTTATTTATTTGATTTAGGATTTGTTTTAAAATTTCAATTTAGTTTTGTTATAAAGATATTTCAATTTCACAAAGAAATATGCAGCATTTTGTCTGAGAAATAATACAAAAGACACTTTCTCATTTAAATCTCATTTTGTTAAAAAAAATCGTGAGAAAATCGAATCGTGAAACCAGTATCGTGAAACGTATCGAATCGTGAGTTGAGTGAATTGTTACATTCCTAGTATATACCTCATTGATGAAACATACTATATACAGGCAAGCAGATGAGCCCAGAATATGAACGCAACGTGCTAACTAACATGTTAAGCATTTTCCCATTGAAAACTATAATAAAGAAAATGTGGCTTAATGCATTAATGGGATATTTCACCCAAAAAATTAAAACTGTCATCATTTACCCACCCTCAAGTTGTTCCAAACCTGTATAAGTTTCTTTCTTCCGCTGAACACATGGGTAACCAAACAGTTAATGGGCCCCATTGACTTCCATAGTATGGAAAAAAAAAAAAATATTGAAGTCAATGGGGCCCATCGACTGTTTGGTTACCGACATTCTTCGAAGTATCTTCTTTTGTGTTCAACAGAAGAAAGAAACTCCTACAGGTTTGGAACAACTATCCCTTTAAGTCAGTGATACTGGAGGACCATATTCGGTTTACACCTTATTAATAAAAATATTCTTTACAGGCAAGCAGATGAACCCATATTATGAACATGCAAAGTTCCACATTAAGCATTTTCCCACTGAAAACTATTATAAAGAAAATGCATAACATGAAATTTATTGTTCATATTTTGGGCTTATCTGCTTGCTTGTATATAGTATGCATCATCAATAAGATATATACTGAATTTGATCTTTTAAAATCACTGTCTTAGTACATTAAGCATTTTAGACTGTCCCACTGTTTTTAAGTAAATACTGTGATGAGATGGTTGTATATGGGTCACAAGTGCCCAAAACTTGCAGTTTGTTCACATTTCTTTGTTTTTCTTCTTTTGAGATGTTATTAATATTTGTGTACACTAAATATACTAAATATTTGTGGATTGAAACCGATGCAAAATCGACCGGCCTGTGCTGCAGCTCTAAAGATGTTTTGCCTGCCAGTCATGTGACTGAAAACTATAAATATGCACTGTTGTAAATTTCACCGATTTCTCATCCCAAGGTGTCCCAACTGCTGGAGAATCTGTTAGGGGAGGTATGCCGGCCTTTCTACAAATCTGTACTTGGTGTGAATGCAAATTCAAGAAAAGCTTTTAAGGTACCAGACTTAGTACCTAGTAGCTTAAAATATAGTTCTGTCTATTCATTTTTCCCATTCTTCCATGTCTGCTCAGTCCCCAAATATAAAATGTCTTTAAATGCCACCCTACAGAAAGCATGCCAGGTCCTGCAGGGGGAATGTAGCTATCGGAAGAACTTGTGTAAGCACCCGTGGTTATGTCTCTTTATCTGGGCAGTGCTGCAGAACCGCAGTGAGATGGCCATCTTCTGCTGGGAAATGGTAACATGCTTCTGATGAGTTATTGTCATAGTTGTAGGGATGCACAATGTATCATTTATGGAACGATTTCAGAGATTTTATGTTTTGTCATTATTAGTCATATTGGGTATTTAATTGTTCATACTCATTTCCCCTATTTTTATATTTAGATTACATATGCTCTCTTTCAACACTCACTTAAAGTTAATATTCACCCAAATTTATTAATTGTCAAAGTAAAATCAAAATATATATACTTTATACTTTATATAACTTTATACCTTAATATACAATATGTGTGTGTGTTTGTGTCTGTGTGTATGCATGTATGTATGTATGTATGTACACTACCATTCAAAAGTTTGGGATCGGTAAGATTTTTAATGTTTTTAAAAAGTTTTGTCTGCTCACCAAGGCTGCATTTATTTAATTAAAAACATAGTAAAAACAGTAATATTCTGAAATATTATTACAATTTAAAATAACTGTTTTCTATTTGAATATATTTTACAATGTAATTTATTCCTGTGATGGCAAAGCTGAATTTTTAGCATCATTACTCCAGTCTGCAGTGTCACATGATCCTTCAGAAATCATTCTAATATGCCGATTTGCTGCTCAAGAAACATTTACTGTGTACAATTGTAGAGTTCCTTTCACTGGAACTAAGGGGCCAAGCCCAACCCCTGAAAAACAACCCCACACCATAATCCCCCCTCCACCAAACTTTACACTTGGCACAATGCAGTCAGGCAAGTACCGTTCTCCTGGCAACCGCCAAACCCAGACTCGTCAATCGGATTGCCAGACAGAGAAGTGCGATTCGCCACTCCAGAGAACACGTCTCCACTGCTCTAGAGTCCAGTGGCCGCGTGCTTTACACCACTGCATCCGACGCTTTGCATTGCACTTGGTGATGTAAGGCTTGGATGCAGCTGCTCGGCCTTGGAAACCCATTCCATGAAGCTCTCTACGCACTGTTCTTGAGCTAATCTGAAGGCCACATGAAGTTTGGAGGTCTGTAGCTATTGACTCTGCAGAAAGTTGGCGACTCTGTGCACTGTGTGCCTCAGCATGCGCTGACCCGCTCTGTGATTTTACGTGGCCTGCCACTTCGTGGCTGAGTTGCTGTTGTTCCCAATTGCTTCCACTTTGATATGATACCACTAACAGTTGACCGTGGAATATTTAGTAGTGAGAAAATTTCACGAATGGACTTATTGCACAGGTGGCAACCTATCACGCTACCACGCTTGAATTCACTGAGCTCCTGAGAGCGACCCATTCTTTCACAAAGGTTTGTAGAAGCAGTCTGCATGCCTAGGTGCTTGATTTTATACACCTGTGGCCATGGAAGTGATTGGAACACCTGAAATCAATGATTTGGAGGGGTGTCCCAATGCTTTTGGCAATATAGTGTATATACAGTATATGCTATATAGCAAATAGCAATTGCTTGATTGCTGGTATCGTCCCAAAATTTGTATTGCTATATCATTGTTATATTAACTATATTATCACCCAGCTCTAATCTGCTAAATGCAACTATAAGGCGTTAAGATATTATAAACATCAACATCATGATTTTCTGTAATGCTTCAAAACTATGTTTTGAGAAAAGCTCAATACAAATTTATTTGTATATTAATAATGTTGTGATGCCTAAATTCACTTTTAGCATTTAAAAAGACCAATTTAGACCAATTTTACTTATTTATGCAAAATAGTAGAGAAGCTTTATTTGTCAGCCATTTATAAAAAGTGAAATGTATAAAAAGAAATGTTGGGCACAGCATCACTCTCATCTGTACTGCTCTTCTCTCTCAGTGCGGCGAGTCGGTTCTGACGGCTCTGGGAGGATGTAAACTGTTGAGGGAGCTGTCTAAACAAGGGATTGAGTCAGAGGCCAAGATTTCCATTAAGGAGATGGCCATGAAGTTGGAGAATATCGCTCACGGTATGATGCGTGAAAGTATTCGGTTTTTGACATCTTATAAACCCAGTGATAAAAGAAAGTTTTAACCCTCCGTTTTCTTCCTTGTATTTTTTTTGACAGATGTGTTTAGCATGTGCTACCAAACCAAAGCAAGTGATTCCTATAAGCTACTGATTAACAAGTCTTATATGTGGGGTGATGCCACCTGTCTGAAGATGGCCATGGCCGCTGATGCCCGTGTTTTCTTTAGCCACGATGGAGTACAGGTCTGTTAACATGCAAACAGCCATTAAAAGCATATATATATATATAACAAGGTTATTGTCTCTCTTTTTTAGTCGCTGCTGTCTCAGATCTGGTGGGGTGACATGGAAAGAGGAACTGAGCTCTGGAAACTGGCGCTGACTATGATCATTCCTCCTCTCTGCTACACCAACCTCATCAAATTCAGGTCAGTACTTCAGCCTTGCAAATTTCTGGTAACACTTTACAATAAGGTCCCATTAGTGAACATTAGTTAATTCATTAACTAACATTAACAATGATTATTATATTTGTTATAGTATTTATTAATCTTTGTTAATGTTACTTAATAAAAAATACAACTGTTCATTGTTAGTTCATGTTAGCTCAAGTCTGTTAAATAATATTAACAGACAACAGTTTTGATTTTAATATATTACAAAATGTTGAAATTAACATTAACAAAGAGTAATAAATGCTTTACAGGTATTATGGTTAAAACCAATTTTGGTCATTTTATTTGACAGGATAGAGTAAGAGACAAACTAGTAACTAATGCCACAAATCATCACAGAATTCAAATCCATTGCTAAATATTTGCAGAAATTTGACCCGAACAGAACCCGAGTATACAAAATGTTTGGAATTCCATAAATATAATCCTATGTTGTGGGGAAACTTAAAGCATTTTGAACAAATTTAAAGATTAAATGTATTTTTTAGGGTTTTTAGCTCCCATCTGGGTGAAAAATGACCCGAATACACAAAGCTTACATTGATTTGTAATTGCAGTACCTGTCAAAAGTTTGGAAACATTACAATTTTTTATCTTATGCTCACCAATGTTACAAAAGTTTTCTACACTGAACAAAATTATAAAAGCAACACTTTTGTTTTTGCCCCCATTTTTCATGAGCTAAACTCAAAGATCTAAGACTTTTTCCATGTACACAAAAGGCCTATTTCTCTCAAATATTGTTCACAAATCTGTGTTAGTGAGCACTTCTCCTTTGCCGAGATAATCCATCCACCTCACAGGTGTGGCATATCAAGATGCTGATTAGACAGCATGATTATTGCACAGGTGTGCCTTAGGCTGGCTACAATAAAAGGCCGCTCTAAAATGTGCAGTTTTATCACACAGCACAATGCCACAGATGTCGCAAGTTTTGAGGGAGCGTGCAATTGGCATGCTGACTGCAGGAAGGTCCACCAGAGCTGTTGCCCGTGAATTGAATGTTCATTTCAATTACATTTGGAAGTAACTTGCCCAACTCTGATCATGTGACACTGAAGACTGAAGTAATGATGCTGAAAATTCAGCTTTGATCACAGGAATAAATTACATTTTAAAATATTCAAATAGAAAACAGTTATTTTATTTTGTAATATTTTGCAAAATTACTGCTTTTACTGTTTATGTCTACACCGGACGCTACCATTGTCGCTTGTGTCGCAACAGCTAAAAGCTGCAAATTTTGTCCTTCGTGTCAGTACATCATAAATAGAATGAGGCATCAGTTTACTGTCGGAGATTTGTCGCTTGTGCCACATCCAGTGTAGACGACATCACTGATTATAATGGGTTCTGTTGTCTTTTGTCACGTTGCATCGCGCCACTCTGTTAACCGTACTGTGTCTTCTTTCAAAATCATTGAAAAATGTTAATGTTTCCAAACTTTTGACTGGTACTGTACAACACTCCCAAGAAAATATGTTTTGTTTGATACATTTTGACTGGAGAAAAGAGAAAAAAAAAAATGAAGTAACACCTGAAAAATGTCTTAATAAATTAGCAGTGAATCACCCAGTGATGTGAAAATTAGTAACATGATGTAAAATTAGTAATAGTGAATTATTTACCGTTTCCATTTTTACAAGCTTTGTTTAACATTCTAAATGTACTGCATAGTAGGAATGTCCAAGTTCTTTCTTTCTTGCAGGAACGAGGATCACACGGAAAGGGAGAAATCACTGATGGCACCTCCACTCTCAGCAACAGACTGCCACTATGGAGAGACTGTCTTCTCCTTCAATGACATCAAACAGCAGTAAATTAGGTTTCATTTAATACATTATGCATACAGTAAATATAAGATCTCTGTAGACAAACATGCCTTTATCTGTGATCTTCTTATAATATTCAGCAGTGAAGCCGAGCAAGATGACTCAAATAATATCAGACGACCAACAAAAGGTTTGACTGTGCATTGGAAACCCATGGGTTTATGAACAATTTACACAGAAATTTGTTCATTAATTATCTTTTTTGGTCTTTTGATTTGATCAGGTTAACTGAAATTTGTTGCACTTATTGTCTTTTCCTGTTTCTTTCTTCCTGTAACAGGTACTCCTGCATACGGCAAACCTAAGCAGCCCTTTCTGCTTTCCCGCTGGAGGCAGTTCTGGTACGCCCCTGTCACTACATTTATCGGCAACGTTTTGATGTACTTCCTCTTCCTGTTTCTGTACGCCTACGTGCTATTGGTTGACTTCAAACCGCCTCCTCCTAATGGCCCTGCCCCTTCCGAGTATGTGCTGTATTTCTGGGTTTTCACTATCGTGTGTGAGGAGATTCGAGAGGTAGGTGCCGACACAGGTTCTTCACTTGTAAACAATCAGCTTAAAAGTGCTCAGTGTTGGGGGTAACGCATTACAGCTAACGCGAGTTACGTTATTGGATTACTTTTTTCAGGTAACTAGTAAAGTAATGCATTACTTTTAAAAAATAACTCTTGTAAATTTAAAATACTTTTTTCCCCATTTATTGACTGACACCTCCCTTGCCCCCATGTTGAGAGAAATCGGGAGTAAGTGCAGAGGTGTTGTGTGCCGTGTAAACATGATATTATAGTTCTAGAGTTCTGTAGTACATGTTAATCTAGTTCTAGACAAAACGTGAGCATGCATTTACTCATCTCATTTGCACAAAACATGCAGTATTCCTCAAAACGAATAAAACGTGTTGTTACAGAAAGAACGCATCCACAACAGTAGCTACATTCTGACTATGTTACTTAGTTCAAGTTCATCTGTGTGTGATTTTGTGCAAATATAAGTTGTAATATTATGTTTATCTTGTATAAATATCTGAATTATCTTATATAGGATGTGTTCCATTGAGTTAATTAACCAAAGCGCTTTAGTTTACGGGTGTTCATTCTCTTCAGCTTCAGCATGCGCAGCTCAAACAGCAATGATGTTATATAAATGAGATGATTTGAGGAAAAAAAAAACATCTGTTATTGTTTGTGGTCCTTATTTATTACCTCCAACTGTGTTTTGTGCCTTAACCCTTGTGCTGTGTTGAAAAACCTATCGCACTCGTGGTGCAAAAAATTGCTTATAAATATGATATGTTACCTTATCACCAAATAACAGATTCAATCTTTTTGTCAGCTTGTTTTTTCAATTAGGACAGGTTTTGTATTTGTATTTGGAACAGATTGATCGTAGGCCTTATTTATCTGAGCTCATGTACCTCAGTTTTTGAGTGAAAAAAAGTGTTTTTTTGTGGATAATTTTGTCAATTTTGCATAAAATATGAAATTTTTTTTATCACACTAGTGTGCTTTAATGTTTAAACAGGAAATTTGTTTTGAAATGGTTTTATTTTGTTTTTATTTATTACAAAATGGCACAAAAATCACACTTGTGATGTTCCCGGTCAAAAATGACCGGCCTGTAGAAAAATAACTTATAAATCACTTGTTACGCTATTTTATTACCAAATATTGGATTCAATCTTTTTGTCAACTTGTTTTCTTTAAATTAGGACAGGTTTTGTATTAATTTTTGAAACTGATTGATTGTAGGCCTCATTGATCTGAGCTTATATTGGTCAAAAATGACCGCCCATTGAAAATGAATGGGAGAGTCGAATATCAGAGAAACAATTAGTGTTCAGGAGCGTGTTCATCATGTTCATGTTCACATATATACATGTGGGCGAGCAAAAATAAAGGCCTCGGACCTTTGCATGTGTACTTGTGAACTTACAAGGGTAAATAAAGAACTGATTGTTTCAGAAAGTACTGTACAGTGCTTACTTTACTCTTTACTTTAAAACTATGTCAGGGTAATATTTTATGTATGTGAGGTCTGAGAGTGGTAAAGAGAGAGAGGGCAAACAGTTTGCAGTTTAGCTCAGTATTGCCATCTAATCAGCCAATATTGTCTTAAATAGCCTGCATAGCACTTCATCTTTTATAACATGAGATTTTGACCAAATGTATTCAATCTTGATTTTGGTAAAATGTTTCATGAAAAATTAGTTTTGGACATATAAGGTAATAAAAAATTAATTAAAAAAAACTAACTTCACATGAGCATGTAAAGCAAATATCTTTAAAAAAAATCTGTGCGGAGCATGCCCCTGCCCCACGCAATGTTCTCACCTTGTTTGCATCCCTGTTTATGCCTTTTTGTAATAAATAAAAACCAAAATAAAGACATTTCCAAACACATTTCCTGTTTAAACATTAAAGCACACTAGTGTGATACACAATGCATTTTTTTTTTTTCATATTTTTTGTAAAATTGACAATTATCCACATTAAAACACATTTTTTCACTCAAAAACTGAGGTACATGAGCTCAGATAAATAAGGCCTACGATCAATCAATTACAAAAATAAATATAAAACCTGTCCCAATTGAAAGAAAACAAGTTTACAAAAAGATTGAATCCAATATTTAGTGATAATGTAGCATAATGAGAGATTTATAACCAATTTTTTGTAGGCCGGTCATTTTTGACCGGGAACACCACAAGTGTTACAATGTGGGGGAAAAAAACTCAAAAAATTACAAAAATGATCAAAAAAATTTTGGGAAGTTGTTAGACTCTGGGTGAGTAAAGTCAGTAAATTTTGCGATAACATATGCGATAACATTAACTAGCATTTGCATTTCCTCTTCAGGTCAAAATGACCCGAACACATGAGGGTTAAAAACATTTCTACAGTAGTGCCCACGAGAATAAGGTGGATCTTGTACATAATCCATCACCATACACCGGAGAAAGTGTTACCAAAAAATCTATTGCCTAACAAAAAAATAAAAATAAAATAACACAAAATACCTAAATGCAAACAAGCCATTGGACAACATTACTTAGACTATAAAGAAACAATATCCATGTGCCATGGATAAATGAAATTAAATAGCCTCCGTACGGACAATAAGGAAATGATTTTAATCAAAAAGTATGTTGATTAAAAAATAATACGAGAACAATACAAGTGCTAGTTATTAAAAATAATGCATTAAAATTTTTGAAAAAATATTAAAAAATGTTAATATTACAGTAATAGTAAACATCTTTAATTACTGTTTGAAATAACATCATTGCTGTTTCAGATGCACGCGCTGAAACTGAAGAGACTGAACACCCGTAAACTGAAGGTTAATTAACTCAACGGAACACATCCGATATAAGATAATTCAGATATTTATACAGAATAAACAAAATATTACAACTTATATTTGCACAAAATCACGCACAGATGAACTTGAATTAAGTTACGTAGTCAGAATGTAGCTACTGTTGTGGATGCGTTCTTCCCGTAACAACACGCCGAAACACAGCAACTAAGCCCAAAGAATTCACAACGTTTTATTACAATAGTGTATACAATTATAATGTTATGTATATGACAGCCCCAATCATAGTTATTAATGTTTTGCGTTGTTTGAGAGCTTGTGCTGAAGCTAAAGATGATCATCAGTACAGTGAAGCGCTGCGGGTTATTTACCTCAACGAAACGCATCCTATATGAGATTAATCAGGTATTTATACTACATAAATTTAATATTAGGCCTACGACTTGTATCAAATGCACAAGTGAAGCTTGAAATAAGTTGTGTGCTTGTCAGAATGTTTAACTCACTTCCCACAACAACACGCTGAAACAACAACTAAACACATTGAATTCACAACGTTTTATTACAATAGTGTTCTCATTATAATGTTATGTAAATGACAGTCCCAGTAGTTATTAATGTTGTGCATTGCTGTTTGGCTGCCAGTGGTCCCTTAATTGAAGCCAACCATTTATTCCGCCGATCTAACTCCTTTGGGATCGAATAAAATTGTAGTTCGGGGTTTCTCTGACGACTGTTATTACAGCTAACAGCACAACATATCCCGGGTATATTGTAACCTTTGTGAACCTTCTGGGAGTGTTTCGTTGATCTTCCTCTGGTAGTTGTAGCTGCTGTGACCATAGACTGAAACAGATTGCGCAGCTGTGACCGGGCACAAAAATGGCGGCGATAAAGCACAGTGATGTCACATGGGCCTATGAATTCTCACCCGTAATTTTGAACCGGCTGTTTTTCATGTTTGTTCACTTTCTGCGGTTTTTGCTCTTCCTGCTCCGCATTGCGCAACAGCCCCTTCAGGGGCTTGGCCCTGTATCGCTGCTTGCGGCTATATTTAATTTTATTTCTGGTGTGAAAGGGCCTTTGTATTTGCCAAAATTATAACTTTTTTTTTATTTAAAAACAAACAAGCGAGCCCAGCCCAGGTGAGAAAATGTAGCCCAATGCAAAAATAACGTAATACTTTGCTTTCCATAAAAAGTAACTAAATCAATTAGTTAATTTTTTAAGGAGTAACGCAATATTGTAATGCATTACTTTTAAAAGTAGCTTTCCCCAACACTGCAAGTGATACAAAGATATAAGAAAGAGTTTTTCCTGTTTGGTATAATGTTTAATCTATCCATTTATTCCATTTTTTGCTGTCTTTCATTCCCAGGCATTAACTGTGGGAAGTAAGATATTTGCTCAAAGGTTGATTCTGTATGCTCAGGATAAGTGGAATAAGTTTGATGTTCTTGCCATCTCCCTCTTCATTGCTGGTTTGTGCTGCAGGTAATGGCCCTTGACAGGTAATGGCAAGTTTCCACAAAATACTAAACAGCAAAAACTGTTTTTAACATTGCTAATAATAATAAATGTTTTTTGAGCAGCAAATCAGCATATTAGAATGATTTCTGAAGGATCATGTGACACTGAAGACTGGAGTAATGATGCTGAAAATTCAGCTTTGATCACAGGAATAAATAACATTTTAAAATATATTTAAAATAGTAAAGTTATTTTCAGTTGTAATTAATAATATTTCACAATTTCAGTATTTAAATATTTCAAAAGTATTGCAGGTTTGTAACAAGCTGAGGTGTCACAAGCCGCTATCATTTACTAAATATTCATCATACCTGTCAGCATTCTACAACATTTTTGTGTAATAATCTGTATATATATGTGCCTTTGTGTCTGTCCCAGGATGTTCAGTTGGTCGTACAACATGGGACGTGGTATACTGTGTATGGACTACATGGTCTTCACGCTACGACTCATTCACATTTTCGCTATTCACAGACAGCTGGGTCCCCAAATCATCATACTTGGCAAAATGGTGAGACAAACAGAAAAAACGTCTAGGTTCAGTGCAAATTAAGATTTTAATTTGAACCCTCCCTCAAATCGAACACTGGTTCTGCCTTGAGAAGTAGAAAGATGATTTAGATTTTTATATTATTTTATATTAGGCTATAGACTGTAGATTATAGGGATAGTTCACCCAAAAATGAAAATGTCATTATTTACTCACTCTCAAGTTGTTCCAAACCTGTATGAATTTCTTTCTTCTGCTGAACACAAAAGAAGGTATTTTGAAGAATATGGGTAACCAAACAGTTGATTGGCCCCATTGACTAAAAAAAAAAAAATACTATGGAAATAAGAGAATTTGAACCAACCCAAACAGATCTCGCCCCCATTGACTACAGTAGGAACTTTTTTTTTTTTTTTTTTTTAATGGTAGTCAGTGGGGGTCGAGATCTGCTTGGTTACTGACATTCTTCCAAATATCTTTTGTGTTCAGAAGAACAAAGAAACTCATACAGGTTTAGAACAACTTGAGGGTGAGTAAATGATGACAGAATTTTCATTTTTGGGTGAACTATCCCTTTAATATATAAAGTGTTACCATGATTTTTGTTTGATATTAGGAATTGAGGGACAAATGAAATTATGTTCTGTAGTAATTGACATCATGCTCTCAATAGAGTTTGATTTGTTTTGAACCTGAGAATGGGTTCATTGATAATTAATTCTGTTCAGTAAATAAAGGACTTCTCTAGATACTAAAATACCATTGTGTGTCGACCATAGTAAATAAAACTAAAAAAATAAAATAAAACATTTCAGTACTTGAATACTGAATACTGGAGACCATTATATATACTAAATCACTCCTCTTTCTATTTTCTATGAATGTTTTTGAACCACAGATAAAGGATGCGTTCTTCTTCTTATTCTTTCTGGCGGTGTTTCTGGTCGCGTATGGAGTGGCCAATCAAGCGCTACTATATACATACGATCCAAGCCCTGATAGAGCGTTTCGACGAGTATTGTACAGACCATATTTGCATATATTTGGACATATTCCTGTGGAAGAAATTGACAGTATGCTCACTTCTGATTTACATTTCACTTGACAATTAATATTTTGCAAGTTTTTGTTAGCATCCACTGACTATATTGTATATTTGTGTGTGTGTTAAGCTGGCGAGTATTGGGATCGGGACTGCACAGATAATCTGACATTGATTGATGAAGGGAAAGAGCCATGTAGAGACACCAGCCACAACTGGCTTGTGGTCATTTTGCTGGTCATCTTCCTACTGGTCACCAACATCCTACTTGTCAACCTGCTCATCGCCACATTCAGGTATTCTTTTTCTGTTCATCCATCCATCTGGTGTATGTAGCCATCAAATGATCCATCCATCCATGTATTTCTCTTCTCCTTGTGTCTGTTTGTGCAGCTATACCTTCTCTAAGGTTCAGGAGCACAGTGACACATACTGGAAGTTTCAGCGGTTTAATCTAATAGTGGAGTATCATTCTCGTCCAAATCTCGCTCCACCCTTCATCATCCTATCCCACATCAACCTTTTTATCAAAAGAAACTTCTGCAAAGTGCCATCCATCAAAATCCATCATTTTGGTAAATTATAGTAAACATTTTGGTAAATTTGGTATATTAGGGTGTGCTCACAATTGTAGTTTGGTTCTCTTGGTTCTTTTGGTCCGGACCAAAAAAGAAAATGATACATTTAGCCCTGGTTTGCTCACACTGTCATTTTTAAGACCGAACCTAAAGATACAAAAAAGGGGCATTTATGTTGTTTATTTTGCATCAAAACAACACCAGGAATTCCTCCATCACACACGAATGAAAATCTGCTGCAAGAAGATGCGGTTCTGACACCTGTACCGAACTGTAATATGGGATAACATTGCGACTATGGCGAAAAAAACCAGGAATGCTTGAGCATTCTGTCCTATTTAGGATAGGTGATGTTATCTTGTGACATCACGTTCTGTTTTTGGTTCATTTTAGGGCTGCCCTCTACTAAGATTTTTCTAGTCGACAAGTAGTTGTTCATTTAAGTGATTAGTCAACTAATCGCACATGTATATTAATAAGCCATTTAAATCATAATAATGAGCCTTTAATTGCCTATATATAATACATTGCCTAATCAGCTCTCAAGCGCCCACATAAAGCTTGCAGCAGCGCAACGGCAAAAGTAATGATTATAAATGTCGTGTAAAAACGGCAAGGAGACTGTCTAAACATTTTAATAATTTATTGATAATGTTTTCTGTGTTGAGTTTCTGTGCTGAGTTAGTCGTCATCGCAGTAGTGGACTTGCCTATACGCACGTTTAATATGGACATAATCTGAGAATATTTGTTTTCCACTTGAATTAGTTGACAGTCGCTTGACATTTCAAGCTTTCTATAGGTATATTTCTCATGTCTGTGAGGCAAATATACACTGACTTTTGGTTTATTTTTTGATGCGCTCAAGTTCACAGAGACCGAGACGGCAGAAAGCGCATCCTGTTTGTTTTCTTTATTTTACAAAGAAACAACGTTTTCTTGTTATTGTGAGTTTACACAAATAAAAGTACAGTTACAGTTTCGAATAATGTATTACTCTTACCAAAAATTGAGTATTTTAAGTTGTTTCCGCTGTTATCAGAAAAAGAAATTGCAAGTGATCGCGCCGGCGCCTCCATGTCTTGCAGTAAGCAAGCTATACTTTAGCTTCCACACTCCACACAATCACTTGGATATGTGCCTATGATAGCGCACAATTATCTATGTTAACGTTAGAGCGAGCAGCCATGTAAAGTTGTTAGTACTTACATGTTTCAAATGATAAGCCATATTCGAGGTCGATGGATGATAGGTGAACGTTTAGATTTCCTGCCTGACATACTGTATTTACCACAAGGACCCCTGTTAACGATCCGTCCCTCACGGACTGCATGCTTGTTTGTTTTTTTTCTTCTTCTGCGACTAACTGACTAATAAAATTTTTGGTCTACTAAGCCTCTTCTAGTCGACTAACGATTAGTTATATTAGGGGGCAGGGCAGCCCTAGTTTGTTTATATATCTTTATATCTTATATATCACACCCTTAGAAAATTATTATAGTTTAAAAAAGAGATTTGCTGAAGATGAAATATGACAATGTAAAATTTGTGTGCATTTGTCTTTTATAATAGCCATTCAATTAAATGATAGAGAAGCTAACAAGCTGGTGAAATGGGAGAACTTGCAGAAGGAGAACTTCCTGGCTGTGGAGAGCAAAAAACAAAGAGGGACCGACTCTGAGAGGCTGAAATGCACGAGTGCTAAGTGAGTCAAACTTGCATGAAAAATAACATTTTCCTCCTTTTGAAATAAAGTTCAGTGTTACCGTACCAGTCAATAGTTTGGAAACATAACTATTTGTAATGTTTTTGAAAAGTCTGAATTAATTTAAGCCTGAATTTATTTGATTATATTGTGAAGTATTATTACAATTTAAAATAATGGTTTTCTATTTTAATATCTTTTTAAAATATATTTTATTTCTGTCATGCAAAGCTGAATTTTCATCATCATTACTCCAGTCTTCTGTGTCACATGATCCTTTAGAAATTTCACTCTGGTGTGCGGCATTTCTAGACATCCCTTCTAGACACAACCGAAAAAAATGAGAGACCTATGCTGTGTCCGAAATCGCCCCCTATACCCTCATTCACTATTTCCTACATTACTCCACTAATATAGTCCACTTGAAGGAGTGAATGAAACGAGTGAGTGAATTCGGACACTGACACTGCGTTTACACTGGCACAAAAAATCCAATTTTTTGCTCACATCTGACACAGATCGGAATTTGTTGCACACGTGTGAACACAAAAATCCGCACAAGATCCGATTTTTTTCGCATCCGCCACTTCCAAATGTGGTTTTAAATCAGATACATATTCGATCTCTGGACATGCAACCTACGTCTAAACGCATATCCGATTTCCAAGCCACCACAAGGTGAGGGCGACATGTTTGCTCACTAAAAGGTAGCTTTTAATGTTGTATTATGAAGCAGATGTGCCTGTATGCACTTGCACTGAAAATTCGCAGCTTTATTATTGAGGCGGGAACTTTGTCTATCTATTTTTCCTAGAAAGAAATTGTGCGCGTACACACATTCAGCAGCTGAATATCAACCTCTGCCCGGCCCCGGTTAATTGAGGAGACCGCCATGTTTTTTTTTTTTTATAAGCCCGATTGGCTTAAGTAGTCGGTGGGTGGAGTCGACCTATTTGTGGATTTGTCTGCAGTCATGACGCTAGAACGGTTTCAGAATCCACAAATGCATGAGGCGATTCACAAATGCGCAGGAAGAGATCCACAAATGCATGCAGCGATCCACAAATGGACAGAAAGCAATTCACAAAGCGCAGAAAGCGCAGAGTTGTGAATTGTTATGTGGTTTGCAGGGGGTGCTCTTGTTTTCTCCGTGTGTTTTGGATTATGTTGCTGTGTCACTCTTGTCTGGATTATTTGCCTGCTCAAGGTTTGGAATGGATCTGTGACTTTGCCTTGTGTTAATAAACTGTGTGCATTTGGATTCGCCCTTGTCTCATCTTCATGCACCCGTTACAATGCTTTTAAAATGACAAAAAAAATTCTCATGGGGGAGGATGCCCCCAGATCACCCTACAACAATTTAGTTCATACACATGACATGTCACCTTTATCACCATGTTGGGTTTGCAGGTATGGTGTTTGTGACTTGACAATACACGTGTGCATGTTCATTGCAGAACGCGATTTATCATTCATGATCTCTCAACCACTTGTAAATCTGTGTAAATTTGTGTAAAATTGGCTAGTATTTAAAATTTCCTAGTATTTAATTTACCATTATTTACTGAACAAAACAATTTCAGTAGTTTCATGTTTTAGATTGTAGGTCGTCTTGTACACTGTCATGGACAAAGCTAACCAGCAAAACTTAATATTAAAAGCCTCCTAAATGTTACGTGTTTGCACCATATTGTAGTGAGACACCTTTCTTGCTGTATTGCTGTTTCAAATAGCCCACCATAATCTGTAGTCTGAGCCTGTCAAGGGCTAATGGCAATGGCAGATACGTTACTAGTTAGTTTCAAGGAAAATAATTGTTCATTGTCAGTAGTGTAGTGATCTATGAAGCTCTGTTCACACAGAAGTCACTTTCAAACCAAGCAGCTTTCTGTTGGTCAACGTGGCAATTTAATCTGTATGGGAAGCTTTTTTGCACTCACATGAATTTTCTTATAAACGCACATTCCTAATAAAATGACTGGATTTCTCCCACAAAACTGTCAACAGACAAAATGTGATTATAAACCTTATTTTACCTCAGATTAATGCATAATGTTGATGTTTTGTGCATGTTTCAGGGTGGATGGTGTCCTCAAACAGGTCAGAGATGTTGACCGCAGGCTGCAAGCACTAGAAGCAGAAGTAAAGACACAGGTAAAGACACATATCTGTATTGCACTGTATAGACTGTCAGGCTGTTGTTCAAAAGATGAATATTCCTCTATATGCAGATGGAGTTCTGTACATCTTCTCTTCAGTGGATTATGGAAACTCTGTCTCAAAGCAGTACAGCGAAGGGCACTAAAGCACACCCTACACGCAAAGGTACACCTGCAGTACATATAGTTTAACTGTGTTTCTCAACTGGTGGGTCACAACCCAAAAATAATAGTGTCCAGGATAACATGTAAAAAAATAATAAATGGTCATTTAAATCAGGGGCTCTCAAGCTTTTTTGTCAGTCAAACCACTTAGATACTTTACTTTAAGAACCCTAAGAGATTTTAAGTTAATATTTCAGTAATTTAACAACACATTCTCATGTTTACGGTTCTCTGATGTCAGTTAATGGTCACATGATATGCCAGTAAAAAGATCAATTAGATAAGATATATCTTTTTTTTGAAGTGTTTTATTTGGATTGTTTTAAATTCTTAATGTGATTTTTAGTGATTTTTTTTCTGTTTGTGCTGTGATTTGGTTTGCCATTTGAACTGTTATTATTAACAGTTTTAACTCTAATAATAAATGTGATAATATTAATATTTATTTTACACAGTTAATACTAATAATACTAATATTTTATAATACTATATAATATTTTGATTTGAACTGTTATTATTATTAGTTTTAACTCTAATAAAAAATGAATGAAATATTACTTTTGTAAATTACTATTGTACTGTAAAATAAAAAAAAATGATAATATTATTTTTTTATTAAAGTTATAAAAAGTTTAAAGTTGTAATACTAATATGCATGTCTCAAATGCCAACTGTAACTAATAATGCATAGTCAGGATAGCATCATAAATACATTTGTTAGCTTTTAAAATGAAGGATGTGTTTTTTGGTGTCTAATCAAACCAGTTCAGAACCTCAGCTTTAGTGGATGTATTTGCCATTGCGTGACAATTAGCAATTTTTCAACATGTACTGATGTTCTGTACTTTTTTTCATCAGTTGTTGTTTCAGCCTCCCTTGACCTTGAGAAATGAAAGAGCCTTCTCTTCTGTATTCGTCTTCTGTCTCTCACTCTCACGGACACATGCAGCAAGAAGCTGCAGAGAGCCAGTGAAAGGAGGGGCGATGACTTGTCAAAAAACTACCCTTATTGTTCTGGTTTCCAATTTTAAATGGGTCATCCTGGCCTTTTCAAGGTTCATCCTGCTCTTTTGACTTTAGTACTCCCAAATGACCTGTCCTTGTTTTCCATGTGATTGTAGGAATGACTGGAGTAAGAGAACAGGGCACAGAATGTCCTTGAACTTACTGTACACTGAAAGGTCAGTTATGTCATGTTACATTCATAGATCGATCAAATAACAGTTTTATGGTCAGTAAATCTGGTTATTTTTTTTTAAAGGTCAAGGTGATTGTATTCATAAAATCTGAATTTATAGAGCTATAACATTATTTAGGAGAAAGCGACATGGCTTAAAAGCTGTTATTATACATTATAACTTCTGCATACAACATTTTATGCCTTATTGGTTTTGAACAAAAAACCCTGAACACTTCACATTTATTGATTATGTAATCATGGCAAACAATGTTACAGTACATCAAATAAGCCTAATGTTCAAAAGGGTAATTTAAAAAAAAAAATCTTACTATATTATTTGACAAACCAAACAAACATCAATAATTGAGTGTTTTTACACTCAAACATGAAACTGAATGACGCAGTGAATGTTTACATTTTAAATATAGCAAAATATTTTTCACTTTTTCATAAGATCAAATGTAAATACACGCTGTAACGATGTTCTTGAACTTTGCATGTTTTTTTGTTTTTTTTGGATATTTATATCATTACATTTTGTGATGGCATTTCATTAAGAGTTCTTCATTATCTTTTTTTATGATATTGTATTTTGCCTGTTGTTTTTGTATTAGACTACATTTTAATATATGTTCTGAAACCATATCATCTAATAACTATTTAAAAGACTGTAACCGTAACTATTTAAGGGATTGTAATGTTTTGGCAACCTCAGCAGACAGAGATGAGATTAATAGATTGTGTGTCCAAGTTTGCCTCTCGGATTTCAGGGGCAACAAAGATCCTTCACTATGTCCTCTCTACCCTAATCCTCACCCCTTCAAAACAAATTAAAACCAGCTAAAAGAATCCCAATGTACTCTCTGGACTTGTACACCCCACTATGTTTTCTTGAAAGTGTAATCTATTAAATGTGATCTACAAATCATCCAAAGACTATTAAAGTGTCTGTATTTAACATGAGTTCTTCTTTTATTAATTTGTAGGGCTTGTTTTGTGTTTTATGTAGGATTTGGCGAATCAGGCCAACAAGAAACAATTATTACTTCTTTTTTATGCATATGTGTAATTAAAAATGTCTACATTATAAAACTGGGCCTGTATTTATCAAGTTTCTCAAAGTGCCATCTTAGTCTTAAGTACTGAGAATTCATGAAATTTACTCAAATTTCTTAAAGCTAAGAATCACTCTTACTCTCCCAGTTATTTAAGACAGCTCGAGAGGTCTCTCAAGTATGGAAGCTTAAGTGTTGCAATATTCAATTTGAAATGTAATATGTAAAATGGTAATGCATTTCTGTATTTAAATTTACATTTTCCATATATGTGTAACGTTGGAGCAAAATGATCATTAAAATTCAATAATATAATTTACATTTGCTATTTCCTACACTAGTTTTAACATATAATTTAAACATATTTTAATGCTTTATAAGTTGCAATTAAAATGAAAATGTATTGCAGAAATGGTTATATATGTTTGACATGTTCAAGCAAAATTTGTAGCAAAATGATCATTTAAATGTTATTTTTCTTAATTGCATTTGCACTCACAGTTAAGACACTTGCGATTGCATTTTCATTAAATGTCCCGCAATGAATGTAGCATATGGAATTATATTCCGGACTTTATTCAAACGGAATTGCAAATTGTATTACATTACTTTTGCGAGTATGACTCTCACTCGTCTTGTGAATGAGCATAACTTGCACGCAGCCACTTCAAAACTGTTCACAAGCTTTTATGGGTTTGATTTTGGTTGTTATTTGTTGAAATAAAAAAATACAGTGTGTTGGTGTCTGTCATAGACTGTAAAAAAGGGTGTCTGTCTGCTGAATGCCCCTCCGATTCTCCTCCGTGGCCATATGGGAAAGTGAATATTTACAAAGAAAACATTAAAACTACAGTTACATTTACACCGTTCCAACAAAGAAATGAATCGACTTCTGTCAGCTTGTTGAACACATTTATTTATTTTTATTTATTATTTTTCTAACACATGATGGCTGAAGCACTGTTCTCACGGTAACCAGATCAACATTGTGAACGGAATTCTACAAAACGTAAGTGAAAACACCAAATGATCATGCAGTAAGATAAAATAGTTTCTCTTCCCTGCAAACGATAGCATGAAGAATGTGAATATTTAACCAAGTCAAAAACAAAAAAAGGTAAGGTGTCCATATTCATTTCAGTATCAGCAGACACAAAGCGCTATAAAAGGTGACAACTTTTAAAGTTAAAAACCGATATAAGTTACGTAAACGATAAAAGCTCCTTGTGGTTTCTCGGTTTGATAGATTTGAGCAGCCATAAACGACGCAAAATATAGGAATTTTGAGTTTGTGATAGGATTCCTATAGAAAAATCATTCCCTGCCCTCCAGCCGCATTTCGCGCTGCAGCAATGACGTCATGTGCCTCCTTATGCTGTCATACACCTTCCCTATTCAACTTACGGAAAAAACGGAACTGTTTCAACTCACGGAACTTCGTTCCGTAAGTTGAATAGGGTATTCCGTATTTTCCATATTCCGTATTTTTGAAGAATACGGAAGCGTCTGGCGGAAGCACTTGCTCATTTGTGTTTATAAAGCATATACATTTTTTTTTTTTTGAAAATGACCGATCGTTTCGCTAGATAAGACCCTTATTCTTGAAGCTGCACTGAAACTAATTTTGACCTTCAACCGTTTGGGGCCAATTGAAGTCCACTATTCATAGTTTTCAGTCACGTGATTGTCACAAAGTGGGCCGGTTGCACCAGCTGTGCGTAAGTTACAACGTAGCCTAGTTTTGACGTAAATGGGCACAAAGTTACAACTTACGCACTACTAAATATTTTTGTGTTGCACCATTAAACTTAGTTGAAGCGTAACTCTACGTGTACACTAAATATTTACGGAAGCCTCCTATCAGGAGTAACGGTTGGAATAAAATAGCAGACTGACAGAACTGCATCAATAAGCTCTTGTTTTACCTGACAGACTTCATTCTTTACACATATATGATGCTGCTGACATTTACACTCTCTTACATTTTAAGAAAGAGAACATTATGTGAAAAGATTACTTTGTTAGCCACTCTTCAACACGAACCCGTCCTAATCGCTGTGCGCATCGGTCCCATCACTCCGTGTTGTGCATGTCAAATAAAATCAGTCATAGCCTAATCAATAAATGTCATTTCTTATGTTTTTTTGTATCAGTATTTATTTATTGATCCTTATTAATTTCGTTTCAAATACAATTTCTGAATGTTATTTACATATAAAAACATTCATGATTAAGTAGTAGGCTATTATATTTAATGGAAACTTATTTTTACTGTTAGCTACGTGAGGCAAAATAAGTCGGAATGAAGGATAAACTGAAATTCACGGAATTTCAACAACTTCTGCTCATGTATTTGAAGGATTACTGGGAGTAAACGTCATATTATGCGACTACGCATTACTTTACGGAGACCTTACGAGCTACTAGCTATGTTCTGCCTTAAGAACAAATGGTGCAACCGAATAAAGTCCAGAGTTAGTTCCAAACTAGCTAGTAGGCTAGTTACTAAGCCACTAGTGTGGACTTTACGTTCCAATTTAAGAAAGAACTTACGAACGGCTGGTGCAACCCTACCCAGGGTAAAACAGCCATGTAACTGCAGTACAAGCCTGTCAATTTTCCATCATAAAAACAAAAATATGTGAACAAGATGCAAGTTTTGGGCACTTGTGATTCATATACAGCACCTGCAGTGATTTCAATCACTAAAAACAGCGGGACGATTTTTTAAAAAGCTAACATGAAAAACACTAGGGTGGGTAAGCGACAAGAATACTTTTTGTGCGCCAAAAAAACAAAATAAAGACTTTTCAACAATATCTATATGGGCCGATTTCAAAACACCGCTTCAGAGCTTTACGAATCGAATCAGTGAATCGGAGCGGCAAAGTCACGTGATTTCAGCAGTTTAGCCGTTTGATAGGAGATCCGAATCACTAATTCGAAACAAAAGATTCATAAAGCTCAGAAGCTTCATGAAGCAGCGTTTTGAAATCGGCCCATCACTAGATATTGTTGAAAAGTCGTTATTTTGTTTTTTTGGCGCACAAAAAGTATTCTTGTCGCTTTATAATATTAAGATAGAACCACTGAACTCACATGAGCTGTTTCAAATATGTTTTTAGTACCTTTATGGACCTTGAGGTCTTACGAAGGTCTTACGGGTGTAGAACGACATGAGGGTGAGTAGGCTAATAAATGACATTATTTTCATTTTTGGGTGAACTAACCCTTTAATGTACTAAAACAGTGATATTAAAAGATCAAATTCAGTTTAACCCTTTTTGATGATGCATACTATATACAGGCGAGCAGATGATCCCTGAATATGAACGCAACACGAAAAAACGCTTAACGAGAAACCTCGTGTTGCATTAATATAGTGTTCAGTTGTTTGCCTGTACAAAGTATGCATAATCAATAAGGTGTATATTGAATTTGGTCTTTTAATATAACTGTCTTACTACATTAGATCTTACTACAAACCTGGTAAAAATGACTGGCGAGCAATGAAGGAAAGCCTTGTTTTGCCCGCCGGGGGGCGTTCCCCTCGGGGCGTGACGTCACGTGAAAACTATCATCCTGGAATGTTTTCATCAAAAACCTTAATTTCTTTTCGACTGAAGAGAGAAGGACATGGACATCTTGGATGACATGGGGGTGAGTAAATTATCAGGACATTTTTATTTGAAAGTGGACTAATCTTTTAATCTGAGAGGCTGCTTTGTTCTTTGTCGATCAGGTATGTTTTCTGTTTTATTTCGTTTTTTTAATTTTTAATTCTTTGTCGATCAGAATAAAAAGATACAGTGAATTTGCCTCCTGCTGTCCCGTGTCTGTCTCCACAACGCTACACAACGCATCGCGCTGGGCATACGCGAGCCACCGGTTACATATATTATTATGCACTATCGATCGCCACTTAGACTAAATTAATGCAGAATCATTATCGCGTTTTGGTGATTCCCTAGTTATTTTTTGTTATTGGCGTTTTAATCAGGCTAGGCTACTTGTCCGGTCGGTAATGTTTTACTCCTATAGTGCTAACAACTTGTACAGAACATCCACGTTCTTGGAAGAGAATTGGAATCAAATTATTTACCCGATTTTATATAACATAAATAACACCAAATTTGCTGTTTTTGGCACAGTTGGTAGACAAAAAACAATGCCTTCAAAAAAAAAAAAAAGAAGACCAAGACATAGCGAAGGCTGCTAAAGGCCATTCATCATTGCAAACATTAATTCAAAACTCCAGCACAGAGGCTGACATTTTTTTCGGGAATCCCACGGGATGGGAAACAAAATCACTATTAATCACGTGACTGGGACGGGACGGGAAAAAATGTTAGCGGGAGTGGGCGGGACCGGGAATCGTAATAACAATACACAAATATAGTTTATATAAATAACTATATATTTTAATTTTGAACTCAATTCTAGTTGCCCTGTCTTTTTATGCTCTTCTGTTTGCTTTGTTGTGGGTAGGGATAGGTACCGAAACATTAAATGGGACCCGTGGCTAAATTATGGTGTATCAATAAGCTTACATCGATAAACTCGATTAGCTTGACGTAACGGTTCTGCTGTCGGTACTGGAGAAATTATGAAAATACACATACATTTATTATTGCTATATAGACATTATCTTGCCATGATATTTGTCTATGAAGCATTTTTGCCATTTGCAATCCAGAAGATAGATCGCGCTCACGCAGAGGAGCTACAGCGCGCGCACAACATTAAAGCCCTGTTTAATTGTGACGACGGATGAGAGAACTAAACATTTAAACGTCTGCTTACACTTTAGGCCTGTGATATTTAGCTAATTTTATTTTTGATTTCGGTTTGGCTTCCAAGGATCATCAGAAAGAAGATATCTGTGGTAAAACTATTAAACTAGCCGCATTTCGTCTAGCACAACCTCCTTCCCTCACAGCAGTGCGCATTCGTTCCTCCATAAACCCAAACTTAACGTCAGAATTAGCTCAACCGGTGATTGTTGTAAAATGCAGTCTTTACTGTTGCTAAATTGCGGGACATGTTTGATAATTATTATCAACGTTTTAAAACGTTGAAAGCACAATAATCCGCGCAAGAGACGCTGTTCCCCATGCTGAATTGTGTGTGCGCGCTCCAAAACGGATCGTATGAATTACACTTTGGGCTTCGGGTGCACGTCCAAACGATCAAATACACACACACAAAAATTCTAAATACAGAAGAGAGATCGCCAAAAAAAATATTACGGCCAAAAAACACAAAACTGGAGAGGGAGGGAATGGGAGTCAATTTTCTGGGATTGGGACGGGATGGGATTTTCCCCCAGTTTTTTCGTGGGATTGGGATGCGGGATATTTTTTTGTGGGAGTGGGACTGTCTGAGACTGATACAGTTATCTAGAAATATATGAGAAATATTTTTTATTTTACTGAAATCCTACTGATATATCATTTAGAAAATAATTTGGAACACAATGTATAGATTCAAATCAGCCAAGTCAGACAGTCACAGGTGGCTGAGAGTAAAGGAATATGCTAGAAATATGTGTGTGATTTGTTTTTGCCTTCCACTTCACCTACAGGACGGTGAAGACGTTTCTCTGAATACGTTTGGTGTTCTTCACAGTGCCATCTTTTGGTGAACAGAGGAACTACAGAAATCATTCACTTGTAGGCCTGTCTATTTGACTGACCAGATTTAAATATAGTGATCAAATATCAACAGAAAACATGTTAAAAGTGTTCAAATTATCCCTGCTCTCCCCCACTTATATTATATCATATCTTAAATGTTGAAGCCCATGATTCACATTTGTCTTCTCTCTCTGCAGAAGGCGAGCAGCTCAGAGAGGCTGTCAGCTTGGAACATGTCAGGTACACAACCTGGCCAGCAAGTTATACCGAATGGGTCAGAGTGCTGGAAAAGACGAATCCAAAAAGGCAAATGACCCAACAGGATATGGACGCTAGAATATACATCCCAGACGAGCTTCTGCTCATTCATCAAAGGACAGAATGAATTTGACTGGTACTGCTCAGGATATGACTAATATATATATATATATATATATATAAGAGTTTAAATAAGTTAACTATTCTATATTATATTAACTAATTAACTCTGTCTTTGATAGACGTTGTTTAGGCTGCTTATTGTATAAAAGTTGTATGCTATTTAAAAATTGTATATAAAGATGACAAAAGTACTAAAATGAATAAATAACAGGCAGAAACGACTTTATGGTTTATAATTTGTGTTGTACAACATGGTGTAGCATCCTTTGGCATATTTATTTTGCTCTTGTGAATATGGAGGGTAAAATGGGGCTTTATACTAAAGGAAAATATGCCAAAATTTTGAGAACCAAAATATTTGACAATCAAAAAAAATATATGTCTAAATATTGCGATATTCAGTAAAAATTAATATTTTTTGATCATTAAATATTTTGGTACTCAAAATATTTGGCATATTTGAATAAAAATAAACAATAAATAATAAAAATAGAATAGAATAGAATAGAAATAAATTAAAAATAGGTGATGAGGGGGACCTTTTATCTTACATTTAGGGTAAAATGTCTTTCAGCATGGAGCAAAAGCAGTGTTACTGCTTAATTGTAATTTAATAGCTATTTAATGTATATTTAATATGCAATATTTAATTTAAAATAATTTGTAATTTAATATCTAAAATATATATTTATTACATATTAATAAAAGAACAAGATAGGCTACCACCAGATCAAAATAGAATTTATAGTCAAACCAAAATTTATTCAGACACCTTGAACATTTCATTCATTAATACAGTTTATTCACTATAGTTTAAAAAAATGGTAATAAAATATGACAAGATCTCAGAGTTAAACTGTGTCAGAAAAGAAAAAAAAATCTTAAATATGTCAGATAACACTTAAGCAAAACATGGTCAGGTCAAAGTGTCTGAATAATTTTTGGTCCCAAATTTTTATCAGTTTTACTGGTAGTCCACTGTATAAAGAATTTTTGGGTATAATATGTCACAGTTTACTTTATTTTGCTATCCTCACTTACATAAATGAACTATAGTGTCCTGACCCACTAGTAAAAATATATATTAAAAAAAAAAAAATGTTAAAATAAAAATTTTTGGTTTGACTGTAGTTCCGTAGTACAATAAATCGTGATTAGGATAAATTGGGACACTTTTTGCCATTGAGATAATTAGGAAAAATTATCTCTAATATAATGAGCAAATATAACAACTATAATCTGGTATTTTGTTGACGGTGCTTTTTGGAACAACCTACCTAAACAATTCCTTTGTGTAGCGAACAATAAACCGGATTTTGATTCAAGTAAGCAATGATCATTATCTCTCGTCTCAAAGCTACGGTCTAGACTTTTTCCCCACACACGCTCTCGCGCCTCTTCCAACCTCTCCTCTGTAGCCACACCCTGCGCGCGCTGGTTACACCTGCTTTCTCAGGTAACCCGACAGGCTTGAGAGTTCCCGGACTTCCTCGTTCATGGACGTTACGCGCTGCTGCAGAGCGCTTTGAAGTGGGACTTCCTACAAACAGCGACTTCGTAAAGTCCATAAACAAACCAAGATGAATGAAAAGGACATTGAACATGGTGGAGTGGCCGTGATGCCGAAAACAGATCTGGTAGGTCTGTTAGAAAGCTACAACAGAAGCAGCTCTTGATTTTGTATCGTTACAAACACGCTTCAGATGTTTGTTGGTCATATATTATGTTCTTAAAGACCTACTGCATGCACTCAGTATCGTTTCGATTTAATGTTGGCTATGAGCAGGACTGCTGGGAGTTTCTTCAAACAACATACCATGGGTTAAAACAAGACTGTGCACGTGTGTTTGTCATGTGCTGCTTCTATCGTGTTGTTAGTGGTCACACTTATAACTACAGTGTTCATGTTACAGTGCAATTTGTTGTCCTTTTTTTTTTTTTTTAAGGACAACAAGTATTTTATGGAAGTTATTTGTGTTGTGCTTTATATTAAAGGGAGTTTTAATATTAACCCCCCTAGTTTACACATATAGCTAGGTCAAATATGTATATATGTTTCCATATATATGTAAAGTGACATAAGCTGTAAAATGTAGATGTAAAAAAGAAACGGTAAAAAATGGTTATTTTGTAATTTAATGGGATTTCAGAGTTTAATTTCCATTTTCTACGTCAGTATTAAATTCAAATCAATGTAATCAATCCATAAAAGAACAAAATACCACCATTACATTCATTCAAATAAATGTAATCTTAGCAGTTTGAATTGTATAGTGTAGTTTTAAATATTGTCTTCATGTCCAGATGTATATATCTAAGAAAGTACATAATTTGCGTAATTTGCAGGCAGATGCTTTTAGTGATTTACGGTCACCTTGGAGCAACATGAGGTTAATCTAAACTGTCATTAAATTATCATTTCAGTCAAAGTTGGATTAAATTTCTTAGTTAGAAGAAGAGTGTGAGTGTTTTTAGTGGGTGTACCAAACAATGTAATGGGGAAATTAAACACAAAGCCGACAAATTATGATCTAAATAAGTGATGAGGCACTGTAAAGGGTAAACTGGTCTGTCTTGCTTTCCTGATGAAAGGGATGGGTGGGGATCTAATGATGAAATTACAAGAGGTGTTGGGGTAAAGTGAGCCATATACCCTACCTTTGTGATTGATTCTCATTCTGACCTTCCTTGAGCAAAAGCATTAGATAAGATTGTTACAAGTTGCACTCAGTATTTTATCTTCAATAGATCACATGATCAGCTTAATATACTAGCTTTATCTTGCTAACTTGTTGACAGTGTCACTGTAAGTCCCAGACCACTGTTATACAGTAGCTATCATGTTTTTAGTGCATTAATGAAAAGTTATTTCTGTTATTGATTTTAGAGCTGGATTCCAAATTTGTTTAAAAAGAGAGTGTGCACAACATTTGTGGAGGACTCTTTCAGGTAAGATGTCTGACTTGGTGAGTATTCAGTATCTCTCGTGTTAGATTCCTTCTGTAGGACCGATCCTCCGTCTGTTGTTTTGTAGCAATGGCGGTCTGTGTCAGTGTGGGTCCACGCGAGACACGCACCCCTCAGGAACCCTGGGCGATAACTTCAGCACAGCCATCGTCAGTCACTGGGACAGCACACAGCACTCCTGCGAACAGCCCACAGATGCCTATGGAGAGCTGGAGTTCGCTGGGGCCGGCAAGAGACACAGCTATGTGAGTTCCTCTCCATTGTGGCTGAGCTGTTTGAGCTATAAATGTATATATTATCAAGGCCGTAACCATGTATTGAACATTGGGGAGGGGGCGGGTGTATTTTTATTTAAATAAACTAAATAAAGGATTAAAAAGGATTTAAGGGAATAAAGAAGAAATAAGAACACTAAAAGAAGTTCTAGGTCTAATTATAGTCTATAGATGTGAAGTAGTCCATTTAAACTCTTTGCAAATAATATTTTATTTAAAAATTTGCACACATTCACTCTTGTTTGTATGTCTAATACAGTATCTCACAGAAGTGAGTACACCCCTCACATTTTTGTAAATATTTTATTATAACTTTTCATGTGACAACACTGAAGAAATGATGCTTTACTACAATGTAAAGTAGTGAGTGTACAGCTTGTATAACAGTGTAAATTTACTGTTATTGTAAATAGCCATTAATGTCTAAACCGCTGGCCACAAAAGTGAATACACCCCTAAGTGAAAATGTCCAAATTGGGCCCAAAGTGTCAATATTTTGTGTGGCCACCATTATTTTCCAGCACTGCCTTAACCCTCTTGGGCATGGAGTTCACCAGAGCTTCACAGGTTGCCACTGGAGTCCTCTTCCACTCCTCCATGATGACATCACGGAGCTGGTGGATGTTAGAGACCTTGCGCTCCTCCACCTTCCGTTTGAGGATGCCCCACAGATGCTCAATAGGGTTTAGGTACCCTCAGCTTCTTTAGCAAGGCAGTGGTCGTCTTGGAGGTGTGTTTGGGGTCGTTATCATGTTGGAATACTGCCCTGCAGCCCAGTCTCCGAAGGGAGGGGATCATGCTCTGCTTCAGTATGTCACAGTACATGTTGGCATTCATGGTTCCCTCAATGAACTGTAGCTCCCCAGTGCCGGCAGCACTCATGCAGCCCCAGACCATGACACTCCCACCACCATGCTTGACTGTAGGCAAGACACACTTGTCTTTGTACTCCTCACCTGGTTGCCGCCACACACACTTGACACCATCTGAACCAAATAAGTTTATCTTGGTCTCATCAGACCACAGGACATGGTTCCAGTCATCCATGTCCGTAATCTGCTTGTCTTCAGCAAACTGTTTGCAGGCTTTCTTGTGCATCATCTTTAGAAGAGGCTTCCTTCTGGGACGACAGCCATGCAGACCAATTTGATGCAGTGTGCGGCGTATGGTCTGAGCACTGACAGGCTGACCCCCCACCCCTTCAACCTCTGCAGCAGTGCTGGCAGCACTCATAGGTCTATTTCCCAAACACAACCTCTGGATATGACGCTGAGCACGTGCACTCAACTTCTTTGGTCGACCATGGCGAGGCCTGTTCTGAGTGGAACCTGTCCTGTTAAACCGCTGTATGGTCTTGGCCACCGTGCTGCAGCTCAGTTTCAGGATCTTGGCAATCTTCTTTACGCCATCTTTATGTAGAGCAACAATTCTTTTTTTCAGATCCTCAGAGAGTTCTTTGCCATGAGGTGCCATGTTGAACTTCCAGTGACCAGTATGAGAGAGTGAGAGCGATAACACCAAATTTAACACACCTGCTCCCCATTCACACCTGAGACCTTGTAACACTAACGAGTCACATGACACCGGGGAGAGAAAATGGCTTATTGGGCCCAATTTGGACATTTTCACTTAGGGGTGTACTCACTTTTGTGGCCAGCGGTTTAGACATTAATGGCTGTGTGTTGAGTTATTTTGAGGGGACAGCAAATATACACTGTTATACAAGCTGTACACTCACTACTTTACATTGTAGCAAAGTGTCATTTCTTCAGTGTTGTCACATGAAAAGATATAATAAAATATTTACAAAAATGTGAGGGGTGTACTCACTTCTGTGAGATACTGTATGTCAAAAATGTAAAAAATGTCTCTTGTCTCGTCACATTCAGTTATGAATGACATCCTTTAAATGATAGCATATTTTCAATTCAAAATGGAGAAATTCCATAAAAAAGTTGAGTAGTTTGTATCACTGTATGTTACTGTGGATCGTTAAATATATCCATCATAAAACAGTTGTCCAATAATAAATGTTTAGCTACTTATATTTTACCACGCGCGCACTCTTTCATTGTAAAAACTAAAAGCGTCGCATTGGAATTCACACTCATCTTCACTGAACAGTAGGCTCCGCCTTCTTAGACCTGATTGGCTGTCATTTTGACATTGATGAGTGCTGTTAGACTGCTGAGGCAGACCAACCAAAAAATGCTACTTTGGGGGGGACAATTTGTCCATTTCCAATTATTGGGTGGGTGGGGGGGCTTGTCTCCCTCAATGCATATGGTGGTTACGGCCCTGGATATTATTGATCTGGATCACATGAAAAATAGAGATTTTACAGAATACACTTTGGTAAATAAGAACACTAACCTTTGGGGGGGAAAATTTGAACAAAAACAAAAAAAAAATCTTTCACTTAATATTAAAATGGTTTGTTCATTTTACTTTTTGTTTAGAATAATTAATATTAAATAATATTTTATGATGGAACGTTTGGGTGTCTGACAAGGGTAAAATAATAAAATCTTTACATAAAAAGCATTGTAAAAGAAGCAAAAATAATTATGGTAAAAAGTGTACAGTTTTAATTTGACCCTCATAAAACAATTCCTGTTTTGATCACACTCCCCTTCTCTTTAGAATTATTTGTTTTCACTTTTTGTTTGGAATAATTAATATTAAATGATTAAAAAATTAATATTTTCTGAGACGAGGGTAAAATAAAATCTTTATATAAAAAGCATTTTAAAAGCATAAAAATAAAAATAATCATGGTAAGTGGTGTACAGTTTTAATTTGGCCTTCATATAACACAAAATCTTTAATAAAAATCAACCCCTGGCACATAAAAAAATGACAGTACCTGGAAAAAACAACCATGTCACAAATTAGTAGTTTGTTTTTGTAATTTACATTTTTTTTTTTTTTTTTTTTTTTTTTTCACATTTGATTGCCGTTTTGTTCTAATAAACTTTATAATTATTGAAATTGCTCACGTTTTCACTTTTTGTTCAAAATAATTGATATTAAATAATTAAATATTTGATAATTAATTATTTTAGAACATTTTTGTCTGTGACAAGGGCAAAAAAAAAAATCTTTACAAACAAACAAAAAAGCGTTTGAAAAGCACCAACAATAATTGTTTGTTGGTGCTTTTCAAAAGCTTTTTTGTTTGTACAGTTTTAGGGGCCGTTTACACAACACCGTTTTCAACTAAAAACATAAAACTTTTTATGCAGTTTGGCCGTTCATTTACATGACCACAGTATTTTGGGGGCCTGAAAACGCAAACTTTTGAAAACAAGTTTCAAAGTGCAGGTTTTTGAAAACGTTACCGTTATTGTCTCTGTGTGAACTACAAAAACGCAAATTTGTGAAAGCGGTGACATCATGCGCATGCATATTACATGTTCAGTCTATAGTTGCGTAGTGTTTCTTTACAAAGTGACATTGCCAACTACTGGCCTGGCAGCGTAATACAGTGTTTTTAGTCGTTTTTGCGGATCCTTGTGAACGTGGATCGTTTTGATAATGGTGTCATCTGTATGTGTGAAAAAAGCAAAGGGAAAAACTTTTCCATCTTTAGTACATCATTGTCATGTAAACATACCTTAAATATGGTCTTCATATTACAAAAAAGGTTTTAATTAGCAATCCATCCCTGGGACATAAAAATTGCCCATAGTTGAAGAAACAACCATATTTAACAAATCAGTACCTTGTTTTTGTAACTTAAAGTTGCTTTTCACCTTTGATTCCTGTTTTTATCTCACTCCCCTTCTCTTTATCCCAGTTTTTGCGTCTCTCCAGCACCACAGATCCTTCCAAGGTCTTCAATATCATGAGAGAACACTGGAAACTGGCACATCCCAACCTGGTGGTGTCAGTGTTTGGTGGTGAGAAAAGGTCAGAGGTCAAGACCTGGGTCCGAGAGGTGCTGAGGCAGGGGCTGGTTAAAGCTGCACAGAGCACAGGTGTCTTCTTCTCTCCACACATATCTCATTGTTTTTCATACATTTCCATGCTATACAAAGCTTTCCATTATGTTACTTTCACAAATGTGTTAAAGTTGTAATATCTGAGTAGAACTTTTGATTTATTGCAGACTGTAATTTTTCAGCATAATTGCCCTCTTATTTGTGAAAAGATTTGCTAGGTTATGCCATGTGACTCTTTGTTTGTAAATGTCATGCCTGAAACGATCAGTGAGATACAGAAGTGCATGACCACAGTGGCTTGAGCAAACTTCAGCTATCATTGTGCCTTCTATTGTGAACAGTCAGGATGCAAGCAGTATGAATATGAATCATACATTCATTTTTAGACTAAATGCAAGTCATCAGAGCAGTTACCAGGACACATTCATGCAGGACTAATTATTTCATCAACCTGGTTTGTCAGGATATTTGCCTAGCAAGTTCTTCTCTGTGTGTATATAGCCCAAATTTTTTTTACATTTTACTAAAATAAAATAATGCACAATGCAATTTAAAGGGATAGTTCACCCAAAAATGAAAATTCTGTCATCATTTACTCACCCTTAAGTTGTTCCAAACCTGTACGAATTTCTTTCTTCTGTTGAACACAAAAGAAGATATTTTAAAGAATGTTGGCATCCAGTCAGTTGATGGTAGCCATTGACTTCCATAGTATTTTTTTCCTACTATGGAGGTCAGTGGCTACCGGCAACTGTCTGGTTACCAAAAAAAGTTAATTTTGGATGTGGCTTATGTATAGGAGCATGGATCATAAGCGGGGGGTTGAGGGAAGGCCTCGGCAGGTGTATAGGAGAAGCTGTGAGAGATTATGCCACCGCAACGTCTTCTGTCACTCTCAGTAAAGTGGTTCTCATTGGCATCGCTCCCTGGGGCCTGGTAAAAGATCACCAACAGCTCGTCAACCCTGAGGTAACACAACTTAAAAAAAATATACAGTCCTGGTCAGAATCATTGGCACCCTTGGTAAACATGTAAAAATAAATCTGCATTGTTAATCCTTTTGATGATTTATTTAAAAAAAAAAAAAAAAAAATTCCAAAATCGAACCTTTCATTGAAGTAAAACAATTGAAAATGTGAGGAAAATCTCATTGAAAAATGTTTTCTCCAAAACACATTAGCCACAATTATTGGCACCCTTTTATTCAATACTTTTTGCAACCTCGTTTTGCCAAGATAACAGCTCTGAGTCTTCACCTATAATGTCTGGTGAGGTTGAAGAACACCTGATGAGATCAGTGCCCAGTGACCCATTTTTTTGTGTTGATTTTAATGTTTGTTTTGGGTTATTGTCTTGATGGAAGATCCAACCATGGCCCCAGATTTCTAGCAGAGGCTGTCAGGTTTTGATTTTTTTTTTTCCAATCCATCATGTCATGTATCTCAACAAGATGTCCAAGACCTCTGGCAGAAAAATAGGCCCACAACATTAAAGATCCAGCAGTATATTTAATCATACAAATGAGGTACTTTTTTATCCCTCTGTGCACCAAACCCATCTCATGGGTTCACTGCCAAAAAGCTCTTTTAAAAAACGGTCCTGTTTGAAGTTCCAGTAGTGTCTGGCAACTGAATATGCTGGAGTTTGTTTTTGGATGAGAGCAAAAGATTTTTCTTGCAAAGAGTATTTTTCCTTTTCAAACAACTTGTAGTGACATTTTTTTTTTTTCCTGACCACAAGACTTAACTAATTTCTTTAATTCTCCAGCTATGATCCTTGGAAAGTCTTTGGTCACTCAAACTATCCTCCTCACTGTGTGTTAAGACAGACACGCATCCTTATCCAGGCAGATTCATACTGTAACAACATCTGTTGATTGGAACTTATTAAAGGGAAAGTTCACCCAAAAATTATCCCATAATTTACTCACCCTCAAGCTATCCTAGGTGTATATGACATTCTTCTTTTTAGCCAAACACAATTGAAGGATATTTTTTAATATAGCTCTGATTGTGTTTGGCTGAAAGAAGAAATTCATATACGCCTTGGATGGCTTGAGGGTGATTAAATTATGGGATAATTTTCATTTGTGGGTGAACTAACTCTTTAATTATTGACCTGATGGTGGAAATGGGAATTTCAATGCTTTAGCTATTTTCTTACAGCCACTTTTTTGTGAAGCTCAACAATCTTTTGCTTATTGTACGAGTTAGTTAATCACCGTTCCAAACTAATGCTCTGCTGCATTGTAACACACACACATACAGACAGTAGTGCGCACACAGAAACATTCAGTAGTGCAGAAATGTATTGTCAACACTGTGATTTATCAATAAAATAGCTTAGAACCTGAAAAGTTCTAGCATATATTTCTTATTAACTGAAACCCACAGCAGTTTCATGACTGAACTAGATATTCTTTGGTTTTACCCATTGTGATGGACGATTTATAGAAGTTGGCCTTTGTGCTTCCTCATATTTATACTCCTTATGGCTCGACAATTTCACTTTTTTGGTGTGCTAAAAACTGTAAATATGATATACTTCAGAGATATTTTACTCATAAGAATTTCTAGGTGTACCAATAATTGTAGCCAACATGTATTAGAGAAAAACAAACATTTATTTCATAATGTGATTTCCACCCCCACATTCATTAGTTTTACTTCAATAAAAGGTTAGATTTTTGTGAAATTTTTGAAAGATCAAAAGGATAAACCCTACAGATTTATTTTCACAGCCTTCTTTGGTCATATTTACCAGTAATTCTGACCTGGTTTGTACTGACAATTGTGCAAAACTAGCATACTACTATAAATATACTACTATATATTGTAGTAATAAATACTACTAGTATTTATCTTACATAAAAATATATATTTCCAAAAACGAATTCAGCACTATTGGAACATTGCTGAAAGTCAAGAACCAAAACTAACTGTTGTATAAAATATGTAAAAGTAAACAATTTTTATCAATGAATTGTTATTCATTGTAAAATGTGTTTAATATTTTTTTTTATGTTATTTTTAAATAAATTAGGAGGTTATTTTATATTATTCTAGAAATTTGAGTAATTTTTTTAAAATTATTAGCAGTACATTTAAATCATCTCACAAGTTGTGGTTGATATCTCCTCCACTTCTGTGTCTGTTCATTCATTATACTGCAGATGGAAGTCAAACACATTGCAGTTTGAGTTATGGTACCCAGGCAGTGTATATTGCATTTTTTGTAGTACTAGGCCACTTGGACATTTTATGCATACCAAAAAAAAAAAAAAGCATACTGTTCAGAGTCTACATGCTGTGTACTGCATAAATAGATATAAAAAGATAAACTAGCACTGCACATTGCATTTGCATATGGTTTACAGTCTTTCAGAACAACATTGTCTCTCTCTTTCTTTTAGGGAAGTTTCCCCGCAAAGTATTTTGTCAAAAACGCAGCGCGCGACTCTTGCTCTCTGGACAATAGCTACAAGGCTTTCCTTCTGGTGGATGATGGGACCATAGGGCGTAAAGGTGGTGAGGTCGGCTTCAGAGCCCGTTTGGAGGATTACATTTCACGGCAGCGCACAGGTACAAAATAAAATCCTGCTTTCAGGGCATTTTACATGCTTGAATGGCACTCTGGTCCCCTTAGGAATGGCCTGTAAACTTGATGTTCATGATAGAATGTTACTGATGTAGAGATGACTTTACATTGCTTGGTTTCATTGCAGTTGTTTCATTGAACAGGAGTGCAACATGTTAACTAGCAAATCCTTGGTTTGAACAAGAGAGGTTTAGATTTTTGGCCACATAATGGCCATTTTGGGTATTGCAAGCGAAGACAAAGCTTTAAAGGGTTAGCTTACCTAAAAAATGAAAATTCTGTCATTAATTACTCACCTTCATGTCGTTCCAAACTTGTAAGACCTTCGTTCATCTTCAGAACACAAATTAAGATATTTTTGATGAAATCTGAGAGTTTTTTTTTTTTATCTTCCATAGAAAGCAACGAAATTACCACATTCAAGGTCCAGAAAAGTAGTAAAGACATCGATAAAATAGACAACGTGACTACAGTGGTTCAACCTTAATGTTATGAAACAAGAATACTTTTTGTGCGTAAAAACAAAACAAAAATAACGACTTTATTCAACAATTTCCTCTCTACCCTGTCTTTCTTATACACAGTTTACACTGAAGACACATTGCAGAGCTTCCATGTTCTACGTCAGAACGCCGGTTCAGTATTGGCCGGCTCCTGCGTCAGCATTACACGCCAGGAAGTGCTGCACTGTGTCAACTGCGTAGGAGACTGACAGGATAGAGAAGAAATTGTTGAATAAAGTCGTTATTTTCGTTTTGTTTTTGCGCACAAAAAGTATTCTCGTCACTTCATAACATTAAGGTTGAACCACTGTAGTCATGTTGACTATTTTAACAATGTCTTTACTACTTCTCTGGACCTTGAAAGTGGTAATTTCGTTGGTTTCTATGGGAGATAAAAAACCTCTCAGATTTAATCAAAAATATCTTAATTTGTGTTCCGAAGATGAACGAAGGTCTTGTGGCTTTGGAACGACTTGAGGGTGAGTAATTAATGACAGAAATTTCATTTTTGGGTGAACTAAACCTTTAAAGGATTAGTTCACTTTTAAATGAAAATTACCCCAAGCTTTACTCACCCTCAAGCCATCCTAGGTGTATATGACTTTCTTCTTTATGATGAACACAATCGGAGATATATTAGTAAATATCCTGACGCATCCGAGCTTTATAATGGCAGTGAGCGATACCAACGAGTATGAGCTGAAGAAAGTGCCTCCAACCACATCCATCCATCATAAACGTACTCCACACGGCTCCAGATGGTTAATAAAGGCCTTCTGAAGCAAAGCGATGCATTTGTGTAAAAAAAAAAAAAAAAAAAATCCATATTTAACAAGTAAAATATCTAGCTTCCGCCAGATCGCCTTCCGTATTCAACTTAGGAAGAAAGCGCAATGCCTCTCGCAGTTCAAAAAGCTTACGCTACATCCTACGCATTCCCTATTCAACTTACGGAAAAGGGAATAGCTTAACCGACGCGACGCCAGTTACTTTTTTTTCGTAACTTGAATACGGAAGGTGATCTGGTGGAAGCTAGATATTTTACTTCATAACTTGTTAAATATGGATTTTTTTTGTTTTTTGTTTACACAAATGCATCGCTTCGCTTCAGAAGGCCTTTATTAACCCCCCCGGAGCCATGTGGAATATGTTTATGATGGATGGATGTGGATGGAAACACTTTCTTCAGCTTCATACTCGTTGGTCTTGCTCACTGCCATTATAAAGCTTGGATGCGTCAGGATATTTATTAATATATCTCTGATTGTGTTCATCAGAAAGCAGAAAGACATATACAGCTAGGATGGCTTGAGGGTGAATAAAGCTTCGGGTAATTTTCATTTGAAAGTGAACTAATCCTTTAAGTACTAAAGGCTACTAGGCGGATCATTCAGGAAGTGTCCATAGAAGGTCATGTGATGATTCATTTTGACACAGTATGACATTAGTAAGAGTTCAGTGATTCAGAGAACTGACATATTAATGATAATCAATGATTATGTTACATTAAGATCTGTTTAATAAAAGCAACAAGGAGTTTATACTTGTATGCACTTGCTGAAATACATCATCTCATGTGCAGACAGTGCAAGCATTGACATTCCTGTTCTGAATATGCTGATATCTGGAGAAGCGTCAATGCTGGAGGTGAGCAGATTCTGGTTTAATTACATGCAAAATGTCCTCAGTCCCATCTCTTAATTCTCTCTTATGATGCTTCTTCATTTCAGGCATTAGATATCTCTCTGAAGAATTCAATGCCCTGGTTGGTCCTGGCTGGTTCGGGGGGGCTTGCCAATCTTGTGTGCGACATCGTGGAGAACGTGCAGTCTGCACCGATGACCTCAACTGGAGGAGCAGAGAAGGAGGAAGGGACTCACAACATGGAGCTTAGAGAACGATTGGCGGAGAAAGTAATGAAATACTTTCCTTCAGAGCAAGAGATGGACAAACTTGTTGACAAGGTAAATGTCATACTCTTTACTCGATCATATAACATCAAAGTACTAAAACAGATTTTTTTTTTTTTGAGTGCTGATTTTTTTTTTTCTTGTTGCTTGGCTGGTACCTAAAAGGTTTTAAGCGTCTACCAAAACAAAGACCTCATCTCCATTTATGACGCGGAACAGGAAGGAGCAGATGATTTTGACACTGTGATGCTTAAAGTGCTTGTTCAAGGTAAACTTTAAACTGTTTATTACAGTGTTTGTACATCTCTTCAACTTCTACCCCTTTGGTCTACAGTGGACCTATGGCGTGTATAATATTTGTTAAATCTTCTTCTGTATATCATTTTTGCTGTGTGTTAGCGAGTAAAAAACAAGTTTCGGGCGTTACTAATCCCTATGCTGATGAGTTGAGGCTTGCTGTAACATGGAACAGAGTGGACATTGCCAAGAGTGAACTCTTCAATGGAAACATCGACTGGAAGGTAGAGGATTGTGGGAAATATGAATTATCTTTTCAACTAGGGCAAGTTGTCGAGCGTTCCTGTACTTTAAACAGTACAGCATGGCACTAAAAAAGCCAAGAACATGGGTTTGATTCCCAGGGAATGCTCAAACTGATTAAATGTATATCTTATGTTGCTTTGGATAAAAGTGTCTGACAAATGCATAAATGTAAATGGCAAAATTTAAAATATCTAAAGGAGGGATACAATTTTTGATAACACTTCAGTTTAGGGTCCAATTCTCACTATTAACTAGTTGCTTATTAGCATGCATAATTACTAGGATATTGGGTGTTTATTAGTACTTCTAAAGCACATATTAATGCCTTATTCTGCATGATCATATTCTACATCCCTTAATCCTACCCAAAACCTAAACTTAATAACTACCTTACTAACTATTTATAAGCAGTAATTAGGAGTTTATTGAGGCAAAAGTCATAGTTAATGGGTTAGTTCACCCAAAAATGAAAAATCTGTCTTTAATTACTCACCCTCATGTCGTTCCACACCCGTAAGACCTTCGTTCATCTTCTGAACACAAATTAAGATATTTTTGATGAAATCCGATGGCTCAATACACTTGGCACAATGCTGTCAGGCAAGTACCGTTCTCCTGGCAACCACCAAACCCAGACTCATCCATCAGATTGCCGGACAGAGAAGTGCGATTCGTCACACCAGAGAACATGTCTCCACTGCTCTAGAGTCCAGTGGTGGCATGCTTTACACCACTGCGTCCAACGCTTTGCATTGCACTTGGTGATGTAAGGCTTGGATGCAGCTGCTCGGCCATTGAAACCCATTCCATGAAGCTCTCTACACACTGTTCTTGAGCTAATCTGATGATTTGGAGGGGTGTCCCAATACTTAATAATAGTGTATCTTAATTTGTCTTCCGAAGATGAATGAAAGTCTTACGGGTGTGGAACAACATGAGGGTGAGTAATAAATGACAGAATTTTCATTTTTGGGTGAACTAATCCTTTAATAGTTAGTTAATAGTGAGAATTGGACCCTAATCTAAAGTACAACCAAATTTTTATACACACTACTGTTCAAATTCAAAAGTTTGGGGTCAGTGAGTTTATTTTTTTTTAAAGAAAGAAATTAAAACAAGGACGCGTTAAATTAATCAAAAGTTACAGTATGGTCATTTAGTACAGCTGTTTCCAACTGTCATAATAATATGAAGTGTTTCTTGAGCACAAAATCAGCATATTAGAATGATTTCTGAAGGATCATGTCATCACACTCAAGGCTGGAGTAATGATGCTGAAAATGACATTTTAAAATATATTCAAATAGAAAACAGTTATTTTAAATAGTGATAGGCTAATATTTCACAATATTACTGTTTTGCTGTATTTTTGATCAAATAAATGCAGTTTTTCTGGTATGTGGTGATAACCTGGTATTTCTATCTTGGCACATGCAGTACGACGATCTGAAAGATTCCATGACTGACGCGCTGATGAACAATAAACCACAGTTTGTGCGTCTCTTCATTGACCACGGTCTGAACATTTTGAGCTACCTGACTTACGGCCAACTGGAGGATCTTTACAACTCCATCTCTGACAACTGCCAGGCCGGCAAACTGCTGCAGCAGATCCTGAATGAGCGCAAGAACGAGTTCAGCAATAAGAAATGCCGCATTAGCCTTTATGAGGTGAGATCTGGAAATTATCGGACAAATATCAGCAGATTAATTGGTCTATCACACCCCTATAAGAACACCCACTGGAGGGCATAACAAGGATTTCCCTTGTCAGTTATTCTGCTTGCCTGTAAATATTCTTTACAGGCAAGCAGATGAACCCATATTATGAACATGCAAAGTTCCACATTAAGCATTTTCCCATTGAAAACTATTATAAAGAAAATGCATAACATGAAATTTATTGTTCATATTCTGGGCTTATCTGCTTGCTTGTATATAGTATGAATCATCAATAAGATATATACTGAATTTGATCTTTTAAAATCACTTTCTTAGTACATTAAGCATTTTAGACTGTCCCACTGTTTTTAAGTAAATACTGTGATGAGATGGTTGTATATGGGTCACAAGTGCCCAAAACTTGCAGTTTGTTCACATTTCTTTGTTTTTCTTCTTTTGAGATGTTATTAATATTTGTGTACACTAAATATACTAAATATTTGTGGATTGAAACCGATGCAAAATCGACCAGCCTGTGCTGCAGCTCTATAGATGTTTTGCCCGCCAGTCATGTGACTGAAACTATAAATATGCACTGTTGTAAATTTCACCGATTTCTCATCCCAAGGTGTCCCAACTGCTGGAGAATCTGTTAGGGGAGGTATGCCGGCCTTTCTACAAGTCTGTACTCGGTGTGGACGCAAATTCAACCAAAAGAAAAGCTTTTAAGGTACCAGACTTAGTACCTAATGCCTTAGAATTTAGTTCTGTCTATTCATTTTTCCCATTCTTCCATGTCTGCTCAGTCCCCAAATATAAAATGTCTCTAAATGCCACCCTACAGAAAGCATGCCAGGTCCTGCAGGGGGAATGTAGCTATCGGAAGAACTTGTGTAAGCACCCGTGGTTATGTCTCTTCATCTGGGCAGTGCTGCAGAACCACAGTGAGATGGCCATCTTCTGCTGGGAAATGGTAATATGCTTCTGATGAGTTATTGTCATAGTTGTAGGGATGCACAATGTATCATTTATGGAACGATTTCAGAGATTTTATGTTTTGTCATTATTAGTCATATTGGGTATTTAATTGTTCATACTCATTTCCCCTATTTTTATATTTAGATTATATGTGCTCTCTTTCAACGCTCACTTAGTTAATATTCACCCAAATTTATTAATTGTCAAAGTAAAATCAAACCTCAAAATATATATACTTTATACTGTATATAAACTATATACCTTAATAAATAAATAAACAAATAAATAAATATATTTAAATATATATATATATATCAGTGGTGTGCGGTGGTGTTTTAAAATGAGGAGGCAACGTCCTCATTTATGTCCCTGTTACACAATTTTCCTGGTTACGTTAACATTTCATAAAAAGAGAGACCAAATACAATTCTATTTTGTATTTTTACTGTTTTTAATGTTCTATTTATTAAAACCAAGTCTACATTTCATCAAGTTAGTGTTTTTACGCATTTTTACATTTATTCCAAAATAATAACTAAAGGCAGTAACAATTTAAACTATATATATTATTTATAAACTAATATTCAGCTTTTCTTTTTAATAGTCAATTTATTTTCAGCAGTCATCAAGCTTCACACTGGTCATTCAATCACAGACACTCACAGAAGATGTGCCTTTAATTTCACCACGCTGATTGCTCACTAAAAACCCCCGCAGTCATCATGTTTTCAGGCCATTTTGAGTTTGATTTTGTCATGAATTAAAGCGGTGATATCTAAGTGACAGTTGTTTACTTACTTTTTAATTACTCTTCCCATTAACGGCATCACTGTCTTCATTCAGGGCGATGCGACGAGAACGCGCACGAAAACAAGAGGCGGGATCTATCGCACGAACCAATCATGTCCAATCGTAACCAATCATATCCAATCATAGCACGATGGAGGCGCTGCCTCCTCTCACATGACTTTCCCCCATTCATTCTCAGTTACCCCCCACTAAACCCACCGCACGCTTTGGGGGCTCTGCTTTGTTTCTATGAGCTGAAGGGAGGCACGAAAGACGCGGACTCCCCCCTGTAAATTCATCTTCGGGTGTCGCTGTTTGACAGTGTTTCTTTAGAAAAACGAGTGACTTTTACACTTTTTAATGTCAAATTTTGCAACATTTGCATTGTTTTATTTTTGTAATATTGATTCTTTTCTTATCCAGTTTATTTGAGGAGGCACTGCCTCCCTAGCCTCCTTGGAGGAAATGCCCCTGACTGTATATATACCTTTTATACTGTACCTCTCGGCTTTGTGATTGTTTATATTGTTGCAAATTGCATTATCACACAGTTTTGCATATAGTTTATTTAAAGTAGGATATCTAACTTTACCTGCATATATACAGTACACTCACATAAAGCAATTTATACTATATACCAAATCTTAACTGCTTGACTTTTATTTCATCATAAAATGTAAATATATTATTGCCCAGGCCAGCTCTTTATATAAAGTTGAATATAAAAGCTTGTCCAACTCCACCGTTTACCTACTACGGCGATATACTATATAGCAAATAGCAATTGCTTGATTGCTGGTATTGTCCCAAAATTTTATTGCTATATCATTGCTTTATGCAACTATAAGGCATGAAGATATTAAGATATTATAAACATCAACATCATGATTTTCTGTAATGCTTTGAAACTATGTTTTGAGAAAAGCTCAGTACAAATTTATTTGTATATTTATAATGTTGTGATGCCTAAATTCACTTTTAGCATTTAAAATGACCAATTTAGACCAATTTTACTTATTTATCTTCTCTCTCAGTGCGGCGAGTCGGTTCTGACAGCTCTGGGAGGATGTAAACTGTTGAGGGAGCTGTCTAAACAAGGGATTGAGTCAGAGGCCAAGATTTCCATTAAGGAGATGGCCATGAAGTTGGAGAATATGGCTCACGGTATGATGCATGAAAGTATTCGGTTTTTGGCATCTTATAAACCCCAGTGATAAAAAAAAGTTTTAACCCTCCGTTTTCTTCCCTGTATTTTTTTTAACAGATGTGTTTGGCATGTGCTACCAAACCAAAGCAAGTGATTCCTATAAGCTACTGATTCGCAAGTCTTATATGTGGGGTGATGCCACCTGTCTGAAGATGGCCATGGCCGCTGACGCCCGTGTTTTCTTCAGCCACGATGGAGTACAGGTCTGTCGACATGCAAACAGTCAATAATAGGATTTTTATTTATTCATTTATTTTTTTTAAATAAGGTTAGTGTCTTTTTTTTTTATTTTTTTTTTTTAGTCGCTGCTGTCTCAGATCTGGTGGGGTGACATGGAAAGAGGAACTGAGCTCTGGAAACTGGCGCTGACTATGATCATTCCTCCTCTCTGCTACACCGACCTCATCAAATTCAGGTCAGTACTTCAGCCTTGCAAATTTCCGGTAATACTTTACAGTATGGTCCTATTAGTGAACATTAGTTAATACATTAACAATGATCATTACATTTGTTATAGTATTTATTAATCTTTGTTAATGTTAGTTAATAAAAATACAACTGCAACTTTATAATTGCAGTACCTGTCAAAAGTTTGGAAACATTACAATTTTTTTTATGTTTTTGAAAGAACTGTCTTATGCTCAATAAGGCTGCATTTATTTCAGAAGTGACAGTGATAATAATTATAATGAAGTTTTCTATTTAATAAATGCTTTAATACATTTAATAAATGAAAATAAATGCTGTTCATTGAACTTTCTATTCATCAAAAAATCCTGAAAAAGTATTTTTACAAAAATGTCAAGCAGCACAACTGTTTTCAACATTGATAATAATAATAAATACATTTTACCTGAGCATCAAATCAACATATTAGAATGATTTCTGAAGGATCATGTGACACTGAAGACTGGAGTAATGATGCTGAAAATTCAGCTTTGCCATTACAGGAATAAATTACATTAAAATAGAAAACAGTTCTTTTAATTTGTAGTAATATTTCACAAAATTACTGCCTTCACTGCATTTTTGCAGCCTTGGTGAGCAGAAGAAAATCAAAATCATTGAAAAATTGTAATGTTTCCAAATTTTTGACCGGTACTGTACAACACTCCCAAGAAAATATGTTTTGTTTGATACATTTTGATTAGAGAAAAGAGAAAATGTCTTAATAAATTAGCCGTGCATCACCCAGTGATGTGAAAATTAGTAACTAATAGTGAATTATCAACTAATGTTTCCATTTTTACAAGCGGTGTTGAACATTATGTACATTATATATTATATAACATAAATGTACTGCATAGTAGGAATGACCAAGTTCTTTCTTTCTTGCAGGAACGAGGAAAAAACAGAAAGGGAGAAATCACTGATGGCACCTCCACTCTCAGCAACAGACTGCCACTATGGAGAGACTGTCTTCTCCTTCACTGACATGAAACAGCAGTAAATTAGGTTTCATTTAATACTTCATGCATAAATATAAGATCTCTGTAGACAAACATGCCTTTATCTGTGATCTTCTTATAATATTCAGCAGTGAAGCCGAGCAAGATGACTCAAATAATATCAGACGACCAACAAAAGGTTTGACTGTGCATTTGGAAACCCATGGGTTTATGAACAATTTACACAGAAATTTGTTCATTAATTATCTTTTTTGGTCTTTTGATTTGATCAGGTTAACTGAAATTTGTTGCCCTTATTGTCTTTTCCTGTTTCTTTCTTCCTGTAACAGGTACTCCTGCATACGGCAAACCTAAGCAGCCCTTTCTGTTGTCCCGCTGGAGGCAGTTCTGGTACGCTCCTGTCACTTCGTTTATTGGCAACGTTCTGATGTACTTCCTCTTCCTGTTTCTGTACGCCTACGTGCTATTGGTTGACTTCAAACCGCCTCCTCCTAATGGCCCTGCCCCTTCCGAGTATGTGCTGTATTTCTGGGTTTTCACTATCGTGTGTGAGGAGATTCGAGAGGTGAGTGGCAACACAGGTTCTTCACTTGTAAACAGTTAGCTTAAAAGTGATCAGTGTTGGGGGTAACGCATTACAGCTAACGCGAGTTACGTAATCGAATTACTTTTTTCAGGTAACTAGTAAAGTAATGCATTACTTTTAAATTTACAAGAGTTATTTTTTCAAATACTGTTTTCCCAATTATTGACTGACACCTCCCTTGCCCCCATGTTGAGAGAAATTGGGAGTAAGCGCAGAGGCGTTGTGTGCCGTGTAAACATGATATTATAGTTCTAGAGTTCTGTAGTACATGTTAATCTAGTTCTAGACTAAACGTGAGCATGCATTTACTCATCTCATTTGCACAAAACATACAGTATTCCTCAAAACGAATAAAACGGAAATGCAAACTCAGAATATAACGCAAACCTGCAAAAATTAAATGTTACTTTTAAAATATACTTTAATATGTATTTAATCTCACTTTATGAACCAGTGTGGTTGTTGCTGACCTTCAATGATCCAATTCAACCATACGAATCAGCAAAAAAGACTTTAGTTAAACATCACATTTGTGTTTCGCATATTTGTTTTTTGCAATCCTATTCTTCTGCAATCCAGATTGGTAGCACCGCTGAAAGGTTTGTTTGAACTGCGCCCTCTACTCTACAGGCGTGAATTTGCATTTCCTTCAACCTGAGGCTTATTAGGGGTCAAGCCCCAAAGGGGCTGTAGCCCCTATTGTAATTGTTAGTTTTCTTCTTATTATTTTTTACTAAATGGGAGTCTATGGCAGCCCTATCAATGGAACATGAGAAAATGATGAAATTTGGCACAATTGTAGAGATGGTCATGAATAGTGATTGGACCAATTTTGGAGTCTCTAGGGCCAACTCTATAGCGCCACCACCAGTTCAAAAATTCACTTTCTAAAGGTTATAACTTTTGAACCCTTTGTTCTTGAAAAATTAAATTTAGTTCACCTGATTCCTCTCTTCATGCTGATGCCATTCAACATTAAGACTGCCCATTACAGTAGTGGCCATTTTGAAAAGTACAGTATTCATTTTTTTCGCTGCTACTTCAAAATTCGCCCAATTTTGTCCAAAATTTGATCAGATTATCTTTGGACCGAGCTGCACAGAAAAGATTTTATTCATCTTTGTTCAAAAGTTATGATGTCGGGAACTTAACGAGGTCAACCCAATATTGGTTCAGAGGCTATATCTTGGCCAAACTTTGAGCAATCGAAACGAAAATTGGTACAGTTTGTCAAAAAATCATAATCTTGGATTCCTTGTGTCATGCCGAATCCGAGGATACCGATTTTAGCAGGATCGGATGAACCATCAGTCCACCATTTTGAATTTTGTCATAAATTGCAATATCTTTAAAACTATTTGACAATCGGCATAAAATTTGGTAGGGTTAATCGTCAGTATGTCCTGAATGTACCTAAGAAGTTTGAACACAGCGCCAGCTAGTGTTCCAGAGATATAAGTATTTTTGCAAAAACTCTTATAACTTTTGAAAACATTGTCCAAAGTTTGTTTTCTCTGTCGTTTTGTTCCCTGGCTTATGCTGATTCCGATGACGTGTCATTTGTCATTTTCCTTAAATGTGTGACTGTCCGTCATATTTAAGTAAATGGAAAACAGTTTTTTCTCTGCTACTCATACATATTTTGCCCAATTTTGTCCAAAATTGGCTTAGATGATCTTTGGACCACAGAAATGACTGAATGAATTTTTGATATTCGCTTCTGTCCCTGAGAAATATCTCTCCAAATTTGACCCTGCCTGTTTGTTGTCTTATGTTAGTTAGCTTAGCATGCTAACCAGTTACCATTCTTTCTAGTGTGGCTCTTCAGCTATCAAGTTAACCATAAGCTACATTAGCATTAAGTTAGCTTAGCATGCTAATCTGGTTAACATGTTAAGTACTGCCTTTTTGTGTGCTCATTCTCACACTGAAAGCATGTGAGCACAGCAGCATGGTGATTGTGCATCCTAAAGTAGCTCAATGTGTAACGCCAGCCCAGGTGAGAAAATGTAATGCAAAAATAGCGTAATGCATTACTTTCCTTAAAAAGTAACTAAAATTAACTAAGTTAATTTTTTTTAAGGAGTAATGCAATATTGTAATGCATTACTTTTAAAAGTAGCTTTCCCCAACACTGCAAGTGATACAAAGATATAAAAAAAAGTTTTTTTCCTGTTTGGTATAATGATTAATCCATCCATTTATTCCACTTTTTGCTGTCTCTCATTCCCAGACATTTATTGTGGGCAGTAAGACATTTGCTCAGAGGTTGATGCTGTATGCTCAGGATATGTGGAATAAGTTTGATGTTCTTGCCATCTCCCTCTTCATTGCTGGTTTGTGCTGCAGGTAATGGCCCTTGATGGTCCTGCAAGTTTCCACAAAATATTAAGCAGCAAAAACTGTTTTTAACATTGCTAATAATAGGAAATGTTTCTTGAGCAGCAAATCAGCATATTAGAATGATTTCTGAAGAATCATGTGACACTGAAGACTGGAGTAATGATGCTGAAAATGTGTTAAAATAGTACAGTTATTTTCAGTTGTAAATAATATTTCACAATTTCACAATATTATGGTTTTTACTTCATCTTTTCAGGTGTTTTGTAGGGATGTAACAATATATCATGTCACAATATATCGCAATACAAAAATGCAACAATATGTATCGTGGATAGTGACAATATGTATTGTGTGTAATTCACCCAAAGTGAAAATTACTGTGTGAGGAAAAAATTCAAGTTTACAGAGTTTTAGTGTCAGTACTACATTAAACTACTATATATAATGTTGAATATAATGTATAATAATGCAGTGGGGGAATATTTGTGGGTCCTGATAATGCCAAATGTCTTGTTACCAGTAAAAAGTGGCCTACCTACATTATTTTAAATGTATCTAGTCAGTGATAGAGTGCAAGCATATTTGTCTAAAATAATTCTATATATTCAGCTTCAGAATCATGAATGTTTTTATTCTGGTGTCACCATTGTCCTGTGCATTGGGTTATCAGCACCAAGTCCAAGCCTGTTCATTTCCACTCCCAATGCAAATTTAGCATTTTAATCAACAGTTCATTTTCTTGGTAACCTTTTACCATATGATTTGGAGCATCACAATAATATCGTATCGTGAGTTCAGTATCATGATATGTGTCAAATCATGACATGAGGGTATCGTTTCATCCTTAGTTTTCAAGTATTGTCACAACTTAGCCGCTATCATTTACTAAATATTCATCATACCGGTCAGCATTCTACTACATTTTTGTGTAATAATCTGTATATATATGTGCCTTTGTGTCTGTCCCAGGATGTTCAGTTGGTCGTACAACATGGGACGTGGTATACTGTGTATGGACTACATGGTCTTCACGCTCCGACTCATTCACATTTTCGCCATTCACAGACAGCTAGGTCCCAAAATCATCATACTTGGCAAAATGGTGAGACAAACAGAAAAACGTCATAGTTCTAGGTTCAGTGCAAATTAAGATTTTAATTCGAACCCTCCCTCAAATCGAACACTGGTTCTGCCTTGAGAAGTAGAAAGATGATTTAGACTTTTATATTATTTTATATTAGGCTATAGACTGTAGATTAAAGGGATAGTTCACACAAAAATAAAAATTGTCATTATTTACTCACTCTCAAGTTGTTTCAAACCTGTATGAGTTTCTTTCTTCTGCTGAACACAAAAGATACTTTGAAGAATGTTGGTAACCAAACAGTTGACGGCAGCCATTGAATTCCACAATATGGAGAAAAAAAAATACTATGGAAATAAGAAAGAAATTCATACAGGTTTGGAACAACTTGAGGGTGAGTAAATGATGACAGAATTTTCATTTATGGGTGAACTAACCCTTTAATGGTGAATATGTGTACCTTAATACAAAGATTTTTGTTTGATATTAGGAATTGAGGGACAAATGAAATTATGTTCTGTAGTAATTGACATCATGCTCTCAATAGAGTTTGATTTGTTTTGAACCTGAGAATGGGTTCATCGATCATTAATTCTGTTCAATAAATAAAGGACTTCTCTAGATACTAAAAATCCCATTGTGTGTCGACCATAGTAAATAAAACTAAAAAAATAAAATAAAACATTTCAGTACTTGAAAAATACTAGAGACCATTATATATACTAAATCACTCCTCTTTCTATTTTCTATGAATGTTTTTGAACCACAGATAAAGGATGCGTTCTTCTTCTTATTCTTTCTGGCGGTGTGGCTGAGCGCGTATGGAGTGGCCAATCAAGCGCTACTATATACATACGATCCAAGCCCTGATAGAGCGTTTCGACGAGTATTGTACAGACCATATTTGCATATATTTGGACAGATTCCTGTGGAAGAAATTGACAGTATGCTCACTTCTGATTTACATTTCACTTGACAATTAATAATATTTTGCAAGTTTTTGTTAGCATCCACTGACTATATTGTATATTTGTGTGTGTGTTAAGCTGGCAAGTATTGGGATCGGGACTGCACAGATAATCTGACATTGATTGATGAAGGGAAAGAGCCATGTAGAGACACCAGCCACAACTGGCTTGTGGTCATTTTGCTGGTCATCTTCCTACTGGTCACCAACATCCTACTTGTCAACCTGCTCATCGCCACATTCAGGTATTCTTTTTCTGTTCATCCATCCATCTGGTGTATGTAGCCATCAAATGATCCATCTATCCATGTATTTCTCTTCTCCTTGTGTCTGTTTGTGCAGCTATACCTTCTCTAAGGTTCAGGAGCGCAGTGACACATACTGGAAGTTTCAGCGGTATAATCTAATAGTGGAGTATCATTCTCGTCCAAATCTCGCTCCACCCTTCATCATCCTATCCCACATCAACCTCTTTATCAAAAGAAACTTCCGCAAAGTGCCATCCACCAAAATCCATCATTTTGGTAAATTATAGTAGACATTTTGGTAGATTTGGGTGTGTTCACACTTCGGTTATCTTGGTTCTTTTGGTCCAGACCAAAAAAGAAAATGATACATTTAGTCCTGGTTCGCTCACATTTTTAAGACCGAACCTAAAGATTAGGACATTATATGTCAAAACGACATATGTTTTGCATCAAAACAACACCAGGAATTCCTCCATCACACACAAAGATCTGCTGCAAGAAGATGTGGTTCTGACGCCTGTACTGAACTGTGATGGGAAACATTGTGACTATGAGGTCGATGGATGATAGGCGAATGTTTGGATTTCCTGCCCAACATACTGTAATTACCACAAGGACCCCCTATTAATGATTCGTCCCTCACGGACTGCGTGACTTCGCCTCAAGTTTTTTTTTTTTCTGTGACTAACCAACTAATCAAATTTTTGGTCGACTAAGCCTCTTCTAGTCAACTAACGATTAGTTCAAAATTAGGGGGTAGGGCAGCCCTAGTTTGTTTAGATATGTTTGATCCGTGTTGCGCTTATTTCAGTCAAATTGCAACAGAGTTCATTTGGAATTGAACTGAAACCTTTTCAGGGGTCTCAGTCTGCTTGTTTGATGCGCACCAGGGTTCAGATGGCAGCGTTCACACTTACTCAACAGAGCAATCACACCAGAGTGCGTTATAATCAAATTGAACATGCCAAGTGTGAACACACCCTTAGAAATATAGTTCAAAAAGGAGATTTGCTGAAGATGAAATATGAAAAATATGTAAAATTTGTGTGTATTTATCTTTTATAATAGCCATTCAATTAAAGGGTAGAGAAGCTAACAAGCTGGTGAAATGGGAGAACTTGCAGAAGGAGAATTTCCTGGCTGTGGAGGGCAAAAAACAAAGAGGGACCGACTCTGAGAGGCTGAAACGCACGAGTGCTAAGTGAGTCAAACTTGCATAAAAAATAACATTTTCCTCCTTTTGAAATGAAGAAGTTCACTGTTCGTACCGGTCACAAATCTGGAAACATAACTATTTGTAATGTTTTTGATCAAAATATAATTTATTTCTGTGATGCAAAACTGAGTTTTCAGTATCATTACTCCAGTCTTCAGTGTCACATGATTGTTCAGAAATCATTCTATATATGTGATATGATAGTAAAGACTTATATTGTTAGAAAAGATTTCTATTTTGAATAAATGCTGTTCTTTTTATTCATCAATGAATCCTAAAAAAGTATCACGTTCGAAAAAGGATCATGTGACACTGAAGACTGGAGTAATGATGCTGAAAATTCAGCTTTGCATCACAGAAATAAATTATATTTTGAAGTATATTAAAATAAAAAAACTAAATTATGGTTGTTTTGGTTGCAAAAAAAAAAGAAAAGAAAAGGTGTACCTTAGGAAATATGAAAAAATAAATAAATAAAAATTTAAAACGTTGATATGACGTATGATATGACCCCTTTAAAGTCGGCATGAAATGAAAATGTATCTATTTTCTATCTAAACGCATTATATACACTATATTGCCAAAAGTATTGGGACACCCCTCCAAATCATTGATTTCAGGTGTTCCAATCACTTCCATGGCCACAGGTGTATAAAATCAAGCACCTAGGCATGCAGGCTGCTTCTACAAACCTTTGTGAAAGAATGGGTCGCTCTCAGGAGCTCAGTGAATTCAAGCGTGGTACCGTGATAGGTTGCCACCTGTGCAATAAGTCCATTCGTGAAATTTCCTCACTACTAAATATTCCACGGTCAACTGTTAGTGGTATCATAACAAAGTGGAAGCAATTGGGAACAACAGCAACTCAGCCACGAAGTGGTAGGCCACGTAAAATCACAGAGCGGGGTCAGCGCATGCTGAGGCACACAGTGCGCAGAAGTCGGCAACTTTCTGCAGAGTCAATAGCTACAGACCTCCAAACTTCGTGTGGCCTTCAGATTAGCTCAAGAACAGTGTGTAGAGAGCATCATGGAATGGGTTTCCATGGCCGAGCAGCTGCATCCAAGCCTTACATCACCAAGTGCAATGCAAAGTGTCGGATGCAGTGGTGTAAAGCACGCCGCCACTGGACTCTAGAGCAGTGGAGACGTGTTCTCTGGAGTGACGAATCATGCTTCTCTGTCTGGCAATCCGATGGACGAGTCTGGGTTTGGCGGTTGCCAGGAGAACGGTACTTGCCTGACTGCATTGTGCCAAGTGTAAAGTTTGGTGGAGGGGGGATTATGGTGTGGGGTTGTTTTTCAGGGGTTGGGCTTGGCCCCTTAGTTCCAGTGAAAGGAACTCTTAATGCTTCAGCATTCCAAGACATTTTGGACAATTTCATGCTCCCAACTTTGTGGGAACAGTTTGGGGATGGCCCCTTCCTGTTCCAACATGACTGCGCACCAGTGCACAAAGCAAGGTCCATAAAGACATGGATGAGCGAGTTTGGTGTGGAGGAACTTGACTGGCCTGCACAGAGTCCTGACCTCAACCCGATAGAACACCTTTGGGATGAATTAGAGCGGAGACTGCGAGCCAGGCCTTCTCGCCAACATCACTGCCTGACCTCACAAATGCGCTTCTAGAAGAATGGTCAAAAATTCCCATAAACACGCTCCTAAACCTTGTGGAAAGCCTTCCCAAAAGAGTTGAAGCTGTTATAGCTGCAAAGGGTGGGCCAACTCTATATTAAACCCTATGGATTAAGAATGGGATGTCATTAAATTCATGTGCACGTTAAGGCAGGCGTCCCAAAACTTTTGGCAATATAGTGTATATTAAGGTGCTGTCACAAGGTGCTAAAATTTATTCATACATATTCCTATTAAAATGACTGGATTTCTCCCACAAAATTTCATCAAGCAACAGTAAATGACCGCACCTTTATTATACCACACCTAATTCATCCATGGATGTTTCTCTTTTCTTTTTTTTTAAAAAAAGGTTTTGACCTCAATGTTTTAAGCAAAATGTCATAACTGGACCTTCCAGTAAAAATTGTCAGATTTCTCTTTGGTGATGTATGCAGGACTTCTCCAATCATTTAGTTTTCAAACTCTGCCCCTGCTTTTGAGTGCCACGCCCACATCTCAACATCCAGTCAACAACAGATGAATAGAACCAAACCAGGGTGATATGGTTTATGGTACCCTGTAGCCCAGGACTGGTTGCCCACTGAAGCTAAGCAGGGCTGAGTCTGGTTAGTACCTGGATGGGAGACCTCCTGGGAAAATTAGGTTGCTGCTGAAAGAGGTGTTAGTGAGGCCAGCAGAGGGTGCTCACCCTGTGGTCTGTGTGGGTCCTAATGCCCCAGTATAGTGACGGGGACACTGTACTGTAACAAGCACCGTCCTTCGGATGAGACGGTAAACCGAGGTCCTGACTCTCTGTGGTCATTAAAAAAAACTTCTCGTAAAGAGTAGGGGTTTAACCCCAGTGTCCTGGCCAAATTCCCTCCATTGGCCCTTACCAATCATGGCCTCCTAATAATCCCCATCCATTGAACTGGCTCTATCACTCTCTCTCCTCTCCACCTACAGCTGGTGTGTGGTGAGCGCCGTTGTACTGTGGCTGCCGTCGCATCATCCAAGTGGATGCTGCACACTGGTGGTGTAATAAAAATAAATGCCTCATTCATTCAAGTCCCCGCCCTATATTTTTTTCCTTTTTAATAATCCGTTTCACTTGGGTGTGTGTCAAAATATGGAAGAAAACGTCTGTCGCTACCACTTTTTCATCACGACTTGAAGAAAATCAACAGAGAAAATGTGATTATAAACCTTATTTTACCCTTAGATTAATGCGTAATGTTGATGTTTTGTGCATGTTTCAGGGTGGATGGTGTCCTCAAGCAGGTTGGCGAGATCAGAGATGTTGACCGCAGGCTGCGAGCACTAGAAGCAGAGGTAAAGACACATGATGTGATGTCTGTATTGCACTGTACAGACTGTCAAGCTGTTGTTCAAAAGATGAATACTCCTCTATATGCAGATGGAGTTCTGTACATCTTCTCTTCAGTGGATTATGGAAACTCTGTCTCAAAGCAGTACAGCGAAGGGCACTAAAGCACACCCTACACGCAAAGGTACACCTGCAGTACATATAGTTTAACTGTGTTTCTCAACTGGTGGGTCACAACCCAAAAATAATAGAGTCAAGGATAACATGTAAAAAATAATAAATGGTCATTTAAATCAGGGGCAAACCAGGGTCAGTCAAACCACCCAAGAGAGATTTTAAGTTAATATTTCAATAATTTAACAACACATTCTCAAGTTTACGGTTCTCTGATGTCAGTTAATGGTCACATGTTTTGCTAGTAAATAGATAAAATATATAAAAGAAATAATATATATATATATATATATTTCTTTTATATATTTTTTATATATATATATATATATATATATATATATATATATATATAATATATTTTAGTTCCCCTAAGTGTTTTACTTGGAATTCTTAATGTGATTTTTAGTGATTTATTTTTATATATATATATATATATATATATATATATGTATATATATATATATATATATATACATACATACATACATACATACATACATACATATATATATATATAATTGTTTTTTTTTTTTTTTTTTTGCTGTGATTTACTGAACATGTACTGATGTTGTTGCGGTTCATCTTTTTGTCATCAGCTGTTGTTTCGGCCTCCCTTGAGAAATGAAAGAGCCTTCTCTTCTGTATTCGTCTTCTGTCTCTCACTCTCACGGACACATGCAGCAAGAAGCTGCAGAGAGCCAGTGAAAGGAGGGGCGATGACTTGTCAAAAAACTACCCTTATTGTTCTGGTTTCCAATTTTAAATGGGTCATCCTGGCCTTTTCAAGGTTCATCCTGCTCTTTTGACTTTAGTACTCCCAAATGACCTGTCCTCGTTTTCCATGTGATTGTAGGAATGACTGGAGTAAGAGAACAGGGCACAGAATGTCCTTGAACTTACTGTACACTGAAAGGTCAGTTATGTCATGTTACATTCATAGATCGATCAAATAACAGTTTTATGGTCAGTAAATCTAGTTATTTTTTTAAAGGTCAAGGTGATTGTATTCATAAAATCTGAATTTATAGAGCTATAACATTATTTAGAAGAAAGCGACATGGCATAAAAGCTATTATTATACATTATAACTTCTGCATACAACATTTTATGCCTTATTGGTTTTGAACAAAAAACCCTGAACACTTCACATTTATTGATTATGTAATCATGGCAAACAATGTTACAGTACATCAAATAAGCCTAATGTTCAAAAGGGTAATTTAAAAAAAAAAAATCTTACTATATTATTCGACAAACCAAACAAACATCAATAATTGAGTGTTTTTACACTCAAACATGAAACTGAATGACGCAGTGAATGTTTACATTTTAAATATAGCAAAACTTTTTCATAAGATCAAATGTAATTACATGCTGTAACGATGTTCTTGGACTTTGCATGTTTGTTTTTGTTTTTTTGGATATTTATATCGTTACATTTTGTGATGGCATTTCATTAAGAGTTCTTCATTATCTTTTTTTATGATATTGTATTTTGCCTGTTGTTTTTGTATTAGACTACATTTTAATATATGTTCTGAAACCATAACATCTAATAACTATTTAAAGGACTGTAACTGTAACTATTTAAGGGATTGTAATGTTTTGGCAACCTCAGCAGACAGAGATGAGATTAATAGATTGTGTGTCCAAGTTTGCCTCTCGGATTTCAGGGGCAACAAAGATCCTTCACTATGTCCTCTCTACCCTAATCCTCACCCCTTCAAAACAAATTAAAACCAGCTAAAGGAATCCCAGTGTACTCTCTGGACTTGTACACCCCACTATGTTTTCTTGAAAGTGTAATCTATTAAATGTGATCTACAAATCATTCAAAGACTATTAAAGAGTCTGTATTTAACATGAGTTCTTCTTTTATTAATTTGTAGGGCTTGTTTTGTGTTTTATGTAGGATTTGGCGAATCAGGCCAATAAGAAACAATTATTACTTCTTTTTTTATGCATTAAAAATGTCTACATTTTAAAACTGATCCGAGAACAGGCAAAAAATAGTGTAGGATTTACTTTGAAACAATTTATTTAAAAATTGCTATTAAATTTCACAAATAGAAGTAATCTTGTGATTGATGGACGGACATCATGAATGGGGCCATTTCAAATCCCAGTGTTTCAGAAGGGTGGAAAACAAAATACTTTAAACGAGATATCTTTGATCTATTATGTTTTTATTGTAACCTCTTATATGTCTAAATATAAATTTTGATGTTCCATTTCATGATCCTTTTAAGCATGTACTGCTAAAGTACTTTTTGTCCACTTTTAAGAGTATACTAGCATATAGATGGCTTCAGAGCTAACAGACTAAGGGCCAGATTTACTAACAGCGCGCCCCAGCACAAACCCTGTTTTGGCGGTGAAACTGTTTTAAAAAAAACAAAAAAAAAACAAAGTTAAATTGTTGGTTTAGCTAAAAAAAGAAAAAAAAGTAAGTTACTTGGTTGCCTTAAAATTGAGTTAATTGAAATTAAAAATTTGAGTTACTACAATGAAGGCAATTGGTTTAATCAACAAACTCAAAATATTATGTTAGCTGAACTACATTAATTATCTAAGTTGATTTAACAAAAGAAAAAAATGTTATGATAAACCATGAAAAGTTTTTTTTCAGTGCAGGATCAGCAATGAAAAGGTGTGGACAGTTATTTTTGTGGCTGACCTTATTGCATATGCATTTATAGGAGTTTACCTTTCAGATGCAAAATTTATGAGTATTTAAATAAATACTGCAACGTTATTTACTAAAATTTTGTAGAAGTTGATTTAATGGTATTTGCGCCATTATTTAACAGCCAAAAAAGTATGTCTTAACCCATTTTGTGCTTGCCATGCAGCAATAGTTGCTGAGGAGGAACCACAGAGAACACAGAGCTCGTGGTATAAAGGAAGAGTTTTCTCCACTCCTGTTCATATTTGGACTGCCAGAGGAAGACGTTATCCGAACATGTTGTTTGCTCAGCCACATTATTTTATTTGTTATGGAAATGAGGTGGCTGTGTTCTTTAATTTGCGCTTTGTTAGTAGATCACCCACTTTTATTGGATTTTGGTCTCAAAATATTCTAATTTGCCCTGTTTAGTAAATCTGGCCCAAAGACTTAAAGGGATAGTTCACACAAAAATGAAAATTATCCCAAAATGTACTCACCCTCAAGCCATCCTAGGTCTTTCTTCTTTCAGTCAAACACAATCAGAGTTGTATTAAAAAATATCCTGGCTCTTCCAAGCTTTATAATGGGAGTAAATGGTGCCATTTTTTTTTTTTAAGCCCAAAAAAGCACATCCATCCATAATAAAAGTAATCCATACGACTCAAGGGGGTTAATAAAGGCCTTCAGAAGCTTAGAGATGAGTTTTTGTAAGACAAATATCCATAATTATAACTTTATAGACTATAATCTCTAGCATCCGGTAACGTCTGTCCGTGCGTTCACGAGCGAGTCGAGATCCGGCGTATGACGTAGGATGTAGGAGTAGGTGAGAGTAGACGCCTCTCAAACAAATAGGGCTGGGCAACAAACTCAAGCTCCTCCGACATTTCTCTTTAAAAATTTTCTTTTTCGACTTCTAATTCCTGACCGGTATTTTGTTTTGCTCTATCCTCTGCTCTTCGACATTCGTCAATACGTAATGTGTCAGGTCAAAGTTCACTCGTCCGCCAGAACTAGACTCGTGTATGGCTGTTACCGGAAGCCAGTTATGGATATTTTTCTTATAAAACGCATCGCTTCACTTCAGAAGGCCTTTTATTAACCCCCTTGAGCCATGTGGATTACTTGTATGATGGATGGATGTGCTTTTTTGGGCTTCAAAAAATGGTACCTTTTACTCCCATTATGAAGCTTGGAAGAGCCAGGATACTTTTTAATATAACTCCGATTGTGTTTAACTGAAAGAAGTCATATACACCTAGGATGACTTGAGGGTGAGTAAATTATGGGATAATTTTAATTTTTGTGTGAACTAACCCTTTAAGTTAAACTTCAATCTTGATTTCATGGTACAGTATACTAGAGGAACCTGTGGAGAACTCCACTGACTGGGTTTTAGATGTGAAAATCTTCTGGAAAGTAAATACAAATTCATTTAATTTTCATCGCCTGAAAGGTAGCAGGTGCAGAGAGCGGAGATTGTAAGATATAGTATAGAGTACAGAGGTGACCTTTAGAAATGGACCTGGTATAGGGAAAGAGAGAGCGAGCGAGGGACGGATGGAGTTTCAGCAGCTGAGTGATCTATTGAAGGTCAGATCATGCAGTGTACTGCTGCTATTGAGAGCCTCCTTATATAGCTTCCCACCCTCCAGGCCTAAGGAGAGTTGAAATGGGTCTGGCTTCACTCAGTTGTGTGAATGTTTATGTAAAGTTGGTTTCTAAAGTTCATTTGTGCCTCCCTGTAATCTTCCTTTTATTTACCTCACTTTCTCTCACACATTCACATAGACAAAGATGTAATAATAAAGGGTGTTAGAAGTGTGTCTCGTGCATGTGGCCCTGTCAATCATCTCAGTATGTTCCTCTGTGCTACACCATTCAGAGAATGGTGTGAGTGTACATGTGACCGCACAACAAAGACCAGCCCCCTCTCTTTCACTCAACTAACTCTGGTGGATCCGGCAACTGCAGCTCCAAGTAGGTTTGAAGGGCGTCCCTCTGTGTGATCTTGACTTGTCAAGTCTTGGAATCTTGGGTGGATACAAACACGTTTTTATAGAGTGGACTGTCTGGTTTTTCCTGCTGCTCTTGTGTGAGGGAGTGACGGCAAGATGGCAGTTTCACGCAGCTGGCTGTTGGGGCTTATTGTAGCTCTGCTTTGCACTGGAGCGTTCAGGGATTCTGCACAGGCCGAAGAAAGGCTGCAAAGTGAGGAAGCCGAGGAGCTGGGAGGTCTGGAGCCTACTGGAGGTGAGAAAGAGGAGGTGGCTGATGATGAGGAAGGTGGAAACACAGCTGATGACGCAGGAGGAGATGGGGAAGCAGAGGGAGCTCCTGAGGAAGACGTGTCATCAGAAGCGGAGATAACGGAGGAGGAGGAAGAAGCCGCTGAGGCTGAAGTGGAGGAAGCTGAGGAGGAAGGAGCAGACGAAGAGGAAGATGATGAGACAGAAGAAGTAGAAGATGAACAAGAAGCTGCAGAGGAAGATGATGAGTCTGGAGTAGATGAAGAAGAAGCAGCAGTAGAGGAAGATGAGAGAGAAGGAGTAGAAGATGATGAGACCGGAGATGTAGAAGATGAACAAGAAGAAGAGGAAGATGATGAGACAGGAGAAGTAGAAGATGAACAGGAAGCAGAGGAAGATGAAGAGGAGGAAGAGGCAGAGGATGAGGTAGATGTAGAAGAAGATGATAATTCAGCACAACAGACAGCAGAGGAAGAAGAAACGGCAGCAGAAGAGGAAGCACAAGGTGAGGAAGAGGCAGATGAGGAAACGGTAGCTGCTGATGAAGATAATGAGGAGGCTGGAGATGAAGAGACTGTAGTTGAGGATAATGCTGAAGGTAACTACTGAATTAGCCTTTACAGAGAATCAGTGTCAAGTGATCTTACATATACATGCAATTTAGGTCAAAGGAAAAAGCATAGTTTTTTTCTGTATATCAGTAGAATCACTGGCTCTTAGGATGTGGCCTTGGTAGGCAGCTCACTAACTGAAACTGAACCTTATAAGTGACTGATTTGGAATGCTCTGCATAGGCAGCAGCTAAACAGCACTCTTGAATTGATTTTAATAGAGTTTGCCATTAACATGTTACTAAGCTAACAATGTGATGCTCTAAAAACACGAATATTGGATAACACAGTTACTTTAATCAAATTATTCAGTTTAAAAATCAATGCTTTTCATTATTCAGTAGACTATATTTATAATCTACTATCTTCAATGGATTTTTCACCTAGTTTGAATAGGATTGGCCAAAGGAAGGTAACTTGAAGGCAAAATAATTATTGAGCCTACATTTTGGGACCTAACAACACTCTTCAGCCATGACTTATTCAGATACAGCACTAGCCTCGAGTACCTTATTGCTTTTATAAAACGGTTACCATACAATACAAATATTGAAGCCAAAAATATGTATCAATGCAACTTTCATGAAGTTTCACTAAAAGCCTTCCTTCCGCCGGAAAAAATAGTCCCTGACCGTGAACAGCAACAGAAGTTACATTATTACGCCATTACAACACCGTCTTTATGAGTGTGTCAGTCAGTAGCGAAGACTTTTACATGGAAAAGGCTGAATTGTTGTGAACATGGAACAAGACACAACTGACAAATGCTTTGACTAGTGCTGTCAGTCATGGGAAAACCCCTTAACTGTTAAAAGGACAAGATAATACATCGGACATTTAAACATATTTTTTATTATGAACATAGGAAAATGCTAAATCTGAATGCTGGTAATAAACTCGCTCACTCGATCTCTTTCTCACAATACTCTTCTACATAATACAGTAAGCTTTAATGAACAATATCAAGTGAGAACAACAGTTTACGTTGCTAAGAGTGGTTGCTAAGGGTGTTGTGTAGTGATACACAGAACCGTTGGGTGAAGCGGTCATAGACGTGTTTTATCGTGAATAAAACACAGCTATTGACCAATCAGAATCAAGGACAGGAACTAACCGTTTTATAAGTAATAGTCAGAAAAATTGAGAAAAATACTATATTGTTTTAATTTTGAGTCTCATATAGTAAAAATATGGAGCTCACAATCAAAGTGGAATAAAACACAAAACACAAAATATGCAATTTAGTGAAGATGCTGTTATTTTTATGACCAAAAAGATTGAATTCTGATAGCTTTTAATGTAAATCAGTGAGATCTTTTATAACAGTACAGCAGACTACTTATTTAAAATGCATATAAATATCAGTTGTCACTGTATGTCCCAATAATATGTCCTAGTAAAATGATATTTAAATGCTTAGGTTTATGATCAAAGCTCTGTAGTTTTAATTGTGGGTGCAAAACATAATACAACACTATGATGATTGAGAGATGAACAAATAAACCTTCCTCAAAAGCCTCTTGTATCCTATTTGATACTTATCTAAAAAATTAAGTATGGATAATCTAGTAGTTGCTTCAGTCCAATAAATGTTTATCTTAAAATATTACTATGTTATTACTTTATAAAAATCACTTCAGATTTTACAGCAAAAAGACATGTGAACCACGGCCAGAAGATGAACATTTTTACAATTATACTAAAAGGCCTTTTACTTGTTAAAATAAGAATTATCAGACGACAATGTTTTCAGCAGTTTTGATCATGTTGATAATTTAGAGAAAATGTGTGTATCAAATATGATATAGTAGGCTTTATAGGGTTGTGCTGTCTACGTAGGCATTTCAGCAGGTTTTGGAACAGAGCCATTGTTGGAGGTCTAAAGTCCTGTGTATACCCTTCAGTGAGTCTGTGAAGTCACACATCAGCCCTAAAATAGCTCACTATATCTGAACAGCTACAGCAGCTGAAATATTCCAACCACTTTAAGTCCTTTCTGGTTGAATGCTGTTGACATGACCCTAACATACGGCATATGTGTTACATGATATCACATGACTGTATGGCCACAAGTGAAACCTAGGATCTGTTATCAATTTACAAGTAAAAAGTACATTTCAGTTACAGCTGCCATTTGACTTGGAACAAAGCAACCATATCTATTAAACTAACTACTGTCAGATGAGTATGTTTTGTACCAAACTTAATAGCAATTAATTGGCAGTTTCCATGAATGGAGCAGGAAAAATGGTCTAAAGCAATTTATCAAATAAATAAACAAACTGTGAAATAAAGGCAACTACAGGCTGGAGTTAGTGTTGTTGAACCCAGCTGTACAATAATGTTATTGTTGACTGATGGTTTAGATTAAAGGGTTAGTTCACCCAAAAATGAAATTAATGTCATTAATTACTCACCCTCATGTCGTTCTCCACCCGTAAGACCTTTGTTCATCTTCGGAACACAAATTAAGATATTTTTGATCAAATCCGATGGCTCAGCGAGGCCTGCAATGGTACTTCCTCTTTTAAGATCCATAAAGGTACTAAAAACATATTTAAATCAGCTTATGTGAGTACATTGGTTCTACCTTAATATAATAAAGCGACAAGAATGTTTTTTTTGTGCACCAAAAAAAACAAAATACCGACTTTTTAACAATATATAGTGACGGCCGATTTAAAAACACTGCTTCATGAAGCTTCGGAGCTTTACGAATCAAATCAGTGGTTCGGAGCGCCAAAGTCATGTGAATTCCGCAGTTTGGCGGTTTGATACGCGATCAAATCACTGATTCGACTCAAAAGATTCATAAAGCTCCGAAGCAGTGTTTTGAAATCGGCCATCACTAGATATTGTTAAAAAGTCGTTATTTTGTTTTTTTGGCGCACAAAAAATATTCTCGTCGCTTTATAATATTAAGGTAGAACCACTGAACTCACATGAGCTGATTTAAATATGTTTTTAGTACCTTTATGGATCTTGAGAGGGGAAGTACCATTGCTGTCTATGCAGGCCTCGCTGAGCCATCGGATTTGATCAAAAATATCTTAATTTGTGTTCCGAAGATGAACGAAGGTCTTACGGATGTAGAATGATATGAGGGTGAGTAATAAATGACATTATTTTCATTTTTGGGTGAACTAACCCTTTAAGCTTTATCTTAGCAAGGTTCAACTGAAAAGTGGCGAAGAAGTCTGAAAGACATGCAGAGAAACAAGTTGAGATTATAACGTCGATAGGTTAGAATGACAAACAGAGATGTCACCATCTGCGTAGCAGTGATAGAAGCAATGTGCCTTTATGATTTTGCTCAGTCAGGTTGTGTATACAACAATCAGGCATAACATTATGACCACCTTCCTAATATTGTGTTAGTCCCTCTTTTGCTGCCAAAACAGCCCTGACCCGTCGAGGCATGGACTCCACTAGACCCCTGAAGGTGTGCTGTGGTATCTGGCACCAAGATGTTAGCAGCAGATCCTTCAAGTCCTGTAAGTTGAGAGGTGGGGCCTCCATGGATCGGACTTGTTTGTTCAGCACATCCCACAGATGCTCGATTGGATTGAGATCTGGGGAATTTGGAGGCCAAGTCAACACCTCAAACTCGTTATTGTGCTCCTCAAACCATTCCTGAACCATTTTTGCTTTGTGGCAGGGCACATTATCCTGCTGAAAGAGGACACAGCCTCTAGGGGATACCGTTTCCATGAAAGGGTGTACATGGTCTGCAACAATGCTTAGGTAGGTGGTACGTGTCAAAGTAACATCCACATGGATGGCAGGACCCAAGGTTTCCCAGCAGAACATGTGTTCCCCAGGTAAGCGATGCACACGCACCCGGCCATCCACGTGATGTAAAAGAAAACGTGATTATTCAGATCAGGCCACCTTCTTCCATTGCTTCGTGGTCCAGTTTTGATGCTCACGTGCCCATTGTTGGCGCTTTCGGCGGTGGACAGGGGTCAGCATGGGCACCCTGACTGGCCTGTGGCTATGCAGCCCCATACGCAACAAACTGCGATGCACTGTGTATTCTGACACCTTTCTATCAGAACTTCTTGAGCAATTTGAGCTACTTGATCTGTTGGATCGGACCACACGGGCCAGCCTTCGCTCTCCACGTGCATCAATGAGCCTTGGCCGCCCATGACCCTGTCGCCGGTTCACCACTGTTCCTTCCTTGGACAACTTTTGATAGATACTGACCACTGCAGACCGGGAACACCCCACAAGAGCTGCAGTTTTGGAGATGCTCTGACCCAGTCGTCTAGCCATCACAATTTGGCCCTTGTCAAACTCGCTCAAATCCTAACGTTTGCCCATTTTTCCTGCTTCTAACACATCAACTTTGAGGACAAAATGTTCACTTGCTGCCTAATATATCCCACTCACTAACAGGTGCCGTGATGAAAAGAATCAGTATTATTCACTTCACCTGTCAGTGGTCATAATGTTATGCCTGATCAGTGTATATCAAGAATAAGAAAGGTCTAAGCACTGAACCTTGCACCTCAGTGATTAGCCAATATGACTTGGACACAAATTCACTCCAGGAAACCTGAGAGTTGACCAAACACAACTCTTTCGAGAGCTTGTGACAGAAAAGTTGACAGGACTATTCTGTAGCTTTCAACTGCTGTAGGGTTAAGTGTTGTACCTGAGCCTGCTGAAATGAGGTTGGAAAGTAGCCAGTAGTAAGAGATGCATTGATGTGAGAGTGGAGTTGGAGAGATCTCGTTAAAGATCCTGTGATTAGTTAACGTGTCTGAAGTGTTGCTGATCTTGTTTCAGTAGTAATTGACCTTGGCAGCAGAAATAGCAGGAGGAGATGAGAGATTTATATTTGCATTAGTCTGCAGGGAAGATGACAGACAACTAGAGAAAGAGGTGGTCAGAGAAATGCAAGGAAGTTACAAGATTATATTAGGGATATAATTATGGGTAAAGGCCCCAATATACTCACGGCAAAGTTCTTTTTTGTTCTTCGCTTAGTTCTTATTCAAAAAACCTTCCTATTAGCAAACATCCCAAAGCTTCCCACACTGCTTGGAGTAGCATTTAGCTGGAGAGTTTAAGGCAGGGGTGTCCAAACTCGGTCCTGGAGGGCAACTGTCCTGCAGAGTTTAGCTCCTCCAACCCCAATTAAACACACCTAAATCAGCTAATCGAGGTCTAATTAGGCATACTAGAAACTTCCAGGAAGGTGTGTTGGAGCTAAACTCTGCAGGACAGTAGCCCTCCAGGACCGAGTTTGGAGACCCCTAGTTTAAGGTGCTGTACGTCATTTTTTGACTGTACTTAAGCAAAAAAAATACCATAATTATGTTTGCAGATATTTAGGAAACATGCTAGGTTCACCTACTCATTTCTCTTCTACTCAAAAACAATGCTACAGCCAGTTATTTTACTTTGAAATGTGTCAGAATGTCTGTTTTTGTTTTGGTCTGTGTGATTCCGCCCACTGCCAATTTACCCAACAGTGATTCAACACACCGGGTTGCCAGTTGGGGGAAAACACGTATTGCTTCCTGCAAGGAAGCTTCCTGAGGAGTCATGAGTGAGGATACCCAGGTGTATCCTTCCCTTGCATCCTAAGGGGGTGGAGCTAAGATGCAAGGAAAGGAAACAAGGATGCACAAATAAGAAATGAGAAACACCCAGTGTGTAAGTCTCCTCGCCTTCCATTGTTAATTGCACTATTGGCAACCCACGTGAGCATCGAGTCTGAGGAAGAGGAGAAGGGGAAACAACTCTCTCCAATATTTTTAATTTGTTCTGCAGTACCCATTTCAACCACCAGCTGTCAGTATTACATACTGCACCTTTTAGCTGCAACACACCTGCCTGCCTGGAAATTTCTGGTGGGCCTGTCCCAATACACACACTTGCATCACAGGTGTATTTAATTAGGGCTGGAGCTAAGTTCTGCTGAAAGGCACAGGATTGGACACCCCTTGCTGTAGGCAGCACCATTGCTGGGTAGATCAATGTATTCTGATTTGCAGGTTTTGACACGATGAGGGCTACAACTTCCTCTTAAGAATCAACTACTAGTACTTGTTTATTTACAACTAAGCCTAACACTGTCCTAACCAGGTGCAACTAAACTGAAGTATACTCTTAGCTTTACTGTTGAACGTAAATCTGGTGCCTTACTAATGAAGACCTTTGTTAAACCTCATCTTTCCCTTGTGCTGTAGAAACTGCTGAGGAGGAAAATGTAGAGTCAGAAAAGGTGGTCTCCATGGAGGATGAACAGTATAGATCAGGCTCTTTCTGTGGCCTTTGCTCAGTCTGTGAGGTAAATCATGCTTCTACCACACTTTTTACTGACTTACCCATACCACAGCCCAACATATGTTAAGGAGCTTCAAACAAACTCAACAATTCTGGAAAAAAGATCATGACATGTCACCATGATCAGTCCATGAGGTATTATATATTTTTAGCATGTGCCAAACCCACTTGCATGACCCATGAACGTGTTGAAGTATAGATCTTGTGTGATCCCTTCCTAAATCTCCCCAGTAAAGAGCAGAGGTGTAACTTACTACTCCATCTGTGTCTGGCTCTCCCTTTCCTCTCAGCACTGCAGCACCTGTGACAAATGTCCCTGTGAGGAAGGAGACACATCAGCACACTGCCATCACTGTGAAGTAAGTGTTACAGTACTTCTTAAAGGAACACTCCACTTTTTTTGAAAATAGGCTCATTTTCCAACTCCCTAGAGTTAAACAGTTGAGTTTTACCGTTTTCGAATCCATTCAGCCGATCTCCGGGTCTGGCGGTACCACTTTTAGCATAGCTTAGCATAGTTCATTGAATCTGATTAGACCGTTAGCATCTCGCTCAAAAATGACCAAAGAGTTTCGATATTTTTCCTATTTAAAACTTGACTCTTCTGTAGTTACATCGTGTACTAAGACCAACGGAAAATGAAAAGCTGCGATTTTCTAGGCCGATATAGCTAGGAACTAGGCCTATACTCTCATTCTGGCGTAATAATCAAGGAACTTTGCTGCCGTACCATGGGTGCAGCAGGCGCAATGATATTATGCAGCGCCTGTGACCCCCGGGTGTTGCAGGGAGCGTGCCTTGCAACCAGGGAGACATTTGTGAGAGACGCTGCGTAATATCATTGCGCCTGCTGCACCCATGGTACGGCAGCAAAGTTCCTTGATTATTACGCCAGAATGAAAGTATAGTTCCTAGCCATATCGGCCTAGAAAATCGCAACTTTTCATTTTCCGTCAGTCTTAGTACACAATGTAACTACAGAAGAGTCAAGTTTTAAATAGGAAAAATATCGAAACTCGAAACTCATTTTTGAGCGAGATGCTAACGGTCTAATCAGATTCAATGAACTATGCTAAGCTATGCTAAAAGTGGTACCGCCAGACCCGGAGATTGGCTGAATGGATTCGAAAACGGTAAAACTCAACTGTTTAACTCTAGGGGAGTTGGAAAATGAGCCTATTTTCAAAAAAAGTGGAGTGTTCCTTTAAAGGGTTAGTTCACCCAAAAATGAAAATTCTGTCATTAATTTCTCACCCTCATGTTGTTCCAAAACCGTAAGACCTTCGTTCACCTTCAGAACACAAATGAAGATCTGAGAGCTTTTATGTATTAACCCTCTAACTTTTCATTTCTCCTTCCAGGATTGTTCCTACTGCTACATTTGTCCTGTGATCTGTGAGACAGTCTGCCAGCCAGGTAGGACACTGCTATGAATAGGATGCACACTCTCGATTTAATGCTAGAGTTTCAAATTCTTGGAAAGTTTCAGTGTATATATTTAGCTAATGCTGATCCAAATACCTTTTCAGCACTATATATTTTATGTAATTACTTTCTGTCTTTTTGGATTATATTTTTTTAAATGTTTGTTTTTAGGTGGAATTCTTGATGTAATGAGCGGTTCTCTCTACCAGTAAGGATGCAACATTAATCCAAAATTGACTTGCAGTATAATCACATTCATATATTCAATATTCATACCAGCTATCAGCATAACTTTATATTGAGCCTTACTTGTGTGTGTGTGTGTGTCTCTGTGTGTGTTTTGTTTTTGCCCTCCACTTCACCTACAGGACGGTGAAGACGCTACTCTGAATACATTTGGTGTTCTTCACAGCGCCATCTTTTGGTGACAAGAGGAACTACAGACTCACAGTCAAATAATTCACTTGTAGGCCCGTCTATTTGACTGACCAGATCTGGGGATTTTCACACTGAGGCCAATAATGGGAGTGGACAATCTACTATATCCTAGATATAACTGAGGAACTGCCAGGATCCTAATGTTTACCATTTAATAAAACTTTAAAGGTGACTTTACATGCTGCATTAAATGAATAACAATTAAATATGATATGAAGTGCAAAGGTTCTTAAATAATATTTCACAATATTACTATTTTTGACTGTATTTGTGATCAAATAAATACAGCCTTGGTGAACATAAGACTCAGTATCAGTTCCGTCTGGTATTATACCCAAAATCATAAAGTGTCATTCTGGTTTCCGATTGATCAGTGTCAATCTCAGTAAATGGGTACAATTTATGAGTGTGTGAATAAACAGAATAAACACAATACAGTATTAAATAAATAAACCCAATAGAGTATAGTGCAGAAACATCAGCATATTATATTCATACATTTTTTTTTTACGCTTTTTATACTAGTTCTTATTAAAAATAATGACACCCACACTTTGCTATGCTTTGCTCATACAACAGAAACCTCTCTCTTAAAGGCATGGAAATTTGGTTGAAGTGTGGAAACTTCTTCTGAGTTCTAGCCTTCTCTGAAAGTCATGTAATGGATAGCGCATTGAAATAAGCTATGTTTATTTTTATTATAGAGCCAGTGAATGCCGAAGAAGACTCTTGTTGTCAGTTTAGGTTTGTTCATTGCAAGCCGAAAAACTTAGAAGTGATAATGACAGACAGCATGGCAACAAAAGTTCAAGACAGCTTCGTTGTGATATATTTTTAAAAGTGCATTTGCAGTGTGCATCCACTAGAGGGCAGTATTAACATTTCAATTCACAATTTAGTTAGAAAGTAATGAAAAATGTTGCTTTGGCAACTGGCTGAAATAATACAAGTTTAAGTTTATTTTATTATTTTACTTTTTATTTTATATTATTTTAATGGTTTTTATTAACTATAATTTATCCTGCCAATAACATCTTAGATATTGAGCCAATGCTTGTCCAGCAATTGTGGTTAACTACTTATAATTGTGGCAAAATGTATAATTACAGTGCAGTGATTAAACTAAATGTAATGTTCACTCTCTCGCTCCTTCTCTCTCATTCATTTTGAAAAACATGTTGATAAAACCCTGCTAGTTTGATATTCTAATGGTAAACCTCCACCTTACCCAACTTACAGTTGAGCTCGAAAGTTTACATACCCCTTGCAGAATCTGCAAAAATGTTAATCGTTTTAACAAAATAAGAAGGATAATAAAAATTGCACGTTATTTTTTATTTAGCACTGTCCTGAATAAGCTATTTAACATAACAGATGTTTACAGAAAGTCCACAAGACAAAAAAAAAAAAAAAAAAAAAAAAGCTGAATTTATAAAAATGACCCAGTTCAAAAGTTTACATACAATTGATTCTTAATACTGTGTGTGGTTACCTGGATGATCCACGGTTGTTTGACAGTGACTGTATGATTTTGAGATCCATCTTTTCACACTGAGGACAACTGAGGGACTCAAACACAACTATTAAAAAAAGCTGCAAACATTCACTCCAGAAGGAAACACGACGTATTAAGAGTCGGGGGTGAAAACTTTTGAACAAGAAGATGATGTGCAAGTTTTTCTTATATTGTTGAAAGATCATATTTTTCATTTATTACTGGCCTTTGGAAGCTACAAAAGATACTTACATGTTTCCCAGAAGACAAAAAAAGTACTATTTATCCTGTTCATCCAATTCAAAAAGTTTACATCCCCGGCTCTCAATGCATCGTGTTTCCTTCTGGAGTGAATGTTTGCAGCTTTTGTAATAGTTGTGTTTGAGTCCCTCAGTTGTCCTCAGTGTGAAAAGATGGATCTCAAAATCATAGAGTCACTGCTGGAAAGGGTTCAAATATGCTGGAAAATCAAAAAATCTGCAGGACATGGAGGATTTTTCTGAAGAACAGAGCTCAGTTTAACTGCTCAGGACAAACAAGGGACTCATGAACAACCATCACACAACAAAATTAGCATCCACACCAATTGACGATAATGTTCTGTGTATTAAAGGGGACCTATATAATGCCCCTTTTACAAAATGTAATATAAGTCTCTGGTGTCCCCAGAATGTGAAGTTTCAGCTCAAAATACACCACAGATCATTTATTATAGCTTGTTTTATTAAACGTGCTGTTTGTGTGTGTGTCCCTTTAAATGCAAATGAGCTGCTGCTCCCGGCCTTCTTTCCAGAAGAGGGCGGAGCTTTAACAGCTCGCGCTTCGGTTGCTCAACAACAAAGCGGAAGTCAGTAACAGTGTTCAGCCTTACATTGTTCAAACCGGAGTCGACACTGATGGAGAGACTCAGGAAGAAGTTACAACTTTTAGAATGAAACTGGATGTTTCTGAATGGTTAGTGGATAAATTTATGTAGTTGCTGTGGAGTTGATTCAACTCATCGACTAGCATGTGCCGTCATGTTAATCTTTTGTGCAAATCCAGCGTTGAATTGACCCTCGTTTGTGAAGCAGTCTACAACAACTCTTCCTCTTCTCTAAAGCAAGATCCATGGAATCTCACAATTCTGACTTTTTTCTTGCAATTCCGAGTTTATATCTCACAAAAAAAAAAAAAAAAAAGAATTGAATTGTGGGATATAAACTCAAAATTCTGAGAAAAAAAATAATGGCATTGTTAATATTCAGCAATTCAATTTTTTCTTAGAATTGTGAGATATATACTCAGAATTGTGAGATTTAAACTCGAAACTTTTTTTCATGGCAGAAACAAGCTTTCATAGACTGCTACTGCAGAACATGTAAAAAATAGATGCTCAACGTGTCTCCACTTCCTTCCAGTCTTAGCCTCAGATGTCATGCCTAGGGACTGTTGGCTGAACGTCTGATGTATAAGGCGCACAAAATGTGAAACATTTCAGGAGTTTCAAAGTCGTCATTTGATTGGTTGAATCTACAGGATTTCAGGGAGACGTGTGTCACGTTCTTTAATGGTCCACCTGGAAACAAAGCCCTTGTGATGCCAAACACCCTCATGGAAGAGGAAAGTCATTGTGTTTACAACTGTGACAATGAGCGCTTATCAGGGTACGTGGACTTGCTCCTCAGTATATCAGTGATCTTCTTGTCCCGTACAATGCCCCAAGATCCTTACGCTCATCCAATCAATTTCTTCTTTCTGTTCCCCGTTCACGTTACAAAACTAAAGGTGATCGTGCTTTCTCGGTGGCTGCTCCTCGACTTTGGAACAGTCTTTCTCTCAATATTAGATCTTCCCCTTCTGTTTCTAGTTTTAAATCCTCTTTAAAAACTTATTTGTATTCTTTATGTTTTAATTGAGGGTGTGAATTTTTTGATTGTCCTCAAGGTTTTTGATCCAGTGTGTTTATTCTTTTTTTGTGTGTGTTTGTGTGTTTTAATTTTGTTTTAATTTTTCTGTACAGCACTTTGGTTGCAACCTCTGTTGTTTTGAAATGTGCTTTATAAATCAATAAACTAAACTAAACTACATTTTCACGCCCCTAAACATGACACGGAACAAAACGAACTGTGACTGGTTGTTTTACATGTCAGTCAGATGTCCTCTTAGGACAATGAAAGCTGCGATGGAATCCGTCAGTCTGAAGGTCCGGCTATGCAAGACTACTTCCACTGTAGAAAAATGAAGCCAAAATATCCCAGAAATTGCTGTTGACATCTTGCGCCGATGACGTCATTTGGAGCTCAAGTCTGGAGTATGAGGTCTCTGCAGAACAAAAGTGGGCGTTTCTGTATTTGTGGGTGTTTTCAAACTGGTGGGTGTTTATATATCATGCAATTAAAATGATCCTCTTCACCCGACCGCACCCCTAAACCCTACCCACACTCTGACGTGGGCAAATCGGGTAACGCTCTCAAAAACGCCCCTCTGATTATGGCCTCGCCCATCAATCATTAATGTCCTGCAAAGACCTGTACTTGCAAGTCTGCACAGTAGTGATCGTGACCTATACTCCAGCCAACCACCAGAGGGCGATTGAAATGTTTTGGCTTCACTTTTCAGGACATGTGCGGCTTCACTTTCTGCCTAAAATGGTCTATAGTGCTATAAATGTATGTTTTTTTTGTTTGTTTGTTTGTTTTTTTGTTTTTTAATGAAAGTATAAAAAACAATGTTAATAACTGTGGAAACTCATCATCATAGTCTCGCTGGGGTGACCCAGGACCCCCCATAAGAAGTAAAAAACAGTGCTTTGCTAAAAAGTTGTTACTCAAGGATGGATCTGTACCAGCTGTTCATGATCCAGCTTCTCCTCCAGAAGAAGTAAATGTTTATTTTTTATAATTTTTGAGCAAATCACCATTTCAGTCGATGTGCCTGCTAGCCAGTTTCACAAATGCGGCTAAAGCTATTGTTGTCTTAAAGGGATAGTTCACCCAAAAATGAAAATTTGATGTTAATCTGCTTACCCCCAGGGCATCCAAGATGTAGGTGACTTTGTTTCTTCAGTAGAACACAAATGATGATTTTTATCTCCAACCGTTGCAGTCTGTCAGTCGTATAATGCATGTCAATGGTAACAAAATCTATGAGAGTAAAAAAAAACATGCACAGACAAATCCAAATTAAACCCTGAGGCTTGTGACGACACATTGATGTCCTAAGACACGAAACGATCGGTTTGTGCGAGAAACCGAACAGTATTTATATAATTTTTTACCTCTAATACACCACTATGTCCAACTGCCTTGAGCGCACACACGGCATCCGGTGCATGAGGCGTGTACGCGCTCAAGGCTGTTGGACATAGTGGTGTATTAGAGCTAAAAAATGATATAAATACTGTTCAGTTTCTTGCACAAACTGATCGTTTCGTGTCTTAGGACATCAATGTTTCGTCACAAGCCGCAGGGTTTAATTTGGATTTGTCTGTGCATGTTTTTTTTACTCTCATAGATTTTGTTACCATTGACATGCATTATACGACTGACAGACTGCAACGGTTGGAGTTAAAAATCATCATTTGTGTTCTACTGAAGAAACAAAGTCACTTACATCGTGGATGCCCATCAAATTTTCATTTTTGGGTGAACTATCCCTTTAAGACACCAAATGTCTGTCATCTTTTAACCTTGTTTATATACTGTATAACCACACATTTGTTAAGAACAGTGTAAAAGGTGATTGTCTTGAAAAACTGTGTACATTTTCTGTAAGGACAAGACATTAAAAACATTATGTTTATTTGCAAAGGCCAGCACATTTATCCACTAACCATTCAGAAACGTCCAGTTGCATTCTAAAGTCTCTTCCTGAGTCTCTCCATCAGTGTCCGACTCCGGTTTGAACAATGTAAGGCTGAACACCGTTACTGACAATCGTCATTTTGGCTGCATGAGATTCTCCAGCTTTGTTGTTGTTGAGCAACCGAAGCGCGAGCTGTTAAAGCTCTGCCCTCATCTGAAAAGGGGCCGTTAGCACCATTAGCACCATTGCTCAGACCCTGTTTACACTAGTGCGTTTTCGTTTTAAAACGCATACGTTTTGCTACGGTTACACCTGTCGTTTACACTACACCGGTGTTTTTTTGAACCTCGAAAACGGAGACTTTTGAAAACGCTGCAGACCCAGTTTTAGTTTGAAAATGCCAAGGTTGCGTTTCAGTATAAGAGACTTTTGAAAACGATGGCGTGGCTGCCCACGTTCGCTCTGTGTATCCTTGGAGACTGAACTGCAATCTTTGCTGGTTTTGTTGTCATTTTTAGCAGCCATTGTGCAGTTAAACTCTGCATTTTTTTTAATACTGCAGCTACCTACATGTGCAAAAAGCGACTGTTTACACTTGTACGCGCATTGTGCATGAACAGTCATGTGACATGCGTTTTCGGCCGTGTAGTATCCACAAGTTTCGTACGCCCCATGAGGCCTTGCGTCAAAAGTGGGAGTGTCTTCCGGTTCGAAGTAAACAAGCTGGACGTGACACTCATTCAATCAACTGTTGACAGTCATTCGAGATTTAGCGATCCAAACTTGCGAACGTTTGGCCTTTACTTAAAGACTTAAGATTCCAGCATCAATATTTGAACAATGTTTTACAATAAAAATGTTACAGTAACATTAATTTATGTCAGGAGTTCACATCAATCATGCTGAATCTAACTGATATTTATATTGACATAAAACACATACCTATTCAGTTGCACCTGCTTCCATTTATTTACGATCACAAGAATGCACAAAACAACTCCATTAAGGCTTTTAAGTCCAAAGGCTTACACATTTAGAAATATATTGATAAAATACCATATGTTTACAACACTTTTCTGAGCATTTCTATTAATTTTCCTCTAAATTATGTGATGATTGCAATCCGAGGACGTTTGAGCGATCTCTCCGTCTCACTATACTGTTATCCTTTCACCCAGAGCAACATTTATGTGTACAACATTTGTGTATTTATTATCGCAATGGTTAGCATAAGTAGCCTTTAGCATCGCATATATGACAGTGGAAACGCGACTGGCCCTGGCATGCACGACACCAGTAGGAGTAAAATATCACGTCATGAGGCTTTGGTGCTAGCATCAGTGACAGGTGAAGAACAGACAGCGGGTTATTCATGTATTGCAGGGCCAGGATGCTCTTGTAGTCATGCAGCAGCACTTTTGTGGAAGGTCAGTAAAGTAAAGGACAATTAAGGGCATGAAACTTGTTTTATTGTATTGTGATATTATTAACTAATAAATGTACTAAACTGAAATGTTGTCCCTGAGCGCCGTAACAACATCTCTCATAAAGGTTTGCAACTTTACGAAGTAAACAATGATCCGAAAAACACTTGGCTACTTCGCTAATTAACACACAAAATACCATTGGTATGCTACTTCCGCCGACTCACCGGAAGTTGTACCTACGTTCTTTTTTACAGTAGCGCCCCCTGGAAATTGTTCCTGAAACACTGTGGAAATGCCAGTGTAGACTAGGATCGTTTTCATTTTAAAACGCCGTTTTAAAACAAAAACACACTAGTGTAAACGAGGCCTCAGTTTTGGCTGGAATTGTGACATTTTCACTTGTAAGTGAAGATAAAATAATGAAATAAATTAAACAGTTCATTTAAAGTCCTTTTGAAGTTACTGACTGCTCCTTTATTACTGCTTTCTGAGACTTTATGAAATAATTATTCCTCTGCCACTGCTGAATCTGACAGTGAGACCCTCTAGTGAGTTTGGAAGCCATCTGATTGTTTTATACTGTTTTTTTATTTTTTTTTTTATTTAGAGATTGCAGTGTATTTTAAAGTAATATGCTTTTTGTGAGTCTTTAAGTGCCTTATCAAGTCAAGTCACTTTTATTTCTATAGCGCTTTATACAGTACAGATCGTGTCAAAGCAACTTCACAGTGATAAACAGGAAAACAGAATCAATTATGGAAAGTCAACTATGAAGATTCTGCTGTAAAGCAGCTCTAAACGACAATAGTGTCATTATTTAGCTTAAATTTATGCTTCTTTTGCTATGGTTGCCCATTTGGGTCTGCTGATCTTTGGATCTCCTCTTGTATCTTTACAGCAGTCTGTGTCTTTTCTTATCACACTCATCTCTTACAGCATCCTGCACATTTAAACAAAATTCCTTTCGGCAGCAGGTGCAACAGACTTGTGATCTGATCATGTGACCACATACACACACGCCTCTGCTAAATCAGTGCAATCAGTAAAATTATGCAAGTTGTCTTATCGTTTTCTGTTCAAATCATTCCCTTGTGACTCTGTTCTTTCTCTGAAGCTGCTCAGATTCCTGAAAAAAAATTCTTTTGACGTTTATCGGCCATCACAATCTCACGGCTGACGTTTTTAACACCTGCAGGTAATTGTTCACTTGAAATGTATGCAGTATACAGGTGCTGATTTATGTTACTGCTACATAGTTTAAATACAAAAGCTGCTATTTTAATTGTCATTTGGCAACAACGATGCAATTTAATGCCACCATAAAAAAGGTTATTTAATGGTACATTATTGACAAAAAAGGACTATCTACTGTAGTTATACATGGCTACAATATGTTCTAACAGCCTAAGCAGGTTATGCTGGTCTGTTTTCCTTGTTTTAGAGGGATTTTCTGCTGGTTGACCAACTATACAAGCTAAACATCAGCTTAATGAGAGACTAGCTGCTGTAAATCATCTGACCACCTGCTACGTTTTGGAGAAAATAACATTTGCTTATTTTTTTATTTATTTATTTAATGAAAGACAAATAAGATAAACAGCAAACACTTTTTTTCACAGTCGCTTCATTTTCACTGTATGTTTAATCAATACAAGTTGAATAGGCAAAGGTTTAATGACAGGTCACACACCCAAAAATGCATTTATGGGTCACATAAAACCTGTGCTCCACTGTGCAAAACAACAAGTGAAACCACATGACCTTATTTCCTTTGTATGCGCATATACACGCTAAATGAAAAGAATGAAAGAGGAGACAAGGAGAAGAATAATAATAAAAAAATAAGTTCGGGAAAAGCTGTGAGTTTAATAACAGCTCAACTTCATCTTACTAAAATTTGTTTTAAAACACTGTGGCTGTGACGGAAATGGCTAGAATAAAAAATTACAACCAATCTTTGACAATACAACAATACTGAGACAGTTAATATAACATAATCTCAAATATTTAATAATGAAGCATTCATTATGCATGCAATAATCCTGGTTTATAATGGATCATGTAAATTTATGATGTAAATGTAACTAATATAATCAGTATAATTTAATTACCGTTTTTTTTCCATCCATCCATTCTTCAAGCTGCCTGTCCTATTTAGGGTCGTGGGGTCATTTATTTAAAAAAATTAGAAATGAATATGATCTAATCTACAGGATGAATGTAGCATGACCCCATGAAAATCTTCATGTGCTCATTTATGAGGCAGGAACCTCATAACAAAGACACTGCTGTCACAGCACAGCCCTAAAAATATGCACAGATGAAACAGATGGTGCATCACATGACTTTAATTTCTAAAGACACTTTTCACATTTTTCCATGACTCTCATGACAAAGACAATCTAAATAGTTAAGAAGATTTGGGCTAGTGATGCCACTACCGATGTTAAAATGCCTGATGTCATGTGATATTATGAGTGCAACAATGGTATGCAGTTCCAGTGCACTACATGCTCTAGTAATCACTGGGCTTCCGGACTGGACTGTTGAAAACAAAGCTGAAATATTATTTGATAATATTATATATTATGTTTATTAAACAAAAACCAAATAATACACTGACCTGAACAGACAGCAAACAACTGAAAGTGAGGGCTATAAATACACAGACTAAACAAGGGTAAAACATGGAACAAATCAGAAAAATAGCTCTAAGGACACTGGAACTAAACTTGGAACGGAAAAGTTGTTTCTTGTGTTTGTCGCATAAAGATTAGCAGTGTTGGGGGTAACACATTACAAGTAACTTGAGTTACGTAAGCGGATTACTTTTTCAAGTAACTAGTAAAGTAAAGCATTACTTTTTCAATGTACAACAAAATATCTAAGTTACTTTTTCAAATAAGTAATGCAAGTTTATTGACGGACAGCTCTCCTGTCCCCATGTTGAGAGAAATAAAGGTCAGAGGTGTTGTGTGCGCTGTGTGAACATGATGTTATTGTAGTTCTAGACTAAATGTGAACATGCATTTACTCATTTCACTTGCACAAAAACATTCAGTATTCCTCAAAATAAATAAAAACAGTGAAATACAATCTCAGAATTTTATGCAAACCTGTAATAATTAACTATATTAAATTACACATATACTTTATGCATTTAATCTCACTTTATTAACCAATGTTTTTGCTGCTGACCTTCAATGATCTAATTCACCCATACTAACAAGAAAAAATTACTTTAGATTAGATTTAGAAATATGACTGTTGAACTTCCTTCTCCTGTATCCTATTCTTCTTTAATCCAGAATGGCAGCACAGCTGAAAGGTTTGTTTGAGCCGCGCCCTCTACTGTACAGGTGTAAATATACATTTCCTTCAGCCTGAGGCTTATTCATTTCACTTTTGGTGTGAAAGGGCCTTTACATTTGCCAAAAATAGAACTTTTTTGTTGTTGTTGTTGTTAAAAAACAAACAAGCAATCCCAGCCCAGGTGAGAAAAAGTAATGCAAAAGTAATGTAACGGATTACTTTTCATAAAACCGCAATTAGTTACTTTTAAAAGTAACTTTCCCCAACCCTGCAGATTACAATGTTGTCAAAATAATTCTCATTCATGCGAATCCGCGGAAACAACTCAAAAAGCTGTATTATTCATGCCAGGCCAGTAGTTGGCGATGTCACTTTGTAAAGAAACACTATGCGCCTATAGACTGAACACGTAATACTTGTGTGCATGACATCACCGTTTTCACAAATTAGCGTTTTTGTAGCTTACACGGAGATGATAACAGTATTAAAAAACTTGCACTTTCAACCCGTTTTCAAAAGTTTGCTTTTTTAGGCCCCCAAAATGCCATTTTCATGCAAATGAATGGCCAAAACACATAAAAAGGTTGTGTTGTGTAAACCAGGGGTTCCCAACCACATTCCTGGAGCCCCCCCAACACTGCATGTTTTCCAGGTTTCCTTAATCAAACACTCCTGATTCAGATCATCAGCTCGTTAGTAGAGACTCCAAGATCTGAAATGGGTGTGTCAGATAAAGGAGATATGCAAAATGTGCAGTGTTGGGGGGCCTCCAGGAACCACTGGCGTCAACAACCCCTAAACTACACAGACTAGACCAGGCTTTCTCAACCCTGGTCCCTCGAGGGCCACTGTCCTGCAGAGTTTAGCTCCAACCCTAATCAAACACACCTGAACCAGCTAATTAAGCTGTTCATGATTACTAGAAAGTTACAGGCAGGTGAGTTTGATCAAGGTTGGAGCTAAACTCTGCAGGACAGTGGCCCTCGAGGGACCAGGGTTGAGAACCCCTGGACTAGACACTGTCCTGTTCTCAAATATTTTATTTAAATTTTTGCCCAATTAACAAAGAATCTCATATATTTTATTTTTCCCATTTTGTTCCTCCTGGCATCATATTGCATCATACGCAATCCCTCCAGGGGAAATGCTAACCAGCCAATTCCTGGAGATGGTCCTCACTGCAGAACACGAGATCCAGGGGTTGGATCTAGATCCAACTCCTCCCACTTTACATATCCCTTAACCTACCCATCTCCACCCCCTGGATCTCGTGTGTTCTGCAGTGAGGGGCTACTGAATTCATGGGGTGTATTCCAGAAAGCAAGGTTAGCTTACCCTTACATTTACCCTGAACTCTCATTAATTAACCCAAACCTTGCTTACTCATGCTGGTTTCAAAAACGTGGCCGGGAGTAAGTTCAGTCAACCCAGGGTATGTTCACAGTGAAGATATTAGTTGTGACCCAAATGACTCACTATGCACTTATACACTATGTACTTACGCATATGTACTCAACAGTGTTGCGTTTAAATTTTATAAGGTTATTTTGTCATTCAACATTGGAGTCTGGTTGCCCCTCCCCCTCCGCTACATAATCAAAGCCGCGACAGTTGAGTGCATGAAGGAACGTTCCACACTTTTCAGTGTTAACACACTAGTCGCACTATTTATACTACAAAACGGCATAGAATAGTGCGCAAGTATGCAAATTGGGATGCACCTATTCTCAACAGAGCACCGAATGTAGGAGTCACCATGGAATCAGACGCTAAGAAGAAGAGCGCCATACTTCTTCCTTTTTTCTTCTTTTGTTTAATTGCGATTTACATTCTTAATGCATATCGCCACCTACTGGGCGGTTGTGCAATCATTTAAACAATCTTATCTTCTAATCTTTAATCATTTTTTATTTCTCTGAACAAGACTTATATTGTTTGTTTGATGCTAAATAATAACATTATAAAAAGAAAAATATATTGAAGTAAAAAAACAGTGTGCTTTAAAAGATTTTTTGGCTGTATATGTTTATTTTTTGTTTAGCCATTTGTACAGTATTTTATTATAGAAGAGATGAGAATAAAATAAAATTTAATAAATTAGAGTAAAATAACATTTCTATAATATAATATAATTTAAATGTTTGTTATTTGCCTGGTCTTATAATGTCTTGTAGCCTCTAATAAGGTTTTACATAAAAAAACAGCATGTTGTGTCAATTACATACTTTTATTTTTTATTGACATGTGAAAGTGTATCAAAAATGACGGTGCTTTTATAGCTGAATACATTATTAAATGACAGTTGATATTGCACATGAATAAATACATATACGTATGTGCTGAATACCTCTGAAGTAAACTAATCCTGGAACATAACCTGCTCCTGAGAAAGGAAGTTGCTATGGTGTGAAAGTTACCTCAGGTTAAAACTGAAAGTTTAGGTTATCCGTTTACTTATCCGTAAACTTACCCGGATATGTCACATAACCTGCGTTCTGGAATGCCTCCCACCCCACTTGGTAACATTTTTCCACTCTTCTTTGCAAGAACATTCCAGATCTGTTCAAACACGAGGGCATCTCGTGTTCATCGTGTCCCCATCGTGTCCCCATCGTGTCCCCATCATGTTCATCGTGTCTTTAATATTTTTGGCAATACCTATTTATGTGTCAAGGTTTGACCCAAACAAGGTAAGGAAATGATCTGTTTGCAAGTGGTTAGTTTAAAAGTAAACAAAATGAACACTGGAAAATGAAGCACGGAAAACCAAATCATACTGTACATTGACCTGAACGGATAAACAACTAAAACTGAGGACTGTAAATACAGACTAAATGATGGTAAAACAAGGAATACGTGTGGGTTATTAAAGACCACCGGGATGTCGGAATCGTCCTCCACCTCACCCACTGTGAAATCGGATGCACTCAGTCGAAGTGCCCGGCTCTACAAACTCACAAAAAGTCCCTCGAGGACAATCGAAGGGGAGTAGTGATTTTAATATGTCATTGACTCATATAAAACAAAACCGGGGAACGTTCAGGGTAATGCGTCTGAAATACCAGGTCCAAAAACTCGCAGAGGAAGTGATCACCCTTGGGTGAGGAGGAGGAGATGAACCACTGGTATAACCATATTATAGAGGTCTGTTTTTCTGTTAGGGTCTTGTCCAAATGAGTAGAGGATCTATTTACAAGTGGTTACTTTAAAGGAAAACAAAATATTAGGGAACACTGGAAACCGTAGAAGCATGGAAAACCAAATCATACATTCATATGAAAAGACAACAAACAACTGAAAGTGAGGGCTTTACATACACAGACTAAACGAGGGTAAAACAAGGAACAGGGGCCAGTTGCATAAACATAGCCACTACATTAATATTGTGTCTTAAGAACAAGTTTGACCAACTAGCAGTTAGACAAGAGGTAATCATTGCTTTTCCAGTTCAAAATAGGCTGATCTCTTATGTAACTGACTTTCAAAAAGTTAGGACCAGTTTTGAAGAAATAAATTAGAGGACTAACTTACTATTTACACTAAGTGCAAATAGCTGTAGATGCTATTTACACTAAGTGAAAAAAGCTAATTCTTTTTACACTAAGTGAAAATAGCAATATATTCTATTTACACTAAGAATTTTTGTACATTAACAGGATGCAATAATATCATAGATTGTAAATGATTATATTTATTAAAATTATTAAATGGATGCTGCCTTATTGGGAGAATAAAAACCCTCCCTACATGTTCCCCTAACCCTACCCAATAAACACTTTTAATATTATTAAATGTTAAAAGTTCGCAGTTTATTTCCACTTTTAGAACATTTTTATTTTTATTGAAAATAAATGCAAGATCGGCGAAAGGCGGATTCGAGCCTGCGTCGATCGCGTTAAAAGCCAGTTCTGCGAGTTTTACTCACTGTAGGCACTTTTCCACTGCATGGTACGGTTCGGTACGGCTCGGTACGGCTCACTTTTTGCTGCTTTTCCACTGCATGGGACCGCTCGGTACGGAACGGTACGGCTCGCTTAAATAGTACCACCTCGGTGGAGGTTCCAAGCGAGCCGAACCGATACTAAATGTGACGTGTATACACTGCAGATCACTGATTGGTCAGAGAGAATCGTCACTACCAGCGTCATTGGATTTGAAACACGAGACACTAAACCCGCTAGATTTAAATAGTCAGTAACAGCTACCGCAGTATCATTTGTTCGCACAACTTTTTTTAAACAACTTGTTTTAAACGACTTAAACTTTAACGATTTAAACTTTGAAGCGGTACTAAACTGCAGTGGAAAAGCAAACCGAAAGTAAGCGAGCTGTGCCGAACCGAACTGAGCCGAGCCGAGTCATTCCACGCAGTGGAAAAGCGCCATATGCTGCGCCACTGAAGACGTTAAATTCTGTGGCGCAACCAGGCATTGGTGGGCGGAGCTAATGTAAATAGCATTTGCCAAAAGGGACACTATTTGCACTTAGTGTAAATAGACATTATGATACTAAACAGGGCAGCGGGTGCCTGAGCCCTGCTCCGCTCTACAGCGCCCCACAGTTTTCCCAGTGTAAATCTGTGGTGAAAAATGAAACTCTCTAATTGAGAGTCATTTGGGCAGATTTCAGACATCCCCGCTTATTTTCACATTACCTTACGTAAACTTTGCTACAGACCAAACAATATCAATCCGCTTCAGCTATGTTATTATTAGTTTGCATCAGGTCAGTAACTAGTTGGCATGTCTGTTCTTCCTATGTGGACTAGCGTATCAAATTAATGAATGTATAAATCTTTTAGTTTAAACATGCTTGTGTGAATAGCCTTTATATAGTTCTGTTGTGTTTGTTTTATGTTTTAATGAGAATAGACATGACTTTCTTTTCCTCACTGGAATTCCTCCACAACTTGTAATATTTTAAAGACCCCCTGTGGTGAAAATCAAGTTTTTAATGTTGTTTATATGTCTATGTGGGGTTTTTAATATGCATTAAGACAAACCATGTGCAAATTCATAAGTCAATGCCATTGCTGAGTATTTTCTCTTTAAAACTGCAGTGATCTAAAGACAGTTTCAAAAACATGGTTTGAAATCGCTGGTGTTTGTGACAAACTACCTTGTAACCAATCATGTCAAATGTCTCAAAAGAAGCCAGGTTATCCTGTTGATATGAAAAATCGGGTAGATTTTGCAATATAGCGGGTGTATTACGATGCTATGATGAACTATATGCCTTTCTCCATTGACGTTCTAAGGTGTTCAAAGCGTTTTCTAAGGATATTGATATTTAGAAGGCAGCTGTCTGACTCTGAGATGAAGAACGGGAACATGGTTTGTGTAACATTAGCAACACATTATTAGCTGTTTGATAATGTAGTCAAGCAAAAGGCTAATCATATTAATTACCGTTATGTGTCCGACGTTGGAAAAAGCAATACCATTGTGCAGCGTTTACCTCAGTAAGTTGACCGAGTGGATCTCTGAGCTTGTGCGAGTGAGTGGAGGCGGGGCTAATTATCATATTCATAGATCCACGTATACTAAATGAGGCAAGGGTGTAGAGTTACATTCAAGCTATTTTAAGGCATGAAAAAATTTTTTCACAGGAAAAAAACGTTTAAATATGTCATATTGGTGATCAAAGATGAGTTTTAAGGGATAAAATTATTGACTACAGGGGGACTTTAAAACAAGAGGGATTGCATGTGCCATGCGTATTTAACCCCTCTACCCAGGTCCTACTCGCCCCGCTCTGTGCGGGCCTCGAACCTGGGTCTCTGGCGTGGGAGTCGGACGCTCTAGGAGGCTAAAGGCTGCAACCTCTAGCGTCATTCTTTAGAGCATCTCTTGAGATCAGAGGAGTGAGGTTTTACTTGCACAGCAACTACTAGCTGGCCTCCGTTACACGTACCTGTCAATCAACATTAGAGCACCGCCCTCAGGTTAAATAACGCAGCCTCTGCCAAAAGTGTTTTGCGTGTGTTCAGCAATTAGAATATAAAGCTTCCAAAAAACGTTTATCATAAACTTGCGCTAAGACCCAGAATCCACCCCACCTAAATTTACGCTCAGGAGCCGCTACTGGTAGGAACTAAACACTGGCAAGGAAACTAAATTCAAAGAACTAAACTAAACAGACTAGACAATGCACCGTGCTGTTGTCACATATTTTATTAAATATTTGTACAATTAACAAAGAATCGCATACACCTACATTTTATCTGAGGACACACGCCACAAGCAAATGGTTCTCATCACAGGTATAATTGAGGTCAAGGGTATAGCACATATAGACAATCTTTTCATGCTTTTAGTTCCAAGATCACGTGTCGGATCACTGTTCAAAGAAAGCAGAAAGGGAAAAATACTAAATTAAATTAAAAGGACAAACAAGCTTGTGCTATCATGTTGGTGTAGTTTCAGCATCTCCCAGACAGGTCTAAGGGGAAATGATGACAAGCTAATTCCTGACCTGCTGTTTTGGATTTGGGTGGGACAAAATCTTTATGGGGTATGTCACTTGATGGCCTCTAGTCTTTAATGGCCGCCCCGGAAAGGTTCCTCTGAAGGTTTTGTTTTCATTCATTTGGTCATACTTTCTTTTTATAACCTTTTTGTTTAGTATTACGAAATGTCTATATAAATAGTTTCCAGGTGTGTCTTGTTTTGATAAGTAGGTTTGTTATAAAGCAGACTCAAGGGACACTTTCCTGTAGAGATTCTTTCCAACATACATCAATCAACAAATTAATGTCTGTAAGTTTACTTAAAAATGACATCCAGAATCTGAACTAAGATTTAAATGTCCAGGAATGGGGAAACCTGTTATACCATGAGTACAGTTAATATAAAAAAGTCTACACATCCCTGTTAAAACGGCTGTTTTGTTATTGTGATGTAAAAAAAAAAAAAAAAAATGAAACAAAGATAATTCATATCAGAACTTTTGCACATTTATTGTAAAAATTACAACCTATGCCATGCCTTTGAAAACCAAAGTGACACATTTAGGGGAGGAACTTGCCACCCTGCCACATACCCCAGACAGATGGAGAATAAAGGAACATGTAGTGAGCAACCAATACTCGCCAAAAAGAGCTGCAACTCTTTTAATGTTGCTGTAGGCCTTTGACAGCCTCCCAGACCGGTTTTCTCTTTGTCTTCTAATGAATTTAGTAGGGACGCCCTGTTCTTGAAAATGCCACTGTTATGTCTTACTTTCTCCACTTGTTGATGATCTCTAATGCCTTGGAATTTTTTTTTTTTTTTTTTCAGAATCACTTGAGATGAAATCAGGTGTGTACTATTTCAAACCCCTGCTGATAAATCCAGCATTGCTGGTCACCAGCATGAGGTATGTTTTGCATGCTGGGACCAGCTGGTTGCTGGTTTGCTGGTCAGGAGAGCTGGTGGGCCAGTATAAACCAGCCTGGACCAACATAGAATTCATGCTGGTTTATTCTGAATTTTTCAGCAGGGATGAGCTTGATGATTAGTTCTTTAAAAAAAAAAAAAAAATTTCTCTGAAAAGTGTTACTTTGTTTTTCCCCTGCATGAAAATAGTCACATCTCATTCAAAAGATAAACCCAAAGTTTAGCATTGGTCACAATCGGTCACAAAACAAATGAAAGTCAGTGGCAGTTTGTATTGGTTTGACTAGGAAGACATGGATACACAGAGGAATTAAACATATACTTTCATAATAATAAAATTTTGATGCCCTTCACATCAGTTTTTTGAGGTCATTTGGGTTTTCATTTAAAGTAATGGACTTGCTGTTAAATAAAGGCAAGGCAAGGCAAGGCAATTTTATTTGTATAGCACATTTCATACACAATGGTAATTCAAAGTGCTTTACATAAAGAAGAACCAAATACATAATAATAAAAATGGAACACATAAGAAATAGAAATAACAGTAAAAACAGAGAATTCCGCTATCTGGATGGAAGAGTTAGGAAGTTTCAGGGAGTTTTTTGTTTTCCGTCAGAGCGGATCTAAACGGATCTATCCATCACAGCGGATCTAAATGGATCTTCCTCACGCTGGAGGGATAACTCAACTTTTTTTTTTTTTTGTCTGTCAGAGCAGATCTAAACGGATCTATCCATCAGAGCGGATCTAAATGGATCTTCCTCACGCAGAGGGATAACTATTTATATTTGTCAGGTAGCTGTGCGTTTAAACAGTACCCTTTACAGACAAATCTTCCTGGACTAACTCTGTCAGAGCTCCATCCAGGGATAACCCTAAAAAATATTTGTCAGGTAGCTGTGCGTTTAAACAGTACCCTTTACAGACAAATCTTCCTGGACTAACTCTGTCAGAGCTCCATCCAGGGATAACAAATGCTTACTTCCTAATTCTCCCAGCTCTTTCAACCAGACAGCAAGATTTAAAATGCATTAAAAGTCAGAAATAAAAAGATGATGCATAAAAGATATAAAATGCATTAAAAATGAAATAAAAACAAGAAAAAGAATTAAAAGAATAAAAAGATAATACGTATAAAATAAAGTGCAAACAGTTTGGACATAGCACAGTGCTCAATCAGTAAATGCATAGATAAAAAGATATGTTTTGAGTCTGGATTTGAATGTGGCTACTGTTGGAGCACAACTGATCTCTTCTGGAAGCTGGTTCCAGCTGCGGCTGGCGTAACAGCTAAAAGCAGACTCTCCTTCCTTTGAGTGAACCTTGGTATTTCTAAGTGACTTGATCCTGATGATCTTAGTGATCTGTTAGGTTTATATTCTATGAGCATATCTGCAATGTATTGAGGTCCTAGGCCATTGAGTGATTTATAAACAAGTAACAGTACTTTAAAATCAATTCTAAATGCAACTGGAAGCCAGTGCAAGGACCTGAGGACTGGTGTGATGTGTTCATGTTTTCTGGTTCTGCTCAGAATCCTGGCAGCAGCGTTCTGTACGAGCTGCAGCTGTCTTTTGGTTTTTTTGGGGAAGGCCAGTGAGGAGTCCATTACAATGATCCACCCTGCTGGTGATGAAAGCATGAACAAGTTTCTCTAAGTCTTGACTGGAGACAAAGAATCTAATTCTTGCAATATTTTTTAGATGATAATATGCTGATTTAGTTATTGTCTTTACATGGCTATTGAAACTCAGGTCTGACTCCAAAATCACACCAAGATTCCTGACTTGATTTTTAGGTCTTTGACCTCTAGAGTGAAGGTATGCGTTCACTTTGAAAACTTCATCTTCGTTTCCAAATGCAATGACTTCAGTTTTGTCTTTGTTTAACTGAAAGAAGTTTAGGCAAATCCAGTTTTTAATTTCATCAATGCATTGGCACAGGGAGTCAATGGGGCTGTAGTCGTTAGGTGATAGGGCTAGGTAAATCTGGGTGTCATCTGCATAGCTGTGATATGCAATTTGGTTCTTTCTCATTATTTGGCTCAGTAGCAGCATATATAAGTTGAACAGGAGGGGTGCAAGTATTGAACCTTGAGGGACTCCGCATGTCATGGATGTCCACTCAGACTTATGGTCACCGATACTCACATAATATCCTCTCCCTTCTAAGTATGACCTGAACCGTTTAAGGACCATCCCAGAAAGCCCAACCCAGTTTTCCAGCCTGTCAAGAAGTATGTTGTGATCGACAGTGTCAAACGCGGCACTGAGGTCGAGTAATACCAGCACTGATAATTTACCTGTATCGTTGTTTAGGCGAATATCATTTATTATCTTTATGAGCGCTGTCTCTGTGCTGTGATGCGGTCGGAAACCAGATTGAAAGTTGTCAAAGTATCCAATCAAGCTTAAGAATTTGTTCAGCTGATTGAAAACAACTTTTTCAATGATCTTGCCTATGAAAGGAAGATTTGAGATGGGTCTAAAGTTGCTCAATATGGTGTTATCCAGATTGCTCTTTTTTAGGAGGGGCTTAACAACTGCAGTTTTCAGGGATTTTGGAAAAGTCCCAGAAAGAAGTGAGGCGTTTACCACTTCTAGGAGATCTGCTTCTAAACAGTTAAACACGCTTTTGAAAAAAGATGTGGGAAGTGTGTCAAGGGCGCAGGTTGATGTTTTAAGGTGCTGTACTGTTTCTTCCAAAATTTGACCATCAATTGCTTTGAAATCAGACATAATAGCTACTTTCTGAGGTTGTGATCTGATCTGTTTTACCCCAGTGCAGCTCAAGGATGTGCTGATCGCCTTTCTGATATTATTGATTTTCTCAGAGAAGAAGGAAGCAAACTCACAGCATTTGCTGTCTGAGAGCATTTCAATAAAGACACCAAATGGCACCGGAGTGTTATATTTACACCAAGTGCAAATAGCCCACCTTGTTGACAGAAGTTATTTACACTAACTCCACCCACTAATTGTCTGATTGAGCCAGACAAAACTACAAAAGAAATCCCACTGATAACAGGATTTGCGTGGAGCTCAAGGTGTATGCTGTTAGCTTTTGATGTGACACAACCCATCTGAGTTCAAATCTGCCTTTTTCCAAACTCATTCTTCTCCCTTTTCCCATTGCATATCAACTTGGAGAGGAGTTTATTTTAAATAAAAATTAAGAAAATATTTTAAAAGTGGAAATAAAGTGCCTAACGAATGGGTAGGGTTAGGGGAGGGCTTTAGGGACAGGGACAAGTAATGTCCCAATGAGGCAGCATCCGTATATGATTTTAATAAATGTAATCATATCCACTGAATATGTTGTTATTGTTGCACTGAGTATCGGCCACTATTTGCATTAAGTATAAATGGGCCATTCCACCGAATGGGTGCCATTTGCTTGTAATTCTTCCAACTAAAACTTCATTTTTTATAATTTTAAAAACTTCTAACACATATTTAACTATTCAAAATATGTATTAGTCCATCTCAGGTAACTTTACATTTGCCCATTAGCATATGGTCAATGACCTGTTTCCTGTTGCTTTGTCTCGGACTAACGGTTTCTAAGATATTTGTGAATGTTGTTTTAAACACTAAATCACAAGATTGCACTAACCATAAGGCGAAACCTAGCATGTTTGGTATCGTTGGACGACGTTATAAGCATGTAAAAAAAAAATTACCAGTAGGTGGCGTTGGTCCAAAGCATCTCAGACTCCTTCAGGGTATCGTGGCGATGACCCATACCGAGTTTTGTAATGATACGTTCATGTGTTCACAAAATACATCATTTTACTACAAAATTCAAAATGGCCAATGCCCAAAATGGCCGATATGGGAAAATTGGACGGCCAAAATGGCCGAAATGGGAAAATTGAATATCATTCAGCTCGGCCTGATGCCCCGAATCTAACGAGACCACTTTTATGATTTTTGAGACAATTTTTCGTATCTCTGGACCAGTAGGTGGTGCTGCGCCAAAACGCAGGATGTAATCTCAGGTCATGCTTGTGGAGCACTGAAGATTGAGGAGATATTTTTTTAAATCTATTACACATAAAATTCATTCACATGTGTTTGACAAATTAAATCGAATTCCTCAACATTTTTCAGTTGGTGGCGCTAGAGGGATTGAGTTAGATACTCCAAATTTGCTATGGTGACACTTCAGACTGGCCTCTATCAAGTGTGCCAAATTTCATAACTTTCCTGCAAGCGGTTCTATGGGCTGCCACAGACTTTTTTAGAGCCGAAGAAGATAAAGACACCAACGGATACAATACAAACAGAAATAGAAACAGAAATAGAAACGGATACAGAAAAGAAAATGTGATCACATACATTAGGTCTTCAAATGGCCTTCAGAAAGATTCAGATGATTCAATATCCTGTTGAAAATGTGCTTTGTGGAATTTTCCCAATTTTTTCAGAGGGAGGAATGTGAATAGGGCAACGGGACTAAGAGAAATCCTGGGGACATGACTAAAATATGGTATTTAAGTTTAAAATTGGTATTTAAACTTAGTGTAAATCACATCTATTGCTATTTGCACTTAGAGCAATTGCTGCTGCAAAATGACGTTTTCGGCATCTGTATAGTGGTGCATAGGCCTCCTACACAAGTGGCAGTATTTGACGCCTTGGAAGTGAGAAAATACATTTAGGTTAACAAAAAAACAAAATATTACAAGATATATGATCACATAGCGTGTTAAGCGCTCATCAAGTGTCTAACAGTGACACAGGTGCATATAGTTTCAGAGGGAAGCCTCACTTTTGTCTCCTTTGAGAACAATGTGAATGTGAGGTCATTTATCGCACATTTTCATCTCGTAGCAGTTGCTCTGTGTTTTTTTTTTTTTTTTTTTGAGCAAATGACTGCACTGATTGGCTGATAGCAGCACAAGAATGCATACAGTCCCAAACCCTTTATTAGAGCCTATTTTGAGCTATGACGTAAAAGGCAGCAGACAGAAAAAATACAGGTCCATTTTACATTTTAAAAAATCTATATAAAATTATGAAATATTACTTTTGAATGGTTGTGACCCTTCTAAGCAGAAAAACCTTAGAAGTAACAATAAAAGTCAGTTAAGAGAAAGCAGTGCCAGTGCGGCAGGTAGTTTATAAAGATCTTATGTAAGAGTTGAAATAGTCAGTCATACGTGTCAGAAGAAACCATAGTCGATAAGCCAAGAGACTGAAAGAGATCAAACTGATATGGATAGGGTGACTCCTGTAGCTTAAATCATGTGTTACGCTTGTGACATAATGCAGGTATCTTTCCTCTCCTTTTTTTTTATCCTTCCACTTTCTGTATGACTGCAAAATGAAAGAAATGTGTTCAGATTTGTATTACAAATAATAAAAAAAAAATTAACCTTTGCCAACTGATAACTCTTCAAGATGTGTGAGGTAATGTATTTATTTTTGACATCATTCAAGTCCTTGTGATTTATATGTTGACTGCAAAAAAAAAACAAAAAAACAAAAACAAAAAAACAACCTTCATCAGAATACACAGCTACTTTTGAATGGCTGGTCTTGTAATGACATCAACAAGCAGAGGCTGATGACTTGGGTGAGCCTGGATTTATGATTCATTTGTTTTTAGGAGGATAGTTTCACGGAACATCCCAGCATGAGTCTGAACATGAATCAAATTGAAATTATGACACACATCTGATTTGTCTGAGGTGGGACACATTTGCATTATGAAATGTTTGCCTATCCTTAAAATTAGCAGGTGTAATTACTGCTAAAGGATTGTGTACACATAATAATGACAATGTGGTTCCTTCCTTGATAAATTAAACCTCCTTTCATATATAATTATTTTCTTATGTCATAATACTATCCCACTTTTGTATCTCATACAGCTCATACAAAAGTAATAAGTGGTCAGATGAATGCTGGATGTACATAATGTATACCAAAAGTATACAGAATATTTCAAATTACTTTGACCATTGCCATCGTCACATCTGTCCTCCCTATCTGTCTTTCCTACTCCTCAGGTACTGTACGTTTTGGCGAATTGGTGGATAATTCATATGAATTTGTAAGATCTCATTTAAGATCAGGAGGACAATCTCTTGGACAGGCACTGCCTTCTCTTACTTGACTTTTACCTGTATTTTATTGTTACCTCTACGGTTTTTCTGGTTTGCATGTTCCCATTAACCCCTGAGATGTTGTGAATTCCACTATCTGGTTCTAAAAGCATCTTTCACCATTGACATCCATTAAAAAATATCTGTGTATTCTGATGTTTTTGTTGCAAGAAACATATAAATAGAAAATGTTTCATAATTTTAGCCCTATTTTTAATGTAAAATGGATCTTGAATCACATAAGTTCAAAATCGAATCGTGAAATAATTACGTTTTCTCATGAGATCGGGTTGGATATTGACTGCTAATAGGCCAAAACGAATGACGTTTTTATGACATTTAAAAATGAGAAGCATCAAAAGATTAACATTAAAGAGTTAAAGTAAAAAAAAAAAAAAAATTAAACAGACAAGTATGATATAAATCAGCTGATGTCATTCATCTGACCGTTCGTGAGATTGCAACACGCCCTTTACAATAACCTCTGAAGAAGAATAAGGATGATTGACAGCAGCAATACAGGCTAATGTTTTCTGTTTATATTCTTTGCTTTTGCCTGCCACGGAGGAAACATAGCCTACTTATGTTTGGAACAACATGAGGGAAGTAATAAAAGTTTCATTTTTGTGTAAACTGCCCCTTTAATGTATTTTTTACGATGACATTTAAATTTCGAATGATAGCCTACCAAATAAAATGTCGGTTCTTACTCCAGTCGCCTATGAAGGGTTCACCTGCTGTTTATATAATGACAATAAACTTAAACTTGTGCTATTTACAACCATTTATTTGAGTTTTACATACTCATTTTAAAGGCTGGAAAGGAAACGCGCGATAGCGAACTGCTTTTTCCCTTATCACGAGAGGATTAGTGAACATGACCGAAGTGATGCTGAGAGAGAGGAACGCGCTAGGATAACTCAAGGATTGACTGCTATTCGATAGTAATCTCCAAAGATCATGGATAATGTGATCACATGCGTTTGACCGGAATGTAGTCTTTCGTAAGGCAAGCGGATGAACGGATGAAAGTGACACACCCACTACACGTTAGCTACAAAGGGTATTAAAGGCGGGAATGAAGCCAATTCATCATTTTCCTGAATACCGACAGGTGAATCAAGTCGAAGAGGTACAGTAAGACCATAACTAATTTTTCCCTATTGATTTCGTTTCTCATATCAAATTTAATTCACTTATAATAAGGTTAAATTCTGTTAGCGGCGTTGTTATCCATTGTAATGATCTCTTGTTTGATTTAGATGATTGTCTTGCTGGTGACTTGCCTTGCTGCTCTTCTGAGTCATTCCGTCCACGGCGCGAGCTCTTCAGTGGGTGAGTGTAACTGAAGATCAACTTTTTTGACTCAACGAATATCAGTTTTAATTTTTTATGACTCCCCTTAAACACTTATGTCTCTTGAAACGTTCTTTCTGCTGTTTCATTTATTAATGCTGTCATTTAATCCTAAACAGATTGGTGCTATCACAAGCCAACATGCAGTAAGTGTGATTTATTATTATTTTTTTTTTTTTAAATATTCCACTGCATAAAAGTTAATCTTATTATAAAATTTTAAAAATGAATATATTTAAAACTTGTTCTGAAGTGGATTTTTGTGACTCCTGATTTGAAATAGATTTTACCACCTGGCCCAAAATTGCTTCACAATTCTGTAATGGCTCCAGGCAATCTCCCATCAATATTGTGACTGCAAGTGTTCAGGAAAATCCTAACCTGACCTCATTTAAATTCAATGGTTTTGATGACAACTCCACCTTCATTTCAATCGCAAATTCAGGCGACTCTGGTAAGGAGCGTTGCACGCTGTTTTTTTTGTTTGTTTTTTTTTACAGGATTTGTTTTTCTTTACAAAATATAGTTGCTAAATTTATTTAGCAGATTTATTCAAAGTGGCTTCAAAATAAGGAATAGGCTAACAAAAGCTATCAATCCTCAAGAGACAGTAACATGAGAAGTTTCACATTAAAAAGGTCAAGGATTGTTTAGAAAAGTACAAAACAGAGATGTAGCTGATAAACTGTTATACAACAGAAGGATAAAAGTGATTTGATTCCTCTTTTTGTTCATACCACGAGACTCACTGACTACATAGAAGGAAATTAAATTTGCAAAAGAGGTACAGGGTGCAGATCAAGCATCAGTGATGCACAACATGTCCTGGACCTGGTATCTAATATGCCCATTGTCTTCACAGTGGTGGTCAACCTGGATGATGATAAAATGACTGTGCAAGGAGGTGATCTTCCAGGTGTGTACAACACTAAACAATTCCATCTCCACTGGGGTAACGGCAGCTCCTCGCCTGGCTCCGAACACACTGTGGATGGCAAACAATACCTAATGGAGGTATGAATGAATGAGTTTTCCCTGCAAATGCACAAATATATCCCCTCAAAACCTGCATGAGAATTAATATATGATCATTCCGTATTCTCTGTCTACATCCGATTCTGTCCCTCAGCTGCACATTGTGAATGTCCATTCAAAATACAACGGGAGTGTGTCAGCTGCTCTAGCTGCCAATGACAGCACAGGATTGGCTGTTCTTGGGTTCTTCATTGAGGTGAGTAAGACCACATTTGTTAAACCCAGAGAGAAACGCAAACCTAAAAGTATATTAATGGCTTTGGTTGTGTGCTCATGTCTGTGTATTATATATGTATTTTTTATTTAACCAACAGGGAACCAGTGAACAAAGCAAACCAAAAAGTTGGGATACACTAACCTCCTTTTTGACAAGCATACCTAATTCAGGTAAAGTAATAGCTCTTTGTTGACAGTTTACCCAATAATGAACATTTTGTCATCATTTACTCGTCACCTTCATGCCGTTCCAAAACTATCCATCCCCATTGGAACACAATATGAAGTATTTTGAAGAGTGATTCAACTGTTATACAGTGAAAGTCAGTGGGGACCAAAACAACACTGACACAAATCACAGAGAAATATCTTCTTTTGTTTTCCACAGAAGAAAGAAAGTCATAAAGGTTTTGGAACAACAATGATGACAGATTTTTCATTTTTGAGTGAATCTTGAAACAACATATTTTTCTAGTATATGGAGGGTCTTCTGTGCTCTTCATACCATTAAAAACGTGGTATATTTGGTATCTCTAGGTAATACAACCACAGACATCATGGATCAAATCACACTGAACAGTCTGCTTGAAGGAGTGGACATGACTAAATATTACCGTTACCAAGGCTCCCTAACTACACCCAACTGCAATGAAGTTGTGATTTGGACTGTTTTTAAGCAGCCCATCAAAGTCAGTCAGAACTTGGTAAGTCAAGGCAACTCTATAGTAGAGTAATTCATAAAAATAATATTCATATATTACTGGATGACAACATTCTTCATATTATGAGTTAAACCCTAAAAGTCACTCAGTTGAATTTATTTCTCCAAACAGATCAACCGCTTCAGCACAACTACCCATTTCAAAGAAGCAAGCACTTCAGTTCTGGCGACCAACAACTTCAGAGGAGTTCAGCCCTTGAATGGCAGAGTTGTGACATCACAAGTGGCAACACTTTCATCAGCGACCACATCCACTTCATCTCTTACCACAGTACTTCTCTTGTCAACTTTGTGTTGGCTGTACATTTGAAAAAGAACATTTGTGCACATTTTTAAGCTATATTAGTGTTTAATTTAATTGATTTCTCTTGTACATTAATTTTTGTCATTAGTATATCTTATCTTGATGATACTTAGCTGTTCTTATTGTATTTTTAAACGCACAATTTCCTATCTGTGACAATAACATGAGGCCTAGTGTTAGAATACCAATTATTTTTATCCAAAACACTTAGTTTAAAACAGCTGAAATCATATACCCCAGGTTTCACAGACAAGGCTTAAGCTAGTCCTAGATTAAAATGCATGCATGTTTGAGCTGTTTTAACTGAAAGTAACTTGCTCTGACATATCTTAAAATATGTCAGTGCCATTGTTTTGTCTCAAGATGCACACCAGTAATGTTTTTTTTCTAGGGCATGCTTATAAAAGGTACTTAAATGCCCTAACTGAACCTAATCCTGGTTTAATCTAAGCTCTGTCTGTGAAGCCGGGCCTATAGACTGCTAATGTTTTATATTAAGCTTATAACATGGTATCTGTAATTATATTCAACATTAGATGATTCTGTAGTATTTATGAGGATTTGTTTTAAATGTCTAAAGCATGACAGCAATGACAGACCTCAGTTATTAAAATGAAAACAATAAATGTTTGCTGTTCAATAACAAAATGTCTCCCAGTCAAAATGCTTGTGTGTGTGTGTGTGCGTGTGCGCATGTATACTATCATTAGAGGGGTTAATTCACCTAAATTTAAAATTCTGTCATCATTTACTCACTCGCATGTCGTTCCAAACTCATAAGACTTTCGTTCATCTTCAGAACAGAAATGTAGATATTTTAAATGAAATCTGAGAGATTTTATTCTGTACCTTAGTTGACAGTCCACATAACTACCACTTTGATGTTTCAAATGTTCATAAAGAGATCATAAAACTAATCCATATGAATCGAATTGTTTAGTCCAAATTTTCTGAAGAGACACAATCGTTTTAATTTAGGCTATTATTAACGCAAACATTATTTCACGTTAAGCGTTTTTTTTTTTGTTTTTTTGTTTTTTTAGAAACAAAACTTGCATTTTGTCCACATATTTTTGTTTTTCTTCTGTTGAGATTGAAAATTGACAGGCCTGTATATATTTTTGTTAGAAATACAGTATATTTTGGTGGTATGATTTGGGCAATATGAGCAAGACACTGTAAGTCTATATGTGAGTTCACTGTTTAGATATTATCATTAACATGTGCCAACCTCTCCATTGTACCAGGGATATTATGCCTACATCATGTAGGCAATGTATTCTTTTTAATATGTATGCTTTATCAATTTTAGAAAACTGTTTGAAGTATAATCATATAAAGTGAAGTAATAATCTTATAACATAAGACAAGGCTTAAGCTAGTCCTAAGCTGTGCATGAAGTGCATAAGCTGTGCATGAACTGAAAGCAACTTGCACTGAAATATCTTAAAATATATCAGTGCCATTGTTTTGTCTCAAGATGCACACCAGTAATTTTTTTTTCTAAGGCATGTTAATAAAAGCTACTTAAATGTCCTAATTGAACTAAGGCCTAATCCTGGCTTAATCTAAGCTCTGTCTGTGAAACAGGGCCATAGTGCAAAGAAGATAGTCAAGCCAAGAAGATATTTGAAGATGAGCCAAAAAGGAAAGGGAGGAAAACACCCTTGATTGAGATCATTTGTTATGAACTGTATAAAACAGGGAGCCTTGAGTAAAATGTTCAGTTGACATCTCGGCTTTGTTGACTGAAACAAAGTCTGATTTCTGCTATCTGGAACTCCCTGACTTGAGAGATTTTCTGAAAAAGAGACAAGACTTTACAACACCTGTAATGCAGTTCTGTGGATGTTTTATTTGCTCTCCAGTATCCAGTTGCATAAACTGCTTAGACTAGTCTTAAAAGTTAGTCATCTGTTTTTTCCTTCTTCAAAACTGGTCCTAACTTAGCATACATTATCTCTGATTATCTTTTGTCTAACTGCTAGTTGGTCAAACTAGTTCTTAAAGGATTAGTTCACTTTAAAATGAAAATTAACCCAAGCTTTACTCACCCTCAAGCCATCCTAGGTGTAAATGACTTTCTGCTTTCTGATGAATACAATCAGAGTTATATTAATAAATATCCTGACGCATCCAAGCTTTATAATGGCAGTGAACGGGATCAACGAGTATGAGCTGAAGAAAGTGCATCCATCCAAATCAAAAACGTACTCCACACGGCTCCGGGGGGTTAATAAAGGCCTTCTGAAGCGACGCTATGCATTTGTGTAAGATAAATATCCATATTTAACAAGTTATAAAGTAAAATATCCAGCTTCTGCCAGATCGCCTTCCGTACTTTGATTTTAGCATTTACTCTCCCTTTTGAGTGCCATGGGTAAATTGCTTGGAAATAGAAAACCCAGTTCAGTTTCAGTTAAACTTAAGTTCATCTAAATTAAAAGAAATAAGTTCACAAAACTCAAAACAATGAAACCGTTTAGTTTACTTAAAATATATCAGTTCTGTGAACTTGAAAGAAAAAGAAAGTACTAAATACTCATAAAAGTTAATTTGACTGAACTAATTTGTTTAATTTAAGCTTATCCTACTCAAACGAATTAATTATTTTGAGCGTTAGGGTTTACAGTGTTCTATTCCTACTATTTCTGTCATAGAAAGATATTATAAAAGTAGTAAGAGTAATGTACTAGTATGTGGTTCTGAATTCAGCAACAGTCTTAACATAGTGGCTAAGTTTATGCAACTGGCCTCTCGGCTCCACACCTGAAAACCATGAATTGACATTCATTGCTTTTTGGAAGGCTATTTATCAAGCTGCATGTCTTCTGGAGGTGGAGACCTGATATGCCTGATTCACCTGAACCAAACTGGCCTTAATTACCTGACACCATAAAGCACATGTGTCAAACTTCGCTCCTGGAGAGCCACTGTCCTGCAGAGTGTAGTCAAGTCAACTTTATTTTTATAGCTCTTTATACAATACAGATTGTTTCAAAGCAGATTTAGCAGGAAAATAAGGATTCAATGATGCAAACAGTTCAATTCGGCAGCTCTAAAAAGAAAAAAAAAAATGTCATTGTTCAGCTGAAATCAGTTCAGTGTTGATTCAGTTCTGTTGTAAATGTCATCAACTATTAATTTAGCTCCAACCAGCTCCTAAACACCTGCCTGGAAGTTTCTAGTAATCCTGAGGGCCTTTATTAGCTGGTTCAGGTTCTGACGGAGAACACAGAAGCTCTGCACTGCGTTCACTGCGTCAACAACATAAGAGACTGACAGGGGAGAGAAGAAATTGTTGAATAAAGTCATTATTTTTGTTTTGTTTTTGTGCACAAAAAGTATTCTCGTCGCTTCATAACATTAAGGTTGAACCACTGTAGTCACGTTTACTATTTTAACAATGTCTTTACAACCTTTCTGGACCTCAAAAGGTGCAAAAACGTTGCTGTCTATATGTGCTTCAGAAACCCTCGAATTTCATCAAAAATATCTTAATTTGTGTTCCGAAGATGAACGAAGGTCTTACAGGTTTGGAACGACATGAAGTTGAGTAATTAATGACATAAATTTCATTTTTGGGTGAACTAACCCTTTAACTAGAATTGGAACTAAACTGCAGGACAGTGGCCCTCCAGGTACTGACTTTGACACCCCTGCCCTAAAGGCCAACACCTGTAAATGTTTAGTGTTGGAGGTCAATGTAAGCTTTTGAGTGCTTTACATTTTTGAGACACTTTTGTGCATCTCTGAGCAACAGACGTTTCGTTAGTGAATGAATCAGCATTTTTGAATGAATCAATCGCTGCGTCTGAAATCGAATACTTCCCTACTATAGTATGCAAAAAACAGTACGCCAACAGAGTAGTATGTCCGATTTGAAAAACAGCAGGTGAAAAGTGACCTACTACTTCCACAGAGATTCTGAAGTGTGCATACGATGGACACTTTACTATCCCATGAGGCCACTGGGGAGGATTTATGAATGCCAGTGAAGCGATGCAACTGACACTGGTAGGTACATCCGAATTTCATTCACACTACCCATAATCATACTATACAGAACAGACGTTTGAGTTGATGACACCGACAAGCCCCCACTTTTAGCCAATCAAGAGCGATAGCAGGCAGATGTGATGATTCATAAGTGACGGGTAGGCTATTTAGCAAGACAAAGGATCACATTTTGTACTTGTTGTTGTATATTCAAATGATCGCTATGCCAAAGTGGCATAAATTTAAGTTGGAGCTACTGTAAAAAGTGGGAGAGTGACCCAACTCTCAAAACGTGGATTAGCCTACACAAAGGCTCTTTGTAAATCCGAGAGCACAGTTGAATAACTTAATAGACCTTATTCACAGCAGCGCCATCTTTGATTTTTAACGGGAATGAAAGCGAGGCTGTGACGTAGGCTACCTCTCTTCATTGCACTGTACTGTTATTTAAGGTGTTTTTGTCTCTTGAAATAACTGTGATTTGAATGACAATTTATTCGATACCATTACACCTACCCAGAATATGCAACTCAGATTAAAAGTTAGCTTGATGCGTGATGGAGATTCTCACTTATTTCTCGTCTTTGGACAAGACAAACGCGTTCTTCTTCCGTCACTCCAGTTAGCGGCGCTCCAGTTGATCTGCTTTTTACCCTACTGCAGGGACAGAAATGCACATTTATCTGAAAGAAATATCAGACATAAAACTAAAATTATATTGTGAATTACAGTTTATATGAGATATGTGCTTTTAAAGTGACCCAATCGATGTTAGAGAATATTTTATTATCATCCTCATATCATATACGGTATAAGATATGGGCTGTGGCAAGCCGTTTTGACTTTTATTCATTCTCAGGATATGAATTCTTGGTATCAACAATTCAATTCTTGATATCAGGAATTACATTTCCACTAGTAAGAATGCTAATTCTTGATATCAACAATTCAATTTTCACTAGTTAAAATGCTAATTTTTGATATCAAGAATTACATTTCCACTAGTAAAAACTAGAATTCTTGATATCTGTAATTGTATTTTCACTAGTGAAATGTCACCATAGGCTGCCATTCAAATTCAATTGTTGATATCAAGAATTGATTTCTTAGTTGAAATTCCAATTTCACATATCAGAAATACAATTCTTACTAGTTGTTCGATAGCAGTAAAAATCATAATTTTTGATATCATTACTTTGTTACTAGTGCAAATATCTATTCTTGATGTCAGCAATTGAACTGATACTAACAATGTTCATTTTAGATATCAATAATTTGATTGTCACTAGTGACAATGTTAGTTTCTGATATCATGAATGTGATTGTTAGTAGTAAGAAAGCCATTTTAGATATCTGAAATTATATTGATATCAGAAATACATTTTCAGATATCACAAATGAACATTTTTACTAGTAGCAATTCAATTGTTGATATCAAGAACTGACGTTTCAGCTGGTGCCAATTGAATTCTTGATATCAAAAATTGTGATTTTTACTAGTAATAATGTAATAATTGATATAAAAAATTGTGATTTTTACTAGTAAGAATTGTATTTCTGATATGTGAAATTGGAATTTCAACTAGTAAGAAATCAATTCTTGATAACAATTGAATTTGAATGGCAGTCTATGGAGACATTTCAATGGTGAAAATACAATTACAGATATCAAGAATTCTAGTTTTTACTAGTGGAAATGTAATTCTTGATATCAAAAAATTAGCATTTTACCTAGTGAAAATTGAATTGTTGATATGAGGAATTAACATTGTTACTAGTGGAAATGTAATTCCTGGTATCAAAAATTGAATTGTTGATATCAAGAATTCATATCCTGAGAATGAATAAAAGTCAAAATGCCTTGCCATGGGCATGGAGGCCCACATCTGGTGCCATGTAACCTAATAGGGATTTCTTAAAAAATAACAAAACAGACAAATAAATGAATGCAAATAAAGGTTTTTACTGGACATCAGCAAAAGCAATATAAATATTTCTTTTGCTTATTTTATATAACTTTATATACAAAGTTGATATAGCCACCATAGACATTATAATAATGTATATGGTACACACTGTAAAGACAGTGACAATGGCGTCGATTTTACTAATCTGAGGGTGAGTCTGATGATGAAATATTGGAAGAACTAATTATTCAACGTGAACCTCCATTGGAAGGACGACTTGAGCAGGACGTTTCCCAGTGATACAGTACTCAGTTTGATGTTCATCATGAGATGTTGCAACTGTAATTCCTCACCATCAGCATTAACAAGTGTATGTCCATCAACAAACCGATGTGTATATTTCCAATTTATTGCGGTGCACATGTGGAAACTGTATACGTTAGCCGAGCACAAACGTGAATGTAACATTAAAGTTTGTAAAGCAAATCTTGCTCCATCCTTTATCATTACTCAGTAGTACTCAAGTAGTAAGAATGACAGACAATCTGTATTAATGGACAGGCTTAGGTAATAGTGGCCCACAGCTGATTAGCAGAAATATTTCAGTGAGACATCAGTAATAATGTGAGTTAGCCAGAGACATACACAATATAGCTAAACACAAAAATATGTATTTTGAACACTTGGTATATACATCAATAATTGAACTTTGCGGAAGTGGGATTCGAATTACAAATGACTTGTTAAGTGGTTAAGAGTCGACTCTTTGTTTTGAGAGACAATAACTTTATTTATGATGCACTTTCAGCTTTACAACTTTGCAGACCGTTTACATTCACAAACAGCTACATTACTCACTGCATGAAAGGTAATTTTCAAAAATCCATAATAGGGGCACTTTAAATATTAGCATGTGCACAGAATAGAAGTGGTGCTCAAGCATCTGCCCTTTGGTCTTTGATAAGTGCCCTTTTTGCAAGACATTTTTTGTAGTTTTCATTTAAATTTGGCGCATGGCATCAATTCTCAAATAAGTGTGAGCCCGAAAACTGTATTTGGGTCATTGACGAATAAGGTTTTCAAAAGTGTAAAAAAACGTAATGGAGATTTTAATTTTTAAGTTTTAGTGTTAACAATGAGATTATGTGGTTTTTATAATCAATTAACACTGCTTTTGTCATTTTTTACAAGATGGACAAAATTTGTCACCAAAAAAGTCATTCAGTTTTTACCAAATTTTCGGTTTTACAGAATGACACTTTTGGTATACCGAACGACGATATTTTCAAACAATGCTAACAGGGTGATATCTAGCTAGCTAGCTAGTTAGCTAGCAAAAGGACAATCAGACATGTTATATTTAGTACAAGTTTTTAAAATATTACAACATTTTCCATGTTTTATAGCGGTTGTGCCGAATGACCTGATGTTTCAGGACATGCGTATGAGCAAGTGAAAACATGAATTTTTCAAATAGTTAAAAGAAAGTTAGTTACTTTGCTTCACGACCATGTGGTCCTTTGCAGATGTCTCAATGTTACATCCTGTCACATGATATTGACCACATGACTTGATCCAAAATGGTCCCTTTATATTGGTTACTCCGGATGACATCAATGAAATTCATTTTTGCGGACATTCTTTCTCATAACAAAGCAACAACTTCTACACATAATTTTAATAACATTTTGCACTATGTTGATATATGTTATAAAATCATGCCAGAATAAAAAATATATATATTTATTACGTTTTAAGATATTTTAATCACAAATGAAATGGCTGTATTGGCCTTTGGACGGTTAAACCGAATGACCTTTTGACACTTCAAAATCTTTAAAATAACTTTATATGTAGCAAAATATATTTAAAACCTTTTGGATTCAATAAAAGAGATCTAGTTGTACTGCCTTACATACTTTGGATGTCATATCTTTGTTTTTTATTATTATTAAGGCCTTTGAACAAAAAAATGACCCGTCACTTTCTAATTTTGCGAATAACTGTTACATCCCTCATCACAGCCACCACGAAAAACGGCCCGAGGAGCATCCACTGGAATAGCCAGGTAACAACAGTATTTCACATGGTTTGTCACTGCTGTTAAATTAACCACTCTTAAAATAATTACAAAGAGCCAGCATAGCCCTCCATTAAGCTTAACAACAAGCAAGTGAGTCTGCATTGGCGTAAAGTAGTGGTGCAAGGTCGGAAACAGCACCAAAATTAATAAAAATGCCCACAAAATTCAAGATATGAAATGTCCCTGTATGAGATTTTGTCTTTTATGTGTTTATATATCATATAGTTAAGCTATATCACACGTGTATCACCTGAATATCAACTTGATTGCAATTGTAATAGGCTAGGTTATCTATTCATTTTAATACAGCAGTTCAATTAACAATAAGTTAATATTAAATTAAAATTTTAAACACAGAAATGTCAAGTTTTTGCTCCATTCCACCAACGAAAACAGTTCCAAACAAAGCAGAGCAGTGGTGTTTCGTTCATGAAGGAATCAACCGGTTTGAACGAATCACTGAATGAATGATTCTTTTACTCACTTATTAAGACTTGCCGCCACCTACTGGAGGTTTTAGTTTCTAGTCTAAAAGTAAAAGTATCATTACATTTCAAACCGTTCTTATTTCTGTTTTAAATTATTTAAAAACTGTTATTCATACAACTCCAATTGCTATTGTAAATACATTTCAATAATAATAGTAATAATAAATAGTAATTTCTGCACAACATTGTTTTTTGCTCATTTACCAATTCCAGCATAATGCCACATTTGGTGAGTATCAAACATCTGCATGAGTGTATGGGTATGGTAAATAAATAAATAAATAAATAAATATGTAAGTAATTTAAAATGTTCTAGGCCTACAATATGTAACTAACTTTGCTTTGGTGTTACAGTATACTAAACACTGTAATGGGGAAACTAAACACATAGCCCACAATTTCATATGATCTGGGCCTAAATGAGTGATGACGCACTGTAAAGGCTAAACTGGTCTGGCTGAAAGGGATGGGTGGGGATCTAATGATGGAATTACAGGAATTACAGCAGGAGTTGGGGTAAAGTGAGCTGTTTACCTTAACTTCGTGATTGATTCTCATTCTGACCTTCCTTGCGCAAAACCATTAGATAAGAATCATAAGATAAGTATTTTTTTCTTAATAGATCACATGATTAGCTTAATATACTAGCTTTATCTTGCTAACTTGTTGACCACTGTTAACCACTGTTATACAGCTATCATATTTTTAGTGCATTAATTAAAAGTGATTTCTGTTATTGATTTTAGAGCTGGATTCCACATTTCTTTAAAAAGAGAATGTGCACAACATTTGTGGAGGACTCTTTCAGGTAAGATGTCTGACTTGGTGAGTATTCGGTATCTCTTGTGTTAGATTCCTTCTGTAGGACCGATCCTCCTTCTGTTGTTTTGTAGCAATGGCGGTCTGTGTCAGTGTGGGTCCACGCGAGACACGCACCCCTCAGGAACCCTGGGCGATAACTTCAGCACAGCCATGGTCAGTCACTGGGACAGCACACAGCACTCCTGCGAACAGCCCACAGATGCCTATGGAGAGCTGGAGTTCGCTGGGGCCGGCAAGAGACACAGCTTTGTGAGTCCTGTTTGAGCTGTATATAGAAAACAAAATCTCATAGATAATAGTGATCTGGATCACATGCCTAATAGAGATTTTAGAGAATTACACTTTTTGGTAAACAATCACACTAACCTAAAAAAATGTATGTAAATAATTGTCAATTAGCCTAATTATTGAAATGGGTCTGTGTACGTTGTGTTCAAAAAAACAGAACAAAACAAGAATTCAGCTTTATTTTTACTTTCAGGGGTAGAAAATGGATAAACAGCTTGAATATTCGGTTTCTACACGTGTGGGGTGGGAATAAAACGCCCCTTTCCACTGATTGGTCAATCAGAGATCAAACCGTGCCGTCATCAGTTCTTAAGTTCTTAAGAATAATAGTCATCTGCTGCTACAGTTGTATGAATTCGGATTCTTAAAGCATTTATTGCAACTACATTTAATCTTTCTTATCTAACAACTAGACTTACAAATGGCTTCACACAAACTGTAAGACGGGACAGAGTCTAGACAGAGCTTTCTTCTGTGTTGTTAGAAATTCAGCAGTTTCATGTAGTTTAACTTATAAATATTAATTTACTTCGCTTCTGGACCCACAACTACCATTACACAGGACAGTGTGGAGCGAATGCTTTTACAATGTAGTGAAGTACTAACTAGTTTCGATTTTATTTCGAAATACACAGCAGTCATAACTTTTATTTTAGACAATACGCTGAATTTTGGTCAAGGGATGGTGTTGAAATTATATGACAGATATGAAAAGATATATAGGCCTAGGACATTATAAGTATCAGTGTAGCCTTGCTGTCACAGCACATCTATTGTTTTGGTTATTAAAAAAATTTCATGTCATTATCCCTCTGCCATGTTACACGTGTATATAGTACATGCTGTTTGTTCCTCAAAGTGGCACTGTTGTTTCAGTAATTGACTTTATTGAAATGTGAATTTGACTTCATGATTTGATGAAGAAGGTGAACTTGTTTGAGATGCAAATTTGAAATATCACACATTAAAAAAGGCAAAAAAAGAGAAGATACCAAAACCCTGAAATAACACTTTAAAAAATAAAGGCAGAGATAAAGAGTGTTTTTATATGTATTACCATCTATCATTGTCAGAAATTAATTTCCCCATAAGGGGCCCCTCAAATTGATTTTCATGGTATTTTCCCCTAACCTTATTAAATATGTCATCTTTAATGCTAAAATCTTAAATTTAGTCAATTAAATTAAGAGACATGCCAGTTAAAATAAGAAACAATTGATCTGTAAGATGGGAAATCATGTTTATTTTCTAAAATAAAACTGAACTTAATAAATCAAGGTCAACGCAACAGCCTTTTAAACATCTACAGACACTCAAGTCTCAGTTGAGCTCAAGTGCACAAAAAGGCTATATAAGTAAATCAACATCCTTCAAAAAAGGTCTCGTTAATATAGCGGAAAAATAAAATAATGTTAAGTAAAATTAAATAGTCAAAGTCTAATGCACTCGCATTCACCTAAAGTAGGCTTGTTGACAAGTTTGGGTGAGTAGCCTAAAGGCAAAACACAAGATATAGTACCTTCAATGCCCTTAGATGGCAGTCTCGCTTCTTTATAGCAGAAACAAACTGCTGCAGAAAAAGTAATGTGTAAAAACATTACTCATGACTAATGTATTGGAGCAAAAAGTACATTTACTTGATCAAAAATGTAGTCAAGTAAAGAGTAAAACTTGCTAATTTCTTTGATACTCAGTACAACTACAAAGTAGCCAAAAAGATACTTAAGTACAGTAACTAATTACGTTTACTCAAATACTTTACACCACTGGATTATATTGTGTACATAAAGATAAAAATGCCTACATGCCATAATGGATATCATTGCATGTATCAGAATTACCTATTTGCAGTAATGACGAATGAAATTGGCTAATTATTTGACCAATCGTGGCAATACACACATGTATTTTAACTGACTCGTCAGGTTGAGGGTGTCTGTATTCTGCCATGTAAATAGTGAATCCACCATGGTGAAAGCGCACCTGGCTTTTAAAGGGAATGGGAGATGACACTGATTGGTTTATTGCACGTTACGCCCAAAAAGTGGATTCGGACTTGCCCTAAGTGCACCTGTGCCATGCGCTTCAGACCATGCGCTTAGATCGTTAAAATAGGGCCCTTTGTGTTAGATTTTTTTTCATCCTATATGGGCCCTATTTTAACGATCTAAGCACATGGTCTGAAGCGCATGGTGCATGTGCGCTTAGGGCGTGTCCAAATCCTCTTTTGCTAGTTTAATGACGGAAAAAATGGTCGGCGCGCCAGGAGCATGGTCCAAAAGGGTTGTACCTAGTCTCTTAATGAGTCATGGGTGTGTTTTGGGCGTAACGTATAATGTAACATGTAATGTTTGTGTGCTGCTGCGTGACCCTGTGTGTAACAAGCAGAGTGTACGTGCGTTGTACACCCATCTATAGGCGCATATTACTAACGCTCCCTTTAAATAACAAAAAAACAAAACAAAAAAAATACTGTGCCATTGACTTTAGACCAGGTTTTTGTTGGTCAATAGCGCAGTCGTTTTCATTTGTCTCAAAATAGCAATACGCCAACAATGCGTCTGAACACACCCTGTTTTCAGACCAGCACGCCCATGGGCGAACAGATGGGCACGAGTGCATTTGCTATTTAAACAATGTGGGCGCTGGACGTGAAAATGATAACTGCGTCGGGCTGAAACTAGCAAAAAACACTTGTGTCACACCTGTATGATAGGGCCCTATATGTTTAAATCCATTCTCACTCCCAAAGCGTCTAAAAAAGCCACTAGTGCACCACCAGGTGCAGGTGTCAAAAGCGCCATTTAGTGTCTTTTATTTAGCAGTAATTCCACTGCTCTAAATGCAAACTCTGACATAAAAAACTAACATGAAAGGCATAAAAATTTCATTATTTCATTATATAATTATATACTTTTATAATCATCATTATGAATGTTTTTGTTCCTGGGTGTATTCAAGTCCAACCAAACTGCTTCGTCAGTCAAAAATACCCTTTTCATCAGTATATACATCAGTATATATAAGGTTTCCTCATTCTTGAAACTTTAGATCCTAGTTCAGGTATGCTTTTGCCTGTAGTAAACTTACAGATATGCATTTGTTGTTTGATTTATGTAGGAAAGAAACTCTATAGGAAAGTGTACCTGGAAACCCCACAAAACAAGACAAACCTGGAAACAAAAAAAGTTATGAAACTAAAGTATGGCATAAACAAAGACATCAGCGGGTCAGGAATTGGCAGGTTTGCATTTCACTTTAGACAGGGTCGATGGTACTATATTGCCAAAAATATTGGGACACCCCTCCAAATCATTGAATTCAGATTTTCCAATTAATTCCATGGCCACAGGTGTATAAAATCAAGCACCTAGGCATGCAGACTGCTTCTACAAACATTTGTGAAAGAATGGGTTGCTCTCAGGAGCTCAGTGAATTTAAGCGTGGTACCGTGATAGGATGCCACCTGTAAAACAAGTCCATGAAATTTCCTCACTACTAAATATTCCACGGTCAACTGTTAGTGGTTTTATAACAAAGTGGAAGCAATTGGGAACAACAGCAACTCAGCCACGAAGTGGTAGGCCATGTAAAATCACAGAGCGGGGTCAGCGCATGCTGAGGCGCACAGTGCGCAGAAGTCACCAACTTTCTGCAGAGTCAATAGCTACAGACCTCCAAACTTCATGTGGCCTTCAGATTAGCTCAAGAACAGTGTGTAGAGAGCTTCATGGAATGGGTTTCCATGGACGAGAAGCTGCATCCAAGCCTTACATAACCAAGTGCAATGCAAAGCGTCGGATGCAGTGGTGTAAAGCACGCCGCCACTGGACTCTAGAGCAGTGGAGACGTGTTCTCTGGAGTGACGAATCACGCTTCTCTGTCTGGCAATCCGATGGATGAGTCCGTGTTTGGCGGTTGCCAGGAGAACGGTACTCGCCTGACTGCATTGTGCCAAGTGTAAAGTTTGGTGGAGGGGGATTATGGTGTGAGGTTGTTTTTCAGGGGTTGGGCTTGGCCACTTAGTTCCAGTGAAAGGAACTCTTAATGCTTCAGCATACCAAGACATTTTGGACAATTTCATGCTCCCAACTTTGTGGGAACAGTTTGGGGATGGCCCCTTCCTGTTCCAACATGACTGCACACCAGTGCACAAAGCAAGGTCCATAAAGACATGGATGAGCGAGTTTGGTGTGGAGGAACTTGACTGGCCTGCACAGAGTCCTGACCTCAACCCGATAGAACACCTTTGGGATGAATTAGAGCGGAGACTGTGAGCCAGGCCTTCTCGCCCAACTTCAGTGCCTGACCTCACAAATGTACTTCTAGAAGAATGGTCAAAAATTCCCATAAACACACTCCTAAACCTTGTGGAAAGCCTTCCCAGAAGAGTTGAAGCTGTTATAGCTGCAAAGGGTGGGCCAACTCCATATTAAACCCTACAGATTAAGAATGGGATGTCATTTAAGTTCATGTGCACGTAAAGGCAGGCGTCCCAAAACTTTTGGCAATATAGTGTAGATGCTGAAACTACATGATAGCACAAGCTTGTTTGCTTGTGGTGTTTGTCCTCAGACAAAACGTATGCCAAGTCATTTTCGAAATAACTTTAGGGCTTACAAATTTTACAATTTTACAAAACTAATTTTAAATTAAAAAATAATCGGGAAATAAAAAGTATGATAGCATTCCATGTGTAAATTTGTATTCCATACACATTTATGCGATAACCCTCTCTGTCAACTCAAAAATACTTTGGTGAAAATAAATTCACCAGACAATTCCAACAATGCAATCCTAAATTGTTGGATTTGTGTAAATAAATAAATAAATCAAACAGGCTATCCTGACCACATTCCTGCTGGCTAGCAATTCCTCAAAATCAAGGAGAGGAACAAAATTTGAAAAACAAAACATGAGATTCTTTGTTAATTATGCAAATATTTAATTACAGAATGTGAGAATAGCACAGTTATGTATTGTCACAAAAAATAATTAAGGAAAAAACAAAGAAAAAAAGGCTGAGCTTTGCTTTCAGCAGTCCTGACCTGAAGTCCAGTGACGACTACAGTGTGTAGTGCACTGTTGCACTCATAGTATCACATGACAACGTTCATTTTAACATCCGCATGTAGTGGCATCCTGCCAACATCACTAGCCTGAAGACCCAAAACTTCTTACAGTAACTCCTTAGACTTTCAAAATATTTTGAAAAATAGCTTCTGTAGAAATGGTCTAAAATGATGTGATGTGTCAGCTGTCTCATCACACAAGATGCTGAGCATATTTTAGGGCTGCAAACACTTTTGTTGTCATTATGAGGTTCCAGCAGCAGAAACTTTTAAGATTTGTCATGGGATCATGTTACATTCATGCTTTTGGTGTGATCATATTAATTTATATTTTATTAATTATGCAGAGTACAAGTACAAGTAGCCCATCTTGATGGCAGAGGCTAATAACACTAACTCCAACCACAACAGTCTGATTGATCCAGACAAAATGACAAAAGAAATCCCGCTGATAACAGGAGCAGTGGTGAGGAGAGTAAGGGGCCGTTCACACAGAACGTTTTTTTTTTTCATTCCACTGCTCTACTTTTCCATTGATTTTCTATGTAAACACAAGCTAGGCAGACGGTTTTACAGCTGCGCTTGCGTCTTGTATCTTGTGCAGTGTCTTGTGCATGACTTGGCATTCTAAAAATACAGCGCTCAAGTTAAAAGAAGTTCAATTTTGTGTGAGAACTGGCCTTAAGGTTGGTAGGAAAGTTACTGATCAGATACAATATGGATTTAGTATGAAGTTATGACTGTTTTATAAGCTTACATTTGGACCTGGAAATGCAAAAGGTGTATACAGTTTTTTAATGCATTAAAAATTAAGAAAATATTCAAAAAGTGAAAATCAAGTGCCTAATGGGTATTTAATAGTGGGAATAATGTGTTTTACGGGTAGGGTTGAGGGCTTTCATTGGTTGAATTAGATCATTGAAGGTCAGCAGCAAAGACATTGTTTAATAAATTGAGATTAAATACATAAAGTATATTTGTGTAATTTAATATAGTTAATTATTGCAGGTTTGCGTAAAATTCTGAGATTGCATTTCACTGTTTTTATTCATTTTGAGGAATACTGAATGTTTTTGTGCAAATGAGATGAGTAAATGCATGTTCACATTTAGTCTAGAACTATAACATCATGTTCGTACACAACACTTCTGACCTTTATTTCTCTCAACATGGGGACAGGAGAGCTGTCAGTCAATAAATGGGAAAAAGTAACTTGCATTACTTATTTGAAAAAGTAACTTAGATATTTTTTGTTGTAAATGAAAAAAAGTAATGCTTTACTTTACTAGTTACTTGAAAAAGTAATCTGATTACATAACTCAAGTTACCCCCAACATTGCTAATGCGTGACGACTTGGGTTGGCTTGCATTTATGGCTTTATGATTAATTTTCTGGAAGGTTAGTTTCATGAAACATCCCAGCATAAGCCTGGACATGAATTGAATTGAAATGATAGTGACATGCATCTAATTTGTCTGAGGTGAAACATATTTGCGTTGTGAAATTTTGTGCCTATACTCTAAATGAGCAGATGTAATTACTGCTAAAGGATTGTGTACACAGTGATAATTACAATGTGGTTCCTTCCTTGAGAAATTAAACCTACTGTTATATATGAATACTTCCTTATTTTGTAATTCATACTAACCCACTTTTGTATCTCAGGTAGCTCATACAAATGTCATAAGTGATCACTGTAGGCTACTTTAATATATGTTGGCTGTATATAATGTACCCAAAGTATACTGCATACTTCAAAGAGCTTTGACCATTGTCATCTTTCTAAAAATTGTATGTTTCCGTAGGAATCACAGCATACAAATTCTTATGAAATCCCCACCCCGTATAAAATTATGACATTTTTTCATGAGATCGAGTTCTTCTGCCAAAACAAAAAGGAAAAAAACATCAAAAGTTAAAAAATTAAACATGCAAGAAGGATACAAATCATTCATCTGAACATTCGTGAGATTGCAAAACGCCCCTTACGGCAATCTTGAAGGAAGAATGAGGATGACTGAGAGTTGCAAAACTGGCTATTTCTTGCTATCTATCTATCTGTCTGCTTGTCTGTCTGTTGTTTGAAGTTATTGCTCCAGTACTAATGAATCCCTGTTTTTATGAAAGGCTATTCAACACCCAGAAGTGTTTACTGTTGATATAATCCAAATAGACTTAAACTGGTGCTATTTACAACCATTTATTTAGGTTATTTTGCCAACTTTTGGAAGTCGACGGCTAACAAACTCATTTTTACTAATTTTAAAGGTTAGAAAGGAAACACATGATAGTGAACTGTGGTTTTCCCCTCCATCACGATATGATTAGAGAACATGACCGAAGTGATTCTGAGAGGTAAGAACGTAAATAATTCAAGAATGACAGCTATGAATTCAAAAGTAAGATGAATGACACCTAGCAATGTGATCAAATGCGTTTGATTGAAATGCCGAGTTTTCCGTCAGCAGACTTAACGGAAGAAAAAGTGACACACCCACTATAGGTGAGCTGCGAGGAGTATTAAAGGCGGGAATGAAGCCAAATCATCATTTTTTTCTGCATATCGACAGGTGAATCAAGTCGAAGAGGTATAGTAAGTTAATTACATTTTTCTGATTGATTTAATTTCCTTTTATCAAATTCAGTTCACTTATAATAAGGTTAAATTCTGTTAGCGGCATTGTTATCCATTGTAATGATTTCTTGTTTGATTTAGATGTTTGTCTTGCTGGTAACTTGCCTTGCTTCTCTTTTGAGTCCCTCCATCCACGGCGCAGGTGAGTGTAACTGAAGATCAACTTTATTGACTCAACGAATATCAATTTTAATTTTGTATGACTCCCCTTAAACACTAAAAGCTCTGGAAACATTTTTTTCCATGAAAATTCATTAAGTTTCATTTATTAATGCTGTCATTTCATCCCAAAACAGATTGGTGCTATCACAAGCCAGAATGCAGTAAGTGTGATTTATTATTTATTAGAATATTCCACTGCATAAAAGTTAGTCTTATTATAAAATTTAAAAATGAACATATTTAAAACTTGTTCTGAAGTGGATTTTTGTGACCTCTGATTTGTAATAGATTTTACCACCTGGCCCAAAATTGCTCCACAATTCTGTAATGGCTCCAGGCAATCTCCCATCAATATCGTGACTGCAAGTGTTCAGGGAAATCCTAACCTGACCTCATTTAACTTCACTGGTTTTGATGACAACTCCACCTTCATTTCAATCGCAAACTCAGACGACTCTGGTAAGGAGCATTGCACACTGGGAACCTTGATTTCCTGATATTACCTGCATTTGTTCAATGCACAATGGTTAGAGAGTCAGACTGGTAACCGAAGGTTGCTGGTTTGATTCTCAGTACCGGCAGGAAATGACTGAGGTACCCTAACCCCCAATCACTCCCCGGGCGCCGCAGCAAAAATGGCTGCCCACTGCTCCGGGTGTGTTTGTCCACGGTTTGCTGTGTGTGTGTGTGTGTGTTCACTACTTACTACTCCCAATGTGGATGGTACTACACTAAAATGGATGGGTTAAATGCAGAGGACAAATTCCGAGTATGGGTTACCATACTTGGCCTTCACATGTCGCTTTTTACAGATTATACTGTAGTTGCTAAAATCATATATTTAGTAGATTAATTCAAAGTAGCTTCCAAATGAGGAATACCTACTAACAAAAGCAATCAGCCCTTGGTAACATGGGAAGTATCATTTTTAAAAGCTCCAGAATTGCTCAGAAAATACAAAAGTATGAGCAAGCACAGAGATCTAGGTGAAGGATAAAAGTTTGATTCTTCTTTGTTCATATACCATGAGACTATGTAGAGGGAACTTGAATTGGCAAAATAGGTAGTAGGGTGCAGATCAAGCATCAGTGATGCACAACATGTCCTGGACCTGGTATCTAATATGTCCATTGTCTTCACAGTGGTGGTCAACCTGAATAGTAGTAAAATGGCAGTACAAGGAGGTGATCTTCCAGGTCTATACAACCCTACATAATTCAGTCTCCACTGGGGTAACGGCAGCTCCTCGCCTGGCTCTGAACACACTGTGGATGGCAAACAATACTCAATGGAGGTACAAGTGAATTATTTTCCCCAGCAAATGCACTGCATTATCCCAAATACACCCTCTCAAAACAGTATGTGTATGTGATCATTCACTGTGTGTAATCTTCATCTGATGCTGTCTCTCAGCTGCAAATTCTGAGTGTCCATTCGAAATACAACAGGAGTGTGTCAGTTGCTCAAGCTGCTAATGACAGCACAGCATTGGCTGTTTTCAGTTTCTTCATTGAGGTGAGCGAGACCACATTTGTTAAACCCAGAGGGAAGCGCAAACCTTAAAGTATATTTACTGTATGGCTTGGTTGTGTGCTCATGTGTATGTGTTATATTTTTATTTATCCAACAGGCAATTGCACAAAACAAAACCAGTAGTTGGGGAAACCTAACATCATTTTTGACAAACATCTCTCATCCAGGTAAGAAAATAGTTTGTTGATGATAGTTTACCCAAAATTGGACATGTCATCATATACTTGTCACCCTCATGTCGTTCCAAATCTCTCCGTCCCCGTTGGAACACAATATAAGATATTTTGAAGAAGGTTTCAACAATTTTTGTCCATACAGTGAAAGTCGGTGGGGTCCAAAACAACACTGGCATTCATTGTACGGACAAAAAACACAGAGAAATATCGTCATTTGTTTTCCACAGAAGAAAGAATTTCATGAAGGTTTTGGAATGACAGATTTTTGAGTGATCTCAAAAACATTTTTTTCAACTATATGGGTCTTTTGTGCACTTCATACCATTAAAAATGTGGTATATTTAGTTAATCTCTCTTTATCAATATGATTTAACAACAAACTGAAGACAGCCAAGTAGTTTCCTTATACCCTCTTGAAATTTTTTTTTATATATATATATTTAGGTAATACATCCACAGACATCATGAATCAAATCACACTGAACAGTCTGCTTGAAGGGGTGGACAAGACTAAATATTACCGATACCAAGGCTCCCTAACCACACCCAACTGCAATGAAGTTGTGATTTGGACTGTTTTTAAGCAGCCCATCAATGTCAGTCAGAACTTGGTAAGTCAAGGCAACTCTATAGTAGAGTAATTCATAAAAATAATATTCGTCTATTACTGGATGGCAACATTCTTCATATTATGAGTTAAAAAGACACTCAATTGAATTTATTTCTCCAAACAGATCAACCGCTTCAACACAATTCTCAGTTTCAAAGGAGAAGCTTCAGTTCTGATGACCAACAACTTCAGAGGAGTTCAGCCCTTGAATGGCAGAAATGTGACATCACAGGTGGTAAAATCGACAGCACCTTCATCTGTGGCCACATCCACTCTATCTATCATCACAGTCCTTCTCTTGTCAAGTTTGTTCTGACAACTCTGTTTTCTACAGAGCTGCTTATAGCTGATTCGACTTTTTCATAACTGATGCATTTTGCAACAGTCACTGAATTAAATTTGAACTGAATCATTGAATGGATGAAGTGATGAAGTGAATAATGACACTATTTTCTTCTGTAGTGCTCCTTATAGCTGAATTGAACTCATTTCATAATTAATAAAATTTACACAGTTATTGAACTAGACTGAATCAACACCAAACTGACCTCAGCTGAATAATGACACTTTTTTTAGTTCTGCTTTATAGCAGAATTTAATTTAATTACATCATTAATCATTATTTTCCTGTTTATCTCTGCTGCTGCTTTGAAACATTCTGTATTGTATACAGTGCTATATAAATAAATGTATCTTGACCTGGCTGTTATTATTATTCATTAACATCTCTTGTACATTATGTGTCAGCTTTATTGATCGTTCTTGTTGACGTTTTCTGTAATATGTTAATTTTGTCATATGTATCATCTTATCTTGATGATACTTAACTGTTCTTATTTCTACCCATTGTATTTTCTCCACTTTTTGATTTTTGTGATAACATGAGCGTGAACATTGTGTTCAGGTTTAGTTCAGTTTATTGACTCTTGCTGTGTGTGTCTTTGTCGTTGTGTTCCCGCCACTGATCAGTCACCATGGACACTACACTAATCATCACAGCTGTTTGTATTTAAGTATTCATCACTGTATATTTTAGTTCCTCCCTTTTTTCATTGTCGGTTGTTTGTGCATTAGCACAATTTCACGCATGTTGGCTTTTTGGTTTTCTTTATAATCATCTTCCTCGGACCTCTGCATTACAATGAGGCCTAGAGTTAGAATATCATTCATTTTTACCCAAAACACTTAGTTTAAAACAGTTCAAATCATATAGACTGCTGCTTTATATGAGGCTTATAGTATGGTATCTGTAATAATTATATTCAACATGAGATGATTCTGTAGTATTTAAGAGGATTCACGTTTTTAAAGTCTAAAGTATGGCAGCTATGGCAGACCTCAGTTATTAAAATTAAAACATTGATTGATGTTTATGTAACCATATACAGGTGGTCCAAAAGACCAGTCAAAATGCTTGTGTGCACACACACACACACACACACACATATATATGTTTATATATATATATCAAGAGGGCCGTTTACACGACAACGTAAAAACGTCAAACTTTTAATGCGTTTTGGCTGTTCACTTACATGACATTGGCATTTTGGGTGCCTAAAAAAAAAATGCAAGCTTTTAAGAACGGGTTTCTAAGGGGCCGTTTACACGACACCATTTTCAACTAAAAACGTTAAAATTTTAATTCGTTTTGGCTGTTCATTTACATGACAACGGCGTTTTGGGTGCCTGAAAATGCAAGCTTTTGAAAACGGGTTTCAAAGCGCAAGTTTTTGAAAACGGTCTCTGTGTAAACAACAAAAAGCGCGAATATGTGGAAACGATGACGTCACGCACATGCGTATTACATGTTCAGTCTATGGTGTTTCATCGCCATCTAATGGCCTGGCAGCAGAATACAGCTTTTTTAGTCGTTTTCGCGGATCCATGGATCGTTTTGACAATATGTCGTCTGTACGCAGAAAACTCAAAGGAAAAACTTCTCCGTTTTAAGCATATCGTTGTCGTGTAAACGTACCCAAAAACTGATGGAATTGACATTGAGGGACTGTTTACACAACACAGTTTTCAACTAAAAACTGAAAACGTTTTAACCGTTCATTTACACAACAATGGCGTTTTAGTGGCCTGAAAACGGGTTTCAAAGTGCAAGTATTTGAAAACGATACCGTTGTCATCTCCGTGTAAACTACAAAAACGCGAATCTGTGAAAACGGTGACGGCATTCACATGCGTATTACGTGTTTAGTCTATCCACCTTATTTTTCAACGCGAAGGGAAGGTGTTTTCTGTGAATGTGTGAGACTTCCGATTTAGCCTATTAGCCGCTATAAGGAAATAACGAGAAGAATATCAAAGTGCAGTAAACTGTAAAAATAAGGTGGATAGGCATGCACGTTTGGCGCGGGTGCTCTGTAAAAGAATGCATGTATGCGCAGGCGCGTACCCAGATGGCACACAAACGTCTGCAAGATGTCTGTTAAAGATCACTTCATCTGGAAAGCATCTGCTGTTTACAAACATCCGATAGACGTCTTTAAGATGTCAGCTTTACATACATTCTAAATCATAAACATCTTAAATCTTAAATCTTCTAAACGTCTATTTGACATCTGACAGAAAATTGTCCTAGACGTATTGCAGATGAGCAAACACTCTAAAAAATTAGACGTCTCCTAGATGTATGTGTGCTATCGGTAGTCTTTCTTTACAAAGTGACAACTAAAATCGCCAACTACTTGTCTGGCATGCGTGATACAGCATTTTTAGTCATTTTCGCAGATCCATGTGAATGGGGATAGTTTTGATAACGTTGTCATCTGTACAAAGAAAAATCTTTTACATTTTTAGTACATCATTGTCTTCTTCTTCTTTTTTAACGGCGGTTGGCATCCATCTTATTGGTGCATTACCGCCACCTTCTGTTCTGGAGTGTGGATCAGTCAAGTACATTGTTGTTGTGTAAACTTACCCTAATTATCAAAGCTGCATGTCTTCTAGGGGTGGAGACCTGCTACACCTGAACCAAACTGGCCCTAATTAGCCATTTGACACCCTAAAGGGCAACATCTGTAAGTATTTGGTGTTTGACGTCACCCTAAGCTTGTTTGCTTCTTTTAAAGCTTTTGAGTGTTAATGGTTTTGGAGTGACTGTTTCAAAGTAGGGTTCTGCAGATTCAATATAGAGAATTGGGTTTTGGCTATTATTTGGAAGAGAAGTGACCTGAACTAGTGAAATTGTATTTAGTTAACTAAAATGGTAAGATAACCATGGGATAACTTAAAAATTGATTAAACATTTTGTTAGGCTCAAAGTTTTCATGTTACCCATGCAATAAATAAGAATATGTAGAGTTTGTAACTCTGTCCTTTTGTATTTTCCTCTCCTTCAAGAAGAATGCTTGGTTTATGATCTTCCTTGTAGCTTGTTTGTTTTCCGTGTCATACAGCGCACCAACCTCTGTGGGTAAGATGTGATCATGTGATTTGGTTTCCCAAACTTGTCACTTCAACTATGTTCTCAAAAACATTCTCATTAAATGTGTTAATCTTGCTGTATTTGGGCTCTTCTCAGCTTGGTGTTATCACATGCCATCATGTAGTAAGTGTTTCTTTCATCCTTTTAATTGACTTGACTTGTATAATTCCTTTTATGGCACAGAATACATTAGTGAGCTTGGCTTTAAAGTGCCTTCTGTATCTCAGGTGACGTCACGTGGCCCATAATTGCAGAAAAAGACTGTAATGGCACTCGACAGTCTCCAATAGATATCACAACCGCTAATGTCCAGGCTAATGCTAATCTGACCTCTTTTAACTTCACTGGCTACGATGACAAAACTACCTTAACTGAGATTAAAAACACTGGCAAGACAAGTGAGTACATGTTCAAATGCATAGATGACAATAAAAAGGGATACAAGGCAAAAAGGCTGTTTCTGCCTGTATTAAGTGCAGTTTTGTTAGCGTGTTGCTGCTGTTTACATCCGCTCAGCATGCAGGAGTTATCTGTTCTTTGAGGACAGATCATACAAATAACATCTGCATGTTGTAATTTGCCTTTACTCTTCAGTTAAAGTTACACTTGATCACAAGAGAATGCATGTGGAAGGAGGCGATCTGCCAGGCTCGTTTGCCAGTACGCAGTTTCATCTCCACTGGGGCAACGGTAGCGCCATGCCTGGATCTGAACACACTGTGGATGGCAAACGATACCCTATGGAGGTAAGAAGATTGTACAGGCTTTTACTACTTTTTGTACTAGTACTTAATTACTAATTACTTGTCCTACTCATCTGTTTCAGCTGCACATAGTGAATAAGCTCAAACATAATGATTCAACTGTATTGGCTGCACTTGGTTTCTTCATTGAGGTACATGTTTCCTCTTACCAATAAACAGTTTGTGTATTATTAGTGTTTTTTTTTTTTTTTTTTTTTTTATATATATATATATATATATATAATATATAATATAATATAATATAATATAATATAATATAATATAATATAATATAATATATTTTTATTTTTTTTTTTTCCTGAACCCACAGGCCACTAATGACACTGGTAAACCAGAGAGCTGGAAGACCTTGACATCTTACCTGGCAAAAATCGCCAATGCAGGCAAGTCTCAAGCTGCAAAGTAGCACATAATTGTTGCTTTTTCCCATGACTGTAAAATTATCTTTGTGAATTATGCCCTGCGATCAGATATGACTTCCTTTTAAAAGAGCAAAGTATTTTCTAATGGCCTTCCTGCTTCTCAGGTGATAAAGCATGCATCACTCAATATATCTCTATGGATGATCTGCTTCCTGGAGTGGACAGGACAAAATATTACCGTTATCTTGGCTCTTTGACCACACCAAATTGCAGAGAAGGTGTGGTTTGGACCATCTTTAAAGACCCTGTCAAAGTCAGCCAGGATTTGGTAAGTTTAGACACACAAAAAAAAGGTTCTTTATTGGCGTTGATGGCTCCATGAAGAACCTTTGGTTCTTGGTTATTTGGCAAGGTTATTTATAATGTTAGAGGTTCTTCAGATTATTAAAATATTTTTCATACTAAGCTCTTAAAAATAGGTTTTCACAGTGATGCCCTAGGTGGAATTTAAAAGGTTCTAAGAACAGTTAGAGGTTCTTTGGGGAACCAAAAAATGGTTATTCTATGGCACCACTACAAAAAGTTATGTTTTGAAGTAGAAATCTTATTGGGTCTGGTTGCAGTTTAGTTTGTCGCTTTTGGGTAGTTTAATTATGGAACTTGCTTTGTTTTTTCTGGTCTCATGCTTTCCCTCAATATTAGATCGACCTGTTCAGCACGAGGGTTTACGTCAACAAGGCGACCAACTCTCCCCTAATGGTGGACACGTTCAGGGGTGTACAGCCAGTCAACGGCAGGATCGTGACATCACAGGTGGCAGGTACCACAGCTACTGGTCCTATATCCCAAACGTCATCTAACTTGGACGTTCTAGACCTCTCTTCTGAGTGTCATACCCCTGAACCTTACCCTGCGTTTGATTTCTTAACTGATGCATACTGGTAGGATTCAAGTGGGACGGCTGACAATGTTATAAAGTGTCTTAAATTATTTTCAAGAAATATTTTATTGAATTGTAAAAATAACTGTTTTACTTGTTCCAGATTTGTCAGTCTTGTCCGATATATGGATCTTTCATTAAGATTTTTTTTAAATGGTATCCTGCTTGTTCATGTATGTGTATCTATGTCCAACACTTTACTATACAACTAGAGCAAGAGCTGCTGTTTTACAGGTGTATGAGGTTTTGTATGGTGGTGTTTGCAAACTCTTTTCACTCTTTATTTTGCCATCAAGGCAGTTTGTCATCAGTTTTGCACTTTAGAATGAAACACAAAGCTTTTAGAGCTGTAATGTAGTTGCTTAAAGGTGACTAGTCTCCATCTGAGTGTAGACAGGAGCTAAAAATGAATTTGGTTTAAACGTGGTTATCAATTTATCATAAGTTGTTGTTCTTAGTTTGAGTAATTCAAGAATGTATAAGGTTTTGATCTAGCAGATGTACTTGTTGTGACTGTCATTCAGTAGCACTTGTCTGTAGTCAGGTTTTGTTTTTGTTTTTTTTCACTGATCTGGAGTATTAACTTTGGTTTATCCGTTATGTACAGTATATGCACAAGGGGTTGGGGTCTTATCTTTAAATGGTAGTTTTATCTTGCCTTTGCACCAACATGTGAATGACTTGTCAAAACACTGCCTTTAATTCATACTTGATTCAACTAATCTGTAAACAGTTTTATTCATTTTAATGTATATTATGTTTGTGGGGAAAAAATAAAGTCTGTCATGTTCTCAGTCGGGCACGAGTGTTTCATTTATCTCACAAGCTCCACTTATGAATTCAACCTTGTAATGCTTTATGGAGTGGTGTAAGAAGAGTGAAGATGGCACAGCCTAGAGGAAATGCTGTCTTTTAATATGGTCTTTTCATGCTGGTAAATGACACTAGTGATAATTTTGGGCTTGTGCATTCAAACTTCAGTTTAAGTAGTTGGAGTCACAACTAGATCTTCAAGACCAATAACTGAAACCAAACCCTGTCAGTCCAAATACCAGGCTGTCCATTTAATATAGTCGCTGAAATATGGCACTGCCACAGTACTTTTTTGAAAGGGGGGGGTGTATTAAGCAATTTCCTTTCACAGTAGTTGCTTATTTATTTTGTCTTGTTTTTGTGGTGTTACAGAAAAGTTATTTTAAGAAATTAACATGTAGTAAACATTCATTAATATGGCCATGAACTGATTTTTTTTTACATTAAAGTTTAGCTGGTTATTAATAAGTTTCTAACCATTAATAAAAGACAGTGTTCATTTAAAAAAAACATGTTAAAGACAAGTTTTAAACATTTTGTCAGACTTGCTGAATTTAGAGTTCATGACTAAATAAACAGATATAAATGGATATTGTCAGAAATAAATTTTATTGGTATGGTAAATTATTCAAATATATAAAAATAAATCAATATTAAAATAGTGATGTAGCATCATTAAGAATGACCATTAACAATGAATGAAAGTATATTTATAAATTGACAGCCTGTTTCACAGACAGGGTTTAGATTAAGCCAAGATTAGACCTTAGTTTAATCATTTAAGTAGCTTTTATAAACGTGCTTAAAAAAAAACATTACTGGTGTACATCTTGAGACAAAACAATGGCACTGATATATTTTAAGATATGTCAGTGCAAGTTGTTTTCAGTTAAAAACTGCATAAATATGCATTTTAGTCTGAGAATAGTCTTAAGCCTTGTCTGAGAAACCGGGCAAACATTTACCAAGATAACCCCAAGATTAATTTATGTTCTGCAGAAGAAGAAATTCATACAGATTTGTACTGACATAAGTAAATGATTGACTTTTTTTCTTTTTTTTTTTTTTTTTCCATTTATGGGTGAACAATCCCATTAATGTTTGTTAATTTTAATATTTATCAGTTACTTTTAGCATTTTTCTAATGAGCTACTTTAACTTAAATGTGTATTTACTTATACTTAAATACTGTATGATGATTGGATATTTATTACAAAACTGACTGTCTTTAACAACATTTCTTTTCCCTAATAAAAAAAAGGATACTCTTAAATTTGTTTCATCTGACATGCATAAAAGAAACTGGACATCAAACTACCTGTCAGGGGGTGGAGTATAACAGTGACATCATCAAACACCTGAACCAAATGGGCCTTAATCACACCTGGTACCACCAATTAAATCATTTTGATGCCTGTCCATAGTCATATCTTTGCACATTTCAGGACTTTGAAAGTATTTGAGAATAAAGCTTTCGCACATGCAGTAGTTTTCTAACAGGGCAATACAGGAACCAGGTTTTGGTTTTTAATCTGAAGAGAGACAGTTAAGTGCAATATTCAAGGACTGGTGAAGTCAATTTAATTGACTAAAATGGTAAGATAAGAGTTTATGTATTCACAAATATGTGGTGTAAAAAGAAATGCATATATAATATAATATAATATAATATAATATATATATATATATATATATATATATATATATATATATATATATATATATATATATATATATATATATATATATATATATATATATATAAAAAATAAAAATTCACTGAAATGGCATTTAATCTGTGTGATGTTTCTTGGTTTGTTCTGGGAAAGAACTCTTATTTCGATAAATCCTTTAGTTGAAAATTATATAACAGGACTGAGTGCTTGTATTACTTAGGGTGAATTAAGGTTGATTGGGACATTTTTTGCCATTGAGATGACTGGGGAAAAGTGTCCCAATCAACCTAAATTCACCCTATGTTGTGTATGGGTTTTTTATTTATTTATTTATTTATTTATTTATTTATTTTTTTTTTAGATGAATGCTTTTGTGGCCTGCCTTGCAGCTTGTCTGTGGCCGGTGGTGCACACTGCACCAACCTCTGTGTGTAAGTGTTTGTTCGTTTGTCATTTGTTTGCGTTGTCACTTCTGATTAATGTTACTTCACTGTATATTATGTCATGTTCCAAACATTAATGTCTCTTTTCATTTGCCTTTTTCAGCATGGTGTTATAACAGGCCGTCCTGTAGTAAGTTATTTTTTCCAACCCATATTTAACCTAAATGGTACCATAACAGAGTTAATTTATAGATCTAATGAATTAAGGGGACAGATGGGGGCAGTTGTGGCCTAATGGTTAGAGAGTTGGGCTTGTAAACTGAAGGCCGTGGGTTCAAGTCTCAGTACTGGCAGGAAATGTAGAGGGAGTGAATGAACAGCGCTCTCATTACCCACAACTGAGGTGCCCTTGAGCAAGGCACCTAACCCACCAATCACTCCCCAGGTGCCGCAGCAAAAATGTGTTCTCAATACTCACTGCTGTGTGTGTGCACTTGGATGGATGAAATGCAGAGCACAAATTCGAAGTATGGGACGCCATACTTGGCTTACTTCACTTAAACGTAATGTTATATCTGAACAAGTAAACAAAATACTTCACTGTTACTGTTGATGCTAATAATGGTGTGAGGATGTTTATTTATTTATTTTTTCTGCATCTCAGATGATGTCACTTGGCCCACAACTGCAAGTAAAGACTGTAATGGCACTCATCAGTCTCCAATAGACATCGTAACTGCCAATGTCCAGGCTAATGCTAATCTGACCTCTTTCAACTTCAGTGGCTACGATGACAAAACGACCTTAACTGAGATTAAAAACACTGGCAAGACAAGTGAGTAGATCTCTTTATTCTCTTAATTTTATTCTAGTTTTGTGCAAGACAGGTTTATTCATACAGAATGTTTTTTGCGTTTAAAACGCGAGAACCAGGGCAATAAAACGAAAAACTGAGTGGCTGTTTACACGTCACCATTTTTAACTAAATTGCATTTTGACTGTTCATTAACACGACAACTGCATTTTTGGTCCCTGAAAACTAGTTTCAAAGTGCAAGTTTTTGAAAATTATACCGTTATTGTTTCAGTGTAAAAACTGTGACGTCATGTGCATGCGTATTACGTGTTGAGTCTATGGGTACATAGTATTTCTTTACAAAGTGACATCTCCACCTACTGGCCTGGCAGCATAATACAGCGCTTTTAATAGTTTTTGCAGATCCGTGTGAAAGGGGATTGTTTTGACAATATCGTCATCTGTAAATGAAAAATGCGAAGGAATAACTTTACATTTTTAGTACATTGTGTAAACATGCCCTAAAGCTCTAGAGACGTTTTTAACTTCTTTTAACTTGAGCGCCACATTTTTAGAATGCAGTGTCATGCACTGGACGCTGCAAGAGATGTGAGCACAAAGGTCAAACACACCGTGCTTGCTTGTTTACATTGAAAGGCATTTGAAAAGCAGCATGGTGGAATGAAAAGATGCATTCTGTGTGAACGGCCCTTTAGGGGTGCATTTTTGCAGTTAAAATCTCTAGCTGCGAGTCGGTAAAGTGAAAAACGGAAGTTCTAGAGACGGGTTTCTTTTTTTAAAAAAGTTGAACATTTTAACTTGCACTGCACTTTACTATACTTACCATAGTTAAACCATGGTATTTGTAGTAAAACTGTGATTACCATTTGTATAACCAATCTGCCAAAAAACATGGTACACTTACTATTTATATTTATAAAAAAAAAAAAATTTTTCGTAAGGTACACTGCGTCATGCACGAGAATCTACAAAAGAGGTGAACACAATGTCCCTTTAAATGCAAATGAGCTGCTGCTCCCGGCCCGCTTTTCAGAAGAGGGCGGAGCTTTAACAGCTCGCGCTTCAGTTGCTCAACAACAAAGCCGGAGAATCTCACGCAGCCAAAATGATTGTCAGTAACTGTGTTCAGCCTTACATTTTTCAAACCGGAGTTGGACACTGATGGAGACACTCGGGGTTTGTGTAGTAACTGTGGAGTTGATTCAACTCATCGACTAGCATGTGCCGTCATGTTAATCTTTTGTGCAAATCCAGCTTTGAATTGACCCACGTTTGTGAAGCAGTCCGGCGTAAAATGACGGTATGGCAACAACTCTCTACTACAACAACTCTTCCTCTTCTCTAAAGCAGCCCAACATGGCCTCACTCCCTTTGTTGTGTGTTCTCTGGGGCAGGGTTTATGTAACTTTTTAGGGTTAGTGATGTCACTAAGCTTGTTGTAGTCCCCACCAGCTGTTTGTTGTAGTCCTTAAACAGCGATTTCTTTTAAAGAAAATCTCCCTTTGCACTGAACTTTGAGCTTCGTATCTTTGCAGACTGTTTATGCTTTAACAGCAACATTACATACTAACTAAAGTTAAAGTGAAATCATAGTCAACCACCCCTTTAAAGACATCCGTCTAGCATGTTTGCATTGGAAAAACAATATAAAAGTAGCACAGTGGAATGGAATAACACGTTCTGTGTGAACGGCCCCTTACTGAATCTTTTGATCGGAAACTGGCTATGAACAGAATCTCGCGGTGTTCAGTTTGTTGTGGTTTTGCTCTTCAGTTAAAGTTACACTTGATCACAAGAGAATGCATGTGGAAGGAGGTGATCTGCCAGGCTTGTTTGCCAGTACGCAGTTTCATCTCCACTGGGGCAACGGCAGCACCATGCCTGGATCTGAACACACTGTGGATGGCAAACATTACCCTATGGAGGTATGAATATACTGTAATGTAATATAATAAGGCTTTTGTTTTTATTACTGGTCTTATAAAAGGTCTTGCATTTCAGTTGCATATCGTAAATAAGGCTGAGCGTAATGGCAGTGTGACTGGTGATCCAAAATTGGCAGTTCTTGGTATCTTCATTGAGGTACGTTGCCTTTTCCACTCTCATATTTGTTTGCAATTTTCAAGTGTTTCAATTGTAATGCCATCCACAGGCCTCTAATGACACTGGGAAACCGACAAGCTGGAAGAACTTGACGTCTTATCTTGCGAAAATTGCCAATGCAGGTTTGGCTATGATCCTACAGTATGAGGAACGTGGTTGCGTAAAATATGTTGGTAGTGTTCATAAATGTATTAATTGTGTCTAAGGTGATAAAGCACGCATTTCCCACAATATCTCCATGGAGGATCTGCTTCCTGGAGTGGACCGTGCTAAATATTACCGTTATCTTGGCTCTTTGACAACACCAAACTGCACTGAAGGTGTGTTGTGGACTATCTTTAAAGATCCAGTCAAAGTCAGCCAGGATTTGGTAAGTCTACACACGCAAAGTATTTAGGCCTAAATTTAAAATTAAGTTTAATTTGTGGAGTTTCCATCAATTTAGATTAACACTTTAATTTTCTCATAAAATAAATTACACATCTCATTTCTCCAAGAGTTTGAAAACTGTTTGTTCGAAGATTCAATCTCTCTAGTCCCCTCTATACTGCTAGCCGATTCTGCTTTGATTGGTCAGACGCCCCAGTCTGTTGTGATTGGTCTACCCCTTACAGCGTGTCGGAAATGAAACGCCTATTATCATATCTGAATTTCAGCTAAATGATTAAAATCAAATAAATGCTAATATTTAAAACATGCCATGATTTTGAGTGCAGAAATCTAACCCATTTCATTTTCTGTATGACTGACATATGCATTACATTAAGCCACGTCATTTAACTCTGCGGCCATCTTTGAAACGCCTCTCGGGCATTCAAGTGCAGCTCCTATCTCTTTGAATGGGAAAACATAAAATTCTCCAAAGCTCTTTGCCAAGCTTTCAATTCAATTTCATATTTGAAATCACCAATGAAATCTGACAACTCAAACGGTTTCAAAAATGCTTGAATTGTGCCAAAAAAACAGTATTTCATGCGCAGTCCTAAATGCGCATCTCTTGTCTCATAGGAACCGGAGCGCTGCAGTGACGCGATGACTTTACCAATTGGCCATTAGCTCTTATTTAGAAGGCGGGACTCGTTCCGCCATATTGTGCGTTGCACTTTCTCCCATTCAAAACAATACGAGTGACATGTCTTATTTTATATTATAGTCTTTGATTAAGCTTATTTAACTGTAGTCCAAATGGATGGAAACACATTTTTAAAATTTTAATTTGGGTCTAAATTCATTTGAGTGCAATTGGAATAAGAGACCTCATTTTATTCATCTTTGGCTTCATTAAATTTGCAAACTGAAGTTCACAAACTCATTAAATTTTTTTAGGTTGACCTCTTCACTACGACGGTCTACATCAACAAGACCACCAACTCTCCTCTAATGACCAACACTTTCAGGGGTGTTCAGCCCGTAAATGACAGGATTGTGATGTCACAGGTACCAGGTACCAAATCTACTGGCCTGCTCACACCAACTAGGCCGACATCAACTGCAAAACCAACTACACCAACATCAGCCGCAAAACCAACTGCATCAGCCGCAAAACCAACTACACCAACATCAAGCACAACAAACCCATCCCAGGCTCTTGTGTGCCCACTTGTGAGTCTTGTACTCCTATACTGCATCCTACCTTTGTTCTAAAACTGATCCATGAAATTAAGGTACTTTTTAACTGATGACTTTAGACCTGATGGTATAATCCATTTAATTGTTTACAGATGTTTAAAAAAAAAAAAAAAAAACACACCATGTAAAGCAATGTAAATTTTATCTGGTTTAATGTATAGTTCTTATTGTTGTCAAGGTTTAATATTATTGTGGAAAGATTTGTGTTTTTCAGCTAAATGCTAGTTTCCATGCTCTCAGCTTGTTTCCTGCAACTGTTTCATATGGATGTGGATGTCTCGCAGGTTGTGCACTGAAGGTCTTTGGTTGAAGTGCTGGGCGTGTTATTGATTTTTAGTGCACAGTTTTGAAAAACATTTGAGGTGCATGCGTTTGGACTTTTAGCATGAATGCAGTTATTTTAATATGACAATACAGTGTCAGCTTTGCAGTTTGAAATGGAAAGTAAGCAGTGAATGTAGGCTACAGGCTGAGGGTGTGTGTGGTGGGGGGGTAAAACTGTATCTGGTGCTTGTTTTGACATTTCACTCAGGACTATTTTGTGGATTTTTCACTGTCACTGTTAAGATTGAGTTTTGTTTGTAGTGCACACAAGGGGTTTTTTTTTTTATTTTATTTATCCCCCCCCCCCCCCCCCTCCACAAAGGTGTCATTGTCTGCTGTGGCAGTGTGAATGTTTGTGAAAACCAGTCATTTTCATGTTGTGACTTTTACTCCTTGCTTTTTAAAAAAAAAAAAAAAAAAAAAAAAATTCATTTTGTCATATGGAAAAACTTCATTAAAATTAATTGTATCAAATTTTCTGTTTTACTTTTGTGCTTGTTTTATTCTTTGTCATTTTAAAGGGTTAGTTCACCCAAATATGAAAATCCTGTCATGAATTACTCACCCTCATGTCGTTCCACACCTGTAAGACCTTCGTTCACCTCTGGAACACAGATTTCAAAAATATCTTGAGCTCTGACTCGTCCATAGACAGCAATTTAACCACCAGTCAAGGTCCAGATAGGTACTAAAGACATCACTAAAACAGTTGATGTGACTGCAGTGGTTCAACTTTAATTTTATGAAGCGACGAGAATGCATTTTGTGCAAGCACAGTCCACATTGCTGAGAGCGACGTTTTGATAAATATGAAAGTGTGCTGCTTTTCTCTCAATAACAATATAAACACAAGACAGTGGAGAAAACGGCAGTTAAGAAAGCATCTAATCATGGCGAGGTGGTTATGTTTGCACAAGCTTTGCAAACCACCGGTATCATGTTGACCGATAAGGTAATTAATAACTTATGCTAGTTTATTCTATAAAGTATGAGATCTGGATATCTATAGATCTGGATATGTGAGATCTATATTGTGAATTAATCCCTTTTCTGTGTATGACATTGACATTACAGTACAGAATGGCTTTTTTGGCATTATGCTGAACATTAAGCATTAGTTTCATGAGTTACTGAGCAGAAGGGAGGCTCTTGGCTCTTCACATAAAAATCAGTCTACAGGCTCTCATAGACAACCTAGGAACTCATGAATGGTCTTAAGTTTTGTTACAAGCTGTTCACACTTTGGCAATAATAAAGCGATTAAATGCTTAAGAATTCTTACATTTCTAGTGAACTAATTATTTTTGCAAAATATTTTAACATGCAGATATTTTAAAAACTGACCAGTAAAACTATGGCCTGTCTTCTAAAATGTTTCAAGACTGTGTCCCAAATAATATATGCACTATGTACTCTACAGTCTAGTTAGTATATGAATTTTATAAGGTAATTTGCATGAAGTATCCTACATTCCACACTTAACAAAAAACGCACGATTGGTGCATTTTCTTTTTGGAATTTTCAGTGTCAAAACACTTCTCAGTGTTTATAATACAAAATGGCATAGAATAGTGCATAAGTACACATTAGAAGCAGGATGCTACAGCAAATATGATTTGCATTTTCATTTGCTCCAATGACAAAAGAAATCACAATAGCATTTTGAAAACATTTTTTAAAAAAGAGGTTTGATAGATTGATTATGGTAATCAGAAGAGAAAAATGTCAAATTAAAATGATTAAATGAAAAACAAGCTTTGATATGTTGATTATGGAAACTCAATATCCATTTGGAAAAGAATCCATCTGGTTGGAGGAGACTGGAATCCTTTAGTTTACATAACACTGGATTGGCTTTCATCTTGATGTCTAGGACAAATTGATATCAACCATTTAGAATGAGAAAAGTGTGGGCGTTGAATAAACTGAAAAGATCATTTGAGATATCAAATTTCCCTCCCATGTGGCTCAAATGGGTTGGCCTGCCGTTAACTTTCTTTGCCAGCTGATGTTTCCTATGGCCACGTCATCACTGCAGATCAAACTCATTACATAAGAGGAAAGTGTTACTAAACACATGCAGGCGCAGGCGCCACACAATGCGTCCCCTGCGATGTCTGTTGTATGACTTTGTATTGTTAATACAGTAGTGCCATGGACAAACCTATTTAGGGCCCACACTGGGGCAAATTCAGATAGGGCTGACACGGAACCCATGGACAAACCCATTTAGGGCCCACGCTGGGGCAAATTCAGATAGGGCCGACACTGAACCCATGGACAAACCCATTTAGGGCCAACACAGAACCCATGGACAAACCCATTTAGGGCCCACACTGGGGCAAATTCAGATAGGGCCGACACTGAACCCATGGACAAACCCATTTAGGGCCGACACTGAACCCATGGACAAACCCATTTAGGGCCGACACTGAACCCATGGACAAACCCATTTAGGGCCCACGCTGGGGCAAATTCAGATAGGGCCGACACAGAACCCATGGACAAACCTATTTAGGGCCCACACTGGGGCAAATTCAGATAGGGCTGACACGGAACCCATGGACAAACCCATTTAGGGCCGACACAGAACCCATGGACAAACCCATTTAGGGCCCACACTGGGGCAAATTCAGATAGGGCCGACACTGAACCCATGGACAAACCCATTTAGGGCTCACGCTGGGGCAAATTCAGATAGGGCCGACACTGAACCCATGGACAAACCCATTTAGGGCTCACGCTGGGGCAAATTCAGATAGGGCCGACACTGAACCCATGGACAAACCCATTTAGGGCTCACGCTGGGGCAAATTCAGATAGGGCCGACACTGAACCCATGGACAAACCCATTTAGGGCCAACACAGAACCCATGGACAAACCCATTTAGGGCCAACACAGAACCCATGGACAAACCCATTTAGGGCCCACACTGGGGCAAATTCAGATAGGGCCGACACTGAACCCATGGACAAACCCATTTAGGGCCGACACTGAACCCATGGACAAACCCATTTAGGGCCGACACTGAACCCATGGACAAACCCATTTAGGGCCCACGCTGGGGCAAATTCAGATAGGGCCGACACTGAACCCATGGACAAACCCATTTAGGGCCCACGCTGGGGCAAATTCAGATAGGGCCGACACTGAACCCATGGACAAACCCATTTAGGGCCCACGCTGGGGCAAATTCAGATAGGGCCGACACTGAACCCATGGACAAACCCATTTAGGGCTCACGCTGGGGCAAATTCAGATAGGGCCGACACTGAACCCATGGACAAACCCATTTAGGGCTCACGCTGGGGCAAATTCAGATAGGGCCGACACTGAACCCATGGACAAACCCATTTAGGGCCCACGCTGGGGCAAATTCAGATAGGGCCGACACTGAACCTATGGACAAACCCATTTAGGGCTCACGCTGGGGCAAATTTCAGATAGGGCCGACACTGAACCTATGGACAAACCCATTTAGGGCCGACACAGAACCCATGGACAAACCCATTTAGGGCCGACACAGAACCCATGGACAAACCCATTTAGGGCTCACGCTGGGGCAAATTTCAGATAGGGCCGACACTGAACCCATGGACAAACCCATTTAGGGCCGACACTGAACCCATGGACAAACCCATTTAGGGCCGACACTGAACCCATGGACAAACCCATTTAGGGCCCACGCTGGGGCAAATTCAGATAGGGCTGACACAGAACCCATGGACAAACCCATTTAGGGCTCACGCTGGGGCAAATTCAGATAGGGCCGACACGGAACCCATGGACAAACCCATTTAGGGCCCACGCTGGGGCAAATTCAGATAGGGCCGACACAGAACCCATGGACAAACCCATTTAGGGCTCACGCTGGGGCAAATTCAGATAGGGCCGACACTGAACCCATGGACAAACCCATTTAGGGCTCACGCTGGGGCAAATTCAGATAGGGCCGACACTGAACCCATGGACAAACCCATTTAGGGCTCACGCTGGGGCAAATTCAGATAGGGCCGACACTGAACCCATGGACAAACCCATTTAGGGCCGACACTGAACCCATGGACAAACCCATTTAGGGCCCACGCTGGGGCAAATTCAGATAGGGCCGACACTGAACCCATGGACAAACCCATTTAGGGCTCACGCTGGGGCAAATTCAGATAGGGCCGACACTGAACCTATGGACAAACCCATTTAGGGCCGACACAGAACCCATGGACAAACCCATTTAGGGTTCACGCTGGGGCAAATTCAGATAGGGCCGACACTGAACCCATGGGCAAACCCATTTAGGGCTTACGCTGGGGAAAATTCAGATAGGGCCGACACAGAACCCATGGACAAACCCATTTAGGGCCGACACAGAACCCATGGACAAACCCATTTAGGGCCGACACAGAACCCATGGACAAACCCATTTAGGGCCGACACAGAACCCATGGACAAACCCATTTAGGGCTCACGCTGGGGCAAATTTCAGATAGGGCCGACACTGAACCTATGGACAAACCCATTTAGGGCTCACGCTGGGGCAAATTTCAGATAGGGCCGACACTGAACCTATGGACAAACCCATTTAGGGCCGACACAGAACCCATGGACAAACCCATTTAGGGCTCACGCTGGGGCAAATTTCAGATAGGGCCGACACTGAACCTATGGACAAACCCATTTAGGGCCGACACAGAACCCATGGACAAACCCATTTAGGGCTCACGCTGGGGCAAATTTCAGATAGGGCCGACACTGAACCCATGGACAAACCCATTTAGGGCCGACACAGAACCCATGGACAAACCCATTTAGGGCCGACACAGAGAGAAAACACCATATACAAAGATAGTGCACTCATATTGATATGAATGGGAGAACCCACAAGTACCCACAAGTTCATGTGTCATTGTCTCAACATCGACAGAATAAAAAGTCGTTATTAACTGACATGTGCACTAGTTGCCCTTGACACATCATTAGAGTTCATCATTAGATTTCCATCTCCTCAATCAGTCATTCTTTTGAGTCAATCTTTTCAAAGATTCAGTTGATCCGGTGTGGCCTAATGAATACATAGTTGTTTAATATAATCTAAAGCCTGAATATAACCTTCAATTGTATAAAAGGCCACACACCAAGCATCAGAACATAACTCTGCCCAGCATGAAAGCCCCATTGGAACACAACCTGATACACTCTTTGTTAACAGAACAATAAGTAAAACATGCCTACACACTGTGATATTGTATATCTATCGTTATCAATAGGCATAAGTCTGAAACCTTAAGGCTGTTGATGTAAGGTAAAAATTATCCGGAAATGGTTTTACAGGTGTGTGGTACAATGCTGCTGCATTACAACACAGCTTGTTTCACAAGTTTCACAGTGGAACTCTTTGTGTGAAGTTTCATCCAAATATGTCCTTATTCGTATCATGTGAAATTCAAGCTAATTTTCACAATTGAGGCCTATTAATTAAACCGTAAAGGTCTCAATTTAAGAACAAAGATGGGATTTACAGGAAGTATTTATTAGATATTCAATTCATCAAACGTTTATTCAAGAAGTGAGTGTTTACGGCATTAAATTAAGTACTGTGTATTGTTACACAATTCTTTATTTCAAACGTATCTGAAATATAATCCAGGGGCTGTGCATTTCAGGTCTGCTGATTGTTGAATGCTTACCCAGTCCACTAAAGGATCTGGTTCCATTTCAAAGTGGAGAAAAGGACAAACTGTTCTTTTACCCCACTTTCAGGTGGCATAAATGTGGGTGTAGACTACTGTCACACTTGGTCTTTTGTTGCAAGTTCTTTTTTGTTCAGTGGATCGTGTTCATTGTGCAAATGCTTTCATCTACTTAATCAAACCACTCTTTCATTATGTAGGCAGAGTGCTATTTCAGTAATGTGATATCGGTAAGGCACTAACAATCTTAATAATAATAATCTTATCATGGCACCATACCAAGTTATTGTTATATAGAAAGAATGCAATAATAAAAGTAATAATAAAGATCATTTTTAAAAGAATTACGATAATTATAATGACCATACCAAAAAACTAAAACCATAAAAAAATGACTGTCATTACTTAAACATTAACTAAAATAAAATTATAACATTTTATATATATATTTCAGATAGTTGCCAAGGCAACATTTCTCATTTTAGGTTAACTTGAAGTACTAAAAAAAACTAAAACTAAATTAAAATTAATAAATAAAATGAATAAGAACTATTTAGACATATTTAACAAAAATGAAATAACACACAACAAAATTACTCAGACTATAACATTAAAGTGAAAACAGAAAATAAAAATAAAATATAATTCAAAATATTAACAAAACTAGTATATCAATGATACTATAAAATCACACTGGACCATACAAAAACATATTTTAAAATATAAAATGCTTATAATTAAATATATAATATAAATATATTTCATGGGGTTTTTTTTGTTTGTTAATGGGATGTTATCATTTACCCTTATGTCATTCCAAACTTATTCTTTTTTTTTTTTTTTTTGTACATAAAATGAAAAGTTTTTTGGACCCCACTGACTTTCATTGTATGGACAACAACTATTGAAATATTGAAACATTCTTCAAAAGATTTGGTTTGGTTTGGAACGATATAAGGGTGAGTAAATGATGACAGAATTTTTTTTTTTTTTTGGGTGAACTATCCCTTTAAGAAAGCATACAGTAAACGTCAGTGCAGTTGTGGGAAAATAGTGCATCACGATTCCCACACACACATGTTGGTGCACCTATGGATTAAATGTATATTCTGTCCCCCTACCCCTCATCACAGAAAACTTTCTGCATTTGTACATTTTTAATAAAACATTTTTAGTATGTTTTTTAAGCCATTTTAATTACGAGGACTCAAAAAAGTCTTCATAAACCAGGCTTACGTTGTAATACCAGTGTGATACCCATGTCATTATACAAATTTATGTCCTCATAAATCATATAAACACACAAACACACAGACTGTCACTGTCAGTTGGTATTTCTGACTATATGATAAAAATTTCCTAGAATGCTAAGCAGCCATTTTTATCGCATCATCTCAGTGCTTCCTTCACAACTCTGCCTTTGGGAAATATCTTGGATTTTTTTCAAGTTGCTTAAATTTCATTTTAAAAACACAATTATTTTGTGCATGCAAACATTGCTGCAGAACATGAAATGATACTCAGTTTTGCCTAAAGGTGAAAGTCAAGCAGTAACTAGCCTTTCCAGATCAATGTTCTTGAAGATATCTATGAGGGAAACACTGAACATTCCAGTTCTAATGACTGATGTCTGACTGAATAGTTAGAACAAGGTCTGAGCAGGGTTATTAACTAAAACTAAAACCAAAACATTTTTGTTAAATTAAATGAACCTTAAGTGAAAAAAATATTTACACACAACAAAAACACACAAAAAATTATTTTTAATAATTTTATTATTAAAAATAATTATTTCATCCAGTTGCCAAAGCAGCATTTCTCACTTAAAACTTAAAATAAATATAATTAAAAATGATTTTGACATATTAAAAAAAAAAAAAAAAACAGTAATTAATAAAAATGACATACACAATTACTAAAACTTTAAATTTAAACTGAAAACAGATAATACAAAAATAAAAACTGATTAAAATATTTTAAACTATGGTTACACTTTATTTTGATGCTCCCCTTTTAGACATGTATGTTGGCTATAAGTAACGTTAACTCTCATTAGAGTATTAGTACACAGAATGTCTAAAGAGGACCATCAAAAGAAAGTGTAACCTACTATAATATTATCTCACTGATACTAAACACTGGGTCTGATGTCTGGAATGAAAAACGCTTTTATTAAGTACATGAGCAATAATTAAATCTGGACGGGGCGGACGCACAGAACACTGTTTGAGGTGAGCTGTGCTGCCAGATAACAAAGTAAAAGGAAAAATCTTGTTTAAAACACATTTACCTTGCCTTGTCATAAAAAAGCTCAAATTATCTGATATTTTAAGAAACTTAATTGACCATGACACATTTTCTGTGTTTCTGCACATCACATGAAAGTTTTCCAAATAAGTAGTGAATTTGTTGTTGTTGCTCATAGAAATAATACAATAATATATGAGTTTTATTCTTTTAATGAGTTAAATTACTTTTATGAATTGCATTTGTATGAATGTTTTAATAAAAATTTAGATCCGGACAAAAAAGCATCATGCCACTGACCCATACACCTTTATCAAAATGTCCCAGCAAAACAGGTTCCAGGCCCTGTGAATTGAAGCAAGGCGCTAGATGAGGGGCCTCATTTATAAAATGTTGTGTAGAAACAGTCCTACATTTGATCTGACGATCATTTTTCAAATTTGCGTACGTGTGATTCAAAGAATGAACGTACGCTCAAAAAAACGTGCTTACGCCTCTCTTCCAGATCTATAAATCGCAAATGATCTTGAAATTGTAAATGGTTTCCAGCGTTTCCTTGTAAACGCTGCCTAATTAATGTCATTAATATATAAAATAGCATTAGTCAATGTCCATATCCTTTACTTGAGAACGGCAAGCGACAAGAATTGCTTAGATTTCCAAACACTTGCAGTACCCCAACTCTCTGCCAAAGACCATTTTTATAAAACTGAACGTTGGTGTGGATTTTGGCATACGCGCACTTTAAGTTCAAATCTGTTGCGTACGAACGTTTTATAAATGAGGCCCCCTCATGTGTTAAACTTCGCTCCTGTAAGGCTACTGTCCTGCAGAGTTTAGCTCCAAAACACCTGCCTGGAAGTTTCTAGTAATCCTGAGGACCTTGATTAGCTGGTTCAGGTGTGTTTAACTAGGGTTGGAGCTGAACAGTGGAGCAGGACAGTGGCCCTTAAAGGATTAGTTCACTTCTGAATTAAAATTTCCTGATAATTTACTCACCCCCACGTCATCCAAGATGTTCATGTCTTTCTTTCTTCAGTCGAAAAGAAATTAAGGTTTTTGAGGAAAACATTCCAGGATTTTTCTCCATGTAGTGAGACTTCACTGGGGTTCAACAGGTTCAGTTTCAGTGGAGCTTCAAAGGGCTCTACACGATCCCAGACGAGGAATAAGGGTCTTATCTAGCGAAACGATCAGTCATTTTCTAAAAAATAAAATAAAAATGTATATACTTTTTAACCACAAATACTCGTCTTGCACTAGCTTTGATATGTGCCACGCATTACGTAATCACGCTGGAAAGGTAACGCGTGACATAGGCGGAAGTACCGCGGTAGGGCGAAAAACTCAAAATTCAAAATCGTCTGACATCGTTGTCTTACCTTTTTTTTTGTAAAGGACAGTTGACTTAGTCTTTGCACGTAGACACTGGATCGGTACTTCCGCCTACATCACGCGTGACCTTTCCAGTGTGATTACGTAAAGTGTGGCGCATCATAGAGCAGTGCAAGACGAGTATTTGTGGTTAAAAAGTATATACATTTTTATTTTTTTTTTTAGAAAAATGCTTGTTTCGCTATAGACAAGACACTTATTCCTTGGCTGGGTTTGTGTAGAGCCCTTTGAAGCTCCACTGAAACTGACATTTGGACCTTCAACCCGTTGGTCCCTGTTGGCGTCCACTATATGGAGAAAAATCCTGGAATGTTTTCCTCAAAAACCTCAATTTCTTTTCGACTGAAGAAAAAAAGAGATGAATATCTTGAATGGCATGGGGGTGAGTAAATTATCAGGAAATTTTAACTCTGAAGTGAACTAATACTTTAAGGAACTGAATTTGACACTGCCACTAACATATTGAAGCTCTGCCACACTGTGTGTTAATGCCCCCAAGTGGATCCTACTTGTCATTGCAGCTAGAGATCATTTGGACTACATACAGAATGCAGCATATCTTAAGCTGCCTTCATGATATAAATGAATTAATTTAGATAAAGCTTCGTACTGTATATTTTTACCCTGTAGTCACAGATGAAATATAGGCACAAAGTCAAGTGGATTACAATTCAATATTTTGAACAATGCAACAGCAAAAGCTATAAATAATGAATTCATATTAATTCCACTTCAACTTTATTCTAAAAAAAAAAGCTTAAAAATAATTTATTTTAATATATTTGTAAGTTAAACCTGCATAGATCAAACCATGTCTTTTACCACGTGAAGCTGCTCTAAAGTAATATTTGGATATTGGATATCACTTTAAGTGCTTTGTAACATAAGGCCGATGACACAACAGTTATTGCAAGTCGAGCCCTATATGAAGACAGCTGGATAAAGCAGTACTGTGATTAACAGTAACCACGATGAAGCACTCATCTGTAAGGCTCCACTGATGCCACAGTTACAGTCTCCTCCTCTTCCACGTGGATTGCCTGGAAGTGTGGTTGGAGTCGGTTTTGGACACTCCATCCAATCAACTGCGGTCGATCTGCGAGTGACACTGTCTTGATCCAATTCTCCGCTCTTCACCACCCAATACGAGTTGTTCTTAAAGAAATAGGCATCTCCTGAGAGGTAAAGAAAGAACAAGGATCACAGGCATGATGGAAAAAAGTTGCCTTCTATCCAACACTCAGGGAGAGGACAATCCCATAATGCATTGTAACAAACTCAGTGAATAAAAAGCATCCAAGATTGTGGACAATGTTTTTTTAATTAAATTTTGGCTTTTCAATCAAATAATCGTGGCTGATAATAATTTTGGTTCATTTGTCACACTGGGCATAGAAGATCAAGCCGAGCGCATTGCATTGTGGGATAAAAAAAAAATGTGTTTTGATAATTTAGTTTCTCAGTAAAAGAGATGAATCTGAAAGGTTATTTTATCTTATGACTTATTTACAGGCATATGAATATATTCATATTTAATTGTGCATATCTTATTTGAAGATATTTCATAATAGCAACACTATAAATTCAAATTGAATGATTTCACTCAATTAGCCGATAAAAAAAATGTTGTGTCTGAAATTGTTGAATAATATTAATTTATTACTATTATTACTATAATTGTTACTATTATTTACTCCACCATTTTAAAAACATTAATGTGTCTACAAATCCCCCATTAACAAACACACATATTTAACATAATACAATATCACAGATCGCTAATTTCCAGACACAAAATTAGATTTTTATGTTTCTGCTCACTAAATCTCACATATGTTGATATTCAGATGAAATTACAAAAATAAGCACAGCCATTTATTAAATGCGTTAAAATGAGATTTTGTGCCATTTATGATTAAGATAAAAAAATTATATCACTCTATATTTGGGGCATTTTCTGGTACTTTTGTCCTGAAGTTATTCCATTGTGGGGTTTTTTAATAGTTTTTTTGGTTAAATGCCTAAAATAAAGTCTGTGGTGAACACAAGCTCAAGATATTTTCTTGTTTTATATAACATAAAATACAATAGAAATGCCCCATACTTTTTTTAACTTTTACTTGTCTTAAAAAGGCGGTTGCTAACAAGTGACTAAATGGGACTACAGAGGTTGTCAGGGACATTAACCATCATCAGGTCGAACAGGTAAACTCATCCACTGGCTAATAGCTTTCACATCCTCATTGTGTTTATAATCGTGCTCTTGCTAACTATTCTAACTCACACTTTCAGGGAAAATGTTTTTAAACAAAGAAAGAGTTGTCGGAGGTTTACTTGTGGTAATATTGGTCCTGCTACGTAATTCATTTATAGCCTACATTTAGCTTTTTACTTCTGCTGATTGTATTTAGGCTTCAAAAGTGGTGTGCATTTGTGAGGATTATCATGACGAACAAAATGTGTAAGAATCATAAACTTTTGTTGGTCACTGAGCTTATTTTCTGCAATAGTCCAAAAGCTAATGGAACCAGGGTTATGCTAACTTCTGGGTTGACCTATAAACACATGATCACTGCAGCACTCCATTGTAAATATAGTCCCATTGACTGCTACAGAGTGATATGAAGCATAACAAAAGCTTCTTTTGTATACTAAGCAGAAAATGCACTTGAGGCAAATGGAATTTCTCTATATTACCCTCTTCCCCAGTGATGATGTCATCAGGATTACTGGGCACGCTCTTCCAGAGGGAGGTGAGTCTGGGATAACCTGCGTCTTGATGACGCTTCTCAGCCTCTGAGAACCTCCAGAACTCTCCACCGCTGAAGATGTAGGTTTTTCCATTATGAGCCCAAATGAAGGCCGCCTCCACGCTCTTCGCCTCCTTTCCATCATGAGAGATCAGCCCCCAGTCGGACAACGGACGTGGATAACCAGACATCGCCACAGTGTCTTTAAATACCCAGTACTGTGAGCCTGTGTGAAAAAAAAGATTACATGCATTCACTTACAGAAACAAACATTCTCAAACTGATTTCCGTCATGACAACTCCTGGACTGTTTGGCTTGGTAATGGATATGACAATGTTTATATGTTTGGTTTTGGCAGAATAGATCTGCTACACTGTTATTGTTCGTCCTGCTGCAGAGCAAGTATGGGACTTGCTACTGCCAATACATACCAAATGTGCCGCACAAGTCCTGAAAAGTGAAGCCAAAACGTTTTGATCACCCCCAGATGCAGTATAGCTCATAAACCCCGCCCTCTCCATGTAATATAATGGGACGTGAGACAAACTAAACAATCAAATTACACTTCAAATTTTGGTTTCTGTCATTTTAGGTAGTTTTTATCACGCTGATGTAAATTCAAGTGTTCGTTTTTTTGGTTTTTTTTACATAAGTGGGTCTGGTTATGCAGGGTACACACTAAAAGATTTTTAAAATGTGAGAGACCACAAACATGAGGACAAAAAAATCCTAGATTTCACCGTTTTGCTCGTATAGTGTGTGGTGTCGTGATGTGACAAAGACAGCACACCACACACGAACAGATTTTCAACCAGAGTCCCGACTGTGAACACGGGAAATCTTGCAAAATCTCTTGAGACTTCAGAGTAAACATGGCGGACGATAGCAGGAAGAAATTGCAATAATAGTGTTTAGAATGATTTTGGTATGTTTTACAGGACACGTTGTATAAACACTCATGCTGTTGCCATAAATCAACAAGCTGATCCTCCATCTCTGCTGTCCAAATCCATTTAACTTTGTGCTGCGCCATGCATTTGTTATGCTTCAGTCTTCTGTCAGCTCGCTTTCTGATTGGATATTGTTTTGTTTTGTTTCATTCATAATCTCCAGAGCGTGCGCGCATTTGTCCTCGGGGTTCCCCCCACACATCAGGATTTCTGATCAACATGTTGAATATTTACGATCGGGGCGGCTCCGACATTCTTCCGAGCAGACTCAGTCACTCTTAACACACCTCACACCACAGGAAAATCTGATAAAATAATCTGTAGAACCATCAAGATAACTGGGACATTACCTAGGATTGTCAGAGGGAGAGAAATCGGCCCAAAATCAGCCCGATTATCTTGCAGTGTGTACCCAGCATTAGTTATCTGATGCTATAAAAAAGGGCGTTTGACGTCATGATTGACAGCTGAGACTGACAGCTTCTCTGAATGAAGTAGTAGTCACTGAGGCACCAACGGACTTTTTTCAGGATTTTCGGGAGGAGATTGGAGCTTCAATTTTAATTTCTACATTTCCATAACTGTTTATTTCATAATGAGCCGTTCAGTAAACTATATTAACCGATTCTGCGGGAGTGTGGGCGGGGCCTTGATACCACGGCTCCACTTCATGCTCACTACTGTGCAGACTCGGGTTCCAAAATGTCACCGCCATATTTGGACATTGGCGGCTTCACTTCTCTACAATGGAAGAGAGTGAAGGTGCATCGTCCATATTTTTTTACAGTCTATGATACATACACGACACGCTGCTGTGAGCAAGTAAGACATACTGCTGCTGTACAATATAGCGTACATGAATTACCGGTAGCAGATCTATACAGGTGGAGCTGGGGAAGGTGGAGGGTTTCTGAAAGCACGCTGCAAACTGCTACAGCAAACGCTGACCAAGTATTTGAAGGTTAAGCAGCGAGCTCATTGGCTGCTGATGCAGCAAGAACCAATCAGCTCTGAGAATGATGTGATTGCTAGAGTTAAGTACCTTTTAGCCTGCGCCATTTAGAGGTTCATGACAAAACTTTGTATTTTTTCTTCCACTGTGCACCTAAATGAATAAAAAGAAACTAACCTATGAAGAAGATGATCCTGTTATCCGACTTTCTTTCATAAACGGCATCTATCTTGTCAGTGCCAGGAGGAAGACCAATCCAGAAGTTTTTTATGAGAGCAGGCTGAAGGGACACAAGAGATCTAGACCGCTGGATTCGCCAGAAATATGGACCTGACGAAAAAGAGGAAATGAAACAAAAATAAATGTTTTTCCATCTGTGACAAATGAATGAAAAAAATTGAGCTACAAAGAAATTAATTGCAGCAGCTTTATGTAAATGGCTTATAATCGTTTAAGCTAGGCAAAATCTGTAAATTTGTAAGAAATGTTATTTAAGACAGCATAGATTGTACCTTTAAAAAAGAAAACCTCTCCTCTGATGTTTGCCACCGCATCAAAGCCTCCCTCACAACGATTCTGGATTGATGGATCAGGTCTAGAAAAACAGAGAGGTCACAAAGGGCCTTAATTTTAATTTCTCCTCATCGAGTGTTGGAGATGTTATTATTAGCTGATATGGCAGTGTACACTACTGTTCTAAAGTTTGGGGTCTGTAAGATTTTTTTTATGTTTTTGAAAGAAGTCTCTTCTGCTCATCAAGGCTGCATTTATTTGACCAAAAATACATTAAAAACAGTAATATTGTGAAATATTATTACAATTAAAAATAACTTTTTTTTTTACTTGAATCTGTTTCAATGTGTAATTTATTCCTGTGATGCAAAGCTGAATTTCAGTGTCCCATAATCCTTCAGAAATCATTCTAATATGCTGATTTTCTGCTCAAGAATCATCTCTGATTATTATCAATGTTGAAAACAGTTGTGCTGCTTCATATTTTTGTGGAAACCATGATACATTTCTTTTTGGGATTCTTTGATGAATAGAAAGTTCAAAAGAACAGCATTTAATTGAAACAGAAATCTCTCTGAACAATGTAAAAGTCTTTACACTTTTGATCAACTTAATTCATCCTTGCCGAATAAAAGTATAATTTAAAAAAATCTTACTGACCCGTATTGCATATGTCTTGGTAAACATGACTCACTGTAATGGTACTTTGGGATGAGGTGGATTTGGTGGTTTGGGTAGTTGTGATGTAGGGTTGTTTGGGGATGGTGTTGATGTGCTTATCTTAATTCCTGTCAAATAACAAACCAAAACCACAGCCACAACTTTAGAAATGGTTAGCTCGGCTTATGGCGATAAATTGGAAAGATGAATTCAAGCCAGCTAACAGATTAAAAAGTGTTACCTTTACATTCTCGGCACATGTTCTTATTTAAAGAAATAGTTCAATAACAAAAACAAAAAAAAAAGCTTTCAATCATCTTTTGTATGATTTCAGAAAACTTGAAATATAGTGCTCAAGTCTTATGGGTTTTTTTAATGGCTGTTGTATGGAGAAAAGGAATGTGATCTTCCATGAAAATTAGCAAATTATGACACAATATTAATTTTTGGGTATACAATCCATTTAAGCACCAGAGCAGGTAACTAAAGCGTATGAACGTACCGTAGAGTGACTGAATGGCATAGCGATCATCATCTGGGAGAATATAAGATGCAATATCAACTCCAACAGGACCCTGGTAGTACGGCCGCATGATGGAAGGAGAAGTAGAGGAATGAGAGAGACCCAGGGCATGACCAAATTCATGCACAGCCACTGCGAACAAATCAGTGCCGCTGTTGTCTGAAAACATTGAGAGAATAAGAAGAGGAGATTCTTATTTATGTGTAATGACATTTTATAAGTGGGTGATTCATCAATTAAGGTCACTTTTGACTACTTAAATGCATGAAAAACGTATTTTCTTCTAGATGATTTAGTATGATAAAACTGCTCTGAAATCAAGAAAACCTGAAAAAAGTTTCTGTGGATGAGACATGCTTCACTTCTCATTTCCGCCATAACCAAATATGGTAACACTTAATAAGGTCTAATTTGTTAACATTAGTTAATGCATTAAAGGTGCAGTAGGTGATCTGGGAAATGCTAACGTTAACTAGCCTGCTAGCATTGTAAGCATACGATCCCACCCTCTCTGCAGATTGCTGTCCAAAGCCACGCCTCCACCAAAACACTGAACGAAAGCACACACAACACAGCTGCTCTCGGCAAAGCGCCACAAGAGACAACGTAAACTACCTCATGTCTCAAAGCACATAACATTACAATAATAACGAACGTAAACAACTTAGAGAGTTTGTACCTGACTGCTGCAGATTCATTTCGGTGTTGATACTGTTGACATGGTAACACATAATTCAGAGTCTGAGGACGTGAACAGCTCCAGTTTGAACGTCACGGGTTGCTATCTCTTAATTACGGAAGTTATGGCGTGAACGTAGCATAAGCTCGTTGTTTTGTTTCGGTAGGAACTGTAAAAGGTGGCTGATGTTTGTTTGTGGTGCTCGTGACTGTATAAACTCTGCATAGCATGAAACGCGCTGATGACGTATGATGTCTGCGCGAACAAGGTGCGCGAGGGAATGTAAAAACATACGGCGACTGGTAAAACATCGTATTATTTCATTCGGACCGAATATAAAGATGGATGAACATTTTAGGGTCCTATGCCTTCCACACACAAGACTCATTTATAAAAATACATTTAGACCGTTTAACATAGTGATTGCTATCAGGATATGAGGAGCCGTTCAACCAGTAGCCTATAACAAAAAATGTTTCTGTAGAGAATCACCTATTGAACCTTTAACTAACATGAACTAATAACAACATATTTACAGCATCAATTCATCTTTGTTACTGTTAAAAAAAATGTTCTTGTTCATGTTAGTTCACAGTGCGTTAACTAATGTTAACAGACACATCTTTTGATTGTAATAATGTATTAGTAAATGTTGAGCTTACCATTAACTAAGATTATTACACGACGCCACCCAGTGGTGTGTTATTCCCCGATAACAACCACCGCATAAAACAGATAACACAGGCTCATCCGGGTGCTAGGAACGGTTTTTCCTCGTGGAAGTTTTGCATTTGGTGAGCTAATAAAATATTAAAACTCATTAAAATCAATATTTTGTGTACAGTTATCCGGTATCGCGGACACGCTCTCTTTTGTTTCATACAAACGCAGCTGCTGCCATTTTGCAAATATTTTGTTCACTGTAATGGATTATAAGATTAAAACAGGTACGATTTTAAATCTGTTTCATCTCAGATCAATATCTCTTATCCTCATAATTATTTATGTGGCGAAATGCCGTGTAATATGTGATATGACTGTACCGGGTCCGTATCCCTTAAATGTCCGTCTAGTTTGAACTTGCCGCTTGCTAGCAACTGCTCTCTCTGGTCTCCGCGGAAGTTTTGCGTTTAAAGAGCTAATAAAATAAGCGGGATAATGTACATGTCCCTTACTTGGGACGATGTACATTATCCCTTACTTAATAAATGCTGTAGACAGTGGAAAATTTGAATTGAATTAAGCTGGATAATAACCATTATTGAACTGAACTGAACTGAATCAACACTGAACTGACTTGAGCTGAATAACGACACTGTTGTCTTCTGTAGAGCTGCATATATCTGTATTACTGATGAACTTTACACTTGAACTGAACTGAAACAACACTGACTGAACTAAACTGAGCTGAATAATTATCTGAACTGAATAAATCTTCTTCAGAGTTGCTTAACAGCTTAAATTGAATTTGTTTCATAATTGATGAATTTTACAACATTACAACATTTACAACAATTTTACAACACTGTTATTTTCCTGTTTATTAATGTGAAGCTGCTTAGAAACAATCTGTATTGTATAGAATAATATATATAAATGTGACAACTTGATTTAAGCTATATTTTAAAGCATTTTTCTTCTGTGAAAAAAAACAACAACAAAAAACTAAATGCAAAAAACACCATTTGCAAAAGCATTGAATTTGATTAATCCACAAATATTCTGCTTTGGGACTGTAATTCATCTATTAGTCAGTGAATATTTAGTAATGCTTGTGTCTCTTGCCTGCATAGGTCCAGCTCTCCTCATCATCAAAGTGAGTATCTCCAGCAACTTCATACTCCCCTGGGAAGAAGGCATGAGCAAGTGTTCCTCCCTTCCCATCAAATGGATACCCATCATCGTGGAGCGAACGAGCGAAAGAGATCTTAATATCGGCTCTGTCCTGCTCGCTCGAGGAGGAAGCAGCTTGAAAATTGAGGTTGGTGACATCACTCCAGGCTTTAAGGGCATAGGTCATTATAGAGTGTACATCATTGGGTTTAAGGAATGGATAGAGAGATGGGTAATTCTGGATGCTAATAGGCAAAACAGAGATAAGTTAGTGACTGCATATTTAAAAGGGATATTGTAAGTTATTAGGCTCGGCAGTGACCACCCAGCTAACAAAAACATGTTCTAAGAACGATTTGCTAAGGTTCCCATTCAGTTATGAAATGCTCTCTGAATATTAGAAATGATCAGTTTTTAAAATATTTTAAAAACTTTTTTTCTTGGTTTATGTGAACATTCCATTTTATCATCCGGCAAACATTATGGAAATGTTACTTTTGAATATACTCTGAACATTCTGGAGCAAGTAGTAACATTTCAAATATGTTAGACAAACGTCCAACTAAAACATTTTTAAAAGTCTGTAAAAGGAATGTATAAATTATGTTTTTATGCAAATGTTTTGAGAACATTATTAAGGACAATAACTTTGAACAAACATTCTATTAACGTTACAAGAAGAACGTTTGTTCATACCCTAGTGAAAAAAAAAATACTAAAATGTATTTTAAATACATTTATTTTGTGCTAAGTATACCACAAATACATTTACATATTTATGTGCTAAATAAAAATACCCTCCAGTTGTACTTTTGGTATACTAAACTGGTATACTTAAAGGGGTGGTTGATTATGATTTAACTTTTTTAACTTTAGTTAGTGTGTAATGTTGCTGTTTGAGCATAAACAACAAAGTTACGCAAAGTTACGACGTTCGAAGTTCAATGCAAAGGGAGATATTTTCTTTTAAAGAATTCGCTGTTTAAGGACTACAACAAAAGGCTGGTAGGGACTACAATGAGCTTCTTCCCGGGTTGGTGACATCACACCCCCAAAATTTACATAAACCCTGCCCTCGAGAACACACAACAAAGGGGGCGAGGCTATGTTGGGCTGCTTTAGAGAAGAGGAAGAGTTGTAGTAGAGTGTTGTTACCATGCCGTCATTTTACGCCGGACTGCTTTACAAACAAGAGTCAATTCAATGCTGGATTTGCAAAAAAGATTAACATGACAGCACATGATGGACCGTTCAGAAATGTCCAGTTGCGTTCTAAAAGTTGTAACTTCCTCCATCAGTGTCGACTCCGGTTTGAACAATGTAAGGCTGAACACTGTTACTGAAAATTGTCATTTTGTCTGCGTGAGATTCTCCAGCTTTGTTGTTGTTGAGCAATGGAAGCTCGAGCTATTAAAGCTCCGCCCTCTTTTGGAAAGCGGCCGGGAGCAGCAGCTCATTTTCATTTAAAGGGACACACACAAAAACGGCGTGTTTTTGCTCACACCCAAATAGGGGCAAATTTGACAAACTATAATAAATGATCTGTGGGGTATTTTGAGCTGAAACTTCACAGACACATTCTGGGGACACCAGAGACTTATATTAGGCCTACATCTTGTAAAAGGTCCCCTTTAAAGTCTGCTAAATTGGAACAACTAATTTTGTACTTAATCCACTTTAATTGTGTGGAAGTGCTGAGGTCCAACTAAAGATATACTTAAGTATATTTGATTATGCTGAAGTCGAACTATTGCAAGTATACTTTAGGTACACTTTAAATATATTGCATTTAAAGACTGATATTATACAAAGATCTTACAATCCTTATTAATAGCGATATTAAAACACTTTTTAGGCATAATATTAAGAAATGTGCATTAAAGAAATACTCCAAATAAAGTTTAATTATAATTTTACATCATTAAGTCTTAAGTGATATGTCAATAAATATGTTAATGGATTTGAAGTATACTTAGTATGAAATAAATATATATTAAATAGATTTTGGTATAGTTTTTTTTTTTTTTTTACTAGGGTAGCTTTGCCATAATGTTCTGAGAACATTCCCTGTTAGCTGGGCGTGTGTTTCTAACAATGCAGACCTCCATGTGAGGTCAGACTTTTTCCAGCGGAGTCCAACAGTGGCATATCTTCTTTTCCTCCTTCGCTTTTTCAGCAAGTCCTTGGACCCTATAATGTCTGGCAGTGAACATCGTGGTGTGCTCATCAGTTTCAGGGTGTCACTGTCTAGAGAAGCACAGGACAGAAGGTCTCAGATCAATATATAGACTTCAGAGATACAGAGCCCATTACAGTACATGTAATAAAACCCCATGTGAGGAGGAGAGACAATGAAATAATTCTTTCTCTGGAGGAAATTTATTGAACCCACCATTTACAAGCCACCAATCACAGCTTGAAGACAAAGTCACTCTAAATCTCATCATTACACTTGCATATATCAAGAATTGAAAACATCCCAGCTAACATGGAACGTTCTCAGAACTTTAGCTAATGTTGTGGCAAGGTTCTCTCATAACAAATGTTCCTCCAGAATGTTTTTTCAAAATTATCTGGTCTTTAATAATGTTCTCAAAAAGTTAGCACAAAAACATTTTTTATGCATTGTTCATGGAATGTTTTTACCTGAAACATTTGCTTGGATGTTTGCATAACGTTTTTCAAATGTTCAGAATGCTCAGAGTACATTCAAAAGTAACATTCTCTTTATGTTTGCAAAATGATGAAATGGAATGTTCCTTTAAAGGGATAGTTCATCCAAAAATAAAAATTTTGTCATCATTTACTCACCCTCAAGTTGTTTCAAACCTGGGGTGTGTTTCCTGTACAACGCCGTAACTCGCTGCTTAACTACGATAGTACAATGCATCAGTGAAGAAATCAACTAGCTTGTCACGAAACCGCATTGTCGCAAATTTGTCTTTCAATCACGTTGGTTAGTGACGTCACGCAGGTGGTGGAGTAATAACTTCTAAATTAATAAATTACGGACATGGCATCTGATGACTAATTTTCATTTTTCTCAGTTATTTTGCTTTATTTCCAGATTCAATCATAGGCTCGGTTTCATACTAGTGCACGTAGTATGTATGCACATGCACACTCTTCAAAAAAGGTGCTTTAAATCTCTTGACAAACTGAAAGATGTAATGACATTTGTATATATTCGAAATAAAAGATATAGACTGCACTGAATGTCAGCTTGCTTATTTTCTTCAAGATAAGGATTTATTAAGTCCACGTGTTATAAAAACAAGAAGCTATGCTTCTAACCACAGGTCATGAGCTGTCGTTCCAACCACACATTTTTGCGATGCAGTTTGCGAATGTTCATTGGAACCATGGTTTCTAACTATGCTGATGACCATATTTGGCTAAAGGTGCTTTCAGGAAATGCACCCCTGTATGAGTTTCTTTCTTCTGTTGAACACAAAAGAAGGTATTTTAAAGAATGTTGGTAACCAGACAGTTGACAGTAGCCACTGACTTCCATAGTATTTTTTTCCTACAATTTTTTTTTGATTACAAACATTCTTTAAAATATATTCTTTTGTGTTCAATAGAAGAAACTTACACAGGTGAGTGTGAGGAAATGATGACAGAATTTTCATTTTCGGGCGAACTAGCCTATCACTTTAACGTTCGCATAAGCAAGAATGAACCAAGAAACTTTTTTAAAACATTCAGATTTTTTCAAAATGTTCATGAATGTTCATTCAGAAATAATGTTTTTATAACTTAATGGGAACATTACCAAAACGTTCTTCGAATATATTTCTGTTAGCTGAGATAGTATCAGAATCAGAAATATAGAATAAAAAGGAACAAATACATGAAAAAAAAAAAAGGCACTGAAACAGACTTCTTCAAATTTTTGACACAAGGCTGTTGGATCATTTCCTGCATGCGATGAAGTACTTTCTGTGAAAGGCACACGCATTGCATTTACCGAGTTTTCCTGTGTCTTTGAGGCCAGCAAATCGCTGCATTTCTTTGATGGCCTTCTCAATGCCCTCTTTAGTTTGCAGCTGCCCTGTGCGGGGGTCAGGAGGGGGCAGGTATCCATACCTGCTTAACCAATCCTAAGAGAAATCACACACGTAAAATGTTCATTTAACTTAAGCGAATATATACATGAATAGTGTCATTTTGTTATTTTCGTATACAGTGTAAAGGCCTTTCACAACAAGAACAATTACTATAACTATAACTATAGCGATAACCTATAGTATAATGATTCATCATTTGGAAAAAAATCATTCTGAAAAAGACCTATTCTCATATAAAACAATTACTAAAACTTGTCCATTTAGACTATATTAAAGTATTTAAAGTCATTTTAACAGATATATTTACAGATATATAACAGATAGATTTATTTATTATACATCTCTGGTAATGGACAGATGATTTTATATATATATATATATATATAATTTATTTACATCTGTCTCACAGGGATTTTACACACATGCAACTAAACTACACTAACACATGAAAAAATATATAAAACCCAAACCCACTCATGACATATGGCACAATGTTTGTTTTTTCTGTCTTTAAAAGTATTTAACTTGTAGTAATGCAGAGTAAGGCTCATCTTACCACACCCCGAGAGTACTGGTCCGGCATCGGAGCCAAATGAACCGGAGAGATAAACAGAAGCACAATGCAGGTCAGGTGAACCAAGCAAAGATATCCTAAGAGAGTCATCTGCATGGATGGAATTAAAAAACAAACAGCTGCAGAATTAAAAGGATCTGCCTTTATTCTAAGGTTAATGTTGCCCTTATGTCCTCATACCGTTATATGCTCAGTTTCTCTTGCTACTTCAGTTGATCTCTCTAAGGACTAGGCAGGGCCAAGTGATGTGCGGGGGAGCTCTCTCTCTTTCTCTCTCTCTCTTCATTCTGAAAAAAAAAAAAAAAAAAAAATCTCTGTAAGAATCTTACTCCCTGCTGAATCAAATGAGCATTATTTAACTGCTAATTAATGTTAACATTAATTATTCAATTATGTCTTTATTTAAACAAGTTAAACTTTGCCATTCTCACATTTTGCAGAACATAAATCAGTTATAAGACACCAAAACCACCACAACTAAGGAGGTGCAGTCACACCCATAACTGAAACACACAGGATGTTTCAAATTTACGTTACAACACTCATTTTGTTTTTTGTTTTTTAAGATTTGTCACCCTTAGTAAAACAAACACTGCAGTTATTACAAACCACAAATAGAATTATAGAATAAAATAGAAGTATTTTTTTTTCTTTCATCTGCAATAGGTTATTTTATGTGTCGTCTCTTATAAGCAGATTGCTTACAAAATCTAGCAAAAATCAATTATCACTAAAGGTGTGCAAGAAAGCTACTCATTAATTTGCGGACAAGACAAGCTTACAACAGTGACACAAAAATAAAACTTTAAAATAATATTGCCTAAAATAGGATCGTGTGAACAGTATCTGTGGCAGGAAGATGACATCATAGGGGGCCAGGAAATTTACACATGTGTTAAAAAAAGAAAAAATGAAACACAACATGTCATGGAAATGACTTTGAAGATGGTAACATTATACAATAAGGTTCATTAGTTAAACATTAGTTAATGTATTAACTAATATGAACTAACCATGAGCAATACATCTGTTACTGTATTTACTAATCTTCGTTAACGTTAGTTAATGAAAATACAGTTGTTCATTGTTTGTTCATGTTAGTTCACAGTGCATTAACTAATGTTAACAAGAATTTAATAATGTATTAGTATTATGTTGAAATTAACAAAGATTAATAAATGCTGTATAAGTGCAGTTCATTATTAGTTCATGTTAACTAATGAACCTTATTGTAAAGTGTTACCTTGAAGTTTAAGGTCCCAGTGTACTTAACTGAAGTGTATTGTACTAATCTGTTGTTGATGCAAAGTCATGCAGTAGTTTTGTAACACTCGTCTTAGGACAAATTTCTTCAACATATTGCTCAATGTATGTCAGACAAATGAACATGTGGTAAGCGATACAATATGGGAATTTGATTAGCAATATCACAGTATAGTGCTAAAGCAAAAGTGCTGTTCTTCCTATTATGTGCTGATAACAAGGTGCGGTCACATTTACCGTTGTTCGGGAATATTTTGCCGGTGGAATCCAGTCAGTCCGTGCGATTGGAAGTTTCGCGTGAAGGTGAAGATGTTCTCCATGCAGATTTGGCTCAAGAATTCTGATTGGTTTTATAAATGACTTCTGTTCTGTGTGAGCATGTATCGCTATGCTATTGACAATGCACAATGGACCTTTTTCGCCCGTGAAATTTCGCTGAAATATCATTAATGTTACCCCATCTTCTCAGCCAGAGAACATTCTCAAAACTTTGACTAATGTTCTGGCAAGGTTCTTTCCAAGTTATTAACAAACATTCTTCTAGTAATGGTAATAGAAGTTTTATTTCAGAGTTATCTGATCTTTAATAACGCTCACAAAATGTCAGCACAAAAACGTTATTATACATTGTTCATGGAACAGTTCGTTTTTGTTTGGACGTTCATCTTTTTAAATGTTACTAACTGTTCAGAGAACATTCAAAAGTAACGTTCCCGTAATGTTTGCAAAATGAAAAAATGGAATGTTCTTTTAACATTCGCATTACCAAAAAAATTGCCTTTAATAATGTTCTCAAAATGTTAGCTCAAAAAAATTATTCATGGAATGTTTTATTTCTGAAAAATTTTAGTTGGACGTTCGTATAACATTTTTTAAGTGTTACTACTAGTTTCATAATGTTCAGAGAACATTCAAAAGTAACGTTTCCATAATGTTTGCAAAATAATAAAATGGACTGTTTCCTTGATGTTCACAAAAAAAAAAAAGTTTTGAAAGTTAAGAGAACATACAGAAATAACTTTTTCATAACTTAATGGGACATGCTGGTTTATAGCACAAATAGTTTGACCTTTTTACTTCAATTTCTACTTATTTACTCATAGTGACAAATAAATTGCACGTCCTGATTATTATTATATTTTGTTGATCCAGGAACAACATTCTTGTCTGAAAATTTAGTCCTAAAAATCAGAGGGAAATGATAGGTGAGTAACACTGATGTAGAAGCACCTAACCCTGTGTCACAGATGGTGTTGGGTTTTGTTTCATGTTTATAATTTCATGTCTCTTATTTTGTATATATAGTCATTGTAATGTTTCTTTGCTTTGTTACTGGTTTGCCATGTGCTCACTTGCCATGTGTTTCCCTTGTTTATGTTCTAGTCATATGATCCTGCCATGTGCTCCTTTGTCATGTGCATCCTTGTTTCATGTCATGTTGGTTTGATTGTGTACAGGTGTCTTGTCTAGTCATTAGTCCCTGTGTATATTTTGACCTCATGTTTCCTCAGACTTGGTCTAGTATTGACCGTGTACCACTGTGGATGAGCTTTATCACAGACAAGGCTTAAGCTAGTCCTAGACTAAAATGCATGTTTGAGCTGTTTTAACTGAAAGCAACTTGTACCAACATATCTTAAAATATATCAGTGCCATTGTTTTGTCTTAAGATGCACACCAGTAATGTTTTTTTTTTTTTTCTAGGGTACATTTATAAAAGCTACCTAAATGTCCTAATTGAACTAAGGCCTAATCCCGGCTTAGTCTAAGCCCTGTCTGTGAAACCGGGCCTGTGTTTCTTGTTTTGTCTAGCCATGCCATGTAAAGTCTTTGTTTTGTTTGATCATGTTTTAAGTTAAAATAAAACTGCACATGGGTTCTCTAAGACCTGCCTGCAGTGGATCCTTACAGATGTACTTGGTAAAATCAGGTTCTCCGAATAAATTGTAAGTCTCTAACATTCACAGAAAATAGCTACAGTATATTTCCATTTTGCAATAAAGTGGATAAGACAGAAAACAAAAAGTGCATTGGATGAGGTGTGGCTTTATCTATAACCGGTACTGATCGTTTGTCAGCGACAAAGCAGTTCTAATTTTGTGCATGCACCCTAACTGTGAATGACACTGCAAAGCCAATTTATATAAATATCCATAACAGTTAAAAAAAAAAAAAAAAAAATTATGGGGACATTTTGGAGGCCCTTTTTTTCCCAGAACTAATACGAAGGGGGATTTAAAACTTTAAACAGCCAAAATGTGGGAGACGTTTCTTTATTTGGACTTCACAGATCAGTCTTCCTCTTTCTGTTTGTGTTGACAAACGTCATTTCTTGTCACCTCTGTTTTCCTATAAATGACTCATACAAAGTTATTAACATACAGTACCAGACAATATAAAACACGCATGATCATATCTGTGAGTTGTGAATGGCCATTTCCTGTTGTTTGGAAGTGCCTGCAAACCATCAGTGGTGCTTCTCTCCCATCTTTTCCCAACCCCCCCAACTGCCAGAGTGCATCTGAAAGCGCTATTAGTGGTACATGACACGGTATCGCTAATGCCTTGAGAGAGAGAGAGATGGAGAGAAAGAAAAAAAGAAAGAAAGAGAAAGAGACAATCTGGGTTAATTCCTTAAACTATTTAAAGCTAGTGACTCATCAAGTGTCTTGACTGAAGGTCAGTGTTAACACAATCTGAAACTAATAAAAGGGATATACATGGAGAGACATAATTCACATGAAGTGTTATGCAATCAAAATGTCCCTTATGAAAGCAAAACGATTTACATGCGACAAAATATGAACAATAAGATTATTTTTCGTATTTAATGGTTATTTGGTTGAATGGACTAAAATAATTATTTGGGATGATGCTATATTTTGCATTTCAGACAATTACAAGTCACAGCACATGACTGCAAGATAAATGTTTTATTAAAGGGTTTAATGCATACATGAAATGGGTTGACTGGAGCGAGTGAACACAACATCCACACATACAGCACAGTGGGGTCCAAAATACAACACTGACAACCTGGGGTTTTTCAATTGAAATCTGAAAATAAACATATTTTAGGAAATAAACAATGTTTTAGGACTTTTAAATGTATATAAAAATATTTTTTAAAGAAGATGCTGTTGTCATTAAAGCAAAAGGCAGACATACAAAGACATTCTGAAATTCATGTAAATTTTTCAGTTCAATTTTTCACGGAAATTGTTTTGCTGATAATATAATTTGTAATCAAAATGTGTGTGTATTAAATTAAAAAAAAAAGGGATGAAAGAAGCAATTTTACTTGTGGTCTCAGACTTAAAGGCACAATATGTAATTTTTCACCGCTAATTCAAAACAGAGGCATAGCTTGATGACGCCGTGAATGAGCGTGGAATCATGGGATTTCTCATCTCACCTCCACAGCCGATGGAAAGCAACCGGGACTCATCATATTCAATATCATATTCATGGATGAGCTAATGTATTAAATTTGAACGAGGCCACTGGAGAGAATGCTAAATACATTGAGTGTTATGTTTTAACATTACTCGGTAGCAGGTATGAGAGAGTTGTTGCACTTATATCTAGATTGATATAATATCATATTAATAAAAACTGAATGACTTGTGTTGCTAAATGACATGCAATTAATTTTAAAATATATTGTATGGTGGAAAAAGCTCTCTCTGATAATGCTATGTTACCCACTTGAAAAAATTGTCTCTGAGGCATGGTAAAAACAAGGTAGCCTACTGGTAAGTCAAGAAAGCAAGTGATTCAAACAAAAAGACTAACTGTGTTAAGCTATATAACAATGATTAGTTTTCGGTCTATAAATGTATCCAGTTAGCTACTCACCTGTCTAATAAAACACATAATATATTAAAACATCTTTGGTGTTTCCATGGTTTCTACAAAAGCAGGTATGGTGTCATTGAAAGGCAACGCATGGACACGGTCCATGTCCTGGTTAAAATTGCTGATTTCTCTGGATTTAAACATTGTTGGAAACATTTGGGATAATGTAAGTACACAAGTCAACAAAATATATAATATTGCTTTAGATTTTTGTATATTTTAATCTAAAAATCTTACATATTGTGCCTTTAATTTGTACCCCATTGTAAATCCTTAATTCCTCTTTCACACACACACACACACACACACACACACACACACACACACACACACACACACACACACACACACATTCATGCATAACCCATAAACTATAGTTTAAGTACAGAGATATTTTCCCAATATTCAAACACATTTCCTCATAAATATACTGTATGATAAATAACATAAATTTGAACAAAGAAATAAAAACACAACACTACAGTATTTAAAACACAACACTTTGGATTTGCAGATGAGCTTTATGCTGGAGAATGTTTTGGCAAAAAAAAATTGTGCATAATAAATTCTTGTTGACTTTTTAAAGGATTAGTTCACCCAAAAATGAAAATTCTGTCATTTATTACTCATCCTCATGTCGTCCCACACCCTCAAGACCTTCGTTCATCTTCAGAACACAAATTAAGATATTTTTGATAAAATCCAATGGCTCAGTGAGGTCTCCATTGCCAGCAAGATAATTAACACTTTCAGATGCCCAGAAAGCTACTAAAGACATATTTAAAACAGTTCATGTGACTACAGTGGTTCAACCTTAATGTTATGAAGCAACGAGAATACTTTTTGTACGCCAAAAAAACAAAATAACGACTTTATTCAATAATATCTAGTGATGGGTGATTTCAAAACACTGCAAAAGCTGGCAGTTTGATACACGCTCCGAACCACTGATTTGAAACAAGATTCGTAAAGCTTCGAAGCTTCATGAAGCAATGTTTTGAAATCACTAGATATTGTTGAATAAAGTCGTTGTTTTGTTTTTTGGCGCACAAAAAGTACTCTCGCCGATTCATAACATTAAGGTTGAACCACTGTACTCACATGAACTGTTTTAAATATGTCTTTAGTAGCTTTCTGGGCATCTGAAAGTGTTAATTATCTTGCTGGCAATGCAGGCCTCACTGAGCCATCGGATTTTATCAAAAATATCTTAATTTGTGTTCCAAAGATGAACGAAGGTCTTACGGGTGTGGAACGACATGAGGGTGAGTAATTAATGACAGAATTTTCATTTTTGGGTGAACTAACCCTTTAAATCAATTATTTGTTCATTGGTCTTAAGTGCAAGTCACATGACTGGGTCTCAGTCCCTGCTCTGAATGAACTAGGCATTTGCCTTGATTGTCACAAGCTTACTGAGGTTCATGAAAGAACGATGTCATAAATGTTTCATAAAAAGTGATATTATATATCTGATTATGAAATAATTCATGCTTCCCAGTTCTGTAAAGTTGCTGCCAGATACTCAAGTCAATGATCATGATTTCTTGAAAACAGGAATGTCATTGTGCAATGCATCATCATATAAATCATATACAGTCCTGATTGAAAAATATGGATAAAATAAATGTGCATGTCAAATGAAGGAATTTTGTTCTTTACGTTCAACCATCAGAGGATCGCCTTCCTTTGAGTTTAGAAAAATTTGTTCTAAAGGGTTTTTTTTACCTTTTGTAAACATATTTAGTTTTCTAAAGCAAAATCTTCCTCCCCTTTTCACTGCAGCCTGGCCCAGTACTGGCCCAGAGTTTGATCATTTCCTGGTACCTGGACAGGTACAGAAACACCTGGAGAAATCAAACCTAAAGCAGAAAAAGCAGGAAAATTATCTAAAAACAGCGATCAAATATAAATAAGAAAATAAGTAAGTAATCAAATATATAAATAAGTAAACAATAATTGAGTAATTAGTAAATAATTAAATAATGATAATAATTAGCTCAAGCTTATGTCATTTCAGTTTCAGTTTCAGGGTTACGATTGTCGGCACGTCAACAATAGTGGGCATTCAAACTACATTTTTTTTGGTCTTTCTAATTTAAGCGGTTGTCTTATAGTTTTTCACATCACAACATTCTGCCCACTTTGAATCAGACAAAGATAAAGTAGTGCATAAGATTACATTTATTTCAATGAATGAATTATAGCATTTATTTGAATTCATTATTGAGAGAGAGAGAAAGAAATGAGAGATGCATGTGTGAATTACCTGTCTGTTCATTGTCTCTTTCTATTATCAAAGCTGTGAGTTTAATTACTTCAAAACCAGTGATGTTACCTGCTCGTTGCTGAGAAATATAATGTAGCGATCTGTGCTCCTGAATGTTTCTGTGTGTGCGCAGCGCGATGTCTGAGTGACGTATGTTCGTGTGCTTCAGTGACCCGGTTTCGAATCCCGCTTAGAGTGGGCGGTTCGAACAAGAAGGTTTACATTGGTGCCGTGACCCGAATGTGAGTGAGGCTTACACCGTGTCCTAACCAGAAGTGACGCGACACACGATAAAAGGTATCTTTTCCATTTAATCTGAGTTTTTGTCCTAATCAGCCGCGACGGTGACGCGAATATTCTATTTTAGAAACGGTTTCTATTTCTCCGCAACGTCGCAGCTGAAACAGCAACACAAAGTATGGCAATGATAATATCAGGTACTGTTTATGTGCTTTATTTAATGTTAAAAGCGTCTAACGTGAGTTTGAATATCATTCTGTGTTCCCAGCTTTTTAGCTGTAATGAAAACAACACTGGCTAATTCACCTCAGATCTTGAAAATAAATAAATAGGCACAAGAACGTTCAAACTGTCAACTCAATGCAAACAAATGTGTATTCTATGACAAAGATTGGTTCAATCACTCCGTATGTAATGTTTAAATTGTGTAATATTTATGAATTTTACTATGTACTTGCCCATTTCATTGTGTCTGCTGTGCTCTTGCCGAGAGAGCCCGCCCACACTCTCTTCTGATTGGCTGTGGTTTTTGATTGATTTTATCACTTATCAATGTCGCGTCGCATCTAGTGTGGACAGTCAAATTGCTCGTCGCTGGAATCTTATTGCATAGCATCTGGTTAGGACACGGTGTTAGGGGGGTGACAGACGTAGGCTAGTAAGAGCTGTGCGTGTAAATCTCACTCCCCTGAACTCAAGAGGCGCTCTAGCGACTGTCTCTAGAGACTGCGGTCTTTAACCTCCTTGTTAGAGTGCCCACCTCCCATGCCAGCGACCCTGGGTTTGAGTCCCGCTTACAGTGAACAGGAGGGGTTATATGTGCATTGAACGGTTTTATTGCACACCTTCCAACCAATCAGACTCGAGTATTCAGACAGACCATGGTATAATGAAAAATAAAAAGTAAATAATAAGTAAAAAGTATATTTATAATAAGTAAATAAATAATAAAAAATACATATAAAGGACCTTGTTAGGATCTTGAAAGTTGTGATGGAAAACACTGGCCATTAGCTCTCATATAGACAGTCACTGAAGAGCTGCTATAAACTGACCTGTGCTGGTGTTAGTTGAAGGAGGAGCTGGAAGATGAGGAGAGGAGTATGACGTCTCAAACGAGCGAGGTGCAGACGGGGATGGAGGCAGCATGCAGGAGTACGAGGAGGCAGATGGAGAAGGAGCAGACTGCAAAGAAAAGTCCAGTTGAGTAAGACAAAAAATAAATAAAATAAATAAAGAACACCCAGACAGCTTGTATATAAAACAAATAATTTAAAATAGTATTGAAATGCAATGAAGAACAGAAGTATAGTACTAACATACCACCTCTTCCTATTTTTGCAGTAAATACCACAATATATCACTATACAAATATATTTGCCAAAATGTACAACAATAATGTAATGCACTCAACTTGACCTTCCAATCCATATCCAGTGAGATTAATTAGTCTGTTAACTGTCATTGTCCCGGTAGTAGGCTACAACTTGGTTAGACATATGGCTTTGCTTTCTAGTAATTTTAGAGCAAGTTATTTTTATATATTTCTGAAACCTGACACTCAAACACCAGAACCACACACCAAATCTGCAAAACCATACACTAATTTTCGGCCTTTGACTCAGTTTTCAATTTCATAAAACACTTTTTTCAAAACACAACACAATTCTCTATGTAACACACAAAAATCTAACAGGAAGTCTTGATTTCCTTTTTCAAACACAACCATTGTTTCTGTCCAACTACACATGGTTGATGTATTTCTTTTTTTTCGTACTGTGTAATACTGTATTCACAACCACAGATGCTTATAGTAAAAATATAAATAGTTTGGTTTCAATCTTGCATTCATGTTTACCGTGAATTTTTCAACATCTCTCTGCCAATTACTCTCAATCTTGTACAGAAATGTACATAGGAGCTCATGAAAGAAGAGCTTTAGGTTTTGAATAACTGTGTATATGATATATCCAAAAATAGAATATTATGGCAAAGGTGTTTGCAACTGTAAGATTGAAAATATCTAAAAGATATTTTAAAATGAACAGACATTTGCTTTACTGTTTCAACCCCCTCTCTCTTGCTACAAGGGCCATTTGGAAGGCTCAAAGGTGTTGATAGTGATCAAGCCCTGTAGGCCAAAATGTATATACATTGGGGGTCTACGAATTGTCACACCTTTAGCGCAGTGGGGGAAGTTTTAATTTCCTGTTTGGTCAGTTTGAATGTCTCGTATTTGGGTTTCAGTCACATGGTCAAGGAAGGGATAAAAAAAGATTGTAACTGTTGCTCTGTCTCTTTTTATTCTCTGCCTATTTTCTTGGGCATTCTCTCTCTCTCTCTCTCTTTCACTCTTTATCTCTCAGGTAACTTTTTACATACATGCTGGGTACGATTAATGGTATATGATTTTATCATCTCATACATCTCTTTTGTAACTATTTTAAGTGTAACTATAATCAGATATTGTCATTAAACCCTTTCAATTACAAATGATGTGCGAACTAGTTCTGATTTAGTATTAACATTAATATGCTCCCTATTGCAATACAATATTGTCACACTATAGCAACGCTCTCCCACATATTTTGCTATTATAACTGCGCTTATTTCCGTCATTGGTATAAGTTGCAGTGGGTGGTAATAGACAAGAAATGTACAGTTTTCTGCCATCTTGCTGATAACGTTTCTTTAGTCATTCGGCGACCCTACAGCCTGAACCCCTGTAGGAGGTCCACCCTTACACAACGTAAGACAAAAGTTTGCTTTTGAGATGTGTTTGTGATATTTTGAATGCAGTGCTTCATTTTGCAAGAGATGTGAGGCATTTTGCATTTTGTGTGTGCGATTCTTGGATTTGTGTGTAAAGTTTTGGAAAAAAAAGAGGCAAAGTTTTGAAAATGTGTGTAAGCAGTTGAAAAAAACTGTAAGTTCAGATCTGTGCTCAAAAAGGGGGTGACAGTTAACAGGTTAATCTTTTTCTTTGCTCATTATTTGACCAGACTGCTAAAAGTTAACACATTTTACACAATATTGAAAGAAAAATGTAAAATAATGATGTTTATATAAAAAAAATAACTCACATGCTTGATGATGTCATGTGATAATGAAGTAAACTACTGTTTGAAACGTTAATAATTGAATAATGCATATTATATTGCTTATTTTTTAGAAAATAGTAGGCTGTGCATATTCAAGAAGTAGTGAGCTAGTGTTCTGTTCTGAGCACAGATTTTCTAGTGACAGTTCCATTGTCACCACTAGAGGGCACTAATACATAGCAGAACAGATGTACATATGCAGTATACATGGCATTGCAATGGTTTGCTAAAAAGAAATCTCATAAAATGAGCAGTGGAGTCTCACCTGGACCCCAGTATAGACTGAGAGAGAGTTATAACTGGGCAGAGCTGTGTCACTCTGACTGATCATGGATGCTAAACACACACAAATAAAGAAGATGAGAGAAAAGCATTATATTTTCAGTTCCAAGTACAGTAGCCTATGCAGTACATTAAAACATCAAAACCCTGAAAAAATGCAAATAAAAGTACAGGAATTATGTAAATAAATGTAAGCTTTAAATTATATATATATATATATATATATATATATATATATATAAACGAATTTTGAGAGCAGTTTTAAAAAATAAAATATTTGACTATTTTATATAATTTTAATTAATATTAAAGCATCAGAATCATGAAACAAATGGAATATATGGGAATTATGTAAGTAACCAAAATTGTTTTAAAAAAAAATTAAGTAAAAAATCTTAAATTTTAACTTCTTCAAAGTCACAATTAAATATTTAAATATTCTAAAAAGAAATAAATAACAATTTAGGTAAAGTTTAGTTAAATAACACATTTATTTAAGTAATAAAAGTATGAATTGATTTCATTTTAGTTAAATTCATACACAGGTACAATTTCAAAATTATTTTTAAACATTTAAGAATAAGCTTTTACCTCAAAATATATTTGTTTATTAGAAACATAAATTCATTCATACAAAGAACATGAGAAAGGGAAAAAAACAAAACAAAAAAAAAACAACATTTTTATACTCTATACTCTAATACTCTACATATTCTAAGCACCAAGTACAGTATGCAAATTTTCCAATGTAAATCTCCGTTCTCACCTGCACTGTTGCCGTGAGGATGATGATAGACAGCTGAATTAAAGGATGTGTTCAGTGGAGCGTGTGTTTGTGCACAGGAAGTCCCGCCTCCAGACCGCCTCTGGTTTCGCAGCTTCTCCTCACGCCTCCATTTGGCTCTTCGATTGGAAAACCACACCTGACAGTCAAGGTCCAGAGAAAGAATATATGATCTATTCCAGCATTTTCAAAGTCAACGTAAAAACTATGACAGTAACTTACCTGTATTCGTGCTTCTGGAAGGTCGATTTTGTTTGCAAGTCGTTCTCGTGCGAAAACATCCGGATAATGTGTTCTCTCAAACTCTGTTAGATGAAGTTTAGTAGTACTTAAATCTTTCTATAAAATAAATGCCAGTTGGTTTTATATTTTGTCATTTAACGCAATACTAATTTAAAGCTTTTTTGTCTATTTTCTTACCTTTCTCCAAGGCCTCAATCTGCTCTGTTGTGAAGCTGGTTCTGTTGCGCTGAAGTTTCCTCTTCAACTGCAGCCTCAGTTGAGACTCTTCTCCTTCATCTCTTTCCACATGTCCTCCTCTTCCTGCCATCCTTCCATCCGTGTCCACCAGGCAGTCATCTGAAACTGAATAAAAACAGTAACCGGATGCATACACATACATGTTTAGAAACACCTAAGACACTGCTGACTTCACAAAGCTGAAAGTGTAGCTGGAACCATTCATGAGTTCTTATGAATTATTCTTATGAATAATCATTAGTTCATAGCCACTGTTGCCTTTGGCTTGCTCCATTGGGGTTTAAAAGACAGATAATATTCAGTAATTTAACTGCACTGGCACTATTGGATGAGAGCAAAATTTGAACTGAATTGACCCAGCTAACAGGGAATGTTCTCAGAACTTTGGTTAACGTTGTGGCAATGTTCTCTCAAAGTTATGAACAAATGTTCCAGTAATGTTAATAGAATTTTCACTCAAAGTTAACTGGTCTTTAAAAATGTTCTCAAAGCGTTATTTTACATCGTTCATGGAACATGTTTTTAGTGATTATTTTAGTTGGACGTTCATCTAACATTTTGTTCAGACAGCAAGAGTTACATTCCCATAATACACTATATTGCCAAAAGTTTTGGGACGCCTGTCTTTACGTGCACATGAACTTTAATGACATCCCATTCTTAATCTGTAGGGTTTAATATGGAGTTGGCCCACCCTTTGCAGCTATAACAGCTTCAACTCTTTTGGGAAGGCTTTCCACAAGGTTTAGGAGTGTGTTTATGGGAATTTTTGACCATTCTTCTAGAAGCGCATTTGTGAGGTCAGGCACTGATGTTGGACGAGAAGGCCTGGCTCACAGTCTCCGCTCACCGTATGGGGTGTCCCAATACTTTTGGCAATATAGTGTATTTGCATCATGATAAAATAGAATGTTTCCTTAACGTTCATATAACCAAGAAAAAAAATTTTTTTTTAAAAAACATTTAAAAACTGGATGTTTTGAACATTAAGAAAACATTCAGAAATAACGGTTTCATAACTTAATGGGAACATTAGAAAAATGTTTTTAGAACTTTTTTTTTTTATCTAGGAAGCTGAATAATACGGAATTTTGTTTCTGCCAAGAAATAAAAAATAAAAAAGATAATTGTGACTTTTTATCTCACAATTCTGACTATTTTCTCAGAATTGCGAGATAGAATTGTGTGATATAAAGTCGGAATTGTGAGTTATCAAGTCAGAATTGCGTGATATGTTGGAATTGCGAGTTATTAAGTCAGAATTACATGATATATAGTCGGAATTGTGAGATATATTAATTCGGAATTGCGAGTTATAAAGTCAGAATTGCGAGTTATAAAGTCAGAATTGCGTGATATAAATTCACAATTGTGAGTTATCGTCAGAATTGCGTGATATAATGTTGGAATTGCGAGTTATTAAGTCAGAATTGCGTGTTATTAAGTCAGAATTACATGATATATAGTCGGATTTGCGGGGTATAAAGTCAGAATTGCGAGTTATTAAGTCAGAATTGCGAGTTATCAAGTCAGAATTACATGATATATAGTCGGAATTGCGGGGTATAAAGTCAGAATTGCGAGTTATCAAGTCAGAATTGCATGATATAAAATCGGAATTGCGAGTTATAAAGTCAGAATTACATGATATATAGTCGGAATTGTGGGGTATAAAGTCAGAATTGCGTGTTATTAAGACAGAATTGCGAGTTATAAAGTAATTTGCGTGATAAAATAAGCAATTCTGACTTTATCTCACAATTGCGAGTACTGAGTTGCAATTCTGAGAAAAAAAGTCAGAATTGTGAGAGGAAAAAGTCGCAATTACCTTTTTTTTTCTTTTTTTTTTGTGGCGGAAACAAGCTTCTGTAAGATAATGACAATAAATTTGCAGCACTTATGTTGTTATTTGAACTAAAATTAATTAACATTGAACTGACTTGAGCTGAATAATGACACTATTGTCTTCTGTAGAGCTGCTTTTAGCTGAATTGGACTTGTTTCATAATTGATTAACTTTGCAATATTGTCCCAGTTATTGAACTGAACTGAATCAACATTTAACTAAATTAAGCTGAATAATGACATTGTCTTTAGACCTACTCTACAGCTGAAACTGAATTGGTTTCATAATTGATGAATTTTGCAACATTAACACTGTTGTTTTCCTGTTTATTAATGTGAAGCTGCTGTGAAACAATCTATATAAAGCGCTATATAAATAAATGTGACTTGATTTTACATAGAAATATTTTACTATTTTACAATAATGTTTAAAGCATGAAACCATGACGTGACACAAATATTAATATAAAAATAATAACATACCATTTTAGTTTTGTAAATATCGTCAATATCGTCAGATACACCTTTTTCCTCAAAGATCATTAAAAACATATATTCAGTCCAGTGTGTCCAAACATTTGACTGCTAGAAAGGTTTGTTTAAAATACTGATTTTTAAACTAACAATTGTATACACACATTTTAATGCCTTATTAATGTGCCTTATATGGTCAGACGAGGTCAAAAAGGCCTCAATCATCTCACCGGTGCTGTGCTGCTGGGTGGGAACGTTGCTCTGCTGATGGTACCAGTCATTGGATCCACTCCAGTTTGAAGTGCTCTGGAGATTCAGCATGGTTAACCTCTCAAACATCATGCACTTGCCCACTACAGCCTCAGAATGGAAAGAGACAAGAAGAGACAGTTTTAATTGAATTTATACTCCCCAAGACACACTAAGACCTTTGACCCTGTTTTTTATACAAAAGATTTAAAAGGAAAAGCAGCGACAGAGAATCAAATTGTGTGAGGATGAAGCATGAGTTCACACACATTAAAGTGAATTACAGTAACATCATTCTTTACATATAAAGAATTATATGTCAGCATGTGTTTGACCTGGGCCTACAGTACAGATTTGTGCATTAGAAAAAAATGTATGTGAATTAAAAAAATAACACATATTCACTGTCTGTGACTTTTAGGAAAAATGTTTCATAAGTGCTGTAGGAGAAACTGAGAGTGCCAATACTCAACCTATGGCAACGTCATTTGATAAAAATCACAGACGGATATAATTATAATATATTATCTAATATATATTATCTAAATATTCCAATATTTGAACATTAGGAATGTTTACTGTTTGAGAAGCTCTGTCTGTGTGAATTTAGGGGAGGTTGTGGCTAGTTGCCATATTGGTGTAAAGTTTAGTTTAGTTTCGGTGTTGAATTCGGTGGACTTTTGGTAACACTTTACAATTAAAGGTTTAATATGTTAACATTAGTTTGCTACATTAATTAACATGAACTAATAATGAACAATACAGCATACAGTTAATTTCAACATTTACTAATACACTGCGTGCATAATTATTATGCAAGTTGATTTTCTGATCTTTTTTTTTCCAGGCACATTTTACCAATTTCAAACCACATCAATCTTATTAACTGCTATTAATTTTGTATTTAATCATTTATAAGTGATATATAATTGTTCATGAAGGGTGGGAATGAAAAACGCCTTATATTCAGGTGTGCAGAATTATTAAGCAGTTCTTTTACAGGCAAAATGAGCCAAAAAAGAGATTTAACTCAGACTGAAAAGTCAAAAATTATTAAATGCCCATGAGAAGGATGCAATACTAATGCAATACTAGAAATTGCAACGTTAAAGCATGACCACTGGACAGCAAAATGCTCATTGGGTCAGCAGGGTCAGACAAAAACAGGTGGAGAAGAAAAGACACGTTAACTGCAAAAGAATTAAGTGTGAAACCATCAGGAACCCTTTAGTCTCCACCACCAACATTTTCCAGAACTGCAACCTACCTGGAGTCTCCAGAAGTGCAAGCGACTTAGGTTAGGTAAGGAATCCTAAAAAATGACCCCCACTTAATAAGAATCACAAGCTGAAGTGTTGTAAAATACAAAACATGAATACTGTTTTTTTATAGGCTTCATAGAAAGACAGATTGAGAGTGACTCTTGAAGGACCAGCACCAGCTGGGGGCTCGTCCGGGATATTCCGAAGAAAAACGGGACTGAGAAGTCATCCTGCATCATAGGTAAGTTTTTTTTAATGATGCTCTTGTACCACTGTTTGAAGAATTCATCTTTCAGAATCTGGCAGTAAGGTGTTTTTCTATCCTGAAAAGTCAGTTTTGCAGAATGGACAAAAATCTTCCAAAACTTACTGCCAGATTCTGGCAGATAAATACATATTAATGTATTTTACAACACTTCAGCTTGTGATTCTTATTAAGTGGGGGTCATTTTTTAGGATTCTTTACCTAACCTAAGTCTCTGAGATCCTGACACCTTGCACTTCTGGAGACTCCAGGTAGGTTGCAGTTCTGGAAAATGGTGGCGCTGGAGACTAAAGGGTTCCTGATGGTTTCACACTTAATTCTTCATCTTAATTCTTTTGCAGTTAACGTGTCTTTTCTTCTCCACCTGTTTTTGTCTGACCCTGCTGACCCAATGAGCATTTCACTGTCCAATGGTCATGCTTTAACTTTGCAATTTCTAGTATTGCATTAGTATTGCATCCTTCTCATGGGCATTTAATAATTTTTGACTTTTCAGTCTGAGTTAAAGCTCTTTTTTGGCTCATTTTATCTGTAAAAGAAAACCTGCCTAATAATTCTGCACACCTGAATATAAGGCATTTTTCATTCCCACCCTTCATGAACAATTATATCACTTATGAATGATTAAATACAAAATGAATAGTAGTTATTAAGATCGATGTGGTTTGGAATTGGTAAAATGTGCCTGGGAAAAAAAAAAATATGATCAGAAAATGAACTTATGCACGCAGTGTACATTTTAATGACATAATGACACAAGCTTCAGCATGCATGTCTTCAATGAACTGTATCTTTTTCCTGGGCAATAACGGAGGAAATGTTCAATAGCTTTTTTGAAGCCGGATATACAAAAACTGAAGATGTATATACAGAAACTGACTTTTTAAAAAAAAAGTACAGTGACAATGATTCTGGAATTATGGAATTGTATATTGCTGCCAAAACTTATAACTATATATTCCATTAATGATATCATTTTAATAAACCAAACTACTTGAAGTACCAAATCCTGCTTTTTACCTGCTACCTTTAATACCTCATGTATTAATTTACCAGCTGTACTATCATGTATTATTGTAATACCTCATGTATTAAAAAAAATAATATATGATAATACAGCGGGTAAATTAGAAGGTGAATCAGAGTTCATCGTAAGTGGCTTTACCATAAATGAGATAAACATTTTCTATATAGCATTACATAATACACTCTAATGCAAATTACTCATAACAAAATAAGAAGAAACTAAATTATTAATATAAAATATAATCATATGTCATGCAGGGAACATCCTTTTATTGTTTTTCACTGTAAATTATACAGTAACTCACAATTTTTAATTAAAAAAAAACATAACGTATATAACAGTAAAATTACATATATGATATTTTAAGGTATCTTACAGCAGGTTCTCCAGTTACTGTAGCATTTTTAGTCTTTTTTGGTAAGAATTACAAACATTTTTTTACAGTGTACTCTGAGAAAAAGTGGGACAACTAGATGTTCAAAGATAAAGCTTGAATTCTCTTATTCCAAAATTTTGACTGTTGTTTCTTTACCAACATTTGTGGATTCAATGCAGCAGTTAACAAAATTATAACAAGTACAAGTACAAATCCGACTCACCAGTTGTTACATTACGAGCAGGGCGTCCAGGGGAGCAATACAATATTAGCCCTCTTTTTGAAGTGTTATTAAAGGTTTCCTTCCCACTTGCTTTGTTAACAATGACCTGTGTGTATGGAGTGACCGAGAGAGAGAAATGCATCTGCAGGCACAATTGTCCTGGAAGTAAGTGAGAGAGAGAGAGAGAGAGAGAGAGAGAGAGAGAGAAGAGTGACACAGTGAGTCAACGTCAGTGTCAAGTTTGAACTTAATGCCAGCGAGAGAGAGCAGCAAAAAAACCCACGAGAGATAATGGAGTGATGAAAAAGACGAAGAGGGGAATGGCAGCAAAGAGCACAGTTTAATATTAATTAGCCTGCACACGTTAAAAGAAAAGTGGGATTTGGGAGGGAAATGTGAGGTCATTGACATGGGCCTGAATGTTTTCATTGCTCTTCATTTTGATCATTGATGTTAGTCTGTTTGTTTCAGCTTAGCTGAATCTGCAGATTTTAGTAAGTAAAATACTGATTTAATGTGAACATTTCTAAATGATGCTGTAAATAGTCCAGTCCAATTCCACTTTACCCCTCTGAAAGATGATGCCTGTGTCATGATCATCATATATGTTACAATGGATCCTTTACACATTTCCAGGATTTTGAGAAGCGGAAATCATCAGTTGGGTAAACTTCTATAGCGGTGAATGGGAGACATCAACAAATATTAATTTCATATTCCCATTTGGTCCAATAGCAAAACAAACAAACAAACAAAAAAACAACAACAACAAAAAAAAAAACAATGATAGCGTTTTTTTTTTTTTTTTTTTTTGTAATTTACTGCAATCAAGGTAGTATAACACAAAGTATAATTGTATAATTTATAATATAAGTGTCATTATTCATTATTCATATTTTAAAAATGAAAATATGAAAAACTTTACTAGTTTTTTTCCTAGATGTTGATAACTGGAAAAACTGGGAAAAATTATTTGACCTTTCTCACTGAATACATTACATAAACAATATAAACAATAAACAATAGTTTTTTTTTTTTTTCTAAATTAAACAAAAAAGCACAGATATTTCTCAGGATTACTAATTTATATTTATTGTGATAAACACAATGAATTATATGTTGTGGAAGGAATAATGAGAGAGCAATGAGAGTTGGATGAGGGTATAAATAAACCTGTGTGTGTGTGTGTGTGTGACTTTAGGTTGGGGAACAGGGGGATGCCACATTACTTTATTTCCAGTTGACAAGACTTTACATCCCCTACCTCTCTGTCTCTCTCATACACACACTTCTTTATTAAGCGGTTACATATTTAGAATCTTATTAGAATCATATGTTGTAAAAACATAAGATAAAATAAACAATAGAATAAAAAGAATAAAATAAAATGTGTTGTAAATGATCAAGTAAGAAGAGAGAGGTTGTGAAGGGAATAAAGACAACAAAAGGGAGGGTTTTTAAAATTATTATTTTAAAGTGGAAAATTAAAGTTAGACCCTTGGGGTAAGATGACCTGCTCAGAAATAACTAGTAACTAACTAACTATGTAAATAAATAAATGTGTTGTATTATTAGTAATAATAATTATTATTATTATTATTATTATTGAAGCATTTAACTGTGTATGGTAATGTCATGATGTCCTATGTACAATATAATACATGGGGTAAGATGCCCCCTCAGAAATACTTTACTTATAAGTAAATAAAAAAATAATTTGTTTTGATAATAATAATAATAATAATAATATTTATTTGTTTACTGTTAATTCAATATTTTATTTTTATTAGTAGTATTATTCTTATTAATAGTATTATTAATACAATAATATTAAAATTAATACTTATTATTTAATCATAAATTAAACATTAAATAAGTAATAAAAGTTAAAGTAAATAAATCCATAAATAAATTATTTTAATATTAATAATAATACTTATTATTAATAATAAAACAATTAAAAAATATACATATAATTATTATTATTATTATTATTTAAGCACAAGTCTTTAAATCAATGTTTTTAAAATCATAAGAAACATAAGTGTGTCCAACCTTTTGGCTGTTAATGGCATGATGTACAGTAACCTATATAATACATATTCGAATTTTATAGTTTATAATACAAATTAGAATTAGATTTTAGGTTTATGTCTTATGTACAGTTATGTATTTTCTACAGTGTGACTGTGTGCATCTTGTGTATGCGTGTATTTGTGAGAACAAGTCTGTGTGATCATGTGACCGATCATGTGTGTGTGTGTTTTCTTGCAGAGATTCATATAGCTTTAGGACATAAATATTTTTTTTTTAACTAGCCCCCCTCCCCACCATCTCTCTATCCCTCTCTACCTCTTTTTTAGCGCTGGGGGTTAAAAGTGGGGCGGGAGGGGGCTATGAAGGGAGAAGGGGTGGTCACCATAGCAACAATGCCAAGACAAATATTCATCAAGTCCTTAAAACAAAGCCGAGTGGAGCAGCTTTAACAAATAACTCGTGTAGTTCATCCTGGGACAGTCAGTGGAGATGATCTACAACACTCAACCTAAGAGAATGAATAGATTTCAGCCCGTAGGGTTTCTTCTGGTCATCAAAGACACTTTCCCATCTTTTTTCCTTATTATATGTGTTCTTACTGCTTGGTGGAACCGAGGCTTCCTTCAACACCTTTTCGGCGCGTCTATACATCCTGTTCTTTTCTGTTACGCGCCCTCTACTTTCTAGTTTCCTCTAGTGTTTGTTGCTCCTGGCGACACCGTGGTGCATCCTCCTCTCTCACCCCTCCTCTCTGTCCCTGTCACCTTCAATCGTGCTGTAAAAGCAGACACAGCGCCCGAGGCCAGAGAGAGCATGAGAGGGAGGAGACAGACACAGCAGAAGCACAACAGAAGAGGATCTGATCGGCATCTGTCCGCTTGGCTGATTACTGAAAGTGTTAGCGCCCCCTTGTGCCAGTTCCCAAATTTTCCAACAGAAAACAATTCATTTAGCAATAATTTTTCTGTGTGAATTCTCATGCAAAATAAATGCGAATTTCACTGCAGTTTTGGTGTATTTTTTTTTTTTTTTTATCATATGTGTGCAACAGTCTGGTTCTAGAGGTAAAAATTTGTTTTCCATATTGGGGAATTAATTGTTAAGAAAGACCTGTGAGCTTCGAGGTTGGTAATGCTTTTTTTTTTTTTTTTTTTAAAGCCATCAAAGCCATCCGCATTATTTCAACAAATTTTTTTAAATAAAAATGTGTGTGTAACAGCAGAATTCCTGGTGAAAAACTACATTACCCATGATTCTGCAAAGAATCTCCACCAATCAGAGAATTGAAACAAGAAATTTGCGCCAAAAGAACTCTTTAGCATTAAAGGGTTAGTTCACCAAAAAATGAAAATTCAGTCATTAATTACTCGCCCTCATGTTGCTCCACACTCGTAAGACCTTTGTTTATCTTCGGAACACAAATTAAGAGAGTCCGAGAGATATATGACTTGTCCATAGACGGCAATTTAATCAACACTTTCAAGGTCCAGAAAGGTACTAAAGACATCGTTAAAATAGTCCACATGACTGCAGTGGTTCAACCTTAATTTCATGAAGAGACGAGAATACTTTTTGTGCACAAAAACAAAAAAATAACGACTTTATTCAACAATATCCTCTCTTCTGTGTCATTCTCATACGTTGTTTACGTCAAACGCTTCCAGGTTCTGCGTCAGAACGGCGACTCATTATTGGCCGGCTCCTGCGTCATCATCACATGCATGCATCGTGCCGGCATTCGAACGTAAACTTGGAAGCCTTCACTGTGCTTACTGCGGCACTGATTGAGTCGTTATTTTTGTTTTGTTTTTGCGCACGAAAAACCACTGCAGTCACATGACTGTTTTAACAATGTCTTTAGTACCTTTCTGGACCTTGAAAGTGTTGATTATATTGCTGTCTATGGAGGAGTCATATACCTCTCGGATTTCATCAAAAATATCTTCATTTGTGTTCTGAAGATGAACGAAGGTCTTACGGGTGTGGAACGACATGATGGTGAGTAATTAATGACAGAATTTTCATTTTTGGGTGAACTAACCCTTTAAAAATCTGCCCACTCCCATGAAGCACTGCAAATGATATGATTGGCTGCTTCAGAAAGCTTAGTTAAATAACTTGTTGCATAAACTGCTGAAACTGATTTTTTACAGACTTCTGAGGCAGAATTTATGATCAAGAAAGAGCTTTGATGATAACTAAGCAAATATTTAATTACTATAATATTAATTTAGATAGATAGATAGACAGATAGACATTTAGATAGATAGACAGATAGATAGATAGATACTTTATTAATCCCTTGCAGGAAATTGTTTGTTACAATAGCAGCAATCACTTAGTCCTTGCACACAGACAAACAACCAACGATCTAACTACAGAATACAAACAAAAAAACAAAAAAACTTGTAATCAAGCATACAGTATCCCCTAAAAACAGTTTTTATATAAACTAAAAACATAATATACACTATGATAAAAAATAAAATAAAATACACAGATAAATAGCAGCAACATATTATTATTGCACATTATAAAGTCTGATTGCAGCAGGCAGGAACGACTTAAGATAACATTCAGTCCTACATTGAGGTGGAATCACTAGACATGACATTAAAAGTGGAAAAAAATTGGTCAAACACCAACCACACTTTCAGATCCCATATTTATTCTTTAGGATGCACAGGATTGGGGAATATCATAAGGATACATCTATGGTGCCTTCAGTAATCGATTAGATGAAGGTATCTCAGTAGACAGGATGTGACATGATCATGATTCGGACATGCTTTGTTGCTTCTACCTCCTTATTCTGGCTGGGGAGGCAGCATTTTTCAGCTTTCAGACGTAGCCAAAAGGTCAGTCTTAAAGGGATAGTTGACCCAAAAATGAAAATTCTCTCATCATCTACTCACCCTCAAGTTGTTCAAACCTGTATGAATTTCTTTCTTCTGTTAAACACAAAAGAAGTTATTTAAAGAATATGGGTAACCAAACAGTTGATGGCCCCACTGACTTTTCCATAATGGGGTCCATCAACTGTTTGGTTACCCATATTCTTCAAAATATCTTCTTTTGTGTTCAACAGATATATTTGCATTGTAAGAATGTACAGGGAGATTTCAGATATAAAAACGCTGACTCGTTGTTTTCTAATGAAAATCAGATTATTTCCTATTAATTCAATAGAATGTGAAGGAATACCAATATGGCAGTACCAATATGACTGATTACATGCTTATTTATACTTTTTTTAGTGCACATAGCCATGTCATAAAGTGCAGTCAACTGGTTATTATTGCAGCCCTTCAGTGCTTCAGTGGTCCTGATCACCCTGTGAGGGTTTATTTTCAATAATAAAGAAACAGTAATATCATAAATAATTCTTACTAAATTGAAATAACTGTTTTTTGTGTGCATACTTTGTAGAATTTAAAATAATAATAATCATTTATAATTGCTTTTTTTTTTTTTTTAGCTGTGCATGAAGTCCTGACTGATTTTAACACTTTAACATGTGCCCACCACAAAATTACAAAGTCATGAACGCCAAATAAATATAATGATTCTTTGTTGTTGATAACTTCCTTGGCATTACGTGTGGAGGACAAGATATTTAAACCTGTTATACCTGTTTCTCAGTCAAGTGCAATTAGGGACTGACTGCTAAAACTCGTTTACAATGTCCCATCAACCCACACAGCAGTATTAAATGACATGACAAAGTCTAAAATGGAAGTAATCTAGTAGCTTTTATGGAAAATGATTAAATCAACGATTTAAAGCAGAACTGTAGACCTTGAAGCTTTACTAATACTATGTTGTTTAGATTACACTCACTGTTTACTGAGAGGGTATGTTTTGAAACTTGTAGGCTATTCATTAGTCCACCACTGACACCTTGCCCTACCGCATTCTCGGACAAATTCCCGAAACAAAACAGAGAAACCAAAACTGCTTGATGTGAACAAGTGGGCGGGGTCTATTGTCACTCTGGGCGGAGCGGACGCTCCTGATTGGTCATGGTAGGACAGGTAGGAAGACCATTTGAAGAAATAATCTCGGTTAATGTTTTTTTCATGAGCGAAACTTCCGACGCTTTCGTATCCACTATTCTTCCGACCTCGTCGACCAAAGCAGTGATATTTCTAGAAACATCAAGTTTTAAAGAGTTGCGTCGATCGCCGCTGAATTATCAACAAAGTTGAGCTTTTCTGAAGGCGCCGCGGAATACAGGTATTTTGATAAGATGCGGTACTCCTCATGTTATTGGACTGTCTTCGTCATATTGATTGGTAGGTGCACATCTTTAGTTATTTTCTCTTCTAAAAATAATAGGCTAGATGTTTCTAATGGATATATAGGACTAATTAATGTTGAATTGTAACCTCATTGTTTTGCTTTATGTTGGGCGCCATTCAGGGTTATGGATGGGCGAGGCTCAAGGTAAGAGAAATTGACCTAATTTGTACTAGAGTTGTTTTGTGAGAGGAAAGCAAACAAGTCACGAGAATCATGTCTTTGTCTCAGAATGTGGTCGGCCAATAATGACGAACAGGATTGTTGGAGGTTCTTCTGCGTCAGAAGGTGCTTGGCCTTGGCAGGTGGATATTCAGGTAATAATGGCTGGCATTATAAAAGAGGTTTTGAAAAAATGAGGCAGAGTTCACAGGCTTTGGTTACATACAGCATACATTCTCGTAGCTCAGACAGTAGAGCAACAACAAGATCATAAAACGCATGAACTGATCAGATGTATTAATTTAAACTTTTAAATCAAAATCATTTTTTTTAAAATTTATTTATTTTGGTCCTCATACACAATTCTATAAAAAAATATACATAATTTGACAAATTAATAGGATAGTTCACCCAAAAATGAAAAGTCTGTCATTTCCTCACCCTCAAGTTGTTCCAAACCTGTATGACTTTCTTTATGCTGCTGAACACAAAAGAATATATTTTGAAGAACGTCGGCAACCAAACAGTTGATGGGCGCCATTGACTTCCTTATTATTTTTCCATGCGTATTATGAAAAAAGTGTAGATAAAATAAGGCTTCAGTTTTACAGCTAAATTTAAAGCATACAGTTATTTAAACTTTTCATAAATTTATACAAATACAAATTTGCAAAGTGAACTACACATTTTAAAATCCCTGTCACAGTTATCCCACAATTCCACCTCTTTGACAAATATAAATCTATTTTCTTTATATTTGTCCTTGCCCTATTTATTTATTGTGAAATAAATAGGGCAAGAATCCAAATCTCAGTCAAACCAGTTTTCTTAAATTACTTAATAGGCAAGGTTTAGGATACATTTTGAATAGACCTCAGGTTAGGCGGCATATTGAATTGAAGGCGGATGAAAACAAGGCTGTGAGGGATAGACTTACAGTGTTTACGGCAAGCACTGTATAAAGGTCCTATATCACATAATTTTCACAACTCACACCTTTCAAAACTCTTTTATGGAGTTTTTGTCTACTGAATATATTTAAGCTGTTTTGTCATCAGTATGTTGTTAAATAAAAGCACAGTACTTCTATCCCTCACAGCCTTGTTTTCATTCCTGTCAAAAATTAAAGGATTAGTTCACTTCAGAATTAAAATTTCCTGATAATTTACTCACCCCCATGTCATCTAAGATGTTTATGTCTTTCTTTTGTCAGTCGAAAAGTAATTATGGTTTTTGAGGAAAACATTCCAGGATTTTTCTCCATATAGTGGACGTCAACGGCTACCAACGGGTTGAAGGTCCAAATGTCAGTTTCAGTGCAGCTTCAAAGGGCTCTACACGATCCCAGACGAGGAATAAGGGTCTTATCTTGTGAAATGATTGGTCATTTTCTAAAAAAAATAATAAAAAATTTATATACTTTTTAACCACAAATGCTCGTCTTGCACTGCTCTGCGATGCGCCACACATTACGTAATCACGTTGGAAAGTGTCTACAAAGCGAACGAGCAAAGTCAAACGCCCTTTACAAAAAAAGGTAAAACAAAAATGTTGGACGATTTTGAAGGTGGAGGTGAAAATGAGATGGAGTTTTTCGCTCTACTGCGGTACTTCCGCCTACGTCACGCGTGGCCTTTCCAACGTGATTACGTAATGCCTTTTGAAGCTGCATTGAAACTGCAATTTGGACCTTCGACCCGTTGTACCCCAGTGAAGTCCACTATATGGAGAAAATCCTGCAATGTTTTCCTCAAAAACCTTAATTTCTTTTCGACTGAAGAAAGAAAGACATGAATATTTTGGAGTAAATTATCAGGAAATTTTAATTCTGAAGTGAACTAATCCTTTAAATATGGCGCTACATTGTTTAAGGTCTATTGTCTGTCGAATCTGGTTTCTTATCGATATCCCCCTGATCGCTGGCTGATTTATACATTTAGACTGACAGTCAAGGACATGTGTGTGGAGGAACTATCATCGCTGAGAGCTGGGTCTTGTCTGCTGCACATTGTTTTCCCAAGTAAGTTTGGATGCACCTTTTTTTTTAACATCCATATAATCCTTGTTTGTTTATTTTTTGGCTTTACATATATATTTAAACAATCATATACATATAAACAATTTCTCCTCTCTGTCCAGCCCTAATGACATCTCCTCCTACATCATTTACGCGGGCCGACAGCAGCTGAATGGCTGGAATCCGGACCAGACGAGCCATAAGGTCCGTCGCGTGGTGGTTCCACTGGGTTACACAGACCCTCAGTTAGGTCAGGATATTGCTCTAGTAGAGCTAGCCACACCTATTGTGTGGTCTGACCGCATTCAGCCTGTCTGCTTGCCATATGCCAGTGCGGAGTTTAACAGCGACATGAAGTGCATGATCACTGGATGGGGTGACATCCGAGATGGAGGTGAGTGAGTCAACTTATTTAAGGGTGCTTTCACACTTAGTTTGATCGCCTGGTCCAAACCCAAGTTCAATTGCTCCCCTCTCCCCCCACTGGATTGTATTATTTGGGTTCAAACTGCAGTGTGTTTGCATCTTCAAAGCAGCTGTTGCTTGGTATCGAGGACGCAGGAGAAGGCGGCAAAATGCATAGCATTACTCACCTTGCTGGGTTTTTTTTTTCCCAAAGCGTCAGCAGCACATAATGCCAGTTCTGTCTATCTGCCATGAAAGTGCCGCAACTGTTCTAAAGAATGCAGAAGTTACATTCTCCATTCTCTCTCTTCTTGCATCAATCACACTTGTCAGGAAAGTGAGTGAGAGCACAGACAAAAACACAGGTTTATCACAGAATCATACGTCATCAATAGCTGTTCACTTCCATGATTTAGTACTCATGAACCGTACTCCAGACCACCATTTTTAAACGGACTTAGTTACGGTTCGTGTGTGTGTGCACCCAAGTTCCAAAAACAGCGTTCACATCATCCAAACAAACTGAACTCAACAAACTGTCAATGCACACCAAAAGTGTTTAGTGCACCTTAAAATTACCTTTGTGCATATAGGGGTGTGCGATATACAGTGCATTCAGGAAGTATTCAGACCCCCTTCACTTTTTTTTTTTTTTAGTTTTATGTTGCAGCCTGATACTACAATCATTTAAATTCATTTTTTTTTCTCATTAATCTACACTCAGTATCCCATGATGACAAAGTGAAAACAGAATTTTAGAAATGTCTGTGAATTTATTAAACAGAAAAAACTGAAATATCACATTTATATACGTATTCAGACCCTTTGCAACAACACTTGAAATTTAGCTCAGGTGCCTCCCATTTCTCTTGATCGTTGCTGAGATGTTTCCACACCTTGATTGGAGTCCACCTGTGGTAAATTAAATTGATTGGACACCTCTCTATGGGCCTGTTTACACCTGGTCGCTTCATGCGTTTTTACAGATCAGATTTGGATCTGATTTATCAAAATGATTCCATTTACACTTGGCCACATAAATGTGTCTCTGCAAAACGGATACAAATACGATCTTCGATTTCCACGCTATATGCAAATTTAATGGATTACACGTCAATGACTATGTTTACATGTGCACCGATAATGCGATTATTTCTCATAATCAGAGTAAGGTCTTAATCGCAGTAATATGTTTACATGACACGAGCAGAACTCTTCACTCCAGTTTACATGACATTTTCATTATTCTGATTATTCGCTAATAGATGGTTATACCACACTCAGATAGGCATACAGTATGCATGTTACTGGCCATTGTTTTAATCTACTTGCATTAAATTCAAAATACATTTTATGGACGTACTGGATATTATTTGGCGCCGTAATGAACATCGCACTGCCGGGTTTGCCTAAGCTGCCGTCACTTTCTTCGCACCTTATGGATGAAGATACAGTGCAGAGACTGCGCAGCGAGAGTTTAGCGATTTGGTGGTGAAGAGAACTTCAGAATAATGTCACGGAGTTCATTCACGGCATCTGTCTACGTCCGAGCACATGCGCATGGGAATAATGCAATTAAGATGTTTACATGCCTGTATATTGCGATTAAAATCGCCATACACCACCTAGTTTAATGCGATTATGGTTACTACGATTATAAGCATAATCACATTATTTTAATCGAAGTATTGCGTTTACATGAGGTAAAGTTTAATTGCAATAGTGCCAAAATCCCATTATAATCGCATTATGAGGTTGCATGTAAATGCACTGAATAAAAGCAACAGATATGAGCTGCATTTAATTCATCGTGAGCTAATTTCAAAATCAAAGACCGCAAAAGTAGAGAGAGTGGCATCAGCACGGGTAAGATCATTTAGTTTCATTACTTTTAACGAAGATGATTATGTTTTGAGCATCTGCGACTTAAAATTTAGTTTGCAGCAGTATGTGCGTCAGCTTGCTGAAGAGATACTCGGCTGCGGCAATGCGTGTTGCAGTAGCGCTGTCATATCTGGCTGTAACATGTTATTAAGCCTATAACACTCTCTCACGCGTTAATTTTTTAGCATTTTTGGAGGAGTAAAATTTGCATATGTGGTTTCAGCAGCCAGATGCATTTAGACTTGTTCAATTTCATCTGGCATGTGTCCCAGACCACCTCCTGAAGTGGTTTGAGCAATCAGATTTAAATCAGTCTCGAATGCGTTTCGGAGGGCATTTCACGATCGGATAGCTGTCTGATCACAGAAAACGCATGAAATGACCAGGTGTAAACAGGCCTCATAGCTGACAATGCATATCAGAGCAAAAACTAAACCATGAAGTCAAAGGAACTGCCTGCAGAGCTCAGAGACAGGATTGTTGCAAGGCACAGATCTGGGGAAGGCTGCACTGAAGGTTACCAAGAGCACAGTGGCCTCCATAATTCTCAAACGGAAGAAGTTTGGAACAACCAGGACTCTTCCAAGAGCTGATCGCCCGGCCAGACTGAGCAATCGGGGGAGAAGAGCGTTAGTGAGAGAGGTGACCAAGAACCTGATGGTCACTCTGACTGAGCTCCAGAGATCCTGTGTGGAGATGGGACAAAGTTCCAGAAGGACAACCATCACAGCAGCCCTCCACCATTCTGGGCTTTATGGCAGAGTGGCTAGACAGAAGCTTCTCATCTGCTTGGAGATTACAAAAAAAGCACCTGAAGGACTCTCAGACTGTGAGGAACAAGATTCTCTGCTCTAAAGAAACTGTTTGGCCTCAATTTTAGATGTTATGTCTGGAGGAAACCAGGCACTGCTCATCACCTGCCCAATATCATCCCAACAGTGAAGCATGGTGGTGGCAGCATTATGCTGTGGGGATGTTTTCAGCAGCAGGGACTGGGAGACTGGTCAGGGTTGAGGGAAAGCTGATTGGAGCAAAGTACAGAGATATCCTCAATTATAACCTGTTCCACAGCGCTCAGGACCTCAGACTGGGCCGAAGTTTCACCTTCCAACATGACAGTGACCCTAAGCACACAGCCAATACAACACAGGAGTGGCTTAGGGACAACTCTATGAATGTCCTACAGTGGCCCAGCCAGAGCCCTGACTTGAACCCGATTGAACATCTCTGGAGAGACCTGAAAATGGCTGTCCACCGATGGTCCCCATCCAACCTGACCGAGCTTGAGAGGATTTGCAAAGAAGAATGGCACGCAGGTGTGCAAAGCTTGTTGTGTCATACCCAAAAAGACTTGAGGCTGTAATTGTTGCCAAAGGTGTGTCAACTATGTAATGAGTAAAGGGTCTGAATACATATATAAAAGTAATTTCAGGTTTGTTTTTTTTTAAATAAATAAATTTACAGACATTTCTAAAATTCTGTTTTCACTTTGACATTATGGGTTACCGAGTGTAAATTGATAAGAAAAAAATGAATTTAAATGATTGTAGTAACAGGCTGCAACATGACAAAATTGAAAAAAGTGAAGGGGGTCTGAATACTTTCTGAATGCACTGTATATCATCTGCGATAATATCGTAATTATTGTTTTAACGATGTGTGATCTGACATTATCAAGTATATCCCTCACACACACCCAGAGAGTGCATGCATACACTACATGATATAGTCTTGTTAGGGGTTCAAGCACATAGAGCTGAAACCCTATTGTAATTTTATTTTTGTTCTGCCGTAAAACTGATGGTACAAACCAAACCGTAAGGCCTGGAGACTTGAAACTTGGCCAGATGGTAGGTCTCAATTTGGGGAGAGACTGACGAGCTATGACCTTGATTGGCCAATAGGTGGCGCTACAGCGATCAAAACGGTGAAACTGTTCATAACTTCTAGAAAGTTTGACGTAGACTCAAGTGCCTTATATTGTTGGAATCCTTGGCTCCATATTTATATTTAATTTGTGTCTGGACAAAATTTTCCACCATTTTGAATTTTGTCCAAAACTTACTTTTGCAAACTGTCCTAGGTTTTTCACCTGATCAGAACCAAACAAGTGCAGAAATGTTCTCTGGAGACTGAATATCAAAAATGATAAAAAAAAAAAAGTTGAAATTTTGATTTATGGTCGCTAAGCGGCGCCAAAAGGTTCGAAATGGGCAGGGCCACTTTTACTAAAATGGCTATAACTCTTGAACGGAATGAGATATTTTCCACCAAACTTGGTATACTTGTGTATGGGCTCAATCTGTGGTCACAGTAAAGAAATTGCGGCGTTTGGACACTTGGCGGTGCTACAACATGAAAAAAACTTGAAAACAGCTATAACTATGCAACCATTTGGTATGCAGTGTCTTGGTCCAAGGAGCCATGATTGTCTATGAGGATGTTGGTGTATCTCGAAAAACATGGCTGCCATCGGCCAATTAAGTTTGAGCACCTATTAGACAAGGTTAACAGAGGCCGATCGGAACGAAACTTGGTGGGCATGTTCGGCTCATAATCCTAGAGGTCTGTGAGAATTTTGAAAAAAATCGGCCACTAGATGGCGCTAATGAGTTTTACACCTCTGTAATCACGTGGTGTTTCACATATCCACACAATATTTGATAGATCTCCTTGTGCTGAACAACCTCAAGATCAACTGCCGTCAATCAAATTGTTCATTAAATATTCACAATTATGTAAAAAAAAAACTACTTTTGCGAACTAGTCCTAGGTTTTTCACCCGATTAGAACCAAACAAGTGCAGTACAATTTTTCTAATAAAAAAAAAAAAAAAACAAAGTTGAACTTTACCCTTTAGGTAGCTATAACAGGGTCATTTAGAAAAGGGGCGTGGCAAAATATACTCAAAAGCCTATGTTGGTGCACATTATTACACAGAAAATTCATAATCTCTTATTAAAATTCACTACTGTTCAAAAGTTTGGGGTCTCTTTTTAATGTTTTTGAAAGTCTCTTCTAAACCAAGGCTGCATTTATTTGAACAAAAATGACAGTAAAAGCAGTAATATTGCGAATTTTTAAATTACCTGTTTGCTATGTGATTGTTTTACAATGTAATTCATTCCTGTGATCAAAGCTGAATTTTTTTAGCATCATTACTCCAGTCTTCAGTGTCACATGATCCTTCAGAAATCATTCTAATATGTTGATTTGATGCTCAAGAAACTTCTGATTATTATCAATGTCGAAAACGGTTGTGCTGCTTCATATTTTTGTGGAAACCATGATCAATTTTTTTCAGGATTCTTTAATGAATAAAAAGTTTAAAGGCCGTGACACACCAAGCAAACGTCAAAGAACTAGTGGCGACAAAAGCCAATTGTGTTGTCGCCTTGTGTCGGCTGCGTCTGGGACAGAAAGCTGCATGTGAACACACCGCAAAGGCGACAGCTGACTGCCAACTAGAATGTGCGTTCTGCGCCTGCGTGTAAGGAAATAACTATCTATATCAGCAAGTATCAATAGTCTATATTCGTCATTCAAAAAGAGAAACCCAACCTAGGACTGCAGATACACAAAGCGTAATCAAAGCAGTGCTTGCTTATCATTTTGAATATCAATCATGCTTATCACTTTCTTGGCTCATATTATGTAAATATTTGCATATTTTCAGGTAAGATGACGTAAATTAGAACAGCCTTCTGTCTGTACCGTCTTGATTTCTTTGCTCGCTTTCATCACTTTTGCTTTCATTCTCGTGCACTGACTCATTTGCTAAACTGAACAGCCAATCAGAGCGATCTCTCTCACAGACGGCCCTGACGATGTGTGAAACACACAACAAAAATGAACTCGACAGATGCGCACCGGCGGCTTGGTGTGTCACGGCTCTGAAAAAAGAACAGCATTTATAAGAAAGAAAATTATAAATGTATTTAGTGTCACTTTTGATCAATTTAATGCATCCTTGCTGAATGAAAATATTCAATTCTTTCAAGGTCAGTATCTATGTATTGTGTGCGTAGCGTGTTGACAATTTACCACAGACAATAAATAAATAAATTCTCATTCCCTCAGTGTGTATAAAAAGAGGAGACAAAAGCAATTTCAGACATCTTTTTTTTTTTTTTTTAGTGCTTAGTCTTATCTTTTCTCGTCTCTTTTAGTTGCTCTACAGGGGGTCGGGCCATTGCAGGAAGTCCAAGTGCCAATCATTGACTCCAAGACTTGTCAGGATATGTTTCTGATAAACCCCCCAGAGAATATTGACGTCCGCTTTGACATGATGTGTGCTGGCTACCAAGAAGGGGGCAAAGACTCCTGCCAGGTGAGGAGCATTGAGTGCTGGTGTATGAAATGCAAATGCACATTTATGCATTGTTTATGGTCATAATACCTTTCTGTTCTCATGCGTCTCTGCATGCATGCTTTTTCAGGGTGACTCCGGTGGCCCTCTGGTGTGTCAGATCAGTGATGGTAGTTGGGTGCAAGCTGGAATTGTGAGCTTTGGTTTCGGCTGCGCTAAAGCAAACCGACCAGGAGTCTATGCCAAAGTGTCCAGCTTTAGTAACTTCATCCAAAACCATGTTGGAGGAGTCCAGCTCAAGAGCGCATCGAGTCACAACTGGGCTGACCGGGTCATGGTGCTCATCAGGACTCTAACTCTGCTGGTATTGGTACAGCTGCTGAGATAGACGCACAGAGAAGCAGAAAGCCCACCCCAAAATACCGTCCTACATAAAGAGGGATTATAATGCCATAAGAGGCTTTTTAATCATTTTTTAAACAACTTTATATTATGTAGTTTCACAAAAAGACACACTGAATGATATGAAATAAAAGAGAGATGTTTTTTACCTCCTCATTTGATTGTTATAATCATCTTTTAACTATCTGAAATTTGTGCAAGTGTAATGATTAAACTGCATAATTAAACTGTGCAAAAATGCAATTTTTTCAACTGAAACAACTCATCCACATAATGACATACTAAAATATTGAGCCAACCTTTTGCACAGTAATTATAAATGTTATTTACCTTTATATCAGGACATGTAAAAGTTTTAGCTCTTGAACAATTAAATGTTTAAAGATTTAATGCTTTTCTAGAATCAGCCAGTTGTATTTTTGTATCTCTTGGTGATTGTTTCTCTTGAAATATTGTAAATAGAACTTTGTAATAAAGTGATTTTTGTATTTGATATTTTGTAAGCTTATTTATGGTAGAGGTAAACATTACTGACCAATCCTATCACAGTAACTGTTGCCGTCTGGCCTTTTTTCAGACAAGCTTCTGTGTCTAATGCAAGTCTATGGAAGAAATGTGTTTTAAACATAATTAGAAATTATCATATGATCAAAATTATAACAGTGACACAAGGTACCCAGAGAGGATACAAGCAGTATTTGTTTCCCAAATCTCGAAAATTGAATGATGCAACAGAAGAGAAAACACCTACATTTGCTCTAAGGTACTTACTAATTTAAAGGGTTAGTTCACCCAAAATTGAAAATTCTGTCATTAATTACTCGCCCTCATGTCGTTCCAAACCCGAAAGACTTTCGTTCATCTTTGGAACACAAATGAGGGTCTTTTTGATGAAATCTGAGAGCTTTCTGTCCTAGCATTGACAGCTACGCAACTGAAACTTTGACGCTTCAAAAAGTTAATAAAGAGATCGTAAAACTAATCCATATGAATTGAGCGGTTTATATGATGAACGGATTGAATTTAGACTTTTATTCACATAAACATTTATCAACTCACACATCAGTTATGGTAAACTGAAGCTCAAGCATGCTTGCCTGATGCGTGTTACGCAGCACGTTTGAGCTTCCGCAAGAGGTTTGTTCTCACGCGTCAAGCAGGTTCGGTTGAGCTTCAGTTTATGTTCACTGATCAATGCTTATATGTGAATAAAAGCCTAAATTCAATCTGTTCATCATATAAAGCGATCGAGTCTCTTCAGAAAATTTGAACTAAACTGCTTGATTCATATGGATTAGTTTTACAATCTCTTTATGAACCTTCAAATTTAAATGGGCTGTCAATGGAGGGACAGAAATCTCTCAATATTTCATCAAAAATATCTTAATTTGTGTTCCGAAGATGAATGAAGGTCTTGAGAACGACATGAGAGTGAGAAAATAATCACAGAATTTTCATTTTTGCATGAACTAGCCCTTTAACATAATTGAATTTATGTATTGATTCGGTGTAATGACTTTCAAATGAGGCTTCTCGTTTTTTATTTTACAGAGAAGCTTTTGACTTTTTCATCACGTTATTGCATAACCGCTTTTTAAAACGAAAAACAACAAATAGAAATGCTTTGAATTATGCATTAATTTTTGCAAGAATAACAAAAGGGCGTGGCTTAGTCAAGGTGAATTTGCATATTACTACTAAGTGCCTTCTGTGTAAATAAACAACAGAACATTGCAAAAGAATACGACAAAATCCCTTTGAGAGCTTTATTCAAGACAACAATACTTCTTCCGTTGCTGGTGTAAAACTGAACAAATCTGCATGTTGGTGCAGCAAATGTCACTATTTTCTACAAGGCATTCATGCAACATCAAATGAAATGTTTTTCTACTCTGCACTGCTTTCTACAGTCTCCAGTAATTATGCCATTGTGCTCTGCTGCCCTTATTGTGTTTCATCACAGTAATACTGCTGCCCTGGTGGCGACTCCTACTGTAGTGTACTAAAAAATAGCTTTAAACACTGGTCTTCTAAACAACAGCTGTTATTTCAATGCTGTCGGCTTGAATGTTCTTTAAAATCAGCTGAATAATTCCAGGGTGAATCAATGGCACTAGCACAGCTGAACTCTTCTTCCCTGGATCTGAATTGCTTTACGATGGCACTGAAATTCCAAGCATGGAAGCACCCTTAAGAACCGAACAGCATCATACTTTAATGTTGGCACAAATAAATAATGAATGTGAACCCATTAAAGATAAAGGCACTTTTCTGGGTAAGACCTTAATAATTTGGAGCCTCAAAGATATTCTCTCTACCCACTCTAGGTCTAGTACACTGGTAGACAATATAGCTATCAAGTTCCTCTGTTCACGGACCTCAACCGGTTCTACGAGGGGATGGAGATGAAATGCATGTACTGATCAGGTATCAGGAAGCGTTGAGTTGTCAGAGAGGATCATGGGAGATCCGAGCTGGAGCTCCTGCTGAAGTGACTCCATGTCAGCAGGGGTCATGCGGTGTACCTCGAGCCAATCAGAGAGCAGGGATGCAGACAGGGGGGCCAAGTCATTGTGGCTAGTGAAAACAAGAAAGGAGACCATTGAAATGTACATTTATTTACTTTAATACAATAAGTAGACTCTTTTATCCTAAGTGACCTACAATAGAGGAGCATTAGCAATTCATCACAGAGCCAATGATATTCCCAATATGTACAGTTTGTGCAATTTTAACTCACAATTGCGAGAAAAAAGTCAGAATTGCGCAATTCTGACTTTATAACATGCAATTCTGAGTTTAAGTCTTGCAATTGCGAGAAAAAAGAATTGTGAGGAAAAAGGTTGCAATTACCTTTTTCATTTTTTTATTTAGTGGTGGAAACAAGCTTCCATACAAATTTTCTGAAGAGACTTCAAAAGTTTGGAAACATTACTGTTTTTAATGTTTTTGAAAGAAGTCTCTTATGCTCATTATACTTTAAAATATAATTTATTTCTGTGATCAAAGCTGACTTTTTATCAGCCATTTCTCCAGTTTTCAGTGTCACATGATCCTTCAGAAATCATTCTAATATGCTGATTTATTATCAATGTTGGTAACAGTTGTGCTAATATTTTTTATAACCTGTGATACTTTTTTTCTGTGATTCTTTGATGAATAAAAAGTTTAAAAAGAACAACATTTATTTCAAATATAAATTTTTTGTAACAATATACACTACTATTAATACTATTAATTAAATAGTAAAGACTTGTATTAGAAAAGATTTCTATTTTGAATAAATGCTGATCTTTTTAACCTTTTAATTCATCAATGAACCATGAAAAAAGTATCACAGGTTCCATAAATATATTACTGTTTCCAACATTGATAATAACGGAGTATCAAATCAGCATATTAGAATGATTTCTGAAGGATCATGTGACACTGAAGACTGGAGTAATGATGCTGAAAATTCAACTTTGCCTCACAGAAATAAATTATATTTTAAAGTATCTTAAAATATAAAACATTTATTTTAAATTGTAATAGTATTTCACAATATTACTGTTTTTTTCTGTGTTTTTGATCAAATAAATGTAGCCTTGATGAATATGGAAGCTTGTTTCCGCCACTAAATAAAAAAATGAAAAGGGTAATTGTGACCTTTTTCCTCACAATTCTTTTTTCTCGCAATTGCAAGATTTAAACTCAGAATTGCATGTTACAAAGTCAGAATTGCGAGATATAAAGTCGCAATTCTGACTTTTTTCTTGCAATTGTGAGTTCATATCACACAATTCTGACTTTATAACTCGCAATTCTGACTTTATATCTCACAATTCTGACTTTATAACTTGCAATTGTGAGAAAAAAAGTCAGAATTGTGAGATAAAAGTCACAATGACCTTTTTTATTTTTTATTTCACGGGGGAAACAAGCTTCCATATTTCTTTCAAAAACATTAAAAATAATGTTTCCAAATTTTTGACCGGTACTGTACACAAGAGTCAAGCATTGTAATTTGCAGTGACTTACAGCTCAAAAATAGAGTGTGCACTTTGCGGTCACTGAGAATTGAACTGACCTTTCCCTGAGGTCGGAGTGCTGGAGTTCAGTAAGAGACTGAGTGAGGAGGTCATCGAGATCGAAGCCTACACCGTATCCAGCTCCACTGCCTTTCGGGGTCACTGAGAAAACCGGCGGCAAAATGTCTTCAACCTGGCAGGGAAAAGGACAAAGTTGAGATTAAAAAGAAGAATGAAACAAATGAAAGAGTTTAAAATCAAATATAAATGTATAAGGAATATAGTGCAGTGTGCAAAGTAGTGATTATGTTTTCCAAACATAATAAAGGTCACATAAATATGAAAGCCAATTTCAATCACAAAGTAAAAATAAAAGGTAACTGCAACTTTATTTCTCCCAATTTTGATTTTATATATCACATTGTGAATTATTATTTTTAACTTTATCTCAAAATTACATTTTTCTTCATTACCTCAGGTAGAAACAGGCCTCCATACATTTGTGAGAGCAAATAATAAAATTACATGGCATGACCTCTAGGGGCTACAGGTTTAAAAATAAATAAATAATATATAATATAACAATAAAATAAAAATAATAATGCATGGCATGACCTCTGGGTGCTACAGGTTTAAAAATAAATAAACAAATAAATAAAATTCACTAAATATATAAATTATAGTAAAAAATAAAAATAATAATGCATTGCATGACCTCTTGAGGGGTATAGGTTTTTTCAATAGAGTAATAATAATAATAATATATATATATATATATATATATATATATATATATAAATAAATGGACTAATGTCTATAACCTTACTGGTTATTTGTGTTTACTGGATAAAGTTTTTTAGATTAAGTTTAATGGTTGTTGGTCTTGATTTCCATTTCTTTGTCATATAATGGCCTTTGGAATTAATAGTTTTAAATGATTATATTTATTTGTGTACAATAACACCATCAATTATGGCTTGCGGTCACTGTTTACTTTATATCTTGCTCATGTAATATTTTGGAGCAGAAAACGACTAGAAACTACAGAAATTTCCATGACATTTTAAGATTTGACTCCTTTCCATTTATTTTTCAGGCCTAGAAATATCCATTTGAAATTTTCCTAATGGTTCCAGGTTATCCATGACCACGATAACTCAATAACTCAAATTAAGTGTCGTGTCGAGATCAGGTGTCACTTTTCTAAGCGATCAGAGTTGATTTTCATCCGGCGGACAATGAAACTGTATAAAAATAAATGAATTCATATGCTCGTATTGAAAGAAGGCTCACAGTCATATATTATAGATAAATCTTCACCTGTGACTTTGAGAGCTGCTGTGTGACAGTGTGGATATCAGGAATGCTGTTTGTCGACTGTCCCGTGTCAGTGAGACTAAGGCAGGGTTGAGCTGCAGCTCCTGGAGGCTGTTTTGAAGGGCCCTGTGAATGAGAGCCATTCTGTCGGTCCCCCAAAACGCAAAGTTTGTCCAGGGTTTGAGGACCATCGCCGGTCTCTGGATTCGTGCTGGTGTCCGAAATACCAATGCTGGGGTTCAGAGCTGGTGGTTTAGTCATAAAAGGTTCCAGCGGCAGCAGCTGGATGTGAGCGTTGGACTGTGGGACGGGCTTCTGCTGGGTTTGCAAGTGCGCAAAACCTGTGTGAGCGGGATTGTTCAGTTCTGGTGGAGTCTGGTGGGTTTTGTGTTGAGGTGTCCCTGTCCAGTTCTCAAGACCAGTGAACATTGTTCCAACACTCAGAAACTGAGGTTTTAATATGTTGTTTTTGGCAAAGGCACATGGGGCTGTTACCACACTTAAACCTCCAACATTTCCACCTCCTCCTACTGCAACTATGCCAACGTCTCCATTCTGAGCTGGACCTAAAGAGACGGGTGCTGCATCATGGGTCGGAGTTGGATGAAATATTCCAGCTGTGACACACTGTCCCATTTGAGGCAGCATTTGTGGCACTTCGTTGGGTTGTTTTGGCGGCAATGATTCCACCCTGACTGAGTTTGTTTTTACGAGGTTGCTTCCTGTTGCTGGCTGGATTTGGACCGTCTTGCTCTCACTGGTTTTGGCACCATTGGTTTCTGCGGTCTGCGATTTGTCCACTCGGTTGTCCATCATTCGTCCCCAGCGCTCCAACAGCTTCTTGTCGTTGTCGCTGAGTAAAACGCCACCCAAAGATTCTCCTCGTTTCCCCTCCTTTTTCTCCTTCTCTTTCAGCTTTCTCTTTCGCTCCATAGCACGCTCCTGCCTCTTCCTCCGCTTCTCTTCCCTCTCTCGTTGTCTCTCCTGGGCCGTGACTGGCTTCTTATGCTCTGGACCAGAGTTACAGGAGGAGAGCGACGAGGATAAACTTCCAGCAGCTTCTCTAAGTAAATCTATACCATGAGCTGCAGAGCCTCCATCTGGGGAAGAAAAAAATCAGTACAGTGTTATCATGGCCATTTTTTTGGATAAGAGAAAAATAAATTAATATCATAAGACAAGGCAAGTAAAAAAAAACTGTTTTTTTTAAATGTTGTTTAAATGTCTATGTGGCAAAGACAAACCAGGTGCAAATTCATAAGTCAACACCGTTGATGAGTATTTTTTCATTAAAACTGCAGTGAATAAAAAAAGAGTCTCAAAAACGCGGTTTGAAATCGCTGGTGTCTGTGGCGTCACAAACTACCTTGTAACCAATCATGTCAACGTGTCGGCAGGCTTTAGCATATCATTAACTATGATCGCTCTGAAGCAGGGGAATCTCAAGAGAAGCCAGGTTATCCTGAAATATTTTCCTGTTGATATGAAAAATTGGGTACATTTAGCAATATAGTGGGTGAATTATGTAAATGATGTATATGACCTTGTTATGATGAACTATATGCCTTTCTTCACTAACGTTCTGAGTTGTTCAAAGCATTTCTAAGGATGCTGATTGTTAGAAGACAACTGTCTGACTCGGAGATGGCGAGCGGGAACATGGTTTGTGTAACATTAGCAACACATTTTTAGCTGTTTGATAACGTGGTCAAGCCAAAGGCTAATCATATTAATTACTGTTATGTGCCCGACGTTGTAGAGAGAGATACATAAAACACATCACCATTCTGATACATCGACTTTGTAGATGAGCCTGTATAATTCACTCTTCCACTTCTTCTGAATCAGTTTCTGGTTCAAACATATATGGCTGAATTAAAGGGTTAGTTCACCCAAAAATGAAAATTCTGTCATTAATTATTCACCCTCATGTCGTTCCACATCCATAAGACCTTCGTTCATCTTCGGAACACAAATGAAGATCTTTTTGATGAAGTCTGAGAGGTTTCTGTCTCTCCATAGAGATCCAACGCAACTTCCACTCCAAGGTCCAGAAAGGTAGGAAAAAGACATCATTAAAGTACTCCATGTGACTCCAGTGGCTTAAACTCAAATTTATGAAGCAACGTGAGTGCTTTGTTTTTTGCAAAAAAAACAACAAAAAAAACATATTTTACCACTTTATTCACAAAATAATATTATCCAAAGCGTGTTCATGCAACAGTGCCAGCTCTCGCGTGAACACAAAACACATGAGTCTCACGATTGGCTCTCGCGAACATGCATTCCAGATCAATATTTTTGTAAGTGGTAAATTATGTTTTTTTGCGCAAACAAAGCACTCACGTTGCTTCATAAAATTGAGATTAAACCACTGGAGTCACATGGAGTACTTTTATGATGTCTTTTTCCTACCTTTCTGGACCTTGGAGTGGTAGTTGCGTTTGATCTCTATGGAGAGACAGAAACCTCTCAGACTCAGAGATCTTAATTTGTGTTCCGAAGATGAACGAAGGTCTTACGAATGTGGAACGACGTGAGGGTGAATAATAAATGACAGAATTTTAATTTTTGGGTGAACTAACCCTTTAAACCAGTATTTCCACTTGCCATTGTGCAGTGTTTACTACAGAAAAGTGGATCTCTGAGCTGGTGTGAGTGAGTGGGGGCGGGGCTAATTTGCATATTCGTGCTTCCATGTATACTAACTGAAACAAGGGTGTAGAGTTACATTCAAGCTATTTTAAGGCATGAATAATTTTTTTTCCACAGGAAAAAAAACCATCTTTGGTCTCAAAGATGAATATTATTGACCACAGGGGGACTTTTGCGAGGTTTGCAGAGTTTTCTCTTTGGGTTTATAACAGTACTCTAATGGTGGGTAGAAAAAAGTATCAACTTAATAGAAACTAAATATTTACCAGATCAAATTGTACGCATAATATTTATATAATATAAATATAAAAAAATATATAATAAAAAATAAACTACCGTTGAAATTGTCGGGGTCCGTAAGATTTTTTTTAAAATAAGTTTTTCATGGCTGCAAAAGTACAGTACAGTAAAAACAGAAATATTGTAACATATTATTAGAATTTAAAATAGCTGTTTTCTATTTTAATATATTTTAAAAAGTAATTTATTTCTGTATATATATATATATATATATATGTGTGTGTGTGTGTGTGTGTGTGTGCGTTGGCTCAACACCATCAAAAGTGACACTGGCTTAGGCATAGAGCAGCTGAAAAAGAAAGTGGAAGTCCGGAAAGTATGGCGAGAGCTGGCCCATCGGATCGCCAAGAGTTGGATACGACTGAATGGCTAATCATCATTATCATATGTGTGTGTGTGTGTGTTAAATACAAAATATATATAAAAAAATTTCTCCGTAAAATGGATTTTTATACATGAATTAGTTATATTTTATATTTTAGGAAGAGGCATCCTCACATGGGGATCATCTTATCTGGAGTCTGTGGCATCAAAGTTTGAAAAACTCATAGGCCCAGTTTCACAGACAGGGCTTAGATTAAGCCAGGATTAGGCCTTGGTTCAATTAGGACATTTAAGTAGCTTTTTTAAATGTGCCTTAGAAAAAACATTACTGGTGTGCACCTTGTGACAAAACAATGGCAGTGACATATTTTAAGATTATGTAAAGTAGTCATAAATATTAAGTAGTCTATGGCCACACACACACTGCAAACTCTCTCACCTCGAGCCTTCTGCCTTAGCGCTGATTTGAGCAAAGCAGCTTTGAGAGCTGCTTTTGTGTTATCTGAAATTGCTCCCTCTTTTTTTGTGCCTTCCCCGGTTGCCGCTTTCCCTCCTTTTCCAAGGGAACGAGAGAGGTTTTCAGAGAGCGTCTGAGCTTGGGACTGTGTGAGCGAGAGTGAAGGCATAGACTGCGGAAGACTTGAAGTGGGCGGAGTCTGAGAGATGGGATGGGACGGAGGCATTTGTTTGGGAAGTGTGTGATTGGACGAGACAAGCTCCTTTTTTGTGCAGTCCGTCACTGGTTCAGTAAAAGATGTGTCCTTGTCTGTGGGAGTAGTCAGATCGATGGTTTCAGGCTGGCCATCGGAGTTCGCACTGAGCATGTCCACATCCTGGCAGCTTACCGACTGAGCCAAATGTGGCAAAATCTGACCGAGATGATGTCGGGCTTGAAGTTGAGTTTGTGTACCGTCTGTTGGTTTGTAGTTGAGACTGTGCTGTTGGCAAGTTTGTGCTGTATCATTCAGGTTTTGAGACTGTGGAGCCGTGCAAAGGGTGTTACCGGAGACGCCGACCACCGCCGAACCAGAAGAATGGAGCGGCTTAAACTGGATCCTCTTCCTGACACCCTGCTTCTTCTTATGGAAGTCCCCGATTTCTGTTAGTATAGCTTCTTTGATTTGTTCTTTGCCCATGGGCTGCCGGTCGAACTCGAAATCGAAGGCAGGAACGCACACCGGCTCGTCGTCAGGGTCATGGTACTTAGTGAGGTAGGGGTGTTCTAGCGCCTGACATGCACTGATCCTTTCACGAGGGTCAAAGCGGAGCATCGCGGCCAACAAGTCCAGCGCATTGGGCTCGGCCTGTGGATACAGTGCTGCCAGCGGTTCTGCCGTTTTTGAAGGGAGGCTCCGCACGTAAGAGCGCACCCGGTCCGACCCTATCGTGCTGACAATGCTCTCGGGTGGCGTGCCCAAAACCGAAAGAATCAGCTGCAGCTGATGCACATAGTTTTTCCCCGGAAACATCTGCCTCCTGCCGAGCATTTCACCGAAGATGCAGCCCACAGACCAAAGGTCGATGGCCAAGCTGTAGTGGTGCAGGGACAACATGAGCTCAGGCGCGCGGTACCAGCGGGTGGCCACGTACTCGGTCATAAAGGAACGTGACTCTTCGGAATGGGACGCGCTCAATCCACGTGCCATGCCGAAGTCACCGATCTTCAGCTCGCAGTTTTCATTGACCAGCAGGTTGGACGGCTTGAGATCGCGGTGAATGACGTTGGCCGAATGAATGTATTTCAGGCCTCTTAACAGCTGGTACAGGAAGTAGCGTGTGTGTTCTGGAGTCAGAGGTTGCCGGGAGTGAATGATCTGATGCAGGTCGCTCTCCATGAGGTCAAGAACCACGTACCTAAAGAACGAGAGACACTTTTAGCACATCATATATGAAGAGAGAAAATGCAGTGCATGCTATTTTGTACTCAAGCTTACACTGATTTGAAAGCCGAGTGAGGGACCACAGGCTGGAGAATATCTTTAATGGCGATGATGTTGTCGTGTTTGAAGTGCTTCAGAATCTTCAGCTCTCTCAACGTGCGTTTGGCATTCGTCACAACCTCAAAGGCATTAGGGATCTTCTTTATTGCCACCTGCTGGCCTGAATGCATAAATAACATTAGATTCCTGTAAACTGGCATCGCGTCAGTTACACTTTTTCCGTATATTGAATAGGCAAGGCGTAGGACATATCGTAAGCTTTTTGAACAGCAAGTGTTTTACACTTTCTTTGTATGTTGTATACGGAAGGCGGTCTAGCGGAAGCTAGATATTTGACTTCATAACTTGTTAAATATGGATTTTTTTTTTTTTTTTTACACAAACGTATCGCTTCGCTTCAGAAGGCCTTTATTAACCCCCCGGAGCCGTGTGGAATATGTTTATGATGAATGGATGTGGATGGAAGCACTTTCTTCAGCTCATACTCGTGAACCCTGTTCACCGTCATTATAAAGCTTGGATGTGTCAGGATATTTATTAATATTTCTTCGATTGTGTTTATCAGAAAGAAGAAAGTCATATACACCTAGGATGGCTTGAGGGTGACAAAAGCTTGGGCTAATTTTTATTTGAAAGTGAACTAATCCTTTAAGTGTGTTCATTCTCTTAAAGAGATAGTTCACCCCAAAATGAAAAACCTAAATTTAATCTGTTCATCATATAAAGCGATCGTGTCTTTTCAGAAAATTTGGACTAAACCGCTCAATTCATATGGATTAGTTTTACAATCTCTTTATGAACTTTTTGAAGCGTCAAAGTGGTAGTTGCGTGGACTGTCAATGGAGGGTCAGAAATCGCTAAGATTTCATTAAAAAATATCTTTATTTGTGTTTCGAAGATGAACGAAGGTCTTACGGATGTGGAACGACATGAGGGTGAGTAATTAATGACAGAATTTTCATTTTTGGGCGAACTATCTCTTTAATCGTTCACTAGTTTAACATGATCAATTCACAGCCCTAATTATAATACATTATCTTAAAAATATAATACTTGCATAAAATAAGTATACAAAATATACTTACTGCATTTTAATAAACGGCAAATAATGTCCCTGGTAATAATAATAACACTAATTACTGTTATTATTATTATTACAGCATTATTAGTATATAATTATTATTATTACAACAATATTAATATGTAATAATCATATATTAATAATGCTGTAGTAATAATAATAATAATATATTAATAATGATGTAATAATAATAATAATAGTGGATTCTAACATCAGAGATTTAGTCCGATTATTTTAAATCATAGACATGCATCTTGGCACCCTTACCATTGTCTCGTCTTCGGGCTGATGAGACCACACCATAAGCACCTGTGCCAATGGTCTCAATAACGTCATATTCTTCGCCAACTTCAAACTTCACATCTAAGGAGTGGGCTTTGAGCAGAGCCAAGTTCTTATCTGCAACAGTAGTTGTATCTGTTACAATGGACGTGTCATCGCTAGGTTGAGGGGGTCCTTCTGTGACGCTTCTGTGATGGTTGTTGTCAGTGTCGCCCTCTCTCCTGCTGTTGCCCTCTGAGACTTTACGGGCCGGCACTGCTTGAGTGTCATTTGTCTCGTCCCTCTCATTGGATGACATTCTGAAACAAAACAGTCAGAGATCAGTTCTAGGGTCAAGATTGTGATTTTTGCTTTCTGTTCACCTTATTTTAATGGACTCTAAACGTCTCTTGGACAATATCGAAGTTCCAGACAGTTAATGCACAATCTAACTAACCTTTTCTTTTAATCAGTAACAAAACAGACAATAATTTACAGTAGCCTATTTCAAAAGCAGCACCACTTTCATTGAGCACATTTTTAACCATTTGTTTGAAATAATAATAATAATAATAAAAAAACAAGCTCTGTGTATTTAATGTTTTAAGAAATACAACAATGGAAGGTGCACATAGAGGTGTGAGTAGCTTAGACGTGAAGCCATAAAATAACAGAAACAGACACTGCTAATCACTTCTTTGTAATTGCTCATTATGGGATAACATACTACAAGTCCAGCAGGGCGTAGCTGTCGTTTGTGAGCAATTAATCCTGTTTATTTGCCGCAGGGGCGTGAGAGCCTACTGGACCCAAAACAGCTTTAAAAATAATATATTCACCCTTTCTTTCTTTTCATGTTAGAACAAAGACAAATAAAAGCAAACGTTGGATTATGAAAGCGGTATTAATTACCTATTAATTGAATTCGGAGCGGTTCTTTCAAAGCATGTCCATTCTTCGCTATCACGAACCCCTGTTTTACTTCCTTGTATTCTTCCGTATTGTTTTTGAAAGGCAGCAAAGCTACCAATCGTCTCCATGCTTGCAAGTGGATTAACCAATGGGATTCGACAACATGCTCGAGGGGCGGGCTCTTTTGAAGTGTGGAATAGGGTCATTCTTTGGGCGGCGTCAACACTGATGAATCGAGTGTAAATAAGAAAGACGCGCACTTGCTTTAGCATGTTAAACTACTATATAGTCATTTCTAAACACAAAAAATGGAGGCCCAAACCTGCAGAAATTTAACACAAATAAATAAATAAATAGGCTAAATAAATAATAGGAATATAAATTAATAAATTAATATACAAAGAGTCCTGACTGAACTTTATTTATCGATTAAATATAGAAATAAATATATGTAGAAATAAATAATAAATTAACGCGCATATATATATATATATATATATATATATATATATAGGCTATATATATAAAACTAAAATATTTTTTTACACGTATACATAAGTAAATTCAAGGAATAAATGTAATTAAAAAGGAATTGTCTTTGTTTTATCAAGTCATATTCCTTTATTCCTTTAATTAATTCCCTATTATTGCATTTATTTATATGTTTGTTTTTATTTGGTGCCACCATACAACAAAAATAAATTTGTTCACAATATTCGAATATTTAACAAACACGTGGAATGAATCATCCAATCCAGTGTTTACATCATTGTTTACATTGCCAAACGTATTAATCTAACTGGACATTGACCGTCCGCGTGCGAACCTTCTGCATCATCCGTCCAATCAAAGCGCTCGCGTCGGTACGTACAAAGCAACAGGGCCGGATTTAAATATTTACTTTGTATTTTCAATTTTCTCTTAAAGCTTTTTTAGTCAGTGCACGTTATCTCCCATCAGTCAGACTTTCCATCATACTTTTCTCAGCACTGATCAGTACAGATGGATAAATCAGTGATTAGGCATGTATTAGAGTGTTGTTGTATATTTAAATTCAAATGTCAGGTACCAATATTTGCACGTAATAGATTAAAACGATTACATTTTTATCGTATGAATACTAATGGATTTACTGAGATATGAATGCGGCTCAATGGGGCTTTAGACAATCTGAGCCGCGAAGCGCCCCCTGCAGGACAAAACGCATCATCCCATTGGAAACCGTTATAGCCAGTAAAATCGGTCATGTCACGCGTTTGAGTTCTTTGGACCAATCACAGCTCTTGCTTCAGGGTTTTCCACGTTGCAATATATTGTGGCAAGGTGGGAGTCGAACTTACTTATTCTACAATTACACGTTGCACGTAAGAGTAGCAACTTTAGTCTACAAGTCTACAAAACAGGCTTTTGTAAATTAGGTAATTTGTTATAAAACCTCTTGACACTGTCACTGCAATGTCCTCAAGCCATTCAGCTACTGGAGTTCCTAAATGGGAATATAGCGTTCGCTTCATCCTCTGTTTTCTGGGTTTAGTTCTGTCGGTTTACGCGCTACACGTCGAACTTTCCCGGGAGAATGATCCCGAATATCGCGCGATGTGCGACCTGGGCCATTCCGTGAGCTGCTCTAAGGTCTTCACCTCCAGGTAAATGCGTTCATTTCAGTCGTGGCAGTTTTCATGCATCTCACTTAGGCTATAATGAATGTGAATACAGTAGCCTACACCATATTTCTATATTTCCCCAGTTGACTGATAACATTAAGAGTCACAATTCTATTTCACGTTTTCTAAAATGTTATGTTTAAATATGCAAATAAGGAATTATCTAATTAAATCTGCACATATTTGAATACAGCCAGAAAAAAAAATCACTATGTTTTTAGGAATAAAATGTTGCATAAAATAAGTCAAATTATATATGAACAAACCCCTGTGTGAAAATCTATAAAAATGCAGTGTTTGGTGTTGTTGCTGCTTAAGTGGAGATTTCTGACTTAGTTCATAAGAAAAAGACTAATTTTGAAAACAAAAACATATATGAAGTAAATCACTTAAAAGTTTAATATGTATGTTTTCTTTCCACTAGTCTGAAGAAAAACGTTATAAAAAACGCCAAATAGGCCAAAATTTACCAGTCCATGATTATTTTTAGAGATGCACTGATACTACATTTCTCCACCGATACCGATAGCCGATAATTCAGAGTGATATCTGCCAATACTGATAACAATACCGATAGTTTGGGGGTTCTGCCTTTTATACCACCTTGTAAATTAATGATAATTTCATTATGATTCTTAATTAATCATTATATTTTGAAAGAAATGCAAATAAAAACTTTATGCTCTCAATTTCTTCAGCTTGTTTCAGAGTAACTGGTGTCAGTTATACACAAACACATTACTCAAATTAATATTAACACATTAACTAAATTCTGAAGATTAAATTAATATTTCTTAACTTTCTGAATGTTATTAATTCATATAATTTCTATTAATATTGATCAACAAACTGGTTTCTTAGCACTTTCTTTACACAAAACACAAATTAAGTGCATTTTCCTGCCCTCTTCTGATTGACAGGATATATCGGCCCTGACTATCAGCTGTTTTTAAACTATTGGCCGATAGTGTGAAAATTTGCTTTTATCAGCTGATACCGATTATCTATAATTATATTTGATTTTATTGAACCTGCAAATAGTGAATATTTACAGGCAAATGATGTTATCAACCCCTGAAACTTTGATCCTTCATTCAGATGGGGACGTGGATTTGGGCTCGTCCAGATCTTTACTTCCAAAGACAGTGTGTTGAATCAGCCAAACAGTGTGCTGGGAATCATTTTCTATATGCTGCAGCTGGGTTTGGGTAAGTGCTGTTAGGACACTAATATACTGGGTCAACAATAACAAAATATCAAACCAAGTGACATCTGCAAAAATTCTAATTTTGTTATTTTTGCAATTATTGTATATACACCGATCAGGCATAACATTATGACCACTGACAGGTGAAGTGAATAGCACTGATTATCCCTTCATCACGGCACCTGTTAGTGGGTGGATATATTAGGCAGCAAGTGAACATTTTGTCCTCAAAGTTGATGTGTTAGAAGCAGGAAAAATGGGCAAGCGTAAGAATTTGAGCAAGTTTGACAAGGGCCAAATTGTGATGGCTAGACGACTGGGTCAGAGCATCTCCAAAACTGCAGACCAGTCAGGGTGCCCATGCTGACCCCTGTCCACCGCCGAAAGCCCCAACAGTGGGCACGTGAGCATCAGAACTGGACCACGAAGCAATGGAAGAAGGTAGCCTGGTCTGATGAATCACGTTTTGAAGAGCACAACAACGAGTTTAAGGTGTTGACTTGGCCTCCAAATTCCCCAGATCTCAATCCAATCGAGCATCTGTGGGATGTGCTGAACAAACAAGTCCGATCGATGGAAGCTCCACCTCTCAACTTACAGGACTTAAAGGATCTGCTGCTAACATCTTGGTGTCAGATACCACAGCACACCTTCAGGGGTCTAGAGGAGTACATGCCTCAACGGGTCAGGGCTGTTTTGGCAGCAAAAGCGGGACAAACCCAATATTAGGAAGGTGGTCATAATGTTTTGCCTGATCGGTGTATGAATTATTGTCTAAAGGGGACGTGCAAATGTAATTTTGGTCTTTTTGGTCACAGGTCAGCTAGTGTCCAGCAGATCAGTGTTCTTCCTCGTCATGTCCTCTTGGGTGTCAGTGGCCGGATCAGTGTATCTAGCTGCCATTCTTGCGTTCGTCTTGGGTGATTTCTGTGTGGTGTGTGTCTCGACCTACATCATAAACTTTGCACTTCTCTACACAAACCTAAAGAGAAGGACGGGACTGGAGGGACACCTGAAGAAAGCGAAGAGCAAATAAAATCAGTAGTTGTTTTTGAGTTTGAAAGATATTAAGGATTAAGCTGGCTCTAACATCTGGGGGAAAAAGAGAAACATGCATAAAATAAAACATTTTACAGATGATTGAAAATCCTGGCAATTTGCAAGCTGGTAGTAGTAAAACAAAAAAAGTATATGGTAACAATAATCCGGACGTCACGTTCATGAACATATAATAACATTGAAGCTTCCTCCTTTATTTGTATCACAATGAGGAAAGAACATCTGAACGGAGGTGATGATGCAGTTACCAGACAGTATGTTTTATGATGCTGATGATCATGTGATTTATATCCAGGTCAGACTGTTATGTGCACAAGTAGCCTAATGTGAAACTGAGATCTGATCAACATTTGATTAAAGCTCTGTGATGAATAAAGTCAGATTTTCTATTAACTGTTAAGTGTTTCATTTTATATTCTTTATTTTTTTTTAACTCCTTAAGGGGTGACTTAAATTATGTAAGATCATCCTAAATATTCTTATATACTGTTTTGTAAATATTGCACATGCACTTTGACCTGATGCTTGTCATTTCAGTCTACATAGTTAGTGATCGAATGGCGACATCTTGTGGTCAGAATATGTCATGCGCTTACAGCATGATTTTGTCACGTGGATTTTATTATTAAATATATATTAAAATATCATTAACCTGACATAAAATCAGTGGAAGTCTATGCAATATCTTCACTAATATAGTAAAACAAACGTGTGTGTGTGTGTGTGTTTTATGTAAATAATGTTACCACTGTTATAAAGATTTCTAATTTACATTACAAGCAGAATTTCTTTTTGCTTTTTGGCCATATAAATATCAGCATCTGCACCAAATTGCATATTTTTGCTCAATTTAGGCATTCTTGAGTGTAGCTTCTCACTATATCACTATATGAGCCATAAAACCCTGATGTATAAAATTTGATACAATAGATAAAACACATATGCAAACTTTTTTTTTTTTTTTTAAATGTTAAATACATTCTAAAGATATAATAAACAACAACAACAAAAATACTTATTTCATATGTCAGGCTTTACAGGGTTAATGAATTCAGAGTTTGTTACTGAATTACGCACAAAGAGAGAGAGTCTTGTGAATGACGTCACAATGAGAGTGACGCACTGCGTCATAAACATGCAAAGAATGTTTAGAATCTGTGTGACGTCAGCTGCAGGACTCCTATTTAAAGGCCGGATTTCTCTCTCAAGCTCACAGTTTCTCATCGATCGCACTCATCAGTGTTTCTTCAGTGCTAGAGCCCCCTGCAGGGTTGTGGTGGGCGGGTGCAGGGGGCTCGATAGCGCCGCAGATGGTGGATGTGGTGTAGTGTGTTGTGTGGTGTGACACAGTGATTGACAAAAGGAGGACGGGGTGCTTATTCTCTCTAATTAAATGAGTATTAATGGTTTATAGCACCCCACCCCACCACGCCCTTCAGATTAATGCTTGTTAATCACTGTTTACGCCTGCTATAAACCTTACTAAATAAAAAAGACAGTTGTTTAATAATAAATGGTGTTGATTTTGTTTTTAATTCAGCTAGATTGTTTTAATCGGTATAACTCTAATTTAGGTAAGATCTTATGGATTTATGAATGCACCGCTCGTTTTAAAATCTTCCCGGTCTAACGTTACTGACATTAGTTATGACATCCGCTTCAGACATTACAATGATCATGATAACTTTCGTTAATTCTACAATAAGTAAATCCATTTCACCAGATAATTACTCTTCGACCACGATTGCATAGAAATATACAGAGCTACCACAGAAACGTCATTAAATAATATTAAAAGATAACATTTTTCATTTTAATAATGTAGCCTATTAGTAAATCTTGATTAGGTATTAGGATTAATTAACATCATCTCATGAGAATACGTGTGTATTTTTACATAAGGTGTGGTTCTACCACACGTACATTTACTTGTTTTCATACTCACAAAACGTACAATATTGACGTATTTGTAGCACTAAAACGTAAAATACTTGCGTATTGACAACAATAAAACGTAAATTACTTACGTATTAAAATGTGAATGTGTATGAATTCCCATGTATTAATATTAAAATCGTGACATTGTTTTGATTCTATTGAATAAATTGTCATATCAATACATGTTTTAGTACCATTTATTAAATGCAGTTTACTCATAGCCTACTTAATATGAAATAACATTTCTGTTTGTGACTTGTGCTGCAAACTCCTTTCGGAGGATTACACAATGTAAAACAAGACTACACTTTAAAACCTTAAAATGAAGAACATTTCTGTAATTGTTTAACCATTTTGTAATATTTAGTTTGTTTCCTGTGAGACACGAAAGGCGTTTTCTCCTATGCAGCGACTGACAATACAACCATAAGATACACCAAAACACATCATAAATTCACAAATCACATCAATTTTATTTGTTCGCTGTACTCCAAATCTTTAGAATCCATATGTTTGCAAGGAACAGATCCAAATTCAGCCCTTTATCCAGAGATCTTCATCTTCATTCTCAGCAGCGACCGTCACAGTCAAAGCCCGCGCTCGTTATGATTCAAATTTGAAAGTTGCGCTCTCGAGAAGCGTTACGACATGGTTTACGGCACTGATATCGAACGCTCATTGGTTCTCACCTGCTTCGTCACAGATTGCGATTGCGACATGTAGTGTTTCAGTGACTGACATTTAAAATGAGTGCACGCCTTCACGGAGACGTGCTGGATTCATATTGTCATGGATTAATAACTTAAATTCTGCTCTGTACCCCATAAAAAATCTATTACCGTCAGAGAGGACTGCGATTGTAACTCATCATCATTTGAACTACTTTTGGTATTTTCGCAATAAATAAATGATTGTGATTACGCTGCCAGTACGTCCATAATGTATACGTTTCAGCACCTATCCAAACGTACAAAATTGTACGTTTTGTGTCTTTGAAAGTTAAGATAAAAAAAAAAAAAACATTCCATATCAATGAAAAGATGTCATGTGAAGCAGAGTTTAAAAATATAAAAACCACAATTTTAGCATTGTGCACACCACAACCACAATTTGAAATGCAAAAAAGGTGCGAGTCCTAAAAAAAAAAAAAAGCCAGAACTGTCTGCGGTCTAGTCACGTCTCATAGAAGCTAAACGGGGCAGTCAGTAGGCCTGGTGTCCCTACAAAATATATTTGAAATCAATGGTATCATAAAACAAAACAGTGCACATGCCAATTCATTCAGATTACAGCCTCCATTAAAGGTTTTACAGATAACTTTAAGTTTTAATCAAGTGAAATATACATTTGAGAGAATTTTTTTAAAGCTTTGATGCCATGAAACTTGCAAGCTTTTGCAAATCTACTGACTATTTTTCCTCAAAAACCCAGGACTCATTGTACCACAATGTCTGGATGGAATGAGTGGAACTGGCCTGTAGTGCATCTACCTTGTACTTCAGCAAATGATAGATAGCAATGCTGTGCATCATTCAGTAAGTATGCTTTTAAATTACAATTCACTTTCTGAATTTTGCATGGTGTATTTTCGTACCTTGCAAATCTAGGCTACATTTACCACCATTTGCACTGACAAAAAAAGCACACCTAATCATGATTGATTGGGATGTATTTAAAACTACAGATATCCAGTGATGTTTTCTCATTGTTTATTTTAAACCCAGGAGAAGAAAATTATACAAAACTTCACTATTTGAAGCACTATATGCAGGGCCGTAGCTGGAGTATCTAGCTACCCTAATGAGCTAAACTCAATTTTCTCTTGTCACGCTGAAGTAATTAAAGACCCCCTGTGGTGAAAATCAAGTTTTTAATGTTGTTTATATGTCTATGTGGTGTTTTTAATATGCTTTAAGACAAACCATGTGCAAATTCATATGTCAATACCATTGCTGAGTATTTTCTCTTTAAAACTGCAGTGAAAAAAAGACAGTTTCAAACCCATGGTTTGAAATTGCTGGTGTCTGTGACATCACAAACTACCTTGTGTAACCAATCACGTCAACATGTGGGCGGGCTTTAGCATATCATTAACAGCGAACTAGCAGGGGAGTCTTGAGAGAAGCCAGGTTTTATAATGTATATTACGATGTTACGATGAACTATATGCCTTTCTCCACTGAAGTTCTGAGTTGTCCAAAGCGTTTGTAAGGATACTAATTGTTAGAAGGCAGCTGTCTGACTCTCACATGGCGAACGGGAACATGGTTTGTGTAACATTAGCAACACATTATTAGCTGTTTGATAACATAGTCAAGCAAAGGCTAATCATATTAATCACCGTTATGTGTCCGACGTTGTAAAGAGAGATACCATTGTGCAGAGTTTACCTCAGTAAGTCGAGCGAGTTCATCTCTGAGATGCGTGAGCAAGTGGAAGTGGGGCTAATTTGCATATTCATTGATCCATGTATATTAAGTGAGGCAAGGGTGTAGAGTTACATTAAAGCTATTTTAAGGCATGAAGATTTTTTTTTTCCCACAGGAAAAAATGTTTAAATATGTCATTTTGGTGATCAAAGATGAGTTTTAAGTGATAAAATTATTGACTACAGGGGGACTTTAACAAAAAAAGATAATTTAAGGTGACATTGCTGAGACTTAAAGATGTTGAAGCCCTCTTTTAAACTGTATGGTTTTGTTCTAAAACACCAATAAATGAATGAATTGTCATTACACAGGCTGAACATTAGACCTCTGTCAAAAGTGTCGGTCCCCAAAGGTCTGGGGGCCCCTAGAAATGTCACCACCTTTCGACCCGCTAGCGATGACCCTGACTATATGCAGTCCTAATTGCTATTTATGAATATTTTCATCATTAAAAATGTATAAATTTAGCAAATGCTTTTGTCCAAGGTGACTTAAACGATCTCCTTTTACCAGTGAACACAAATATTCCATTTAAAATCACCTCATATCAAATATAGTTGACAAAAGCTTAAAGGGCCTTCGTGTCATTGTAGCATTCTATATTTGACAAGAATAAACAAATGACTAATGAAAATACTTTCCACTCGTTTTTTTGCATCGTTTAGTGTGTAAAAAGTACTTTTTTCCCTTATTGACAGTTGCCAATATATGTAAATTAAATACAAATACCAGTAAACAGTTAAGGATCAAAATGCAGAAACAGCTGCTGGGCTGAGGAAATATAGGGAAATTATCTGAGTTCCTGGATGGAAAAGAAGGGGAAATGAGAGGGAACAAGTGCTGTTTTTTCCATGTATGAAAATAACCTTGTTTTTGACTGAACAGCAGAGTCATTAGTTAACTGATACTAAAAGTAAAACTAAAACCGTAAAAATATAAATATAAAAAATTTTATATAAATATAAAAAATTAACTTATTTTATTTCAGCTAGTTGCATTTCTTATTTTAATGGTTTAACTTGATGTACTGAAACAACTAAAACTAAAAGAATAAAAACAATATAGACGTAAAAAAAACTTAAAAATTACAAAAGATACAACAAAATCACTAATTAAAATAAAAATGTAGACCTTCTGTAGAGCTGCTTATAGCTGAAATTAAAAGGCAACAGTAGAAGATATGATTATTTTAACCTTCAATCTGCTGTTCACTGTTTAGTTATGAGATCACGAGAGATGGTGCACACCTGCAAAAGTTCATTTCAATAACACTGTGAGAGGTTTTAGTCTGCATTAGCTAACATTAATTAACAATGAGCAATATAACATATTTATTAATCTTTCTTAATGTTAAGTTAAAATATAAAAGTTCATTGCTTGTTTATGTTAGTTCACAGTACGTTAACTAATGTTAACAAATGCAAGCTTTGATTTCAAAAATGTATTAAATGTTGAAATTAACTAAGATTAATAACTCAGAAGTATTGTTTATTGTTAGTTCATGTTAACTAATTAATGTTAATGAATGAAAAGTGTTGCTAGTAAAGTTTTAACTTCATCATTCTAATCTTTAGTCTAATCATGTATTACATCAGTCAAGACCACGTACATTATTTTAGCATAGCACTGACTGTATTTGTTCTGTGTAAACTCTTTTTAAATATTTATATTTTTCAAATAGCCTAATACCAAGAAATTTCTATCCAGGAATAGATCATTTGCTTATGTGCTGTAATATTTCCTTAGTATTCAGAGGACAAGTACACAGAGACCTTCTGTAGAGCAAAAGTTTTGCATGCTAATATGTATATTCATATAATACTATGGAACAGTTGTATAGCGTATATTCAAATTCTTGTATCAGTGATGTACATGATGTAATTCTACATAGTAGATTAGTTTAGATGTCATTAGCGGATAGAGGACAGAAGTGACAAAAACAGCTGTGAACATACTGCAAGGTATGCAAGGGATTTTCAGAGATTATTTGACTTCATTTAGTACATATGAATTATCAGTGTTCGTACTTTATTGCTGTGCATTTTATATAATAATTCATGTTTGTATATTTCTATATGTGTTTCCTCCTCTGCTCCTCTCCAGTTTTAGACCAAGCCAACTGAATCTGCTTTCATTACAATGGAGTATCTGAAGTATCTGATGCTGCTATTTCTCACCAGTAAGTGTTTCTCAGTTTTTGTCAGTATTTAAAACAAGTCTGTTTTAAATGAGTTTGTCAATTTCATGGCATTTTTACAGTAGAAATTAATGCAAAGAATTCAGTTCAATGACAATACAACAGGTGTTTAAAAAAAGAATTAGGTGGTAAAAATGTGTTAATTCAAGTTCAAAATGAGTTCAAAGGGCAACTAACTACGCACAAAGAAAAAAAACAATTTTAGGTATTAAAAAAATCAAATGATCTCATTATTTATTCATACACATGACAGCAGAAAGTTTCTAAACTTTTAAACAGGTAGCCTATAATCACCTGGTTGTAGAGTTCATCAGTTGTCTTCATAGCATTATTGGTGTTTTATTGGTGTGTTATAGGTGTGAATTTTTGGAACAAAACACTAGGAATGGCCGATCAGGATTATTACAGCCAAAACTGATCACAGATTTCATTTCATCTTGATTGGCCAACACCAATATAATTTTTTTTTTTTTTAAAAAAAGGTTGTATATTTGGCTCTGTCAAAATCAGTTATATGCAAGTTTTCTGCTAGTTCCTCGAATATTTGTACCCCCTGTTGCCATATAATGCATAAAACGGGTGGTTTTAGAGCAGGTGTGTTGTTTGCAGTGATGTTTGGCAACACTGCTCTGGAACCTTGATTAGGTTGCGCTGCATTTCCATTTTTCACCACAGGTTTACATTGGAAAAATGTGGGGCACAATTGAGCTTGTAGTAAGATCATTACATAGCCCATGTGTGTGTTTTTTTTAAATTTTTTTTTTTTTATTCATTTTCAAATTTTATCACATTCAAAACCATAAACATATAACACAACAAGAAACATATAACACAAGACACAAGAAACGTCCCTACTCACACTTAAAATCCTTAAATAACATTTTATAAGTAAATAAGTACATCCGAATTCACAGTACTCGTAGAAGTGTAGGCAAAAGGTACCCGGATGACCTACTTCTTCCTACAACAATGGACACTTTACTATGAGGCCACGGTTAAGTTAAGGTAAATTCGCAACTTTGGATGGAAACATAGCTAGCGGTAATTCCATAAACGCAGTGTCCAAGAACCCCCTCACAAGACCATGCCATATGTAAAAATGTGCCAATTGACTGTTGAGAGCAACATTGACCCTTTTTGGTGAAGAGAATCTTTTCATTTGAAAAAGTTTCAGTGGGGTACAATATAATCGATGAACAAATCTAAAATGAATAATTTGATTAGGTTATCCCAAACAGTATTCCAGAATCTTAAGAACTTTACTTCACAAACATCTGATTAAAAGGGGTTTATTAGATCCTTTCAATATCTTTTTACATAATTTAGAGACCACAGAGTTGTAGTCAAGACCACCTAAACTGAGACCAAGTCAAGACGAAAACCATGTTTGTTGAGACCAAAACAAGACCAAGACCGAGACCGAGTCAAGAACAAGACCAGACCACAGCACTCCTTAAATTCATTGTAAAGATCCACATGTACTGCCTGAGAAATGTCTTATATTTAATCAATAAATACTATTAGGCAAGTTTATTTATATAGCACACTTCATACACAGTGCTAATTCAAAGTGATTTACATAATAATAATTTAAAAAATTGCATAAAAGGCATGATTTGTTCCAGTTTATTTTGTAACCAGAGATCTTACCAAAATTGTTAAAAATTGATAAAGTCCCTGGTAAACCAACACTCACATTACCCAAATACAACATCAGAATGTCCCCCTGCAGTCAATAATTTTATCCCTTAAAACTCATCTTTGATCAACAAAATGACATATTTAAATGTTTTTTTCTTGCTTTTATTTTTATAATAAAATATCCAAAAACCACTTGCACAGTATTATATATTTCGTTCAATTGTGTACTTACATTATCCTAAATGTTTCCAAGAATTTGTAAATTCTGTGAAATTCACAATTTTAAATAGTGCCCATCCCTTGTCACTTGTCGCGTTATCCCTGGTTTCCGCTTGTACTGCCATAGTAAACATACGTAGATGTAGACAACTCTGTAACGTCTAGTGGCACGCTGTTTTTGTTTCGTTCAAACGTTATGGACCATGGCAAGCAAACTTTGTTTTGAGGGTCAATGAGGATCAATATCAGCATGGCATTTTCGAGATGGCGAGAGCTTTGCGACAAACTTCAACTTGACAGAGACGCCACTCTTTCACGTTATTACACAAGTGAGCAAATGTAACTTACATAAGATGAATCAATGTTTATAGCTCAACACGATTAAATGTTCGAATATCATCAGTATGATAATGTTGATCTAGCTTGCTGTTAGTCTCATACAGTCAACAAACTAATACACAGAATAACATTACAACTTTCAACACACTCAAATGCAGTTTAGTATGATAGTATAGACCAAGTGAAACAGCGCTGCGTTACCTCACAATTTCAATTCATCAAATAAACTGACCTGTATGACTAGTATTTCAGCACTTGCAAGTAGTTCGGTAGAACGAAATGTCCTCATTCCTTTATATCCCCCGGGACTCGTGTGTGGCACTGATATCTGTCTCTCTTTAGCAATCGCGCCCGATTCTCGGCCACGCCCTGCTTCATACCACAGTCATGTTAAAGAACATGAATGCATTCACTCATCCATAAACATTATTTCCCCATAAACATTATTAGATCCATCGGCATGAAGACAAGTTCCATGATTCCACGCTCATTCACTGCGTCATCAATCTACGCCTTTGTTATTGTTTTGAAGAGGTTAGCGACCCCTAGAACACACAGATTGTGCCTTTAAAATAGCGTAACTCTACACCATTGCTTCATATAGTATACACGGATCCATGAATATGCAAATTAGCCCCGCCTCCACTCACACCAGCACCAGCTTGCACAGGTTAATTGTTCACCACAAGACTAGTAAAGACTAGTTAATTCATACAGGTTTGGAACAACTTGAGAGTGAGTAAATGATGACAGAATTTTTGGGTGAACTATCCCTTTAATTTGCTGTGTTTATGATCTTTATGATATTGTGGTTTTCAGTTTGCATAACAACGACTGTAAAATATGTATTTTTATTTTAGGTATGGGAGTGGCATATTTTGAGTTTCGATATCTGGAATACAGATGGCAACCCTAAAATATACACCAGTATCTAAAATACTGAAATGAGCACAGATTCTGTAACAGCTAGATCTCAAATTTGGAGAATTATTTACCGTTTTCACTATTTCCTTCAGCACAGCGCTGTGGGGTTTCCTCACTGAGCACTCGTATTGAGGGAGGTGATGATGCACCTGCAGGGAACTGGACTTGGCATGTCAGTCTACACATTTTTGACTATTACATCTGTGGAGGATCCCTCATCAGCCACGAATGGGTGCTCACTGCAGCTCATTGCGTTTCCTTCTCGTAAGAACACAACATAGATGTATAAAGCAAATAATCTGTGATTTAATGTGAATGTGCAGTTGTTAATCTCAGAGCAAACAAACCGAGAGTCTTTGTTTCCACATTCAGACCCCCAGCCAGATACTGGACTGTTTATCTGGGCAGACAGAGCCAAAACCTTTCAGTCTCTAACCCAAACGAGGTGAGTCGAGGAGTCCAATCCATCATTACACATCCAGACTACGACCCGTATCAGTTCACCAATGACATCGCCTTGCTGAGATTGAGTGAGCCAGTGAACTTTAACAGCTACATCAGCCCAATCCGCCTGGCTGCTAATGACAGTGTCTTTCACAACGGCACCACCTGCTGGTCCACTGGATGGGGAGAAACCGGCTTTGTAGGTAATGATCATCAGTTTGATGCATTGGACTACATGTAATCTGGATTATGTAACCAGATGAAAAAATAAAGCAGGACATATTGTACAACATAATATTTTAAACCTTACTAGTAGTTATTTATTGGTAAAGTGACACTTTTGCCGATTTATTTTCCTTATACTTTTAATCTGACATTACACCTTAATAGAAAGCTTAGGATTTCTCTTACCTTACCTTAGCCAAGTACCTTACTGTACTAAATACTTGGAAGAACAACAATGAACAAGCCCCCTGACCAAAGTCCAGATTTTCTTCAGGCAATACCGGCAAAATAAGATACAACATAGGCATACATAAAGATTATCCACTTGTCAAATCAATTAAATCTAATTAAAATATCCATTAAGTTTAAACATTTACCTTTACCATGTTATTGTTCCCTTTAACCTCTTCTGTGCTGATTTAAAAATGTCTTGCTCCTTTACTTGATCATCTTAATGATTCTAAAGTAAATATTTTAAATTATTTGGAATTACTTTCTGTATTTCTATACTGGAATTAATTCACATCATAAAAAATTGGGTAACACTTTATTTGACAGTGTCCTTGTTCCATATGTTAGTTACTATAGTAATAACTACCATGACGCATAACTACATGCAACTAAACCAAACCTAATCCTGACCCTAACCTTATAGTAAGTACATGTAGTTAATTGATATTTCTCAGTACTTAAATGTATAATTACACTGTAACAAGTACACCTTCAAATAAAGTGTAACCAAAACTTGTATGTAACATTTACAAATATTGGTTATGAATTGAGCTCTGCCACATCCCTCGATTTGACCTCATCAGCTTAGAAACACAAAAGCTCTGAATTTTCGCATGAATATGACTGATTTTGACCAATTTCATAGACTGAAGTAATTGCAATTGACAGTCAAACATTTCATGCATTTCATATGCAAAAGACAAAAGTCACATTTTGTTAGTCAGCACTTCATGAATGACGTTTTTGAGATTATTGTTCATGGGAGTTGTTTTCTATTATCCATAAAATAAAAAAAAGTTCTTAAGCTTTTAATGGCAAGAGAATTAAAAGAACATTTATTGTTATTATTATTATTATTTAATATGCACTGTAAGTGTATCATACAGTGATCCATATTTTCATTAGAATGTCTTAAAAGCCTGTTTTCTTAATTTGACAATTAGGCACTCAGTCTGGCACTCTGCAGGAATTGCAGGTAAATGTGGTGGGGAATAAGGAGTGTGACTGCAGGTTTCAAGATGTCCCATTTTGGGACATACCAATCACTCCGACAATTATCTGTGCTGGAGGAGAGATGGGCACAGGAATATGTTTTGTAAGTTACAACAAGTTATGCCACAACATTACTGAATTCTTGACTGTGATTGAGTGACACATATTCCAAGGGGTTTTCTTTAACATGCACGGCTAGCAAACGGCTATGAAGCAGTTCCAGCATGACCATATTGTACCTTAATATCACTTAATATTGTACCTTAAATAACATTTGTACATGATGTATTATTATCATATAAGTTAAAACTTTCTTCAACAACATCTATTCCATATAGCTCATGTGGTATCTTTCAGATTAATATTTTATATGAATTCAAGTTCCTCTCTTTCATTGTTTTTAGGGAGATTCTGGTGGTCCATTACAGTGTAAGCAGGATTCTGTATGGATCTTAGCTGGTGTCACTAATTTTGGGATTTCTTGCTACACTAATATTACACCTGACAGTTATGCCAGAGTATCCGAATTCCAAAACTGGATCTTGGAAAATGTTAATGGATCAGACATTGGATTTGTGACGTTTAAATCTGATGGGGAAGATAAGGACAGCAGCTTCCTGTGCAATGGAGAAGAGACAGGTAAGAGTGAAAACTGGGAACAATTAGGCCTAATAGTAACCAGGGCTGGATTTCCCGATAACGGTGTCTCTTAGCGTGCTATGAAGACTCTAAAGGTAGGCTATACCTTAACTAAAGTTATACCTTTTCTAGGCGTGTTCCCCGAACTGTACCTTTGGAGGTTGCTTCAGATATACCTTCTTGAGTGCAACGTTACCAGGTGCTGTCTATGGCGGTGGTGCTGAATTGGTTGATATCGATGGCTCGAGAATCAATAATTCACTCTATGCAGGGGCTGAGAAAGCAGTGTTCTTTATAAAAGAAGCACTTCAGAAGTAGAAATTGCATTTATCAGGACTCATGGGATCTTATAAAAATAATCCAAATTTAAATCAAACTAAATCTATATTCTAATTTATCTATATTCTGGGGGCTCTATATTCTAGCTGAGCCCCTAGTCTCGCGTAGCCAGACCTTCAGACTGACGGCAGAAGGTCTGGACTCTATCGCAGCTTTCATTGGCCAAGGACGTTTGACTGACATGTAACGCAACCAATCACAGTTCGTTTTGTTCCGCATCATGTTTAGGGGTGTGAAAGGTAAAAGACAGATGTGCATCTAATAAATTATTCATTTAGGAACGTTGTGCAAGTTTACTGCAACAATGGAGCCGCGAACGTCACATACTTTTAAAAATCCAGCATTTAGTTGATCCTGGTAAGCGCTCATCGTCACAGTTGTAAACATGACGGCGTTCTTCTTTCACGAAGGGGTTTGGCGTCACGGGATTTGTTTCGAGGCGGATCATTAAAGAATGCGACACACATGTCTCCCGGAAATCCTGTACAATAGAGTACCTCAGGGATGACGTGTTTTTGTAGGCAAAACCCAGAAGCGACTTCCGGTTCCATCGGCCTAAAGTCTGGGTTTTTGAATGGGTTTTTGCTAAATCGCCTGAAATAAGGTCTGTGGTTAACAAAGCCTCTAAATATTTTCACGTTTTGATCTATGACATAAAACACACCAGTTATAACCTGAAAAAGTGGATAAGTATTCATACACAGCGCAGATCAAAATCAGCGAGCATGTTTTTAAATAAAGTTGTTTTTTAAATAAAGTTTGAGGAAGCTTGGTGGTGGTGACGTTGATCCGCGACCATGGTGTGCTGTAGTCCGTATATCTGACGACTTTATTTAGGCTTCAAAATGTATAAATGTTGAGTTAACTTGTAAAGATTATCTTGATAGACAAAACGTGTGTCATAACCCTTTGTGAAACACAGAGCTTATTTTTTGCGATTTTCCAAAAGTCTATGGGAAAAATGCATAGGCTTTCGATCGAGGGAACCCGTGCGCCGCTAACTTCCGGGTTGGCCTACAAAAACACATCATCCCTGAGGTACTCCATTCAACCAACCAGATGACGACTTCGAAACTCCTGAAGTGTTTCCAGATAAGTATTCCATATGTATCAGACGTTCAGCCAACAGTCCGTGGGCATGACGTCTGAGGCTGAGACTACTGGGCCCCCAGCGTGAGTTTAAGGCGACTGTTAACATTATTTTAGAACATATTAGTTCCTTGGAGACACGTCAGGCAGCTGACAGATGTGTAGCTATCACGTTTATATCGTTTTTCCTTTGTTATTCAAAAACTTCATAAACTTTTTAACTATATCATGAATCTTATGATATATTCCGATTGTAAAATATGTTGAAGTGAATGTGTTTTGTCGCACGATGAGTTTGCACCGCAATTCGCCGTCGGATTTACGAAATTTTCCCTGAAATACATAAAAGTATGTGGCTGGTGAACTGGGAGAAGAATAGACTAAACGTTATTGCTTCATACACAATGTGTATCTGATATGAATAAAACACTTCGTCAAATTATATAATTGAATAGACATCAGTATGGAATTTGATTTTAACAAACTAGAAATGTCTTTTTTATATAGCCTAGTACTTCATTCAGATGTGTTTTTAAATGTCTGAAACCTAAAATAGAGATTGTTCTCCCTCGGTTGTGCTATTGGGATAATGTGACCTAAAGTCTCCAGAGAAAACCGCTGCCGACCTGTGTCCACCCAACAGTGCATCCAGGTGCCATGGCCTCTGTTGGTAATCGGTGTATCCACGCTTGACCTTCGACGTGATGCACCAGGAATCTTGATTCTTCAGACCAGGCCACTTACTTCCAATCATCCACGGTCCAATCTTGGTGATCTTGGGCTCATTTCATGCGTTGTTGGCGATGGCGTGTGGTTAGCATGGGGACACATGGCTGGATGACGGTTCGTCATTTGGCTATCCGTGCACCACTTTTGATACGTACTCACTACAGCAGCACGTGAACAACCTACAGGGTGCACCGTTTCTGAGATCGAAGTTCTGGAGCGACATGCCACCACAATTTGTCCTTTATCAAACTCTGATAACTCGGCAGCTTTTCCCATTCTGACAACGAACACTCAACTAATCGAAAGCCGGTCCTCGGGTGGTAAATATACTGCTCTATGAACTGCACCTGTGACACCGTTCAGTTGCCAGGCGCGCTCATTGCTCTAGGCTGGGGGTGGTCATAATGTAATGGCTCATCCGTGTATAGTATATACTGTATGCATCAGGTCCATGGGAATGCTGTAAGAGGCTGAGACATATCAATACGGGAACATTACATTTGCTACATAATCACTGATTTATGTTTTATTTTATTTATTTATTTATTTATTTTTTATAGTTTCAAGCCTTTTCTACCCATTTGGAAATGGAGACCTAGAGAATCCCTCTCAAGATGGAGTAGTATTCTTGGAAAAGCCCTTTGTATATTTTGGACATGTTTATCAACAGATTTATGTAAGTACATTGTTTTCATAAATTCTGTGTATGTATAGAGCATTCAGAAGGTATTCAGAATATCCCACAATGACAAAGAAAAAATCAGATTTGTGATTTATTTAAAAGAAAACACTGAAATATTACACTGACAAGTATTCAGTCCCTTAACTCAGTTGAAGCACAGTGGTTACAGCCTTTTTGGGTGTGACACCTGGATTTGTGTGCAAAGCTTGTTGTATAATAATAATAATAATAATAATATATTTTTATTGTAAAAAAAAAAAAAAAAATGCTGTAACCACTGTCAGAGGTGCTTCAACTGAGTTAAGGCTCTGAATACTTATAAATATATGCATTATGAGTATATATGTATTATAATATATATGATAAATCTTATATAATTTTTTTTTAATGATTCTTGTTTTAAAAAAGTTTTAAACTACATTTTATGCATGTCCCACAGTTGTAAAATTTCAAACCTCATAAAATGAATGTGAAATGAAACAGATCATACACTGTCCATTTGTTGAAAGAAAATGACCTTGGCTTTTTAAGAGTTTCAGTCCCTATTTTATATTGCCAAAGCTCTTTTATAATATTGTTTTACCTCTCCTTCAGGTTAATAACAACGGGCATTTGACGTTTGATGGACCTCTTTCAGAGCCGGTACCCAATTATTTACTGTCGCAAGTCAACAGAGACATTATTGCTCCACTTTGGACAAACATGGACAACACTGTCAATGGAACCATCTCCTATCGTCAGGTCACCAGAGGTGGACTCTTACTAGCAGCCTCGAACCACATAAAGCAGTATTTTCCCAATCTGAACTTCACGGCCTCATGGTTATTCATTGCCACTTGGGATAGAGTACCATACTTTAACAACTCACAATCGGTAAGCTAGCCTGTCTCTCAATGGAAAAAGTATTTTTGAATTTTTGTGTTCTACACTTTATTCAAGTAATATGATTAGATATAATGATTTGCAGGTTAATCAATGTTAGGCCTCATAATTATCAAAATGGCTCCAAACCAAGATCACTTTTAACTATAACCATAAAACTGATAGACTAAAGGTGTGGTCACATTTACCATTGCTTTGTGAAATTTCACGGGTGAAACAGTCATTTTAGTAGGAATCCATGCGATCTAGAGTGAAGCTGCTCGCAACAGATAGCTGATTGGTTTGAAAATGACTTATGTGTGAGCAGTGCTTTATACTTCACTACGCTACTAAGAGTAGACAATGAATCTTATTTGTCGCTCAGATAATCTGGGTAAAAGAAATAGGAACACTGTTTATGAATATTAATAATAGGAAGATAAATTGCTTTTAGTTTACGGCACTGCAGAATTAATGAAGCATAAAGGCAGAATTACTCTGTCTATGAGTTATTAGGATAATTTTCTGTTTCTGTGACAGAGTTCATCTTTTCAAGTTGTTTTGGTCTCTGGTGGCTCTCTGTCTTTTGTCATGATGAACTATGGAAATATCTCCTCTACGGATCAATGGTTTCAGGTTAGAAACAATTTGAACTCTGATACTAAGATAATTCTAGAGAACTTGTAAATATCTTGCACTGCAAAGACTTTATGATTGTTTTTTTGTTTTTTTTTTAACTCAGGCTGGCTATGGAACCGTTAACTCAACAAATAACTTTTCAATCCCTGTGCCTGATGAAAATACGCTGTCCAACTCCAGCAATGTCAATGTCCCGGGACGCTGGGCATTCCGTGTTGATGGTGGACCTGAAGAGGGTAATCCTTTGACTCGGTTTAATACTGTGCAGTGACTTTTTTTTTAAACCAAGTACCACATGTGATCAAATCAGACCAATTACAACTTACAAAATAAGTAGAAAATCTTCATGACAGTGTAATAAGTATGAATTTAAAGCCGCTGTAAGATGTTGTACATGTAAAATGTCCCTGGTATATTTTGTACAGTTTACTTTTTGCACAAAAGTAAACTCTAAAGCATTTAAAAATGCAGGATATCTAATATTAAGATGTTCCTTTTAAAATGGCAGGAATTTTCTACCCATATGGAGATGAGGATACAAAGAATCCTGCAGAGGATTTTGGAAGTTCTCCACTGATCACCCTGGAGCAGCCATTTGTCTACTTTGAGCTTGTTTATAATCAACTATATGTAAGCAGCATCGTCACATTCATGACATTGTACTCTGTCTTAGTTTTATTGAAACAACATCAGTAGCTTTTTATTCCACATAAAGAATGTTAATTGAAAGTCCAGATGACTGAGCTTTCACCTTTTTGGTCTCAAAACAGGTGAATAACAAGGGGTACTTGACTTTTGAAGGACCGTTTTACCAGCCGTATCCCGGTTATTATTATATGTACTCGTCTGTAGACGGCATCGCCCCACTGTGGACAGACATTGACATTACACGCAAAGGAATCATCTCTTACAGACAAGTAACAGATGATCATCTCTTAAATCGGGCCTCTAGAGACATAAACCAATATTACCCCAACCTGAACTTCTCTGCATCCTGGGTTTTCATTGCAACGTGGGATAAAGTACCATACTATGGATTCAGGCGGACAGTAAGTCTCTTTTTGGTTAAATTGAACTATGACAGAAATTTGTGATAAGGAAACATTATCCCATGTTCTCTGTATTTATGTTGTAATTCCCTTTATCTTCCAGGAGTCGACCTTTCAAGTGGTTTTGGTGTCTGGCAAAAACATGTCATTCACACTCATGCATTATGGTCCGATTTCCCCGGCCATATACCCTGTTACGGTAAATAATTTGAAAAAGACACTGAAATCAAAATAAATGATTTTTATCATTATGATAAGTGTTAACTAAACTTTTTGTCTTGTTATTTGATTGACAGTCCGGATATGACACAAGTGATTCATCTGATCACTTTACAATTCCTGTCTCTGACACCACAAACCTGCCATACACCAGCAATGTCAACGTCATGGGTCGATGGGTATTTCGAACTGACACTACATCAGAAAACAATGGTAAAGTAATTTAATAATTTAAAATACATGGTATTTATTGCATATCATGTTTAATTGTTGTTTATCATTCAAAATGTACAATAATTAATTGGTAAAATAATGTTGTTGTTACAAATAAATGAAAATTCTGTGCTGAAAAATAAACTTGTTTGCTCTCAGGACTGTTCTATCCATTTGGGAATGGGCACACACTTCAACAGTATCATGGATTTGGATTTTTTGGATTTCCGTATGGTCTTTATTTGCAAACTCCATTTTCTTACTTCGGGCACACACACAACTATGTTTATGTGAGGACACTAATTAATACAACAATTTTATTTTAACAAATTTTTACTTATACTAGCCACTAAAACTATTTGTCTGTTTTATTATCTGATATTTCAAACTCCTTTTAGGTTTACAAAAATGGATTTCTTACTTTTAATCGGCGATATTTTCCTTCAAGTCCGCAAACTCTTCCAGCTTACACAAATATGGACATTGTTGCTCCACTATGGACAGATATTGACAACAGTGACTTTTACTTCCACGAATTCCGTGGTGTCCGAGTACTACAGAGAGCTACAAATGACATACGTCAATATTTTCCTCAAACGAATTTCACTGCCGACTCAGTTTTTGTTTGTACTTGGGATAATGTGAGATATTATAACACTTCAGCACAGGTAAGATTTGTTTTGTTATTTGTTTTCAATTGTCTTGTGACAGTGTGATAATTTGATGTTGTCTGTTTTGTTTCCCCCCCAGAATTCCTCTTTTCAATTACTGCTGATCTCAGGTTCTGGTTTGTCATTTATTGTCTTTAATTATGGCAATATTCCACAAACTAAGCATACTGCAGTGGTGAGAATGCATTTCAAAGCCCTGTATTTTTTTTTATTTTAAAATTTAATAATTGCAATATTCTGGACTGTTCAAATGTATTTGTAGAGATACAATAGAATTGTTTTACAGTAATGAGATATTTTTTCTTTGTAGAATTAGCTAAATCTTATCCACAAGCATGTAACAAACATATTTGTAATCATTATTTAGGCTGGATATGACACTATTGATTCAACCAGTTATTACACAATTCCTGTGTCTAACATCGCTAACCTGACCCACTCCACAAATGTCAATGTTATGGGCCGTTGGGCTTTTCGTGTTGACACTTTGCCAACAAACCTTGGTAATACATTTTTTCTTTCTTCTCCTGAACTTCATTAACTTTTAATCATTGTATATTCTGTACCAAGGCTATAGCATATGATGACCTGCTTTTTCCAGGTTTGTTTTATCCAACTGGCTCTTCAGTCTCTCAGAATCCCTGTCAAAGTAATGCAAGCTCATCAGCTCTTCCCTTGCCGTATCCTTTCTTGTACTTTGGACGCAAATACCAGAACATATATGTGAGATGTTATGTTAAACACATTACATTTGAAGTACATTGATGTATTACAAGTCATGTTTCTTCAGTTAAATTCTCAATTTTTCACTATAGGTCAACAATAATGGACATTTGACGTTTGATGCACCATTTTATGAAAGACTCCCCAAGGCTTTCCCTGCCAACTCTACTAGAGACATTATAGCTCCACTCTGGGCAATGTTTGACTGTAGTGTCAATGGAAGCATCTCTTACCGGTTAGTAACTCAGGGCCGTATTCTGGACCAGGCGAGAAATGATGTCAAACAGTATTTCCCTCAGTTTGGGTTCTCAGTACATACAGTCCTCATTGCTACTTGGGATAGAGTGCCCTACTTCAACAGCTCTTTGACGGTGTGTAGATTGAATGGTTACGGTAATCTTCTTAAACCTAAGTTTAATTTTAAAAGGTTTGCATACATTTAGCATAGCTTTGTTAAATGAGTTTTTTTGTAGACAATTTAACGCTGTGTTTTCTCATTGAAACTTTTTTTTTTTAACCTGAATTTTCCTAGGAATCCTCCTTCCAAGTCGTTCTAGTCATTTGCAGGACTCTTTCCTTTGTCATAATGAACTATGGAAATATCTCCTCAACTGATCAAAGTTTTCAGGTTGGACAGAATAAGAATACTGTTACAAATGAAATCTCAGATAATAATAACAGGATCTTAAATAAATGTTTTTGGTGACTGGCCTATTAATTTTCTTTTATTATTATCATTATTATTTTATTTTATTTTTTTACTCAGGCTGGATATGACACAGTAAACTCAACTAATTATTTTTCAATTCCTGTGACTGATGAAAATAAGCTGTCCAACTCCAGCAATGTCAATGTGACGGGACGATGGGTATTCCGTGTTGATGGTGGACCAGAAGAGGGTAACGTCACGGTTTAAAATAAAGAATATGACATGAAATATAACATGAAAGAAAAATGTAGGCATTATAAAACACTCATAATGATACTATTGGGAATATTAGGAATATTCTACCCATATGGAGGTGTAGAGGATGAGAAAAACCCACAGTCGGATGACGGAGGTTCTCCACTGATCCCCTTGCTGCAGCCATTTGTGTATTTTGGCCATGTATATGACAAAATATTTGTAAGAAGCATTCATAATGGCATTCATTAATATATATTCCACATAGATGATGTTACTTGAAAATCCAGATAACATATTTTGGTCCTACAGGTGAATAATAATGGAGACCTGACCTTTGATGAGCCACTCTACCAATATTATCCCTATTATTTTCCTGCATACTCAACTAGAGACATCATCGCTCCACTGTGGACAGACATTTATAATAGTGGAGGAGGAACCATCTCTTCCCGACAAGTAACAGATGGTCCTCTCTTGAATCGGGCTTCAAGAGACATAAACAAATATTTTCCCAACTTGAACTTCTCTGCCTCGTGGGTTTTTATTGCTACATGGGATAAAGTACCGTACTATGGAAACAGTGAATCAGTAAGTTTTTCTTTCAATTAGCACACACATTTATTGCATAGTATTTTCATTTAACTGAACTTTGTCATATCCAATGTTGCGTGTATTAATGAGTAAATCCCGGTCTCTTCCAGGAGTCGACCTTCCAAGTGGTTTTGGTGTCTGGAAAAAACCTGTCATTTACACTCATGCATTATGATCATATCACATCCACCTATGCTGTAGAGGTAAAGCAGTGTGGGAAATGCAACAGTAGTTTATGATCTTTAGCAGTGTGAAATGTTTTTGGATTTAATGGAGTTTTTCTTTGTTTTCTTCATTAACAGTCCGGCTATGACACAATTTACTCTACTAATTTCTTTTCACTTCCTGTTTCTGACATCACAAACCTGCCATACACAAGCAATGTCGACGTCATGGGTAGATGGGTATTTCGTGTCGACAATTCATCAGAAAGAAATGGTAAGTATGTGTGTTAATGAAATGTGCCATTTACCTCAGTTTCTAATTTTATAAATATTGTCTCAATATTGTCTCATTTGTTTGTTTCTTCAAATAGTGTGTGTAACGGAGTTGTAAGATATACTGTATGTAACATCTGTCACTGTTTTGTTTTGCAGGATTTTGTGACAGAACTAACCTTCAAGGTACATTAATTTACATCAACGATTTAGTTTCTTGTTACGTAGTAAAGTAATTGATACCACTACTTTTGGTTGATAATCACTGTGCAAATAACATAACTACAGCAGAATATACATTCAATCTGGCACGTAAAAATAATATTTTTACATTTAATAATTTTTTAAATGTCAGCCTTATGTGAAAGTGCTTTTTTCTTGGCTGTCTTGACTACAGCAGAACGAGCTTATAGGAATTAATAATATTTATCAATATTTTATGTTGGTTTGATCACATTTTCATGCCTTTTTTTCCCCCGATAATTTGATAATGAGTTTCATGATGCCATCTGCAGCAGTACTTGGGTAAAACAACATTGTGTCTTTTGTGTTTGCAGCCTCAGATAATCTTCCCAGTGCTCAGGTGTGTGGAAGAACCACATTCACCACCAGCAGCAGGATAGTAGGAGGTCAGAACGCTTCAGCTGGACGCTGGCCGTGGCAGGCTAGCCTGACTCTGTACGGCAGTCACTTCTGTGGAGGTTCTCTCATCAACAAAGAGTGGGTGATGACCGCTGCCCACTGTGTTGAGGGGTAAACTCATTCAACTAAATACTTCAGCTTTCATAGATGGTTTAAGTAGATTACATTTTAATTGAGGAATTGATTTAACCCTGTATCATATGTGATGTGCACATTTCTAAGGCTTCTAAATTATCAACATGATCAAGACTTTGCTGAAAAATCTTTTTTTTTTTTACTACTATTTCATACGTCAGGCTTTACAGGTTTCTCTGTCTATTTCTTTATCTTCCTCAGCTATCCCACCTTTTCTTTAACTGTGGGTTTAGGGCGTCAGACCCAGGAAGGCTTCAACCCTAATGTAGTGTACAGAAATGTGAGGACAGTCATCAAATATCCCAGTTACAACTATCTTACAAATGACAATGATATCGCTCTGCTCAAATTGAGCTCTCCCGTCAACTTCACTGACTACATCAGCCCCGTGTGTCTAGCAGCTGATGGCAGTGTGTTTAACAGCGGCACAGAGAGCTGGATCACTGGATGGGGAAACATTGTTGAAGGAGGTGAGAATTAATTTCTGCTTCACTTAGTTACATTAAACTCAACAAGAAACGCCTTTCACAATCCCATTCGAAACAGGATAGTTAGTGACAATGTAGAGTAAATAACTTCTCATGTCTTTCCTACAGTGTCCCTCCCGTCCCCTAATGTTCTACAGGAAGTGGAGGTTCCTGTAATTGGTAACAGAGAGTGCAACTGCCTCTATGGAGTTGGAAATATAACAGACAACATGATCTGTGCTGGTCTACTGGAGGGAGGCAAGGACTCATGTCAGGTACACAAACCCTGTTAAACTCACTTAGTCTCCCAAAACGTCTTGGTTACTATTGTAACCTCCATTCCTGATAGAGGGAACGAGGCGTTGTGTTGATGTAGTGACACTACGGGTACTTTGGGAACCCCAAACTCTGATACTTCATGAAAGGCCAATGAGAATTGGTGAGTGGAATTTGCATGCCAATCCCCCAGACATTCGGGTATAAAAGGAGGTGGCTTGCACCACTCATTCAGGTTTGTGCTGAGGAGCCGAGAGAGTGTTACGACAATTTCAGCGGTTAGTTCAACATTGTGTCTATGTAGTGACAGGGATCGCTATACAAAACACCACAACTTGAACTGTGTTATGAGGTTCGGCAGTGTTGCTGTGGCAGGCTGCTGCATGCCTAATAGCAAGTGCACTCAGGCCTAGCCGTAACCTTCCCAACACCTAGTAAGTTGCTGTAGTACCTCGTGCCATAAGGGTGTGGTAAGGATTGCATTTACGATGGGAATAGGTTGATTCAGCCGTATCTTGACTGTTTTATTTTGTTTGTTTTTTTAAATAAAAGATAAAACTAAGACCAGGGGCCTGATTTATAAACGTTGCACATCTAGAGTGTCCGTACAGTGCACACATATTTATGCCAAGTTTATAGTAGGTAGTCAACCAAAATGTCTATTACCACCTATTATGTTACGGCTCCGGCGAGGTTTCGCTCCGTCCTCTACGCGGTGTCAACTCACACCAGACGCATTTCAGAAGCGAAGCGGCTGGATTCGCGAGACCACGAGATTTGCCTGTCCGACATTGTTTCCCTTGATTTTTCGTGTTTTTAATGGCTAAATTGTTATATTTTGTCAGGTTTAATTGTGTTTATTGCTATGCCATACTTTATTTTGCTGTAGCCTACAGATGAAGTTAATACACTTAAAAGTCCAGTTATGGACGACAAGGACAAAAAAAATTTCAAGTTGTTCAACTCCAAATCTCTTGTCGTCAATTTCTGGCCTCCTAGTGATGTGAAATATGAGTTTTCACAGGGTGATTATTTTGTATTTGAGCTGCGCGGCTTGGACGCGGCATCCGTCATAAATAGACTTGGCGCCTATTTTTAGCGAAGCGGCGCGGCGAGCCGCTTCTGGGACGCTTCTGAAACATGCCGCTGTGCAGCTGGTGTAAACACAAGCATTGACTAGAGTGGCCGTGGATCAGCTCCGGTAGCCGTAACGCTGTGCAGTGTAAATAGTGCTTCCCACACATAGACTTTACTTGGGCGGGCCGCCCAGGTATATTAACGGCCGCCCAAGTATATTTGGAGACACATTTATGCTTTTATTATTTTTATCCTCTTATACTTTTGTATCCGCCCAAGATAATGAAACCATCCGTGATCGATTAACTAGTGGAAAATCTCCCCTGGCCCTACGCGTTTCATACCTGCTCGTTCTGTGCGCGAGAACTGTTTACTCCCGCTAATTGCCACGTGCGCTGCAGAGACGCGGTGGATATTTCACAAAGAGCGCTGCATGTTGCAAAGTCACAAGGCGGCGCTGTTGCGCGTTCTACACTTCTACAGGCTCGCGCAACAGCGCTTCAGACTGCTTCAAAGTGATTCTCAATCAACGAAAAGCGCAGATGTATGCTAAATGGTTGCTAATGAACTCAGGTTGATGAATTATGACAATGTCTACTTTATGGCTTTTATATAATATGTTTTAGACAGTTGTAAGAATCTGAAGGATCAGCCCGCAATTGTGTAGACATTTCAAAATAAGAGTCCTGGTGTATTTCGGGCTTGTTTATAATTAAAAGTCACACGCTAAGTTTTTTTTTCTTTTTCTGGGCATTATTGGTATTTTGGTTACATGATAAATTGTATTTAATTTGATTTACATTTAATTCATAGTAAATTATTGTAGTCTCCACCACAGGAAGAAAAGACTAAAAACACATTATTTGACCCGTATATTATTCATTATATAAATTTTACTAGTAAAATCTATGTCCCGTTCACTGAGAGAGACACTATATGACATAGCAAGGAGTACATAGGAAAAGGATAACCATTTAAATGCTGTAATTTTGCATAATTTACAATGCATAATAATGCATAATATTAGTATGCAATTAAATGTAATAGTATGCTATGTAATTAAAATTAATTTCAATAAATAAAAATACTGTTAAAAATCACACATTATTTGTTGTTTGTCACATGTAGTAGACCATTTTTGTGCTGTGGGTATAGGAGGATTTTTCACCCAGCTACCACCACAGGTATATTTCAAACCTGTGGGAAGCACTGGGTGAGAAACCGTGGCGTCAAATACAACCCAGTCACATGTGGCACTCGTTCGTGAGATCAACACCAGGTGGCGCAAAGGGATTGTTTGCAACATTTCTCAGTAATGTTGGGGAATTAATTAAGATTTGTGTCTCCCGCTGTTCTAAAACACATTGATTTATGTTACACCATAATGTTGTTTTTTGCTTACATTTTTATAGGCTATGAAATTACCACGCATTTCCATTTTACACTCAGCAACAATTATTATCCAACAGTATGACTGAATTTACATTTATGTAATATGTTTATGATGGATGGATGTGGATGGAAGCACTTAATTCCAATTGGAACAAACAAACAGTGATTTAAAGGTTTTGCATAAAAATGTTTAATCAATTAAAGTGTTCAATCCAAGCGTTTCAATTGGTTTTGTAGGTTTTATAATGTTTGAGCAGTGTGTTATGATTGTCAACCATTGACATTATTACCTAAGCATGAACTGCTGAGGAACGCATCAACGAATGCAATTGGAGCAGGGAATACAGAGCTCTTTTATTCGCAATCAACCATCTTGGCAAATATATTATTTATTTTAGTACACAATTTAATTTTAATTTAATATTTATATTTATTTTAAAATACAAAGGAGTATGAAGAAAGCAACAATAGTAATAGCAAAATAAATTAAATAAATCAAAAAGAAGAAGAAGAACAACAACCAACAAAAACTGTACTAACAGGCAAAGCATAGGAAAAGAACGGTTTAAAAATTGTAAATATTTAAAAATACTTTACATAAGAGTCTGTTATGCAGGCATGAGGAAATCCAGAAAGGGCTGCCACACCGTATGAAATTAAGGATATAATTTGAGCTCAAAAGAATGTATACTCTCCAATCATATAACATGAAGCAATTCAATTAAAGGATTAGTTCACTTTCAAATGAAAATTACCCCAAGCTTTACTCACCCTTAAAGCCATCCTAGGTGTATATGACTTTCTTTTTTCTAATGAACACAATCAGAGAAATATTAATAAATATCCTGATGCATCCGAGCTTTATAATAGCAGTAAGTGTTACCAAACGAGTATGAGCTGAAGAAAGTGTCTCAATCCGCATCCATCCATCATAAACATACTCCACACGGCTCCGGGGGGTTAATAAAGGCCTTCTGAAGCAAAGCGATGCATTTGTATAAAAATTTATTTAACAAGTTATGAAGTAAAATATCTAGCTTCCGCCAGACCGCCTTCCGTATTCTACTTATGAAGAAAGTGTAAAACTCTAGCAGTTCACAAAGCTTACGCTACGTCCTACGCCTTCCCTATTCAACTTACGGAAAAAGTTTAACTGACGCGACGCCAGTTTGCACTTTCTCCGTAACTTGAATACGGAAGGCGGTCTGGCAGAAGCTCGATATTTTGCTTAATAACTTGTTAAATATGGATATATTTTTTTACACAAATGCATCGCTTCACTTCAGAATGCCTTTATTAACGCCCCGGAGCCGTGTGGAGTACGTTTATGATGGATGGATGTGGATGGAGACACTTTATTCAGCTCATACTTGTTGATCCCATTCACTGCCATTATAAAGCTTGGATGCGTCAGGATATTTATTAATATTTCTCAGATTGTGTTCATCAGAAAGAAGAAACTCATATACACCTAGGATGGCTTGAGGGTGAGTAAAGCTTGGGGTAATTTTCATTTGAAAGTGAACTAATCCTTTAACAAGTGAAGTCTGAAGATTTCCAATTTAAGAGTATTTTTGTTTTTGTTGTTGTTGCAAGCATCATACCCAGTAATAATCAGGTTTAACAACCTTTAAAAAAAAAAAAAAAAAAAAAAAAATGGGGGAAAAAACAAATATACTACTCCAAAAGTTGAACAGGTCTGTACAAAACCAGAACAAATGAGACAGAGATCTGACTGCTATATATTTGAATGATTTTGAAGTCTCTTATGCTGCATTTACCTAAGACTGCATTTATTTGATTAAAAATGCAGTAAAAACAGTAATATTGTGAAATATTATTACAATTCAAAATAACTTTTTCATTTGAATATATTTTAAAATGTATTTTATTACTGTGATGGCAAAGCTGAATTTTCAGCATTACTCCAGTCTTCCAGTCTGATTGCATTGATTTGTATTTTCAGGGAGATTCAGGAGGTCCGATGGTGAGCAGGCAGAGCTCTGTATGGGTCCAGTCCGGTATCGTTAGCTTTGGGATTGGCTGTGCTCGACCTGAATATCCCGGTGTTTACACCAGAGTATCCCGCTATCAGGAATGGATCACCTCCTTCATGTGCAGCGATCCTCCAGGTTTTGTGCAGTTTACCTCCGCTGGAGACGATTCTGACAGCAATTACTCCTGTCCGGGTCTTCCTCCTCTTCCTCTTTCCTCATTAATAAATACAGAACCTCAAATTCCATCTTCTGCAACATCTCTTCCACAAATGTTTTTGCTATTATATTTTCTTTTGCTTATAGCAATACTTTTCTTTTGTTGTATGTAAAGATACACTACTAAAGATAAATTCAAAAGTTTAGGGTCAGTAAGCTTTTTTCAAAGAAATAATTTTATTTAGCAAGAATGCATCAAAACTGACAGTAAAGACAGTTATAATGTTACAAAAAAAAATCTAATTCAAATAAATGCTGTTCTTTTCTTTCTATTCATCAAAGAATGACTGCTGAAAATTCAGCTTTGCATCACAGGAATAAATTACATTTTAAAATATATTACAAAAGAAATCAGTTATTTTAAATTGTAATAATATTTCACAATGCTGCTGTTTTTACTGCATTTTTGATTTAATAAAAACGTTAAAAATAATATTGACCCCAAAATTTGAACTGTAGTGTACAAAAATAGACAACGATGTGATGCTAACATAAGTGGGGTTTGTGCTCAGTCAATTACACTGATGTAAAGAGTCTTGATCTTACAATATTTAGTTGTTTTCTTGAATAATTTTACATAATTTTAATTATTCACTGACTTTTAAATAGTTCTAAGTAATATATATGTGTGTGTGTGTGTGTGTGTGCATGCTATATATACGTACATTTTGTGTTTCACAAATCACAAAATTTATTTTACTGGATACTGATGTAGCAACATAATTTGTCACAATCAGTTTCGTAATCTGTTGATGTTTTATATGTCTTTACACCTTGTAATTTAACTTTTTTCCAAAGGAAATAGTAAAAAGTACATTCCACATACACTATGACTTCACTTATGGACAGTAGGATCAATGCCATTTCAGTTGATTAAGTGTTTTTTGTCTATTTTAAATAAATTATTGTTATCTTTATCTTCTGTCTATATCCTTTCATTTGGTGTAAATATTAAATACAATTTGTAATACATTTACAACACGTTTTAAAGGATATGTACAATGAAAATATACAAAACACTTTTTAGACAATTTCATTGTAGTTGTGGTGATATACTGCCTATAACTGGCATTATTTCTTTTCTCTTTTTTTTTGAAATGCAAGGTGTGACTTGGGTTTCTAACATTAAGATCTTGAGGAAGATCTCATAATGGAAAGTTATTTCTTTTTTTTAAGTTATATTTTATGCCTTTATTCAGAGAGGACAGTAGAGAGCAGACAGGAAAGCACTGGGCAGAATCGGCAAAGGACCTCGAGACGGGAATCGAACTCGGGTCACCGTGAACGCATTTGCACCATATGTCGGCGCACTAACCACTAGGCTACCGGAAGTTTTTAAAAAATGCAAGGAAAGGAATTTTGGATTTCTTTACTGTGGGACAACCAATAATTTCACAAGTTGTCTAATGAGATTGATCTGTTTGATCAAAATTTTTGTTCCTCATCGACACTCATCATCTGTGGTCGCTCGAAGCAAGTATGACTGTCCTCTCTTTTGGGTGTACTTGTGGGTCTTCAGATGGCTGTAGAGGCCAATCCGTGATCCGCATACTTTGGTGCAGTGTGGGCAGGGGAGGGTGGTGATCTTTAATGGTGGTTGAGCCTTTTTGTCTTTCTCCTTGCGAAGCTGTCGCTTTGTCTCTGCGGCACAGCGGAGTTCTGTTTCGTGATGTGCTGCACCATCCTGCACGGATTTCTTCCAGGAGCTTCTGTCCAGTACAGTGTTCCCAATTGCTCGATGTAATATTCATTTTCTTAAGAATGGCTTTGATGTTGATAGGTCTCGGTCTTTGAAGACTCTTTTCCTGAGCCTGGTGTAGGCTCCACTGGCACAACTCGGGCGATGGTTAACCTCAGAGTCTTTGCTGCATGTCGTCTGGCTTATAAATGAAGTTGCTGACTTGCACTGCCTTCACTTCTCATTTTAAATAGTTCCCCTCACACTTCCTGGGATGTTGATGTTACAATAACTGTTAAGTCTACTGAAAAGTGGAACCCCCCACCCCCAAAACCAGTTAAGCAGAAACCCGCTCGCAATTGATTTTGTTATTATTGGGCAAATATTATACTGACTTTACCTTAACCCTAATTCTAATGAAATTATATGTGATTCAGCAGACCAGTTTGAAAGCACACACTTCAGTTGTCAGTGACTGATTGTAGTTGTTTCTCCATTTAAAGCATCAGCACATTTAACTGTACAGCAGGCCCTTTTATTTGATAAACAGATTACAGCAATATATCAATAATATTTGCATACATACACATACTATATTCTACACATTTGCATGTAAAGCCATATTTGATTCTTTAATATACCGCTATTGTGGTTGGTTATTTTTGTTAACCGCACAGTCCAGTGGTTGGCTCATCTTCAGCAATTTCTTCTGCGTTTTCTAGCAACTGCTTGTACTGGCTTTTAAAGAATCCAGCCTGAAAGGAAATGATAATTGAGGCATATGCATTACAACATTGAAAAAATAAACCTTAGACAGCTGAAAATGGAAGGTTCAAAGTTGAACATACACACCTTATAGAGGGCCGCTGTGATGAGAGCCAGTAACAGCAGTCCTCCAATCACCCCTCCAGTGATCTCTTTGGTCAGGTTCACCTCCTCATACACCTCCACTTGAGTGTTAATCTACACACACACACACACACACACATGAATACAATATAACCTCTGACAATCCACCTTCACATATAAACATAATATCATTAAGGCCCGAAACATGCAAGGTTTTTTCTAGATATGCATGGGTTGAAAAATGTAAGATCTAGTATATGTAAATTTACAGTGCATAACAATACAGGTTAAACTTTATTTTTAATGTAGTTCCAAATGTAGGTTCAGGAGGAGCCTAAACATTCAGTCCTGTCAATCATCATTACGAGTGTATATAAGCAGCAGTCACTGCGTCATCCCAGTGACAATATTCTTCCAGCATCCCTCCTCCTACCCATCTCCTCCTCTATTTCTCTTATTCTCCCTCTGCGCATTACTGTTATAGGGGGGTTTAACTTGGAGCTCGAGCTGAGCCTCGGGTTCGAGCCGACTTCGAGGACAGCAAGCCATTTTTGTTTTACCATTAAGCATTCAGACTGAATGGGCAGGCGAACTTGTGAAATAAGTGTTTTAGGTTTAAATTTTATAAAATTTTATTTAAATCTTTTATTTTATTAAAATTTTATTTTTGGTTAATTTGTGAAGAAAATGAATCACCTGGAGAGACGGAGCAGTGTGTTGAGGATCAGAGGAAAAGAAAATATATTTGCTCTTGTCATAATCCAGAGACACTGAACTGACCAACTCAAACACAGCAGCTCTGAGTCCAGTCTAAGAGAGACACAGATCATGACAATAAGAAATGATCAAACAATTATGAATATATATATATATGTATGTTCTGCGATTTGAATTTGCTTTAAAAGTTAGATACCTGCTCAATCCATCCAGAGCTCACATTGCCAGATATATAATAGAGTTTCCTTTCATTCTTTATGAGAGTGACGTCACAGCTGAACACGGCACACACCGCCACAGAGCAGTTCTGACACACACACACACACACACACACACACACACACACCAGAGAGACGGAGCAATGTGGTCAATGCACAAAGAAGGTGAAACATGATATTTTATAGATTTGTTTTGGTTAGATCAGGAAATGAAACTCAAACACTCACCACCACACGATCCTTTTTAATTACTTCCACAAAATCGGTTACAAACGGCCGCTCATCCCTCTGTTTCACACAGTGTGGGATCTAAAAGCACAAACTCTAGTGTTTGGTTGTTTAATTTGACAAATGGGAATCAATCTACAGTAGATGGGCTTTTTCTAACACATTCATATATACTTACCTGTAGGTTTTTGTCAGTCCAGATGAATTCATCTCCCAGAATCACTGGTACTCTGATGAAAACTTTGAAAGTTAATTCTCTAAAGTCATTTTCAACCTGAAAGAGAGAACATTAAAATACCATTTTTGCAATGAAAAGATATTGAAATTTAGGTTTCTATCTGATAATGTTTAATTAATTTTTATGTTCATGGAAGTGTGTGAATTTCATTCCAGTACCTTTAGGATCTGTTTGACTGGTCTATCAAGATTATTTTTCTGCGCAGTAAAATTAATATGGAGGCTTGAATCTTCATGTCTTATTTAAAATAAAGGGAAAATGTGTCAGACATTTTGGATTTCTTTACTGTGGAACAACCATTAATTCCTCAAGTTGTCTGATGAGATTGATCTGTTTGAACAATATTTCCATTTCCTCATCAACACAATGACATCTGGCTTTTGAGTGAAGTTGCTGACTTGCACTACTTTCACTTCTCATTTCAAATAGTTCAAATATTGAAGGAGCACAACTGTTTTCAACACTGATAATAAAAATAAATGTTTTTTGAACAGCAAATCAGCATATTAGAATGATTTCTGAAGGATCATGTGACACTGAAGACTGGAGTAATGATGCTAAAAAATTCAGCTTTGCATCAAAAGAGAAAAAATTTCATTTTTTTTTTTTTTAAAGAATACAGCTGTGATCTGCACTCAAAAATCTTTAGGCTCTTTATTTCATATTTCTTTACATTATTCACAGGGGAACAAAACAGATATTTCGACTCACAGGCCTTCCTTAGTGTGTTGAATGTTCTAATCCCTCCACCGACTATTTAAACAATTACTTATCAATCTTATCAAAATTGAAGAATTTTACAAATCACTCACTTGATTGTGTTAAACAACAATTATCCTCACACAATACGATCCTAGTAAATGCATCCACTAACAATTTACATGCAACACAAGACACAATACTCATAAAGTTCAAAATACAAAGCATGATTTCATATCTTACAAGATATGAGATGAGAGAGCGCAGTGTAAACGACTCTGTGGAATGTTTTTTTTTTTTTTTTTTTTTAATTAAATTGTAATATTTCACATTATAAAATGGTTAGTTCCTGTCCTTGATTCTGATTGGTCAATAGCTGTGTTTTATTCACGATAAAACACGGCTATGACCGCTTCACCCAACGGTTCTGTGTATCACTACACAACACCCTTAGCAACCACTCTTAGCAATGTAAACTGTATGTTCTTAATCGATATTGTTCATTGAAGCTTACTGTATTATGTGGAAGAGTATTGTGAGAAAAAGATCGAGTGAGCAAGTTTATTACCTGTATTCAGATTTAGCATTTTCCTTCAGGTCAGTCCTATGTTCATAATAAAAAAATCTGTTTAAATGTCCGATGTATTATCTTGTCCTTTTAACAGTTAAGGGGTTTTCCCGTGACTGACAGCGCTAGTCAAAGCGTCTTGTTCCGTGTTCACAACAATTCAGTCTTTTCAATATAAAAGTCTTCGCTACTGACTGACACACTCATAACTCACACTCACACTGACACACGCCATCTAATGGCGTGAAAATGTAACTTCTGTTGCTGTTCACGTTCAGGGACAAATTTTTCCGGTGGAAGGAAGACTTTTAGAAAAAGTTTACTTCATGAAAGTTGCATTGATACATATTTCTGGCTTGAATATTTGTATTGTGTGGTAACCATTTTATAAAAGCAATAAGGTACTTGAGGCTAGTAGTGCTGTATCGTGAATAAGTCACGGCTGAAGGGGTTGCTAACAATGCCCTTCAGCCGTGACTTATTCACGATACAGCACAGCCTCTCGTACCTTATTGCTTACATATTACTGTTTTACTGTATTTTTGATCAAATAAATGCAGCCTTGAGCAGAAGAGACTTCTTTCGAAAACATTACAAAATCTTAATGATTCTTCTAAAGCAAAACGAACTGCAATTTATATATGAATTGCGATTATTTTTGCTTTAGAACCACAGATTTTTACACCGAACATCAAGTGGAAATAATGTTTATTGTCAATTCTTGGTGCTGAAGCAAAACCAGTTGAGAATGACTGTTGAAAAACAAGAGCACTAACCTTATTAAGGCAATGTTAATGGCATATTTGACACCAATGCTTTTCTGTCTGAATAACTGACTGGTTTGAGAGTGTTGGTCATTCCCACTGTAAGTGATGGGGGTTTTGGTTAGTAGTAGCATTTTGTGAGCAACTACTTAACAGCTCATAGTTAAGCGATGTATTTGTACACTGAGTGCACTCAAACATCTCACAGAAAATATGTAATACCTGTTGATCTGAGCGGTGAATGCCACACTTTGATCAAAGGTGCTTTCTTTATCGATGCTGTATGTAATATAAAACACATGCTAGAAGTGGACACAGAGGAAACGATGAGTGCTTGAACAGAAAAACACACAGGACAGTTGAAAAAGTGAGCTCACCTGAGCGTTGCCCTTGAGGATGGGTTTACTGATGTGGCAGGTGGTTTCTCCAGATGAACCTCTTTGCTCACTGTCAAGAGATTCACACTCCACTATGCCCTGCTCATACAGAAAATGATGTGTAAATATTCATTCAATAATAAACCCATAGCAAATTCAATGGCAATAAACATTCCAGTTGCTTAAAAAACTGCCTTTCAGAAAAATGTCTCAGGTTACGTCTGTAAACCTGGTTCCCTGAATAGGGAACGAGACACTGCGTCGATACAGCAGATTAAGTTTTTCCTGATCCGGATTAGCAAAAGGAGGAGGACAGAAGGCCTGCAGTACAATAGGCCCTGGGACATTGGTGGGGACCTTGGGTATATACCCAGGTCTAGGATGAAGGAAAGCCTTAACCATACCAGGTGCAAATTCCAAACATGAGGGAGCAACAGAAAGTGCTTGAAGATCTCCAATTCTTTTGAGAAATGATATTGCCAACAGAAAGATGGTTTTAAGAGTGAGGAATCTCTCAGACACCTCCTCTAAAGGTTCGAAGGGAGCCTCAGCTAACCCTTCCAACACAATAGCCAAGTCCCAGGCCGGAGCTCTTGTACGTACCGAAGGCCTCAGCCTCTGGGTACCATGGAGAAAGCGTATAACTAGGGGGTCTCTTCCCACAGAAGAGCCCCCCAAAGGAGCATGATAAGCGGAAATAGCCGCTATATATACCTTCAAAGTAGAAGGAGATAAACCATCCGAGAATCTTTCTTGGAGAAATTGCAGCACAAGACTGATAGAGGAGTGGAACGGGTCCACCTGACGTTGTCTACACCAAGTAGCAAACAGCTTCCATTTATACGCATAAAGTTTTCTCGTGGAAGGAGCTCTGGAGTGGAGTATGGTCTCCACAACCTCGGTTGGAAGACCGGATTCTATGAACCTAGCCCCCTCAGAGGCCAGGCCCACAGTTTCCATAACTCCGGGCGGGGGTGAATTATCATGCCGCCCGCTTGAGACAGAAGGTCCTGGCTGATGGGGATCTCCATGGGGGAGCCATCTAGGAGAGACACTAGGTCTGTAAACCACACTCGGGTCGACCAGAACGGGGCTATCAGTATGAGACGGACCCCGTCCCGGTGAACCCTCTCCAGAACTCCTGGGAGCAGAGCAATCGGGGGAAATGCGTACAGACGCAGCCTCGGCTGGATGAGTCAGAGAATACCACAGTGGGCAATGAGAAGTTTCTTTCGAAGCAAACAGGTCGACTTCTGCGCGACCGAAATTCTTCCAAATGAGCTCCACCACCTCGGGGTGGAGTCTCCATTCCCCGGGCATCGGCCCCTGCCTCAACAGGATGTCTGCCCCCACATTTTGATGCCCCGGGATATAAGCTGCTCTCAGGGAGCAGGAGGATCCGATGGGCTAACTTGCACAACTAGCGAGACCTCAGACCCCCCTCAGACCCCCCTGGTGGTTGATATAGGAGACCACCGACATGTTGTCCGTGCGGACCAACACATGGTGGCCCCTCAGGTCACCAAGAAGTTTCCATTCTGCCAAAAATTCTACTAAGGGAACCAGTCTCTCAAGACTGGCCTCTGGTGTTTTTTGAGCATTCAACTCGGCGCCCTGAAGCGGCGAACCGGCAGGGAACAACCGGATCAAACGCTTGCCGGCCTTCCTCAGAGGGTCGGTGCGGACCGCTGCGCCCTGAAGCACACGAGGTGGCAGGGTTGGCAGAACAGCCTCCTGAGGGCACCGAAGAGGGACGGGTACCATATAACCTGATACAGGACCCTCTCCGGAGGGGGCTGCCCTCAGAGATCCTGTGCCACTGGCGTCAGGACCTCTTTGAAGCCTTCTTCGCGATAACGACAGTCCTCAGATCTGTCTTACCCTTAGAAGGCTTCGACTGTGTCGCCCGTCCCAGTCCCCAAGCTCTTTGCGGGGGAGCACGGGTGGCGACACCCTGTTTCTGTTGCGCTCTATGCACTGAGGAGCTGCTTGACGACCGAGGCTGCTCCCGCTTAGCAGCCTTGGGGGGTAGAGAGCGGCGGGAGAGGAACTTCTGGAAGGCCGCTGACTGTTTCTTGGCTTCCTGGAACCTCTCGATGACCGAAGTGACAGAGTCGCCGAAGAGGCCCAGGGAAGACAGCGGCGCATCCAAAAGCACACTCTTATCTTTCTCTTTGATGTCAGATAAGTTGAGCCATAAATGCTTCTCCGTGGCCACCAGGGCTGCCATAGATCGGCCGATTGTTTTAGCCGTCTCCTTGGTGGCCCGGAGAGATAAGTCAGTGGCTTTCCTTAGCTCTTGGATCGCTTCAAAGCTAGCCTTCCCGCTCTCATCTATTTCCCCCAGCAGGTCAGCCTGGTAAGCTTGCAATATTGACATCGTATGTAAGCAAGCTGCAGCCTGACCTGCTGCCGAATAAGCTTTGCCCACCAGCGCTGATGTAGTTCTTAGTGGTCTGGTGGGCAGCGTCAGGGATTTGAGGGACGATGCAGACTCAGGCGAGAGATAGCCCGCAAGCGTCTCTTCTACCCGAGGCATCGCCCCATAACCATACTGTTTCAGCCCCACGATATTAGAATAGACCGAAGTCTGGGGGCTGAACACTCTATACTGCACTGGTCTCTGCCAAGACCTCGACACCTCGGTATGGAGGTCGGGAAAGAACGGCAGTCCCCGACGCTGAGGTTGTGACCTAGCGGGCAGAAAGCGCTCATCCAGCTTGCTCTTTTGCCGCGCTTCATGTCTTTCAGCGGGCCATTCAATATGTAATTTTTCCACTGCCCTGGTCACAACCTCTAGCAGCTCCTCATAGGCTGGAGAAGAGGATGGCGAGTCCTCATCTCCAGCCTCGACGCTCACCACATCCACCTCCTCGGAGCTGGATAGATGAAGCACCGGTGTCTCTCTCCGGGGGGAAGAAACCGCAGCGCGTGCTTCCACCACCAGAGGAGAGACACTGGGTCTGACAGGTGAGGGCAGAGATAAGGCTGGGCCCGTCTCTAACCCCTCTGTCAGATCCATCTGTGAACCCCAAGAGTGAAGCCGCCACTCTGCCTCGGCAGTAGCAGGACCCGAACTGCGGGGAACACTGGCCGTGGCACCCTCCTCTTTTTTGTCAAAGAGTGCCCGGCGAGAACGGAGTGTTCTGAGTGTAAGCTTTTCGCAATGCACACAGACAGCTCTCTCGAGAGCTGCCTGGGCATGCTCCACTCCTAAACAAACAACGCACATCTCGTGTGTATCCCCACCCATGATGAAACGAGGGCAGGGATGAACACACTTGAAAAACTGTTGTTTGCTCACCATAACGTGTCTTAAATATATATTTATATATATATGCTTGAGTGTACGAAAAATACTCGTCCTCAGACGAAGAGATATTTTCAGGCTGTATATGTAGCTGACAGACAACCCCAAATAAGACACACGACAACACAGAGCGCTTGCTGAAGACACAGAAGCTGGTGTTATTTGTTCTCAGGTGTGCTTTATAGTTTCCTGGTCCGTGATGTCACCCGCTCTGACGTCCCGTCACCCTATTGGTTCGATTTCACAAGTGCTTCAAGACGTAATCACGCAGAGGTGATCCCAATGCGTATCGACGCAGCGTCAATGTTCCCATGAAAGGGAACTGTACTTGATTCGTGGACAAATTGTGAGTCTCTTTAATACAATCATCCTGGTGTCACCTGTTTAGATGTGAATCTCCTGTAGGAAAGTCCAAAGGGGTATTTGAGGGTGAAGAGAGTGTTGAATGAGTTTTCTCCTCTGTTCTCTACAAACACTGTCACGTTGATCTCCTGCATTATCCCAACCTCTATGTTTGTAGCCCTGGATCACAGAAACCAAAGAGAGATTCTCACAGTATAACAAGGATGAAAGTAATTGCTGCATCTCCATTCTTAAACTATTTGCTGATCTTTAATGTAATACAGAATAACTAATCGTAAATATTTGCTCACCAAGAGAAATTGAAATCCATCCTGAGGTCATCAACACAAATATCATCATGTCCACAGTTTATCTCAAAATCCAGCTGTGGAAGGAGGTGAGATATTTAGATATACAGTACATTCTTAAATCATATATAACTGCATCACTGTATTACACTAGCCCCTGGTTTCTCAGACAAGGCTTAAGCTAGTCCCAGACTAAAATGCATGTTTGACCTGTTTTAACTGAACATGTAAAACATATAAAAAAGAGCCTAGTAAATGAAAATATCCTATGAGTTCTGAGTTAGATAAAAAACAACAATACATTAAAAAAAAAAAAAACGAGAATTCTGTCATCATTTACTCACCCTTGTGTCATTTAAAATTACTTTCTATCTTTCTTTCTTTGGAAGAACACAAACTAACCTTTCAACTTGTCCTATGAAAGTCAATGAGGTCCAAAACAACACTGAACCAGTTTGACTTGCATTGTGTGGACAAGCATAGACATTTTTCATCTACTATCTAAGAAAGAAAGTCATACAATGCAGTAGGCCTAAATGATGACAGAGGTTTCATTTTTAGTTTAGCTTTCCCTTTAATGTTACATCTGAATGATTCAAACATTGGTTTGCCTTCTCTTACATTGTGGTCTGTGGTGTTCTTTATCTCTGGCAGCAGTATTGGCTTTATGTTTTGCAGTCTGGCAATTGGTAGACCCTCAAAAGTGAACATCAACTGATTGGACACTGGGTTCAGATCATCTTCTGAGAAAGCCTGATTGGGCAAGAATAGATAAATGACTATAATTTACAGTAAAATCAGTATTTTCAGTTTGTATTGCCACCTTACTAGAAGGAACAAGATTTAATTAAAGCTCCAAGCAGCGATGAAAGGGCCCTCGCACCCGGGCCCACCGCCACCTGGTGGCCTTAGGAAAACAGTGAACAGTGGGCGATATTCATTTAAGCGGATAGAGGAAAACATATGGCAAAGTCATTTTGATGCACCACACTTTCTGCTGCCAACAAGTGGCGCTTTGACTATAACTGAATTTTGCCATGTAGATGTGTTCAGGTCAGGACTATTATCAAACGTGAAGTTTGGAGCAGATTGGACATTGTGTGCCTGAGTTACAATAACTTCCTGTTTCGTGGTGTTAATCGCATACTTTAGCACTTAGCCAAGTGTTGCATGATTTAACGTGTTTCTAGCATGTTTGGTACTTCGTGGCATATTTAAATGTGTTTCTGAGAGTGAATTACAGCGTAAAGCATGCCGTTTCCTGTTGCCAGAAGGTGGCGCTATGACTAACTGAATATTGGCAAATAGATGTCTTTAGGCCAGGACTCTTATCAAACATGTGAAGTTTGGGGCAGATCGGACATTGTATGCCTGACTTACAACAACTTCCTGTTTCATGGCGAAACATCGAACTTTGTCAGGCCGCCACAGACACGCCCTTCAGTGAAAACTCAAGATCTTCACAATTTAACATCGCAAAGGCCTTAAGATTAGACAGACCAAATATGATGTTGTTCTGGTTAAATCTCAATGAGGAGTTAATCACAGTGTAAAACGTGACATTTCCTGTTGCCGAAACATTGAATTTTGTCAGGCCACCAAGGACACGCCCTTCAGCGAAAACTCTAGATCTTCGCAATTTAACATCGCAAAGGCCTTTAGATTAGACTGATGAAATATGATATTGATCTGATTAAAGCTCTAGGAAGAGAAAATTCAAAATATCTCAATTCCTGTTGGGTTTTAAGATTTTGCACCCAGAGACTTTTTTGTAGGTATTGGGCTGTTACATGTGTCTACCAAATTTCATAGCTGTACGCGAAACGTAGCACAAAGGGCGCTTAATTGAAATTTTGAAGGTGGTGCTATTGAGCCATTTTGCCACACCTTATTCTGAAACCCATATCAGACATAAATTTTCACCACTTCTGATGCGTGTGCAAAGTTTCATGAGTTTGAGCATGTTTAGGCCCTCAAAAATGCAATTCATTTCGGAGAAGAATAATTGACTGAGCAATTACAATAGGGTCCTCACACCATCAGTGCTCAGGCCCTAAATATTCCCATTGAGATTTCATTCTTACAGCCAGAATAACTGACTCAGATAATCAAGAGAGTGAGATAAGAAAAAAGTATTGTCAAAAAGTGGTTCAGACTTACGTCTATAAAGAAACGATGACTTCTGCAAGTTTCTGCATTCAATCCAATGTTCATCACATTACTGAGGAGCCGGTTTTCGGCTGAGAACTTTGCTCGATATTTCTCTCGCTTGGCATCCAGCGTTATGGTGTAATTAATATTTGCAGATAGGTCTAGATGATGAACATAAAACAGTCTTACAGACATATAAAAAACAAATGGAAGACAATTTTTTACATTTCAAAAGTTTTATTTTTTCTTTAAGTGTAGTACTCTGTAAATCAAAGATAGAATATTTATATATTTCTAGCATATTTATATCAATACATTGGCATTCAAAAGTTTGAGAGCGGTAACTTTTCAAGATTTAAATTTTTGAAAGAAGTCAATTATGCTCACAAAGGCTGCATTTATTTGATCAAAAATACAGTAAATATTATTACAATTTAAAATTATTGTTTCATATTTAAATATATTTCATTTATATTTTAAATATAAAATGTAATTTGTTCTTGTCACATTGTCCTTCAGAAATCATTCTAATATGCTGATTTGCTGCTCAAGAAACATTTCCTATTATTATCAATGTTAAAAAAAAAAATGTTTTCATGTGGAATAAAAAAATACCTTACAACACATTTAACTGAATTTACATGAATTCCCTCTCAGAGAAAAAAAAAGAAAAGCTTTTAAAGCTGTAGTCTGTGTTACCAGCAACATCAAACAGTATTTGAAATATAAGGCTATTTTCAGACAGGTTTCCTGAACACTCCCCCTGGCTGCCATTGCTTGGTCCAACAGACCCCCACTCCCAAACTAATGCTATTAGTTCAGCCAATGCTGCTTAGTCGGTTGGTTGTGATTCTCAGAGAAAGGTTTTGATAGCACCACAGTGAGAAAGACAGTAACCTTATTTATAGTCGTCTCTGCAGTTTGATGGCATTGGAGAAACTAGATACACATTGAAAAATGTACACACTTCAACATTAACTACAACATCGAGGAATATTTCTAATTTTGGATAAACCTCTTATGCGGTGTCTGTATGGATGCATGGTGAAACACACTTTCATGGTGTTTTCCACTGACTGGTCTGTTTCACCGGTTGGTATTTTGGTTGGGTTGTAAGTTACTTTGGTTTCCAAGAGCACAATGGGTCTGGACCTGAATGATCCACATATAACACATATGAATGATTATTGCTCAAACTGTGTATTTCTGTATTTTTTATTTCTTTATAACAGAAAACAGACCTGAGAAGCAGAACTGCTCCCTTGGACCCAACAGCAATGTCAGAAAGGTTGTCTCGACTCTGGTCTAGAGAAGACTGACTCAATGAAATCCCAAAGAACCGCAAACCTGGTCGCACAGATGATCCAACAATCCTCTGTTTTATTCAAGAGGGAATGTAACAGATAACAAAAACAATAGAATATTAGAGTCTATGAAGTGAGTCAAGGAAAAGTAATGCAAGAAAGGTGACACTCGAGGTTGAATAAATGATGACAGAATTACATTTTATGTGAACTATCGCTTTAAACTGCCAACAACCCATGTGTTTTTCACCTGTGAGTATTTTGGAATGATAACTCCATCTTTCCCATTGAAGATGTAGATGCTGCCCTGTCCATCCTCCTCTAAAGGAGCTCCAATCAGCACATCCATGAAACCATCACCATCCAGATCTGCTGGACTGGCCAGAGAAGAGCCAAACCGACCCCTCTGACCTGCCATGCCCACCAGTGTATCCAAAAAAATGAAGTTTGACTGTGAAGATATAACAGAGAAAGGAGAAACGGTTAAATAGACACAAATGTAAATTTATTCAATCTTGATGAACTCTTTTTTAAAAATGTTAGTCTTAATTGAATCTCCAAATAATCACTGACCCGACGTGTGAAGATGTAAACAAACACTATGCCCTCCCGGTCAGACTCCATGTATGTTGGTGCCGATACCAAAAGTAGGTCTGTAATGGAGTCACGGTTCAAATCCACCACACACACCTCAGCTCCAAAATATGAGCCAATCTGAGGCTGAGAAGAGAGGAAGAGAAGCAATATAGTTATTTATTTTGAGCTCACGTACTTTCACTCACTTAGACATTAATGTGTGAAGTGCTAATATTTTACACAAATATGAGTGTTACAACCTTATGAGGATCCAGCTGCTTTAAGTCCTTTCCATCAATTCTTGAAACAGTTACTTGTCCCTTATGCTTGTGTCTTGGTGCTCCCATGACTGCATACTTTCCTCTGTACGTTGTTGCTATTGCCAAGGAATAACCTGTGAAGAAAATAGACTTGAAAATATTCAGATGTATTTTGTCTGACTTATTTTGATTTACACAGTTGAAGAAGAGATCTCACCTAAATAACTGTCATGCTCACTTCCAGCTTGAAAGACTTCTGAATTATCATTTGGTTTGTACAGCCGATATCCACCCTTCCACTGGAAAGCTCCCACTGCAGTCATTATCAAATCTGTCTGAATGCAGATAATATTATAAGAATAAATAGAAATATTTAAGAAACAATCTTTCCACATAAGCTTACAAGCATACAAGCATGTGTTTTTCATTGAGGTGGAAGAGTAGTTAAAAATGAGTCAAAACAGCAAACGTCACAGATATCTATAGTTGCAAAAAATGTAAAAAAAATAAAATAATAATAACTCGATTCAATAATGCAAACAGCTAGATTTGGCCTGATGCAAGTGCACTTCCAAGTTACTTTTAGTTTTTTTTTTATTTGCTTTGGTACTATTTTCACAAGTAAGGTGTCTATTTTCAAAACTCTTAGTACAAAACTTCTACACTTCTAACACAGCTAGTCATTCTTTCAAAACCTGATCTCATGCTTTCATTCTAGTTTTACAAGTTTTCATTCTACATAATCATTGTTTCAAAACACAAGATCATTGTGATATGTAAAGAGAACATTTGGTTTAATCACAGAAACCATCTGTCTCCCTTCTTCTGATCAATCTGATTATTCAGTTTCTTTTCCCTTGTACTCTGTGTTCACAGATTTCAAATCTCTCTGTCTCTCTCTCACATGGGGATTTTTCTATGGACATAATGATTTTTATACTGTATAAACTGTATATTCTATCCCCTACCCCTAAACCTACCCATCACAGAAAACTCTCTGCATTTTTACATTTTATGATGTTGTATGATTTATAAGCTGTTTTCCTCATAGGGACCAAAAAAAAAAAAATCTAAAATTACTGGTATTATCTTCCTTGTGGGGACATCACACTTTAAAAATTGTGGTTATCATCTAAGATAAATTGCTTATAATGTAAAAAGAATTCTTTACATTTGGTTATCCATATTGGAAATTGCAAACAAGTTCTATAGAAACTATGCCTATAGAATCAATATCTATAGAAATCTATAGGTGTACCAAATGATCCACTGATTAATCATTAAGTTCAGTTGGATTAAATAATAGACAAATGTATTAAACTGAATGAAAAGAGATGCAAATCAAAAGTTTGATAGTAATAGCATTATGAAAGGCAGTTACTGTGAATGAAACATTTATATAGATAAAACTCTTATTTTGCGTTGTGAAAATGTTACTTTGTGATTTTGTGTATTGTACTAACACAATTGAAAACATGCTGAAATGTTTGAAATAAGTGCACTTTTGATGATCTGTTGTGATATTAGTATTAAGAGTTTTGAAAATTTTCCAATTGCTTGTGAAAATGGCACCAAAGCAATTAAAAAAAACTGTATAGCATTTTGCATAATACTTTTGGTCTCGAAGCAGCTTTACAAAGAATGGCACCTTACAAGATCTAGCAGTTAAAGGGTTAGTTCACCCAAAAATGAAAATTCTGTCATTTATTACTCACCCTCATGTCGTTCTACACCCGTAAGACCTTCGTTCATCTTCGGAACACAAATTAAGATATTTTTGATAAAATCCGATGGCTCAGTGAGGCCTGTATTGACAGCAAGATAATTAACACTTTCAATGCCCAGAAAGTTACTAAAGACATATTTAAAACAGTTCATGTGACTAGAGTGGTTCAACAGTGTTATGAAGCGACGAGAATACTTTTTGTGTGCCAAAAAAACAAAATAACGACTTTATTCAACAATATCTAGTGATGAGCGATTTCAAAACACTGCTTAATGAAGCTTCGAAGCTTTACAAATCTTTTGTTTCGAATCAGTGGTTTGGAGCGTGTATTAAACTGCCAAAGTCACGTGATTTCAGTAAACGAGGCTTCATTTCATCATAAGTGTTTTGAAATTTCAATGGTTCACCATGTGACTTTGGCAGTTTGATACACGCTCCGAACCACTGATTCGAAACAAAAGATTCCCTCTGTATTCCCTACATTATGGGGACCAAATGTGTAGTAAAACCAATAAATTCTGACGTTGTGGGGACATTTTTTTTTGGTCCCCATGAGGAAACAAGCTTATAAATCATACAGAATGATCTTTTTTGAAAATCTAAAATAACAGAAAGTTTTCAGTGATCCATTGGTTTAGGAGTAGGGGATAAAATATACAGTTTGTACAGTATAAAAACCCATTACGTCTATGGAATATCCCCATAAAACATGGAAACCCAACGTGTGTGTGTGTGTGTGACAGAGAGATTTGCAATTTGTGAACATAGAGCAGGACAAAGTACAAGGGAAAGAAAGAAAACAGTCAATGACTGTATAACATCAGATTGACCAGAGATACATGAGAAGAAGAGAGACAGATGGCATCAAATACACCATTTTACATTACAGTATGCTATGTGATACTGTAAACAGATTACCATGGTAGAGACTGCCACATTACTGTAACTCACCCTTATGAAGGTCAACTACAGTATAGATTCAGTCATATGGCACTGCAGTGAGAACATTTACTGTATTGGCAGCAAACTCTCTCCTCACACAAAACCTCATGGCCATTTCATAACTTCATCACACCTTTTGATAACACACTGAATAGATACTATTACAAACATTATGATTATATGCCAATTATGTAATTTAGGCAAAGTAAGTGTATTTTCTAACGTGGCATCTGTAGCCTGTGTAACTGTAATTATTTCAGCAACAAGGGTGATTCGAAACATGTATCTTACATTGTTTGCTATTGAATGAACTGATTGTTAAAAGTACTAAACTGAAAGAAGATCATATTGTTGTGTTTCTGTGATTAAACCAAATGTTCTCATTACATATCACAATGATCTTGTGTTTTGAAACAGTGATTATGTAGAATGAAAATATGTACAACTAGAATGAAAGCATGAGATCAGGTTTTGAAAGAATGACTAGCTGTGTTACAAATGTGATCAGTTTGGAGTTTTGAAAATGTACACCTTACTTGTGAAAATATAATACAAAAAAACTGTAATTGTCTTGCTGGCAATGCAGGCCTCATTGAGCCATCAGATTTTATGAAAAATATCATAATTTGTGTTCTGAAGATGTATGAAGGTCTTACAGGTGTAGAACAACATGAGGGTGAGTAATAAATGACAGAAAGTTTCATTTTTTTTGGTGAACTAACCCTTTAATTTGACCTAATGTGACACTGAATTATTGATAACATTAAGTGAATTGTTGTTAAATTAAATAAAAAACTGAAAATAAATGTCAACTTAAAACTCTAAAATGACTATTATATATTATAATGTAAAAAGCATGGATAGCATGCAAAGGCATGAATTAAATAAAACAGAACAGTAAAGAGAGCAATTCAACGGCTCATAATTCATTAAAGTAAAACTATTTCTAACCCATTTCATCTTTCATTAGTTTGGTGTTAAGTAATTTACATTTGATGTAAATGCTGAACTAAACCCGTCCTGTGCAAACTCCATTCGAGATGAATCTCCAGAGGTCTGGGTTCCTATAGTAAATGAGCAACAACACAGTTAACTATAAATTTAATATTTTAAATCAACACAATGAACAAAGTAACTGTGCTCACATGACAAATGTGATAAATGTAAAACGTAAACATTCTGTCTGTCATTTTTCATTCCCTCTGCAAACATACCTTCAATGGCAATAATGTTCTCTTTGAGTTTTTCTCGAATGCTTTCCAGCGCGTCAAAATCATTTACTTTGAACACATGATTATTGGAGGGTGAAGATGCAATAATTTCCAGCTCCCTTCTTGCACTGTAAGTATTAAAAGCATTGCCAACCTAAGAAAAAAAATCAATGGAAATAACTGTAACACTTCATAAATTTAATGATTTTAATAACTTTTTTTATTTTTAATATGCTTAATTTTTAATAACCTTCTATTTTGATGAATGAAATAAAAGTAAATTCTGTCATCTTTTACTCACACCCATGTCATTCCAAACCTCTATGGCTTTCTTTCTTCCATTAAATGCAAAGGAAGATATTTTGAAGAATGTTTCTGCTGTTTTTGTCCATACAATGACAAAACAACACTGGACATTCTTCAGAAGAATGAAAGTCAGGTTTGGAATGACAGGATGGTGAGTAGATGACTGAAATGACAGTAACAGAATTGAACAGTAATTTTTTTATCACAATACTTTCACAACGGCCATATCAAATCTTGTGTTTGTTTCTTCACCGAAAACTTCAAATCTTTCAAAACCTTTCCAAGATAAATCACATCAAAGGATGCATGTTGATTTTGCCTGAGCATCTAGATCTGAATCAGTATAAATTAAAGCAGTTTTTCCTGGTTTTTGCACAACTAATATAGTTAAGTCTTTGTAAGGACCACCCGTCAGCCCAACGATTCTGACGGCCTGGGCGAAGGTAAAATGCGTGTATGTCTTTTCAGCGCCCCTGTGAAGTTCACTTAATTTTTAGAATTTAGTTTCAATTTTACTTTAGCTGCTCGTTTAATCTGACTCCAATTTCAAATGAGTATTACTCTTAGATTGTGTTTATAATTAGGAATTAATCATTGGTTATGTATTAATTTAGATATTTGATTATTCTGATTACCTTATATTTTCAATTATTCGTTCATTATGGACTTGGTATCGCACAGGAAGTTACATCGGCCGACTATGTACTTCTCTTGATCACAAACACTCCAGTTACTTCTTAGACAGAGGATGCAGGGTAAATATCTACATTTAAGTCGGTTGAGCTCTGCTCACTCATAACAAAAAGCATAGTTTTGTATATTTACGGAAACTGCAACTTAATAAGGCGCCAATAGTCAGAAATCGAAAAGATCTCAAATGATGTGCCCCATGCTCCTTTCATTGAGCCTTCCCATATGATCTATTCTGGACACTGATTTGCGGTAATACCAAACTCGCGATAATCTACTAGAAATAATGATTTAAGTATAAATGCAGAATAAATCAAGAATAACATTTATTTGTCAGGTAAAAATTTATCATGCCAATTATATAGTTAGACAATTAGAAGCCAATTCAGAAATAATAAATACATAACATCAATTGCTCAAAGATGACTCTAAGAGTAAGAAATGCATCACACAGTGGTGTGTGAGTGTCTTCAGACATTCACCCATCCCTGCATGGGGGTTTCTGCCTACAGAAGATCCCACATTACTGCTTTGCTCTTTCCCTTAAATACCCAGACCAGAACAAAAGGATTGTAAATATTTACTACACCGACACCTGGTTTTGGGGGAGAGAAGAAGGTTATCAGATATCTTGGAGAGACACCACCCAAAAGGAGAACAGAATTCTGCTGGTTTTCAATCTTTTTCATAACTCAAGTGACTGCTGTGAAACTGAGACCATTTTACCAATCGCACTGAGACATTTAAAATGATACCTAACATGAAAGTGAGATACACAAGATACATCATACATAGAATATGCATTTTTGGAGAACTTTTAGTGACTTGAATTAAAGGGAAAGGAAGGAAGGGGGGTGGGGGCTGAGTGAGGAGACTTTGGACAAGGCGGTGTCCTATTTCTTTGAGATCTTCTCTCCAGATGAGTTTTATTGCTTTATTGCAGGGTGCCTGTTCTCAGCTTTTGTCTTAGCAGGAAAATCAAGTCTTTTTCTAATCTAAAAGAGGCAAAATATAAGTATGAATCAAATCTTACCCCAATAGCATATCGTATTATATTTTTAGCTTGTGCTTGTTGAACAGCTGCAGTCAAATCAGATAAATCATTTGATTCACCATCCGTGATAACAACCAAAATTTTACTGGCTGATGGTCTTGCACCTCCGTTACTTATGAATAGCTCATTCCTATTGGGGAAAGAAAGAAAGAAAGAAAGAAAGAAAGAAAGAAAGAAAGAAAGATGTTTGCTCAGACACCTATCAGTTGTTTTTTTTTTTGTTTTTTTTTGCATTATCCATCATCTTAGTTAGGATGTGCTCCTCAGCCCTCACCAAATAACAAATTCATCTTCACTCCAGGTTTTTCTGTCAGAAGTAATATTACTTTTAATCTCATAGTTAAAAGAATTCCAATGAAATAGCAGACATGTCTCACACAAGTTGTCTTATAGCTGTTGTGGTGTAGGTGAATTGTCCCTGTTGAGATATCTGATTCACTGCATCTTGCCACCAGGTGGCGTTTTCGACTTGTTGAAACTTGTAATGAATGACACATTGTGTAGAATACTGTGCAATGGCAAACTGTAAGACAGACAGATAGATTTAGTGCCTTATTCTCTGAAAATCTGGAGTTAAAAAACATGCATAAAATAGATTATAATAAATGCATGATTATCATACCTGTGTATCACGGTCTATAAAACTTTCGATCATTTCAATAACAAAAGCCTTGGTCTTATTAAAATCCACATCTTTTACACTTCCAGATCCATCCAGTAAAAAAGCAATATCAGTCTGTGAATTTGGGCATTCTGAAGTTGGAGAAATTAATAATGGCATCATATTTTCATTTAATCTGAATAATCATGTCATACAGTATATACAGTATGAAGAATATTTGCTTTGGTTTGGTAGAATGCCATAAATGTACCTCTCAGAGTCCTTGGCACAGATCTGCTCACAACATTTTCTTTACTGATTTTAAAGCACATGCCATTGTAAGTGGTTACTGCATCACAGTTCTTAGGTATGGTTGGACCACAAACCTGAGAGAAATTAAGATTTTATTTTCAACATGACAAACTCTATGTCACAGGTGTTTGCAGGAATGCAGATGAAGATGATGAATAAAGTTTCAAAACAAAGTTTAATAATAAATACACAAGGCAGGCGAATATGGAAGTTTATTAATGCCAAATGTTTTTGAAATAAGAAAAGCTTGTTGAATTGCACTAATTGAAAAAAAAATATGCATTGCAATAACCATGCTTGCATTTTAATGCATTGTATTTTTAGGGCTTGCATCTTTATGGGCTGAAATTCAACATGGTCATATACTTAAGCTGTGAAAAATGCATCGGCAATCTACTGCTTTTCCTGCAGTTCCCGGATGTGCAGTGTTGAATTTTCGGTTACACTTTATTTTTACAGTGCCGTAGTTACATTGTAATTACTCAAATAAGTACTGAGTACTATTAATTAACTACATGTACCTACTATAGAGTTACAGTTAAGGTTAAGGTTTGGATTAGGGTTAGTTACTTGTAATTATGCATAATTTACTGTTATTACTATAGTAAGTACATGTAGTAACGTGTAACTACGGCACTGTAAAATAAAGTGTTACCGAATTTTCTGTCGAATTTGAACCATTGAATTTGTGGAAGCAAATTTGTAAAGCAAAATAAAATGGACTGAAAATTGCCTGTTGAATATTTTAGGTTGTATTTTTAAACAGACTGAATATGTTGGAAGTGAAATCTGAAAGGTGAATATGAATCTTCAAATTTTTAATAATAAAAATGTGTGTGAAATGTTTTGAATTGAAATATTCACAGCTTAAGTATACGACCATGTTGAATTTCAGCCCATAAAAAATGCAAGCCCTAAAAATATAATGCATTAAAATGCAAGCACAATTAACACAATGCATTTTTTTTTTAAATGAGTGCAATTCAACAAGCTTTTTATTTAAAAAATAATTGGCATTAATAAACTTCCATAGGCGAACAGGCAGGAACAAACACACTTAATGTAATGGTGACCAGACAAAGACTAAATGAACAGCAGGAACTTAAAGGGGTGGTTGATTATGATTTCACTTTTTTAACTGTAGTTAGTGTGTAATGTTGCTGTTTGTGCTTAAACAACATCTGCAAAGTTACGATGCTCAAAGTTCAAAGTTCAAAGCAAAGGGAGATATTTGCTTTTAAAGAATTCTCTATTTAAGGACTACAACAAACGGCTGGTAGGGACTACAAGCTTCTTCCCGGGATGGTGACATCACTAACCATAAAATTTACATAAACCCCGCCCCCGAGAACACGCAACAAAGGGGTGAGGCCATGTTATTGCAATACAGTACGTAACACAAATGCAATAGCATGTCATAAAAGCAAGAAGACAACATAAGTTATAAACGTAATTAAACTAAACTATACCTGTTCTATCTTCATGAAGCATATATTCTCTGGCTCTGTAGGCATCTTACAACAGTTCCCACACGAGCGATTTATAGATTATCATGACAGAATATGCTAATCAATGACTTTAAGATAGTTAACTCCACATCAGCTACATAAATTAAGCAACTAACCATTCAGAAACGTCCTGCATTCTACATGTCACTTCTTCTTGAGTCTCTCCATCATTGTCCGACTCCGGTTTGAACATAAAAGGCTGAACAGTTTCTGACATTTTCTGTGAGTCTTCATGAGGTAATCGGTGCTGCTAACACTATGTGCTAACACAAGCTCTTGAAACCCCGCCCTCTGCTTAGGAGCAGCAGCTCATTTGCATTTAAAGGGACACACACAAAAACACCCTCAAAAAGTGACAAATTTAACATGCTATAAAAAATTATCTGTGGGGTATTTTGAGCTAAAACTTCACATACACACTCTGGGGACATCAGAGACTTATTTTATATCTTGTAAAAATGGCATTATATGACCCTTTTAAATACACAATGGTGATGAGATTAATGACAAACAGCTGTGATGATAGTTAGTGTCCATGGTTACAGATTGGTGGTGGGAAAATCAAACAAAGGAACACAGGAACTGAAGAAATACAAACTAAAAGTTAAATAAACTAAACATAATTGTTACACTCTAATCTGGTCATTAGTGTAAAATTTGGAGGTGCAAATATTCTTCTTAATTATTTTGGACATCTTTTAGATTGACAGCAAATTGTAGGTTCAAATCTAACAATAAGTCAAATTATACAAATATATACATGTACCAAATCTCATATTTTTCTTCCATGTTTCTGCAGTAAAATTGGTAGTATAATATTTTTAGAATATGATAGCATTATTAGGATATCATAACTCAATTTCTCTAAGCATTATTAAAAATGTAGAAAAACAGCACTAAGATTTATATACTCAAAAATAACAAAAATAACTTTTTTTTTTCCTTGATCTTTTGACATGTAGGAGGTCATTGTACTATAAAAACATACTGTGAGTTTCAGAACTCAAAAGTTCCTTGTTAGTCCAAAAACAGCATTTATCGAAACCAATATTTTATTGAAACCTGTTTCGGATTTTGTCACATTATGACGTAATAGTGTGACGAAAGATCGCCTCTGCAGAATCAAATCAACGCCTACTTCTACAACGCGTCTTTGCCCTGCCCACTGGTGCGTTAGTGAGATGAGAAGGAGAGAAGTCAATGAATGCACAATGAATCTCTTATTTATAGTGTTTGCACTGTTAGTTATTATGAAAGCATTCGTGAGAGAGCAGAAATTGAGCTGCAATGATGAGATAACTGCATTCACGCGATCAACAGCCTGTCTGTGGCTACAGTGCTCATCGCTGCAACCTTTCATGCGAAAGGAGCAGATCTACTTTTTCCTATTTATTTAATCTTGACAGCTGTGATAGCAAAAACATAGTAAAAGATTTCGAGAGAGTTCCACATGTAGCTTAATTCTTATTTCATATGCAAAGATGTTAGCCAATCACAGCAGTGGGCGTTTACATTGAATTCTCACAGCAGACACGCCCCTTCAAACGGAGTGTTCAAATCATAGGGTAAAATCATGGTAGAAAATTGACTTTTTTTTTTGATGTAAAAATTATGCTAACATTATAAGTGCATCTCAGGAAATGTTATAAAATAATAATAAAAATATGCAGTTCATGACCCCTTTAAAATATTAAACTTACCACTGCTCTTGAAGACTGAGGATCAATAGACATTGAAAGTCCAAGTGACATGTTGACAGCCTCATCGATGACTGTTGAATAAAAAGTGGATTTTTTTTTTTCTTTTTTTTTTTTTTTAAAGAGATACTATCATGGATAATAAAACTAGTGTCTTATATTACATATTTGAAAGCATCATATAAAAACTAAGTACCATTAATGGGTAGTTGCGTGCAGTTTCCTTCAGTCACAGCACAGCGATATATTTGTCCTCTTTGAGTTTGACTGAGTTGTATTAAAGGATCACTCACAAGTAGACTATGAAAGAAGACAGGAGGAGTATGAGAACATGTTAAAAAAGGAGAAATCTGGTTTGGTGTGACTCCCAAAACAATATTAGGAACCTTAAAAAAGACATAATAGGAGCACTTTAAGAAATGTGCTTAATTGTATTGAATGTGCACTTGTCGTGTATATACTAAAAGTATATTTAAAAAAACTTGCAGATAATATAATATTATGAAATATGATTACAAAATAATCATGGTTATGAAATAATAAAGTATACTTAAAGCAAGTACTTTCATGACTATGTTTTGTTTTTTTAAGGTGTCCTTGTTACAGTGTAATTATATACATTTAAGTACAAAGTCATTTTAATTAACAACATGTACTTTATATATAGAGTTTGGGTTTGGTTTAAGGTTAGTTGTATGAAATCATGCATCATTTACTGTTATTACTGTAAAATAAAGTGTTATGTTATATGTTTCTTGGTAACACTTTACAATAAGGTTCATTAGTTAACTACATTAGTTAACATGAACTAATAATAAAATGCACTTATACAGCATTTATTAATTTTTGTTAATGCTAATAACATTTACTAATACATTATTAAAATTTTGTTAACATTAGTTAATGCACTGTGAACTAACATGAACAAACAATGAACAACTTCATTTTCATTAACTAACGTTAACGAAGATTAGTAAATACAGTAACAAATGTATTGCTCATGGTTAGTTCATGTTAGTTAATACATTAATATATTACAGCACATGTAAAGTACTTAATTATGATTTTAACTTTAACTTTAGTGTGTTTAATGTTACTTCTAAAGTTAATATATTTTAAATGTACTAAACTGCAACTCATATAACAATTCTTTAATGTTATAGCTATTAAGGCTTTTGATTAGTGGCATTAATATCCACGCCGGTCCTGGGTTTAAATATTCTGTAATTCTTAAAGTAATTCTTAAAGTATTTGTTTTTAACAGCATCAGTTTAAATGGTCAACGGTTGAGTGATCTGTGATAACACTGGGTGAGCTCACCTTTCACCTTTCTGTATCACTTTATAGCCAAAGCCACTGTTTGCATTGTTTGTGAAGTACTTCCAGGTCACAGGATCAATGTTGAAGGCCATTACTGACTGACATACTAACAAAAGAAAAGAACATGACAAGTCTTTAAATGCTTTAAATGTAGAAACATATAATGCAATGCAATACAATGATGATCGACAGATGTACAAATAAATGTTCTTGATGAATCATATTTGATCCTCACATTTTAGCATACATGGATAATCAAGTAAGGTTCTTCAGTACAGTAAATGTTCATCTTGAAATAGCACAATATAAAATTCATTATTACACATACTTTCTAAACACTTTCTGAAGATTTCACAGCAAAAAGACATGTGTGCAACAACCTGAAGGTGGAGATTTTTACAAATATTCTAAAACTACAGATCATTTAGATGGCAGAAGGCACGTAGCTGAAAGAGATGTAATGGTTAAAAGATGTGTATATGAGTTCCTAATATTCATATTGTGTTGATATTGAACGAATGGTTTTATGTTTAAGTAGCGTAATGTTATCTAACCTGTCGAATTATGATGGAAATGTAGCTGTAAATGCTGAACAGAATAATAAGTGCTACTATTTACTTTTGTTAAACCAAAAGCAGTGAAATTGTGTTGTGTGTTGTGAACTAAATACTGCCTGTTACCCATGCAGGTCAGGTTTTTGTCCTACACTGGAACTGCGTTCATTTCAGCGAGACGATTTAAGATGGCGAGCCTCCAGCGAGATGAACGTTGATTGTGAGATTTGAGTTTCAAACCAACACCTGTGGAATTGGGTAGGAAAGTTCTAATTGCCTGCTAGTTTGTTCCTAAACGGAACTGAGCTTTGTTTCTGAGTAACTGTTCAAGAGTATTTTTCTTCCGACGGATTTTGCTTTGCTTTGTAACTGTAGAATCGTTTTTCCGCGATTCTAAACATTTTTGGATTCCCTGAACTGAATCTTTTGAATCTAATCTTTTTAATCGGATATTTGAACCGGATCTTTGAATCGAATCTTCCAAACAAACTTTTTGAACTGAACAACTGCGAACTTTGTAAATGTTTATTTGAAAATTGATATTGGCGTAGTATTCTAGGAAATTCATATAGTCTAGAGGGTGCACCGAACAGAATAACTGAACGAACAAACAGAAGGAAATTGTTCACTTACTTTCAATTGAATTTAACGTACGTCGGACAGACCGACGAATAGGAATCTCGCTAGAGAGGCCAATCTGCTTCGAGTGTAACTAAACGAGCCAATGCACATTGGCATGCAATCATATGCATCAGCTGCTCGCCTCGCAGCGCGGGTATTTAATGAGCAGCAGGTGCGTTGCATCTTCAGCTTTTCGCTTCGGAGCCGAACAGGTTAGGCGGCAGCATCAGCGGGGTACAGCGACTGTGGTGACGGGACATACGTCTCAGTTCCCTCCTTCAGGGAACGAGGGTTACCTATGTAACCGAGACGTTCCCATTCAGTCGGTCACGTTTGACGTACGTCGGACAGACCGACGAATAGGAATCCCTACCAAAGCGCCACAGGAGCTGCCCCCTTCCAGCGCTCTGTTGCAAGCCACCTGAACACCCTTGCCTAAGGATGGTGGGACAGGGCTAACACAGAGAGTGTCGATCACTGCTGTTCCCCAAAACCCACTCAGTGAGACTATTGGATAACACTGGGAAAGCGTACCCTTTCGCTGGGTAAGGAACGCTGCGGAAGCCACATCCTTCCCCGAAGGAGTTATGTGGAGAAGTACATATGGACTAACCCCGTAGGGCTGTACTACATATGGAAGAACTGGGGTGACTCCAACCCGATGAGAGGTGGGTTCTCCCAGAGGGAAAGACACAGGCTTCGTTTAGGAGCAACCGTGGAACTAGACATATGGGATCCCTGTAGGGTCACACATATGGTACCCAGCCTAAACCCGGTTCTCAAGGATACAACGGAGTATAGGCCTGGCGCCAGACACTCCGCCACGTCGGCTGCCGAAGGGAGATCGGAGGACTCAACAGGGTCTGCCTTGTAGGGACTCACTGGAGTAATAAGCGCATGTAAGCGCAGCAAGCCGACACTAAGCCGGGGCCTCTCCGTGCCTCTGACCTGAGGTGAGAACACGGGAGGAGACCAGCTCGACACGAAGGCTATAGAATCTAGCGAACGTGTTAGGTGTCGCCCAGCCCGCAGCTCTACAAATGTCTGTCAGCGAAGCGCCACGAGCCAGCGCCCAGGAGGATGCAACACCTCTCGTGGAGTGAGCATGCAACCTGAGTGGGCAGGGCACGCCTTGAGCTTGGTAAGCCAAGGCGATGGCATCCACTATCCAGTGGGCCATCCTCTGCTTGGAGACAGCCTTTCCCTTCTGCTGGCCTCCGTAACAGACAAAGAGCTGGTCTGAGGTCCTGAAGCTTTGAGTTCTGTCTATGTACAGTCGCAAAGCGCGAACTGGACAGAGCAAAGCCAGGGCTGGGTCTGCCTCCTCCGGGGGCAGCGCTTGCAGGCTCATTACCTGGTCCCTGAAGGGAGTGATAGGAACCTTGGGCACATAGTGCCGAAGTGATGGTGTTAAGTACCTCGGGGGGTAAGTCACCTAGAACCTCCGCGTCCCGTCCAGGGACCAGACATGGAGTTTCCAGAGGTCTGGACGCGGGTGCCAAAGAGTGCCCCGTCTCTGAGAAAGAAGGTCCTTCCTCAGAGGGATGCGCCAGGGAGGGGCTGTTGCGAGGAGCGAGAGTTCCGGGAACCAGGTCCGGCGCAACTAGCAGGACCTGCTCCTCGTCCTCCCTGACTTTGCACAAGGTCTGTGCAAGCAGGCTCACTGGGGGAAACGCATATTTGCGAAGGCCCCGGGGCCAGCTGTGTGCCAGTGCATCTGTCCCGAGTGTTCCCTCGGATAGGGAGTAAAACAATTGGCAGTGGGAGGTTTCTGGCGAGGCAAACAGGTCTACCTGAGCCTCTCCGAACTCTCTCCAAATCAGCTGGACCACCTGGGGGTGGAGTCGCCACTCTCCCGGCAGCGCAGCTCGTGAGAGCTTGTCGGCCACACGGTTGAGCACACCGGGGACATGAATGGCGCGAAGCGACCTCAGATGCTTCTGACTCCAAAGGAGGAGATGGCGGGCGAGTTGCGACATGCGATGGGAGCGTAGACCACCTTGACGGTTGATGTACGCAACGGTCGCAGTGTTGTCCATGCGGACCAGCACATGCTTGCCCTGTAACGGCCCTTTCAGGCGGCTCAGGGCAAGGCGTACTGCTAGCAACTCGAGGCAGTTGATGTGCCAATGCAGTTGGGGGCCCATCCACACCCCTGATACTGCATGCCCGTTGTATGTGGCACCCCAGCCGGTGGCAGAGGCATCTGTGAACACCACAGCATGCCGGGACACCTGCTCTAGGGGCACTCCTGCCCGAAGAAACAAGGGATCCGACCACGGGCTGAAGGCTTGGCGGCATTCCGGAGTGATTGCCACCCGGAATGTGCCGCGTTGCCACGCCCATCTCGGGACTCGGCCGTGAAGCCAGTGCTGAAGCGGTCTCATATGAAGCAAACCGAACGGGGTTACTGCCGCTGCGGCTACCATATGCCCCAGGAGCCTCTGAAAGAATTTCAGTGGGACCGCTGTCCTGCCTTTGAACGTATTCAAGCAGTTCAACACCGACTGAGCACGTTCCTCTGTGAGGCATGCTGTCTGTTCGACCGAATCCAACTCCATACAGAGAAAAGAGATCCTCTGCACAGGGGAGAGTTTGCTCTTTCCCCAGTTGACCTGAAGGCCCAACTGGCTGAGGTGACTGAGCACCAGGTCCCTGTGTTCGCACAACTGATCCCAAGACTGAGCTAGAATAAGCCAGTCGTCGAGATAGTCGAACACCCTGTTCTCTCATGGGAACAAGGGTTCCCTACACGATTTTCGTGAAGACACGGGGAGACAGGGCCAGCCCGAAGGGTAGGACCTTGTACTGATATGCTCGACCCTCGAACGCAAAGTGCAGGAACGGCCTGTGTCGAGGGAGAATCGAGACATGAAAATGCGCGTCCTTCAGGTCGATCGCTGCAAACCAATCTTGGGGATGGATGCACTCGAAAATGCGTCTCTGCGTGAGCATTTTGAACGGTAGCTTGTGGAGGCTCCAATTCAAAACTCGCAGGTCCAAGATCAGTCGTAACCCACCACTTTTCTTGGGTACAGTGAAGTAGGGACTGTAGAACCCTGACCTCATATCGGCTGGAGGGACCGGCTCTATCGCATCCTTCGCCAGTAGGACCGCAATCTCCGCACGCAAGACATGGGCATCGTACCACCATCAAGGGTGGTGAGGGAGGAGGACCCACCGGAACGGTTTCGGGCAGTAAAAGGTGCCTTCCACGTACCGGTGAGTTCTTCATGCACCTCCGGGAAGAAAGGAACCGGGGTGGGTGGCTGAGAACCAGCACGCGCCACCCCGAGATCCCAATCGTCCAACCGCGAGGGCTCGGGACACGGTGGAGGGTTCCACACGAGCCCGACCCTGTTGGCGGCCCGGGAAAGCATAGCCATCATCTCCGGATCCGAATCGGGCACTGTCACTGTTCCCGAAGGAGGCAACCGCGCCGACTCGTCATCTCCAGAAAAATCTGGCTCACCCTCCGATGCAGCTATCGACATCCGGTCATCGGGGGGAGCTCCGAAGGATACGGATGGTGTACACCTTTGAGATGGCCCACCGCGCTACCCCGGCAGCTCTACTGGCTGCGGAGTGCAGGAGGAGTGAGGGTTCCTAGGGGGTTGGTTCCCCGAAGGAAGCGCGCTCACTGTAATCCTCAGATCACCAGTGCAGCTACCCGAAGCAACCTTCTGAGGAGGATTGGAACGAGGCAGCGGCACTGGGACTCCGCCCTTTTGCAGGAACTGGAGTCTCGATTGCAACTCTGAGATGGTCATCTTCCCACAATGGGTACATGACTCATCCACGAACGCTGCCTCAGCGTGCTTTAAGCCCAGACACGTGATGCAGCGATCGTGACCATCCCTCTGTGCCAGGTAACGACTGCATCCAGAAACACACAAGTAGAATGTCATCTTTAAAAAGACGCAAGCTCTACTTGTGTAAGCTCTTTCAGGGAAGCACGCAGGGGAACGGCCGCGGCAACACAGACAGGGATTGTGTGCAGCCTGTCGTGTGCTCTCCTCTCTTTGAAGACGCTGCTCTTACCAGCTGTGAGAACAGCTATTCAGTGCTCAAAAGTGCACCGTTACCGGCCGTGAAAACAGCCTTTACAGCTGGGAACAGCTTTGCTCAAATAAAGCAAAAAAGAAAAATAATCAAAAGAAAGAGAGGACTCGACCCCGCTGCTATGCTGTCCGCCCGCACTGAGAAGAAGAGCAGTATGAAGAGCTGGACTCGTCTAGAAGACACTTGCTTGCAGAAACACAGACACATATGTTCGGCTCCGAAGCGAAAAGCTGAAGATGCAACGCACCTGCTGTTCATTAAATACCCGCGCTGCGAGGCGAGCAGCTGATGCATATGATTGCATGCCAATGTGCATTGGCTCGTTTAGTTACACTCGAAGCAGATTGGCCTCTCTAGCGAGATTCCTATTCATCGGTCTGTCCGACGTACGTCGAACGTGACCGACTGAATGGGAACAAGTGCAATATTATTTGACACGTGTGCTACACGTCCTTGAGATCTAGCGTGACAAAACAGTCCTTGGACCTAATTTGTGACACAATTTACTTGAGAGTAAGCATTTTGAATTTTAGCTTCCCTACAGTGCGATTCAATTGCACAGATCTAAAATCGGATGTAGCCCCCCCATCCTTCTACAATGAAGTCCCGGCTGTAAAACCCGGACTCCCTGCTGGGAGGAGGAACACGTTCTATAGCCTCCTTTCGCAGAAGAGCTTTTACTTCTATTTCCATAACCAGAGCCTGCTCGGGGCCCACCACTGTGGGCAGGACTCGGCTGATCGAGGTGGGCGAGACCTGAACTGTGTAGCCTTTTTCTATTGTCTGCAGGATCCAACAGATACATTTGTTAGGTATTTTGGTTTCCACTTTGCCAGAAAATCTACTAAGGATACCAGTCTCTCTCGACTTGTGTATTTTGAACAGCAGGCACAGCGCCCTGAAGCGGCACACCGGTAGGGAACAACTGGCTTGACTGTCCTAGAGCCCCCCTCGGAGGGAGCGAGCAACCCTTGGGTAAAAACTCGCTGGGAACCTCTGTGCCCCGGCAAAATGGCGGGGATGGCAGAACGGCCTGCTGAGGGCACTGAGGGGAGACGGGCACTGTATAGTGAGGTGGAAACTATCTCCCCCTGCAGGGGTCTGCCCTTTGAGGCCTGACACCACAGACGTCAAGGCTTCTTTGCCAAAGCCTACTTAGAGATAATAACTGTCCTCAGATCCGTTTTACCCTTTGAAGGCTTCAGCTGCGAGCTTCACCCCGATCCCCCTAGGGGGAATACGGGTAGCGATGCTCAGCTTGGATTTTAGAAAGGGCACGAAGCACTGGGCACGTGCCCTTACCATAAACATGGATTTTAGAAAAGCATGAAGCACTCGGCACGTGCCCTTACCATAAACATGGATTTTAGAAAGGGCACGAAGCACTCTGTGCAAGCCCTTACCATAAACATGAATTTTAGAAAGGGCACGAAGCACTCGGCGTGTGCCCTTACCATTAGCATGGATTTTAGAAAGGGCACGAAGCACTCGGCGTGGGCCCTTACCATAAACATGGATTTTAGAAAGGGCACAAAGCACTTGGCGCAGATATGGCTTATCACTTGAAACATGTAAGTAGTAACAAGTTTACAAGTCCGCTCGCCAAATGTTAGTCTAGTCCTAGATAAATGTGCGCTATTATTTGGCGCATATCCATGCTTGTGTGGAGAGCGTGCTTACTGCATGACATGAAGGCGCCGGTGCAATCACTAGCATTTAACTTAAAATACTCATTTTGGTCATACAGACAAGAGTAATGCGAACTGTAAAGGGTCCACTTTTATTTCTGTAAACTCACAATAACAGCAAAACGTTGTGCTTTTGTAAAATAATGAAAACAATCGGGATGCGATATCAGCCGTCTCGGTCTCAGTGAACTTGAGCACATAACAAACATGAACATGAAACTCAGCATATACTTGCCTCACAGACACGAGAAATATATCTATAGAAAGCTTGAAATGTCTACTTTTAAACGAACCAATTCAAATGGAAAATAAATATTCTCAGATTATGTAATCCATATGAAACATGCATATAGGGGCCCCTGACCACCTTAATCCGCCCCTGTGTACAACATGATTATTGCAATGCATTTTTCACAGCTTTAAATTTGAACAAATTTAGACTATAAAGAGAATGTAAAGCTAATTTTACCTGGTGAGATCATGTAACTAGATAAAATCTTACTGCTACTCACTGCTTTCAGTTGCACAAAAAGGAACAAAAAGGCTTAAGACTTGCAACACAAGAAGGTTTATAGGGAGTGGAAATAGACAGATATTGAGGTAGTGACGGTGTGTACAAAATAACAAATAAGTAATAGAAGACAGAGAAGAAAATAAATAAATATCTTACCACAGAAGATGCATAATCTGATACAGAAGTTGTGGTCCATTATAACGTGTCAAATGTACATGTAGAGAATGCATGAGATGAGACAGTCAAGGCAATAAATGAAAGTGAAGAGTCTTAGACAGACAGACTCGAGACTAGTGTGGAATTTTCTCACTCAAACAAACCACTGACTGCCGCTGCTTCTGACTGCTCTTAGAGGAAAAAGCTGCCCATAAGCAGGGAGGGATTATGACTTGCAAAGGTCCTGGGCCAATTATCTCCAAGAGCCCTCTCTCCCACAACACAACCCCCTGCCCCCCACCCCCCCTTTTTTCTGTTCTTTCCCTTGAAGGCAGGTTGGGCAATATTTTTTATAAACACTTTTTGTTATTCCTGTTGAAACTCTTTTTACATCCTGATAGCAATCAATTATAGAAGTGGTCTAAATATTAACAAATATACATACATCTTCTGTGGAAGTCTCAGGACCAAAAAATGTTCATCCAATCATCCAATTAAGTGTAAGGAGACGGGGTGGTGGAGGGATGCTGTAAAACTGTCGGGGAATATGGGTGAGTCGACTGGATCTATATATATGCTTTCACTCATGCTGATTAGGTAGATATGTTGATTACTGATTGCTAACGGCTGGCTGAAATGACGTGATGATTAGTCAGATTATTTGAACGTTGCTCTTCCCGAATTTTGTTAATAAAACATTTAGGGACCCGATATCACATTGAGTCACACGCCCCGGGTTTGCACGGATCTCACGGACACAAATTCGCCAGTTCTGATTCTTAGTCAGAGGGTGCAGAGTTTACTAATGCATTTGAGTCAAACCGCTCCATGCTTGTTCATACAAAAACACAGTTTTCTTAGTCACGATACTGCAACTTGCTAAGTCAGTGATAGACAGAAATCAAAAGGTCCCACATGATGTGCAACATACTCCTTTCATTGAACCTTTAGTTTGAAATATCCTGACGCAGATTTTTGCGGAAATATCAGACTCCACTTAATCTACTGGTCATAATGATTTCAGAAGAATCCAGAGTAAATCAAATATAACATTTTATTTTTCAGTTAAAAATGTATCATTACCGATTAGACAATTAGACAATGATAAGCCAATTCAGAAATAATAAATACATAACATCAATTGCTCAGAGAGTAAGAAATACATGCACACAGTGGTGTGTGAGTGTTTTTAAGACACTGACACATCACTGCGTGGGGGTCTCCGGCTACAGAAGGTCCCCCATGGCTGCTCTGCACTTTCCCTTAAATACCCAGACCAGAACAAAAGGATTGTTAATATTTATTACACCAATAATTTACTGTTTTTGGGGTAGAGGAGAAGGTTATCAAGGTATCTTGAAGAGACACCACCCAAAAGGACAGGGCTCTACAGTCCGACCATTTCAGTAGCATTTACGACTAAAAATAACTGCGTGCGACTGTGAAAAAATATTTAGGCGCACCGGTGCGAGTGACCCCATCGATTCTCATGAACAGATCTACAATACAATCAGAATAAAAAGCACAACTCCCAAAATGCATCTACACTGAACAACAGTTATGTTTCATACTGCAATTGGCTGCTTTTCATTCCTTCATTCAAAGACTTTGCTTCAGTTAGCAGAGCAAGTGCAAAAGACGTGCGCGAAGGACTACACTTCAAAGATTGTATAAAGGTGAAACGGGTCTGACGCACTTACCAGACCGTCTCATGCTGCAGATGTTTCAGCCAAATTAACTGGAAATACTACATTTAGATTATCATAAGCAAGGTTGGAAATTAACGGGGGCTTGGGGCAAAAATGCCTCCAAAAAACCCCCCAAAAAAACACACCATTATGAATGCCCGTGCGCATACTTTCACTTTTGAAGTAGCGGCAATTGCTTGAATGGTGGGTGGTTTCGTTATTATTCTTAGTGAAAAACACAACAACAAAACAGTACAACGACAAACTCGCTTAAATATGCGCGTTTACATTTCGCTTTGCAATCAATTCTTCATCCATCGTCTTATCATTCAGAAAAGTGAGGCGAAATGGGTGAAGTGAGGTGAAATCTGACTCCTGCTGCTGATCTGTGCTGCGACTCTCGTTCGGCTCACTGAATTGAGCAGACGCGTTCAGTTTTTACTGTAGTGTCTATTCTCTAACTGAACTAAATGATTGTTATTACTATAAAAAAAAAAATTCAAAACGACGTTGGGGGCGGTGCCGCGGTCATGGTGGGCAAGTGATATAACCGGTGCAGCTGCTGAACACCAGTAACACCGTCTATCGCAGCTGTTTCTCCGAGTATTGGCATGATTGCAAATGTGCTACTTACTGATCTTATTGAAGTCCAATAAACAAGTTGATTTAACATGAGTTAACGTGACTTGATTTAACAAGTCACTTAACATTTTAGCCACAATGCTGTCTGTTTTAGCTCTATTTCGTGAAAATAGTTTCAAACAAAGCCACACAAGAACTGTCACACGTCTCCAAGCAATGGTGATTTTGAATTAATCTGCGTTTTGAACGGCTGAATGAATGACTCGCACATTAAGATTTACCGCCACCTACTGGCAGTTTTATTTTCATATTTACACTTTATAGACTGTTTTTACGTAAAGGAACACTCCACTTTTTTTGAAAATAGGCTCATTTTCCAACTCCCCTAGAGTTAAACAGTTGAGTTTTACTGTTTTCGAATCCATTCAGCTGATCTCCGGGTCTGGCGGTACCACTTTTAGCATAGCTTAGCATAGTTCATTGAATCTGATTAGACCGTTAGCATCTCGCTCAAAAATGACCAAAGAGTTTCGGTATTTTTCCTATTTAATACTTGACTCTTCTGTAGTTACATCGTGTACTAAGACCGACGGAAAATGAAAAGTTGCGATTTTCTAGGCCGATATGGTTAGGAACTATACTCTCATTCCAGCGTAATAATCAAGGAACTTTGCTGCCGTACCATGGGTGCTGCAGGCACAATGATATTACGCAGCGCCTGTGACCCCCTGCTTGCACAGGGAGCGTGCCTTGCAACCATGGAGACATTTGTGAGAGACGCTCCAAGCGGGACGCGAACCCCGGCCCGTCCGCATGGGAAGTGGGCGCTCTATCAAGGAAGCTAAAGACTGCAGTCTCTAGCATCAGTCGCTAGAGCGCCTCTTGAGATCAGGGCAGTGAGGTTTACAAGCACAACTCTTACCAGCCTACGTCCGTTACACTATCAACGCCGAAATGAATATGCAGCAGTCAGGTGGTACAAGTCAGAGCTCTGTAAGTTGTTTGTTTATTATTTTTGTAATGTTTTGTGCTTTGAGACATGAGGTAATTTAACGCTGATCGGCTACTGATTGCTATCGGCCAATAATCGCTTTGGGAAGTTTGATCGGCAGTCTCTATAAAGGCCGATCTCATAAACCGATCTCATGCTGACAACGCATAAAGATGCACGCCTGCCGTGAGAGGTATGGCATGACATGCAGCGGCACAGTCTCAATCTCTGTCCGGCGTGGGTAAAATAATTATAATGCTAAAGGTGAAGTAAAATTCATATTTCTTTATTAAATAACTCACAAAGTAATTGGAAAGTAATTTGAAAAGTAATTTGTAACTTCACAAACAGTGTGACTGGATCTGTGCGCATGCTCTCTCTCTCTTTCCCTCTCAAAATGCGCAAATGGCATCACATCACATCGCGTCTGCACTATAAGCGAGCTACACGCTGCAGCATTGACACAGGAATTGTCACGTGCACCCTCTATGCGCACTTTTGCCAAGCTCGCACTGAGGCAAGCTCCGCAGCAGACTTCTACCCGATAGTCAAAGTGCCTTTATGTCACAAAAGTGTGGAAAAAAAATGGCAGGTTTTAGGGCACAGTTCTCAAACATACGGCCCGCCGGCCGAATACGGCCCACAAAGGTGTCCAATCCGGCCCCGGGTGACGATTTGAACAATAATAAAAAACAGTTAAGCATGGTCCACTGGCCATAAATCTGAACGGTTATTAGTTTTATTTTGGCCAATATCTATTCTGAACTTGCAAACAAACTGCTTTGCAATCATTTCCCAAACTGTCATTTGTGTGGAAATATTATGAAGTCTGTAAACAGGACGTTAACACAGCCACATGCTGAATACAGACGAAAAGAGAAGAACACAGACGTGCCAGCAGAGCAAATACTGTACCAGGCCAAGCTCACTGTTTGTGAAATATAGGAAGAAAAATATAATTATTTAACTGGGGTTTATATTTTTTAATGTAACTTAGAAGGGAACTGTTTTCAGAAAAGTTTCGATCTCCGTATAAGTAGCCTATTTTATAAGCGCATCGCTGCTTTGTGTACAGCGGTAATCAAGGAAACGCTATATCGCTGCTGTTCCACAAGCGCCACCTACAGTTAGAGAGTGAATTTGCATTTTCATTCAGTCTGCTATTTTTGTTTTGTGCAGGTGTCTTATGTAGCATAATTTCACGAAGCTATAAAGTCAGACCATGCTGTTTTTTTCTGTAAATCTTGAAATTATAGAATCTAATTTAAATAAAAAACAACTGCTCATGCTCAAAATGCAGTGGTGCCTGTATACCAAATGGCTACTATTTTTTGTTTAAGGCCAGTTTGGCCTGTTATAGAACAAATAAACAACAACAACAAACAAACAAACAAATAAATAAATAAATAAATGAGAAAAAAAAAAGGCAACCGGTATCAAATTTGCTCCAAAAAAATTGGAATTGGCCATAAAAAAAAAAAATCAATAATAAAAAATATTAAATAAAACATTATTTTAAAAATCTAATAAAGTCTTTTCGCAGTAAAAACAAATGCAGTTTTCAAAGAGCAGTGTGTTTTTTCTTGCAAATTAATGTGTAGTTTGTATGTTAATATTATTGTAACTGTCAGCTCACTAAAGTTTTTTTTTTTTTTTTTTTTTTTAAATTCAGCCCGCACTTGGTTAAATTTTTTCCCATCCGGCCCTCAACCTAAAATGAGTTTGACACCCCTGTCTTAGGGTTTAATTTGGAATAGAGCCTTAATCCATTTTTATGCACTTCCCTCGCTAACTTCCCTCTGTTTTCTGGACTGGAATCGATGTCGTTGTTTATGTTGGATGAGTGCCCATTACCAGCGGAAGCTGAACAGTAGGTTTAACTAAACGCCCTAAGCCAGGAATGCAAAACATCCGGCATGCCAGTGGCAAAATGACCATCTAGAGCACCAGGAGTTTTCTTGGTGAGCCGCTGTACAACGTGGGATGACTTGTTGCTACATAAAATATATAAAGAAGGAATCATAGTAAATTTATGTAGCTTATCCTTCCGTCAGCCCAGGCATGAATGACCTGCTGGACCCACTTTAGTCAAAATCTATTTAGCGTGGTCATGCTCAGTGCAGTGGTCTAACAGCATTTCATCACCTTGGAATTAGGTTCTATCTGACATTTTTGTCAAAATTGAGCTATTTACATATCCTTATTCTGTGACAACTTATTTACATTATGTGGTGTTTTTTATTTATTTATTTTTTTTTATTTTGTGTGTACATTTTGGGACTTTTTATTTAAAAAACAAAAAGATTCTATTTACAAAGTTGAATGAAATGCAAAAACTTTGAAGCTCACAAAACCGCTCAGAATGCAGATAGAACCTTATAATTCCAAGGTGCCGATTTGTCAATGGCAAAAGATAGCCAATCAAATCAATGGAGACAGGGTTTACTGTTCACAGAAATGAACTTTTAGTTATCCAATCATATATGTTGAGGCAAAGTCACATGAGTTTTTTTGTTGCGCAAATGTGTTTCCATCATAGTTTATGCGCATGTCAATTGAGCACATACGTTTTTTATGAGCATTTTTAGAATTTATGCGCATCTTGGTGTTTCCAGACACCGTTTTTTATGCGATAACCCAAAATGCGCATAAAAATATGCGGATGGAAACAGCTATTGAATGCTTTTTCTCTGTCGAGTCACCAATTAAATCGTCCAATCAATACACATTATATAAGAACTTTGAGGACAGATCTTCCCGAATAGACCCATTAAAACCCTGATAGGACTGAGGCTTGTGAGTGCGGAGTTTATATGTTATTTTATATGTTGTTTATTTGTTTATTTGGATCCCCATTAGCCACTACCTAGATAGTGGCTACTTTTCCTGGGGTCCCAGCAAGTAAAAATACAAAAATACATTAATCATCAACAATAAAATCAAGTCAATAAAACATACAAACACCAAAATACCTTCCAAAATATCAAAATTAACAATTTACTATATATTGAGTCATTAGATATTCCTTTAAAGATTTTTTAAAACGCATTTCACTTGTTAAAAAAATATGTAATATCCGATGGAAAATCATTCCATATTTTCATTCCTCTATACATTACAGTCCGTTGCTTTGCATTGGTTTTTGAAACAGGAGGTAAAAAACATCCCTTTTGCCTGGTGTTTAACTTATGACTAGTACTGCTATACAAGAATTGACAGTACAGGACATTAGAAACTCTAGACACAGAAATATTTTGTATAAAACAAAGCAGGGAAATAATCGTCCTATCCTTCACCAGTGGCCAACCTAATGTTTTGTGCATTCTTTTTATATTAGCCCTTCTATTACAGTTTAAACTGAGTCGTGCAGCTCTATTCTAGACTAATTGTAATTTTTCCAAATCTTTACTTGAGGCACTTGACCACACCACTGGACAATAATCTAAATAAGTAAGAACCATTGTTTGCACAATTTAAGAAATGCAATGTCTTTTAATAACTGACAGACCTCTTCCCATAACTGTTACCATATTTTCTATCTGTTTTGACCACTTCAGCCTACTGTCCAATACAACTCCAAGAAGTCTTATTTCCTCTACCTGTTCAATAGGCACGCTCTTTACAGACAGATTTAACTGTGGTTTGAATTTAACTTTAAAATTTGATCCAAATACAATGCTTTTAGTTTTTGTCAAATTTAGAACCAACTTGTTATTCCGTACCCACTTTATAACCAATTGTAATTCCTCATCCAAAGTAGTAGACAACTTCTCAATTGATGTTGCTGGTAAATATAATGTTGTATCATCTGCATACATGACTGTCTTTGCACACTTTAAAACAAGAGGAAGATCATTGGTAAAAATAGAAAATAATAATGGCCCCAACTTCCTTAAGGCACACCACATTGCAACTTTTCCACATCTGAATAACTTCCATTATAAAATACACATTGTCCCCTATTAGACAGATATGTATGAGGAGTAAATTTATAACATTTTAATTTGTCCAGGAATAATTTATGATCCAATACATCAAAAGCTGAGCTAAAATCTAACAATATTGCTCCTACTAAGTTATTGTCATCAATCTGTGATAAGCAATCATTCGTCATTTGTGTTAATGCTGTTCCAGTTGAATGTCCCTCTCGAAAGCATGCTGAAAATCAGAGAGTAAATTGTTCTCCTTAAAGAAGAATTTAATCTGCTCACAAACTATCTGTCACAGTCACCAGCACTAGCACTCCATTTCCCAGCATCCCTCCTGTTCCTCACCTGCGCACATTCGTTTGTCACCATGGACACTAATCATCTTCACAGCTGCATGTCATCAGTTAATTCCCCTTTGTGTATAATAGTTCCTGCTTCAGTTCTGTTCTTTGTCCGTTCACCGTCTTATTATGTTGTGTTGTTCCCTGCCTGCCTGCCTTTTGGATTAAACTTGGATTTTTGATATTACCCTGTTCTTCTTCATCTTCCTTCGAGAACACAGCGTGACACTATCGTTTCCAATACTTTGCTAAGGACTGGTAGCAAACTTATTGGTCGACTATTAGCACCATTAAAACCCAGTGCTGCATTTTTCTGTAGAGGAATAACCTTTGCATCTTTCCAAGCTAAAGGAAAAATTCCTTTTTCAATACTAATATTAAAGATGTGGCAAACAGGTTTCGCTAAACAGCTGGCTGCTAATTTCACAAGGCGACCATCCAAATTATCCATCCCCGCTGGTTTATCTATGTTTATAGTTAACAATTTTTGTTCCACTTGTTTTATATTTACCTTGTTTAATTCAAAACATAGGGATGGCTTATCACTTATAATTTTTTCAATCAAACTTTCATTTAATGGAATATTAACAGACAACTGTCACGTCTAGTTTTGGTTTTGTTCATATTTTGAATTGCCAAGCCATGTAGCAAAGTCATGCCACGTCTTTGTTTTGTACTTTGTACATGAAACATGAACAAAACCAAAACTAGACGTGACAACAACATTTCTTCTCTTAATTTATCAACTTTATTTATAAAAAAAATCATTAAAATAATTTACAATTTCATATGATTTAGTTAAAAATTAATCACCTATATCAATAAAAGAAGGAGTTTTACTTGATTTCCTACCTATATTATTTCATTGAGTGTGCTCCACAATTTTTTACCATCATATTTACATTCACTTATTTTGAATGTAATAATCTTTCAACGCATCATCAGGATGATCTTCCTTATAAACATCAATCCAACATACTTTATTTACATCCGTACAAAATGATTCTTCACAGAATCTCTTATATGATCTTTTATAAATTACTTTTGGTTTCCCTTTAGGGACCTTTGCTTTCCTAGTAATAGCTATTATGTTATGATCACTACATCCAATAGGAACAGACACACCCTTAAAGCACATTTCCACAGCATAAAAATGTGGTCTATACACGTAGATGATTCCCACCAGAACTATTTATATTGTCTCTTGTTGGTTGGTTAATAACTTGTCTTAAATTACATGCATTAATCACATTCACAACTTTACTCTTTAGTAGACAATCCTGAGACATCCAGTTATTATTTAAATCACCCATCAAATAAATTTCATTTCAGGAACAGAATTTCATTTCACTTAAATAACAGCTTTTTGCACATGGTGGTCTATAACAGCAATCAACAAATAATGATTTAACAAATGGTAGCTGTACCTGTAGCCACAAAGCCTCTACATCTACAGGCATTAAATCTTGTCTTATCTTTACTGGAATATGACTTTGAATATATATGGCAATCCCTCCACCATACCTATTCCTATCCTAAATATTGTAACCATCATCTGTAAATGTCTGATCAAGATGTGTTTCTGTTACTGCTAAAACATGAATATTATTTGTAATCAATACATCTGTTATTTCAGCAAGTTTATTCCTAAGGCTACAAATATTAATATGAGCTAATTTGAATCCTTTCCTAGGTAACTTAAAGCTGCAGTCCGGCATTTTTCCTCTTTGTCGCCATCTCTGTTTGAAACCTATGGAAGCCCGTTTCCGCCACTAAAAAAAAAAAAAAAAAAAAAAAAAAAAATTTTGCGACTTTTTATCTCAGAATTCTGACTTTTTATCTCGCAATTGCGAGTTTATATCTCACAACTGCGAGTTATAAAGTCAGAATTCTAAGATATAAACTCGCAATTGCGTGATATAAAGTCAGAATTCTGAGATATAAACTCGCAATTGCGAGTTATAAAGTCAGAATTCTGAGATATAAACTCGCAATTGCGTGATATAAAGTCAGAATTCTGAGATATAAACTCGCAATTGCGTGATATAAAGTCAGAATTGCGAGATATAAAGTCGCAATTGCGAGATATAAAGTCGCAATTGCGTGATATAAAGTCAGAATTCTGAGATATAAACTCGCAATTGCGTGATATAAAGTCAGAATTGCGTGATATAAAGTCAGAATTGCGAGATATAAAGTCGCAATTGCGTGATATAAAGTCAGAATTCTGAGATATAAACTCGCAATTGCGTGATATAAAGTCAGAATTGCGTGATATAAAGTCAGAATTCTGAGATATAAACTCGCAATTGCGTGATATAAAGTCAGAATTGCGTGATATAAAGTCAGAATTCTGAGATATAAACTCGCAATTGCGAGAAAAAAAGTCAGAATTGCGAGAAAAAAGTCAGAATTGCGAGTTTTTATCTCAGAATTCTGACTTTTTTCACGCAGTGCGAGTTTATATCTCAGAATTCTGACTTTTTTCCCTCACAATTGTGTGAAACTTTATTTCTCACAGTTCTTACTTTGCTTGCGTTTCCTTTCATTGCGACTGACCATCAGGATTGCTGCTTCGTTATTATTCTACATAAAATGGAAGACATCATAAAGGATTATTTTTAGCGCGGATTTACCAATAAAGAAATTTTCATTTTACTGGAGGAGACACATAAAGATTAGTCTCCGGACATATGCATTATGCAGGAATATGCATATAGCATGTTCCCTCGGTAACCTTGTACATGAGTACAGCGTTTCCAGGAGAAAAAACAGCTTTTACTGCCATCTAGTGGGCTTAATACTAAAACACCAATACCTATCATGCTTCATCAACTTTGTAACTTTGCAACTCAAGTCTGGTGGCTCCATAAAAAGGGGCATTCAAGGGTAGAATCATGCAATTCTGCAAATTACAGTGGAAGTATTTGGTGAATAAAAGTTGTTTTTAACAGAATGGATATACTAATGAATTTGACACAATAATAACAATATAATAGTAATAATAATAAGAATCAGCTGTGGCGGAGGCGCAATAAAACAGACGAAGCTGAAGTGGCACATTTTATACACCAACAGCTTCAGACATCAGGACAGCAGCACGGCTATCGTTGGATGCACCAGAAATGTTGGATGTCCGGAATTGTTACAGACAGAGACACTGTCCGTCAGTTAATTGCGAGAAAAAAAGTCAGAATTCTGAGATATAAACTCGCAATTGCGAGAAAAAAAGTCAGAATTCTGAGATATAAACTCGCAATTGCGAGAAAAAAAGTCAGAATTGCGAGAAAAAAAGTCAGAATTCTGAGATAAAAACTCGCAATTGCGAGAAAAAAAGTCAGAATTCTGAGATATAAACTCGCAATTGCGAGAAAAAAAGTCAGAATTGCGAGAAAAAAAGTCAGAATTCTGAGATATAAACTCGCAATTGCGAGAAAAAAAGTCAGAATTGCGAGAAAAAAAGTCAGAATTCTGAGATAAAAACTCGCAATTGCGAGAAAAAAAGTCAGAATTCTGAGATATAAACTCGCAATTGCGAGAAAAAAAGTCAGAATTGCGAGAAAAAAAGTCAGAATTCTGAGATAAAAACTCGCAATTGCGAGAAAAAGTCAGAATTGCGAGAAAAAAAGTCAGAATTCTGAGATAAAAACTCGCAATTCTGACTTTTTTTCTCGCAATTGCGAGTTTATATCTCAGAATTCTGACTTTATATCACGCAGTTGCGACTTTATATCTCGCAATTCTGACTTTATATCACGCAATTGTGAGTTTATATCTCAGAATTCTGACTTTATATCACGCAATTGCGAGTTTATATCTCGCAATTCTGAGATGTAAACTCGCAATTGCGAGATAAAAAGTCAGAATTCTGAGATAAAAAGTCGCAATTACTTTTTTTTTACTATTTTTTTATTTTTTTTTTTTTTTAGTGGCGGAAACGGGCTTCCATAGAAACCTGTGATTGCAGTCATATGCGGAATTGTTATCGTTACGTGCGTTGTGCATCGGCACGACTCCTCAGCGGATGAATCTAATGTTTGCTGTCAATCACTACACCGGTGTGGATACTGTACTTCAGAATCACAGATTCTTCGTCTTGAAAGTATGTCCAATATAAGAATTTTCACTGGAAAATATCATCTGAACAAGTAAGTAACATTTCTGCTACTTTTGTTCTGACCAACTGAGGAAAAAAGCATTAGGCCTACAATAAATCGTGCTGCCAATGATGATTAAATCTAACGATCGCTTAGCTCGGATCACGCCAAACCGTGCAAATTATTATTACTGTTATACTTTGTTCTCAAATTGTTAACAATATCAGCATTGCGTGACTATGTGTATTTTGTGCAGCCTATTAGTGTTACCTGTAGATTTCAATTTCTGTAGCCACTCCACAGTCTGAAGTCTTTTGCTTTTTGACTACGAGTTGTCACTTATGATTGTCATTTGGACCTTTCTGGATTACAATCCGCCATCAAAATGATAAGTTTAATTATTTCAGCTGCTGTGAGAACAAGCTATAAATGATCCGCTACAAGCAGCATCCTCACATGATAAAGCCGACTAGCCTGGACTCCTTCCTTTCTGTTTACAGACGTGACGAACTGCTGCATGCTCGAATTTCCCACGGAAATCCACCAGTATCGATTTATTATAAAACATTATTACAAGTTTACCGTTGTGAATCGAGCTAAGATAAGGAGATAGTTTTGAACACTGGCTGGATATGTACTTGCTCAAAAATTGATTTTGGATAATTTTTAACCAAAAAAAGTTACGGACTGCAGCTTTAAGTAATGCTGACATAATTTATAATAATTCATAATTTCATCCAATTTCCTCAAACTCACTGAAGAAAAAAAGCCTACTTTGATTTCTCATTGCTTCCATTTTTTGCATTTGATGGTGGATGTGTGATTAATTTATCATAATGAAGATAGGCTATCTCTCCCCTTTCTCTAGCAGCTCTCAATTCTGGCTAAAGCTCCTTCCTCTTTAGACGCACAGACTCTGGAAAATCTTCATTCAAGTATATATTTGTGCCTTTGAGGTATTTAGCCCTGAGTCTACCACTCAGTAACCACTCACACCTGAGTCAGGGAGATGCTGTCTTCACTGCTGTTATTCGCGTTCCTTGGCATGATGCAGTAACAGCTAGGCCTATGTGTACTGCGTCTTTTCTGCACACATCCACCCCTGGATTTGATCGAAAACAACGCGGCCTTCCCACAAATATGTGACGTCCCTCCTCTCCGAAATCAGATACAAGGCGACACGGCCTCCTGTATAGATGTTCGGCGGTCCTCTGCTCCTTGGCCAGCGGGAAAGCAATGCGGCCTCCCTGTAGATATCTGACGATCTTTCTCCCGGAGCTGGATACCTGACGCGGCCTCCGTTCAGATATCCCGCAATCCTTCACCCCGATGCAGTCAGAGACGCTACGTCCCACAATCCTCTCTCTGGAGCCAGCCAGAAAGCAACCCGGCCTTCCCTCAGATACCCGATTCCCTCCAATCTTCCGTCTTTAGTCAGCTGGAACACGTCGCAACCTCCCCGCAAACGCCCGGCGACACTTCGTCACAGAGTTGGATCCATTCAGCTCTCCTCGCCTGATTCTGAACGTCTTCACAGGCTTGATTTGTAATAAGTCTTTTCCTATTTTGTGTATCTTGTTGCAATAATAAAACTGTTGCAATAGTAGACGAATGATGAGTAGAAACGCAAGATAAAACGCAAGATGTGGTGATCACACGCAATCACACGCTCGTCATGTCTAAGACGACTGTTCATGTCCTCAGCATGTTATATGTTTGGTAACTTTTTATGTTTGGTAAGTTTATATGTTTGGGGTGGGGGTGGAAACCCGTTTATTAGTAGATACAGGAGCATAAGTGTCGGAACGAACAATCAGCAGTTTTGTTAGAGGCAACTGGTGGGGGGAGGATTTAGTAGAGTAGCCTTGTTGTATTACAGTTTGGGAAATGCTTCTTTGTTTTCAACTCTCGATTTAGCAAGTGTTGTTTAATTAAAGCATTAAAGCATTTTGTTTTTTACCAAAACCACACATGTAAACCCGTAACAAGGTAGGTTGAGGTTGATCCGAAAGATTGAGGCTGAGGTTGATCCAAAAGATAAACCCAAAACTGCTTTTAATACACAACAGGACCTTTTTGAGTTTAATGTTCTAGGTTATGGCCTGTGTAACTCCCCTTCTATTTTCCAAAGGTTGACGGATTTGGCTTTGGCTGATCTTGTCAAAGTGTGTTTTTAAGACTCATATCATGTCTCATATCAGCCCCAGTTTTACAGAAATGCAGTGGACAACTAGTTGTCTGTCATGTCATAGAGTGCAAGAGAGCCACTTTGCGCTACACAAACCTGTGTCTACCATTTGTTACAGGTTTTCATGTGTGGTTTTGGTAACTTACAGCGACAGAGGTAGGAGCTGTGCCATCTGCAGGTTTTAGATCACTGTTTTAGCTGCTCCCGTCATTTTTGTGTTCTACACGTGACTCTCTGGTAATGCTCCACTCTCCATCCAGATATAAAAGCTGATGTCAGTAGACAAGCGAGATGCGTACCCGTTTACACCTGGTGTTTTAATCCCTCTGTTTTGTCCACTTTCAACCACTTCTGTCCTGATTTCTTTGAGGGGAGGGTCTATATCTTTTGATATAATGGACAAAATAAGCTTGCACAGTTTACATAATGCACCCAGAGGCAATGGAAAAACATACAGATACCATCAGCTTTCATTTTTGCTCTGAGTGCATGTTAGAAATCAGGAATGGTGAGAGATCATGCTTGGTATGTTTTTGTGTTCAAACCAAACTTGGGTCTTCAGGTAACAAAGTTTAAATCCTGCCTTGCTAGCGATCTGGAGAAAAGTTGGAAGTTACAGAGGGAGGATAATGAGTTACGGCAATTGTTTCAGTTGCTAACCGGTTCTCTAGAGAAGTGTGGAGTGTAGGAGGCCATCCAGAGTTATGGAAATTTGCAGTAGTGTACCCTATGCCATAAATATCACAGTGGTCTGCAGATGACACACTAGGATGAAACTGGTTACACTCTCAGATTGTAACAGTTGCATGACTAGGCACTTCCGCCCCTTTTTACTAAAGTTGATATCCTGTTGAAATTCCTCTGAAGTAGTTTGCAACCATCTAGAGCAGCACAAAGTTTACTGAGCTCCCATTATCATCTACATGGCCATTCACACGCATTTTTGCATGTTCTTCACATCTTTGAATCACAAAATTTGTCTTAAGGAACTGTTTTGTTTTTTTCCCAGTACAGATTTCCAAAGTTGTAAGAGATTTATTTATTCTGTCACCAAGTAAACTGTAACAATAGTTTAGAGTTTCCTTTCATTCTTCATGAGAGTGACGTCACAGCTGAACACGGCACACACCACAGCAGAGCAGTTCTGACACACACACACACACACACACACATCTAATGCGGTCAATGCATGAAGAAGATGAAACATGAATGAAACATGATATTTTATGGATGTGTTTTAGTTAGATCAGGGAAACGAAATTCAAACACTCACCACCACACAATCCTTTTTAATTACTTCCACAAAAGAGAATGACATTATAATACCATTTTGCCATGATAAGACATTGATATAGAGTATAAGACATTAAAATCCAGTTTTGGATTAGATAAGGCTTATTTAATTTATTTTTATGTTCATAGAGGTGTGTGATTTTCATTCCAGTACCTTTAGGATCTGTTTCACTGGTTTAGCAAGATAATTTCTTTATGTTGTAAAATTAATGTGGAGGCTTGAATCTTCATGTCTTATTTAAATAAATGGAAAATATGTCAGTAATTCAAATCTTGTGTACACACACACAAACACACACACACACAAAACAGTCGTGGATCATCTAGATAATGATACTATATTACAAGTGTCAGCTATTAAATGACATAGATGTTATCTTTATGAAAGCTTTTTATTCAACACAGACTTTTAACATAATTGGTGTGTGTGTGTAACAAAAATGAATAAAATGAGCAAATGTTCATTTTACATCCCTCAATTTGTATTTCTCTTCCAAGACTTAGGCCAGGGGTGTCCAATCCTGCTCCTGGAGGGCCACCATCCTGCAGAGTTCAGCAACAACCCTAACTAAACACACCTGAACCAGCTAATCAAGGTCTAGGCATACTAGGAACTAGGACCGAGGACCGAGGACCGAGTTTGGACACTCCTGAACCTAGGCATACTGTTTTTTTTTTGTGGTTTTTTTTTTTTTTTTTTTATATAAGTATAAATACAACTAAAAATTTACTTGGGGTAGGCTGTAACATGCTTCATTGATGTTACAACTAACCCAGAGTCTTGTGAGCTAGTTCATGGCTACCTTACAGCTAACAGCCAAAATATTGGCACTAACAACTCATTTGAAAAATATCAATACAGACACACAATTAACATAACTTAACTTTGATGAGTTTAACCTCAAAGCAGGAATTGCCATTACAAAAAGATCACGAGAGATGGTGCACACCTGCAAAAGTTCATTTCAATAACACTGTGAGAGGTTTCAGTTAGTAAATAAGGTCTGCATTAGCTACATGAATTAACAATGAGCAATATAAAGCATTTATTAATCTTTCTTAATGTTAAGTTAGTTAGTTATTAAAATATAAAAGTTCATTGCTTGTTTGTTAGTTCACAGTACATTAACTAATGTTAACAAATGCAAGCTTTAATTTTAAAAATGTATTAAATGTTGAAATTACCTAAAATTAATAACTTAGAAGTATTGTTTATTGTTAGTTCATGTTAACTAATTAATGTTAATGAATGAAAGGTGTTGCTAGTAAAGTTTTAACTTCATCCTTCTAATCTTTAATTAATCATGTGTTACATCAATCAAGACCACGTACATTATTTTAGCATAGCACTGACTGTATTTGTTCTGTGTAAACATTTTCATCCAGGAACAGATCATTTGCTTATATGTGCTGTAATATTTCCTAGGGTACAGATACACAGAGACCTTCTGTATAGCAAAAGTTTTGCATGCTAATATGTATATTCATATAATACAATGGAAAATAGTTGGAGTGTACATTCAAATTCTAGATTTGTTTAGATATCATTAGCGGACAGAGGACAGAAGTGTGTTTGTACACAAAAACATCTGTGAACATACTGCAAGGTATGCAAGGGTTTTTTCAGAAATTATTTGACTTCGTTTGGTACATATGAATTATCAGTGTTTGTAACTTTTTCACAATTTATTGCTGTGCATATTTTATATAATAATTAATGTTTGTATATTTCTATATTTATTTCCTCCTCTGCTCCTCTCCAGTTTTAGACCAAGCCAACTGAATCTGCTTTCATTACAATGGAGTATCTGAAGTATCTGATGCTGATATTTCTCATCAGTAAGTGTTTCTCAGTTTTTGTCAGTATTTAAAGCAAGACTGTTTTAAATGAGTTTGTCAATTTCATGGCATTTTTAGAGTAGAAATGAATGCAAAGAATTTAGTATTCCCTACAATAAAACAGCAGGTGTTTAAAAAAGCATTAGGTTACAAAAATGTGTTAATTCAGAGGGCAACTAACTAAGCACAAAGAAAATAACAATTATAGGAATTATTTAAAAAAAAAAAAAATTAAATGATCTCAGATGATATATTTTAATACATGACAGCCTAAAGTTTCTAAACAAATACACTTGAAGAAATGATTTTTAGAAGTAAACTATTATGGCAGTATGTTTTACAAGAAAATACTATTTCAGTCTTCCTAGTTTAAACTTTCACGTTTAACTTACGTTTTCATGTTGTGTTACTTGTTGTTTCCTTGTAATTGTTTGTGAAATTGGCTAGAAATGTCGGAGTTGAAATTTTTTTTTTTTTTTTTTTTTTTTTAACCAATTGCCTAATAGGTCATCTGGTTGTACAGTTCTTCAGTTGTATTCTAAGCATTATTGATGTTGACTCGGCTGATAATATATGTATATTTCTAGTTGTATTACGGATAACTAACAATGTAAACATCAATAATCAATTTATTAATAATGGCAGCATTATTACCAGTGATAAAGGCTATCCAACAATTAGAAATAGTTGAAATAGTTATAATGCACAGCATTGAAGTATTTTGCATCGGTATGGTGAGCATTTTTTTCTCCCACTGAATAAATGTCATGCAATTCTAAGGAAACAATACAGGGCTATTTATATATACAGGGTTATATTATAAAACAGGACTTCAATGGAATTAGAAGGCAAGACTTTTCAATCCTTTCAAGACTTTTTAAGGTCATGCAGACATTTCCCTACCCATGTTGTCCCTTTGCTTTAGCCCCCCTAAATTTCCACCCAGCCCCCCTGAAAAATTGTGATTAACTCCGTAATATGTACACTAATTGTTCAAGGGCCTCGCTCTCCTTTAAAACCATGGCAGGCTTCGGCTCATCCCTGTATTTTAGTCTGCATTGTTAGGGTCCGAGCACCGATGGTGTGAGGACCCTATTGTAATGCATTGTAATTGCTTGGTCAATTATTCTTCTTCTCCGAAATGAATCACATTTTTGAGGGCCTAAACATGCTCAAAAACTCATGAAACTTTGCACATGCATCAGAAGTGGTGAAAATTTACGTCTAATATGGGTTGCAGAATTAGGTGTGGCAAAATGGCTCGATAGCGCCACCTACAAAGTTTCAATTAAGCACCCTTCGCGCTACGTTTCACGGACAAGTATGAAATTCAGTACATACATGTAACAGCCCAGTACCTACAAAAAAGTCCTGGGTGCAAAATCTGAAAACCCAACAGGAAGTGAGATATTTTTAATTTTCTCTGCAAAAGTTTTGCAGTTTTTGTCATTTCCAGACTTTGTACTTTAACGAACTCCTCCTAGAGCTTTAATCAGATCAACATCATATTTGGTCAGTCTAATCTAAAGGCCTTTGCGACGTTAAATTGTGAAGATATTGAGTTTTTGCTGAAGGGCGTGACCGTGGCGGCCTGACAAATTTCAATGTTTCGCCATGAAACAGGAAGTTGTTGTAACTCGGGCATACAGAGTTTTGGCCTGAAGACATCTACACGCAAATATTCAGTTACAGTCATAGCACCACATGCGGGCAACAGGAAATGACATGTGATTTATTCCTCATAGAGAGTTAACCAGATCAACATCATATTTGGTCTGTCTAATCTTAAGGCCTTAGTGATGTTAAATTGAAAAGATCTTGAGTTTTCGCTGAAGGGCATAACCGTGGCAGCCTGACAAAGTCTGATGTTTCGCCATGAAAGAGGAAGCTGTTGTAACTCAGGCATACAGTGTCCAATCTGCCCTAAACTTCACATGTGTCATAAGAGTCCTGGCCTAAAGACATCTATATGCCAATATTCAGTTAGTCATAGCGCCACCTGCTGGCAACAGGAAATGGCCTGCTTTGCACTGTAATTCACTCCCAGAAACACATTTAAACATGCCATGAAGTACCAAACATGTTAGAAACACATTAAATCATGCAACACTTGGCTAAGTGCTAAAGTATGCGATTAACGCCACGAAACAGGAAGTTGAACTCAGTCCGATCTGCTCCAACTTCACATGTCTGATAATAGTCCTGGCATGAAGACATCTACATGGCAATATTCAGTTATAGTCAAAGCGCCACCTATTGGCAGCAGGAAGTGTGGCATGTCGAAATGACTTTGCCGTATTTCTCCTGTATTTACTCGCTTACATGCATGTCACCCACTATTCACTGTTTTCCGAAGGCCACCAGGTGGCGGTGGCCCCGGGTACGAGGGCCCTTTCATCGCTGCTTGCAGCTTTAATTCAATGTGTTCTTCGATCCGTAGCAGTGCAGCGCCAGCATTAAAAGCAGAGGACAACGTGTGTGCATTTATTGTTAAAATTGTTATGATATCTGCATCTGTGTAGTTCTTTGTCATACATGCAGTTTACATAATATGATGAGGGAGCAATTCAAGACAGTTTCCTATCCACTGTAAAATGTTTATTTATTTATTTATTTAATTAATGAAATTCCTTTCATCTAAATGGCATGAGACTTTGTGATTTTCCTACTCTTGCTGTACTTCATACTTAAGTGCAATAAAATTGCTAAAATTTGTTATATTATTCATTTTATAATTAATCAAAAGCAAAAAAAAGCGAAAAGAAATAAAAAAGGGAGATGAAATGGCAAATGAGCTAATGAGTGGTCCTCTGCAGCCATCTACTGGTTATAGTGGTAATTTCATGTCATTTTCATCAGCCGTGGCTCATCTGTATGGGCAAAATATTTATCCAAGCATAGACCTCCTTATACACTGAATTAATAATAAATTATAAATGTGTTCAGCATTCTGCAGCAAATATTTTTTAGATTTTCTAGACAAATCGTAAAGTGAGCAGGATATATTAAAATGAAGTGCATGGATTCAGCAAGCATGTATTCATGATATTAAGTGGGGCAGCCAGTCTCAGAGCCCTCCCCAGATCTACAGCGCCCCACAAATTTCCAATGTAAATCTGTGGTGAAAAATGGAACTGCAGCGTGCTCTCATAGAGAGCCGTTGGGGCAGATTTGAAGTGAAAGTGAAATAAATGCAATATTTGACTAATAGACAAATGTTTCAGAGACATTTTCATTCAATACTTTATGTACTGCTTACAGCATCTGTTTTTACAAGAATAAAGTTCAACATAAGCATATATTATTTAAATACCAATGTAGTGGGGTCTACGTTTTTTATCAGTTTTTTTGATAAACATGACACAATACAACCCTCCACAGATACAAATACTTTAACTGTTATAAAAATACAGATTTTTGAGCATTAGTGGAACTGAAGGTGTGAGAATAAACACGAAACACACATGATCGTTGTCATGCGGTGAATCCGGCCAATCGTGGAACAACTGTGTCATCATCAGAGTTCGTGCAGCTCCTCTTGAGAAACTGCGCTGGCTGACTCAGCCGGCTGCTCTCGAATCGCTCTTGCGGTACTTTGATGCCATATGTCACAGTCACATGGCGTCGGCGCTGTCTCAAGTCAGACAAAATTTCTAACCGGCATGCACTGCTTCAAGTCAGCCGCCGTTCGGTCTGTGCAGCGCTGCATGAAGTCAAACAAGTCTTTAGTTTGTTTACCTTCAGTCACGTCTCCTTTGTTCTCAGTTTCCCGCCCTTGTTTGTTACCATGGTTACTCATCAGTTCCCTTGTTTGCTACACCTGTGGTGATCCAATCATCTTTGTTTGCACTTAGTATATATTTGCCTGTGTTTCTGTTCCCTTTGTCGATTCTCGTTTACGTTTAGTTTGAGTATGGTTATGGTAAATTTTCTGTTAATAAAGTCTTCTTGCATTTATCCTCTTATGCATCTAGCCGTCTACCTACACCACACATTTGCTAAAACGTATGTGACACTGATTTAATTCATAAAGTGAAGTCTATGTCGTGTTTTACTTTTACATTTTTATTCAATTTCTTACTTGAATGCTACTGTTAAATACACCTACTGTAGCTGAAATTTAAGCACTGTTTATTTCATTTGCATCTTTGTTCTTATTTTTAATAACAAAGATAAAATAATGAAATAAAATAAAGTGAAATAAGATTTTGGCCCACCTCTACTTTGGCCAAAATGGTCTATCATTCTTTTTTTCTTTTATATTTTGTTACCTTGTATCGCTAAATTTTTAAGATAGGGGAATTAGTTTGGCTATATTACTCAGTGACTTGCAAAATAGTCTTAAAAACTAACACAAAAAGGAATCATGAAAAAATCGTGGATCGTGATCCTGCCTGAAAAAAAATTGATATGATATTTTTGCCATATCCCCCACCCCTAGTTTGAATCTCTCCTTTTACTTTTTAGGTGACACAAGAAAAGCTGTAAAAGGTAATATGTTTAAACTATATATATATATCTCAAATTTGGTGAATTATTTACAGTTCTCACTATTCCCTTCAGCACAGCGCTGTGGGGTTTCCTCACTGAGCACTGGCATTGTGGGAGGTGATGATGCACCTGCAGGGAACTGGACTTGGCAGGTCAGTCTACACTTTTTTGACTATCACATCTGTGGAGGATCCCTCATCAGCCACGAATGGGTGCTCACTGCGGCTCATTGCGTTTCCTTCTCGTAAGAACACAAAATAGATGTATAAATCAAATAATATCCGATTTAATGTGAATGTGCAGTTGTTATTCTCAAAGCAAACACACTGAGAGTCTTTGCTTCCACATTCAGACCCTCAGCCAGTTACTGGACTGTTTATCTGGGCAGACAGAGCCAAAACCTTTCAGTCTCTTACCCAAACGAGGTCAGTCGAGGAGTCCAATCCATTATTCCACATCCGGAATATGACCCTTCACAGTTGACCAATGACATCGCCTTGCTGAGATTGAGTGAGCCAGTGAACTTTACCAGCTACATCAGCCCAATCTGCCTGGCTGCTAATGACAGTGTCTTTCACACTGGCACCACCTGCTGGTCCACTGGATGGGGAGAAACCAGCTTTGAAGGTAATGATGATGAGTAGTTGTATTGGTAAAGTGTGGCACTTATTTTCTTTATACTTTTAATTAGGACCCAAATGCTGTAACCTGACATTATACCTTAATGGAAAGCGTAGAATGTTTCTTATCGTAGTCAAAAACAAGAGATTAAAGAGATGCAAGATTTAGAAGTGCTGTACTAAAATCAAAGTCCAGATTGTCCATTATCCATTTTTCTTTACTATGTTATTGCTATGTTATTGTAAATCATAAAATAATCCATATTTTCATCAGATTGTTTCAAAATCCTGTTTTCTTGATATGACAATTAGGCGCTGAGCCCAATTCTGGAACTCTGCAGGAACTGCAGATAAATGTGGTGGGCAATAAGGAGTGTGACTGCAGGTTTCAAGACGTCCCATTTTGGGACATGTCAATCACTCCGACAATGATCTGTGCTGGAGGAGAATCAGGCAAAGGAACATGTTTTGTAAGTTACAACAGTTCCCACAACACTGTTGAATTCTTGATTGTGATTGAGTGACATATATTCCAAGGGGTTTTCTTTAACATGTACGGCTATGAAGCAGTTCCAGCATGACCATATTGTACCTTAATATCACTTAATATTGTACTTTAATATATTAAATAACATGTACATGTATTATCATCATATACGTTTTCTTCAGACAACATCTGTTCCATATTTTAATATTATGAATTCAAGATCCTCTCTTTCATTTTTAGGGAGGTTCTGGTGGTCCATTACAGTGTAAGCAGGGTTCTGTATGGATCTTAGCTGGTGTCACTAATTTGGGTATTTCTTGCTTCACTGGAATTACAGCTGACAGTCATGCTAGAGTATCTCAATTCCAAAACTGGATCTTAATGAATGTTAATGGATCAGACATTGGATTTGTGACTTTTAAATCTGATGGTGAAGATAAGGACAGCAGATTCCTGTGCTATGAAGACGAGACAGGTAAGAGTAAAATGTCTCTGGTTACGCATGTAACCATGGTTCCCTGAGAACAGGGAACGAGAAGCTGCGTCCAAAGCACTAGGGAATGACTTCACGTGAACCGGTGTCTGAAACACTTATCCAATCTCGGCAATATCATATTGCTGGCGACAGCTCATGACATCATAACAATGTGACCCCCACGTATATAAGGGGCGCCCAAATAACGTCATCCGCTTATCGTCTGAAGGGACTGTAAGCAGTCGGGCCCTGAGGCATGGCTACAATACGCAGCTGACCTATCTTCTAGCTAAACTAGTAGCCTAGTCTGCCAACAACCTGTCTGTTTCCTCAGAAACAGAGTCTCTAGACACAGAAGTCTCTTGAAGAGACATCCAGAAAGAGTGACTGCAGAAAGGGCAGTAAACCAACTTAAACCGGACCTTAGAGACGGGCATCCTGGAGAGCAGGACTCTGCTCTCCAGGATGTTACTCTGCTCGATCCTAGGATCTACAAAGCACCTATGTTTCAAGGCACTAAGTAGGCCGTGCACTCTAAAAAGGAACCCTTGCGAGGGGAATGCTCACAGCCTAAGGGCTGATCTAACTGGAAGGCTTTGAGGGAAGCCTTCAACCTCTGACCAGACTTAGGAAGCTAAGTACTCAAACCCATCTTCAGAGTGAGGAGAGTACCAGCTCGACCTATTAGGTTGACCAGGCTATAGGCTAGAAAACGAAGGTGAACAAGGTTAGCCAAGCCAACAACACGTAGTAGTGTGCGGTCTCAGGGAGGCCAGAGCGGCCAACCACCTGACCTTAACAAGACCTTGCTGACCGATACCCAGCTGCTGGGGATTCGCATCAGGGAGGCCAACAGTGGCCAACTACCTGGTATTGAGTCTTGACTGGCAGAGAAGTAACCATACTGTGGGGAATTCGCCTTCAGAGGGGCCTACTAAGGCCAAACATCTCGATGGCAAATGTTCACTGGCTGAATGTAGTCACTGCTAGCTGCCATGCACCCACTTGTTAGGGGCTGGCTCTCAGGGAGGCCTGCTAAGGCCAGCTACCTGATAGCAATTCTAGCTAGCTGTCTAAAGCCTGCAACCATGGGCTCGCCCACAGGGAGGCCTGCTAATTCTCAGAGCGGCCTGCTAAGGCCAACAAACTGAAAAACAAGCAATAGCTGGTTGCCAGATACCCACGCTGCTGGGGACTCGCCTTCAGAGAGGCCTGCTAAGGCCTGCAATCTGAAGCAAACTCATGCACCTCTACCAGCAAACCCGATACTGCTGGGGACTAGCCTCCAGGGCGGCCTGTTAAGGCCAGCTGCCTGGTAGCCAGTTCTAGCTGGCTAAATACAGCACCCACAATGTTGGGGCTCGCCTTCCGAGAGGCTTGTTAAGGCCAACTAACTGATAGCGAGTCTAGCTAGCAGTACCCAACCAAAGGGGGACTAGCTCACAGGGAGGCCTGCTAAGGCCATAACCTACTTATCTACTACTTAACTACTTATCCAGAAGCAAGTCATTGCTAGCTGCTAAGAACCCCAAACCATAGCGGCTTTGCCCATAGGGAGGCCCGTCAAGGCCTGCTACCTGACAGCAAACTTCTGCTAGCTGTCACATACCCAAAGTGCTGGGGACTCGCTCACAGGGAGGCCTGCTAAGGCCTACTACCTTATAGCAAGTTTAGTAGCAGAGATAGTTTTACTATTCAAACAACGCCTGGGACCTATCGCATCGCCAATGAGCAGTGTACGCAGTAAAAGCACTTTTTACCCTTTAAGCAAGGGGAGTACAAACATACACCAGCATGCCCTGGAGGAGGTCCATCTGGGCCTACTACTCCAGATGAACATGGGCATCAGCTGGTGGCAATGCTGAGCTACAAGGGAGCGTACTAATTGACCAGCCCACGGTGAAGGTCAAATACCGCTCGACCTGAGCAACAATGGTGCAGGGCAGATAAAAACAGAGCTATAAGCGAAGCACTCAGATAACACCTTGTTTTACAAGGGAGTACTATCCACCTGACCCTGAGAAAGCTACAGGGTGGAGGTCAACAACAAAGACTCTATCATGACAGAAATGATGTCTGTACTCAGACCCAAGGGAATAGGGGCCTTTCATAGAAAAGCCACCCACACTCAACCCAACGCTTGAAAGCTAGTTCAGCGGGCTTAAGAGGAGCCTAGCGAGGGCCTAATGGTAGCTCAGCTTCTGAAATGCGGGCCGCAGCACAAAGCATTTACTATTCACAAATAGAAAAGGGGGAACCTGTCTATTCTGCCTCTACACCAACCTGCATAATGCCCCAATGCAGAAGGGGGCGGGCCTTGGCCATACGACTTTCTATTGAGAGGAGGCCAGTACTAGGGATGCAAAAGAGGACTTACACTCACCTAATGAGGGGTCAGAGGTAGGAATGCTTAGCAGACTGCCTTAACTATCTCTAGCACTTAGCCTAGGCCAGCTGTCAGCATAGATCTACCTGGCGCTCCTCAGAGCAGCGACCATCAGAATCATTATCATTATCGGCCCAGCCACAGGTCTGATGTAAGAAGCGCCTGGGGTTAAAGAAGAACGAAGCCTTCTGGTCCCGTTTTTTTTTTTTTTTTTTGGAAATGGGTTCTTCCATGCCCCCTCAACCTCAGTATGCAGGTCAGGAAGAAATGGAAGGCTCACTTGAGCTGTAGGATTATGGCCAGAGAGAAACCGATCGTCATTCTTTTTCACCGCACACGGTTTCTATCCTAACGCGCTGCCATGGCAACTGTAATCCGCCAGCAGCGCATTCCATAATCTCCAACAGCTCAGCGTACGCGGGGCAGTGTGACTGAGAGGATTCAGTAAACTCACTCTCTCTATCCTCCTCAGTCATCTCCTGCTTGGCTGGAAGTGCACTCGCCGCTGGACCTGAGGATGCAGATGACAATGCATCCTCTCACGAGCCGCCGAACAGCGTGAGCGGTCACAACCCTCTCAAACTGTTCGGCGAGCTCCATCTGAGAGCCCCGTGATCTGAGTCTCCGCTCTGCCTCAGCACGAGCGGGACCCGAACCACCAAGGCCAGATGCTGAAACGGATCCACACACTTAGTAAACCTCTCTGTGCATTTCATTTTGCCAGATAGTGCTTCACACATGACAGTCCCTGAAGATGATGAGAGGATGACATGTATACGTGCGGGTTGCATTGTTATGATGTCATGGGCTGTTGCCGGTCAATATGATATTGCCAAGATTGGATAAGTGTTTCAGACACCGGTTCACATGGAGGCATTCCCCTAGTGCTTTGGATGCAGCGTGAGTTCCCTTTCGAAAGGAAACATGGTTCTGTACGTAAGTGAATATAATTGCTAGCACGAAATAACAATGAACAATAATTTTACAGCATTTATGAAACATGGGTAGTGTTTATTTCTACATATACTAATATATTTATTATTTAAACATGATATTTAGGAGCAGGTAAACTTAAAAATCAGACATATTAAACAGGTGCACTTAAAAAATATTTATTTACTTCTTAGTATCTCATTTTATCAGCCAAGTATTTTTTGCAAGCACATTGTTTCCTGGCAGACTGATTAAACTTGTGCACCTCAACCTCTGAAAAATGTGTAGTAGCCAGTTAACAGACTGAAAGTGCCAATTCCAGCCAGTTCATGCCATGTAACAAAATGTGACATTACATTTCCTACATTATAATCATGAAAAACTGTTGGAGATTATTGTAGTTTTTTCCGCAATATTTTGTAGTTTCAGGCCTTTTCTACCCATTTGGAAATCAAGACATAGAGAATCCCTCTGAAGATGATGGAAGCTCTCCAATAGTATTCTTGGAAAAACGCTTTGTGTATTTTGGACGTGTTTATCAACAGACTTATGTAAGAACATTGTCTTTATAAATTCTGTGCATGTATGAGTGTACGTACAGTGCAATTATAAGATAGTCAGACTTCAATCCATACTCCATAATGACAAAACAAAAATCATTTAAAACCGTAAAGAAATGTAATCAACATGTAATTTGTGTAAAAGCTGAATAAATGGGAATATTATTGTTGTTATGATTGTATTATTATATATTATTACCTTTTGAGGAATCATTTAAGCTCAACCATTTTTAATGTTATATAGTTTTAATGTTATTTCATTTTTTGTAATTATTAAAAACTGCATTTAAAATTGGATTTTATACATGTACCAAACACAGTTGTAAAAATTTTAAACCTCATATAATAAAGTGAATGTAAAATAAAACAGATCATGCACTGTACATTTGTTGAAAGAGAACAAACTTGGCTTTTTAAGAGTTTCAGTCCCTGCTTTATACTGCCAAATCTCTTTATAATGTTGTTTATCTCTGCTTCAGGTTAATAACAATGGGCATTTGACATTTGATGAGCCTCTTTCAGAGCCGGTACCCAATTATTTACTGTCGCAAGTCAACAGAGACATCATTGCTCCACTTTGGACAAACGTGGACAACACTGTCACTGGAACCATCTCCTATCGTCAGGTCACCAGAGGTGGACTCTTACTAGCAGCCTCAAACCACATAAACCAGTATTTTCCCAATCTGAACTTCACTGCCTCATGGCTATTCATTGCCACATGGGATAAAGTACCATATTTAAACAACTCACAATCGGTAAGCTAGCCTACCTCTCAATGGAAAAAGTCTTGTTGAATTTTTGTGTTCCAAGCATTTAAGTAAGTAATTTGATGGGTTCTATTGACATGTCTAATTCCAATATATTTTGGTGTCTCTAAACACAAACAGATGACATCTATTTTTTTTAAGTTGATTGATTTGAAAGATAAAGTTTTATTTTCTCTTCTAGAGTCTAGAGTGATTTTGCTCAATTTCAAGTTGGTCATGCAAATTTGCTGTGACATTGGTTTGAAAGTGACTTCTGTATGAACAGTGCTTTATCCATTGCTACGCTACTGACAATAGACAATTAACCTTTTTTGCCTGCTAATTTCGCTGAAATGTCGCTACCCATAACTTGGGTGAAAGAAAGAGGAAAGCTGTTTATTAAATGATTATTTATGATCACTGACGCACGTAAATGGGAAGATAAATTGCTTTCATTTAAGTCACTGCAGAATTAATCAAGCATAAAGACAGAATTACTCTATGAGCTAATAGGATAATTTTCTGTTTCTGTAACAGAGTTCATCTTTTCAAGTTATTTTGGTTTCTGGTGGTTCTCTGTCTTTTGTCATGATGAACTACGGAAATATCTCCTCTACCGATCAACACTTTCAGGTTTGAAAGAATTAGAACCGTATCTCTGAACTCTGACACTTAAATAACATTAGAGAACTTTGCGCCGCAAAGCTTTTTTAATGATGATAGTTTTTTTTACTCAGGCTGGCTATGGCACAATAGACTCAACAAATTATTCTTCAATCCCTGTGCCTGATGAAAATAAGATGTCCAACTCCAGCAATGTCAATGTCCCTGGACGCTGGGTATTCCGCGTTGATGGTGGACCTGAAGAGGGTAATCCTTTGACTCTGTGCAGTGATTTATTTATTTTTTATTATTATTTTTTTTATACCACATCTCAACAAGTCAGACCAATTGCAACTTACAAAAGAAGTACAAAATCTTTGTGAGCAGTGTAATAAGTATGAATTTAAAGTCGCTGTAAGCTGTTGGAATACAATGTATAAAATGTCTCTGATACTTTTTGTACAATTTTAATTTAGGGATTTTTGTAGTTGGACTTGGTTAGTTAAATCACTCAACCATTATAAACACTAAATTGTTTAATCATTTAATATTAGGATGGTCCTTTTTCAATTGCAGGAATTTTTTACCCATATGGAGATGAGGATATAAAGAACACTGCAGAGGATTTTGGAAGTTCTCCACTGATCACCCTGGAGCAGCCATTTGCCTACTTTGGGCTTGTTTATAATCAACTATATGTAAGCAGCATCGTCACATTCATGACATTGTACACAATCTTACTTTTATTGACACAACATGAGTAGCTTTATATCCCACATTAAGAATGTTACTTGAAAATCCAGATGACTGAGCTTTCACTTTTTTGGTTTCAAAACAGGTGAATAACAAGGGGTACTTGACTTTTGAAGGACCTTTTCACCAGTGGTATCCCGATAATTTTCCTGCATACTCGACTAGAGACATCATCGCTCCACTGTGGACAGACATTGACATTACACATAAAGGAACCATCTCTTACCGACAAGTAACAGATGGTCATCTCTTGAATCGGGCCTCTAGAGACATAAACCAATATTACCCTAACTTGAACTTCTCTGCCTCGTGGGTTTTCATTGTAACATGGGATAAAGTACTATACTATGGATACAGGCGGACAGTAAGTGTCTTTTTGTTTAGATTGAAATAGCAGCAGTTTCTTGCATAGAAATTTGTGATAAGGAAACGGTATCCCATATTCTCTGTATTTATGTAGTAATTCCCTTTATCTTCCAGGAGTCGACCTTTCAAGTGGTTTTGGTGTCTGGCAAAAACATGTCATTTATACTCATGCACTTTGGTAATATTGCCCCAGCCATACATCCAGTTATGGTAAAGTAATTTGAAAAAGACACTGAAATCAATATTTCTATCACTATGATAAGTGTTAACTAAACTTTTTGTCTTGTTATTTGATTGACAGTCTGGATATGATACAAGTGATTCAACTGATTTCTTTTCAATTCCTGTCTCTGACACCACAAACCTGTCATACACAAGCAATGTCAACGTCATGGGTCGATGGATATTTCGAACTGACGCTGCATCAGAACATGATGGTACTGTAATTTAATAATTAAAAATACATGGCATATATTGCATATCTTGCTTAATTTTCATTTACATTTATGCATTTAGCAGACGCTTTTATCCAAAGCGACTTACAAAAGAGGAACAAAGAATTCATCAAAGAGCCAACAATCGTTGTAGTACACAATGCTAGGTTTATTAGACAACTAGATTAGGTAACCAGCTACAGAAGAGAAGAAATGCAGAGAAGATTTTTTTTTTTTTTTTAATTTGTATGAGTGCATTGGTTTAAGAGTGTGGGGTGGTTACGGAAAAGCTTGCAGAAAAGGTGTCTTTAGCTGCTTCTTGAAAGATGTGAGTTCGGGTGGAGGTTGGCAGCTCATTCTACCAGAGAGGAACAGAGAGGGTGAAAGTTTTGGAGAGATACTTTTTTTTCTCATTGTGAGGAAACAATAAGGCATCGCTCATTCAGTGACCTGAGCTGGCTGGAGGGAGCACACACTTGTAGTAGTGGATTGAGGTAGGGAGGAGCTCTTCCAATGGTATTCAGCATTAAAACATTACATTTGATTCTGGCCACAACTGGGAGCCAGTGGATTGAGATCAAGAGTGGTGTGAAGTGGGTTCTCTTTGGTTGTTTGAAGACTAGTGGAGCTTTTCCACTGCATGGTACAGCTCGGTACGGCACAGTAAGGCTCACTTAAATAGTACCACCTCGGTTGAGGTTCCAAGCGTGCCGTACCGATACTAAAATGTAACATGTAAACACTGCAGATCACTGATTGGTCAGAGAGAATCGTCACTACCAGCGTCATTGGATTTGAAACACGAGACACCAATTTAAATAGTCAGTAACAGCTACCACAGTATCATTTGTTCGCATGACTTTTTTAAATGACTGTTGCATGCAACTTGAAAAAAGAAATGGCTGTATCGTGGTCAGTAGACGAGGTGCAGACCTTCCTCTCGTTGGTGGCCAAGGAGTGGACCTCTACGGCAGTAGAGGCGGTGCATCTATAACAATCAGTCTATAACCCCACCGACTTTGAAGCGATACTAAACAGCAGTGGAAAAGCACACCGAAAGCAAAGCGAGCCGAGCTGTGCTGTGCCGTGCCAAGCCGAGTTGTACCACGCAGTGGAAAAGTGCCATAGGTGTGTTGGCACGTTTTGGATCATCTGTAAAGGCTTAGTCGTGCTGGTTGGAAGGCCTGCCAGTAGAGCATTGCAGAAGTCCAGTCTTGAAATTACAAGGGCTTGGACAAGTAGCTGTGCCACATATTCTGACAGGAAGGGTCTGATTTTCCTAACGTTGTAGAGCGCAAACCTGCATGACCGGGCCATTGTTGAGATATGGATAGAAAAGCTCAGCTGGTCATCAAACACTACCCCAAGTTCCTTGCTGTCCTGGTTGGTGTTAGTGTTGTGGACCCCAGTTGCACAATGACGTTGTGGTCAACTGATAGGTTTGCAGGGATTACAAGGAGCTCTGTCTTTGCAAGGTTAAGCTACAGATGATTCTCCTTCATCCAAGCAGAGATGTCTGAAAGGCAGGCAGAGATATGAGCCAAGACAATGTGGTTATCAGGTTTAAATGAAAGATATAGATGTGTATCATCTGCATAGCAGTGGCTCTGACACCCCATAGAGGGAGGCCAAGAGGATCTGGTGGTTAACGGTGTCAAAGGCCAGGTTGACAGGTTGTAGGATGGCTGGCGCAGAGAACTTTGGAGACCTCGTTCTCCATAAAGTGAGAGATGGAAGAGAATGGTGGAATGTGTGTGGGTGGAGGTTGGCTGTGGGCGAGTGGTGTAGAGAACTGCTTGCTGATGGTTGCCACCTCATCAGTGAAGTAGGTGGAGAAGTCATCAGCAGTCAAAGAAGAAGTGGGAGGAAGTGGAGCGGGGCAGAGTTGAGAGGAGAATGTTCTGAATAGTCTCCACGTGTCTGAGGTGTTTTTTGTTTTGGTTGTAGGATATCTTGGCAGCAGAAACACTAAGGTGAAAGAGGACAGGGGGCATAATTACAGAAACTTAGGTCTATCTTAGGTCTTAACGTAAGATATGATAAGTTAATTTAGGATTTTTCACAAATTCGTATTACAGAAACAAATCTTAACTTGTTTTTCTCGAGTTAGGATGCTTCTTTTCCTATCCGTAATTAAGATAATGCACTTAAGAAATGTCATTCTGTAATAGCTTTTGTCCTACATGAGGTTCTAACTGAAATTGCCATGGTTGCCAAACAGATCAGATAGGATTCTAAAGTTAGGATCTTTCTGTAATATGCCCCCAGGAGAGAATGGTATTGCTCAGGTCAGCAGGGTGTTTAATCTTGCGGCATTTCAGCAGCTCTGAGATTGGTTCGATGGTCACGGAGGAGAGAGGACAGATATTATCAAAGCAGGATGTTAATGTGAAGCATAGAGTCCGTTGCTTTGTTGATGTCAAGAGAAGAGAAGTGGTTAGTGGGGGCAGGAAGGGGAGAGATGCCGAGACCACAGAGGAAAAGCATGTAGTGGAGAGAGAGCGGAAGTTAGAATGAAAGGAGACCAGAGGATAGTTGGGTCATTCCGTTTCAAATCAACCAGAGGTCCCCGGCTCAATTTTTTTATTTTGTTAATATATTTTTCTGTAGAAAGACAAACATAAATAGTGATGAAAGCCAAAATATTAAATGTCACAGATGTATATTTACTGAGTAATCCACTATTTTGTAGAGGTGGCGTCAAAATGACAGTTTTCACCTGAGATTTGAAGCCAAATTAGAGGGGTGTAAAAATGACTTTAGAAAGATGGCAGCATCATTATTTTATTTTTACACAGAGATTGGTAGGTCTATTAGTAAAATCTGTTGACTTTAGCAATCTTTGTTTCATTATATGCCAACGGTGACAGTTCAAAAATGGCAAAAAGCACTTCTTGTGGTTTTTTTTTGCCTCAAGTTTGCATGCCTGTAACTGAAGAAGTATTAAATATATCTTAATATCCTTTTAGATTCTGGTTCTTAACAAACTTAGTTACAGGCATGCAAACTTGAGGCAAAAAACACAAGAACTGTTTTTTGCCATTTTTGAACTGTCACCGTTGGCATATAAGGAAACGAAGATTGCTAAAGTCAACAGATTTTAATAATAGACCTAACAATCTCTGTGTAAAAATAAAATAATGATGCTGCCATCTTTCTAAAGTCATTTTTACTATAGCCATTCGTGTAAATTAGCTCCAAATCTCAGGTGAAAATTGTCATTTGTCAGTCAATCAATCAATCAATCAATCAATCTATCAATCAATCAATAAATAGTGGATTACTCAGTAAATATACATCTGTGACATTTCATATTTTGGTATTTATCACTATTTATGTTTGTCTTTCTACAGAAAAAATATTAACAAAATCAAATATTTGAGCCGAGGAAGTTTCTGAAATTTGTTTGATTTGACATGGAATGACCCAGTTGTTTATTGTTCAAAACATGTAGAACAATTTATTGAGCAATTAATATGTTGTGTACTGTTGAGAGTTGAAAATAAATTAAAATGCTGAAAAATAAATGTGTTTGCTTTCAGGACTGTTCTATCCATTTAGGAATGGGCACAAACTTCAACAGTATTATGGAATTGGATTTTTTGGATTTCCCATCAATCTCTATTTGCAGACACCATTTACTTACTTCGGGATCACATACAACTATATTTATGTGAGGACACTCATTAATGCAACTGTATTTGGACTTTTTCAAAGCATTTTATCACTAGCCATTAAAAGTATTTGTCTGTTGCATTATCTGTTACTTCAAACTCCTTTTAGGTTTACAAAAATGGATTTCTTACCTTCAAATGGCCATTGTTTCCATCAAGTCCCCGAACTCTTCCAGCTTACACAAATAGAGACATTGTTGCTCCACTATGGACAGATATTGACAACAGTGACTTTTACTTCCAAGAATTCAGTGGTGTCCGAGTACTACAGAGAGCTACAAATGATATACGTCAATATTTTCCTCAAACGAATTTTATTGCCGACTCAGTTTTTGTTTGTACTTGGGATAATGTGAGATATTATAACACTTCAGCAGAGGTAAGATTTGTTTTGTTTTTTGTTTTCAGTTGTCTTGTGACAGTGTGATAATTGTTGTTGTGTTTTTTTTTCTTCAGAATTCCTCTTTTCAAGTACTGCTGATCTCAGGTTCTGGTTTGTCATTTATTGTATTTAATTATGGCAGTATTCCACAAACTAAGCATACTGCAGTGGTGAGAAAGCTTTTCAAGCCCTGTATTTTTATTTTAAAATGTAATAACTTTTGCAATATTCTGGACAGTTCAAATGTATTTGTAGATATACAATATTTTTTTTTTATTTTGGTAGAAATTAGCTACAGCTTCTCTTATCCATAGACATGTAACAAACATATTTGTAATCATTATTTAGGCTGGATATGACACTGTTGATTCGACCAGCTATTATACAGTTCCTGTGTCTAACATCGCTAATCTGACCCACTCCACGAATGTCAATGTTATGGGCCGTTGGGCTTTTCGTGTTGACACTTTGCCAACAAAACTTGGTAATACATTTTTTTTCTTTTCCTGAACTTGATTAAATTTGAATCTTTGTACCAAGGCCATAACATGCAATGACATGTTTTTTTCCAGGTTTGTTTTATCCAACTGGCTCTTCGGTCTCTCAGAATCCCTGTCAAAGTAATGCACGTTTACCTGTGCGCTTGCAGTATCCTTTCTTGTACTTTGGACGCAAATACCAGAACATATATGTGAGATGTTATGTTAAACACATTACATTTGAAGTACATTGATGTATTACAAGTCATGTTGCTTCAGTTAAAACATCAAATCTTTACTATAGGTCAACAATAATGGACATTTGACTTTTGATGGACCATTTTATGAAAGACTGCCCAAGGCTTTCCCTGCCAACTCTACTAGAGACATTATAGCTCCACTCTGGGCAATGTTTGACTGTAGTGTCAATGGAAGCATCTCTTACCGGTTAGTAACTCAGGGCCGTATTCTGGACTGGGCGAAAAATGATGTCAAACAGCATTTCCCTCTGTTTGGGTTCTCAGTACATACAGTCCTCATTGCTACTTGGGATAGAGTGCCCTACTTCAACAGCTCTTTGACGGTGTGTAGATTGAATGGTTACACTAATAAATAAATGTAATCAGAGATTGAAATAGTTTTGAAAGGATTGCATACATTTAGCATCATTTTGTTAAATTAATTTATTTGAATGAATGAATTTATTATTTATAGACAATTTATAGCTGTGTTTTCTCATCGGAACCCAATGTTTTTACTTGACTTTTCCTAGGAATCCTCCTTCCAAGTCATTTTAGTCATTTGCAGGACTCTTTCCTTTGTCATAATGAACTATGGAAATATCTCCTCAACTGATCAAAGTTTTCAGGTTGGACAGAATAAGAATCTTGTTACAAATCTTTAAGACTAAGATAATAATAATAATAATAATAATAATAATGGTACCTTAAATATCTTGGTCGACTGACTGATTAATTATTATTATTATTTTGTTGTTGTTTACTCAGGCTGGCTATGACACAATAAACTCAACAAATTATTTTTCAATTCCTGTGCCTGATGAAAATAAACTCTCCAACTCCAGCAATGTCAATGTATCGGGACGATGGGTATTCCGTGTTGATGGCGGGCCTGAGGAGGGTAATGTCACTGTTTAATACAAAGAATATCACATTGTTTGATAAATAGAATGGATCTGGAAACATGGAAACAATGTAGGCATTAAAAAAAATTCCTCCTTCAAAACTTTGCACACTAATAATACTATTGGAATATTAGGAATATTCTACCCATATGGAGGTGTAGAGGATGAGAAAAACCCACAGTCGGATGATGGAAGTTCTCCAATGATCCCCTTGCGGCAGCCATTTGTGTATTTTGGCCATGTATATGACAAAATATTTGTAAGAAGCATTTATTGATGGCATTCATTAAAAATATTTCACATAGATGATGTCACTTGAAAGTCCACATAACATATTTTGATCCTACAGGTGAATAATAATGGAGACCTGACCTTTGATGAGTCATTTTACCAGTGGTATCCCAGTTATTTTCCTGCATGCTCGACTAGAGACATCATCGCTCCACTGTGGACAGACATTAATAATAGTAGGAAAGGAACCATCTCTTACCGACAAGTAACAGATGGTCCTCTCTTGAATCGGGCTTCAAGAGACATAAACCAATATTTTCCCAACTTGAACTTCTCTGCCTCGTGGGTTTTTATTGCTACATGGGATAAAGTACCGTACTATGGAAACAGAGAGGCAGTACGTTTTTCTTTCAGTCAGCATGCGTATTTTCATGAACTGAAATTTATGGCATATCAAAAATGATGCTTGTATTAATGAGGAATTCCTGGTCTCTTCCAGGAGTCGACCTTCCAAGTGGTTTTGGTGTCTGGAAAAAACCTGTCGTTTACACTCATGCATTATGATTACATTACCCCCACCGATGGTGTAGAGGTAAAGCAGTGTGGGAAATGTGTTAATAGTTTATGATCTTTAGTAGTGTGAAATGTTTTTGAATTTAATGGATTTTTTTGTGTCTGTTTTCTTCATTAACAGTCCGGCTATGACACAATTTGCTCTACTAATTTCTTTTTGATTCCTGTTTCTAACATCGCAAACCTTCCATACACAAGCAATGTCAACCTCATGGGTAGATGGGTATTTCGTGTCGACAATTCATCAAAAAGAAATGGTATATATGTATATTAATGAAAATTGATGTCTCAAAACATGCATTTGTTTGTTTCTTTAAACAGTGTGTGTAATATAGAGTATAGATATATATGGGACATCTGCCTCTGTTTGGTTTTTCAGGACTTTGTGATGAAACAGACACTCAAGGTACATAATTTTACATTGACAATTTGGTTTCTAGTTAAATATAGTAAAATAATTGATATCTCTGTTTTTCTTGAAATCATTGTGCAAATAAGATATCTGTAGCAGAATGTACATTCTATCTGGCTTGTGTCCCCTCAGATTTCTTAGGCAGCTGAATTTTGAATGCAACTTCTAAAACATTTTTATTTTTTTACCTTTTAATGGTGAAATATCAGAGTGCTAAAAACTCGCTCACTCGAATTAATAATATTTATCTTTTATATAATATTTATATTTTATGTGGGGTTGCGAAGGATCATTTTTTCATCATTTTTTTTTGAGAATTTTACTTGAGTAATCACATAAAATGTACATATTGAATCAGGATTTATAGGTGGACCCCCTTCAAAAAATAATGTGCATGACGCCGTCTGCTGCTGTACCTCTTGAGAAGTTTTTGGGTAAAACAACATTGTGTCTTCTGTGTTTGCAGCCTCAGATAATCTTCCCAGTGCTCAGGTGTGTGGAAGAACCACATTCACCACCAGCAGCAGGATAGTAGGAGGTCAGAACGCTTCAGCTGGACGCTGGCCATGGCAGGCTAGCATTCTTCTGGATGGCAGTCACTTCTGTGGAGGTTCTCTCATCAACAAAGAGTGGGTGATGACCGCTGCCCACTGTGTTGATAGGTAAACTCATTCAACTAAATACTTCAGCTTTCATAGAATCTTTGAGTAGATTACATTTTAATTGAGGAATTGATTTAACCCTGTATAGTCTACTTTACCATATTTGATATGCAAATTTCTAAGGCCTCTAAATTATTAACATGATCAAACTTTGGTGCATTCTGACTTGTTTTAGCAAGTAAAACAAGTATAATTGTAAAAATTGGAGTACACATTTATAATAATACTTTTTGCTGTGAACTCTTTACTGATTTTTTTGAAGTAAATGTAAGAATAACTATTGTTAGTAATATAAATGTAAATAGATGAACATTTACTGGACTGAAGCTACTTAGGTTTACTTGGTTTTACTTGATTGTTTTTAGAAAAATTATTTAAAATGTGAGTATCAAACATGATCCATCAGGCTTTTGAGGAATGTTTATTTGTTCATTTTTGTCAAATAAATAATCGATCAATCATCCATGTACTGCATTGCATTAGATGTTTTGCCCCCACAATAAAAACTAGAGAGGTTTGATCATAAATCCAAGCATTTAAATATCATCTTACTTAGACATATTGGGGGATATAGAGTGACAACTGATATGTATGTGAATTTTATGTAAGTACTCTGTTATACTGTTATAAAGATCTCATTGATTTAAATTACTAGCTATCAGAATTGAATCTTACTATTTGGCCATATAATATAATATAATATCAGCAACTGCTCAATTTCAGATTATTTCTCAGTTTGAGCCTCTTAATAAAATTATTGTTTTTCCCTCCACGGGTATGAGGTCCATGTTCTCACTATATCATATGAGCCATAAAAGCCTGATGTATCAAATATGATGCTAAACAAAAACACACAGTTATATCTATTTAGAATACTGAGAATTACAGCTTTTAAAGTAATAAAGTTTTGGAGAAGGCAAGAATCTCCAGTTTTAAGTGATTGGTTGGATTTACTTTCTAAAGTACACTCTATGGAGAGGATAACATGAAATTAAGAGCAAAAGTATACATTTTGAAAAGATTTGGGCATCTTTAAAATTAAAGTATATATCATAAAAAATAAAGGAATGCATATTTTATTTACCTTCTTGTATAATTCTGCCTCCCTTTTAATTTACTTTTACTATTAATATTATTATTATTATCATTATTTATTTATTTTTTAATTTACTTATTTAATATTACTATTAAATGATGTTTAAATAATACTATTTGAATTACTCATTAGGAATTAGGTGTCTTTATAAGATTTTGAAATGAACATCTGAATGTTTAATTTTTTATTTATGTGTGTATATTTCTTGTTTGTTTTTTTTCTAAATGTAAAAGTGCTTAATTATGTATGTATTGGCTATGTCTCTAATTATCATTTATTTATTTATTTTTTGTGTTGGTGATGGGTATTATCACAAAAGAAAAAGAAAAAGTGAAAGGAAGAGAAAGTAGAATTAAAAATGAGGAATAACTATTGGTAAAAAATATTATGTCTTTAAAGGAGATGTTTATTGGTATAATTGTATTAAATATGCTTGAATTGAAAGACATAATAAAGTATAATAAAACTCTTATTGACTACTTTCTCTGTCTATTTCTTTAGCTTCGCCAGTGATGCCATCTATTCTTTGAGTGTGGTTTTGGGACGTCAGACCCAGCAAGGCGTCAACCCCAATGAAGAGTTCAGAGATGTGATGGCAGTTGTCAAACATCCTAGTTATAACAATGTTACGAATGACAATGATATCGCTCTGCTCAAACTGAGATCTCCCGTCACCTTCACTGATTACATCAGACCTGTGTGTCTAGCAGCTGATGGCAGTGTGTTTAACAACGGCACAGACAGCTGGATCACTGGATGGGGAAACATTGGTGAAGGAGGTGAGAATTCATTTCTGTTTCACTTAGTTACATTAAACTCAACACCATTTCTTAATCCCATTTGAAACAGGATAGAGTAAATAACTTCTCATTTCTTTCCTACAGTGTCCCTCCCGTCCTCTAATGTTCTACAGGAAGTGGAGGTTCCTGTAATTGGTAACAGAGAGTGCAACTGTCTCTATGGAGTTGGAGAGATAACAGGCAACATGATCTGTGCTGGTCTACTGGAAGGAGGCAAGGACTCATGTCAGGTACACAAACCCTGTCCAGCTCCCTTAGCGTCACAAAACGTCTTGGTTACTGTTGTAACCTGTGTTCCCTGATGGAGGAATTGAGTAATTGCTGACTTTCAGAAGTGTCCGAGGGTATGTGCTCATTTATGCTGTGCACTGTATGAGAAGGGTAAAGCTGCAGCCTGGAGATCTCCAAATGGGGGTGGGAGCTCCAAAATAGAGCGTGGCTTCCTTCCATTGAAAGACAGGCATGCCTGATCCCCCCCCAACCAGTTCAGCGCAAACTCTGCACCACAGCCGATTCTAAAGATTGTCAATCACAGTGCCAATCACAGCCCAAAGGGGATGACCTTGTACCGATATGCTTGTCCCATGAAGGCAAACTGTAGGAATGGTTTGTGTTGAGGGAGAATCGAGACATGAAAGTAGGCATCTTTCAGGTCTATCGTTGGACACATCTTGATGTTGGACACGTCAAAATGCGTTTTTGTGTCAGTTTGTGAATGGGAGTTTGTGGAGGGCCAGATTCAATATTTGCAGATCTTGCAATCCACCAACTTTCTTCAGTACGATGAAGTAAGGGCTATAAAACCCTTTCTTCATCTCGGCTGGAGGGATAGGCTCTATGTCGTCCTTTGCCAGAAGAATCTCAGTGTCCACAGACTCCACACGCAGTACGGACACGTCTTCGCCTCGCACAGGGGCCACCACGTAGGGAAGCTTCACATCCAGATCTCGTGGCTGTGGTTGTAGAGGTGTTGAAACATCTACTCCGCTCCAAGATCCCACAGTGGTATTGGTCTGTGATGGTTGAGGAAGCTGTGTTTCCTTGTAACGTGTCACACTTACCTGATTGCGGGTCCATATTCCATATTCCAGATTCTGATGATCAGTTAAGACCAGGAAGGGATGACGGGCCCCCTCCAACCAGTGCCACTACTCTTTCAGAGCTAATTTGATGGCCAGGAGTTCTCTGTTGCTGATGTCATAATTTTGCTAAACCGGGTTGAGTTTCTTGGAGAAGTATGCACATGGAGACAGGCTGGATTCACCTGCTGCTGTGAGAGGACGGCACCCATGCCCAAAGTAAAGGCATCAACCTTAACAATGAACTGGTTGAAGGCGTGGATGACCAGGACAGAGACTTGGGCTTGTTCTTGAGGTTGGAGGTCAGAGGAGCTGTGATTTGGCTGTATAATTTTTTGTATAAATCATTGGTAGAATTCCCTAAGCAAACCCAAGGAAGTGCTGAAGTTCTTTGATGGTAGTGGGTTTTGGCCAGGATTTGACGGCTTCCAACTTCCCCTTGTCCATCTTGATGCCCTCTGAACTAATGATGTAACCGAGGAACTGGGTGGAGCGCTGGTGGAATGAACACTTCTCAGCCTTGAGGTAGAGATGGTATTACCTCAGCTTGGAGAGCACTATTTGAACGTGGTGGCGATGTTTAGCCACATTCCAGGATGTATACCAGGATGAGATCAGTGTAGACCAGGACAAAATGATGGAGGTACTCCCGGAACACCTTGTTCATAAATCCCTGGAACACGGAGTAGGCACTGACCAGGCCATATGGCATGACCCGGTATTCATAGCGGCCAGTAAAGGTCACAGAAGTGGTCTTCTATTCGTCCCCGCTCATGATCCGGTTTTGCAGAAAAGAGGAATTCCAGAAAGGGCTGCCACACAGTATGAAATCAATGATATGAGTTTAGCTCAAATGAACGTATACTCTCCAATCGTTTAACGTGAAGCAATTCATTTAAGCATTCAGTATTGAAGCAAGTGGAGTCTGAAGATTTCCAGTTTAAGAGTACTATTTTTTGCAAGGATCATATCTATCAGTAATTGCCAGGCCATGATCAGGCTTAACAACCTTTAAAAAAAACTTTGAAAAACTTTGAAAAAGATCCTAAAAAAAATAAATAAATAAATAAAAAAAAATAATTAAACAGTTCTGGACAAAGCCAAAACAACTTAAATTTAATTTATGTTATGAAAAGCTGAATTTTCAGCATTATTACTCCAGTCTTCAGTGTCACATGATCCTTCAGAAATCCTTCTCATATGCTAATTTGCTGCACAAGAAACATGTAATATTATCAATGTTAAAAAAAAAAAAAAACAGTTGTGCTGCTTGATGAAAGTATTAATTTCTTTAAATAAATCTTACTGACCCCAAACAGTACTGCATGTCTCTTTCTACAATGATTGCATTGATTTGTATTTTCAGGGAGATTCAGGAGGTCCGATGGTGAGCAGGCAGAGCTCTGTATGGGTCCAGTCCGGAATTGTTAGCTTTGGCTGTGACCGACCTGAATATCCTGGTGTTTACACCAGAGTATCCCGCTATCAGGAATGGATCACCTCCTTCATGTGCAGCGATCCTCCAGGTTTTGTGCAGTTTACCTCCACTGGAACAGATTCTGACAACAGTTACACCTGTCCTGGTCCTCCTCCTTCTTACTCATCCGTGAATATAGAATCTAAAATTCTATTTTCTGCAGCATCTCTTCCACAAAATTCTTTGCTACCATGTTTTCTGTTGCTTATAGCAATATGTGTAATTGCATTCTATGTGTAACAATACACCACTAAAGATAAACTCAAAAGTTTGGGGTCAGTAAGTTTTTTTTTTTTTTTTAAAGAAATTAATACTTTTTATTAAAATTTTTACTTTTTATTAAAATGTTACCAAAAAAAAAAAAAAAAAATCTATTTAAAATAATATAGTTCACAATATAACTGTTTTTACTGTATTTTTAATAAAAAAAAAATGAAATACTAATAGATTATTTAGATTACGTATATTATAACATAATAGACTTCTTTCAAAAACATGCTAAAAATCATCAACCCCAAACATTTGAACTGTAGTGTACGTACAAAAATAGACAACAAAGTGATGATAACATAATTGGGGACTGTGCTCAGTCAATTGCACTGATGTAGAGTTTTGATCTCACAATATTTTGTTGTTTGCTTCGTCAATCTAACACAATTTTAATTAGTCCCTGACTTTTAAATAGTTAATTCATTACTTCCATATCCTGCATCCCATCAATTTCTATATATTGTGGAATGATAATTTGTTATCTTTTATTGCTGTAAATAGGCTACTATATATGTATGTTAAATACGGCTGCATGTTGTGTTTCACACATCACAAAAATATATTTATTTTACTGGATATTGATGTAGCAACATAATTTGTCACTATCAGTTTTGTAATCTGATGTTTTATATATCTTTACACCCCATAATTTATACCTTTTTTTTCCCAAAGGAAATAGTCAAAAGTATTTTTCACCTATGACTTCACATATGGACAGTAGGATCAATGCCATTTCAGCTGATTAAGTGTTGTACTGTTAGATTGACTGGGTTGATAAGACTTTTGTTGCATTTTGGCAGAAAATTATTATCTTTATCTTCTGTCTGTATCCTTTCATTGGGTGTAAACTTTAAATACAATTTGTAATACATTTACAATACTTTTTAAAGGATATGTACAATGAAAATATTTTTAGGAATAATAAATTCATTGTGGTTGTGGTGATATACTGCCTATAACAGGCATCATTGCATAATGCAAAGTGTAACTTGGGTTTCTAACATTAAAGGAGAACTATTATGCAAAATTCACTTTTGCATGGTATTTGGACATAAATATGTGTTGGCAGTGTGTGTACACAACCACCCTATAGTGATAAAAATCCACCTACTCCTTTTTTTTTTTAATCCCCATAAATCATAAGCAGTGTCTCCCAACGACCTGTTTTCAGCCATGGTGCTAATGTGACGTCACATTAGCCACAGGCCCCGCCCATGACCGCTGACTGACAGTCCTGCATTACCATAGTTACCGCCCTCAGCAAGCTGTACAGTGTCCGCCATTTTCTCCGCGCTCGAGCAGCTGTAGCGACAACACTGTCTGGTAAGTAATTGAGATGTTTTGTTGTTGGATATAAGAGTGAACATAACAGTCTTCATTTACTGACAAATGAGCCGCTGAACGCAGTGGATTAGTTTTATTTTTGAAGGGAATGCGCCACAGATCTAATATACACATACGATTTCTGTAACGTTGCCTGCTATTTACGTTCATAGACATAACGGACTGTGTTTATGTGAACTGTGTGTGTTTTTGACAGAAACTTGTGTGTAATTGACAGTTTAAAAAAACAAAAAATGTGAAAGAGAAGTTACTCACGAGACTTGACGTCTGACAGCCAGCTGTCTGTGTGTGCGCTTCAGATAAGTGCGCTCAGAAAACCATCCATTAGAAAACTGATATAGCATTAAAACATGTGGAAATAATAAACTTTAATGATGAAAGAAGAACTATGCTATCCGTGAGAATCAAAACCAAGCTGATGTCTTGATAATATTTGGCAGAGAATCTGATTGAGGTAGGAACTGTGATCATAGAGAGGGGGCGGGGCACAGCAGCTCATTTGCATTTAAAGGCACATGCACGAAAACAGCCTGTTCTTGACTGTAGTCAGAAATGGGTATTTACAACATGGATTTATAAATGATCTGTGAGGTATTTTAAGCTGAAACTTCACAGACACATTCTGGGGACACCTGAGACTTAAATTACATCTTGTAAAAACGGGCATAATAGATGCCCTTTAAGATTTTGAGGAAGCTCTCAGAACTGAAAGTTATTTCTAAAAATGAATCTTTATGCAATAATTGGCAAAGAAAAAAAATACTAAATTGGAAGTCTTTAGAAAATGCAAGGAAAGGCAACCAATAATTTCAGAAGTCTAATGAGATTGATCTGTTTGAGTAAAAAAAAAAAAAAAAAAAATACTCATCGACACAATGCATGTTGTCTAGCTTTTGAGTGAAATTGCTGACTTGCACTGCCTTCACTTCTCATTTCAAGTAGTTCCCCTCTCACTTCCTGGGATGTTGGTGTTCCAGTAATTGTTAAAATCTACTGAAAAATGGAGTCCATATATGTGATTCAGCAGACTTGTTTGAAAGCACACACTTCAGTTGTCAGTGACTGGTTGTAGTTGTTTTATTTAAAGCATCAGCACACGTAACTGTACAGCAGGACCTTTTATTTGATAAACACTTTACAGAATTTGTTAACGAAAAGCTTATGATGATCGTACAAGCAATATATCAATAATATTTGCATACATATACTATATACTACATATTTGCATGTAAAGCCATATTTGATTCTTTAATATACCACTATTGTGGTTGGTTATTATTGTTAACCTAATTTTTCAGTGGTTGGCTCATCTTCAGCACTTTGTTCTGCATTTTCTAGCAACTGCTTGTACTGGCTTTTAAAGAATCCAGCCTGAAAGGAAATGATAATTGAGGCATATGCATTACAACACTGAAAAGTTAAACCTTAGACAGCTGAAAATGGAAGGTTCAAAGTTGAACATGCACACCTTATAGAGGGCCGCTGTGATGAGAGCCAGTAACAGCAGTCCTCCAATCACCCCTCCAGTGATCACTTTGGTCAGGTTCACCTCCTCATACACCTCCACTTGAGTGTTAATCTACACACACACACACACACGAATACAATATAACCTCTGACAATCCACCTTCACATATAAACATAATATCATTAAGGCCCGAAACATGCAAGGATTTCTAGATATGCATGGGTTGAAAAATGTAAGATCTAGTATATGTAAATGTACAGTGCATAACTTTATTTTTAATAACTGTTTTAGGTTTAATTTTATAAAATTTCATTTAAATCTTTTATATTATTTTTTATTTTATTTTTGGTTAATTTGTGAAGAAAATGAATCACCTGGAGAGACGGTGCAGTGTGTTGAGAATCAGAGGAAAAGAAAATATATTTGCTCTTGTCATAATCCAGAGACACTGAACTGACCAACTCAAACACAGCAGCTCTGAGTCCAGTCTAAGAGAGACACAGATCATGACAATAAGAAATGATCAAACAATTATGAATATATATGGTCTGTTCTGTGATATGAATTTGCTTTAAAAGTCAGATACCTGCTCAATCCATCCAGAGCTCACATTGCCAGATATATTATAGAGTTTCCTTTCATTCTTTACGAGATTGACGTCACAGCTGAACACGGCACACACCGCCACAGAGCAGTTCTGACACACACACACACACACCAGAGAGACGGAGCAATGTGGTCAATGCATAAAGAAGATGAAACATGAATGAAACATGATATTTTATGGATTTGTTTTGGTTAGATCAGGGAATGAAACTCAAACACTCACCACCACACGATCCTTTTTAATTACTTCCACAAAATCGGTTACAAGCGGCCGCTCATCCCTCTGATTCTCACAGTCTAGGATCTAAAAGCACAAACTCTAGTGTTTGGTTGTTTTTTAATTTGACAAATTAAAAGGGTTTTTCTAGCACATTCATATATACTTACCTGTATGTTTTTGTTAGTCCAGATGAGTTTATCTCCCAGAATCACTGGTACTCTGATGAAAACTTTGAAAGTTAATTCTCTAAAGTCATTTTCAACCTGAAAGAGAGAAGGACATTAAAATGCCATTTTTGCCATAAGATGTTGATATATAGAGAATAAGACACTGAAATCCAGTTTTCAATCAGATAATGTTTATTTAATTATTTTTTATGTTCATGGAAGTGTGTGAATTTCTTTCCAGTACCTTTAGGATCTGTTTGACTGGTCTATCAAGATCATTTTTCTGCGCAGTAAAATTAATGTGGAGGCTTGAATCTTCATGTCTAAAATAAAGGGAAAATGTGTCAGACAGTAATTCAAATCTTTTATAGTCTTCATATCTGAAAGTTATTTATATAAATGAACAGAAGAGACTTCTTTCGAAATCATTACAAAATCTTAATGATTCTTCTAAAGCAAAACCATCTGCAATATAAATTGCGATTATTTTTGCTTTAGAACCCCAGAATTTTTACACTGAACATCAAGTGGAAATAATGTTTATTGTCAAACCTGTAAGCTAAAGCAAAACCAGTTGAGAATGACTGTTGTAAAACAAGAGCACTAACCTTATTAAGGCAATGTTAATGGCATATTTGACACCAATGCTTTTACTTAATGTTTCACTGGTTTGAGAGTGTTGGTCATTCCCACTGTAAGTGATGGAGGGTTTTGGTTAGTAGTAGCATTTTCAGTTATCAGTTTCTCATATGTGAGCAACTACTTAACAGCTCATGGTTAAGCGATGTATTTGTACACTGAGTGCACTCAAACATCTCACAGAAAATATGTAATACCTGTTGATCTGAGCGGTGAATGTCACACTTTGATCAAAGGTGCTTTCTTTATCGATGCTGTATGTAATGAGAAACAAAGCCTAGAAGTGGACACAGAGGAAACGATGAGTGCTTGAACAGAAAACACACAGGACAGTTGAAAAAGTGAGCTCACCTGAGCGTTGCCCTTGAGGATGGGTTTACTGATGTGGCAGGCGGTTTCTCCAAATGAACCTCTTTGCTCACTGTCAAGAGATACACACTCCACTCTGCCCTGCTCATACAGAAAATCATGTGTAAATATTCATTCAATAATAAACCCATAGCAAATTCAATGGCAATAAACATTCAAATTGCCTAAAAAAAACTGTACTTGATTCGTGGACAAGTTGTGAGTCTCTTTAATAAAATCATCCTGGTGTCACCTGTTTAGATGTGAATCTCCTGTAGGAAAGTCCAAAGGGGTAGATGAGGGTGAAGAGAGTGTTGTATGAGTTTTCTCCTCTATTCTCTACAAACACTGTCACATTGATCTCCTGCATTATCCCAACCTCTATGTTTGTAGCCCTGGATCACAGAAACCAAAGAGAGATCCTCTCAGTATAACAAGGATGAATGTCATTGTTGAATCTCCATTCTTACTCTATTTGCTGATCTTTAACGTAATACAGAATAACTAATAAATATTTGCTCACCCAGAGAAATTGAAATCCATCCTGAGGTCATCAACACAAATATCATCATGTCCACAGTTTATCTCAAAATCCAGCTGTGGAATGAAGTGAGATATTCAGATATACAGTACATTCTTAGACACTCCCCACCCCCAAACAAAAAATAATAAAAAAAAATTCTGTCATCATTTACTCACCCTTGACTTTCTTTCTATGGAAGAACCTAAAAGAAGATATTTTGAAGAATGTTTCAACTTGTCCTATGAAAGTCAATGAGGTCCAAAACAACACTGAACTACTTTGACTTTCATTGTATGGACAAGCATAGACATTTTGCAAAATATCTACTTATGTGTTCAACAAAAGAAAGGGTCCCACTTTATATTAAGTGGCCTTAACTACTATGTACTTACATCAAAAAATAAGTACAATGTATTTATTGCGTTCATATTGAATTGCAAAACACTTTTGCTGATATTGAGGTGGGATACGGGTAAGGTTAGGGAAAGCTTTGGTGGTATGGGTAGGTTTAAGGGTAGGGGTAAGGTGTAAGGGATGGGTCAACAGTGTAATTATAAATGTAATTACAGAAATTAATTACAGATGTAATTACATGCAGGTGTTTTTAAAATATAAGTACAATGTAAAAACATGTATGTACACAATAAGTGCATTGTATCAAATGATTAATTTAAATGTAAGTACATAGTAGTTAATGCCACTTAATATAAAGTAAGTCATACAAGTGACACGCAGTAAATGATGACAGAGGTTTAATTTTTAGTTTAGCTTTCCCTTTAATGTTACATCTGAATGATTCATACTTTAAAACAAACATTGGTTTGCCTTCTCTTACATTGTGGTCTGTGGTGGTCTTTATCTCTGGCAGCAGTATTGGCTTTATGTTTTGCATTATTCTAGATGGAAGACCATCAAAAGTGAATGTTAACTGATTGGTCACTGGGTTCAGAGCATCTTCTGAGAAAGCCTGAGTGGGCAAGAATAGATAAATGACAATAATTTACAGTAAAATCGGGATTTTCAGTTTGTATTGCCACATTGTTGCATCTTAGAAGGTACAAGATTTAAATATTCGCATTGAGATTTCATTCTTACATCCAGAATAACTGACTCAGATATACAAAAGAGTGAGATAAGAAAAATGGGTAACATTTTACAATAAGGTTCATTAGTTAAACATTAGTTAATGTATTAACTAACATGAACTAACCATGAGCAATACATCTGTTACTGTATTTACTAATCTTCGTTAACGTTAGTTAATGAAAATACAGCTGTTCATTGTATGTTCATGTTAGTTCACAGTGCATTAACTAATGTTAACAAGATTTTAATAATGTATTAGTAAATGTTGAAATTAACATTAACAAAGATTAATAAATGCTGCATAAGCGTAGTTCATTATTAGTTCATGTTAACTAATGAACCTTATTGTAAAGTGTTACAGAAAAATGTATTGTCAAAAATTGGTTAAGACTTACGTCTATAAAGAAACGATGACTTCTGCAAGTTTCTGCGTTCAATCCAATGTTCATCACATTACTGAGGAGCCGGTTTTTGGGTGAGAAGTTTGCTCGATATTTCTGTCGCTTGGCATCCAGCGTTATGGTGTAATTAATATTTGCAGATAGCTCTAGATAAAGAACATAAAACAGATATATAAAAAGTAATGGAAGACAATTTTTTACATTTCAAAAGTTTTATTTTTCCTTTAAGTGTAGTACTCTGTAAATCAAAGATAGAATATTTATATATTTCTAGCATATTTATATCAATACATTGGCATTCAAAAGTTTGAGAGCGGTAAGTTTTTCAAGATTTAAATTTTTGAAAGAAGTCAATTATGCTCACAAAGGCTGCATTTATTTGATCAAAAATACAGTTAATATTGTAAAATATTACAATTTAAAGTTATTGTTTTATATTTAAATATATTTTATTTATATTTTAAATATAAAATACAATTTGTTCTTGTCACATTGTCCTTCAGAAATCATTCTAATATGCTGATTTGCTGCTCAAGAAACATTTCCTATTATTATCAATGTTGAAAATATTTTTCATGTGGAATAAAAAATACCTTACAACACATATAACTGAATTTACATGAATTCCCTCTCAGAGAAAAAAAAAAAAAACTTTTAAAGCTGTAGTCTGTGTTACCAGCAACATCAAACAGAATTTGAAAAATAAGGCTATTTTCAGACAGGTTTCCTGAACACTCCCCCTGGCTGCCATTGGTTGGTCCAACAGATAGTCCCACCCCCAAACTCACGCCATTGGTTCAACCAATGCTGCTTAGTCGGTTGGTTGTGATTCTCAGAGAAAGGTTTTGATAGCACCACAGTGAGAAAGACAGTAACCTTATTTATAGTCGTCTCTGCAGTTTGATGGCATTGGAGAAACTAGATACACATTGAAAAATGTACACACTTCAACATTAACTACAACATCGAGGAATATTTCTAATTTTGGATAAACCTCTTATGCGGTGTCTGTATGGATGCATGGTGAAACACACTTTCATGGTGTTTTCCACTGACTGGTCTGTTTCACCGGTTGGTATTTTGGTTGGGTTGTAAGTTACTTTGGTTTCCAAGAGCATGATGGGTCTGGACCTGAATGATCCACATATGACACATATGAATGATTATGGCTGAAATTGTGTATTTGTGTATATTTTAGTTCTTTATAAAAGAAAACAGACCTGAGAAGCAGAACTGCTCCCTTGGACCCAACAGCAATGTCAGGAAGGTTGTCTCGACTCTGGTCTAGAGAAGACTGACTCAATGAAATCCCAAAGAACCGCAAACCTGATCGCACAGATGATCCAGCAATCCTCTGTTTCATTGAAGAGGGAATGAAACAGATAACAAAAACAATAGAATATTAGAGTCTATGAAGTGAGTCAAGGAAAAGTAATGCAAGAAAGGTGACACTCGAGGTTGAATAAATGATGACAGAATTAATTTTTATGTAAACTATCGCTTTAAACTGCCATCAACCCACGTCTTTTTCACCTGTGAGTATTTTGGAATGATAACTCCATCTTTCCCATTGAAGATGTAGATGCTGCCCTGTCCATCCTCCTCTAAAGGAGCTCCAATCAGCACATCCATGAAACCATCACCATCCAGATCTGCTGGACTGGCCAGAGAAGAGCCAAACCGACCCCTCCGACCTGCCATGCCCACCAGTGTATCCGAAAAAATGAAGTTTGCCTATTAAGATATAACAGAGAGAGGAGAAACGGTTAAATAGACACAAATGTACATTTATTCAATCTTGATGAACTCTTTTTAAAAATGTTAGTCTTAATTGAATCTCCAAATAATCACTGACCCGACGTGTAAAGATGTAAACAAACACTATGCCCTCCCGGTCAGACTCCATGTATGTTGGTGCCGATACCAAAAGTAGGTCTGTAATGGAGTCACGGTTCAAATCCACCACACACACCTCAGCTCCAAAATATGAGCCAATCTGAGGCTGAGAAAAGAGGAAGAGAAGCAATATAGTTATTTATTTTGAGCTCACATACTTTCACTCACTTAGACATTAATGTGTGAAGTGCTAATATTTACACAAATATGAGTGTTACAACCTTATGAGGATCCAGCTGCTTTAAGTCCTTTCCATCAATTTTTGAAACAGTTACTTGTCCCTTATGCTTGTGTCTTGGTGCTCCCATGACTGCATACTTTCCTCTGTACGTTGTTGCTATTGCCAAGGAATAACCTGTGAAGAAAATAGACTTGAAAATATTCAGATCTATTTTTTTTTTTTTTTTTTTTTTTTTTTGGCTGATTTATTTTGATTTACACAGTCAAAGAAGAGATCTCACCTAAATAACTGTCATGCTCACTTCCAGCTTGAAAATCATCTGAATTATCACTTTGTTTGTACAGCCGATATCCACCCTTCCACTGGAAAGCTCCCACTGCAGTCATTATCAAATCTGTCTGAATGCAGATAATATTATAAGAATACATAGAAATATTTAAGAAATAATCTTTCCACATAAGCTTACAAGCATGCAAAATCTACAGTGTTTTTTTATGTAGTTGAAAGAGTAGTTAAACATGAGTCAAAACAGCAAACGTTATGGATATATGGTTGCAAATAATGTAAAAAAAAATAATAATAATAATAATAATAATTTGATTCATTAATGCAAACAGCTAGATTTGGCCTGATGCAGGTACACTTCCAAGTTACTTATTTCTTGCACTTTGCATAATACTTATGGTTTCAAAGCAGCTTTACAAAGAATGGCACCTTACAAGATCTAGCAGTTAATTTGACCTGATGTAACGTTGAATTAATGATATCATTGCGTTAATTGTTGTTCAATTAAATATAAAACTGAAAATAAATGTCAACTTAAAAATCTAAAATGACTATGCTATATTATAGTGTGAAAAGCATGGATAGCATGCAAAGGCATGAATTAAATTAAATAGAACAGTAAAGAGAGCAATTCAACGGCTCCTAATTCATTCAAGTAAAACTATTTCTAACCCATGTATTTCATCTTTTTCATTTCCATACATGTCTCTTTCATTAGTTTGGTGTTAAATAAGTTAAATACATAGAATTACATTTGATGTAAATTCTGCACTAAACCCGTCCTGTGCAAACTCCATTCGAGATGAATCTCCAGAGGTCTGGGTTCCTATAACAAATGAGCAACAACACAGTTAACTATACATTTATTATTTTAAATCAACACAATGAACAAAGTAACTGTGCTCAACAAATGTAATAATTGTAAAATGTAAACATTCTGTCTGTCATTTTTCATTCCCTCTGCAAACATACCTTCAATGGCAATAATGTTCTCTTTGAGTTTTTCACGAATGCTTTCCAGCGCATCAAAATCATTTACTTTGAACACATGATTATTGGAGGGTGAAGATGCAATAGTTTCCAGCTCCCTTCTTGCTTTGTCACTATTAAAAGCATTGCCAACCTAAGAAAAAAAAAAATCAATGGAGATAATTGTAACACTTGTAACACTAAATGTAATCATTTTAATAACTTTTTATTTTTTATTTTTTAATATTCATTTTTAATAAGCCTCTATTTTGATGAAAAAAAAAAAAAACACTGTCATCTTTTACTCACATGTCATTCCAAACCGGTATGGCTTTCTTTCTTCTATTAAATGCAAAGGAAGATATTTTGAAGAATGTTTCTACTATTTTTGTCCATACAATGACAAAACAACACTGGACAACATTGACTTTTATTGTACGGACATTCTTCAGAAGAAAGAAAGTCAGGTTTGGAATTACATGAGGGTGAGTAAATGACTGAATTGACATTTTAAGGGGAACAGTATTTTTTATGCACAATACTTTCACAATGGCCATATTAAATCTTGTGTTTGTTTGTTTTTTCACTGAAAACTTCAAATCTTTCAAAAATTTTCAAGACAAATCACACCAGGAAAGGATACATGTTGATTTTGCCTGAGCATCTAGATCTGAATCAGTATAAATTAAAGCAGTTTTTGCACAAATAATATAGTTAGGTCTTTTTTTAATCTAGCAGAGGCAAAATATAAGTACAAATCAAATCTTACCCCAATAGCATATCGTATTATATTTTTAGCATGTGCTTGTTGAACAGCTGCAGTCAAATCAGATGGATCAGTTGATTCACCATCCGTGATAACAACCAAAATTTTACTGGCTGATGGTCTTGCACCTCCGTTACTTACGAATAACTCTTTACTATTGAAAAAAAAAAAGAAGTAAAAAATATTTAATCAATAATACAATTATGCAACTGTTTAGGATACATTTCTTATTAAGTTTACATTGTCTTTGAAACCTTCTTCAAATTATTAAGTGCTGTAAAACCTTTATTACACACTCAAAAAAGCAAAAGACGTGTAGTAGTATGTGTATCCATTCCTTCATGCCTTTAATTTCGTGTACTTTTTGCATGGTTGCTCTTATCAGGGTTTATTTTTTATTTATTATTATTATTATTATTATTTTGTATTATCCATTGTCTTAGTTTTTCTTTTTTGGGGGGTAATATATTTAGGATGTGCTCCTCAGCCCTCACTAAATATCATGTTAAATTCATCTTCACTCCATGTCTTTTTGTCAGAAGTAATATTACTTTTAATCTCATAGTTAAAAGAATTCCAATGAAATAGCAGACATGTCTCACACAAGTTTTCTTATAGCTGTTGCGGTGTAGGTCCATGCTCTCTGTTGAGATATCCGATTCACTGCATTGTGCCACCACATGGCGTCTTTGACTTGTTGAAACTTGTAATGAATGACACATTGTGTAGAAAACTGTGCAATGGCAAACTGTAAGACAGACAGATAGATTTAGTGCCTCATGCTATGAACGTTAGGGGTAAAAAATCATGCATAAGCTAAATCATAATAAATGCATTGATTACCTGTGTATCACGGTCTATAAAACTTTTGATCATTTCTATAACAAAATCCTTCATCTTAATAAACTCCGGAGGTTTTACACTTCCAGATCCATCCATTAAAAAAGCAATATCAATTTGTGATATTGGGCATTCTGAAGAAAAATTAATAATTGCATCATATTTTCATTTAATCTGAATAATCAAGTCATACAGTATATACAGTATGAAGAAGACTTGCTTTGGTTTGGTAGAATGCCATAAATGTACCTCTCAGAGTCCTTGGCACAGATCTGCTCACAACATTATCTGGACTGATTTTAAAGCACATGCCATTGTAAGTGGTTACTGCATCACAGTTCTTAGGTATGGTTGGACCACAAACCTGAGAGAAATTAAGATTTTATTTTCAACATGACAAACTGTAATCTGGACATTAGTGTAAAATTTTAAGGTGCAAAAGTTCTTCTTAATTATTTTGTCCATCTTTTAGATTGACTGCAAATTGTATGTTCAAACAATGGTACAAATTATACAAATATGCACCAAATCTTACATTTTTCTTTCATGCTTCTGCAGTAAAATTGGTTATATACTATTTTTAGGACATTATTGTATTTTAGGATATCATAACATAATTTATCTAAGCATTATTAAACAATATAGAAAAACAGCACTAAGATTTTAAATTATTTAAGCAGTCCGTCCAGGATTTCACGGGACTTTTTTCTGATTTTTGCGGCCTAAAATGACTGAATTTGCGGTGGCTTTTCTCAAAATTTACGCAATATTTACAGCATTTCTTGTTGTTTAGCAGTAAAAATATACAACAGACAACATTTGTTTAACATCATTATACTTTTCTGACCACGAGAACCATTGCAGGGCTCCGGACTAACATTTGAGGGCAGTAGCACCGGTGCTAGTTCACCCAAAAATGAAAATTTCTGTCATTAATTACTCACCCTCATGTCATTCCACACCCGTAAGACCTTCGTTCATCTTCGGAACACAAATTAAAATTATAATTTTTGGCTCAGTGAGGCTTCCATTGACACTTTCAGTTCCCAGAAAGGTACTAAAGACATATTTAAAACAGTTCATGTGACTACAGTGGTTCAACCTTAATGTTATGAAGCGACGAGAATCCTTTTTGTGTTGTTTTTTTTGTGTGTGTGTTTTTTTGTGCCAAAAACAAAACAAAATAACTTTATTCAACAATTTCTAGTGATGGGCAATTTCAAAACACTGCTTCATGAAGCTTCGAAGCTTTACAAATCTTTTGTTTCGAATCAGTGGTTCGGAGCATGTATCAAACTGCCAAAATCACCTGATTTCAGTAAACGAAAGAATAAAAGTAGTTAATAGTCTCTTATTGGCCTGTTTAGGAGACTAAGAGACTATTAACTACTATTATTCTTTTTAATTATAGGACTACTCTAATTAAAACATCTACAAATGTATAAAACTGATCAGAGATCAGGTAAAACCCATAGACTTGATTAATGGGTTCACAGAGATCATCACCCCCCAGTGGTGAACCATTGAAATTTCGAAACGTTTCGAAACACTTATGCCGTAACGAAGCCTCGTTTACTGAAATCACGTGACTTTCGCTCTGAACCACTGATTCGAAACAAAAGATTCGTAAAGCTTCGAAGCTTCATGAAGCAGTGTTTTGAAATTGCCCATCACTATTTTTTTTTTTTGGCACACAAAAAGTATTCTTATCGCTTCATAACATTAAGGTTGAACCACTGTAGTCACATGAACAGTTTTAAATATGTCTTTAGTAGCTTTCTGGGAATTTGAAAGTGTAAATTAACTTGCTGGCAATGCAGGCCTCACTGAGTCATCAGATTTGATCAAATATATCTTAATTTGTGTCCTGAAGATGAACGAAGGTCTTACAGGTGTGGAACGACATGAGGGTGAGTAATTAATGACAGAAATTTCATTTTTGGGTGAACTAACCCTTTAAGTTCTAAGGTGGCACCAGCCCCTGATTTGGCAGCGCTGTGAGGGCTGACAGAAAAGCACTGAGCTTAAGTTGAGATGCAGACACTATTACCTTTTATTTTATTTTTAATAAATATTAAAAATATATACTAGGGTGTGGAAATGGCTAATAAGCCAATAAGTGCTCCTCTGCAACATCTACTACAGTGATAATTTATTGTCTTTTTTGTTTGTTTGCTTTCCTACATTGTGAAACTTTTAGTTTTACAAATGGGGACAAACTATATAAAAGATGAACAAATAATGTTTTGGATGTCACATTAAAAATAACATTCAAATTGGATATTGCAATATTTAAAGCTATGAAGTGCTGGGAAAAGTTGTGTGAAGCACTTAAAAGCACTCGAAAACATTAGACCATTTCTGCCACAAGTTGTTTCTGTTACTGTTAGTGGCACAATGTTTCTCATGGTGTCCAGATTACACAGCGCTGTGAAGAAAGTGCTTGAATTCACTGCAGAATTAATGACATCGCTGTGAAATCTTGTGAGAAGCATTCACATTCGTTGCAGAATTCTCTGGTAAACCACAGATGATATCAAACAGTTTCAACGTCGGCACTGTTTGATCTGATATCTGTGGTTTAACAGAGAATTCTGCGACGAATGTGAATGCTTCTGGTGTTGTGTGATCGAGATCGGCCCGCTGCTCTGAACTTCTGTCGTGTTGTCTATTATTGGTCCGAGCTGCGCAGCTCAAACGAGTTGACTAAATGCATGTTGCGATGACATCACGGGACGTGTCTAAGCCCCAAATCTGCGGAAAATCTGCGGCAATTAAGAAAAAATGCAAGCTCCTCCGAATATTGCGGAGTTTGCTTGATTTTGCGATAAATTCAGCGATTAATCACAAAATCCTGGAGGGACTGTTTAAGGGGTCGTAAATTGAGAAATCAGTTTTTCAATCTTTTAACATGTAAGTTGTAAGCTACTCTAAAAACATCCTGTAAGTTTCAGAACTTAAAACTTCTTTGTTAGTCTAAAAACAGCTTTTATTGAAACCAAGCTCTGAAAATGACTCGTTTCAGATTTTGTCAAATTATGACCACCTCTGCAGAATCAGATCAACACCTACTTCTACATCATCGCGTCTTTGCCCCACCCACTGGCGCTTTAAGGCGGGTGCACACTGTGCGATTTTGGCCACGATTTGGTCGTCTGAGACAAATTTCGAGAATCCTAAAAGATTCCTATAATCCTAGGCTAAAATCTGTAGTCTTTGATCGCTAGTTTGACATGTTCACCGACAGCCGATTAATGACCGTTGCGATCAAATTTTACCTCAAGCCCGGGATACGCTGCACAATTTTTGGCTGTCCCAGACGAAAGATTGGCATCTTGGTGAAACAATTGTGCCGATTTCTGTGATCGTGGATCTTAATAGGTGGTCCTATTTCGTACAGTGAGAGAGGTTCAAAGACGGCCGTGTTCAAGCGATTTGGAGAAGAGAAAACTTCATAATATGTCACGGAGTTCATTCATGAAGTTGTGTGAACAACACACGGCATCCGTGTATGTCCGAGCACATACGCACTTTGGTCAGAGTGGGAATAATGCGATTAAGGTGTCTACATGCCTGTTTACTGTGATTAAAATCGACATACACCATCTAGTTTATAATGTGATTATGCTTACTACGATTATGAGCTTAATCGCATTCGTTTGATCAAAGTATTGCGTTTACATGAGGTAAAGTTTAATTGCAATATTGCCAAAATCCCATTATAATCGCATTATGAGGGTGCATGTAAACATGCTAATTGTTTCTCATAGAAGCATAAAAATATTTTGTTATTTAAATAGGGATTAAATTACATACAGAAGAAGAAGAACAAAGAACACTCCCTTTATAAACACTGGAGCTGTCAATCACACAGCACAAGTTTATCAGTGACAGTGATTCTCACTTAAACTCCCGTTATAATCAATGATGCTGTCATTTATTTGTCTTTGCAGTTGGGGCAGTTGTGGTCTAATGGTTAAAGAGTCTGACTTGTAACCTGAAGGTTGTGGGTTTGAGTCTTAGTACCAGCAGGAAATGTAGGTGGGGGGAGTGAATGAACAGCGCTCTCTTCCACTCTCATTACCCACAACTGAGGTGACCTAACCCCTGATCACTCACTGGGTGCCGCAGCAAAAACGGCTGTCCACTTCTCCGGGTGTGTGTGTGTTCACAACTCACTGCACTTGGATAGGTGAAATGCGTAGCACAAATTCTGAGTATGGGACGCCATACTTGACTACACATCACGTCACTTTCACTTTTACTTGTCACTTATTTATAGTTTTTGCACTGATAGTTATTATGAAAGCATAATAGAGAGCAGAAATTGAGCTGCAATGATGAGATGACTGCATTTATGTGCTTCAACAGACATGTCTGTCATCGGCTACAATGCTCATCGCTGCAACCTTTCATGTGACACGGGAGCAGTGGCGGCTCATCAGGGGAGGCAAGGGAGGCACAGCTTCCCCAAAATTTTGAGAAAATGGGAGAAAGGATGATTTAATGTTAATAAAATTCCCAGTTATTCGTTTCATTTCATGTCTCGAAATGTGTATTTTTTGTTTGTAATTTCACCGCTGTGTAACACCATAATATGTAACTGAAATCGAAAGCACCGCTGTTCTTTCACGAACTTGCCGAATCTGCTGATGACATTGCTTCAAGTGATAGGTGAGTGAAATTATATTTGTATTATCTTGCTGTATATGTCATTTTCTTTAAATTTTCTGTCTAAATGAGCAAAAAGCCAATTTAAAGTACAAACCCGATTCCAAAAAAGTTGGGACACTGTACAAACTGTGAATAAAAAAGGAATGCAATAATTTACAAATCTCATAAACTTATATTTTATTCACAATAGAATATAGATAACATATCAAATGTTGAAAGTGAGACATTTTGAAATGTCATGCCAAATATTGGCTCATTTTGGATTTCATGAGAGCTACACATTCCAAAAAAGTTGGGACAGGTAGCAATAAGAGGCCGGAAAAGTTAAATGTACATATAAGGAACAGCTGGAGGACCAATTTGCAACTTATTAGGTCAATTGGCAACATGATTGGGTATAAAAAGAGCCTCTCAGAGTGGCAGTGTCTCTCAGAAGTCAAGATGGGCAGAGGATCACCAATTCCCCCAATGCTGCGGCGAAAAATAGTGGAGCAATATCAGAAAGGAGTTTCTCAGAGAAAAATTGCAAAGAGTTTGAAGTTATCATCATCTACAGTGCATAATATCATCCAAAGATTCAGAGAATCTGGACAATCTCTGTGCGTAAGGGTCAAGGCCGGAAAACCATACTGGATGCCCGTGATCTTCGGGCCCTTAGACGGCACTGCATCACATACAGGAATGCTACTGTAATGGAAATCACAACATGGGCTCAGGAATACTTCCAGAAAACATTGTCGGTGAACACAATCCACCGTGCCATTCGCCGTTGCCGGCTAAAACTCTATAGGTCAAAAAAGAAGCCATATCTAAACATGATCCAGAAGCGCAGGCGTTTTCTCTGGGCCAAGGCTCATTTAAAATGGACTGTGGCAAAGTGGAAAACTGTTCTGTGGTCAGACGAATCAAAATTTGAAGTTCTTTTTGGAAAACTGGGACGCCATGTCATCCGGACTAAAGAGGACAAGGACAACCCAAGTTGTTATCAGCGCTCAGTTCAGAAGCCTGCATCTCTGACGGTATGGGGTTGCATGAGTGCGTGTGGCATGGGCAGCTTACACATCTGGAAAGGCACCATCAATGCTGAAAGGTATATCCAAGTTCTAGAACAACATATGCTCCCATCCAGCCGTCGTCTCTTTCAGGGAAGACCTTGCATTTTCCAACATGACAATGCCAGACCACATACTGCATCAATTACAACATCATGGCTGCGTAGAAGAAGGATCCGGGTACTGAAATGGCCAGCCTGCAGTCCAGATCTTTCACCCATAGAAAACATTTGGCGCATCATAAAGAGGAAGATGCGACAAAGAAGACCTAAGACAGTTGAGCAACTAGAAGCCTGTATTACACAAGAATGGGACAACATTCCTATTCCTAAACTTGAGCAACTTGTCTCCTCAGTCCCCAGACGTTTGCAGACTGTTATAAAAAGAAAAGGGGATGCCACACAGTGGTAAACATGGCATTGTCCCAACTTTTTTGAGATGTGTTGATGCCATCAACTTATTTTTCCCTTAAAATGATACATTTTCTCAGTTTAAACATTTGATATGTCATCTATGTTGTATTCTGAATAAAATATTGAAATTTGAAACTTCCACATCATTGCATTCCTTTTTTATTCACAATTTGTACAGTGTCCCAACTTTTGAAGTGGGTGTTTACATTGAGGTCTCACAGCAGACACGCCCCTTCCAACGGAGCGTTCAAATTAAAAGGTTAAAATCAGGGTAGAAAATGGCCTTTTATTTCTAAATTATGACCATTTTTGATGTAAAAATCATACTAACATTATAAGTGCACCTCAGGAAACGCTATAAAACAATAATTAAAAATATGCAGTTCATGACCCCTTTAAAATATGACACTTACCACTGCTCTTGAAGACTGAGGATCTAGAGACATTGAAAGTCCAAGAGACATGTTGACAGCCTCATTGCCGACTGTTGAATAAAAATAAGAATAAGAAATGCTATCATGGATAATAAAACTAATATCTTATATTACATATTTGAAAGCATCATATAAAAACTAAGTACCATTAATGGGCAGTGGCATGCAGTTTCCTTCAGTCACAGCACAGCGATATATTTGTCCTGTTTGAGTTTGACTGAGTTGAATTAAAGGATCACTCACAAGCAGACTATGGAAGAAGACAGGAGGAATATGAGAACATGTTTAAAAAAAGGAGAATTCTGTGGCTTTCCTGGTTGGGTGTGCTGTTTGAGTATGATGCAATAATCTCTGAACGTATTACGAAAAAAAAGTGTGGACATCAGCATAATTTTGATTTATTTTTACATTACGGAAAATCACAGAAAGAGGAAATTAAAAATACCGGCAAAGCATTAGATAGAATTCAAACCTTTGCTCTGTAATGAAACTGTATTACAGTTTAAAGAAATATTTTCAACTGGACCAGAACAGTCAGCAAAAATGTTTTAATTTAGAAGTTGTCAAATGTCTACAGCATGACCTACTGTACATTACAGTGATGATAGTAGTTAGAGATTTAATTTGCTTTGCAGTGGCTTCTGACTAAAAAATGAAAAAAGAAACTGCATTGCACATCTCAAATGTAGAAAGGTCTTAGAAATTCAAATAAAGGCCTTCTGTTATGTACATTGTCTGAGCTTTGTTACCTTAAGAAATGTGCTTAATTAATTGAATGTGCTCTTGTAGTGTACTTCAAATCTTAAAAGTAAAAAAAAAAAAAAAACTGTACTTGCATATAATATAATATTATGAAATAAAATTACGAAATAATCATGATTATGAAATAATAAAGTATAGTTAAAGCAAGTACTTCCATGACTATGTTTTGGTTATTTTAAGGTGTCCTTGTTACAGTGTAACTATACATTTAAGTACAAAGTCATTTTAATTAACAACATGATTAAGGTTTGGGTTTGGTTTAAGGTTAGTTGCATGTAATTATGCATAATTTACTGTTATTACTGTAAAATCAAGTGTTACCTTATATGTTTCTTAACACACTTAAGTACAATTGTAATAAGTGCACTTTTTAACAACATCAAATTAAAGGTTTTACTTTAAAATATATTTTAAATCATTATGTTTTAATCATTTTTTGTCATGCTTTGAAGTACATATATTTTGATGTGTCGACTCACATACTAAAGCACATGTAAAGTACTTAATTATGATTTTAACTTTAGTGTGTTTTTTAATATTACTTCTAATGTTAATATATTTTAAATGTACTAAATTGCAACTTCATATAACAATTCTTTAATGTTACAGCTATTAAGACTTTGGCATTAATATCCACATCGGTCCTGGGTTTAAATATTCTGTAATTCTTAAAGTAATTCTTAAAGTATTTGTTTTCAACAGCATCAGTTTAAATGGTCAACGGTTGAGTGATCTGTGATAACACTGGGTGAGCTCACCTTTCACCTTTCTGTATCACTTTATAGCCAAAGCCACTGTTTGCATTGTTTGTGAAGTACTTCCAGGACACAGGATCAATGTTGAAGGCCATTAATGAATGACATACTAACAAAAGAAAGGAAAATGACAAGTCTTTAAATGCCTTAAATGGAATAACATATAATGCAATGCAATACGATGATGACTGACAGATGTACAAATAAATGTTCCTCAAAAGCCTGATTTGATACTCAAATTTTAGCATACATGGATAATCAAGTAAACCTAAGGTTCTTCAGTCCATTAAATGTTCATCTTGAAATAGCACTGACAATATAAAATTCATTATTGTGAACACTTTCTAAAAATAAGTAAAGATTTCACAGCAAAAAGTTATGTGTGCAACAACCAGAAGGTTGAGATTTTTACAAATATTCTAAAAGGCCTTTACTCACTGAAAAAGTACGAACTACAGATCATTTAGATGGCAGAAGGCATGTAGTAGATGTACAACAGGTTTTTCAGCAAAGTTTTGTTCATTTTGATAATTTAGAGTTCTTAGAAATGTGTGCATCAAATATGATACGGTAGGCTTTATAGGGTTAAATAGATTTACAGCATTTCATATCCAACAGATCAGACAAAATTGCTTGTAATCATGACTGGTAACACTTTAGTATAAGGAACACATATTCACTATTAGCTGCGACTTTTCCCTCAATAAACTCTTAATTTACTGCTTATTAATAGCTAGTAAGGTAGTTGTTAAATTTAGGTTTTGGGTAGGATTAAGAATGTAGAATAAGGTCATACAGAATAAGGCATTAATATGTGCTTAATAAATACTAATAAACAGCCAATAATCTAGTAATATGCATGCTAATAAGCAACTAGTTAAAAGACCCTAAAATAAAGTGTTACCGTTCACTTTACAGTAAGTATATAATTGAGGAGTTGTCTCTTGTATAATTATTTTCTTTATAAAATTAGGTAAAATCATTTTAGTATAGCTTATGCCACATGTTTAATTAGAGAAAAACATGATCTTACCACAAAACAAACACAAGAGCAACCGTAAATTCCAGTCCATTTCTGCATACAGACAGTGGTACAAACAGTAAACAACAGGGACCGATACTCGATTGAGTGAAGAGTGTTTGGTGGGACTGAGAGATAAAGCAAGTGAAAACAGATTGACGCATGTGACTGAAGAGGAACTCCTACAGGGGAAACAAGATTTTACAAAACCTCTTTTTCCTCTCCTTTTTAAAACCATTGCTATGATTCAAAATAAATAACAAATAGTTTTCAGTATATCACAAGTACTATTTTGTGGAAAAAACACATTTGGTTTGAGATGGTTTAAAACTCCCATATACCCAAAATAACTCGAAATCAAAACAAACAGCTATTCTGACATACAAACAGGCAAAAATGAAATGTCCAAAATAATGTTGTGACTGTCTCTTTCATGTGTGAATGCTTTTGTGAAGTGAACAGCCAATCGTTTGTGGAGCACTTTTCATACTAGTAGTTGCTCACAGTGTTGTAATAGTAAAATAATAGCAAAATTAAGTAAATACCAGGGATGCACCAAAACTTTCACGCTTTAATTATGCCTGTGTGTATGAACCTTGCGGTTAGAGGTAATGAGGTAACCAGGACAGCAGGAAATCCGTTTGATGCAAAAATTTATTTTACCAAAAGAGTAGAAAAAATCCCACGATGCAGAAAAAAAAAAATAGTGCTACAAACCAAAAATAAACCAATAAATAAATAAAATTATACAAAATTGTTTGTGACAACAGTCTATTGCTGCACCAAACAGACTAAAAGTGGCGGTACTCCGACCACGCTCACGCCACTCTCACCACACATGCCTACTGAATGTTCTGGTGGCCATCTTAAAGTCGTGGCCCTGCCTACGGAACATGCCGTGATGCAGGCAAGTCTAACATAACATATTCACATTCACCACAAATAGTCACATGTTTACACAAGCCACACATAAACACAATAAATACAGTTCTCCTATAAGCAAAACAAATCATCAAAATAATCAGATATACAGTATCTCACAGAAGTGAGTACACCCCTCACATTTTTGTAAATATTTTATTATATCTTTTCATGTGACAACACTTAAGAAATGACACCTTGCTACAATGTAAAGTAGTGAGTGTACAGCTTGTATAACAGTGTAAATTTGCTGTCCCCTCAAAATAACTCAACACACAGCCATTAATGTCTAAACTGCTGGCCACAAAAGTGAGTACACCCCTAAGTGAAAATGTCCAAATTGGGCCCAAAGTGTCAATATTTTGTGTGGCCACCATTATTTTCCAGCACTGCCTTAACCCTCTTGGGCATGGAGTTCACCAGAGCTTCACAGGTTGCCACTGGAGTCCTCTTCCACTCGACGACATCACGGAGCTGGTGGATGTTAGAGACCTTGCGCTCCTCCACCTTCCGTTTGAGGATGCCCCACAGATGCTCAATAGGGTTTAGGTACCCTCAGCTTCTTTAGCAAGGCAGTGGTCGTCTTGGAGGTGTGTTTGGGGTCGTTATCATGTTGGAATACTGCCCTGCGGCCCAGTCTCCGAAGGGAGGGGATCATGCTCTGCTTCAGTATGTCACAGTACATGTTGGCATTCATGGTTCCCTCAATGAACTGTAGCTCCCCAGTGCCGGCAGCACTCATGCAGCCCCAGACCATGACACTCCCACCACCATGCTTGACTGTAGGCAAGACACACTTGTCTTTGTACTCCTCACCTGGTTGCCGCCACACACACTTGACACCATCTGAACCAAATAAGTTTGTTCTTGTTCTCATCAGACCACAGGACATGGTTCCAATCATCCATGTCCTTAGTCTGCTTGTCTTCAGCAAACTGTTTGTGGGCTTTCTTGTGCATCATCTTTAGAAGAGGCTTCCTTCTGGGACGACAGCCATGCAGATCAATTTGATGCAGTGTGCGGCGTATGGTCTGAGCACTGACAGGCTGACCCCCCACCCCTTCAACCTCTGCAGCAATGCTGGCAGCACTCATATGTCTATTTCCCAAACACAACCTCTGGATATGACGCTGAGCACGTGCACTCAACTTCTTTGGTCGACCATGGCGAGGCCTGTCCTGAGTGCAGTCTGTCCTGTTAAACCGCTGTATGGTCTTGGCCACCGTGCTGCAGCTCAGTTTCAGGGTCTTGGCAATCTTCTTATAGCCTACGCCATCTTTATGTAGAGCAACAATTCTTTTTTTCAGATCCTCAGAGAGTTCTTTGCCATGAGGTGCCATGTTGAACTTCCAGTGACCAGTATGAGAGAGTGAGAGCGATAACACCAAATTTAACACACCTGCTCCCCATTCACACCTGAGACCTTGTAACACTAACGAGTCACATGACACCGGGGAGAGAAAATGGCTAATTGGGCCCAATTTGGACATTTTCACTTAGGGGTGTGCTCACTTTTGTGGCCAGCGGTTTAGACATTAATGGCTGTGTGTTGAGTTATTTTGAGGGGACAGCAAATTTACACTGTTATACAAGCTGTACACTCACTACTTTATATTGTAGCAAAGTGTCATTTCTTCAGTGTTGCCACATGAAAAAATATAATAAAATATTTACAAAAATGTGAGGTGTGTACTCACTTCTGTGAGATACTGTATATACACAAGGGTTTAAGCCAATAATGCTGCTAACTGGAACATATATCTGTGATACTTATATCAGTAAAATGTCTTAACTTGTATTACTGCGTCCTGTAATTATTTATAGACTTCAAAATGAGCAACTTGTGAAACATTAACAAAAGATACAACCAAACATGTACAGGCTTCCACACTACACACAATACACACAATAACTCCACATATATTGCACCCAACATATATCTTTCCAGAATCCCCGAAGTCAATGTAAATGTATGATACAGTTGCAAGAAAAAGTATGTGAACAACTTGCAGAATCTGTGAAAATGTGCAAAATTTTAACAAAATAAGAGAGATCATACAAAATGTCTTTTTTTTTGTCTTGTGGATTATAAGTAAACATCTTTTATGTAAAATATCTTACTCAGGACAGTACTAAATAAAAAATAACATGCATTTTGTATTATCTCCCTTATTTTGTTAAAATTATTAACATTTTCACAGATTCTGCAAGTGGTTCACATACTTTTTCTTGCAACTATATGTGTGTATACATGTGAAATGAGGGAATGTGCCCCATAGTCCATATGTCACGGAGTATCTTCATGACAATGCCCATTAAAATGCATTAGACCCGCTTCTGTTACTATTCTGTTCCGTTCACTGTTCATTATTTTGCTCTATCGTACTATTTCATCTACAGCGCACATTTAGAGCCACTCAGCGGCACAGTAATTAAGCTACACAATGTTTTCCTGTAATAACCACGTTATACATAAATCACGTAACAGTTCATGTTTTACTTAGGCTACGTAGCCTACAATTTGGTTTTAATCCAACTGACGCGTGTGCTGAGTGAGCGATCAGCAATGAAGCGCGCAACAAAACTGTGTCTCTACCCCTCTCTCCTCAACGTCAGTAAAGTTAGTAATAGGAGCATCATTTTACTTCCTTTGCTACTGACATATCCAACCAAACTACTAACTTTTCAGCGATGTCTGTGAGAAAGGAATGTACGTTCGACATGCTATGTCGCTGCACGCTCAATCCACTTGCGTGCTTCACTTATCAGCTTGTGCACAGCAGGCGTAAATATTGAATTAATGCTTAATCTTCAATTACTTTTAATACATTTACTTCATAGACAACTTTAATCTCCATATCTCTGTTTGTTCTGTTGTTTCGGTTTCTCTTTGTCTGGACACAAACACTGTAGGCTACTGTACAGATGGTGCGTGGCATTGGTTTTTGGTATCGGAGCATTTTAATGAGTACGAGTATCACGCGGTATGGCCCGATACCAATAGGCTATGAATCCCTAGTAAATACAAAACACTAACAAAAAAGTTTAATTATTTCAATTTTTTAGATAGGTTTTTAGATTGGTCATAAGTAACATACTTTCTAATTTTTTCATTTTATTATTTTGATTGAGGTAATAATTATGTAACATTTGCTAATAAACCATTTCTGTCAAAATCACCATCATCAAAGATGACTGGCAGGTAGCATACGGTTTGGATTGTCGGAATGGTTCTGTTCTGGGCAAGAACTCCCTGCCCATCCATGCAGCCTAGCATGGATAAGAGCAGGGAGAGCAGCGATCACCCCCTATAGGGTAAACAGAACAGAACCAAAGTATTGCAATATCATTAATTTTCTTAATGACAATAATTAAATGTAACAACATAATTGAAGAAATGAATCTGATCAAGAGGAATATCAGCAGGGCAAGTCCTGACTGGACAAAGGAGGAGCTGGGGATGGAGGAGGGAAATTAGCTCCTGAGTAACACCATAAAGCTGCTGATAATACTGAATGGACCATATATACTGTAGGAATGCAGTGATAGGCGTTGTATTCCTATTGGTCAATGTGGATCAGCTGAGTGTCAGCTGATAAGAGCTTGACTAATGCTATGCTTGATTTCTCTCTGTCCCTGATCATCTGATTGAAATGCATTTGTTGCTAATTCTAAGACGTCAGTAAACACCCACTGTTTTGATGTGTTATGATTGTTTTTGCAAATGAAAAACGCCCTTGTCGCATGTAGAAATGTTTTGAAAATTCCATGGTGAATAATAGCAACCAGTCGAATTCAGCCAAATGTTTGACCAAGAGTCTGATTCTGAATCATTCCAACAACCACAAAGAATACAGCAGACAGTTTAAAAATGACTCTATGACAGACCAAAGTTAGCACACTCTCAAATGCCCTACGCCATAAATATCGCAATCATCCACAGATGACGCACTAGGATGAAACTGGTAACACAGACTGTAACAGTTGCAGTAACTTGCATGACTATTCACTTTGTTAAAATATGCACTTTTCCTATGATGTTGATGTGCTGTTGAAGTTCTTTTGAAGTTTCCACTCCTAGGAGCAGCACAAAGTTTAGTGAACTTCCACATCATCATGGTTACATGGCAACAGGAGCTGTTCATACACATTCAGGACACATTTTTGCACATTCTTCATGTCTTGAACAAAATTGTGTCTTAAAGTCATCATGAAATCAAAACTGACAATTCCTATTTTCTATGGAATATTGCAGTACTTATTGTAAATGATTTATCCGTTCACATCATTATTTTTCCCCATTCACATGCCCTCATAATCTTTAATCAAAATAACTTCCCCAGCACTTGCAACGACATCTCATCCAATCAGTTCCCCATGAACAAAATCAAGTCTATATTTTAGATGTAGAACACCACTCCTACAACACACACTCAAAAAAATTGTATATGTTGGATTTACTCAACAGGTTCCACTAACTGAGTTATTGCATTTAATCAACATTGTTTATTTCAGTAAACTTAAGTTTATTACATAAGATTAATTCAATGTCATTTAGTTGAATCAGGTTAACATTCTTAATTTTGTCCAAAACTATTAAGTCCAATTATCCTAAAATTAATATCAAACAAAAATTAAAACAAGTAATCCAGTTTAATTGATTAGTTTATTTAGTGAATGCATTCAAGAACAATTTTCACAACTTTTACAAATGTAATCTAACAAGAAAATCTATACTCTGTAAAGACTCTACTGTTAGTCATTGCAGATGGTTTTGTTATATCCATGGCATGCCGAAAGTAGTTGTTTTTTTATTATTAAAACAACTTAAATTGTTGTTAGCAGGTCCTCAACCCAAGCATATGCTCTACACTTCACCAAAATGGTAACCCCCAAAAACATTAACATACCAGAAACTCTTTTAAATACAAACATAAAAAACATGAAACATTAACAAGTCTTGCAATTTTTTTCATCTTGATGAAAAAAAACAACATATAATAACATTTTATTTCAACATTTACTCTCCCTATCCAGCCCTGTGCAAAGCATGATGGGAAGGGGAAATCCTGTTCCTAGTTTCTATAAAGCTATTTTAACACAACTAAAATCAGTGATGTACTCTCAACTCAAATACATTAAGTAAAGTGGTTAAAAAGAATTGTGAATAAAGTAAATTGAACAAGCATCAAATGTTATTTTTGACCTACTTAATTGAAACATGCTCTTTTAAAATGAAAATATTGAGTTGAGCCAAAACGCAACTGTTTCAAGTCAGTTTAACACAATGAGAAACCTAATACAATGATGTCAAATCAAAATAATTTTTTAAATAAACTGTACAGTATCGTAATTTTTTTTTTTTTTTTTTGAGTGCAGATTATGAATAGTGTTTTATACCTGATGTGGGAATCCAAACCCATTTGAAAGAACCGACTCTCAAGAATGATTAATTCACAAATGATTGGAATCTCACTCGAACAGAAACACACAAAATAACTGTTGAAATATTTGCACAGAAAATGTTTTTTCAGGTTAGTCGGAGCGTTCATGGCAGTTGCAGGCACCACTATTCACAACGTAAACTGTAACAATAGTTTATTAATTAACTTCTATATTGTAATTTCCTTTATGTTTGTTACAGAGATTGATGGTCACTAAACAGTCAGAGATTAGGTTCTGTATTCATGGTGTTGTTGATTTAGGTTTAGGCTATAAAATATAAGGAAATATGGGACTTTGGAAAGTGTTCCAAGTTATAGATATATATAACAGGGACGTGCACGGGGGGTGGCCTGGTGGCTAGAGCCACTGCCCTCTGTCCTCATTGGCTGAGATGACCCTCTAGGCCAGAACTTCCCTCTCCCTGTGCTGAACGTGAATTCGGCAGAGTGATCTCCCCTCAGTGAAAATGTGCTATGAAAACGCCAACAAGGGAAAATAGCTGTATTTAGGGATGCCAAAGTAAAGCAGACCAGATAAATGAACCAATAAAGGACAGGGTCAAAGCCAAGAGGATGCCCCCACCCTGATAGCAGTACTTTTGATGTTCAGATCTCACATCAGAATTGGCTGCTGGAATGTACAAACTCTATTCCCATCTGGAAAGTTGGCACAAACAGTGACTGAAATGAATCATTACAATCTGAGCCTACTTCGCACTACAGAATCAATGTCAGAAAAAGAGAAACTCAACATAGGGGAAAAAATCATCTGGTCAGGGAGAGAGGACAATAACCATCAAGAAGGAGTAGCCATCATCATAAGCAAAAACAAGGTCAAGTCAGTATTACAATGGAAAGTAATTAATGACTGTTTACTATAGGTAAGAATGAACGCCAAGTGTCCATTATCATTACATATGCACCAACCAATGATGTAGATGAAAAAATTAAAGAGGGATTCTACAGCCAATTCCAATCTTATCCCAAGACATGATATACTACTCATCATAGGGGATTTCGATGCAAGAGTTGGCAACAACAAAAAAGACACAGAAAGAACAATGGTAAAGCATGCCCTGGCAAATGCACAGATAATGGCTAGCACCTCATCAACTTCTGTTTAGGAAATAACTTAGGAAATAAACAATTGTTTAGATATATTAAAATAAATAAGTCATCGGCAGCACCCTCTGTACTCACAAAAATATTCACAAATTAACATGGACATCTCCAGACGGAAGAACCCAGAGTAAAATAGATCCCGTCATTGTCATTGGCAAATGGAGGCGTGCCCTGAAAGATACGGATACAGGTGATGCGAAACGCATTGACCACAACCTCCTTATGGCGAAGCTGACTCTCAAGCTGAGAAAGGTGATAACTGGAGTAGGTGTAAAATGGTTTGACATATCAAAGCTTAAAGACCCCCTGATAAAGAGAGAATTTGGCATCGCTCTGAGGAACTGCTTTGCTATTCTTGAAGACAAAACAACAGCAATAACCATCAATACTTTAAATCAAGTGATAAGAGAAGCCAGAAAAGCCATGTTAGTTCCCAGAAAAAAAAAGGAAAAAGCAGAATGGATCTCAGAAACAACACAGAAAACCATCGAAGAAAAGAGGAAACAAACAAACAAAAAAAAACTCTTGGATACTTAGTCAATAAGGCTGAAAGAAAAAAAAAAAATCACAGCACAATTCAGAGAAAAAGATAAGAAAGTAAAATCTTCAGCAAGAAGAGACAAACGGAAATACATTGACCAGCTCCCAGAGGCTGCTGAGACGGCCACCAAACAAAAATGAAAAAGTCTACCAGATCATCAAAACATTAAAAGGTGATTATAGACCAGGGATGGGCAAACTCGGTCCTGGAGGGCCACTGTCCTGCAGAGTTTAGCTCTAAACCTTATAAAACTCACCTGACTGTAGCCTTCTACCAATCCTAAAGACATTGATTAGCTGGTTTAGGTGTGTTTGATTAGGGTAGGAGCAAATTTCTGCAGTACAGTGGCCCTCCAGGACTGAGTTTGCCCATCCCTGCTATAGACAGATCCATGATCTCCCTGTAAAATCAGAAGACGGAACAATTATCACAGAAGAATAAGCTAAACTAGGCCATTGGAAACAACATTTCACTGAAATCTTAACATTGCGATAAATACATTTTTGATACTTTTGTAAGCTCTGATAGTGTGCGGGACTTTCTCTTGATTTTTAACTTGTTTTGTCCTCTCTCCTACACACCTATCTATCACCTGCAGGTGTGCAAGGGTAATTGCTCATTAAACTGAAATCTTTAACCACCCAGAACCACCTATACAAGCTGACATCTCAGAGACAGAAAAAGAACTACAGAACATCATGGGCCCGATCACTATAGAAGAAGTCAAGGAAGATTTCCGTAAGCTAAAAGATGGTAAAGCACCAGGCGATGATAATATATGTCCTGAGATGTTGAAGGCTGAGATTCAAGAAACAGCCTTGAAACAGCCAAAGAAGGTCTTTGGTTATTGGATGTGTCACCTCCCAATCATCATCAAGGAGACGTGGCCTCATCCAATCACTGCCACACTGCCTGTTTAAAAGCCATCTGGTGTGCTTCATTGAGAGTCGTGCAATGTGTGTGTGTTCCTTTCTTTGGTAATTTATATTTTGTTGTAATTTGTTGTCCTACTCTGTGACTATGTGAACCTGTTACTTCTTACTTGTGCCTTATGCTACTGTTCAATAGAATTTGATGTTCTTTTGTTTGGGAAAGGGAACAGGTATCGGATTGCATGATATACATGGTGCATGTGGTGTTTGAGTGTTGACACATTAGGTAAGGAGGAAAGGAGTGTGCCTCAACCCTTGAAAAAAAACAGGGGGATGCAGTGGACACTCACATCTACTTTGGAAAACCTGGTCTATGCTGACGACATCGGGCTACTTTCAAGCAGGATCAGCATGAGCAAAGCAAACCAAGTGTATGCTACGCTCTAACCCATAATAAGGTCCAACATTTTAAACCAATGCTACGATCAAGATTTTCAAGAGCAAAGTGCTCAGCGTACTCCTGTGTGGCTCAGAATTTTGGAAAACTACTACTGCCATGGAGAGTAAGCTTGACATCTTTCTTTCGGGCGCTTATTAAAGATTTTTTGTCCCAATACTATCACCAACAAAGACCTACTGAGCAGAGCAGGGATGAAAACTATCTCAAATTATACATCTGCGCTGCTGGAGATGGCTCTGTCACGTCTGCAGAAAGTCACCCAACTCTTTGCTCAGGAGTCAGGACAGCACTCTACTGGACACCACAGGGAAAAAGAAACCGTGGCAGACCAAAAGAAACTTGAACAGTTGAAAGACATTACCAACAGCTCCCAACTTAAAAACAATTTGGTGAGCTTGCTGCAATTGAATCAGACACCCTGACTTACTTTCATACTCAAATGTTTATTCCATACACAAATTAAGTTATGCATAAAAATTATGGGTAACACTTTATTTTAATGTGTCCTTGTTACACATGTTACTTGTATTTACTATAGTAATAACCATAAATTAGGCATAATTACATGAAACTAACACTAAACCAAACCCCAATCCTACCCTAACCCTAAATTAAGTACATGTACTTAATTAATATTACTCAATACTTATATATGTATAATTACACGGTAATAGGGACACATTAAAAAAAAGTATAACCAAATAATGGGACAAAAATAAGTATAATGGATAATGACAAAATTATTTTATTTTTATTTTTATTTTTTTGTTGCTTTCCTTGACAATAAGTGCCATAATGTATATATATATATAATGCAACAATATCTGCTAAGCAAAATAAACAATATCTTTATATTAAGCAGAAAGCAATAAAACATTTTTCAAAATACACCCAGAGTAAATCCTTATTATGAAAATCTGAAGAAACCTAATAATAAAAAAAACTCAAAAACTGTGTGCATGTGAGGAAAAGAGTTTATACTCAGTCATTAGAAGAGATATGTGTCAGCGTTATGTTCAGTTTTGTCATTCTTACGTTGACTTAGTTTCCCTTTGTCTGATTATCATTGTGTTCACTTGTTGCCTAATTAACTACTTAAGAATGACAAAACTGAACATAACTCTGACAATATGAAATAAGCTCAAAATTTGACCACTTTTTATTCTCATAAAGTGCTCTAAATCAGGCTGAAATATTTTGCTACACTGAGGCGTTAAATATATTCACGTCTCATTCTCAAGCCCACAAAACACAATCAGTACATATACTGTATCTTATAACTGTTTGAGTGCACATTATTGTGTCATGTTTGGTTCTCCTCCTGCATCCCCCTGCGCCTCCTGCAGCATCTGCTTGTACTGACTTTTGAAGAACCCAGCCTTGTAAAGAGATAAAATATGCTGTAATATGCTGTAAGCATTAAAAAATATAGATTGTATAGCAAAAAAGGTGAAAGTGTCAGGGACTGAAACTGATTTTATAATGGCCGTATACCTTATAGAAGGCCGCTGTGAGGACAGCCAGTCCTCCTATCACCCCTCCAATGATCACTTTGGTCAGGTTCACCTCCTCATACACCTCCACTTGAGTGTTAATCTACACACACACACACACACGAATACAATATAACCTCTGACAATCCACCTTTACATATAAACATAATGTCATTAAGGCCTGAAATGTGCAAGGGTTTCTCAGTATGGACTGAAAAATTTAAGATTTAGTATATGTATATTTTCATATCATAATCTTATAGGTTTAAAAAATAATTTGTTTATAATTTGTATAATTAATAATTTGAGTTTTAGTGTTTCAGGTGTCCTCATAAGTCACCCTCTCCTTGTAATACCTATGTCATACCCATGTCATTATACAAATTTCTGTCCTGATATGTCACATAAATGCACGCACGCACACACACACACACACACACACACACACACACACACACACACACACACACTCAGGTTTGTTTTGCTATCTTAGTGAGGACATTGCATAGACTTCCACTGATTTTATATCAGGTCAATGATATTTTCTATCACCTAACCCAACCCCTACTCCGAAACCTACCCATCACAGAAACATTTGCCAATCATTAGATTTAAATAAAAACCTCTTTTGGCTGAGATAAAACTAGTGAGGACCAGTCAATGTCCCTCTAGTGGGTTGTGAAAGTATTTCACAATATAAGTGAGGACATTTGGTACTCACAAATATAGTCAAAACAAGCACACACACACACACACACATCCAGAGTGACAGAGCAATGTGGTCAATGCACAAAGAAGGTGAAACATGATATTTTATAGATTTGTTTTGGTTAGATCTAGGAATAAAACTCAAACACTCACCACCACACGATCCTTTTTAATTACTTCCACAAAATTGGTTACAAACGGCCGCTCATCCCTCTGTTTCACACAGTCTGGGATCTAAAAAGCACATAATTTACTGTTTGGATGTTTTTTTATTTGAAAAATGTGAATCAATCTACAGTAGATGGGCTTTTTCTAACACATTCATATATACTTACCTGTATGTTTTTGTCAGTCCAGATGAATTTATCTCCCAGAATCACTGGTACTCTAAAGTCATTTTCAACCTAAAAGAGAGAAGGAAATTAAAATACCATTTTTGCCATGAAAAGACATTTATATAGAGAATAAGACACTGAAATCCAGTTTTCGATTAGATAGTGCTTATTTGATTCATTTTTATGTTCATGGAAGTGTGTGAATTTCGTTCCAGTACCTTTAGGATCTGTTTGACTGGTTTATCAGAATCATTTTTCTGTGCAGTAAAATTTATGTGGAGGCTTGAATCTTCATGTCTAATTTAAAATAAAGGGAAAATATGTCAGTCATTCAAATCTTTTGTGTGTGTGTGTTTGTGTAAAGTTTGGAATAATTTAGAATGTTTAAAACAATAGAGATCTTATGCTCAAGGCTGATCAAAAATACAGTAATAATAATAATATTATGAAATATATTATGAAGATCTCATAAATGAAAGTTATTTATAAAAATGCATATTTATATAACAATTGCCAAATAAAATAAACATTTTGGAAGCTTTAAAAAAATGCAAATAAAGACATTTTGGATTTCTTTACTGTAGGACAGCCATTAATTCCTCATGTTGCCTAATGAGATTTTGAAACATGCCAAATTATGCAGACATAATTTTTGGTGAGGCTGTTATAAAGAAATTATGAAAACATGCAAAAACAAAATAAACCAACAAAATATTAATAACTGATCGTGTTGTAGATAATGTATGCTTTATCTGTGAGCTTTTTTTCCATATAGTAAAAAAAAAATTAACTGTAGTTTGATTTTTTTTTTTTTTTTGGCAAAAATTTTGTCAAATAAATACCTTAAACATGTTTGGTAACACATTATTTTACAGAGTCCCTATTCGTGCACCTAACCCTGTTGTAAGTACATGTTAATTAACATCACTCAGTACTTAACTGTGTAATTACACTGTAACAACAACACCTTAAAATAAAGTGTAACCCCATGTTTAGGATTTTGTTCTTCCCTCATATTTAAAATATTCAAAAAATAATATATATATATTGTTGCTAATTCTAAGTTGTCAGTAAACACCCACTGTTATGATTGTTTTTGCAAATAAAAAAAACTTGCTTGTCGGATGTAGAAATATTTTGAAAACTCCATGGTAAATAATAGCAACCAGTCAACTTCAACTGTATGTTTGACCAAGAGTCTGACTGTGAATCATTCCATCAGCCACCAAGAATACATTAGCCTGTTTAAAAATAACTCTATAACAGACCAAAGTTAGCACACACTAAAATACCCCAAGCCATGAATACCACAGCCACCCACAGATGACACTAGGACAAAACTGGTTACGCTGTCAGATTGTAACAATTGCAGTAACTTGCATGACTATTCACTTTGTTAAAATATGCTTTGGACACTTTTTCCTAACGTTGATGTCCTGTTCAAGTTCTTCTGAAGTTTCCACTGCCAGGAGCAGCACAAAGTTTACTGAAGCTTCCCCATCTTAGTCACAAGGCAATAGGAGCCACAACCATACGAACCATTTTTACATGTTCTTCACATCTTGAACAAAATTGTGTGTCCTAAGGAACTGTTTTTTGTTGTCGTTTTTTCCCAGTACAGATTTTCAAAGTTGTAAGTGACTTATTTATGCAGACATGGGGGCTTGCAGGATTTCATCTGATGCACAGAGGGGAAATATTTTTGGCAAAAACAACACTAAACTGTTTTTAAAATTCATATTTTTTATTCATATAAGCATTAATGATAATATAATTATAATATGGTCATGTTAAAAATTAAACTCTAAGAGCATTTATGTAGCCTATAACTATCGCACACTTCTATAAGACTTGAAACTATTCGACCCAAATGATCAGTGAGAGCAACGGTATACCTGAGCAGAACTAAGGTACTGTAGACACATTTTAAAGGGGCCATGACATGAGAAATGATTTTCTTTGAACCATTAAAACATCCTGCAAGTTTCAAAGCTTAAAACATCCTCCTCATTATAAACAAAGCATTTATTTAAAGGCACAATCGGTATTTTTCGCCGCTAGGGGTCGCTAACCTCTTCAAAACAATAACAAAGGCGTACTGTAGATTAATGACGCAGTGAATGAGTGTGCCTCAGTGGATCCTGCGTGTGGTGGAAAAAGGATACAGGATCCAGTTTGGGTCCCATCCACAAAGGTTCAACGGTATCTTAGGGTAGGGACACACCAAACCGACACCAAAGAACTAACACTGATAAAAGCAGACTGTGTTGTCGCCTCACATCGCCTGAGTCGGGGCAAAAACTTTTTATGAATGAAGGCCAGTATCATTGATATTCAAAACGGTAAGCATGCGCTGCTTTTTTATGGTTTGTGTATCTGCAGCCTGCAGTGCCAGTGTCCCTTTCTGAATTACAAATATAGATTAATGCATGAAAAAATAAAAATCGCGTGCATTTTTTTTTTTGCCCCGACTCAGGCGATGTGAGGCGACAACACAGTCTGCTTTTATCAGTGTTAGTTCTTTGGTGTCGGTTTGGTGTGTCCCTACCCTAAGATACCGTTGAACCTTTGTGGATGGGACCCAAACTGGATCCTGTATCCTTTTTCCACCACACGCAGGATCCACTGAGGCACACTCATTCACTGCGTCATTAATCTACAGTATGCCTTTGTTATTGTTTTGAAGAGGTTAGCGACCCCTAGCGGTGAAAAATACCGATTGTGCCTTTAATTAAATGCTTTGTTTATAATGAAGAGGATGTTTTAAGCTTTGAAACTTGCAGGATGTTTTAATGGTTCAAAGAAAATCATTTCTCATGTCATGGCCCCTTTAAAATGTGTCTACAGTACCTTAGTTCTGCTCAGGTATACCGTTGCTCTCACTGATCATTTGGGTCGAATAGTTTCAAGACTTACAGAAGTGTGCGATAGTTATAGGCTACATAAATGCTCTTAGAGTTCAATTTTTAACATGACCATATTATAATTATATTATCATTAATGCTTATATGAATAAAAAATATGAATTTTAAAAACAGTTTAGTGTTGTTTTTGCCAAAAATATTTCCCCTCTGTGCATCAGATGAAATCCTGCAAGCCCCCATGTCTGCATAAATAAGTCACTTACAACTTTGAAAATCTGTACTGGGGAAAAACGACTACAAAAAACAGTTCCTTAGGACACAAAATTTTGTTCAAGATGTGAAGAACATGTAAAAATGTTTGTATGGTTGTGGCTCCTATTGCCTTGTGACTAAGATGGGGTCGGTAAAGGTATATATATATATTAGTGCTGTCAATTGATTAAAAAAATACCTAATTAATATCACTTTTTTTTTCTGTAATTAATCGCAAGTAAAAACATTGGAGTTTTTAATATTTTGATATTGTAATAATTTCACAGTTACTCTCCAAATTAATGTAGAAACAACTTAAAGACAGTATATTTTAAATATTTGTTCAATGGCATCTTTTTATGAATGAAGGCCAGTATCATTACAGCCCAGTCAACAATTTGTTCTCACAATGATCTCGCCATGAGCTATCAGGAGACTCATTGCCTCTCAAACCAGCAACAGATAAAGGAGCAAACATGTTGACCTAGTAGAAAGTGTATGTATTTTAGTTGATTATCTTGAAAGAGAGCTGGTTTGTTTCTCAGAGATGCGCAGAGACGGAGCGCTATTTGATTTGCGATCGTGCCGTGCAGGAGATTGTTTTGGCCTCAGCTGAATATTATTCGCCAGAATTATTCATTATCTGTTATTCGTTTTGAAGCCATTATCCGTGACTTTCCGAATAAGGTATTCGACTTCGGGCACACCCCTAGCTCATACTATGGTCAATGTGAGGTCACAGTGCATTTTTAGTTGATCACTGTCACTGCACTCACTGTGTGCTCATACTATGGTCAATGTGAGGTCACAGTACACTCACTGTGTGTTCATACTGTGAGCTCACCATGTGAGACCACTGTTATATGTTAAACTCTGATTCTGTTAGTGTTAGTGCGAGTTCACTGTGATCGAAAATTTCTCTAATATTGGTCAGTTATATCACAAACATCATGCAAAACTTCATATTTTATTTCCATCAACAAAGTATTTCAAAAATTCAGTTTCCTTGTTAATTTTGTATTCTTTTTAGCCTGGTGTTGGCATTTGACACAAATATTTCTATTTGACAGATGCATTCAGATTCTGGTGTTGTTTTGTTGACTCCTTTTCACTTCTTAACCTCTATTTCTTTTTCCCCTTAAAAAGACTTGCCACATCCTGAAACACAGAGAGCAATATGTCAATGCAATCAGTTTGATTACTGGTGTGATTACTGAAGCCATGTGATTCTATACATGAGCTAGCAAGATGGCTGGTTCACATGTACCTGGCCATGTGACACTACTCTGCTAACACAGGGCCAGGCCACAGTGCATATTGGCATTATAATATCATATGAGCGTATGTGAATAGCAATTAAAGAGACCACTCACCATTTCTCCAGTGTAACAATTCCACGCTGAGTCTTTTGCTAACAAATCCTGCAGTATCCACGTTTTTCCATTGTTGAGAAACTGGTATAATGTCACCCCGGTGACTGACATTTGAACTGCCTCAACATGCTCAACATTTTGAATTCACAAAGAGTTCACGTATTACTCACACTGTGTGTATCACTGTATGAGAATGGTTTGATGTCACTGCTGAACATTTTGAACTCACAATGAGCTCACATATTACACTGTGAATATCACAGTATGAGAATTGTGTGATGTCACTGTGATCATTGCATGATCTCACGTGTTGACTGGGAGTATAAATGAAAGTTATCAATTTCAACATTTATTAGGCTTTAAAAAAAAAAATCTAAATTTTTAATTGAAGTGAATTTAAAATAATCTTCAAATTGATCTGACGCACATCTCGTTTTCTCACAACTCGACACTTAATACTCGACAAAACGGGCATTTGGCGTAATTCTCTGTGTTATTGTTTGTCCAAGCGCGAAAGAGAACTAGATACTGGCGCCCGTCTTTCTGTGCTCACGAGTCGTGTGTGTGTCACACAGACACGACATTCACAGACAGTGCATTCTCTTGTGTCTTGTGGCGCTTGGATGGTTTAAAAGCATTTGCATGAATAAGAGGATGATCATATACAGGTGCTGGTCATATAATTAGAATATCATCAAAAAGTTGATTTATTTCACTAATTCCATTCAAAAAGTGAAACTTGTATATTATATTCATTCATTACACACAGACTGATATATTTCAAATGTTTATTTCTTTTAATTTTGATGATTATAACTGACAACTAAGGAAAATCCCAAATTCAGTATCTCAGAAAATTAGAATATTGTGAAAAGGTTCAATATTGAAGACACCTGGTGCCACACTCTAATCAGCTAATTAACTCAAAACACCTGCAAAGGCCTTTAAATGGTCTCTCAGTCTAGTTCTGTAGGCTACACAATCATGGGGAAGACTGCTGACTTGACAGTTGTCCAAAAGACGACCATTGACACCTTGCACAAGGAGGGCAAGACACAAAAGGTCATTGCAAAAGAGGCTGGCTGTTCACAGAGCTCTGTGTCCAAGCACATTAATAGAGAGGCGAAGGGAAGGAAAAGATGTGGCAGAAAAAAGTGTACAAGCAATAGGGATAACCGCACCCTGGAGAGGATTGTGAAACAAAACCCATTCAAAAATGTGGGGGAGATTCACAAAGAGTGGACTGCAGCTGGAGTCAGTGCTTCAAGAACCACTACGCACAGACGTATGCAAGACATGGGTTTCAGCTGTCGCATTCCTTGTGTCAAGCCACTCTTGAACAACAGACAGCGTCAGAAGCGTCTCGCCTGGGCTAAAGACAAAAAGGACTGGACTGCTGCTGAGTGGTCCAAAGTTATGTTCTCTGATGAAAGTAAATTTTGCATTTCCTTTGGAAATCAGGGTCCCAGAGTCTGGAGGAAGAGAGGAGAGGCACACAATCCACGTTGCTTGAGGTTCAGTGTAAAGTTTCCACAGTCAGTGATGGTTTGGGGTGCCATGTCATCTGCTGGTGTTGGTCCACTGTGTTTTCTGAGGTCCAAGGTCAACGCAGCCATATACCAGGAAGTTTTAGAGCACTTCATGCTTCCTGCTGCTGACCAACTTTATGGAGATGCAGATTTCATTTTCCAACAGGACCTGGCACCTGCACACAGTGCCAAAGCTACCAGTACCTGGTTTAAGGACCATGGTATCCCTGTTCTTAATTGGCCAGCAAACTCGCCTGACCTTAACCCCATAGAAAATCTATGGGGTATTGTGAAGAGGAAGATGCGATATGCCAGACCCAACAATGCAGAAGAGATGAAGGCCACTATCAGAGCAACCTGGGCTCTTATAACACCTGAGCAGTGCCACAGACTGATCGACTCCATGCCACGCCGCATTGCTGCAGTAATTCAGGCAAAAGGAGCCCCAACTAAGTATTGAGTGCTGTACATGCTCATACTTTTCATGTTCATACTTTTCAGTTGGCCAAGATTTCTAAAAATCCTTTCTTTGTATTGGTCTTAAGTAATATTCTAATTTTCTGAGATACTGAATTTGGGATTTTCCTTAGTTGTCAGTTATAATCATCAAAATTAAAAGAAATAAACATTTGAAATATATCAGTCTGTGTGTAATGAATGAATATAATATACAAGTTTCACTTTTTGAATGGAATTAGTGAAATAAATCAACTTTTTGATGATATTCTAATTATATGACCAGCACCTGTAGAGCAGTGGGTCCCAACCTGTGGGGCGCGGCCCACTAGGGGGCCTCAGTGATCCTCCAGGTGGGCCGCGAGATAAATTAAAATTAATTTAAATATATTAATATAATTCATTAATTTAATTATTAATACGTTACATTTAATAAATTAAATTAATTAAAAAAATACATTTAAAACAAGGCACCACCTCTCTCGTACGTCTTCGATTGTTTCGGTTCAGCCCAGTCTGTTTCTCATCGTGCTGCTGTGTAATACAGACTGAACGGTGGCTCAAAACGCAAACTCTCTCAGTTGGAAAAAGAAAACCTGTCTCGCAAAAAAAGGTTTTGATGGATGACGATTGTAATGAAGGTAAAGACAATTACAGTGACATACAGGAGTCGTACATAAGGCATGCGCGAGTCCGCAATTATTGATGCGCAAACAAACCGTGCATGTGCGCTCTCGACTCACTGATCGCTATAACATCGTGTTTTTGCATGAACACAGTTCAATATATTCGCGTAGTTGTCAAAATTAATGTACTGTGAGTGTTTTATAACGGATGCTCGCCGAACAAGCATGTTTTGGAGAAGTTTGAGAGGATCAGTTGTGTTAGACTATATGTGTTATATGTCAATTTTGAATGGATCCGCATAGTTTTTAAATTAAGTCCTTTGGTATCTCCCTGTGGTCTTATTTGGTATGGCAGGTTGCCTTGTGCTTATTTAAGTTACTGTAAGTTGTAAAGAATGTCTGCAAAGTATGTTTGCAAAACAGAACACTGAACGTTTAAATCTATCTTGAGTTGTGGCAAAAAGACTGAGTGGCAGCGAGAATGCCGCGAAAAATACACAAATCACATCCAAAACGGGAAAGAGCTTTGCGATTGACTGTACAAATAGATTTGACAAGAAATCTGAGGTATATTTCTACAGACTGCCGGAAGCTAAAGAAAAATGAAGCAAATAGATCTCTGCAATTCACAGAAACAACTGGACTCCAGGCAGCGAAACCTGCATTTGCAGTTATCATTTTGTGTCAAAATGTTGGATTTTGGGGTAAAACCATACCCTATATATTGTATTGTTATATATTGTGTTGACAACTCATCAATTAAATATTTACCATCTTATATTCTGCATAATTGGGTGTTTTTAAATAAACACTGACAAAAACTATACAAGTTTTAGGGCTGGACGATATGATGATACGATATATATAACTTGATATAAGTGATCACTCGGATTTAGACCTACCTATATTGTATTTATATAAAGCATTCACAGGCAGATTTGCTTTATGTATTTCCCCGGTGTCGAAATCAGGCACATCTAAGTGCCAGGAAACACGATTCCTGGCTGCATGTCCATATCCATGGATACTGATATATATCGAGCCCAACCTTTAGTGTAATCTTTGTTTTATTTGCGTTTTCGCAATTTCCTTTATTAAATCCAGTCATGCCTCAGGCTTTTGCCACTCAGTCCAGCTGAGAGAGCGTGTTCCAGCGAGAAAGTGACGTCAATGCATACCCTCTATAATGTAACGCTAGCCAAATTATACTGGAAAAAACGGATGCTGCGTTAATTGCGTTAAATATTTTTAATGCGTTAAACTGAAAAAAAAAAAAAAAATTAATCGCATGCATTAATTTTGAGAGCCCTAATATATACAGTATATAGGTTTGCTGCAATTGAATTGAGTGCAGCCACACAAACACCCCTCATCATTTTCCTTACTTTCATATCCAGATATTTTATTTCATACACAAATGAAGGACATATAAATAATGACACAAAAATAAGCGTAATGGATAATGCCAAAATTATTTAATTTTAGCTTTCCTTATCAACATTTCCTTATCAAGTGGCATTTTAAATTATTTTAATTATCTGCAAATACAAAGAAAATTTTTGCAAAAATCAACTTTTATATTAAGCAGAAAGCAACAAAACATTTAGGCTACTAAATATACCCAGTCCAAATCCCTATAATGAGAATCTGATGAAACGTGATAATAAAACATTTCACAAATAATGTACATGTGAGAAAAAGTTCCTCCAGTATTTCTTATATTTCTGCTAGTTCGCACTCAGTCATTATCAGTTTTCATAACAAAGAAGGAAGTTAAATATTTGAAATGCTATTATAAATACCTTCATTGTGGTAAGTCATTGGTGAGCTCACTGATAAGATAATGATGAGTAGTGATATGAAGTAAAATGATTTCTGTCATAACAACTCTCTGAGTGTTTGGCATGGTAATGGGTATGACAATGTTGATATATTTAGTCTTGGCGGAATAGATCTGCTATGCTGCAGCTGCTGTTATTGCTTCTGCTGTTGGTTATTGCTGCTGCTGCTGCTGCAGAGCAAGTACGGGACTTGCTACTGCCAATACATACACAACACGCTGCTATGAGCAAGTAAGACATGCTGCTGCTGTACAATATAGCATACATACAGGTGGAGCTGGGGAAGGGTTTCTGAAAGCATGCTGCACTGCAAAAATGCTAACTATTTGCTAACTAACTAATCCTAAGTATTTGAAAGTTGGTCATGCAAGCTCATTGGCTACTGATACCAGGAACCAATCAGCTGTGCCCTATAGAGATGATATGATTAACCTGAAATATGACTGAAACAGTTTGAGTTAAGGTCCTATCAGCCTGCACCATCTAGAGTTTCATGACAGAACTTTGTATATGTCATATATTACAATGAATATTTGTCCACTTTTCATTTACATAAAAACTTCTAAATCAGGTCAGAATATTTTGCTACACTGAGGTGTTAAATTCACGTTTCATTCTCAAACCCACAAAACACAATCAGTACTTATATCTTATAACTGTTTGAGTGCACATTATTGTGTCATGTTTGGCTTTCCTCCTGCATCCCTCTGTGCCTCCAGCAGTATCTGCCTGTACTGACTTTTGAAGAACCCAGCCTTGTAAAGGGAGAAAATATGCGGTAATAAACCGTACATGCATTTAAAAATATAAATTGTGTAGACAGTTGAAAGTGCCAGGGACTAAAACTTATTTTATGATGGTGATATACCTTATAGAAGGCCACTGTGAGGAGAGCCAGTCCTCCTATCACCCCTCCAATGATCTCTTTGGTCAGGTTCACCTCCTCACACACCTCCACTTGAGTATTAATCTACAAAGTGGAAAAATGTGAGCAAGTGAATCTTTAGTGCAGTCAGAAGTGATCTCATTGTAACAGGAAGTCCTCCTCCTTCCTCCCACACAGATGTTCTATGTCAAACAATAGACATTATAATTTGGTTAAACTGATAAATACTATTTGTGAATGATAATACTACACTGAATTCAGTGATAAATATGACATTTCAATTCTGTCACTGGACACTTGAATAGGTTAGAGCAAAGGTAACTTAGCCTATAGCCTATCTAATTCAGATTAAACAAGATTATTTACTATGTACAATCATGCGTTTACATGCACGTTCTTAAGCCGATTATGCTTAATAAGCATAACAACGAACGTGGTCATGTAAACGCGGTAACCCGTTTTCTTTTACCGGAGTAAGGTCATAAACAGCTTAAGCCGGTCGGAACAGGTAGTTTTTTGCCTCTTACCCCGATTTCGCACAGCATGTAAACGCATTAACCTGCTTTCTGTCAGCTTATTGGAGTGCACATGTGTGATACGTGACATAAACTCATCCTTAGTGCAGATTTAAACGCATCCAGACAGAGCGAGAGTTTTGCAGGAAAGGAAGAAGTAAATATCACAAACGCAGACTCTATCAAGACCCAGAAAATTATAAAAATGTGTCCTCATCTCTCGTGCAGCAGTGGTTCAGTCAAAACGCTGCATCTGTACAAGGCAACCGAGCCTAGTGAGTACACCCTAAATTCGCATCTCCTAAAATCCGAAGTATATTTTGGGCTTAATATTCACGCTACTTTGAACACAAATGATAAAAAATATGGTCATATTTAACATGACGCGGGCCACAAATTTAATGCTGACGGGCCAGATGCAGGCCGCAGGCCACCTGTTGAGTACCCAGGGTATGTATGTGCATGTGCGGTGATAGCGGCAACATACACTTTCAGGGTGGAGGGAGACCGCCTTCACCCAAACCATTCTTGCAGGAAAGAAAGCACCGCTCTGATCGGGAATTTATGGGGGTCTTCCCAGGGGAAGAACACCAATCAATGAACAGACTCCACTTGAAAGCATAAGCGCACCTAGTAGAGGGGGCTCTATCTTGAGTGATAGTGTTTACCACTTAAGTCCTCAGCGTCGTGTCTAGAGACCACATCCGTGGAGGTTCCAGAGGTCTGGACGTGGGTGCCATATGGTCCTTCCTCAGGGGGAATCTGCCAGGGAGGGGGTGTTGTAAGGAGCATCAGGTCCGAGAACCAAGTCCGGGTGAGCCAGTAAGGCGCAACCATCAAGACCTGCTCCCTGTCCTCCCTGACCATTCAGCCTGTAGAAAGGCAAGATCTGACCACAGGCTGAAAGTATGGGGACAGATAGGTGTGATTTTCGGTTCCATGCCCATCTTGGTACTCGGCCGTGTAGCCAGTGCTGAAGTGGTCTCATATGAAGCAATCCAAATGGTGTGACCGCTGCTATGGATGGCATATGCTCCAGGAGCCTCTGAAATAATTTCAGTGGAACCGTTGTCCTGTCTCTGAATGAATTCAAGCAGTTCAGCACTGACTCTGCGCTCTTGTTTGTGAGACACGCCATAATGTTGACCGAGTCCAACTCCATACCAAGAAGCGAGGTGGAGCACAGGGGCCAAACCCGGAAGGCATAGCGTCCCGGTGTAGAGGCCATGTGTGCGATGTAACACTTACGTGAGGAGACATTGCATCCTCGAACTGCAGACTCCTGCCTTGTGACGAAAGAAGAGGGAGATGAGAGTGAGGAAGCATATCGTTGCTCACTGTCAAACTGCACCACTTGTGACCGAGAGATTGAGGAAACTGCTCTTTTTATTGAGAATTTGGGTACCACTGGCCGTGGGGCTGGCAGCGGAACAGAAATTAACTCTTTTTGAGAAAACAACAAAAGATTCTCTACCCGGCCCTCCTCTGGAGAAGAGCAGCTCCCTCCATCTCCGGGGTCCCGTCTCAAGGGTGGTGTTTCACTGACTGCCTGGTAGATTTAGTGGCGACTGAGATGGGTGGTGTCGTCTTCCTTTGGGGGGCCTTGATGTCATGGCTGAGCTGGCTGCACCAGATTGCTTCTTTTTGGTGTTTGGCCTGCAGGGGGATGCCCCTAGTGACAAGCCCCTGGTGCCCCTGGTGACAAGCAGACTGAGGGGCAGCTTGTGGCGGCCTGGTAGCAGAGGTAACATCGGGGCAGGCTCATGATTGCCTCAGTCTGCTTCTGGACTGCCGAGAACTGTTGGGCCTTGACAGTGTAACCAAAGAGGCCACCTTGCGAGATGGGAGCGTCGAGAAAGCGCACTTTGTCGACATCTCGCATCTCTGCAAGGTTTAGCCAGAAACGGTGCTCCTGGACCACCAAGGCGGACTTCATCTGGCCGAGGGGCGAGGAGAACTTCGTGTGCGTCAGAATGAGTCTGATGCGCACAGCGGCCCAGGCAAGCATGGCTGTCAACTCTGAATCTGATTCAGCATGAGCAAACACAGACGAAGCGGAGGACGTCTCCAGAGAACGATCGCCCTCTCTCTGATGCAGCTATCGACATCTGATCCTCATCCAGAGCGCTGAATGACATGCTTGGTTGCCGTGAAGGGAACCCACAGCTCGACGGCACACGACACGCTAGAGGAGCGGGAGGTCCCCGTGGGGATTTACCTGAAGGAAGAGCTCCCACTGTAACCCTAAGGTCTCCCAAAGTGTTAAGCAGACTCGCAGCTGTGCTTTACACATGGACTGGGTAACAGCAGAGGGGACTCTAGCCTTTACGAGAAAGGCGCGACCAGCGTGCCAACATGGTCACGTTCTCATGATAAGAACATGAACCATCCACGAATACCATCTCAGCATGCTTATGCCCAGGTATGTGAGACAGCGATCTTGGCCATCATGTGATTTCCGGTGCGAGTACGCTGTGCGTGTTTGGCTGCCGCTTCACACCAGGGCTGTTTGTCTGTTTTGTTATTGTTCTCTTGTTTAAAATGTATGCGTGACAGCTATATACATTTATAAAATGGACTTCAACTTCAACTACGTTTCTGTGATTCCCGCTGGTGCTCGGAGGTGGTGTGCTCTGCTCTGCCGCTTGCTGTGGTGCTTCGTTCGGCCTATCTGAGTTCACTGGCCTGCCTACCCGTCGCCGTTTGTAGTGTGGTTGCTGCAGACAAAGTATCTGAGTCTTTGACAGGAGGATTTTGCGTGGTGGCCATGTCATCAAATGTTCCCGTTTGCCGTTTAAGGTCCTGGAGTTTGTACATTTGTTTGGACTGTGTGACATTCAAGATGCGGTTTGACACAGGTTGCTCGGTGTACCCACTCCATGAGGGACTACGCGCTTCATTTTTATTCGTCTGCTCATTCTGTTTGGACTTCTGGTCCTCTTTTTGTCCACTTTCACAACGGATTATGCATTTGTCTCATATTCCATTATTATTTGTGGTGTTTGATGTGTGGTGTTTTGTAATGTTTCTTGTGTTTGTCCTATTTTCACCGTTTAATTTTACTATGGACTATTTGTTTTACATGTATTTAAGTTTATTCATTGTAAAGTACTTTGAGCTTGGGAAAGGCGCTATATAAATTAAACACATTATTATTTATTATTATCAGATGAGGACAGGAAACGACCGCATCCAGAAATGCATGGACGGGGAGGCATCTTTTTAAAAAAAAATGCTCTTTTAGTCGAAGCGCCCAGGGGTGAAATCGCTGCACTGGCTGTGCAATTTGCTCTTTGAATGCGACCACCACTGAATGCACTGTAACTCCAACTCAGAACTGCTTTCCGTTCTTGTCAGCTCACACGATAGATGATTGTCAGAGCGCTGAGTATATCAACCGCTCGGCTCCGAAGTGAAAGCTTAACTTTGTGAGTGTTGCACGCTGCCTTATAAACCCGTATGTATGAGGAGTGGCTTGCGATGCAAATCTCACTTGCCACATTGGCTTGTTTTGTTGCCAGTAGAAGGTAATTGGGTTCTTAGGCGAGATCCCATTGATACAGTCAGTTCTGACATAATGTTGAACGTGACTGACTGATAGGGAACAGTAGATTTCAGCTATAGATCCCTTCAAACAGAGCACTGTTTTGAGAGTTATTTTTACAATCATTAGACTTGACGTGAACGATCACTGAATCACCTGGAGAGACGGTGCAGTGCCTTGAGAATCAGAGGAAAAGAAAGCGTATTTGCTCTTGTCATAATCCAGATATGCTGAACTGACCAACTGAAAAACAGCAGCTCTGAGTCCAGTCTAAAAGAGACACACATCATGACAATGAGAAATAATCAAACAATTATGAATATATATGGTCTGTTCTGTGATATGAATTTGCTTTAAAAGTCAGATACCTGCTCAATCCATCCAGAGCTCACGTTGCCAAATATATTATAGAGTTTCCATTCATTTTTTATAAGAGTGACGTCACAGCTGAATACGGCACACACCGCCACAGAGCAGTTCTGACACACACACACACACACACACACATAGAGAGAGACAGAGTTTCACTGATGTATGTTTAACAAATACTAATAATAAATTGTGGAAAACAAATGTTTAAAACTAAATTCAAAAAGTGTACTCACCACCACACGATGATTTTTAATAACATCCAACATAAAAGTGGTGATAACAGGCTTCTCCATGTTCTCGCTTTTACAGCCAGAAATCTAAAGAAAGAAAGAAAGAAAGAAAATCTCACTTTCTGTCAGCAAATGTGACGAGCTGATGCCACTGGGAAGAAATTAAAGGATGCTACATTTTAAAACAGTAGTTCTCAAACTCTTTAACTTGTAGGCCCCTGTTGTCTGACCACTTTATATTTGCTAAGATAGTTCTCATACTCCTGCTGTGATTATGATAAAGATGTTTGTTCACAATCTTTTTTTTAATGATATACTGAATTAATTAATATTATTTATTTAATGTATAAAATTAACCACAATTCATTTTGTGATTCCAGAAGTTATAATCTGTATTTGTTCTTCAGTAAAAACAATGGTTTTTGAGGAAAAATAAAAATAAATATGAGTTTCAGATTACATCTTGATTTTGTGTTTATTTTGTATCATTTTAATTTAGTGACGAGCAGTGACGCGAGTGATAATGAGCGTCAGCTGCGCGTTGCACCGGTCTCGAGTCTCTCACGGAGGAGCTCCGGAAGCATAAAAGGGGAGCGACGACAGTGAAGGACGAGAGAGGACCAGGCCTGGATTTTATTTTATGTTTTATTATGTTTGTGTGGCCGGCAGTTGTCCGTGAGGAACTGCCGGCATTTTACTTTCGTTTTGTATTTGTTTATTTTGTATAAAAGTTGTGTTGAACGTTCGCCGGTTCCCGCCTCCTTCGTCCCGTATTTACGAACTGTGTTACATTGGTGCCGAAACCCAGGAGGAAGGAGGGACATGCTGTCGGAGAGCCCTCGCTGCTGAGGGGGATCGCGGTGCTGAGGAGGTCGGGCAGCGCGGGAGTGTGAAGACCGCGAGTGGCTGCCCGAGGCGGTGGTGCTGGAGCGGGTATACATCAGGTGGGACGGAGAGCTCGCTGCCGTGCTCCTGGGACAAGGTGGGGTGGCTGCCGTCCAAGAGGGAGCGGAGGAGTCGCCGCCATTCGCCGTGGGCCGGAGCCTGCTGCCGTCCGCCATGAAGGGGAGGAGCAGGGAACGGGGGACTCGCTGCCGGCTGCCCTCAACCGGAGGAGCCATCGCCGGCCGCCAGGGGGTGGAGGAGGATCGAGCCGTCCACCGAGCGTCCAGTACCATCGCATGGCACCGCTGAGGAAGAGCTTCTCGGCTGGCTGAGGACCGAGTGGCAGTGTGTCAGGGAACCGGACTAAGATTTTTTTTCTTTTTCTTCCCTCTCTCGTCTGTTGCTCCCTGTGCTTCCGTCTCCTTTTCTCTCGTCTCGTCTGTCCTTACCCCCAGGTGCTGCGGCCGCCGAGACTGGCCCCCGGGGGGAGTAGAGCGCAGTCTCGGGAGTACCCCCCAGCCTGCGAGGGGCGATGGGGGTATGTGACGAGCAGTGCGGGCGAGAGCCGTGAGGGAACGGCGATTTTATTTTATGTTTTATTATGTTTGTGTGGCCGGCAGTTGTCCATGAGGAACTGCCGGCATTTTACTTTCGTTTTGTATTTGTTTATTTTGTATTAAAGTTGTGTTGAACGTTCGCCGGTTCCCGCCTCCTTCTTCCCTTATTTACGAACTGTGTTACATTTAGATTAAAGCTAGGTTATGTTAATATATTAAAATAATTTATTAATTTAAATACTTTTACATCATCCTGAGGTCCCCTTGTAAGTTTGCTGAGGCCCCCTAGTTCAGAACCACTGGTTTAAAACATAAGTAGGCCTATAAAATCAGGGTATCTTCCGTTCATTCGTTTTTTGATTTAATATTGAAATCAGAAAAATTAGAAAACGGTACTTTTTTTCTTTTTCATTTTTAAAAAGAAAACGAAAAAACAAAAAATTGGCTTGATTTTTCGTTTTTTCGTTCTGTGATTGGAAACGAATAATCAGCTTGAATATTTGATCTCTACATGTGGGCAGGAATGAAACGCCTCTTTCCGCTGATTGGTCAACCAGAAATCAAACCATGTCGTCATCAGTTGTTCATTGGTTCCGCTCAACAGAATAAAAGTCCCTTGCTCTATAGCTGTACGGATTCTTAACGTGTTTATTCTACATTTCATCTCTTTCTCATCAAATAACCAGACTAGTGAATGGCTTGACGCAAATCGTACTGGTGCAGAGTCAGGGCTTAATTCTGTGTAGACATAAATTCATCTACACGTGAAATATTAGTTTATCTCATAAATATTCATTTACTTGGCAGCTGCACACAACTACCCCCTAGCCTACAACTTTGGCACACTCTCTGTTTTATTTAACTGACCAACTATAAAAATCTAGCAAAGCTGCTTGACGCACTGGGCAGCCGCAGCGAATGTACAATACATTGCAGTAAAGCGCAAAGTACCAGTATCGATTTAAGTGTAAATATGCAGCAGTCACAACTTTTGTTTTAGACAACATGGGATGAATTTGAAATGATATGACAGATAGGCTATGAAAAGATATTTATTTTAGTGTATTTTACAGTCACAGCATATCTATTAGGCCTACTCTATATTAGGCCTATTCTATACTGAGTTTTTTTTTTTTTTTTTTTTTTTTTTACATTAATATTGAGTATTAATGGATGTCACACAAAAAGTTTTATTTTCTCTGCCAACTAAACTTCCCAGCAAATCAGAACCGTTGTGCGACTGACTCCTAGCGCACAGAGCAGTGTTTCATTCCTGAATGAATCGGAGTCTTTGAAAGAATCAGTTGACTGAGTGATTCAATGGCCCAATAGATTATAGAGATCCACTTGATATTTATTCCTGAATGAATCAGTGTTTTGAACAAATCGGTTGAATAAATGACTCATTCATTAACACAATGACTTGCCGCCACCTACTGGCGACATTTATTTCATAATCCAAATATCGTTTCATTTTGTCATTCATTTAATATTTCTGTATTCAAAGTGTTTAAAACAATCTCATTACATTATGCAATTGTAATTGCTACACATTTACTGCCCTCTCTGAGCAACATTATCTAACATCTCATTAAATAGATCTAAAAGCAACTTCAGATGCTGCTTCTTTGCCACCTCTGCAAGCCTTTGGTTGATACTGATTTAATTGGTAACAACCTATAGCGTCATATTATTCTAATTTAATTGACTAAATTTAAGAACTTAACATTAAAGATGGCATACCTACATATTTAATAAGATTAGGAAAAAATCCTATAATCAAAATCAATGAAAATCAATTGCCCTTTTGGTAAAGTTAATTTCTGACACCAACAGATGGCAATAAATAGGCTATAAAAATACTCTTCATTTCATTATTGTTAGTGTTATTTCAGGGTTTTATTATCTTCTCATAACTAAGAGAGCACTATATTGGCTATATTTAACACTATATTTATTTAACATTACCCCTTTATTTATGTATTTATTTTACTTTTTTTAAAAATGTGTGATATTTCAAATTGGCATCTCAAACGAGTTCACCTCTGTCATCAAATCATGACGTCCAATTCCCATTACAATAAAGTCCATCTCTGAACTAATAGCACCGCTTTGAGGAACTAATAACATGTAATATCTTTTCATATCTGTCATATTTCAAATTCATCCCATGTCCAAAACTCAGGGTGTTGTCTAAAACAAAAGTTTTGACTGCTGCATATTTACACTTAAATCGATAGGCTACTGATTTGCGCTTTACTGCAATGTATTGTACATTCGCTCCGCGCTGCCCAGTGTGTCTAGCAGCTTTGCCACACAGATGTTTATAGTTGGTCAGTTAAATAAAACAGGCAGTGTGTTTTTTTTCGTTTTCTTTTTAAAAATGAAAAACTAAAAAAAGTTCCATTTTCTCGTTTTTCTGATTTCAATATTAAATCAAAAAACGAATGAACGGAAGATACCCTGATTACCCTTATTCAAAGCGCCCTCTAGTGCCTTTTCAAAACTGCTAAAAAAGATGACATTGAATAATTTTCATCCCTTTGCTTGTTGTTTTATAAAGGCCAAAACAAAATTACTGTGACTTTTTGGTTACAAAAGGAAAAAGGAATAGATGCAAAAGTACACGGACTGTTTCCCTTGGTGAAATTTTCAAACAAGTTTCTGAACAATTACGGGTGAAGGATCGGATGCTGTTTTTCTTCCCTACATCATACAGAAAATATTTAATTAAAATAATCAGTATACCTGTATGGCTTATGAGATAAGTAATACATTCACACACTTGCAAATTTGAATTAGTCCAGATGTCAGTATCACCAAGTTTCACTGGTACTCTGATGAACACTTTGAAAGTTAATTCTCTGAGGTCATTCTGAACCTGAAAGAGGAAAAAGAAAGTAAGGAAGAGTTATGTACAGCATTTTCTTCTTTTATCAAAATAAAGAAAAGATACAATAAAAAAAATAAAAAATTACTAATACCCTTATTATCTGCTGGACTGGTTTCATAAGATCCCTTTTCCCTGAAGTAAAATTAATGTGGATGGTGGAATTTTCATGCCTTTTATTTAAAATGAAGAAAGAAAATGACAATATTAAAGTATAGGATAAAGAGGAATGTGGTATTATTTTTATACAGAAACATGGAGCAGAGCACTAACCTTATCAAGGCAATATAGATGGCATATTTGACATCGATGGTTTTCTGCTTTTTAAATTCACTGTCGTTTGAGTGTTTGTCATTTCCACTGTGAGAGATGGAGGTTTTGATTATTAGTATAATTTATCCATTTCTGATAAAATGATCATGTGAGAATCCTCCTAGAGCTCATGGTCAAAGGCTGTTTACTACTTTGAGTTCATTCAAACAACTTCTAGCACACAAAGATGATGTCATACCTCGTGACCTCAGCGGTAAACGTCACATTTTGGCCCGGTGTACTTTCTTTATTAATACTGTATGTAATCTCAAACACAACCTAGAATTTGAACGAAACAGCCAGAATAAGACTAAATTTTGGACTAACTAAAGTTTTTGTAAGTCATGACAACATGTTGAACAGTCACACACCCATGAAAGTCTCTGGATAAAAGTGTTTGTAAACTGCTTTGAGTTTAAAAGTAATCAAGTCAGTAAATGAATGCATATATGCAAATGAGTAGAGCTGGACAATTAATAGTATTTTAATCGTGATCATGATTCCTGCTTCTCTAGATCAATTAAGCATAATCGTTGCAATATTGGCCCGCTGGTTATTTTTCCTGAAAAGATTTTTTTTTGGACATTTCTGTTTTCTTTTATCAGTAACAAGCCTCCATGAGCTTTCATGCTTGGTTGCCAGATGTCAAGAGTTTAAATACCCAAATCAGAGCTTTTCTCTTAAATAGATAAATAATTGTACTGTTATTCTTCCCAACTTGATAACCATGCGCTGATCTGAAAAAAACAGGCAAACGTGTGTGTTGGAGTTCAGTGATCTCCATTGTGATATTCTGCTCAAATGAATAAATGAAGTATTTGTACGGCCTATCTGTGACTAAATCAGTGAGCAAACCTTCTCTGGGACTAATTGTAATAAATCTAAACATGAATCTTGACTATAAAATAAACCCTGTCTATGACTTGATGTTCTCTTGATTTGTGCTTATGTGAAAGTGCAATAATTCTCATGAAATGTAAAAAGAAATGTCTCAAATGAGAAAAATTGTTGTTAATAATTTTTGAGCAAAATAATGATTATCAGTGTAATTATTAACATGCATTCCTCCACATAAGCAAATGTTCATGTCAGCGGTGTGATTATTGACCTGAGTGTTTCCCTTGAGGATGAGTTTACTGATCTGGCAAGAGGTTTTTCCCAGTGTGACTCCTCGCTCAGCATCCAGAGACACACACTCCACTCTGCCCTGCTCATACAGAACGTTTATCATATATATCAACACACACACACACACACAAACACGTTTTTGTGAATTGTGGAGACATTCCATAGGCGTAATGGTTTTTATACTGTACAAACCGTATTTTCTATCACCCTACACTACCCCTACTCCTAAACCTACCCATCACAGAAAACTGTCTGCATTTTTACTTTCTCAAAAAAACTCATTCTGTATGATTTATAAGCCTTTTGAAAAGTGGGGACATGGGGTAATGTCCTCATAAGTCACCCTCTCTTTGTAATACCCAGTGATGGTGCTACACCGGGGCTAGGGGGTGCTATAGCCCCGTCAGAAATTTGAATAGCCCGTTTTTTGATATAGAATGGACTGTTTTTTGATATAGAAGACATGAGTGCCTGTCTCTGAGGGGGCCAAAGGAGAAAAGAAAGAGCCAAGACATGAGGGAGAGCAGGAGTAGTTTGTTGCTGCTGTTAGCTGCTCCACAGGTGCAGCCACAGCCAGCACTAGCATAGCTATCGCGCCGACTGATTTGAGCCAGTCACCAGTAGAAGAACCAAGACGCCCTCTTCGACGCCAGTAACCTCCGCGTCATGTGAGCGTAGTTTCCTAAGGGGCCGTTCACACAGAACTTTGAATTTTCCATTCCAATGCGCTACTTTTCCATTGTTTTTCTATGTAAACATGCTAGAGGGACGTGCAAAACCGTTGCGGTCGCGTCTTTTGCAGCGTCTCGCGCATGACGTCATTCTAAAAATGCGCCGCTAAAGTTCAAATCAGTTCAACTTTTAAAAAAGGCATCTTGAGACCTTGCGTTTTTTCCCCCATATTCCACTGCCCGCGTCTCATGTTTTTCAAAGAAAAAACGTGTTTAGCTGGCTAAAAACGCTTTGGTGGACACACGTCCTAAGATTGTAATGTGGTGTTCATTTAATGTTTAATTTAAGTGTAAAGTCTGATTATACATACATATGTATTGTGTTGTTAATGCTGAGTGCATGGGTGCTCTCCAGTTATTAAGTCTTTCACCTGTGTATGTAAAAGGTTTTTGTCGTGGTTTTGTGTTCACTTGTATTAAGCTTATATTTATTTATTTATTTATTTATTTATTTTGAATGCCTATTCTTTGGCCAAACATAATTTAAAGCCACACTTCTGTTGAATGTGGTGTGTACTATAGCTGCTTTTATTAAAAAACAACAATTTCTTTATTAAGTAACTCTGACGTCATGAATATCGATTATTTTCTTAGCACCCCCACATATTGGTCTAGCCCCCCTTTAGCACCGGTAGAGAAAAAATTCTGGCGCCGTGCATGGTAATACCTATGTCATACCCATGTCATTATACAAATTTGTGTCCTGATATGTCACAAAAACGCGCGCACACACACACACACACACACACAGGTTTGTTTTGCTATCAAAGTGAGGACATTCCATAGGCGTAATGGTTTTTATACTGTACAAACTGTACATTCTATCCCCCTACCCCTAAACCTACCCATCACACAAAACATTCTGCGTTTTTACATTTTTAATAAAACATTGTTTAGTATGTATTTCATGTTTACGTCGTAATACCAGTGTAATACCCATGTCATTATACAAATTTGTGTCCTCATAAATCACAAAAACGCGCACACACACACACACACACACACACACACACACACATAAAACATGCTAACTAACATTACATTTGTTACATGTTTTGAAAATATTTGTTAAATAAACTCTAACACTCCATATTTTTAATGTGGCTCTGTTATTTTAAGTTTCATTCAGAAATTCATTGTATCTTCATAGCTATTTTGCTTTAGAAATGTCATTGTTATCATTATTAACTAGTATCAGTTTCAGCATATGTGCCTATGTTTACCTGTTTAGATGTGAATCTCCTGTAGGAAAGTCCAAAGGGGTATTTGAGGGTGAAGAGAGTGTTGTAGGAGTTTTCTCCTCTGTTCTCTACAAACACTGTCACATTGATCTCCTGCATTATCCCAACCTCTATGTTTGTAGCCCTGGATCACAGAAACCAAAGAGAGATTCGTAAATACTTTCATAGGCATCAATATGGTTCGGAATTATTAATTTCTTTTAATACTTCAGTTCAGAAATAGAGCAAATGATTTGCTCACCCAGAGAAATTGAAATTCATTCTGAGGTCGTCAACACATAAATTATCAGTTCCACAGTTTATCTCAAAATCTAGCTATAAAAAGTAAGGGCACAGAAAAATTCATGAAATGTGATGAGGTTGAAGTTTTGAAACTGCTAATTTCTGCTCTTAACACAGATGAACTCTTACATTGTGGTCTGTGGAGGTCTTTATCTCTGGCAGCAGTATTGGTCTCAGATTTTGCATTCTTGCTGATGGAAGACCCTCAAATGTGAAATTTAACTGATTGGACAACGGGTTCAGAGCATCTTCTGAACAAGCCTTATGGAAACGAGAAATTATAAGAGATGTTATTAACAAAACACTCTACGGTTATACTTCGGTCACTCTTGCTTTGCATTTGATTTTTGTTATGTTCCCATCATATTTCTTAAAATGTTGAACATAATATTAAACATTTGTAGCTTGTTCAGTTAAGAAGACTTCACATCCTCTTTGACATCCTGTTAATTTTCTTGCTCCTGTGTAAATAATCAAGTTATAATTAATAGTGTGTGTTGTGTTTAAATGTTTTTATGTGGAAGATCATTTGTAACACTTTTTAATGCAAGCACATAAAAGTTACATTATAACAAAAATGTATGAAATAAAGATAATTAATGAAGTTTGATTACCTGAGTTTTAAGTATAAGAAGCAGGAATTACCCTTTTAGTCCTAAATTATAGCCTAGATTCATCAGATTCACTGAAAATCTATTTATAAATGACATTTGGTGCTTACCTCTATGAAGAAAGCATGACTTTTGCATACTTTCTGCATCCCAATGTTCATCACATTACTGAGGAGCCGGTTTTTGGGTGAGAAGTATGCTCGATATTTCTGTCGCTTGGCATCCAGCATTATGGTGTAATTAATATTTGCAGTCAAATCTAGAAAATGTGTTTGATCATAAAAGCCCACCATTAGTAATGCAACAATACTGCATTTCAAGAGAACACCAGAATACTACAAACCTCGAACAGAATATATGAACATATGAGATGTAAGAACACAATAACTATGTAATTATATTATGAATAAACCTGTTATGCCATGTTTGTATCTGCTCATGGTGAAGCACACAGTCAGGGTGTTTTGCAATGGCTTTGTACAGTCTGTTTGGTCACCGGTTGGTATTTCGATTGGGTTGTAAGTTACTTTGGTTTCCAAGAGCATGATGGGTCTGGACCTGAATGATCCATATATAACACATATGAATGATTATGGCTGAAACTGTATTTGTATATATTTTTTGTTCTTTATAACAGAAAACAGACCTGAGAAGCAGAACTGCTCCCTTGGACCCAACAGCAATGTCAGGAAGTTTGTCTCGACTCTGGTCCAGAGAAGACTGACTCAATGAAATCCCAAAGAACCGCAAACCTGATCGCACAGATGATCCAGCAATCCTCTGTTTCATTCAAGAAATGAAACACAACAAAAATGTTACCAGTGTTGGGGAAAGTTACTTTTAAAAGTAATGCATTACTCCCTAAAAAAGTAACTAATTGCGTTACTTAGTTACTTTGTATGAAACATGATATATTACATTACTTTTGCGTTACTTTTCTCACCTGGGCTAGGCTTGCTTGATTGTTTCTTAATAACAAAAAAAAAACAAAGCTCTATTTTTGGCAAATGTAAAGGCCCTTTCACACCAAAAGTCAAATGAATAAGCCTCAGGCTGAAGGAAATGCATATCTGCACTTGTTCATACTAGGATAGGGTACAGGAGAAGGAAGTTCAACACTCTTATTTCTAAATCTAATCTAAAGTCATTTTTGCTTATTAGTATGGTTGAATTAGATCATTGAAGGTCAGCAGCAAAGACACTGGTTAATGAAGTGAGATTAAATACAATTACAGGTTTGTGTACATTTCTGAGATTACATTTCACTGTTTTTATTGAGGAATTTGAGGAATACTGAATGTTTTTGTGCAAGTGAGATTTGTAAATGCATGTTCACATTTAGTCTAGAACTACAATAACATCATGTTCACACAGCGCACACAACACCTCTGACCTTTATTTCTCTCAACATGGGGACAGGAGAGCTGTCAGTCAATAAATGGGAAAAAGTAACTTGTGTTACTTGTTTGAAAAAGAAACTTAGATATTTTGTTGTAAACTGAAAAAGTAATGCATTATTTTACTAGTTACTTGAAAAAATAATCTTTTTACATAACTCAAGTTACTTGTAATGCATTACCCCCAACACTGGATGTTACAATGAGTCTATGATGTGAGTAAAGAAAAGTAAAGTAATGCAAGAAACCAGAGTGAATAAATGATGAGAGAATTAATTTTTATGTTAACTATCCCTTTAAACTGCCATCAACCCACGTCTTTTTTTCACCTGTGAGTATTTTGGAATGATAACTCCATCTTTCCCATTGAAGATGTAGATGCTGCCCTGTCCATCCTCCTCTAAAGGAGCTCCAATCAGCACATCCATGAAACCATCACCATCCAGATCTGCTGGACTGGCCAGAGAAGAGCCAAACCGACCCCTCTGACCTGCCATGCCCACCAGTGTATCCGAAAAAATGAAGTTTGACTGTGAAGATATAACAGAGAGAGGGGAAACAGGGTTAAACATACGGAAAGGTATATTTATTCAATCTTTTCTGATGAAAATGTTCATTTTAAATGACTTTTAATTGAAATCACTGACCTGAGGCGTGAAGACAAACACTATGCCCTCCCGGTCAGACTCCATGTATGTTGGTGCCGATACCAAAAGTAGGTCTGTAATGGAGTCACGGTTCAAATCCACCACACACACCTCAGCTCCAAAATATGAGCCAATCTGAGGCTGAGAAAAGAGGAAGAGAAGCAATATATATTCATGGCCAAAAGTTTTGGCAGTGACATAAATTTTGTGCTTCGCAAAGTTTGCTGCTTCAGTTGTTGTGGTGTCGATTCACATTGTTTCTAGATTATTGTGCAGAGTGATCAGATGCATTTTAAATAATTACAAAAAGCTTAATTGACCAACAACAACAACAAAAACCCACAAAAACCCAAATCTCTCTGTTTTTTGGCCCTGGCACAAAATGACCAGCTAACATCATTTCACTAATCATATCACCACATGGAAAAGTGTGAACAAGTACTGAGAAATCACTCTATCATTCTGACGGGATTATAAGAGTGATTGCTATAAAAGGAGGAAGGAAGTGCTTCCAATCATTGTGTTCTTGTCTTAGCAACAGTAGCGGTTTTTGGCACGGGCGAACCGGGCAGCTGCCCGGGGCAGCATTTTTTCATGATACACGGGGCGGCACGAGCTGTTAAAAATAAAAAAAAAAATCGTCTCTGCGTCGCCGCCGCAAAGCAGTTTTCTATTATCTATCATTTCACTGTGTGGGGAATTGGCAAATTGGCGCCCCTGCTTGCTGAGAAGGTGCCGTGCACAGAAGCTGTGTGAAAAGGGGAAAGGGGAGCGGGGCGCGGCGCGGGGGACAGTTCACCTCTGGGTCTCTCCCAAATGGAACGGGGGATCCACTGTATAGAGCAATACTCTAATAGAATTAGTGGGCTAAAGTCAGTCACCTCGACTTTCTTCCAAATAACGCACATTTCATTCATAATATTATAAATACTATTATAAATACAGGCCTATAGTTCCTGCACATTTTTGTTTTTCTGAATTGTGTGAAATGGCTAATAAAAATAGTTAATACAAAACCGATTATGCTCGAAGGGGGTCTCGCCCAGGGTGTAATTCAATGTAGAACCGCCACTGCTTAGCAATGGTTACCTCCAAAGAAAGACGTGCAACCATCATGTGTGGTGAGATGCATCTGCATCTGTGAGGCCAAGACTTTGGGGTAAAGGCCTGGTGTCAAGAAGGGCTGCAAAGGAGTCAATTTTTCTCCAAGAAAAACATCAAGGTCAGACTGAAATTCTGCAAAAGTACAAGGATTGGACAGCAGAAATCTTGTGCAGAGTTATTTTCTCTGATGAAGCCCCCTCTGACTGTTTGGGACATCTGGAAAATTGATTTTCCGGAGAAGAAAAGGTGAACACTACCATCATGCCAACAGTGAAGCATCCTGAGACCATCGATGTGTGAGGTTGCTTTTCATCCAAGGGTTTGGGCTCTCTCACAATTCTGCCCAAAACACCGCCTAGAATAAATAATGGAATCAAAAAGTCCTGCAAGAGCAACTTCTCCCAACAACCTAGGAGCAATTTGGTGATGATCCATGCGTTTTCCAGCATGATGGAGCACCATGTCACAAGGCAGGAGTGATGAAGTGCATAGAGAAGCTGTGGTCAATCCTCAAAAGGCGAGTGGACAAGCAGAAACCAACAAATTGTGATAAACTCAAGCACTAATAAGGCAAGAATGACTGTAATCAGTCAGGATTTAACCCAGTTGTAGAGGTTATGAAGAAGAAGGGTCAACACTGTAAATACTGACTCTTTGCATATATTGAATGTTTTTGCCAATAAAAGCCTTTAAAACATATTAAATTCTTATCGTTGTTTTCCAGTATACCAGGTGAAAAAATAATCTGCAAATACTGAAGCAGCAAACTTTGCAAAACACAAAGTTTATGTCACTGTCAATACTTTTGGCTGTGACTGTAGTTTACGATACATCTGTTTTGATCTCTCTTACTTTCATTCGCTTACATTAATGTGTGAAGTCCTAATATTTTACACAAATATGAGTGTTACAACCTTATGAGGATCCAGCTGCTTTAAGTCCTTTCCATCAATTCTTGAAACAGTTACTTGTCCCTTATGCTTGTGTCTTGGTGCTCCCATGATGGCGTACTTTGCTCCCGAAATCATTGCTATTGCCAAGGAATAACCTGTGAAGAAAACAGACTTGAAAATATTCAGATGTTTTTTGTTGTTTTGTTTTTTTTGACTAGTTTATTTTGATTTACACAGTCAAAGAAGAGATCTCACCTAAATAACTGTCATGCTCACTTCCAGCTTGAAAATCTTCTGAATTATCATTTGGTTTGTACAGCTGATATCCACCCTTCCACTGGAAAGCTCCCACTGCAGTCATTATCAAATCTGCCTGAATGCAGATAATATTACAGGAATTTTGGTAACACATGAACTAATAATGAGCTGCACTTCTACAGCATGTATTAATCTTTGTTAATGTTAATTTCAACATTTACTAATACATTATTAAAATCAAGAGTTGTGTTTGTTAACATTAGTTAACACACTGAACTAACATGAACAATCGATGAACAGCTGTATTTTTATTAAGAAACATTAACAAAGATTAACAAATACAGTAACAAATGTATTTCTCATGGTTAGTTCATGTTAGTTAATACATTAAGTAATGTTAACAAAAGAACCTTATTGTAAAGTGTTACCAGAATTTTAAATAGAAATACTTAAAAATAATCTTTAATAGAAATAAATTTAAAGGCATACAAATTCAATGGTGCGTTTTTCATTGAAGTTGAAGAGTAGTTCAACATGAGTCAAACATCATGAATATCTATCATTGCAAATAATGTCTATAAAAAAGCCTTGATAAATAAACACATACAGCTAGATTTGGCCTGATGCAGGTGCACTTCCAGGTTGTTTTTAAAGCACTTTGCAGAATACTTATGTTTTCGAAGCAGCTTTACAAAGAATGGCACCTTACAAGATCTAGCAGTTAATTTGAACGGTGTAATTCAGTTAAATTGTATTAATGGTAAAATTAAGTAAATTGTTGTTTCAAACAAATATAATACTAACAATAAAATTAAAATCAACTTAAAAATTGAAAATTGCTATGTTAAAGTGGGAAAAAGCATGGATAGCATGCAAAAGCATGAATTAAATTAAACAGAAAGAAAGCAATTCAACAGCTCCAAATTCATTTAAGTAAAACTATTTCTAACCCATGTATTTCATCTTTTTCATTTCCATACAATGTCTCTTTCATTAGTTTGGTGTTAAATAAGTTAAATACATAGAATTACATTTGATGTAAATGCTGCACTAAACCCGTCCTGTGCAAACTCCATTTGAGATGAATCTCCAGAGGTCTGGGTTCCTATAGTAAATGAGCAACAACACAGTTAACTATACATTTATTATTTTAAATCAACACAATGAACAAAGTAACTGTGCTCACATGACAGCTGATGAATGTAAAATGTTAATATTCTGTCTATTATTTTTCATTTTCTCTGCAAACATACCTTCAATGGCAATAATGTTCTCTTTGAGTTTTTCACGAATGCTTTCCAGCGCGTCAAAATCAGTTGCTTTGAACACATGATTATTGGAGGGTGAAGATGCAATAGTTTCCAGCTCCCTTCTTGCTTTGTCACTATTAAAAGCATTGCCAACCTAAGAAAAATTCAATGGAGATAACTGTAACACTTCATAAATCTAACGATTTAATAACATTTTTGTTTTTAAATAAAATGTTTTTTTTAATACCCTTCTTTTATTGATTAATGATTTTTATTAATAAAGTGGATAGATCACAAAAAAAAAAAAGTTAATTAAGTCATCTTTTACTCACCGCCATGTCGTGGCTTTCTTTCTTCTCTTAAAGGGTTAGTTCACCCAAAAATGAAAATTCTGTCATTAATTACTCACCCTCATGTCGTTCCACACCTGTAAGACCTTCGTTCATCTTCGGAACACAAATTAAGATATTTTTGATGAAATCCAAGATTTTTTTTTATTCCCCATAGAAAGCAACATAATTACCATCATCCAAGGTCTAGAAAAGTCCATGTGACTGCAGTGGTTCAACCTTAATGTTATGAAGCGACGAGAATGCTTTTTGTGCGCAAAAACAAAACAAAAATAACGACTTTATTCAACAAATTCGTATCTCCCCTGTCATTCTCCTACGCTGTTTGCATTGCAGACAGTGCAACGCTTCTGTGTTCTACATCAGAATGTCGGCTCATTATTGGCCGGCTCCTGCGTCAGCATCACGCGTATGCGTCGTGCTGCTCACGTGACCAGCTTTGGCCAATACTGAGTCGGCGTTCTGACGTAGAGCCTGGAAGCGCTGAACGTAAACAGCATAGGAGAATGACAGCGGAGAGACGAATTTGTTGAAAAAAGTCATTATTTTTGTTTTGTTTTTGCACACAAAAAGTATTCTCGTCTCTTCATAACATTAAGGTTGAACCACTGTAGTCACGTTGACTATTTTAATGATGTCTTTACTACTTTTCTGGACCTCGAATGTGGTAATTGTGTTGCTTTCAATTGAGGATAAAAAAAAAAAACATCTTGGATTTCATCAAAAATATCTTAATTTGTGTTCTGAAGATGAACAAAGGTCTTACGGGTTTGGAATGACATGTGGGTGAGTAATACCTTTTTTTAAATTGCTATGGTGCAATTTTCACAAGCAATTGGTACATTTTCAAAACTCTTAGTACTAATATCACAACAGATCATCAAAAGTGCACTTTTTTCAAACGTTTCAGCATATTTTCAATTGTGTTAGTACAATACACAAAATCACAAAGTATCCTTTTCACTACACAAAATAAGTGATTCATCTATATAAATGTTTCATTCACAGTAACTGCCTTTCATAATGCTATTACTATCAAACTATTGATTTGCATCTCTTTTTGTTCAGTTTAATACATTTGTCTATTATTTAATCCAACTGAACTTAATGATTAATCAATGGATCATTTGGTACACCTATAGATTTCTATAGATATTGATTCTATAGGCATAGTTTCTATAGAACTTATTTGCCATTTCTGATATGGAATTCTTTTTACATTATAAGCAATTTATCTTAGATGATAACCACAATTTTCAAAGTGTGTGTGTGTGTGTGTGTGAGAGAGAGAGAGAGAGAGAGAGAGAGAGAGAGATACAGATACAGAGGGATTTGAAATTTGTGAACACAGAGCAGGACAGAGTACAAGGGAAAAGAAACAGTCAATGACTGTACAGTATAACATCAGATTGATCAAAGATGCATCAGAAGAAGGGAGACAGATGGCATCATTTTACATTATAGTATATATGTCATGTGATACTGTAAACAGAGGTATTACCATGGTAGAGACTGCCACATTACTGTAACTATAACCCTTATAAAGGTCAGCTACAGTATAGATTCAGTCATATGGTACAGTGAGAACATTTACTGTATTGGCAGCAAACTCTGTTCTACACAAAACCTCATGAATGTGTCATACTTCAGCACACCATTTGATAGAACACTGAATAAATATTATTACAAACATTATGGATTTTATGTCAATTATGTAATTTAGGTAATATAAGTGTATTTTCTAATGTGTCATCTGTAGCCTGTGTAATTATTTCAGCAACAAGGGTGATTTGAAACATGTATCTTGCCTTGTTTGTTATTGAATTAAATGATGATTTGATGATTTGTTTTGAAACAGTGATTATGTAGAATTAAAATTTGTACAACTAGAATGAAAGCATGAGATCAAGTTTTGAAAGAATGACTAGCTGTGTTAGAAGTGTGATCAGTTTGGATTTTTGTACGAAGGGTTTTGAAAATATACGTCTTGTGAATATAGTACCACAGCAAAAAAAAAAAAAAAAAAAAAAAAAAAAAAAAATGTAAATGACAGAAATTTCATTTTTGGGTGAACTAACACTTTAAATGCAAAGGAAGATATTTTGAAGAATGTTTCTGCTGTTTTTGTCCATACAGTGACAAGACAACACTGGACAACATTGACTTTTATTGTAAGGACAAAACAAGACATTCTTCAGAAGAATGAAAGTCAGGTTTGGAATGACATGATGGTGAGTAGATGACTGAATTGACATTTTAAGAGGAACAGTCATTTTTATGCACAATACTTTAACAATGGCTATCATATCAGACAAATCATATCAGGAAAGGATGCATGTTGATTTTGCCTGAGCATCTAAATCTGAATCAGTATAAATTAAAGCAGTTTTTCCTGGTTTGTGCATAACTAATATAGTTAAGTTTTTTTTTTTATATATATATATATATAAAAGAGGCAAAATATAAATGTAAATCAAATCTTACCCCAATAGCATATCGTATTATATTTTTAGCTTGTGCTTGTTGAACAGCTGCAGTCAAATCAGATGGATCAGTTGATTCACCATCCGTGATAACAACCAAAATTTTACTGGCTGATGGTCTTGCACCTCCGTTACTTACGAATAACTCATTACTATTGAAAAAAAAAAAAAAAAAAGTAAAAAATATTTAACTGTTTAGGATACATTTCTTATTAAGTTTACATTGTTTGTCTTTGAAACCTTCTTCAAATTATTAAATGTTGTAAAACCTTTATTACACACTCAAAAAAGCAAAAGACTTGTAGTAGTATGTGTATCCATTCATTCATGCATTTAATTTTGTGTACTTTTTGCATGTTTGCTCAGACACCTATCAGTTTTTTTAGTTGCATTATCCATCATCTTAGTTAGGATTTGTTCCTTAGCCCTCACTAAATATCCTGTTCATTCATCTTCACTCCAAGTCTTTTTGTCAGAAGTAATATTACTTTTATTGCCATAGATAAAAGAATTGAAATATCAGCAGACATGTCTCACACAAGTTTTCTTATAGCTGCTGCGGTGTTGGTCTGTCCTTTCTGTTGAGATATCTGATTCACTGCATTGTGCCACCAGGTGGCATCTTTGACTTGTTGAAACTTGTTATGAATGACACATTGTGTAGAAAACTGTGCAATGGCAAACTGTAAGACAGACAGATAGATTTAGTGCCTCATGCTGTGAACGTTAGGGGTAAAAAAATCATGCGTTAAACTAGATTATAATAAATGCATGAATTATCATACCTGTGTATCACGGTCTATAAAACTTTTGATCATTTCAATAACAAAAGCCTTCATCTTAGTAAAATCCACATAGGACACACTTCCAGATCCATCCAGTAAAAAAGCAATATCAATTTGTGGTGTGCATTCTGAAGTTGGAGAAATTAACTGCATCATATTTTCATTTAATCATGTCATACAGTATATACAGTATGAAAAATATTTGCTTTGGTTTGGTAGAATGCCATAAATGTACCTCTCAGAGTCTCTGGCACAGATCTGCTCACAACATTATCTGAACTGATATTAAAGCACATTCCATTGTAAGTGGTTACTGCATCACAGTTCTTAGGTATGGTTGGACCACAAACCTGAGAGAAATTAAGACTGCAAATTGAAGGTTCATCTCTAGCAAATTATAATCTAATTAAAATGATCTAAATATAGACAAGCATCAAATCTAGCATGTTTTTGCAGTAAAATTTGTAGCATTTTTAGAATATCATAACATAATTTATCTTAGCATTAAGATTTTATATTCTCACAAAAACAGATTATTTAAAATATGACACTTACCACTGCTCTTGAAGACTGAGGATCAATAGACATTGAAAGTCCAAGGGACATGTTGACAGCCTCATTGGTGACTGTTGAATTAAAAAAACCATTTTTTTTTTGTTGTTGTTGTTTTGTTTTTTAAATACTAATATGGATAATGAAACTAGTGTCTTATATTACATATTTGAAAGCATCATATAAAAACGAAGTACCAGTAATGGGCAGTGACATGCAGTTTCCTTCAGTCACAGCACAGCGATATATTTGTCCTCTTTGAGTTTGACTGAGTTGTATTAAAGGATCACTCACAAGTAGACTATGGAAGAATACAGGAGGAATATGAGAACATGTTTAAAAATTTGGTTGGTTGGGTGTTGGGTTATTTTTAGTAAGTGTTGCAAAATATTTTTATATTAAATTAAAAAATACTGGCAAAGCATTAGGTGGACTTCAGCACAATACAGGCAGTACCACCAATCAGTTCAAATCATGGGGATACCCACATGATTGACTTCAAACTTTTCAAACAGGATTTTGAAAAGTGGGGGGGACATGTCCCCCCTGTCCCCAGTGGAAATTACACCCCTGACCAAGGCAGGATAACAGAGAGACAGATCCAGAACACAGGCAACAGGGTCACAACCAACAAACAGATAAACACAAGAATGCTCAGAAATGCAGTTGACACTTACAAAACCTCACAGAGAATGATAGAGTGAACCAGGCTTATATAGGGTGAGGTATTGAGCTAATGAGAGAAGTAAACAATCATGAAAGATAAGACCAGGCAATGAACTATGGGAAATTAAGTCCTTGATGGTGTGGCAAAAGTCCAGGGTGGAGTGCCCTCTGGTGGCAATTACGGGCACTCTCACAGGTGATCGTGACATAGCCCTCCTCCTAAGGAGCGGCTTCCAGACGCTCCCATCATGGCTAGAAAAGTCCAGGAGGGAGGTGGAGTGGAGGCGGACTAGGGAACGGGATGGAGGGCCAGGTCCATAAAGTGGAAGAGGGCATGAAGACTGAGGCAGAGCAGGCAGCCAGGGCGGAACAGGCTGTGCAGGCGACATTGAGACACCTCTCCTGTCTCCTTTAACCTTACTTTTTATAAATCATGATCTGATCAGTCATTTGTATACTTTATTTATTTATTTCAAATTATGTTGTCCTGATACTGTATCTTACTCTAATCATTGTCTGGAGATTTGTGTAGGAGTTAGATTAAATTATTTACTGAAGAAGGCAAATATCCGAAACGTCTATTATGTAGGCTATGTTGCATTGCTTAAAAGGAGTGCAGATCATTCTGTTCTTTTGAAATAAATCTCCAGCTTTTTACGGATCTACGCACCCTGAGTCGGTGGAACACTGTGGTTTTATCTTTTTTGTTTCTCATTAATTGTCATTGGCTGCTATTATAATTTTTTTTCCATTTTTCAGAATATTATACAAGTTTCCCGAATATTATCCAATATTATCATTGTGGTTGAAGGCGAGTGATATGCAGTGTCTTCCACATTACGGTGAACGTTGTCAAAGGAATTGTTTCAATATTGACGACTTTGAGGGTAAGTATTCTCAAGCTAACAAGCTAGCTAGCTTTGTGTAACATAGTCCACTATAGGCAAGTTTGCAGAAAACCAGGTGCAATTTATTGAAACTTGGGCACGGTTTCACAGACAGGGCTTAGCCTAAGCCAGGAATAGGTCTTAGTTCAGTTAGGACATTTAAGTAGCTTTTATAAACATACACTAGAAAAAACATTACAGGTGTACATCTTGAGACAAAACAATGGCAGTGACATATTTTAAGATATGTCAGTACAAGCTTTTTTTTTTTTTTTTTTTTTTTTTCTGTTAAAACAGCTCAAACATGCATTTTAGTCTAAGACTAGCTTAAGCCTTGTCTGTAAAACCGGGGGAAAGTGACATAAAATATAATCCAAAACAGGTTTGACATAGACTTGACACAAGACAGCATGAACATGAATACACTCACCAAACAATGGGTTACACAAACAAAGCTAGACAAAGGAACAATGAAATATGAGGGCTATTTATACACAAAACTAATGAGCAAACAAGGGATATCCGTGCACAATCAAACAATGAACCAATGAGAACAGAGCTGAGTAATACATGACAACATAAGATAAGACAAGAGGCTTGTTCGAGTTGCATCTGTGCTGCGCAGACCGGTCAGAGTATGACATCAAAGTACCGCGCAAGCGATTCAAAAGCATAAGTAGTCGTATGCTCTCCAAATGCTCTCGCGGTACTTTGATGTCTTACGCCGATCGGTCTGCGCAACCCAGATGCATCTCGAACAAGCCTCTTGGAAGCACAAGACATGATCACATGAGGGCAAGGAAGTCACATGACAGGAACATGAAACATGGCTAAGGCAAACTACAAAATAAAAGTCATGAAAACTAACAAAACCCAAACCCAACGTTACACTTTGTTCGTGAAAGTTCATATTCTTATACTTTCAGTTTTCTATCTATTAAACCTTTTTTCGATCTTCTGGTTCACTAATGTTATTATGTTAATACAATATGTATGATTCTTTAGGACTGTGAATGTCACTGATTTTGTGCATTTTTTCAGTTTCTGATAAGGATGACAGGAGAGATCAGCTTGAGGGCGAATTGTTTCAGATCTATGAGGAAGTCAGAGAAGCCACATAGCTGGAGAGTAGGCAGACAAAACTAGAGAACTGAAGGATGGATTTATTGTTCATATTTTAAAATGAAGTTTCTATGAATTTCTACATTTAAATGTAGGCATGACGAATCTATTCAGTGGAAAAGTTTAGCACTTTAAAAGGAAAGATTTCTTGTCTTGTTTATGCATATATCCTATCATTTGGGGTTATTCATTTATTATTTTGTCATCATTTAATTATCTTTACAGATTGTGCTAAGGTGATTGTTGCTGGTGCTGGTGCAACCACATGTGTAACGACATTGTTGGACTGCTTTACCAGATGGCAGTCTACTCTGAGCTCGGCATCAGTACAGTTCCTCCAGTTCGCAGCAGTACTGAAACTGAGCAGAGCTGCCACAAACCCAGAAAAATGGTAAATTTAAGTTGGTAAATTCATGTTGCTTGAAACACATAAACTGTACATGTTTTAAATTTAACTCATAAGCTTGTTACTAAACCAAAACCTAAAATGGGTGTGTTAGATAAGTGAGCTGTCCAAGAAATGTACTGTTGGTATGACTCTAGGAACAGGGTTGGCTAACACTGGCTCATCCTAATATGCCCACTTGGTATTCTTAGGGAGTCCAGCAAAGTCCTGTCAGTGGGATGGTGGTTTTATCTGCATGACCTAAAGAGAAGCTGCTAATGGCTTAAGGTGCACACTGCAATCAATTATAAATTTAATGTAGTATAATAATAATATGCGATTTTTCACCATTTGGACAAGGAGATAGTTCACCATTTATTTATTGATTGATTGATTGATTGATTGTTTGTTTGTCTGTCTGTCTGTCTGTCTGTCTCTGACCCTCATGTTGTTCCAAACCTGTATGACTGACTTTCTTCTGTGGAACACAAAAGGAGATGTTAAGCAGAATGACAGGCTTAGCAGTCACTTTCATTACATCTTTTTTCCATACAATAAAGATAATGGTGACTGTGTTTGTCTTACATCTTCTTTTGTGTTCCACAGCAGATGGAGTATTGGTCTAGAATGGCATAAGGGTGAGTAAATGATGACATTAATGTTTGAATGAACTTTAAATGGCAATGAGAAATTGTTTTAAAGGTGCAGAGAGTAGCCAGTCAAGCAAACACACTCTGTAGAGCAGTTTGTCCGTTTAGGGCTACTGTAGAAACATGCCGGCACAAAATGGTGACGTAACATGTAAGGGGACCTGCGGTGTTTGAAATAGAAATGGATCATTCTAAGGTAATAAAAACATAATGGTTCATTATATAAGCTCTTTTTACACCACATACATAGTTATGTATATTATATTGCATTTCTGTCAATAGATCCTCCTAAAATTTTCACATTGCACCTTTAAGGTAAAAATGGGCAACATTTTTGATACTACTTTTCATTTCAAGAGAACCCATGGGTGCTGGAACCATTACATGTGGGCGGGACAAGGCCATGTTACACTGTGTATGTAGTCATTGTGCCTAAACAAAAGCTTTAGTTTGTTTGGTTTCCTCTTAAGTGTAATTGTTTTTCATTATGAATATATTAATATGCGAAATGCTGTCATGTGCATTTGAGTTATTTTTTGCAGTGCTTTTCTCGTAGATGCATGTTTGAATGTGAGCAATGTGTGAAAGCAGAAAGCTCATATGAGACAGAATTAGACCAAGAGGGCATTTAAAGGAAGTTCACACTTGTTGAAGTTTGCTCTTGCCTTAAAAGGACATTTTGCATCTTCATCCGCAGTAGCGGTTTTTGGCACGGGCGAACCGGGCAGCCGCCCGGGGCGGCATTTTTTCATGATACATGGGGGGGAATTGGCAAATTGGCTCCCCTGCTTGCTGAGAAGGTGCCGTGCACAGAAGCTGTGTGAGAAGGGGAAAGGGGAGAGGGGCGCGGCGCGGGGGACAGTTCACCTCTGGGTCTCTCCCAAATGGAACGGGGGATCCACTGTATAGAGCAATACTCTAATGGAATTAGTGGGCTAAAGTCAGTCACACCTCGACTTTCTTCCAAATAATGCACATTTCATTCATAATATTATAAATACAGGCCTATGGTTCCTGCACATTTTTGTTTTTCTGAATTGTGTGAAATGGCTAATAAAAATAGGTCATACAAAACAATTATGTGGTCACCAAGGTGAAATGGTTTAGTCTTGACTTCTGGTCGTGAGTGACAGTGTTGGGGGGATGGGAAATCTGTTGATTGTCGAGTGCCAAATAAACACAGAGATGGACAGGAAAAGGCCAAAGCCATCAGGTGCCCAATTTAGAAAAAAAAAAAAAGGAAAAGAAGAAGAGGAGAAACGAGCAAAAGATAAAGGTATGCAACTATGTTCTCTCTGTATGATTATTACGGTATCAATGTCATAAATGAAGGGCTGATGTTAATTGGTGGGTATAACTCTTTAAGTTTGTTAGCCTTTTTGCTATGATGTGCACCTTAAAAAGTGTGTTTCCTGTTGTAATTGCAATAGTTAAATAACTGGATTCTCAAGTGTGTTTTTCAAATGTTCTAATGAAGGATTTGTGCAATTGAGAAATATAATTTTCTCTTTCACTTATGTTGTTATAATAAAATACTCGAAGGGGGTCTCGCCCAGGGTGTCTGGTCACAATATTACATACTCTATAACATTAGAAAGATTGTGAATGGTCTTACCTTATGAGGCTGTCTAAAATGAGTGTAAATCTATAAGTTCAATGTTTGTCAACATGGGGTGCTGCATTCAAAGAGACAATTCGACAATGATGATTCAGAAATCACACAAACTAAACATTTTGATAACTAGTATAATTCTTCAATATAGACAATGGAGCACAAAATCTATAATCTGGGTTCCCTTTCGAAAGGGAACTCGTGATGCGTCAAAGCGCTAGGGGAACGCCTCCGCAGGAACCGGTGTCTGAAACACATATCCAATCTCGGCAATATCATATTGACCGGCGACAGCCCATGACATCATAACAATGCGACCCGCATGTATAAAAGGGGTGCCCAAACAACATGACATCCGCTTATCGTCTTCAGGGACTGTCATGTGTGAAGCACTATCTGGCAAAATGAAATGCAAAGAGAGGATTATTAAGTGTGTGGATCCGTGTCCTCGCTATCTGACACTAGATCACACACACGAGCTGTGCGTTCTCTGTCTGGGGGAAGAGCACACATGGTAAGTTCTCGAGGGAGCTGCCTATGCAAACTGTGAGCGCGTTCCTTTAAGAACGCTCCGTTCTCGTCTGGGTCTCTTCTCGAGGGAAGCATCTGGGCTTGGTGGTTCGGTCCCGCTCGTGCTGAGGCAGGGCGGAGACTCAGATCACGGGGCTCGCAGATGGAGCTCGCTGGACAATTTGAGGGAGGCGTGACCGCTCACGCTGTTCGGCGGCTCGCGAGAATGAGCTGCTGGGAGAGGATGCATTGTCTTCTGTCTTCAGCTGCGAGTGCACTTCCAGCCGAGCAGGAGATGGCTGAGGAGGATAGAGAGAGTGAGTTTACTGAATCCTCTCAGTCACCCTGTCCCGCGTACGCTGAGCTGTTGGAGATTATGGAATGCGCTGCTGGCAGATTACAGTTGCCATGGCAGCGCGTTAGGAGAGAGACCGCGTGCATTCAAAAAGAAAATCGGTTTCTCTCTGGCCATAATCCTACAGCTCAAGTGAGCCTTCCATTTCTTCCTGACCTGCATACTGAGGTTGAGGGGGCATGGGAGAACCCAATTCCTTAAAAAAAAAAAAAAAACTTTTTTAGGCTTAATAAGGGTAAAAGACCTTCACGTTTTCCATGGTGTTAGGTCGCCACCCTGTGGCCGCATGTCGAACTGTTTTAGGTCTGGTTACTATTTAAATACTAAAGTATTTCTTTTAGACCACTGTTCCCTGTGTAGGGTTTGTGGAAGGAATATGGGTATGTCAATGCTTCTGGCTGATTATAATAATAATAATAATAATAATAAATGTTATTATTCAGCACTTTTCTTGCAAATAATAATTACGGGAGCGGACATTGACACTGAAAGCTCAGAAGGCTCCGTTCTTCAACCCCAGGCGCTTCTTACATCAGGCCTGTGGCTGTTGGTCTGCCTTTGGCTTTGACAGTGAGAAGATCCTTTCAGGCTTGTAAGGGTGGAGGACACCATGTTTCTATGGTGGAGGTTGCCACCCTGTAGCCGCAGGTGGAACGGTTACCAGGTCTTGTATCTATTTGAAATACTAATGTATTTCTTTAGACCACTGTTCCCTGTGTAGGATGTGCTTAGGCATTCATCTAAATTAGGAAGGAAGTTTTATTTTATTGTATCTATTCTAAAAAAATATAATTAGGGCCCTGAAGTTCCCTGTAGGTTGGCTAGTATGATTTTTAGAGAGAAAGAAGTACCATTTGGGTCTTCTTAGGACCTGACATCTTCCTGACATTGTTACCTGGTTAGTGTCACTCATCCTAAGATTAATTTAGGATAGCTAAGGCTTTTTGGTATTCTTTAGCCACCTTAGCGTTGTCATTTTGAGTGATTTTTGCCTCCTCTCAGCTGAGAGTTGCTCTTTAGAGGCCGCTGCTCTGAGAAGCGCCAGGTAGATCTATGTGCTATGGGCTGGCCCTCACCCGGGCCGCCCTGATAGCTCGCCTAGGATAGTACTAGGGATAGTGAAGGCGGTCTGTTTTACATTCCCGCCTCTGACCCCTCATTAGTGAGTGTAGGTTCCCTTTTGTATCCCTAGTGCTGGCCTCCTCTCATTTAAGAGTCGTTTGGCCAAGGCCCGCCCCCCTTCTGCATGGTGCAGATTGGTGTAGAGGCAGAATAGATGGTTCCCTTTTCTATTGTGATTAGTAATGCTTGCTGTGGCCTGCATTTTGGAAGTTGAGCTCAGGTAGGCCCTTACTAGGCTCCTCTTAAGCCCGCTGAACTAGCATTCAAGCGTTGGGTCGAGTGTGGGTGTTTTTTCTATGAAAAGCCCCTATTCCCCTGGGGCTGAGTACAGATATTATGGAGTCATGATAGAGTCTTTGTGGTTGGCCTCCACCCTGCAGTTTCTCAGGGTTAGGCGGATAGTACTCCCTTGTAAACAAGGTGTTTTCTGAGTGCTTCGCTTATAGCTCTGTTATCTGCCCTGCACCATTGTGGCTCAGGTCGAGCGGTATTTGACCTTCACTGCGGGCTGGTCATTTAGTACACTCCCTTGTAGCTCAGCATTGCCACGAGCTGACGCCCGTGCTCATCTGTAGTAGTAGGCCCAGGTGGGCCTTCTCCAGGGCATGTTGGCGTATGTTTGTACTCCCCTTGCTTAAAGGGTAAAAAGTGCTTTGAGTACACCACTCGTTGGCGATGTGGTAGGTCCCAGGCGTTGTTGAATAGTAAACTATCTCTGCTACTAGACTCACTATAGGGTAGTAGGCCCTAACAGGCCTCCTCTCACAGTGAGTTCCCACCATGTTGGGCCCCTAGCAGCCAGCACTTGCGCTGTCAGGTAGCTGGCCTTAACAGGCCTCCCTGTTAGCAGCCCCAGTAAATGGGTTTTCTGGTAGCTATTTCTTATGCCATCTGATAGTAAGCCTTAGCAGGCTTCTCTGTGGTCAGCCCCATTAGTGTGGATGTTGTAGCAACAAGACACGCTCCGGGTAGCTGGCCTTAACAGGCCTCCCTGTGAGCGAGTCCCCAGCACTTTGGTATGTGAAAGCTCAGCTAGCAATGCATTGCTTTTGAATGAGTAGGCCTTAAGAGGCCTCTCTGTGAGTGAGCTCCCTTTGTGCGGGTATTCTTTAGAATGGTTTAGCCACTTAAAACTGGCTACCAGGCAGCTGGCCTTGATGGGCCACCCTGTAGGCTAGTCCCTGGCAGTAGTGGACTTGCTTCAGATTGCAGGCCTTAGCAGGCCTCTCTGAGGATGAGTCCCCAGCAGTGTGGGTATCTGGCATTCGGCTGTCGCTTGTTTTCAGTTTGTTGGCCTTAGCAGGCCGCTCTGGAAGACAGCAGGCCTCCCTGTGGTGAGCCCAAGGTGGTAGGCTTTGGACAGCTAGCTAGCTTGTGTGCTATCAGACAGCTGGCCTTCAGCAGCTTGTTTTCGAGCAGCAGGCCTTAACAGGCCTTGCTGAGAGCCAGCCACTAATGAGTAGGTGTATGGCAGCTAGCGATGGCCACAGTCAGCCAGTGAATGTTTGCCTTTGAGATGCGTGGCTGTAAGCAGGCCCCTTTTTCAAGGTGAATTTCCCACAGTATGGTTACTTCTGCCAGTCTAGACTCGATACCAGGTAGGTGGCCACGGTAGGCTTCCCTGATGTGAGTTCCCAGCAGCTGGGTATCAGTCAGCAGGGTCTTGTTATCAGGTGGTTGGCCTTCCGGCCTCCCTGAGACCAAAACGCTTCTGCGCGTTGCTGGCTTGGCTAACCATTCTCACTCTTGTTTTTAGTTTTTAGCCTGGTCGACCTGATAGGTCGAGCTGGTACTCTCTTCACTCTGAGAGTGGGCTTGAGTACTTGGCTTCCTAAGTCTGGTCAGTGGTTGAAGGCTCCCCTCGAAGCCTCCCAGTTAGATCAGCTTTTAGGCTGTGAGCATTCCCCTCGCGAGGGTTCCTTTAGAGTGCATGGCCTCCTTAGCGCCTTAAAACATAGGTGCTTTGTAGATCCTAGGATTGAGCAGAGTAACTCCCCTCGCTTGCAAGGGTCGATAGCACTTCACTGAGTCCTGCTCTCCAGGATGCCCGTCTCTAAGATCTGGTCTGAGTTGGTCTACTGCCCTTTCTACAGTCCCTCTTTCTGGATGTCTCTTCGTGAGACTTCTGTGTCTAGAGTCTCTGTTTCTGAGGAAACAGACAGGTTGTTGGCAGATTAGGTTACTAGTTCAGCTAGAAGCCAGGTCAGCCTCCCTGGTGGCATTCGGGGTTGACTGCGTTCCCCTGAGAAGTGACTGGTTGGGGTTCCTTCTGCCCCCCTAGCCACGCTCCCTTAAAGGGACCTCTTTCCTTTGAAGTGGTTGGTTCCAGGCCTTTGTGCGGCCTTGGCAGGCCTTCATGTGTGAGATATGGAGACCGCTTCGAGGCTGTAGCTGAGGCTTTGACCGCTGGGAGCGCTGTCACTGACAGCTAATTTGTGACCCGTAGGGTGAGTGGGTCTGGCATTGCCGGATTCTGACAGTTGTCACTGCCATGCGTGGCATGCATTCCCCTCAGCATGGCGGCGCTGGTATATCGTTCCCCTAGCGCTTTGATGCAGCGCGAGTTCCCTTTCGAAAGGAAACGTCTCAGGTTACGGATGTAACCATGGTTCCCTGAGAACAGGGAACGAGACGCTGTGTCTCTTAGCCATGCCTTGGGGCCTGCCTGCTTACAGTCCCTTCAGACGATAAGCGGATGTCATGTTGTTTGGGCACCCCTTTTATGCATGCGGGTCGCATTGTTATGATGTCATGGGCTGTCGCCAGTCAATATGATATTGCCGAGATTGGATATGTGTTTCAGACACCGGTTCCCGCGGAGGCGTTCCCCTAGCGCTTTGACGCAGCGTCTCGTTCCCTGTTCTCAGGGAACCATGGTTACATGCGTAACCTGAGACGTTCTTCTATGTCAATGTAGTAGCATCTATTTCTTATTTACACCTAAAGGTCACTTTAAAACAAAACAAACTATGGTGGTTGACTGACTGTTAGTAAGACGGTTTCTTCCATCTCTCATTGGGCAGTTGATGGTGTGTGAGTGTGGTGAGTACTGGAAAGTGGTAATGTGCTTTCCAAACAATGCAGGGTTTTTTTTTGTTTTGTTTTTTCTCCCCCCATTATCAGTGGTTATGTTGCTCTCACCTTAATTCATCTTTCTGTATCACCTTATAGCCAAAGGAAACATTTTGACTCTGTGAAGGCGCAGTGAAAGTTTTCCAGGTAACAGGATCAATGTTAAAAGCCATCACCGACTGAGATGCTAAAGTGTTCAGAAGTGATAAAAAAAAAAAGACTGAATTAGTAAAACTGTAATTTGACAATTGAAACATAAAATTGATATTTCCATTCCTGTTTGCTGATTGATCAATACAACATTTCAGTCATGCTAAAATACATTCTATAGTAACAGATGCCAGTTCAGCAGCTGCTGGTGATTTCACGGTGTAGCACCAATAAAGTGATTATGTAATACGTTTCTTTTCTTTTTCTTTTTTCTATTTTCTCAAGTAAGGTGTATATTTTCAAAACTCTTAGTACAAAACTCCAAACTGATCACACTTGTAACACAGCTAGTCATTCTTTCAGAACCTTTGGTTTTGGGGTTACCATTATGGTGAAGTGTTGAGCTTGTGCTTGGGTTGAGGACCTGCTAACAAGAATTCATATCACTTTAATAATAAAGTAATCACTATGGTAGTGTTCTGGGTAGCGTTTCCCAAAAGCATCGCAAGCCTAAGTTGATCGTAGCTCTATTGGTGGCAATGGTTTTAAGATCAACTAAAACTCATTCTGTGGGTACAGTAAATGTTCTCACTGTACCATATGACTGAATCTATACTGTAGTTGACCTTTTCAGATGAAGGGTGAGTTACAGTAATGTGGCAGTCTCTACCATAATAATCTGTTTACAGTATCACATGACATATATACTATAATGTAAAATGATGCCATCTGTCTCCCTTCTTCTGATGCATCTTTGATCAATCTGATGTTATACTGTACAGTCATTGACTGTTTCTTTTCCCTTGTACTCTGTCCTGCTCTGTGTTCACAAATTTCAAATCCCTCTCTCTGTCTCTGTCTCTCTCTCTCTCTCTCTCTCTCACACACACACACGCGTGCATACACACCCACACCCGCATACACACCCACACCCACACACACACACGCATTGGTATATGTGGTTTATGGGGACTCTCCATAGGCGTAATGGTTTTTATACTGTACAAACTGTATAATCTATCCCCTACACTAACCCTACCCCTAAACCTACCCATCACAGAAAACTCTGCATTTTTACATTTTATAAAAATATAATTTCATATGATTTATAAGCTGTTTTCCTCATGGGGACAATTTGATTCACAATGCATTGTTGCAGGACCACACACACACTTTAAAAACTGTGGTCATCATCTAAGATAAATTGCTTATAATTCATTACATTTGGTTATCCATATCAGAAATTGCAAATAAGTTCTATAGAAACTATGCCTATAGAATCAATATCTATAGAAATCTATAGGTGTACCAAATGATTCATTGATTAACCATTGAGTTCAGCTGGATTAAATAATAGACAAATGTATTAAACTGAACGAAAAGAGATGCAAATCAAAAGTTTGATAGTAATAGCATTATGAAAGGCAGTTACTGTGAATGAAACATTTATATAGATGAATCACTTATTTTGTGTAGTGAAAAGGATACTTTGTGATTTTGTGTATTGTACTAACACAATTGAAAATATGCTAAAATGTTTGAAATAAGTACACTTTTGATGATCTGTTGTGATATTAGTACTAAGAGTTTTGAAAATTTACCAATTGCTTGTGAAAATTGCACCATAGCAAATTAAAAAAAACTGTAAGATAACATTAAAAAAAGGTTTTGTAACCATTACCAAAAAAAAAAAAAAAGAAGAAGAAGAAGAAGAAGAAAAGAAACAGAAAAAAGAAGAAGAAGAAAAGAAATAGTCATTGTGCCCAAAAAAAATCTTTAGTTTGTTTGGTTTCCTCTTAAGTGTAATTGTTTTTCATTAGGAACATATTAATATGTGAAGCTGTCAGGTGCATTTGAGTTGAGTTTGACTTGAGTTTGTGTTTTTGCAGTGCTTTTCTTGTAGATGCATGTTTGAATGCGTGCAACATATGGGTGAACATGAGTCAGAATTAGATGAGAGGGCATTTTAAAAAGTTCACACTTATTGATGTTTGTTCTTGCCTAAAAAGGACATTTTTCATCTTCATCCCTATCATATGTCTGTTCACAATATAACATATGCTATAACATTTGAAAGATTGTCAAGGTTTTTAACTCACGAGGCTGTCTAAAATTCGATGTGTCTAATGTCTTATGATCAACAGTGTTTCTGAATGTTGAGTAACTGTAAATCTACAGTAAAACAAAACTGTAAAAGCTTTAAACAATTCCTATGACAGTTTTCTTTTTCAATCAGCGTGTCGAATCAGCGGTTCGGAGCGCCAAAGAACGTGGTTTCAGGTGATTTCAGCAGTTTGGCGGTTTGACACGCGATCTGAATCATGATTCGACACGCTGATTCATAACGCTCCGAAGCTTCATGAAGCAGTGTTTTGAAATCGGCCATCACTATATAAGTCGTTATTTGTTTTGTTTTTTTTGGCGCACCAAAAATATTCTCGTCGCTTTATAATATTAATATTGAACCACTGTACTCACATGAACTGATTTAAATATGTTTTTAGTACATTAATGGATCTTGAGAGAGGAAATGTCATTGCTGGCTATGCAGGCCTCACTGAGCCATCGGATTTCAACAAAAATATCTTAATTTGTGTTCCGAAGATGAACGAAGGTCTTACCGGTGTGGAACGGCATGAGGGTGAGTAATCAATGACATTATTTTCATTTTAGGGTGAACTAACCCTTTAAGAGAATGTAAAGCAACTTTTACCTGGCTAGATCATGTAACTAGTTAAATTTAAAGTATCTTATTGCCACTCGCTGCTTACAATTGTACAAGAAGGGAAAAAAAGGCTTAAGACTTGCAACACAAGAAGGCTTACAGAGAGAGGAAACAGACAGCTATTGAGATAGTGACGGTGTGTTACAAAATAACAAATAAGTAATAAAAGATACAGAAGAATATAAATTAATATATTACCACAAAAGATGTACAATCTGATACAGAAGCTGTGGTCCATTGTAACCTGTCAAATGTAGATATGGAGGACGCATGAGGTGAGACAGTCAAGGCAACAAATGAAAGAGAAGAGGTGGTTCAGTCCTAGAGGTGGTTCAGATGTAAAAGGGGTGGAAGCATCTTACTAAAGAGGAAAACAATTTGAAAAAGAGGAAATGAGTGCATATTCAGTAAAGATGAAGCATAAGAGAATACACAGAATACATATTTGCTTATTGAATTAAATAAATTAAAAAAAAAAAAAAATCACCCACGTTGTCGTTTACGAACTCATTAAATAGTCAATAAACAGATGTCAATAGAGCTATCCAAGAAAAGTATCTGAGAAGAGAAATTTGCTTTGTGGCGTATGGTTTTGGATTTTTAACCTCTGTTTCTAGGTTTCAGAAGGGTGCTCGCAAGTGCTCCCTTTGAGGCCGATATGCACCCTCGATGTGCACTTTTGCCGAGCCCGCACTGAGGCGAGCTTGACAGCAGACTTCTACCCGACGGTCAAAGTGCCACATCACAAAAGTCTGAATTCAGAAGAAAAAATTGCAGGTCTTAAGCCTTAATTTTTTTATGCACTTCCCTCGCTAACTTCCCTCCCTCTTCTGGACTGCGATGTATGTCATTGCTTATGTTAGATGTATGCCCGTTACTGGCGGAATCTGAACAATGGGTTTAACGAAACACCCTAAGCCAGGAATACCAAATATCAAGCATGCCAGTCGTAGACTGACCATCTGGAACACCAGGAGTTTTCCTGGTGGGCCGCTGTACAATGTGGGATGACTCATTGCTACATAAAATATATAAAGAATGAATGATAGTAAATTTATGTAGCCTATCCTTCCATCGGCATAACACCACATTGTGACTCCACAAAGCTATCTTGGACTACGGGCTCGATTCTGCCCCTGCTGGACTCCAGGAGAGAGACTGTACGGCTCCTGGACATAAATTGACATTTTGCGCATGGACTTCTAAATCAAGCTCTGCTTCACTATGGTGGATGTGTGCTTCTCCCCGGACTGTGCTGTCATGTTTGCTGCCCACGCTTCTTCAACCCGATGGAGTCTTGTTGGCCTGGGAAGAGGGGGGCTTGAAAATATTTTTCTCTACAAAAGGGGCCGGCAGAAATAGTTTAGCTTTCAGTATATGATTGTTTATAGGTCAGGTAAGCAACATGCTAATGCAGATGCTGTATCAGAAATTACAATAATAAAACATATTTTGCAAATGATCCTTTTTGCTCTTTGCGCTTCTCCCCAACTCAAACATCACAATCATGGCTCTTACGGGTACTTGTGAAGGCGTGTTTTAACAGGTAAAAGTAGGCTACTTTCAATAAATGGTCAAAGATATTAAGAATACGTTTTAGCTGTGCTGCTGTGTGTCATGAGTAAGCAATTGAGTAGACTAACACTCTGTCTAGAGCGATAATAAACTGGAACATTTGTCTTTCTGAACAGGTGCATGATGATGTTATTTTGAAGGGTCCATTGTTGCGTTTCATCGCAATGTCTTGTTTTCTTTGAACTGTTCATACCCGTTTAATCTTGAAGGTCTCTGGCCCTGTTTACACTTGGTATTAAGATGTGTTTTGGATGAGGGAGACGTACTCATTTACACCTGGTGATTTAATCTGTCTCTTTTGTCCATTAGATCAGTGGTTTGCACTGCTTAATCTTTTCCCATGTAATGAATCAGTCATGGTCCCAGACACATGGTCACGGATCTGAGTGGACTGCTCTCAATGTTTTGATGGCGCCTGGGAGGCTCAATGTTTACACTTTTGGCAGAGATAAACTCATGATTGGCATTCTAATAGTTGTCAATGGGCAAATAACTGGGTTAACTGAATGTATTTTAAAATAAAAAAAAAAAAAAAAAAAAAGTTAGAGTATTGCAGGTGACTAGTTCGAGTTCAGGGTCACAATCTGGAGAAAGGTTGGAAGATGACTTAAGTTGCAGAGGGAGGTTAATGAGTTACAGCAATTGTTTCCGTTGCTAACCAGATCTCTAGAGAAGTGTGGAGCGTAGGAGGCCATCCAGAGTTACGGAAATATGCAGTAGTGTGGGATCAGGGTCTGAATCTGAATCATCCCAACAACCACAAAGAATACAGTAGCCTGTTTAAAATAACTAAAAAAAGACCAAAGTTAGCACACTCTCAAATATCCATAAATATCACAGTGATCTGCAGATGACACACTAGGATGAAACTTTCTTCTGAAGTAGGTTGCAACTACGTAGAGCAGCACAAAGTCTACTGAGCTCCTCTTATCATCTACATGGCAACAGCAGCCATTTACACCCATAAGCCATTTTTGCATGTTCTTCACATCTTGAACAACACTTTAACTTTTTTTTCTTCCAGTACATATTTTCAAAGTTGTAAGTGATTTATTTATTCTGTCACCAAGTAAACTGTAACAATAGTTTAATAATTCACTTCTATTTTCACTTGTATATTGTTCATGGTGTTGATTTAGGTTTAGGCTATAAATCATAAGGAAATATGGGACTTTGCATTGAGTGTTTATCTATTCCAAGTTTTCAGCACATTCTAATGTATCCTACATTGATTTATAAAAAATAAATAAATAAACCGGCAAAAGGTTTTAGGTATCTGTTGGGTTTGCTGCAATTGAATCTGACACCTCAGCCTCACAAACACCCCAAATCACAGAATTTCCTGACTTAGGTTCATATTCAAATTTTTATTTAAAATACAAATTAAGGTATGCATATAAATAATGACACACAAAAAAGTGTAATGGATAATGCCAAAATTATTTAATTTAAATTTATTTTAATTTCCTTACCAACAAGTGCCATTTTTAAATATACCAATATTGCAAAGAAAAAAGAAAAAAAAAAAGGCAAATTAAACAATATCTTTATATAAAGCAAAAAAACATTAAACATCTACACCCAGTACAAATCTCTATTATGAAAACCTGAAGAAACGTGATAAAAAAAAAATAAAATAAAATAAAATAAACTATGGAAGCTTGTTTCCGCCACTCAATAAAAAATAAAAAAGGTAACTGCGAACTTTTATGTCTCACAGTTGTCTTTTTTTCCTCAGAATTGCGAGTTTATATCTCACAATTCTGACTTTTTTTCTCTGAATTGCGAGATATAAACTTGCAATTGCAAATTATAAAGTCAGAATTATGATACAATTGCAATTTTTCCTCAGAACTGGATTTTATATCTCGCAATTGTAACTTTATTCTCTGACTTGCGAGTTTGTATTTCACAATTCAGAGAAAAAAAGTTACAAAGTTACAAAAGTCGAAATTACCTTTTGTATTTGTTTATTCCGTGGTGGAAACAAGCTTCCATAGAAAACATCTCAAACACAATTAGAAAAAGATCCTCCGATATTTCTAATATTTCTGCTACATTTCATACTCAGTCATTATCAGTTTTCATAACAAAGAAGTCAAATATTTGAAAGGCTATAAATACTTTCATTGTGGTAACTCGTTGTGCTCACTAATAAGATGATGAGTAGTAATCTTAAGTAACTTCAAAATTGTCCAATTATCATTTAAATAAAGTGTTCTAAACCAGTCTGAAATATTTTGCTACAATGAGGTGTTAAATATATTCACGTTTCATTCTCAAGCCCACAAAACACAATCAGTACATATACTGTATCTTATAACTGTTTGAGTGCACATTATTATGTCATGTTTGGTTCTCCTCCTGCATCCCCCTGCGCCTCCTGCAGCATCTGCTTGTACTGACTTTTGAAGAACCCAGCCTTGTAAAGAGATAAAATATGCAGTAATATGCTGTAAGCATTAAAAAATATAGATTGTGTAGACAGGTGAAAGTGTCAGGGACTGAAACTGGTTTTATGAAGGTGATATACCTTATAGAGGGCTGCTGTGATGAGAGCCAGTAGCAGCAGTCCTCCTATCACCCCTCCAATGATCTCTTTGGTCAGGTTCACCTCCTCATACACCTCCACTTGAGTGTTAATCTACAAAGTGGAAAAATGTGAGCAAGTGAATTTTTAGTGCAGTCAGAAGTACAGATCTCATTGTAACTCATTTGTCTCTGTGGCATTTCTTTAATAAAAAATACTATGACTTCCTTACTATAAAAACACACCTGTACAAAGTAAAGCACACACACATATGCACAGGAAGTATATGTGTGAAAAACATTGTAAGTGCAATTGTCAATATATTTGCAAGAAGCAAAAAGAGAAAAAGTATGAATAAATGAAAAAATAAGAAAAAGTAATATGAAAAAATAAGAATAAAACACAGAACAAATGAATCATAAGCTATAAAAACAGTAGACTGCAGTTATTGATTCCTTCAAACAGAGCAGTGTTTTGAGAGCTCTATTTACAGTCATTAGACTTGACATGAACAATCACTGAATCACCTGGAGAGACGGAGCAGTGTGTTGAGGATCAGAGGAAAAGAAAATGTATTTGCTCTTGTCATAATCCAGAGACGCTGAACTGACCAACTCAAACACAGCAGCTCTGAGTCCAGTCTAAGAGAGACACAGATCATGACAATAAGAAATGATCAAACAATTATGAATATATATATATATGTTCTGCGATTTGAATTAGCTTTAAAAGTCAGATACCTGCTCAATCCATCCAGAGCTCACGTTGCCAGATATATAATAGAGTTTCCATTCATTTTTTATAAGAGTGACGTCACAGCTGAACACGGCACACACCGCCACAGAGCAGTTCTGACACACACACACACACACACACACATACACACACATCCAGAGAGACAGAGTTTCATTGATGTATGTTTAACATATATTACTAATAAATTGTGGAAAACTAATGAGGTAAAACAAAACAAAATTCAAAAGTGTCCTCACCACCACATGATGATTTTTAATAACGTCCAACAATGTAAAATTGGTGATAACAGGCTTCTCCATGTTCTCGCTTTTACAGCCAGAAATCTTTAGAAAGAAAGAAAGAAAAAAAGAAAATCTCACTTTCTGTCTGCAAAACAGTAGTTCTCAACAGTAGTTCTCAAACTCTTTAACTCGTAGGCCCCTGTTGTCCAACCCCCTATATTTGCTAACTATAGTTCTCATACTCCTGCTGTGATTATGACAAAGATGCTTGTTCACAATCTTTTTTTAATGATATACTGAATTAATTAACATTATTAATTTAAAGGTGCAATGTGTAAATTTTAGCTGCATCTAGCGGTGAGGTTGCGAACTGCAACTAACTACACACCTCTCCCTTTCAGAGAAGGTACGGTGGCATTCTGGCCAACACAAGACAAAGATGTCGTCATCTGAGACAGCAGAGAGTAACCTGTGTGAAGCAATGAGTTTTCTTCTTACTTCTAACAAAGAACGGTCTCTGCTTCTAATAAACCAGACGACTACTACTACTACTACTACTACTACTACTTTGTGCGTATTCAACGTAGTGACAATGCAAGCTGCCTCTAAAAACACAAACGATTTAGAACAACAACAACATAGTAACTAAACACGACCGTCTCCTCGACCGTCATACGCCCCTTAATGCTGATTGGTTAGATGTTTGTTGTTGACAGTGTTTTTGAAATTCTACTTACTCAACCTTTAATTAAAATAATCAGTATACCTGTATGGCTTATGAGATGAGAAATAAATTCACACACTTGCAAATTTGAATTAGTCCAGATGTCAGTATCACCAAGTTTCACTGGTACTCTGATGAACACTTTGAAAGTTAATTCTCTGAGGTCATTCTGAACCTGAAAGAGGAAAAAGAAAGTAAGGAAGAGTTATGTACAGTGTGAGCATTTGAGCGTTATTAAAATAAATCTGTCATTCAGCCTTTCTGAAACATTAGATATTACTATAAAATAATATACTATAATATACTTTAAGATAAATAAAAAAAATTAACTAATACCCTTATTATCTGCTGGACCGGTTTCATAAGATCCCTTTTCCCTGAAGTAAAATTAATGTGGATGGTGGAATTTTCATGCCTTTCATTTAAAATGAAGAAAGAAAATGACAATATTACAGTATAGGATAAAGACAAATGTGGTATTATTTTTATACAGAAACATGGAGCAGAGCACTAACCTTATCAAGGCAATATAGATGGCATATTTGACATCGATGGTTTTCTGCTTTTTAAATTCACTGTCGATTGAGTGTTTGTCATTTCCACTGTGAGAGATGGAGGTTTTGATTATTAGCATCATTTATCCATTTCTGATAAAATGATCATGTGAGAATCCTCCTAGAGCTCATGGTCAAAGGCTGTTTACTACTTTGAGTTCATTCAAACAACTTCTAGCACACAAAGATGATGTCATACCTTGTGACCTCAGCGGTAAACGTCACATTTTGGCCCGGTGTACTTTCTTTATTAATACTGTATGTAATCTCAAACACAACCTAGAATTTCAATGAAAAAGTCAGAATAAGACTAAATTTTGGACTAATTAAAGTTTTTGTAAGTTATAACATGTTGAACAGTCACACACCCATGAAAGTCTCTGGATAAAAGTGTTTGTTAACTGCTTTGAGTTTAAAAGTAATCAAGTCAGTAAATGAGTGTGTATATGCAAATGAGTAGAGCTGGACAATTAATAGTATTTTAATCATGATCATGATTCCTGCTTCTCTAGATCAATTAAGCATAATCGTTGCAATATTGGCCCACTGGTTATTTTTCCTTTTTTTGTTTTTTTTGGACATTTCTGTTTTCTTGTATCAGTAACAAGCCTCCATGGGCTTTCATGCTTGGGGTTGCCAGACGTCAAGAGTTTAAATATCCGAATCAGAGCTTTCCTCTTAAATAGATAAATTATTGTATTGTTATTCTGCTCAAATGAGTAAATGAAGTATTTGTACGGCCCATCTGTGACTAAATCAGTGAGCAAACCTTCTCTGGGACTAATTGTAATAAATCTAAACATGAATCTTGAATATAAAATAAACCCTGTCTATGACTTGATGTTCTCTTGATTTGTGCTTATGTGAAAGTGCAATAAATTTCCTGAAATGTAAAAAGAAATGTCTCAAATGAGAACAATTGTTATTAATAATTTTTGAGCAAAATAATGATTATCAGTTTAACAATTAACATGCATTCCTCCACATAAGCAAATGTTCATGTCAGCGGTGTGATTATTGACCTGAGTGTTTCCCTTGAGGATGGGTTTACTGATTTGGCAAGAGGTTTTTCCCAGTGTGACTCCTCGCTCAGCATCCAGAGACACACACTCCACTCTGCCCTGCTCGTACAGAACGTTTATCATATATATCAACACACACACACACACACATATAAAACAGGCTAACTAACATTCCATTTGATACATGTTTTGAAAATATTTGTTAAATAAACTCTAACACTCAATATTTTTAATGTGGCTCTGTTATTTTAAGTTTCATTCAGAAATTAATTGTATCGTCATAGCTATTTTGCTTTAGAAATGTCATTGTTATCATTATTAACTAGTATCAGTTTCAGCATATGTGCCTATGTTTACCTGTTTAGATGTGAATCTCCTGTAGGAAAGTCCAAAGGGGTATTTGAGGGTGAAGAGAGTGTTGTAGGAGTTTTCTCCTCTGTTCTCTACAAACACTGTCACATTGATCTCCTGCATTATCCCAACCTCTATGTTTGTAGCCCTGGATCACAGAAACCAAAGAGAGATTCGTAAATACTTTCATAAGCATCAATATGGTTTGGAATTATTAATTTCTTTTAATACTTCAGTTCAGAAATAGAGCAAATGATTTGCTCACCCAGAGAAATTGAAATTCATTCTGAGGTCGTCAACACATACATTATCAGTTCCACAGTTTATCTCAAAATCTAGCTATAAAAAGTGAGGGCACAGAAAAATTCATGAAATGTGATGAGGTTGAAGTTTTGAAACTGCTAATTTCTGCTCTTAACACAGATGAACTCTTACATTGTGGTCTGTGGAGGTCTTTATCTCTGGCAGCAGTATTGGCTTAATGTTTTGCATTGTTCTAGATGGTAGTCCCTCAAATGTGAAATTTAACTGATTGGACAACGGGTTCAGAGCATCTTCTGAACAAGCCTTATGGAAACGAGAAATTATAAGAGCAATGTTACCATTAACAAAACACTCTACGGTTATACTTAGGTCACTCTTGCTTTGCATTTGATTTTTGTTATGTTGCATCATATTTCTTAAAATGTTGAACATAATATTAAACATTTGTAGTTTTAGACACAGTTAAGAAGACTTCACATCCTCTTTGACATCCTGTTAATTTCTCTCATATTTCTTAAAATGTTAGACATAATATTAAACATTGTAGTTTTATCACAGTTAAGAAGACTTCACATCCTCTTTGACATCCTGTTAATTTTCTTGCTTCTGTGTAAATAATCAAGTTATAATTAATAGTGTGTGTTGTGTTTAAATGTTTTTATTTGTAATGTCAGCAGAAGATCATTTGTAACTACTCTTTTTAATGCAAGCACATAAAAGTTACATTATAACAAAAATGTATAAAAAATAAAGATAAAACTCAAGTAATCAATACTTCACTTAATTAAGTATAAGAAGCAGGAATGACCACTTTTAGTCCTAAATTATAGCCTAGATTCATCAGATTCACTGAAAATCTATTTATAAATGACATTTGGTGCTTACCTCTATGAAGAAAGCATGACTTTTGCATGCACCTTTTCTGCAGCCCAATGTTCATCACATTACTGAGGAGCCGGTTTTTTGGGTGAGAAGTATGCTCGATATTTCTGTCGCTTGGCATCCAGCATTATGGTGTAATTAATATTTGCAGCCTAAATCCTAGAAAATGTGTTTGATCATAAAAGCCCAAAAATATTAGCAATGCAACAATACCGGATTTTAAGAGCACACTTAAAGGAATACTACAAACCCTCAAGCAGAATATATGAACATATGAGATGGTGAAGAACACAATAACCATATGTAATTATATTATGAAATAAACCTATTTACATGCCATTGTTTGTATTTGCTCATGCTATGAAGCACAACAGCTCAGGGTGTTTTGCAATGGCTTTGTACAGTCTGTTTGGTCACCGGTTGGTATTTTGGTTGGGTTGTAAGTTACTTTGGTTTCCAAGAGCATGATGGGTCAGACCTGAATGATCCATACATATAACACATACAGATGATTACGGCTGAAACTGTGTATTTGTGTATATTTTATTTCTTTATAACAGAAAACAGACCTGAGAAGCAGAACTGCTCCCTTGGACCCAACAGCAATGTCAGGAAGTTTGTCTTGAGTCTGGTCCAGAGAAGACTGACTTAATGAAATCCCAAAGAACTGCAAACCTGATCGCACAGACGATCCAGCAATCCTCTGTTTTATTCAAGGAATGAAAGAGATAACAAAATATTAGAATATTAGAGTCTATGAAGTGAGTCAAGAAAAGAAAAGTAATGCAAGAAAGGTGACACTCGAGGTTGAATAAATGATGACAGAATTACATTTTATGTGAACTATTGCTTTAAGCCGCCAACAACCCACGTGTGTTTTTCACCTGTGAGTATTTTGGAATGATAACTCCATCTTTCCCATTGAAGATGTAGATGCTGCCCTGTCCATCATCCTCTAAAGGAGCTCCAAACAGCAAATCCATGAAACCAACACCATCCAGATCTGCTGGACTGGCCAGACAAGATCCAAACCGACCCCTCTGACCTGACATGCCCACCAGAGTATCCGAAAAAAAGAATTTTGACAGAGAAGAGATAACCGAAAGGAGAAATGGGAGGCCAAGGTTAAACAGACACAAATGTACATCTATTCACTCGTTACTAATGAATATATTATATATAAAAAGAATTTTAATTGAATCTCAAAAATCACTGACCTGAGACGTGAAGATGTAAACAAACACTATGCCCTCCCGGTCAGACTCCATGTATGTTGGTGCCGATACCAAAAGTAGGTCTGTAATGGAGTCACGGTTCAAATCCACCACACACACCTCAGCTCCAAAATATGAGCCAATCTGAGGCTGAGAAAAG